>OY979701.1:36444524-39344658 GCA_963855925.1 Inga laurina
CATTCATATTTCTTAATCTCAAGGTAAAGGGACCTTGAGAGGGTAGATCTCTTATAGGAGAAGTAGTAGAGAATACTAGGAAGGTTATTATGCACTTAAGACTTGCTGTAAGGGGGAGAGAAATTAGCATATTTCTGCTCATAGTCCTTGAGGCAACGATTGTTGTTTTGTGGCATTCCGAGAGTCGATAGAATCTTGGAAGAATAGTTGAAATCTTAGTATGTCTTGATCTCTAAGGACTGGATGTAGGCCTCAGTTGTAGGTCGAACCAGTATAACTCTCTGTGTCCAAATTCTCTCAACTCTACTCTATCTCCATATATATTCGTATTATCATCACAAGTGAAAAAATTATAACATCACTCAATTCACCCCCTTCTTGGGTGAAGCTTGCCTCTTTTATGTATGCCATTTGATACCCCCATTATTGTGTATGTCAGGTTATACCCCATTAAGAGGCCATTAGTGTCAATTTGTCATTTTTTTTGGTACAGGTTGTCTACACTATTATTTTGTTGGTTATATATATTGTGGAAGGACAACGATCTTGTCCACTTTTGATTGAATTTGCAAATACACTTATATTGTCATGGCTTGTTGTTGTTGAGGAATGAACCTGTGAAATTCTTCTATGACATTGTAAAAATGTAATGGTGTTTTGATAAACACTAATCTCGATTTAGGAAAACTTTTTTTACTGGGGAATTTGGATTCCAAGTAGAGAAATTAGTAAATCAACATGGGAAATTAAAACCAAAAATTGCGAACGCAGCATTGTCAACTGACAAACGTTAATCTTAATTTGCGAAAAGGACTTCATGCCTACAGATATTGCATTGCATTTTCAAACAAGAGAGAACCAGCATGAAAAATTCTTATAGGAAGTTGTGACTATATAATGTTAAATTGTTAAATCCTAATCTCAACTTGCGAAAACCTTCTTCTAAGTGGGGAAATTAGAATGCATGAGCATTAATGGTTGAATCAAGCTGAGAAATTCTTAGCACAACTTGGGAAAAGGTAATGTTCAATTGATAAAGTTTAATCTAAACCTGTGAAAACCTTCTTCTGACAAGGGAAATTGGATTGCATTTTTAGAAATGATTGAATGAACATACAAAATTCTTATAAGATGTTGCAAAATGGTAATGTCCAATTGATAAATCATAATCTGATCTTGCGAATACCTTATTCTGAGTGGCGAAATTAGATTGCATGTTCAGAAATGATTGGTTAACCTGTGAAAGTCTTAACCGAGCTTATGAATATGTAATGTTACTTTGACAAAGCCTAATCTAGACTTGTGAAAAACTTATTATGAATGAGGAAATTGGCATGGAAGTTGATAATTGAGTTATGTAACTTGTGAATTCATAGCGAAAGTTGGTAAAAAATGTAATGGTGAACTAATGAAGCCAAAGTGCAACATTGGAAAACATTTTTTTGTGGGGACATTGGATTTGAAGTTGACAAATGTGTTAACGAACATGTAAAACTTTTCCTTCAACTTGGTAGAAAGTAATGATGAATTGTGAATGGGTAATGTAAAGTTGTGAAAACCACTTTGCTCAATGAGCAACTTGGATTGCAATTTAAAATTGTTATCTCAACTTGGGAAAATGTACTAGTTACTTGATAAATGGTAATCTCAACCTAGGGAAAGCTTTTACCTCACTATAGAAGTTGGATTGCAAGTTAAGCAATTAGTAATACAACCTAGTAAAATCTTATCTGAACTTGTGAAATTGTAATGGTAAATTGATAAACGTTTATCATAACTTGGGAAACATGGGTGAGCAGTTCAGCAATCATCAGCTTAACACTTCCACAATTAAAATACACATAACCATAACAACTCTTTCCATAACCAAGTGTTTCCATTAATCTAAGAAGGGAACATAAATTAACCATGTTTTTTGTGGTCTTTTCTGGACAAGGTATGAGATCCAAAGCTATGTCACGATGTAAATTTAGCAGATGATTCACTAAACACCATATAATGTCGCTCCTTAATTACTGAATATCATCCTGCAAAGAAGTCAAACCTCAAAAACAACTTACACTTGAAGCAACAATTTACAGGAAAAAAATGGCCACCATACATTTCCATATTGCAAGTCAAAATCCGAGTCCCACTAGCTTAACCATATCATAGCATGTACACCACAGTCCTTCCTATCCTCTCATTGACATTAAAAATTTATGTTAGTTAACGAAACAATGAAACATATAATGTAAGAGGCAAACATAAGAAAACTTACAGATTATTCTGTTGAACAATAAGGGGCCACATAATTTTTGTCTTTAGCTTCTTCCCAATCAGATCAAGTTTAACTATGTCCATAATGTCAATGAACTTATCCTTCTAGAAAAACATCATTTATGCTTATTAAGAGGTGTTTCAAATGAAGTAAAACACATCAACAACCAGTTGCAGTCAGCTCCACTTACAATTAAGTTGACCATAAATATGTAATCATTTTTCATGACACCCTTCCTACTTGTCTTCTTAATGGCCATATGAGGCTTAACATAGTCCAACACGTAGAAGTTCATGCTCTTTTTTTTTTGTAATCCAACACAGAACCAGTGGCCAAGCACAAGTGCCAAACCGATGATCAACTCACAGTCCCCTATATTGTAACCAACAGTTTCAGGGCAAAATTCTTTCTTCACTGAGGACACTTTCCACCTTATTGGGTTACCTACCAACTTTGTTTACCTGAAAAACAAACTTGCTACTGGGTCATGTGCACACAATATTCCCAAATGAAAACATGTCATATACACAACAAACTTTAACTTACCATGAACCATGCATAAAAAATATGACACTTGGGTTGTCCTCCCACATACGTTATGTCATATATTAAAGTCTTACACACCATTAACATAGCCTATAGCAGCAAAGAAACGGTTGAAATGTGTCCAATTCAATTTAACCATAAGTTAATCAAACCATCTTTTATACATACTCTTTTCCATATATATCGTATTACTTATTCTTTGAATTCCCCTAAGCGTATACAACTGATCTCGAGACAGTTGTTCATTCAATATGTCAACTAATGGCCTATCAAATCATTTCAAAGGCAATGCCAATGTGGTAATCACTTCACCTGTTCTGATAATATAATAAGAACCTAACGCTCAGTCACAAGACATTAATACTTACACTTCAGCCTCTAACCTCTAGACATTGTGGATACTATGTTGAAATAAGTTTGCTGATCATCTGTTGGCCTTTTCCTCTTTTAAGTTACCTGCAACTCTATAAATAGAGATGTGATCACCCTCTTTGGATGCCTCTTTGATCTCCATAGCTGTTCAGGCCTCTCAAATGGCTAGTCTACCATGCTAGCCCCTTTTCCCCCCTCTCCCTTCATCATACTTAGACACTGAAATGGGGGATACATTTAAAGTAGGAATGGATTGATCATCTCCATTATTAGGTGAATTCCTTATGCGGACTTTATCCCCCAGGTCAGGTCCCTCTACCTCATCATCATCATCCTTATGAATAGCATCATCAATATCTTGATCACTTGTTCGTCTGCATCATGAAAATTAGAACTGTCCCCATCATCCTCATGTGCATCTTCCTTATCTAGGGTGCCAACATGGGCTTTTTGTTGTTCATTGTCCCTCCCCTATCATGCAAGTTGCACATTCATGAACTCCTTGACCACTATATTGATAAAGTCTGTTTTGATTTTCATCGATAACTTTCATCAACCATGCATGTACCTCCCATAACTCTTGCATCAACATCACAATTTAATTTGTCATTTAAATCAGTTACTCATGGATAAGATGAATTAGCTTCAACACACACATATTGGGGGTCTAAATAAAGGACTTGATCTTGGTTCTTGATATAGCTCAATATTTGTATATTTTTATTAATTAATCTTAGGCTTTTGTGGGAAATAATTGAATATTTTGGGCATAATCAAGTGTTAATGCGAGACTTTAGTGAAATGATAATTTGGGAATTAAAGTGGTTAAATTATTATATTTTTAATTAATATTTGTTATTTCCATTATTCTTTAATTATGAGCAAAAGATATTTACCTTTGTGAATCTAATTTTGTAGTTGATAATATTGCACAATTTTTGTCAAGTGTTCAAGGTCAAAAATGTTATTTTAGAGCACAATGAAGGACAAGAGTGTAACCCCCTTCGATAATCAGGTCGAGATTAGTGTTTAAAGGCATTTAATAATCGAATGAGAAATTCGGAACAATTAAAAACTTTTTGCAGAACCTGTACAAATGGATCTCCATTCATTAAAATAAATGGCCTGTTTGGTTTGTCACAAATATAATATGAAAGTATTAGCACAATTCCCAACGTTCACCCGGGATAATAACATTAATCCAACAGTTTATACAAGCCATCATTGCCCATCTCAATATCCATACCGGGGATTACACAAAACCATAATACTATAAATCTATTCAATATATTTACATTGATCCAAAATGATAACCAATTCGATATAAAACCAAAATATCTAACTAAGACTACCGCTAGCAGCCCTAATCGCCCTTATTCACTTGCTTGCTTTTCGATCCACTTGCCCTGTCTAAAAATGTTAGTTGGAAAGAATGAGATTCTAGAAAATCCCAGTAGCAACAATTTATTTATATGATGCATATATACAAAGCAAGTCACATATATCACAATGCAGCAATCAATATTCGAGACTGGGCTTTCGCCACGTTCCCTTCACTATATACGAGGTCGGGCTTACGCCACGCCCCCTTCACTATATACGAGGTCTGGCTTACGCCACGCCCCCCCTTCACTTTATCTATATTCGAGTCCGGGCTTCCGCCACGTCCCCTTCACTTTATCTGTATTCGAGTCCGGGCTTTCTCCACGTCCTCTTCACTTTCACTGTATTCAATGACTAATGCAAAAAAACAATGCAATACACATGATATAGGATAAAGTGTCACTACCTTGGTCTTTCCGCTCTTGAGCAGGCACGGGCCTTCTATGCTCCGGGAAAATATCAAATCCTAAAGTCATAATTAAGGACGAAGCATTATTCTCTATTCCAATACTCAATTGACTCTTCAACACTTAAGTTTGGTTATCAATAATGACCCTTAAGAAGCAACAAATGCCTTTAATAAAACCCCTAAAAGGTTGGAAAACAATAGGTTGAAGATCTCTTTTCAAAAACTCAAAGTGCTGGAACACAGGGGTTGGCCATGGCCAGCCCTTCCTTGGGCCATGGCCAAAATATGGTCAGAAGGTCGCTGGCCACGGCCAGCCACCCATGGGCTGCGGCCAAGCAATTTCATGATTCTTGGCTGAACTTCAAAAAATCATATCTAATTGTAGAAAAATTGAAACGGAGTGATTCCAAAGCCAAATGAAAGGTATTTAAGTCCTATTTCAAGGAAAAATATGGCTCATAACTTCAAATCATCACAAAAATACAGAATCACCCAAATTTCAACACTGCTCCAGAACAGAGTTCTGTTTCCATCCCCAAACTTTGGACAACCATATCTCCCAGAATACTAAACGAAATGACACAAAATATTTGTCCATTTTGAAGCTTGGGATGTGAAATTTAAGACTGGAAAGTTTCTCAATTTTATGAAATCATTTGATCATTCAAAACGTCCACACAAATAAACTGCCCAGACAGAGTTCACATTGACAGCATTTTCCAACTTTTCTACCAAAGTGTCCAATGACTCCAAAATCATTAACCAAACATATTCCCATACAATTTTCCACAAGAAACACAATGGTAACCTCAAAATGACCAAATTCACAATCTAACCACATGCCCTGTTTTGACCAATACACCAAAACCAACACAAAGTTTCCAAACTTTACTTTTAATGATTCAAACCAATCCATTTGTTCAAAAGACATCACAAAATACCATTTCCATGATCACAACATGCCAAACTCACTAAGACCCTAATTTTCAAAAATAGGGTAGAAAATTCCAGAAAAATCAATGCTCAACCAACAACCACAATATATATACATATATATATATATATATATATATATATATATATATATATATATATATCAAAAGGGAGTTAACACTCACCTCTTTCACTTTGCCAAAGAGATTTCTTGATTCTTCAACTTTCACAATCTCTTGAGGTCACAAACTAACTCCAATGAACACATTACAACCATCAAAATGAAGCTCTTCATTCAAGGATCAATATTAGAGAAGGAAGTTTGAGCATTTGGAGACATTTCCCTTACCTTTTTGAAGCTTTTCTTCCTTCCCTTTGGCCTTCAATGGCTGACAAAAATAAGGAGAAAAGGGAGAGAGATGAGAGATGGAGTGTGGAGGAAGAAGAAGGAAATGATCATTCTTTGCCCTCCCATCCCCATGTCAGCCGAAAGAAAGAGAGAAGAGGAGAGAGAAAAACATTTAAAATTCCATTTGACTTTTCTATGTCCTCTCCCATCCTAAAAGCTTGTCACTTGTCCACTTATCATTGGCTCTCCCTCACTTAATCACTAATTAACCTCTCTAATCCTTCCATTAGCCATTTAATCACACTTCTCACTTTTCTTTTAGTTAGTAATTAATTTCCCCATTAATCACCAACTTAGAGCCAATAATTTCATCCTTTAAATTTTCCATCAATTATGACATATAAATTAATATTGTCACCAATATACATTAATTTCACTTTAATCTGATAATTATCATCAATAATTATCATTATACCTTAATCAAAAATTTGGGGCGTTACAAGAGTGGAACATCACAAGTGCAGAAATTAATTTCACATTTTTTCTAAGAGAAGATTAAATGAGTAAGGGCCTTTTTTGGTAGTTACAATTGTATGCCTAATGCCAAAATAGATTCTTGCCTCTTATCCAAACAAGGCACAACTCACATTTTAACCTAAAGACAATTGAAGAAACAAAGGAAGTGGGGACCATAGTTTTGGTGAGAGGCGGCTGAAATGAAAAACTGAATTGAAGAGCCGAATTGATGGAGAAAAGAGGGCCTAAACCGAATGAAGAAATAAAGACACAGCTAGACCGAACGAATAATTGAAGATTGAATGGAGCCGAATTTGTTGACCCAAGGAAAGATTAGCTGAACCAAAAAAGGGAGTGAACCGAATGTGAAGTAGAGAAAAGAAGAGAGGAAAGGTACGGCTATGAGAATTGAAAAAAATTAGGGTTGGCCGAATTGATTCAAAACAGCATCTAGACCGAATGTGAAAAGGAAAGAAAGGAAGCATAGAGGAAGAGCCAAAATTGTTGACCAGGGCATTGGAGATCGGCTGAACAGAAAGGGGATAATTGAAAGAAAAGGGTGAGTTGTTGACCGAAATTGAAATGAAGTTCAAGAGCTGTGAACCAAATTCAATAGCGTGGAATAGCTGGACCGAGTTAAAGGGGAGTTAGAGAAAAGAAAGGAAGAGATAGACCGAATGGGGAGTAGCAAACATGAAATAAAAGAGTAGAGAAAGGCAGCTGGAGTGGAGGGGAGTGTTGCTGAAAAGATATGGAGAAGGGAATAGTTGAAGCAAAAGACAAAGAGGAATTAACGCTGAACTAAAAGAAAAGAAAGGAGAAAGACGTGGTGCTGCAATTTCCATGGCTGGTTGCTCATCCTCTTATCAAGCTTCATCTTCCTTTTCTTCCATGAGTAGCTAAAGCATTGGTGATTTCTTTAGTTGGGTAACTGTTTGAGCTTCTAAACTTCAATGGAATTCCTTTAACCTCTCTTTCTAGTTCATAATTATGTAGCTTGGTTAAGTATGTAATTGTGATATAGATTGTTCTATGCCAAATGAATAAACTTGGTGGTTGAGCTAGAAGTTGATTAATTAAGCTTTGTAAGATTCATATTAGGAGTAGGTTGAATTGTTTATTCTAACTCGGTTGAGTGGATTTAAATGATTAAGCTGAATATTTTGAATTTATGTAATGGTAATTACAATTTAGAATTGGAAGTTAATTATTCATCTCCTTGAGTCACAATTAATTGGTGGTATTCATTTAATTGCTTTGGTTTGATGAAATAAATGATTATTGTAAGTATGGAGCTAGTGGTAGGTTAGTTCCATCCTCTTGGCTCATTATGGAATTCAAATCATTAGCAAGCAAGGAAGACTAAAACCTTAACTTAAGGGAATCTCATTTCATTATTATTCTAGTTTATTAAATTTACTTTATTTTTAGTGTTAATTTCAATTCCGTTTATTTTTATGTCTTGAAAACCAAAAAATACAAAAATATTAAATTAGATTAAATTACTTCATTAGTTTAAAAATGCAATTTCTCAAATTATTTGTCATAACTTTAAGGTATTTATCACTTTACTACTTAGAAACTTGAAAATTAATCTCCTCACAAGAACGACCTAGGTTGAGCTACTACGCTACATTTTCAAACATAGTTTTATTTTGTGAACTTACACAACATAGTTTCATCAAATTGGCGTTGTTGTTGGGGAGAATGATTGTCAAGGTTTTAAGTAGTTAAGCGTTCTTTTTAGTTGTCATACTGTGTTTTAGTTTGATAGGATGTGTATAGCACTCATTTGAATTTTGGTGAAATTCTGATTTTTGATTAGCACTGTCTTGCTGGAACTGAAATATTCTTGCTTAGAAAATTCTGAAATTTGACAGGTTAAAGTTTTTCAGCATTCTAAGCAAGACTAATAGTTAAAGATATTAGGTCTTCTAGATTTTAGCCAAATTTGAAGGTTTACTATACTTTTCTGAATTTTATTTCTTTTTTGGTATTTTTTAGGTTTTTTATTAGGTTTGGTTTTTTTGGGTTTTCTATGATTTTTCTTGATTGCTAGTATGTTTTTGAGTTTGTTTTAGTTGTTGAAGTGTTAGGTAGTGGTTTAGGTAATTTTTCATGTTTATAGTTGTTTTGCATTCAATTTGCATATAAAATTCTTTAATTTTTTTTTTGCATTTTTGTTGCTTTGCTATAATGTTCTTAATAGCCATTGTGTGGTTTACTATTATTTTGTGGTAAGCAACTTTGCATTTTCATCCTTGGGAAGCTCTTGGTAACACTACTAGAATGGAAGATCCTCTTTCATAAAGCTTAGAAGTCATACGACATCAATTATAGCTTGCTCAAGCCAAGTCGGAGAGTCTACAGAGAAGTTCCAATAGTCAAGAATATGATTTATCCTTCCATAACCTATATCATTAACTCTATCCCTAACAATCTTTTCCACCACACCAACCTTTCCATAGTCTTTCATTTTCCCCACAACCCCCATATAGACCTCAACATGACTTTTGTTACTTACCATGCAACCTAAATCTTGACCCTATCCCTTCACCCCAAAGGCCACCCTATAAACCATCTACCTTCTTACTCACCATGCCAACCATCATTCCAATCTTCATTCCAATCATTTCACCCACCACTTTGTGAACCTTCCCCACCATCCTACCTTGAACTTCCACCTCCATTTCATGACCCATAACCTAGTGGATTGGGTACCATTTTCTCACCTGACAACATGGATTTCCTAACAAGTTCCTTAACAAGAAAGTATGAGACACTCCAAGAGCAATGCCTTCAGTTACTCATGTATCAAGGAACAATTAATAGCTCTAAGGAGAGAGAAGAGCAATTGAAAGATATTGATGAATTCTTCAAGGCATACTATGATCACATGTTATGGGTAAAGACGGGAGGTGAAGTTGGAACCCATTAGCCTCAAGACCTATAAAAGGAGGAACAAGGAACCCAAAATCAAGAGCTTTATGCTACTTCACATGTGGAGAGTTCTCAACCTTCAATTATTCTATCCAATACATCCATCCAAGTACAAGAAGTGAAGCAAGTACAAAAGAGCAATGAAGAATCTTTCTTAGCCTTTGGTAAATATCTTATTCTTACAAAAGTTGACTCTCATACTACTTTGATTGATGAAGTAATTCATTATTTGAGTGATAATGAGGTGGATGAGGAAATAATTGTTGAATTCCCTCTAATGCTTGAACATGTAATTGATCAACCCATTGATTCTAATAGTGGTAGATTGAATGAGCTTATGCCTTATAATGATTCTACTTTTTTGCATGATACTTTGAGCGATGATTTGCATGATAATGATGATGCAAGTGGTGAAATTACATGTTCTTTTGATGAAAATACAATGTGTATGGATTGCATTGATGAGAAATATCCTAAATTTGTTGAAATGCATAGAAGTAGAGATGACCATTCTCTAGAACTTAGTGATATACATGCCATGCATGATGTTGAGAATCAAACTCCTTTATCTTTCTCTTCTTCTCCCTCTCCTACTTGTGAAAGTGTTTTGATGTACTTCAATTCTATATTAGATTCTACACTTTCCACTTCACACAAGAGTGAAGATAAAGATGTTAAATCACAATTGATCACTAATCCTAAGGTCAATCTTTGTTTACAAGATTTTAAAGTGCATATTTTCGATGATGACAAGCATGTACCCATTGTTTCAATTGATAGTGCTTTTGGCAAGTGACATTCACCTTGATTCACTTGAATTGCTTGGACCTAGTTTTATGCTTTGTGATGATCATACTTCTTTACTAAATAAAGTCAAGCATATTCATTACGCCTATTCCTAAATCTTATCATGTGATTTACCTCCTGATATATTAGGATTTGATGGTGCTAATGATTCTATTAACTTGGATTGTGCAATACATGATAGAGTGGTGCTTGACTATGTCACTACCATTAATAAAATCCAAATTGATGATTTGATACCTAGTGTTGCTTGTTGTATACCACTAGTTGACTTTATTGGTTGTGAGAAGCGCCTGTTATCGAATGCACCCGACTCTAGTCTTCTCACATTACATACACCATTATGCCATTTTATTTGTCCTAATGCTTTCCATGGATTTAAGTAATTTGATTCATGTGGCATCTTTGGAGTAAGTACTACTATTGTTTTTGTTAATTCTTTGTACGCTATTTCTCTTGGTGGTTGTCGTTATTCCTATTATCTTTGGATTTGGGAACCTCTACTCCTACTTGGGCCTAAACAGTTGAGGAGCAAAACACTGAGCTTCCTTTTGATTTTCCTATCTAGCTACATGCCACCATGATTACATGGTAGTCTCTTTCCTTACATTGTTCCTTATTTTATGTGATGATATATGCTATTGAACAAGTGTGGGGCAGGGATTTATCAGTAGTAAAAAGTAGTTTGTTAGATTGCATTTTTCAATTGAATAAACTCCATTTTGAATCATACTCTTGTGCTTAGCCTTACCCTCCACTAACCTTCTCTCCATATCCTTATGCCTAATTTCTAAGAACTATTTCTACTTATGTCTGGTCTTTTCTCTCTCCTTGTGATGATGATGTGTTGTGCTTCAATCTTAAATTGGACTTCACAACATTCATTTCACCCAAGAGATAAGTGTGTCTAGGTTCTTTATTTTTGTGCACTACATTGAGGGCAATGTAAGGATTGAGTGTGGGGGAGTGTATTTATTCTCATAATAGATTTCACTCTGATATCATATTCCTCTATCTCCTACTTGTGTCCTCTATTGTTTTTGGTCTAATTCACTAAGATTTTTTAAGCCTTTAGTCATGATCAAGTATCTCAATTACTCTTAGTTGGATTCATGGTTGAAACTTGCTTTGAATTAGTGAATTGCCACAAATTTCAAGTGTTTTAATGATGCATAGTTTAATATTGATGAGTTTGTTAGGGAACAAAAAGCCTAGTTGGAAGGTATTTTGGGCCTAATTGTTCATTTCAATGTGCGATTTATCGACTTAGGTTATTGCTCTCTAGAACTTGTTTTGTTTCTTGCTTGAGGCTACATTTTGCAATGGTATGGATAGAGATGACATTGGCATTCATTTCTAAACCTTCTAACCTAAACACAAACCAATCATTCTTCACCTTTGTTTACCCCTTTGAGCCTTTCACTTTCGTTTCTATTTCATTATACAAATGCTATGTTTGCATCCTTTATCAAGTTCTTCCTAGCACTATTAAAAAAATAGAGAGTACTTTTATATATTAGACAAGAAAAGGAAAACAATGCCATGTGAATAGTTAAAAGAAAGAAAATAGAAAAGAAGAAAAAGAAGAGAAAAAGTGTGAATAAAAAAATTCAAAGAAAGAAATAAAGGCACAATGGTAAAATATGTGAATTAAGTTAGTTCTATAGTGCTAAGTGATCTAGCAAATTATTTGATGCAAGCATAGTATTTGTTACATTTTCCATCATTTGGCCTATTCAACATTACAACCCTACAAAGTTCTTTGGATTTATTTATGCCATTGTTGCAAGTAGTGAAGAGCCTAGAAATATTACAAGCCTTTGGTAGAGTATGGTCAAAGTAGGTGCGAGTGAAAAACTACCCTATATGAGAGAAGAGTGTAAAAACTTATCCTAGTTAAGGTTTCCAATTAAGCTCATTGTAATTAAACCTTGCATTGCTTTAGCTACTTCAATTTTCGGTATGTTCATTGAATTTGGATTGGAGGATACCTTATTATTTGACTAAGTGTGACTCTTGAAGCTTGATCATGCCTATCCTTTCAACTTTCATCGCTCTTTGTCTAGTGTTGAGTTTAATGTTTCGCTCAGAAGTGCAAAAGCTTAAGTGTGGGGAAATTGATAGAGCTAAATATTTGTATATTTTTATTAATTAATCTTAGGCTTTTGTGAGAATTAATTGAATATTTTGGGCATAATCAAGTGTTAATGTGAGACTTTAGTGAAAGGATAATTTAGGAATTAAAGTGGTTAATTTGTAATATTTTTAATTAATATTTTTTATTTACATTATTCTTTAATTGTGAGCAAAAGATATTACCTTTGTGAATCAATTTTTTAGGTGATAATGTTGCACAATTTTTGTCAAGTGTTCAAGGTCAAAGATGTTATTTTGGAGCTCAATGAAGGACAAGAGTGGAATATCACAAGTGCAGAAATTAATTTCACATTTTTTCTAAGAGAAGATTAAATGAGTAAGGGCCTTGTTTGGTAGTTACAATTGTCTGCCTAATGCCAAAATAGATTCTTGCCTCTTATCTAAACAAGGCACAACTCACATTTTTAACCTAAAGACAATTGAAGAAGCAAAGGAAGTAAGGACTATAGTTTTGGTGAGAGACGGCTGAAATGAAAAAATAAATTGAAGAGCCAAATTGATGAAAAAAAGAGGGCCTGAACCAAATGAAAAAAATAAAGACATAGCTGGACCGAATGTTAAAAGGAAAGAAAAGAGGCATAGAGGAAGACCTGAAATTGTTGACCAGGGCATTGGAGATGGGCTGAACTGAAAGGGGATAATTGAAGGAAAAGGGTGAGTTGTTGACTGAAATTGAAATGAAGTTGAGGAGCTGTGAACTGAATTGAATAGCATGGAAGAGCTAGACTGAGTTGAAGGGGAATTAAAGAAAAGAAAGGAAGAGGTGGACCGAATAGGGAGCAGCAAACACGAAATAAAAGAGTGGAGAAAGGCAGCTGGAATGGAGGGGAGTGTTATGGACACGATATGGAGAAGGGAACAGCCGAAGCAAAAGACAGAGAGGAATTAATGCTGAACTAAAAGAAAGGAAAGGAGAAAGACGTGGTGCTACAATTTCCATAGCTGGTTGCTCATCCTCCTATCAAGCTTCATCTTCCTCTTCTTTCTGAGTAGCTAAAGTGTTGGTGATTTCCTTGAGTTGGGTAATAGTTTGAGCTTCTAAACTTCAATGGAATTCCTTTAACCTCTCTTTCTAGTTCATAATTATGTAGCTTGGTTAAGTATATAATTGTGATATAGATTGTTCTATGTCAAATGAATAAACTTGGTGGTTAAGCTAGGAGTTGAGTAATTAAGCTTTGTAAGATTCATATTAGGAGTAGGTTGAATTGTTTATTCTGACTCGGTTGAGTGGATTTAAATGATTAAGCTGAATATTTTGAATTGCTCTAATGGTAATTACAATTTAGAATTGGAAGTTAATTATTCATCTCCTTGAGTCACAATTAATTTGTGGTATTCATTTAATTGCTTTGGTTGGATGAATTAAATGATTATTGCAAATATGGAGCTAGTGGTAGGTTAGTTCCATCCTCTTGACTCATTATGGAATTCATATCATTAGCAGGCAAGTAAGACTAAAACCTCAACTCAAGGGAATCTCATTTCATTATTATTCTAGTTTATTAAATTTACTTTATTGTTAGTGTTAATTTAAATTCCGTTTGTTTTTTTGTCTTGAAAACTGAAAGATACAAAAATATTAAATTAGATTAGATTACTTCATTAGTTTAAAAATGCAATTTTTCAAATTATTTGTCATAACTTTAAGGTATTTATCACTTTACTACTTAGAAACTTAAAAATTAATCTCCTCACAAGAACGATATAGGTTGAGCTACTACGCTACAGTTTCAAGTCTAGTTTTATTTTATGAACTCACACGACATGGTTTCATCAATCCTCATTCCCCGCCCTTACTTCAGAACCTTTCCCTTGATACAAAATGCTCATATTGCTTATCCTCTCGTTGTTCACCATTTTGTTTATCTTCTCCTTAGTCCAATGTGAATGATAGTGTAATATAAATGGAAAAAGTTACATGCTGACAATAAGTACAGGCAACCGCCGACATTGCAAGTCCCTTCTCCTTTATTCTTCTTCCTATAAACTTTGACATAATTGCTTATTTCCTTCCATATGTCTTTGATCATGTATGTTGCCTAGTCATATTTTTCAAATTTGCCCATTATGCAAGACATTACTCTCAACATCTGGTCACTTCTAACTCTATTTGAGTTAGGGCATAAAAAAGCTCCTAAAGTGTACATCACAAGTATAAACTCAAACTTGTCCCCGACTTCACCAGATTTGATGTGCTTCAAAATGTCTGTATATCTCTTTTTCCTATACTCTTTCTTCAACCTCTCATGTGTGGGATCTGAATCCTTCACATCTACCTTCACCTCCTTCCTTCACCAAGTATACCAAGCAACTTCTGCATATGTGATCCTTCTATTTCTTGTGCCTTCCCCCTTATCCTGAATTGATGTGTTGGTGGGTCATATGCTCTTAGCATGGACACAATTAGGCCATGGGGGAGTCTGTCCAATTACACCGTCAACAAATTTCCAAATCCTATTCTCTTAACCCTCTCCTTTAAATTTTCATTTTTGTTAACAAAGTCCACCAATGATCTAAATCCTTATAGTGAGCAACGGAAATGAAACGACACTTCAATTTTATTCGTCTTCTTTTCCGGCCTTGCTTGCTTACCTTTGTCAGTGTACTCCTTCTTCTTCTCCTTTAGCAACTCATGCCATGCCTTTCCTGAGGCCCTACTTTCATTTGTCATCTTTTTCTTCGTTTTGCCTAAGTTAGTCACAAACTTATTTCTAAACACCATAGACCCACTTATGACTAGTTTACTCTATACAGCTTGGCTCTTTACTGCTTTGGACTTTGCACATTTTCTCTTTACTACTCTATTCTTGACACTATTCCCTTTCAATGGTTTTGACTTTGATGTCTCATCTTTTTCTCCTACCATCTTGTTTCACCTACACTACAATCATTTTATAGTTATCAACAAGTTTGGATTTTAACAGCGTTAATAATATTTCTTTGCAAATTAAAATTGTATACATTTAAACAAGGATTTCACAAGTTCCCATCACAATTTACAAACTTCATATCAAAATCTCTATTCCCCACAGTTAAACAAGGTCTCACAAGTTATGAAGAAGGATTCACATGTTCTAGCAAGAATTTCACAACTTCCTGACCTAAATTTACCTCTACACACAATTTAACAACTTCTCATTAACTATTCACAAATTCGGATGATGGTTTCACAACTTCACATGCAGTTTTCACAGGTTAGCTTAAAAGATTCACAAGTTTAGTTAAGCCAATCATAACTATGCATAACATTTTTCACAACTATCAAATAAAAAATTCCTACATCTCGACACCATTTCACAACTTATCACCACGCACTCACAAGTTCATGTGATGTTTCAACGGTTTTGCTATATACTTTCACAAGTTCATATCACAATTTCACAAGTTGCCATTCAAAATTCCCCACTTAACAATAGGGTTTTACAACTTCTAAACGATTCACAAGTTCACTTAAGAGGTTCCGAACTAAGCACTCACCTCTTTGAACCACATTTCAACATATGTTGTTCTAGTAAAACTGTTATCTTTTCTCAACATTTCCTAAACTTATTTAAACTCATGGACCTTGAACCACAATTCTAATCAACTGGACAAGTTAACATCAAAAACATTTTTAAACCCATCAAATTACCAAACTTAAGTGCTGAAGATGAATGTCACCACCGAACGTTGATTTCATTGCAACTATTGAACGCCTTTGAGCGCCTACTCAAAATATAACAAAATTCAAACTCAATCTGTGCCTATCCCCACCTTCACTCTTCCTTAAATGGACCATACTGAGTTACTACCCACTCTCCTCTCTACTGCGACGAACCCCAACCTCTCTCGAAGGAATTTATGACCAACTCGGGTAATGGAGAGTTTGGGCTGTCCCTCCTCCTCAAAATTCACCACACCAACTTCTCAGCCACTCTCGTTTCTTAGTGCCATGAACCCAAGCTTTGACAATGACAGCCCAATGAAGGAGATGGAGAGTCCTAACTGGTTTTCGCGCACGACCGCCCTTATAACGCCTTTCTCACTATTTTTTAAAAAAATTGCAAGGGTTAATTACGTAATTTCATTTCAATTTTCAAAATCCCTATTCAGGAACTAACACCTTTGTGGGAATGCACAAATTCATATCAACATTTTGTCTTTCCCCTATTTTAAAGTTCTTTTTCAGGGATTTTCCCTTCATTTTATTTTTCTTCTTCATATAATTCTTATACTAATATTTTTCCCTTTTACAGAAATTCAAGGTTTTACTTCCTTCCTCTACATTTTCAACAATCCTTCCATAAAAAAATATATCTCAACATCTTCAACTTCAATTTCATAAAGTGAAGAATCTAAATCATTATTACCTACACATTCAGAAGAAGAATTGAGATATACATAATATTCATAATTATCTAACTTAATTTAATCATTCTACTCAAATAATAATTATTATCATTTAAATTGTTATTTAAATGATAAACCATTCAAAATAATATTGGAAAAATAAATTGAAAAAAATAATTCACACAGTTTTTTTGTTCAATTTATGCATCAACCGTTACAAAGTTAAATTTAAAATTCAAATTTATTTTTTTGGTACAACAATTTGAAATTTAATTAAATATTAGTAGTGATAAGTAAAATATTTGCATATGTATTTTTCCTTATATGATGATTTTATGGACAATATTTGAGTTTAATATAATAAATTTTGGTGTAATTGATAAATAAATAATATTTTAGAGAAAAAAAAGAAAAAATAATGTAACCGACGACACTATTCATTATTCACCCCAGTTACTGTTCACGACGAAAGCATTGTATCAACGAAATCACTATAGCATCATCAGTACTGTAGCTCATGGCAGACAAAGTTACTATTCATCATGGAAAAAACACATGTCAATGTTCACTATTCATTCCGTGAGAAGCAAGATGCACACATCTGCCTATAAATAGCTATCCTTGTAGAGTAAAGAGAAGAAGAGAAATGCAGAAGGAAAATCAGACGTTTCTCTGACAATGTGTTTGCGTGTGATGTCCTTCTTTGATAGGGGGAGGACATTGTATTATATCTTATATTTAATTTCATGCATTGTATTATTTTTTAGGTAGACCTCCTATATGGACGGTATAGGTATACCTCCTATATGGATGGTATAGGTAGTCCTTCTTTATGAATGGTATAGGTTACCACCTACATGGAAGGTTTTACCTTCTACAAAGAAGGATATATTTCTCAATTTTTCATGTATCTTTTGGTGGTGTATTTATATTTTAGAATTTAATATTCAAGTTTTATGCAGTATTTATGAGGTTTTCATTCTAGTTTTATGTAATGTTAATTTATTTTTAATTTGTTTTTAATTTCATAATGAGCTAAATTTTTATTTTCTTAGGGTAATGATGTAGCTTACTAATGACGGATTGAATGTTAACTTATTAAATCTAATTTTGAATGATTTCAATATGTATGTTGAGACCGGAAGGAGATAGATGTGTGTAGACCCTATAATTAAAACCATAATTTGCATATGAAATAGGAATATATTCATATGAGTTGTGTAGTCTTAATGAGTTCCATAAATCTTAATATATAATTAATTGCTTAAATTCATGTAGGAATATATTGGATTAGCAATTAGTTATAGAATTGCTTGACCTTGGAAGAGGCTAGTAATTAAATGAGGGAAACTCGATTATCGATCATGTGGAATAAATTGGGTTAGAATGGATAAGTGATTCAATATGACATTTGCTTAGTGAAATCTGATCTCTAGAACTTTTTCTTTTAGTTGTTTTCACATTATTTGCACTCATATTTAATCATTTTCTATTTTGTACTTTCCATCACCAATTTATTGATCGACTAAATAGAATTAAAATTACCTATTTTGATACTTAGTGATCAATCCTCATAGGAACGATATTCTACTCACTTCTGTATTTCTTGATTACGACAGTATACACTTGCATTCTTTAATAGATCATCTACACTCATAACAAGTTTTTGGCACAGTTGTCAGGGATTGTTGTCATTAATATCAATACCAAGTAATTCTAATACTAATTTAGTCTTCATGTAAAAATTTCAAAAAAAAATTTCAAAAAAAACTCCATTTGGTCTTTGTCTAGCTAAAGACATTAAAGAAGGGCGGCTATTTGGGGGGTTTGGTCTTTGGTCTTTGCACTGCGTTGAGATTTTAGTTTTCACCAATTTTATTTTAAGTTACCTTGGAGGAATCTCTTGTAAAGCTTAAGAACATATTCCCCCACTCTTCCCAAAGATGTGCTCAGGAAGATCTATAATAGTCGACTTGAAAGGATGAAGATATTCAAGTGTTTGGGCCTTCCTGTGGACATAGTTGGATCATTGAAGCTAAGATGCGTTGAACAGGTGAGATTAATAAATCATTTGTTAAACCTATGGCAAGAATGGGAAGAAGTTCTTACTCAAAAAAGAGAAGAGCTAAAAGGATGAATGTCTACCAAAAATGTGCAAGGTGGACATGTGATCAGCGCTGTAGGAACAAAGGTATGGTTTCTATAAATCGAGAAGATAAAATTAAATTATAAAGCATGGACTGAGTAAGGAGTTTCTAGATGATATCATTCAAACTTTTGAGATGCATCCGAGTAGTGATGTTCATCGTTTTCTTCTCGATTTTGTAGACATATTCAACAGAGAAAAATAGTGCTACTATCTTGGGAATTTGACTTTAAAAGACCTTGTTTTCCAGTTTATAAGAAAACTGGATGAGAAGCAAATCCTTGATTCATAGAAAGCGTTTAAGCCGTTACTAGCATAAACCCGAGGAAGATGTGAACCAAAATCACAACTACTATATATAATCATACTTTTGTTTAATCTATTTTATCTTTTCCGTAACTTTTGTCTATTCTGTCTTATCTTTTCAGCAGTTTTTTTCTAATATATCTTCTCTTCTTAGTAACTTTTGACTTTCTTTCCTCTTTTTCTTCACACAAATTATGCTGGTTATTCGTGTCGAAAAAATTTTCAAACGTCTTTGAAAAATGTGTGATTTGTGTGATATTTTTGTCGGTGTTTTATTAGTATAAATATGTACTCTTCCACTTGTAAATATGCATTCTTCTACTTGTGACCACAAATGGTCTGAGAGAGAAAAAGAGTATCACTAAAAAATGTAGATTTACATCTATCTGTATTTTTGGTGAAATTGATTCGGGCAAGAATAGAGAGTTTGTAACTACAGCAAAAGAGCTTGGAATCTCGTTAGCTACCAGAAGGATCAACTTTGAATACGGGGGAGGTATCTAGGGCCTAATGGGAAGTGTGGCCATTTCTGCATCCATGAATGGAAACAAACATTTGAGTGTAAGGTTAAACGATTTGGAAGCTCACACCTTTTCCTTAAGACAAGAGTTACAGGTTTCGAGCTTGCCTGAACGAATGGGACAAATAATCTACCACGCTCAAGCTTTCATTGCTTTACTCAGTGGTTTGGAGACGTTGGATGAAATTTCTAGCGTTGCATATTGGGCTAAGTTAAACTTTCACAAAAAGTCCTTGGGATTGTTAAATGTTAATGGTTTTTATGATAGTCTGTTGTCTTTTTTTGATTATGCTCTGGAAACATGATTCATACCCCAAGCAACTCGCCATTTCATAATTTCTGCATCAACTACTGGTAAGCTATTCCATCATATGCAAACCTATGAACCTTACCCAGATCTATTAATCAAGCAAGTATGTGGGCAATCTTCAGATAGCAGTCAGAAGCAGAATCTAGATACCACTCTTTGGTTGTAACTCTCCTTAATCATTTGGTTTATTGTGTGTTTGTGTTTTTTTAAAAAAAAAAACCTTTCTTTAAGCTCTAGAAGACATTGAGGACAATCTTTGATTTAGGTTGGGGGATGATTTGTAAAAAAATAGTTAGTTAGTAAAAACCATTAGATGCATGGGGTGTGAAAAATGGCAGAGTAAGAAGTTATTATTAACTCCTGAGACGCATTTTATTAGTTGCATATTTTTGTTCTTTTCTGAAAAAAAAGAGTAAAAGTAAAAAAAAAAATCATGTTTAGGTGCTTTATAATGATTTTAAGAAATATATAAGTTTTAAGAATGGATCAACTGAATTTAAAGATTTTATAGCATGAATAAACAACTGATTGTTGCAATTGGTGATGAATTTTGAGATTGAATGAACTAAGTTTAAAAGCCTCTAATCGTGAGCTTATGAGCCTATAATGATTATTTCTCTTGTGTGTGATATTCACCTATTAAGTTTTCACTCTACAACTTGCTTTAAATCTGGTTGAAATTACATCTCACATGCACATTCAAAAATGATAAAGGCATTCATTTTCTTTAGCCAGAGCCAAAATAGCAAAACTTGCAATTATATCGTTGTTAAGTCCCTTTAAGCCTAATTGACTATTTCTTTGTTCTAAACCCATTAACATGTGTTTTATATCAAGTGCTCGTACCTGTTTCAGAAGATTAGCAGAGCATTTGAAATTCTTGTGAAATGGGCTTTTGACAAGTGTAGGGGTGTATATGTCATCAACTTTAGAGTTGCAAATTTATGAAAAAAAAGGGAAAAAATGGAAAAAAATTTAAGTATTTGAATTGTGGGTTGTTGTGATAAGATAGATTTATTTAGAAGCTAGCCTATTTTTCAATTGCTCTATTAAATTTCTTAAATGTAGCCCTTCATATCCTGTTTTACATTCCTTTTACCTTTACTCCATTACAACCCTTAATAAGTCCTTTTGATTTGAATTATGCATGTGAACTATGTAAACCCCCTACCGTAATTATATCTAAAATACGCAATTAAAGTGAAATAGAGACCAAAACAATAAAAATAACATTTTCAAAATCATGTATAACCTGATCTCACATTCACATTCCGAATATAATTACTACATGAAGATAAATCACATTCATATAAATATCAGAGTGCACAATAATAATCCCGGCAATCCTGGGTTCAACCTTTACTAAAGATTCATAGGGCACATACGTCCTTTACAATCTCTCAAATGGGGGTTACACAATATTTATTCCAACTTCACAATCCAATCTATCATCTGAATATATATGACTAAACATATACAATTTTACCAACATATAGTGGTAACCAACTACCAATACACTTGCCCATAAGGAGACCTAGCCACCCTCGATTGCTTGCTCCATCTTGATCCACTTGCCCTGTCTATACTGTTGGTAAGGGAGGGTGAGATTCTGGGGAATCTCGTAGGAAAACAATACCAATATGCATGCAAGATAAGTGTTTAATGCATGACATGCTTGCAATACATAATTCATGTTCACACAATGACATATCAGCATGCTCAATGTTCACACAATATACTCATGGCCATAGCATAAGTTGAAACAGAGCTTTAATCACTCATATATGTTTCACATAATTGGGCAAAGCAATAACATGCATCAATACACCAACACAATTATCAAATACATGCAGGAAGGGTAAGTTCCCTACACTCTTTCCACGTAAGCTCCAGCTCTGGTTGCTCACGATCAGGGAGAATATCAAACCTTATAAACCAAATCAAGGACATCGAGTTATTCTCCACTCTAAGTTCCCACTTTCATAAGACTTAATGTTGGTTATCATTACTACTCTTTTAATACTCATGAATGTCTCTATCAAATACTCCAAAGGGTTGGAAGATTATCCCCAAAGATCCCCTTTTTGAAAGCTCAAAACTGATATTTTTAACTGAGACACGAAGATGGCCTCACTCAAGTGATATTGTACGGATACTCGAATAAAGAAGACCTCACTCGAGTGATGGTATGGTCTACACTCAGGTACTAGAGAGTAATGAACAATGAGTATACACCCGAGAGCACAAGAACCTTCAAAAGACTACAACACTCGAGTCCAGAATGCTGCACTCGAGTGACAGCCAAATTCTCACTCGAGTACCAAGAAGTGAAGCACAGAAAGTGAGGACCCGAGAGCACAAGAGTTTTCCATAAAGCGGAACACTCAAGTGAACACAAAGCACTCGAGTGATGGCTTAACACTCGCAAGTGTTAAGGCACACTCTTACCTTATCCACGGAAGTGCAACATAAAACAGAGAGCAGAAAAAACAATTGCACTACCGCACTCGAGTGGAACTCATCACCACTCGAGTGAACCCCAAATCACTCGAGTAATTCTATCAAAAACCAGAAAACACTGAAAAACTGACCATACCTCCCAACACTTGCCCAATTGATCCAAAGGAACCCAAAACTTCAACCAAAGCTATCCCCACATAAAATCACTCAAGGAATCCAATAAAACCATCAAAATTACCAAAATCCTATTCCATAATCATGCTTTGGTTTCGGGCAACATAAACATCAAAATTCCAAACTTACCAAACTTAATCATTCAATCCCAAAGCCCTTTCTATCTATCCATAACTCACCACAAGATACCATTTTCATACCAATAACATACCAAACTCCCAATGACACTCATTTTGGAATTTAAGGCTATAATTACCAAAAATTCCAAACTTTATCAAATGGCATGAAACATAGATATAAAGGTTTGATTCACCTACCTCTTCAACTTTTCCAAAGACACTTTTTGATTCTCCAACTATCAGATTTTTGTGACTCCTCAAATCACCGCCAATGGAGAAACTACAACCATCAAATTGAAGCTCATTACTCAAGGATCAACTTTAATGAAGTGAGTTTGAGCAATAGAAGTCATTTGCTTACCCAAATCACAAGCTTTTCTTTTCTCTCTCTTGCCCAACAATGGCGCCAAAAAAAAGAGAAGAGAAGAGAGAGAAGAGTGTTTTAGGAAGGAGAGAAAATGATGAAGCTACTCCCTCCCTACTTGGTCAGCTAAAATGGAGGAAGAAGAAGAAAGAGAAAATAATAAACAAATGATATTTGAATTTTCTTTACTTTTCTCTCTTCTTCCAAACTTGCCACATGTCAAATTTCTATTGGTTCTCATCAAATATGTCACCAATTAGCTACTCTAATCCCTCCACTAGACATTTAATCACCATTCTCATTTTTCACTTAGCTAATAATTAATTTCTCTATTAATCACTAACTAATTGCCCAACAATTTCATTCTTTCAATTTTCACTAATCATGGCATATTAATTAATATAGCCACAAAACACATAATTATTCCACTTTAATTCAATGATTATCCTCAATAATCATCATTAGCCCTTAATTGAAATTTGGGGCGTTACAAACTAAGTAGTGGATATTGAGATTTTTAGCAAGCCTATGGTCGTGCAATTTTTTTGGTTGAATTTGATCGAAACACTTACCCTTAAACACTTGAGAGATTGAGAGAATGAGTTACACTTACAAACTTGGTTTATTCATTTTCAATTAAAGTTACTAGTTTATATTTTCGTTGATTCATGAATACTATGACCTCTTTACTTTTCAATTGTGCTCTTACTAATGACTTTACACTTATGATTTTGATTAAAGCATTTATTAGTCACTCCTTGTCCGAGGACATCCAAGAGCTAAGTGTGAAGGAATTTGATAAGTAAAATATTTACATATTTATTTTCCCTTATAAGATGATTTTTTGGACAATATTTGAGCTTAATGTAATTAATTTAGGTGTAATTGATAAATATTTCCTTGTTTTTCTTTTGATAGCCACGTATAACACTATGTTAGGGGGAAAAGAGAATAAAATATACCTAAAAATAGACCAAAGGGATTATAACAAGATAAAGAGGCATAGTTGGAAAAAAAAAGATTGCTACTGTAGCAATGGCACCATTCACTGTTCACACCAGTTACTGTTCACGATAGAAACTATTCACGTGATTGATAGCCAAATTTCCCTAATTTAATTACTAGTCTCTTCCAAAGTCAAGCAATTCTATAATTAATTACTAATCCAATATATTCCTATATGAATTTAAGCAATTAATTATGCATTAAGATTTATGGAACTCAGTGAGACTAGTTAACTCATATGAATATATTTCTATTTCATATGCAAGTTATGGTTTTAATTATAGGATCAATATGTAATACCCTGAATTTTGAGACTCGAGGCTAGAGAATAAGCCTGATATTAGTGGATTGCTAAGCCCCAGTTTAGCAAGATCCCAAATTGTGATTAAGGGTTAATGACTCCAAAAGTGGATGTGGTTAGTGATAAATAACCCTTTTGGAGAATATGATGTGATTTAGCACTCGAATATGATTCGTGTGTGTTGTGAGCAGCGCCAAAATCCTGTATTTGAGTTCAATTGTGGATTAACATCCAAATTGACTTAGAATAGAGGGAATAATTGAATGGGGTATTGTGTTGGAAATGGTGCAATAATGTGTTTTGATGTCATTGAAATTGATTTGGAACTTTGGAATGGAAATGTTGCAATGTTAGGTTTTGAAATGTGAATTGTGTTGACATGTTGAGATTGTTGTGAAAACATGTCAATGAGATGTAAATTTGATTGATTTGGTGTTTCCAATGGATTCCTTGTGAAAATTTATGTGGGAATGATGTTTGGTATGAAAATGGAACCATTGGAAGCAAAGATGCAAAATCTGAAATTCTGTCCAGTGAAACTCTATTCTGGGCATTCAGTTTGTATAAACGTTTTGAATGACCAAATGGTGTCTAAAAATTCTGAAACTTTCCAGTCTTAAATTTCACATCCCAAGCTTCAAAATGGACAAATAATTTGTGCCATTTCGTTTTGGGAACGGGGAGATATGTTTGTCCAAAGTTTGGGATCAAAATTGGACTCTGTTTTATAACAGTGTTGCGTTTTGTGTAATTGTGTATTTTTGTGGTGATTTCTAGTAATGGTCCATATTTTTCCTATAAATAGGACTTAAATAGCTTTCATTTGGCTTTGGAATCACCTCATTTCGAATTTTCTAAAATTAGTTATGATTTTTCAAAGTTTGGGCAGAAAATCTGCCAGAAAATCCGAAAATGGGAATTATCACATCATCAAAAAAAAGATGACATCAGCATGGAATTAAAAGCAATTCCTCCATCTTCATCAGTCATTTCCTGACGCCATTTCAGAAAAAAAAAACCGTGAGAGAGAGCTTGGAGAAAATAGGGAGAAGGAAGGAGAAATCTCACAAGGTAGGTCGATTTCTTCGGTGAATTCGTACCTAACATGTATAATCCTCCTCCTAAGTTATTCCTCTATGTGAATTAAGGTCTTGAAGCAAGGAATTTCATTGTTTAAAGAGGCTAGGGTTCAGTCATAAGAAGGATAAGCCAGAAGGAGCTTAAGGTAACCTTCGAAACTTCAATCTTTGATTGTTCTGGCCGCTGTGGTTGATTTAATCGGTGAAATTTCACCGGATTGTCTTTATTTGTAAAATTTGGAAATGTTGTGTTAGTAGTGTTATGCTGCCAAAATTTGTACTAAATGTTAGTTGTAACCTAATGGAATAGTCAATTAAGTGGTTAGGAGTAGAAAGGAACGCATTTACGGAGCCGAAACCGAAAAACCCCAATTTTTCCCAAGGAATTGAGAATTTCGGCCAAGCCTAGTTTGGAGGGGTTAGAGATTGATTTTCAATAATTTGATGATTCCATTGAATTCAGGAGCGAAAATTAGGTGGGATTACAGTTAGTCACTTTTTCAGAAAGGGCCGAAAAAGCATAATTACAAAAATGCCCTAAAACCCTTAAGTGGGGCTGCCAAGGGTAAATTTGTAAATTGACATTGAAGTTGATAATTTTGAGTCCGGAAATAGATTCCTTAGGCAAAAATATATCAGAATAGCTCATGTCAAAATTTCAAGAAAAGTACAGCCGGACCGGGTACGATGGGGCCGGGCCGAGTCCCTGGGGTTATTTTAGTAAATTTTTAATATAGCCTCATATAACCCCTAGAAACACTATGGAAGTGTCTAAATAGTACATTTGACATTGTAGGATCGAATGTGAAGCCCCGAGTTGCTGGCATGCAAATCAAGGAGAAAAGACTAGAGGTAGGGGACTTACCTTACTTGCATATATTTGATATCTTTGCTTGTGTAGTGATGTATGTGATTGCTTTACTTGATTGTGTAGAGCATATTTGAATAAATGAAGCTCTGTTTCTGTTTTGCTGTGGCCATAGTTTTGTTACATGAAACATTGAGCATGCAAAAATGTCATTATGGGGCATGCATCTAGATAAAGCTAACATGTCATACACATAGCATCTATCATGCATGCATTATGGTATCTGTTTCCTACTGAGATTCTCTCGAATCTCACCCTTCCCTACCAACAATTTAGACAGGGCAAGTGGCTCGTGGAGGGAGCGGCTAGGACTCCTTTGAGATGAGAATTGGTAGTTGGTTGCCAATGAGTTGTGAAGACTGTATATGATTCGGTTGAATATATGGTTATGAATTTGAGATGAGATTGTGTAATCCCCATTTGAAGAATTGTAATGGGCAATTGTGTCCTATGTATCTTTAGCGAAGGTATGTACCCGGGATTGCCAAGATGATTATGTTGTGCACTCTGATATTTATATGAATGTGATTTATCTTGGTGTAGTAATTGTATTCGAAATGTGAATATGAGACCAAATTAATTATATTTTTAAAGATATTTTTGAAAACGCTATCTCAAGGATGGGATTTTAAATGAGTTTTGATTATTATTGGTCTCTATTTCATTTTAATCGCGTATTTTGGATATAATTACGGAGGGGGTTACAATACACATGCATCTCATTCTGGTATCAACATACATATTTAAATTATTCAAAAGATGGCCAATCAATTGAAAGCATTAAGCACAATAATTAAAACTCAATCATGAAGGACAAATTAAAACTACATTTAATAAGTTAAGATTCAATTCGTCATTAGTAAGCTACATCATCACCCTAGGAAAATAAAAATTTTGCTCATAATGAAATTAAAAACAAAACCAAAATAAATTGAAAAATTCATTAATATTGTACAAAACTTGATTATTAAATTCTAAAACATAAAAATATAACCACTAGATACATGAAAATGAAGAAATCTAGCTGTCCCTTTAAGAGATAAAACCTTCCATGTATGTGGCAACATATACCGTCCATAAAGGAGATCTACATAAGCCTACCAAGATGGAGGCATGTAAGAAACAAATACAATACATTAAACTACTCTAAGATGGTGTATGTGGAGAAGAGAGGAAAATAATGGATATGAAATTGTGTGTGTCATATGTGAGGTAGATGATGGCTATATATAGGGAAGAATAGAGTTGGTGGGATAGTTGGTGAAATGGTAAATGAAATGCTAGGTGAAATGTTATTGATGAAATTTCACATTTTGATCTTCATGAAAGTTGTAGCTCTGGATCTTAGCTTGAAGACGCAAGTGGAAACTCCTCATTTCAATATTTGCAGCTCTAGTTATGGTCAAATTATTGGGCAAAAGTCAGACTTGGACAAATTCATGCTTTCAACTTCCAAGCAAAATTCGAAACTCTTGAAGACAGAATTGAGTTTTTGCCTCAACATAAAAGTTGTAGAACTCTTTCTTAGATTTTTATCCATATAAATAATGTCTCAATCCGACATCTAGACCTCTAGATATTGCCTGAAAACTGAAACAGGGTTTGATTTAGTATTTTTTAAGAAATTCTATTTTATGCTGAAATTATAATTTATTTATCAATTACACCCAAATTCATTAAATTGAGCTCAAATATCATCCATAAAATCATCATATAAGGGAAAATAAATATACAAATATTTTACTTATTAATAAGTTTTATTTATAAGGTGAATAACCTACTACGCTAATTCCATAGTAGCTAGAAGGGATCTTGTAAATGAATATATACCATGACAGTACAATGAACAAAGCAAACGGTGGATTGTTTCCTTTTGCAGGATGGCATGGTTTGCATGGCTAAATAAGGAACAAAAATAGCCACAAATTGTATCATGCAGAGATTATTAATTAAAAGGAGTCACGTCCTTGGACGGGGTGAAAGGGCAGACTATTTTGACTTCGCATATTAGCTGGAATCACTCATAGAAATGAATATATACCATCACAATACATTGAACAAAGGTAACGAATACCAGTTTCCATTTGCATCATAGTATGCACTGCATGACTAACTAACAAAAAAAAAAAAAAGCTACATTTTAGAGCCTGCAGAGACTATTTATTAAAAGGAATCATATCCTTGTATGGGGTGACGAGCCAAGGCCTTTGTTGACTTGGAAATAATATAGCATGGAACATATCAAAACCCCTTGGGTGGAATGATATCCTTGTAGTGTCTGTGATGGGTCTTATCACACCTCATTGACATATGAGAATAGAGAAATATGGAAAACCCCAGGCAATTGAAGAAAAATTAAAATCGACACTTTTCTTTTGCATGATAGTGTGTAGTGTTTAGCTCCGACTGAAATACTAATAGCTACATATTGTATCCTGCGGTGATTATTGGCCAAAAGTAGTAATAACTTCGCCTTTGGTGACAGAGGCATCATATCATATTTAGTTTAAATCAAACGACAAACGGAACTCACAAGTGCAACATTCCTCGAACATATAACGGTATGATAAATACCAACTGGGCTGATTGACATCATTCAAAGGTAGATTTCAAACGATAAGTGGGTCTGAACCATTTTTAGAGGTGGATTTCTTCAACTTGCATAGCCGATGGACAAATGCAGGGATCAATTTTCTACTTATCTACTATGGTCCACTTGTTTTGCTGGTGACACATGAAGGTGAACATTCTGAAAGAACGGTACACACATACTAAAGGAGCCCGGACCGAATTCCTTCTGACCGGTGGTATCACAAACGATACTTTGTGCTTAAATGCATCTATGGCCTCATAAGGTCAGAGGGATTATACTGCAACCACTTGGAACATGCAGACATATATGATTTTGGTTGAAAGGAGAAACCACAAACCACTCACAATATATGACCTGTACTCTGACACATACATGGAGGTCTAATGAGGATCCGACTATACCTGTGCGAAGCAGAAGCTGAAACTACCACAAATCCTTCCACAGGCACCAACGATGCTCAGTGCACTGATGAGGATCCGACTATACCAGCTCTGCCTTCTTCGTCGAAGTTTGATCCTGAGCTTGGATTTGTCGACAATGAAGAAGAAACAAATCCTTCGTAATCTTCATTCAGCTCGCAAATAATCTTCATTACTGCCCTTAATTATTTTGTGTTTCTGGGCAATGACAACTGTCCCTCGTCATCCTTAGTTTAGCTCATATGACAGGTGTGGCACTTTTTTACTTCTGGTGCTATTATGTTATCTTCGTTTTGCTAATGTAGGTGCATATTTGCACCGTTTGGATGTAAGAATCATGCCAGTGTTAGATATTTTATTGTTTAAAATTATATATTTTATTATTATTATTTAATACAGATATTATGTTATAATTGTTTTTAAATAAAATATTCCCTGACCCCGCATGATTTGGATAGAGATTTGATTTAGGGCTACTTACTTACCTAGTTGGTAAGCTATTACAAGCTTTGATGGAAGGCTATAAATAGTGTAGGTCATGTCTTAGAGTAATAATATGGAAAATCCACTTACTTATTCTTTAGGGGTTCCCTGGCAATTCTCAGGTTTTGAGATATAACATGCAGAGTTACTATAGCTAGAGGTATTTTATCAAGTCTTCCGCTGGTACTCTCTCTTATAGGATTTATACAATGTATTTGAAATCTTCAAATTATTCTACATGTGGCATCAGAATAGGTTTTTTCGATTCCTCTCTGCCTAGTATTTTTGCATGATTTTTAATTTTCTGTTTTGAAAATAATATGAGAATTTTAGTGAAGCATCAATTTTTTTTTAATGATGCATATATGGATTTACCTTTTTCTATTTAGAAAAATTATCAGCGTTTTTGTTTGAGCAATCTGGTCATGGTTTTTAGAGAAATATATTTTATTCCTTCATCACATATATTGTTATTGATGTGCTTTGTTTGATCTGAGTATGTGTTAGTGATTTTGAACGTGGGACGTGAGGAATTTGTTCTCTTCATCATTCTAAAATAAACTCTCTCTTTTTTTCATGGGAGGAAAGCCTGGAAGCCGTTTGTGTTTGAGATTTATGAATCTTAGTAAAGTGGAGAATTATCGATTTAATTTTGTCTTGGCTTTACAATATAAATATTTCTTTGTGCTTCTCCATGTGCCTTGGAATCATCGAAGAGAATTTCATTCTCCCGTTTCTTTTGGGTTTTAAAATTAGATCCTTCGATTTGTTTTTGCCGATTGTTTTGATGAAATAGCTATTGGAAAACTATTTTCCATTACTTTCTATTAACACTGTTGTTGAAATCGCCGTGAAAGGAGTCAGAAATCACCGCATGAAGGTGCAGTCGGCGGCAGCTCTATGATGGGTTGTATCCGGGTCGTGATGGTGAATCGGATCGGTAGGTTAACCCGACTCCATGATTGAGATGACCCATACGACGTGTTTTGGTGCCCAAGTAAAACACTTATGTTGGAAGGCTGGGCTGCGCGTTCTTGGGGCTGTTAAGTTTGGGCTTTTATTCAACCTCTTTTTTAGAAGAAATGGTTTCCTAATCTAACATATTTTTCCATCATTGGGCCACTCTAATTACGTCGTCAAAACCTTTTGAACAGAAATTTAGAATACTGGGCCTTTTAGCTATGGGTAATTAATTTGGAATCAGTTTTTGAATTTTGTTATTCAAATATTTTCAGTTTTGTTCAAGGTATTAAAACCCGGACTGGGTATTGAACAGGTCGGGGTACTGGGTTAAGAGTTAGTGGGTCAGACCGGGGCCAAACTGGAGCTAAACCGGGACCAAACCAGTGAAAAATTGAAAATTTTAGACTTATAGTATGAAATTCTAAAGGAAAAATTAAAAAAAAATTAAAATAGGTAACCCGGACCGGACCGGGAACAGAACCGGTTTACCGGTTTCTGAGCCGGACCTGCCGGTCCGGTCCGGGTTTCATTACACTGGTTTTGTTGGCCTTTTATTTTTCGTGTTTGGGCCATTTTGGTTCAATTTTATGAAACTGTTTTGGGCCCATTTTGTCTAATTTCAAAGTAAAGTTTTGGGCTGCCTTGTTTGGGCCATATCACTGCTTTGTTTGTGCAAATTCACTTTGTTTTGGTATTTTATAATTTTGGGCCATTAAGTTTAAGGGGGAAAGAAAAAAAAGAGGGGAAGAACACATTCTAGTCACGTTTTGATTAACATTTTTGGGTTAGATATGGATTTATTTTAATTCTGAGTAACCGTTATTGTTGAATGTATTAAGTTATTGATATTGAGGACTTAGAGTTTGATTTCCAAATATTATTACTTTAACTCCATTTTGTGCACAATTCTTTTGCATTTTATCCTTCTTTTCAAGAAATTAAATGTTTGATCAATTGTTTGGGTTTAGCTTCTACTTCATCCCATAAATGGTTTGCTTCAAAATATTTGAATGCTTATTTTTATGTGCCATTTCAATTGTTTAAGTATGGGAAAATCAATTTTGGCTATTTTTTGCATTATGGTAATTTTGAAAAATCATTTTGATATGTCATTTAATTACCTTACTATTTATGTAATTAATTTTGGATAGTTTTTCAACTGTTTGATTTTTTCAAAATTATATTTGAGTTGAAATATGTTGAAATTGATTTCTTACATAATTTTTGGATACAATAGTGGGAAGGTTATTAAATTAATTATTTGATATTAATCTCTCGATCAAAATGTGCATACATTGGATTTATTTTAAATGTACAAAATAGTTGGAAAATTTATCTATGATAATTATTTGGTCACATTTTGTTGATTAAATTAGTAATTAAATTCTCATTGAAGATTTGTGCATATTTGGAATTTAAGTGCACATAGTTGATATTTTTGCAATTAGCATGCATTTTGGGGAATAGCCAAAGCATCCTCAATGTTGCATGTGTAAATAATCGCTTATGGATTTTTTTTAAAACATCATCTCCAATTAGTGATTAATTAATTTAATCAAAGTGAAAGAATTTTGGTTTTTTAGTCACTTTTTGTTTATTAAAATCATTATTCTTATTAGGTTATTGGTGCATATTTATGTTTTAAATACACACGATATTCTTGGTTAGCAAGCTTGTTTCCTGAGAAGTAGCCACAATATCCTCAATTTTGTTGCGTATACGTTTTTAATCACATATGGCTTTATAAAATATCTATTGTAATTAAATATATTATTATAATTAGTCTTTGCCCACAAGTAGATAATTATAATCATGTATTTAATTACGGTGGAATAGAATGACATTATATTTTCTAAGTAGCTCATAGGTATTAGAAAATATAAATGTGTTTTAGATTCATCAATTCGAGATAAATTCATGTTATGCTAATGTCTTTACCCACATATAGACCTTAGTGATACAAATTTATGATTGTATAATCTACATTGGTAAACATACACATTTTTGTGATGGTTTTTTCTCTTGCCTTTTATATTTATTTTGTAAGCATGATTAATTTTTTATTTTGACTTAGTAGCATATGATTATTATCGATTTAATTGTTTAGTTTAATAGAATTTATTAGAGATAATCGATGAGCCTATAAGGAGATAAATATTACTCCTTCCATTAGGATATAATTGGCATTAGGAAAGTTCTAGTACTTAACGATAGTGGCATAAGAAATGAGATAATGTTATGAGATGTAATTGCCTCATTAAATTAATCTCAATTAAGAGCTGGTCATCACTAGTACATAAGGATAGAATAAAGTTAAAGGTTGTTTATAGGCTCAAGGACGAATTTAGAAATTCTCATAATTGTTGTTACAATGTTTGTTGACTATAAAGTGATTCTCCATAATATGATAAGATGCTTCTATTAATTCGGTGGAAGAGATCATGAGTTTATTATCTCATGGGCCATTACTCCTTTTCATAACTACATGCATGGATATTAGGTATTCATTGAAAATGTGTATTTATAAGTTTTGCTCATACTTGAAAAAGAATGAGATTTTAGGCATATAGAGAATAATGTGCTTATAGTTGAAAGGCTTGATTTAAGGTAGTAATGGACATACACTTGTTATTAATCATGTTCTAATTATGAAATAATTCATTTTTCTTTATAGTGGACCTTTCACAATATCCAAATTCTATTTGCTTTATAATTGAGTAGTACCATTTGACACTAAAAGTAGTAGGAAGAGATGGGTGACATGATAATTACATCATTAGTGGACTGGAACTTAGTCTATATGTAAAGTTTCTTGATACTTGAACTCACCTAATATAGGTGGAATTGTTATGAGAAGAAATGTAATGTTAATAGACATTTTGCATGATACGGTTTTCCTCTTAAAGGGCACACTAAATACAAAGTATGTATATTTTAAATGATATTCCAACAAAATTTATGTTTATATTCTTTTTTGAAAGGTTGGAAGCTCAATTTAAAATATACTCTTGCATAGAATTGTCTTATAAAAGAAAAAATTATGGAGGGAAAATATCTTGAGACTGCATATTTTGATGAAAATACAGAGATGTCTCAAGAATTTAAGGAGCTGTCCATTTTATTTTACAGTTTTGTGTACTATTTTGAAATGCTAGGTTATTTAGGAATGCTAAAATTAGTAGGAGTGATAAAACTTATTGAGAGTGATCTCATATGGAGGATTGCCACCTCTAATTTTTGTAGAACATTGGTTTTATATGGGACAGTTTCAATCTATTAATGGATTCAGTTGAGACTATGGTGATTAAAATTTGGCAATTCATAGTTACTATATGATGTACTTCAAGAAATTTAACTAGAATAAAAATGTCGAAAGTGACCTTAAATTCAAGGTAAGTAACAACATAAGTTTATTTTTAAAGTTGCTAGTATGCAACATTAAATAATACAAATCAAGTTGTTTGCTATAACTACTATATGAAGAAGGAATTGATTTAGTGAGGTATTTCCTCCGACATTCATGTATAATTTCTTTCATATTTTTATGATAGTTAAATGTCTATCTTGAGTTGGGATGTTATTTGTATCTTTCTATTTTTGACATAAGGAGAGATATATACATGTGAATTGATAGATATGGTCACATAAAGATAATTTAGTCAGCAAAATTGAGAGTTCATTTTGTTATGAGCAAGTCCCACTGTAATATCCCGAATTTTAATACTTGAGCTTAGAGATTAAGCCTGAGATTAGTGGACTGCTAAGCCCTAGTTTAGCAAGAGTCCAAATTGTGATTAATAGATATGAAATGTGTTTGATGGTGATGTAAGAGGAATTGCCATAATCAGGGGCAAAACGGTAAAGTTACCGACTAGTTGATCGCTTACCGAGGAGGAAACTCATTGGTAGCTTCAAGATCAATGGCTAGGATTGATTTGTGAAGTTGAGTAAGGGGCATAATCATGTGTATGTGTGTGCATGTGAGCCCATGAGAGTTGAAGTGAGATGGTGACAAGTGGCAAGGTGTGGACCCTTGGATGAGGCATAAGTGATGTGAGACACATCATCATCATCTCCATCTCCTCTCTTCTCTCTCTCTCGTTTTCTCTCTCTTCTTCCTCTCCATTTTCGATGGAAATGCTTGGGAGAGACAAAGGAAAAGCTTGAGAAAAGGTAAGGGAAATGGCTTCCTTTGTTCAAATCCTTTTCATAAATATTGTTCCTTAGAATGAGAGCTTCAATTTGTTGGTTGTAGCTTCTCCATTGGTGGTGATTTGAAGAATCACGAAAATCTGAAGTGTGGAGAATCAAGAAGTGTTCTTGAGAAAGTTGTTAAGGTATGTGAACCCAATCTTTCTATCTATGTTTCATGCCAAATGATTAAGTTTGGAATTTCTGGATTTATTGCCCTAATTGTGAAAATATGGGTAATGGGTAGTTTGGCATGATATGGTTATGGAAATGGTATATTGGTATGAGTTTTGAATAGATAGAATGGATTTGGGATTGAAATGTGTAAGGTTAATAATTTTGGAAAATGGATGATTATATTGCCCTAGACCAAAGCATGTTAATGGAATGGGAATTGGGTAATTCTGTTGATTCCATTGAATTCAGTGAGTGATTTTATGTGGGAGTAGCTTTGGTAGAGGTTTTGGGTCCATTTGGATCAATTGGGCAAATGGTAGAAGGTGTGGCATGTTTTGCTGCGTTTTCTGGAATCTGATAGATTCACTCGAGCAGACATGGGTGTGCTCGAGTGAAGGAGGAACATTGCTCGAGTGAGGGAGATCCTGCTCGAGTGATATGTGAGTTTTCCCTTGTTGTGCTTCGAGTGCACCTGGGTTTCTATGAGCAATGCTCGAGCACATCGCTTTGTGCTCGAGTGAGCGAAGAACATGCTCGAATGAGCTGGGTTCTGCTCGAGTGAAGGTGTAAGCCCAGAGTTGAGGATTGCTCTCGGGTGGATACTCGCGGGAAAGAGGCACGAGTGTGCTTTCTCACTCGCGGGTATGGGGTATGTGCTCGAGCACATATGGCTGTGCTCGAGTGAGCCTGTGCCTCAGGTGAGAGTGGTGCTCTCGGGTTGTCACTCGTGGCGTTGTGCTCGCGGGTGTGAGGTGTGTGCTCGAGTGCAAATGGCTGTGCTCGAGTGATCCAGTGCTTGGAGAGCTGTGTGTGTGCTTTCGGGTGCTCACTCGCAGTCTCACTTTCTCTTGTGCTCGAGTATTGTCCGTACCAATGCTCGAGTGAGAGCATTTGTGCTCGAGTGATGTCCGTACTTGTGCTCGAGTGAGAGCATCTGTTCTCGAGTGAGGCAGTGAAAAATATCATGTTTGAGTATTCAAAAGGGGATCTTTGGGGATAGTCTTCCAACCCTTTAGAGCTATCGATAGAGGTGTTTGAGGGTGCTTAAAGAGCAATAATGATAACCAACTTGAGTGTCTAAAAGTTAAGGAATTGGAAAAGGGATTAATCCTATGTCCTTGATTTTGGTTATAGGATTTGATGATTTCTCTGATCGTGAGCAGCCGGAGCTGGAGCTTACGTGGAAAGAGAGTAGGGAACTTACCTCTCCTGCATGTATTGATAATTGTATTTGTGTATTGATGCATGTTATTGCTTTGCGTGATTATGTGAAACATATGAGAATGATTGTAGCTCTGTTTCTATTTATACTATGGCCATGAGTATGTTGTGTGAACATTGAGCATGCGGATATATCATTATGTGAACATGAGTTATTGTGATGCAAGCATGTCATGCATTAAATACTTATCTTGCATGCATATTGGTATCTGTTTCCTACTGAGATTCCCCAGAATCTCACCCTCCCCTATCAACATTTTAGACAGGGAAGGAAGATTGAGGATGAAGCAAGCATCCAAGGACGAAGAGGACTCGTTTTGGGTGAGAGCTTAGTAGTTGGTTATCATTGCGTAATGAGAATATGTATGTGTATATTTGGATCAGTGTTTGAGCATGTATTCGAGTAGGTTGTGCAATCCCTATTGGTTGAGTTGTATGGGCTAATGTGCCCTATGATTATTGAGCGAAGATATGATCCCGGGATTGTCGGGAATTTATATTGCGTACTCTGATAATTATATAAATGTAATTTATCTTCGCATAGTAATTATATTCGGAGTGTAAATATGAGACCGTGTGTTAGAATGATTTCGAAATGTATTTGTGAAAACCCCGTCTGGTTGATGGGATTATAAAGGTTATTTTGTCTTATTGGTCTCTATTTCACGTTAATCGCGTAATCCGGATATTAATTACGGCAGGGGGTTACATTTTTGGTATCAGAGCTGTAGTTCCTGGCAAGTATGGGAATTTGCTAGGATAGCTCTCTTAGATCTCTACCTTGGTGGTAGATGATGTTTTGGTGATAAAGATTATGTATACACATGTGTGGTTTGCTATTGTGGACATAAGAGATTTGTGGAATATGTGTATACAATATTGGTTATGCTAGAGTGGCGAATCATTGTGTAATCGAAAGATATGGTGATTCGTCCGAGAATTTGAGATGTAAACCCAGAGGTGGTTGTAGTCAAACCCATCATCTGATTTGAAACTGAGGAAAAATGGTTTCTAAGGTGTTTGATATTGATGTTCTAGGTATCAGGACTAACCTAGATGTTGGGTATGTAACCCAAGGTGGTATGATGTTACATGTAGTAATGTCATACTGATCTTGTGTGTGAAAAAGCCTTAAGACCTAGGGGACTTGTATGTCTTAGGCTGGCTAAGATATTTGAACTTGTGTTGGGGCTCATGGTGCTCCGTGGAAATGAGGGAAGTGGTTTCCCAGTTCAACTAAGGTTGAGGTTCGATAGATGAGTTGTGATCCAAGGATTAGACTCAATAGCTGGGTTGATTCTTAGAAATTGGATTTGACCTTAATGGTATGTGGTACCAGGGTATGGTACCGAAAGTGAATTGAAATGTGTCTCAGGTATTCTGAGGGTGTTGGTTGTAATCCAGCACAGGGAGAAAGTAATCTACGGAGGATTCGGATCGGAGAACGCTATCTACGGGGACTTTTGATCGGAAAGGGCTATCTATAGAGATTTTATTGATATTTTGTTCGGTCTCTGGGACCTCACTGTCATTTTCCCCCTCCTTACTAGAGCCGGTAATTTGGGCCGGGCTGGCGGGTTGGCCCACCAGCCCTCCCAAAAAAACCTTAAATGGGTTGCCATTTTGGAAGCCCATTTAAATGCGGGCTAAACGAGCTTACCGCTAAGCCGCAGGCTGGCCGGTTTTTTTTTTGTTTTTTGGTTTTTTTTTTGTATTTTTAAATAAAATAAATTCAAATACCCTTATTATTACCTTTTTATTTGATATCGTGTTTAATTAATTCTTCATACTTTTTATTTGACATTTTTATTTTCATATTATATTTATTTATTCTATTATTATTAAATTTAAAAGAGATGTGTTTATATGTTTTTGCTATGTGAGTAGATGAAAAAAAGGAAAGTAAGAATAAAATTGACTTCATAACACAAATATATAAAAAAAAATTGTGATATAAGCGGGTAAAAGAGAAAAAGAGTAAAACTTTTTAAAAAAACGAAATTAAAAAAAAAAAAAGAATGACGGGCCAGCCCGCCAACCCACCTAAACGGGCTCGGGCTAGCAATAGCCAGCTTGCGAAGGGGGCTGGTGCAGGCGGGCTGCACCAGCCCACCCCACCAAATATTCCAGCCTGTGCGGGCTGACCCGCAACCCGTGGGCCAGCCCACATTTCCAGTACTACTCCTCACCTCAAACCAAAGAGCCCCTTGCTCGCGGGATCCACCTCACTTCTTTTTTCCTGACCAAAGAGCCCCTTGTAGTCACTGTAATTTTATCCAGCTAGGTGGCTTTAGGCACATTTGAACCTCATTTGATTTTTTGCCTGCTTAGCCGGGATGTCCATCCTGAAATCCTCTCAGAACTGATCATCCCTTGCTGAGTTATGGTCTTGAGTTTTTGGTGCCCTATTTACACACCCATGCATCTCTGTTTCACTTGTTACATTTCATTGTATTTTAGCTAAATTCTCAAGTTGTACCATCTTCATATTATCCCTGAAATTTTGACTTGCATTAGACCTGTCCGTTTGGTGTTAATTTGTAGTGAGCCTTGATTGAATCAATTTCTAGTTAATTAGGACTCCTCAAAGAGACTAGACTAGGTTAGACCCTATACACATTAGGGTATCTTGGTATAAATTTACTAGCCTAACAACAAGGTTGGCGCCGTTGCTGCTGGGGAGTCATTGTTGGTTAGGATTTGTTTCGGTGAGGTGACAACTTTAATTTGCTTTTAGAGTGTCTTTGAGTGCTTTGACTTAGTTTCCAGCTTCTGGAACTTTATTGAAGTTGCTGGACATTGGATGCTTTCTGCCATTAGATCTTGATTGATTTTTACTTGCACTTTAGTGGAAGTATTGCATGCTCGAAGTGATAGAAACTGACCATAATTGAAAACAAAAATTCATTCATTGTGAGTTCTCACTCATTTGAGCAATTGTTGCGATTTGTGGCTGGAAACTTAAGTTCTGCACGTTAGAATATTTGCTGTCATTTTGATAAATCATTGGTGTAATTGATGAGTTTGGTTCTGGTGGATTTTTTCTTCTGAATTGAGTGAACTTGCTAAACATTCATCAATGCAAAGTTGCTGGAACTGAGTGATTTCAGTGACTGATATTTGGGTATTGTGTTTCTGCGTTCTAATTCATTTGTGCTGGTGCGTCATTTCAGGTTGGTGTACGCATTTACACATGCAGCAAGTATTTGCCAGTTGCTTGATTATTTGGCAAATTCTTTTTCTGAACTTGAGTTGGGTGCTGTGAAATTGTAAGTTAGGCAAAATAGATGAGTTAAGTTACTCAATTCAAAGCTATTCTACCTAAATCATTTGATTGCACTACTTTAAGAAAATAAACAAATATTTCCTATCTTTTTGTGTTGAACTGTAGTTTCTCTAGATTTCACTTTTCTTGTTTTCAATTTTTGATTCATTTGTGGATGGCAAGTGTTTTTCTGGGTTGACAGTCCCACTTTTGTTCAGCATTATACTAATCTTGAAGATTGTACATTCAGCTTTTAGCAAGCTGAGGTTTTAAACCTGACTGTGGAAATTCACTGTCTATATGCTGTTTTTACTCTCTGAATATTGATAATCCGATCGAATTTGCTGTTTAGATTCAGGTTGTTGCTTCTAACTTGCTTGTATCGAGTGTTACTTCATGCTAGTGCGTTGATTTGAAATATTGCACAACACTCAAATTCTGCAAAATTTTGGCATTTTTAGCTTGATCTGAAATATTGCTGTGACCTGAGATAATTGTGCTGCTTTCACATGCTGACCACTTAGCTTCAAATCTGATTTACTGGCCAAATTTATAACTCATACCTAACCCTACATTTGCATTGTGACTTGATTGAGCATTAATACTTAATTCCTAGCAGGGATTTGCCTCTGAACTTGGTCAACAACTGGAATCTTCATTATTATGTTGTCATTGAGTTTGGTTGACATTGCTGAAAGTGCACAATTGCCATTTGCAAATGCGTGTTGCCTAACTTTAAGTGTAATGATATGGTTTTGATGCTTCCTACTGATGATTATCGTAGTGTAAGGATGTTGTTGTTTTTGAAAGAACCCTTTGATTGATTACAATGAGATTGAATTCTTCCATGCATGCCACGAAGGAGTTCATGCTAGTTGTTGAAATAGAGTTACACATATTAGAATAATATCATTTTCATTTTTACCAAGATTGATAAACTTTCCGCAGCCAACTTAACAAATCTACAGAAGAACAAAATTACAGAATGGACAACACTACAAAAAATGGGGCCTATAATTCAATTTATAATGATTAAGTTTAAATAGTACAACACTTTATTTTGAGAAAAAGAATTACAAATACAATTAGTCTGTATTTCTTTCAAACTTGTTTTGATTTTCTATCTGGCATCTACTACTGTGACTGTAACCTGGTTCACAGAGTATGATTCTTCTTTTTGGATTGTAGAATCAGTATCAGTATTAGTCCTTGCAACAAAACCTGGTTTCTTAGGATGTGGTATTGAAGCATTTTCACTACTCAACATTAACACCACAGAAGACATTGTTGGTCTATCTTCTGGTCTTTCTTGAGCACAGATTAAACCCACCTTTATGCATCTTAATGCTTCAGATGATGAATATGAATTACCAAATGATGGATCCACCAGTTCCAATGCACTTCCTTCATTCCATAGCCTCCATGACTATCACAAAAGAACAATTAGTAGTGTTCTGTTAGCAAAAGATATTTATGAACAAGAAAGTACTTCAGCTTTAGAAAATATGGGTTCGATCTTACATATCCAAGGAGGTTTAACTCATTTGAGGAAAAAAATCCTTTGTTCTTCTTGCCACTTACTATCTCTAGCACAATAACTCCAAAACTAAAAACATCGGATTTTATAGAAAAGAGACCGTCCAATGCATATTCTGGAGACATATAGCCACTGCATAAGAATTTTCAGGAATCATTAGGATAGAGTAGAACTTTTCCATTTTCAAATACAACTAGGTATAGGTTATAGCTGTACTTACTATGTCCCAACAACTCTTTTTGTTTTTGCTTCTGTTTGATCATTGCCAAAGATTCTAGCCATTCCAAAATCTGATATCTTTGGATTTATTTCTTTGTCAAGCAGGATGTTGCTTGTCTTGAGATCCCGATGAATAATTCTAAGTCTAGAGTCTTGGTGAAGATAAAGAAGTCCTCTTGCTATTCCACATATAATGTTGAAGCGTAATTGCCAGTCCAATAAGGAACTTTTTTCTTTGTCTGTAGATAGTTTCTCAATAGTTATCATAAACATCAAGTGCTCAAATAAACTTTTAGTCCAGAATCAGATATTCTTATGAAGAAACATTCAAAGTAGGTTATAATTAATGTGAAAACAACTTACCAAATAAGAAAAAATCAAGGCTTTTATTTTCCATGTACTCATAAACCAACATCTTTTCCTCCTTCTCAATGCAGCAACCTAACATTCGTACAAGATTTCGATGCTGAAGCTTCACAATCAACTTTACTTCATTCTTGAATTCTTCGATCCCTTGCCCCGAGCTTTTTGATAACCTCTTGACAGCAATATCATACCCTTCAAGCAATCTACCCTGTGATTATCGCAATACATCAATCCCATCAATGATATCCTCTGGGGTGATCAATAGGATAAGAACTTTGAAAATGTACAATATCTATCAAATTACCCTGTAAACACTACCAAAGCCTCCTTCTCCAAGTTTATTTGCCTCTGAGAAGTTGTCTGTAGCCATTGTTATGGTATGAAAATCAAACAATGGCAACTCTAGATCATCCATGTTCGTATCACCGGAATGTTCTGTATTTCTTGAGATTAAAAGTATATCTGAACTTGCCCCAGAAGCACCTAGTATGAAGAGAGACAGGCACAAATTATATCTAGCAGAAGTAACACAACAACTCACCAAAACCACTATCAACTATGCATGTTACATCTGTATTACCTATCTCGTCTGCTGGTATATTTTGTGACTTTATCTTCCACAAAATAAACATAATCAAACCCAAAACTATGATAATTGCTCCAACTGTAATGCCTATGATCATGCCTGTATTTTTCTTCTTGCCAGGGCCACTTTCAGATCCTGAATCAGCTGAGAAATAAACAAAACTCTCAGCTCAGTCATGTCCTTTGAGTTTGGCCTAACATAGGTGTGTTAATCTGTGAATCTAGAAATATTAGCTAATAGCAGCACTCAAACAAGTAATTAAGGGGATGAAGCAAAGAAAGAAACTTACTAACAACAGAAGCAGACACTCTGACAAAGACATCTTGGCCACCTGCAGAAAGCTGCTTCATGTCTTTTAGTTCCTCGGTCCATATAACACAGCCTGTTCCTCCATTAGTGATCTGCTCATTAGCATAAGCACTACAAGAACAATTTTTCCTGCACATATCCTCACATTCTGAAAGGGACATGTTATTGTTCACAAACACATTCATTGTATCAGGTAACTCCACTCGCTGCAGCTGAAAGAACTTGTCTGTTGGACAATCCAAACCTGTTCTTCTCGCACAGCCATTGGTGTAAACTATCTGATCCCATTCATTCTGATTTTTTGGTCTGAAACCTTGAAAGCATTTACATACAGGAAAAGCATTGGCATCACATATACCATATGGACCACACTGAGAGTAATTATTACATGGGCCTTGAGGTGCAGACCATACCATGGTCCAACTTTGGCTTCCTTGTGTTCTTACAAATCTTTGAAGATCACCCGTCCAACTTATAACAAGCCTTGTTAGGATAGATTGATTAACCTTGAAAACCGAAGGGAGCGTGAGGTACACCTCGTCTGAATCTTGAACAACTCTATCTATATAAAAAGCTTCTGATGCGAGTACTTGTACTCCACTAAGTCTCATACCATTCCATGGTCCAAGTCTAAATGTCTTGACCTCTTTGTTATACCAAAAGGCTTCTGGGATTCCACGGGGTTCTAGTCTCCAAGAGTAATCTCCACTTGAAGGGTCATCTTCACTCCTCCACGATTTTATATGCCATTCAATTCCTTTGGCGAAGTTCCATCCTAGCTTCATACCAGGTAACAAAGTGTCTGTGGGAAAATCAAAGCTTTTCCAGAGAAAGTTGGCGGTGTCATCAGTTCCTGTTGCTTCTTTAATTACCAGATTCCCAGAATCCAGAAGCTTGAGCACAGGATTTGAAGGTGCAGATTGTGATTGATTCGAGGACCACAAGGAATTTCCTGTTGGATCAAGAAGAACCAGGTTTGCTCTGTCTCCAATTTTCAGAGTTGCAGTGGAATTTTCAAGTGGGGCGTCTCTGTTTGCAACCCAGACGATTGTTGTCCGAGGAATGTTCTTGTACCAGATTCCCAAGTACCATCTGGAAGAAGTTAAATTGAAGAACCCTAATTCAAACACTTGATTGGAAGATGCAAGGGTCTGGTTAATCCCTAGTGATTGGGTTGAATTTAAGGTATCACTAGAGAATGAAACTGCAGAAAATAAAGGGATAACAATACAAAAGCTCCAGAAGAGATTAATATGGAGGCAGCCAATTAAACTTCCCATGTGCTTGGATTGAAAAGGTAGAAAAAGGAGCAAAAACTTAATGGCGGAGAATGAGAATTGTCTAAATCCATGATATTGTTAAAATAACCTGGTTAGTCTGAAATCTCCCCGTTTGCTTCTGGTCTTTGGTCTAAGATTTCAACCCAAAGTTGATCGTTCAAAGTATATTGATTTCAATTAAAATATGAGTTTGTTTGACATTTTATGCATATGGGACTGATGAAAGAATAATTTATTTTTAATTTTTTCTAATAATGCTACTTCACTATTGCTGGCCACTTGCCACTAAATATTATAAACTCAAAATAGCTCTTCCAAATTTCAAATGTGGGACCTGCCCATTTTAAGTCCCTTCCAACCATTGATCTGGAATAAAAAATATTAAACTTCAGCATCAAGCGCACGGCACATATTCAATTACTTATATTTTGAATGACCTAAATTAGAGTATATGTATGTCAGATCATTAGGTCTCTGTCACCAATAAAATTTCAATGTATATCATAAGCATTTTTCTCCGATTTTCCTTTTTTTATAATAATTCAACTCAAAGGCATCACAAACAACTATTTATATAAATATAATTTGTGTTTGGTGAAGTCATTCCATAGGACAACTTGCTATCGGTTTAAAACTCATTTCACTATTTATATATGCCGATGCAATACTGTTGCATTAAAATATTTGTCCTGGGCTGCTAACTTCAAGCCAAATATGAATTATTCAGCATTGAGCCTTGGAAAAGCAACCAAAAACTATTTTTATATGTGTGTTATCTTCTTTTAAAATTCAAATCCCAAAAAGCATTTTAAATTCCAAATTCCAAATTTATTCTTTGTCTATTATTCTCTCCCTTTATTAAAGCTATGTGTCAGTAATTTTTTTATATTTAAATCTAAATTAATCTCTCTCTTCAATTTTCTAACCTCACGCACTCTCAATTGAAGAAATTTGATTCTCCTCTCTTTCTCCCCTCCCCCCCATGCAACCCTAGAAGAGGAGGGATGGTTGATAGATTCGGTGATGACACCAGCTGAAGAAGAGAGATGGTAAGAACAGTGATGATAATGGGGAGAAATTTGTTTCTTAAACTATTTTTAAAAATTAAACATTAGATCGATTGTTATGAAAGCCTGTCTAGTTGTTATCATAGATATATTTTCTAAGTATTTAGATCAGTTGTAAGGAGGACCGGTCTAGAAAAGTTTTCCCTAGTTATTTGTATGCACTTTTGGTCTTAGACTTCATCTCCCGCCTCGTGGAGTCGTGCGACTCTCTCTCACCTCTGGCCACTATGCTCTCTCTCTCTCTCTCTCTCTCTCTCTCTCTCTCTCTCTTTGTGCTGTCAAGATGGCATGGTCTTTATTTTTGTCACACTTTCCCTCTCTCACACTTTGTTGCGCTCTCGTGTTCAACGACCATCATTGGCTTTCACAAACCCTCGCTCACCCTCTTTTGTAAGTGTTCTCCTTTGTTGTCTTTGCTTGCATGGAGGTTTTAATTAGTTGTTAATGATGCTTTCTCCTTTTCCTTCTTTGTCGAAACCCTGAGTATATATATGCAAAGGAAAGATAACGGTAGACACTGTAATATCCCGATTTGTGATTAAGGCTATTGGGTTTGATAATTGTTGCAATTAGTGAAATTAAGCACTATTGGGATTAATGTAATGTGAATTTTGGAATAAATATATATGGTACTTAAGATCAAGGGTTGAGATTCATTTTTGATGGGTCGGAATCCTATGCTTTGTGTCTATGTGAGCTTAAAGTGGAAGTGGATGAGATGGTGACATGTAGCATAGTGGAAGCCTTTGGATGAGGCACATGAAGACAAAATATCACTTTTCTCTCTCTTCTCTTTCTTTTCAATGGAGGCCTGAGAAAAGGGGAGAGAAACATCATCATCATCATCATCTCTTCCATCTATCATATTCTCTCTCCCATTCCTCCATTTTCGATGACCTTAAGCTTGGAGAGAGAAAGAAAAGCTTTGATCTTTGGTAAGAAATGATCCTCCTTTGCTCAAATCCTATTCTCTAATGTTATGTATCTCATTGAGAGCTCCATTGTGGTAGTTGTAGAATCTTGAAAAGTGTTGATTTGGGTGTTGATTCGAAATTGAAAGTTTGAGAATCAAGATTCTGAATTTGGCAAAGTGAAGAGGTAAGGATTTAGTGCATTTGGATATATTGTTTGTGATTTTTGGATAAGTTTAGAAAAATCTGGAAAATTGCCCTAGTAATGCCTATTTCTGGATATATGAAGTTCATTGTGATTAATGATTGGAAATGATTTATTGTGGAGATATATGAGCATTTGATTTAGTTTGGAATGTTGGAAATGTGTTAAGGGAAATTGGATGTTTGTTGTGATAGAGACCTAGGAGCATGATTGTGGTCAAATTGGTTTTGGAGTGTTTTTGAAGTGGCTAATGTGTTCCCTAGTTAGTGCCAAGTGTGTGTGAGCTTTTGGTAGAGTTTGAGAACCATTTGGGAGTGAAATTGACCATCTGGTGTTAGCTGATATGATCTGCGTTTTTGGTCTCTGATGCACAACACTCGAGCACGGGATGATCATGCTCGAGTGATATGAGTATTTTCCTTTTTTTGATTGAGTGATAGTTGGGGTTCTTTGAAGGAATCTCGAGTGCACTTTTTCGTTCTCGAGTGAAGGAAGATCATGCTCGAGTGAGCTTGGGTCTGCTCGAGTGGTGGTGTAAGCCCAGAGTAAGGGTTGCTCTCGGGTTGTCACTCGCGGGTAAGGTGCACGAGTGTGCCTTCTCACTCGCAGGTATGTGGTGTTCACTCGAGTGCATATGGCTGTGCTCGAGTGATCCTGATCCTTGAGAGCTTGTGTGCCCTCGAGTTTTCACTCGCTGTCTCTCACTCTCTTGTGCTCGAGTGCTGTCCGTACCAATGCTCGAGTGAGAGATTTTGTGCTCGAGTGAGGCTGCCAGAAACCAATGTTGTGCCTTCGAAAAAGGAGTCTTTGGGGTAGTTTCTTCCAACCCTTTAGGCATATGTTTAGGTCTCTAGTAGCTACCTAAAGAGTCCTAAATGATAACTAACTTAGAGTATTATTGAAATAACATATGGAAAAGAGATTGATTGGTTGTCCCTAATTTGATATAGGATTTGATATCTGTCGCCCCCGTGAGACCACGGTGCCGGAGCCAGTCAGGAAAGATACAGGTAGTGACTCTTTCTTTATACCTTATGTGATACATTGTATGTGTACTATATCATTGTGATGTGATAAAGATGTATGCTGCAAGTTATGTGAAATTTTGGAAGCACCGCTATACCAATAGTCCCTGAGTCGCTAACAACGGTTCGGATAAGGGATGTGTGCCTTCCCGGCGGTAAAAGGGGATGAGGTTAGGGTGTGATCTATGTGATTATGTGGGCCGAAAAGCTAATTGTGAGCCGAAAGTCTATTTGTGAAGGCCGACGGGCCAATTGTGAAAGCCGAAAGGCTATATGTGAGTCGTAAGGCTATTCGTATGCACTGCCATGCCAATAGTCCCTGAGTCGCTAACAACGGTTTGGTTTAGGACGGTGTGCCTTCCCGGCGGTAAAAGGGGATGAGGGTGGAGTGTATTTGTGTTGCTAATATGAGATGATTTGTTTGCATATTCTGTGATTGTATGTGGTATGAATAATTTGTTACTACTGGGATTCTTTAGAATCTTACTCTTTCCAAATGACTAACCTTTTCAGATAGGGCGAGTGGTTCGAAGGGGAAGCGGCCAGCCAGGAGTGGTTAGGGCTTAGGGACATTTTATATTTGGATGTTGGTTATCTTTGTTTTGGTTTCGGGATTACCAAGTGTATACGTAATGTAAATTATATTTTGGATATGTAATCCCCATTTTGGGAACTTGTAAACCCATTATATGTATGAAAGTAACCTGGGGTTTTGTCGGGATTTTAGTTTCCGCACTCTGATATTTATTATGTGATTTGATTTCTCAAGAAGTTATATCCGCCCGTGAATGTGAGACCTGCAATAAGTATGTTTTGGAACTGATTTTCGAAATACCCCATCTCTTGGATGTGGGATTATAAATTGTAATTTCGTCTTATTGGCCTCTATTTCACTTAAATTTTGTAATTTGGATGTAATTACGGTGAGGGGGTTACAGACACAACATTGATTATGTGGGCTTTCTTGTCAAGACTTCCAGTGCTTCGGTTATGGCTTCAGCGTCGGTGTTGAACTTACCTCATGTACCTTTTCTTCCCTCCACTTTTTTTGTCTGTGCTACACAGCTTATGATACATGAAAGTTTAGTTTTTTGTTTTGTTTTACATCCACATAAATAACAAGAATATTATCTACTTGTACTTATGTTCACTTGACCCTTTTAGGCTTCAAATAGAATATAGCGACCCTTGGATTAGGTGTTAAATTTACTAATATTATGCATTTTGACCCTTTTAGGCTCAAATAGAATATGGCTCTGGCCTACCTCGGTTTTAGGTGATAGAAGGAAGACTCTTATTTAATGAAGCTGAGTCTAACATATTTGATATACAAATTTGAGAACTCTATTTTGTATGGTTAAATATGATCGTGTGATAGGGTATTGTTGGAGAAGAAAATCAAAGTGAAGGACAATCATTACAAAAAGACCGCCTTTTAGTAGTGGTTAAATTATAGCTATTACAAAAAATCACTACAAATATCAAGGACTTGTAGTAATTTTTAGGCAAACCACTATAAATTTGCAATGGTATGACTCACGCTAAATGGCAAACTGGTAAGCCATGGTACTTTATAGCGTTAACTCAATATTCACACACAAATATCATCTAAATTGATAAAAAAGTTCATAGAGAATTCCCTAGTTAGTTTGTGCGCCGAATACTAAATGACCACAACTCACACTTACCAGACTTCAAAGCTTTCGCAATCGACCCACTTGACTATACTATGAGGTTTACTACATACAATGCCAATAGTTTGAAGTTTTGCATGGTTTCATAAGATTAAGGATTGTTAACCCAAAACTTGGGAGTTTATGGCACCTTTGGGACAAGGAATTATGCAAGCAGTGGTGATGGCAACATGCAGTTTGGAGGCATCCCTTATTGTGAAAAGCTTGTTGATTTCATTGAACTAAATTACCAAGGTTGTTTCACCGTGATGCTCTTCAAGTGTTTATGGGCAAATACAATAACTTCACGAGGACTTATGATTAGATGAATTAGGCATCACATCAGTAAATTTCTCCCAGCCAATTCACATCAGTCAATTTTGTTAGAACCGGCTGACACCCAAGAGGGGGGGTGAATTGGGTGTAAGATAAATACTTAAGAATTTTGAAAATATTTTCGCATCTTAGAGGAAGCAATAAATATGAAAGTAATGAATCATAAATCACAGTTAGATATTTAAATGATATATGCTAGAAGTATAAGAGCTTAGGGAAGAGAATATGCAAACTGTGATTTATCCTGGTTCGGCCCAATCCACGATGACCTACGTCCAGTCCCCAGGTTCCTCCTGAGATTTTCAATCCACTATCTTCCTCAAGTTTAACCGGGTACTTGAGAACCACTACAATCTCACAAGTTTGATCCGGGCACTTGTGAAGCCTTTACAATTCTCGCACTGAGATTACTCACCCTTACACACCGTAAGATTACAACCAAGTTGCTCCCCCTTACACACCGTAAGGATACAACTTTGATGATGAAAGATTACAATCAATTTTCTCTCTTAGAAGTGAATAAGATGAACACTGAAGTACAATACAAATAATATCTCTCTCAAAGGTAAATCATATAGAAGCTAGAGAAACAGAGAGTATGTGCGATGAGTATTGATGTCAAGATATTGGCATTTGGACGATGTATACACTGAGTCTTACTTCTGTTTTGGATGATCTTCTATTTATAGCTGATGAGGATTGATGACCGTTTGAGCATTTCAACATGTCTATTAGAGTGACGTAGCTTTGTTTGACCGTTCTTCGATTTTGAAATTAGCCGTTGGAACGTTGGCTGCTCCGCTCCGTAAACTCAACTTTTATCTCTTCTCATCATCTCTTCATTGTTTTACTGGAAAAATGCATTAAACACTAATACAATGAAGTGTTAGAGTGATTAGAAGCAATAAGAATGAGTTATATGATCATTCCATTGATTTCCAGAATCTTCGAGACATTGTTCTGTTTTCCTGTGAAGCATTACTCGAGTAAACATCAAGTTTCTTCACAGGTTACTCGAGTGGCTGCTTGAGTGGCCTTCCATTTTCTGCATAGCTTATTCAGGTAGTGATTTGAAGTTCTCTTCTAAATAACTCTGCATACACAGTGCTTTACTCCAGTAGTGACTTGAAGTTCTCGTCTAAATAACTCTTCAAGTTTTGCTAGCACAGTGCTTTACTCCAGTAGTGACTTGAAGTTCTCGTCTAAATAACTCTTCAAGTTTTGCTAGCACAGTGCTTTACTCCAGTAGTGACTTGAAGTTCTCGTCTAAATAACTCTTCAAGTTTTGCTAGCACAGTGCTTTACTCCAGTAGCTACTCGAGTATTCATTAAAGTTTACTCGAGTACATATTCAAGTATCATCGAGAAAACTTTGATGAACTTCAGATTTTTGCTTACCACAGTAAGTTACTCGAGTAGCTCCTCGAGTAACATTGGCAGGATTGAAAATGCCGAGAGCAACTGCAAGTGATCTACATGGTTACTCGAGTACTTACTCGAGTAACGTTGGCAGGCCGAGAGCAATTGGAAGTTTTCTATCTGATTACTCGAGTACCTACTCGAGTACAGTCTTTTGTTATCAACCAGTTACTCGAGTACTACCTTCAAGTGAATTCTCGATTTTGACTCAAAACATGGCAAATTATATATCATCGGAAAGCCCTCATTATCTACATTCTAATGCAACAAGAATCAACTCCAAACTCGTTGTGTACAAAAAGTTATGATCCAAAGAGTATCTATTGTTCTTAGACAATCTCTGAAATCACGAGCAGCAACTTCCAGATGGCATAGCTATTAGAATATAACCTCAAATATGTCAAATTACCTATCCATGGAAATCTCTTTGAGTCTTCTTTCATATGGCACCAGTTTCGTCTCAATCCGATATGTATTTTGAGAGTTATGTCCAAAATACCGAAGCTGTCCTGGAATATGATGGTGATTCATGCGTCAACTTAAACAGATCGTATCTCCCTTATCTAAACTCCTTTAAATGTGATCTTGGTGTCAAAAGTTCGTGTTGGAAGTCTAGTTTCATATGCCACTGGTTTCAGTTCAATCCGACATGTGGTTGGAGAGATATCATCAAAATACCAAACCTCTGTTCTGCCGCGCGAAAACAGAGTGCCCATTACTTCAAGTGCCGCCTCGAGTGATTCATCAAATAACCCAGCAGATTACTTGAGTAAGGCCTCGAGTAAACACCTCCAAAATCAGACAATGCCATATCACTCGAGTGATTACTTGGGTAATCATCCCCAAAGGTACCATAGCTTCCGTATACATCATTTTAGCTTCGTATTGACCCATTCCAACTTCCGTATGATCATAGAAACCTCCGGTATCACTTCTAGGAGCTTGAATCTTGATATTCTCATGTGATCTTGCAAGTTTTTCTTTCTTTAATCTCTTTCTTCTTGTTTTTCCTCTTGATGATCATTCTTCATAACCCAACTTCAATCTTCTTGATGAATATCTTCAATCTTCATCTTTCTTTCTTCTTTCTTCAATTCCTTGCCTCTTGATTTTCTTCTTGATGATTATTCTCCATTTATGAGGCATTATAATATCAACCCACAATACTGTCTATGACTAATCTACAAGATATACAACATTAAATATGGTAGTTAGTCAATGTGGAAGATAAGTATATTATACAAACTTTTTGCTCATATTTGACATCTATATTTGACATCATCAAAACTATTCATATCTAACAAATTTGAAGATAATGAGCCATATATTCTTGCTTTAGAGGCACATTAGGTTTATTATGTCAATATGAGAGGTGCAAACACTATCACCTTAACCACTACAAATGTCTTGCGAGATCCCTATAAATACCACTATCACACCTCATTTCTTGCCTTTCCATTTCTTCCAACCTCTCTCCACTCTCATTTTTCTCTCCTTTGTTCAAATCATCTGGATGAAGAGCTAAGCTTATAAGGTAAATTTTTTTCTCTCAAATCTTGATTTCATCATTTCAATTTATTTTGCATCTTCATATAATTCTTATACTAATTTTTTCCTTCTATAGAATTCAAGGTTTTACTTCCTTCCTCTATATTTTCAATATTCCTTGCATAAACAAATATATCTCTCCATCTTCAACTTCAATTTCATAAAGTGAAGAACCTAAATCATTATTACCTACACATTGAGAAGATGAATTGGGACATGCGTAGTATTCTTAATTATCTAACTTAGTTTAATCATTCTCCTCAAATAATAATTATTATCATTTAAATCGTTATTTAAATGATAAAACATTCAAAATAATATTAAAAAATAAATTGAAAAAAATAATTCACGCAACTTCCTCCCCCCAATTTATGAAACATTTTGACAACCTCTACATGAACCGCTACATAATTCAAATTTTAATTTTTGGTTCAACAATTTGAAATTACATTAAGTATTAGTAGTTGTTGCCCAACCACTACAAATGTTTGGGTCCTTATTTAAAATTTTTGAAATTTATTAGTAGTTGTTGGGCAACTGTTACAAATTTTGTGCTAAATTTTCAAATTTCATTTCCCGCCAATATTTGTAGCGGTTTGCCAACCACCACAAAAAAATATTTTTCAAATATTTAATCCCTTAAATTAAAATGACAGTTATAGCAATTTATTAATCGCTACAAGATACTCCTAGAACGTCTAAGCTATAGATGCATATCTCATAGCGATTGGTTTGAACCGCTACACATATAGTAATGGTTTGGTTTACATGAACAAAATCGCTATAAAACTATTTGCAATAGTGTATTTTGTGGTAGTTCGCGTAACTGCTACTAATGTCATTTATGGTAGTTTTAACTACTACAAATTCACCATTTTAACCACTACAAATGTGCGAATTTTTTGTAGGAATATTAAGAAGCTACCCAACTAGGTGGATTTACTAATGATGAGATGATGATTAAGACATCTAAATTAGATGATGAAAAAGGTAGGGTTGATGATCTAGGCTTGAAAGGAAAAATTCGTTGAGCTAGTTGACTAAGTGATGATTGGATAAATCAACTTTTGAATGAGTGAACATGGGTGCAAATTTATAAAAATATATCATGCATCAACATTCACTCATTCAAATGGAGGAATTGTTACAATCAACGTTTAGTCATCTAGGTTAACAACTTTGTTCTTCCAAGTCTAAATCATCAGCCCTATGTTGTTCATCATCTAATTTAGAGTCATTAATTCTCAACTCACGAGTAGTATTTCCACTTAGTCAGTTACTTCCTTAATATTGGTGTGAACACCCCATTTTGTCTGGGCCCTACACAAAAAAAAAAAAAAATAAAATAAAATAAAAACATAAAAAAAGAAAAAAATCTTCCTTGATGATTGCACATCTAAATTAATAAGAAAATGACATTGATAGTGATTGGATTATAATTGAAATTTGAAAAATGATCATCATTAATGGTGATTGTCTTGCAATTGAAATTTCTAATAAATGGCAACAAATTTCAAAATAATTAATCTCATTAATGTTGATTGATATACCGATTAGTAAACTTAGTGTGGAGTCATTATGGCAGATAAGAAAGTAAAAATTTAAAAAATGCAAAAAAAAAATCTCTCATTCATGTTGATAGATTTAAATTAGGAAATTTCTTGTAATGAAAATATAAAAAAAAATAAATAAATAACAAAAAATAATAAATATCTCTAATTTATGTTGATATGATCAAATTAGGAAATTACTTGTGGGAAAAATAATTAAAAAAATTAAAAATGAAATTTTTTTAAAAAAGTCTCCCATTAATGTTTATTAGGTCAAGTTAGGAAGTTTAATTAATATAAAATACAAAAAGAAAATTTTAAAAAATGAAAATTCAAAAAAGAATGAGCATTTATGAAGAAAACCTTATCTTAAGACTATAAATAGGAGAGCAAGGGTTGAAGTAAGAAAAAAAATTGGGAGAGAAAAGATAAAAAAGAAATTAGGAGAGCAAAGACAAAAGAAATGAGGAGAGTGAAATCTATTATTCATATTTTGCATCTTGTTTTTCCTCATATCCCCAAAGAAAGCCTATGCTTTTATGGTTGTTGTCATATATGTGATGATTCAACACCAATGGTTAGAGGGAGGAATCCAATATGATGAGGATTAGTTCATTTTCTTATTCTTCTTCATTTTCCTTTTCTTATAATTTTTTTCAAAAAAAAAATCCAAGGAAAGCCTATACTCTTGTAATGATTATCACATATGCAAGCTTAAGCATCAATAGCTAGAGGGTGAATCCAATATGAAATTTGGATTGATTTGTTTTCTTATTATTCTTCATTTTCTCTCTCTTCTATTTTTATTGTTTCGTCTTTATGCCCAAAGAAAGCATATGCTCTTGTGATTGTTGTCACCTTTGTGAGCCACAACACTAATTGCTAGAGGGTGCAATCCAATATAATTTAGATTATTTTATCTTGTTCTTCTTTTCCCTTCCTTGTCTCCTTATGTCTTTCCTTTCTATTCTTTTTTTTTTTTTGTTATTTTTCTATTCAATCCTTTTAATCTCATGTGATTGTACCACCTATCCCTCTTTCTTTTCATTTCTTTTACTCCACTAAAAACATAAACAAAGTGACATGCATTTCTGCCTCGAATTATGTGAGCTTTAATCCCTCTAAAGGGTACGTAGGCCCTAGGCTCTTTTTTAAGGTCAAGTTTAACTTTGTAAATAAACAAATTTTCCTTTATTAATTTATTTTTTTGTAAATAGTTTCTTAATTTCTTTTCTTATTTGGGTAATTATAATAAAATTAAGGGTCATATTCATTTTTAAATAATTGACTTAGGGTAGCTTTTCTCATGAACAGGTGCAATAAAGAAGCTATCTTGTTGAGTTATGGAGAATGATCATCAAGAAGAAAATCAAGAAGAAAGAGATTGAAGAAAGAAGAAATTGCAAGATCTAGTGAGAATATCAAGATTCAAACTCTTAAAAGTGATACTGAAGATTTCTATGATCAAATGGTGGTTGGAATGGGTTAATACGAAGCCAAGATAACTTATATGGAAGTTATGGCACCTCTAGAGATGATGCACTCACATTTTGCATCCACACTCGAGTGCAGTGCTATGAGAACTTGAGTTCTGGTGGAGAACTCAAGTGTGAAAGCACTTTTTTATACTCTGTTTTTATTTTGCCTAATAGGGGTTCGATATTTTGGATATATCTCTCAAACCATACTTTTGATTGAGCTAAAACCAGTTACATATAAAACTAGACTCCTGATGCATCAAATGAACACCAAGATCACTATTAAAGGAGTTCACATGAAAGAGATATGAGTTTTTGAAGTTGACATTGAAATCACCATCATATTCCAAAGCAGGTTCAGTATTTTGAACATAACTCCTAAACTACATGTCCAATTGAGATGAAACCAGTAGCATATGAAACTAGACTTAAAGAGATTTCTATGAATAGGTCATTTGTAAAATTTGACATTATTTGATCGTAATTTGCAGAATTCAATGAGTTTGAAGCTAATTCTTTTTGCATAGGAATGTAGGCACAAGATTTTTTCAATGATAGGCTATTTTCTGTATTTAGAGTTGAAATGAATAGATCATGTATAATGAGAACTCGAGTTCACCATGAGAACTTGAGTTGTGGTTCAAGTTTCACTTGAGTTTGTATTTGCACTCTTGCGAGTGTTTCACAAAGACTTAAGCCAGAAATAGAAAATGTGTGAAGCACTTGAGTTATGGAACAACACTCGAGTGTTGGTCCTAGGAGCACTCAAGTTTGGAAAGTGAACCCTTGCAAGTGTGTTCTCGAGAGAAAACAAGAATATGAACAAATGAGATACACTTGAGTTTGGATGTTGTACTCAAGTTCTGGAAGCTAAACCACTCGAGTATAGCTTCATACTCTTGCAAGCGTTAGAAGAATCTGGTTCAGAAAGCTAAATTTTTGCCGATGCACTCGAGTGTGGATGAAATACTTGAGTATGTAGGTGGCAATAGTCGAGTTTGATTTCTCACTCTTATAAGTTTGATGCAGAAGCTGATGAAGAAATAACCACCCTTACATGACAGACATTTGAGGCCGTGTGATATTCTTTTCCTATCCCTTAGCATGCAGAAACCACAAATATGTTTCTTACCTCTTATTCAAATTTCTTTTTTCATTCTAAGAGGACTCACTCTTCCTAATTAGAGGAGCATGTGTATACTTTGAAAATTGTTAAGGCTATAAGGTGAATCTTGTTGAAAAATGAATAGTTCAAAGAAAAAGAGAAAAAAGAAAAGAAAAGAAGCTTGCTAAGTTGAAAACCCATAACGGCAATTTAGGTAAAAGTTAGAGCAACAAAAAAGAAAAGAAAATAGAAAAAATCAAAAGAAAGATGGGCAAATATCAAGGGAAACATGGAAAGAGCTTCCGTCAATTCTTCTTTTGTTTTAAGGCCTTTAGAGTATACACTTGATTGACTCTATGTTTGGTTCTTATTGCCCTTAGTTATCATGAGTATCTACTTTGGTTCTTAGATATCCTTTATCTTCTACTCAGGGTACTTTTTGTATTTAAGAGCACCCTATCTTTTTGGTAAGAGAGTATGTGTACATTCCCATAATTTTTGAGGTTGTTAGGGTAATTTGGTTATAAGATGCTCTTTTTTAGATATTTTAAAGTTTAAAAAGTGGCTAAAAATAAAGAAAAGAAAATAAATAGTGAAAAAAGGAAGGAAAAAGAGAAAAAAGAAGAAAGAAAGAAAGCTTGCTAAGTTGAAAACCCAAAAAGGCTTCTTAGGAAAAAGTTAGAGCAAAAAAGAAGAAAACGAAGAAGGAAGAAAGAAAGAAACAAAAAAGACAAGGGAAAAAAATGCAAAAGAGATGAATAAATACATAAGAACAAGAATTGGATATTCTTCATCTTCTCTTTACCATTTGTTTGTACCCCATATCTACATAAAAAGTCCTTGTGATCTATGCTAGCATATGGCTCTTTAAATGATGGAGAACTTAGATGATTGTCAAGCTTATGGAATAGGAATTGGACAATTTGGATATAGAGAGAAAACACTAACAACAAACACTAAGTAGTGAGAGTCAACACTATACCTGGTGAGGAAATCATTAGGACATTACATTCTTGTTAAACCTTTTATCTTGATACTAGCTAACTTGAGGTTAGTGAAATGATTTAGATAACAATGCCTTGATCCTCTATTCTTATGACTTGGACATTATCTTCTATATTTTAATTCCTAAGATTTCATGATCGAACGTTAACACCTTGCTAGTTTTTTGAGTTATGCTCAAAGGTCTTTCCTCAAGCATTTGAGTCTAAGGAATTCTTCAATTTTAATACTTTTATACTCCTAGTGCGGTATGTGAGCCTTTCCCAGCTCTATCACTTCACATTTAAGACATTACCATCCTTCTATTTGCCTTTCAATAAAGGGAACTAAGTTAGAATTTAGGGCTCCCCTCAATTCTATTGCCCTCATCTATTTCTCAGGACAACAATGGCATTGTTAAATGGTTTTTTTTTTTAAAAAAAATTGACTACACAAGCATTAAAGATGAAGATATTAAAAAACAATTTCATGTGCAATGCAAATTAAAATAGGCTAAGGAAAAAGTTGAATATTCAAAATTTGGCTTATTGTTCAAAAGTCCTTTTTTTAATCAAGAGTTAGCACTAGTTATGTTCAAAGAAAAAATTGCAATATCTTGTCAAAATGGGCAAACTTTTCTTGGGCTTTGCATCAATCATACCCTCATCCTACTTAACAAGTATTGCATGCCATTTCATAAATTGGGAATGGGTAAATTTGGAATTAATTTTTTCAGCCACATTAAATGAGGCTTCCATTGCGATTATGTCATGCATTGTCTCAAAATTGGCCTTTGCTAAGATTGGGTCAAACCTAAAAGAGTTATAATGGCCTAAACATGAATGGTGTCCTACATGAACCTATGAGTAAGGGGGTTCTGAATAGGACTGAGGCCAGGGGCAACATCATTGGTCAGGTAGCTTTTCATCATTTTCATCATCATCTCCTCATAATTTCCATTATCATCTTCATCCCGTTTTCATCATTATCATCCTTATTAGCTCTTCATCATTTTCATCATCATCCTCATTTCATCATTTCCTTCTCACTATCATCATCTTCTTATCATCATCATCCTCATTAGCATGTTATTATCATCATCATTGTAATCATCCTCTTTTCATCATTTCCTTATCACTATCATCATCATCCTCATTAGCATTTCATTATCATCATCATTGTCGTCATTCTCATTAGGATTTTTTTATCACTATCATCATCATTTAACATATAGCATATTTGGGGCACCATATGATTAGTGTCACAAAACCACTACCATTACTATTGTCATTAATATGAGTACTTCATCTTATCATTATGTTCATCATCCTCATTAGGATTTCATCTTCACTACCATTATCATTATTGATATCATCACCTTCATCATGATCATTGTAACACCTTCATTTTCAAAGCGTATGGATGGTTTAATTACAATAATATCTTTAAAAAAGGAGACCGGTAATCTTTTGTAAATAGCGGGAGTTCTAACTTCAAGTAGAGTGTGGAACAACATTTAGGTGGTTTTCAAAAATCTTTTCGAAAATCATTTTTAGATTTGGTCTTATATTATTTTACAATTTAATTTTAAGCCATTCGTTTTAGGTTCATTTCTTCATATCAGAGTTTTACCAATATGTTCTTTGTTGGAACCTAAACTACTATGATTAATTAACGGCCCTATGTGGACGGCTGTCCACTACTAGTTCGATTGTCACTGTGCATTTGCTTATATACAAGAGCTTACTTACATGTCTACTGACTCGCCAGTACGGGACTGACTACACTTAATTACAAATTAAGTACAATTTTCCAAACTATAGATAACCAACAGGGAAATTTAGTTCTAAGTCCTTCACTTTACTCACCCATGATTACCTTCTTACTTGAGGAACTACCTACCTAAGCTGAAAATTTGTTTTGGAAAAAATAGGGTGAGATTCAAAGAATCTCGTAGTAACACATATCACTCATATAAAATGCATATATGAAATATGTCATGTCAATCATGATTACCATAAAAGCAGTATATTCAATATTCAAAAATAATTCACCACATGCGTATAAGCACTAATACCAGATATGCAAATAGTATAAAGTTTGGGTAAATTCAGGGACAACTGTCCCTTGCCACAGTGCTAGGTGTTCTACTAGGCTAGAGCCCTTCTGATCTGCATGCTTAAGTTCACATTGGTACAAATATACATATAACATATCACATAATATGTGAGGGATTAGTTACTACCTGATAATTTTTTCAAATTTTGATCTCGGTTGACATACTTCGGGCATCCCGAGCAAATATCAAATCCTATAAATTATAATTTATGGGCGATGAGTTATTACTTACTCCAATTCTTTCATAAATCATTTTCTTATGTTGGTTATCATTAGGGTCACTACATTAGGCCCAATGTGTAGCTAATATGCCCAAGCTAACCCTAAATGCTTAATTTATCCCTTAAAGGTCCAATTTTATTGCAAAAGCACTTTACTTAAATTTTCATACAATTACCAAAAAGTTGGCAGAATTTTCAATAATCTTTGAAAATTCATATCTTGAGCTAGGAAAATCCAATTAAAGTGATTCCAAATCCTATGTGTCACTTATTAAATCTATTCTAAAGAAAAAAATACTTCTAACAGCCACCTAACCACTTAAACATCCCAGTTTCCCTTTTTCCCCCCGCTACCAGAAAATTTGACAAGTTTTAATGGTCTAACTTCAAACACTCATAACTCCTAGTGTACTTATCCAAATCCTTCCTAATACCTATCAAACAGCTTCACCCAATTTTGCTCCTAACTGAAATTGCTCCCCAAAAATAACAAAAACCCAAATTTGTGTTTTTGACTACCAATAAGTCTAATAAATCAAAAAGCATTATATATCACCTTAAACATGATTAAAAACATCATCTTGCTTCGAAAACTCCTTTTGGCCAAAACTTAGGGGTGGTTCAAGAGCCAAAAAGAACTCAGCGAAAATGTCTTTCTACAAATGGTGCAGTATTTTGGTGGCACTCTGACTAACTAACTGACATAAAATGCCTCATATGAGAAATCTGAGACCATAAAATTGAAGCTTACAGTGAGTAGAAGAAGTTTCCTAAAGGACTTATCAGATGGTAACGGCGATTCAAGGTCGGAATTGGTTCCAGTGTTCAAGAAAAATTACTATTCACTCCTCCTCTCTCCTCTAACACTTTGGTTGAATTAAAATCAGATTTTTCCCTTCTCTCTTTGACCCTTGGCCGAATTCATAAAGGGAAATAAAGGGAGGAAATTGCATCTTGGCTTTGATTGCTTCTTGTGGTGCCATGTGCCAAGTGATTTCTCTATAAGATGGCATGTGTCTAAAAAGCAAATGGGTCTTCTTCTTGTCTCTCCTAGGTACACCTAAATGGTCAGGGGAAGGAAGGGGCTTGACGATTTCCCCAGACTCCCAGTTTGATGTTTGAGAAAGTTAAGTACCTGACTGGACTAGGGACTGGTGGATTCCCCCGGACTTAGGCGCTATATGGCACGCTCGGGGATGCCAACACAAAAGGCATAAAGGTGGTGTAATGATGAGGTATACTTGTCACCTCCTCATTTGGCCAACACAAAAGTGGCTTTGTACTTTGTCATCATTAAGGAACACATGTCAAGCTCTTCTTTATATTGTGCGCTGTAGCAACTAACGAATTTTCCTCTAACTACTTACACTCTTATTTTACAATCCTGACTTCTTGATCTCCACAAATGACACAATGGATATCTGGAAATTCCGAATGTGGCTTTACCTTTATTTATAAATATCAGTATTTATTTTATTCCACTATTTCCATATTTACACATTTTCACCATTACAAAATTTGGTATATTACAATCATCTTCACCATTATCATAATCTTCTCCTAGTCATGGCCATCATCATCCTCTTCATCATCATTGCCATAATTGGTGTCATTATCATGTTTAGCGGCACTATGTGCTTAATGTCATGTCATCACCACCATTGTCATCATCATCTATGACTTCCCTATTAGGGTTTCATCTTCATCATCATTAGTGTCCTCATTATATTGTATGTTTGGGTCACTGTGTGATTAGTGTTACACCATCACTATGATTGCCATAACTATTTTTGACTTCATCATTAGAACTTCATCTTCATCAATATTTTTATCATCATAAAAAACCTCATTATGTGGGGCATCACACGCTTAATATCATATCATGACTATCATTATCATCATTCATGACATCATTCTTAATACTTCATAATCATCTTATCACTATCATCTTTATTATTAATGACATCATCTTCATTAGCATTATCATAAGCACTACTTCAAGGGGCATCACATGTTCATTTGCCGACACCCTTTTCAAAACCCTGTATCGACAAGGACCCTCAAAGCTTAGTAACAGTTGACACCTTTTTCAAAACCATATATCGACAGGCACCCTTAAAACCCAATAACGGCTAGTACCTTTTAAGCCCTGTAGCGGCAAGCACTCTCAAAGCCTAATAATGGCTGGCACCCCTTCATGAGCTATATCGGCAGGCATCCTTAAAGCCCATTATCGGCTGCCATCCTTTTCAAGCCCTGTATTAGCAGGAACCCTCAAAGGCCAGTAATGGCTAGCACCCTTCAAAGCCTAGCCTTATATTGACAGGCACCCTCAAAGCCCAACAATGGTTGGCACCCTTTTCAAAGCCCTGTATCAACGGGCACCCTCAAAGCCGAGTAAGACTGGCACCCTTTTAAAGACTTATAATGGCAAGCACTATTTTTTCAAAGCCCTGTATCAGCAGGCACCCTTTTAAAGCACTGTAACAGAAAACACTATTCTTTTAAAGCCTTGTATTGGCAGGCACCCTTAAAGCCCAGTAACGGATGACACAATTATCTTAATAGCCCTATAGTAGTAGGTTTTATTCTTTTAAAGCCTTATATTTGCAGGCACCCCTTAAAGCTCAGTAACAGCTAGGACAATTCTTTTAAAGTCCTGTTCTGGCATGCATTTTCTTTGAAAGCCATGTCTTCGTAGGCACTACCTTTTTTCAAGCTTAGTAACCACTGGCATAATTCTTTTACGTTCTACCAAATGTTAGATATGATTAGTTTTGATGATGTCAAATATAAATGTGAAATATTAAGAGCAAAAGTTTGCATAATATATCAATCTTCTATATTGACTAACTACTATATTTAATGTTGCATAACTTGTAGATTAGCCAAGCAAAGAAAGAAGATTGAAGATTAGCCAAGCAAAGAAAGAAGAAGATTAAAGGTAGTCAAGAAAACAAAAGAAGATATTTTGACTGAGTTATGGAGAATTATTATCAAGAGGAAAATCAAGAAGAAAGATATGGAAGAAAGAACTTGTAAGATCTTATGAGAATATCAAGATTCAAGTTATTAGAAGTAATTTTGGAGATTTCAAAAATTTAAGGCACTGTTTGGCATTGTAGCAGCGGTACTGTAGCAATCACTCGAGTGAGGCACCATAGCACTCGAGTGTGGCACTGTAGCATACGGGTGCTGTAGCATTATAGCACTCGAGTGCAAAGAGGAAGTGTAGATTCACTGTAGCAAGTGCAGCACTGTAGCACTCAAGTGAAGCAAGAACACACTCGAGTGTTGGAGCACTCTGTTCTACTCTGTTTTACGTTCAGCTTGTTAGAGGTCCGGTATTTTGGCCATATCTCTCAAACCAACATGTCGGATTAACCTAAAAATGGTGGCATATGAAAGAAGACTCAACACGAAAAATTTACACCAAAATCATATTGAAAGAAGCTCAGATGAAGAGATATGATCCATGGAAGATGACACTGAATCACCGTTACTTTTCAAGACAGGTTTGGTGTTTTAGACATAACTCACAAATGACACATTGGATTGAGACGAAACTAGTGCCATATGAACTAGACTCAAAGAGCGTTCCATAGATAGGTAATTTGACTAATTTGAAGTTATATTCTAGGAGCTATGCCTTTTGGAAGTTGACGCTTGTGCAATCTAGTGCGATAGACACTCTTTCAATCAAAACCTGCAGAATACAAGGAGTTTGGAGCTGATTCTTTTTGCATTGGAATGCATATAGCAAGAGCTTTCTTATGATACATCATTTTTCATATTTAGAATCAAATAAATAAATTGAGTCTAACGTGGCCCCACATCACTCACAAGTGCAAAAACGCACTCTTGAAAAATGTCATGCGAGTGTTGTTCAGAAGCGGCTGAAATGTAGAGATATTTAGCAACACTCAAGCATTGAACAACACACTCGAGTGAGGATCAGAATTGCACTCGAGTTATGCAAGTGTTGATATGAAAGTGTTATCTTGAGAAAAAGCATGTACGTGAAAACAAGAAGTGCACTCGAGTGAGAGATGTTGCACTCGAGTGATGTCTAGATGCACTCGAGTCCTGCGAGTGAAGAGCAGCAAGTGTTTGCCCGAGGGGAAGCCAGAACATGAAAATACGAAATGTACTCGAGTGAGCCATACTAAACTCGAGTGAAGTCCTGACAGAACCAAAATACAGAAAGTTCAGACTCTCATAGCCATTAATCCAAATGTGGTTAAATGTTATACATTCATTATGTTTTCACTTGTTATTGTTCCTAAACGTTAACTAATATATATTTCAAGTGTAAAACAGGAGATTAAGCATTTGGATTGCATCTTCAAGAACGGAGGTTATTTATGGCAAATATTGTCATTCAATATGATGAGTCCCATAAGCCAGAAATTCAGCTTTTGACCAATGATCCAATATACCCATGACTAACACTTCATCATATTACTGATTAAGTATTTTGCAGTGTGAAACAGGAAATTTAACATTGAGATTACATATTCAAACGAAAGAGTCAACTATGGCAGGCTGCATCATTACACACTGAGTATGGGCTACCTACCACAATAAAAGATTGACCCACCATGAATGAATGTCTTAAACACCAACACTCCACAATGTTACGTATAGCTCATAATGAAACATCCCACTCTTTAATGGGTTGCTCTGCTCTGCAACGAACAGCAGCTACTTGTTCAAATACACACAACGGTCAAACGAAGCAATGGGACTCCAACGGATGAATGCTCACAATGGTCATCATCTTTATCAACTATAAATGAGAGAGCATTCAAAGTCGATGGGTAACTGAGACAACGAACAACTACGAGAAAAATGATAGAAACATAAATCCTCTACTTCTACCCAAACACTCTCTGTTCTGCAGTTTCTATATTACTTATCATTGAGAGAGTGATTATTTGTATTGTACTTCAGTGAGCATTATATCCACTCTGTGAGAGAATCTGTAAACACTTTTAACTATATTTTTCAGTTGATCTCAAGGTAGAGGGACCTTAAGAGGGTTGATTTCCTTACGGGCGAAGCTGTAGAGAGAATTGCCAGTAAGACATTCTACTCGTAAGACTTACAAGGTGCAAGCAGTAGAGAACGTTGCTGCTTATAAGACTTATAGGGGTGTAAGCAGGAGAGAATGTTGCTGCTCGTAAGACTTGCACGAGTAAGCAGGAGAGGAAGATTTTCAGGATTGCTCTGCTCGTAAGACTTGCCGTAAAGAGGAGTATTTCAGTAAGAGATTTGTAAAAGGTTTCACAAGTACCCGGCTAAACTTGTGGAATTTTAAAGGCTTTTCTTGTGCCCAGATTAAACAAGAAGATAGTGGATTTGAAAATCTCATGAGGAGCCTGGGGATTGGATGTAGGCCATCACAGATTGGACCGAACCAGGATAAATCATAGTTTGCATATTCTCTTCACTAAGCTCTTATATTTCCAGCATATATTATTTAATCTAACTGTTGATTTATGATTCATTACCTTAATACTTATTGCTTTTACTAAGATGCGAAAAGATTTTCAAAGTTCTTAAGTTTTTATCTTACACCCAATTCACCCCCTTTTTGGGTGTCAGTCGATTCTAACACTAAAGTCCTCTATAATTAGGCACCTTACTTCTATTTCAGCTGATCATCCAGCTCTACTGGCATTCTTCTCCCTTTTGAACCAAGTGAAGAGGGGTATGGACACTATATTTTGTCCAAACCCCCTTTAGTTCTAGGAGGGCGCTCTATTCTTTTGGCCGGATAAAATATATGTTCTTATCTTTACTTACTTCATAGACGAGAATCACACTTTTCTCAACTACGAAAGAAGTAAAGAGGTGCAATGTGAACACCCCATTTTGACCAGGCCCCACACAAAAAATAATAATAAAAATAAAAACATTAAAAAAGAAAAAAAATCCTCCTTAATGCTTGCACATCTAAATTAATAAGAAAATGACATTGATAGCGATTGGATTATAATTGAAATTTGAAAAATGATCATCATTAATAGTCATTTATGGTGGTTTTAACCACTACAAATTCACCATTTTAACTACTTCAAATGTGTGAATTTTTTGTAGTGAATATTAAGGAGCTACCCAAATAGGTGGATTTACTAATGATGATATGATGATTAAGACATCTAAATTAGATGATGAAAAAGGTAAGGCCAATGATCTAGGCTTGAAAGGAAAAATTTGTTGAGCTAGCTGACTTAGTGATGATTGGGCAAATAAACTTTTGAATGGGTGAACATGGATGCAAATTTATAAACATGTATCATGCATCAACATTCACTCATTCAAATGGAGGAATTATTACCATCAATACTCAGTCATCTAGGTCAATAACTTTGTCCTTCTGAGTCTAGATCATCAGCCCTATGTTGTTCATCCTCTAATTTAGAGTCATTAATCCTCAACTCACTACTAGTATTTCCAAATAGTCGGTTACTTCCTTAATATTGGTGTGAACGCCTCATTTTTTCTGAGCCCCACACAAAAAATAATAATAAAAATAAAAAATGAAAAAATAAAAAAAATCCTCCTTGATGCTTGCACATCTAAATTAATAAGAAAATGACATTGATAATGATTAGATTATAATTGTAATTTGAAAAATGATCATCATTAATGGTAATTGTCTTGTAATTGAAGTTTGTAATAAATAGCAACAAATTTCAAAATAATTCATCTCATTAATTTTGATTGATATACCGATTAGTAAAAAAGGACGGAGTAAAGATCATCTCCAAATGACAAAGTGTAAGAATGATTTTGGAATGCAGCTGATCGAGCTCCTCAATGAACAAAACCTTGGAACACAACTTCCAAAAGAAAGAACAAATTTTCACCAAAACGATGGACACATCGAGAGGAAGTGCATTCTTTATAGCCAGCGGGAGTAGCTATTGCATAAGAACATGTGAGTCATAACTCTTCGAGCTAGCAACCTAAGCTTCAATCTAGGTAATGGGTAATTTTTGGAGCTATATGTAAAAAGTTATGTATTTTTGAAGTTAGCTCAGAAAAACTGTCTGTGTTCTAGAATAGCATCCAAAGAATTTAATTCTGGGAATCTTTTACTTTCAATTGGCAAAATGCTATATTTTTCCTTGATACTAGACACAATAAAGGTTCTATAGCCTTTAGAATCACTCAAATTCAATGTCTACAAATTTAGTTATGATTTTACAAATTTTGGGCAAAAATTCCACCAGAGTTGAGACAAATTCAAAAATGGGGAAAATTTTGTGATGGCAACATGGTAATTTTGGGTTAAGCTTATCAGCCAATTTGGATAATCTAAAGGACCCTAGGACATGTTTTTTGGATGAGCCAAGGAGGCAAAATATTAGTTGCATGGTTGTTGGGCTTTAAGACAAAAAATCTTATGAACATAAATATTAACATATTGATTTTTGGGAAATTAGAAATTATGACATAAGCAAGGTATTGTGATGACATAAGCTAGATGTTATAAAAACATTTCCAAATCTTCTTGTGAGGAATTCTTGGAGAGAAGGAGGAGAAATTTCACAAAGTAAACTTTATTTCTTTGGTGAATTAGCTCCTAACTTATACAATCCTTCCTCTAAGGTTCTCTTCTATGTGATTCAAGGTGTTTGAGAAGCTAACTTTCAGTTAAGGGAGCCTAGGGTTCACCCAACAAAGGGAAAAGCTAGAAGGAAGCTGAGGTAACTTCATGAGCTTTAATCTTTTGTTGTTCTGGATGTTGTAGGTAATTTAATTGGTGAAATTTCACTGGGAAAAGTTGACTCCCAGGAATTATATTGCAAAAATTGGGTCTAAATGGTAGTTATAACTTAATTAAATAGTTAATAAAGTGATTAGGAGTAGAAAGGATCAAGTCTGTAGAATTAAAAGTGAAAAACCCCAATTTTTTCTGGAGAATCCTGGGATTTGGCTAGTGCTACTTGAAGGGGTTAGATATGGATTTTGGATGATTTGATGATTCCATTGAGTTCAAGAGGAAAAATTAGGTGGGGTTACAATTGATCACTTTTCCATAAAAGCCTTAAAAAACATAATTACCAAAATACCCCTGAAACCCTGAAATAAGGGCTGTCAAGGTTATTCTAGTCTTTTAGCAGTGAATTTGGTATTTCTAAGTCCGGAAATGGATTCCTTGGGTAAAAATATGTCAGAATAGCTCATGTCAAAATTTTGAAAAAAGTACGGTCGAACCGGGTAAGTCGGGGCCGAGCCAGGTCCTAGGGGCATTTTGGTAAATTTTCACAATAAACTCATATAACTACTAAAAAATATTTTGAAGTGCCTCGAATAGTATATGAATGGGTTTGAACCTAATTCTTGTACATTTACATTTTTGGAACAAGTTGAGAGGCTGGGGTTCTGGTATGCAAATCAAGGCACACATTTTGAGGAGAAAAAGGTTTGTAGTGACTATATCCTTCATGCATGACGCCATGGTTCATATGTTTTGTTGTTTCCATTGTTTTTCTTAATAATCAACATGGTTTGTTCAGAAGGGGCGGTCTGCCAAAAGGGGCAATTAGTGCAAGAAGTACAGTTACACCTGGGGGTTGGGTGTCAATCCAACCGGTGTACAAATAGTGGGGTGGAAGCCCTACACATGTATACATGTCGATGTTTTTATATTGTTCATTAATTTGTGCATACACGGTGCACAACATATTTACTTTCCACATTTTACATGAATGATAGTATGTTCTACTGTGATTCCTCGGAATCTCATTCTTTTTCATAAACAAAAATGTGCCAGTAGGAACTAGCAGATTCAAAGGCAAGGTTGTATACACAGGGAGCTGAGGGCACGGAAGGATAGTGTTGAACCTTTAGTAATGTTTCAAGGATATTACCCAAATACCGTGGAGGTTAGAATAGGCACTATTGATCTTCATTTTTAGCGAACCTATTAGGTATAATTAAGGAAAATGATTTCCAATCCGTGTGATATTGAGGTTCTAGATTTCATGATAAACCTAAAAGTTGGGTTAGAGACCCTAGGCTATAAATCCTACATGCCAAATATGTGGTAGTGGACTTGTGCGTCTAAAGGCCCTAAGTCTTAGTGGACTGGTGTGTCCTTAGGCTGGCGAATTTGTTCAGAATTGTGTTAGGCTAGTGATGATCCGTGGAAATCAAAAAAGCAATTTCCCGGCTTAGTTAATGTTGAGATTCTAAGAGTTGAATTGTGATCTAGGAATTAAACTCAATAGTTGAATTGATTCGTTAGGAATTTGAATTGACCTGGATGATCTGAGGTACTGGAACATGGTACTAGAATGTATTAAAATGTGTATGAGGTTTCTCGAGGTTGCTAGTTGCTAGTCTTATATAGGGAAAGATTATGATTATAATATATTTCCTTAAGGAATTAATTAAGGTGATAGCTCTCTGATGAAATGAGAGACAAAATTGATCTGCTTGCTAATCCACTAACTTGAGGCTATATTAGGAGTCGATTGGTGGATGGCAAACAAAGTGTGAAGGGTTACCAAGTAAATTGTAACCTAGGAATCAATGGTTACATTTTGATTCCATAAGAATATAAAATGACCCTAGATTGGATAGTGATATTAAAGAAAGCACGCTGTAAAACTGCTAGAGAAGAGGGACTTTATGAGATCTGGGTTCTCATTACAATGGTACTTCTATCTAGAAACAACCAATCGGAAAGAGCTACCTACAGAGAATTCTGATAGGAGAGGGCTACCTACAGAGAGTTCTAATTGGAGAGGGCTACCTACGGAGAGATTTGATCAGAGAGGGCTACCTATGGAGAGATATGATTAGAGAGGCTGACCAGTCAGGTGACTGAGTAAAGCACCGAGTACAGTACCGTAGCGTAGAGCTTCCATGATGACGAATCCTAGAGTGGAGCCATCATGACGATGAACCCTATAGTGCAGCTACAGTGATATTGAATCATAGAGTAAAGCTACGAGAACGTTGACTCTCAACGATGGTACATTGTAATGAATCCCATATAGAATGGGTTTCCTTGAGATGGGAGTTTATATGGCCTAGAATGATTTGAGTTGAAATGGGCTAAGATCTGGCATAGAAAAACACAGATTTCGGGTGCAATCAGGATTACAGGAGGTTCCTATGGAACTGTTATTAAATTATTCTGACAATATTAAAGCTCATATGAGGAGATAGACCTTAGAGTGGGTAGTAGAAGCATAGTAAATTTATGTGGACACCAATAATTGTTTCTAGGTGGTTAGACTCATATGTATTCAACAAAGATAATGAACGGTATATACTTTGGCCATAAGATCTGATGGGCCAGTAAGTCCATAGGCTGGCATAATGTGATGTGTTTGAGAATTGTACTGAGCGGAGGCTCGAGGCGGTAAGACCTGATGTGAAGTTGCATAAGGTGGTGTCCCTAGGCTGTAAGACCTATTTGTTTAGCACTATGGTTGATGTCTAGTGCAATGACATTGGACCAGTGTGTCTAAGGTATGACTTGAGGCTGACAGAACATTCAAATTGCACAAGGTTTTAAGGAGGCAGTGAGACCAGCATAACCAAGTACTTTAATGTGCCTGGACGAGTAAGGTCTAGTGCTTGTTATGATTGTTGCCTAAGGCGAGTGAGGTCCATTGCATGTTATGATTGCTGGCCGACTTAGGTCTAGTGATTGATGTGATTGTGTGATCTAGGCGGAGTCCTAAAGAGGCTGTGAGGCTTATGGAACCAAGCTCTGTGGAAATGGACTAGTGGGTTCTGTGTTTGATTGCATGCTACATACTATGTACGGAATGAATGATGAATGCTGAATAATATCTGAGACCTATGATGAGAACATGATGATTGTGTTGCATGCTCGATGAGCTTGCGCATGAAAGAGAATTGAATATGATCATTATGTGGCACGACTATTGAGCCTGCGTATGAAAAGGGAATGGGTTGAGTGATATGGATTCATTCCAAAGTTATATACGTTCAAATTTTGAGGACAAAATTTATTGAACGAGGGGAGAAATGTAACACCCAAATTTTATTTCCCCAATATCTATTGTAATTATTTGGAATATTCAATAAAGTGGTGAATTTTGTAAAATGTGAATAGTGCTTCCAGTGAGATTTTCTATGAAGCAGTGAGTTTGTCATTTGGTTTTAGATGAATAAATGATTATAAAAAATTATGAAATTTTACAGGGTGAAAGCAAACATCCTAAGCTTTAATTTTATTAATAATGGGTAATTTTTGGAACTGTATGTCAAAAGTTATGTATTTTGAAGTTAGCCCAAAAAATCTGCTTATTTCCTGGAACAACATCTAAAGAATTTAATTTTGGAAATTTTGTGCTTCCAATTGGCAAAAGGCTATATTTTTTCTAGGCATTATGCTGCCAAAATTGAGTCTAAATGATAGTTATAACGCAATTAAATAGTTTATAAAGTGATTAGGAGTATAAAGGAACAAGTCTACGGAGTTAGAACTGAAAAACCCCAATTTTTTTTGGAAAATCCTCGGATTTGGCCAATGTTGGTTAGAGGGGTTGGATCTAGATTTTGGATGATCTGATGATTCTATTAAGTTTAGGAGGGAAAATTAGGTAGGGTTACAGTTAATCATTTTTCCAGAAAATGCCTTAAAGGCGTAATTACCAAAACACCCCTAAAACCCTAAAATAGGGGTTGCCAAGGGATTATGGTCTTTTGGCAGTAAATTTGGTAATTCTGAGGTAGGAAATGGATTTCTTGGGCAAAAATATGTCCAAATAGCCCAAGTCAAACTTTCAGAAAAAGTATGGTCGGACCGAATACGCTTGGGCCAGCCGGGTCCCAAGGTATTTTGGTAATTTTCACTATAGACTCATATAACCATAAAAAACACTTTGAGAGTCTCTAAAGTGGTACACGAATGGGTTTTAACCTAATTCTTATACATTTGACATTTTAGGACTGAGTTAAGAGTCCAAGTTGTTGACATACAAATCGAGGCACACGTTTTGGGGAGAAAAAGGTTTAAGATAGTGACATTATCCTTCATACATCATGCCATAGTCCATATGATTGTGTATGCCATTATTTGTGCTTTCATTAATCAAGGGGCAGTCTGCCGAGAAGGGACAGTAGTGCGAGAAGGGCACTATACCTGGTTGTTAAGTAACAATCCAACCAAGGTACACAGATAATGGTGGTTAAGCCTTATCCCATGTTTACATGTTATTATATTGTTCATTAATTGGTGCATACATTGTGCATATTATATCTACTTTCCGCATTTTACATGAATGATTGTATGTTGCCACTGAGATTTCTTGGAATCTCACCCTTTTTCATAAATAATAAATGTTTAGTGGGAACCAGTGGCCCCAAAGGTAAGGTCATAGACACGGGAAATTGACGGGTGCAGATCCCGAGACAAAGATAGTGGTTATACGTAGTCTTTATTTTTAGATATTTTGGATAGTTGTTTGATATATTATCAAACCCTGTGGGGAAAACCGGTAATGTATTCAAGTACATTGCATCAATATATCAGTATATTTATGCTATTCCTGTGTTGCTCACCGAACTGTGCGCAAGCACTCTGAAAATATGGAAAATAAGATAAGGGTATTACAAAAAATAAATAACAAAGAACCATTATGTATGTCCAAACTACATTATGGTTCAGAAGCACCATGTATTCATGTCGAGCTATATAGCACCTTCATATATTATGGTTTAGAACCGTCATATATGGTATATAATAATCGTTATATATATGTGATTCTGTAGTAGTGATTAGTTTCTATCAAATAGACAATTCCAAATCAAGCCCTCCATAGGCACAACAAATACCATAACAGTTATATATATATATATAGCTGAAAGTATATAAAAGAATAACCAAGGTTACCTATACTCTAAGCTTATTCTTGCCAACACTTGAATGCTTCTAATTTGGCAACACTAAATAATTTTACTTCAATTTACACCATTTTTATACAATTTCTCATCAGTAAAATTGATAAACAACTAATCAATTTAATTATATCAATTTAAAGTACCCAATTCTACCTCTAACTTTGAAATCTTACTTTTAATTTCCAATTCTCGGTTCCAATATCAAATCATCACATCATTTATAAATTCCAATAATTCATTTGAACCAAGAATTAAGCCACAATAATTCAAATGAATCAAAACCTCAATTTCTCCAATTGAAGGTTTCAACCAAAATACCCATTTTCATTTTACAATCTTTAACAACATTTTAAACCTATTAAATATCAATCCTATCTCCAATAAATATAACCCAACCATTAAACTCATGTTTACTCGGTAACATCCCAATTTTTTAATTCTAGAATTTAAGTGATATTTGGATGATATTAGTTTATGGTAATTAAAAGTTTACCATATAATTGCTCAAAATGGAAGTAAATTTTCTAAAGTGAAAATAAATTAAAAAAATTTAGTTGGAATTAAATTGAAGTAATTAAAGTATGTCTTTTCAAAATAATATACTATTACTAGCTAGATAAGCATTGTAAAAATTTTATTTGGGTCAAATACATTAAGTCTGGTCTAATTATTGAATTAGAGAAAAAAGGTTAAGGGGAAACACACACATATAAAATTTAAAAAACAACAAAGAGAGAGTATAACAATAGGGGATCACGTCCTGACCCCACCATTGTTTCAAAAACAAACATATTCCGTCCTCGAATCAATTAAAAAGATTATTGTTGCCTTCACTCCCATACCAAGCGAGTTCATTTTGAATTTAGATCCTTTAAGTGATTATAAGGTGAGAAACGGTTATTCTACAATCTTACAACAGTTTGTTTTAGTAATGAATGATGACTTCTGGAAATTTCTATGGTTGTTATCATTGTCAATGAAAGATTTGCTTCTCATTTGAAAAGTGTTGAATGAAGCATTACTGGCAATGGACATTTTAAGAAAGCACTGTTTAAATGTATCTGGCAACTATGTATTTGGATGCAATGAGGTTCAATCTTTGATACATCTATTTGTTCAATGTCCCTTTGATAGAGTTGTTTGGTTTGGAAGTGTTCCAATAATTTGTCCTACTGCTTCTAACTTTGAAGAATTTAAAGGATGGTTGAAACAAATTTTGAAATCCTTGTAAAGGGATGGTGAAACTTTGCTGGTAACAAAAATCATTAAGCTATTCTCACTCATTTGGATGAACAGGAATTTAGTATGGTTCATAAAGGACAATTTGTCTCACCAACCTTTATTATAGAAGAGATTGAACATAGTTCTAGCATTTATGGTCTAGCTTTCATAGGCGATGAACATCATGTGTCTTAACTTCAGTCTTGAAATCTCACAGGCAACCATTTGGATTATATTAATCCAGAAGATTGGGTAGTCTTTGTAGAAAAATTTAAGTGTGGTGCCAATGCCTTTTATCAGTCATGGGTTTGCTTCCAAGGACAACTAGTTTAATAATTTCTCTGGAAAAAAGGTAATAGTCAGATATTGCTTGCTATGAATGCTTTAAGAGCATCGGTGCACTGTGAAGGAAAAATAAAGAGAGAGAATGGACTAGTGTATCGGGGAAAATCCATGTTTGGATCTGGATCAAAGCTCTAATGCTCCATAATAGTGCCCACACAATTATTAGACTAGTAGAGCGTAATTAGGATTGGCACTACAAATCACCAGAACAAGAAAGATGGTAGAAGAGAAGAGATTGCTAGAAACGCAATGACAGGGGTGAAAAATAAATGAAGGAGGCACTTCCTACTTATAATGGTTTTAGGATGACCACTAATTTGGAAATGATGTCCACCCTTCTTGCCTTCTAAGTTAGTAATTAGGAGAATTAATTCTCAATTAATTTCCCAAATTATGATGACTTGTTTCTCAATTAACAATATCATAATTAATACTAACTTATTCCCCAATCTATAATTAATGCTAATTTAATTCTTATTTGATTAGGCTATAAGTATCATAATCAAATAGTTTGGCCCATCAAGGGCGGACTTGGACCTAAAGTCCAACATCTCCCACTCGCACTTGATGGGCCTTCCATTGTGCATCCGTTACTCTTTCCTGTTTCATACTTGGCATATGCCATGACCGTGTAGGCAAAAGTGTCTTCAAGATGGTGCTTGTGATACTAGAAATCCCTTATATTGGATCAGCATCGAAGGATACCCTTTATATATATATCTGTAAGGTATATATTCATTACCTCAGATGCCCCAGATTCTCCCATACATATTACTTATGGCATATCTAATCCTTCTCGAGTTAATATGTTGATTACCATAGATTGCCCTCCATGCATATAGTATCCGCACTTACAAGCTATACATAAAGCTAGTAAGGGATCGACCATAAACATTAGCACATCTTATGTATCTAGGAGTAAATCTTCCTTTTTTACTAAACATCAGTCCATCTTGACTTGGTTGCTTTCTTAGTTTTCACTCATATGATCGAATTGTGCGTGATCATAAAGCTTCAGTTAAAGTAGCTGTCACCAAACCAAGCTTTCATGATGCTGCCTAAGTCTTAAGGGAATTGTGGAAGGATTCTTCTTTCTTGGGACTCCCACTGTAGTGAACTAGGGATCTTTCACGTACTTCCCATGTTGCAGTCTAACTCTCAAGCACATGTAGTATGAATTGCATGCTACGGTGAACGGTTTATGGTGTATGTCGATTTCTTTTTCTTTCACTGTACAGACATTAGTTCCAAAATGTACTTAACATCCGAACCAGAACTTTCTTTTTCACAATATCTCTTTTATAATCTCATTTGTGAAAAAGAGTTCTTTGCCTGGCTGCAGGTCTGTATTCATGCTTCGATCCAATTGCCTTTTGGCTAGGTGACAAATTGCCCAAACATGTACTTGGCTAGTTTAAAAAAAATCCATTTCCTCCTGCATGACACTTTACAATTCTTCTTAGTAGGTCCTTCTAGTGTCTTTTAGACACTTATAGGTAGTTATCATCACCTTTTAAATGATGAAGAGAGCATTCAATCTATTATGAAATTTATTCCTTTATAGTCATTTGCTGGATGACTATTTACTCCGAGGTGGATTTCATAGGATTCTTTTCTTATGTATGGGTGAGGTAATCCTCTTGTTATTGGAAATTGCGCCCTAAGGGCCAATCATTGTACTTTAAATATTATTATTTTAATGAAATTTCTTCATTCTGTTATCATATTATCTGCATGTTAACTGTGATAATTGTATCCTTGGATAATTCATGAAGATCGTCCTAAAATGTCCCTGGTCGGTCATCTATGCGAGAGCTGAGATGAAACAAGACCAGTATGACTTTGATAAGATATGGAGATACTAATAAAAGTCTTAGGCACTTGTAAGAGTACAAGGTGCTGGACCGACCCACTATGAGAAAGCTACATGGATCAAGTCATAAGCTTTTCTCGTGTATAAACACGTCACAATACCCTTAGACCTGAGGTCATCATGGATTCCTACGTGAGAGTTGCTAAGCTTTGATGATAAAGGCTATGATCGGGCTTGGTGGTTTTTCATGCAGAGGAATATGAATGATCAAGATGGAATTTATCCCTCATATTAGTAGAGAGATATTACTAAATGTATGGCCATACTACACTGGAAAGGAGTTTCCATTTCTATTGTCAGCCTACTCAGGAATGGAGAAAGTAATGGACAAGAACAAGAGGATGATGTTATCCATGCCTTATCCTTGATTGATATATCATGTGACAAAAGGGACGTGACATGGTTGTATAACAGGTTGCATCATGATAACGATCCTCATATGAATTGGATAGTCGTAATGTCTTGCTAGAGGCCGCTTGCAACTTTTGGGTTAGTACAGTTATTGGCCCACTGCCAAATTCATATGGGCCTACAGGGTCGCACACAAGAATGGCCCAATACGAGATAATGTTTAATTTTGGGAGAGGAAACAGAGGAAGTGGTGTGTTTGAAGCGGTGGGGTGCTATGAAAATGAGGATATGGAAAAAAAATAAATTGTTGTTAATTCGCACAGTGGTAGTTGTTAATATAACAGTAGTTGTTGTTAATAAGGAAAACGAGGTTGGATGCCATGGTGCTCTATTTTTGGGAGAGGAAACAAAGGAAGTGGTGTGTTTGAAGTGGTGGGGTGCTTTAAAAATGATGATATGAAAAAAAAATAAATTGTTGTTAATATAACAGTAGTTGTTGTTAATACGGAAAATGAGGTTGGACGCCATGGTGCTATATTTTTGGGAGAGGAAACAGAGGAAGTGGTGTGTTTGAAGTGGTGGGGTGCTATGAAAATGATGATATGGGAAAAAAATAAATTGTTGTTAATTCTTGCAGTGGTAGTTGTTAATATAACATTAGTAGTTGTTAATACGGAAAATGAGGTTGGAAAAAAACACACTCAACAGGATGTGAATACACGCTTTAAGAATTGTAAACGTCACAATTCCTTACAAATTCTTAACGTGAGAAAACAAGTTGTAAAGCATAAACGTGTGGGAGGTTGTAAAACACATTGAACCTTTGGCGAAAACACGCTTTACCAGTTGTAAACAGAACAACCGCCATATCACTATGAGAATCAACCATTCCCACTTCAAACACACCACTTCCTCTGTTTCCTTTCTAAAAAACAGAGCACCATGACACCCAACCTCGTTTTCCGTATTAATAACTACTACTATTATATTAACAACTACTACTATGTGAATTAACAACAATTTATTTTTTTCCATATCATCATTTTCATAGCACCCCACCACTTCAAACACACCACTTTCTCTATCTCCTCTCCCAAAAACAAAGCACTATGGCGTCCAACCTTGTTTTCTGTATTAACAACAACAACTGTTATATTAACAATTACCACTGCACGAATTAACAAAAAAATTTTTTTTCCATATCATCATTTTTATAGCACCCCACCACTTCAAACACACCACTTCCTCTGTGTCCTCTCCCAAAAACAGAGCACCATGGCGTCCAACCTCGTTTTCTGTATTAACAACTACTACTGTTATATTAACAACTACCATTGCACGAATTAACAACAATTTATTTTTTTCCATATCATCATTTTCATAGTACCCCACCACTTCAAACACACCACTTCCTCTATTTTCTCTCCCAAAAACAGAGCACCATGGCGTCCAACCTTGTTTTCCGTATTAACAACTACTACTGTTATATTAACAACTACCACTACACGAATTAACAACAATTTATTTTTTTCCATATCATAATTTTCATAGCACCCTACCACTTCAAACACACCACTTCTTTTGTTTTCTCTCCCAAAAACAGAGCATTATGGCATCCTACCTCATTTTTCGTATTAACAACTACTACTGTTATATTAACAACTACTACTGTGCGAATTAACAACAATTTATTTTTTTTCCATATTAGCAATTTCAAAGCACAATGAGGTTGAAAAAGGGGGATGGGTTGGACTATTCATCATCATTATCACCTTCATCCCTTCCTTCTTTAAAAATGGCAGAAGCTTGAGATCAAAAAAATCCCACGACCTTCCTTCCATCTTCTTCTTCCTTCTATCTTACATCCCATCCCATAAATCTTTAACCATCTCTAAGCTTCGCCCTTCACCATTGCAAAAAATGAAACTATTGAGAGAGAGAGCACAAATCTGCAAGCTGAAAATGAGAGAGAGAGAGAGAGAGAGAGAGAGCTAAAAACATGAGAGAGAGAGAGAGAGATAATAGAAGAGGGGCATGTGTGTCATTTGACTTTTGAAAATAATATCAGAAAAGTCCCTAGGGCTTTTCATATATTTCAGTTTTTCTAGGGACTTTCCTGACAATATTTTGCTTCCTTGGGACCTGACAGTGATTTTCCCATTTTATATTTTTATATATATATAATATAAAATTCGTTAATAATATTATATAGATATATATTTTTGAAATACATATCTTATATATGATATTATATTATTATATTGTGTTAGTTTTAAATTTAATTTATTAAGATATATTAAATTTAATAACTAACATGATACAGATATAGTATCTTAGAACTAATTTGTGAAGATAAATTAAATCTAATGGCTCTTTATTTGGATTAAATAAATAGGTTAAATTAAAACTGCTGGAAAGATTTAATTTAAACTAAATTTATTTAATTAGCTCATCAAGATAATTAATTGTTGATTAGTTTCAAAATTAATGATGATTAATTCTGAAATTTGAATATAGCCCTCATAGGTTATAAACTTGATAGAGTAGATATACTCATACAAGCATGAGAATTCAGAGCCGCAAGGGAAACCCTAAAAAACATTGGAGGCGCTAGCATACAGTCTCTGTTGGAGAGCATTCGTGTGAATACCGGTAGAGAGAGCGGACCTAACGTGTTGGCTCCTAGAGATCGTGAAAAACCTATGTTAAAAAAATGTACGAGTTCTTTCAAACCTAATTTAAACGCCATTGATAGATCCTCGATTAGGATCGGTAAAATTTTAAAATTCTTCCACTATGCCTGCCAATCCTAACACTCGTAACTTACCTCTTACCTTTTTTATTGTGAAAATGGTCTCAACCCTCCTACTCGGATCAGTGAACTTAGGAACACTTGGTTATTCCTTGTTTCTGCGAACCTCTTAAAGAGATTCAGTATGATTAATGCTCATTTCCTGCTAGGAAATCTGGGTTTTATGAACATTGCGTCCCTTGACTCTCTCTCAATCACTGAGTCGCCATTATTTTCACTAATAAAGACATTTCTTGTCAAATTCCCAGGTCATCTCACAAAGAGATACCTTGCATACCTTGGCTCCAATCTTCCTTACTCATAGGAAGAATTATGGATATGAGTTGCTGACCCTTATGGTCTTAATGAGCTTGGACCTGTTCTATGGCCTATCCACGAGTCACAGGGTAAGGTCATGACCGACAGAGAGGGCATTTGGTTAAGTGTGCAGATAATAGCTATGAGTTTACGTACCAACATAAGGCTAAAAGTTTTACTTATGCCATTATTTACTCAACCATGTCAAAGCGAGGTTTATCTCTCCATTTCAATAGCTCTATTATGTTAAGGGATTCTAAGTATTGATAGTTGCCTAACAATCCCTTTCTTGTACAAAAAGCAGCTTGAACTAATCACATGGGTGTCCTTAACCCTTTTTATTTTGAAAGGTCTTATCCTTTTAGGTTAACTGATTCCTGACTAGTTCAGCCATTATCTAATAGCTTCACACTTACCTAAAATCAAGTAAACATTATTGTATTTCGAATAAACATCCACGACGTTAACAAAACACCAAGCTCTGTGTTTTGCCCTCACATTCATTAGTTCACAAATGTCATAATTTGCTAATTGCAGTGGATTTTCTCAAAATGTTTCTTTATCTTTCTTGCCAGGTAGACTAAGTTCTCAACTTACTCATAAGGGTATTAACCCTTTAGCATACTTTATTTAGCAAATTCTCTTTTGTTAGTTTGATCATTTCTTTTAATCATTGTATGTATATGGCAAGAAATGGAATTATCCAAAAAGAAACATCAAAATCCAATAAAGGATTTGAGAGTCATAGTTCCATCAATCCTTAAGTAAAGAGAGAGCAAAGATGTGATTTTGTCGGTTGCAATTGCATGGAATGAATCAAGGTAGTTTATCTATGTAGAGTTAATGTGCAAGTTCCAATCCCTTGATTCTTTCTCTTTCTTGCTTTGCATCTGACAAAAAGCCATATGCTTTTACGAAACATCCACTACTCATGTGGATTACTTCTTCTGAAACCCTGAAAGGATTATCAAAGCAGCCTTTCATCTTTGTAGAAACCATTGACCTCCTCTAGATCAAGTTTACCTCATAGGTTTCTTGCCCTTAGGCTTTAGAGGATGAATCCTCCGATTCTTTAGCTAAGTTCATTTGACTAATGGATCTTGGATCCTTCAGTCTTTCTTACTCAAGTTCAATGTGGCAAATCACATTGCCGAAGGTCAAAATAAGCATATCAGAAGCAATATTTGCTTTCGTATACACCCACTTACTAGAAGACATGGCTTACTCCCACTCACTAGGAGATACAGTTTACTCCCAGTCACTAGGAGACTTCTTTTCACAACATATACTTGTTGTTTGTTAGAAAGAACTTGGCATTTAGTTTGTCTCAACTTCTTAGTTTGACATTTGCCTCAAGTGTTGCCTAAAGACATGTTAGGACTTAATACATTATGTTAAAAATTAACTTAGTTTTAACTTTATAGAAGAAGATCATCTATTCCACTATCTTCCAATACTATCCAAATAGCTTGGATAAAGTTACATTGCTCGTACCATCATAAGTTTGAGTAATCTTTTTCTTTCTATGTTTGATAGCATAAACTTTTTGTATCCTTCGGTTGCTTCAGCCTCTAAATGCTGAAGACTAGTTGGTAGTATGTCCCTGAAATCTCATTCTTCTTAAATGAAAAGAGATTTAAGAGTTTACAACTCTATAGATATCTCTATTGAGCTTGTCTTCATAAGCTCAGTCAAATAGACATGGTCATAATTGGTCACTTAGACGATTGTGGTATACAAATCATATTTGTTCAAATAAGACAAAAGATAATTAGATAACAAGTTCACTAGTTTCATGTTCATGAGACAACTATGTTGGCTCCCATCCCAATTATGTTAGTTAGCCCATCACCCTTTTAACCAAAGTTCTCTTTGAACACATTCCGCTTTGAATTTTTAGACACATTCTAGAAACTCCCACTCAATCAAAGATAGTTATATGAAGAAGATAATAACACAATATCATCTAACCAACATGAATGTTCATGGAAAAAGAAGAGAATATGCTTAATTCAATTCTAAAAGCAAAGAATTTAATCATAAATTCAATAGAAAAAGAACATTCAAAAAATTTATAAAAACTTTGCCTCATATTGTTGTCTCTTAACTAGGTTCTCCCTCTCACAGGCCCTTTTGACCATATGAACTCATGTAGCATCTAGCTACAATGTCAAGCTCCTCTTTGCCATGTTTACATCCACTCACTTGGATGTATTTACAACATACCTCCCACTTGATGAGATGATTCTCATATCTCTATCTGTCTTGTTCTTTGTCACAATATTTGTGATAAAGGGTTGACTTTAGAAGTCATTACTTCAATCCCAATTGAATCAATGTGGTTAGAAGTATGGGAAGACTTGTTATTATTCAATAATTTCAAGTTGCTGCCATTTTCAGGTTCTATCTCTAAGAGTTTGAGTCAAGGTTGGACAGGATCTTACATTTAAAAACTCAATTGACTAATCTCTCACTTTAAAGAATCTTTCAGTATTAACCTTATGTTGTAGCTGAAATACTCTTAATAAGTAAGCTAACCTATCCCAAAAACAATAGAATCAACATAGACTCTATTTTTTATGTTTTTTAGAATCTTTAAGTATGTGAACACCTTTTTGACTCAAAATAGTCTAAACATGCTTCAAATATATGCAAATTATATATCAAATTGAAGTTCTTAAATTTAGAGATTTTTATGAACAAACCGTATCTCAATAGGAAGTCCCATGTGCCCACACGCGCCCCTATAAGTGGTCTGGATCATAAAATCCTGAAAAATTAGAAAATTCCAGTGAAGGCCACTCTCAATGGAGGCGCGTGTACGTCACACGCTGCCTTGAAGCAGTCTGCCATCGACATGCATCGGCTTCCATGACTCCACACTCCATCCTCTCTCCGACCGTGCTTGCCGCGTGTCTAACAGTGGCCCCAGTGGGCCCCACACGCCACTTGTCAATTTCTCTTTTTTTTAAAAAAGTCCAGCCAATGTTTTTCACTGTTGACTTTGACTAGTCAAGAGTTGACCGTTGACCGGCCAACGTTTTTTACTATTTACTTTGACCAGTCAATGGTTGACTATTGATTGGTTAACACTTGACCGAGAACAAACTAACATGGCGCTGACGTGTTGATGACGTGTCTCTGAATGTTGACGTGGCACTCCCCTATTGGTGCCACGTGGTTTTGGTTGATAGATGACATGGCAGTTGACAGCCATGTCATCATTTTCAACTTCTAGCAGGGTCAATTCGACCCAGTAGGAGATGACCCGCCAACTTTGGAAGGCCATATCTCCCTCGTTTTAGCTCTATTTTTCATGGTCTTGGTGTCATTGGAATCGTAGTTAAATAAACTATAAATCCATGGCTTTTATTTGATATGAAAAATGTCTTTTTCATTGATCAAATCATGAGTCAAGTGGCGACAGCGACAAGCGACCCACCAACTTCTTTCCTTCATTTCTCCCTTATCCGAACTACGTTTGACACGTTCTAACCTTCATTGGAATCGTCTCTTTGAGCTCAACACATCCATGGCCTTACTTTGGGCAAAAACACTCAGTTTTGAGCACCTAATTTTTCTCGACGTCAACGACACTCTGTAACATGACTTGGATGTGTGTCCTCTATGTTTCAAAGGCTTCTCTACCTTTTAAGGGTTAAAGTCTTTTGTTTTTGGTTCCATATAGATTCCAAAAGCTCAACCGTTAAGAAATCAAAGAAGTGAGGAGAAGAAGAAGAATGAAGCTTTGTTCAAAAAACTTTAAACTTATCAACTCATTATCATATATCCATATGCAAACCAGAGAGCATACATGAAGTAATTTCAAGCAACATAATCAGAGAGAACATAAGGCTTGAAAATGAATGAGAGGTGGAATCATACATTACACATTATATGTATATAATAGACTAGGTAGTACAAACACGTGCATGATTGGAAAGGAAAATGAGGCAAAAAATTGTTAATGGCAATATGCTACAACAACACATCCAAGAGCAGCATCTCTTTTGAAAAATAAAATTTTCATAATGAATGTATATGTAGGAAGACATTTATACTAAGAAAAAGAATATGTATATATGTACGTATTTGGGGGAAAAATTGAAGCAGCAAATATACTATCATCATATAATCTCATATATATGATTGCATAGCGGAAATAAAAATTATGATGGGGATATAAATAAAAATTATATCACATGTTTATTCACATAGAATAATCACAGCCTTAAGGATCAACATGCTCTAATGCCAATGAAGGAAAAATAAAGAGAGAGAATGGACTAGTATACAGAGGCGAATCCATGTTCGGATCCGTGTCAAAGCTTCAATGCCCCATAATAGTGCCTATACAATTATTAGACTACTAGAGCCTAATTAGGATTGGCACAGCAGATCACCAGAACAAGAAAGATGGTATAAGAGAAGAGATTGCTAGAAAACTCAATAGCAAGGGTGAAAAATAAATAGAGGCACCTCCTATTTATAGTGTTTTTAGGGTAACCACTAATTAGGAAATGATGTCCACCTTTCTTGCCTTATAAGTTAGTAATCAGGAGAATTAATTCTCAATTAATTTCCTGAATTATGATGACTTGTTTCTCAATTAACAATATCATAATTAATGCTAACTTATTTCCCAATCTGCAATTAATGCTAATTTAATTCATATTTGATTAGGTTACTTGTATCCTAATCAAATAGTTTGGCCTATCAAGGGTAGGCTTAGACCCAAAATCCAACACATTGGATCTTAAAATGCCTATTGTTTAATCATAGAAGAAAAGGGACTCCAGGTTATATCAATAAGGAAACAATTGTTCCCTATGTGTGGTGCTGCCTTTAGCAACTCAGATATATTACAGGCTGATCTCTCCTACTTCCTTAGTTTCTTTAATTATAATCAAATTTTATGTTTCAATAGGATTCATAGGGATGTTTTCAATGAATTGCAAGCATGCCCTGCCATGATTGTGGAGCATTGATACATTAATTGATATAACTCATTTTACTTTAATGACATTTGCTTCTGGTCAAAAAAGGGGGGAAACACACACACACCTCACCATTTCTTGTGCTCTATCTTTTCCCTAGTTCGTCCTCCTCTTGTCCATTTCCCCCCCTTTCATGTAGAGAGAGAGAGAGAGAAAGGAAAAGAGGAAGAAAGGAAGGGAAGTGGAGCTTGTAGGTAACTGATTTATCTTCATCCTCTCATCATTTTCTCATTTTCTCTTAGAATCTTAGATCATTGGTGGTGAAAAATTTTAATGTTTATAGGATTTCAAATCTTTGGATGATCCAATGTATTATTTAGCTTTTATGGCAATAATAGTGTTAGAATAATAATGGGTATAGTTTATTTTTATCTAAATGGTTGATTTGAGGAGTTTAAAGTTATGGTTTGGTTGGAAAATTGTTAAATGGGTCTTTTAAATCCAAATTTCTATGATTTATTCTAGTTTATTGGAAGTTATATAGATGATTAAATAGATTGTATTTGAGGTTTATAAGGAAAGATGAATATTTAAAACATTGGGTGAAACTTTAAGTGTGTGAAATTGGAGGGTTTTCAAATAAATTGAGGAGATAGTTGTATTTTGATGATCCTAACAAGTAAGAAACAAATTGTGAAAGAAAGAAATATGATGGATTGTAAGGATGATTTGAGGAAAAGTTTATTTATGGGACTTGTACTAAGGATTATAGTGAGCAACTTTGGGGATTATAAGGTGATTGAAGGAAAATATTATTGTTAAAAATGTTATTTAGTGACATAGAGTTGAGAAATTTTAGGATTTGTGGTTTGAAATGAAGCTTTTGATAACCAACATCGTAAATAAACTCTTCCTCAAATCATCCTTACGATCACATTTCTTTCTTTAACAATTTATTTTGTCACTTATTAGGATCATCAAAATATAACTATCTCCTCAATTTATTGGAAACCCCCTTAATTTCCCATAATTAAAGTTTCACCTAAAGTTCCAAATATTCAGCTTTTCTTATAAACCTCAAATACAATCCATTTAATTCTCAATATAACTTCCAATAAAATAGAATAAATCATAGAAATTCATATTCAAAAGACCCGTTGTAACAAATCTCCATTTTCCAACCACATCCTACTTTAAGTTCATGAAATCAACCATTTAGGTAAAAATAAAACATTATTATTCTTACTCTATTTATGGCCATTAAGAGCTAAATAATACTAGCATAGGTAATTCCTGTTTTGTTTTGTCAGGTTCAGGCTGAGAAAAATTAGCTCGAATGAAAAATGGGTTAAATGGGTTCAACCCGTTTAACCCGCAGGTTAAACGGGCTAACCAGTTTAAAAAAAATTTGACCGTATGATATCTATCTATGATCTGTCCAACTGTCCCGCATTCGACTGAGACTCTCATTTCCTCACTCCACGTGACACTTAACCCTTGTTTCTCAGTTCTCACTTTCCCACACTCAGCGACAGGTGGCGAGGCGGCGAGTTGGCCGAACTACTCTTTAGCTCTTCTTCTTTCTCTCGTGTGGCCGTCGGGTGATTGCGATTGGCGAGTGGCAACCATAGGATCTGAAATGCCCTAATCATCTACATCTGACATCATCTTCCTCTCTAGTCTTCTCGGCTCGACTCCTCTACTCAATAGTCAACACAGTTGTGACTCGTCACTCATCAGGCGAGCTTATCAAGTTGCCGGTGGGGTTCAAGTTTGGCTGTCTCTGACTCTCTACCGAAGTCTTCTTCGGCCCCTACTCCAATCAACTAGGTAAATATATTAGAAAGGATAGTTTGGCAACATTTTTCAATGACAGGGTTTTGGTTTATCATTTTGGCACTTGGAGAAAATAGAAAGTTAGGTCACGTTCCAAATCATGAGCTTCCTAATGGTTGATTTACTTTTTGTTTAGTAATGATATTAAGGGTATGAAGAAACATTGTATATGTTGATTCTCTTTTAAGAGAATGCATTTCCCTTCAGTAACCTAATGGTTAATTATAATACATAAACAATAAAACTGATGTAATTAATTGAAACATATCATAGTCTCTTCTGTTAGTGATTAGAGAGTCATAAAAGATTTGGAAATGCAACTTTAGACTTCATAGCTCCCAATCATTAGGGAGTAAAGAAGGTTGGATCACCTAACCTTGTATTAATCTACTTGCACTGTAGTCTCTTTTTCTTTAGCAAAAGTTTCTATGATATGTTTATTGACTTACTCAGAGCTTGCATCTCTCTCAACCTAATTGTGATGAACAAGCACATAGTGTTGTTGGTGCTGTTGAGTTGTGCAAAGGAGGCTTGGTACATTTTCTAAACCTTATAAACTGAATGGCAATTTATGAGCCTTGTTGTATATTTCCTACATTTTCTCCTCAAGTCTTCCTTTATGGTGTCATATGTTTTCTATTTACAGTTGCAATAGATAAGTAAAATATTGTTCTATTTTATGAAAATACAAGAACATGTTGGTTGATAATTGATGGTTGATTGCTACCAAAAAATGTTACTCTATAATAAATACATTTTAATTCATTTGTGAATATTTGACTTGGCTGATGGGAAACAATAAATAATTTAATAATATTTCCCGTTCAAACTTCAAACCAAACCATACTCTTGAATTATTGGTTGGATTAGTTTCAACTGAAATAATGAATTGGTGTGGTACAAAAAGAAATAATGAATTGGTGTATAAGGATTTTGTTTCAAAACACTATATAATAAATTCTGTGACTTTTATTTAAATTCAAATTTATATATGCTTTTATTTTTTAAAATCAGTTAGATCAAAATATTTTTCATTGATTATTTTGACTTATTCAAATAATACACACACATATATGTTTGAATGAATCTACCAGTAATAGCAATTTCATTTTGCTCATGTAACAAGTAGGGGTGAAATTTGACTCTGTTCGGTTTTTGTTAACAACTAAAGAACTTTGGATGTGCTAATGATTTGAAACTCCTTTCTCAAGAAACAGATTAGCACATATGTTCTAGCTTCTCAGATTGCTAATCTTGGTTAGAGCTTCATCGGTGCTGCACTTCAAGGGAAGAAAGGATTTCAATGGGTAGGTTGATAAAATTATTCATGGCTTGATATCTTTAGGATTGCTTTGTGTTCCCGTTGTTTTAATTGTACTCTCGTTGTCTTACTATGCAAGATACTAACCTTGTCACTTAAATCATAATCATCCAGGTCTCTGAAATTTGAATGAGTGGGTTTCTCCATTGTGTCTTTAATTTCTTGACACTCTCATCTCCTCCAGCATCCATTCTCTCTCTCTCTCTCTCTTAGACTATCAGGTATCTAAATTTATAACATTGGAAAATAAAATTGATTGTGGTAGTATTCTGAATTATGAATTGCTTGGTAGATTTTTTTTACAATAGTGTTGCTAATCTTGATTTATACTGTCTGTGATTGTTGCAATGTGCTGGACTTTTTGATTAATTTGTTGTTATAAAAAAGATAGCTACAATTACAAATGTGAATGATGAGGATAAAGAAAATAAAAGAAAGAATGTTGACAGTGCTACAACTTCTGTAATGGATGTTGATGATGTAAATGTGACAACACAATCTGAACAGTCTGTTGCACTTGACTCTTCTTATTTACAAACAAAAAATAAAGATAATCCTGCTCCAAGTAAAAAAGTGAGGTGTACCACATCTAATGTTTGGAGGTATTTCACCGAAATTGACGTAGTTGACGGCAAATAAAAAGCTAAATGTAATGGCTGTGGGAAACCTTATGTTGTGGGAAGCAAGGATTGTGGGACTTCACACCTTCGGCGTCATGTTGAACATTGTAAGTCACTCCCAAAATATAAGGATCTTGTTGCCATGATGATAGACCAAGCAATGATTGTAAGATCTAGAAAGATTGACCCGAACAGGGTACGAGAAATAATTGCATATTAAATCATCAAACATAATCTTCCATATTCTTTTGTGGAGTATGATGGAATTAGGGAGTTGCTTGCATATTTAAATCCTGATTATAGGAACATTACTAGAAAAACTGTTGTGATTGATGTTTGGAATTTTTATCTTCATCAAAAGGATAACCTGAAGAAAAAACTTTTAATGAGTCCAAGTAGGATATGCTTGACATTTGATTATTGGACAGCAATAACTGTTGAAGGTTATCTTTGCTTGACTGCTCACTTTGTTGCCCAGCAGTGGAATCTTAATAGCAAAATACTTTCATTTTCTAAGATGGAGCCTCCTCACACTGGAATGGAAAAAAGGGCATATGAGATATTGGCTGAATGGGGATTGAAAAGAAAGTATTCTCGATCACTCTGGATAATGCTTCAGCCAATTTTCATATGCAAAGAATTTTAAAGGAGAATTTGAACTTGAGTAATAGCTTGATATGCAATGGGGAGTTCTTCCACATTCGATGTTCTACCTACATCTTGAATCTCATAGTTAAGGATTGCTTGAGAGTAGTAGAAGGTGCTTTGAACAAGATTAGGGCCAACATTCAATATGTAAGGAAATCAGAGGCAAGGATGATAAAATTCAGGAAAAGGGTTGAAGCATTTGGGGGTATTGACACTTTAATCGATTTACGATATGATGTCCCACTAGATGGAATTCCACACATGCAATGCTTGAGTCTGCACTTAAGTATCCTCGAGCTTTTGCTAGCTTAGCTTTGAATGACTTAAATTACAGCCATTGTCCAACAAGTAAAGAGTGGGCTAGAGCTGAGATCATGTGCACATTCTTGAAGCCTTTTGTAGTGATAACAAACTTGATTTCTAGATCATCATATCCCACTTCTAACATGTATTTCACATAGATTTTGAAGATTGAGTTGTTATTGAAAGGACATTTGCATAATAATGATTATGTGATCCAAGAAATGGCTCAGTCTATGCTTGACAAGTCTGACAAATATTGGAGTGACTATAGTGTCATCCTTGCTCTAGCAATTATCCTTGATCCTCGGATGAAGTTTGATGTCATTAAGTTCACTTTTGGAAAAGTGGATCCCATTAACTCTCAAGAAAAGATTGAAAACATAAGGTGCAAGTTGTATTAGTTTTTAATGAGTATAAAAGTGAAATATCATCTTCATCTTCAGCCCTAACTACTGGAGCTTCTTCTTTAAGCTCTAATGCAAACAATGTCTTCTTCACACAACCTTTTGTTGCCCCTAACTCCAATCAAGTAGATGATTATGGTGTATTTGATGTAAGTTTGAACTTTTTTACTAGTTAAATGTTTAGATTTAATGTTATTTTGATTGCCACTTTGCTATGTTAATCCTTTATTAATTGTACGGGTGTAGGATTTTTTTTCATTCAAGAGTCAAGACGAGTCAACAATCAAAAAGTTTGAATTGGACTATTATTTGGAAGAAGGGACGCTTGATAATAGATTGGCAACAAAATTTAATGTCTTGGATTAGTGGAAAGCGAACTCTTCTCGATTTCCTTGCCTTTCAAAGATGGCATGTGATATTCTTAGCATTCCAATTACCACTATTGCCAGTGAATCAACCTTTAGCATTGGATCTCGTATTCTCACAAAATATCTATCTTGTCTTCTTCCAGATAATGTTGAAGCTCTTATTTGTACTTGAAATTGGCTTCTTGGTTTTCCATGGGATGGTAACATCTAATTCTTTAATTTTTTTTGTTTATGGTAACATCAAAATTATCTTACTAAATACTGACTTATTAGCACTCTTTGTTGTTTATGTCATTATATATGGTAGAGGATCCTGAGACAGAGAAAAGGAAAATTGCTCCTGTTCCTATTTTTGCAGCTTCCGATAATACTTCAAATATCATTATTGATGAATGAAGAATAAGGAAGATTATAATTTATAAGTTTGTTGTTATCCGTTGTTATGGACTTTTGTTTATTTTGATTTACTTTTTTAAGTTTGGCCTTCTTAAAAGCTGTCTTGGCTGCAAGTTGCTTAGCTTCTATCTCCTAACTAAGTTTGATGTCTGTGGTTATTTTGCTATCTTACCATTTGCAATTGTTTTTGTTATCGTTCTCTTGCTCTTTGCTGGTCCCTTCTAAGAGGCCTCTCTCGATGTAAGTATCAAGTATGCATGGCTCTGTCACTAACTTTGTTTGATAAGTGATAACTTTTGTTGCATTTCAACCTTTATTGTTTTTGTGCTTATTTGTTGTCATCTTACAAAGTTTAGATTAAGGAGTAAAACTCTTTCCTTTATATTACCGTTTACTAAATGTCATTATTTGGAAAGAAACAAAATTGTATGGGCAGATTTCAAAATCCATGTTTATTGATGTTTCATCTTTGAAAGATAGGATATTTACTGATTGATTTCGCATGTAGTTTGATACATCTAAGAAGGCTTCTCATTCTATGCATTGTTCATTTGTCTGGACTCTTAGAAGCACTTCGTATGATAATGTTAAGATAGGCATATATACCTCTTTTCTAGTCCAATCCAATCATATCAAATGCGTGGCTTTTCAATTCATTCACACTGGTCCCTGACAAAATCTCTTATTAATGAGTGGTATGATTTGAAACAATGTGGGCTTTTCAATTCATTCACACTGGTCCCTGACAAAATCTCTTATTAATGAGTGGTATGATTTGAAACAATGTGGGCTATGTTAAGGGGGAAAAACTGCTTACATTACATTCTGGGCTGCAGCTGCATTACTGGAAAAAAAAGATCAGGGCTGCTACTTTTTAAGAAGCCCATTATTTAATCGGGCTAACGGGTGATTAAACGGGCTAGCCTGTACTTCGGCAGCCCGTTTAGGGGTCAGGCTCAAAGAGCCCAACCCATCAGGCTATCAGCCTATGTTGGGCCAGCCCATCAGGCTCGGGCTGGCCCAAATTCCTAGTGCTAAATAAGACATTAGAATACCTAAAAATTTGAAATCGTAGAACCTTAGAATTTTTCTCCCCCAAACAATCCCAGATTCCAAGAGAAAATAAGAAAATGATGATGAGCAAAGAAAACAGACCAAAGGCGTACATACCAAAGAAAAGACAAAGTAGAAGAAATGGTGAGACGCATGCATGTGTTTTTGATTGATCTAGAGGGAGTATATTTGCTTTTGAAACAATAGTAGGTCAACATGTAACATCCCGAATTTTGAGGATTTTATGCCAGTGAAAATTTCCTGTGAAGCAGTGACATTGTTATATGGTTTTGGATGATCAAATGATATCCAAAAATTATGAAATTTTATATGATGAAAGTAGACATCCTGAGCTTTAATTTGATAGAAAATGGGTAATTTTAGGTGCTATATGCAAAAAGTTATGAATTTTTGAATTTAAGCCAGAAAAACTAGCTATTTTCTGGAACATCGTCCAAAGAATTAAATTCTGGGAATTATGAGCTTCCAATTGACTAAAGGCTATATTTTTCCTTGAAATTAGACTCAATAAAGGTTCAACAGCCTTTGGAATTACTCCAATTCGATGTCTACAAATAAAGATGTGGTTTTTCAAAAATTGGACAGAAAATCTGCCAGAATTGCCAATTATTCTGAAATGGAAAAAAATGTTATGGCAAACTTGTAATTATGGGATAAAACACATCAGCATATTTTGTTTTTCTAATGGACCCATATGGCGTGAACTTGGGCTGATTAGGGGAAGAGAATTGGTTCAATATCAAATGGGAATTATGACAAATTTGGAAGGGATAAGGTCAAAGTGCAAAAGTGTCATAAATTCTATTTTATGATAATATTAATTAAAGGAAAAAGGTGTAGATATTTTCATGAAGCCTTGCTGCATCTTTCTTATTTCCATTTTCATGCCCAAAACAAGAAAGAGAGTGAGTGAGTGAGCTTGAAGGTTTTAGAGGGAAGGAAGAGAGAAGTCACAAGGTAAGCTTGATTTCTCTTGTGATTTAGCTTCTAGTTTATGTAATTCCTTCTCTAAGCTACTCTTCTCCATGGATTTATGTCTTTAGCAAGCAAAACACTAAGGTTTGAAGAGGAAGAGGGCTTAGCTAGAAAGAGAAAGGAGAAAGCCAAAGGTAACTTCAAAACCCTCAAATATCTTCAGTGTTATTGTCGTTATGGTTGAAGTTGTTGGTGGATTTGTGGTTGTTTGCTTGGATTTGTAGTTTGGGAAGTGATAACCCTAAGGGGTTATGTTGCCTAAATTTCCTCAAATCTTAGGTATTAGGTGTTTAAATGGTTAATCAAGTGATTAGGAGTGAAAAGAAGTAAGCTTTTGGTGTTAGAAATCAAAAACCACAATTTTCCCTTTTCATAACCTAAGTTTCGGCCAAGAGAGAAACAGGGGGTAGGAGCTAGATTTTCAATAATATGATGATTCCATTATGTTCAGGATGGAAAATTAGGTGCCTTTTATGTTGAACACGTTTTTAGACAAGCCCTAGAAAGTGAAATGACGGAAATGCCCCAAAAACCCTAATTAAGGGCTGCCAAGGGCAAAACTATCATTTGTCAGTGATTTTGTGAAAATCGAGGTCAGAAATGGATTCTTTGGGCGAAAATATGTAAGAATAGCCTGGGTCCCCAGGGGCATTTTGGTACAAAGGGGCGGCCGGGTCCCCAGGGGCATTTTGGTAATTTTTCAATATAGACTCATACAACCACCAAAAACACTTTGGAAGTCTCTATAATGGTACATGAGTGGGTTTTAATCTAATTCTTGTACATTTTAAATTTTAAGACCGAGCTAAGAGAGGAGTCATTGACACAAACTTCGAGGCACGCTTTACGAGGTGCAAAAAGGTTTAAGGTAGTAGCACTATCCTTTATACATTATGCTAATGTTTATATATTCTTGTATGCCATCTTCTATATTTTAATTAATTAACATGGTTTTGCCAAGAAGGGGCAATCTGCCGAGAAGGGGCAGTTAGTGTAAGAAGTGCACTTTTATCTGGTTGTTGAGTAACAATCCAACCAAGGTGTATGGATTATGGGGTTCATCCTTACTTACGTATAGAAAAATATTTTATGAGAATGAAGTGTTAAGGTTGAAAGATTTTATGAGAACAACATGAAGGACAAAAGTGTCTCAATCCATCTATTAATGGAGGATTTGTCAACACTCGTTTTCATTTTGATAATTAAAAAGTAATAAAGACAGAATTCCATGGGCATACAGAATAGTACAATTATACCTGTAAAAGTATTCATTTACAATCCCAACGTTGTTCATAAACCAAATACAAAATACAGCAGAAATTCTAATAATTATAGGATTCCCCAAAATATCTTAAGATTAGACTAATTATAACCACCGTCTTTAACCTTGCCTTGCGACATGTGCCAATTACTTCTCTGTATTTGCACCTTTGCCTTTTGACCCACTGGCACCCATTGAGATGTTTATTTTTTTTAAAAAAAAGGGTGAGATTCCAAGGAATTCAAGTAGAAACATGCTATCGTTCATAGAAAATGTGAGAATTAAATTTGATATGCGCCAAGGTATGGACCAATTAATGAATAATATAAATATATCATCATCATGTATACATGCATAGGGCCCAGCCCTACAATCTATACCGGTTGGTCTTCTGCCAACTCCCAGTGTTAGTGCACCCCCGACACTAAATACCCCTCTCTAGGCAAATCATGTTGATTAATAAAGCACATTTACAAACAATGTCATCCACACAATCCCATAACTATGGCATGATATATGAAGGATAATGTTCCTACTTCAAAGTTCTTTCAACCCCTTTTAGTATACCTCGTAAAATGTGTCGCTTCTGGCTTCCAACTCGGTCCTAAAATATTAAACATACAAGAAATAGGTCATAACCTTTCTAAGTATCATTTTAGACTCTTCCATAGTATTTCTTGCGGTTATATTAGTCTATGGTGAAAATTTACCAAAATGCCCCCGGGAATCCAGCCTGGCCCAGCCGTACTTGGCCCGATGGCACGTTTTTTCAAAATTTTAACTAGGGCTATCCTAACATATTTTCACCCAAGGAGTCTATTTCTGGGCTCAAAATTACCAAATTCATTGTCTAATTATGACAATACCCTTGACAACATTGATTTAGGGTTTTATGGGCGTTTTTGTAATTATGCTTTTTTAGCTTTTTCTGAAAAAGTGACCAACTATAACCCCACCTATTTTTGCTTCCTGAATCCAATGGAATTATCAAATCACTGAAAATATCACTCCTTCACCCAGATCTAGTGTTGGCCAAAACTTTCATGAAAAAATGGAAAAAATGCTCTTTTGTGTTTTAGCTTCCATAGCTTGTACTTTTCTACTTCTAATCCCTTGTTAACTCATTTAAACACATTATAATCATGATTTAAAGAAATTTGGGCAGCATAACCCTTTAGGGTTAGGGCTTTTCCAAATTTACAACTCAACCGAAAATCACTAAATCCAACAACCAACATCAACAAGAACACAATACTTGTATAGATTTAAGATTTATGAAGTTACCTCTTGAGTTCTTAGATTTTCCCTCTCTAGACGTCCTCCTTTCTCTCTCTCTTTGAGCTCAAGATGTGTCTTCAAAATCATGGATTTCAAGAAGAGAAAGTTTTAGAGAAGGTTTTTCATGGAAAAATTGCAAAGAAATGCTTAAGCTCCTTCTTCTTCCTTCTTTCTTGAACTTAAGAGCTCTTGAACTCACTCTCTCTCTTCCTTTCTTGTGCTTGGCTGAAATGTATGGGGGAAGAGGAAGGAAGAAGGCTTCATAAAATATCTCCCTTCATCCTACACCATTTGATTTCATCAAGGGACATTATGGTGACACTTGTCACAATCCACACCTCCCTTAAGTTTATGTCATAATTGCTCCAATTAGCTTCCATTAGCATTGAACTAGTTTTCTTCTCCTTTGGTTAGCATAGAAAACTATCCCCCCTAATGCTCCACTAACCAAATTGGTTTCCTCCAACTAATTCAACTTTGCACTCAACCATGCACTCAAGTAGTGTACCATTATCACCATTACTTGTCCAAGAAGCAATACTCAATTGTAATTAGACATGTGCTCTTGGAAATCAATTATAAACTAATCCTCTCTTCATATGATAATGACACTTGGCATACTTAATCCCAAGGATCATTTTTTCCCTCCATTTCTTTATACTAGGCGAAATTTCAAGATAAAAGGGAAGAAAATTGTTTCAACATTTTTCATAATTCAATTAAATGAATTATGCATAATTCCTTCTAATTTCACAGCTCTTAATTTATTTTTCCAAGAATATTCAATTTATACATTCTCCTTTATTTTCCTTGATTAATTGAAATTAACTCCAATTAATTGGAAAATAGTTAATGTTGGGCTAAATTGGCAAAATTATGGCTTTGCTATTACTATTGACATCTAATTTCCTTTCTTGAATTAATTCGCTCATTTTCTCATGAATATGAATATTTCTAAAATTTACAAGTTCCAAATCCATAAAATTCACCATTTTATTGAATTTCTCAAATAATTACAATATATTTTTTTGGTGAATATAAAATTTGGGGTGTTACATGTTAGTGCAAGCGTTTCACCCAAGAGGGGGGTGAATTGGGTGATACCAGAAATTTTGTTACGTATAAGAAAATTGACAAAATATTTAAAGCAGTTCAGAGTAAAGAGAAATATCACCGAAGTGTACACTAAGAGTTATATTGGTTTGGCCACAACCACTTTGACCTACGTCCAGTCCTCAGAGCGTCTCTGAGAGTTTCACTATATTCTTTAAGATTCAGTGGGTTCTTGGTACCTCAGTACACAGTAAGTTCCTTCACTTGGACACTCACTCCCCCTTACATGTTGTACTCAAATCCCCAACTCAAGGTTCTACTACCTTAAGTTGTCTCAATAACAAATATTGAGTTTGTAATGAAAAACTCTCTAACAAAGTAAATATATATTCACTGAAGAACAATGAATGAGTATAAGAAAACAAAGCACTAAGAGTATATTGATCAATGTATTCTCAGTTCTTGTGTCTTGTTCTCTTTTCTTTGAATGCTCCATATATATAGATGATTTGTAATGTCCGTTGGAAGCAATTCAAACATGTCCGTTAGAGTTGCACAGCAACGGTTGACTATTTTTCAAATTTTGAAAACTATCCGTTTGCAGTAGGTAGCGGTAGGTGAGATCTCGGACTTTTATTTGACTTTTCTCTTCTTGCATGATCTCTTCATTGTTTCTCTGTAAATGTACTTAGAATACTAATCCAATGAAGAGTTAATCATATATATAACAATTTAATAAATATTCAATCAAAAACATAATTTCTGGACTCCTTTACTCGAGTGATCAAGTTTGTTACTCGAGTAGTGCCTCGAGTAAATCTCTCAAAAATCTAGCAGTGAGCAATTTAACAATTTACATGAGCTATTACTCGGCTATGACATTGAGTGAGATATATCACAAACCTTAGAAATACTTGATTACTCGAGTGGCCTTGTCTTTACCTTCACAAGTTACTCGGGTGCTGACTGTGGTAACATGGTTACTCGAGTGGCTACTCAAGTGGCCTTTAATTTTTTTCACACCTTACTCGACTGGTTCTTCGAGTAGATTTCAAATAACCCGGCAGATTACTCAATTTCTCCCTCGAGTAATTGCATCAAATTCTTGGTTAAGAGTTTGCTTTTTGATTACTCAAGTGGTTACTCAAGTAATGCCTCAAATAACTCTGCAGATTACTTGGGTGGTCCCTCGAGTAAATCCTTTTTCTCACCTGGTTACTCGAGTGACTACTCGAGTAACGTGTTGCATATCTTGGCCGAGAGCTTACTGGAAGATTTTTGACCTGGTTACTCGAGTGGCTACTCGAGTGATGCCTTTAAAATTCATGTTACTCGAGTGGCTACTCGAGTAATGGTCTATATGACTTTGTAGATTACTCGAGTACTCCCTTGGGTAACTTTGTTCAAAATTTGGTAGTGCTCCACTAGATGAAATTTTCCTCTGCTATTCAAGTAGCTACTCGAGTAATTGCTTCTCTTACCCGAGTGGCTACTCGAGTAAGCCTTCACAAAGTTGGTTCATCACTCCATTGCTTACTCCAAGTAATGCTTTACGACTTTGTTCAAAATTCATTTGTTTGTTATCAAATTCTTTTATATCATTGATCCAATCTTTGTTATCATCAAAACATATGGGATCTAACATTCTCCCCCTTTTTGATGATGACAAAACTTGGTGATTGTGAACAAAGTTTTTGAAATTGAGTTTTGAAACATATGCTTCTTAAATTCTTTTCATATGAAATCTTTTGTGGAATTTAAACTTCAAAACTCTTTTGAAATAACTTATTAAAGATCTTTTCAAAGTTTTTGTTCTTTACTTGTTGACCTTGCATACACAATTAAAAACACATTAGTTCCATAATTCAATATAATTTCATAATGAAGTTTAACTTTAATGGCATAGCAAATTGCATAAAGAAGAATTCAATACATAACTTAGAATTCAAATCTTAAACACTTGAAAACACCTAAAAGCCCCAGACACCCAAATCCCAATCAACTCAGCTATTTATCACACAAAATCACTCAGGCTCTTCTCCCCCTTTTTGTCTTCATCACAAAGGTGGAATCAATCATGAGGAGGAGTAGGTGTCTTGGCTGCTGAGATAAGAGTGATAGGAAATGCCAATGATTTATATGAACCATCTGAACTGGAAGGATCTGAAGATGATGGTTCAGGATCAGGAAGGTTCACTGGCGGTGTCTGAAGATCCTCTAGAGGATTCACCGGAGATGAAGGATAAGGAACCAGAGAAGAAATCTCTACTTCCTTTGTAGCAACTGGTGAAGACTCAAGCACCTCTTCAGTGCGTGCAGGTGAATCAATGGGAGTAGATATGGGCTCTGGCTGAAAAGGCTGAGGTGGATCATCAGTGGTGATGTGGATAGGTTCGGATGTGTCAGGGTCAGGCATAGAAAACAACACATTGCTAGGTCCACTCTCACATGGTCTATGCTCAGTGGGTATAGAAGGTCCTAGTTCTGGGCACGTTGTTCAGCAAGCAACTCTTCATGCCTCTTATCCATCTTTTTCACAAGTTCTCCCATCTTCACATTCATATGAGTTACCAATTCCGAATTAGTATTCACAATATCAATATGGAAACTCCTCAGGATGTTCTCTATGAACGTTTCTATTGCGACACCAAAGAAGGATGGAGAAGATGTTTGGGCTGGAGCAGAAGACTATATGTCATCTTTTTAGGATGCTTGTTGCTGTGTCAGTCTTCTTCTTTTTCTTGGGACTTGCTTCTAGAGGTGTCTTCAAAGGAATCTCAATATTCAACTTTCCAATTTGATTCCTTCCCACTGGTGCTAACCTCTCAACTGGCTTCATACTCTCTAAATACCAAATCTTGTTCTTCTTGAGAAACAAGGAAATTAGTTGAGGATAAGGCATTGGAGTAGTTGGTTTTCCTTCGTACCTATACCTCTTGATCTCATTGAAGATATACTCTCCCAAGTCTTTTTGCTCTTTGAGGATTACTGAGGCGAATTTTCTAAAGTTCCTCTCAATGAAATGAGTGAAGTTGTTAGATTTGTTCAACATGGCTCTAGAGTAGATATACCATAGGACTCTATGAAAATCACTCATATCACTCAGATTGAAGTTGAGAGGTCCCACTATCTCACTAGGTCTGAGGATAGAAAATATCTAGTTTGAATCAAGGTTAGGATAATCATCATCAGGAGGATTTTCTATTCCTAACCAGGTATTGATTCTGGAAGGTGAGATTAGAATTCTTTGTCCTCTAACCTTAGAAGTCATCTCTTCTTCCACAGACTTCCTAACGGGATCATTAATCGATTCAAGGTTACAATAAAAATGTCTCACTATTTTGGTGCAAAATGGAAGCTTGACAGATAACCAGGGCATATAGGAATCAAGGTGAGACTTAGATCGAATTTCAATACCTCTTGAAGCACCTTGTAGTCAATGTAGTGCATCTTGCACACATTTCTTCTTGTAAAATGACTCAGGTACTTATGTGATTCCTCAAGATTTTTTACATTGAATCCCTTTGGAGGGAATGTAATTTCTTTATCCTTCTCTCCTGTTTGCTTTGAATATTTTCCTTTCTTTGCTTCCTTAGATTGGAACGCTTCTTCAAGCATGCCTACCATGACTTTGGTAAGCTTTTCACTAACCTTAGGCTTTTTCATAGGCTTAGGAGTAAAGGTAGGTGTGTCGGATGAATCAGAGGAAGGAGGAGATGGTTCTTTTGTTGTTTTTCCTTTTCCAGGGGGTGAACTCTTCTTAGATTGAGCTCTTGTGGCAATGGGTTCCTTAATCACAACCCCTTTCACTTTAGGTTTGGCTTGCGGCTTGGTCTTGGATTTTGGATTGGGAGAAATTTTCCTCTTCATGGTAGGAGGAGAGGAATGTGAATTAGAGGGTTGATATGGTTCAGAAGACTCAGAAGGAGTGCTAAGATTTGAAGATTTTTTCCTCACCATTATGATTTTAGGAAAAACAAAAATCTCAGAAAAACAGAAACAAGTGTCATGAGTAGGGCAGATGATTCAGTGCAATCTGAGAGGTTTTTGAAGGTGTAAATCACTGGGTTTTGACGGTTATGGGAAGAGAAAGAGATTTTGAAAAGTTTTTGTGAGAGCACTAGGAGAATCACTCGAGGAGATTTTGTAAGAAATGACCAAGTATCGAGTTGAAATAACCTAGAACCCGACATCACTCGAGGCTTACTCGAGTGATCATACCAAAAAAATTTCAATACAGCAAATTTGAGAGCATACCTGGCATGAATAATATTGTAATTATCCATCTATATTCCCTTAATTATTTGATGACTCTTTAGAACAGATATGAGCTTAAAATCAGCAGATTTGAAATCTGGACCCAGGTTCACTTGAGGCCTTACTCAAGTAATGATGAAGTTCACTCGAGGCCTCCCTCGAGTAAGCTACCTCTTCACCTTCTTACTGTTCATTTTTCAACCGTTATGCTGTTTCATTTGAAATTAATGCTTCACTAGCACATTTCCAAGTTTATTACTCAAGTGGCTACTCGAGTAATACATCCATTACTTCAAGTTGTCACTTCAGTAATGCTCATTACTTGAAGTTGTCACTCCAGTAATGCTCATTACTTGAAGTTGGTACTCAAGTAATGTTGTCCTCTGTTAACCTCTGCTATTCATACTTGAAAACAGAATATTATGATCCTACAAAACAAATTGCTAGAAACTCCGATGCTTAAGTTAGTAATCATCAAAACATCAATTAATAACATCATCTAACATTTTGTAAACACTAAATAACTTACAATTCATTGGGATTTACCATTCCCAATTCTCATCTCATATATAAAAATTGATCTTTAGTAAGAGGTTTTGTGAAGATATCAGCTAGTTGAAGATGAGTTGGAATGAATATCACTTTGACATCTTTCTTTTGGACATGATCTCTGATGAAGTGATGTCTAACATCAATATGCTTGGTTTTGGAATATTGAACGGGATTCTTTGCCAAGCTTATCGTGCTAGTATTGTCACAGTATATTGGTATCTCTTTCAAATAAATACCAAGATCTTGGAGTTGTTGCTTTAGCCATATTAGTTGTGCACAACAACTTGATACTACAACATACTCAACTTTCGTTGACAAAAGAGACACTGTAGTTTGTTTCTTGCTAAACCATGTTACAAGTGAGCCTCCAAGAAATTGACTTTATCTACTCGTACTCTTTCTATCCGTCTTGGGTCCTCCATGATCAGGGTCTGAGTATGCAACTGATATTCACTTCTTCCTTTGGGATACCAGAGACCCAATTCTGGCGTGTCAGCAAGATATCGGAAGATTCATTTGACGGTTTCAGTATGTGACTCTTTTGGTGCTGATTGATATCTTGCACATATACCCACACTGAATTGAATGTCAGGCCTACTTACATAAGATAGAGTAATGATCTAATCATTCCTCTATATTTTGTGATGTTGTAATCTTTTCCCTTGACATCTGCATCAAGTAATATGGTTGAGCTCATGGGTGTGTCCGTTCCATTTGCTTCATCCAATCCATACTTCTTCAATAGCTCATTCAAATATTTTGTTTGAGATATGAAAATTCCATTCTTTCTTTGTTTGATTTGCAAACCGAGAAAGAAATTTAATTCTCCCATCATTGACATCTCAAACTCCCCCTGCATTATCTCAGAAAATCTTTGCACACAGTTTCGTTAGTAGCACTGAAAACTATATCATCAACATATATTTGCACAATTAATATATCATCACGTTTTCATTTTGTAAAAAGTGTTGTATCAAGTTTTCCTTATACAAAACCTTGATCAATAAGAAATTTACATAGCCTTTCGTACCATACTCTAGGAGCTTGTTTTAAACCATATAAAGCCTTTCTGAGTTTGAAAACATGGTCAGGTTGGGTTACATCTTCAAAACCTGGAGGTTGCTCTACATATACTTCTTCCATGATGTAGCCATTTAGAAATGCACTCTTTACATATATTTGATAGAGTTTGAATCCTTTGATGCATGCAAAAGCTAAGAGTACTCGTATAGCTTCCAATCTAGCTACTGGAGCATATGTTTTCTCATAATCAATTCCTTTTTCCTGATTATAGCCTTTGGCCACCAATCTTGCCTTGTTTCTGACAATAATTGCTGATTCATCAAGTTTGTTCTTGAATACTCATTTAGTGCCTATGATAGGATGATCCTTAGGTCGGGGTACCAAATCCCAAACTTGATTTCTTTCAAATTGGTTTAGTTCTTCTTACCTTGCTATAACCCAATCATTGTCTGATAGGGCTTCATCAAAGTTAGAAGGTTCAATCTCAGAAATGAAGGCAAAAAAACTAACTTTATTAAAAATTCTATTTCTAGTTTTGACTCCTTCATTTAGATCTCCTATGACTTGATCTAGGGGATGACTCCTATTGTATCTCCAGGCTTTAGGTTGTTCTGGAGATTGATCTTCTCCCTTAGTTTGATCAACTTCTGGAATAAGAGATTTAGAAATAGATTGACCATTTTCTTGATTTAAAACAATTTCCTGCTTATCATCAATGGTTTTGTCAGAGGATTCAAGTTCATCAAATAGAACGTGAATTGATTCTTCAACAACACATGTTCGTTTATTGAAAATTCTATATGGTTTACTTCGGTTAGAATATCCAAGGAAAATTCCTTCATATGTTCTACAATCAAATTTTCCTAAGTTATCTTTACCATTATTATGAATGAAACACTTACAACCGAAGATGTGTAAATAAGCAAGGTTCGGCTTTCTTCCTTTGTATAGCTCATATGGTGTCTTTCCAAGTTTTGTTTTAATGTAGGCTCTGTTTGAAATATAGCATGTTGTGCTCATTGCATCAGCCCAGAAAACTTAAGACACGTTCTTTTCATTTAGTATTGCTCTAGCCATTTCAGTGAGCACTCTATTCTTACGTTCCACAACTCCGTTTTGTTGTGGTGTCCTTGGAGTAGAGAAATTGTGATCAATGCCATTAATATCACAATATTCTTCAAAGGCTTGATTTTCAAATTCTCCACCGTGATCTGTCCTGATACTTGCAATGGACATACCTTTCTCATTCTGCACTTTCTTGGTACAAACATTGAATTATGCAAAGGTTTCATCCTTTGATGATAGAAAAATAGTCCATGTAAATCTAGAGAAATCATCAACAATGACCAATGAATATAAGTTGCCACCGAGGTTTTTAACTCTTACTGGACCAACTAAATCCATATGTATCAATTGAAGTGGTCGATTTGTTGTAATCTCATTTTTCAATTTGGAAGATGAATTAGTTTGTTTACCCTTTTGACATGCATCACAAATCAAATCATTTTTAAAACTTACTTTAGGTAATCCAAGAACTAAATTCTTTTTGAGTAGTTTACCAAGGTGCATGTTGAATGAGCTAGTCTGTTATGCCATAACCAACTTTCATCGGCATTACTCAGAAAACAATTTTCAGAGTTATTTCTATTGATATCAAGTATATAGCAGTTACCTTCCCTTTTTACTCTGAGCTTTGTGTTGATATTTTTCTTATCAAGTTGTAAGTATTTCTTGTTGACAATCAGACATTCTTCTGAATCAAATATTATCCAATTGTCTTTATTTGCACTTTGACTTACACTCAGCAAATTATGACACAAGCCTTCAATGTAATATACATCTTTGACTTGTATTCCTTTGTTGTTTTTTATTTCACTAATTCCTGCTATCTTTCCGGATTGATTTCCTCCAAATTTTACCTTTCCACCTTCCTTAGGTTGCAATATGGTAAAACTTTCAAAATCTCCGGTCATACGTCTAGAGCATCCATTGTCTATGTACCACTTGTTGTTTTTGGATGCTTTGAATCATTAGAATTGCTTTGCTGTTGAGTGTAATGAGTTTCTTATCATTCTCATCATATTCTGCTGGTGTCTTGGGAACTCTTTGTGAATCTACAATATTCACGTTTGTAGTTTCTACTCTCAAACACATCCCATAGCATATATTCAGTAGCCATTATGAAGACTCTGAACATCGCTTTCCAGAATGAGAAGTGTTCGCCATTGAAACCTGGAGGTCTTATGATAGAAGCTTTGTCAGGAAGAATGCCTTCACCCATACTTGCCATTGGATCATTCTTACGCTGTTAAACTTTAACAAGAAGACCTACGCTCTGATACCAAATGTTAGTGCAAGCGTTTAACCCAAGAGGGGGGTGAATTGGGTGATACCAGAAATTTTGTTTCGTATAAGAAAATTGATAGAATATTTAAAGCAGTTGAGAGTAAAGAGAAATATCAACAAAGTGTACATCGAGAGTTATACTAGTTTGGCCACAACCATTTGACCTACGTCCAGTCCTCATAGCGTCTCTGAGAGTTTCACTATATTCTCCAAGATTCAGTGGGTTCTTGGCACCTCAGTACACAACAAGTTCCTTCATGTGGACACTCGCTCCCCCTTACACGTTGTACTCAAATCCCCAACTCAAGGTTCCACTACCATAAGTTGTCTCAATAACAAATATTGAGTTTGTAATGAAAAACTCTCTCACAGAGCAAATATATAATCACTGAAGCATAATGAATGAGTATAAGAAAAGAAAGCACTAAGAGTTTGTTGATCAGTGTATTCTCAGTTCTCGTGTCTTGTTCTCTTTTCTTTGAATGCTCCATATATATATAGATGATTTGTAATGTCTGTTGGAGCAATTCAAACATATCCGTTAAAGTCACGCAGAATGGTTGACTATTATTCAAATTTTGAAAACTATCCATTTGCAGTAGGTGAGATCTCATACTTTTATTTGACTTTTCTCTTCTTGCATGATCTCTTCATTGTTTCTCTGTAAATGTACTTAAAATACTAATCCAATAAAGAGTTAATCATATAGATAAAAATTTAATAAATATTTGATCAAAAACTTAATTTATGGACTCCCTTACTCGAGTGGCTACTCGAGTGATCAAGTTTGTTACTCGAGTAGTGCCTCGAGTAAATCTCTAAAAAATCTGGTAGTAAGCAATTTAACATTTTACATGAGATATTACTCGGCTAAGACATTGAGTGAGATATATCACAAATCTTGGAAATACTTGATTACTCGAGTGGCCTTGTCTTTACCTTCTTATGTTACTCGAGTGGCTACTCGAGTGGCCTTCAATTTTCTTCACACCTTACTCGAGTGGTTCCTCAAGTAGCTTTCAAATAACCTGGTAGATTACTTGATTGCTCCCTCAAGTAATTGCATCAAATTCTTAGCCGAGAGTTTGCTTTCTGATTACTCTAGTGGTTACTTGAGTAATGCCTCAAATAACTCTACAGATTACTTGGGTTGTCCCTCGAGTAAATCCTTTTTCTCACCTGGATACTTGAGTGGCTACTCGAGTAACGTGTTGCATATCTTGGCTGAGAGATTACTGGAAGATTTTTGACCTGGTTACTCAAGTGGCTACTTGAGTAATGCCTTTGAAATTCATGTTACTCGAGTCGCTACTCGAGTAATGGTCTATATAACTCTACAGATTACTCGAGTACTTCCTCGAGTAACTTTGTTCAAAATTTGGCAGTGCTCCACTGGATGAAATTTTCCTTTGTTATTCTTGTAGCTACTCGAGTAATTGCTTTTCTTACCCGAGTGGCTACTTGAGTAAGCCTTCACAAAATTGGTTCATCACTCCAGTGCTTACTCCAAGTAATGCTTTGTGACTTTGTTCAAAATTCATTTGTTTGTTATCAAATTCTTTTATATCATTGATCTAATCTTTGTTATCATCAAAACATATGGGATCTAACATTACAGTTCTCCCCTACTCAATTAAATTTTGTTCCTAAAATTTGCTACACTTATACATTCAGAAATTCTGGGTAACACTTCTTCATACTTTCTTCTGTTTACCACATAGCCTTTCTAGGTGATAACCCTTTCCAAACGATCTTGACGAACAAAATGCTCTTGTTTCTGAGTTTCTTTTCCTGTCAATTGATGATTCAGTCAGGCATGACATCATAAGTCAAATCTTCACACATTTCCACATCTTCATACTTTATTACGTGTTCTGGATCAGGTTAATACTTTTTCATCTTGGAAACATGGAAAACATCATATAGCCTACTCAGATTCTGTGGCAAAGCAATGCGGCATGCTATAGGCCCAATCTTCTCCAAGATCTCGAACAGACCAATGTACCTTGGTTACAACTTCTTTACTTTCAATGCTCTACCAATACCCATAACAGGTGATACTTTCATGAACATATGGTCACTAACTTCAAATTCCAAAGGTTTTCGCCTCTTATCTACATAACTCTTCTATCGGCTCTGAGCAGCTAGTAACCTCTGTTTAATCAACTTTATTTGCTCCATTGTCTGATCAACAAGATCTGGCCCTAACAATTCCCTATTAGACAACTCAATCCAGCATATTGGTGATTGACACTTCCTCTCATAGAGTGCCTCATATGGAGCCATCTAGTTGCTCAAATTATAGCTATTGTTGTAGGCAAACTTTGCCAATAGAAGGAATTTGTCCTAGCTACCTCTATAATCAAGCACACACGCCCTTAACATATCCTTAAGGGTTTGAATCATTTGTTTTATCTGCCCATTAGTTTGAGGATGATATGCTGTGCTGAATCAGAGCTTGGTACCCAAAGCTTCATGTACCGCCTTCCAAAACTTGGAAGTATACCTTAGATCTCGATCGGATATAATATTCTTTGGAGTACCATGTAATCTCAAAATCTCTTTAATGTAGATTTCTGTCAGTTTGTTGGGAGAATAGTGAATACTAATCGATAAGAAGTGAGCTGTCTTCATGAATCTATCAACTATCACCCATATAGCGTCATGGTTTTTAACCTTAGGCAAACCCGTCATGAAATCTATTGTAACACTTTCCCACTTTCATTCAGGTATCTCAAGATTCGTCAATAGCCCTGATGGTCATTGATGTTTAACTTTTACTTTTTGACATGTCAAGCAACGAGCAATGAATTCAGTCACCTCTCTTTCCATCCCTACCAATAGTATTGAGCCTTCATGTCATGATACATCTTTGTAGCCCTTAGATGCAGAGTATACTTACTCTTATGTGCCTCCTCCAGGATTTGCTATTTTAGTTCTGGTTGCAGTGGAACGTAAATTTGCTTCTTGTACCTGACTAATTCACTGGGTGACAAGTCGTAATCTTAAGTTTCACCCCTTCAATCATGCCTCTGATAGATAGTGCTTATTTATCATGCAGTTGGGCTTCTTCAATCGTTGCCCTCAAATCATTATATGCTTGGCTAACCCCACTGCCTAACAGAATCTAACTAGACAAATTTAAGTCTCTAAAATCTTTGATCAATTTCTGCTCATAGATCATCATGGCTGCTACCTGCACTGATTTCTAGCTTAATGCATTAGCGATGACATTAGCCTTACTGGGATGATACTTGATTTCTAAATTGTAATCTTTCAGCAACTCCATCTATATGCGCTATCTCATATTAAGTTCTTTCTGATCGTACAAGTACTTCAAACTCTTGTAGTCGCAGTATAACTCTACAGTCTCACCATAGAGATAATGTCTCCAGATTTTCAAAGCAAACACAATTGCCGCTAACTCAAGATCGTGGGTGAGATAGTTCCATTCATGAGGTTTCAACTGACACAATACATATGCCACTACTCGGCGATGATGCATCAATACACATCCCAATCCATACCTACTAGCAGCTGTATACACAACATATGAAAACGACAGATCTAGGATCGTTAACACTTGTGCTGTGTTAACCTCTACTTCAACTTTATGAAGCTCTTCTCATTATTCTCATCCCATACAAAATGATGAGCTTTCATCATTAATTTAGTCAACAGTAATGCAATTCTGGAGAAGATCTGTATAAAACCTCCAATAATAACCAGCTAGACCTAAAAAACTGTATACTTTGAATATTATCTCTGGTTTCTTCCAGTTCAATACTTCTTTCACCTTACTAGGATCATCAAAGACCCCTTACTTTGAGACAATGTGGCCTAGAAACTTTACCTCTATAAGAGATAATTCACACTTTCTTAGCTTGGCATAGAGTTGCATATCCTGTAATATGTTCAACACAGTTCTCAGATACTGTTTGTGTTCAGCTTTACTCCATGAGTACACCAGTATATCATCGATAAAGACTACTAAGAACTGGTCCAATTACGGATGGAAGATTTGATTCATATAGTCCATGAACATAGCAGGTGCATTGGTGTGCCCAAAAGGCATCACTAGGAACTCATAATGCCCATATCTAGTTCTAAACGCAATCTTCGATACATATTCTACTTTTACCCTCAATTGATGGTATCTTGATCACAAATCAATCTTTGAGAATACACAGGAACTAGACAATTGATTGAGCAAATCATCAATTCTAGGGAGCATGTACTTATTCTTAACGGTCACCTTCTTCAGCTCTTGGTAATCGATACAGAGACACATGCTTCCATCTTTCTACTTTATGAAGAGCACCGGAGCACCCCAGGGTGATATGCTAGGTCGTATGAACCCTTTCACAAGTAGTTCCTTGATCTGCTTCTTTAACTCTGCCATTTCACTTAAAGCCATACGATATGGGGTTTTAGAAATTGGACCTGCTCCAGGCTTCAAATCAATCGAGAATTCCACTTCCTTATCTGGAGGTAATCCACTGACATCCTCCGGAAAAACATCAGGAAATTCATTCACTACAGGGATACTTTCCAAGGCTACATCGACCTTTAATTACATAGAGCAGAATACCATGTACCCCTGACAACCCTTCTATAGATATCTCTCAACCTTAGCGCAGAAAGAAGGTTAAGATAATTTCTGTGTCAGCTCAAGGTTGTGGATTCAGATATATGACTCTCTTCTGTTTATAATCCAACAACACACCATTCGCTGTTAACTAGTCAATCCCCAAAATTACTTCCAATCCTTACAATGGCAGACTAATCAGATTTACGGTCGATCCATGCCCCTCAGCATTTATCGGTCGATTTAGACAAATGTCGGCTGTCATAATTCATGTGCCCATAGGTGTAAATATAACCAAATCGTACAGGGATTTATGCATAAGTAAACATAACCATCTCACGTAGTCGTATGCAATGAATGAATGACTTGCACCAGAATCATACATAACATGCACTAAATTGCCGTTCAGAGAAATCATACCTTGAATCAGCTCTGGAGACTTTCTAGCTTCTTCTTGTCTCAGTGTGTAGATCCTGCTTCAAACTCTGGGTCTCATCTCCTCCTGCTGTTCCTTTATGGACAATCCCTGGCCATATGTCCTAGCTTGTTGCAAACATAACAGACAAATGGTTTACTCGGGTCTGGCCTAAATGGAATCCCATTACAAAATCTACCAGAGTGAATTGGCTGTTTACAATGCCAACAAGTTTTGCTTCGCAAAAAACCCTGGCTTCCATGGCCCCCAGATTGATTCAGCCTCTTAGGATCCCCTCCAGAATATCTGCTCTGATCCTTTCGTTTCTGTACTGAGCTATCGCTTCCAAAAGCACCTTTATTTCTAGTCTATGTTACCCAACTCGACAGACATTTCTCAATGTATCAACATTCTTCTGTTGCTTTTCTGAATTCTGTGAAGTGTTGAAAAATCAGCCTTTCTTTAAACTCGGGTCTCAACCTTTCAATTATCATGTCAATGTTCCGCTCTTCATTATCGTTCAACTTGTGATATGAGGAGTATCACGACAGTCGAATATACCGAGCTAAGTAGTCACCAAAGCTTTCTAAGTCTTGCTGTTTGATGCAGAGGAATTCTTTCTCTTTTTCCCTTCTAACAGTCAGGGGAAAATACTTCTCGTTGAACTTTTCTTGGAATAATTCCCATGTGATAGGAACATTCTTCCCCTTCAAGATAAGGTCCATACCCTTCCACCAGCGATCAGTGTCAACTTTCGGTTTTTATATAGCTAACTGGGCTTTCACCTCGTTTGGACATTAGAGCATATCGAATATCTTGTCCAAACGAGCCAACCAGTCTTCCGCTTGTTGAGTATCAAAGTTCCCCCTGAACATAGGCGGCCGTTGTTTATTGAATCTGCTCAGCCAAATTTGAATATCCACCTCCGGCTCAATTATATCACCCTCTGGTGGAGGTTCCTCATGTATTTCTTTATAATTTTCCCACATATACTCATCCATACGATTCTCCAGGTGATCCTGCCTTTGTTGTACTCCCTGAAGGTTAGTTCTTATTTGATTCATTGTTTGTTGTTGCTGTTCCAACATATCCTATATTCACTACTGGATAGGGTCATGCCTTAGTTCCTCCTCGTTGTTACTATGTCAACCATGCCCTCGGCCTTGACCTATACCTCAGCCTCCACCACGGCCTTTATCACCTTCTCCTAGTTGTACCATTTCCATAATTCACTTTACACGAAATTAGATAAGAGTAAATTTTGATACAAGAGCAAGGACATTTTTGTCATTTCATAAAAATCAGGGTATAAATATTTCATACAGAACACATACAACTATTTATAGTAGTTATTGAGAAATAGGAACATCACATATCCTACTTACTACTGTACATGACATATTGTATTTTACATGTCCAAAATATCAAATTCATGAACTTTCTTTGTACCCTCCCAAAATACCGACTCTAGCTAACTCTTTCTCTGTCTGTCTCGTAATACATGCCGATCAGCACCAGTCACCCAAAATATACCACGAGGGTCCCACGTCAACCGATCTACATATGATCCGTTACAAGGGTGTTCATGTGACCCAGGAACTCCCAAAAGTTTCTACTCGGACCCCTCTCCACAATGAGGTTCTTCTGTCTATTCTAGAATTCTGAGTCTAGGAAGAAACCTATAGTAGTATATACCCAGACGTCATTCGTGAACCCTATTCCCAACTCTGTCTGAAGCCTATACATTGCTCCCACGTCAACCAAGAATGTAAGGTACCAACTGCGGGGAGTGTCATACTCTAGTACTGCTCAAATGTATCGACTCTATAGGTAATGCCAACACTCAAGGTTCGGCCATAAGTTATAAAGCACAGGTACCGGCTATGTCTGAGACTCACAGTCACTCGCCTCATCCAATAGAATATCCTCTGGGTAGTAGTCAAAATCATACTCCTCTGGCGCATCTCCAATCTCCCTGACCTCTATCAACCCTGGTGATGCCGACCTCGGCTTTGGAGAGTTACAGGCAGTCTCGGCAAGCTCTTCTATGTTGTATAGCTCATACCCATACCGTCGTATCCGAAATAATCAATCATTGGCCCTCTGTCTGGAACATACTAGTTCGCCATCGTCTTGCTCCCAGACAACTCGCTGTCACTGCTAATCATGATCATAAGCTCACTCTAACCATCCATGATGTCTTGTTGCCATGCAAACAAAACCATATCAGTATACAATTCTGATAACGCCAGAACCGCTTCTTATATCTGATACCAAAAATATAAACACCCGTCTCCATTTTGATAATTGAAGAGTAATAAAGACGGAATTCCATGAGCATATAGAAGAGTACAATTATACTGATAAAAGTATTCGTTTACAATCCCAACGTCATTGGTAAACCAAATAAAAAATACAGCAAAAATTCTAATAATTATAGGATTCCCCAAAATATCTTAAGATTAGAATAATTATAACCACTATCATTAACTTTGCCTCGCGACATGTGCCAATCACTTCTTTGTATATCCACCTTTGCCTTTTGACCCACTGGCTACCGCTGAGATATTTTTTTTTAAAAAAAGGGTGAGATTCTAAGGAATCCCAGTAGAAACATGCTATCGTTCATAGAAAATGCAAAAAGTAAATATGATATGCGCCAAGGTATGTGCCAATTAATGAACAAGGTTTAGAGAAGGTTTTTCATGGAAAAATTGCAAAGAAATGCTTGAGAGATCACTACTTGCCTTAAGCTCCTTCTTCTTCCTTCTCTCTTGAACTTAAGAGCTCTTGAACTCACTCTCTCTCTTCCTTTCTTGTGCTTGGCCGAAATGTATGGGGGAAGAGGAAGGAAGAAGGCTTCATAAAATATCTCCCTTCATCGTACACCATTTGATTTCATCAAGGGAGATTATGGTGACACTTGTCACAATCCACACCTCCCTCAAGTTTATGTCATAATTTCTCCAATTAGCTTCCATTAGCATTGAACTAGTTTTCTTCCCCTTTGGTTAGCATAGAAAACCATCCCCCCTAATGCTCCACTAACCAAATTGGTTTCCTCCAACTAATTCAATTTTTCACTCAACCATGCACTCAAGTAGTGTACCATTATCACCATTACTTGTCCAAGAAGCAATACTCAATTGTAATTAGATATGTGATCTTGGAAATCAATTATAAACTAATAATCTCTTCATATGATAATGACACTTGACATATTTAATCCCAAGGATCATCTTTTTCCCTCCATTTCTTTGTTCTAGGCGAAATTTCAAGAGAAAAGGGAAGAAAATGGTTTCAACATTTTTCATAATTCAATTAAATGAATTATGCATAATTCCTTCTAATTTCGCAGCTCTTGATTTATTTCTCTAAGAATATTCAATTTATACATTCTCCTTTATTTTCCTTGATTAATTGAAATTAACTCCAATTAATTGGAAAATAGTTAATGTTGGGCTAAATTGGCAAAATTATGGCTTTGATATTACCGTTGACATCTAATTTCATTTCTTGAATTAATTCGCTCATTTCCTCATGAATATGAATATTTCATAAATTCACAAGTTCCAAATTCATAAATATTCACCATTTTATTAAATTTATCGAATAATTACAATATAATTTTTGGTGAATATAAAGTTTGGGGTGTTACAGGATTGGAGCTACGCATGCGAGAGCCAAACAAAGGAAATGCCAAAGAAAAAGAAAGGGAGGCGGGAGGAAGGGAGGATGTGAGAGTCATCATTATAAGGAAAATTTAGGAAGAATGACCAAATAAAAGAAATATATATTATTAAGGATATTAAAATGTATTTTCAAGGATAAAAAACCAAAATATAGAATTTCAATAGCAAAATTAACCCTGACCTACCTCGTATCTTTTCTCTAATCTCATTTTAACTATTTGATAGTTAGTTTTCAAATTTGATAATATCTTCATATATATTTTGATTAAAAAAACATCTATATACAACTCAATATTTTCATGATATTTCCTCTCCCATGCATATTGGATTATCTTCAAAGTTGCCCAAATTAAAATAGCATCTAAAATTTAAAAATAATTTGAAATCTACCTCTCCCTAGGTTTTAATTATTTTTAAAAACTTTAAAAAATAACAAAAATTCTATTATAAATTCAAATACAATAATATTAATTAAATAAGTACCAAAAACATAAAATTAGAAACAAAAGTGAGGGCAAAAATAAAAAAGTAGTAACAAATGATATAAAGAGAGAAACAAGGGAGTTTGGTTAGGATTACTTTCATAATTGAAATTTTATATTTGAATTTTTGATCCTTAAAAATAATTACAATTTTTAAGGTCCTTACTTATAAATATTTCTTATCTTTGATCCTTCTCTCCAGTTCTCCCATATTATAATGTGTGGGTCCCACATCATTATAATTTTTTTCTTTTTATTTTATTTATTTCTCTTATTCTATTTTCTCTTTTTATTATTTCTCTCCTAACTTCATATTTTTTATATACAAAATAAAAAATTTCTAATTCCCTTTAACACATATCTTAGTATTTAAAATTATCTACATCTTCCAACGTTCTCCAAAAGTCTTAATAATAAACTTTATTTGTGTATTTTACTTAACTAAATTTTTTACATTATAAATAATCACAATCACATAAGCAGGTAGGAAAAATATTTTAAATGTTTTCATTTAATTCCACTGAACTTTATTAAATTCTCTCTCTCTCTCTCTCTCTCTCTCTCTCTCTCTCTTATAAAATTATAATTCGGGATCATGCCCTTAAAATTTAATTCAATTTAGATAAATTTTCTATACTCCAAAATTATATATGCTAATTTACAATTACTATAACATAATCCTCTTAAATTCAACTCAAAATTAATAAATATATACCACCTATAATATTCAATCATTTACATTATTTTCTTAATTTTATATTTTAATATTTTAAGTAATGCATTTAATCTATCCTAAACCTCAAGTTACTTAATAAATAGCATTCTAATAATACTTAAACACTAGGGATAAAATTGGGATGTTACCCTCCCCAATCCCCACATGGTCATGGGTTTGGATGACATTGAGAAAAGAGAGGGAACTAGCTTCTCTCCTTTGCCCTTCTCCTCCTTTGGGCTTTGGCCCCCTCATTTATCTCCTTCATTACCATGAGATAGAGATCTAATAATCCAAATTAAATATTTCATAAAATTATTATTATAATTTTATATAAAAATAAAAATATACATATATAAATAGTTTTATATAAATAAGTTGATAGATTATTATTAAGAAGCATTTTTTTCACTTTTTTGTATTATAGTTATGAACTTTTCATATCAAATTTAATTATTTTAAATTTATTTATTATTTTTAAAATAACTTATAATGAATTTTTTATGAAATATTAGATATAGACCATTCGATCTTGATCCAATAGTAATGAACGGGGTAAAGGAGAGGATGGAAAAAGGAAAGATAAGAGTGTGGGAGAAAGCTCCATCCATACTTGCCTTCACCCAACCTATAGGCTTGTTTTGCATGATGGATTTAGATCACTAAACTTAAGAAATTATATATTAGATTATGCATTATAATTAGAGATTTAAAATTTGGGTCAAATTACCTCCATATCTCTTAATCAATATATCTATTAATACTACTCCACCAAGCCGAATGCTTTTACACGGCTCATTCCGGCTCCTGACTCAATTCACTCCTTACAAGGGGAAAACGGCTTGCCTACAAACAAAAAAAACCTCCGCTTCCATGCAGAGCTGGCATGTAGTGAATGGGCAGTCAGCTTAATGAGGATTTGAATTTCGGGTGTGTTATTAAAAGGTAACCACAATGTTGTCATATCAATCCTCCCTTATTTATTGCATTGCCTGACCATTCTGAGACCTCCATCCATCGTCTTCTCTGTTTATCTCTCCCCCCTGCAAGGTGTTCCAACAGGCCAAATGAGAACTTTGCTTCATATGTACCTTGACGTGATGGCGTGGCTTCTGTTGGGATGATGTCATGTTGTGTATGGTGGGAGGCCTAACATACTTTGAAACATGACGAACATTTCCATGCTAGGTTTGTTATTTAACATATTGGTTCATGCTCTGTCCTCTGCCCCTGTTTCGTTTGTTCGCTTACTAATCTGTATCTGTTTTTTGCCAACTATCTACTAATTACGTGTTTGTTACTTTTAGGTCGTGGTACACGATGCAGGGGGAAGTTTTTCATTCGTCATGGTGTGGAGGTTGCAGCTTCTATGGATGACCTTCCTTGTGGAGTTCTCAAAAGTAGCCTCTTACTGAAGCTTGACCGTGTAATATTTAATGCGTTTTGCAGTTCGTGTGTTTCGTTACAAAGTCTGGACAGAAGACTGTTTCCATGGAAGTTTTCTTCATCCACGATGAGGTTGTAAACATTCTCTCAATCATGTTGTTATGTAGTATAACATAACACTCATATTGTTTTAATTCTTTCTCAGGTCTCAAGATGTATTGGAACGACAGTGTTGGTCGATGTTATGTCACATCTAGAGTGGAGATTTGGAGTTAATGGTAGCTTGCGAGGTGACTGAATATGACAGGGCTGTGAGAGGTTGTTTTCTTTAAGTCTTCAAAAACAAATCTTGAGATTGTTGTAATTGTTTAGGTCAAAACATGGTTCTGAGTTAGTTCCTTTTCCTTCATTATTTCTTCTTTATGTAACTTTGAGAGGTTGTATTCTTTAATCTCTCATTTATATATATTTAGCAGCACTTCGTGTCTAGTTCCCTTCATGTTAATGCATGCAACGATTTTCCTACTGTTCTCCATGTGGCTACAATTTTGAATGAACACTGAGGACAGAACTGTAAACAGTCATTAAAAATGTGAGATTTGATTATGCATATGACCTCTTAACATTGAAAGGGATGCCTCAATCTGTCTGGATGCAGAACATCGTTCATCGTTGATGGTCCTGAATACTCCAAATGGCAGCAGATTTTGGTTCAACATAACTTGCTTGTCCACCCTGCTAAAAAGTTAAATATCTTACAAGTGAACATAAAAATAAACATATTACTCAAGATCCTTTTGGTTAAGAAGAAAAAAATATGTTGCACAAAAGTTGAACACTAAGAGGCTTCAAGTTTAATTGAATTAGACATTAGGTCCTATGTAAATGGCTAATATGCTGCACAAAAGTTGGCACACATCATATGGCAACAGATTTTGGTTCAACATAACTTGCTTGTCCACCCTGCTAAAAAGTTAAATATCTTACAAGTGAACATAAAAATAAACATATTACTCAAGATCCTTTTGGTTAAGAAGACAAAAATATGCTGCACAAAAGTTGAACACTGAGAGGCTTCAAGTTTAATTGAATTAGACATTAGGTCCTATGTAAATGGCTAATATGCTGCACAAAAGTTGGCACACATCATATGGCAACAGATTTTGGTTCAACATAACTTGCTTGTTCACCCTGCTAAAAAGTTAAATATCTTACAAGTGAACATAAAAATAAACATATTACTCAAGATCCTTTTGGTTAAGAAGACAAAAATATGCTGCACAAAAGTTGAACACTAAGAGGCTTCAAGTTTAATTGAATTAGACATTAGGTCCTATGTAAATGGCTAATATGCTGCACAAAAGTTGGCACACATCATATCTGCACTAATATATAGGTACGAAAGATAGAGTTGAATAGTTATTTAAAAGTAGTACACCCTACATGTATGTTTACTTTTAATGACTCACAAAGTAAGAGCTGCACATCGTGATGTTACAAAAAATCATAGATCTTAGATTAGAGATGAGACCAATTAAGCTATTGCTCATTATATATTATTCATAAAACTATGAGAAAATGCATTTTCCATTTATCTTTCAAAATGTTTGGTTTATACCATTGGTTGTCCAAAATTCATTCCATGCTAAACAAATCTATTGTATGTTTAAGTGTTCTTTAATCACTAAACAAGAGATTCAAACAACGTGATGTTACAAAAGATAGTTGATCTTAAATTACATATGAGACTAAATAAACTATTGCTCTTCATATATTATTCACAAAACTATAAAAAAAATGCCTTTTCCATTTATCTTTCAAAACGTTTGGTTTAGACCTTGGGTGTACAAAATTCATTCCATGCTAAGAAAATCTTCTAAAGCATACCCTCTTTTCTCCCCTGATGTTAATTGATCGAGGCTGTCATTTGAGACCCTCAATGGACTAAACACTTATCTTTTCTTCCAGAGACTATTGTGATGACACAAGTTTAAATACATTGCAGCATAAACTTAAGTAAACTTATCATAAACTTTGGCGTGCAGATACCTAATTAAAACTTGACCCGGATTACAATAAACCTTATCTTAACAATATGCAGCAACTTGATAAAACATACACATGGTTAGGTTACTGTTCATACAAGCATCTTTAGTTTTTAGAAAAGTGCACATTCGTTAAGATAATAAGGTAAATGGCCATCATCTCTCTCTCCGTTACACATTGGTTAAGGATCTTTTAATCCTTATGGGCACACTTTTGTGCAGTATCCATTGGTTAATGTCCCTATGTCAGATGGCAAGGGTTGAAGTCATGTCTGATAGTTAATAACTACCACCCAATTTAAAAGAGTATTCGTAGTTGCTTTATTTGCTCAGCCCATGCATATGCCACTGTGACACAAAAACATGCAATAAAGTACCAATAAAGACATTCTAAGTTTATTCATGAAAATATGCTTTGACCACATGTCTGCGTAGTTTCTTTTTTGTTGACCAATAAAGTAGTTCTTATTTATTCATGAAAATATGCTTTAACCACACATATCCATGTTGCTGCACATATCTTTATAGATCATTTCATGTGCAACCCATTATAAATGTGTTTCATTATATTGGTTCCTGATTTTGCGTTTCTTTTTAGGTTTGTTAGTACCATTTCCCTCAAACCTTAAATCTTAGCCTTTGTCCGCAAGTGCTCAAAAATGTGTTTCAAATTCTTCATACCTCATCATTTTTTCCCCTTCTCTGGAAGTCTGTTAGGTATAATATAGTTTCACCACCTTCACTTATCACGCATTATATATGATACAGAACTAAATCATTTTATATGTGTTTTTTGATTGCTAATTATCAAATTATAGACATGTGGTGGGACCAGAGTTATATATGTTTTATATATGCTTTCTGATTGCAAGTTCAATACCCTTAAACTATATAGATATTAAGTTGACATTAAGTTCAACAACAATGACAGCGCCACCTATAATACAGTCATTGCCTTTTAAACTTAATCCACTCAACTAACTATGTAGAGCAGATCTATTTACTGCCATCCCATGACATAGGGGAATATTTGACACTTATTTAGTAATATGACAGCTTGGTTGATAGTTTGTCTCTGATATTGATTCATGGCCAGTGCTATATTCATAGCAGTAGTAGGGAGATTGGGATATGACAAAGTAATGAGTTTTTTTAAGCACAATTTAAACTAAAACTGATCATAATTGAAGGGACTTTATCACAGAGGAATACTCAAGTAGTAAGCTGTCAGTCAACATGTAATTGGTACAATTGCCCTTGATTAAATCAGGTTCCTATTTCTATATAAATTGCCAGACCATGACATCGTTTGTTACAGCTTTTTCCCTTCATCCAACGACTGAACTGAATTGTCACCTTCATCTTGCTATGAAACCTGTTGCTGTGCCAATACAGCTATATCACCTGCTTGAACCCTTAATATGATTCCATACTTTAGTTTAGTATGACCGTATAGGTTAAACAAAAGGCCTATTGTTAGGATATTGTTAGATGTTAGTTTTATAGATTATAGATTATTTAATCATGTAATCTTTATTATATAATTAACCATTATAGCCTTCATATATGATAAGTTTCATGTAATTTATGCAATATAGTTCCAGTGCTTTGAGAATTTGATTCCATAAAAGGTTGTATCAGCTAAATCATCATGTTTAATGTTTTTTAGACATATGTAAAGGCATGTCTGCTTTTCTGGTCACTGCAACAATTATGTATTGTTTAATAATCATTTGTAGTAATATGCCAGCCCTATCGACAATCCTATTGTAATTGCTTACTCATCTTTTCTCTAAAACTCATTGACAGCCATGATTATCAGCTTTAATCATACATTGCTTTTGAGTGTTATGTGAAAGAACTCTTATATCGACCCAAGTTCATCGCTGAATGATGTCACTATACTGTTCCTATGTTGGATGATGACACAAATCTTCATCTTCATCTACCAATGTGAAAAAATCAGATTCCAGTTGGTTTCGGTATTTATGGAGGGACGGTTTTTGAAGTTCAAAAATTCAATTTAATGGACTAAATTTTCATTTTGAACTTGGCGCCAGGTGTGCCAATTTCAGCTGGATGATACTTATAAATTGTCAATCAAGCCTTGAAAAGCCAGTCAAGTGTCCACCTTTAGAGTAGTCTATCTTATATAACCGAGTTCTCATCTCTATATATATCTTGTCATTGCACTATGGCCCCTCATTCATTGCTTAAACAGTTACATGATGGAACTGAGAGATGGAGTGTTGTTGTTAGAATCTTTAGGAGATGGAATGTATACCAGAAAAATTCACCATCTGATTTGTTCTGCATTACCATGATTTTGGTTGATGAGGAGGTCAGTTTTTTCTGTTTGCATGCTTGGAAGTAATCTGTTCAACACTTGCTTTAATGTTGCCAGTCAGTTTTGGTTTTTTCCAGACACACAGCTCCTGTATTATTGTTCTTATCAAATTTTCATTTTGCTTTCTATTTGCAGGGTACTAAAGTCCAAGCAAGTGTGATCCCAAAGAACCTTCATGCAAGATTTAGAGAAGCCTTGACTGAGGGAAACACTTACTTCATTGCCAATTTCTTGGTTTCTCCAAACTCAAGTCAGTACAGAGCCACCAACCACCAATTCAAAATTAACTTCACTCAGTAGACCTTTGTCAAGCACCAAAATGCGGATATACCTCTCAATCCTTACAACTTTTATCCAATCACTGAAATACTCCAGAGTCAAGAATGAAAATTTGCTGACTATTTGATTGGTACCTTCAAAGTGAATTTATCCAAGCTTGACTGATCTCATGTTAATACATACCAGTGCATTCAACATTTTTCAAGTTTTGCAAGTGATCTTATTGCTACTCATTTTTCTTATCCAGATGTTATTGCCTTTGTAAGATCCATTGGGTCATTAGAGGAATTTCGTAGAGATAATGAAACAAAGAACAAGCTCAGAATGGTTCTCACTGATACTAAGTATAATTTTTCCTTATCCTTCACACACATTTTAATAGGTTCACCATAATGAAAAAAATGTTATTTTCTCATTAATCTTTTATGGATGCTCAGGACAATGACATTGAATGTGTTTTATTTGATGAATGCTCTACCAATGCATATATGTCACAGCTGGAAAATATGGAAATACCAGTTGTGGTTGTTTTGAATCTTGTGAGGATAGCTTTTTTCAGATGAAGGTACAAATGCAGACATGATTTTGAATAGAATTAAACTAACAATGTTCATGCCATGTTTTTCAGTAATGCCTCTTTGATCATGCTTCAAGGTAGTCAAATAGTATGCTGTAACATTAACTGACTTCTTTCTTTTTTTCAGGTAGACCACAAATTTGTAGCTCTTTCAGTGCTACATGAGTTTATTTCAATCCTGCAATCAAAGAAGTCAAAGAACTGATTGAAAGGTAGCATGAAATCCTATCTGCACGATAACATTTCAGTGTCCAATAGAATGCTATATCAGTAAAAAAAACCTTACTGTTTAAAACATAATTTTACTTTGATAGTGCCAACGACAATGATTCATTTGCAACCCCCAGTATCAGCCAACTCACGCCACACCAGTATAGCTAGTAGTCCACTTCCAGCCTACTACGGACCAACAACAAGATTTTGATCTCCAACATTCCTGATCAAAAGATTTTATGCAATACATATCAGTGTATCTATATCCTTTTATTGGTTACAAGTCTTTAACTATAACTAATATCTTCTTTTTGTTTATTTCAATAGGGTCAGCCTTTTATCGTGAATTGTGAGCTGTAGAAATTAGAGACCCGACATGGATGGGTCTATGATGGGTGTGGGAAGTGCTCATCAAAGCTTAGAGAGGAAGCTGAAGCATTGATCTGTCCTGGATGCAAGAAGAAGCCAGAATCAATTAAGCCGAAGTATAGTTTAGTCTATGTTGTTCTCAAATTTTTCTTTGCTTTGACATGATTGGCACGATGATATTAAAACTCAAATGCAGGATTAAAGTTCACTATACAGTTACTGATGAATCTGGAGTAGCTTCTGTAGTCTTCTGGGATAAGCTTGGTGTAGAATTGCTGGGCAAATCTGTTGCTGAGTTGAAGACGATCTTGAAGGAGGCATGAATAATATACCTACATCAGTGATATATTTTATGTATGACAGTGTTCAAGACTCAGTTGACGAATGGTTTCATATTTCCTTTCAGGATGATCGTGAATATGATTTTCCTCATGAGTGTGACTTAGTTGTGGGGAAGACTATGATGCTTAAGTTGAAGCTCAATGAATTTAATTCCAAGCACACAGGTTCTAGTATATCTGTCCTTCAATTTACTGTATGTGAGAACTTGGCTAATGATTTCAATGGAGTAGTTAATCAGGTACCCATATGTTAATCATAAATATCCTTAACCCATATCTAATTAATGATTCAATTAATGATTCAGTCAATACTAAACTTTTAGGATGCCACTCAAACAGAAAGTCCAGCTAATCATGTCAGTGAGGTGTTTTTGGGCTTAATGTGATTCTAAACTTGATGGTTACAACCATTTTCAATCCTAATAACCTTTTTAATTTGCCAACTATTGTTCATATGACTTTGGAGGAAGCAAGTAATGTTTCTGGCATTATAACTCCCATAGCATGCAGAATAAATGAAGCAAGTTCTGATTCAGTAAACAATGCATTGTCATAAACGGTCAAGAATGTAGCTCCTACCACAGGAAAAGGGAAAAGAAGGTCCTGCTTGAAGAGAAATGTTAACATAGCTGAGTCAAGCTCCCAGGAACATCAATTAGCAACCATAAAGCCAGCAAATGAAGAACCTTTGTTAAAGGTTGTTAAGCAAGAGAAGTAGCTCCCACTGTGCAACAACTTGTATATCTCATGCTGCTGTTCAAATCATGAACTGAGAAATTTCTAGGATAGTTATGTTTAAGATCTACTCTTAATTCGTCACTCTTAGTTGTTCATTAGGATTTTAGTGGATTAATCGCTTAGCCTTCATCTCTATTTATGGCTGTCTTAGTTCTTCCTTAAGCTTTCTATTTGTTTCAGTTTTACCTTAATGTTGCATAGACTGCAATGCCACCTTAACTTCCATGCTTATTAGGAATAGTGGTTAAGCGATGTTTGTTTCTCTACTACTTATTTAACATGTGATTCCAGTTTCATTTCCAATTCCATAGTCTGAAACTTGCACAACTTTGCATGCTCGCTACTAATCCAAATACTAACCACTGAGGACTATGAAGAAACTGTCAAATGTCTGGATTGTGAAGTGCAAGAACACTTAACCACTATAACACTGTATGTAACTGCAATTATATAAGTTAAAACAAGGGCACCAAAATACCATCAAGACCCCCAACATCAAATTAAAAACACATTACACCTGAATGAAACCGATAGATTGGACATTAAGAATTGAACTATACAAGCAGCGGCGTTCCTTATTTGAGAAGGGACTAAAAAAACTGCCTATTATAATTATGCAGATTGGATGATGACCATTCAAAAGCACCACTAATATAGAGAGTTCATTATAATTATGCAAACTTCTTTTTAATCATGCAAACTCCATGTTAACTTCATTATACCCTGTACACTATTATGCAGACTTGATCACAACCCATCAATCATCATGATTACCTGTCCTTTATTGAAACTTAAAGTCTACAATATACATGGTCTTATATGTAGTCAATTAATTTAGCTTGCCTCTATCCTAGAGTTCTTTTGCTCTTTCTTGGTCTTTTAAGTCTATGTAGTAATGTAGTAATTGAATTATCTCAAAATCTTCACCATTTACCCAAAGTACCACAGTTTGTATTACAGTTTAATTAAGTCTAAATATGACCAAGCACACAATTATCTTTTCCATAACTCTTCCAATTACAGTAATTAACAATGCACCTTTGTAACAAGATAGGCAACCATTGATCAACTTAATTCTGTGAGTAAAAAACCAAATGACTACATTCTTTAAGATACTTTTAAACTGAAACCTTTTATACTGAATCTTTCTTTTTCAGCATATACTGTTCATGTCAATTGGCATGAAAAGGTATATATTCCTCTTGTATGACAATATCAAACTTTTTCACTCCTCATAACTGTCGTAGAGTCTAACTTTGTTTTATAGGATACATACTACCAATTGTCACTTTCAGCCTTATATACACACCGAGGGAGTCAAAGATGCTTTCACTGAGACGAAAAAAAAATACAAGTGGAGCTGAAGGACCGAAGACTTTTGAGGAAAAAAACAAAGTTCTGGAATCAGCACATAGTGATTAGCAAACTGTCTTGTCATTGTCATACTGATTAGTGGCATTGACATTTGCAAATGAGTTTCTCCATACACGTTTGCTGCTTTGCTTGTGCCAACTTAGACCAATTTTCCATCCTCCCTGCATAACAGCAAAATTCATAGCAAAGCAGTTAAGAATACTAGAGATTACCATGACAATTATAATACTTCAACAGTATTGGATTCATCTGCATAATATATACCTATAGATCAATCATTGAGGTTCGCTGCAATCTTTGAGTTGGTAAGGTCTTGATTGGTATGATAAACTTACTTAGCATTTCTATCATAAGATGGAATCTTCTTATGTCTTTCATTACTGGTCCCTAAAGCTTGAGTCTTTACGTGTAAATGCTGACTGAAATTATTTCTTTGCATACCTTTACTCAGGAACCTTAATGATAAACCACAAACATTTGGATACATGATGACTGATTTAACTCCACCTACATGTATTAGGTCACCAGAAGGAATTCCATCTTGTATGGAAAATCAAAATGGATCTTCGGCCATACATACTCAACCTTCTGCAGTGGTAAGCCCTCAAAATTGTGGACGTTTAAGAAAAAATGGAAGAAAGAGAGGCATTTTGCAAGACATAAAACATGTGTCTTCAAACTTGGAAAATGGTTTTCCAAGTGGTTCTGGCTCAGGTATGAAGTAATACTACATCTAGGCACTTTATCTTACATTGTAATTATATTTCGATTACATAACACATGTGGTTTCTTGAGTGAATCGGGAATCTTTTGTATTTCAAAACATATATCAATGGGGAGGAACTCAAATGGAGGGACATCATGTACACAACAAAAGATATTTGAAGAACCTCTAGAACAAGTCTTTAAGCGAAAAAGCGGAAGACTAAAGGGCCTAAATAGTCTCCCCTCCTCAACTAGAAAAAGCCAAAAGGAAATCAGTACGTCAAAAGGTTACTAAAGCCACATCTTCATCTAATCTAAATAGTCTCCCCTCCACAACTCTAGGTTAGTTACTCCTCTGCTCTTTTCGTTGTGCTACCTTTGAAAGCTTTATACAAAACCTGCTGAAATCTGGGAATGTTCAATGTACATTTGCTCGCAGACATGAGGCAGCAACTTGAACTATTTTCAGTTAATCAGAAAAGGGAAATATATCACTACACCAATACTACTAATCAGGCATCTAACTTATTAGTTAAACAAACAGGTATTCCATCCACAGGCCCTGCTTATCTATTCGATTTTTCACTCTTCTCTCCTCTTACTGATGCTTTAAGTTATTCGTTCAGTTGAAATTATGGTTGCCTCATGTACAGAAAATTCATGCACATATAATAGGAATACCGAATAGTCCTCTAATCTGTTTACAGGACCAGATAAACATGATTCCAAGCGTGAAAGTGGTAAATTTAAAAGACAACTGACTAACAATGAGAGGGAAAAGAGACAAGCATAGAAAAGATGCAACAATGGTCATAAAAGCTGGTCCACTATACAAGAATCGAGTGGTTCTAACAATTGTCCAGGTTTGGAGTTTTTTATCTATGTTCTACATATTGAATCACACAGCTATACACTTAGTAATTCTATTCCTTTTGATATAGCATTTAGTTTATTTTGATGAATAGGAACCAGTGATATGAGCGACAATTACAGACTGGAGTTCCCTCCAAGTTGTATTACTGAAGAAACTATTCCAGATTTAATAAGCCTTCACAACCCACCAAACTACACAGGTACATGTTAGAAAGACATGCAACAGATTTTGTTTGAATTACAAGGATCATTTGTTAAATAACTATGCAGCTTATAAAAATGTTTAAAATTAAAATTATCTTATTATATTGCTTTTTCTTGCAGTTGATGGTAAACATTATAGACATATTCAGATTAATTTGGATTACAATGATGAAGAAATCTATAGGGATTTATCCTCAAGTAATGATGAAGACCCATGTAATTTAACATCTTTCATGGTTGATATAACAGGTAGCAAATTCACCTTAGTTTGTACATTATGAACTGACATGTTTTATCCAAACAGATGACCTGGATCAATTAATAGCAGGCCACAAGAATCCAACCAATAATTTGAGGGACTTAGTTGCATTTGACAGAGTAGAGCTGGAAAGTTTGTATTTTCTAGACCAACAGAATTCTTCTACAAGGCGTCCTAAATTACTACTGAGTATCTAACATGACTTTCTTTCATGTTAGGAAAAGTACTCCTTACTTGTAATATCATTGGTGTTATGACCTACATAACTTATTGCCATTGAGACTTTTATGGTTATTTTATAAGTTAACAAAATGAGAGAATTGGCATGCAATCGTCTTTAAAATTTGAAATCTCAAATAATTGATTTCTTACTAATATCAATAGTGAATCAATGCTATTTTTTAAATCATAAAGTTCTTTTCTTTGAGGAATCTAGGTGTGTAAGAATTATGTATGAAGGTATTATTCAAAGGGTTTAATAACCATAAGTACTGTTGTGGTCATCCCATAATGAAACAAAGTCAAACATTTCAGTGCACAGAAAAACTAACCTAATAACAATTATAGGATAACTTTAATTATTTGACATATTTGTTATTCTCTTCTTGGCGTGTCAGATTTATTACTTGTAATATCATTGGTGTTATGACCTACATAACTTATTGCCATTCAGACTTTTATGGTTATTTTATAAGTTAACAAAATGAGAGAATTGGCATGCAATCGTCTTTAAAATTTGAAATCTCAAATAATTGATTTCTTACTAATATCAGTAGTGAATCAATGCTATTTTTTAAATCATAACGTTCTTTTATTTGAGGCATATAGGTGTGTAATCATGTTAAAATATATATCCGTTTATTACCACTTCTTATTTGTATGATGCTTTAGAGATGTTTCAAATATGGTATACACTTTGATGATGGGCAGGATATATGGTATACACTTTGCCTACTGAAGGTTCACGTCCAGTTTACTCTCAGTTGTACATTTTTGATACAGAGAATGAGGTGAAGAATCGAATTGAGGCAGTCAGGTAATATACCTTACAAATTTGTCTTATATTTGAATATTTGCATCAAGGGATATACTAACATTTATGGCCATCTCTTTTTACAGCAAGCATCAAAGAGAGTCAACAATTGATACAAACATTGTCACATATATCAAAGAAATGTTGGATGAAGTCAATCCTTATGTGAAACAGTATCGTTTTGCTTCAGACATGAATCTAATGAGTTGAAACTGTGCTTGCTCAGCACCAGACAACATGATGGAAGGACTTATAACATGCCAACTGCTTCAGAAGTAGCTGCATTAATTTTTGGTGACAGACATAGAATTCAATGTAAGAGACATAATAGTTAGAGAACATTCAGGCTTCCCACAACGAATCTATGAATTGCTTCCTTCCTATTTACCACTTCAATATCCAATTTTATTCCCTTATGGTGAAGACAGTTATCGGGATGACATTCAACAAAGAGAAGAGACTCTCAACACTACTAAGAAAAGGAAGAGATTAAGCATGAGGGAATTTTTTGCATACAGGCTAATGGATAGAGAGAATGAGATATCTACATTGCTACATGCCTTTAGATTGCTTCAACAGTTTATATTTGATGAATACATAATGATTGAAGCTCAAAGATTAATTTGGATTAGAACACATCAGAAAGAATTGAGGGCTGATTTGTACCAAGGACTTTCTGAGGCTATTCTTAGAGGTGAAACAAATGCTACATCAACTAGAAAAAGGATCATCCTGCCATCTACATTTACAGGTGGAGCTAGATTTATGCTTCAAAATTACCAAGATGCTATGGCTATATGTCGATGGGCTGGCTATCCAGATATCTTCTTAACTTTCACATGTAATCCAGCATGGCCTGAAATAGCAAGATATTGTAAAGACCATTCAGTAAACGCTTCGGACAGGCTTGACATTCTTTCAAGGTTCTTCAAGCTAAAATTACAATCACTCATGACAGTTATAAAAGAGAAGAAACTATTTAGAACTATACGGGCAGGTAAGATATCCAGTTTCGTGTCTACATATAAAATATATATTTTTCCAACTCACAATTGTAGTATTTCTTAGTGTAATGGTCAAATTATTATCTCACCCTATATTTCGCGTGTTGATGTATTTCCACATGTTTTTTACAGAAGTGTACACCATTGAGTTTCAAAAGCGTGGCTTACCGCATGCTCACATACTCCTATTTCTTGAAAGGAGTGACAAGATTTTAACATCAGAATCGATAGATAAAGTTATTACTGCAGAAATACCAGACAAGGAGACAGCACCTCTAATGTATGATTTGGTCAAAAAATTCATGATTCATGGTCTATGTGGAAGAAGCAATCGTAAGTCACCATGCATGAAGGACAATAAGTGCAGTAAGCATTTTCCCAAGAAATTCAATCAGAATACAATTGTTGATGAGGAAGGTTATCCTACATACCGAAGAAGAGATGATGGTAGATTCATTGAAGTTAAAGATATACCTTTAGATAATCGTTTTGTTGTGCCTTATAATCCTTTCTTACTGGCCATGTTTCAAGCTCATATCAACGTTGAAAAATGCAATCAGTCAACTGCGATCAAGTACTTATTTAAGTACATAAGTAAGGCAATGATAGAGTTGTTGCTGGAATATTTGACAAAAGAGGGAATGGAAATGGTGAGGCAATTGTTGATGAGATTCAGCAGTATTATAACTTTAGGTACATATCTGCATGTGAAGCTGCATGGCAAATCTTTGGATTTGACATTCACCATAGACTTTCGGCAGTTGAAAGGTTAAGCTTGCACCTTCCAAATCAACAGTATGTAATTTACAAAAATACTGATGATGTTTCAGAGTTATTGAACAACCCGAGAGTATGTGAATCACAATTCTTATCTTAAATGAAAATCAATGATGAAGATACATTTGGAGCTGAACTTACCTATGCTGAGTTCCCACAACACTATGTCTATCAAAGGAATGAGCGAAGATGGAAACGTAGACAGAAAGGATTTACTGTAGGTAGGATTGCAAATGCAACTCCAAGCTCTGGAGAGTTGTACTACTTGCGGATATTGCTAACAAAAGTAAGAGGACCAGCATCCATCAAAACTATTGAGGGAGTCACATATGACACTTTCAAAGAGGCATGTGATGCTTTAGGTCTATTGGATGATGATAAAGAATATATAAACGCTATTGAAGAAGCATCTACTTGGGCAACCAGCACTTCATTGAGGAAACTTTTCGTAACAATGCTTCTGTGTAGTTGCTTGCAACATCCTAGCTCTGTCTGGAAGAAATGCTCGAAGCTCCTATCAGAGGATTTATTGTATATACCGCATGATCATCCCAATTATTCATGTAAGTTATTCATTGACCTATATGTTTATTTAAATTATGATTCGTTGGGTTATGCTGATTTATTATACATGGGTTTTGCAGGTTTTTCAATCCCAGCTTATGACAAAGAACAAGTTGCCTTGAAAGATATTGATATTATGCTTAGGAATAACAGGAAGAGCCTTAAGGACTATCCAAGCCTGCCAACTCCAGAAGAAACATCAACTGTTGATGTTACAAATAATCTCATAGTACAAGAATTGAATTATGATCGGAATGCCCTTCAATATGAAGCTGCAACATTGCAAAAATCACTTACTGATGAGCAAAAAATTATATTTGATCACGTTATGATGTCATTACACTCATCATCAGGAGGGTTCTTCTTTGTTCATGGCTATGGTAGAACAGGGAAAACTTTCTTGTGGAATGCATTAACTTGTACGTTACGTGGTCAAGGAGATATTGTATTGACTGTTGCATCAAATGGAATTGCAGCAACCTTACTTTCTGGAGGTAGAACAGCTCATTCACGGTTTGCAATACCAATATAGATTACTGAGTTTTCAATGTGCTCAATTAGACAGAACTCAGCACTTGCAAACTTAATCGTATCCACAAAGTTAATCATATGGGATGAGGCTCCTATGGTACAACGATACTGCATAGAAGCATTTGATCGCACTCTCAAGGATATAATGCATTCTGATTTTCCTTTTGGTGGCAAATGCATTCTTATGGGTGGCGACTTCCGTCAGATTCTTCCGGTGATACCAAAAGGTACTAGGGCTTCAATTGTTAATGCATGTATTTCATCTTCATGCTTATGGGATCATTGCACCATCTTCCACCTTACAAAGAATATGAGGTTGACTACTGGGTCTTTAAATACTGAGATCAATAAGCTACAATGGTTTAATCAATGGCTTCTAGATGTTGGTGATGGGAATATAGGTGATTCACATGATGGTATGTATCATATTGAGATTCCAGAGCAATTCTTGCTACCAGAATCTGGAAATCCAATAGAGACCATTATACAAGCTACCTACACAAATTTGGTTGACAATATTTCCAACAATGAATATTTCAATGATAGAGCAATATTGGCTCCCACAATAGAGGCTGTCAATAAAAATCAATGAATATATGTGTGCTCTGTTGCCTGGTGACTCTCAGGAATTTTTCAGTTCTGACTCTGTTTGTCAATCTACAGATGACAGTGATAGCTTTGCAATCTGTACACAACTGAATTCTTGAATACTATTATCAGCTCTGGTTTGCCACCCCACAAGCTTACATTGAAAGTTGGAGCTCCTGTTATGCTGTTGAGGAATATAGACCAAGGATCAGGCTTATGCAATGGTACTCGGCTATGCATATCAAAGCTAGGCAAAAATGTCATTGAAGCCATTACATTGAATGGTTTAAAGCCAAATCAGAAAGTTTTAATTCATAGGATGGACATGAACCCTTCTGAAAGTAAATGGCCATTTCATATGAGATGGAGGCAATTTCCAATTAATCTCAGCTTTGCAATGACTATCAACAAAAGCCAAGGACAGTCTCTTCGTCATGTTGGTGTATATCTTTCTAAGCCTGTATTTACACATGGGCAATTATATGTTACATTATCATGGGTTAGAAGCATAGATGGCTTGAAATTATATGTCCTTACTGATCCTAATGGTAATAGTAGGACCACCACAAATGTTGTTTACAAGGAAGTCTTTAGGAATTTGCACCGCTAATTCAGTTTGGTTATATTGAGGTGGAAGCACTAAGAGTAGTTCATGCAATGCAATTCAGATGTATGTGTAGTTTGATGCTTCAATTAGTAATTAATTTCTGTCTTATATCGTGTTTGACATGCAATATCTTTCATTATGTTATGTCCATGTCAACCATCTTTGGCAATGTGCTTGATCCTTTTCTGTTGAAAATAATTTTACATGCTTGTGTATCCCATGTACTTACAAATTAATTTGATTGAGCTTATGAGTCAATGCATTTCCATGAAATCGCTTTATCCATGTTCGTTTTTATGTTTTTCCTGTAAGGATGTCATGTTTGTAAGAGAAGCTGTAATTGTATTTGTTTCCTTAACGAATGCTCCCCGCGCAATGTGCGAGGGAGTGCATGCTAGTTATTAAAATAGAAAAATTGAAAACATAACTCTATTATTTGCTATATCAATTAATTCCTTAGAAAGTAATGTACATCAAATCAACATTTATTCTCCTACTTTCTTCTAAACATTAATTATGCTGGCTGTAATATCCCAATTTTTGATTAAGGGATAATCATGATTATTAATGATAATTATGGATTTATTGGAATTATTATGTATTTTATGACTATTTTAATTAATGTCATAATTAGTGGAAATTGGAAATATTGGTGCATGTGAGTGGTATTTAAGATCAAGGGTGGTGATTCCTTGACCGTGGGTCAGAATCCAGTGCATTTAGCTTGTGTGAGCTTATTGAGGGAATGAAGGAGATGCTGACATGTGGCATTGTGGTGGCCATTGGATGAGATCATATGAGGACAAGGGAACACTTTTTCTCTTTTCTCTCTCTCACTCCATCTCTCTATTTCTTTCTCTCTCTCGTGCTCTCTCTCTCTTTTCTCTCTCTCTCTTTTGCTGAACAAGGAAGAAGGAAGGAAGAAAAGTTTGATCTTTGGGTAAGTAAATCATCTCCATTGCTCAAACACCATTCTTAAATGTTGATCCTTGAATCATGGGCTTCATTTTGGTGTGTATAATGTAGCCATTTGGTGTTGATTTGTGCTACACGAAAATTTGGAAAGTGGTGGATCAAAGAGTCTCTTTGGAGAAGTTGATAAGGTGAGTAAGACCAATCTATCTATCTATGTTTCATACCATTTGGAGTAGTTTATAAATTCTGGAAATTTTGGCTTGAATCCGAAAATTGGATGCCACTGTTCATTTGGTATGTTTATGGCATGAGAATGGCATTTTGGAATGAGTTTATGTTAGATAGATTGATTAGAGATTGAATTATGATGTTAGGATGAAATGGGAATTTTGATGAAATTGTTGCCCAAAACCCAAATCATGATAATGGAGTAAGATTTTGATGATTCTGAGTATTCCATTGAGTTTATTGGGTGTTTTTGTGTGGGAATGGCTTTGGGTTAAGTTTTATAGCCATAGGAATCGATTAGGCAAAGGTTAAGGAGAGTGCCTCTGTTCTGCGTTTTCTGCTATCTGAGGGATTCACTCGAGTAGGGAGAGGTCTGCTCGAGTGAAGGATGAACATCACCCGAGCAGAGATGGGTCTGCTCGAGTGAGGGATGAATATCACCCGAGCAGAGGTGGGTCTGCTCGAGTGCGGTAGTGCAATTCTCGTTTCTTGCTTTCTGTGTTCTTATTGCACTCTCTGGGTCATAGCAAGCAGAGCCTCACTCGCGAGTGAGGGATGAACATCACTCGAGTGAGGATTTTGTGCTCGAGTGATGAGTGTATTTGACACCAAAGGGCTTGCTTCTCGGGTTGTCACTCGCGAGTAGGTGCACGGGTGTGCCTTCTCACTCGCGGGTATGGGCACCGTGCTCGAGTGAGCCGTGTGTGCTCGAGTGAGCTTGAGCTTCTAGTGTGGGATGGTGCTCTCGGGCGTGTGCTTTCTGTCTCACTTCCTTGCGCTGGAAGTGATTTCCGTACGTGTGCTCGAGTGAGCCTGCTTCTGAAAACTCCCTTGTGCTCTCGGGTATTCACTCGCTGCCTCTCACTCTCTCTTGTGCCTGAGTAATGTCCGTACCATCACTCGAGTGAAGCCGTTTTCACTCGAGTGTCCGTACATCTGTGCTCGAGCATGGTCATCTGTGCTCGAGTGAAGCAGTGTAAAATCTCAGTTTTGTGCTTCCAAAAAGGGGATCTTTGGGATAGTTCTTCCTACCCTTTAGGAGTGTTGTTAGGGGTATTTAATGACTCCAAAAGAGCAATAATGATAACCAATTAAGCATTATAAAGTGAATTAAGTCTTGGAATAGAGAATGACTCTTCGTCCCTAATTGTGAAAATAGGATTTGATATTTGCCTTCCTCGGTAGAGACCGGCGCTAGGACACGTCCGGAAGAACTCAGGTAGTGACTTTTCTCTCATATCTTGTATGATGTTTTGGTATGCATATCTTATCATTGAACTTGTGAAATGTGTGCCATGGTCCATTACGGCGCGAGCAGGTCAGCGTGAGCCGTATAGGGAGTGACAATGGTCATCTCTAGTTCGGCCATTGGACTGCCGTCGTAATCGACATGGATCTTTGTGAATCCGACCCGTGGGGGCGGCGTATGTGAAAACCAGCCGTGGGCTGTGTGTGTGTATCTTGCCTATGTGGCTTGAGAATATGATATGCTTTATATGGATCCCAGCTGTGGTGAATTATACTGTGTTGACTGTTGTGATGCAATACAACGTGAGCAATTCAGCGTGAGCAATCGTCAAGGATGACATGTGTCATACTAACCATTGCCGCTGCAACTGCCGTTGTAGTTGCTTGTGTGAATGATGATTTGATTACATGCATTATTGTTGTACATTATATGATTGACTTGTTACTACGGGGATTCTTTAGAATCTCACTCTCCCAAAATTAAACCTTTTAGACAGGGCTGAAGGATCGAGTGGCAAGCGGGCGACGAAGAGTAGTTAGAGCTCCTGTTTAGGAGTATATTTTGGAAGTTATGGTTATCATTGTACATTTTGGAATTGTATATAGTGGATTTTGTGTAATCCCCAAGTAAAAGGGTATGAATTGTAGGCTTTGTGCCTTGTGTAAATCCCTTTTAGTTATGAATGGAACCCGAGTGTGTCGGGAATTTACTTGCACTCTGATATTTGTGAATGGAACCCACCTGTTCAGGCTAGTATCATTTTGTATTGAGAACTTGAGACCATTGTGAATAAGTTTTGAAAAATGTTTTTACAAATCCGATTTTTGGGCAAAATATTCCTTTGATAAGTCCCAACTTGAATTATGGTCTCTAATTACAATTTAATTATGAGTTTAAGAACTTAATCTCGGCCTAAGGTAGGAAGGGGGTTACACTGGCAGTGATGAATGAAATATATACCATCAAACTATGAAAGCTCTATTATGGGTTTATTGATATTATCTCAATAAAAAACAATTATGCACAACATTTTTATACAATATTCGGTTTAGTATAATAATATATTAGAATAAATTGATATTTACTATAACAGTATATTTACCTATTCACATAGAGATATGTTACTTGCATTCGATATTTATATATTTATTCAAAATTTTATGACTCAAGTTTAAATTTTGAATCCTGTATATATATATATCATGAACGTATAATCTATTACTATTATTTTTATAAAAATGGAAAATGTCATATAAATATATTCATGAAACATTGTTCTAGTACACAAAAATTCACCTATTTCAATTATATATACTTCTACTTTCCCATAAAACTGAATATTGTATAAAAAGAATATTAGTCATAATTAATGTTTGGAAACAGGTCAGAGTACAAAGTCATAGAGTACTTCGCAAAAAATTAATTGATAGAGTAACTAATAGGGTTATGTTTTCAATTTTACTGTTTTAATAACTTAGAGATATGGAAGTAATTTATCCCAACTTTTAAAGGGAAAATTTCAATTAGCCCATGATGGAAGAGAATTTATTTAAGTCAACCTCCAAAAAATTCTGAAATTTCACTACACCCATTAAGCCAAAATGAAATTTCACATGCTGCAAGATTGAAGAAAGGAAATAAATTCAACATCAACATAAATCCAAATAGGTAGGACAACTTCAAGAAGAACGGAAATAAAATCAAGAGCAACAAAAAAACCAAATAATCAGTACAACTACAAGTTTGAATGATAGCATAGCATGAAAATCTTGCATAAGCTTTGATACTAACACATTTACAGAAAGTTCAAAATGGACCCTACATCATCAAAAGAAAGAAAAATACAAGCTAAACTTCAACACTGCTGAAACTCACACATATGCCCTCCTTTCTTCAACTTAAAGTATTCTCCCAGTGTATTTATAAAAATCCTTGGCACGAGCTACATGTTTGCTTTTCATTTTTTGTAGCCATGATTCTAACAAATAGGACCCACAAATACTTCTACTATTATGTTTTTCCACCAAAATATCTTCATTACATATCATGCACCAGGTATGCATATACCGGTAACTTTAGGATCCACACCCAAGGATTTTTATAGCATGATCAAACTAATATAATCTTTACTTACCTTAATCTAATTTGAACAAAGCAACTAACCTATTTTATATGGATTGATCTTTGTGAAACAAGAACTGGGAGATTACAATTAGCTATTCCCCCTATCAACCATAGGATAAGGATTCTAATAGGCTCTTATTGTAGAATCTTGGATCTTGAATGTAACCTAAAACAAAACAATAACAGTGTGATTGTAATAAAAGATGAAAGAATTTATTAATGCAAAGTTAGGAATTTTTACCATCACATCGTAGATTGAAGCGGCAACGCCACAATTAGAAATGACATCTTGTAAAGTGAGGAATTTTTACTATCACATTAGAAATAATTTTTACCATTCACAATCAAAAATGAGCCACATCCATAATGGTCTTCAAGAAAATCCGCATATGAAGTGGGATCATCATCCCCCTTATTATCAACAAATTATGGAACCATTGATCAGAATTTAAAGAAGATGCAGAGGAATGTTGTGGTCATGCCATCTCTTCCATCAATAAGAGCTCCCTTCCACTCATCTGATCACCCACAAACAAACACTGAAAAAAATGTAGGGAACCTCTGTATCGCAAATGGTGAAGAACCTCTATGAACTTATTGAAACCATTACCTTGAGATATAGAGAGAATAATGAGATAAAGTGTGGGCACCAAAAAAGGATTACCTTAAAGATAAAAACAAATCCATCACAAACTCTCCACCATCACCTTCACATCCTCATCTTTACGTCCACTCCGTCACCACCATCATTGTGGTATCTTCTCTGCCGGCGTCATCTCCAGATCTGTCGATCGTCCGTCCACTTGAGGGCAAAGTTGGGGAATGAAGAAAAGAAGGCGAAGGCTGAAGGTTAGGTAAAGAGAGCAAGAGTGATGGAGAATGGGAAGCCAGGAATTTTGGTTGCAGAAAAAGAAGAAAGGAAGAGACATAAATATAAATGAAGAGAGAGAAAGAAAATAAAAAAGAGATTATATTGATGCATGATCTCGAGGCATTGGTCAAAAGAGATTAGGAGAAATCTCAGGCATAGAACTCTTATGAACAGTAACTTTGGTGAAACAGTATTCTTATTTTATAGGGTTAAGGTGCAAAAATACACATGTGATTTTTCTCAAAGTGCACCCAACACCAAATACTTTTTTAGATGCAAAAGTGACTATGTAGTTACAAAATAGGTGCAAAACTACCCTTTTGACGTTTAACCGTTAGTTTGACTCTTTGACCATTAGTTTGACTTTTTTATCCTGAAAGTGGTGTTTGACTTTTTGAATGTTAGTTTGCTTTTTTATCCTTAAAGTGGTGATGTGTACGATGACATGGATGCTGGAGTGACATTCTGAAAAAAAACTTGCTGAAAATCAAATTTTCCTAATAAATCATATAATTTAATAAAAATTAGTAATATAATATATGTATTATAATGATTTTAATTTAATAATGTTGGGAATCTAGGGTTAGAAAAAAAATTGAGCAATCAGTATGTTTTTTGGGCAGTAGCTCTGCTAAGTGAGTTAAGCATTCTGCATTCATATTTGAATTTACTTCAGCGAAGGTGGTATTGAAATAGTGAAATGCAGGTAATATTAATTGCAAAGCTTCACCAGTCAACAAGTTTTTTTTCCAGAATGTCACTCTAACATCCATGTCATCGTACACGTCATCACTTTCAGGGTCAAAAAGTCAAACTAACAGTCAAAGAGCAGTTTTACACCTATTTTGTAACCACAAAGTCACTGTTGTACCTCAAAAAAACATTTTATATTATGTGCACTTTGAAAAAAATCATATATATATTTTTATACCTTAACCCTAGTTTATATAGATTGAACTCAAAATTTTTCCCCTACCCTCCCCCTCAAACCAAATAGCCCCTTGCTGGCGGATCCACCTCACTTCTTTTGCCCTGACTAAGTGCCCGTTGAGATTGGTCCCCTTCCTTCTTCGGCCTTCTTGCCTCATTAATCGAATCAATCACTGTGCGAGCTTTGTTATAAGGATTCATTACTCATGATTTTCCCTTCAAACCCTTGATCATTCTAGCGTTTTCAGAGCATCCAGAAAATGGTTGAGAAAAGCTCGCTCCAAACCTTTCTGCTATTTCGGCTTTCATTCCTGATTTTGACCTGTAACCAATCCTTCAGGTTTATATCAAAGAATCTCCTCTGGTCGGAGTGACTTACTAGTTCAGGCTAATATTAGGTTGAGCTACTGTATCAGCTACTGAGAGTGCTAAACCAGAAGCATCCCACTGAAATTCAGGATTTTGAGCCTCTTGAATAGTGAAATACTTGGCTGGACCAAGCGACACTGTTACTTTCTCACTTTCTTGTGACTTGGTATATCTAAAACATTCATTCGCTGTGTTATTGAGTGTTCTTGCTCAAGCTTGTAGTCACTGTGATTTTATCCACCTAGGTGAATTTAGGCATATTTGAACCTCATTTGATTTTTGCCTACTTAGCCGAGAAGTCCATTCTGAAATCCTCTCAGAACTGATAATCCCTTGCAAAGTTATTGTCCTGAGTTTTTGGTCCCCTATTTACATACCCATGCACATCTGTTAGACTCGTTAGATTTCATTGCATTTTGGCTAAATTCTCAAGCTGTGCCATCGTCATTACCTGCAATTGTCATTTTGCTTGAAATTTTGACTTGTATTAGACCTGTCCATTTGGTGTTAATTTGTAGTGATCCTTGGTTGAATCAATTTCTAGTTAATTAGGACTTCTCAAAGAGACTGGCTAGGTTAGACCCTATACATATTAGGGTACCTTTGAATAAATTTGGTAGCCTAACAACAAGGTTGGCGCCGTTGCGGGGAGTCTTTGTTGGTTAGGATTTGTTTTGGTTAGGCTTCATCTTCAATTTGTTTTCAGAGTATCTTTGAGTGCTTTGACTTAGTTTCTAGCTTCTGGAACTTTATTGAAGCTACTGGACATTGGATGCTTTCTTCCATTAGAGCTTGATTGATTTTTACTTGAATTTTAGTGGAAGTATTGCTTGCTGGAAGTGATAGAAACTGACCGTAATTTAAAACAAAAATTCATTCATTGTGAGTTCTCACTCATTGTGAGCACATTAGAATTTTTGCTGTCATTCTGATAAATCATTGGTGTAATTGCTGAGTTTGGTTCTGGTGGATTTTTTCTTATGAATTGAGTGAACTTGCTAAACATTCATCAATGCAAAGTTGCTGAAGTTGAGTGATTTTAGTGACTGATATCTGAGTAATGTGTTTCTGCATTCTAATTCAGTTGTGCTGGTGCATCATTTCAGGTTGGTTTACGCATTTACACCTGCGGCAAGCATTTGCTAATTGCTTGATTCTTTTGGCAAATTCTTTTTCTGAACTTGAGTTGGATTCCTGTGAAATTGTAGGTTAGGCAAAATAGATGAGTTAATTCACTCAATTCAGAGCTATTCTACCTAAATCATTTGATTGCACTAGTTTAAGAAAATAAACAAATATTTCCTCTCTTTTTGTGTTGTACTGTAGTTTGTCTAGATTTCACAAATTTTTTGATGTTTGAGTCATCTGTGGATGGCAAGTGTTTTTCTGGGTTGATAGTCCCTCTTTTTTTTTTCAGCATTATACTTATATTGAAGATTGTACATTCAGCTTTTAACAAATTGAGGTTTTGAATTTGAATCTTGACTGTGGAAATTCACTGGCTATATGCAGTTTTTACTCTCTGAACATTGATAATCTGATTGAACTTGCTGTTTTCATTCAGATTATTGCTTCTGACTTGCTGATATTGAGCTCCTAGTGCGTTGATCTGAAATATTGCACACCACTGAAATTCTGCAAAATTTTGACATTTTTAGCTTCATCTGAAATATTGATATGACATGAGATAATTGTGCTGCTTTCACTTCCTGACCACTTAGCTTCAAATCTGATTTACAGGCCACATTTATAAGTCATACCTGCCCCTAGTTGTGCATGATATAATTCTAAACTTTACCAAGATGGTTAAACATGCTGTAGCTAACTCAACAAGTCTACAGAAGAACAAAATTACACAATGGACAACACTACAAAAAATGGAGCTTGTAATTCAATATTTAATGATTAAGTTAAATAATACCTCGCTTTTCTTTTCAGAAAAAGATCCACAAATACAATTAGTCTATAGATCTTTCAAACTTGTTTTGATTTTCTATCTGGCATCTACTACTGTGACTGTAACTTGGTTCACAAAGTATGATTCTTCTTGTTGGATTGGAGAATCAGTATCAGGATGAGTCCTTGCAACAAAACCTTGTTTCTTAGGCTGTGGTATAGAAGCATTTTCACTACTCAACATTAACACCGCAGAAGACATTGCTGGTCGGTCTTCTAGTCTTTCTTGAACGCAGATTAAACCAACCTTTATACATATTAATGCTTCCGATGATGAATATGAATTACCAAATGATGGATCCACCAGTTCCAATGCACGTCCTTTATTCCATAGCCTCCATGACTATCACAAAAGAACAAGTAGTACTGTTCTATTAGCAGGAGATATTTATCAACAAGAAAGTACTTCAGCTTCGGAAAATATGGGTTTGTCCTTACACGTTCAACGAGGTTTAACTCATCTGAGTAATAAAATCCTTTGTTATTCTTGGCACTTCTTATCTCTAGTACAATAACTCTAAAGCTAAACACATCGGATTTTATAGAAAAGAGTCTGTCCAATGCATATTCTGGAGACATATAGCCATTACATATAGAATTTTTGGGAATTATTAGGATAGAGCATAACTTTTCTATTTTCCAATACTACTAGGTATAGGTTATAGCTGTACTTACTATGTCCTAACAACTCTCTTGTTTTTGCTTCTATTTGATCATTGCGGAAGATTCTAGCAATCCCAAAATCTAATATCTGTGGATTCATTTCTTTGACAATGAGAATGTTGCTAGCCTTAAGATCCCTATGAATAATTCCAAGTCTAGAGTCTTGGTAAAGATAGAGAAATCCTCTTGCTATTCCACATATAATGTTGAAGCGTAATTGCCAATCCAATAACAAATAAGAAAAAAATCAAGGCTTTTATTTTCCATGTACTCATAAACCAACATCTTTTCCAGCTTCTCAAAGCAGCAACCTAACATTCGTACAGGATTTCGTTGTTCAAGCTTCACTATCAACTTTACTTCATTCTTGAATTCTTCCATCCCTTGCCCTGAGCTTTTTGACATCTCTTTACAGCAATATCATGCCTATCAATCATTCTACCCTGCGATTGGAATCAAACCTTATACCTCGCATGCCTTCTTGGTGCCTTTGCTGTTGAGCTGTTTTTACCTTACATTATTTATTCACATAATTATAGCAATTTTATCAGGATATGTTAAACAGTAAAAAGGTACCAAAAAACTATAAAATCTAAAAACATTTACCGATATACTACCTCCGGTCCTAATTATAAGATAAAGTTGACTTTTTTTTTTTTTGAGAAATAAAGGAAGTTAAATGAGTTACTTAGTCATATGATATATTATGTATCCTTAGATTATATATTAATTTATTAGTCAAACTAATTAGTTTAAAGAAAAAAATAAAAATAAAAATACTCTAAAATAATTTAATTAGTTTCTTGAATTTTTTTAAAAAATTCAATTTTATCTTATATTTAAGATCAGAGAACTACCCGTACTCTCGTCTCATCACCCTTTCCGTCTTTTTTTTTTTTTTTTTATTTTGGTGAAACTTACACGTAAATACCCCATTTCATGCCCACCATAGGGCTTTCTAATTATTCTGGAGAGAATCGCGACCATCGCCCTTCTCCACCTATTTCTTCCATTTTTTCTTTATTTTATATTTCCAACCAAAATATGTGAGTAGATTTTGCAGAGAGGGTATTTTTTTTATCCTAATAATTATATTTAAGGAAAATATATAAAACCAAATTAAATATATTATATTTAATTTGATTTTATATATTTTCCTTAAATATAATTATTAGGTTAAAAAATACTCTTTCTACAAAATCTACTCATATTTTTCCATTCGGTTTCAAATATAAAATAAATGAAAAATGGAAAAAATAGATGGAGAAGTGGTGTTGTTGCGATGCTCTCCAGAATAATTAGGAAGACGTGGGGTAGACATGAAATGGGGTCGTTATGTGTAAATTTTGCCAACATAAAACACAAAACAGAAAGAGCGATTAGACGGGCACAAGGTACAGATAGTGAAAATCGTTATCCTGAAGCATGACTTCATCGCTACCTCAAACTTGTTCTCGAGGTGAACGAGTTTGAACTTTGAAGGTCGTATATCAGTTAATATTTTTTATTTTATAGTGTTTTGGTAATTTGTTTTACTGTTTAATGTATCTTGATAAAATTGCCCATAACTATATATATATATATATGATATAACAATTAAAAGACAAATATAATATTGATGGCAAAAAAAAAAAATATTACATATATAATATTAAATATATATATATATATATATTTTCTTTTTTATGATATATTATTGAATTTTTTCATTTTATTATTTCATTTAAATATTTATTACTAGTATAATATGTATTTAATATATTATATTAAATATTAATTTTTTATATTTAAGAATTTATATTTATATTTTTACTTTTCATTTTCATTTTCATTTTTTTATTTTTATTATTTATTATTTTATTATATTATATAAATTATAAACCTTGTATAATAAAAAATTATAAGTTTTACTGAGATATTACCTTCGTCGGTAATTCCATCAGGGAATAATTTTCCAACAGAATTTATTGATAGAATTTTTCCATCGATAATCCATTGGTAATTTTTCTAATATACTTTATGTCGGTAATCCATTAGTAATTATCGATAGAATTTCACCGGCAAAAGGATTGTTTTTTTGTAGTGATTGTTTACTAAATGTCATTGTTGGTTGACTTAACGATCCTACCATTTTTGCACCCTTTCAAAACACTCATGTGCACTTTTACACCAAAAAAAAAACTTTATAATGTTAGGCGAGCATTAGATAATACTTTATGGGTAGATTTACATCTTAACCCTTAAAATATTTTTGAAATATTCTTTGGCTTAAGGAGCAAATCTACCCATAAAATTTTCTGCTTTGGGAACCAAACACCATAAACTTTCTTTGGGTGAAAAATTCACACGAAGTTTTCAAAATGGTGCAAAAGTTAATGTTGACCATTTAGTAAATAAGTCAACCATAAAAAGGTATATAGGTACACATGAAGTTTACAAAATGGTGTAAAATCACTACTACATATTTGTGTATTTGTAATGCTTAATATATAACAGTTGCAGCTAATAAATGTCATGTATGTTGAGGCGGAGGTCGCGTAAAGGTATATAATGCTTAAAAGTAATGGTTACACTACTACAAGAACATGATTCCATGACACCAAACAACGACTGTTTTGAGAAACCAGTAGTAAAAAAGTGACTTCGGGAACCGGTGGTACTGAACTGAAGTTTCAACGACTGTTTTCAAGGAAAACAGTCGTTGAAACATTGTTTACAACGACTGGTTTTAAAACCAGTCGTTGAAACTGGATTCAATAACTGGTTTTATAAACCAGTCGTTGAAACTGATCTTATTTTCCCCAAATCAGCGCGCGTTTCTGTCATTGTCTTCCCCGCGCTAATTGAACCCTCATTTTCGTGTCTCCCGCTAGCTACATTCCCCAAATTTCTTGGCCTATCTCTTTCTCCTGCATTATGTCCTCTGTCCCTCTCCGATGTCCACCGTCTTCACAGTCCCTCTATTCCCTCTCGGTCGCATGCAGGTTTGATCTTCGCTTTTCCTCTTCGCAGTCCGAGCAGCAAGCAACGCAAGTAGGTAGCCCTGTTTCCTTTCTCTGGTTGTTTTTGCTTTTGGTTTTCTCTTCTTAGCCTCTATTTTTCGCTCCTGTAGTTCATACTGGGTCTTCCCATAAAGAAGACAACATTGGTGGTTCTGATCTTGGTCTATTCCGGTGTGTGTGTAAGTTTCCCTTTTTTGTTTCTAGTTGTTTTGTTCATTTCGATGTCAATTTGTGCTGTTTTGGAAAAAAAGTTGGCATCTTGAACTTCGGTTGTGCTGTTCTGGAAAAAAAAGTATGTCATTGAGATTGGTTGTGCTTGTTAAATATATCTCATAGAAATCAGAAATATTCCAAATGCAGAGTAGGTATTAGGTAATTCTTTACCATTGTAAAATGATTATTTGCATCACCCAATTGATTCAACCCAATCGAATTTCATATCATTAATTAAGTTAGCACAACTTGCCATTAGCTAAACAACACGCTTGTTTGGACTAACTTTCTTTTGGTCACATTATTCAATCTCTTATTATCATGAATAATGATATATATATTTAGACACTATACATTATTTTATTTTATATAATTTGGGTATGTTATATACAACATGGGAGAGGAGAAGAGAGGGGAAACAATAATGCACAGTATAAAGAAAACAAATCAACGAGAACAAAACATGACTGTCTAATAAAATTAAATTTGAAAATTAGGAGGTTGCGTGTTTGATATTCCTTAGATATATGGAATACATGAGTTCCTTCCGTTTTTGGTCAAGAATAATTAAAAATAAGACATCATTTATATTTATACAAGTAAATTAGTCTAGTTTGCTTCATGTTTGGATTTAATTTTAATTTATTATATTATCATGGACAAATAATAGTAATTTCATCTAATTAATTACTTTTGAGGTAATGATATCTCGAGAAGCACATGCACCCTACTCTGTAGTTCATTTCCTTCGCGTTGGATCATATAGAGACAAAATCCACTGGATTCCTATTTTCTAATTCTATTGAAGTTGTAATGCAATGATTCCAAAACATGAACATTTTTTTTTAAAAAAAAATTAATTGTTTATTGTTCTATTTTGAAATTTTAAATTTATATTACCAGGTCAAAAAGAGAATGATTCTACAACTTGAGGATTTTTTTTATTTTTTATGTCCTTTTAAATATTTTTATACAACTTTGTAAATGCAAAATTGAAAAATCTAAATATTTTATATATGAGACTACAGTTAAATGCTTTTCCTTAAAAAAGCAAAAAACTCAGTGTACTTTTTCTTCTTTTATTAAAAGTATTTTAAGAATATAAATATACTCTATAATTCTAATCTAATCAAGTTATTTTATAATATTCATAGAAATGTTTTAAATAAACAAGTCATGTATCAGTATATAAATTGAAATTTACACTAAATATAGTAAGCTAGTGATACAAAACATGGAGGGTCATTATAAATCAAAAAAATTATATGATAATTTTTTATATATATAAGAAACACTGAATCAAGGTCATTTGACCTGAAATGTTCTAAATATTACTCCTTCATGTCTAAATAGCTCTCTCATAAACCTACAGGTATCACTATTGCTATCGTTTTCCCTTGGGTTGCCGGCCTACTACATCCTTGCCTCTGTAGAATCTTCTTCCAAATCCTCAATCACAAACATAGTGTCCTTGGAAGCTAAGGATTAGCTGATAAGTTATATTATTGCTTGTTGATGAAAGTTTTTGAAACCTGAGGATATCATGGTGCTACTATTTGTTGTAAGCGTGATAAATTTGAACTGTTATTTTTTACAGTGTGTCATGAGTGTTTCATATAGCTGTTCTAAACTTGAGTGTCTGTGAAAATGGATTAGGTGGTAATAAAATGGATCACCGTTGGATGAATGCTTTGAGAATTAGTGAAGAATATGAGAATGAGGTAGAAAACTTTATTGAATTTGCTAAAATGAATGCGCCTAGTAAAAATGGGAAGTATTTTTGTCCATGTATCAACTGTTTAAATGAGAGTCTACGGGATGTTGATGATATAAGGGATCACTTACTTTGTGATGGAATAAATCTTCAGTACACAAGGTGGATATGGCATGGTGAGGAAGGAACCACTTGGGCGTCCCACGAGAAGGAAGTTTTGGAGGTTGGAGATGACAATAGAATGGAGAACATGATTCACGATGTTGAGGTAGAATGTTTTGCACAAACGCCTGTATATGATAGCATACGGAGTGATGCAGAGACACCTTTGTACCCTGGGTGTACAAAGTATACACGCTTGTCAGGCATTTTGCACTTGGTCAACTTAAAGGCAACTTGTGGATGGACCGATAGTAGTTTCACATTGTTACTAGAAGTGTTGTGTGATATGTTTCTAGAGGATAATGTACTTCCAAATCGTATGTATGAGGCCAAGAAAATATTATCTACAATGGGTATGGAGTATAAAAAGATACATGCTTGCCTTAATGACTGCGTATTGTACAAAAATGAGTATGAAGGCTTAAGTGAGTGTCCGAAATGTAAAACTTCTAGATACAAAGTGAAGAAAGGTAATAGGTGTAGTGATGAGACAAATAAAAAGCAACCTTTAAAGGTTTTGTGGTATCTTCCAATCATACCGCGGTTCAAATAAATGTTTGCTAATGCAAAAGAAGCAAAGAAGTTGAGATGGCATTATGATGACAGAGTTTGTGATGGAAAATTCCTTCAGCACCCGGCTGACTCTCCACAATGGAAGAAAGTAGATGAAATGTATCCCGGATTTGGCAGTGAGCCAAGAAACCTTCGGCTTAGGCTTTACACAGACGGGATCAATCCCTATGGTACTTTTAGCAGTACACATAGTGCATGGCCCATTTTGCTGGTAATTTACAACTTACCTCCTTGGTTGTGTATGAAACGCAAGCATATGATGCTTTCTATGATGATTTCGGGACCAAAACAGCCAGGGAACGATATCGATGTCTACTTGGCACCTTTGATAGAGGACTTAAAGAAGTTGTGGGAGGATGGTGTAGATGTGTTTGATGCATATAAGCAACAATCGTTTAAGCTACGTGCAATGATTTTCACCACAATTAATGACTTCCTTGCATATGGTAACTTGTCAGGTTATAGTGTCAGGGGTCATAAAGCATGTCCGATATGTGAATCGAGCACACAGTTCCATCAACTCAAGCACGGTAGAAAAACGGTCTACCTTGGTCATAGACGATTTCTTCCTCAATTCCACCCGTACCGTAGGCTAAACAAGGCTTTTAACGGTTTGGCTGAGAATAAAATGGCTCCGAAGCCATTAACTGGAGACGAGGTTTATAGTCGGGTGGAAAGAATCAATGTCACTTTTGGTAAAAATCAAAAAACTACGGGTGAGAAGAACATATGGAAGAAGAGTTCAATTTTCTTTGATCTTCCATATTGGCGTAGTCTTGATGTGAGACATAGTATTGATGTGATGCATGTGGAAAAAAATGTGTGTGATAGCCTTGTTGGTACGCTTTTGCACATACCAGGGAAAAAAAAGATGGGATTAGTGCAAGACTAGACTTGGTTGAAATGGGAATAAGAGAATGACTGCATCCACAACTAAGAGATGATGGTAAGAGAGCGTATATGGAGCCAGCAACGCATACATTGTCAAAAGCCGAGAGAAGAAGTTTGTGTGGGTGTTTTCATGGCATTAAGGTGCCACAAGGGTATTCTTCTAATGTGAGCTGACTTGTGTCAATGGAAGATTTGAAGTTAGTTGGAATGAAGTCTCATGATTGTCATGTCTTGATGCAACAACTATTACCAGTAGCTGTTAGAGGCATTATGAAAGATGATGTGCGAATGACGATAACAAGGTTGTGCAGTTTCTTCAATGCTATTTGTAGCAAAGTTGTTGACATTGCAAGGTTAGACGAATTAGAAAATGAGGGTTATACTATTCTATCCCAACTAGAGATGCATTTTCCTCCCGTATTCTTTGATATAATGGTGCATTTAATAGTTCTCTGGTAAGGGAGGTAAGACTATGCGGCCCAGTTTATCTAAGGTGGATGTACCCTTTCGAGCGATACATGAAGAACTTAAAAGGGTATTCTAAAAATCCTTATCGACCTGAAGCCTCAATTGTAGAAAGATATGTCATTGAAGAGGCTATGGACTTTTGCAAAGAATATCTATCAAGGTCAAAGGCCTAATCTCGTCATGAAAAGGGTACAAGTAAGGGAACACGAGGGCTCAAAGTGAAGAGTATGCGTCGTGAAGAGGTGTTGCAAGCACACCTGTATATCTTGAATAATATGGAAGAAGTTCAGCCGTACTTAGCCAAACACAGAAAGAGTTTAAAGGACATCTATCCAAGGAAAAATGACATGCAAATAGCTAATGAGCAAAACAAGACTTTCATAGAGTGGTTCAAGGATAAGGTAGTGCACGAGACCAATGTATCTGAGACAATCAAATGGTTAGCTTGGGGGCCTTCTTTTGAGGTCATAACTTAGAGTGGCTTCGATATAAACAGGTGTTCTTTCTATACAAATGGCCAGGATAACATAAGTATTATGCAAAATAGTGGGGTGATGGTGGTAGCCGAATCAATGCACTTTTCTAGTGCAAAAGACAAAAATCCCATTTTGGCATCCATGGCTATTATGGAGTTATTGAAGACATATGGGAGATAAGCTACACTAAGTTGAGAGTTCCTTTATTCAAATGCAAGTGGGTTAACAATAATGCTATTGAAATAGATCAATTTGGATTCACCTCTGTTGATCTTGAAAGAGTCGGTTATAAAGATGAGCCATTCATTTTAGCAAGTCAGGCAAAACAAGTGTTTTATGTCATTGATCCAGCAAATAAAAAATTGTCTATTGTACTCCAAAGTAAAAAACAGAAGGATGGTGATCCGAGTTTGAATCTTGACGATATGCCGCCTTTCACTATAAATCCGCCTATGCCGTCTGAAGTGGAATTGGTAGATGATGATGAATATGCAGCTAGAGTTGATCATTGTGAAGGAATTTGGGAAAACACTTAAAGTAAGGTTTTGAATTGTTTAAAGTATGCATGTAATTTCGATTTACTTATCATATGTCACATTTATTTCTTAGTAAGATTTTGAATTGTTTAAAGTGTGCATGTAATTTCACTTCACTTATCATGTCACATTTATTTCTTAGCAGGATCATGGCAGGCTCAAATTTGGGCGACTCTGTTGGCCCACTGGTTAAGAAAAAGGTTAGAGGAAGCACAAAGTTGCGATCGTTGGTGGCACGTCATGAGTAACAACAGGCAAGCAGGATTCACGTGGAATTTGATGCTAATTTGAAGCCACTCGGGCCAGACGGAGACATGTTCATTAGCTACCTTGGCTTTTTGGGTCGGAGCAAAGTTAGCATTCTAATTCCTACCTGGTGGGAAGTTTCAAAGGACACGAAGCGTATGATTTGGGAACAAATTTTGGTATGTAAAGTTGTATTTGTATCTATATTTTTATTTCTATTTGTACATATATAACGACTACTATATATTTTGTTTTGTAGCAAACCTACGATGTTCCCAATACGAAGGACATGTACAAGCATTGGATGGGGGAAGTTCATGAGCGGTGGAAAGATTTCAAGTCCACGCTCACAACCAAATACGTTCGAGGGCTAAGGAGTCATGAGGATCCTTGTAAAGAGTATCTGTTTCTTTCTCCAAATGACTAGAGGTTGTTTGTCGCATCACGGCAGGATCCCAATTTCCTGGTATATTGTGTTCATCTTAGTAGTAAACATTTTAGTTGAACTTACTTGACATCGCTAACTCAGTTATCATTATTCTTTGTTTATATAGAAATTGAGTCAAGCAAATCAAGAGAGGCGAGCGAAAAATAATTATCCTCATTACATGTCGCGTGGGGGTTATCGAAAGCTCAAAAAGAAGATGATGCAGGCTGAATTGCAAAAATTGGAGGAAGCATCCCGAGCAGATCCTAGTACAGTCGTGCAGGCGCCACCTCCTCCCCCGCGTCACAAAAAATGGAAAGCAGGGAGGATAAAGGGAGATAAATATATAAATCCAGTCGTTGCTGATGTCGCTAAAAGGATTGTGAGTATTTAATAACAAGTATATTTAAATGTGTTTCATTTTTCTAACGTTGGTGGCATGTAATTACTTTCTATTTATCCATTGTATGCCACAGGATGAACTTGAAGAGCAGAGCAGCCATGGTTCCTTCACTCAAACTGGAAGGATGGACATCTTAGCCACGACACTTGGTAATCTAGATCACCCTGGTCAAGTTAGAGGGGAGTCAAGGGGAGTTGGTCTCTCTAAATACTTTGGATGAGGTTCACAAGCTTATGGACGAGGTGAAATGAGTCAGGAGTTTGTGGCCAGGGTTCGAGAGGAAATCCGAGCAGAGCTACGTAACTCACTTCGAGACGAGCTTAAAGAAGAGTTATTAAGTGAGCTACGTGGTGAGATGAGTACGATGGTGTTGTCTCACATGCAAGGCGGGATGTGTAATGTGGCGTCTGGATCTGAAGTTTGTAACTAATTTCATTTAACATTATATTGAGTTTTTCCTTACGTTATTTTAATTAATTCTTTCATTTCTCTTACTTAGGAATCCCCGGCCTTTCCCAACACCAAAGGCATTTACAATCCGCTAGAAGTTAGACATGGCGACCCTGGTCCTTCACTAGAGCCTGGAGAATCTTGCACTTTGTATTTGGAAGTCCCGTACTTGCGTGCTGTTGCTGATGCTGTTGTATACAGTCGTGCCACCACCCACCATAATAACCAAATCCGGGACAATCAACTTAAGGTCAATGTGACAAGTGTTCGACTGGGGGAGGAAGGTGCAGATGTCCCATTCCCCGATGGTGAGGTTGCCAATCTAGGTCACGCAACATGATCTTTCATCTTGTGGCCTAGACATCTTGTTCAGACTGTGCCAGTCCCTCCAATGGTAGGAAACACCTTACTGTTACTTGATCCTTGACATTCTACTTATAATCTTTATTTTGTGTGTCACTAGGAACAAGATGATGCGACAAAATTTCCCTTTTTAGCATGACTGCAAAATATTTATCAAGGCATCAATAAGGTCGACTTGCAGATGCCTTGTGGGATTGTGGGTCGCACAATCTCGTATAATTATGGACTTGATAACAAAGATATTAGAGAGTTCCTATCTTTGGAGGAGATTGATGTAGGATGGGTCACATTTGTAATCATGTGAGTTTAGTTATAATTTTTAATTGTAATTAATGCACTGATATTTAGGGGTTTTAGGTTTCTACATTTACTGTGTTATTTCTCATTTCATTTATGTGGTAGCTGCTTCCACAAACTGTGTGCTGAAAGAGGGCTCGACACTACATATGGCTTCTTATGTCCTGGCAATATGTCATGATGTAATAGCCAGAGGTTGGAAGAACGGATGAGCTATGTAGGCTATACAATAGGCCAGACTCAGCTGCCTTGTTATCTGGCACCAATTGTTGAAGGGCAAGTAACTTTTTTGATATATTTATACATGTTCATTTTGCTAAACAGTATCATGTTATCTAACCTCATTTTAATCTATATATGCATGTGATTATAGTTATCATTGGAGTCTCTGTGTTCCTGTCCCTCGATCAACATCATCTTTTGGTTTAACTCATTGGGTCACAAGCCAGACACAGATATCAAAAACATTTTTAACACGTAAGTAAATTTATTTGTCCGTCATTGATTTTTGATTTTACTCAATTGTTTTAATGTCTTTTGTTTATCATTTTAATTATTACAGTGCATTGAAGACATATTATATAATGGGTGGGAAGCATGAAGGTAAAGCTGGTCATACAAAGTGGTTCCAGCCAGACGTAAGTTCTTTACATTCAAGTTCTTCGATTGACGATTGCTTTACATAGGCCTTTATTCTTTTTTACCGTTTGCTTTTGATGTATAATGTCCACGGCAAGCAGGGAAAACTGAGTGCGGCTTCTATGTTATACTATATATGTATAACATCATTTTCTCTAGCCTTACTACAAATTTTGAACAGGTGATCATTTCTTGATTCTCAATTGAATTTCAGTTCTTTTCATGTGATTCAATTGTTAGTTATTTCATTCAATTTATTTATTTATGTTAACATTGTAATATCTTGGATTGTAATCAAGGATTAATAACTTCAAAGTGATGTGATTAATATTAATTAAACACTTTTGAAGTAAATAATGTGTATAGTGATGCCAATGTGTATGATGATGATGATTTAGTAAGCATTGTATTAATCAGGGGCAAAATGGTAAATTTATCGACCGACTGGTTAGATACCATTGAGAACACTCCTTGGTAATTAAGACTAATGGCTAAGATTGAAAGACCAAGAGATGAAATCTTGTGCATGCAAGTGTATGTGAGATCATGGTAGGAAGAATGGGATGGTGCCAAGTGTCAAGAGAAGGATCATTGGATTAAGTCAAAGATTCAACCTATTCTTCTCTTCCCTCTCTTTCTTCAAACCGTTGGCATGCATGGGGAAAAGAGAAGCAAATGATCATCATTTTCACCAACTCATCTCTCTCCATTTCCTCCATTTCCGGCGAGTAGGCAAGAAAGAGAAAAGAAGGGTTTGAAATTTGTTAAGGTAAATGATTTCATATGCCTAAACACTTTTCATTAATATTGTTCACATAGTCAAGAGCCTTATTTCTATGTTTTCAGACTTTGAATTGGTGGTGTGTGGCAACTTGAGGGAAATTGAAAGTTGAAGAATCCAAGTTCTGATTTCAGGAAGTTTAAGAGGTGAGTTTTATATGAAGTTTGATGCAAATGGTATGGTTTTTGAGTGAGTTTAGTAAATTCTGGGATTTTGCCCTGATTTCTAGTAATTTCAGAAAAGATGAATTAGGTTATGTATTGTGTTGGAATAGATGTCAAAAAGTGTGTGAATGATAATGGTTTGGTTGGGATTTGAGAGGAGGAAGTGTGTTAAGTTGTTGTTTTGGTGGATTTATGGTTTAGAGATGAGATTTTGTTGTTGAGTGGAAACTTGGTGGTTTTGTGGTTATTAATGGGTTTATGCTGAAGTTAGAATGAGAATGAGTAATGGTATGAGTTATAAGACCATTGGGGTTCAATTGATCAATTCTGGAAAATCATATCAGTTGCTGCGTTTTGGGCACCTGATAGGATCACTTGAGTGAGGGAAGAACTCACTCGAGCACGGCATGATTTTCTAGGTAGTTGGGAAGGTTCTCAGGCAGAAACCGTGAGCATGCTTCCTGATTTGTGAGAGAAATACGATCATGCTTGAGTGAGCATGGGCATGCTCGAGTGAAGTATGAATATGCTCGAGTGAGCGAGGGCGTGCTTGAGTGTGAGTGTAGCTGGTGCTATGGGTGAGCGTCTCGGGTTATCACTCGTGGGTAGATTGTTGAGGGTGAGCGTGATCACTCGCGAGTATGGAGAGATCACTCGAGCACTAGGGTTGTGCTTGAGTGCACTTGTGACTAGAAGGAAGGGATCACTCTCGGGTTGTCACTCGCGGGGTCTCACTTTCTTGGTGCTCGAGTGCTCCTGAGGCCGCTGCTCGAGCACAGCCTTTGTGCTCGAGTGAGAGTATTTGTTTGTAGCAAAGTTTGCTCTCGGGCAAGAACTCGCTGAAGGTCACTCGCATGTGCTCAAGTGCTGGCGGGGGGTGTCACTCGAGTGAGACTCCTTTCACTTGAGTAAGCCAGCCCAAAATTTATAAATTCTTCCAAGAAAGAGGGTCTTTGGGGTAGTTTCTCCTAACCCTTTAGGCATATGTTTAGGCCCATAGTAGTCACCTAAAGAGTTCGAATGATAACCAACTTAAAGTATCATAGAGATAAGAACTTGGAAAAGTAATTGACGGGTTGTCCCTAATTTGATTACAGGGTTTGATATTTGCCATCCTTGTGAGTCCATAGTGCCCAGAGACATCAGGAAAGGATCAGGTAGTGACTCTCTCTCTCTTATACTGTGTGTAATGCTTTGTATGTGTGTGTTATCATGGTTCTGTGATGGTTGTGATGCTCCTGCGGTTACAGCTGGTGATAGCTTTCGTTTACAGCGCAAGCTGTCGTTTACAGTGCAAGCTGTCGTTTACAGCGTAAGCTGTCGTTATTGTGATTACAGCGTAAGCTGTCGTGATGAAGATTACAGCGAGAGCTGTCGTATTGTGTATACAGCCGTGAGTGCTGTCGTTTGTGGTGAAAACCATGTATCGTTGAGATTGTTGCTGTTGTTGTTGCTGGTTATGATTTCTGTACATGCTTGGTATTTATACATTGTATGAGTGGTTTGTTACTACTGAGATTCTCTCGAATCTCATTCTTTCCTATGACTAATCTTTCAGACAGGGCGTGTGGCTCAAAGGAGAAGAGGCCGACCCGAAGCCATTAGGACCCTTGGGGGTATATTTGTTTTGGAGATGTTGGTTATTCATTTTGAACTCGGGATTACTGTATATGCTGAAAAATGAATTATGTATTCGATTTCGGATGTGTAATCCCCTAGTGGATATTTTAACCCTCAGGTTATATATGTATAGAATCCGGGAGTTGCCGGGGATTTGGTAATACACTCTGTCATACGTGAATGTAGATAAACTGCACAGGTAATTATATTCGAATTTTGAAATGGAGACCAAGAATAGGGAGAGATTTTGAACGTTTTTGTGAAAACCCTACTACAAAGTAGGAGATTGAAATGTGTTTAAGCTATTCAAAGGTCTCTAATCTAATTTAATTATCGAATATCGAATTATAATTACGTGATCAAAGGCAAGGGGTTACAAACATATTCTCCATTTTACGCACAGATTTTTGGTGATCAGGACCCCTGCGCAATCGAAGACATTAATTTGATCCAAGACCTGTTGTCAGGACATCTTCTACAACACATAGAGGGGTGATGATGTGTAGAGGTTTTTTTACATAGTGCACTGGTTTTGTACAGTGCTATATAAGTTTGCATATTCGAATACTTTTCCTAGTTTCTTATTTATGAGTACTTTGAATTTGTTAAGGCATTATGCTTTCAGAGAACACTTTGGAAAATGATGATGAAAAATAGGGATTTTCATGGAAGTATGTCATCATCTCTTTGGCCATATACATGTCATGATTTACATTGAAAGTTGAAGTCTGCACATTGAAATGATGTTATGATGATATATGCACTATATGTCATGATAGAAAAATTAACATGTGATTTTCACTTCCATGAGTATTAGGGGAAGCTAGAGAGTTAATCATGAGAGAATGGGAGGACATGGGGACTTGTAGACACATATGGTGGAGGAGCAGAGGGGGATGATGTAGGGATTTAAAAAAAAAGGATACAACGACTGTTTTCTATAAAACAGTCGTTGTATCTCCCATACAACGACTGTTTTTTAACGGTCATCTTTTCCCGAATTTTCAACAACACTAAGATAGACGTCCCCTTAAAAACAGTCGTCTAAAGGGCCAACAAACGATAGTTAAAAGTCCCTTCCGTAGTAGTGTTAATTATGCCCATCATCATGTATTAAGAGATGGAATTCATGAAAACACAAAAATAACGGTTGTAATAATAATAATTATTTATTTAGTGACAAAAGTGATGGTTCTTTTGAAACAAACATTATGTAAATCTTACAAACGATTCATCTTCTAATCCTTATATTAGTGAAGACAAACCATAATGGTCTTCAGAAATAACCGTAATCTAACACCCTACCACCACCTAAGTTATAACTAATAATCTTTTGTAATCCATTATACCTTCATATATTATAAGTTATAAGTCATAATGTTTCGTAATCTATTAGACCTATATTTAAACTTAAATATTCCTTGTGATTTTTACTACTTTTCTTTATCAGCCTCCTCCTTCACCTTCATCATGTTAAGTTCCCAGGGGGCTCCTCTGCCGCCGCCACCCTTTCGCCAACCACCACCACCTCCTCCTCCTCCTTCACCTCCTCTTGAAATGAAGGCTCTGATGCAGATGTTGGCAAGCCTTGATCGCAACACAAGGCGTCTCGTGGCATACACCAATATGCTGAATAGGAACTTGAACCACTTATTTCATTACAATGATGTTAAATATGACTTGCAGTCAAGCCCTTCATCTCCCTCCTCCAATGATGAGGATGAGGATGAGGAGGATTGGTGGTGATGACTGAACATCATTATTGTTTTTTGGTTTGCTGTCCTCATCCTCATCATCAGATCGGAGGGAGATGAAGTGTAAAAAGAGAACTTAATAATTCATGGTTATTAATTAACAACCATAAAGTATTCTCGCCAACATACTTAACTGTTTTAACTTATTAAGAATCATAAAGTATTTTTGCCAACTTACTTGTTGGTTCTAAATTAATAAACGTTAATTAAAGCTTTTGAAAACTTTGCTCTTCCCCGTGCTAACTATAGGTGCCTCCTCATTACCTTTGATTATGCCCTACCCGTTCAACTTCCAACGTATGCAATGATGGTTTTTCATGTCCATTCTTTATGTGTATTATTTAAACTTCACATTTTTATATGTTTTTCCTACATTTTCTTCATCATCCTCCTCTTTGTTCTCTAGCTTAATCACCAAGATGAAACATTATGTAGAAAACATGCCAAAAAACTATCTGTAATATCCCGAATTTTGGGATTAGAGGCTTTAGAATAAGCCTAAATTGAGTGGACTACTAAGCCCCAATTTAGTAGATGTCCCAAATATATTCCCTAATGATTCTAATATCTTTGGGATATTAAGAAAATAAAATGGTGAATTTTGGAGAATATAATTATGTTTTCGATAAAATCGCCTATGAGGCAGTGAGCTTATCATAAGGTTTTGGAAGACTAAATGATAATAAACAATTATGAAAGTTTACATGATGAAAGTAGACATCCTAAGCTTTAATTTGATAGGTCATATGACGCAATTAGAGCTATACACAAAAAGATATGAATTTTTGAAGTCAACATAGATAAACTGTGAAATTTCTGGAATAATATGCAAAGATTGAAATTCTGGGAATTTTGTGATTCCAGAAAGCAAAAGTCTATATTTTTTCTTAAAACTAGACTCAATAAGGGTTTTATAGGCTTTGGAATCACTTCAATTCGATTTTTCTAGAATTAGTTATAATTTTTCAAAGTTTGAGCAGAAATCTGCCAGAATTTCTGGAAAATCCGAAAATGGGAAAATAAATAATGGAAATTGCAATATATGATAAAAGTAATTTTGGCTTCATCTTCTTCCATTTCAGACGTGCTTCAGCCAAGGAGAGAGAGAGAGTTGTGCTCTTTTAGAGAGAGAAGGAGAGGAGAAAACTCACAAGATAGGTCGATTTCTTCGGTGAATTCGTACCTAACGTGTATAATCCTTCTCCTAAACTTCTCTTCTATGTTGTTCGAGGAATTTGAAGCAAGTTTCATGGTGTTACCAAGGCTAGGGTTTTCAGCCATATTTGGGAAAAGCCAGAAGGAGCTTGAGGTAACTTCCAAACTTTCGTATATTGCTTATTCTGGCTGCTGTGGGCAATTTAATCGGTGAAATTTCGCAGGATTGCCATTGGTTTTAATTTTTGGAAATGGGTATGTGGGGCTGTTATGCTGCCCAAATTGATACTAAATGGTAGTTGTAACCTAATGGAATAGTCAATAAAGTGGTTAGGAGTAGAAAGGAACGTGTTTACGGAGCCGAAACCGAAAAACCCCAATTTTCCCCTTAAAACCTATATATTTCGGTCAGCATTGTAAATGGGTCTTAGAGTTGGATTTTCAATGATTTGATGATTCCATTGGATTCAGTGGGCGAAAATAGGTGGGGTTACAGTTGGGCACTTTTCGGAAAAGGTCGAGAAATCATAATTACGAAAATGCCCCTAAAACACTGAAATAAGGGCTGCCAAGGGCAATTTCGTCTTTTGGCAGTGAATTTAGTAATTCCGAGTCCGGAAATGGATTCCTTGGGTGAAAATATGTCGGAATAGCCCAGGTTAGAATTTCGAGAAAAGTACAGTCGGACCGGGTATGATAGGGCCGGGTCCCCGGGGATATTTTAGTAATTTTTCAAGATAGAGTCATATAACCCCCAGAAACACTATGGAAGTATCTAAATAGTACATTTGACATTGTAGGATCAAATATGGAGCCCCGAGCTGTTGGCACGTAAATCGAGGAGAAAGATTGGAGGTAGGGGACTTACCTTACTTGCATGTATTTGATATCTTTGCTTGTGTAATGATGTATGTGATTGCTTTACTTGATTGTGTAGAGCATATTTGAATAAATGAAGCTCTGTTTCTGTTTTCGCTGTGGCCATAGTCTTGTTGTATGAAACATTGAGCATGCAAAAATGTCATTATGGGGCATACATCTAGATAAAGCTAACATGTCATACACAGCATCAATCATGCATGCATTATGGTATCTGTTTCCTACTGAGATTCTCTCAAATCTCACCCTCCCCTACCAACAATTTAGACAGGAGACGACAAAAGATATGCAAACAACAATGCAGAGTATCGTACGAGGGGATTACAGTAGTGGAACGAAGACGGGAAGAAGTCTCTGTTTCTCTGGGATGAGTTTAGACACCCTAGTAGCCTTGTGCGGCTACCTTAATTGTAAGTATCATATACGAACCCCTATGGAGAATTTATGTAATCATGCACATATTATCAGTATAGTTATGTTATTCCTGTGTTGCCTACTGAACCGCATATCGTTTTCCGCGAATACTCTGGTAAAGGTAAAATTGAGATAAGGGCGTGACACTATCGGTATCATCCTCCTCCTCCTCAACCTCCACCTCTTGCTTCTCTTCCTCAACATCTACCTTTGTCCCTGCCACCGCTACCTTCACCTCCTCCATCGTCACCTCTGCCACCACCTCCTCGGCCTCCACATCCTATGCTTCCTCAACTGGAGGTAATGTTAAGGCATGCACAACAACCTGACCATGCCATGAAAAGGCTTTTTGGATACCTTTCTAGTATGAACCGGTAGGCCAATCTCATACTTGATGAATGTTGGACTAGCCATGATCCTGGCCAATCCTCTAGTGATGAGTAGCCTGGTGATCTCATCTATTCATCAGGCTCCTCGCCACTATTTGTTTTTTCATTTTTTATTTTTAAATATTTTGTAAAAAAAAAGAATATATCCAACGGTTCATAGAAAAAATACCATCATGAAATAAAATAAATAACAGTTCTTTTACTATTCATTCTTATCAACTGTCAGTAACACTTACAAACGATCAATCTTAGATAAAATAATAACGGTTATTAAAAACCAACCATCACCATTTATAAAGGACGTGACAGCTCGATAAACCATGAAATCCTCTCTATATAAATTCTCAAAAACTGAACTCCACTTCCATTTCAACTTCTCATAGCCAACTACTTCACCAAACTTATAGATAAGTGCAAGAGAATTGCCAGCTAATCATCTTGACACAAACAAAAGGTGAACTCCCTTCACCAACAAGCAATGAAGTGCTCATCCACACAACTTACGAGCCCCATCATATGGTCCAGGTTTACCTACGAGAGCAAGGACATATGGACTAGTGGTTGAAGGAACTTACTACTCTCATTCGCTCTTTGAATGAGAAGGTGGACAAGTTACTTGAGAAACAAGAATATGATGATACACCATATTCTTAAAATATCTCCATAACTTTTTATTTGTAGTTTGTTTATAAACTTTGTCTTTTTGTTTGTAAAAAAGATGGTTCGATAATCTACCACAAAAAATTTAAAAACAATGAATTACACAACAATTATTAACAAAGAACCATGATAAATGTAAATAAATAAATACAGGTTTTTTTGGGCGAATCGTGATGTAAAGTCTTAGGCACGATAGCCCAAAAAACGCTACCATTCACCTTCTATTTAAATGTCTGAAACAAAATACACTTGAACTTAGTCTATTCGAACAAAACCTACCAACATATTAACCTTACAACTCTTGTTGTCTTTTCCGACCATCGGGAGTTGTTTTCAGTCGAATCCCTCCAGAAAAAGCCTTCATCCGACTTCTTAGCGACAACCATGCTTGTGAATGTACTTGACCCTTATCTTAACGATTGTTGTGTGAGTTGTTTTAGTTTTGATCCCTAGCCGATGGGCTACCTTTGTGAAGTCACGCTTCTAAGGTGACGTTAAATTGTTTTTGTGAAGTTCTAGTTTTTCAGAATACCCATCATTACTCTGATCGAAGGTTCCTTAAATTGTTTTTTAGAAGTTATGTTTTATTTGAAACCCCAGCATTGCTTTAATGGAAGGTTTCTTTCCTGTTACAGGTGTCAACACCCGTTCCCATTTCGATAATCGAAGAGTAATAAAGACGGAATTCAATGGGCATATAGAAAGATACAATTATACTGATAAAAGTATTCGTTTACAATCCCAATGTCATTTGTCAATGAAATATACAAAGTACAGAAATACAACGAAAATTCTAATATTTACAGGATTCCCCAAAATATCTTAAACATAAACTAATTATAACTACGATCATGTCCTTGCCTAGAGACACATGCCAATCACTTCCTGACATCTACGCCTTTGCCTTTTGACCGCACTCGTTGATATGCTTATTTTTTTAAAAAAAGGTGAGATTCCGAAGAATCCCAAACATGCTATCGTTCATAGAAAATACGAAAAGTAAATATTACATGCATCAAGGTATGCACCAATTAATGAACAATATAAACACATCATCGTCATGTATACATGAGTAGGGTCCAGCCCCATGATCTACACCAGTTAGTCCTCTGCGAACTCCCATTGTAAGTGCACCTCGGCACTAAATGCCCCTCTCTAGGCATACCATGTTGATTAATAAAGCGCATTTACAAACATTGGCATCCACACAAGCATATAACTATGGCTTGATGTATGAAGGATAATGTTCCTACCTCAAAGCTTTATAAACCCCTTTTTAGATGTGCCTCGTAAAATGTGTCGTGTCCGGCCTTCGACTCGGTCCTAAAATATTAAATGTACAAGAAATAGGTCTAACCTATATGAGTATAATTTTAGACTCTTCCATAGTGTTTCTTGTGGTTATATTAGTCTATAGTGAAAATTTATCAAAATACACCTAGGACCCCGGCCCGGCTCTACCGTATCCGGCCTAATGGCACGTTTTTCCAAAATTTTGACTAGATTTATCCTGATGTATTTTCGCCCAAGGAATCCATTTTCGAGCACACAATCACCAAATTTAGTGTCAAATTACAAAAATACCCTTGACAGCCCCAATTTAGGGTTTTAGTGGCATTTTCGTAATTATGCTTTTTCGGCATTTTTCGAAAAAGTGACCAACTGTAACCCCACCTATTTTTGCTGAATGAATCCAATAGAACCATTTATGGCATGAAAATTCAGCACCTACCCTCTGAAACATTGCTGGCCGAAAGTTTCAAGAAAAAATGGAAAAATGGAGTTTTGTGTTTTAACTTCCAAAACTTGTACTTTTCCACTTCTAATCCTTTATTAACTTATTTAAACACATCTTAACCATGATTCAAAGAAATTTGGGTAGCATAACCCCTTAGGGTTATGGATTTTCCAATTTTACAACTCAACCAAAAATCACCAAACTAACAACAAACTTCAAAATCAACTTCATACAAGTATAGATTTGAGTTTGGTGTAGTTACCTCTTAGGTTTCTTGATTCCTCTCTCCCTATGCATCCTCTCTCTCTTCTCCTTGAGCTAACAATATGTCTTCAAGATCATGGATTCATGAAGAAACAAGGTTTAGAGAAGGATTTCATGACAAGATCACAATAAAACCTTAAGAGATTAGCTTTTTACCTTAACTTTCTCTTCTTTCTTCTCTCTAGCACCCAAGTCTTCTTCAAGCTCTCTCTCTCTCTCTCTCTCTCTGTTCTCTATGTTGGACGAAATACACAAAGGAAGAGGAAGGAATGGCTTTATAAATTTTGCTCCCTTCATCCTACACCATTGATTTCACCAAGGGGTGTCATAGTGACACTTGCCACCACTATACTTCCACCCATACCTTCTTCACTTTATGACATACTTGCCCCATTAGGTTTCATTTAGCATTGGACTAAATTCTTCCTTTGGCTTGCTTTACAAAAACCACCCCCTTGTCCCTTAATCTAACCAAATCAATTTCTCTCCTAACTAACCAAACTAGCACTCAACTTGACCCCTCCCTTCACTTAAGCTACTCCCTTACCATTACCCATCATGATCACCATGTCCATACCTTCATGTAATGCACACCTTACCATTGTCATCATTACTATCTTCATGTAGCATTTTGACATGTGCTCTTGAAATTAAATTCCCCCCTTATTTTCATATGTTGGACGAAAATATGGAGGAGAAGGGAAGGAAAAATGTGTTTCACTAATTCCATAATTCCCTTAATTGATTTATGCCCAAGTCCCTCTAATTTTACAAATTCTTGATTTATTCCATTAAGAATAATCTAATTTATACATTTTTCTTGATTAATTGAAATTAACTCCGATTAATTGGAAAATAATTAATCTTGGGCTAAATTACCAAAATTATGATTTTGCTATCACCTTTGTAATTTAATTCCTTTCTTAAATTAATTTGCCCATTTCCTCGTGAACATGAATATTTCAAAATTCATAAGATCCAAATTTCATGAATATTCACCATTTTATTGAATTTCTCAATTAATTACAATATATTTTTGGTGAATATAAAAATTTGAGATGTTCGTTCTGTCTGTCCATCAGTTTGAGGATGGTATGTTGTGCTAAAACGGAGCTTGGTTCCCAAAGCTTCATGCACTGCCTTCCAAAACTTGGAAGTGAACTATGGATCTCAATCAGAGATAATGTTTTTCGGAGTACCATATAATCTCACAATCTCCTTAATGTAGATCTCCGCCAGTCTGTTAGGAGAATAGTGAATATTAATTAGTAGGAAGTGAGTTGTCTTTGTGAATCTGTGAACTATAACCCACAAAGAGTTATGGTTTCTAACTTTAGGCAATTCTGTCACGAAATCTATAGTAATGCTTTCCTACTTCCACTCAGGTATCTCAGGATTTGTCAAAAGTCCTGATAGTCGTTGATGTTCAACTTTCACCCCCTGACATGTCAAACAATGAGCAACAAACTCAGTCACCTCTCTTGGAACAATCGAATCCGACCGGTCGCTGCTAATTGTTGTCGTTGTTGGGTCGCCGATTGTTGTCGCTGTTGGGTCGCCGTCTTCGTTTGCTCCTGGTTTTTGAGCTCCGTCCATCATTCACTGCTGCGACTGAAGGAGGTCTTCGTCTTCATCGTCTTGTTTGAGGTATGCTTCCTCATCCTCGATCTACATTTACCCCTAAAAAATACTTGCCACTGTTGTTTATTTTTATATTTTTTCAACTCTCCAGAAATATCACATATTATAATGGAATTTCAATTATGTCTAGGAGTAAGAAAAGAAATTCTGATATTGTAAATGTAAATATATAATGGCTTCTCAAACTTTTTATAGCCAGGGAAAAGAATTGGATGAACCAGCAAAAATTAACCGTTCTATCTGTCTTTTCTTTTTGTGTATAAAAAAATGATGATATGATATGATGGTGGGATGAAAAGAATAATCTATATTACTTGTGATTTAAGCAAATCTGGTCAGAGTAGTATTAGATCCATATACATTAAATACAAGCGACAGAAGAAATTTGGATGACAGAAAAACAAATGAATGGCTCAACTTGTTATATACGAGCTTAATTAATCATTAAGCAATTTAATGATTAGTTTGTAACTTTGTATGTATAGCGGCACACACAGTACAGTACACATGTATCACTATATGTTATATCATTTTCCTGATTCAAATAAAGTGTCTGAGGATGATTTTGATTGACGTTAACCTTAACTTATTCCAAGACGGGGTTACTATTGACTAAACTTGATTGTTACGTATTAATAACCTAATTAGGGCAAGCCACGTTAATGGACAGAGGTTGCCTAAGAGTCAAAGGAATTGGGCCCTTTGATGTGCTCAAGAAACGGTGAAACTGGAAAACAGAGTTTGGTTGTTGCAGTACAGTTTTCTGCTGTTGAAATCTAGAAAGATAGGTAGAAAATTGAAGCATAGATATATATATATATATATATAATTTGAAGGCCATGAGAAGAACTCAATGCTCGTTTGGCTAACGAGTCTACCATACTATTGTCGTCTCTGTCAATATATTGGAACTCTACATTCTAGCTCCGTTCCAATATTGCTTTAATCTCTGTAAGCAGCTGCCATTTTTCATGCATATCTGGGATCTCATTTTGAAGTAGGTCGATAACCTCGTAGGAGTCGCACCTAATCAACACTTCTCTAAACCCCCCATCCCAAACTCTTTTCATGCCCATAAGGCAACCCCAAATTTCAGCACTCAGAGCATCACCAGTACTGAGCCTCAACGTAAATCCCTCCACTTATAGTTCTTTTTGCTTTGTTTAACTAGTTATCTTCTATTGGTTTCCAACGGTATTGCTTGGATATTATTAGTCGAAGGACCAAAGTCACCCTAAAAAATATATCCAGGGACAAACAATATAATAATGGATCTAGCGTGTGCAGGCGTTAGACATTAAAAGAATATATATATCCAAGTCACTTTCTCTGACGAACGCGCATTCTTTCCTTCCTCTTTCCACCTCCATTCCTCATTCCCTCACTCCTTCTCTATTCTACTTTCCCTCATTCCATTTTTTCCTCACACGCTACTCTAAATCACGATATTCTTTGTTTACTTCTAGTTACACTATGTACTTGGGTGTAATGATTGCATGCTCTCATCATTCTCCTACCTTTTCCAGGGAAAAAGTACAAAAAAAAAGGTGTTGGAATATATGGATCATAGTTGGATACAAGCTAAACGGACGAGTGTTGAATATGATGTTGGGGTCAAGGGTTTTTTAGACTTTGCAAAAAGAAATGCCGATGATGATAGTGGGATGTTTTATTGCCCTTGTGTAAAATGTTTGAATGAAAAGCGATTAAGTGCTGCAGATATATATACACATTTAATTTGTGAAGGGTTTTGTAAGACGTATGTAGTATGGGTATGGCATGGTGAACAACACCTCCCTTTCCCAAAATCTCTTCTTCACCGTCACCTCCTCCTAAGCCCAAGACCAAAAAGAGGACTCCGGCTAAGAAACCTCACCCAAAGCCTCAAATTGCCAAGAAAGATCAACCTCCTCAAAAGAAGCCAAAGGGTGTAGTGTTTAAGGAACCAATAGTTACCCGGTCTCAATCCAAGGAGGTTCAAGGAAAAGGAAAGAAAAAGGAAACAGAGCAACCTCAACATTCTTCATCTTCCTCTGGTGATTCATTCAACAAACAACTTCGGGAAGCATTGGAGAAGTCCAAACTTGACAAGATAGTTGGGAAGATTGCTTCTCAAGCCGGTGTTTCAAGTTCACACCAAGCAAGGCAACCAAGTGCCTCTGCTTCAGGAGCCCCTTCTGCTTCACAAGCACCAGTGGATGATCACATCACCAGTCCTCCTGAGGGATTAATTGTTGAGGAACTAAAGGCATTGTCTCAGAAGGTATTTGATGATGAGTATATTCATAGGCATTTATGTCCAGTTGTGTATGTGGATTTAGATTATTTGAAGAAGAATTTCCATTTGGACTTATATCCTTATCTTCAATACTATGCTCCCTGGCTGAATATCCATATGCCATACTCACCCACTGTCGTAAAAACTTTTTATTGCAACATGAAGTCCCATAATATTAAGTCTAGATCTGGTGAATTAATTGAGGAAGCAGTGTCTACTACTGTGAGAGGAAAATTTATTATGATATTTGTTAAGATCATAAATGACTTGCTTGGGTATGTTGCACCTCCTCCTGAACCACCTTCTTTTTCAGCCAATGAGGTTTTCCAGATTTTGAGACCAAAAGATCCCATAGGCATTCTAAACTTTAAACCCATTGATATGCCTGATACTAATAGAGTCCTTCACTATATATATTCCTGGAGCATAGTCAACAAGTCCAAAAATTTTACCCATTTTGCTCAAAAGGATTACTATATGTTGGCCTCTTTAATTGCCGGGCAACAAAGGAATGTAGGGGAGATTATCTTCAACGAGATGAGAAGATTTCGATTTTCTTCATCAAAATCCGCAACCATACCATACCCTCAGCTTGTATCCTTCATTCTAATGAAAAACAAGATTTGGTATTTGGAAGGAACAGAGAAGGTGATTATATCAAGGTTTGGTAAGACTCAATTAGCTCATATGGGTATTAATCTTTCAGTGAGTCGAACCAAAGCCACATCTAAGAGGGAAGCTACTCCATCAAAAGGTGATGAGGAACAATCATCGGCTCAGGGTCCTATTCCTCCTCCTTCCTTTCTTAATGCCTCTCTTTCCAACTATTTGACAGAGGCAATCAATTAAGCAGTATCTGGTCTGAAGAAGGAGTTAGTGGCTGAGTATGAGAAACTTGTGGAAAAGATGGAGTCACAGGTCATCCAGTTGGTAGATAAGGCCAATACCAACTTTGATTTAATGTTCAAGACTCAGGATGAGATATCTCAGAGGATAACTAATATGGAGACATTCTTACGCTCTCAGTTCCCATCTTCATCTTCAGAGGTACCTCCTGAGACCACTCATACCTCACCTCCTCATCCTCAGACACATGTTCTCTTCACTGATCCAAATTCTAACGTTGATGTCACCTATGATCGGTCGCCTTCACTACCTCCCTCATCTTCGGTACCACAGTCCTCATCTCCACCAATTGACCCTCTCACTGCCATGGTTTCGTTTGCTCCACCTCCTGGTACCACTTTTCCTCAGCCCCCTTCTGATACTGACAAAACGGGGGAGAAGGATGTGTGATGATTTCTGAGCTATGGGGTGTATTTGGGAGTTTGGGTAGATTTTCTGTATGGGGTAGGATTTGATGTTATTTGATGTTATTTCAGATTTTAAATTATGTTATTGACTTAGTAAAAATTTAAATTCAAGTTTAATATTAATGACCATTTTCATGTTTCAAGTTATGAAATTATTTGCCTCATACTATGCTTATCTTGGTTGTTAAGTGTCCAAAGGAAGTATTGTAGGAAAACTTGAACTTGAAATTAAAACTTGATATGCATTTGGAAACATTGAAGTATTTCAAAAAAATTTCCAATCTTAATCAATCTTTCTTAAACTTCCATCACAAAGGTTTTGTCATTATCAAAAAGGGGGAGAATGCTAGATCCCAAGTTTTGATGATAACAAAAAGACAATTGTGCACAAATCATGGTTTTATAAGTTTAAGAAATGTTTACAAATTTACCAAATGCATATAGCAGTATTTTCTGGTATCTGCTATGAAATTGAACTGGAGTGCTCGAGCAAGAGCTTTGCACTTGAGCATAGATCCCTTCTGTGCTCGAACAGGTGCGAGTGAAAGCCAGAAAGTGTTCACCCGAGAGGCATGCCACTGTTATGTTCACTGATTCACTCGAGCACTGGAGTTTGCACTCGAGCAGAGAAGCCATACTCACTCAAGCACATGCGAGTGAAGGTCCGCGAGTGCTTGGCCGAGAGCAAGTATTATCATTTCTTACTTGATGCACTCGAGCAGAGACATCAATGCTCGAGCATGAGCATTCTGTACTCGAGCAAGAGACTGCGAGTGCTTGGCCGAGAGTCATGAAGCTCAGAGAAGTGCAAGTGTGCTCGAGCACAACCTCATATGCTCGAGTGACACATCAGCACTTGCGAGTGAAAAATCTATCCCTCTCCATTTCTGATGCGAGTGCTTGTATAAATGGTATATTACTTGAGAATATTCTTCTCACTCGAGTAGGAGTGTGTGTGCTCGAGTGAGGGCCCACATCACCTGCGAGTGATAAATTTATCCTTCTCAAATCCTGATGCGAGTGATGACCCGAGAAGACATTCCCAGTGTAAAATGCAGGATCACTCGAGCAGGAGGAGTTGTGCTCGAGTGAGACCCCACATCACTCGTGAGTGATAATTCTGTCTCTCTGAAATTCTATGCAAGCACAACCCGATAACTGAAGCACCAAGAGGAAAAATAGGAAGATCACTCGAGTGAGCCTTTTCATGCTCGAGTGATGCTCTGCCAAATCACCAAAATACCAAGTCTCACAACGTTCAATCCGAATATGGTTTATTGTTAAGTATACATATCATCATTACTTATTATCATTGTCTAACATCATTTTAAATATATTATAAATGTGATACAGGAGGATGAACGTTGAAATAAATAGACATGAAAGAAAGTCAAACAACGGCAGACAACGTTACGACAAACACACACCTACTACAGAAGAAATTTTCAAATGTACGCATGCCATTCTACAGTTGAATAGCCACGCTCCTCAAATGATGATTACTCAAATGGGCAGAAACTGAACACCTATAAATACAGAGATTCAGAGATCGTCAAAAATAATGAAGCACAAGAATTCACAAGCTTATACACAAGTCTCTGTTATTCACAGATTATTCTCTGTATACACATAGTTCTTCAGTGTTTATTTATTTACTCTGTAAGAGAGTCTTCATTCAACTCAAACTTTATGATTATTTGATCTCAAGGTATTGGGACCTTGAGTGGGTAGATTTCCTTACGAGAGAAGCAGTTGAGAGAATTCCTTGTTAAGCTTTTCACTCATAAGTCTTGTATACATAAGCAAGTGAGAAGGGTCATAGGTTGTTTTTCTGCACGTAAGACTCATCGTAAGGGGGAGAGAAATTTCTTAGTGAGAGAATATTTCTGCTCGTAGTCCTTTCAAGGATAATTGTTGTTTTGTGGCGTTCTGAGAGCCCATTGAATCTTGGAGATATAGTGAAAATCTCAGTAGGTCTTGATCTCTGAGGACTGGACGTAGGCCTGGTTGTTAAGCCGAACCAGTATAACTCTCTGTGCTCAAATCTTCTCAACTCTACTCTATCTACTATATTTTTCATATCACCACATCTAGCGAAAAATTTATAACATCACCCAATTCACCCCCCTCTTGGGTGAAGCTTGCCTCTTTCACTATCTACTAGTGAAGCACTTAATCATGCTTTGTTATCATCAAAACATAGAATGTAACCCTTATCAAATTTGATTAATTATCATTAAGGCACAAGAAGTATTGATCTTAATGAAATATATAACAAGTTTTTTTGAGATTATAATCTTAAATAATACAATTTGAAACTAGCAACGGAATTTTTTCGTCACTAATTTCCATCACTAATTTATGTTACAAAAGAGTTTGTGACGGAATTAGCGACAAAAATTAGGAATGGAAAAATTCCATCCCTAATTCCGCTGCAAACTATTTTGTGACAGAATTTAGTGACGCAATTGTTTCCATCACAAATCAATTTGCGATGGAATTAGCGACGAAAATTAGTGACGGAAAAATTCCGTCTCTATTTCCATCACAAAATGTTTAGTGACATAAATTAGGGATGGATTAGTGAAGAAAATTAGTGACAGAAAATTTCAGTCACTAATTCCGTCACAAAATATTTTTGATAGAAATTAGTGACGGATTAGGGATGGAAATTAGTGACGGAATTTGTCCGTCACTAATTTCCATCACTAATTTTTTTATGATAGAATTAGAGACATATTTGTAATGGAATTTAGCAACGAAATGTTATTCCATCAATAATTTAGTGACAAAGAAATTCCGTCACTAATTTTAGTGATGCAATTTGTGATGGAATGAAATTTAGTCACAAATTCCGTTACTAATTCTCGGTTTTTTTTTAGTGTTTTCTTTACCATTATTCCTCTCTATAGTGTGACATCCTGTGCTATTCTTACCTTATTGTCAATTGCTTATGCACTATCAATTCATGCTTTCATTTCAAGTTTTTAAGGTAAGAGGTGGTTTAAGGCAATTTCTCTATCCTATAAATTTTCAAATATAATATAAAGTATTTCCATTTATAGAAGGAAAAATATGTGTATATATAATATGAATTTAAACTTAAAGTCAAGATTAGGAAATTTGGTAATTTTACTGCAGCCTTGGAATAATTTTAGGTAACTCTAAAGGGTTTTGGGTATTATATTGATAAATATTTATAATTATGATCTTTGTAGACTCTCCTTGAGAACTTTGGAGTAACTTTTTATGATTTTCTGTAAGCTATGAAGTAACAGGTAACTCTAAATATTCTTCCATCTACATGTAAATTGTGCATGATTGTGAAACACTATCTTTTATTGAAAAAATGGAATAAATCAAATATATATATATGTGTGTGTGTGTGTGTATTGTAAATTCTCAAGTAAGTGATGTTGCAAGTAAATTTTTTTATAACTCACTTTATTCACATTGTTAATAATTTAATTATAATTAATGAATTGTTGGATTATTAGTTCTTTTTAGGAATTTTTGAATATGTGATGATATTTGATATGCATGGAAACATGATTTATTGTACCTTGTCTTATAATGATATTATATGTATTGGTGATTGAATATAACTGTCATGGTGATTACATTTGTGATAGGTTAGAGTAAGGAGGAATTTCTATGGTGAGATCTTTTACCACGTGGTTTGCCATCACTTAGTGCATAGTGGATGATAGCACTTGTCAGGGCCCCTTCTTCCGTGTTTTACTATGGCCGAATTGCATTGGAGCTGTGGGACATGTGATATCTCCTTTTAGTTTTTTTCTTTTAAGGAGGAGTGCCATAGTTCATAATTAAGTTCTAAACCTTTTGGTCGAGTGTATCTTAAGAACAAGTGAGCTTAGAATAATTCAATTAAATTGATAAGTTTCTATTGGATTATGTGTTAGCCTATGACTCCAATCAACAAAATAAGGATTGACAGTGATATAAGGGAGGTTGCATATTGCATAATTGTATATTACATATTGTGATGAAATTAGAGATTGACATAATGATGGTTAAATATGAAATCATTTTATATGAGGATCATGATATATGCAAATATATATGTAATCAGTTCCTTCTTTTAAATTATATGTGGTTTGCTTGTGTATGGGAAAAACCTTCAGTAGTTATTGAGATGTGAAATCTCATCCCTTTATATTAACAATTTTCGGGTGGATGTTATAACAGTCAGTATGGAAAGGCACATGTGGAGTGAGCCTTGAAGGCTCTATCGTGCTCTTAGAGCACATATTATGCAACTTTATATTTGATTACTATAGGGCTAGAATTATTTTTGTTATGATTAATAATTTTTTAAAAAACTAAATCTTTCAAATAATATTTGGAACTATTTGGTAATTACCTTTTGGACTTGTATATTAATTATATGAGCTTATAAGAATGAGGTGTTACATGTGTTATGTCTCACATCAGTTGGAAAGGAGAATAAAAGACACCTTATAAGGGTTTAGGTACCTCCCCCTCTTGACACATTTTAAAGCCATAAGTAGAGGTGGAAACAGGTCAAGTGGCCTGGCTTGTTTCTGGCCTGATCAGGCCTGACCTAGCAAGCTAAAAGGCCAGGCCTAGGCCTATTTCAAAGCCTATTTTCTAAATAGGCTAGGCCTATTAATAGGCCTTTTAGGCTCAACAAGACGGCATGTTAATATGTATATATAAAAAAGTGGGCCGCCCTAATCACCCAAAACCCAACACCCACTCTTAGAGTCACCCACTCACCCTTTCTCTTCTTTCGTCTAACTCTTAAAGTCTCAGCACAGTCACCCTGGTCCCTGGCTCACCCAACACTCACAAAGTCACAGTCGAACAATCGAAGTCTTGAATCCAAGTGGATACCCTAACTTTATTTCTTTATCTTCACCTTGAGCCCTTGCCCCTTGATTCTCTTCATTTCTTTGCCTAATCGCCTTGAGCCCTTGATTCTTGAACAATTGAACCCAAGCCCTAACCCGTCGCCAATCACCCGTTGCTTGTCCTTCCTCTAACTTGAACTCTCTCATCCTCAGTGGCAAGTAGGGAGCAACCACAGATCTCTAGCTTTAGTAAGTCCACTCTTCTCTTTCCATTTTCTATTTCTTCTCTTCTTTTGCCTATCTCCATATCTCTTGCTATGTCTATTTGTTGTTTCGATTTGCTGCTCTGCCTGCCCATTTACTCTTTTGATTTGACTCTTTGTTATTTGTTGGCTTATTGCTCTGCCTTCTCTGTTGACTATTGCTGGCTTGCTGCTTTGTTACTGTGATGAACTTGAGAAAAAACTTGAATTGAATAATATCATGGTTAATGATGATGTGGTGCTGAAGATCTTAAGGAATCTACATTTAAATTCTAGCTAGGATGATTCTAGCCTTGATTTTGCTAAGACGTTTTTCACTAGGCTAAAGCGAGAAGCCGTGTGAAATTGTGAGATTTGCTGAATACACTGGGCTAAAGCGAGAGGCTGTGCGAAATTGATTCTAGTTGGGATGGAGACCTAAATTTGCTAAGATGTGCTCAAGGGAAAGTGAAATTGCTTATTTTAAAAAAAATTGATATTTTTGTAGCCCCTCCAATTCTTGTTGACTATCATGTTTGTGCATGGTAATCAAAATTGACTTAATTGTCTCTGATTCTTTATAGTTGTGTTTGTGCAACTTAAATAGGTTGTGCTTCTAGTTCTTGAAGTCCATGCATGCATTGCTAAAGATCCTCAACACCTCCGAATGCTTGTTGTGTCCCTAGTCTACAAATTTCGTGTGGATAATTCTCTTTTAGAAAAGTAAGATTTCCTCACATTGTTTTTAGTCAATCTTATTTTTTATACATAATGTTGTTTAAATATGTTGTTACTAATAAATTCTTATTTATTCATCATATACCTAGGCGTAGTGCTTTGATAATTCACCAACTATGTGCTTTTAGATGCTGAAAGAGTCTACCGTGAACTATTTGCAATTCTTGAAGGAGAATCCAATCTAGATTTTTTATCAGTTATGATTTAGGTTGGTCTTGACAAATGATAAATTAAAATGTGCTATCCTTCTAATTATAAGGATGGATTATCCTTTCCAAGTCCTTGTCAAAATAGTTAAATAGAGCAGTTTTGTGATACTTGTGCTTAACATTTTGTACTTTATTTACATCTGCTGGTCAAGATAACTTGTTTTGGTGCACACTAGTAAGCTAGCTAAATTTAATTTGTATTGAATCTTTTTGACGTAGGCCTGTTACAGACCTATTTTCATCCCTAAATTCTAGGCCTCCTTAATAGGCCACAAGTCAGGCTTAGGCCCAAAAAAGGGGCTCTAATAGGCCATCCTGTTATAAAACAGGCATGGACTGTTAGGGCAGAAGCCTAGACTAGCCTGGCTAGTTTCCACCTTTAGCCATAAGGGGCAACAAGCCCCAAAGCAGACGATATCAAAAATAAGGCGCTAAGATGTTACAAATAGAAGTTGTCAATACATTGCTTTGATTCACGATTCATACTCTCTTGATCTTTTTTGAAGTGATTTTAGGAGATATGGATCTCTAAGCAAACACCTTTCCTTTCTTAAAAGTATCCATATCTCCAGAAGTCACTTCAAAAAGATCAAAAGAGATGTGATGAATAAAATATTTTAGTTGTACCAAGACATAATAAAGCATTCAAGGTAACATTAAATTGACTTTGTGAAGTTATGTTTATTTTTGTAAACCATAGTATTGCTCTGATCAAAGGTTCCTTCTTGTCACAGAAAGTTATTAACACATTATTTTTGTTCATGGTCCCTACTCTGTTGATCTTTTTTAAAGTCAGTTCAGGAGATGTGGATTCCTAAGAAAATACCTCCTTTCTTGGAAGTATCAATATCTCCAAAAGTGAATTCGAAAAGATCAATAGGGATGTGATGAATAAACTAGTTCATTTATATTAAGACACGTCAATGTGACATTAAATTGCTTTTGTGAAGTTAAGCTTTTTTAGAAAACCCATTATTGCTCTGATCTAAGATTCCTCTCCTGTTTCTGTATTGAGTAGGTAGCATCAAGTTAAAAGCTATGAAATTCAACATTATGATCAATCATTAACTCTTCAATGTGAGAGTTTATAAGCTACTTGGTCTCAACTCTATCTAACAAAGCAATACTTCCCACTTTGAGTAGCCATGCAATATGGGATGAATCAAGATTTTCTAGGTTTTGTGGCTTGAATTAATTGCATTCTTGACATGTATATCTCATAATGTAAGTGTTCATTACCTATACCTTGTGTCTCATAAGCAATTAAGCTAGGAAGGCAACAAGTTGCTGAAAAAAAAAACACAAAAATTATCCACATATAGGAAAAGACATGAATATCATTAGCAATTAATACATACATTTGTAGGTCTTTTCCCTAATCCATTACTTTCTAGGGTTAATTTTTTTGAAGAGACAAAATTTATGGACAAACAATTACATTATCACCTAGATAGGTCACCATTTGCTAATGATTATCCTCACAAAGCCTGGAATGTCCTGATCTATCCCATATTGCATAGAAACTTGATGTGAGAGGTACTATTTCTATCATATACAGTCTAGTCCAACTACCTCAGAAACTCTCACTTGAAGAATCTCATAACAATGCATCATGGTTATTATATAAAAACCATCATGTATTAAAAAAGTTCACGTTTCTTAATTAGGAACAATTAACGTTGTACTAAATAAATAACAGTTGTCTACGTGAGACCGTTATTTAGTATTATTCTAACAAAATAATCATTATATATGTTACTGAATAAATTACAATTGTCAAAATGAGATTATTATGTATCATGTAAGCATGACCATATATTATGACGGTTTTTCACGTCTACCCATCAATTATTATCATAGTAATGCGCATATCATGGCCTTACCAAGCTTTAATACATAATAGATGTTATCTTATAACAGTTATAATATGTCAAGAATAAATAACGGTTAAGAACTATAATTTATCTGTGCGGAGCAAATATAGCACCCTTATATATGACGATTCGAAACCGTGACATGGAATTTTCAATGGTCATGATATTTTTGCACCATATTTTGAAAACTTCATGTGTATTTTTGCACTATTTTGACCTACATGTTTGCTAAATGGTCAGTATTAGTTAACTTAATGACCACAACATTTTTATTTTTGAATCATTTTGAAGACTTTGTGTGCATTTTTGCACCCAAGAAAATTTTATGGTGTTTGATGCCTATGGTGAAATATTTCTGAGTAGATGTGCACCTTAACTCATATTACTACAATTATTAAACATTTTTGTTTGACTTTCTCATTTCATTAAAACATTTATTTATAATTAATATTCCTTTTGTATAAAAATATAATTGATATAATAATATTTACATTACATATTATATTGTAATTTTTATATGATGCACTATTTTTTTATATTTATATATACCCTCTAATTTTATTGCCAATAAACTAGATTATAAAATCAAATTATCTTTAACATTGGATTTCAATCTCATGCATATTTCTTAATTACATTATATTAACGAAAAAATATTTTTGAACAAGTTATTTCATCATTATATAGTTAGAAACAAAATCTAGTTATTCACAAAACTAACTATTATAATTAAAAATCAAATGATTTGAAGATATTATAATAAAATTTAATTATTCTAGACAATTTTTTATTTTTGATTTTAATTTTCATTAGAAGGTTGTTAATATTCTTATATTGTTTGTTTATTATTGTCAAGGTACAAGAGAAGTTGATTTTAATGAAATATAAATGAGTTTTCTGAGAACTCTTCTCTATGTTTAAGTAAGTGTCTAATCATATAAAAGTGTATTTATGTGATTTGCATTGGTATCACACAGTTGTGAGCCTTTTTTATTCAAGAAGAAAGTAAATAAATAAGAACAATAGTTAGTTTGTTTGAATTTTGATGTTGCATTTTGCAGTATGATTTTTTTCAAGGATCTGTGATTTAATTACAGCAAACTTTGATGCTTTTTTGTCAGTTGATTTTTACTAATGAATCAGCTCTTCAGGGAAAGAAATAATTGCCACATCTTGACTGAAAATGATTCATTCCTCCTACAAATTTCTTTACCCTCTTCTTTCAAGTGCTGTCGATACTACGCTACAAAATAAAGCAGTGTTGTATGTAACATTTTCATTTTTATGTCTAAGATATAATTATAATTTGAAAATAATTATTTATTATAAAATAAATTTAGTCGGTAATTTTTGGAATACAAAGAAAAGGGGGTCTAGTTAAAATATGTTAATAATAATAATAAATAAATAAAAACATACATTGGTGCGCCAAAACTAAGGGTGTGCTTGGTTTGAGGGAAGGGGAAGGGAGGGGACGGGAGAGGAGGGGGCTAAATTACAATTTTGGATGGGAGAAACCCAAAATTTACCCTCATTCTTTTAAATTTTGGATTCCCCTCTAAAATTTACCCTTTCATTCCTTTTAAATTTTGGATTATTCCCCAAAATTTAAATATATTCAATCCAAAAAGGTAATTTAACCCTTCCACCCCCTCAAACCAAACACACCCTAAAAGATCTTGGGTAATGGCACTTTTGGTGGCCACTATCCAATATCATATAAAAAAGAATAATAATTATTATTAAAGGTGGAGGGGATATTATAAATACGCCTCTCCATACACACTTCACGCAAGCGATTTGTGAGAAGTGGTGTGCAGAAAGGCGTACGGTGAGGTTCTGGTAGGAGTATTTTCATATCTTTGGAGATCAATAAGGTACTCAAAATCACTTCTAATCACAAAACTTTCTACATAAGAATTTTTTTAAATAATTTTCTCTTTCTTATGATAGTAATTCTGTGTTGATTAGAGAATATTTTAGTTGAAGTTTTATCAGTATATGACTACAAGAATGTAGAGGATGATTAATAGTGAATTTTAATTGGTTTACTTTTGTTATTCAATTGCTATAATATTTTATAATGAATTTTCTATAAATAATTATATATTGAACTTTTTAACCGATTAAATTTGGGATAAACTATTTATTTGAATTATTGGAAGTATTATTATAGTTTTAATCGGTTTATATCTTTTATTAAAGTGAAAATTTATAATTTAGCTATTTTAAAATTTGGGGATTTTATATAAAGAAATGAAATTGATAATAATCAATGACTTAAACAAGTTATTTGAGTTAAGAAAAATATTTGAATTAATAATTAGAATTTTTAGTGTGAAATTGGAATTTTTGGGAGTAATTAATTCAAAACTTTAAAATTATAGAATTAAGTTAAGCAAATTAAATTTTTCTAATAACTCAAAGAGTTATTGATTGTTGTAAATTTATTTTTGATGTGTATTTGAGCTCTTGGATTAGGAGCTTTTGGTTATTATTTGCTTTCGCGAGAGGTAATCACTTTCCACTTGTTATGTTTTTTGGTATGTTGTTTGATAGTATTTTGTAAAATGATTATGAGGTTGAAAATGATATGTTGATATTTATTAGATATTTCAATAAGTAAAGATTTATTGTGATTGATGAAGTTATTATGATATTGTGGAGTATTTTGATATAAGCTTGCCTTGTGGAATCTTATGATTTGAAATGAAAAATATGTACATATATTTATATATGAATGTGGCAATATTTGGAAAATCCCATTGAACTAATTATTTATAATTATTGTGATGATGGCTTTGGGATGAGATGAAATAAATTATTTTATCATGTGGTATAGCCTCCATTGTGCACGATGGTTGGCTTTTCATTATCCAACTAGTTCAATGAAGGACAGTCCCACTGGTTCAATGAGGGGCTGCGACACCCCGCTAGTTCAATGAGAGGAAAAGAACCATGGTCTAGGAATGTGCTCTGAGGAATTAGCCAATCCTCATCACATGACCGGAGAGCTTTCTGAGTAACTAGTGACATGGATAAGCCCATGGGTCTAGTTGGCGTAAATAAGGCGGTTCGGTTAGATTGATGGTAGGCAACTTGGGAATTATGATAAAAAATTTGTGGTATAAAAATGCGATATAGAAATTGTGATACATAATTCCTAATATGAAGTTTGTGAATTATATTGCTAATACTTTATTATATAAATTGTTCCACTAGATACCTCACGAGCACATATTAGTATGTGTAATGAGTTGGATAGCTGGTTATTGAGGCCTTTGTCTCACCCCGTCAATTTAACATTTTTCAGGTAATAGTTCTGCTGCTAGTCATGTAACACCCCAATTTTTAATTAAGGGCTAATGGTAATTATTGAAGATAATTATCGAATTAAAGTGGAATAATTATGTGTTATATGGAAATTTTAATTAATATGCCATAATTGTTGGAAAAATTGAAAGAATGGCTCTAAATTAGTGATTAATGGAAGAGATTAATTACTAATTAAGAGGGCATGAGATGTGAAATTAAAATGGCTAATGGAGGGATTAGAGTAACTAATTTGGTTACTTACTTTATGAGAGCCAATAGATTTGAGACACTTGGCAAGCTTATATGATGATGGGAGTTGTTAGAAAAGTCAAATGGCCATTGTTTATTATTTTTTTCTCCCTCTCTCTCTCTTTTGTCTCTCTCATGCGCATGAAATGGCTTGAGGGGGCAGAAATTCTGCACCTCACTCTCATCTTCATCATCACACACTTTCTCTCTCTCTCTTGTTCTCTCTCTTACGCCATTGTTGAAGGAGAAATGAGGAAGGAAAGCTTTAGATTAAGGTGAGTAAATGACCTCTAATGCAAAAACTCCCTTCTTTAAAGTTGTTCTTTGAGTTGAGAGCTTCACTTTCATGGTTTTAGATTTGTCATTTGGTGGTGTTTGAGCTCTCACGAAATTCTGGACTTGGGTGAATCAAGGAGCTTCTTTGGGAAAGTTGTTGAGGTGAGTGAAAGCTTCATTTTCATATAAGTTTTGTGGCCATTGGTTGGGCCTTGAATTTCTAGAATTTTAGCCCTAAGTTTTGTGATTTAGGGTTGTGGGGGAGTATGGTATGTTATTGTTATGGAAATGGTGCCTTGTTTAGTGTTTTGAATTGATAGAATTGCATTGAAGCTTTCATGTGAAGTTTGGCACCTTTTGTGTTGTTTTTGTGCTTTGGTCAAAATAGGGCATGTTGATAGGTTGTGATTTTGGTCATTTTGAGGTTACCATTGTGTTCCTTGTGGAAAATTGTATGGGAATAAGTTTGATTATTGATTTTGGAGTCATTGAACACTTTGGTAGAAAAGTTGGAAAATCTGTCCCTTGGAACTCTGTTCTGGGCCGTTTATTTGTGTGGACGTTTTGAATGGCCAAATGATTTTAGAAAATTTTGAAACTTTTCAGTCTTAAAGTTCACATCCCAATCTTTAAAATGGACATATAGTTTGTGTCATTTCATTTAGTATTCTGGGAGATATGCTTTGCCAAAGTTTGGGATCAAAACTGAACTCTGTTTTGGGGTAGTGATGCGTTTTGTGTAATTCTGAGATTGTATGATGATTTCCGGTAATGGTACATATTTTTCCTATAAATAGGACCTAAATACCTTTCATTTGGCTTTGAAATCACCTCATTTCGAGTTTTCTAGAAGTAGTTATGAATTATGGAAGTTCAGCCAGGAATCAGAATTTTCTTGGCTGCGGCCAGAGGTTATGAACCACGGCCCAAGACCTTCTGTTCATCCATTGGCTGCGGCCCATGGGTAGGCTGGCCGCGGCCAACCCAAAAAAATCAGTATTTTGGACTTTTAAAAGGTGACCTTTGGTCAAGTGTTTCCCAAGCCTCTAGGCAAGTGTTTAGGCTTTGATTAGCCACCTAAAGGTCATGAATGGTAACCAAGTTTAAGTGTTATGCAAATGATAATTTGGAAAAGAGAATGACCCTATGTCCTTGATTTGGTTATAAGGTTGGGTATTCACCTTGATTATGGTTTGGTATCCACTCGGATCGCGAGTAGCTGACGCTGGAGCATACGCGGGAAGAATAAGAGTAGGGAACTTACCTCTCCTGCATGTATTGATATTTGTGTTTGTGTATTGATGCCTGTTATTGCTTTGCTTGATTATGTGAAACATATATGAAAGATTGAAGCTCTGTTTCTATTTATGCTATGGCCATGAGTATGTTGTTGAAACATTGAGCATGCGGATATATCATTATGTGAGCACGAGTCATTGTGATGCAAGCATGTCATACATTAAACACTTATCTTGCATGCATATTGGTATCTGTTTCCTACTGGGATTCTCTAGAATTTTACCCTCCCCTACCAACATTTTAGACAGGACAAGTGGCTCGAGGAAGGAGCAAGCGACTAGGGGCGGCGAGAATCCCTTATAGGCATTTGGATTTGGTAGTTAGTTATCATTGCTATTTGGGATAATGGTAGTTGATTTGGATGTATTTAGAGTTGTATATGTTAGGATGGATATATGATTGTATATGTTGTGGAGGTGTATTTGGATTGAAATTTGTGTAATCCCCGTTGAGGAATTGTAAAGGGCGTATGCGCCCTATGAATCTTTAGTGAAGGTATGAATCCGGGTTTGCCGGTATTATTATTGTGCACTCTGATATTTATATAAATGTGATTATCTTCATGAAGTAATTGTATTCGAAATATGAATGTGAGACCAGGTTAAAGTGTTTGTGAAATGTATTTGTGAAAATCCTATCTTAAGGATGGGAATGTAAATAAATTTTGATTATTATTGGTCTCTATTTCATTTTAATCGTGTATTTCGGATATGATTACGGAGGGGGTTACAAGTCAGCTGGGGAAGGTTCTGGAGACTTGATTATTGTGATAATCTTTATAAAGCCTCCTCCTTTTTATTTATGTGGTGAATTGTTGTGTATTGTCATTGTAAAACTCATCTGAATACTCTGATGTGATATTATGATTTGTACTGTTTCTTATCATGGATAAGCAACTGAAGTTGATATTTAAGAGAATTGTTGTTTAAGTATTTTGATAAATGAGTTTGACATTGGGTTTGTGGTTGAATAATTATGTTCTGGACTTAGAGAAGTCTAAGGCCCAAGGATGTTGATTAATTATAGTTTGATTTGCAGAGCAATGAGAAGAGTTTTATTATCCATGATCAATTTTAAATGATTAGTCTATTCTTTTTTATCATGGGTAGATTTTTGTATGAACTTAAATCCTTTATTATCATGATAGAGTTTTCAAATGGTTAGTTGAATTCTTTTCTACTATGGTTAGATTTTGAAAGATGAATTGTAATCTTTTCTACCATGGTAAACCTTCGGGTTTAAGTTTTCCCTTTTGTGCAATAGTATTATTCATTATCAAAAGATTTGATTAAGTATATAAAGAATTGAGTTTTAAGGAAAGGATTTTATAATTTGGTATTAGAGCTCTAAGATTCTGTGAATCATGATGCATTGTATATAGTAGCGGTATATTCTTTCACATATAACCTCCCCTAGTTTTTGAGTCGTATTGTTGAGTTTTATAATCTGTTTAAGGTGGGTTGCATCCTTTGGTGGGGAAAATGGCATGGTTAAGAAGGACCTACCTCAATAAGAACTAATCTCCACCTAGTCCCGAGTAGTCTAATATGCTAAATAGTGAAGCTCTTTTGAGACACAAGAGATGTTTATCGTCGTGATGGATGAACCAACAATGAAGTTTGAATATGATGAGACTAGTGAAGAAGAGGAAGATGCAAATCATAATGATGAATGCTGAGATGGAGCCGTTAAAATGTTGTTAGTGTAGGTGGTCTAGATAATTGAAGGACCACATGGGAGGAGTGTAAGGCCAAGTTTTGTCAATATTGCACCCTTGGCCTTAAGATAGGTGGCAACTTATGCCATAAATTCTGTATCCGTAGAAGCCCCTATAGTCCCTATGTTGTTGTTGACAACTCGAGTAGATAAGTGTATTAGAAAGGGTTGTTAAGCCTATGTAATTTTCTTCTCTGTTAGTATGGATAAGGAAGTTGGATCGATCATATTGATGTGGTAAGAGAATATCCTGAGGTGTTTCCTGATGAAGTATTTAGATTACCTCTAGAGAGGGAGGTGGAATTCTTGATTAAGTTGGTACCTAGCACAACTTCAATTTCAAAGGCCCCGTATCAAATGGCTTCGGCAGAATTAGTTGATCTAAAGAAGCAAATAGAAAAGTTGCTTAAGAAAGGTTTCATTCGACCAAGTATCTCTCCATAGGATTTGCCAGTATTGTTTGTCAAAAAGAAGTATGGAAGTATACGGTTGTACATCGACTACAGATAGTTTAATAAGGGCACCATTAAGAATAAATATCTATTGCCTAGGATTGATGATTTACTAGATCAGCTCAAAGGAGCCACAGTGTTCTCTAAGATTGACTTGAGATCGGGTTACCATTAGCTTAGAGTTAGGGTTGAGGACATCTCAAAGACTGATTTTCAGACTCACTATGGGCATTATGAGTTTTTGGATATGCCTTTCGAGTTCACCAATGCTCCAGTCGTCTTCATGGATTATATGAATTTAATTTTTAGGTTGTATATTGATTGATTTATTATTCTCTTCATTGATGGCATTTTCATTTATTCTAATAATGAGGAAGAACTTGAGAACATTTACACATTGTGCTACATATATCGAGCGATCAACACTTGTATGCTGAGTTGAGTAAGTGTGAGTTTTGGCTCAAGGAAGTGAATTTCCTTAGCCACGTGGTGTCTACTAAGGGGGTAGCTGTTGATCTTAGTAAAATGGATGCCATGTTGAAATAGGAACCCCTGAAGTCATTGACTGAAGTGAGAGTTTTTTTAGGATTGACTGGCTACTACAGGAGATTCATTAAACGATTTTCCCAAATTACCATGCCTTTGACCAAGTTGACCAAGAAAGATAAACCATTTATATGGACTGACAAGTATGAAACTGCTTTTCAAGAGTTAAAGGCAAAGTTGACTACAGCCCCTATGCTTACCCTTCCTGATCCCCGTCGTCCATACACAATGTATACGGATGCTTCCCTCAAAGGTTTGGGTTGTGTTTTAATGCAAGAAGGCAAGGTTGTTGGATATACTTTAAGATAGTTGAGACCTCATAAGGGGAATTATCCTACTCATGACATGGAATTGGCAGCTATGGTGTTTGCCTTGAAGATTTAGAGGCACTATTTGTATGGGTCTCAGTTTGAAGTATTCAATGATTATAAGAGTTTGAAGTATTTGGTAGATTAAAGGGAGTTAAATAACAAACAGCGCTGGTGGATGGAATTCCTGAAGGATTATGACTTCAAATTGAAGTATCATCCTGGTAAGGCTGATATGGTTGCTATAACACCCCAACTTTTAGTCTCAAATATGTCATGCCAGTATTTGTGGCATTTAATAAAATGGAAGTGTGAATTTGGGAGGATGTGATTATGTTGCTAGAGAAAATTCCTTGTGAGGCGGTGAGTTTGTCATGTGGTTTTGGATGACCAAATGATGATCAATAATTTTGAAATTTTACAAAATGAAAGTAGACATCCTAAGCTTTAATTTAATAGTTATATGAGTTATTTGGAGCTATACACAAGGAGTTATGAATTTTTGAAGTTAGCTCAGTCAAACTGGCCAACATCCATGGCAGTGTCCAAAAACTTAAATTCTAGGAAGTTTTAGCTTCTAGTTGGCTAAAGGCTATATTTTTTCTTGAAACTAGACTCAATAACGGTTTTATAACCTTTAGAATCACTCCATTTCGATGTCTACAAATTAAGTTATGATTTTTCATAGTTTAGGCAAAAAATTTGACAGAATTGTCACAAATTTGAAAATGAAGAAACAAATGTATTGACAATCTTGTAAATATGAGACAAATAAAGAAAAGCCAATTAGGCTAATTGAAGGACCCTCCTAGGCATCTTTTGTATGTAGCAAGAGAGGGGAGGAATTAGTTACATGTTAATGAGCTTTATGACAACATTATATGCAGATAAGTCCAATTTCTTTTATGTCACAAAACGTCAAACTTTTGGGAAATTTGATAATTAAGTAATTAAAGGGATAATACAAGATATTTTAAAGCTTCATCCTCCCTCTTTATGCTCAAAACTACCAGCCATAGAGAACTAGAGAGAGGAAGAGAGAGTTTGAGCTTTTAGAGAGAAGAAGGAAGGAAAACTCACAAGGTAAGCTCGATGATCTTGGTTTTTGGTTTCTAAATTGTGTAATACTTGCTCTAAGCTTCCCTTCTCCATAATTCAAGGTGTTTAGTAAGAAAAATCTCAAGGTTTGTGGAGGGAGAAAGTTTGGTTAGAGAGAAAAAGAAGGAAGAAGCAAAAGGTGACTTCAAAACTCTTAAATTCTTGATGCTATGGAAAAGGTGACAACTAGAGGCACAAACGAATACCCTATTGGCCAAGAAATCATGGTGAAGGGCCGATCATGACAAAAACTACAATGGAAAAGATCTAGGTTTGGTGAAGCATGATGAACGGCATCCCATACCAATCTAGGGGCGAATTTGTAACCCCAAAACTTAACGAATTTGTCAATCATCAAACTTGAGAAAAGATTGGTTGGAGAAACTTGTGATTATGGTGCCCCATTCATATGAGAGGGGCTCAATATCTCTACATTGAAGAAGAATACCCTTAATTGGGAATTCAAGAACAAACCGAGCCGAAAAAGAAAGAAACAAACTTGACCTGTGTAACCCCCTTCACGATCAAGGTCGAGATTAAGTTCATAAATACATAATTATATGGAATTAGAGACCACAAAATGATTTGGGACTTGATAAAAAATAAACTTTCCATAATCAGGATTTACAAAAACCTTTCCAAAACCTGTTCCACAATAGTCTCATATTCACATTTCAATACACAAATGGCTTGTACAGTACGATTTCATTTATAAATATCAGAGAACAAAGTAAATTCCTGACACACTCAGGTTCCATTAATCAATAAGGAGTTCTACAAGGCATAATGCCCATAATCTCTTTCCCTTTACCAGGGGATTACACAAAACTATCCGATATCAACAATATATATACATGTAATCCCCAACAAAATATCCAAAAGGTTTATACATGATAACCAAATAACAAAATAAAACTCTCGATCCAGAGCCTTACCCTCTCTTCGTCACCCGCTTTCCTTTAGATCCTTCAGCCCTATCTAAAAATTTTTTTTTGGGAGAGTGAGATTCTAAGGAATCCCCATAGTAACAAGTCACTCATAGTATGCACAACAACAAAGCATGAAAGCAAATCATCACACACACATTGCAACTACTACGGCAGTTACAATGGCAAAGGCAGGTATGACTCATGTCACCCTTACGTTTGCTCACGCTGAAGTGCTTACGCTGTATTGCACAATCACATGATCATATTACATATATCACCATAGCTAAGATTCATATAAAATATTTCACATACACAAAGCCACACTAGTCGGATACTCAAACAGGAATCCACGATTCCACAATGCACCCCTGGCAATTGCAATGGCAGAAACAACGGCAGGGGTAGGTGTGATAACCATCATCCCCTACGACTGCTCACGCTGAACTGCTCTTGTTGTAATACACTATAGGAGATAACACATTCACAATGAAAAGTTATGCATACAAAGCATCATACACAACATGAGAAAAAAGTCACTACCTTGGTCCTTCCATGCATGATCTGGCGCCGGTCTCTCCTGAGTAGGGCAAATGTCGAATCCTATAATTTATAATTAGGGATGAAGAGTCAATTCTCTATTCCAATATTCCTTAACTTCTCAACTCTTAAATTGGTTATCATTATTGTCCCTTAAATACTCATACATGCCTCTAACAAAATCCCTAAAAGGTTGGAAGAACTATCCCAAAGATCCCCTGTAATACCCCGAATTTTGAGACTCAAGGCTAGAGAATAAGCCTGAGATTAGTGGATTGCTAAGCCTCGGTTTAGCAAGATCCCAAATTTTGATTAAGGGTTAATGACTCCAAAAGTGGATGTAGTTAGTGATAAATAACCCTTTTGGAGAATATGATGTGATTTAGCACTCGAATATGATTCATGTGTGTTGTGAGCAGTGCCGAAACCCTGTATTTGAGTTCAATTGTGGATTAACATCCAAATTGACTTAGAATAGAGGGAAGAATTGAATGGGTTATTGTGTTGGAAGTGGTGTCATAGTGTGTTTTGATGTCATTGAAATTGGTTTGGAACTTTGGAATGGAAATGTTGCAATGTTAGGTTTTGAAATGTGAATTGTGTTGACATGTTGAGACCGTTGTGAAAACATGTCAATGAGATGTAAATTTGATTGATTTGGTGTTTCCAATAGATTCCTTGTGAAAATTTATGTGGGAATGATGTTTGGTATGAAAATGGAACCATTGGAAGCAAAGATGCAAAATCTGAAATTCTGTCCGGTGAAACTCTATTATGGGCAGTCTTCTCGTGTGGATGTTTTGACTAAGCAAATGATGTCATAAAGTTATGAAACTTTCCATTCTTAAAGTTCCCATCCCAAGCTTCAAAATGGACATATAATTTGTGCCATTTCGTTTTGGGAACTGGGAGATATGACTGTCAAAATTTGAGGTCGAAAATGGACTTTGTTTTGGGGCAGTGATGAAGTTTGTGTAATTCTGGAATTTTGTGGTGATTTCTGGTAATGGATCATATTTTTCCAATGAATAGGACTTAAATACCTTTCATTTGGCTTTGGAATCACCTCATTTTGATGTTTCTAGAATTAGTTATGATTTTTCAAAGTTTGAGCAGAAAATCCGAAAATGGGAATTATGACATCATCTCAATAAAAGATGACATCAGCATGGAATTAAATATTTTCTCATCTTCTTCAGCTCTCATTTCGTGCTAAACCAGCTGAAACTAGTGAGAGAAATTTGAGAGCTCTTAGAGAGAGAAAGAGGAGAAATCTCGCAAGGTAAGCCGATTTCTCCGACGATCTAGCTTCTAATGCGTATAACCTTGCTTCTAAGCTTCTCTTTCATGTTCTTTAAGGTGTTGGAAGCTCAATTTTCATGGTTTAAAAGGGGCTAGGGTTCAGCCATATTGAGTAAAAGCCAGAGGGAGCTTGAGGTAACTTCCGAAACTTCAATCTTTGATTGTTCTGGCTGCTGTGGTTGATTTAATCGGTGAAATTTCACCGGATTGTCTTTGTTTGTAAATTTGGAAAATGGGTTGCCCTAGGTGTTATGCTGCCCAAATTGATACTAAATGGTAGTTCTAACCCAATGTAATGGTCAATAAAGTGGTTAGGAGTAGAAAGGAACGCGTTTATGTAGCCGAAACCCAAAAACCCCAATTTTTCCTGGGGAATTGATAATTTCGGCCAAGCCTAGTTTGGAGAGGTTAAAGATGGATTTTCAATGATTTGATGATTCCATTGAGTTCAAGAGCGAAAATTAGGTGGGGTTATAGTTGGTCATTTTTTCGGAAAAGGCCGAAAAAGCATAATTACGAAAACGCCCCTGAAACCCTTAAAGTGGGGCTGCCAAGGGTAAATTTGTAAATTGACATTGAATTTGATAATTCCAAGTCGGGAAATGGATTCCTTGGGTGAAAATATGTAAGAATAGCCCATGTTAAAGTTTTAAGAAAAGTACAGTCGGACCGGGTTCGGCGGGATCGGGCCAGGCCCCAGGGGTATTTTAGTAAATTTTCAATATAGCCTCATATAACCCCCAGAAACACTATGGAAGTGTCTAAATAGTACATTTGACAATGTAGGATCGAATGTGAAGCCCGAGTGGCTGGCACGCAAATCGAGGAGAAAAGACTGGAGGTAAGGGACTTACCTTACTTGTATGTATTTGATATCTTTGCTTGTGTAGTGATGTATGTGATTGCTTTACTTGATTGTGTAGAGCATATGTGAATAAATGAAGCTCTGTTTCTGTTTTACTGTGGCCATAGTTTTGTTACATGAAATATTGAGCATGCAGAAATATCATTATGGGGCATGCATCTAGATAAAGCTAACATGTCATACACATAGCATCTATCATGCATGCATTATGGTATCTGTTTCCTACTGAGATTCTCTCGAATCTCACTCTCCCCTACCAACAATTTAGACAGGGCAAGTAGCTCGTGGAGGGAGCGGCTAAGACTCCTTCAAGATGAGATTGTGTAATCCCCATTTGAAGAATTATAATGGGCAATTGTACCTTGTGTATCTTTAGCGAAGGTATGTACCCGGGATTGCCGGGATGATTATGTTGTGCACTCTGATATTTATATGAATGTGATTTATCTTTGTGTAGTAATTGTATTCGAAATATGAATATGAGACCAAGTTTATAAATGATTTCGAAAGGTATTTTTGAAAACCCCATCATATGATGGGTTAGTAAATGTTATTTGATTATTATTGGTCTCTATTTCATTTTAATCGAGTATTTTGGATATAATTACGGAGGGGGTTACATTCCCTTTTGGAAGTACAAGTACTAATTTTTCACTATTGCATTCGAGTGAAGAAGTCCTCACTCGAGTGATGAGGAACTTTACGCTCGAGTCCTAAAAGCAACACTCGAGTGATGGGAAAATGCTCACTCAAGTCCTAGGAAGTGCAGTGCAGAAAGTGAACACCCGAGAGCAGAAAGGAACAACAGAACCTAGAATTGCTAGCTGCACTCGAGCACAAACCCAATCACTCAAGTGGAAGCCTAATGCTCACCCCAGTACCCCAAAGTGAGGTTCAGAAAGTGCTCGATTGAGAGCACAAGAAACATTCAGAAGGGAACATCACTCGAGCAGTGACAAGGTCACTCAAGTGATGCCTTAACACCCTCGAGTGTTAAGACATACTTTAGAAAAATGGCTGCGAGTGACAATCTGAGACGTGAGCTCATTGTGTGAAATATAGCTTCACTTAAGTGGACCGAAGCTCACTTGAGTGAGAACCCACAACACCCGCAAGTAAGACAACACTCTTGCCTTTACACATGGAAGTGCATCAGAAAACTGAAGGAACACAGAAAATGCTGCACTTCACTCAAGTGAGACCTTCATGCACTCGAGTGATGCTTAGCAGAAACCAGAAAACGCAGAAAAACTGACAGCACTTTCCAACCTTTTGCCCATGTGTTCCCAATGGACCCAAATACCAAATCAAAGCTACTCCCACACAAAAATGCACAAGGAATCACATGAAAACATCAGAATTACCAAATTCCTATTTCATTATCATGCTTTGGTTTTGAGCAACACTAAATGCTTTGGTTTCGTTACAAACCCAAATTGTGAGTAACCTATATGAGCTAGAGATGATTTTTCCTCCAGCTTCCTTTAACATAATGATGCGCCTAATTGTACTGTTCACTTGATTAAAGAGGTTCAACTATGTGGCACAGTCTATATGAGATGGATGTATCCAATTGAGCGCAAGATCAAGGACTTGAAAGGGTATATGAAAAACAAGAGTCGACAAGAGAGTTGCATTATTGAATAGTCCATTTGTGAAGAGGCTACTGAATTTTATACTAATTACTTATAAGATGTATGTGATATTGGCTTTCTAGTGTCTCAGTATGACGAAAGGACATCTAGACAAGGGTTGATTGTAACACCCTAACTTTTATTCACCAATATACATTGTAAATATGTGGAAATATCCAATAAAAGGGAAGGGTGAATTTTGGTGGATGTGATTTTAATTTGTTGCCAGTGAGAATTCCTAGTGAGGCAGTGAGTTTGTCATGTGGTTTTGGATGACCAAATGATGAACGCAAATTATGAAATTTTACAAGATAAAAGTAGACATCCTAAGCTTTAATTTGATAGGTCATGGGTAATTTTGGGAGATTTATGTGAAAAGTTATGATTTTTTGAAGATAGCCTAGGAAAACTGCCTATTCTCTAGAATAACATCCAAAGAAATTAATTCTAGGAATTTTGTGCTTCTAAATGGTAAAATATTATATTTTTTCTTCAAACTAGACTAAATAAGGGTTCCATAGCCTTAAAAATCACTCAAATACGATGTCTACAAATTTAGTTATGAGTTTTCAAAGTTTAGGCAGAAAATCTGCTAGAAAAACTAAAATTGAAAAGAAAATGTAATGGCAAACTTGTAATTTTACCAAAAAAGCACCAAATTAGTTATTGTCCAATTAATTGAAGTTAATTTCAATTAATTAAGGAAAATAAAGGGGGAAAATATATTTGGAGTATTTTTGTCAAATAAATATGAATTTATGGAAAATCGAAGCAAAAGTACATAGTTGACCGAAATTGTGACTTAAGTTGTACATGTAACTTGAATAAGTTGTGAAGCCAAATTGGACCAAAGTGAAGGACCATTGGGATGCCATCTCATGTAGCAAGAGAGGGGAGAAGTAGGTTCATATCAATTGGGCTTTGGGACATTAAATTACATGTTCATAAAAGTTGGAATTTGGTATTTTTGGAAATTGCTAAATTTGACATAAGCAAGTAATATCATGACATAAGCATAATGTCTTAAAGTAAATTTCCTTATCTTCTTCAGCCATTTCCATCACCCTTTACAACACAGAGAGAGAGAGAGAGAGAGAGAGTTGAAAAATTTTGGAGAGAGAAAGAGGAAGAAAGCTCACGAGGGAGGTCGACTTCTTCAGTGAATTCGTTCCTAATGTTTATAACTCTTCTCTTAAGCTCCTCTTCTATGAAATTTAAGATACTAGAAGCTCAAATTTCCATGTTGTAAAGAGCTAGGGTTTCAGCCTAAAGGGGAACAGCCAGAGGAAGTGAAAGGTGTCACATTCCTTGTAATCCCACCGCCCCACAGACACGGTCCTCCACCAAGGGCCTCTCCTATACGATCACAGGTAAAGGACTCAAAGGAATATCTCCATAACCCTTGTGGATTTCTCTCACCTCCCCACGTCTCGACTTACCCTGGGGGTAAGTATAAGAGTTTGGCAAGAGGTGGTACCATTGAGCTAGCTTGCTCAATGGTACCACCTCTCACTAAACTATTATACTTACCCCCAGGGTAATGGTTCAAGACGGGGGGAGGCGAGAGAAAATCCCAAGGGGTGGGATTATATATCCTTGGAGTCCACCTGCAGCCCATCAGGGGTGTACCTAGTGGGGGGACCATACCGAGGGTGTACCTGGGTGGTGGGGATTATAGGCGATGTGATAAAAGGTAACTTCCAAATCTTCGAATATTTATTGTTCTGGCTGCTGTGAGTAGTTTAATCAGTAAAATTTCATCAGATTGTCTTTGATTTTGATTTTGGGAAATGTGATACGAGTTCAGATGATCAATTAAATAGTGCAAGTGTACACTGTCATAATCAAGTAATATAGAAGTGAGTAGAGTATCGTTCCCACGAGGATTGAGCACTAAGTACCAAAATGGGTAATTTTAATTCTATTTAGTCGATCGATTAATTGATGATTGAGAGTACAAAATAAAAGAAAAACAATTAAATATGAATGCAGATGTTATAAAAGCAAATATGAGAAAAAGCCCTAGGGATTATATTTCACTTCACAAATTCCGGATTGAATCACTTATCTATTCTAGCCCAATTTATTCCACATGATTAATAGTCGAGTTTCCCTAATTTAATTACTAGCCTCTTCCAAGGTCAAGCAATTCTATAATCAATTGCTAATCCAATATATTCCTATATGAATTTAAGCAATTAATTATGCATTAAGATTTGTGGAACTCAATAAGACTACACAACTCATATGAATATATTCCTATTTCATATGTAAGTCATGGTTTTAATCATAAGGTCTACACACATGTATCTCCTTCCGGTCTCAACATGCATATTGAAATCATTCAAAAGATGGCCAGTCAATCAAAAGCATTAAGAATAACAATTAAAACTAAATCATGAAGGAGAAATTCAAACTAGATTTAATAAGTTAAGATTCAATCCGTTATTAATAAGCTACGTCATCACCCTAGGAAAATGAAAGTTTAGCACATGATGAAATTAAAAACAAAACCAAAATAAATTGACATTATATAAAGCTAGAATGAAAGCCTCAGAAATACTACATAAACTTGAATATTAAATTCTCAAACATAAATATACAACCAAAAGATGAATGAAAGATGAAGAAATCAAGCCGTCCATTTAAGAGGTAAAACCTTCTATGTAGGCGGCATGCAAAATGCAATACAATCCTAAGCCTTCCAAGATGGAGGCATGCAAAAAGTAATAAAATCCTAAGCCTTCCAAGATGGAGGCATGCAATGCATGAAATTAAATCTAAGAAAACAACACAAAGAACTCAGAAATGTTAGAGAAAGATCTCTCCCGATCAGAGAAGGACCTCTCCTGGTTGGAGAAGGGTCTCTGCTTCTCTTCCTCTCCTCTTCCTTTGAGCATGGCATTGATCTCTATTTATAGGGGAAAAAACGTGTGCTACAGTACTGCTACAGTGATCTGGCGGGTGCTACAGTGCCCTGGTGGCTTGCTACAGTACCGTTGACCTGCTACAGTGCCCCCTGGCGGCTGCAACTGTGCCGTTATTTTTTTTATTTTTTTATTTTTTTGTAAATGCTGTTTATTCCAAAAACAATATTTATTTATCAATCACACCCAAATTTATTATATTAAACGCAAATATCGTCCATAAAATCATCATATAAGGGAAAATAAATATGTAAATATTTTACTTATCAAATTCCCCCACACTTAACTCTTGGACGTCCTCGGACAAGAAGTATATAATAAGTGCTTCCAACAAAATCAGAAGTGTCAGGTCATAAGTAAGAACACAATTGAAAAATAAAGAGATCATAGTATTAATGAATCAATGAAAATATAAACTGGTAACTTTAATTGAAAATGAATAAACTGAGTTCGTACTTGTAGCTCATTCTCTCAATCTCTCAAGTGTTCAAGGATAAGTGTTTCGCTCAAATTCAACCGAAAAAATTGCACTACCATAGGCTTGCTAAAAATCTCAATCTCCACTACCTAATTCACATGCATAATTCAAATCAAAAGGACTTATTAAGGGTTGTAATGGGGTTAAGGTAAAGGAATGTAAAACAGGATATGAAAGGCTAAAGAAATAGAGCAATTGAAAAATGGGCTACTTATAAATTTATCTTATCACAACAACCCACAATTCAAACACTTAACAATTTTTTTCTCTTTTTTTTCTTCTTTTTTTTTCATTATTTTTTTATTTTTTTATTTTTTTTTTCTTTTTTCTATTTTTTTTTAATTGCAACTATAAAGTTGATGATAGATACACCCCCACACTTTGTCAAAAGCCCATTTCACAAAAATTTCAAATGCTTCACTAATCTTTCGAATAAGGTAAAAACACTTGATATATCATTAAATCATATGTTAATGTATTGAAAACAAAGAAATAGTCAATTAGGCTCAAAGGGGCTTATCAACGGTATAATTACAAGGTTGGCTATTTGGCTCTGGCTAAAGAAAATGAATGCCTTTATCATTTTTGAATGAGCATGTGAGATGTAATTTCAACCAGATTTAAAGCAAGTTCTAGAGTGACAACTTAATAGGTGAATATCACACACAAGAGAAATAATCATTATAGGCTCTGAAGCTCACGGCTAGGAATTTTTAAACTCAGTTCATTCAATCTCAAAATTCATCACCAATTGCAACAATCAGTTGTTCATTCATGCTATAAAATCTCTAAATTCATTTGATCCATACTTAAAACTTATATACTTCTTAAGATCATTACAAAGCACTTGAAAAAGTTTTTTTTTTTTGAAAAAGATAAAAAAAATCATGCAACTAATAAAATGCAACTAATGAAATGCATCTCAGGAGTTAAGAATAACTCCTTACTCTGCCATCTTTTTCCACACCCCATACATCTAATGGTTTTACTAACTAACAAAAGAAAAACAAAATTTTTTTTTCTCCTCCCCCAACCTAAATCAGACATTGTCCCCAATGTCTTCTAGAACTTAGAGAAGGTGTTTTTTTTAACATAAACACACAATAAAGTAAAACCAAGAGATTAAGGAAAGTTACAACCTAAGAGCGGTATCTGGGTTCTGCTTCTGACTGCTATCTGAAGATGGCCCACCTATTTGCTTGACGAGTAGATCTGGTTTAGGTTCATATGTTTGCATTTGATCGAGCAGCTGATCAGCAGTTGGTGCAGCAATTATGGAGTGGCGAGTCGCTTGGGGTATGAATCCTGTTTCCACAGCATGATCAAGAAAAGACAACAGATTATCATAAAAACCATTAACATTTAACAATCCTAATGGTTTTTTTGTGATAGTTTAATTTAGCCCAATATGCAACACTAGAAATGCCATCCAATGTCTCCAAACCACCGGGTAGAGCAATAAAAGCTTGAGCATGGTGGAACATTACTCCCATCTGTTCAGGCAAGCTTGAAACCTGTAACTCTTGTCCTAAGGAAAAAGCATGATCTTGCAACTCCTTCACCTTTACACTTAAACCCTTGCTTCCATTCATGGATGCAGAAACGACCACACTTCCCTTTAGGCCCTGGATGCCTCCCCCATACACAACGTTGATTTTTCTGGCAGCTAATGCAATTCCAAGTTCATTTGCTGCTGTTATAAACTCTCCTTTCTTGCCCAAATCAGTTTCACCCAAAATGCAAATATATGTGAATCTACATTTTTGTGTGATAACCTTTTTCTCTTTGTGTCTCTCGGACCATGTACGCTTACAAGAGAAAAAATTCATTTTTACAAATGGAAGTGTGCATATTTACAAATGAAAGAGTACATACATATAATACTAAAACAACGACAACAAAATCACACAAATCACACATTTTTCAAAGAAGTTTGAAAAAAATTTTGACACAAATGACCGGTGGGCCACTGCGTGAAGAATTTAAACAAAAAGAGGAAAGAAAGTCAAAAGATACAGTAGAGTAGAAAAAAAAACTGCCGAAAGGATAAGAAAAATTAGACAAAAGCTACGAAAAAAAACAAAACAAATTAAATACACGCATGATTATGTACAGTAGTTGTGATTTTGGCTCACATCTTCCTCTGGTTTTACGTCCAGAAACGGCTTAAACGCTTTCTATGAATCGAGGATTTGCTTCCCATCCAGTTTTCTTATAAAATGGCAAACAGGGTCTTTTAACGTCAGATTCCCAAGACAATAACACTCTTTTTCTCTGTTGAATATGGCTGCTAAATCGAGAAGAATACGATGAACATCACCACTTGGATGCGTCTCAAGAGTTTGAATGATATCATCCAGTGACTCCTTACTCAGTCCATCCTTTATAAATTTGATTTTATCTTCTCGATTTACAGAGACCATACCTTTATTCCTACAGCGCTGATCACAATTCCACCTTGCACATTTATAGCAGACCTTCATTCTTTTAGCTCTTCTCTTTTTGGAGTAAGAACTTCTTCCCATTCCTGGCAAAGGTTTAACAAATGAATTATGAATCTCACCTGCTAAACGTACCTTAGCTTCAATGATCCAACGTATATCCACGGGAAGGCCTAAACGATTGAATACTTTCATCCTTTCAAGTCGACAGCTATAGATCTTCCTGAGCACATCTTTGGGAAGAGTGGGGAACCTGTTCTTAAGCTTTGTAAGAGATTCCTCCATGGCAACTTAAAATGGAAATGATGAAAACTAAAATGCTCAATGCAGTGTAGTGTGTTTTGGTGAGTAGGAAAGAAAAATGAGAGTAGGAAAGAAATGAGTGAGTAGGAAAGAAAAATGAGAGTAGGAAAGAAATGAGTGAGTATGAAAGAAAATTGAGAGAGTAGAAAAGAAAATTGAGAGAGTGGGAAAGAAGTTTTGGAAGAGTAGGAACGAAGTTTTGGGTTGCCTCTCAAATAGCCGCTCTTCTTTAACGTCTTTAGCTAGACAAAAAAAAAATAAAAAAAAAATCTTTTTTCTTTTCTTTTTTCTTTTTCATTTTTAAAAAAAACTATCAAAGTAGAATACATCATCAGGAGCTACCAGAAGTCCTGCAAAATCACAACAAAACATCAAACCAAACCTTGGGTTGCCTCCCAAGCAGCGCTAAATTTATAGTCTTCAGCCAGACTTCTCAAACACAAACTACTAATCAAAAGTATCGAACACCAGGATCACCTTGTCTTCATTTCTTTTCAAGAAACAATATTTCAGAAACCAACAATGATCATTCAAAGTAATTAATTGTACTTCTTCAATCATAGACAATTTTAGAGTACAATTATTTACTGAATTCAAATAAAGCAGAGCATGCATGTATTTGCAAACAGATTTAGGAATTTCCAAAATTTTAGAGCATCCCATAAAATCCACTTGACTCTCATCAGTAAGAGTCAATACTTCAACAGGAGAGACATGAACAACATCTTTTGGAATATCCACATTAGTTTCAATATCAAAATCACAAAGATTAGGCTCCACAGGCGGAACCTCAATTGGACATCCATTATTCTCTCCAAAAGTGATTTTAAGTTCCTTATCACATGCCACAAGAGGCAAAGTTTCATTCAATTCCACATCCTCAACTTCCTCACAATAATCATCATCAACACAAGAAATGGTCATCATACTCAAAGAATTATCTTGCCTCATAGTTTCAAGTGAAGAAATAATTTGACTCGCATATATTCCAATATTTTGGACACTTGACTCAACTCTAGTGTCACTTTCCTTTTGCTCTCTACAAAATCTCTCTGTTGATTCCGCAAACTCCTCAATTAATCTTTCTAAATCAGATTTTTCCTTATACTCAAGAGTTTGTTCTTCAATATATGGATAAGAGTAGAAAGGTGGATTAGGAGAATACCTGACATATGGATCCAAAGACTCTTGTTGCTCCAAAATTCCACCAGGATAAAAGGAATTATCAAAACAAGTTTGGTTCATATTGAAATCATCTCTCACATAATGACCGGTATTGCTATATGGACAATGCTCATAAGAATGACACACTCCACAATAAGCACAAGAAAAACAATTATAAGGAGAAGATTTTTCAATCCAACCATCATTTATATTTTCATGTCTCATTCCATCCACATGCATTCCAGAAAAAGAACCAAGATATGACAAGTTATCACTGATTAAACCAAATGAATGCTGTGAAAAATCCATTTATTTTTATTTTTATTTTTTTTTTTTTTTGAAATTTTTATATGAAGACTAAATTAGTATTAAAATTACTTGGTATTGATATTAGTGACAACAATCCCCGGCAACGGCGCCAAAAACTTGATACGAGTTCAGATGATCAATTAAATAGTGCAAGTGTACACTGTCGTAATCAAGTAATATAGAAGTGAGTAGAGTATCGTTCCCACGAGGATTGAGCACTAAGTACCAAAATGGGTAATTTTAATTCTATTTAGTCGATCGATTAATTGGTGATTGAGAGTACAAAATAAAAGAAAAACAATTAAATATGAATGCAGATGTTATAAAAGCAAATATGAGAAAAAGCCCTAGGGATTATATTTCACTTCACAAATTCCGGATTGAATCACTTATCTATTCTAGCCCAATTTATTCCACATGATTAATATTCGAGTTTCCCTAATTTAATTACTAGCCTCTTCCAAGGTCAAGCAATTCTATAATCAATTGCTAATCCAATATATTCCTATATGAATTTAAGCAATTAATTATGCATTAAGATTTGTGGAACTCAATAAGACTACACAACTCATATGAATATATTCCTATTTCATATGCAAGTCATGGTTTTAATCATAGGGTCTACACACATGTATCTCCTTCCGGTCTCAACATGCATATTGAAATCATTCAAAAGATGGCCAGTCAATCAAAAGCATTAAGAATAACAATTAAAACTAAATCATGAAGGAGAAATTCAAACTAGATTTAATAAGTTAAGATTCAATCCGTCATTAATAAGCTACGTCATCACCCTAGGAAAATAAAAGTTTAGCATATGATGAAATTAAAAACAAAACCAAAATAAATTGACATTATATAAAGCTAGAATGAAAGCCTCAGAAATACTGCATAAACTTGAATATTAAATTCTCAAACATAAATATACAACCAAAAGATGAATGAAAGATGAAGAAATCAAGCCGTCCATTTAGGAGGTAAAACCTTCTATGTAGGCGGCATGCAAAATGCAATACAATCCTAAGCCTTCCAAGATGGAGGCATGCAAAAAGTAATAAAATCCTAAGCCTTCCAAGATGGAGGCATGCAATGCATGAAATTAAATCTAAGAAAACAACACAAAGAACTTAGAAATGTTAGAGAAAGATCTCTCCCGATCAGAGAAGGACCTCTCCTGGTTGGAGAAGGGCCTCTGCTTCTCTTCCTCTCCTCTTCCTTTGAGCATGGCATTGATCTCTATTTATAGGGGAAAAAAACGTGTGCTACAATACTGCTACAGTGATTTGGCGGGTGCTACAGTGCCCTGGCGGCTGCTACAGTGCCGTTATTTTTTTTATTTTTTTGTTTGTTTTTTTTATTTTTTTGTAAATGCTGTTTATTCCAAAAACAATATTTATTTATCAATCACACCCAAATTTATTATATTAAACGCAAATATCGTCCATAAAATCATCATATAAGGGAAAATAAATATGTAAATATTTTACTTATCAAAATGTGTTGTTGGAAATGTTATGCTGCCAAAATTGGGATTAAATGGTAGTTATAACGTAACTAAATAGTTAATAAAGTTTTTTGGAGTAGAAAGAATCACGTCTGTAGAGTTAGAATCGAAAAACCCCAATTTTCTGTAGAGTCCTATAAGTTTCAACCAGAGCTAAATGGAGGAGTTAGAGTTGGATTTTGGATATTTTGATGATTCCATCGAGTTTAGAAGGGAAATTTAGGTGTGGTTAACGTTAACCACTTTTTCGGAAAAGCCAGTAAAAGCATAATTACGCAAACGCACCTGAAACCCGGAAAGAGGGGCTGCCAAGGGCATATAAGTCTTTTGATAGTGAATTTGACAATTTTGAGTCCAAAAATGGATTCCTTGGGTGAAAGTATCTCTGAATAGCTCCAGTCAAAATTTTAGAAAAAGCACGGTCGGACCGGGTATAATAGGGCCGGGCCGGGTCCCCGGGGGCAATTTGGTAAATTTCCATAGTAGGCTAATATGACCACTGTAAACACTATGGAAGTGTCTAAAATAGTACATGAATGGGCTTTTACCTAATTCTTGTACATTTGATATTTTAGGACCTAATTGGGAGCTTGAGTTTGGCACGTTTTACGAGGCACTCAAAACGGGGTGAAAGAGACTTGAGGTAGGGATATTATCCTTCATACATCATTCTGTAGTTCATATGATTAAGTGGTTGCCATTTTTTGTGCTTTTATTAATCAACATGGTTTGCCTGGAAGAGGCAGTTAGTGCCAGAAGTGCACTTACACCTGGGGGTTAGGTAAGAATCCAACCGGTGTATGATTAGTGAGGTAGGAGCCCTACTCATGTATACATGAAGATGATGTTTATATTGTTCATTGATTGGTGCATACATGGTGCATATCATATTTACTTATCGCATTTTATGTGAACGATAATATGTTTCTGCTGAGATTCCTTGGAATCTCACCCCTTTTTCTAAATAAAATTATCTCAGTGAGTGCCAGCGGCTTGAAAGTCAAGGACATAGATACTAGAAACTGACGGGAACATTTTTCGAGGCGACGATCATGGTTATACATAGTCAGTATTGGGAATATTTTGTTTGGATATTTTATACATATTTGTAAAAATTATCAAATTTTGCACGGTTGATTCCAGTTTGTAAACAAATACTTATTATCAATATTGAAGGCAAAAAAATACTTATTATCAGTATATTTGTACTTTTCTGTATGCCTGTGAGAGTTGGTCTCTACTACCCTATATATATCAAAATGGAAACAAATATTGACATTGATGGGGAAAAAACTATCTTTATCTCAAACCAATAGTGGGAGCAAGTTTATCTATATGTGCTTCATAACTCTAAAAAGATTGATGGGTATGTACATATTCATATAGATAAGCTTAAGAGGAAAAACCCCCAATAGAGTAGAGATTTGGTATGTCAAAGATCATAATAAACATTTCACAATATAGTTGAAGTAGCATGTGAATGACAAGTACAATGTTGATCGTAATTCATCTCCTCATAAAGTAATATTCTTGGCAAATGGTTTGAACAAAAATGTGCTTTATTTCTCAAGCTACATCATCAATGCATACACCTTCTACTCTAAAGAGCAAGATTATCGGAGCAAAATACAAAATAGCGGGGAAATGTTGTTGCTAACACCATACATATATCAAGTGCAAAAAATAAAAACCCTATCTATGAATATATCATACTTTGGGCTACTTGAACACTTTTAGAAGTTGATTGTATAGGGTTTCTGGTTTCTATATTTAGGTGCAAGTGGGTTGACAATAATAATGCTTTGAAAGTGGATAAGTAAGGGTTGACAGTTGAATTAGAAGCAGCAAGGATATAAAGAAGAAACTTTTATTTTAACTTCTCAAGTTAAACAAGTATTCTCACTATTCCTAATCTTGCTAAATGAAATGTCTATTATTTTGTTATCAAATAAAACAAATGAAGATTCAGGAGGTCAAGTAAATCTGGCTGGGGATGATCCTTTCCAAGGGACATCACTTGAAACACATTTCAATATGGACAATGCTTTGTCTGTTAGGCATTACCATAATGAAGGAATTTGGATTTCAAAGAAGGGAAATTGCTTTGCAAATTAAAGAAAATAATTGTTACAAAAAAGAGCATTAAAATTATTAAGACTAGGAGAAGAAAAAAGGGCACTTGAGCATGTAAATTCCCTTACCTTTGTTGCTTGATTTAATTATGGTTTGTGTTAATCATTGTTTGATTTAAATGATCTTAATGATGTTCTTGTTTTGATTTGTTTGTCAACTTGTTACATAAAGTTTTTCTTTTGATACGTGGTTCCAGTAGTGATGGTCATCCACTGCTTGGTGTATAGATATGCAGCTCACTATGTGCATGCACTTCATCCATATTGTTATTGATGTATTGATAATTTTATATATAAAATTGAATGATTTGTTGTAATTGTTGTCAATTGTTGAAATTGATTATTATATATATATATATATATATATGTTGTTTCTATAGGTAATTTTGCAGGGGATAAATAAAAGTGAGCCTCCTAATTTTTTAAAAAAATTGGTCATACATTCTTCATAGTTATTCACCAAGAACTATCAAATATTACAGAATATATCATGGTTCTTCCATATAACCATCAAGTATCTTAATATATTTTACGGTTATTGACTAACAACCATCAAATAATCTGTTTTTAGATGACCCAAACTATTGTCATATACTTTACCGTTCATCATTTGAACCATAAAGTATTTGGTAATATATTTCACAGCTCTTCATGAATAACCATTGAATTTTGTTAGTATATTTAAAAGTCATTAACTAAAAACCGTGAAATATAGTGCCCTATAAATAATGATTTTATTTAAGCAACCATGAAATATATTGCCCCATAGTTAGGGTTGACAACTATAAAATATTAATATTTAGCGCTAAGATAATATAGGTAAAAATAATTGTAAAATATAGACAATTTTGTAGTAGTATTCCATAAAGACTTGTTTATTTTCAAAGGAACAACCTCTACATTGGATGCTGCAAAGACATAGAAACCAATGGCTGCCACCACTTCGGGTGATGTTGGAGCATAAAAGAATAATATATATATATATATAACAAGTGAAATTAGCAATATGTAAATGATAATGATTATAATATCTATATATATATTATTGGATTGAATGGAACAATTTTAGCCACAGTTGACTAGACCTACTCGTGATAAGAAAGCTCCTTCATGGGTGAATGACTATATTTGCTTTGCAAAAATAAGATTGCAATCAGTTCTTAGGTAAAATGTAGATATCCTATATATGAGTATGTCTCATATGATCACATCTCTTCTAATTATAAGAATTATCTGTTGTCTACTGATGCAGTTGTTGAGCCATATAGCTTGCAAGAAGTCATATAGGATTCAAGGTAGATGGAGGCTATGAGAGAAGAAATGAAAATGTGAGCCTCAAAGTAGAATGGGACATGGGAAATTGTTGACCTCCCAAAGGGTAAATGTGCTATAGGACGCAAGTAGGTCTTTAAGATAAAATACAAGTTTGATGGCCAGATTGAGAGATATAAGGCAAGGCTCATAGCTAAGAGCTATAATCAACAAGAGGGAGTAGATTGTTTCAAAATCTTCTCTCTAGTTGTAAAGATGGTCACTGTAAGGCTCGTACTTAAACTTGAAGCAATGCATGGTTGATTTCTCATTCAAATGGATGTCAACAATATATTCCTACAAGGTGACTTTCAGTGTATATTTGAATTACAGAAGGTTTTGATAATTTTGGAAATAATAAAGTTTGTAAACATTACAAATCCTTGTATGGCCTAAAACAAGATTCTAGGAAGTAGAATGTGAAACTTACAGAGGTTTTAATTAAAGGATTTTGTCAAAGTAATTAAAACTACTCTCTTTTTTTAAAGCAAACATACAATGCCACCACAATAGTTTTGGCATATGTGGATGATTTGGTCATAGTAGGTAATGATTTGGTCACACTTATCAAGAATGAGATTAACCTTCTTATTCATACTCAATAAATATCCGGCCAGCCTTCTTATAGCGTGGTCAATACATTCCTTTTAAGGAAGTAGAGGATGTGGACACTACTACAGACAACGCTTTTAACGCCCGTTTTTTAGCCCTTTTAACATCCGAAAACAGAGGGACGTCTATGCCAGGGTTATGGTAAGGGTATGATACGGTGTCCATTATAAAAGGGACGCCTAAAGTCCTACTTTAGGTGTCCCTCCCCCTAAAAGGACGTTGAAAGGTCTTTTTTTAAAAAAAAAATTATTTTTGTATTTTTTCACTTGCTAACAAATAAACAGTACAAAAATCATAAAACCTTAATATCCTATACAATGTACACATCCAACAAAAATAAACCACCAATAGCTAATAAACCACCACCACAAATAAACCACCTACAGAAACACCAATGGCCAACAATTTAACAACTACTAGCTAATTAAGGCAACATCCAACAAAAACAGTATGGAACCATCCAGCACTAGCTACTTAAAGTGTTAAGTACTACTAGCTAATACTTTGTACAATAACCACCACAAAGTGTCAAGAAGTTCTCTACTACACAACTAATAACTAATATAAAAAATACTTCACTTATCTATGTGTTGAAGAAGATGTCCAGCCAAAAGATCTCTGATCAAATTAAAGTCTTCATATAAGTAGGCTGCTTCATCATCAGAAATCTGCAAATTAGAAAACAAGCTTAGATAAAAATCAATCAAGTGAATGAATTAATTTACAATTCAATTACAACACCAAAAACATTATCATTTTAGAATGAAGAAGTGAATACCTGTTGGAACTCGGTTATAATTCCGCTCTAAATGATGTTATACATATAAAGTATAACATAATACCCGCATTCAGTACTGCCTGGTTGTCGAGGGCACTATTAATCAAAAGCAAATGGTTAAAAGCAATAAAGGTGTATCTAAAATAACTGTCAATGAAAGAACTTGGATTGAAACAACTTACTTTTGGATAAAACCACTTCAGGCCTCTAATAACTTTACCTTCACGTGACCTACCAAGTATTCTATATGTTTGGTTCGTACTATCATTAAAATGAAAATCAACAAAGTAACAACAATTCATTTATGTCAAGAATCAATGAAATACAAATAAAATAACTTACGTATTGAAGACAAATTTTGTTTCTTTGTCTAGCTTTTTACACAAGGACTCAAACCAATACATTGTGTTAAGGCGTGGACAAACAACACAGAGGCTCTAATGGTAACTATAACAACATATATAGATTAAAATGAAGTTAGATGACAAGACAATTATTTATTAAACATCTTCAATAGACAAAATTAAATTAAAATACGTACCCTTGAACAATTAGAGCTAGATAACAACGAAATCTAGTCTGTCCCATTGCATAGCCCACACAGCTTGTCCTTGCTTCCAAAGTATTAGTATCCCTTATCGTATTTATAGGACATAATAATCCATATAAATCATGTCTTCCTATGTCGATGCATATGCGGTGGAAGGAGCTATAGTAGAATTAAAATGATGAATGAATTATTGAATGTATGAAACCAAAAAATCACTGCATTAATTGAAAAGAAGAAATGAAAAAAAAACTCACCGGATTGCCAATTTAACCCATCCTACATCTATCTCCTCCAACTTAATGAACTCCCTGAGATTTTTCCTGTCAATTGTTAAAGGATACTTTAATGTTAGGCCCACAATCCCTGGAGGCATGTGCAAGTCGATTTGGGAGTGCCTTTGTAGAATTATTGTAGTTGTGCCAAGTAGGGTAATTTTCCTGCATCTTGCTCATCCTATTAGCCCATAAAAAACATATTATTAGTAGGATGCCAACATATCACAAGTAATAGTAATATAGTTCTTACAATTGGGGCTGTTGACGCATAGCCAACAAGATTTTGAGGCCACAGGATGAAAGATCCTAGCTCTTGACATAGCATGGCAACCTCTTCATTAGAAACAAGGATGGTTGTACCTTCTTCCCCATCTCAAACACATGTCACAGTCACCCTACGTAATTGCTATGGAATTTGCTTATGATTGTTAGTAGTAGCTTCAGTGTGAAAAGAGCATTGGCAACAGGGCATAGAATTGGGGCATCCAAATAAAGGATGCAAGGTTCTCCCAGCCTTGGAGTGGGAGAAGGGTCACCAAGTAGCTCATCGAGTGGGTTATAACATCCTTTGGTGCTGGGGAAGGCCAGGGACTCTTGGGTTTTATGCTCGTCACTAGCCCTCTGTGAATCAAACATATATTTCATTTCAGCTCGTAGCTCTAGCAGCAGCTCTTCTTGGAGCTTGTCAGGAAGTTTGGCCTCAAGCTCATCTTCAACTTCCTCATAAACCTTGGTCATAAGCTCCTTATTGGGTTTAGCTTGTGATGAATAATGTGTGGCTCGTCCAAAATACTTCACGACACTAACTCCCCTTGGCTTCTATCGAACACGACTGGGGTGATCTGCCTTCTCAATCACTATTGACAAGATGTCCATCCATCTACTTGGAGTGAATGAACCTTGGCTACTTTGATCTTCGAGTTCATCATGTAGCATACAAGTTATCGTAAATGAATATTAAACACTCCTGATATGAAAAAATTTCAAAATTAAATACTTATGCTTTAACTACTTACAATCCTCACTGCAACCTCAGAAACAGCCGGATTTACGTACTTCCCACCCTTAATCCTTCCTGCTTTCCATTTTTTTGTGACGCGGGGGAGGAGTCGGGGCCTGGAAAACATCACTAGGATCTGATTTGGCTTCTTCCTTCATTTTCTCCAACTTATCTTCCATCATCCTCCACTCAAGCTGCCGATAAACACCACGAGACATGTAATACTGATACTTATTTTTTGCTTGCCTCTGTGTATTTGCTACACTTACTTCCTGTGAAAGGACAATATTGAACATCGAATCAATGATGTCAAGTATATTCAAATAAAAAGTTATATACTACGATGAAAGAAAATTTACCAAAAATTGAGGATCTTCCCGTGATGCCACAAACAACCTCCAATCCTCTAAAGACAAATACGAATACTCTTGACATAGATCCTGAGCCTTCTATTCCCCTTGAATATACCTTTGTGTAAGTTTGTTCTTGAAATCTTTCCACTATAGACGAACCCCCTCATCCAGTGCTTACACATCGCCCTAGTGTTGGGACATCGTATGTTTTCTGCAAGGGAAAACATAAGAAAATTATATTTGAAGCAATTGAAATAAAGCTACAAATTCATATGTATCAAAAATTCTATACCAAAATTTGTTTCCAAATCATGTCTTTCATTTTTGGGGGAACCAATTTCCAATTGTCATAGGTAATGTGAACTTTGCTTCAACCCAAAAAGCCTAAATAACTAATGGAATGGTCTTCCTTAGGATCGAGTTGATTCATATCGGCATCAAAGTCTACATGTAGTCTCTCCTATTGATATTGGTGACGTGCAACCAATACGCCCATCTTTGTGATTCATCTAACCCTTCTTCTCGTAACGGGTCCATCTCTAGGCATTTCATGATCCCCATCAATTTATGAGTCACTAGAATTGTCCATGTTCCTGTTAACACAAAAATCATTGTTAGATAGGTAAATAAATTGTAGTTAAATGAATAAACTAGCCAGGATTAAAACAAAAAGCACACATTAATATTTTCTAAGTTAAGGTCTTACTCTATATGGTTTTCTATATTTCTTCACCAAACTTTTGTTTCATACTTTGAAGTATAATGGACATTTTCTTATTTGCAGGATCTGTCATATAAAACACTTGTTTAGCCTGGCTTGCTAGAATGAAGGATTCATCTCTATAACAAACTCTTCAAAGATCAACTAAGACAAATTCAAATTGTTGATCTATCACCACAACATTAGTACTAACCCACTTACATTTGACTAAATCAAATTTGAACTTGTTGTAGGTAATCTCTCATATTTCTTCTATAACTCCATAATAGGCCATAGATGCTAAGATGAGGTTTTTGTCTTTTGAACTAGAAAAGTGATGGCTTCAGCTTCTACCATCACCCCACTATTTTGCATAGTACTTCTATCATCTTAGTCTTTTATGTAAAAAGAATACCCGTTTATATCATAACCTTTCCATGTAATGAACTGAAACAAAGGCCCATAAGCTAGCCACTCGATTGTCTTAGACAAACCGGTCTTATACGAAACCTTTTCCTCGAACCGCTCTATGAATATCTTTTTTGCTCAATAGCAACTTGCATGTCATTCTTCCTATGTTCTTCAAACTCTTTCTATGTTCATCTATGTACGGTTGAACTTCTTTCATATTATTTAGGACATAAAAGTGTGCTTGCAACACCTCTTCACAAGGCATATTCTTCACTTTCAGTCCTCGTGTTCCCTTGCTTCTCCCCTCTTCATGCTGAGATTGTTCCTTCTTCCTTGATAAATAATCTTTGCAAAATTCCATAGCCTTTTCAACTACATATCTTTCAATAATTGAGGCTTTAGGTTGATAAGGATTTTTAGAATACCCTTTCAAGATCTTCATGTATCTCTCGAAAGGGTACATTCACCTTAGGTAAAATGGACCCCAGAGCCTTACCTTTCTTACCAAATGAACGATCAAATACACCATTGTATCAAAAAATGTAGGAGGAAAATGCATTTCTAGTTGGAACAAAATAATATAACCTTCATTTTCCAGTTCATCCAACTTTTTAGTGTCAATGACTTTGTTACAGATAGCATTAAAGAAAACACACAATCTTGTTACAGTGGTTCATCTTTGATAATGTCTCTAATAGCCAATGGTAATAGTTGTTGCACAACACATGATAATCATGGGACTTCATTCCAACTAACTTCAAATCATCCATAGAGACACACCTTCTCACATTAGAGGAATACCCTTGTGGAACCTTCATTTCATGCAAACACCTACACAAATTTCTTTTCTCCACTTTTGATAATGTATGTGTTGCCGGTTTCATGTATATCCTCCTACCATAATCTCTTAGTTGTGGATGTAACCGTTCTCTTATTCCCATATCAAGAAGGTATAGTCTCATATTAACTCCATCCTTAGTCTTCCCTAGTATGTTCAAAAGCATACCGACAAGGCTATAACAAACATTTTCTTTACATGCATCACATCAAGACTACGCCAATATGGAAGATCAAAGAAAATTGATCTCTTCTTCCATATGTTCTTCTCACCTATAGTCTTCTAATTCTTACCAAATGTGACATTGATATGTTCCACCCGACTATAAACTTCCTCTCTGATTAATGCCTTTAGAGCCATTTCATGCTTCGACATGCCGTTAAAACCCTTTCATAACCTACGATATGGGTGGAAATGATGAAGAAACCGCCTGTAACCAAGGTAGACCATTTTTCTTTCATGCTTAAGTTGATGGAAGTGTGTTTCTGCTTTACATATTAGACACGCTTTATGCCCCTTCACATTGTACCCTAACAAGTTTCCATGTGCAAGGAAGTCATTTATCATGGTGAAAATCATTGCACATAGCTTGAAGGACTCCTTCTTATATGAATCAATATTTCTACTCCTTTCTTCCACAACTTCAAGTCCTCAATCAAAGGCTCCAAGTACACATCGATATTGTTCCCTCGCCATTTTGGTCTAGAAACCATCATAGAAAGTATCACATACTTGCATTTCATATATAGCCAGGGAGGCAAGTTGTATATTACAAGGAGAATCGGCCACGCACTATGTGTACTAGTAAGTATTTCATATGAATTTATGCCATTTGTACAAAGCCCAACCCAAAGGTTTCTTGGCTCACTACCAAATTGAGGGAACATGTCACTATTTTCTTCCATTATGGAGAGTCAGCCGGGTGTCGAAGATATTTTCCATCAGATATTCTCTTATCCGAATGCCATCTCAACTTCTTCACTTTTGTTACAGTCACAAACAAATACTTAAATCGAGGTATTATTGGAAGATACCACAGCAGCTTTAAAGGTTGCTTTTTAGTTGTCCTATCGCCACAACCACTATCTTTCTTCACTTTTATCGCAAAGTTTTACACTTATGACACTCATTAAGACCTTCATACTCCTTTCTGTACAATACGCAGTCGTTAGGGCAAGCGTGCATCTTTTTATACTCCATACCCATTATAGATAGGATTTTCTTGGCCTTATCCATACTATTTGGAAGTACATTATCGTCTGGAAACATATCACACAATAATTCAAGTAGCAATGTGAAACTACTATCGGTCCATCCACAAGTTGCCTTTTAAGTTAACCAAATGCAATGTTCTTGTCAGCCGTGTGTACTTACTCCCAGGGTACAACGGTGTCTCCGCATCACTTCACAGGCTATCATATTCATGCGACTACATAAAGGATTCTACCTCAACATCGTGAATCATTTTCTCTATTCTATCTTCATTTATAACATCCATAGCTTCCTTAAGCGATGGACAATCAGTTGCTTCCTCACCATGCCATATCCATCTTATGTATCAAATATTTATTCCATCATAAAGTAGGTGATCCTTTATGACATCAACATCTTGTAGACTGTCATTTAAACAATTGACACAAGGATAAAAATACATCCCATTTTTTGTTGGAGCATTTCTTTTAGCAAATTCAATAAACTGTTCCACTCTATTCTCATATTATTCACTAGTTCTCAAAGCATTCATCCAACTATGATATATTTTATTACCACCTAAGCTATTCCAAATAACACTCAAGTTTAGCACTTTTGTCAACGATGTGATTGCCTTTTTTCACTTTTTTCAAAAAAAGAAAAAGGCAACATCTCCCCTTAAAAGTATGACATCCCAAAATTTTAATAACAAACCATTTCAACTTAATTCAAACAGAACAAACTAACTGAAGTAATTCAAGACAATATCAGCAATTTAATCAAACTATTTTGCATGAAACATTATTAATTAGGATATTGGCATATATGGACAACTGTACATATCTAGAGGTGACGTATTTTTTTAAGATTAACAAAGAAACTAAATAGTTGGAGTCTGGAGGAGCCAATTTATTTTTATGAAATTCATATGAATTTTTTTTTTCTTTTTTGGTTTATATATATATATGTATTAAATTTTGAAGATTGTTTATAAACATTATTATTTTCGGATCATATACTAAAATTTTGTCTAATTTCTTATGCATATAATCAAACTTCAACGAACAAATAATTATTCAAATTTTCAAGATTTCAATTAATTTATTCATTTTTGAGTAAAAACAAAAATGTCAAATTAGTTCTTTTTTACTTCATTCATATGTATGTAAAGTTCCAAACAAACAAACACTTGTAAAGTTTGAATAAAGGCATTTCACCAGAAAAAAAAAGTTCCAATAGAAGCAAACAAAAGTTCCATATGTACATTTGTAAATCTAATAAAGCCAAACAAAAGTTCCTAACAAACTCATTGACAAAGCTAGTTTAATTCATAAGGTTGTCCTATATATCTAGACAAGGCATTATATTCGGCAAAAAAAAAAGACAAGGCATTATTATTATTATATTGAAAATAAAAAATAACCAACCTGGAAAGGAGGGAGAGGGTCGATGACGGTGTTGGTGAGGATGGAAGGAAGAGAGTATGAAGAAGATGGTGAGGATGGAAGGAGGGCGCTTCTCATGGAGGATGACGGTGAGGATGGACGGAGGACGACGGTGGAGGAGAGTGAAACGGTGGAGGTATGAAAATGGAAGTAGGGGACATAGTGGAGGAATAAGAAAGAAAGAAGATGGTGGAAGGAGGAGAGAAAGAATGGAAGGAGGAGGAGAGAAGACAATGGTGAGTAAAGTTGAAGAAGGAAGTGACGGATGTGGTTGGGTTGAATAAAAGAGGAAGAAAGAGGGATGGGCAGGGCATGTCAGACACTTGTCTGACAAAGGTGTCCCAAATTCAAATTTGGGATGCCTAAATTTAGGCCTCCCAAATTTGAATTTGGGACGCCTAAAGGGACCTTTAGGTATCCCTTTCAGTTTTAGGGATGCTTAAAGTCCCCTTTATGCGTCCCCAAAACTAAAAGGGATGCCTAAAGGTCTCAAAATTTCCCTCTAAATCACAAAAATGCCACCGTATTTTTTTACGTCTCTTTTTTTGAAAAGGACTTCTTGTGGGGAAGTAGAAACTATTCCCTGTAGTAGTGAGAGACGGAGGCAGTGGAGGTTTAGGAGCAGGAGCAGGAGCAAGAGGAGAAGAAGGAGGTGGAGGTTGTAGATGAGGTGGATGAGGAGGATGGCGTCGAGGATTTTCTATCACGTCTATAACATGGTCTTTCATATTGGCAATTAAGAGAACAAAGAAGGATAATGAAGAAATAGTACAAAAACATAAGAAAATGAGGAGTTTGAATAGATTGGAAATGACGAGTTTGAACCATCATTGCACACATTAGAAGTTAAAGCTAGTAGTCACGCGTAGTGGTAGGTAATGAAAGGATACTTGGTTCTTATGTTAATCATAAGAGAATGAAGAAGTTGAACGAGGAAAGATTTAAATGTTTAGTGGACTATTATAAAAAACAAAAACTATTATGTTTTTGTTGTCACTGATGTAAAACTAGAAGACAAATCATTTGTTGTTTCATGATGGTTTTTACGTCATTCTATTCTTATGAGACAATATATATGTATTCTCATGGTAATCTAATAAATGAAGGGTGTTACTTAACCTTTATTCTTTTGACAATTTTTAAAATTTTCAGGGTTGATTATGCAACCACCATTTTACAAAAATAAATAAAAGTACAATGTAAATAAACAAACTAAAAATAAAAAGTTACGGGGATGTTTTAAGAATATGATGCATCATCAAATTCTTCCTTCTTTAATAGTTTGTCCACCTTTTCGATCATAGAGAAAAGGAGAGAGGTAAGTTTCTTCAAACACTAGTCCATGCGTCATTGCTCTCATAGGTAAACATGGGGCATATAATGGAGCTTGTAGGTCACATGGACGAGCCCTTTAATGCTTTTTGGTGGAGAGAGTTCATCTTTCAATTTTTTCCCAGATGATGAATCAAAAGTTCTCTTGCGTTTGTCCATGATTTTGTGAAGAACAAAAGCTTGCAGTTGGTTATGAGAAGTTGAAATGGAAGTGGAACATTGGAGTTCAATTTTCAACCATTTAAATATAGAGGATTTCATAGATTATTGAGCCAATCACATTCTTTAGTATTAAGGATCATTATATTTTATAAATGGTGATGGTTGTTTCTTAATAACCGTTAGGAATTGAAATGATATTCTAATAAGTGACAAGTTTTATTTAAGAACCGTTAGTATTTGACATTTTTTTTTAATTTTAGTGTGTGGTTGCATAATCAACCACCATATTACATAAAAAATTAAAAAAGAAAAAGATAATTAAAAGACAAACAAAAAATAAAAAGTCATAAAGTGAGAAACCCCAAGTTTTTTCTGAGAAGTCAGAAGTGAGAAACCCCAAGTTTTTTCCGAGAATTGGGAAATTCAGTTAGTGCTGGTTTAGGGGGGCTTACAGTTGGTCACGTTTTTGGAAAAGACCAAAAAAGAATAATTATGAAAACGCCCCTGAAACACTTAAAGCGGGGCTGCCAAGGGCATTCTTATCATTTAACAGTGAATTTGGTAATTCCAAGTATAGAAATAGATTCCTTGGGCAAAAATATGTCAAGATAGCCCATGTCAAAATTTCAGAAAAAGTACAGTCGGGCCGGGTACGGCGGGGCCAGGCTGGAACCCAGGGGCATTTTAGTAAATTTTCACAATAGGCTTATATAACCACCAGAAACACTATGGAAGTGTCAAAATTGTACAATTGACATTTTAGGACCAAGCTGAGGGCCATCCGGTGGCCCACATTATGAGGCACATTATTCGAGGATCAGGGAAGGGTGATTAAGGTAGGGAACTTATCTCTCCTGCATGTATTTGATATTTGTGCTAGTGTATTGATGCATGTTATTGCTTTACTTGATTATGTGAAACATAGATGAATGATTGAAGCTCTATTTCTATTTATGCTATGACCATAAGTATGTTGTTTGAAACATTGAGCACGAAGATATGTCATTATGTAGCATGGGTTTTTGTAATGCAAGCATGTCATGCATTAAGCACTTATCTTACATGCATATTGGTACTGTTACCTACTAAGATTTTCTCGAATCTCACCCTGCCCTACCAACAAATTAGGCAAGTAAAAACAAAAGGTGTACTAAAAGCAGAGAAGAGAACTACACGGGAGAAATGCAGTGGTGGAACGAAGACGAGAAGATGTCTCCGTTTCACTGGGACGGGTTTCAATACTCTAAAGCCCTATACGGTTACAAGGCTTGCAATTATTATATACGAACCCCTATGTGAAATTTCTGTAATCAAGCACATATTATCAATATGTTTATGCTATTCCTGTATTGCCCACCCAATCATGCATTAATATTTCACTGCAATTTTAAATAAGGTAAGGGTGTAACAGATAGCGTGAAAGTTATGATGAGGCAGTGTGATTGCTCTTAACTATTTTTTCTATAAAGGTTATATTAAGGGTAAAATAGACTTTGTATGCTATATTAATTTTAAATAATTGTTAAAATAATAGCACATTGCATCTTGCTTAAAAATCAAATCAAACATTATCCCTATAATTAATATTGTACTGTATTGCATTGCAGGGTGTAATGGGATTGAACTAAATTGGCCCAAAGTGATTAGAAGTAGAAAGGAGCAAATCTGCAGAGTCAGAATTGAAAAACTTCAATTTTTCTTGGAGAATCCTAGGATTTGGCCAGTGCTAGTTTGGGGTGTTAGAGTTGGATTTTTGATAATCTGATGAGTCCATTATGTTCATAAGGGAAAATTAGGTGGGATTACAGTTCAACACTTTTCCAAAAAAGCCAAAAAAGCATAATGACCAAAACACCCCCTAAAACCCTAAAATAGGGGCTGCAAAGGGCATTTTGGTCTTTTGGCATTGAATTTGGTAATTCTGAATCCAGAAATGGATTCCTTGGATGAAAATATGGTAGAATAGCCCAGTCAAATTTTAGGGAAAATTACGGTTATGCAGGGCCAGGCCGGGTTCCCAAGGGCATTTTGGTAATTTTTTAATATAGACTCATATAACTATCATAAACACTATGGAAGTGTCTAAATTGTACATTTGGAATTTTAGGACCAGATTGATAGCCCAATGATAGAGCTCACTATTTATATATTTTTATTAATTAATCTTAGGCTTTTGTAGGACTTAATTAAATATTTTGGGCATAATCAAGTATTAAAATGAGATTTTAGTGAAAGAATAATTTGGGAACTAAAGTGGTTTAATTGTTATATTTCTAATTAATATTTGTTATTTCCATTATTCTTTAATTGTGAACAAAAGATATTACCTTTGTGAATTTAATTTTGCAGGTAATGATGTGGCACAACTTGAGTGGTCAAGGTCAAAGATTTTATTTTGGAGCTTAATGAAGGACAAAAGTGGAACATCACAAGTACAGAATTTATTTTCACATTTTTTCTAAGAGGAGGTTAAATGATTAAGGGCCTTGTTTGGTGGTTGCAATTTTGTGTCTAAACATACCTTTAACTCATTTAACCTAGTGAATTGAAGAAAGAAAAGGAGTGGGGACCATGGTGTGAGAGTGGCGGCTTTAAAGGAAAAGAGAAGGAGAAGAGCTGGACTAGACCGAATTAAATGAAAGAAATAGCTACTGGACCGTGTGGGATTAATGAAGAAAAAAAAGCAAGCAGCTTGACTGAATTGGAGAGGATAAACTGAATGAGAAAGGGCTATAGACCGAGTTGAATGGTTGAATGAAGAATAAAGGAGCTGGCCGACATTGTTGACCCATTTTTGGGCACTAAAGGCTGACTAGAGAAAAAGCACCGAATGAAGGAATAAAAGTGGAGTGCTGCGGCTGTGTGTTAAAGGGGGGAAGGAGCACCGAATGGAATAGAGGGTTTTGACGGCTGGGTGTGAAAGGGGACACGAGACAAAGAATAGAGTGGAGATGGAGGTTGTGATAGCTGGAGAGAAGTGAGTGGCGGCTAGATAAAAGGAGAGTGAAAGGGAAGACAAGAGCATCGAATGTGAAAGAGGAGAATGCTTGACCGAGAATTGAAGACCAAGGAGTATTTTAAAGGGATTGATAATTACAGCTGCACTTGAAAAGCTGTTCAGTGCTTCATTTCATGGCTAATTTCTTCCTCTTTCATCAAGCTTCATCTTCCTCCTCCATGAGTAGCTAAGCTTTTGGTGATTTCCTTGAGTTGGGTAATGGTTTGAGCTTCTAAACTTCAATGGAATTCCTTAAGCTCTCTTTCTATTTCATAATTGTATGGCTTGGTAAAGTATGTCTGATCTAGATTGTTCTATGCCAAGTGAATAAACTTGGTGGTTGAGCTAGGAGTTGATTAATTAAGCTTTGTATGATTCAAATTTGGAGTAGGTTGAGTTGTTTATTCCAACTTGGTTAAGTGGATTGTAAATGACTAAACTGAATGTGTTGAAGATTTGTAATGGTAATTACAAGCTAGAATTAGAAGTTGATTATTCATCTCCTTGAGTCTGAATTATTTGGTGATATTTGTTTAATTGTTTCGGTAGAATGAATTAAATGATTATTGCAAGTATGGAGCTAGTGGTATCTTAGTTTCATCCTCTTGACTCATTATGGAATTCATATTATTAGCAAGCAAGGAAGACTAAAACCTCAACTCAAGGGAATCCCATTTTTATCATTATATTAGTTAATTGAATTTATCTTGTTGTTAGTGTTAATTTCAATTCCTTTTGCTTCTTTGTCTTGAAAACCGAAAAAAATACAAAAATATTGCTTTAGCTTAGATTACTTCATTAGTTTTAAAATTAAATTCTCAAAATGATTTCTCATAACTTCAAGGTCTTTGATCACTTTAATACTTAGAAACTTGGAAATTAATCTCCTCACAAAAACAACCTAGGTTGAGCTACTACGCTACATTTTCAAACCTAGTTTTATTTTGTGAACTCACACGACATGAGTTCATCACCCAAGCTGCGCACGAAGTTCAAGGAGTCTATTTAAGGATAAAAAAGGGTTAAGGTAGTGAACTTACCTCTCCTGTGTGTATTTGATATTCGTTCTAGTGTATTGATGCATGTTATTGCTTTACTTAATTGTGTAGAACATATTTGAATAATGAAGCTCTGTTTCTGTTTATACTCTGGCCATAGTTTTGTTGCATGAAACATTGAGCATGCAGAAATGTCATTATGGGGCATGCATCTAGATAAAGCTAACATGTCATGCACATAGCATATATCATGCATGAATATTGGTACTGTTTTGTATTGAGATTCTCCTGAATCTCACCCTCTCCTACCAACAATTTAAACAGTTGAAGATAGAAGGTATGCTGAGAGCAAAGAAGAGAACCGTACGAGGGGAATGCAGTGGTGGAACAAAGACGGGTTTTGGACACCCTAGTAACCTGTGCAGCTACATAATTTGTAATTGTTATATGCAATCCCTGTGAAGAATTTCTGTAATTATGCACATATTATCAGTAGATTTATGCGATTCCTATGTTGCCTACCGAAATGCGCATTGCTACTCTGATCAATAACAATAATAAGTGGTATGTAAAGCAGGGTCTTACAGAGACAAAATTTATTTCTATCTTTTATTAGCGGTAGAATTTCTACTGCCTATTCATCATATTGACAAAATTGAAATTCCTTCACTAATCAATTCATTATGGTGAAATTAGCACAAAATAATTTTGTCACTAGTTGAGTTCCATCGAAATTCCGTTGCTAAATTAATTATTGACAACATTTTGGTCACTTATTAGTTATTTTTATTATAGTAGATGTCATGTTTTTGTTTTCTTCATGGAGGAGCTTTGCCATGAGCTTTGGTGTACAAGCGAGCCTGTCAATCCAACCCATTTAAGTTATTAAGGGCCAGGCTTGTGTTTGGAGGGGTGTAGAGACAACTCAGGTTAGTCCTTTAGGGCAAAAAGTTTAACCAGCTAGCTGAAAAAAATGTTGTTGTAGAATTTCATTACAAACAAGTATTTTAACTAAAATTTGTATACCATCTTTTAAAAAGTTATTTATCATATATCTGCTCAAAATTTGGATGAAGAACAACAAATTGCCAGAAAAAGAATGTTGTTGTAACACCCCAAATTTTATTCACTAATATGCATTGTAATTATTTGTGGCATTTAATAAAATGGAAGGGTGAATTTTGGATAAATTGATTATGCTGCTAGTGAAATTTCCGGTGAGGCAATGAGTTGTCATGTGGTTTTGGATGACCAAATGATGACCAAAAAATATATATCCTTTTACAAGATGAAGGTAGGCATCCTAAACTTTAATTTAATAGGTAATGGGTAGTTTTTGGAGCTTTATTCAAAAAGTTATGAAGTTTTGAAGCTAGCCCAGAAAAACAGTCTATTTTCTAGAACATGTGTCCAAAAACTTAAATTCTAGGAATTTTGTGCTGCCAATTGGCTAAAGGCTATATTTTTCCTTGAAACTAGACTCAATAAGGGTTTCATGGCCTTAGGAATTACTCTAATTCAATGTCTACAAATTAAGTTATGATTTTTTAGAATTTGGGTAGAAAATTTGCCAAAATTGCCACTAAATCCGAAAATGAAAAAAAATGTGATGGCAAATTTGAAATTATAAGATAAATGGAGAAAAACCAATTGGGCTAATTGAAGGATCCTCCTAGACTTGAATATGGGCTTATTAGGGGAGCAGAGGTAGTTTGATTTTAGGGTTAAAGGTCATTTTTTCCCCGAAAGTATTGACTTGGGGCCAATTCTGCCTCAGAAGTTTTTTGAGGCCTAATTTTGCCTTTGGAAGTTTCAAATTTGGAGCAATTTTGCCCTTGTGTTAGTTGACCATTAGCCGAAGCAAATTTGCTCCAAATTTGAAACTTCTGAGGCAAAATTGCACCTTAATCCAATGACCATTAGTCAGGCGCATCGAACACCACGAGACGTGTTGTGCTCTTTCAACTGCTGGTCCTACTTCCTGTTGAGCCAAGGTGGGCAGGCTATTAAATAGAAAAGAGAACTCTTCCCAAGCTACCACGTCCCAGTTCAGGAATTTTGAACTGATTCCCTTTCGAAGTTCGTGTGCTGCATGCTATCAAACTAGTAATATTTTGACCCAATTTTTGTTATAGCGAGTACTGCCAAAAAGATTCGTTTGATGAGGTTATGGGAATTCGAGGCATAGTAAATGTTTTAAGGTTTCTTCGTGCTAGATAATGACCCTTAGTAAAACTGTGGTGTTAAAGGTATGTCGGTATGATATATGGTGATACATGATACGTGGTGATTTTGTCGTATGTCAATCCTAGAGGATCCGATCTGATGATACTGAAAGTTGGGGATAGGCTTGAATCAGATATAAGCTAAAATAGTGCTTGGATCGAGTTGTGAATCGGTTGCACTATAGATCTACTTCATGATAAAGGTGTGAATCTCATGAACCTTGTGGATAATGTTGAACCTTCAGTAATGTTTTGAGGAAAATATCCAAATACCATAGAGGTTAAAATAGGCGCTATTAATCCTGATTCTTAGCAAACCTATTGGGTATACTTAAGGAAAATGATTTCCAATTTGTGTGATGTTGAGGTTCTAGATTTCATGATGAACCTAAAAGTTGGGTTAGAGACCCTAGGCCGTAAAATCCTACTGCCAGTGATGTGGTAGTGGACTTATGTGTCTAAAGGCCTTAAGACCTAGTAGACTAGTGTGTCCTTAAGCTGGCAAATGTATTCAGAATGGTGTTGGGCTAGTGATGATCCGTGGAATAGAGGAACAAGATTCTTATGGACACTAATCTTCACAGAGGGGGATTTTGAAAGATTGCTAGATGTTAGCCTAGCATAGAGAAAGATTATGATCATAAAATATTCCCTTAAAGGATTGATTAAGGTGATAGCTCTCTAATAAAGTGAGAAAAATCAAAGTGCTTGGTGTCATAAAAAGGAGATATTTATGACAACTCTTCCTTCATCTTTTTCACTACATTTCCATGACACAAGCCAGCAAGAGAGAGTGAGTGAATGATTTCTTGAGGGTTAGAGAGAAGGAGGAGGAAAAATCACAAGGTAAGCTTGATTCCTTTATGATTTAGCTCCTAATTGATGAAATTCCCTCTCTAAGCTTCCCTTCTCCATGATTCCATGTGTTTAGCAAGTAAATTTCAAGGTTTGAAGAGGAAGAGGGTTCAGTTAGAGAGATAAAGGAGAAAGCCAAAGGTAACTTCAAAACCCTCAAATCTTCAGTGTTATTGTTGTTGTGGTTGGTTTGTTTTGGATTTGCAGGTTTGGGAAGTGATATCTCTAAGGGGTTATGCTGCCTAAATTTCATCAAATCTTGTGTAATTAAGTGTTTAAATGGTTAATCAAGTGATTAGGAGTGAAAAGGGGCAAGCTTTCGGTGTTAGAAATCAAAACCCACAATTTCCCTTTTTCTTGACCTAGGCTTCGGTCAAGTCCAGAAGTAGGGGTAGGAGTTGGATTTTCAAGAAATTGATGATTCTATTGTGTTCAAGAGGGAAAATTAGGTGAGGTTGATATTGAAAACTTTTTCAAAAAAGCCCTAGAAAGTGAAATTACGAAAATGCCCCTAAAACCCTCATTAAGAGCTGGCAAGGGTAAAACTGTCATTTGGTAGTGAATTTATGAAACTGAGGTAAAAAATGGATTCCTTGGGCAAAAATATGTAAGAATAGCCCATGTTAAAATTTTTGAAAAAGTACGGTTGGACCAGGTACAACGGGGGGCCCGGCCGAGTCCCTAGAGGCATTTTGGTAATTTTTCAATATAGAATAATATAACTGTAAAAAACACTTTGGAAGTCTCTAAAGTGGTACATGAATGGGTTTTTAACCTAATTCTTGTACATTTGGAATTGTAGGACCCGATTGATAGCCTATTTAAGGGTTAAGGCAGTAACTTTCTCTCTCATACACTATATGATTATTGATATGTTGTATGTTGTTGTATTTTGTGATATGAACATGGTGCCTAGGGCACATTACTTAGTTGTGGTCAGGGATCTAACTGAGGTATACAGATATTACCTAAATGTAGTCGGGGGCTCTGCTGAGGTACACGGACATGTAGGGGATCCAAACAGTTATTTGGCCCTAAGCATTGTATACACACACCTTATGATATGAACTTTCATTTTACATTATATGGTGCATTGCATATTTAATTTTCACATTTTATATGATTGATTGTATGTTACTACTGAGATTCTTTTGAATCTCACCCTTTTTCAAAAGCAGAAGCTAGTGGCTCCAAGGGCAAGACAACGAATATGTAATGACCCAAAATGTGAATACGGGATCATGACTCCAAAAGTGGACGTAATAAACGTTAGTCAAACACTTTTGGAGAATACAGTGTGAGTATTGATCCAAATGACCAAATTAGCAGTACAAAAGTGCCTAAACCCAATATTTAAGCTCAATCATGGTGACAAAGCTTAAGTTGAATTAAAAGTGAAGGGAATGTCGCATGGTATGAGAAATGGAATCAAATAATGTGTTAAGTGGTAATCCAATTGAAAATTTCGTAGTCAGGGACAAAACGAGAAGAAAGAAATTTACCAACCAATTAGTCAGCAACCGAAGAAGAAATTGACTAATAGCTAAAAGAATTGTGAAGTGTGACTAAATGGCTAATAGAATTGGTTGGGTAACCATACAGTTACATGTCTAATGAGGAACCATAGGATTGGGACATGTGGCATTATATAGATAAATTATAGGGTGTTGAAAAGTCAAAGAAATGATTTTTAATTCATTTCCTTTCCCTCTCTCCTCTCCAAGTCGATAAAAGGGAATGGGAAAAGATGAATATGAGCTCATTAATCATTTCTCACTCTGCTCCATGCTCAAAGACATCCAAGCAAGGAAGAAGAAAAGAAAGAAGAGTTTGAGAATGTGAGATCTTTCTCTAGCATTTTGACCTTGAAGATGGCTTCTATTGCCAAAATCCTCTTCTTTAATTTTGTTCCTCTTGTTAAAAGCTTCAATTATATTGTTTTAGATTTTCAAGAGGTGGTATTTGGTGAACTCAAGAAAATCTAGCGGAAGAGGAATCAAAGAACAAGCTTGGCAAAGTGAAAGAGTAAGCAAAAGCTATCTTTTGACACCTATGTTGTGGTCATTGGTTGAGTATCTTGATTTCTGGAATTTTGCCCTAATTTTTGTGTAATTAGGGTTTTAGAGGGTTTATGGTGTTTCGTTAATGGTATTGGTGTTTTGTGGTGTCCATTGGTTAAATGGAATTGATTTGGGAATTGAATGTGAAGTTTGGTAACTAGTGAGATTTTGTGTAATTTCTACCCCAAAACAGAAATTGTGAAAGGAATGTGAATTTGGTTATTTTGATGTTTCCATTGGATTCCATGCGAAAAATTGTGTGGGAGTTGTCTTGGTTATGGATTCTAGACCATTGGAAACATTGGTTGAAAATTGAAAATTTTGTCAAGTGAAAACTTTGTGCAGGGTAGTCGGATTGTATGGTAGTTTTGAATGAGTAAATGGTGTCAAAAAATTATGAAACTTTCCATCCTAATAGTAGACATGCCAAGCTTTAAATTGATATATAATGGTTGTCATTTTGATATGTGTCCTAGAAGTTATGTATTTCCAAAATTTGAGGTTGAAACTGGACTTAATTCTGGAGCAGTATGGACATTTGTTGAATTATGTATTTTTGTGGTGGTGGCTGGTAGTGGTTCATATTTTTTTCTGTATAGAGAACTTAAATAGCTTTCCATAGGCTTTGGAATCACCCCATTTCAAATTTTTAGAATTAGTTATGATGTTTGGAAGTTCAGCCAAGGAACATGATTTTTTTGGCTACCGCTAGAAGGGTCTTGGACAAGGTCTAAAAGTTTCTAACCTGTTTTTGGTTGCAGCCAACCCCCAAAAATCAACATTTTGCACTTCTAAAATGTGGTTTTTGGTATAGTTCTTTTCAACCCTTTAGGTATTTGTTTGGGCTTCTAATATCCACCTAAAGGTCTCAAATGATAATGAATAACTCATCGTCCATGATTATGATTTAGAGGACTTGACGTCTGCCCTGAGCATGTGAAATCGGTGCTTGAGAGGGAATGGAAAGAACAAGGTAGTGATTCTTTCTCTTGTATCATGTATAATACTTGTATGTTTGTGTTTATCATTGAATTGTGAAGCAAGTGGTAGGTGAATACAGTGAAAGCTGTTGTGACAATCGTCACACATCATTATGAATATAGCAAAAGCTATCGTAATTCCGTGGAAGTGAATACAATGAATGTTGTTGTTTATACCCACAAGTCCCAATAGAATGCACAGGTAAGGGTAGGCTAGCCAAAAGTCTCGGTAGAATGTACAGGTGAGGTCGTTACATGTTTATGCCGTTGTGAACACAGAAAAAGCTGTCGTAATGCCGTGGAAGTGGATACGACAAAAGTTGTTGTTATTTATACCCAAAAGTCCCAGTAGAATGTACGGGTGAGGTCGTTACATAAAAAGGTGCTGTTTTTGTTAATTGCTGCTAAGAGTATTATTGTGGTATCATTTTGTGATAATTGCTTACATGCCTTGTTTATTATATATTATATTATTGAAATTGTTACTACTAAATTCCTATGAATCTCACTCTTTCCATTACTAACCTATAGCTAAGGCAAACCAATAGAAGGAGAAGCTGGTATACAAGGAAGGTTAAAGTTCGTGATTGGGAAATTAGTTTTTGTTGGTTATCAATATTGGGATACTTGTATTTGTAAATGTAGACTGATGTAATATATTTGTGTAATTGTCTATAATCCCCATTTGAAATGGGCAAAAATGTCATATAGTCTCTTATAGTTAAAGGTTGAATCTCGGGTGTTGTCGGGAATTTTGTTGGGTACTCTAATATAAATGAATGGAATGGTACCGAGCAGGCCAAATAGTTTTGAAATGTGGGCATAAGACTTGATTAAAACAAATTGTGAAAAGTTTGGGAAAAACCCTCTTTACCACATGCCCAAGTCCTGTCTTGAAGTTGGCAATGGAATGAGTTTTAAATTATTCTCTGGTCTCTCGCTTGCTTTATGACATGTTTTAAACCATATTAACGGCTACGAAGGTATAGGGTTACAGAATACGATCGGTTGAAGGTTGCGGATCCCAATGTAGGAGTTTTTGGTTATATTAGTCAAATTTTAATATTTTGGACAATTTGTATGCATATTATTAAACCCCAAGGGGAAAACCAGTAAAGTAATCAAGTACCTTGTCTCAATATATCAGTATATTTACGCTATTCCTGTGTTACTCATCGAACTGCTCAAAGGCTACTCTGATTAAGGTTAATGGTAAGTGGTATGTGAGATGGGGATTTACAGTTGTTGTAAAATTTACCAAAACAATTGAACCCATCTTGAAAAAATTGATAAATTATAGGTTCTTGTAGCGCTCGAAATTTGAAAAAAAATGAAACTGCTGCCAAAATTTTAAAATCAGAATAATTTTGGAAACTTTTTTAAAAAAGAAAAATTGGCCTTCACAAAAACTAGATAGAGTTCGGGAGTTGATTGTGCGTAGAAAAGGTGTTAGCCACCGTACAACACCTTTTCATAAGGACAGTTACCCTAAGTAAATTATTTAAAAATGAATATGGCCTTTAATTTTATTATAATTACCCATATAAAAAAGAATATTTACAAAAATAAATAAAATGAAAACTAAAGAAAAAAGGAACATTTATTTACAAAAAGAAAATAAGGAAAAATATATTTTATTTACAAAATCAGATTTGACTTAGGAAAAAGTCTTATGGCTTACGTACCCTTTAGAGTGATCAAAATCCACATAGTTCGAGAGGTATAAATGTGTATCAGTTTGTGTTTTTTAGGAAAAAGTTCCTTTATTATTATTTTTTTTGGAGAAAAATGTTTTTTTTTGTTGGTTTTTATTTTTTTAATTATGAAAGCAATTTCTTAATTTTTATTAGAAAAGATTTTTGAAAGGCTTTTAGATTAAACTTCCTGAGGAGATTCCTATAATCTCACATGTAAGAATAATCGATTTAGGCTAAGGAGGCTTGATTTTGGCTGAGGAAGCTCTAAAAGCCTCACACTTCGTAAATCCCTTTGGAAATCAATTTTATTTATTTTGATCAAAAGAAAGATTTTTATTTTTAGGTTTAACTTATAAGAATAGTGGATTTCCAATAGACAAGCAGTAATCACGTGATCAACATATTATTCATAACAGAGGATTCGAAAATATATATAGTGAGAGCATGTATCTCTGATGCTTTGAGTCTTGCTGCAAAAGAGACAAAATGAAGCAACCATATAATAAAATGAGGGAAGGGGACATGGAAGGAAAACATATAGCAATTTGATCCCAACAAAACCATGATGAACTACATTCACCCATGGCATATCATAATATATTCTATGGAGTAAAATAAAGTTATTGGTCAAGCTTACATTATTATTCATGCTCCATATGCCAAAAACCCATCCAAATCCAGTGGCAACCATGGTGTAAGAAGTTTTATATAACAAAAACATTTTGATGGTTAGCTCTGGTTTTAAAGATGAAGAGAGCATGTTGATGGTACCATGGAGACAACAAATGAGAGAAAAGTATCAAAGTGAGTACATATACAAACCAAAAGGTGAGGCTATCATTCACAAATGGATAAAATTATATACAATCATCACAAGAGCATGGGCTTTGCTTATATATCAATCAAAATTATATTTGATTCTACCCTCTAGCCATTAAATGCTTAAGCTTGAATATGTGACAATCATCACAAGAGCATGGGCTTTGCTTGTTTTTTTTTTTTTTCCTAAAAAAAGAAAGATAAGAAAAGGAAAAGAGAAAAGAGAAGGAAAATGAATCAATCCTCATCATATTGGATTCCTTCCTCTAGCCATTATGTTGAAGCATCACATATTTGACAACAACCATAAGAGCATGGGCTTTTCATAGGGGTACAAGAAAAAACAAGATAAGAAATATGAATAATAGATTTTACTCTCTTTAGGCACCTCTAACCATCCCTTGCCTCTTTTCTCTCCTCATGTTCTTTTGTTTTTGCTCTCCCAATTTCTTTTTTTATCTCTTGCTTCAACCCTTGCTCTCCTATTTATAGCTCAAAGTAGGGTTTTCTTCATAAATGCATTTTTTATTTTTTATTTTTGTCTTTTATTATTTTGTTTTTGTATTTTCTATTGATACAACTTTTTAACTTGACCCAATCATTATCAATGAGAGATTTTTTTTTTAATTTTTAATTTTTCATTATTTTTCCCATAAGTAATTTCCTAATTTGAACCTATCAACATAAATGAGAGATATTTTTTATATTTTTTAATTTTTATATTTTTGTTCCTCCACAATGACTTCATACTAAATTTCCTAATCCAAATATCGATCAACATCAATGAGATGAATTATTTTAAAATTTATTGTCATTTACTACAAACCTCATTTGCAAGACAATCACTATTAAGGATGATCATTTTTCAAATTTTAATTATAATCTAATCGCCATCAATATTATTTGTGTATTAATTTAGATGTGTAGCAACAAGGAGGACTTTTCTTATTTTTCATTTTTTATTATTTTTGAGTGGAGTCCGGACAAAATAGGGTATTCACAATTCTAATATAATTTTATTAAATTTAAAGATTAGTCAAAGTCTATCAAAACGTTAAAAAAATGTGTTTAAACACTCTAGCGTAATATTAAGTTAAAAAGATATATAAAAGGTAGATTCTATCAAAAGAATAATAAAACAATGTGGCAAAAGACTTTTGTATTCATAAGTAACGTAAATTCTATATTCCTTGACTAAAAAATATTAGGTATACTCAACATTGGCTACATGCACAATTTGCATGCGGTCAGCCACGCCTAGTGGTATGGTTTAGTTTCTTTTCCCATGTGTTTAAAAAAAAAAACATTGGCTACATACATAGTCTTTTTTTAATTCATTTACATAAAATCTTTTACAAATCACAAGTTTCAGACAAAATTTGCAATTAGCATGATCAAATATTGTTGATGTCTATGACAGTGATGAAGATGAAAATGATAATAATGTTGATGTTGCTGATCGCGCTACTAATATTAAGCTGTTTGGTTTGTGTTTTGTCTAATTTATTTAGTTTTGATCCCTATGACAATAGTTTATCAGTATTTTGTTGGATTTGGTTTAAGCTGTTGAATATTGGACAATAGTTTGACACTATAGTTTGCTAATATTTGTGATTTGAATTAAAGATGTCATGAGATATATTGTTTCATTTTTTACTTTTTCAAATTAGGCTAAAATAAAAAAAAATAGTAAAAATGTTTGGAGCCCGCGGGCCACCCGGAACCTGCATGTCTGAAGTCCATGTTTAAAAAATAACGATTTTCTTGGTAAATAGGCCTTTAAAGCTTGAGCCTGTCGAAGGCCCATATTTTACGGTCCGGCCGGCCCGTATAAGTAACTGTAGTAAGCAAACATGTAGAACTAAGAAAGTAATTGCAGACTCTTGGAACTAGAGGCTGTCAAAAAGTTCATCTGTATGGAGAGGCGACACCGATGCGCATCCTTCATATATTTTTAGCAAGCCAAATCAGCTTAGTATTCATTCCCATAGCAGCTTTCACATTCTCTAGATCACTTGTATCTACTTTTCTGTGCAAGCAACAATAATCACAACTTCATCATCTTTTAGGGATCAATCTAACAATAATTTGTTTCTATAACCCATTACTACATTTGGAAAAAAGATTATATCCAAACAGTTGAAATATCAAAAAAATTACTTCACTGTAACGCCTTCCTTTCTTTCAAACAGTTCATTCAAGAATTTATATGAACCACCATAGATATCCTCTGCAGCAATGATTTCATCACCTGCATTCAAGTTATAAAAGTAAATGATGGAAAAAATCAATCATTTCAGTATACACAATTTCTGATGAATACTGCAAGAAAATATGTTCACAAGCAGTCCCTATTATAATAAAGTTTTATGAATTTCGATACATGTATTAAGGATAAAAACTAGAGTTATGATGCAAAAATTCCCAAGAATTCATACAGAAAGTGTAATTAAAAATACCCATAAATATTTTTTGGGTGTAAAAATATCTATTAACTTTAAAAATCAGAGAAAAATAACAGCTATTAAAAACACTTTACATCCGCTACTTTTTGTAGTGGGACCCATTGTCTTCTTCCTCTACAAAAGGTAACAGACCTTGCATGATTTTAACGGTTGCATTATTTTTGCTTCAACTTTAAATTTTATGTATATTTTCGTATCCGAGAAAAGTTTGTGTATTTTTGCATGTTAGGTATACGTTCATATAGATATTTTTGCACCTTAATCCAACAAACTAGTATGAGGAAATGCACAAGTTCACAAACAGCGGTCATAGCAGTCATTCCACTAGCGAAACAAAAGGCTTTATCTGCGTTATCAAGCTGTGCCAGTATCCTAATAACACAAATAAAGCCAACTCAGTATGGAAGGAAGAAACAACGATAGACGAACAACATCAAGAATAGTTGTATTCACTTTTCCAATGTATCTCGGGTAGGATTTCCATCTCTAGAATAGCGATATTTTCCAAATTCAGTTGCGGAAGCCTACAGGAAATTAAAAAATGCATAGAAAACAAGTAGAATATGAAAAATAATATAATGTCATGGAACGAATATGCTAAATACATAATTACTTAAGATCAATCTCAGCAAGTGTGTATATATATATCAAAATTTTCACCATTTTGAAAGTAGCAGTTTGGTAAATTGGTGTAGAAGTTGCTTTATAAGGATCAAAGTCATCATGGCAATGCAATAACATTGTAGACAAGCTAGCTAGGTTCACGTGTCTGGTTTTCTGCAAATAGAATAAGCAAAAACTATTAACATATACAGCAAAAATCTCACATACACGCACCCACACAAAGATTGTAATTAAACACATGAAACACATCACAAACCACAAGTAGGAACCACATTAGTGCCCTCTGCCAAAGCAGGTTTTCCATCAGTCGGCTTCAACGTTCGGATATAACTATTTACTCTGAACCTCTGTGCATGGATGGGTTTGTTTGACTTGAAATTGACAAATCCCAAGCTCTCCCACGCATTTCCAGCACTTGCACTCTAAAACACAATAAAGAGAACCGTCACCACACACAATATATATATATATATGAGCTGTCCACAATTCAGGTTTATTGCCCATTAATCACATAATGATCGTTGTTACCTTAATAGCGACCAGAGTGATGGAAGGGCTGGTGAGAAAAATAGAGGCCAATGCCATGACTGAAGATGAACAAAGAGATAGGTTTTTCTTATACTCTGCTAGGTCGTGGAGTCTCAATTTGATATAGAATCAGAGCCATGCATGCACTTATATATACACAAACGCAAGCTCACATTTTATTTTTTTTAATAACAGGCACAGTACGGCGAGTCATATTTTGGGGATTTCCCATTACTGGTGGAAGCTGCCTTTGGCTGATAAAAAGAAAAAGATGGTGAAACCAATGTAGAGTTGGTCTAGCAATGTAAGGCCCTACTAAATCCTTTGATTCTTGAGTTTGAGTCCGGGATGATATATCTGTGATAGGAGTGGCAGCTACGAACCCGAATTGGATACTAGATAATAATATAAAAAAAACGGAGATATGGTGGAAGGATCCCAAGTTTTTCCTTTCACTCCTCACACACTCTGTAATAGGGATCCAGTTTCCCTGTTCATCATTTTGATGAGCAGGGAAAGCTAGTCAGATCTGGACCGTCCAGATTTGATCTGGACGATCTAGATGTCATTTTTTTCAAATATGATTTTTAAATAGAAAAAAATCATTTTTTGAAAAAATATTAGTTAAGAGATTATATTTATTTTAGATTCTCTATCTATTAAGATAATGTTTTTAAAAAAACAAAAATTTTAAAAAAATGAAATTTGAATCGTCCAGATCTGGATAGCTTTCCCTGCTAATCAAAATGATGAACACGGAAAATGGATCCCTGTAACAGATATGATTATTGTTATTGTTCACACATAAAAAAAGGGCGAAAGGATACACAACAATATTATGCGCACAACACGAGCAATGATGAGGGTTTTCCTAATTAATATAATATGGGGACTCTTGAAGGTAGAAATCTTCCAAGACTTGCCACGTGCTTAATTGGTTGAGAAGAGAAAATGAGGAAAGCAATTTTCTCTCCTTGGTTGAGCTGGTGGAGAAAATCACGGAGGAGAAAAGGTTATTATATATTGTCCTTAATATAAGAGTTAATTGACTAATTTAAATAGATTAAATAAGAAAAAATTTCAATAAAATACCACTTGAACTTCAAAATCTCAAATAAGTGATTTGACAAAAATTTTAGTTGTTAATCCCATTACTCTTATTGTCAACAAAATCAATTTGAGATTTTGAAGTTCAAATGGTATTTTTTTGAGATTTTTTCATTAAATAAGCAAGTTATGTTAGTTATTTAATTTATAACAAATATAATTAGGGTTTTTTAAAATATCATATTTTATCATAACTATGCTTAGATAGAAACTCTTTAATGTGTGCAATCAACATGGTTACTTTGGGAAAAAAAATATAAATTTGGAAGAAAAAACAAATTGAGGTCTTTCATATAGGACCAAATCCAATTTCCAACTAGCTTTTATATTAAGGAGATGATTAGTATTACGGACAATAATAATGTTCCTATTTTCATGCTAATATTTATATATAATAAAATGTCTATAACAATCATAATATATTGCAAAATGGAATTTAAATAATTTTCATCTTAACCTTAAAAAAAATATGTAATACCCCTAAATTCATTTACAAAAATCCCATGTATATTTATTGTAATAAATAAAATAAAATGGTGAATTTTGGTATATTTGGAAAGACAAAAATACATTTAGTAAATGCCACACAAAAATTGGGCCAATATAAGACAAAGTATAATTTTTGTCTTCCAAAAAGTCTATTCTTGAAGCCCAAAATAATGAATGGAAGAAAAAAAAATTTAGGCCCAATTAATTGAGAATTTTAGCCAAGAAGAAGGAAAAGGAAAAAGCCCAAATTAAACACAAAATATATAAGGGCAAAAAGGTAATTTTCCATAAAAGCAAGAAGCTAATTATTTTTTCCTTTTCTAGGGATATATTTCAGCCAAGAGAAAGAAGCAAGAGGCAATAAATATTAGGAGATAATCATGCTTAAATATGGAGAAATTGTAGCCAAGAGAAAAGGGAAAATCGCTAGTAAATACCAAATAAGGAAATTAATTTCTCTTTGCCACCAACAGACATGGGGTACTGAACTGTCATTAAAATTGAACGTAGAAAGACAAAAAAGCCCTTAGTTTAGTTTGGAAAGATGACACTATAGGCAGAAGTAAACAATTAATTTTATTACAGTGGCTTGTTCAGCTATCATGTTTGGTAAGTGCGGTGATGCGAATCTTCTTTTGTGGCCGTCGATCATTGTGGAGTCCGCCGGAGGTCGATCACTGTGGAGTCGATGAATCACTCTGAAGCCCTTCTTCATATTTCAGTTTTTGATGGAGGTAATGATTTGTATATTGGTTGTGGAACTTAGTATTGTGCATTGTTGTGTGTGTGAGTAAGGAAATAGTAAATATAATTGGGGTTCCTTAGATATTATGAGTTTGACCATTATTGTGAAGTTTTTTATTTTAGTTGATGTGGATTTGTATATTGTGTATTGTGTATCGTGTGTATTGTGTGTAATGGGTATTGTTGCCTGATTCTTGCTGGAAGTAATAATATTGCAATGGAGATTCACATGTGATAGCCATTATGTGCAATTAATCTTCTGTTTTGTGCGATGGATCTTTTTCATGCTAGAACCAATGGTCATCCACGATATGTGCAAAGGATGATCCATTATGTGCCAATGATCTTCCATTGTGTGCAATTGATCTTTCGTATTGGGTATTGTTACCTGATTGTTGCTGGAAGTAATAATTTTTTTCTATGTTTGGGTAATATTGCTTGCTGGTTTTAATGAAATTGAGTTTAAAGGCATTATGTGGTGCTTCTTTACAGTGTTGAATGTTTTGAAAAAAAATCTTCAATGAAGCAGTTCGACTGTGCATGTTTTATTGCATATTAGTTTATTATAGGTGAAAGTATATTTACATATTGACTAGTTTATTATAGATCAGACATATTATAAAATTCAGATTAGTTGACATTAAAGCCATATTGTTACAGGTCTAGAGTTAATGTGATGAATAGAGTACAAAAGGAAATATATTGTCTCTTCCACATAGATGAGAAGATTGTCACTGATCAAGGGAGGACTCAATATGTGGGTGGGAGAGCAAATGGAAGAATGGCAAGAGAAGGAATGTTGCTCAAGGAGCTTAGAAGAACAATATGTTCATGTCTTGGTATTAAAGGTAATGCATTGCAGTTAAGGTGCACACTATCAACATTAGATGAAAACATTATTGTAGACATTGAGGATGATGAAGGAGTGGAACAAATAGTAAAATTTAATGACAAATGTGCACATTTGTATATAGTTGAAGATGTTAGTGAGTAGATAGATGAAGAACAACCAATGATAATTTCTGAAAGATAAGTTATATGAAATATTTAGTAGTGTTTTGAAGTGGTAGGAAGAATGAGTTATTAACTGACAATAAATTTTGTGTATGTTAGAGACCATGAAAGGATCATATGGGTTATGTATTGTTGGATCATTATCAAGTAGGATATCAGAATATCTTCCATACGTAATTCAAAGTACACCTACACCTATCCTTGAGCATGGTGCTGAGAAGTGGAAGGAATTGCTTTCAGGTCCTCCCAAGAGGTTTATAAATGTTGTTGAGTTCAAAATGTTCATATCGTTATCTAGCCCCTCAAGTGTTTTTGAATTAGGGGCTCAATGCAATGGTTTATGCATTTTGTAAATGTTGTAAATGCTCACCCAAGTTGTTAATTTTTTGTTGTAATTGGGTACCATCTGCTTTATTTTTTTGTTGTAATTATATATATTAATCTTGTATATATATAGTAGCACCATAGCTTGTGCTCACTCTTTGTAAAAGAACTACTATATATGATATAATATGAACGTTTTTGCATTTCAACCAAACGTTGTCAACATAATTTGCATTATTATGCTCACTTGTATTGGATGACCATTAGGCACGTATGAAAAAGATCTATTGCACAAAATGGGAGGTCAATTGCACATCATGGAAGAGTAATTGCACAAAATGGAAGCTCAAGTGCATATCATAGATGATCAATTGCACATCATAAAAGATTAATTGCATAAAACAGAAGATCAATTGCACTTCATAGAAGAGTAATTGCACAAAACAGAAGATCATTGGCACATAATGGATCATCATCCTTTGCACATAGGGTGGATGACCATTGAACACGTATGGAAAAGATCAATTGCATAAAATGGAAGATCAATTGCACATTATGGAAGAGTAATTGAACAAAACGGAATATCATTGGCACATCAAGGAAGAGTAATTGCACATAATAGAAGATCATTGGCACAATGGATCATCCTTTACACATCATGGAAGAGTAATTGCACAAAACGGAAGCTCAATTGCATAAAACGAAAGCTCAATTACACAAAATGGAAGAGTAATTGCACAAAATGGAAGCTCAATTGCACATCATGGAAGATCAATTGCACATCATAAAAGAGTAATTGCACAAAACGGAAGATCAATTGCACATCATGGAAGAGTAATTGCACAAAACGGAAGATTAATTGCACAAAATGGAAGAACAATTGCACATCATGGAAGATCAATTGCACAACATGGAATATCAATTGCACAAAATGGAAGATAATATTTTGTACGTATATAAGACTTTATCAACATTTGGATGATCTAATGTGTAATGTGTAAATTGCACAGGAACTCCTTGTTTAACAAAGTCACATATATAGAGATAGTTTACTATATTGCAAAATGAAATACAAACGTCCCTACTTTGTAGTTAAAACATAAATGAAAATAACTACTTTATCTTCTTCTTAGATCTCCAAACTTCAATGCTACCCATTATCCATCCCTGATATTTGTTCTTCGCATAGATAACTAGCCACAACACCACATCCACCCTCTTTTGATCCATGTCTTCCTAAACATAAAAAGTTTTAAGTTAGATCCAATCATATTGTAACATGTAATATAAAAATTTACTCACATTAGGCATTGTGAAACCATTCCACTTAGGCCTCCTAATATTTTCCCACATTTGCAGCCACGATATAACATACATTCCATAGTCCCATCTAAATAGAAATAAAAAAGCAAAACATTAACATACGATGGATACATCTATATATACAAGAGTGTCCAACAAATAACAAGCTGAGTGCACCGGACAGATGTGAGAAAGCAAGTTCAAGTACCAAGTTGGACAAGTATGCTATGCACTACGAGTTTACACATGAATAAAACTATTATTTGAATTGTCAACTAATGAAACAAAGAAGAACATGCAGCATGGTGTAAGACCCATGAACAAACACAGGATACACAAATGAAATATCAGATATAGATATCAACATGCCAAGAGCAATTGGTTCAATACTATCAAAACAACATATGATTAAATGAATAGAAAACACACCGTTTATTGTTGTTGTGATCATTCCCATGCCAAAAAGAATTGTCTGCATTAAGTCCTATTCTATCTCTCATAGAGCGCTTAGTCCCAGCTGTAGGAAGAGAAGAAGAAAAAGAAGCACCTGACGCAAACAGATCCCTCTTCACAACCTAAGCTCAATTACATAGTAAGTCATTAAGGAAAATCCAACCAGTGGCATCTCAATCGAACATTTAAATGCCCAGCGAAAATTAAACTCTACAATGATTTTGTTTCCATTATATGGAACTAAAGCGCGAGAGCTAAGGGCCCATGAAGAATGTAAAATTGAACCCAAAAAGAAAAAGTAGCAGAGCCTAATCGAAAGTGCATATTTCTCCAAAAGCGGCCAGGAACAAAAATACAACTCAGTTTAATCGTCATTATTTGGTCGAGCACGTAGAAATGAACCAATTTAAATGATCAAGCAAGTCATTGCCAATATAGCACAAAGTACAAAACTCCTAGTACCTCAAATTTAATAAAAAGAAATAAGAAACCTTACCTGAATGAAGGAGGCAGTTAGGTTGGAGGAGCATGCGATGGTCGCTTGAGGACTAGGTGCCGGTGGCGGCCGTTAGAGGAGCATCCCGAGACGACACTACCAATGGACACTAGCCAAGGAGACACCGGCCGTTGGAGGAGCACCCGGAGATAATAAAGCTAAAGGACATGAGCCAACGAGACGGTGACTGCTGGAGGAGCACCCTAAGACGACACTGCCCAAGGACTCGAGTCAACGAGACGGCGACCACTGGAGGAGTAGTTGGAGACGACACTACCAAAGGACACAAGCCAAGGAGACGGCCGAGTGAGGGGAGACGACGCTGAACTTCTGCAGAATGCTGAAAATGGAAGAGGAGAAAGGGATGCAAAATGTTTGTCTTGAAATTTCTCACCAAACAAATAAAGAAAAGACGGGGATTAAGAGGGTTGCTGGGATGCCTGAGGAGCCGTGCACTTTCTCCTTCCTCCAGCCTAAAATCGTCTTGTCAAACTAAGGGCTTTTTTGTCTTTCTATGTTCAATTTTAATGGCAGTTTAGTACCCCATGTCTGTTGGTGGCAAAAAGCAATTAATTTCCTTATTTAGTATTTACTAGCGATTTTCCCATGAGAAAATGAAGAAAAGTCAAAAAATTAAAAACATGGGATAATTTAATATTAAAATAGTAATATTTTTAAGGAGGTGGAAGAGATATTTGAAGAGCTAATTAAGCTCTTCCAAAGGCCAACATTTCATCCAAAATAGAAAGAGGGGGAGAGCTATTTGAAGAAGCAAGAACAAGAAGGAAGCTAGTGGTTCAAGAAGCAATCAAGGTGAGTTGATAGTGAAATTCTTGTGATTAAGCCTTCTAAATTATGTATAACTCTTTCTAGTCTCTACACCATCTTGAAATACACTTGTAGCAAGGCAAAATCAAGAGAAAAAGAGATAGAGGTGCCATGGTTTAGAGAGAAAAAGAAGAGGAAATCAAGGTAAGCTTGAAAACTTGTCGTATCTTGATGATTTATGCTTGTTGTTGGTGTTTTGGTTGGTTGTGGTTGATTTTGTAATTTGGGATGATGAAATCCCAAGGGGATATTTTGCCCAATTTTCCATTAATCATGGTCAATAAGTGTTTAAGAGATTAAATAAGTGATTAAAGGTGGAAAGGAGGTGATTGGTTGGTTCAAATCAAGAAAACATAATTTCCCCTTTTATTTTTCCTTTTTCGACCAAACCTGGAACCAGATGTTAGAGTTGGAATTTTGTGTTTTTGATGATTTCATTGTGTTTAGAATGGAAAATTATGTAGGGTACATGTGAATTGTGAAGTGTGAAGGCATTTGGGTGTGAAATGACAATTTTACCCCTAAAACCCTAAGTTATGGGATGCCAAGGGCATTTTCATCTTTTGAAAATGAATTTGGAAAATCTGAGGTCAAAAATGGATTTTACATGCGAAATTGTGTAGGAATAGCCTGGGTCATAATTTTTTGAAAAGTATAGTTGGACTGAGTATAAAGGGGCTTGATCAGGTCCCTAGAGCATTTTGGTAATTTAGCTATTTTAAGTCAAGATAACCAACTACATGAGTTTGGAATAGTACATGAATGGGTAATACCTGAATTCTTGTAAATTTGGAATTTTAGGACCAGATACTTTGCCCGAGCCGGATCGGGGTTAAGGAGCCATTAGCGAGCAGAAAAGGGATTTAAGGTAATAAATCTATCTATCATACACTATGTAAATGTTTATATGCTTAGTGTAAGCCATCTTCTATGATATGAATAATGAACACACACTATTTAGCTGCATGCGGTAAAAGCATAAGTACTGTCTAATGGGAAAAGCGCAAGTATCATTTGGCCTAGTGAGGACCCAACTATGATACACAGTACAAGGGGGCATATTACCTAGTTATAATCTAGGACCTAGCTGAGGTACACAAACAAATAGGGTCTAAATAGTCAATTTGGCCCTGAACAGTGTGTACACATAGGATTGACAATGTTATTGTTATGGTACATTATATGTTGCATTGCATATTTATCTTTCGCATTTTATGTGACGGGTTGCATGTTACTACAGAGATTCATTTGAATCTCACCCTTTTCCTAACATTTAAAATATTCCAGTACAAGGCAGTGGCTCAAGGGGCAAAAACTTAACTACCGGCGATTGAGGGTTTCGGTTCAATATCAGGAGCTGACATTGGTTATCCTTAGTTTTTGTTAGTTTTGAGAATTTTGTATATATTTTTCAAACCCTATGGGGATCTTCTATAATGTAAACAAGCACTTTATATCAATATGTTTATGTTATTTCTGTATATCCTCTTACCTTTGCGTTTATTACTCTGTAAACATCAAAATGTGAAGGGGCTTGATAAAATATATTGTCCAGAGTTAATTTTTTTATTTTCCAAAATTGTTTTTGCACAACGACATTAAACTTTATTCAATTAGGTGGAGTTGATACATAAATCAAGGGATATCGTTAGTGCTCTACTAACCATATTAAAACTCATATAGTTTGCCTTACTCACATTTCTTTATACAATGATTTCAAAGTTTTTAAAAATGCAGAGTGGTATTACATTAAGAAGCAATACACTATAATGAAGATGATACCAACAAAAATTTATGGTGAAATTTTAAAATAGAGTTTCCCCACCAAGTTTTCTTTTCCACTTTTTTTTTTAAAAGACCAACAGTTTAGGAGAAAACAAGAGGATGTCCTATGTTATGTTTTCACTATTATGTTGTCACTCTAGGCATCCAATATAGTTTTTCCTTCTGTTCATTTTTCAACCAAGGGCTAAAGTGCATTACGTCGGTGTTGATCATAACAGCAGATTTCGATCGGTGTGGTTTTGTTGTTCCTTTTGATTTGATCGAGATGACGTGTGTTAGAGATTGTGATCCTATATAATCTCTTTCTTATAACAATAATATTAATAGTATTTAATTAAATCATTTATCCAAACACTATCATATAGTTCTGAAAGACTATTGATTATTAAAACATGTTAACCATAATAGAGAAGTTTAAAAAAATTTTCAAAAAGACTCTTGTCGTTGAAAAAACAAAACTTTTTAATAGTAATTCGCCCACAAAATTGGGCTTTGAATTTATCAAATTTGGAATAAACATTAACCATCAAGCCTAATATAGGTACCCAAATGAAATCTCATTAAAATGCCAAAACATGTTAATGGATCCACTATTTATTTTCCAAACAACATGCAAATACCTAAAGGCCTCTGGCCTTCTATCCAAATGCAATCTAGCAACAGTTAATAAAAAATATCTAGTTACTACTATCAATTTCAAACAAATCAAAGTATGCGAAATGAGACATATCGTGGCAATATACAACTATTCAACACAAAACAAAATCTGTAATACCCCGAATTTTGGGATTGAAGGCTAGAGAATAGGCCTAAAATAAGTGGACTGCTAACTTCTAATTTAGTAGATGTCCCAAATCTATTCTCTAATGTTCCTTATATCCTTGGGGCATTATAGAAAATAAAATGGTGAGTTTTAGATAATATAATTATTTTTCGGTGAAATCGTCTATGAGGCAGTGAGCTTGTTATGTGATTTTGTATAACCAAATGATGATAAAAAATTATGAAATTTTATGAAATTTTATAAAGTGAAAGTAGACATTCTAAGCTTTAATTTAATAGGTCATATGACTCAAATAGAGCTATATGAAAAAAGATATGAATTTTTGAAGTTAGCCGAGAAAAACTGGAAAGTTTATGGAGTAGCAACCAAAGATGGAATTTCTAGGAATTTTGTGCTTCTAAATGACTAAAGTCTATATTTTTCCTTGAAACTAGACTCAATAAGGGTCTCATAGCCTTTGGAATCACTCCAATTCGATTTTACTAGAATTAGTTATGATTTTTCACAGTTAGGGCAAAAAATCTGCCAGAATTTTTGAAATCCGAAAATAAAGGAAATAAATAAAATAACATTAGATATATTATAAAATATATCATCTTCTTTCTCCAAACTCATTCCAGCGTGAAACAGACCTGAAATAGAGAGAGAAAGAGCAGATTTTTCTAGAGAGAGAAAGTGAAGATATCTTGCACGGTAAGTTGATTTCTTCGGTAAATCCTTACCTAATGCGTATAACTACACTCTTAAGCTACTCTTTCATATATTTTAAGGTTTTGAAACCTCAATTCAGCCCTTGGGAAGGTTAGGGTTTCAGCCAAGAAGAGGAAAAGCTAGTGGGAGCTTAAGGTAACTTCCAAACCTTTGTATATTGGCTATTTTGATTGCTATGGACAATTTAATCGGTGAAAATTCACTGGATTTTCATTGGTTTAAATGTTTGGAAATGGCATGGCCTAGGGAATATGCTGCCAAAATTGAGTCTCAATGGTAGTTGTAACCTAATGGAATAATCAATATAGTGGTTAGGAATAGAAAGAAACACGTCTGCGGAGCCAAAACCCAGAAACCCCAATTTTGGAGGGATTAGTATTAGATTTTCAATGATTTGATGGTTCTATTAAGTTCAAAAGGGAAAATTAAGTGGGGTTATAGTTGGTCACCTTTTAGGAAAAGGCCGAGAAAGCATAATTACGAAAACGCCCCTGAAACCCTTAAAGTGGGGCTATCAAGGGTATTTTCATAATTTGACAATGAATTTGGTAATTTCAAGTATAGAAATGGATTCCTTAGGCGTAAATATGTTAAGATAGCCTAGGTTAGAATTTCGGGAAAAATACAACCGGACCGGGTACGGTGGGTCCCCAAGGGCATTTTGGTAAATATTCAATATATACTCATATAACCCCCAGAAACACTATGGAAGTATCTAAATGGTATATTTGGAATTGTAGGATCAAATATAGAGCCCGAACTGTTGGCACACTTTACGAGGGGCACATTTCGAGGCAGAAAAAGGGTTAAGGTAGGGAACTTACCTCTCCTGCGTGTCTTTGATATTTATGTTGATGTATTGATGCATGTTATTGCTTTGTTTGAATATGTGAAACATATATGAATGATTGAAGCTCTGTTTCTATTTATACTATGGCCATAAGTATGTTGTTTGAAACATTGAGCACACAGATATGTCATTGTAAGCATGAGTTATGTAATGCAAGCATGTCATGCATTAATAGCCCTATGCGGAAAGACATGATTATAGATAATATGTATCAATACACAAATACAAATATCAATACATGTAGGAGAGGTAAGTTCCCTACACTTTTTCTTTCCACGTATGCTCTAGCATCGTCTACTCACGATCCGAGCGGATATCAAACCATGATCAGGGTGAATATCCAACCCTATAACCAAATCAAGGACATAGGATCATTCTCTTTTCCAAATTCTCATTTTCATAACACTTAAAGTTGGTTACCATTCATGACCTTTATTTTATTTTATTTTTTTAAAAAAATATTATGATATTGAAGACTTACAAGTTAGTTTCTCAAACGTGATAATAGATTTCAAAGTGTAGAGTGTACCTTTATTATATTCCTTGAGCCCTTGCCCATTCACTTTGAATTTTTGATCACCATCTTGAATCTCCACAGTTCCATATAGCCATACTTGAATTATAGTAAGAGGACCTGACCACCTTAATCTCAACTTTCCTGGAAAGAGCTTTAACCTTGAGTTGTATAAAAGCACTTTTTGTCCTAATGTGAACTCTCTCCTCAAATTCTTCTGTCATGCCACATTTTTGTCTTCTCCTTGTATAACTTGGCATTTTCATAAGCTTGTTGTTTGAATTATTCAAGCTCATTGAGTTGGAGAAGCCTCTTTTCACCAGTTGCCTTTAAGTCAAAATTTAAGGCTTTTACTGCCCAATATGCTTTGTGCTCTATTTCTACTAGAAGATGGCATGCTTTTCCGTAGACCAATTGATATAGGGTTATACCAATTAGTGTCTTGAAGGCAGCTCTATAAGACCAAAGTACATCTTTTAATTTTTATGCTCAAATCCTTCCAATTGGAATTCACTGTCTTCTCTAAGATCCACTTCAATTCTCTGTTCGAGATTTCCACATGCCCACTAGTTTGTGGATGATATGGAGTTGCAACCTTATGAGTTACTCCATATTTAGCTAATACTGATTGAAGCTGTTGATTGCGAAAATGTCTTCCCCCATCACTGATAATAGCTCTAGGCACTCCAAATCTTGTAAAAATATTCTTCCTCAAGAACTTCACAACCACTCGAGAATCATTTATAGGAAAGGCAGCTACTTCAACCCATTAGGAGACATAGCTAACAGCTACTAAAATGAACTGGTTGCTAAACAAGGATGGAAAATGCCCTATAAAATCAATCCCCCATACATCGAAGAGCTCAACATCTGTCAAGAGTTGACACAATTATGTGAGCGTTCTTGAAGAGTGTAGGCCAGTAAAATCCTGATTGAAGGACTTTAGTAGCTGTTCTATTTGCTCCAAAATGACCACCATATAGGCATGAATTGCAATGATTTAAGATGCTATCCATTTCTTCTTTAGAAACACATCGCCTGATAATTCGATCTGGGCATTGTTTGTATAAGAACGGATCCTCCCAAAAGCAATGTCTTACATTAGTAAGAAACTTCTTCTTTTGCACTTTAGAAAGTTCATAAGGCATTACTCTGCTTGCCAAATAATTCACAAAATCAATATACCATGGGGTAGGTTGTGATTGCATGATGAAAAGTTGCTCATCTGGGAAATTCTCCTGGATTGGTGATTCTTTCCTTCGTTTAGGTGGTTCTAACCGAGAAAGATGATCTGCAATGAGATTTTCAGTCCCCTTTTTAGTCTTTGATCTCCAAGTCAAATTCTTGTAGCAGAAGCATTTATCTAATCAGTCTAGGCTTAGCGTCTTTCTTCTCAATCAAGTATTTGATTGCTGAGTGGTCCGTCCAAATAATGACCTTTGACCCAATCAAGTAGACTCTGAATTTTTTTGAATGCAAACACAACTGCTAATAGCTCTTTTTCTGTTGTTGCATAATTCAGTTGTGTATATGAGAGTGTCCTGCTAGCATAGTAGATGGCATGAAAGACCTTATCTTTTCTTTGGCCTAAAATAGCTCCAACTGCATAATCACTTGTATCGCACATCATTTCGAATGGAAGGTTCCAATCTGGAGCTATGATCATTGGTACAGAAGACAAGGCACTTTTCAAAGTTTGAAAAACTGATAAGCACTCCTCATTAAACACAAAAGGAGTGTTTTTCTCTAATAGCATGCAAAGTGGCTTTGTGATTTTTGAGAAGTCCTTGATGAATCTTCTATAAAAGCCAGCATATTCCAAAAAAACTCTGAATACTCTTGATTGAGGAAGGAAGTGGTAGCTTTTCAGTTGTTTCAATCTTAGCTTAGTCCACTTCAATGCCTCAATCAGATACCTTGTGACCCAGCATGATTCCTTCTCTCACCATGAGATTGCATATCTCCTAATTTAGAGCCAAATTTGTCTCCATACAACGTTGCAAGACATTTGCCATATTTGAAAGAAAATGATCAAATGATTCTCCAAAAACTAAAAAATCATCCATGAACACCTCAATGAACCTTTCCACCATGTCAAGAAGATTGCCACCATACTCCTTTGAAATGTTGCTAGTGCATTACATAGACCAAATGTCATCTTTCTGAAGGAAAAGGTACCATATGGACATGTAAAAGTTGTTTTCTCTTGATCCTTTAGTGTAATTGTAGTTTGATTATATCATGTGTATTCATCCAACAAATAAAAATAGGCTTTTCTAGCAAGTCTATCAAGCATCTAATCTATAAATGGTAAAGAAAAGTGATATTTTCTAGTGGCTTTATTAAGCTTTCTATAGTCGATACACACTCTCTATCCAGTCACCGTTCGTTGTGGAATCAGTTCATTTTTCTCGTTAGGTACTACTGTCATTCTACCTTTCTTTGGTACAACTTGACTTACCCATTGACTGTCTAAGATTCGTTAGATTATGCCAGCATCCAGCCACTTTATTACCCCCTTTCTCACTACTTCCTTCATGTTCGGATTGAGTCTTCTCTAGTGCTGGACTGATGGCTTGTAGTTGTCCTCCATCAAGATCTTATGCATACAAATTAAAGGACTAATCCCTTTTATATCATCTATTGACCTTCCAAATGCTATTTTATACTCCCTTAGCATTTTTAATAACTTTTTGTCTTCATCAGGAGTAAGAGCTACTAAGACAATTATTGGTAATGTTGAATTTCCTTCCAGATAAGCATATTTCAAGTGGGATGGCAGTACTTTCTATTCCAGTACTGATGGTTTCTCTATTGATGGCACCGGCTTACTCGGCCTTTCCCTCAAATCTTCAAATGGTTTCTTGATAAAAATTGGGAAATTTGCTTCAAGGTACCTAATTTGCTCCAAAACTTCTGGGTTAGTAGATTTTGATACATCTACCATTCCCATCACTAATATTTTATCCATGCAGATTTCGTTCACCACGCCTTTTATGCAGCTGGTCAATGTATCCAACTCTGTAACAGGTGTCACCATCATATAGAAAGGACAAAGTCTTGAAAATGTTGAAAGATACTTGATTATCTTGAACTCGTAAAGTTAACTTCCCCTGTTGCACATCTATCAACATGCTCCCAGTTGCAAGAAATGGCCTCCCAAGAATGATAGGAATTTCTTGGTCTTCTTCGATGTTAAGTATTATGAAATTAGCTAGGAATATGAGTTTGTCCACCTTCACAAGAACATCTTCTAAGACACCTCTCGGATGTTTTATTGATCGGTCAACCAGAAGTAAAGAAACTGTACTCAGCTTCACCTCTCTAAGACCAAGTTTGTTGTGGACAGATAAAGGCATAAGGTTTACACTTGTTCCAAGGTCATAAAGTGCTCTTTCAAAGCAACATTGACCTATGTTGCAAGGTATGCAAAAGCTTCCAGGATCTTTCAACTTGGTGGTAATTTCTTTTAGAGAATAGCACTACACTCTTCAGTAAGTGCAACTGTTTCAAATTCCTCAAGCTTACGCATATTTGAAAGAATATCCTTCATGAATTTTGCATAAATGGGCATTTGGGCAAGTGTGTCTGTAAAAGGAATGTTGATATGTAGCTTTTTAAAAACCTCCATAAACTTGCCAAACTACTTGTCTAACTTTGCTTTCGCCAGTCTCTGAGGATATGGAACTGGTGGTACATATGGAGGAGGATTATCTGGAAAGTTGATTCTTCCTGGTATTACATCATCATCCTTATGTTCGCCTCTACTTTCTTTCCTTTCTCTATCATCCTTCTTCTTAATCACAGGATCTTTCAATTCTTTACCACTTCTTAGTGCAACGACCTTCACATGTTCTCCTGGGTTTCTTTCAGTGTCAATTGGTAGAGTTCCTGGTTGCTTGGAATTCAGCATATTTGCAATTTGGCCCATCAAAATCTCCAAGTTCTTTATTGAGGTGTCTTGGCTTTTGAGTGTTGCATCAGTCCTAGCTATGAATTGAGCTAGTACATCTTCCACATTTACTTTCTACTATGGTGGATTTGGTTGTTGAAGAGCTTGTTGCTGATAGTTTCCTTGTAGCTTAAATGCATTTTGATTATTCCTCCAACTAGAGTTTGGATGATTTCGCCAACCTGGATTGTAGGTGTTTGAAAATGGGTTATTCCTTTGATTTCTAATGAAATGAGCTTGCTCCAGCATGAATGAGTGTTCTTCTTGACATTGTGTGCTCACGTGAGGTCCTCCACATTGATCACAAGCTTCAGTAGGAGTGCTGATTACATTTGCTTAGGTTGTTAATGATCTTACTTGCTTGGATATAGATGCAACTTGAAAAGACAAAGCTGTAAGGACATCCAGCTCGTGCACTCCAAGTGCTTTCTTTAAATTGCTACGTTTAGAAGGCCATTGATATGCATTGGCTGCCATCTCCTTAAGTAGATTGTAAGCATCATCTATATTTTTTCCCATTAAAGATCCTCTAGCTGTAGCATCTACAAGAATTCTAGAGATGTGCATCATCCCACTAAAAAAAGTTTGCAGTTGCCACTAATTTGGTAACCCATGATGAGGACATCTCCTTAGCAACTCCTTGTATCTTTCCTATGCTTCATAGAGGCTTTCTTGTTCATACTGGGTAAGGCAATTTCATTCCTCAATTTAGCAGTTTTTGCTGAAGGAAAGTATTTCTTCAAAAATTTCTGTGACATGTGATCCCATGTAGTTATGCTTCCCATTGGTAGTGATTGTAACCAGCTCTTAGCCTTATCCCTAAGTGAGAAAGGGAAAGTCTAAGTCTAATGGCATCATCAGTAACACTATTATTCTTGAATGTGTCGCAGATTTCTAGGAAGTTGGCTATATGTGCATTAAGGTCTTCTATTGTTAAACCACTGAACTGATTTGCTTGCATTATCTAGATAATTGTAGGCTTGATTTCAAAGTTGTTAGCTGCTGCTAGTGGTCTTCTGATTCCAGAATTTGTCCCTATGACTGTTGGTGTTGCATTGTCACGGAGTGTTTTAGTATCTATTGTTTCTCCCTTCGGATTTGCCATCAGATTGCTTAGGATTGAAGTAGACTACTTTTGAACATTTCGATTTCTTTGACAAGTTCTTTCGATCACATAATCAAGAAGTTGTAGTTCAGTTTCCTTCGATCTAGTCATATACTAAGCAAAAGCCTAAAAAGAAACATAAAACACCAAAAAGAAAAACAAATATAATATAAAGACCAAATTAGTATTAAAATTACTTGGTATTGATATTAATGATAACAATCCCCGGTAACGGCGCCAAAAACTTGTTACGAGTATAAATGGTCTATTAGAAAGTGCAAATGTACACTATCGTAAACAAGTAATACAGAAGTGAGTAGAGTATCGTTCCCACGAGGATTGATCACTAAGTACCAAAATGGGTAATTTTAACTCGATTTAGTTGGTCGATTAGTTGATGATTGAGAGTACGAAATAAAAGATGATTAAATATGAATGCAAATGATATGAAACAACTATGAAAAAAAGTCCTAGGGATCAGATCTCACTTAACAAATTTCGGATTGAATCACCTATCTGTTCTAGCCCAATTTATTCCACATGATTGATAGTTGAGTTTCCCTAATTTAATTACTAGCCTCTTCCAAGGCCAAGCAATTCTATAATTAATTGCTAATCCAATATATTCCTATATGAATTTAAGCAATTAATTATGCATTAACATTTATGGAACTCAGTAAGACTACACGACTCATATGAATATATTCCTATTTCATATGCAAGTGATGGTTTTAATTATAGGATCTATACACATACATCTCCTTTCGGTCTCAACATGCATATTGAAATCATTCAAAAGATGGCTAGTCAATTAAAAGCCTTAAGAATAATAATTAAAACTCAATCATGAAGGAGAAATTCAAACTAGATTTAATAAGTTGATATTCAATCCGTCATTAGTAAGCTACGTCATCACCATAGGAAAATGGAAATTCAGCTCATGAAGAAATTAAAAACAAAAATAAATTAAATTGAAAACTTCATAAACATTACAATAAACTTAATTATTCAATAAAAATACAACCACAAGATGCATGAAAATAGAAAAATCTAGCCTTCCATGTAGGAGGAAAAACCTTCCATGTAAGAGGCATGCAAGAAACAAATACAATACATGAAATTAATTCTATGATGATGGTGTAAGTGGAGAAGAGAGGAAAGTAATGGATATGAAATTGTTGTGCAAGTGGAGAAGAGAGGAGAGTAATGGATATGAAAATGGTGATAAGTGAAGAAGAGAGGAGAGTAATGGATATGAATTGGTGTGTCAAATGTGAAGGAGAGAGTGGCTATATATAGGCAAGAATGAAGTAGGGTAGATGAAGTGGTAGATGAAACACTAGTGGAAAAATGACTTTTTAGACCGGTTAAAAATGAATTTTTAGACCGGTTCTAGATTAGGTCTTGATACAGCCGGTCTAAAAAGTCTATTACTTTTTAGACCGGTTGTGTCTACAACCGGTCTAAAAACTCTTACCTTTTAGACGTGTTGTAGACACAACCGGTCTAAAAACTCTTACTTTTTAGACGTGTTGTAGACACAACCGGTCTAAAAGTGACTTTTTAGACCGGTTGTGTCTACAACACGTCTAAAAAGTAAGAGTTTTTAGACTGGTTGTGTCTACAACCGGTCTAAAAAGTATTTTCTTTCAAACATCTACATTATTTCTTCTTCTAACCCACTATCCAGCACTTGAGAAGAGATCCAACATTTTTAAGAGTATAATTCAATCTATAATTTCAACATTTTCATTCCTACAACTCAATATTTTCAAATCACAATTCAAAAGTTTCAAAATGAAATTTAATAAATAAGAGCCTTTTGTTTGCCGTCAAAACAAAACCCAAGAAAGGTAACAACATTTACATGGGAAGTCCTACTGATCATTGATAAAATATATCTTCTCCATTCTCTTTTGATGCCTTCAATAACTTAACAGCAATAGGGTGGCCATTGAGTAGTTTCCCTTTGTATACAGAACCATAGCCACCTTGTCCCAATTTATCTTTAAAAGAGTTTGTCATTTCTTGATATCTGCAAATTTGTATCCTGTGAGAGATAGATGTCTTGCTTGATCCTATTCTTTGCCTCCATGATTTGATTTTACAACAAAAATAGGCTTACATAAAAGCAGCAGTCCAATTACTCCACTAACGACGACAGCATTAACAACACCTTATGGTAATGGCTTTCAGTTAATACAATTGTCAAAGAAACTATTATAGTGAAGCACAAAATAAGTTAAGAAAAGAACTAAAAGCATATCTATTACCTACAATGACTTTATTTATTATTGCAGTCCTCCCTGCTCCAGTAACCATACTCAAAAAGAAAAGTGGGGTTAGATACTTACTAGATTCTGTATATGAAGAAACAAAGGATATATGTATAATAAGTTTTCCATATTAGCTATGGGAGATTATGATATTCAGATGAATGCATTAACATTAACACCAACTTTTGAAATGAGTTGTTTCCTTACAGGAGTAACATAATTTATATATATCAAGACCACAGTGTACACATTTCTCTCTTTTCCCAGGGTCAAATGTAGGTGCTATGTCACTTGACGAAGTTCAGGTCAAAGATGAGATTAATGTGATAAACAAATACCTTTAATAGGAGAATAATGGATAATTGAGATTCAAAATGACTATTAAGAAAAGTTGAAGAGTCAGGAGAAATATAGAATTAAACTTAGGGAGGAAAGGGAAAGCTCTAAGATTGGGTTAATGAGGTAAGAAAGGATTTTATGAATCAAATTACTTCAATTTTTGAGAATCTATTCAATATTTAAATGCATAAGCGCAGATCCAAGTTAAACATGAACTCAGCAAAGAAAAATCTTGCCATATGAAATCACATAATCACATTCTGCTAAATCAGGCAAGAGGACTGTATGATTTTCTGCTTCACTTTAGCAACTAGTTTGATTTCTTCTTTTATAAGTAATTTGTGATTTGCCAAAATGAATGGGAAAAGATCAAGTCAGAACTTCCTAGAACTCAGTGTGCATCAATCCATCACAACCGGTCAGTGTTAAGTTCGGGAACTACTTCCTAGAGAATCATTAGATGCCACAAAATTCCAGACACGTTGAATTAAAAAGAGAATTCACATCTACTTTATCCCTCTTTTAGCAATAAGTAAGCACATTCTTTTCTACAGTAGATGGCAGGAGACAACCAGAAGCAGAAAAAAGAGAACTTACACAATTGAAAATATTGGGAGCTCCAGGTCCTGCATACCATAGAGTAATTAAGAATTTAAGATCATTTGCATCTTTAGATGTGAACTTCCCCAAAACCCAACGAAGAACAAGGGCACCGTCAATAACTAAGAATAAAATCAAAAATTACAGTGAAATTAGTACCTGGTAGCAAGTGATAGTCTAAAAGTATTCATGCTCTTAGTTGAAATCGGGCAAACCCATAGTGTGATTGATGATCCAGTTGGTGGTGCCATAGTCGTTGGTCTTAGGACCATCGACGATACAAGCAACGACGCCATAGGAGCGAGTGTAGCCGTCAGTTATGTAACCGGAGCGAGAGAGAGGTGCAACAGAGACACTCGACGGAGACCAAGGAGCGACGTGGGGTGGAGACTGAGAGCGAGGTGCGATGGTGGAGCATGGAGCGTGGAGCGAGGTGCGATGGTGGAAAGCTCCTAGATCCAAGATACAGAGCTCTAGGCGTGAAGAGTGGGGCGGGATTTAGAAGCAAAATTGATTCAGGGAATTGGGGAGGAAACACATTTAAGACCGGTTATATAAAATAACCGGTTTTAAATAAATATTTTAGACCGGTTTTTATTTATAACCGGTCTCAAAAGTTACATTTTTTAGACCGGTACAAGGAATAACCGGTCTAAAAGTGCTGAAATTTTTTTTAAAAATTACTTTTAATGCTTAAAGTTCATTTAGACCGGTTATAAAGAGAACCAGTCTAGAAAATATACATTTTTAGACTGGTTCTATTTATAACCGGTCTAAATGATATATTTTAGACGTTATATTAGTTGAATTGGTCTTAGATGTTTTTTATAATTACAAAATTGCCACCGCACTTACCTTTTAGACCTTATCTCCTTAGAACCGATCTAAATATGCCGATCTAAATCTTCTATTTTGTACTAGTGAAATATGGTAGATGAAGTAGTAGATAGAATGTGGTAAATGAAGTAGTAGGTGAAAAGGAAGATGAAGTGGTAATGAAATGGTTGGTGGAATGGTAGATGATTCCCGCTCTCAACTTCCAAGCAAAATTCGAAACCCTTGGAGATAGAACTGGATTTTTTTTTAACTTTCAATTTTTTATGTGACTATCTAACTAGGTCAGATTTAAGTTTTATTTGGCCCAATTGGGAGTTGTTCTTTCAAATGCATTTTTCTCATTCACACAAACTAGAACTCAAGATATCGTATTTAAGCAGCCAAAGCCTCTTCCAACAAAATCTACGCTTGTTAGCTTATGCTCTTTTTCTTGGTTATATATGTTGTCTATTACTAACAAAGTGAGTGCCGTTTTGTTTTTGGTTGGCCACAAAACAATAACAAATGAGGCCTTGATAATTGATACTCCCCATAATTCTAAATATAAAAGTTAAGTAACTAGTTTACATGTACTAAAAAATTAGTTAAGTGAATTATTTGTAATAAATATGTAATTCATTTCGTTAAAATACTCTCTTTAGTCATTACCCAATTTATGGAAATTCTATGTCACGCCCCCAAACTTATGGGACAATTAACATGGAATATGATAACCCCTACATCCCTTAAGTTTCAAATATAAAAATTGTCTCTGATCTGTATGTATGTATGTATGTATGTATGTATGTATGTATGTATGTATGTATGTAATTTCTTTGAATTTTTTACCTGTAGGCAAATATTACAAGCTTCTTGTAGAAACTTCAGTAGACCCTTTCCATTACAACAGCCAAAACCAAAACAATGATTTCGGGTGTGTAGAGTTCACGTTTTTAATCCAAAACGTGCAATCAAAATAGAAAAAGCACAGTAGAGCCAATTTATCATGTTTTAGGTTGACAAGTTCTTATTGACAAGTGTATGTGCTATATTAATAAATCATAGTGTTATTGTAGACAAATATATGTACCATGTTATGAGTTATAGTGTTATCGTTAACAAGTCTATATGTCATATTGACAAACCATAATGTTATCGTTTACAAATTTATATGCCATATTGACAATGGGGATAAACACGTAATTTCATAATTTGAATCTATATCATTGAAGTCTATTGGGAGTTTTGAGATATTAATCATATACTGAGACTTTGTGTATATATATATATATATATATATTGTTCTTTAGAACCATGCTGCGATTTCCCAAAAGGAAACTTCTCAAAACTAACCCTACCTAAAACCCTCACTCCAATTTACACGGCAAGACTTGAGCATGCATGTCTCCGTCAACGTATGCAATCCAAGTCGTCCTTTATATTCCAATTTTCATTCAATTTCTTTCTCCATCAGCTAGCTGTATTCTTTGTGTGAATTGGGGGTAAAAAAAGTATTTGTTGTGTGAAAAAAAAAAAAAGCTAGCTGTATTTGCTGTCTTCATATCCCAGAATCGTAATTGTAATATAAAAAATAGACTTCATATAGAAGAACATACCAAGATTAAAACAACCGCGCAATTTAAAAAAAATGTTTATATAGATATCTATAAATTTCATCTCTCCTTTCTCATTGTGTTTTATAATTTTTAAAACTTGCACGTATATTTATATTTACATCAATCAATATTATAATTTACATTCACTCAACTGACGCGTATAGCGTCTTATAATTTCTATTTATAATTCTGTATATGAATAAAATTCTCTTATGAATTTTAATAATAATTATATTATAATTATAAATGAAATAAAAATAGCTACTTTTTTTGAAGATATTATTTTTTATTTTAATAAAACAAGATTTAAGGGTATAATTGTCATTTTGACATCTTTATTTTTATTTTAACTTTATTTTTATTATTTTAGCATGAGTAAATATATGGGAGAATGCTATATAAATCTAGCTAAAATACTAAAATTTAAATTTAGACCTCTACTTTTAACAAATTGTTGATCAGGCTGAGGCCTACTTAAGTATTTCTAAATATTATTAAATGATCCCATTGCCCCCTCAAAGTCATCTCTTCTTTCCCAAATCACCTCTGTCTGCTAATTCAATTCTCTCTTTACTCTTTTGTTTTTAGTTATGATTATTAGTGTATTAATTAAAAAGAAAAGAAATTTACTCCATAATTTAATATGTAATTCAAAAATGGAATAGGCACATCAATATAATGTTCATTAATTTCCCCTTAGAAAAATAGACGACAGATCTTTTTGTCTTGTATATACTATATAGCATCAACCTTAGAGAAATGGATCAAGTAAAATTCCCCAACCACCACATGCAAAGGTTTTTAATGAAATAGAAGAATGAATCCACCCATTATATTCTTATATTTATATGATATCTTGGTTGGAAAAAAATATTCATTGTGATTACATAGGATATATACAAATCCGAATAATTTTATATCAATAAATAGAACAGTTTTTTTAAAAAAATTATATGGTACATATATATATATATATATATATGTTCTTATATTTATATAATATCTTTACTAGACAAAAATATTTGTTGTGATCATATAGGATATATACAAATTCGAATAATTTTATTTGGATAACTAGCACATTTTTTTAAAAAAAAAATTATATTCTATATATAGATAAATATTTTTTGTTTTATAAAAAAACGAATCATAAAAAAAACTAACTAACTAAAAATAAAGAGAAAATCTTAATTAAATATTGTAAAATAATAAAAAATGGGCTACATCTACCTTTAATTTTCTTTTTTAATTATAGGAGGGTGTTCTAGTCTTTTAGTAACATTTACAAATTTTTAATTAGGCCTCATGGCCTCATTAATAATCTATTTAAAATGTAGGCCTGAATTTGAATTTTAGTATTTCAATTAGATTCATACAACATTCTACCTAAATATATTTTTCTTAATATTTTAATTTTAAAATAAAATATAAAAATATTTTCCATTTAATTATAATTTAATATTTAATTCCATTATGTTAATTTTTTATTTGAATTTATTTTCTATTTCATTACTTAAAAATTTGGGTTAAAAACTCAATAAAGTTAGTATTGTCGTTGTCAATGTCATCCATTTTTTAATAAAATAAATGTCATCCATTTTTAGGGGTAAGAAAATTAGAACTGAAACAAAAATACAAAACCAACTCAATGCAGTTTATTTAGTTCGGTTAATTCGATTTTTTGGTTTCAATTCGGTGTTAAAATTAGTTATTTTTTATTTTCCAGTTTATTCGGTTTTCATTGAAAAATCAAATGCACACTACTCTACATTTGTGTTCCTCTTTTTTCCTTTCTATCCAAATATAGGGAGGAGTAATATTATCTTTTTATTTTTCTATCCTCCATTTGCTCCCCACTCTAAACACATCTACATGTTTTTTTTTTTTTGAGTGAAAAGAGACAAAAGTGTTTGGCATCGTGTTCCAATTTCCATAGCCTAAATATTTTATCTAAAAAGCCACTTTGAGCCCAAGATAAATGTTTAGGGTGGCTTTTTTTTTTTTGGGAAATAACTCACAGGTCCCAAGAGACAAAAAAAAACACCACAATAAAGTCACAATGTAAATTCCACATTCAAAAAAGTCCCTAGGGACTTTTGTGTGATTAATTGCCAAGGTGAAATGACTATGTTGCCCTTGCCCTTAGAATTTTAACCTATGTGTTCAAATTTGAAAACATTCAAAAATCAGCACAGTCCTTTGCTCATCTGTTGCTCATTGCATCGTCGCTCGCTCATCCATCACTCATCTGAAGTCCCAATGTTAGACCTTATCTTATTTCCACATTTTTCAGAGTATTTGCGCATAGTTTGGTGGGCACACAAAATACTATAAATATACTGATATATTGTTACAAGGTATTTGATTACACGAAATTCTCCACAAGGATTGTACATAATAATTTCAAATAATGTGGCTGTACATGGCCACTAGGGTGTCTAAACCAATTTAATAAACTCAAACATCCTTCCTCTTCATTCCACTACAACATTTCTCCGTGTACAGTCCTCTTCTCTGTTCTCAACATGCCTCCTGTGATCACCTGTCTAAATGGTTGTTGGTCGGGAGAGGGTGAGATTCGAAAGAATCTCAGTAGTAAAATATACCAATATGCTTGCAAGATAAGTGTTTAATGCATTACATAAACTCATGCTAACACATTGACATATCTGCGTGCTCAATGTTTCAAACAACATACTCATTGCCATGGTATAAATAGAAACAAAGTTTCAATCATTCATACATGTTTCACATAATCAAGCAATGCAATCACATGCATCAATACACAAGCACAAATATCAAATACATGTAGAAGATGTAAGTTCACTACCTTGTGTCTTTAAGTCCTCCTCTTATTCCTTTTCTTCCAACCATTGAAGTTGCTTCTTCTTGACCTCTCATGGCCCTAAATAAATACTCATATTATTAGAGCCATGAAATTGAATGTCCAGTGGGCTATATAGGCCTTTAGGACATGTCTCTCATTGTTGGCCCAATACTTATGACAATTTTAACATAATTTCCATAAATTTGTAAGTTAGCCCAATCTACCAATTTTGTTGACCAGATTTTGAAAATTCATAATTATATAACAATCCAAATGGGTTGGTTCTAGGTTCTATAAAAATCTATATAAGTCCTCTTTCAATAAAAAATGCTACAGAGTCCCAATTATAACCACACAGTTCTCATAAATTCATCAAACTCATACTGTTACAAATTTCATTCCAGATTCAAGGTCAAATTTTGAAAACTCGTAACTTTCAATCCATTAGTCCAAATGGCTTGTAATACCTATCAAATTAAAACCATGAATGCCTACTTTAATCTTGTAAAATTTTATAGCATTTGGAAAACGTTTGACATATCAAAAACATGTTACAAGTTCTTTGCCTCCATAAAACAAATTTAGGCGGATTTGAACACAAACTTCCAAAATCATCATAAATCATCATAAAACCTCTTTTAACCTCATAATCACTATCTTAATCATGATTAATCAAAATTTGGGCAGCACCTCCCCTTAGGGTTTGGCATTCCCAAATTTACAAAACCAAGCAAAACCAACCACAACAACCGTGAATCCACAAGAAAACAAGGTTTTGGAGATTACCTTTGATTTCTCCTCTTTCTCTCTCTAAAATGCCATCTCTCTCCTCTTCTTGCTCTTGATTTTTCCTTGATACATGTGTATTCCAAGATGGCATAGAGATTAGAGAGAGTTTCCTATGAATTTAAAGACAAGAATACATGAATCTTGCAACCAAACTCACCTTGATTGCTTCTTGAACCCTCGCTCTTTCTCTTTGTTCTTGCTCTTGTTCACAACTCTCTCTCTCTCTCTCTTCTTGCTTTTGGTGGCCGAAAGTAAGAGTCAAAATAGGCTGAAATATGCCTCTAAAATATCTCCTTCCACCTCCTCAATTTATATTATTTTATTGTATTTTGCACATGTTCATTTAATTAAGGCTTTATCCCTTTTTATTTGACCATAAATGCCTTGCTTTTCCCTCTCCCAACATGGTGTATTTGGGTCTGTTAAAGGGACTAGAAATTTCCATTTTTGGACGTTGTCAAAGAAACTTGTTAGTTTCATTATGCTAACTTCAAAATACATAACTCTTTGAGTACAACTCCAAATGACCTATATGACCTATCAAATTAAATTGTAATAAGTCTACTTTTATTCTGAAAAATATCATATTCATTGAACATCATTTGCCTATCAAAAAGTACATGACAATCTCACTGCCACGTAGGAAATCACACTGACAGCAAAGTTTACATTCCTGGGACACTTGCTAAACTAGGGCTTAGTAGTCCACTTGATTTAGGCTTATTCTTAAGCCTCAAATCCCAAAATTTGTGATATTACATCCAACGTCCATCTCTATGCAGAAGCCCCAGCCTCCGTTGACCCTGTTATTCTCTGGAAATTCTTGTATTCCATCACATTTTTCTTATATATTTGTGGTTTTAAACTAAAATTGTGCATAAACTTTATACATATGAAGGAAAATGTGATGTGTTGAAAATACTTGAAAAAGTGTAAATTTTTGAGCTAGAAGTATAAGGTTTTAGGTTGAATTGAAGAAAATTTGGAAAGCTCATAAAATCCTTCTCTTTGTAGGAGGATGATGACAAGAAATGGAAGCTTACATGGATCCCTAGAGGTGGAGAAAAGAAGAACAAAAGCCAAAAAGAAATATCAAAGTAGCTTGAAGGTGCCCTTGGTTGCTTTTGCTATGCCACAGCAAAGCAAAAGCGAAAACACATAAAAAATAGGCCCTTCTGACCGCGTACACTGTGGGGACGCTATAGCGAAGCGAAAGTAAAGTCGCGATACTGCAACTGTGCGTTTTGAAAAAGTGAAGCTTCAGCTGTGTTTTTAACCTAATGGGGGCACCGAAATAGAGGTATTCTGCACAAGGAAGAGCTCAAGAACCACAAGGAGGCTTCTTGGAGAGTTGAGGAGGATTTTGGGGCTTCTTGGAGAAGATTCTTGGAGAAATTCAAGATTTTTCTTCTCTTTTTTAGGTTTTTCCCCTCTTCTCTTCCCATTTGCTGATATGGTTTTAAGTTTTATGTTGAGTTGCTAGTTTGTATTGACTATGAGTGGCTAAAACTCTCATTTAGGATTACTTCTACTCATTGTATGGATTAAAACTACTATATTTTCTTGCCTTTGCTAGTTGTTGAGAATATATGCTGATTTTTCTCCATACTTAATTACTATCTTGTGCTTGATCACCACATGACTAGTTTGGTTCAATTGAATGATGCTTGAAAGAGCTATTTTGGTTGTAGAGCTTGAGAAAAATCATGTTAGACTTGAAGTTTAAGGATTAAATGGATGGTTTGTTGTTAGAATAGAGATATATCTAACAACCTAGCATAGTCTAATGAAGAATTGCTTTGGGAAAGATGATTTTCATTAATGATAGACAAGAGATTGAATATTGTTAATAAAGATTAAAAATCAATGTTGACTTGAGAGAGCTTGATTGATGATCTTAGAATATTTGACTAGCATATAGACTCACACAACTAGCATAAGTGAATTAATTGCATAGTTTTATGAAATATAATGAGGAAGAAGTAATCCTAAGCATCTAAACCTTGAAGTAGAATCAATTTTACAATCACCTTTGTTTTACCTTATTGTTTTTCACAAATTCTCTTAATTAATATACTCAATTCCAAATGATTCCATTCAACCTAACTAAACATATGGTTACATTAGTTAGCTCACTTTCATCATAGTCCTCGTGGGAACGAATTTTACTTATCACTTTATTACTTGTGACCTGTGCGCTTGCGGAAGCTAAACGGCGAACAAGTTTTTGGCGCCATTGCCGGGGACTATTAACTAAAGTCTCTTGAGTTAATTAGTGTAATTGTGTGCTTGATTACGCTTGAATACTTCTCTTCTTCTTGTTTTACTTTCTTAATTTGCTTTGTTTTTAAGTATAGTTATAGCTATAGTCCTTTTTCTTGTTTTTCTTAGTATAGTTCTATTATTTGATAAGTTTGATACTCGTTTTGGGATTTTTGACTTGTAGGTATTTGAGCTCCGTATGCAAACTGATTTAGAGACTGTTCTTGATGGTGCTCTTGAAGAATATTTTTCTGAAGACTTTGAAACTGAACCGGAGAATCCACCTCAAGTGCAACCTCTTCAAGGACTTGAACCCTTGCCCGTACAAGAGCAACTGAGACCACCACCTCATCCTCATCCATTTTACAATATGGCTAATCCTAATGATGATGACTTGGAGCACACTTTGGATGAGTACATGGAGCAAGAAAACTCCACCTATCAATTTAGCATCCAATTTCCTGCTATTCAAGCTCGGAATTTTGAGTTGAAGCCAATCATGCTTCAAATGCTCCAAATGATTGGTTTGTTTTTGGGAACTCAGAATAAAGATCCGACTGACCATTTGACACGCTTTGTACAAGTGTGTGAGAACTTCAAGTTTCAAGGAGTAACTACGGATGCACTTAGATTACGACTCTTCCCCCTATCACTTGACAAGAAGGCAAGAGCTTGGCTTACCGCTCTACCTCCTAACTCCATCACTACTTGGGATGAAATGGCATCTAAGTTCAAGGCAAGGTTCATTCCAAGGGGTAGACGGGCAGTTCAAAGAGCTGAACTCTTGGGTTTTCAACAACAACCCGGTGAACTTTTTCATGAACATTGGGAGAGATTCAAAGAGTTGTGGCGTAGTTGTCCCAACCATGAACAGAAGACCTATGTTTTGCTTGAAGCCTTTACAGCCGGATTGGATGTGCCTACTTCCAATATGCTCAACAATGCCTCTAATGGTGGAATTGGCAAGATGAGAGTTTGTGATATATCTCAGTTGTATGAGGACATTACCTCTAGTTCCTTGCAACAATCTGAAAAATCACATTCTAGCTATAGAACATATAAGGAACCAAGTCCTTCAAGTAGTTCAAATGTGTCCAAAGAAATTGCCGCTCAACTTGAAGTAATTGCCAAGAGGTTTGATCAACTTGAACTATAAATGGAGAGAAACACCTCCAAGAATGTGAACGCTATCCAAGCTCCAAGTCCTTCTTGTGAAATATGTGGAGAAGGCCACTCTTCTGAAGAATGTTATCACACTATGGAGTCGATGAGTTATTTGAACAATACTCAAAGGTATCCATGTGGCAACCCTTACTCTAATACCTACAACAAGGGTATGAGAGATCATCCCAACTTCTCCTGGAGGAATGGACCTAGTAAGAATCCAATTAATCACTATGCTTCTTCTAGTAAGCCAATGCGTCCACCGGGTTTTAAGCAACCACAAAAGATATAAGATGGTGATTCCGAGACAAATAAACTTTTGAGGCAACTTATCAAGGGTCAAGAAGGCTTAGTTGGCACAATTTCTCTTCATGACACCGCAATCAAAAATCTTGAGATACAAATGGGCCAAATTGCTTCACACTTGAGTGTTCAACCAAGAAATGGTCTTTCAAGTGATACTATTCCCAATCCTAAGCGAGAGGGTAAAGAAGAATGCAAGGCTCTGACTCTCCGAAGTGGCAAGACTTTACCCGATGTCCCAAGTATGGGTAAGGCTACAACAAAGCCAAAGGATCATGTTATGGAAGATCTTATCCTTGAGGACGAGGTTGTTGAAGAGATTGTGGTTGAAGAAGAGGAAAACAAGAAGAGGAAGCAAACTGAAGTGACTCTAGATGAGGTGGTGTCAAGCAAGCCCATTGTCCTGACAATATGGACGAGAATAAGAGAAAGACCAATACTTCTCCTCCACGATATGTCCCACCACCCCCTTTTCCACAAAGGCTCAAGAAATATCAAGAAGATAGGCAATTCAAGAAGTTCATTGAGATGTTCAAGCAATTGCATATCAACATTCCCTTTGCGGAAGCCTTAGAGCAAATGCTTAAATATGCCAAGTTCATAAAAGATGTCCTCTCAAAGAAAAGAAGATTTAATGAGTTTGAAATAGTGGCTGTCACCAAAAGCTTCACTGATGTTATCAAGCAACTTCCGCCTAAGTTGAAGGATCCTGGGAGCTTCTCTATACCTTGTCATGTTGGAGGTAAATTCTTAGGGAATGGTCTATGTGATCTTAGTTCAAGTGTAAATCTTATGCCTTTGTTGTTTTCAACAAGTTGGGATTAGGTGATACTAGACCTACCACCGTTACTTTGCAATTGGCAGATAGAAGCTTGTCTTATCCTAAAGGGATTATTGAAGATGTATTAGTCAAGGTTGATAAGTTCATATTTTCTGCTGATTTATTGTACTTGATTTTGATCCGGATAGAGAAATGCCTTTGCTACTAGGAAGGCCATTTTTAGCTACGGCTAGAACTTTGATAGATGTGGAAAAAGGTGAGTTGACTTTGAGGGTGGCTGACGTGCAAGTCACCTTTAACATGAATCAATTGATGAAGACCCCTCATGTGCATAAAGATTGTTTCTTTCTTCATATGATTGGTCTTGTCACCCAAGAAGAATTTGAGACCTCTATGATTGAAGATCTACTTGAAGCTGCTCTTCTTGAGATTGATTCTGAGAGGAGCAATTAGTTGAAGTTTTAAAAGCTCATAAAAGGGCTATTGGGTGGACAATTGCTGATATCAAGGGCATTAGCCCCTCATGTGCATGCTCAAGATCTTTTTGGAAGAGAATCATAAGTCATCCATTGAACATCAACGAAGACTCAACCTCATTATGAAGGAGGTAGTGAAGAAGGAGCTTCTTAAATGGCTCGATGCTGGTATTGTATATCCTATTTCTGATAGTTCTTAGGTGAGCCCAGTCCAATGCGTCCCCAAAAAAGGTAGTATGACTGTAGTGGCTAACACGCACAATGAACTCATTCCCACTCGCACTGTGACCAGGTGAAAGGTTTGCATGGATTACCGTAAGCTCAATACGGCTACTCATAAGGATCACTTCACGTTGCCTTTCATTGATCAAATGTTGGACAAACTAGCTGGAAGGGAATTCTTTTGTTTTCTTGATGGTTATCCGGGGTACAACCAAATAGCAATTGCTCCGGAAGACCAAGAGAAGACTACATTTACGTGCCCATATGGCACCTTTGCTTTCAAGAGCATGCCCTTTGGCCTTTGCAACACACTGGCTACATTCCAATGGTGTATGATGGCTATTTTCACTGACATGATAGAGCATACCATGGAAGTGTTCATGGACGACTTCGCTATGTTTGGTGATTCATATGAAGAGTGCTTAGCCAACTTAGCTTGAGTTTTGAAGCGGTGTAAAGAAGCTAATCTTGTGCTTAATTGGGAGAAATGCCATTTTATGGTGAAGTAAGGCATTGTGTTAGGCCATCGTGTCTCCAAGAAAGGGTTAGAAGTTGACCGAGCAAAGTTAGAGGTGATTGAACAACTTCCTCCACCTATCAATGTTAAGGGTGTGAGAAGCTTTTTGGGCCATGCTGGATTCTATAGACGGTTCATAAAGGATTTCTCTAAAGTCACTAAGCCACTCTGTGCGTTACTTGAGAAGGATGCTGAGGTCAAGTTTGATGATTCATGCTTGAAAGCTTTTGAAGAGTTGAAGAGAAGACTTGTAACCGCTCCTATCATTATGGCTCCGAATTGGAGTTTACCCTTTATAGTCATGTGTGATGCTAGCGATTTTGCTGTAGGAGCTGTACTTGGGCAGAAAAGGGATAAAATCTTCCATCCTTTTACTATGCAAGTAAGACACTTGATGATGCTCAAGAAAACTACACTACCATTGAGAAAGAGCTTTTGGCTGTGGTGTATGCATTTGCTAAATTCCGACCTTACTTGATTGGTGCCAAAGTGGTTGTTCATACTGACCATTCTGCACTACAGTATCTCTTTAGTAAGAAGGACTTTAAAGCAAGGTTGATTCAATGGGTTTTGCTTTTACAAGAATTTGATCTTGAATTTGTGGATAGAAAAGGCTCCGAAAATCAGGTTGCCGACCACTTGTCTAGGTTGAGTACTGAAGCTTAACATGATGGAGATCTTCCTATTCATGAAAATTTTCCAGACGAACAACTCTTTTTACTGAGTCATTCTGCAACTCCTTGGTATGCGACATAGTAAATTACCTTGTGAGTAGAATTGTTTCTGAGGACTTGAGCTATCACCAACGGAAGAAGTTCTAACATGATGTCAAGTTCTATCATTGGGAAGAACCCTTCCTATTTCACTATTGTGCTAATCAGTTGATTAGAAGGTGTGTTCCAGAAGGTGAGCAACAAGATGTATTGAAGTGTTGCCATTCCTCTGAATATGGGGGCCACTTTGGAGGTAACAAGATGGCTGCAAAAGTCTTGCAATCTGGGTTTTTCCGGCCATCCTTGTTCAAAGATGCGTATGAATTCGCTCTATCTTGTGATTGGTGTCAAAGGGTTGGCAATATCTCTAAGAGGAATGAAATGCCACTCAACAGTATATTGGAAGTGGAATTATTTGATGTATGGGGGATTGACTTCATGGGACCATTTCCCAAGTCCTTCAACAATCAATACATTCTTGTAGCAGTGGATTATGTGTCTAAATGGGTTGAGGCCATTGCTTCTCCAGCAAATGATGCTAAAGTAGTGGTCAAATTCATGAAAAAGCATATCTTTACTCGTTTCAGTGCTCCAAGGGTTGTTATTAGTGATGGAGGCACCCACTTTTGTAACCATCAATTTAAATCCCTTTTGAAGAAGTATGGAGTGAAGCATAAGGTTTCTTTAGCCTACCATCCTCAAATAAATGGTCAAGCTGAGATTTCCAATAGAGAAATCAAGAAAATCTTTGAGAAAACTGTGGGTATCACTCGAAAGGATTGGTCTATGAAGTTAGATGATGCATTATAGGCCTATCGCACCGCTTACAAAACACCTATCGGTATGTCTCCTTACCGATTGGTTTTTGGGAAAGCTTGTCATCTTCCTGTGGAGTTGGAACACAATGCCTATTGGGCTATTAAAAAGTTAAATTTTGATGAAAAAGAAGTGGGTGACAAGAGGCTCTTGCAGCTTAATGAGCTTGAAGAATTTCGTTTCTATGCTTATGAGAGTTCAAGGCTTTACAAGGAGAAAACAAAGCGATGGCATGACAAGAAGATTGTCTCTAAGTCTTTTGAGCCGGGTCAACAAGTTCTCCTCTATAACTCTAAGCTGAAAATCTTTCCGGGAAAGTTAAAGTCTAGATGTTCTAAACCTTTCACTGCGATTCAAGTCTTTGACAAGGGTGTTGTGGAGTTAGAAGGACAAGATGGTGGAGATTCAAGGTCAATGGACAGCGGTTAAAGCATTATTGGGGTGGCATGATAGAGAGCCAAACCATCACTCTACCGCTCACTGATTCCACTTGACAAAGAGAAGAGTCAGGCTGAAGACTATAAATCAAGCGCTTCTTGGGAGGCAACCCAAGCTCTCAATACTTTTTCTATTCATTTTCCTTTAAATTTTGTGTGTTTTAGTGGATTTATGTTTGGTCTTACCTTTTTGTAGGTAAGAAAGGTTTTCCCATGGCTGAACGAATTGCATTGCATTGGAGCTACAAAGTGCGTTTTGATACAAGGAGTTGGAACTACAAAGGGAAGTACACCTCAAATTTTGCATTTGAAACTACTTGCTTGAATATCATTGTTATTGCTTTAATGTTTGTCTCAAAGGTGAATGTAACTTGAGATGGAATTTGTATAGGGAGAATGGAGCTTTGGGATTGACAACTTTGTTTTCACCATATTTGAGTACATCATGCTGCACTTATGCCTTTTGATGTGGATCAATGGTTTGTGAAGTGAATTGGGTGCTGTTTATGGCATTTGGGGTGATTTGGGAATCATTTTATGTAGTTTTATTGTTGTGTGGTGTTGTCATAATGTTTTGATGTGATTGAATGGTGCGTGATAAGATTAAGGTACCATTTGTGGAAATTGGGTGAGTTAGGATGATTTGAGAATCTCATTTTGTTGTCAGAATTTTTATTAGTTTGCTGTCATCCTTTGCTGTTACTTTGCTGTGGCGAAGCTGCAGCAAATGTCTGGTTTTTCTGTGATTTGTTGTGTATCTGTGCTTGATGTTGCTTTTCTATAGCATACTGAAGGCAAAAGCTGTTAGAGCAAGCGTTTCACCCAAGAGGGGGGTGAATTGGGTGATCTTAAAAATTTCATTGCAAATATAAAATTTGACGTTGAAATTAAAACAGGAAAAAGTAAGGAAAAATATCACCGAAGTGTACACCGGGAGTTATACTGGTTCGGCCACAACCACTTTGACCTACGTCCAGTCCTCAGAGCTTCTCTGAGAGTTTCACTATATCTTCCAAGATTCAGTGGGTTCTTGGCACCTCAGTACAAGCAAGTTCCTACACCTGGACACTCGCTCCCCCTTACAAGTTGTAATCCAATCCCAACTCAAGGTTTCACAACCTTAAGTTACCTCAATAACAAATATTGAGTTTGAATGAAATATCTCTTTAACAGAGTGAATAAGAATCACTAAAACATAGTATAACAAGTATAATGTCAAAACAGAGTAATGAGTTTGATGATACGTTCGTGAGTGTGTTCTTGAGTTTTTCTCTGTTCAGATGTTCCCATATATATAGATACGTTGGTAATGATTGCTGGAACATATTTCTTCATGTCCATTGGAGCGTGCGCAGCCATTATTGACTTTTCCAGTTTTTGAAAAACATACGTTTGCGGTAGGTGACGGTCGATGACATTTGAGCATTGCTTTTGACTTTCCTTATTTGGTAAGATTTCTTCATTGTTTATCTGTTGAAATGCTAAGAATACTAATATAATGAAAGGTTAATCAAATAGGAAACAAAACAATAACCGTTGGAATGATTTCAAACTTTCTGGGTTTTCTTACTCGAGTAGCTACTCGAGTATCACATGAAGGTTACTCGAGTACTTACTCGAGTATCATCGGGAAAACTTTGATCAACTGTAAGTCAACAGACAAATTTAAGATTACTCGGGTAGTGCATGGAATAATCAATTTTTAAACCTTTGGAAATGTATGTTTACTGGGGTACCTACTCGAGTAATACACTCACAACTTTATGAGTTACTCGGGTACCAACTCGAGTAAACCTTCAAATAAACTTTTGGTTACTCGATGCTTTACTCCAGTAATGTTGGCAGGATTTCAAGGCCGAGAGCACTTACCTTGTTACTCGAGTACTTACTCGAGTAAACTTACTTTTTGGGCACAACTTACTCGGGTAATGACTTGAGGTTTTCCTTGAAAATATCTCTGCATACTCGGGTACCTACTCGAGGAATTCACTTAAAATAGAACATTAAATACTTGCATACTAGAGGAATGACTCGAGGAAAATGAGATAAAAAGAAATCAAGTTAATCGGGTACCACCTTCAAGTTTTCACTTACTTCAGTGTGTTACTCGAGTACCTACTCGAGTAACATTGGCAGTGGTACAAAGTGCCGAGAACAACACATTTTCAGAAACAGAGTTACTCGAGTACTTACTCGAGTATCATTGGCAACCTGAAAGCAACTGGAAGTTTTTCACATGGTTACTCGAGTAGCGCCTCGAGTAACATTGGCAGGCCGAGAGCAACTCCAAGTATTTACCTGGTTACTCGAGTAGCTACTCGAGTAACATTGGCAGGTCGAGAGCAACTTGAAAATACTTACACTATTACTCGAGTACTTACTCGAGTAACGTTGGCAGGTTACTGGAAGGTGTTTCTGGTTACTTCAAGTTTTGGCTCATTACTCGAGTACCTCCTCGAGTAATACCTTAGAAAACCTGCTTCTGATCAAGTTTCTCAGCTTTTTCTCTTGGCCTTTCTTCATTACTCCAATGCTTACCTCAAGTGATGCTTATCCCTGTTATTCCTTTGCTCAAACTTTATTTATTAATCACTTCTTCTTCATACCATTCTTTTGTTATCATCAAAACATGAGATCTAACATTCTCCCCCTTTTTGATGATGACAAAACTTGGTGATTTTGGACATGGTTTTTCAAATTGAATTTTCAAATTAAATATGTCTTATTAAGTTTAGATTCATAGCACACACCTTGCATTCACAATCAACTTCATTAGTCCAACAACGTATCATAATTCAAAACTTAAATGGACTTAAAATAAAACATAACTTAAGCACACTTGTATTAAACTTAAATTGCATATTACAAGATAATAAGTTTAAAAGAACTAACAAGTTCCAAAATGCTCCCTAGAACCCATATACACCCAAATACCCAAAATAAACTAAGACACATCCACAAAATCACTCTCAAGCTCTTCTCCCCCTTTTTGGCTTCATCAATCAAGTGGAGGGCTAGGAGGCTTGACCATAGAGATAGGCTTCACAGGAAGCACTAAGCCATCATCTGAACTGTATGAATTAAAGGAGCTGGAAGAGGCTGGTTCAGGCAGATTTACTGGAGGGATATGGATGTCATCGCTAGGAGGAATATGAGAGGGTTGGAAGACAACCATAGTGGTCTCAGCCTCTGGAGTATGATGTTCAGGGGAGGAGGAGGGAGATATTTCCTCAGTGTGGGTAGGAGAGGGAATAGGTTTAGGAGCGAGTTCAGGCTGAGGTTTAGGAGGTGAATCATCAATGACAATGTGTATAGTCTCATTGGTATCTGGGTTGTCCACTGTATATAGAATGTCTTTGGCTTAAGTCTCAGGTGGACTAGATACCAGAGGGGTAGATGGTTCATCCTCAGTGAAAGGAGTATCAGAAGGAGGGTTCACTAGAGATGGTGGTGGTGCAGAGGAAGATGGACCGGCAGAAGGTCTGGGACCTAAGGAGTCCAGTCGTGCCAGAATCAATCTCAAAGTCTCACCTTGGGCACGTTGCTCTGCTAGCAACTCCTCATGCCTCTTGTCCATTTTCTCTACCAACTCTCCCATCTTGGTATTCATGTGGGTTATCAGTTCAGCATTAGTGTTGGCGATATCCAAATGGAAACCTCTCAGCATATTTTCCATAAAGTGTTGCAGGGTGGCATTGAGAAAGGATGGCGATGATGTGGTAGCAGCTGGAGCAGATGACTGAGTGTCATCTATCTTGCTGGTCTCTGCCTCAGTGGTCTTTCTCTTCTTCTTTGACCCAGATTCCAGAGGTCCTTTGAGAGGGACGTCAATGTTCAATTTCCCAATCTGGTTTCTCCCAACCAGAGTCATCCTCTCAATGGGCTCCTTGCTATCCAAATACCATATCTTGTTCTCTTTGAGGATCAGTGATACTATCTGAGGATATGGCATTGGTGTTGTAGCTTTTCCATCCACCCTATACCTCTTTATCTCAGAGAAGATATACTCCCCCAAATCCTTCTGCTCCTTCAGGAGAAGTGAAGCAAACCACCTAAAGTCCCTATCGGAGAAGTGGGTATAGTTGTTGGCTTTGTTCACTAGGGACCTAGAGTAAATGTACCAAAGGACCCTATGATGATCACACATATCACTGGGCTTGAAATTTAGAGGGCCAACTAACTCTCCGGGTTTAAGGATAGTAAAGATTTGATTTGGTTCAAGCTGGGAGTAAATATCATCTGGGGGGTTCTCAATTCCTAACCACAAGTTAATCCTAGAGGGTGATATAAGTATCTTTTGGCCTCTAACTGTGGTGGTCATCTCTTCCTCAGCTGAGGTTCTGTTTGGCTCATCTATAATTTCTAGATTACAATAAAAGTGGGTGATCACCTTTGTGCAAAAAGGTAATCTAATGGATAACCAAGGCATAAAAGGATCTAGATATGGGCTAAGGTCATGCTTCAATACCTCCTGAAGTAGCCTGAGATCCACATAGTGTGTCTTGCACACTTTCCTCCTGGAGAATTGGGATAGATACTTGAGAGACTCCACCAATTTGTTGACGTTGAACATTTTTGGAGGGTTGGTGATCTCTTCTTCCGGCACTTTGGACTTCTTGGAAGATTGTCCCTTCTCCATTTGATCTAAGATTCCAGCCATAGCCTTAGCCACATTCTTGTCATACTTTGGCTTTTTGATAGGCTTTGGTGTAAAAGAGGGGGTAGAGGAATCAGAGGGAGTAGGTGTGGAAGTTTTGGTACTCTTGCCTTTCCTAGTTGAAATACTCTTTTTGGATTGAGCCCTTGTAGCAATAGGCTCTTTAATCACCACTCCTTTGGGTTTTGGTTGAGATTGAGGTTGAAGAGGAATTTTAGCTTTTGGTCTCGGGGTGAGTTTTCTTCTCTTCTTGGGAGGAGAAGAAAGAGGATCAGAGTGTTGTTGGGATTCAGAGGAGTCTATGGGAGTAAGGTTTTTAGTTCTCATCTTTCTGAATGATTGAAAACTAAAATTTTCAGAAAAACAGAGACACAGACGCGAATTAGGGCACAGAGATTCTGAGCAAAATAGGAGGTTTCTAGGAATGAAAATTGTTGGGTTTTGACGGAAATGAGGCAAGGAATCACTTGTGAAAATATTTTTGTGAGAGAGAATAGTGATTTACTCGAGGAGATTTTGTGGAAATGACCGAGTTTGCGATAGATAAAGACCTAGAACCTGACGTTACTCGAGGCCTTACTCGAGTAACCTTCAAGTTTACTCGAGGCCTTCCTCGAGTGTTCATACAGAAAAACTTTAAAATGATTTATTTAAATTGCGTACCTGGCATGAATAATATTGTAATTATCCATGGATGTTCCCTCGATCATTTATAACCCATTCTGAGCAGATTTGAGTCATTATTCATCAATTTTGAAAATCTGGACTTGCAGTTACTCGAGGCCTTACTCGAGTAAGCTTCATGTTTACTCGAGGCCTTCCTCTGGTAACCTGAGTTTTCAACTTGTGACTCTTCATTTCTTTGTAACTGAACCGTTAGATTTGAAAATCAAGTAACTTGATCCGTTACTTCCAGTTTTGAAGTCAATTACTCGAGTACATACTCGAGTAAAGTGCTTCTTTACTTCAAGTTGTTCCTCGGGTATTGCTTCTCTGTCACACATTACTTCAAGTTGGTACTCCAGTAAAGGTGTCCTCTGATTACCTCTGTTTTTGTTTTTCAAAACAGAGTTTCAACCTTCCTGCAAAACAAATTTCTATATACTCCGATGCTTAAGTTAGTAATTATCAAAACTTTAACAAATGACTTCATCTAATATTATGAGAAACTGAAATAACTTACAACTCATTGGGATTTACCATTCCTAATTCTCTTCTAATGTATAGAAATTGATCTTTTGCAAGGGGTTTTGTGAAAATATCAGCTAATTGAAGATGAGTAGGAATGAATATCACTTTTACATCTTTCTTTTGAACATGATCTCTGATGAAGTGATGTCTGACATCGATATGCTTGGTTCTAGAGTGTTGAACTAGATTCTTTGCCAAGCTTATCATACTAGTATTGTCACAATAGATTGGTATTTCTTTGAGATAAATACCAAGATCTTGTAGTTGTTGTTTTAACCATATTACTTGTGCACAACAACTTGAGACTGCAACATATTCGGCTTCCGTTGACGAAAGAGACACTATATTTTGTTTCTTGCTGAACCATGATACAAGAGATCCTCCAAGAAATTGTCCTTGTCCACTGGTGCTCTTTCTGTCTGTTTTGTATCCTCCATGATCTGAATCTGAATATGCAATAAGATATTCACTTCTTCCTTTGGGATACCACAGACCCAATTCGGGTGTGTCAGCAAGGTATGTAAAGATTCGTTTAACCATTTCAGCATGTGATTCTTTTGGTGCCGATTGATATCTTGCACATATGCCAACACTAAATTGAATGTCCGGTCTACTTGCCGTGAGATAGAGTAATGATCCTATCATTCCTCTATACTTTGTTATGTTGTAGTCTTTCCCTTTGACATCAGCACCAAGCAACGTAGTTGAGCTCATAGGCGTGTCCGTGCCATTTGCTTCATCCATTCCATACTTCTTCAATAGCTCTTTTAAATACTTTGTTTGAGATATGAAGATTCCATTCTTTCTTTGTTTGATTTGTAAACCAAGAAAGAAATTCAATTCTCCCATCATTGACATCTCAAATTCTCCCTGCATTATCTCAAAAAATTTCTTACACAGAGATTCATTAGTAGCACCGAAAACAATGTCATCAACATATATTTGAACAACTAAAATATTATTGTTTTTTCGTTTTATAAAGAGTGTTGTATCAACTTTTCCCCATACCAAACCTTGATCAATAAGAAACTTACTGAGCCTTTCATACCAGGCTCTAGGAGCTTGTTTTAAACCATATAAAGCCTTTTTAAGTTTAAAAACATGGTCAGGTTTAGTAACATCCTCAAAACCTGGAGGTTGTTCTACATACACACTTCTTCCATGATGTAACCATTTAGAAAAGCACTCTTTACATCCATTTGATAGAGTTTGAATCCTTTGATGCATGTAAAGGCTAAGAGTACACGTATAGCTTCCAATCTAGCCACTGGAGCATACGTTTCCTCATAATCAATCCCTTCTTCTTGATTATATCCTTTGGCCACCAATCTTTCCTTGTTTCTGACAATAATTACGGATTCATCGAGTTTGTTTTTGAATACCTATTTAGTACCAATGATCGGATGATCTTTGGGTTAGGGTACCAAATCCCAAACTTGATTTCTCTCAAATTGATTTAGTTATTCTTGCATTGCTATAACCCAATCATTGTCTGATAGGGCTTCATCAATGTTAGAAGGTTCAATCTCAGATATGAATGCAGAAAAACTTACTTCATTGAAAATTCTATTTCTAGTTTTGATCTCTTCATTCACATCTCCTATGACTTGATCTAAGGGATGACTTTTATTGTATTTCCAAGCTCTAGGTTGACCTAGGGATTGCTCTTCTTCCTTCGTTTCATTAACCTCTGGAATAAGAGATTTAGAAATAGATTGACCATTTTCTTGATTTAAACCAACTTCCTGTTCTTCATCAATGGTTTTGTCAGAGGATTCAAATTCATCAAATACAATATGAATTGATTCTTCAATAATACATGTTCATTTATTGTAAACTCTATATGCTTTACTTCGGTTAGAATATCCTAGGAAAATTCCTTCATCTGTTTTAGAATCAAATTTTCCTAAGTTATCTTTACCATTATTATGAATGAAACACTTACAACCGAAAATGTGTAGATAAGCAATGTTTGGCTTTCGTCCTTTGTACAACTCGTATGGTGTCTTTCCAAGTTTTGTTTTGATATATGCTCTATTTGAAATGTAGCATGCTGTACTCATAGCATCAGCCCAGAACACTTGAGACACATTCTTTTCATTCAACATTGCTCTAGCCATTTCTGTGAGCACTCTATTCTTTCGTTCCACGACCCCATTTTGTTGAGGCGTTCTTAGAGCAGAAAAATTGTGATCAATACTATTAGTATCACAATATTCTTCAAAGGCTTGATTTTCAAATTCTCCACCATGATCGGTCCTAATACCTGCAATGGACATACCTTTCTCATTTTGCACCTTCTTGGCAAAAACAATAAATTCTTCAAAGGTCTCATCCATTGATGATAGAAAAATAACCCATGTAAATCTAGAGAAATCATCAACAATGACCAATGAATATAGGTTGCCACCAAGACTCTTTACTCTTGCTGGACCAACTAAATCCATATGCAATAATTGTAATGGTCTATTTGTTGAAATCTCATTTTTCAATTTGAAAGATGATTTAGTTTGTTTACCCTTTTGACATGCATCACAAATCAAGTCATTTTTGAAATTTACTTTGGGTAATCCAAGCACTAAATCCTTTTTGAGTAATTTGCCTAGTTGATGCATATTGACATGAGCCAATCTCTTATGCCATAGCCAACTTTCATCCGCATTACTCAGAAAACAATTTTCAGATTCATTTCTACTAATATCTAGAGTATAACAGTTACCTTCCCTTTTTGCTCTGAGCTTAGCCTTGATATTCTTCTTATCAAGCTGTAAGTCATTCTTGTTGATGATTAAGCATTCTTCTGAGTCAAATATTACCCAGTTGTCTTTATCTGCACTTTGACTTATGCTCAGCAAATTATGACACAAGCCTTCAACATAATATACATCTTTGACTTGTATTCTTTTGTCATTTTTGATTTCACCAATTCCTGTTATCTTTCCGGATTGATTTCCTCCAAATTTTACCTTTCTACCTTCCTTAGGTTGCAATGTGGTAAAACTTTCAAAATCTTCGGTCATATGTCTAGAGCATCCACTATCTATGTACCACTTGCTATTTTTGGATGCTTTGAGACATACCTACAATCAAATGACTAGGTCTTAGGTACTCACATCTTTTTGGGTCCTGTTGGGTTAGTACAAATAATTTTCTGAACATATGAGCCTTTAGGTACCCATTTGTAGGTTCCTATTGTTCCTGTCTTCTTATGAATGCATGAAGATGTATAATGACCTTTTCTATTACAGTAATTACAAAATGCAAAAGGATTTGATGTATGTACAGAATGCTGGAAATAATTCAAATATGACTTACCTCCTGCTTTCTTTCTACCTTTCCTTTTATCTGACTTTGGATCATATCCAATTCCAGATCGATCATTTACAAATCGTTGAGCTTTTAAAATAACATTTAGCATCTCACTTCCTTGTGTAAATTTTTCAAGAGTTTTTGTGAGATCAATGTTTTTCTTTTTCAAGGATGAACAATTTTCACAATCCTTTTCTTTAAGTTTAGTTTCAAGAGCTTTGTTTTTCTTTTTGAAAACAATTAATTTTTTAACTACTTTGATGAATTCAGAATGTAAAGCATTATATTCGGAAAGTAATTCATCATAGGTAGGTTCAGAATCATTTACCTCCTCTTCTGTTTCTTCTTGAGCGACGAGACATATATTAGCTACTTCTTCCTCATCACTTTCTTCGTCAGAGGAGCTATCACCCCATATAGCAGATACGAAGGCTTTCTTTTTGTTGAAGAATTTGCCTTTTCTCTTTTCTTTGCTCTTTTGATTCAGTTCTGGACATTCTGATTTGATATGTCCTGGTTTTCCACATTCGTAGCAAATGATATGATCTTTGCTGCTAGTTCCACCTTTTTGAAAATGTTTGAATCCTTGTCCTTTCTTGTAGAACTTTCTGAATCGTTTTATGATTAGGCCCATTTCATCATTGTCAAACTCCTTATCCTCATCTTGATTCTCTTCTTTTACCTTTAGTGCAAGACCTTTCTTTTTCTTGTCACCAATGTCATCTAGTTCTCGTTTGAACTTTAGTTTGCTTTCATATTCAGAAAGACTTCCAAATAGAGAAGCAACTGATCTCATTGATTCTCCTTTTGCTTCTTCTATCGCAGTGACTTTGGCCTCCCATTCTTTAGAAAGAATATTTAGAATCTTTCGTACTTGGGTATGCTGATCATAGACTTTCCCAAGAGCTACAAGTTGATTAACAAGATGAGTATATCTAAGTTCAAATTCAGATATTGATTCACCTGATTTCATTCGAAGTAAATCGAATTCAGTGACCAAGGTGTTGATCCGATTCTCCTTTATTCCCGAAGTTCCTTCATGAGCTATTTCCAGAGCTTCCCACATTTCCTTTGCTGTTGGAAGTGTGCAAATTTTGAAATACTCACTTTGACTCAAGGCACTTTATAGCATCAGGATTGCCTTGCTGTTGAGAGTGATAAGTTTCTTATCATTCTCATCATATTCTGCTGGCGTCTTGGGAATTTTCTGAGAATCTACAGTCTTTGTAGGTTGATAGTTTCCACTTTCAATCACATCCCATAGCCCATATTCAGTAGCCATTACGAATACTCTGAACTTTGCTTTCTAGAAAGAAAAGTGTTTGCTACTGAAATCTGGAGGTCTAGTGATGGATGCACCGTCGGGAAGAATTCCTTCACCCATGCTTGCCATTGGATCCTTCTTAGGTTGTTATACCTTCACAAGAAAACCTACGCTCTGATACCAAATGTTAGAGCAAGCATTTCACCCAAGAGGGGGGGTGAATTGGGTGATCTTAAAAATTTCGTTGCAAATATAAAATTTGACGTTGAAATTAAAACAAGAAAAAGTAAGGAAAAATATCACCGAAGTGTACACTGGGAGTTATACTGGTTCGGCCACAACCACTTTGACCTACGTCCAGTCTCAGAGCTTCTCTAAGAGTTTCACTATATCTTCCAAGATTCAGTGGGTTCTTGGCACCTCAGTACAAACAAGTTCCTACACTTGGACACTCGCTCCCCCTTACAAGTTGTAATCCAATCCCAACTCAAGGTTCCACAACCTTAAGTTACCTCAATAACAAATATTGAGTTTGAATGAAATATCTCTCTAACAGAGTGAATAAGAATCACTGAAGCATAGTATAACAAGTATAATGTCAAAACAGAGTAATGAGCTTGATGATACGTTCGTGAGTGTGTTCTTGTGTTTTTCTCTGTTCAGATGTTCCCATATATATAGATACGTTGGTAATGATTGCTGGAACATATTTCTTCATGTCCGTTGGAGCGTGCGCAACCATTATTGACTTTTCCAGTTTTTGAAAAACATACGTTTGCGGTAGGTGACGGTCGATGACATTTGAGCATTGCTTTTGACTTTCCTTATTTGGTAAGATTTCTTCATTGTTTATCTGTTGAAATGCTAAGAATACTAATATAATGAAAAGTTAATCAAATAGGAAACAAAACAATAACCGTTGGAATGATTTCAAACTTTATGAGTTTTCTTACTCGAGTAGCTACTCGAGTATCACATGAAGGTTACTCGAGTACTTACTCGAGTATTATCGGGAAAACTTTGATCAACTGCAAGTCAACAGGCAAATTTAAGATTACTCGGGTAGTGCATGAAATAATCAATTTTTAAACCTTTGGAAATGTATGTTTACTCGGGTACCTACTCGAGTAATACACTCACAACTTTATGAGTTACTCGGGTACCAACTCGAGTAAACCTTCAAATAAACTTTTGGTTACTCGATGCTTTACTCCAATAATGTTGGCAGGATTTCAAGGCCGAGAGCACTTACCTTGTTACTCGAGTACTTACTTGAGTAAACTTACTTTTTGGGCACAACTTACTTGGGTAATGACTTGAGGTTTTCCTTGAAAATATCTCTGCATACTCAGGTACCTACTCGAGGAATTCACTTAAAATAGAACATTAAATACTTGCATACTAGAGGAATGACTCGAGGAAAATGAGATAAAAAGAAATCAAGTTAATCGGGTACCACCTTCAAGTTTTCACTTACTTCAGTGTGTTACTTGAGTACCTACTCGAGTAACATTGGCAGTGGTACAAAGTGCCGAGAGCAACACATTTTCAGAAACAGAGTTACTCGAGTACTTACTCGAGTATCATTGGTAACCTGAAAGCAACTGGAAGTTTTTCACATGGTTACTCGAGTAGCGCCTCGAGTAACATTGGCAGGCCGAGAGCAACTCCAAGTATTTACCTGGTTACTCGAGTAGCTACTCGAGTAACATTGGCAGGCCGAGAGCAACTTGAAAATACTTACACTATTACTCGAGTACTTACTCGAGTAACGTTGGCAGGTTACTGGAAGGTGCTTCTGGTTACTTCAAGTTTTGGCTCATTACTCGAGTACCTCCTCGAGTAATACCTTAGAAAACCTGCTTCTGATCAAGTTTCTCAGCTTTTTCTCTTGACCTTTCTTCATTACTCCAATGCTTACCTCAAGTGATGCTTATCCCTGTTATTCCTTTGCTCAAACTTTATTTATTAATCACTTCTTCTTCATACCATTCTTTTGTTATCATCAAAACATGAGATCTAACAAAAGCAACCCATTTTTCAATGCTTCTGTGCAATTTTCCTTGGGTTCGCCCTTGCGTCGCTATAGCAAGGCCAGGGTGAACACATGCCATTTTACACCCCTTCTGTGTAGTTTTCCTTGGGTTCGCCCCTGCTTCGCTATAGCAAGGCCAGGGCGAACACATGCCATTTTACATCCCTTTTGTGCATCCCGACAGCCACAAAAAAAAATATATATATATAATAATAAAAATTGAAAAAAATATAGATAAAAATATATATATATATAAACATAAATATTAATTAAAAAAATAAATAGTATTATTATTATTAAATAGATTTTACTATTTCACCCTTATTTTTCTATTATTTGCCTTCTTTACCCTTATGCACCTACCCCATATATGGCCCACATTCATTTTTCAAATTCAAAACCTTCTCCTCTTTTGTAAATTCCCTCTTATGCACCTACCCCATATATGGCCCACATTCATTTTATCCCAAACATTTTCCCTTTCAGCTTCATCATCCCCTACTCTCATATTTCCCTTCGGCTGTGTTTGGTTTGAGGTGAGGTGAGGTGAGGTTAGGTGAGAGAGGGTGGGGAAATTACCTTTTTGGACAAAAGAAATCCAAAATTTACCCTCTCATTTTTTTAAATTTTGGATTCCCACCCAAAATTTACTTTCTTATTCTTTACAAAATTTTGAATTCCCGCTCAAAATTTAAATTTCTTTAACCTAAAAAAGTAATTTCCCCACCCTCTCTCATTTAACCTCACCTCAAACCAAACACAGTCAGCCCCAGCCTTCAGCTCTGACTCCCTCATATTTCCCTCAGCTGGATCCGCTCTCTCACCGTGGCCCTAATTAAAAACTCCTTCATCTTTTATCAATTCCCTTCTATCCAAACCCTAATTTCCTACCTCCTACACATCCTCTTTCACTCTCACTTTACTCACAGCTCACTATTGCCTTCATCGACCCACAGCTCCTCCACATCAAACATCCTCAAGCTAAACGAAAGCTCCCAACTCCACTCCACCGTCGACCCAGCTCCTCCGCTTCCCAGCTCTCACCACCGTTCTAATCTCTACCGTCGGCCCACCATCTCCTTCCCATTCCTCACAGCTTCTTCATCGTCACCTCGTTCTTCTTCCTTACCAACGCCCAAATCTCCCCATCGAACTCTCCACAGAACCACCCCCACTCCGATTCAGATCCGCCACCGTCACACTTCTACTCCGCCGCTACTTCCCCCACACCGTCACTGTCGCCCACCCCTTTCACAACACTCCGCCACCAAGCTCCTCCACCGTCGACCCCACCCCCATTACTCCTAACGCTTCACACACCTCACCGCCGCTCACCGTTCTTCCCAGATCTCACCACCGTTTCCCTCTTCTCTCACCATCGATCTTCACTCGTCGTTCCCTTCCCCATTCCTATCAGCTCTATCTCCGGCATTTCCCACACACAAACCCCTTATCTCACCGTCGACCATCTGACCTACACACACCCACAGCTCCATCGCCATTCCCCTTCCCCCACCGCTTATCGTCTCCACGCCCTCACATTTCACCACCCACCGCTCCTAATTTTCCATTTGTCCATGCCTGCCACGAGTTCCTCACTGCATGCCATAATCTTCAAATTCCTCACTCGGTAGTAGGCCCTGGTTCGCTGTGATCTTGTCTTTGGCTTCTCTGTTCAGTTGTGCTATTGTTCTTGTCTAAGGTAATTTTCGTCTCCTTCATCCAATTTTTGTTGGGATTTTGTTAGATTAAGGTTGAGATTGTGATTAGAGCGGCAATATGAAGACTTTGTGGTTATGATTAATTGGGGAAGCATGCTAATTTTAAGCTTGAACTGATTTGGGTTGTTTGAGGATTACCAGTGTGCCTGACTAGTTAAATAGTTTCAAGTTATTGGGAAATAATTGTGCTTTGTCACATGCTTTAGAAAATGGAATTGGGAGCCTCAAAGTCCTAATTGCCTTTCACAATTATTTGATTTTTAGAGGCCATTTTGTGACAAAGGGAACCATTTTTACTATTTTTGTCAATTCTATGACTAGGCTACATGTGCTACTTCTGTGGATATTCTTCTAATCTATGAGCTTAGGATTGACCAACTGCAACTCGTTTTAGGCCTAGCACTGTAGTCTCTGAATGCTGTTTACTTCCTTGTCAATCCTTGTGGACGCCGAAGTGCTCTTCAGTGATTCGGTCATCTGAGCTAGTCTATGACGCATTCTACACTTAGGCTTGCATTGCTGTGGTTTAATTTGGTGATTAGTAGACTGAGCATTAGTGGTTTGGATAACCTCTGAAAGGTACATGTGAATGTCTCTTGTTTCCTTGCATATAGGCACATAAATGGCTAATTTGAGAACTTCTGCATAAGATTAGGTGCTTGCACCCTTGTTCCTTGTTTACTTGTTCTTGAGGTGCTTCAGTTGGAAAATCTAGTTTCACACTGCTTTCATATTCATTTTTCTACTGCCATAACAATGGCTTTGACATCATCTTTACCAAAGTCCATTTTCAATTTTAAAAACGCACCTACTAGTTCTCGAATTAGCCCGCATGTGCCAATTGTTTGGAAATCTCTCCAACTCTTGAACTTCATTTTGAACTAAGAAATACTTTCTCAAGTGGATGTTTCAGAATTTTTTCTACGTGGGAAAGTTTGAGTTTATCTGGTAACAGTGAAACACCTCTCGTCATACTGAAATGCAAAGGCATTAATCTGCTGTTTTGAAAATTTTGGCCTTCTTTCTAAGGTATTACCACTGCAAAGAAATGGGTTTTCTGTTTTGTGGAGCTTGTTTTCTTGACAAATCAAGTGTTTCAGCTGTTATTTCACTTGACTCCATTACATAACCATTTGTTATCAGCGCTTATGTTGTTCCACTGAGTTGGAGAGCCCCTTTGGGGATCATTTGAGTTGGCGAGTCACTTTGAGATCACTTGTAGTGATATGATGAAGCGAGGATAGGTTTAGGAGTGGAATTATGGATTGCCTTGTTGAGGTTCTTAGCCAGCCACAAGTTTGGGGGAACTTTTTCTTTTAGGACCAGTGTTTCTCTTTTTCTTTTCTTTTGTTAGTTGTGGATTGTTCATTGTTTTTGTGTGTTTTTTCTGTGGTTTTAATTTTTGCAGATAATGACCAAGCGCCAAGCTACTCCTAAAAAGCCAGCGCCTAAACGGAAAAAGGCCACTGCTGCCCCTTCACGTCCAGTGCCTCCACCAACTCAACCACCTCCCTCTACTTCTGCACCAGATTTGCTAGATGTTGTCAAAGATCTCATGAACTCACGACCTTTGCGGCAAGAGCGAGAATTCCCTCCTAATACTCGGTTTAAGTTCTACAAGTTGGCAAAAGAAAAACATGGTTTAGGGAATCTGTTGGCATCGCGGGCTACTGGCAATGAAACGTTTGTCCGACATTTCTATTACTATGCCCATTGTCAAGGAATTTCGTCCATGCAGTTGAGAGGTGTCCCACCTTGTGGCAAGAACTTCATCAGTTCGGAATTCATTCGCCAATTCTATGATCTGCCTTTCTATCCCTAATGTCAATATCATCTTTTGAAGAAAGAGGCTGAGAATTTTCCCTTAAAGGCAATTGCTGATACCTTGGTCAAACCCGGTGAACCTCAATCGTATGGACCAAGAGGCAAGCAAATATATCTCAAGCAAACGAGTCTGAATGAAGAGGCCAGAATATAGTTGAACTTTATTACTTTTAATGTCACCCCTGTAGGCAATAGCAGCATTGTGCCAAAGTTAACTGCTTTGCTTATATTCCTCTTCATGACGGGTCAGCATGTGAAATTAGAAAACATCCTTTATGACACCCTGTACAATTGTGCTCACGCAAAGGGGAAGGGAACTTATTTGGTTCTACCATATCTGATTTCTGACCTCTTCACCAAGGCTCAAATCCCAGCATCCTATGATGGTATTTACTTTCAGCCCTCTCCCCCTTACTGGTATGATCAAACTAAGTTAGATCACAAGGGACCGACTGACTTGGATGGCGCCCAACCCCCACTCACATTACGTAGTCCCCATGATGAGCTTTTGCTAGCAAAAAAGGAACGAGTAAAGGAATGCCTTCACCGACAACGCGTGGAGACTATGCTGGAAGGACTCACAAGCAAGATGGGTGTCGAGGTGCCACCGAGGGTCGAGAGTGATGAGGAGGAGGACCCATCCACACATCACCAAGGGAAAGAAATTGTTTTTTGGGGTCCACCTGAGGAAGCAATTGGTGCAGATTCTAAGTCTATTGCGTCTGAGAGTGCAGATGATGAGGAGGTGGTTTCTGTTGGGGAGGATGAGGATCTTGTTTCTAGTAAAGCTGCTGATGCTGATACCTCTGAGTCAGAGTATGATCCTGCAGATGATTCTGATGATTGACGAGACCCCTCTGACTGTTGAATTTTTTTTTGGATGCTTGTTCTTTTTGCTTCCCTGTGTTTTCTGACATCTTTTAAATGTAGGCATTCGTGTTAGCATTTCTATGCAATTCCATTTGGGTTCATGTGCATAGTCTGTTCTTGTGTGATGTTAGCTACTGATGGCTAACAGTTGTTTTGTGTGCTAACTGTCATTATCACTGGTTGTTCCTATGATAGGTTTGAATGGGGGCTTTGATGCCTTTTGTTTGACTGGATGAGTAGTTGACATTGTGCATATATTGTTTGATGCACTGAGACTGCTGTGAATATTACTTGTAAATGTGTATAGGTTTGAGTGCTGTTTGCGTACAGGTTTGTGAATGTTGATCTTTCCTTTAACCTCAATTGATAGTGAGGACACTATTGATTTCAAGTTTGGGGGAGGGAAATTGTGAAAATTTTGAAATGTGAAAATTTTGAATGTGAATAGTTAGTGCACAGGGATATACAAGAAGTTTTGATGTGTATTTTGATTAAAAAAAGGGGTGAAATATATGTAATTTCACAAACTTAAGCCTTTGCTTGGAAAAATTTAGAGAAAATATCTTTTGAATTGGTTAAATTGTTTGTTTAGGATTGCATAAATGGTCCTATGATTGGATAGCTATTTAGCATTATGCTTGACAGGAAATTGTGATTAATATGCCTTGTTGAATGAGTTATAATGTTGGAGTGAGTTTCTAAGGAATTCTCTTGAGCATAATCTTGCACTATTGGAGTCAGGGATGTTTTGAAGGTTTTTGTTGAAGAAACTCTTGGTAAACTAGCTTATATACCTACTTTCAAAGATACAATTTCCAAATCTACTTTAGAATTTTTTGAAGCTTATGGTACATCTCATATGGTTTTGAAAAATGATCTGGGCATTTCGTTAAAAAGCGTTTGGGCCTTTCAAGCTATCCTGCATTGTTATTCTTCTATTGTGAACCCAATTTTGAGCCTTTATAGAAAAACCAATATAAATATTCTTATTGAAAACCAATTCACTTCCCTAACCCCTAACCTGAAAAACCATGATACACCTTGCTTTGAGATTAAAAAAAAAATGGTTTGATGTGTGAAAGGGGAAGTTGTGAATATGAAATGTGTAAAGTGTTGAGGGTTGAACAAAGTGTACAGAAGCCAAGTTAGTTCAATTTTGTTGAAAAAAAAAAAGAAAGAAAGAAAAAAAAAGAAAGAAAAAGAAGATAGGAAGTTAGTTTATTTATCTCAAAGTTTTTGTATTTATTCATTTTTCCCTTCCATTCAAACACCCTAAATCCATGGCCACGTTACAAGCCTAAAAGTCCTTTTGATTTTGATACTATATGAGGTAACTTGTAAGTAGAGAAGGATGAAAAGAGGATAGTGAAGTGGTAGAGTTGAAAATTTGTATATGAGTTGGAGTATTATGTGTGATTGAGATAGAATCCGGAGAAATGTCTTTGATTCCAAACACACTCCCACACTCGAAGGGCTTTTGAAAAACTTGCTTAAAGATTATAAGACATTCATCTTAGCATATTCTCTCAAATTCCTGTTTCGTGTGATCTTTAGAGCAATGAATGAGGGCATGAACATATCTGCAATTTAGATAAGCAATTTATAAAGTCATGTTACATGTGTGAATTTGCTTGAGGACAAGCAAAAGCTTAAGTTTGGGTGAGTGTTATTCTATGGAAATTCTTGTATTCCATCACATTTTTCTTATATATTTATGGTTTTAAACTAAAATTGTGCATAAACTTTATACATATGAAGGAAAATGTGATGTGTTGAAAATACTTAAAAAAGTGTAAATTTTTGAGCTAGAAGTATAGGGTTTTAGGTTGAATTGAAGAAAATTTGGAAAGCTCATAAAATCCTTCTCTCTGTAGGAGGATGATGACAAGAAATGAAAGCTTACATGGATCCTTGGAGGTGGAGAAAAGAAGAACAAAAGCCAAAAAGAAAGATCAAAGTAGCTTGAAGGTGTCCTCGATTGCTTTTGCTATGCCACAACAAAGCAAAAGCGAAAACACATAAAAAATAGGCCTTTCTTACCGCGTACACTATGGGGACGCTATAGCGAAGCAAAAACAAAAACACAAAAAATAGGCTCTTCTGACTGCGTACGCTGTGGGGACGCTATAGCGAAGCGAAAGCAAAGTCGTTATACTGCAACTGTGCGTTTTGAAAAAGTGAAGCTTCAGCTGTGTTTTTAACCTAATGGGGCCCCTGAAATGGAGGTATTCTGCACAAGGAAGAGCTCAAGAACCATAAGGAGGCTTTTTGGAGAGCTTGAGGAGGATTTTGGGGCTTTTTGGAGGAGATTCTTGGAGAAATTCAAGATTTTTCTTCTCTTTTTCGGTTTTTCCCCTCTTCTCTTCCCATTTGCTGATATGGTTTTAAGTTTTATGTTGAGTTGCTGGTTTGTATTGACTATGAGTGGCTAAAACTCTCATTTAGGATTACTTCTACTCATTGTATGGATTAAAACTACTATATTTTCTTGCCTTTGCTAGTTGTTGAGAATATATGCTGATTTTTCTCCATGCTTAATTACTATCGTGTGCTTGATCACCACATAACTAGTTTGGTTCAATTGAATGATGCTTGAGAGAGCTATTTTGGTTGTAGAACTTGAGAAAAATCATGTTAGACTTGAAGTTTAAGGATTAAATGGATGGTTTGTTGTTAGAATAGAGATATATCTAACAACCTAGCATAGTCTAATGAAAAATTGCTTTGGGAAAGATGATTTTCATTAATAATAGACAAGATATTGAATATTGTTAATGAAGATTAAAAATCAATGTTGATTTGAGAGAGCTTGATTGATGATCTTAGAATCTTTGACTAGTATATAGACTCACACAACTAGCATAAGTGAATTAATTGTATAGTTTTATGAAATATAATGAGGAAGAAGTAATCCTAAGCCTCTAAACCTTGAAGTAGAATCAATTTTACAATCACTTTTGTTTTACCTTATTGTTTTTCAAAAATTCTCTTAATTAACATACTCAATTCCAAATGATTCCATTCAACCTAACTAAACATATGGTTACATTAGTTAGCTCACTTTCATCATAGTCCTCGTGGAAACGAATTTTACTTATCACTTTATTACTTGCGACACATGCGCTTGCGGAAGCTAAACAGCTAACAGACCCCCCAAACCCCCAACCTCTGTCCATCCTCCAAAGCCGGAGGCTCTGTCTCTCATCCAAACCCAGAGGCTCTGTGGCTCCTCCAAATTGAATGTTCGTTGCTCCTCTTCACCCCCAGCCTCTATTGTTCCTGCGCCAGTTTGTCAAAACTGAATAGAGAAGGTGAGTCAAAAGGAACAACACGAATTGTTGGATATACTGAAATGCGTTTATTACTTATGGTGGAGCATTATTTGTTAGCTGTAGGGTGAGCTTATCTTTGCCTTTGGAATTAAACAACATCAAAACATGTGCAAAAATTGCTTGTAATTTTTTGATTTCTCTTTTTTCCTTCTATGATTTAACAGTGTTTGAATACTTCATTTTGTTCATCTTCAAATTCAATCTATATTTCATAACTTCATCAAGAAAGTGCTTCACTTTTTACGTTAGCGACTTTCAATTATGTTGAATATAAACCTTTTTTTCAATTTCCTGAACTTGTAAATATCAAGCTTGGCACTCTTAGGAGTAGAGCTTTTGATTTGCATTATTATTGTTATTTTGTAGTATTATATGTGTTCATATCACTTAAATGTGGCAATTGTCTGTGCATTATATGCCTTAGCTCCAGTAACCCCCTTTGCTACATTGCCCAACATGCCATTGACTGCCATGTGCCATTTTTCCCTTATATTCCATCATTCTTGATAAGTAGTTAGTAGTAAATAAATGGCTTGTAAATAATCAAATGTGGATTATTTTCCTAATTTAATACTATTTAATGGAAATCAAATCTATCAATAATAACAATGGAACTTTTGTATCTCTCTCTATGTTTTTCCCCTACCATAGAAATGTTTGGTATCATAAGGTTGATTGAAGTTGTGTTGGTGGGTTATTGAAGCTATGTTGGATTATTTTTCCTAATTTAATACTATTTACTGGAAATCAAATTGTTGTTGTGCTAGTGGGTGATTGAAGTAGTAATTATGTTACAAGTTAAGAAGAAAATGCCGCACAGTAGAAAAAGGAAAGATAAAGACGGAGAGAGGCACCCAAAGGTGTTTGGGTATATATTGTTCACACAAGAGTATTATTAGAAAAAGAAAAAGAAGAATGAGGAGTTCAAGCCTTTTATAGAGGAGAGTCAATTGTTGAACAAGCTTGGAATACATTAAAAGATGACGAGAAGGAGACATATAGGATAAGGGCGAATAAATTAAGAACTCAGGGCAAAGGGACAAAATATGTGGTTCCATTCTTGACTTGTTGTGCACCTAATCAGTTTATGAAAGTTTGCAAAAGTTTGAAGAATAGACAAGATAGAATGGATCGGCTTCAGAAAATAGGATTTGTAAGTTGGTTAGTGTATGCTACTCCCAAATCCCCCAAGATTTATATGGTCAGTTTATTGGTGCATTTGACCCTCCCACTAAGAATGTTTTGATTGGAGGGAAGTCATTTGACATACGCCAAGAAGATGTAAAAAAATTTATGGGCTTACCGTGTGAGGGGGCATAGAAAGAAATGTGAAGAAGGAAGATGAAGGTTTTAAGCAATTGAAGACATTGTATGGGATAGTGCCATAGAAGATTATCACAACATGGCTAATTGAGAGAGAGGAGGATCCAGATTTTGAATTCTTCTTTGTTACGTATGCATTTGGAACCCTCTTGTGTCTTGGAGCTGATGTTAAAGTTAGTGAACGAGTGTTAAAGGTGATGGTGGCAACAAAAGGAACTTTTAGGGAGTATGATTGGTCCACCTGTGTGTTGAATGAATTATCCAATTTAATTGCAAAGTACAAGAAAAAAGTGAGGAAAGGGAAAGCTTTTGGAAGAGTTAATGTAGTAGGATGTATATATTTTCTTATGGTAAGTGCAAGTGTTATTCATGTAACCTAAGTTGGCATTGTATAATGAGTTGTAAATTGTTAGAGTATATGTTGTGATTTGCTGCTGCTAAGTCGTTATTTTATTTTCATGCAGATTTATTGCTTGCAACATTTTCCCCTTGGCCCACTACAAGCCTCTACAGTTGATGATGCGATTGGATATTGAAATGATAATAACATCAAGAGTAGAGTGTAAATAGAGAAGGAAAGCAATCAAAGGATGCTACATTCTGTCAGTAATGTAATTGGACCTCCCTCTTCCGAATTGCATACATAAACAATGTTAATCTATCTAGTAAGGGTTAAAATTGGATGTAAGCTTCACATTTTGTCAAAATTATTCAATGATAAATTTTTTCATCATAATATGCAAAAAAATCAAGAAGACATATGACAGATTGATGTCAATGGTGATGTTTATGGTGTAAGAGGAATTGGTTTCCCCTCAGTCAAGGATGTTTGGTAGGGGACAAATTGATAAAGGGGAATAACATTTTGAAGACAAACAATCTTCATTAGAAAGTGAAGATGAACAACCTTCATCAGCAGATAACGGGTCTAACACAGAAAAAGGAGAAGATGATGAAGTTGGGTCAGAGGAAGAAAATGCAAGAGTTGGTGCGACCAAGTCTGAAGGTGAAGATGATAAGGCAGATAAAGAGGAAGAATAAGGACAGGAATTAGAGTTTAAAAAAACTGAAGGAAAGGAAGGTGATGACAAAGATGAGTGTGATGAAGATGAATTGAAAGGGGAGCAAGAATTACAATTGAAGAAATTTACAAGGGTAAAAAAAACCTGTTATTCGCTCTCCCTATGTGACAAACATGGCTAAGAAGAGAACAAAAGATGACAAGAACAAGGAAGCTTTATATCAGTTGTAACCCCCTCACCGTAATTACATCCGGGTTTCGAAATTTAAGTGAAATAGAGACCAATAAACAGAAATCAACAATTTATAATCCCTCAACTCAGGATTAGGCATTTCAAAAATCAATTCAAAACGTAATAAATCCTGGTCTCACATTCACGTGCGGATATAACTATTTGAGAAATCAAATCACCTAAGAAATATCATAGTGCTTAAACTAAAATCCCGGAAAACCTCGAGTTCTTCTACATATATAACATGGGTTTGCAAGTTCCCAAAATGGGGATTACGTATCCAAAATATTCATTTACATCTCATATACACTTAGTAATCCCAAAACCAAAACAAAGATAACCAGCATCCAAATATAAAATGTCCCTAAGCCCTAGCCACTCCTGGTTGGCCGCTTCCCTTTCGAGCCACTTGCCCTGTCTGAAAAGGTTAGTCATTTGGAAAGAGTGAGATTCTAAAGAATCCCAGTAGTAACAAATTATTCATACCACATGCAATCACAGAATATGCAAACAAATCATCTCATACCAGATACACAAGTACACTCCACCCTCATTCCCTTTTACCGCTGGGAAGGCACACCGTCCTAACCCAAACCGTTGTTAGCGACTCAGGGACTATTGGCGTGGCATTGCATACGAAATAGCTTTACGGCTCACATATAGCCTTTCGGCTTTCACAATTGGCCCGTTGGCCTTTACAAATAGCCTTTTGGCTCACAATTAGCCTTTAGGCCCACATAATCACATATAACACACCCTAACCTCTTCCCCTTTTACTGCTGGGGAGGCATATAGCCCTTACCCGAACCGTTGTTAGCGACTCAGGGACTATTGGTATAGCGGTGCTTCCACAATTTCACATAACTTGCAGCACACATCTCTATCACATCACAATGATATAGTACACATACAATGTATCACATAAGGTATAAAGAAAGAGTCACTACCTGTATCTTTCCTGACTGGCTCCGGCACCGTGCTCTCACGAGGGTGACAGATATCAAATCCTATATCAAATTAGGGATAACCAATGAATCTCTTTTCCATATGTATATTTCAATAATACTCTGAGTTGGTTATCATTTAAGACTCTTTAGGTGGCTACTAGAGGCCTAAACATATACCTAAAGGGTTGGAAGAAACTACCCCAAAGACCCCTTTTTCGAAGGCACAACATTGGTTTCTGGCAGCCTCACTCGAGCACAACATCTCTCACTCGAGCATTGGTATGGACAGCACTCGAGCACAAGAGAGTGAGAGACAACGAGTGAACACCCGAGAGCACAAAGAAGCTTTCAGGAACAGGATCACTCGAGCACAACCATATGCACTCGAGTGAACACCACATGCTCACGAGTGAGAAGGCACACTCATGCACCTTACCCGCGAGTGACAACCCGAGAGCAACCCCTACTCTAGGCTTACACCATCACTCGAGCAGACCCAAGCTCACTCGAGCATGATCTTCCCTTACTCGAGAACGAAGAAGTGCACTCGAGATTCCTTCAAAGAACCCCAACTATCACTTAAGCAGAAAAGGGAAAATACTCACATCACTCGAGCATGATCATCCCCTGCTTGAGTGTTGTGCATCAGAGACCAAAAACGCAGATCATATCAGCTAACACCAGATGGTCAATTTCACTCCCAAATGGTTCCCAAACTCTACCAAAATCTCACACACACTTGGCACTAACTAGGGAACACATTGGCCACTTCAAAAACACTCCAAAACCAATTTGACCACAATCATGCTCCTAGGTCTCTATCACAACAAACATCCAATTTCCCTTAACACATTTCCAACATTCCAAACTAAATCAATGCCCATATATCTCCACAATAAATCATTTCCAATCATCAATCACAATGAACTTCATATATCCAAAAATAGGCATAACTAGGGCAATTTTCCAGATTTTTCTAAACTTATCCAAAAATCATCATAAATACATCATAAAGCACTACATGCTTACCTCTTCACTTTGCCAAATCCAGAATCTTGATTCTCAAACTTCCAAATTCGCCCAACTCACAAATCACCACTTTTCAAGATTCTACAACCACCACAATGGAGCTCTCAATGAGATACATATTAAAGAATAGGATTTGAGCAAAGGAAGATCATTTCTTACCAAAGATCAAAGCTTTTCTTTCTATCTCCAAGCTTAAGGTCACCGAAAATGGAGGAATAGGAGAGAGAATATGATAGATGGAAGAGATGATGATGCAATGTCTCTTCCCTTCCCTAGCACACAACCGAACAAGAGAGAGGAGGGAGAGAGAAAAGTGCTATTTTGTCTTCATGTGCCTTATCCAAAGGTCTCCACTATGCCACATGTCACCATCTCATCCACTTCCACTATAAGCTCACATACAAAGCATATGATTCCGACCCATAGCCAAGGAATCTCAACCCTTGATCTTAAATACCACACATATTTATTCCAAAATTCACATTACATTAATCCCAACAGTGCTTAATTTCACTAATTACCACAATTATCAGAGCCATTAGCCCTAATCACAAATCGGGATATTACATCAGTTGTATATGACAAGATGTAATAAAGAAGAGGCCCAGGAGTAAGTCATTAAACTTATTCTATCTATATCAAATTTTACCACAAAAACTACTTGCTATGCTTGTTTCTCAATTAGGGAGTTTGTAAATATGAATGATTATTTCATCACTCGGGGTGAATTATATTGTCTATGTAAAAGAGGATGGATAAATAACAGGGTAAGTTATATGTATAATATAACTCATACTTTGTTACTTTAATTCTCTGCATTACTAACATTTATGTAATTGTGCACAGTTAATGTCAATGGTTGTGAAGACATTGGTGGGGGATCAATTACACAAGTCTAGTTGAGTGGAAAGACACATTTTTTCTTTAGAGTTGAAGAAAGACACATTTATGTAATTGTGCACAGTTGATGACAACTCAATGGCCATCAATTGATAAGTGCAAGAGCCTTCGTAAGCAAGTCAAAAGGTCTCTATTGTCAACTCAATAGCCGTCTATTGACCATTGACAAGTCATTTGGCCTCCACTGACAACTCTGGGGGCCTCCATTAATAAGTCAAGGAGTCTTCATTGACAAGTCATTGGGCCTCTGTTGATAACTCTTCAACCCTTCCATTGATAAGTCAAGGAGGTATCAGTGACAAGTTATATAATATGACCAACTAATTAATGTTGAATATCAACAACATAGGTAATCTATAAATATATGCACATAAACTATCATTTCCAATGTGATCATAACTACATATATATATATATATATATATATATATATATATATATATATATATATATATTAACAATTTCATAAGCGTACATTAACAACTCTAGGTCCATACATTGACAATAAAATTTAGTTCAGATTAAAAATTTTCATAAATGAAAGTAAGATACAAAATCATATTATATGCTACCTTTATTTACATCTGAAAATTCATTTACAAGGAACTAATAACAAATTCACAGACCGTGGCCAAAAATCAAGTGATCTGGATTTCTATATAATCATGTTTACAATTAGATTTCTAGATCTGATAGTTCCCCCAACATATATTATATCACCACCTCCACTGACTTTAAACCTTCCCCATATATGAAGGAAACACAGTAGAATCTTGCCAGACGTGGTAGCCATCACCGTTGTCCATCTGCACAAAATAGTTGCCATTAACAATTCCAAAGCATAGCTAAATACATTGAAACCTCAACCAAAACATATACATTGCATTTACTAGGTCTGTCTTCATAGTTTACAAGCATATGGAGGACAATACCTATAAAAATGAGACAGCTTTTTCCATTTATCAGGACCAAAATGAAGATCAATCAACAAAACCTATAGTTGTAAAAAAAAACACTTAAATATGACATATAGTTGTCATTAACAAGTCCAGCAGCCTCCATTGACAACTGTCACTGCTCTTATTAACAACACATTTTTTCCTTCGTACATCAGTTTATGTAACTACAAACCTTTCACCCTCATCTTCATTCCTTAGCCCTTTTATTGCAGAAACACAGCACAAATGAACCAGAAAACAGAGTATACCGACAACGAAAACAAAGCATACTAAACTATACTCAAACACATTGAAACCATAACCAAAACAAATCCATTGCATTTACTATGTCTGCCTTTTTAGTTTACAAGCATATGGAGGACAATACCCACACAAAAAACATGACAGCTTTTCTCATTTTTCAAGCCAAAACGAAGATGAACGAAGGAAACCTAAAAATCGGTTTACCTACTCAACAGAAAACATGCATTAAATGGAATAATAAAGACAAGAGAGGTGTTGGCATCAATGTCATACGTTACTCTTTAATATTGGTGATAATCTTTATTCTGCTTCTTGCGCCATTTCTAGATCTGTTCGTTTCTGAGTTTTGCTTCATTTTTCCATCCCTCTCACTATTTATCTGACAAGGGTATTTTGGACTTTAGCCATTTCTAATTTATTACAAAATGGTCCCATGGGACTTGAGAGTAATTTCAAAATTTCCTGGGACTATTTCTTCGTATATTGTCTTCCATGGGACTATAGTGTAATTCTCCCATGATAATTCCATCTAGGTAACGGGGGAAAAAATTAAAGCCCTCTTTCCATGCTTTGGCGTCAATGTGATTTTTGTCCAAACGGCTTTTGGTCCTACTACAATCTTTTTTTCTTTTTGATAGTAAATTTTTAGGAAAGGGGTTGGGGCTCACCCACGATCTAAAGGCAGGGCGAGATCTTCCTTCTTCCAAGGTCATACCAATATTGGGTAATTCTCATTTCCAAATAAATCCATTAAATATGTTTCTATCTATTTAAAATTTAACATTCATATAATTCATAATTTGGATACTCCCCTTGGTCCTATTATGAAAGAAACATTCATCTCTTTTTCCCAACCTTTCTCTCTTATATCTTCTCACTCATTCTCTCACACTCATCATTTTCACTTAATTGGTAGTCGCTGTTTATAAAAATGACAGTAAAAAGAATTCATCTAGTCTTATTTAAAAGGTATTTCCAACATATTTCATACAGACTAAGAAAAACCTTAAATTTCATTAACTCTACTTAAAATTTAACTTTTTAATTTTATCCCTATTTAATAAAAATTAATCCCTAGGAAAACTGTCTTTACTATAATAAATAAAAGAAAAATTCCAAAAAAAATACCATTTGAAATTCAAAATCCAGTTGACAAGAAGCGTAATGGGATTGATAAAAAGAGTACTGGGATTGACAACGTAAATTCTTGTCAAATTACTAATTTGGGATTTTGAAGTTCAATTGATATTTTTCTAGAATTTTTCCATAAATAAATGGTAAAAATGCACATCCATGTAAAAAATTTAATGGTGTGCCCTATAAATAAGACCAAAAAAAAATTCTTCTCTCTATCTTATATATAAGACCAGAGGAGTATATTTTTATCTATTAAATAAATCTAATTAAGTGTTTTTCAATATTCACGAATTTTCTCAGTAGTACATTAACTCCATTTTTATAATTTTAATTTTAATATTTCTCTGAAAGTTATCAAAATATATTATAAAAGCCATGTTTTTTTTCAAAAAATTTATTCTAGATTAGCTTTTCTATTAATCATCCAAACAAGTTTCAGTTTGTCAAACTCACTTTTTACAAATCAGTCCAACATAAATTACATTACACTAACTAGCTTTTATCCTTACTTAAGTTTAGAAGAGTCATATAAAGTAAAATATCAATTTTGTCATCGCAAATCCAAACACACCCTGCTGCAGCAACTCAGCTTAAAAAAATAGGAGTGCCATTACAATAAAAATGGCAATCAAACAAAACACACAATATTATCATTTTTAATTTCCCCCATGTGTGTAATTGATTTTTCATCTTTTTAAGCAAATTTTAAATATCCTCATAATACAACAAACAACAGATCAAATTATTCAAAAAAAAAAAGGAATAAAAACATATGAGAACTAAAATAACGAGTAAAGATACCCAAAGTTATATTAATAGAGACAAGCTTGACTTGCACTAATGGTATAATACATTGAATTCTTCAATCAAATTCTAGAAATATACATACTTGTTATTAAAACACAATTTGCCCATACCTAAATCAGGATTAATATAGATCTCAAGTGACTTCAGGTAAAGTAAGGAGAAACATACATACAAAATAATGGATATACTACTTAATATGAGACCCCTAGGTCATAAAGGAGGCTCACCATTTTGTGCCTTTTTCTTTCCTCAGTTCACTCAAAATCACTGAAAGGCTATCCATGTTTGATTTATGGTTATCGGCCACTAATTGTAGAATGAGGGAGGACATTAGCTGAAGCTTCTCTATGAGTGAGGACATTGGCTGAAGCTTTCCTAGAGGTTGAAGTCTCTGAATACAAATCATTAGAATTCAACAGAAATGCAGGTTTTTGAGGCGGGGGAAGGCTTTCATCATTACCAAGCATGAATATAACTTCACTCATAGATGGCCTTTGGACGGCAATTTCTTGCACACACAAGAGCCCTATTTTGACATATTTTAGGACAACATCAACAGGATATGATTCACCAAGTGTTGAGTCTACTATTTCCAAGGCCTTTCCTTCTCCCCACAAGTTCCATACCTATAAATTAATGAAATATTATACAATTATTAGTAGGAAAAATGTTACTGACATTTGTTAGTGCAATCTGTCATTAGGCTTTTACCTATGTTCGGAAGGAGAGAAAACTTGGGGGGAAAGAAAACTAGGAAAAAAATGCCCAAAAATAATAAATTTTTTTATCATTTATGGAAGTTTTCAAACCTAATATTCCCTCTCACCTATTTTCCCCCCACTTTTCTCTCCATCCAAACATAGTATTAAGGTAAAACATGAGAAGATATGGTAAAAAAAATATAGTTTAGTTTAGATTTCATCCTTATGGGATTTTAGTCTTACTTGTCCAATCAAATTCAAGTATGATCCTTCCTTTGCATGATCTGTGTTTCTCCTCCCACTAATAATCTCTAGTAAAAGAATACCAAAGCTGAAGACATCAGACTTTATTGAATATTGCCCTTCCATTGCATATTCTGGGGACATATAACCACTGCAACAACTCAAAATTGTTATAATGTATTGTGCAAATCAATCTTCCATTTTATTTCAAGAGATGAAAAAGAGTTTGCTCTAGCCAATGGCCTTGTGGTGCCCCTTTTAATAAATGAAAGTAAAAATAATTAAAAACGAGTTTCACTCTTACTATGTCCCAACAATCCTCTTTGTACTTGCTTGGATTTGGTCCTCTCCAAATATCCTAGCCATACCAAAGTCAGAGATTTTAGGGTTCATGGTAGCATCTAGGAGAACATTGCTAGCTTTAAGGTCTCGGTGGATTATTTTCAACCTTGAATCATGATGAAGATAGAGAAGACCTCGAGCAATTCCAAAGATAATATGAACACGCTTATCCCAATCTAAAGAAGATCTTTGATTCATATCTGAAATGAACCATAAAAGCTTAATAGTGAAAAATGTTGGCCAGTGGGACACTAATCTATAATCCTATTAAGCAGATGTACAAATTAAATAAGTAATGACATGATGGAGTTGAATACTAAAACAGTGTTTCATCAAATCTTTCTCTAATTTATTTAGGTATGTAAATTGACTGTGTTATATTTGACGCAATCAGTTTATCAATATATATATATATATATATATGAAATAACATATATTTTAAGTTACACTATTCTTGACTCATAAATAGTGTGACTCATTATTCAAACTTCATCTATATAACGCGTCCAGTTGGAGAGAGGAAGGAGAAGGACACACCAAAAAGATAGAAGTCCAAGCTTTTGTTGGGAAGGTACTCATAGATCAACATCTTTTCTTCTTTATCAATGCAATATCCAAGCAACCTTACAAGATTTCTGTGCTGCAATTTAGCAATCAGTTTAATTTCATTCTTGAACTCTTCAGTCCCTTGTCCTGAACCTTTAGACAATCTTTTCACTGCTATCTCTTGTCCATTAACCAAAAAGCCCTGGAATATCAAGTACTAAAATATCTTACTCATTTGTGCAAGACTATTAAACTTTGGTGTTACATTTTATTCTACTCTCATAATAATTAAAACATAATAAGATTACGGGAAATTGCATACGAATGAGATTTTTAACATTTCACTTACCTTGTAGACAGAGCCAAAACCACCATGCCCTAACTCATTCTCACTTGAAAAACTATTTGTAGCATCTTGTATGGTTTTAATGTCAAAAACCCTCAATTGGGTTCTATTTTCACCTTGCTCTTCTTCTGAGGAAGATTCTATGTTTATTTCTTGCTCAATCATTTTGTCTGGAATAAGCAAAAACAAGAGCATACAATAACAAATTTGGAATTTGTTTGTGTCAAGAAAAGAACAAACTCGTTTAAAATAATATTTTAAGAAAAAGATGCATCATTTAACAAGAATTTGTTCACTTTACAATGATTTGATATTATTAGCAATCAGATGTATAATCCTCACATTCTTATATTATTGCAATGAGAATAGGGTACAATATATAGGCTCCAAAGGAGAGCCCTCATAAAGAGATGAATTAAGAGAAAAGATTATAATCAATTAACTTAAATTTAGAATCCTTCCTAAACTAGAGTGGCTATAATCAAGGGATATGATAGGATACTAGAATCATGGGATCCTAATTTATTTCCTAATATTCTAACACTTCCCCTTAAACTTGAGAATATATGTCAATCATTCCCAGCTTGCATCAAAACTCTTTAAATTTGGATCTACCCAGTGGTTTGGTCAATACATCTGCAATCTGATCTTCAGACTGTATATAGGACAATGTCATAATGCCTGCTTCAACTTTCTCTTTAATAAAGTGCCTGTCTATCTCAACATGCTTTGTTCAATCATGAAAAATAGGATTTCTTATCATCTCGATACTGGATTGGTTGTCACACCAGACTTACATGGGACCTACATACGGAATTTCTAATTCTTGAAGTAACTTGATAACCCAGAATCCTTCACATGTTCCGTCATTCACAACTCTCAATTCTGCTTCTGTACTGCTCTTTAACACAACAGTTTGCCTCTTGCTTCTTTGCGTCGCTAGATTTCCCCACACATATGTACAATATCCTAACATTAACGTTCTGGTTTCTCTATCTTTTGTATAGTCTGCATCGGTGTATATCTCTAAGTTTTTGGCCGTGCACTTCTTGAAGAAGATTCCTCTTCCTGGATTGAATTTTAGATAACTCAAAATTCTGTAAATAGTTGCCATGTGTTTTTCCTGTGGTTGATGCATGAACTGACTTACAATTCCAACAGCATAGCTGATATCTAGACGTGTGTGGATTAGGTATATCAACTTCCCTACAAGTCTTCTATATTATTCAGAGCCAATTGAAACACCATTCTCTTTGATTTCTAGACGACACCCTTCTTTCATCGGTGTTCCCTCAAGTTATAGCCCTAACATTCCTATCTCATACAACAAATCTAGGGTATACTTCCACTGGGATACGTTGATGGTCTTGCCACTTCCATACCCCAAGAAGTATCTCATTTGGCCGAGATCCTTAACCTAGAATTCGGTGGACAAATCCCTCTTCAGTTGGGCAATAAAGCCTTCATCATTCCCTGTAATGACTATATCATCCACATAGACTATCAGGATAGTGATTCTTCCATCATCATGCTTGAAAAATAATGTGTCATCAGCTTGCCCCTGGTTGTACCCAAGTTTCTTTATTGGTTTGTTGAAGTAGCCAAACCATACCCTTAGGGATTGTTTTAGTCCATACAATGACTTGTTAAGTTTACAGACTGAGCCGTTTCAAGCTAGGACTCCATCTGGAACCTCCATATAGACCTCTTCCTCCAAGTCACCATTCAGAAATGCGTTCTTTATGTCTAGTTGATGCAGTAACCAATCCAAGTTAGTTGATATTGACAACAATACTTGGATTGTGTTGAATTTGGCTACTGGAGCAAAGGCCTCCTGGTAATCAATTCCATAGGTCCGTGTATATCCTTTAGCAACTAGTCTTGCTTTGTACTTGTTGATGCTACTATCAGGATTGAACTTTAGGGTAAAGATCCACTTACATCCTACAGGTTTCTTTCCCGGAGGGCAGGATATGATTTCCTATGTTTTACTTTCCTCAAATGCTTTTAACTCCTCTTCCTCACCTTGTTTCCACTTTGGATAAGTCATAGCTTGTTGGAAGGTGTTAGGGATTTCAATCTGTGCACTGTTTACAATAAAACTTTACATCTTGGAAAACAGGTTACTATATGAAACAAATCGTTAGATTGGATGTTGAGTACAAAACCTTACCCCTTTTCTCAGTGCAATAGGTCAACCTATCTCCTCAAGATCTATTCTCAAGTCAGATTTATGGTCATTACTCAGAGTGGGATTGGCGTTTCTCTCTGCCTCCTGAGATTATTGCCTAGCATCTCCTTATGATCTACCTTCTACATCCATCCTAGTCATGATCTCAACATGTGTTTCCAGTTCATTAAGGTTGGTATTACAAGGTGTAAGAGGTAAGGTATCTGAGTTTGGGGGCAAGGTCTCATTGGCATCAAGGAAGTTAGGTAAGGTATCAATGGTTTCTGGGGTAAAAGGTAGGGCATTAGTGGTTTTGAAAGTTGATTCATATGAAATTAGCTATTTAATATCTGAGTACTCCCCCTGAATGGGTCATTTGGGATAGTATGCATTCTCCTCATAGAATACGATGTCTTTGGAGACATACAACTTCTTTAAGATCAAACAGTAACACTTGTACCCTTTTTGTGTGGAGGAGTATCTAAGGAAGATGCATTTTTGGGAACGGGCATCAAACTTGCTTCCATCAGGGGTATCGAAAAAAACAACACACCCAAACACTTTCTGAGGTAAGGGGTTTATAAGAGGGCAATTGGGAAAGGTGTTAAGAAGTGTTTGGATAGGCGTGGCATAATTGAGAACTTTAGAGGGTATTAAGTTGATGAGGTAGGCCACAGTTAGGATCGCATCTCCTCAGAATGTCGTGGGTATATTTCTTTCCATCAGCAAAGTTCGGGTTACTTCTAACAAGTGATGGTTCTTTCATTTAGCGACTTCATTCTACTGAGGGGTGTAAGGATAGGAGGTTTGATAGTGAATTCCTTGTTAATCAAGAAATTCTTTAAATATATGACTTAGGTATTCCCGACCATTATCACTGCGGAGGATTTTGATAGAGGATTGAAATTGGGTTTGCACAAATTTGTGAAAGCTTTGGAAAACTTGAGCCGCCTCGAACTTTTCTCTCATCAAGTAAACCCACGTGAGTCTGGTGTGATCATCAATGAAAGTAACAAACCATTTCTCATTTTTCTGGGTGGTTGTTCTTGCTGGGCCCCAAATATCACTATGGATGAGTTAGAAAGGAGTAGTGGGTTGGTAGGACTATTTTGGATAGGATAATCATGTTTGTTTAGCTAATTGACAAGTTTCACAGTGGAAAAAAAAATAGAATCTTTATTGAATAAGCTTTGAAACACATGTCTTATATAATCAAAACTAGGATGTCCTAAATGATAATGCCATAAAAATACATCTTTGTCTTGAGAACTTCGGCTAACTAGAGCTTTTCGTGCGTTCCAAATTGCTTTATTCTCTATCTCTGATCTTTCTAGGTAGAAAAGTCTATCCCTCTCTTTAGAAGTCTAAATTATCTTTCTAGAGTGTAAATCTTGAAACAGACACATATCATCATCAAATATCACTCGGCATACATGCCCTTTCGTTAATTTGCTCACAGATATTAAATTACATGTAAGTGTTGGAACAAATAGAACATGGTGAATACTTAGTGAATTAGATAGTGTGACAGTGCCAATTCTTTCAACTTTAGTGAATACCCCATTAGCGACTTTGACACGAAGGTTCTCAGGACACAGTTTAAGAGGTGTAAATAAGGTTTAATTACCCGACGTATGATCCGTGGCTCCTGAATCAACTATCTATGTATCGTCGCTAGTCCTTATAGTATTGAGGGCTATAATAAAATTACATGATTGTACTAGGTTAACACTTGGTAAAGAGTTAGACTTTTTCTGTTTTTCAAGTATTCGACGAAGCATCTGTAGTTCTTCATGACTTAATGAAGTAGTATCCTTAGCCTTTTGTTCAGTTGAGGTGAGATGACCCTATGGTTTGCCATTGAGTGGTTTGTCGTGCAGTTTTCAGCATTCCTCCTTGATGTGACCCTTCTTGCAATAATTGCACCATTTGTTTTTTCATTCCTCCTATGGCCCGCATACTGCAAATACTAAACTCTCAACTAGACTTGGTTGCTTTAGTTTAAGAGTTCATACTTTCTTCGAACTGCACATGATTGACAACATCAAAGAGGTGTAGTAGGGGTTTTATTCCCATTATTCGGCCTCATATTTCCTCAAATGAATCATTGAGTCTGAGACGAAAATCATAGACTCTCCCTTTTTCTACTATCTTCTTGTATAACTAAGCATCTTCCAAATTTTTCCATGGATGCACTTCAAACAAGTCCTATTGTTGCCAGAGTTTTATCAGCACATTATAATAATCAGTTACTGTTAGGGTAACTTGTCTCAAGTATCGAAGTTGGTACTTCAATGGATCAAGGTAGCAGTGTTATCAAGAGAGGAATAAGTTCTTCAAGCGGCATCCCAAATCTCTTTTGCAATATTTTCTAGAAGATAGCCTTCACTGATATCAATAGTCATAGAGTTACAGAGCCAAGTCATAACTTGGTTGTTTTCAGCAAACCATGAATCAAAGGTTGGGTCATCTGGGGCTAGTTGTGCTGCTGCCCCATTGATGTATTTCTCCTTTCGCTTTCCACGGATATACCTTAACACGATTTGGGACAATTGGAGGTAATTTCTTCCATTGAACCTTTGGTTAATGACCGTACTTTGAGGTTCTAGAAATTCTGATGACATTAAGGGGTTGCTGGTAGTGGAGGAAGTAGAAGAAGATGAGTTGCTGGATGAAGAGGAGGTTGTGGAATTTGTATCGGACATGAGTAAAGTGGGATGAAGTCCAGTTTTAGATGAATTTCCAGGGATAGAGCTGAAAAGGGGAGGAAATTCAAAGGGATTCATTGTTCTGGAAAAAACAAACGTTCGCTGAAAAAATGCACTGTAGTTGACGGCGTGAGCTTCACACGCTAGTACTATGGTGGCCCGTGAGAGCCACTCACTACTCCAAACGCCACCACGCTTCTAGGTTCCGCTGATCAATGATCTGCAGTCCTCCCTGTGCCGGTGGTGTAGCCTCACTCGCCGTCCTTCACTAGTTTCTAGTTTCCGGTGTCCCTCTCTCTCTCTCTCTATGTCTTCTGTCGCTCACTCTCTCTGTGTTATGGTCACTGGTGCCAGTAGTGGGTGACCAGCCAGGGCTCTCTCGCATCTCTGATACCATATTAGCAATAAGATGTATAATCCTCACATTCTTATATTATTCCAATGAGAATAGGGTATAATATATAAGCTCCAAAGGAGAGCCCTCATAAAAGAGAGGAATTAAAAGAAAAGATTATAATCAATCAACTTAAATTCAGAATCCTTCCTAAACTAGAGTGGCTATAATCAAGGGATATAATAAGATACTAGAATCATAGGATCCTAATTTATTTCCTAATATTCTAACAGATATCAACCTAAATGAAGTGAAATTTTTTAAAGTTTAAATATATATAATATTATACAAATAATTTAATAAATAAATTGTAAAACATAGTTTAGCATAAATATGAATGCGTGATTAACATAAAGGTCAGCAACAATATTTTGTATATGACAATACATCTGTTCAATAAGCAAGGTAGAATCTGTTATATGTCATAAATCTTTCTTCCATCTCAAATGACTAATTAAGGTGAGGGAAACACACACGCATATTGCAATCATGTACATATAAACTGTAGCATTTAAAAGACAATTTTGAAGGTGAAATTAGAATGACAATAGGACAGAGTAAGGGTTTTATTACAGCCCATTCAACTTCCCCAACAAAAAAATTGACCCCCTGCTTATCAATTCTCCAATATACATCATGCCCCTACAATAAAAAAATTGCAACTTTTTTCTTTTAATACAACACCCTTTAAAGCCATCAATCTGTTTATATATTATAGTTATATAATTATTTATTTAAGAAATTTACATGCAACTCAATATTTTAGTAATTTCGTTTAAAAACCTTACCATCTATAATTTGTAGATTTATACTATATACCTGGGCATTTGATACATGATACAGATTCAGGGTGGGCACAAATCGAGACTACCCTATCCCACCTTGCTCCAAAGACAAAAGTATTAACTTTTCTCTCTAAAGTAATTTCAGGAGAAATAAAGAGAAAGAGATGGTATAATGATGATCCCACTAAGCTTCTAGGTAAGCACCATATGAAACTCACCATTCTATCTATTTATCTATGTTTATCCCCTCTCATGTTTTTACCTCACCTAAAACTAGTTGAGAGCATTTATTTCATGTTCTCTTTGTTGAATTTATAACTTGTCTTGGATACTAAAAAATCCATAAATTGTCCTAGAGAAATGAAGGGAAAAGTTCCCACCTCTCTTTTTCTTCATCCAAAAGCAATAAACACACATGGCAATAAGAAGAATTATCATAACAATAGTAGCCGTCAGAATTCCCACCACTCCAGACACAGAAAGTGTTCCTTTTGATTTCTTGTTATAATTTGCTGAGAAAAATGGAAACAAGAAAGTCTGTAAGACAAAGCAAAATGAAAACCGGAGAAAATGAAGAAATAAGTAATATATCGACCTAGTTCAATGGCATCAACTCGAACATACAAATCTCCGCCTTCCTCTTTTAATACCATTGTGTCCATCAGAATCCCATACCATGCTAAGCAACCACTTCCTCCATTTCTCACATCTTCAGCAGCATAGGCAGTGCAAGAACAGTTTCTCAAGCACTCTTGTTCACATTGCTCCATGCTCAAACCCTTTCTAACATTTGCTATAGATGTATCGGGAATCTTGACACTTTCTACTTTAACAAAGCCTTCTCCATTTCTGCAAAAGGGTGGTCCTTTCTTCCTCACACAACCCGCTGATTGATCATCCTTCTCATACCAATCATTATGGTTTCTGGGCTCAAACCCAGGTAGGCAAGAACACTTCTCGTAACCATAGTGGTAAGAGTCACAGTTACTATTGGGTCCACATTTTCCATATACGTCACAGTCCACTTCTGGATAAGATCCATATCGCTCCCAATCTTTCTTATCATAATTCCATTTTTGTGTTTGCATGAATCCTGATGGAATAGCTACAATCTTGAATATAGAGGTGTTGTCCAAGGCATGATACATGACTCTAACCTCATTATCATCTTCAGTAACAGAGACATTGAAAGTAGACACCATTAATCGTTTCAAAGCTGTAAGACCCACAAATATTTCTCCATTGAAGAATCCAACTCGCCACACTGGAACATTTTGTTTGTACAGAAACAACTGAGCTTTGCCGGAAGTATTGAACCTAGCTGAGAAGCTTCCTGTTGTAGGATCATCATCTGACTTCCATGACTGCAAGAACCAGTTTTGACCAGTTCTTTTGTTGAAACCCAGTTTGGCATATGGAAGCAAGGTGTCGGTGGGATGATCAAAGCTTTGCCAGAACATAGCTTTGGAGTCGTTTTGAATTAGAACAAGATTACCTACATCAGAGAGTTGAGCCATAACTCTGGTACTTGGAACTGTGAAAGAAACATTCGTGGACCAGATGGGGAAGTTGGTGTTATTGTGGTGGAGCATAAGATTCCCGTCTGTGCTGAGGGAGAGAACTCCAGAGATGTCATTGATGGGATTGTCTCTGTTTGCAACCCAAACAACAGTTTGCTTTGGCAAGTTATTGTACCAGATTCCAACATAGCGAGAGTTAGATTTGCCAGGAGCAAAGAACCCAAGAGCAAACTTTCTTCCCTTTGAAATAAGAAGTTCTCCATCGCTAATGGGTTTGCCAATGGTTATGGAGTCAGAAGCTGCACAAAACAAGAAGTGGTAAGAGAATAATACAGGACAGATAAGAACTATCCCATTTGCTATCTTCATGATCAGAACTGCCATGACTTAAAAATTGAAGCTGCTTCTTATATAGTTGATAAATATATATTTTATAATTAAATAGGTATAAATTTTAAAACATAATTGATTAAAATTATTAATATTTTGTATCTATTTAATTATGTTTTAGACATTTTTTATTTTTTTAATTAAGTTTAAAATAAAAAAGAAATTTTGATATAAAATATATCTATATCCTATTTTATTATACAGAAGATATTATATGAAGAGAAAGATAAAAAAAAAATCAAATGAAGGGAAAAAAATATCGCAGAAAAGGAGCTGAAGCAAACATCAATCAATATATATATATATATATTGTATTGAAAAGAGATAAGAGGCGTGAAGGTAGCAGCAACAAGTGAATTGGAAGGACATTAGATGCGGACCCCACTTGAAGCAAAGAAAGAAAGCAATAGATGAAAATCGATCCCCACTTATTTTATATTGAGATGAGAGAGAATAGGATAATAATATCTGGAATTATGGATAAAAGATGACCCAAAGAATGCACGCAACCCAAGTCGGAAGGAAAATAGCCGAACTTGTATCTATAAAAAGGGCAGCAACGCCCAGATCAAAAGGGGGAGGAGAATCGGAGAAGCCGATTGGAACTAGAATCCTGACACAATAGCAGGAGTGGACATCTTTCTCAGCCACGACAGCAACGAAGAGGAAGAAGAATTCTTTTACTGATTTGCTCTCCTTTCTCTTTTTTTTAATTCTTTAAATCTAAATTTTTTTATTTTATTATGGATTTTATTTTAGCTATGAGTGACTAATTTTCTTTTTTGACCTAGAGAAACTATGAACTTATTAATGAATTAGATGTTATTTTCATGATTTATTAGTTATGATTTATGTTAATTTTGGTTACTTAATCTTGTTTTATTATATCCGTTTGATGATTGGGCACCATTAGATGTGAATTTGAGCATTAAGATTTACCTTGACGAAGGGAATTTTAATTAGGCTCTGAGATTAATTAATATGGGATAAAATTATGATTTAATTTGCGATTAGGATAGACATATACTTAATAGTCTCATAATTGTTGAAGAGTATGTTTGAGTTATCTTACCAAAGTAATTAGGCTAGACATAATAGTTATACTTAAAAGAGGGTTGTGAGTAAACCGACAGATGCTTATAACTATTTATACTCGAGATTAACAAAATTAACATTTGAGATTAACTAATTAAATAGATTTGAGATTTGGAGAGTTAGTGAGGGATTAGTGACTCTAGGTTGTGTTTGACATTGATAGTTTTCGTTATTTAATTTTCTTTGAATTGACTCATAATTAAATTTGTTTAACTTAAAAGAAATTAATATTTTAATATTTAAAAATTTATTGATTGATTCCTCACGAACTGATACTCTATTTATCATTTTATTATTTAACACGACCCATATATTTACAAATCACATCAATGATAATAAACTTTATAAAAAGAATATATATATTCATATATGCTTCTATTTATGAATATCATCATTCTATCATACCCCAAACCTTATTTCTAGGCGTCAATGACCAAGTCAAAGGAAGACTGAAGAGGGTGGAAGTCTATTCCATGAGTTATCTAGCTAGTTGTCATAATCGAACACACGATAGGAGAAATTTCAAATGCCTTTTTTCCAACATGCTATGCATATTTCTTGAATGTCTCTTTCTGCCATAATGCGTCCAACCAAAATGTAGCCTCATGCTCTCGAGACTAGCGACTTCTGCAACTGTGACACTACCAGAAAAAAACATAGAAATTTCAGTAATTGACCAATCACTATGAAAAAATTGTGATATATGATAGTAGTTAAAAATATATATTTATAACGATTTTAACCGTTATAAATATAATTAGTAGCGGTTCAAAAAATTGTTACTAAATCTAGTGTTATAAGTGTATTTATAGCAGTGATCTTTAACCGCTACTCAAGATAAAAAAACCGCTATTATCTTTGTAACGGTTAATTAGCACAGCTACAACATTCTCAATCTGATGAACTTTTCTTGCTAACTGCTACAAATTACAAACCATTAATATTGGATGGTGAGAAATGAAAATGAAAATTTATCATGACATTTGTAGCGGTTATAAAACGGCTACAAAAGTGAATTTAAAAAGGACGGGAATTATTAGTAGCGGTTCATTAACCGCTACAAAAGTGAATTTAAAAAGGACGGAAATTATTAGTAGCGGTTACATAACCGCTACTAATTCCAATAAAATTCAAATTTTGCGCAAAAATTTAGTCTGTTTTTCAAAAAGTATATTTGTAGCGGTTATAAAACCGTTACAAATTTCAGAAAAATTAAAAAAATATATACAATTATCTATTTCTGTTTTTTAATATTAAATTAAATAGTTTATTATTTTAATAATTTATCTAATTTAATTAGCTTATTATTCATGAGTTTAGGTCATTTATAATTTTAAAGGAATGATTTAATTAAATTCGATAAGTTTGAAAATTGTATTGATAATATTATTGGGGATACGTAGGTAATAAGTAACTATTATATTGTCTACTATAATGTGATTATGATTATGTAAATAAATATCTGGAAAAAAAATAGTGAGAATAAATATTATGCGAAAGAAAAAAGTATTGAAATGAATAATTCAAAAATTTATTACCATATTTGATTACCTTGTTAAGCTCCTTGGCTCATAGAAAAAAAAAGTGAAAAGGAAAGAAGATGAAAGAGAGATAAGGTGGAAAGAAATGGGGGAGTGCTTGAAATGCGTGGAAGTTGTAGTGGTTATTGTCACGGGTTTGTAGCGCCTTTAGTTTTATAGTAGTTATTTTTGTTTTTTTGTAGCGATAAATATTTTTTTAATTTTTTTAAAAAAACAACATAATTTGTTTGATCAGTCATCCACGCCATCCCTACAGAAAATTGCATAGAAAAATTGTTAGCGATGTGTTTTTTTGTTAAAAAAATTTAATTAAAATGATATGAATTTAAAAAATGCACCGAACTATAGGTTAATTGTGATAGCCTTCAGGGAAAAAGTTTTCGAAATTGGCAAGCTGAAACGGCTCACTCTCGTAAGCGATGTTATCACCATCACCCATGTCGTAAAGGTCTCGAGGCTTTAAATGAACAACCATGTGCCAATCCTTATGTCTCTCGTCCTCAACATAATAAACCTGGCGTGCCTCTGAGGCAAGAATATACAGCTCATCATCTTCAGAATAACCAGTGTGAATTGACCGCGAGAAATTTATCAATGTGATGCCTAATTCGTTAGTTGTGAGTCCCCAAGAAATAGTGGTATTTGCCAACAAACACTTGAATAGCGTAACGGTGAAACGGCCTTGGTAATTAAGTTCCACGACATCAAGAAGCTTTCCATAGTAAGGGACACCTCCGAATTGCATGTTAGCGTCATTGCTACTCGCATAACTCCTTGTCCCAAAGGTGCCATAAACACCCGAATTGAGTTTGCAATCCTTAATCTCGTGAAACCGTGCAAAACTTGAAACCATTGACATTGTAAGATGTAAACTTTTTTACACAGTCAAGAGGGCAATTGCGAGAGCTTTGAAATCTAGTGAGTGTAGGTTGTGGTCATGCAATATTCTGCGCGCAAACCAGCTTCGGAATTCTCTGTGGACCTTTTTGTCAACTTTGAAGGATATTTGTGTACAGATCCTGAGTTGATACTTAACATGACTTCTGAATTCCCTGCAATTAATCATGGGAATGTGATGGTAAAATGAAAGTGAAAAATGTTACGAAAGATATAGAATAACATGTGAGTGTACAATTCTTACTGTATGAAAGGTTCAACTTAAGTGCAATTAATCAAGACAAGTCTATATACTTGCAACTTCTCAATTGCCGTTTGTTTGAAGTTCTTAGTTCCTCCAATTGGTTTACCAATAGGAGGGATAAATTCTCCTAATGTTGGCGCGGTTTCAAGACAATCATCTACACAAGGCAATTGGTTGAAGGCGATCTCAATGCTATCAAAGCACCTTGAACAAAAATACAGGATGTCATCCCTTATATAACCTTTAGCTATAGAACTTTCTAGCCAAGCCTTATTCCTTACATAAGATTCCATTTTCCCAAGAAACCTACAAAGTGAAGAAGGGCAAAATGATACAAAATGCTTTAAAAGGCGACTAATAAACATAAGAACTATTAATGACGCACATATATAAAATAAGTACCTCTCAATAGGATACATCCATCGACATTGAACTGGGCCAGTGAGCTTTGTTTCATGAACAAGGTAGATATAAGGTGAACCATCACAGTGAAAAAAAACGGAGGAAAGAGCATCTCCAAATGATAAACTGTAAGAATAATTTTGGACTACAGCTGATCGAGCTCCTCAACGATCAAGGCCTTGGAACACAACTTCTGAAAGAAAGAACAAAGCTCCACCAAAATGATTGACATATCGGGAGGAAGTACATTCTTTATAGCCAACGAACGTAACTGTTGCATAAGCACATGTGAGTCATAACTCTTCAGGCCAGCAATATTTCAAGCATGCATGGCAATACATCGTGAAATTTTGCTTGAATACCCAACTGGAACTTTTATTTTCTTCAACTTTGTGAGGAAGACTTCCTTGTTCAGACTTTGCTGGCTAAAATTTGTCTGCTTATTTGGCCACACGTCTTTATGAACTCCCATAGCACGTAAATCTTTTCTCTCTTGAAGATGATCTTTTGACTTTCCTAATTCGTTAAGCAACGTATATAGCACATTGTCGCATATATTTTTTTCAATGTGTATGACATCAAGATTGTGGTAAAGTAAATTAGAATTCCAATATGAAATAGTTAAGAAAATACTTATCTTCCTCCATTATTGAGGCGTAGAAGTCTTGCCCTTCTTTTGGCCTGCTTGTGCTGTATCGTCGCTTTTTTTAAACTCGAATTCAACATCCTCAAGCAGCTATAAGATGTCTGTGCTAGATAAAGTCTGAGGTGGCCCTCTTGTTTCTTATTTCTCATTAAAGTGATTCCGTTGCAATCTAAACTTGTGCCTTCCATCGAGAAACCTCCGATGGGCCATAAAGCACCACTTTAGACTGTGGGGAAGGCGTACTATGTTAGAGTCAAAATTGCAAGCTAGACAAGCCGGGCCAGTATGCACATTCCACCCGATAATGTTCCAAGGCCAGGAAAGTCACTAATCATCCACATCAAGGCTGCACACAAGTTGAACAATGTCTTTTCGAAGGCGTCATATGTCTCGATGCCGACATTTCATAGGTCAAGCAATTCCACAATAAGCGGTTAGAGATACACATCAATGTCATTACTCGGTGCCTTTTTACCTGGAATGATCTTAGATAAAATGAAGAAGCTTTGTTTCATACACATCCAAGGGGTAAATTGTAGGGAACTAAGACTACCAGCTAAATACTGTAACTTATGCTAAGATTTCCAAATGGATTGAAACTGTCGGTTGCCAGAGCAAGTTTAACATTTCGGGGGTCAGCAGCGAAATATGGAAAGTCTTTGTCAAACGTTTTCCAAGCATCTGCATCCTGAGGATGTCGTAATTTACCATCTTCATTCTTATCAACCTCATGCCACCTCATGTGATTTTAGACGACATAAACAATCTTTGTAAGCGTGACTTCAAAGGGAAGTATCTGAGAATCTTTGCAAGTTTCTTCTTCTACTTTTTTCCCTTTCGAATTGTTTTGTACCTTGATGTGTGACATTGCTTACAAGTCTCCCTGCGGTCATCGTCTCCCTAATACAGCATACAATCATTAGGGCATGCATCGATTTTTTGTAGTTCAAACCCAATTTATTAATAATCTTTTAGGCATCATAAAACGTTGTGGGAATGTCCACGTCGAGGAATGCGTCTTGTAATAAGTCAAGCAATATCGACATTCCCTTATCTGTGATTCCACACAAGCACTTGATATGATACAACTTGATCAAGAAAGATAATTTAGAGTATTTTCAACAACCTTGATATAAAAGACGATCTACTTCATCCATCAAGCTGAAAAAATCCCGAGCGGCTTCATTCCACATGAACACCGGCTTTGAGCCCTGCACTTCTTTGTTGAAGTTGTCATCATGAATACCAAATGCATCATGAGAAGCATCATTAACAGGATCATCTTCATCTAGTTGAACTCCTATTGTAGACTTTGAGGAAGAGCATCATCATATCTTATGCCGGCCTTCTCACCATGAACTACCCAGAATGTATAGTCTTCTGGGAAAGGCTTCAATAGCAAATGTTCCTTAACAACATGTCGTGCATGCCACTTCTTAAACTTGCATCTATGACACGGATAGACGATCTTGTTGTTACAGCTGGCGTGAGTAAATGTGAAATCCAAGAAATTGTTTAATCTGTACAAATATTCTGGAGAATTGCGTGGCAACCTGATCCATGACTTATCCATAGCTATTAGTGAGAGAGAAGAAAGTATAGTGAAGAAGATGAGTGAATAGAGAATGACGAATGCCTGGAATCTTATATTCTGAATTTCCAACGTTAAATATTTTGTAGCGGTTCAGAAACCGCTACAATAACTGCTACCAATTTTCAAGCCGTTGGAATCAAATTGAAGAATTTATTTTAATCTTGTAGCGGTTCTATAAAAAAACCGCTACTAATATATATTTGTAGTAGTTATAAATTCTTAACCGCTACAAATTTCAGGCGGTAAAAGAATTTCAGATTTCAAATATTTTTACTTTGTAGCGGTTATAAGAAAAAAAAACCGCTACATATATAGATGACAGTTGGCCAATTTTAAAACAAAATTTATTCTCAATTTGTAGATGTTATTGGCGTAAACCGCTACAAATTTAGAACAAAGTGGGGGAAATTCAAAATTCAAATGTTGCATATTTGTAGCGGTTATTAGTGTAATGGCTACAAATATTCAACATTTGAATTTTGAAATTCCCTCCCTCGGTTCATTATATTTGTAGCAGTTTACACTCATAACCATTGCAAATTGAACACCAACATTGTAGCGGTTTTTAACATTAACACCTACAAATATGATTCAATTTTTTTTAATATTTGTAGTGCTTTTTGTTAGTGCAAGTGTCTCACCCAACAGGGGGTGAATTGGGTGATACTAGAAATTTCGTTGCGTATAAGAAAATTGACAAAATATTTAAAGCACTTGAGAGCAAAGAGAAATATCACCGAAGTGTATACCGGGAGTTATACTAGTTCGGCCACAACCACTTTGACCTACGTCCAGTCCTCAGAGCGTCTCTGAGAGTTTCACTATATTCTCCAAGATTCAGTGGGTTCTTAGCACCTCAGTACACAGCAAGTTCCTTCACTTGAACACTCGCTCCCCCTTACATGTTGCAATCAAATCCCCTTTAGGCTCTGAGCTTTGCCTTGATTTTTCTTATCGAGTTATAAGTCTTTCTTGTTAACAATTAGACATTCCTCTGAATCAAATATTATTCAGTTGTCTTTATCTGCACTTTGACTTACACTCAGCAAATTATGACACAAGCCTTCAACGTAATATACATCTTTGACTTGTATTCCTTTGTCATTTTTTATTTCACCAATTCCTGCTATTTTTCCATATTGATTTCCTCCAAATTTTACCTTTCCACCTTCCTTATGTTTCAATGTGGTAAAACTTTTAACATCACCGGTCATATGTCTAGAGCATCCACTGTCTATGTATCACTTGTTGTTTTTGGATGCTTTAAGACATATCTGCAATCAAATACGATTAAATCTTAGGTACCCGCATATTTTTGGGTCCTTTTGGGTTAGTACAAAATTTTTTCAGAACATATGAACATTTAGGTACCCATTTGTAGGTTCCTATATTTCCTTTCTTCCTATGAATGCATGATGAAGTATAATGACATTTTCTATTACAATAATTATAATGTGCAAAAGGATTTGATGTATGCACAGAATGCTGAGAATAATTCAAGTATGATTTACCTCCAGCTTTCTTTCTTCCTTTCCTTCTGTCTGATTTTGGATCATATCCAATTCCAGATCGATCTTTCACAAATAGTTGAGCTTTTAAAATTACATTTAGCATTTCACTTGCTTTAGTGAATTTTTCAAGAAATTTAGTAAGATCAGTTTTTTTCTTTTTCAAAGAAGTACGGTTTCACAATCCTTTTCAAAATTCTCTTTAAGTTCTACTTCAAGATCTTTGTTTTTCTTTTTGAAAACAAGTAGTTCTTTAACTACTTTGATAAATTCAGAATGTAAAGCATTATATTCTGAAAGTAATTCATCATAGGTAGGATCAGAATCAGTTACCTCTTCTTCTGTTTCCTCTTGAGCAACTAGACAGATATTGGCTACTTCCTCTTCATCGCTTTCTTTGTCAGAGAGTTTCACTATATTCTCCAAAATTCAGTGGGCTCTTGGCACCTCATTACACAGCAAGTTCCTTCACTTAGACACTCACTCCCTCTTACACATTGCAATCAAATCCCTAACTCAAGTTTCCACAACCTTAAGTTGTCTCAATAACAAATATTGAGTTTGTAATGAAAAACTCTCTCACAGAGCAAATATATAATCACTAAAGTACAATGAATGAATATAAGAAAACAAAGCACTAAGAGTGTGTTGATCAGTGTATGTTCGTGTGTTCTCAGTTCTTGTTTTCTGCTCTTTGAATGCTCCATATATATAGATGATTTGTAGTGTCCGTTGGAAGCAATTCAAACATATCCATTAGAGTCGCACAGCAACGGTTGACCATTCTTCAAATTTGAAAACTATCCGTTTGCGGTAGGTAGTGGTATGTGAGATCTCGGACACTTTATTTGACTTTGCTCTTCGTGTATGATCTCTTCATTGTTTCTCTGCAAATGTACTTATGATACTAATGCAATGAAGAGTTAATCATATAGATAATAAATCAATAAGCATTCGATTAAAAACATAATTTATGGGCTCCCTTACTCTAGTGGCTACTCGAGTGATCATGTTTGTTACTCGAGTAGTCCCTAGAGTAAACCTATCAAAAATATGGTAATGAGTAATTCAACATTTTACATAAGATATTACTCGGGTAAGACATGGAGTGAGATATATCAAAAACCTTGGAAATACCTGACTACTCGAGTGGCTACTCGAGTGACCATGTCTTTACTTCAAAAATTACTTAGGCGCTGACTCTAGTAATCTGATTACTCGAGTGGTTACTCAAGTGGCCATATGTTTTCTTCAGAAGTTACTCGAGTGCTCCTTCGAGTAGATTTCAAATAAGTTTGCAGATTACTCAATTATTCCCTCGAGTAATGTCATTCAAATTTTGGCTGAGAGTTTGCTTACCTAGTTATTCGAGTAATCCCTCGAGTAATGGATCAAGTAACTCCGCAGATTACTCGAGTGGTCCCTCAAGTAATGCCTTTTTCTCCCTGGTTACTCGAGTGACTACTCGAGTAAAGTGTTGCATTCTTGGCCGAGAGCTACTGGAAGATTTTTGACCTGGTTACTTGAGTGGCTACTCGAGTGATGCCTTTGCAAATGATGTTACTCGAGTGGCTACTCGAGTAATAGTCTATATAACTTTGCATATTACTCGAGTGGTCCCTCGAGTAACTTTTTTCAAATTTTGGCAGTGCTTCTCTGGATGAAATTCTCCACTATTACTCGAGTGCTTACTCGAGTAACAACTTCCCTTACTCGATTTGTTACTCGAGTAAGCCATCATAGAATTTGCTCATTACTCCAGTGCTTACTTCAAGTAATACTTAGTCACTTTGTTCAAATTCATTTGTTTGTTATCCAATTCTTTTATATCATTGATCCAATCTTTGTTATTATCAAAACATATGAGATCTAACACTTTTGTAATAAAACCGCTAAAAAAATATATGATTTATTTTTTTTAGGTTAGTTTTAAAAATATAAATAAGACTATTGTAAATGCAATACAAATTTAACAAGGCTCTAAAAATATAAATATAAATATAACTATGATAAACGTAATAAGAATTTAAGTTCTAAAAATAAAATATCTAGGTTTACTTACAAATGTTTGAAAATATATATATATATATATATGTTCTAAACTAAGTAGCAGGAGGCTAATCATCAGTCCTCCCTCAAGTGGAGCTCCCTTAAGTGCTATTGGATTGGGGTGCTAGGCAGAGTTAATAGCACTATTATCATCAGGAGGAGGAGGAGGAGGAGGAGGCTGGACGACAAGCCGAGGAATAGGGGGACGTTGTGGATGTTGCTCGTCTAAGAACAGGCGACTCCACAACTGCTCAAGCATGAAGTTCATGATATCGCGCCACTGCGCATGCTGAGCGTAGTAGAAATCGGCATATTGTTGCATCTGCTGCTGCTAAGCCATTGTAGCCTGTGTCCTGGCCAAATCTGAGTGCAGCTCCTCAACAGACTTGTCCCTTGGACGTTTGACCCTAGACGTCTGTGCTCTAGAATTGCCAGCCTTAGAGGCGCCGCTCCTACCGTAGACCATGCTAGGTTTGGCGCTTGTCCCTATCCCCCGCATGCGTTTGGGGTGCTCAGCCTGACCCAAACCCCCTTTCAAATAAGTTGTAGGGTCCACAGACCATTATGACTCCTCGGCTTGGGTCTCTCACAGCTCATCCTGTGACTGTTGCATCTGCTCCTGCCATTTTATGAAACAATTACTTATTAGTATTTTTCATAATAAAGTTGGTCTTATAAACAATATAATAATGAAATCACTTACAATAGCTGCCTCTGCCTGCTGAGAGGTCAAAGTCCCATCACGGTGTCTATGTCTGCTAGCGAACAACTCCCCATAGTCTGTCTGACGGTTCTCCTGCTGTGCCTTCCACTCCTAAAACAATTACAAAATTAAATTAGGATTATCAAAAAAATTCTTGATTCATAATATGAAATAACTAGCTAAAAGTAATTGATATTGTGAAAAGTTACCAGCTTGCTATAAGTAATAGCAAAGGTCTTCGATCCTACTGTGTGGTGGATCATCTGTTGCCCACGGCATCTCGTGTTCCTCTAAGAAAGCGCCTGGAAAAAAACAATATTAAATGTATTAAAACAATATAAAACATTTATAATTAATAAAATCATAAAATTAATTAAATTTAAATTATAATTTAATAATTATAAATTACAAAATTATATATCATTAATCTAATAAATACATTATCTGCCTCTCAGCGCTTCTCCTGAACTGGATGAAAGTTACCCAGTCGTTCGATGGGACGCCGTCCCGGACATTCTTGATCAACTGCTGCAGAGGCATCTGCCTATCCTTATCTACACTGTGGAAGAGATGATTCCTCCTGTTCTTCGAGCCGTCACCCATCTTCATCAGCATGTACCTCTTCCGGTTGGCCCAGAGGGCAAACCTCAGCTGTAAAAAAAATAAAATATGACTAATTACAAATAAGACAATTAAAAAATATTAATCAAATGGAATTAATTACAAAAAATATAGTATAATTAGATACTATTAATTACCTGTACCACCTCCTCCCACGCTAGGTCCTTCGGCCACTTCGGAATGTTCCTCCAAGTCCTAAAGTAAAGGGGGAACCGCATCCAATTCGATCCCAGGTCATTCAGGAAGCTGTTAAACAGGTGACCCCCATTGTCAATGGCTGGTCCGTCCCCTTATTCCACGGCATTACAACTCGTAATATCCAGTCAATACTGTTCAGACCGGCCACATCTAACCTCCTCGTTGACGCATTCCCCTACTCATCTGCATAATTTACTGAACGTTAGATCAATTGTAATTCTAATTTAACATTTTGAATTTAAATATATAATTTCTTAGATAAGAAAATATATTTACCTTGGACCTGCACCTCAAACCCAGTAGACCGGGAAGATGACCCCCGTGGGTTGTTCTGCTATCACGCCTCCTCCTCATCGAGGAACTGCTCCATCTCTCTGATCCCAATCGGGATCTTGAAGTTTTCATTCGCATCATAGTCATCGACGCTGATATCTCCCTCTCCCAGATCAGGCACCTTTGGTGCAGTTGTCTCCTGTAGGACTATCTACGGTGGCTGTGGTAGGGCCAACTCCTGTGGCTGCTATAGGGAGATGGGCTAAAATGACGCGGTCTCCCTCCCTCCGCGCTGCCCCCTCCCGCTGCCCCCTCCTCTGCTATTATTACCCCATAGAATCGGTTTGAGGACCTCAGGCTCCTTCCCCTTGTCCATCCCTAAAGCCATATCAACTACAAAAATTCAAAAAAAAATGATTTAGTCACATTTATATGTAAAATTATAATAAAAATAAAAATAAAAATAAAATAAATATTGCTCATACCTCATGTAATAATGAGAAATGCTAGAGAGAAAATTCTCCGACAGACATCAAAATGCTCAGATCTGAAGGAAAACTCTAAAAAAAAAGGCCAAATAGGAAAAAGGAGAGGCGGCACCTCTTTTATTGTTGTGGATTTTATAGCGGTTATTGAAAAAACCACTACATCAACCGCTACAAAAAAGCTAGGGCGGCAAAACTTTGTAGCGGTTATGAAATAATGGCTATAAATGTGATGACATTTGAAGTTCTATAGTGGTTATGAAAGCATAACCGTTACAAATAAGATGACCTTTGAAGTTTTGTAGCGGTTCTGGAAACATAACCGCTACAAATAGGCGACCTTTGGTATTTTATAGCGGTTCAATTATTAGTAACTGCTACAAAAAACTGATACACTATTGGTGAGGCTTGGTGGCGCCAAAGTGGCATGAACTTTGTAGCAATTTATTTTTTGTAACCGCTACAAACTAACTGCAACAAAGTTTGGCGAGAAACTTGCACCATATTTGTAACGGTTTTTCCTATTAACTGCTAAAAATAACGTTGTTAATCTATCGCACAACTTGGCACTTAGGTTGCAGCTACAATATTGTAATAGTTTATATTAAAACCACTACAAATGTCAACATTTGTAGCGGTTAACATTAACCGCTATAAATTCACCACTACGAAATACCATTTTTTTTTTGTAGTGAATATATTGAAATATTTGCAATTTACAATAATACCTATCAAAACTAAAGCTACATAAATACTATCAATAGCTTTGACATATGGTGTTCCAATATGCCTGTAAAGAATGAAATTCTCAGCTTGAAGGTTTCTCTAAAGCTTATGTTCCATGTAAGAGCTGGAAAATTTGGAAGATGCGCAGTGATTTAGTTTTTAAACAAACAAGATGTAGATTCTGTTAAAAAAATCTCATTCACTAGATGATGCTGTTTGAGATAACACTGGAAAGCTAATAGTTTGATGGAGAAGAATCACATACCTAATCCACAAAATGAGCATGTTGAGATCTAGATGCGAACGCCACAAGCAGAACTCAAATCAAGATCAACACCATGGCTCCTATAACCCTAAAATTAAATTATACTCGTAAGTGATAGCAAGCATTTACTTTTGAGGGTATCTTTGAAATGTGACTCCCACCACATTTTCTCTATAGAGATTGAGAGATTTTGAGAGGAAAATCTAATTATTCCAACAACTGCTCTCCTCCACGGGTAGTTTGTTTTCAGTGCTCATTTGAGTACTCACTTGCCATTGCAAGCTTTTTTTTTATCTTCATGGTCTAAATTAAGGATGTGTTTGGTTCAATGAAGGTTAGGTTAGGTGAGATTTATTTAAGTTAGGTTAGAAGAGGTTATAATATTGTTTGGCTCAAGAAAAGGGTAGGGAAGATTTGGCATCTTGTTTGGTTTAGGAAGTTAGATTAGGGAAGTTAATTATAAGTGGACAAAAATACCTTTCTACATATTTTCCTTCTTCTTTTACTATGTGTTTGTTAATAATAATTATTTATAAAATTATTATTTATAAAATAATTATTCTAACAATTATATACACTTCTTTGACATACTCTCTCTTTTTATAATACATAAAAAGATGAGTTATAATAAAAAAAATTGGATTTAAATTAATTAAAGACCATAAATATATAAAAATATATATATAACTTGCTTTTAAAAAATATCCTTGTTTGTAGAAAAGAAAAAGTGAGAAAATAATTATTTAATGCAATGAAACTAACTATTAATTAATGATAGTAGAAATGATAAATGATAATGCAAATTTTAGACAGAATATAAATGATTCATCTAAGCCCTAAAAATATTCTCCACTTTGGATCTATTTTATTCTTCTTCTTCTTCTCTGCTTCCTCCATGATTCAACCTTTACAAGCAATAGATACAAAAATGCAATTTAAAATATGAAAAGCAAGTATATAAATGAACAGAAAGAGCCTTAAAACAATTGACCATGCGAATTAATAATAAACACAGATGAAAGTAGAATGCAGTAAAATCGATGTCACCAAAGAATCAAGTCCTTGTTTTGGGTTGTATACATTTTGCTTAGGAAATCTAGGGTCAATCAAATAGAAAATCCCATCAATTGTCAAAGAAGTCTCAATAATATTAGTTGCCACAACCACTTTTCTCTTCCCAGGAGGCTCAATCTGATCTCTGGAACTCCAGTGGCGACATCGATGGTGGCTTGACGGTGGTTAGGTGGAAGAGAGTGATGAAGTTGGTGATGGCGTCGATGGTGGAAGCGAGGAAGGTGGAAGGCGATGGTGGATTTGAGAGTGAAAGAGAGGTCGAGCTCCCTCTGTTTTCGTTCGCAGCAACTCTCCTCTCCCCAAATCAGACGATAAAGTCCGACGATGAAGGCTCAAGTGATGAAAGGTGAGAAGGGACCAATGGTGATGGTGATACGGCGGTGGGGAATGTGAGAGCTCAAGGAAGACAACGCAGAGCTCAACCACCCCCCAGCTCTCTGTCCAAATCGAATAAAGAAGAAGAATCACCAGGAGGGCAGTGCTGGAATTTTAAAAAATTGCCATGGGCAATTTAGTCACAATTGAACATAAATATTCTCTTACCTAGAAAAAACCCCAAATTTGAAGGTTTTGTAAAGTAGGGGAGGTTACCACTAGAGGACAACAAAACCTCCCACACCTAACCAAACACCTATTTTAATCTTCAATCCTTCCCCAATCTAACCTAACCTAATAAAACCTCTAACCAAACACAGCATAAGGTTTGGAAAAATGATAAATATATAGCATATGAACTTTAAAATCTTAAATTAGTGATTTTTTAAAAAATATAAGTTGTCAATTGCTATACTTGTTTTGTCAATCACATTACTCTTATTATTAATAAAACCAATTTAGAATTTTGAAGTTCAAAATGGTATTTAAGTGTCTTTTTCCCATTAAGATTTTTTTTCCTTTTCCTTTTGCAAAAAAAAAAGGATTAAAGTATATTTTTAGTCCTTTAAATTTATATGAGCTATATTTTTAGTCCTTTAGTGTCTGTTTGGTTCATGGATCAGAAGGAATGTAATGGAATATAATGCAATATAATGATGATTACATGAATTCATATGATTCGTCATTAAGAAAAAAATGATGTATAGACATGAAAATGTTTGATTAGATTACAACAAATATGGAAATATATGACAATAATATATCAGAAGACAAAAATACCCATGTCTATGTATATATGTATAATGACTTGAAATTATCTATTATTTCACCAAGTATGTATAATAACTCTATCCATACTTATAATAACTAATTAATAGGAAAAATTACCCTTTATCCATATGTATAACAAATTTTTTAGTGACATAACTATAAAATCCTTTCCGTAAAACTCAATTTTCAAAACACTTAATCAAATCCTCTGATAATGAACAATACCATTTCACAAAAAGGAAAACTTGAACCCAAAGATCTGCTATGGTAGAAAAGATTACAACTCATCTTTTAAAAGATTATCATGGTAGAAAAGAGTTCAACTAACCATTTGAAAACTCTACCACAGTAATAAAAAGATTATAACTCATCTTTCAAAAAATTACTATGGTAGAAAAGAGTTCAACTAACCATTTGAAAATTCTATTATGGTAATAAGGGATTTAAGTCCCTACAAAGAAAATATTACAACTCATCTTTCAAAAGATTACCATTATATAAAAGAGTTTAACTAACCATTTGAAAACTCTAGTATGGTAATAAGGAATTTAAGTACCTACAAGGAAAATATTACAACTCATCTTTCAAAAGATTATCATGGTTAAAAAGAGTTCAACTAACCATTTGAAAACTCTACCATGGTAGTAAAGGATTTAAGTCCTTACAAATATCTACCCATTATGGAAAATAATAGACTATTCATTTAAAATTTATCATAGATAATAAAACTCTTCTCATTATTTCGCAAATCAAACCATAATTAATCAACATCCTTGGGCCTTAGACTTCTCTAAGTCCATAACATAATTATTCAACCACAAGCCCAATATCAAACTCAATTATCAAAATACTTAAACAACAATTATTTCAAATATCAACTTGAGTTGCTTATCCATGATAAGAAACTATATAATCCAAATCATAATATCACATCAGAGCGTGCAGCATGAGCCCTACAGTGGCAAAACACAACAATTCAACACATAAATAAAAAGGAGGAGGCTTTAAAAAGATTATCACAATAATCAAGCCTCTAGACCGTTCCCCAACTGACTAGCAAAAGAGCTATTACCTGAAAAATGTTAAATCAATCGGGTGAGACAAAGGCCTCAGCAACCAACAATTCATCTCATCGAGCATACGAGTAAGTACCCGTGAGGTGTCAGGTGGGACAGTTATAAAATCATAACATTATAAAAATGTCATATGTACATGTATATGTGTATACCAATTCACAATATCATAATCTCATTCTCATATTCATCATATAAGTGTACAATAATCAATACATAAAAATTTATTCTTTGCCCTTCCTTATTTCCTTTACATATATATAAAAATTCACAATATCATAATCTCATTCTCATATCAATATTGTGTGATTACAACATGTCATTATCAATTCACAATTTTCAAAAGGAACTTTCCAATCTCATAAATGAATATCAATTCATATAATATAATATCACTAATCAATTTCTCAATGAAAATAAGTCCCACAAGACAATTTCATTAACAACATAGTTTCAAAGTTCACATTACATATCAATAGCCAAATTTATAATCGCCCAAGCAAAATTATAACCACAAGCTCCTAATCCAAAAGCTTAAATACACACCAAAAACCAATCTACAACAATCAATTTATTATACATTAATAACTTCTTGAGAAAGTGAAAAAATTAATTTACTTAACTTGATTCTATAATTTTAAAGTTTTGAATAAATTACTCCCAAAAGTTCCAACTTCACGCTAAAATCCCAATTATTAATTTAAATATTTTTCTTAACTCAAATAATCTATTTAAGTCATTGATTATGATTAATAAAATCCCCAATTTAAAGTTTAGGATGTAAAATAACTAAATTATAAATCTTCATCTTAAAAAAAAAAATCTAAACCAATTAAAACCTTAAGAATACTCCCAATAATCCATATAAATCATTTAACCAAAATTTAATCAGTTAGATAAATATAATGTATAATTATTTATAAATGGATTATATAGAAAATTCATTATAAAATATTATACCAACTGAATAATAAAAATAAACTGATTAAAATTCACTATTAATCATCCTCTACATTCCTATAGTTATATACTGATAAAACTTAAACTTGCCCGAAATTCTAATCCTAAAATATTTTCTAATCAGAACAAAATTATTATAATAAGAAAGAGAAAATTATTTAAAAAATTATTTATAAAAAAATTTTTATGATTAGGAGTGGTTTTAAGTACCTTATTAATTTCTAAATAATCAAAAATATCTCAACCAATGCCAACCAGAGAAATCACTCCACCTCTCGGTGAAGTGATTGAATTGGGGGGAGGGGTATATATAAGCCCTCCCCAACTAAAGGTTCCAACCCCTTTTTTTCTTAATAATCATTACATCTTTTATTTATTTTATTTATTATTATTTTTCCTTTCTTCCTTCTGCCTTTCCACCAAAAGTGGTTTGTTTTGTTTTGTTTTGTTTTTTTTTTATTTTGCTTTTCCACCAAAAGGTGGCTTTTATATTATATATATATATATATAATTATTATTATTTTAATAACAATTTGTTAAAATAAACATATTTTAACTAGAATCCCTTTTTTATTCCAAAATTCACCTACTAAATTTATTTTTTAATAAATAATTATTTCCTAATTATAATTATATCCTAGAAATAAAAATAAGGATGCTACAATAAAAACTCATATAAGTTTAATCCTATCCACGTGTATAATAATAAATTAAAGTATAATGCATGTTTATTAATAAAATTTGTGTGCGTATTATATAATAAGAAGTAAAATTTCTATATAAATCGAAACTGAGCCAATAAGCCAATATGTAAACCCAAGCATAAGAACCAATAAACCAAACGGGCTATGAGCAATTTAAATCACAAAAATTGTTGAGATAATGCTTAAGGTTCCTAGGTTCTTTGTCGCAGTTAGGAAATAATTGATCGATTTTCTTCTATTGAGAAGAATCAATCGGATGTCGAGCTTTTCATTGGATATCCTCTTATCCGCATGCCATTTCAATTTTGTTGCATCATTTTCATTAGCAAACAAGCACTTGAACCTTGGTATAATTGGAAGATGTCACAATACTTTTGCTGAGGCATTATTTGATATTTACTTCTGGGTTTCACATATCGAACACTGTTGTTTCTCTTCATGCTCTTTTCTATACAATATGCAATTATTAGGGTATGCATGAATCTTTTTATACGTCATCCCTAGTGAACACAGTATTTTTTTAACATCATAGTATCAATAAGGTAACACATTATCATCTGAAAGCAAGTTCTTAAAAGCCTCAAGTGTTTCTGAAAAACTTTTGTTGCTCCATCCATGCGTGCTTTCAAGTTTATCAATTTCAATACTACTTTCAACAATTGGTTTTTTTTATACCCCGGGTACAGCAGCTTCTTAGCATCACTGCACATATTACCATATGCATGTGATTGCTCAAAAGCTTTTTTTCCTACATTATGAATAATATCCTCTATCTGATCATCCATATCCGTGTCATTATCATCAAAGGCACTCCCCCTGTTGAGATGCACTTGGCATTTTTAATTCTTCACCACACCATACCCATACTTTCTAAATTTTAAAAAATCCTTCATAAATTAAATGTGTATATATATATCTGCAGCACTTGGTCACTTCTCATTCAAACATACTACACAAAAGCAATAAAACATCCTACTATTATTATCGGCATATCTTTTAGCAAAGTCTAAAAAACCCCTTACCCTATTATCGTATTCAACACTTGTCCATTTAGCTTTTATCTAACTATGATCCATATATTTCAACACCTTGTAGCACCCTATCCAATAGCAAAAGGATAGACAAAAAAACAACAACCACAGAGTTTTAGAGATTTTAACGAAATTAAGAAGCATGCATACCAAGAGACAATAATTACACTTGTAGCAATATATCAATAAATTATAACATGATAAAAAACACGCAACATTTCATAATAAAGATATATAGATACAAGTTTTAAAACTTGCATTGCAAAGCTATTCAAAATTTTCATAACTTTATGTTTAATTCAAACCCACATAGCAAATATCATAATGTGATCATTAACGGCAATCTAAGACAAGAAAGTATAAATAAAATATCATAATGTGATCATTAAGCTAGTATATGAAGTTATCTTCACTGAGTTCAATAGTGAGAGTAAGATAGAGAGCAATATTGGGCATATTCAAACAAAGCCATATTCATAAAACAGAACACCTCCATTTCCTACTTCAAGCATATCAGGATCTGATGCCAGACATGGTTAAATCGGTCTTAAATAAATCTTCTAGACCAATTTTAAAAATAACCAGTCTAAAATTTTCAACATTTAGACCTATTATAAGATATAACCAGTCTAAAAAGTAAGAAAAATTATTTTCAATTGTGAGTCTTTTATTTAGACCGGTTACAGAAATAATTGGTGTAAAAAGTATATTTATTTTTAATTATTTTTATCCTTTTAAGACCGGTTACTCATAAATGAGGTCTAAATAATATCTTTAAGACCTTATATCCAAAGAACCATGATAAGTAAAATATTTGTATATTTATTTTCCCTTATATGATGATTTTGTGAATGATATTGGAGCTTAATTTAATGAATTTGGACGTAATTGATAAATAAATAATAATTTGGACATAAAATAGAATTTCTTGAAAAAGCACTAAATCATACCTTTTTTCAGTTTTCAGGCAATATCTGGAGCTCTAGATGTCGTATTGGGAAGTTTTGGATGTGGATAAAAAGCTAAGAAAAATCTCTACAACTTTTATGTTGAGACCAAACCCCAGTTCTACTCCAAGAGCTGCAAATTTTGCTTGAAAGTTGAGGACGTGAATTTGTTCAAGTTTGACCTGTGCACACTAATTTGACCATAACTAGAGTTACAAATATTGAAATGAGGAGTTTCTACTTGCATCTTCAAGCTAAGATCTAGAGCTACAACTTTCATGAAGATCAAAATGTGAAATTCCACCAACCATTCCATCTATCACATTTCACCTACCACTTCATCTTCCTTTTCATCTACTACTTCACTTACTACTTCATCTACCATTTCACCTACTTCATTCTTCCCTATATATAGCCATCCTCTCCTTCCCATTTGACACACATCATTTCATATCCATTACTTTCCTCTCTTCTCCATATACACTGTCTTAGAGTTAATTTTATGCATTTTAGTTGCTTCTTGTATGCCTCCTACATGGAAGGCTTAAGTAGACCTTCTTTATGAATGGTATAGGTTGCCACCTACATGAAAGGTTTTACATCCTAAATGGACAGCTAGATTTTCTCCATTTTCATGCATCTTTTGATTGTATATTTATGTTTTAGAATTTAATATTCAAGTTTTATGCAATATTTATGAAGTTCTCAATTTATTTTGGTTTTGTTTTTAATTTCATCATGAGCTAAATTTATATTTTCCTAGGGTGATGATGTAGCTTACTAATAACAAATTGAACCTTAACTTATTAAATTTAGTTTTAATTTTTCCTTCATGATTCAGTTTTAATTATTATTCTTAATGCTTTTGATTGATTGACCATCTTTTAAATGATTTCAATATGCATGTTGAGACCGGAAGAATATGCATGTGTGTAGATCTTATAATTAAAACTATGACTTGCATATGAAATAAAAATATATTCATATGAGTTGTATAGTTTTAATGAGTTCCATAAATCTTAATGCATGATTAATTGCTTGAATTCATATAGGAATATATAAGATTATCAATTAATTATAGAATTGTTTGAACTTGGAAGAGACTAGTAATAAAATGAGGGAAACTCGGCTGTCAACACCCGTTTCCATTTTGATATGCGCAGGGCAATAATGAACAAGTTCCATAGGCAAACAGAAAAGTACAGTTATACTGATAATAAGTATTTGTTTACAGACAGTCATTAACAGAGCAGAAGTCGATAATAATGACAAATATGTACAGTATGTTCCCAAAACTATTTCACATACAGACTATACAACCACTGTATTCATCTTGGGAAACGTGTCCGTCAGTTTCCCTTCTCTGCATCCTTGGCTTTCGAGCCACTAGCACCCGCTGAGACATTTTGATTAAAAAAAGGGGTGAGATTCCAAGGAATCTCAATAGAAACATACGATCAACATATAAAATGCGAAAATTAAATATGCAATGCACCGTATCAAGTAAAATGAAAATTTATATCATCCGTGTGTGTACACAAAATTTAGGGCCAACTAACCCGTTGAAACCCCTGCATGTACCTTAGCCGAGTCCTTGACTACAACTAGGTAAGACCAGTGTACCTCAGCTAGGTCTTAGACCACAACTAGGTAATGTGCCTCCAGCACGTGTTCAGATCACAAAATACAGTAACATGCATCATACAAATAGTCACATAGTATATGAGAGATAGTAGTCCCTACCTTAACCTCTTTCTTGTCTCAAAGGGCCCGCCTCGTAAAACGTGTCAACTAAAGGCGTCCAACTCGGTCCTAAAACATCAAATGTACAAGAAATAGGTTATAACCTATCCAAGTATCATTTTAGACATTTCCATAGTGTTTCTTGTGGTTATATTAGCCTATCGTGAAATTTACCAAAATGCCCCCGGGACCCCGCCCCGCCATACCCGGCCTTATGGCACATTTTTCCAAATTTTTGACTATGGCTATCCTGACATATTTTTGTCCAAGGAATCCATTTCCGGACTCAAAATTACCAAATTCAATTTCAAATTACGAAATTGCCCTTGGCAGCCCTACTTTTAGGGTTTTAGGGGCGTTTCCGTAATTATACTTTCTCAGCCTTTTCTGAAAAAGTGCCCAACTGTAACCCCACCTATTTTCGCCCACTGAATCCAATGGAATCATAAAATCATTGAAAATCCAACTCTAAGGCCCTGAAACATCCCTGGCCGAAATAATTGTGTTTTCCGGGAAAAATCGGGGTTTTACGATTTCGGCTTCGTAAACACGTTCCTTTCTACTCCTAACCACTTTATTAACCATCTAATTGAGTTATAACAACCATTTAAACTAAAATTGGGCAGCATAACCCTTAGATACACACTTTTCCAAAATTTAAAATCAATGGAAATCCAGCGAAATTTCACCGATTAAATTGCCCACAGCAGCCAGAATAGTTAATATACGAAGGTTTGGAAGTTACCTCAAGCTCCCACAAGATTTTCCCAAAAATGGCTGAAACCCTAACCTTTAGAGAACAGATTTTTGAGCCTCCAAACTTTAAAGAACAAAGAGGAGTAGCTTAGAGTTGGAGTTATACGCGTTAGGAGCGAAATCGTCGGAGAAATCGGCTTACCTTGTGATTTTTCTTCTATTTCTCTCTCTAAACTCTCTCAACTTTCTCTCACTATTTCAGATCTGGTTGGGCACGAAATGAGCTGAGGAAGATGATGTTAAAGTGTTTTTATTATATTATATGATTTTTTTAATGATTTATGGAATTTCCAAAAATTCCAAAATCAATTTTATGTACATAAACCCTATGTACATCTAACCCAGCTCATTAAGCCTAACCAATATTTCCTTCCTCTTTCAATGTGTAGGAGACACCTAGGAGTCCCTCCCTATGGTCTCAATTGTCTTCACAACTTGTTCCGGTTACGTATACACGTAAAGTCTCAATTTTGGTCAAAATTGCACTTTTTGCTCAAATTTTCCATAAATTCATATTAAATTGACCAAAATATTCTAAATATATTTTTAACCTTTATTTTTCTTAATTAATTGAAATTAACTTCAATTAATTGAAAAATAATTTATTTTGTGCCATTTTGGCAAAATTACGATTTTGCCATTACCTTTCTAATCCAATTTCTTTTCTTATTTTTCTTTGGCCAATTTCCATCTATTTTTGGACCAAATATTTTCTCTAGTATTCCTTCATTTTTGGACCTTAATATTGGGCTTTTTAAATTACCCAAATTAATTCCATAATTATTTGTGCCCAATTTCCCATGAAATTGAACATTTATAAATTCATAAATTCCAAATTCATGAATATTCACCATTTTATTGAATATTCATGAACATTTATGATCATAGTTGTTTTCATATCATTTGCACTCATATTTAATCATCTTTTATTTCGTACTCTCAATCACCAATTAATCAATCGACTAAATAGAATTAAAATTATCCATTTTGATATTTAATGATCAATTCTCGTGGGAACAATACTCTACTCACTTTTGTATTACTTAATTACGACAGTATACACTTATACTTTTTAATACACAATTTACACTCGTAACAAACTGGTCTCAAAAGTTCTTTATAATTATAAAAATGTCACTGGTCATACATTTTAGACCTTATCATTATATAACCAGTCTAAAATACATATTTTGTACTAGTGTGAATAGCACAAATAATCATTAAGTAGCCCAATAGGGAATGAAGAATGATTTGTGGTTGATCTTCATCTATAATTCACTGCACTCAACCAAAACAAGATTATGACGTAATAGTTCAACAATAATAAAAAAATCAGAAGTTCCTTGAGGTGAGGTGGTCATGACAAATAATGAAAATGTCAGAAGACCGCATCCAGAGGTCAAATGAAATGCATTCAACACCAAACAAAGCAGATATATCAAAAGCTGAAACAAAAGTGAAAAGTCATAGTTTCTGTTTCTCAATGTCATTGCTTTTGAGAGAGAGAGTGTGTGTGTATTATATGTGTACCTGTGCACCATGTTCATGTGCAGCTTTGAAGCCTTTTTCTGCGAAAGGGTTATAACTTTGGAGGCATTAGTATACCTACATGCATTTGTATTCACTTTCTAAAGTTATGAGTTGTGAACATCATTGGCTATATATGTTTTTAAAATGGGAAAAAATCTTCTATGCCCTGGACTATTTTTCACTACTTGGAAATATTCTTTAATATAGTCTGATGGATTAAGCAATTACATGTCTTAAACTTGAGAGCCCTTTAGATTGGCGGCAAAGTTGTATTTAATTGAAATAATAGTTGTATTTAATTGAAATAATTGTAATCAGAAACTTTTAATCAAATTGAAATTGTGGGAAGTAAATCATTTTGTCCAATTGGATATGGGAAGCATCCAGCGCTTTCGTTTGTGGATGATATATATATATATATATATATATATATATATATATATATATATATAACTACCCATTAAGAATAAGGGCTTGGGTGAGGTACTATTTGGTACAAATAATTTCTGGTTTTGTAAGCAATATTCCGACTAACATTTAATTAAAATGCATAAACTCTTCTTTATGCAAGATTGGCAAGCTTTCAAGCTGAAATTCTTAGAACTAACATGGCTCAGTTAAATGGATTACAAGCTTCAAGAAGCTCAGGGAGCACAAATTTATTGCGGATGTTGGCTGCATGCGCTATACCCCATATTTGAAAAATCTTATTATACTTGCTTAAATATTTGTTTAGATGATTTTATTTTCTTGCTTTCTATTTGTTATAGAACAAACCTCAACTTTCAAATGTTCAGGTGGCTTACCCAGATTTGTCCCCTCCTAGGCTTTTTTGAAATAAGTTGAAAAAAATTCCAAGCGTTTCATGGTATAATTGAACGAGGGTACTTTTTGCAGAATAATGGCTGTATCTTGTGGTTTAAGAGGATACAGAAGAGATTTTATTGGCACTCAGGTCTTTCTAGAATTGCACAATTTGAGATGCTTCCATGGTTCAATTTCACTGGTCTTGCTTCAAAACCATACATGGTTATTAATGCAGCAATAAGGAGTAACATTTTTACCTAACGAAAATCATCAAAAATAATCTCTTCATATACCCACACTAAGAGAAGACTTACCTCACTATCAAGCAGCAACAGAGATGATCAAGCGGTGGTGATCTTCGTTCATCAGTGACAGCAGCAACGGCCAACGATTGCAGCAATGATGAAGTCCAAGACGAGCGACAAAGAGAGCGTCTTTTTTTTTCCAGCGAAGAGAACGACTTATTACTGCCTATTTGAGTTAGTGTTTGAAAAGAACGTTTATATAAGTCGAGATAAAACCCCTCTCACACACTTATCTCGAAAATTATAATCATGTTGAAAAAGTAGCTTCTACCGCTAACCTAAACGTGGAAGGCAGATAAGTAGGGCTTATTTGTGGGCAATATAGTCAATTTAAAAAGTTATAATGATAATATTGTTTTTTCTACTTGATTATAGGATTCCTGCATTTCTATTCATAAGTCATAGCAATACAATCCTGATTACATCAAACGATGTAATCAGAATTATAAATGTAATCCTCTTTAAATTACAATAAGCCCAACCAAATGCTTCAATCAGTCTATTGCAACAAGATTACATGTAATCCTCTCCCATTTAATCTAACCAAACAAGCTATTAACTTTATAGAGTATATTTTGGATCCCTTAATTCTAACACCATTAATGTTGTTAACAGAAAATGCTGACGCAACAAACTCAAGTGGTAACTGTGTAAACTTAAGTGATGACTGTGTACTATTAATCTTAAATTTAAAATATGTGCAAATTGAAAAATATCTAAAAACCTAATAAAGCAATCAATATCAAAACCTCAATTGTATTAAAAAATTATTTTAATAATTTAAATATATTAGTTTAATAATCTAAATAGCAAAAACTCGATTTCATTTGCAGTCATATGTTGATTTATTTTATTTTAATAATCTAAATATATTATATAAAAAAAATAAAACTTAAATATGCTTTGTCTCCTACATAGTCATCACTTAAGTTTGTTATATCAACATTTTTTATTAGCAATATTAACGGTGTTAAAAGTACATGAACAAAAGTATATTTTACAAAATTAGGAAACCAAAAGTTTACCTCATGTCAAACTTAAAAGACTAAAAGTTTACTTCATTACATATTATTAGAGATAGGGGTGCTTTGGGTACTTTTGTGGTTTTTCAATGGGATAAGGTGCAAATTTATTTCAAAAGTTTCCATTTAGGAGCATGGGTATCCGAAAGTTTTTTTAGGAGCAATGTCACCTGGAATTTACCAAAATGTAGCAATTTTGCCCCAGCCATTAACAAAATTAACTTTGATTGTTAGCGGACCTAATTATATTGAGGTGGTTATGTCATGTAGGATATAATGCCACCTCATCATCCAACCCATGCCAAATGGCCTCTATTAATCACTTTATCTCCTTAGTTCTCACCCTTACCTCACTCATCACCCGCCTCTTCCACCTTTGCTTCCTCCGATTCTTCCGCAATCAACTTTATCTTCTCCCATCCTAGTGCTTTTCCAATGGGCGTTAGGCCTCTCCATTGAACCTCCATTTAAATAAAATGCTGTGTTTGGGTTTATTTTTTTAAAAAAATTGCTCAGCCTATTTTTTCACAACATCCCTCACACCTCGATTCAGTTTTGGGCTGCCATTATCTATGTTCCTTCTGTTCACCATCGCCCCAAGTGGTTCTGTTCGCCGTCTACACAGTCATCTGGAGAAGAGGCAAGGTTCCATTTTCTAATACTCACAGTACCCAGAATATGTCCATATGAAATAGTAAAGTAAGGAATAGCAGCTGCCTTTCAGCTTGTTTTGGATGGCAGTGAGCCATCCCAAACGTGGCATCTTTTGAAAAAAAAACATGGTGGAATTGGCTTTTGGAAAATGAGGTGTTTGGGTTGAAGTTTTAGCAACTGAGCTTTTTTTTCTAAAAGCGGCTTTTGAGAAAAAGCTCAAAAGTTTAACTTTTCCAAAAAAAAAAGTCACTTAAATCACCACCAATCCAAACTCAATGGAGAGGGGCTGATAACTAAAATATTTATATATTTATTTTTTCTTATATAATGATTTTTAAATGATATTTGAGCTTAATTTAATGAATTTAGTTATAATAAATAAATAAATAATTTTGACATAAAATAGAATTTATCAACAAAAAAAAAACTAAATTTTAACCTTATTTTAGTTTTCAAGCAATATCTAAAACTCTAAATATCGGATTGATACTCTCATCACCTCTATATTACTTGTTTACCGCAACATCTACTTACACTTTTTAATAAATCATTTATAAAAATAACAGGGCCTTTGCCCGCGCCCTTCATATCATTGCCTTCCTCGTATAATCATCTTAACATCACATTAATCAACACAAAATGAACAAAATGCCAGAAATGAAATCATAATAAACTTATCAAGCTTAAATCTTCAGATCTTGGATTTGATAGCACATAGGGAAGTGAGGGTATTGAGGTATAGGGAGAAGAGGAAGAATTAAAAGTTGGAGAAGACCATTTGGTATGCTTCCACAGTCAACTCTGCTTTTCTGGTTTTCAGATCACCATCAACTCCTCTTGCTACCTCCCTCCTTCACATTCCCAGGCCAAATTGTTTGATTTCATGGAACACTCAAGGCTCTTTAGTGACTTGGATGAGTCTTCCCTCTAATCTCAGCATAATCTATAACGTTCTGGGTTAGGAGAAGGAATGCACATTCCAGATGCTATGCACCACTCAAGGCTCGTGCACCGTTTCAGAGGATACGGCCAGATTTGTCATCGGTGAGGTTGAAGGACGATGGTGGAAGAAGAACCAATAAAGCCATAGTGGATGACTGACGGTGGAGGATGAGGAAGATGGCGGTTGCGGTGAGGAGTTGTTGAATGAAGAAAAAGGCGGGGTTTGGACGGTGGTGGTCATTACAAAGGAGCAATAAAACGGCGACAGTTCTGAGCAGTCATAGGTGACTGTGGTGACATCTTTTTAGTTAGATATGAATGACATTGCAGCTGAGCGGGAGATTGGTGAAAGTGGGAGGTGAGACGGTCATACTAAGGAGCATTCATCTCAGATCTAAAAATCAAATGTGTTTTTTCTCTTTAATCTTGCATAAAAGATGAAGAAAAAAGAATCAAGAGGAATGGTCGATGCTCAAGCAAGTTTTCTTCTCATCAAGGATGGTGGATGACAACAAGTGTTTGGACGATGGTGTTGAAGAGAAGCAATGTGCTAGTCTGCGAGAGAGAAGGGGGAGTGGGCTGGGGGGATTTTTTTAAAAAAAATTGCCAATTGTAACTTTAAGTGCCACGTGGCAAATGGCTGGCATATTGAGGGCCATATGAAGTACAACATGTCAGTTAACAATCAAACTAAACATTTTGATAATGTCCGGTTGACATTGCTCCTCATAAAACTATCAGATACTCAGGCTGTGTTTGGTTTGAGGGGAGGGGGTAGGAGGGAGCCTTAGTTCATCATTTGGTTTGAATTTTGATGGGGGAGGGAAGCAAAAATTTTTGGTTTAATGCCCTTCCTTCCATTGCTTTTGGGCTGCTTGAAATTGGTCATTTTTGGATGGAATATTGTGAGATTCCAATAATACCCCTACTAAAATATGAAAGTGCTTCAATTCATTACTTTGCTTCTCCTCTGCTGACTGGTAGCTGTCGGTCTTGCAGCTCTGTGTGCAGCTTCCATTGCTCTGCTCTGTGGTCGACGTTGTTGGGTCGACAATTTCAATCCTTTCCCGGCGACCATTTGTTCCAGTGCTTGGGCCTGCGTTTGTGGTACGTGGTGGGTCTTTATGATCCATTCAAGGAGACAAGTTGTTACAGTTCCTGGCCCGCCGTATCTGGTCCGTGGTCACTGTTCAAGGCGGTGAGTTGTTGCAATTCCAGGTTTGATGACCTCTCTGCTTTTTTTTTTTTTTTGCATTTTTTCATTATGCTTGTATGTTGATTCTATGCTTGGATGTCTCTCACCAAATCCTAATTTCCCAAGGTCGCATTTCAGTCTAAATACACCCTAAATAATCATAATGCATCGAATAAACCACTTGGGGTAATTAGTTTCTATAAATACAGTCCAAACTTCAAAAATCAAATAATTCAAAACATGATGATGCTTGCTCAAACTAGTGGGTGATATCTTCGTTTTCCAATAAGCTTGCTTGGGTGAAAAATCTTGTCCACCAAGATGAACTTCACATTTTGGCCTTCAGAAATGCAAAAATGTTAATTGTTTGTAGTGATGAATAAAATGGAATTCTAAAACAATGAACTTTAGAAAATTGGTGTACTTAATATAAGGTCAATACAAAGCTGCTTCATTTAATCTGTTCTACAAGATTATCGAAATTTCCTGGCAATATAGAAAACAGATCACAATCAATTATGGATGATTTTGGATGCATTCTGGCTTTGCTCAATTAGCATAATGACAATGGTAATTAAGAAGGTATATGATTCGTACATTTTCTTCTTTTCATTTTTTAAAGAAGGAATCTAACTTTTGCTTATAAAGTGTCGACTCCCATCAAATCTCACATTAGTGCTTGTAGGATGATTTTGGAAAATGAAATCCTTCCTTAATCACAAGCAGGACTTCTCAAGACACAGGATTTCAATAGACATATTATCATCTATTTAGATAACATGCGAGAAATAATTGAACTCCTATATGTATTTCAATATCTCCCTCCACCTATAGAAGGGATCAATCTTGTCCAAAACCCAATATAATCATTAGAAAATTTCACTTCAAACAATTGGTAATTATTTTTATAAAATGTTCGCTGTTGAAGGGGTTACTTGTGACTAGCTTGTTTCTTGGAGCTAATGTTTGCAGTCATATGGGAAAAACAACCATTTCTAAAAGATTTTTTTAAAAAAAATTATGAACTGTCTATGTCTTCTTTTTTCCCTAGTTGAGTCTTTCAGTCATTGTTCATGTTTTCATAATTCAATTGATTTAATTTTTGAAGGTTGGTTACTCCATTCATTTTGAGGATTGCACCTCTGAGAAGACTATTATGAAATATATGACAGATGGAATGCTATTGAGAGAATTTCTTGGTGAACCTGATCTAAGCAGCTACAGGTAAGCATATATTTTTGAGTTGGGTCCTGATTCAGTTGATGTAGTACAATTTTGCTCATTTTGTTTCTAAAATGTTGCAGTGTTGTGATGGTGGATGAGGCTCATGAAAGAACACTTTCAACAGATATTTTGTTTGGATTAGTAAAGGTGATCAGAAAATTTGTTTTATGGATCAAAAATATTATGTCTTTTATCATTCATGTGGGCAAGTAGTGGACAATCAGGTTGTTTAACGATGAGCATCCCAACTCATTTTCATGCAAGTTGAAGCCTATAATTGCTTATGTCTTGAATTTTGTATCTTCTATATGTATAATAATTCTTTTATAATGCCCGTTGCTTCCTTATGCTTGAACTTCTGTGATTTTGGTGTTGTTTTCTCGATATCAATTCGTTCATGGAAATAGCTCATGAAAGTTCCATATTGTACAGGACTTTTGGGTGGAGAATGAATGGTGGTAGGTATATAGGATTATAAAGTATTGAATGGTGGCTGATTCATATGGTGACTCAAGTTACTTAGCTTTAGTTTGAGGCAGTTGTTGCTTTGTGAGAATTTAGGATTCTTGATTTTGCTATAATACCTATCTTCAATGATTATTTTATCTAGTTAGAAGTCAGAACATACATAAATAGATTGTGCAGCTTTGTCCATTTTGTAACATCGAGTTTTGATATTTTGTTAATCTTGACCAAGTTGTTGTGTGATTCTATTCTCTTGCATTCTTCGTCTTTTCAACTAGAGCAAGTGAAACAAGCTATCTCTTTCTATTTTTGTTTTAAATGATGTTAGGCACAATTTTGATATCAACATGCAACACTACCATTTACATGTTGCATGTTCACTATCTAAATAAAAACAAATAATAGTTTGCAAATTTTCCCAAATGCAAACCATTTCAAGTTGAACACTTCATGTACTTATTGTGTGATGATCGTAGAAAGTTTGTGGGTTAGTATTTAAATAATTTTTCCAATGTCTATAGGTTCATTACTATAATTTTGCTATTTTGTTTTGTTAGATGGACCACGAACTTGAATACATGTTATTGGTGCGGTGGTGGGTTGAATTGTGCCAAAGAGCAGTAGCTCTGATAGTGTGTGTTGTTGTCCAACTATATGTCAATGAGGTTTGCCAAAAAAAAAGTTATAGTTTGAGTGGCAAAAGAGAGAATAATGAGTAGAATAAGTCGTTGCCCATCTAATCGAAATATCATTAGAATGACTCCTAGAGCTTTCTTAGAATTGTGTGGTATGTTAGAAAGAGAAGCTAGTTTATGAATCACACGATTTTCAAGCATGGAAGAACAAGTTGCAAAAACTCTTTATATATTAACACAGTGTGGAAAGTCATGAAGTAAATTTTTGGTGTAGACGTTCGGGTGAGACTATTAGTCATCATTTTCATAAAGTTCTGATGGCTATCATTGAGTTAGAAGAAACATTTGTTAAACAACCTGATGGGCCAAGAGACGCTCTTGAAATTCAAAATGAGAATAAGTTCTTCCCATATTTTAAGGATTGTATTGGTGCTATAGATGGAACACATATACGTGTCAAGGTGTCTTTTGTTCCTCGATATCATGGTAGGAAGGACTACCTGACACAGAATGTGTTAGCAGCATGCACATTTAACCTAAAGTTCAGTTATGTGCTGCCTGGATGGGAAGGAACTGAATCTGACTCAAGGATCATAAAAAATGCATTAATAAGGAAAGATAGTCTTAAAATCCCTGAAGGTAAATATTTCCCTAAATTTTATAAATTTTACGTTCATTAGGGATTTTAAACCCATTATAGTAATTATCTTTATTTCTGATAGGTAAATATTACCTTGTGGATGCTGGATTCATGTTAACTAACACCTTATCGGGGAGTCCGATATCATTTGAAAGAGTATTCTAGGAGAAATCCACCCATAAACTATAATGCCCCGTTTGGTACGATGGAAGAGTTTTTGATGGAATTGGAAGTGGAAATTGAAGTGGAACTGGAAGTGGAAATTGAAGTGGAATTGGGGTTAAAAGTGTGTTTGGTATGACCATGGAAGTGAGATATAATTTATAAATAATATGTTGATTTAAAATGTGAAATTACCAATATACCCTTTCACTAAAAATGAGGAGGGCAATTGAGGAAACCAAGGTATTAAAACCCGGACCGGGTATTGAACCGATGGGGGTACTGGGTTAAGGGTCAGTGGGTTAGACCGGGGCCAAACCGGGACCAAACCGGTGAGAAATTGAAAATTTTAGACTTATAGTATGAAATTCTAAAGGAAAAATTAAAATTTTTTTTGTTTTAAATAGGTAACCCGGACCGGACCGGGAACCTGACCGGTTTACCGGCCGGTGCGCCGGCTTCCGGGCCGGACCGGCCGGTTCGGTCCGATCCGGGTTTCATTACCCTAGAGGAAACAGATCCTGAGAAGTAGAAGTGGAAGTCACTTCCATGGGGTGAGTGGTGGAAGTGACTTCCACCATTTTTGGTGGAAGTGACTTCCATGAGGAAGTGACTTCCATTGTACCAAACATCCCAAAAACTGAAATCCACTTCCAATTCCACTTCCTCCCTCTCAATTCCATGCTACCAAACGTGGCATAAGGAGTTATTTAACCTGCGACATGCAAAGTTGCGTAATACAATTGAATAAGCTTTTAGTGTTCTGAAGAAAAGATTTGCCATTATATCCAATGCAACTGAACCTATATATGGAATCAAAGTTCAAATAATGATAATCTATGCATGTATCATTCTTCATAACTTCCTCATGAGTGTTGACGGTGATGAAGATCTTATAAGAGAGGTGGATATGGACCTTCGTCGACAAAGTAGATCAAATGACAATAATCGTGCTCCAAGTAGTAACAATATTGAGGCCGCTCGTGGTGAACTTGTTAGAGACAATATCGCCACTCAAATGTGGACAGATTACTAGAATGATCATGAGCATACTCTTGACAATGATATTGAGGATGAGGTTGAGGGCTGAAGTTTGATTTATCATTTGTATACTTAGTTTGTTGTATTCTTTGTTGAATTTAGACTTGAATGGCTTATTTTTTAGACATGCACTTTGTTGTATTTTATGTTCAACTTCAGTTGAATTTCAATTTCAAACATTATGTTTAATTTATTACTTGTTTAGCTTTATTTTCATATAAAACTTCCAGTTCTTATAAACTGTATTATATGCTCATAGTCTAATTTTATAGGATGGCACCCAACCTTAGTAAGGAAGCATTTTACTGGACAAAAAATATGGATGATGCCCATGTTGATGCTTTTATGGCTGCATATAATGAGGGACGCAAAGTTAATGGCAGTTTTACTTGCAAGGGTTATGACAATATAGTGGCAGAATTAAATGATTTATTTGGTCAACAAATTGACAAAGATAAGGCGAAGAACCGATGGAAAACTTTGAAGAAAAACTTCTCAGAAGTGTGTGACATATTTAAAAGTCTAAGTGGGTTTGCTTGGAACCCAACAACAAAATTGTGGGAGGCTGAGCCTAAGGTTTGGGCTACATTGATTGAGGTAAACATGTTACCTTTTTCTATTGAATTGCACAATAGTTTGGTCAACAATTCACTTGTTTATGACATAAGCATGCATGTTTCTACACAATAAAGACTGTTATTGCAAACTGAAATTTTCATTGGTTGTTGCAATGGTTCCTTCTTCTGTTGTGGTTCAATTTTTATTTATCATGCATAATGCAATGGTCAAAACTTGTACTGACGTAATCTCTGGTGCATTCGGTAAATAATTCACTTGTTTATGACATAAGCATGCATGTTTCTACACAATGAAGACTGTTATTGCAAACTAAAATTTTCATTGGTTGTTGCAATGATTCCTTCTTCTATTGTGGTTCAGTTTTTATTTATCATGCATAATGCAATGGTCAAAACTTGTACGACTGAAATCTTTGGTAAATCTGGATGTTGACAAAGTTTTTGGATGATATGACTACCAAAAGCAAGATTCGTAGGAACAAATTTGCTCACAATGCTTACTACTATGTGTTTATAGTATTGTGGGTTCATTAAATCTAAAACTTTGTTTCTTCATTTGGAAACACATTCTATTTTTTTTCCCTATGTCTAAGATTGTCATTTGGAACAAATCCTTTATTTTTTGCAGGCTAAACCTAAAGTAGCACTATGGAGAACAAATCCTTTTCCAAATTATGAAAAGATGATGATATTATATGGAGTAGATAGAGCTACTGGAGAGGATGGTGAGACAATGCATGAGTTTAGAAAGAGAAGCAGTTCTCAAGAAAAGCTGATTGAGACTTTCAATGATACCAACAACCTTGTTTCACAAGGTGGAATCATATCAAACAATGTTGATCCTTTTGTTGAACTTGATGGGCAAGGTAATTTACATGGACAAAGCCAATCTCCCGAAGAAGAGAATTCTTGTAGTGCTCATAGTTCTTGTAGCAAGAGGGCAAAGAGAGCAACTAGAGAGCAAGACAATCGTATGAAGGATTTAACAGGGGTTATATCAGCAGTGGCTGATGCAATTAATAGAGGAACCGATGCATTAATTCAAGGAAATTTGGTTTTACAAAAAGCCTCCACCACAAGGACGCAAGTGTCACAATTATCAGGTGAAGAGCTCTGGAAAATTCTTGAAGAATGTGGATGTGATAGTGAAAGAATACCTTACATATATTGCTTACTTATGGGTGATATTGACAAGCTTAGGACAACGGTTCAGTGTCCACCTTCAGCTAGGAAACAAATGATCATGAAGATGTTCTATAATTCACTTTAGTTAAGTGGTGATGCCTTGTATGTATTTTGCATTGATGTTCAAAAAATTAGCTTTTGAGTATTAGTTATCACTTTTGAATATTTTGTGACATGCTTAAAATAGATATTTGAGCATGTAGTGATAACTTGGTTATATGTACACCTTTAAATATTTTGTTACATGCTTAACATAGGCATTTGAGCATGTTGTAATTCACTTTAGTTAGGTGGTGATGCCTTGTATGTATTTTGGTTGATGCTCAAAAAATATAGCTTTTGAGTATTAGTTATCACTTTTGAATATTTTGTTACATGCTTAGAATAGATATTTGAGCATGTAGTGATAATTTGATTGTATGTACACTTTTAAATATTTTGTTACATGCTTAACATAGGCATTTGAGCATGTTGTAATCACTTGTTCATATGTAGACTATTGAATATTTTGTTATCACTTTATAAAAAAAAAGGTAGTTTTTTAGATTGGGATATGAAATCTAGATGAAATAATAAGAATTAGCATATGCAAAATTAGGATGAATAAAGTTTAAATAATCAAATTTTTTCTTTAATAAATTTGTGCTTGATGAATCATATAAAAAAATGAGAAAGAAAAAATTTGTTAATTTAATATTTTTAAAATATATATTATATTAGCTATTAATAAAAATAGCATTTTTATACACATATTACAATATTAATGTAATAATTTAATTTAAATCCAAATGTAAATTAATTTAAAAAATATATACTATAAAAGTATAAAATAACATACAAGAGTAAAATGGTCAATTCTTAATTACCTCTCATTCCCTCCCCTCTTAAACCAAACAAAGGATCTTCTCCCCTCCCCTCCCCTCCCCTCTAACAAACCAAATAAGGTAACATATCCTCCCCTCCCACCCCCTCCCCTCAAACCAAACACACCCTCAATGCTTCTAAATGGAAACTTCCAAAACAAATTTACAACTTAACTTTTTTTTAATTCATCATTTTTCTTTTCCTTTCTTCGCATACCAAACATTTTACAGTACGAATTTTCTCTTTCCCATTTTATTTTTTTCATTAAAATTAATTCTTCCGACCAAATGAACCCTTTACTTGCTCTCCTATCTATGAAAAGTTTATTAATTAGTCTCAAAATGTTATGAACCTTAATTGAAAATGTAACCATGTCTCATCCTTGTTTAACAAGGCAAATTTTTAAGCCATTTATAATTATGAATCTGAATGTTTTTACTTACGTTTTGACCAGGTAGAAAAATGGACGAGGAAATAAAAGTAAGAAGGGAAAAAGAAGAAGAAATTAAACTCTCATTTCAAAATTTTCCATCAATATTTTTACTCTCTCTTATTTTTTAATTTTAGAAACATTTTTAAAATTTTAAATTATTGTATAAAAAATTTTAGAATTGCAAATTTGAATTGATTAAAGTAATTATAATTAATATTAAGATTACAATTTTTAAATCAATCATTTTCTTTCCACCCGTTTTATCCTACTCAGCGGAGTGTTAGGATAGAAAATTATATTTTCTATTAAAAGGTTGTTGATTGAAGTGGTAAGCGCCCACACCTTATAAGAAAGACACAAGTTTGAATTCCAAGACATTCATTTGTTGGAAGAGGTAAAAATTATATTACTCTTTACTACCTACGATCCTAATTATAAAATAAAGTTAACTTTTTTTTGGAGAGATTAAGGAAGTTAAATAAGTTACTTAATCATATCATATGTTATGTATCTTTAGATTATATATCAGTTTATTCGTTAAATTTATTAGTTTGAAAAAAAATAAAAATAAAAATACTCTAAAGTAATTCAATTAGCTTCCTTAATCTCTCTAAAAAAATTAACTTTGTCTTATATTTAGGACCGGGGGAGTCGTTTATTTTTATTAACCGTTGCTGATCTGTGTGGCCACCGTATGGTTGTTCATGTTTGATGGAAATTTGGGTCTTGATTGGTAATAGTTCCTTTTTTGTTATTGATCGGGGAGCAGGAGGGAAGGCAAGGGGAAAGTCCTTGTTGACGTTTACTATGCCATGCGGTGGGCAAGTAGGTGGGAGCTTTTGTGTGGGTATGCATGTATTAAATTTGTTATCTCAAACATGGAGATGTCGATCATTCAACAAGGATTGGTATATCATACTGAAGAACATAGAATCACAATCTATTGTTTGAAGTGAATTACTGAATTTCATTTTAGAGTTAATCTAAATTGGTATATTCTCTGCTTTCGCTTCTGCTGATATGGTAAGCTCCGCCAGGTTACTGACTTGTTTTGCAGCCATTGATCCCTTTTGAGACAATGGGAACAGTGTGGCCAACCCAAAATAGTTGTGACTTGCAAGAATCAACAAGAAATGTAAGCAGGTTTTTCTATTGCCAACACTGTATGGTCAGTTTCCAGTCTAATACATGGATTCATCCAATCACTTTACTTAAAAAACAGGAATAGGCTGAAGGAAGCAGCTGATAATATTGGCCTTCCTACCTTTGTTGTTGCTGATGCTGGACGAACCCAGGTAACACCTAGCAGTTTGGCATAATATTATAATTTCTATTACCGCAAAAACTACCCTGATTGCGGATAGTACGGAGTGATGATAGAACCACCATATGTGCCTTCTACATAATAAAGAATGAGACACCAAAATCCGAAGCACACAGCACAAAAATTAGTTTTATACATACTGCTGTGAGACTACAAGTACTCACATCAACTAAACTCCGCGTATAATTGAGGACATGAAATAAAACGATCTTGGGAAAGTGAGGTATTCTAGGATTTAATTGTGCCTAGATGAATTTGGTGTTTTGCAATTGTTCTTTGCAAGAGACAAATTAAGGGTTGTTTTCCTGATGATTTTTGCTGTTTCAGGTTACGACAGGGTCGAAGATTGTTCTTGCAGATGGACCTGGTAAGCTTGTAATTTGATGCTTGTGTTTAGTTTTCAGAAACTGAATATGGAGTGTGTATTGGATCTGATACTAATCATGTGATGGTGAAATTGGAAAAGGTCCAAAAGCGTATGTAGATTCGGTGACTGGGAAGTTGGCCCTGCTTTGACAAATACTGATAATTAATAAGCACGTCAGCCTCTAAATTCATACTGTCATGGTCCGAATTGCTTAGACCTTTGAAGTCATTTGCTGGCAAAAGAACTCAATGTTGTCGAACTCCTGCAAATACACCGTAATCCGAGTCACGTTCAAGGACGTTGTCCTTAAGAGCTATTCCGCGACCACCGGCTGACTGGAAGCGGCACTCCTCAGGATAAAACGGATTCTTCCTGTAGAAATAGGGCCGACAGAAAAGCATGAAGGACCAGATCCGTTTAGCAATAAAAACATCCGTTTGGAAATTTAAAACTATTGATGCTTCAAAAAATTAGATGCCTCAAAACTAGTTTCTCCGGTAAACTATTCTCACAAAAATAAATTGTAGATTTTTTTTAAAAAACATTTAATAAAAAGTGCCCAGTCCGCATTTAATTCATCTGATACTAATCATGTGATGGTGAAATTGGCAAAGGTCCAAAAGCGTATGTAGATTCGGTGACTGGGGAGTTGGCCCTGCTTTGACAAATACTGATAATTAATAAGCACGTCGCCTCTTAATTCATACTGTCATGGTCCTAATTGCTTAGACCTTTGAAGTCATTTGCTGGCAAAATAACTCAATGTTGTCGAACTCCTGCAAATACACCGTAATCCGAGTCACGTTCAAGGACGTTGTCCTTAAGAGCTATTCCGCGACCACCGGCTGACTGGAAGCGGCACTCCCCAGGATAAAATGGATTCTTCCTGCAGAAACAGGGCCGACAGAACAGCATGAAGGACCAGATCCGTTTAGCAATAAAAACATCCGGTTGGAAATTTAAAACTATTGATGCTTCAAAAAATTAGATGCCTCAAAACTGGTTTCTCCGGTAAGCTATTCTCACAAAAATAAATTGTAGATTTTTTTTTTAAAAGACACTAAATAAAAAGTGCCCAGTCCGCATTTAATTCATCTGATACTAATCATGTGATGGTGAAATTGGAAAAGGTCCAAAAGCGTATGTAGATTCGGTGACTGGGGAGTTGGCCCTGCTTTGACAAATACTGATAATTAATAAGCACGTCAGCCTCTAAATTCATACTGTCATGGTCCTAATTGCTTAGACCTTTGAAGTCATTTGCTAGCAAAAGAACTCAATGTTGTCGAACTCCTGCAAATACACCGTAATCCGAGTCACGTTCAAGGACGTTGTCCTTAAGAGCTATTCCGCGACCACCGGCTGACTGGAAGCGGCACTCCCCAGGATAAAACGGATTCTTCCTGCAGAAACAGGGCCGACAGAACAGCATGAAGGACCAGATCCGTTTAGCAATGAAAACATCCGTTTGGAAATTTAAAACTATTGATGCTTCAAAAAATTAGATGCCTCAAAACTGGTTTCTCCGGTAAGCTATCCTCACAAAAATAAATTGTAGATTTTTTTTAAAAAAACATTTAATAAAAAGTGCCCAGTCCGCATTTAATTCATCTAATACTAATCATGTGATGGTGAAATTGGAAAAGGTCCAAAAGCGTATGTAGATTCGGTGACTGGGAAGTTGGCCCTGCTTTGACAAATACTGATAATTAATAAGCACGTCAGCCTCTTAATTCATACTGTCATGGTCCGAATTGCTTAGACCTTTGAAGCCATTTGCTGGCAAAAGAACTCAATGTTGTCGAACTCCTGCAAATACACCGTAATCCGAGTCACGTTCAAGGACGTTGTCCTTAAGAGCTATTCCGCGACCACCGGCTGACTGGAAGCGGCACTTCCCAGGATAAAACGGATTCTTCCTGTAGAAACAAGGCCGACAGAAAAGCATGAAGGACCAGATCCATTTAGCAATAAAAACATCCGGTTGGAAATTTAAAACTATTGATGCTTCAAAAAATTAGATGCCTCAAAACTGGTTTCTCCGGTAAGCTATTCTCACAAAAATAAATTGTAGATTTTTTTTAAAAAACATTTAATAAAAAGTGTCCAGTCCGCATTTAATTCACGCGCAGGGGGGAAATCGCCGGATTTCCTCTTCGTTTGCCTCTTGGTGGCCCTTCGTTGTGCTCGCAAGCCCATTCTTCCTTTTGGCTCATTTACTAGCCCAACTTCACAAGGTGTAATATATATACTAGCATTCTCTCTTTCCCAAGCAATGTGAGACTTGTTCCATTTGACACACCCACATGTAGCTTGTATCTTCAACACTCAATAGAAGTGGCCTAAACTTTTGTCTTTCTGGTTCACAGTCTGGCACGGAACAAATGCCCACCCAATTCTCTTGCTAGGATTTGATTAATTGATTCCCAATTTCTTTTTGTGCTTCTGATTGCATGAATTTGATTCAATTGTAGTTGTATCAATGGCCAAACTTGTTACGACTGAGATTAACTACACGCAGTTCGTGTCCATGCTCGGTAATGACAACGACAACAATGTCTTCTTTGGCCTCCAAGAGAAACAAATAGAAGACCTCTTTTTTCGTTCCTCTTGCTTTACTGCCATTTTCTTACAAGACAGATAGCTAGTACTCCCCTCAACAGAAACTGGGAACATTACTTCATAAAAAGGAAACATTATTTGTCAATTAAAATTGAGGAACGAGTCACTATTACACTTACAATTTTTTATGACTTTGCAACATAAAAAAAATAATATGCAAAAACTTTTATAAAACACTCAATCTTATAAAATCATATGAAAAAAGTAATCATTTATTTACTGAACTATCATTAATGATTTGGTGATGTATGCACCATTCTAATTTTGTTTTCTTGCCACCGCATGCACAATTCTATTTATTGCAGCCTATTTAATTAAATCGTTGGCATGACACAGAAAATGGGGGAAGTGTGGAACGATTACAAAACTCAAATAAAAAGTTTTGATGGATATTCGGAAAAAAAAAAATTTGATGTCAATATATCATCAACGTCAATAATAAAATCTATGAAAAATTATATAAATTAAATAAAAAATTTGGACGAAAAATTGTAATAAAAAATAATAGAGAAAAATAAGGGCAAGGGGTCAAGTAAAATAATAATAATAATAATTAAAAAACACCCAAACCTTTGTAAAACCCTGTCTCCCGTCCCCGGATTCTTTTTTTTTTTTTTTATTGGACTGATCCCGTCCCTGGATTCTGTTGCCGTAGGTTCTCTATGTAAAAGCGCGCTGTTGTTCAAATGGCCTCTCGTTGTAGATCTCTATCGCAACCAGCAATCTCTGTCATTAGATCTTCGATTTCAAAACCATCAAGCAAGCCCAAGTCCTCAGCTTTCCTCCAACACACCCGTTCGCCTGCTACATTACCGGGGCAAGTATATCTTCTCATCTCAGCGCTTTCCCATCATAAATTGATTTTCTCCTGGTTGCATTCCTCGTTGCGATTTATTCTGGCTGCAACTGACAATTTCTCTAAGGAGAACCAGGTTGGAGAAGGTGGTTTTAGCCCTGTTTACAAGGTGATTCTTCTCCTTAAAAATGCACTAACTGATATTTTCTTAACATTGTAAATCTTACTTATGTACATTGAATCTTAGGGTAAGATGTCAGATGGACAAGAAATTGCCGTGAAAATCTTGTTAGGGTTTTGGGTGGTTGTGTTCAAGGAGATGAAAGAATGTTGGTCTATGAATACATGCCTAATGGAAGTTTGGACCATTTTATTTTTGGTACAACAACCTTTGCAAAATACTATGTTCTCTTTTAATTTAAATAACTTTCTCTGTAACAGTTTATTGAGCTTTGACTAACTGTGCATAGATCCTAGAGGAGGAAATCTTTTGAATTGGAGGAAGAGGTATGAAATCATTATGGGGATTGCTCGAGGACTGCTATATCTTCATCAAGATTCTAGATTAACCATCATTCATAGGGACTTGAAAACAAGTAACATCCTATTAGGCGATGACTTGCTACCCAAGATTTCTGATTTTGGTTTAGCTCATATCTTTGAAGGAGATCTTTCAACGGTAAAAGCAAAAACCATTGTTGGGACATAGTAAGCTGTATGATGGTTTTCTAACAATTTTTCCATAATAGAGGCTAACAAAATGCCTTAGTAATGGAATAGAAAAACTAATGTCGTGTTGTGTTTGATAATGTGCAGTAGTTATATATCATCTGAATATGCAGTACATGGGCTCTTTTCTCCCAAATCTTACATATTTAGCTTTGGGGTTATAGTGTTAGAGATATTGAGTGGCGTAAGAAATAGTCATTACAGAAATCAGATGACAGCCATAATCTGTTGGGGCAGGTAACCTCATGCAACATGGCATTTAAGTTTAAGCCTTCCCTTGATTGATTTTCTTGGGAACCAACACCTACATTTGGTTTAAGCATTTTCCATCAACTTTTCTATGACATTATATTTGAATATATTCTTTTAACATATCTGCACTTCATTGTTCACTTCAAAATAGCTCTTCCGCAATTCATATTTCATTTGAAGACCTTCACAGAATTGCATTTAAGCATTTCATTTTTGTGATTTGTTCTCCACTTACATTTTTTGTGCATCTAGGCATGGATGGATACTATGGAAAGAGAAATGACCCTTGGATTTTATGGATGTAAATTCTTACATAAAAGATATGTCAAGTGAACTAATCAAGTGCCTACAAATTGGTCTCTTATGTGTGCAAAAGTTCCCTGAAAATTGACCAACTATGCTGTCTGTGGTCTTCATGCTATCCAATGAATGTATGACACTTCCTGAGCCGAAGTTGCCGGGATTTTTCGTGGAAGAGTTTGGTGATTATAAGCAGGACCATTGTAGTAACAATTCTATGACTATTACACTTTTGGAAGCCCGGGATTAGCAACTTGTCATGGTATTATTCTTTAAAGTTTGTAGCTGTAAAATACAGAGATGAAACGTTCAATGTGCTTTTAAATGTCTAAAACCATTCTTCTTTCTTCCTTCCTTTCCAGTTTCTCTGTCAAGATTGTTAGAGAAAAGCTTGGATAGTTTGGTTCAATCTCATGGAAGCCTCACTTTGATGAAAAGAAAGTCGTTTTCTCAAAAATAGATAACGCTTATGAAGATTGTTTTAATTAGTAGGGACTGGTTTTATCTTCAATTGCTTTTTCCAGAAGTGTGTTTTTTGCTTTTTGTTAAGGAAGCATATTTCTCTGATAGCCATTTATGTTTGTTTGTTATATTTAGCGTGTTTCATTAGTTCTGAAAGGATTTGAAACTGAAGACTTCTTAGTTATTAGTCTTGAGACTTCGTGGAAGATCACATCAGATTTCATTAGGATTCTTCAATGTTTCTTGAGATATTCAGCTGACACATTTGTTGGGATTTTGTAATATTTCAATGTTTATTTATTACGTTTTTTTCCTATAGGCCTGAAACATTTCTTGAGATATTTCAGCTGAAGCATTTGAAATGCCCATTCAAACACTTTTGAGCTCATTTGAATCTTTTTCTTTACCAAAACATCTTTTACTAGCAATTTTGTTCAATTTACACGTTATTACACCTTATTTAACATGATATATTCTTGCATCTCTCTCTCTCACACACACACAGCAGGAGATCATATCATTGGTTAGGGTTCTTCAAATTTAATTGCCTTTAGTTAATTCTCTTGTCAAAATTGATTCTTCCATCCAAGAGCTGCTTCTTTTCCTTCAATGGCAAGGTGGAATGTAGAATTAACTAAAACCCAGTAAGATTGGTTCAAAAATTTGAACCACAAATCAGATTATCGTTTTATCTGACTGATATTTCTCTGTATTTATCCTTACTATTCTTTAAGAATAACAGGAAAATTGGATGGAGGTTAGATCAAACACATGATTTATATATGTATCTTTATTTCTCTTCATGACTTCTTTCTTCTCTTCTCTGTAGCATGAATTTTACTTTCTCTGCATAAGAATTCTGGGAAAATAGGAAGAAGGTTGATAATTACTAGTTACAAGGGTACCAAACAAAAACCACAAAACAAGGGGAAGAAAGAAATCATAATTGAGATCACTTAAGATCTACTTCATCAACATTCCAGAGTAACCATTTCCTCCACAGATATGAACAACTTGTAACATTCTTGTATTTTTTTGCTGCACTTAATTTTATAATAGCATGTTTAACAAAATTTAAGTGAAGATTTATTGTGGCATGAACTTTAAAATAAGGAAATTTGATTACAGTTTCTGGAACAGTCCCTGCATGTACGATGTATATGCTTGACTTGATGTGACTTCATCTTGTTCAAGTCAGCTGAAATTTTTTCTTATGATATATACTTGTATATTTAAAAGGGCATATACTGTGTTGAATCCAGATTTAAAACTTTCATGAAGATAAAAATGTGAAAATCCACTATGTTGATTATCAAAATATGGCAGCAATCAAGATGCACGGTTGCCACAAGATTAGCATTGGTAGCTTAAAGTGAAGATTCATACTTAACAAGTGGAAATTTTTGCACCCTGTTCATTTATAAATAGAGCAGTGGAAGACACAACGAAACACACAATCTTAGAATTTAATTTCATCCACTGTATTGTTTCTTGCATGTCCCCTTCCTAGAAGGTTTAGATAGGCCTCTTTCATGGGTGGTATAGATTGCCACCTATATGGAAGGTTTTACCTCCTATAAGGAATATTAGATTTTTCCATTTTTATACATCTTGTAGTTGTATCTTTATATTTTAAAATTTAGTAATTAAATTTTATGCAATGTTTATGAAATTTTCAATTTATTTTGGTTTTGTTTTTAATTTCATCATGAGCTAAATTTTTATTTTCTTAGGGTGATGATGTAACTTACTAATGACGAATTGAATCTTAACATTTTAAATTTATTTTTAATTTTTCTTTCATGCTTGAGTTTTGATTATTGTCTTTAATGCTTTCAATTGATTGACAATCTTTTGAATGATTTTAATATGTATGTTGAGACCGGAAGGAGATGCATGTGTGTAAATTGTACATGTTTAAATTGGACCAAAATGTGACATAAGTGTACATGTAATTAAAGCATATGTAAGGAAGTCAATTGAGACCTAAAAGGGGACTCCTAGGCGCCATTTTGGATGGACCAAGAGATGGAAATATGAGTTACATTCCAATGGCACATTAAGACACAAGTTACATGTAGATAAAGTTGTGTACACAAAAGTCAAAATTTTGATATTTTGGAAAATTTTCACTATAGAGTCATATAACCACCAAAAACACTTTGGAAGTGTCTAAAATAGTATATGAATGGGTTTTAACCTAATTCCTGTGCATTTGAAATTTTAGGACTGGATTAATAGTCGAGCCATGACACGAAGTTCGAGGAGCATTATTATAAGTCAAAAAGGGGTTTAAGGCAATAACTTTATCCTTCATACACTATGTGAATGTTTATAGCATATATATGTCATCTTCTGTAATATGTATGATACACAGTACCTACGGGTACATTGATATGCCTAACTGTGGTATGGAATGTGTAGGGGTTATAATAATGGTTGGCTCTGAACACATTTCCGACTAAACTGAGTTATGTATTAGTATATTATTGCATTATTTAGTATTTGGCATATGTATTTATCGCATCTTCTATTATTGATTATCTGTTACTACTTAGATTTGTTTGAATCTCACCCTTTTACAATTAAATCAATATTCCAGTGGGAACTAGTGGCTTCAAGGGCAAAGTGGTAGATACAGGCAAGTGGAGGGTGCGGATCCCTAGATTGGAGCTAGTTGGTTTTATGTAGTCTATTTTGTTCAAATATCTTGGATATTTTGGGACAATTTGTATATATTATCAAATCTTGTGGGGAGGCTCCTGTATGTAAACATGTACTTAATATTAGTATGTTTCCACTGTTTCTATGTCTTACCGAACTTTGCGCTCATTACTCTATGAATATCAAAATGTTAATGGATGTTGACAATTAGTGTCATATGAAGTTTATGGGCATCAGTTCTGATTATAAATATCATGGTGCCTTTTGTTTTGAAGTTCAAATTTAAAAGTTTCTTTCTAGTTCTCTCTTTCTTCTTTGAGTAGCGACACTTCCAATGGAAAGAATAAAGCGGCAGCGTTCCGCCTCTCCTCCTTCGGCAATAGCCGTCGATAGTTCTTCTTTGCAACCCCCTTCATCTCTAACCTTGGAGAAAATTGTTGAGGCCATCTTTTGCCTCCAAGGCACCGTTTTAGAGGCCACGGTGAAGAAAGATTGCTTCTTTGAATGACTAGATGAGTTGGTGGCGATATTGAATGATATCGTTGACCATTTGGGCTAATGGTGATTGTCTCTTGGAATGATAATAATCATCTAAATGCCTGGGTTTTAAGAACCCCCAATTGTGTACATATTTTGATATGTAATTTTAATTTTATGCCTGATCATCATCATAAATAAAATTTTGATGCAATTTTATTTCATCCATGTACTACAGCCTTTAGGTGAAGATTATTAATGAAAAAGTTCTAATATTTTTAAGTCTTTTGATTTGTTACATTATTATTATTTCATGTTCGTTGATGATCTTCATCTTCTCGTGTTATATGAGCATTCAGATCATTTAAGTTCTTGTTTATGAATTTTGTTTTTAAAAATTTTATTTCTCTGTTTCTAAGAATTACATATTAGACTGGTTGATTTAAAAGACGGACTCATTATGAATTAAAAAAAATTTACATATTGAGACTGACTGTCCTTAAAGCTAGTCTCATTATGGATATTTAGATTGTCTTTAATGAGGACCGGTCTAGAAAAGCTTGCTTTAGTATATATACTCGCTCCTATGCTTAGTCTTCATCTTTATCCTTTCTTAGTCACGCGCGCGCACTCTTCTTCTCTTCATCCCCTCTAGCCGCCATGATATCTCTCTCTCCGCCATTAAGATGCTTGTTATTCCTTTCCATTGGGCTCTCCTTCTCTATTGTTGCCTTTTGCTCTCGCATTTGGTAAAAATTGTTGCCCTCTTTTATTAGTATTCTCTTTTGCTGTCTTTGCTTGCATGTGTAACTACCCAAATTTTGATTAAGGGCTAATGAGAATTATTGAGAATGTAATCATGAATTAAAGTTGAATTAATGTGTATTGGTGACAATATTATCTAATATGTCATAATTGATGGAAAATTGATATAATGGGATTATTGGCCTTAAGTTAGTGATTAATGGGAAATTAATTACTAACTATGGGAAAATGAGAAGTGAGATTGAATGGTTAATGGATGGATTAAAGAAGCTAATTGGTGATTTAGTGAGTGAGAGCCAATGAGAAGTGCACACATGGCAAGCTCACATGTGGGGAGGGAGATGAGAAAAGTCAAAGGCATTTGTAAAATATATTTTCTCTTTCTTCTTCCCTCTTGGACGCTGAAAAGGTATGGGGGGAGTAGTGTATCATCATTTTCTCTCTTTCTTCACTCCTCCTCACTCTCATCTCTCTCGTTCTCTCTCTCCTCTTCTCTCTTGGCGCCATTGTTGCAGAAATAAGGGGGGAAGAAAAGCTTCAAAAGGTAAGGGGAAATGTCTCCAAATGCTCAAACTTCCTTCTCTAATATTGATCCTTGAATGAAGAGCTTCATTTTGATGGTTGTAATGTGTTCATTGGTGTTAGTTTGTGACCTCAAGAGATTGTGAAAGTTGGAGAATTGAAAAGCCACTTTGAGAAAGTTAAAGAGGTAAGTGAAACCTATCTACCCATCTAAGTTTTGTGCCATTTGAGGTAGCTTTGAATTTCTGGGATTTATTGGCCATTTTCGAAAATGAGTGTCATTGGTCATTTGGCATGTTAAAGGTATAGAAATGGTATATTTGGAAGATGAATGGATAGATAGGATTGATTGGGAAAGAAAGAAGTGAGATTGGAAAGTTTGGAAAGTTAGTGTTTAATGTGGTCATGGACCAAAGCATGCTAATTTAGTGGAAATTAGGTTGTTTAAATGGTTTTATTGGATTCCTTGAGTGTTTTAGTGTAAGGAATAGGCTTGATTGTTGATTTGGGAGCCATTGGGTAGAAAATTGGAAATGCTGCCATTGAAAGTCTATTCTGGGCAGTCTGTTTGTATTGGCGTTTTTAATGACCAAATGATTTCAGAAAATTGTGAAACTTTTCAATCTTAAAGATCACATCCCAATCTTCAAAATGGATATATAATTTGTATCATTTCATTTTGTTAACTGAGAGTTATGCTTTGCCAAAGTTTGGGATAAAAACAGAACTCTGTTTTGGAGTAGTGTTGAGTTTTTGGTGATTCTGTATTTTTGTGATAATTTGAAGTAATGAGCCATATTTTTCCTAGAAAAAGGACTTAAATAAATTTCATTTGGCTTTAGAATCACCTCGTTTCAAGTTTTCTAGCATTAGTTATGAATTTTGGAAGTTCAGCCAATAATCAGGGAATTTCTTGGCCGCGGCCCAAGGTGGCTGGCCGCAGCCCAAACCTTTCTGGCCTGATTCTGGCCGCGGCCCATGAGTGGCTGGCCGTGGCCAGTAGCCTTCTGACCATATTTTGGCCGTGGCCAACCCCTGTGTTCCAGCACTTTGAGTTTTTGAAAAGAGATCTTCAACCTATTGTTTCCCAATCTTTTAGGAGTTTTATTAGAGGCATTTATAGCTTCTTAAGGGTCATTATTGATAACCAAATCTAAGTGTTGAAGAGTCAATTGAGTATTGGAATGGAGAATAATGTTTCGTCCTTGATCATGACTTTAGGACTTGATATTTTCCCGGAGAGTAGAAGGCCTGTGCCTGCTCAAGAACAGAAAGACCAAGGTAGTGACACTTTATCCTATATCATGTGTATTGCATCGCTTGTTTGCATTAGTCATTGAATACAGTTAAAGTGAAGGGGACGTGGCGAAAGCTTGGACTCGAATACAGTTAAAGTGAAGTGGACGTGGTGAAAGCCCGGACTCGAATACTGATAAAGTGAAGGGGCGTGGCGTAAGCCCGACCTCGAATATAGTGAAGGGAACGTGGCGAAAGCCCGGTTTCGAATATTGATTGCTGCATTGTGATATATGTTGTATATATGCATTATATAAATAAATTGTTGCTACTGGGATTCTCTAGAATCTCATTCTTTCCAAATAACATTTTTAGACAGGGCAAGTGGATCGAAAAGCAAGCAAGTGGATAAGGACGATTGGGGCTGCCAGCGGTAGTCTTAGTTAGATATTTTGGTTTTATATCGAATTGCTTATCATTTTGGATCAATGTAAATATATTGTATAGATCATAGTACTATAGTTTTGTGTAATCCCCGGTATGGATATTGAGATGGGCGATGATGCCCTGAACAATATTTTGGATTAAATGTTATTATCCCAGGTGAACGTTGGGAATTGTGCTGATACTCTGATATTGTATATTTAACAGACCAAACAGGCCATTTGTTTTAATGAATGAAATGAATGGAAATTCATTTGTATAGTTTCCGCAAAAAGTTTTTAATTGTTCCGGATTTCTCATTCGATTATCAAATGTGTTTAAACACTAATCTTGGCCTTAATCGTGAAGGGGTTACAACATGGACGTGTTAGTGTTCTCTGGTGATTGTAAAAAATATTTGCAATTTTGGGTTGCAAATTGAAACCTTAGCGATATATATGTTGGTGTTAATTGGGGCATATGCCCTAATAACTTTGTTGTGATTCATTCAAGCTTGCCAACGCCACCACATATATCACAAGGTTTATTGGCAATGAGATCTGCATAAGACATGTATACATAGAACAGAGGCTGGATGAGCACCAAACAAACCATATAATCATGTATTGAGAAGTGTTTGATATATATTATATGTGATGGTGTTCGTAGGCCACAATGATTTAATTCACTGCTTGCTTTAAATTCAATGTAGCTCTTGAATATATTTACGTAATACATTGAATTTGAAGTAAGTAATGCTAATTCTAGCCAATCAATACCACCACATATATCACAAGATTCAACGTCCAATAGAAATGAATACATGACGTGCATACAAAGCACAAAGGCTTGATAAGTGCCAAATAGACCATATATTCATGCGTAAGTCAAAAAATTTATTTTCATTACAAAGTATTTGTATTTAATTTGCTTATTAAAAATTTATTCTTTTTCATTACAAAAAGGAGTATGAAGAGTGCCAAAAAGACATGTGAATAGTGCCAATTTGAGTGATTTTTTGTAGCTATCACTTATGTTTTTGTATACATGTAAAGAGCATAAATAATCTGATCTAATAGGTAACTGCCTATAATTGAAAACAAGGGATGAATATAGTTGGAGGATGCATATACAGGCAAGCCATTATTGTAGGACTTGGAAAATGAAAAAAACTTTCCTTCTACAAGTATAAATATAATATTCATTTTATACTTTTTGGCTTATTGCATGTTCACTTGAGTGTGAAAGTTTAGATTTTTTCCGCTTGCTGGATATTCTCTTTGGTTGTTGTAGTTATTGTATGCGATTTTTGCCTATGAAATTCATTATGGTTGGGATTACGAAACTTGTGATTATGACAATAATGCAATTTCATTGCATCATTCTCATAACAGCAAGTTTCATAAATCCAATAATCACGAATTCCATGTATAAAATTTTGCATACACGTTTGTTAATTGAATCTTATTTGCCATGCCTTTATTCTTTTCAATCTTTTGTTTTGGTTTGGATTCCCCCTCCTTAAAAGGGCTTAGTTCATTATTGAGTGTTGGGTGGGAGTGTTGATTATAATTTTAACCCTGATGTTTGGGAGCTGTTGATGTATGGTTCGTATCGTGGGCCATCATTATAGTTGAATGCAGCCACCCTTGAATTGGGTGCTAAGTTTACTAAGCTTAAGCATTTTGGCTTTTTTGAAACTTTAGATAAAATGGCTTTGGCCTACCTCAGTTTTAGATGACAAAGGTGAAGTATCTTATTTAATAAGGTTGATTCTAACATTGTTGTTATACAAACTTGAGAATTTTATTTTGTATGATTGAATATGGTCATGTGATGAGGTCTTGATTGAGATAGAAATCAAATTGAAGGACAATAATGAGGAGCAACCCGACTAGATGGAGTTATTAGCGATGGGTTGATGATTAAGGCGTTTAAATTCAGCGATGAAAAATGTAGGTGAGTTATCTATACTTGTAAGGAAAAATTTGTTGCACTAGATTACCACCCAGTCCAACAAATTTGTCCTTGTAAGTGATGATCATCTAGCCAATAGTTTTCATCCTTCAATTTAGAGTTATTAATCCTTACCTCGTTACTAGTATTTCCACCTAGTCAATTGCTTTCTTATTATTAGCCTTCAGCTTGTTTAACATCTCATCCAAAACCTGATCACGATATCAAATTTACTCATGTAAAATTCAATTCTCATACTTGTATATTAACTCTGTTATGCTCATGTTCATTAAATAAGAATCTTCTCCTTTATTTGGGGTCCAAAAGAATCAAAATGCAAAAACATGGCAACCTAGCACCCAGTTCATGGGTAGCTGCATTCAACTGAAGGGAGGATGTTCACAATTGAATCATGCATTAACGGCATTCAGGTGCTGGGCCTAAAACTGCATCCACTAAATTCAACACTAAAAAATCATTTAACTCCTTTGGAGGTGGGGGAAATGCAAACAAAAAAAGTAAACATTGAAAAAACAAATACTGGAATTAAGATTCAATAATTATCTAATAATATAGGGTTTATATTCATGGTTATTAGTTATAATTATTTTTTATATCGATTGCATTTGTATTTTTAGGGCTGTCTATAGAAATTATATTGCATGATATAGCTTTTAGATATAATAATATCTAGTAGACTAACAAGGCTTATGTGTAACAAAATAAAATGCACATTTTTAAAAAAAAAAGATTTGCCCACTTTTCAGACCAAGTATGAAATTACCCAGTCTAAAGAATAGGCGTCTTTTTATTATAAATTGAACCTTTTTAAGATCCATTGTTTAAACAACTAGTCTGAAAAAGTAACTTTCAAGATCGATTGTAAATCTGGTCTTAATAAGGATATAAACTTTTTAAACCGGGCCATACAAGAGTAGACCTAAACCCAATCTAAAAAGTCAATTTCAACCGATTTAAAAGCCCTTTTTCCTAGTATTATAACTAACTTCCTTAATCTAATCAAATTAGATAAATATATCTTATATTAAGAATGAGAGGGAGTATGTCTTTAACTCTTGTTAGTTTGTTTTTGTTGGCTAACTACTCTGATTTGGATGGGCTACTGCAAGGTCTAAGGTTGGTTGTTTCTGACTTTTGAGTCAATTCCTTTTGCGATTGGATTTTTTATTCAGTTGCAAACTCTTTATCCTTTAAGTTGCTCCCTCCGGTTTTTAATATAAGATATATTTTGAGAGTTGATTTGACTTATTTTTTATATTTATCAATCTTTTTTTAATTTATTTTTATTGATGCTTCCTAAACAATACTCAAGGAGGATATGAAAGATGATTAAAGCGTTTTAGAAAATATATATTATGTTAACTAATTTAATTAATTTTCTTAATCTAATTAAATTAGGTAAATATGTCTTATATTAAGAATATAAGGGAGTATCTCTTATAGGTGGATAATGCTCCTCATCTTTCCGGGCGCAAACTGCAAAGGAAGCTAACAGCCACCTCCCTTATGTCCCATAACATTCTTGGTTAGTACTCTATCGAATCTGGAATGGTAAGCCATTATTTGCTTCTCCTCGTTGTTTGAATCTATGACATGTGATTAGGAAATTGTTTCTCTAAACCAATCGACATGACATTTAAGCATTGACCCTATTATTTGTTTCTGGTTTGTTTCTTACCATCTATCTTCTTTGTTCAGTTGGGCCTCATGATTGGTATGTGTTTTCCATTGTGCTGCTTGTCCGTTGGGTGTGGGTTGGATCTACTGTACTTTTCCATTAAGCGTGTATGAATTGTCAATGAAATAACAAAAAAAAAAAAAAATCATTTTATATCCCTTAGTAAAAGCAATCAACATCAAAAATCAAAAGTAAATTATTAAAGTAGTTGACAAAGATTGTAAAAAAAAAAACAAAAAATAGTAGTTGACAAAGAATTAGTTAATTCAACCTGATATATCTATATTGTTGACTTTATTTTCCCCATGATATCTAGAGCTGGGAATCAGGGCCGGCCCTTGACGGGCCAGGGCCTAATAGGGCCGGCCCTAAAGGGCTCGGAGTTAGGAAAATTGCAGTTTTTCATGGCCCGGCCCGCAGGGCCGGAAAATCCTTTTCACAATATTTAACTATTTTTCCTGCGTATTTTCCCCAAAGAGATATAATTAGTAAATAACAACGATTAAAGTTTTAATTTAATACATAAATGTTGTCAACATTAATGTTTAAATAATACGTCTCTTACAACAAACAAACACAGTTACTAATGTATAATTAAAGGTAAAATCATGTCCATAAATAACTCACACAGAGGCCAAAGTATAAGAAGGCAAGAAGCTAAATACTCTAACCTCTAAACAACATGAGTATAACGACTATCATTTTCACCTTCTTCGCCACTATCATCAATTTCAAGGACATTTGATTGTGTTTCACTTTGAGCAGTAGGTTCAAATAGTCAAATAATCACAACCTCCATAAAAAATCATACTTTATCAGGCATAATAATATATAATATGATTTTAGTCTAAATAGGCAGTACAATATACTCAAAAATCATACTCAAAAATCATAATATGATTCAATTAGACAAAACAATATACTTAAAAATCATACTCTATATAATATGAGGACAGAATGACATGTAGATTCAATAAGATAATTCAAAAATGTAACATGGTTCCTTTTCAAGTAAAAAAATAAAAAATAAACGGGCCTAAAGGGCCGGCCCGAGGCCCTACAGGGCCGGCCCTTTTAGGCCCGACTTCCTTTTGAAGCTTCAATTTACAAGCCCGGCCCTTGAAGGGCCAGGGCCTAAAAGGGCCGGCCCAACGGGCTCAACCCGTTTTCCCGGCTCTAATAATATCAGCACATATCATCCATGAATGACGTATCCCAACTCGCTTTCCTGTTTTAAATTTTTTTTTTTTGGCAAGCAATCTTTAAAAAATCATTTTCCACGTGGCTTAGGGGGTGGTCAGCTAAGGTTGCTTTTATTAGAAATGGAATGCAAATTTTGGATGTCAATAAGGGGATAATTTTGATTCTTATTTATTATTCCATCCAGTCTTAATTATAAGATAAAGTTAATTTTTTTTGGAGAAATTAAGGAAGGTAATTAAATTATTTTAGAATATTTTTATTTTTATTTTTATTTTTTTCTTCAAACTAATTAGTTTGACTAATAAATTAATATATAATCTAAGGATACATAATATATGATATTATTAAGTAACTTCTTTAACTTTCTTAATTTCTTTAAAAAAAATCAACTTTATCTTATAATTAGGACCAAAGGTGGTATATGAGAACAGAGGAATGCATTGGTTCGTGGGAAGGAAGAAGACAATGAACCTTAGTGGAGCTCTAGCAGTGTGATAAATATTGGCTTTGAAATATATTTGCGATTGATGGACGTAGAGCTTTTGTGGAGAGCTTTTCTTTGCCATGGCTCCTTTTAACATCTCAAAAGCTACCACGAAAACTCAAGAGATTTGTAGAGCCAAAATCATACCTGGTTTGGCATTGGGCGCATTGGGGGTAATAACCTTTTTTGACCCTTAAAAAGTTAGTTAGGCTGGATCTTATATTTTAGACATTTTAAAACTGACTTTTTTTCAAATGGACTTTTCTTGAATGAAAATAAATTTTTAATATGCTTTTTGGTAATATTTTTAATTTTTTTATGTTACTTTTTAATTTTATATTTACCTATTTGAAAAAATTAATCTAATGTCTTTCAAGTTTAACTCAATTATGATTATCCTCAATTATAACTCGACGTGAGTTTAATCTCTTAACTTTTAACTCGATTAAAACTCACTCCTAATTTTTTCATATTTAATAAATGAGAAAATATATTTGCAGGTACTTATACTTTTACTCAATTTTTAATTTAGTATCTGTATGTTTTTTTCTCTTATTAGATACATTAATTTTGTTCTATTAGTACCTTTAACTCTTATAAAGGAGCTAACAGTACTAATAGAGCAAAGTTATCGAGCTAATGAGATTAACGAAGCAAGATTGATGATTCAATTATACAAAAACACACAATGCATTAAATTAAAAATTGAGAAAAGTATACGTAGGTATAAAAAAACAGAGGTTTCTCTTAATAAATTAAGGGTAAAGGTGTATCCAGCACCCTGATATATTTTTGAAAGTACAATCAGCATTCTAAAATATTTTTGGAGGTGTAATCAGCACCCTAGTATATTAAAAATGGAACAATTATATCCCTTCACTAACAGAATACTAACTCCGTTTGCTAACACATTTTTTCTTTTCCTCTTTCATCGACCTTCAACATGTTCATTCCTTCTAAAAATATTTAAGGATGCAATTTTGTCCCTAATGTATTAAAAATAGAGAAATTGTACCATTTCACTAACAAAATATTAACTCAATGTTTGGGGTTTAAGATCGATGAAAGAGAAAAGAAAAGAGTGTGTCAGCAAACAGATTTAGTAGTCTGTTAGTGAAGTGATGTAATTACTTTATTTTTAAGACATTAGGGTACTGATTGCACTTTTAAAAATAGTTTAGGGTGCTGATTGCACCCAGCAGCACCCTTAAATATTTTAGGATGATGATTATACCTCCAAAAATAGTTTAGGGTGTTAATTAGATCTTTAAATACTTTAAGGCATTGATTACACCTCTAAAAATAAATCGGGTGATAGAATACACCTTTATCCATAAATTAACCCTTTATCAAATAAAACGCACTTGATGGATCACCTCGTCATCTGATATGGCTGCTTGGTAAGCTCTACGACCGCAAGGATGAAATTTAAAACTTGAAAAAGAAAAAGAAAAAAAGACGTGGAACAGAACCGGCGGCGGCCAAGAAGACTCATACGCGGGACGGCCGGAGGACTGGGAAACTCTGATCCGGCGACTACTATCAAGAAGAGAGTAGCTTCACTCCCTCCCTTGAGAGCCGCTGAGATGAATTGTCCGAAGAACAAGGAAATCAGAGCACTTAGCAAGGAAATCAAGATGAGAGTAGCTTCGCTGCCTCCCTTGAATTGGTATTTCTTTTACTAATTCCAAAGTTGAATTCAAATATTTGAGAGACGACGATGAGAGATGGAAATCAGAGCACTTAGCAATTTCTTAAGACATGAAAGATAGGAAAATGAAAATTCAACTTTACTCTGCTGAAAGAGACAACGAATGACTTTTTGTTTTCCCTTAAAAAATATAAACTATCACTAGAATTCAGAGAAACTTATGGGAATAAGTAAAAGTCATATATCTGTTGTTGCCTTTTTCGTTGTTATAAGCAAACTAAACCAGAGAGCTGCGGTTTAGCTTGGAAAACAGTCATTCACAGAGTTTACAGTTGTTTAATTTGGGTCCCACTCTTTCTTCACTTGCCTAATCTTAAACAAGTTTTGCTTGTATTTGAACTCTTGTTTTCCCTTCCTTTTCTTTTCCTGTTTCTTGATTGAATCTGAGGATATAAAACACCGGCACTGCTTTGTGGCCTTGAAATTAACATTTATGTGGGAGAAATAAGAGGGTACATATGCCTAATCTTCTAATCTTTGTTTTTAGTTTGACTTATCTTTCCTTCATAAAACTTCATCTGCAGCAGATACGTTAACTCCAAAACAATCTCTTATAGATGGCCAAGAGCTTACCTCTGCCGGGCAAATTTTTGTTCTTGGATTTTTTATACCTGGAACCTCCAAAAGACGATATGTAGGAATATGGTACAAAAATATTACGCCCCAAACTGTTGTTTGGGTTGCTAACAGAGAGAAACCGTTGAATGACTCAAGTGGGAATTTTACTGTTGCTACTGTTGGAAATCTTGTTCTCTTGGATGGAGAAGGAAACATTGTCTGGTCTTCATGTTCCTCAAAAGCAATTCAAGATCCAATAGCAAAGCTGCTAGATTCTGGGAATTTTGTTTTGATTAATGGTAAAGGTGATTCTGGTAGTTATATATAGCAAAACTTTGATCACCTTACTGATACTATGTTACAAGGCATGAGGGTTGGTTGGGATAAAAATCCAGGTCTAAACAGGTACTTGACTTCTTGGAAGAGTGAAAATGAACCATCTGTAGGAAACTTTACTACAGCTTTGATCATATTGAGTTTATTGAATTAGTGCTTCATGAGGGATCCATTATCAGGTTCCGGAGTGGAATTTGGAATGGTGTTGGATTTAATGCAGACATTTGGACATCATTTACAGCCTTCCAGCCAGTACTATCAGTAACCGACAACGAGGTAGTATATTTGATTCAACCAGGAGATATAATTCCAAGGTTTGTGATGACATATGATGGGCTAGCTGAAAGATATATATGGGACACCAAAAATCCTAAGTGGACTAGCATCTATGAGGTGAGAAAAGACTATTGTGATAACTATGGAGCTTGTGGGGAAAATGGTATCTGCAATATCGATAGTACCCCTGTTTTCTGTAACTGCTTGAATGGCTTCAAACCTAAATCTGAAGAAGAATGGAATGCATTTAATTGGTCTGGAGGATGCACTAGGAGAACACCATTAAACTGCACACAGGGCGACAAGTTTGAAAAGTTAAGTTGGGTGAAATTGCCAATGTTGCTGCACTACTGGGCGCAAGATAATATGAGTCTTGAAGAATGTAAGATGGAGGTTGTTCTTGTACAGCTTATGCAAATTATGCTCTCGATGGAGGGCCTCATGGCTGCTTGATTTGGTTTGGCAACTTGGTTGACATGAAGCTGCTCCAAACTAGAGTAGGTCCACAACAGGATCTCTATGTGAGGTTAGCTGCATCAGAAGTAGGTAAGAACTGGATCTACTTCGGCCTTAGTACAGCAGAAACTGCTTCCTTTACAATGTCTTTGTTTTGAGTATGAAAGAGGCAGAGAATTGGAATCTCAGCTTCCTCTGTCAGTTTTGTTTGCAAACTTCAGTCTAGGCTTGTGATATTCACATATCATACTGTTGTGGTGACATGTTATACTCTAAGCTCAATTTACATTTTCATATTCAACCATTTGATATGGGCAGCATCAATACAGACAATATGCTTATCCACTTTCACGTAAGTGTACTTCATTATTGATTTTCTTTTACACACACGGACTACATGTTCTTAAAGACGTGTTCATGATAATAATCAGAGTCATCTTCCTTTTGTTTCATGGATGTGCAGGGTCCACTCCCACTACTCGTAAAAGGAAAGTAGCAGTGGTGGCTATATCCGTGTCTTTGGCACTGCATGTGTTGTGCTTTATAATGTTCCTTGCTAAGAAGTTTAAAGAGAAGAAGATGCGGTAAGTCATGAGTGCCAATTTGGGTAAGATTCTTTGAAATGCTTTTGGTTACTTATTGACTTGGATTGTGCCATCCAATAGCGACTTCATATTTCTATTAATTCTGAATAAGGGATGTAGTTGCTACAAAAAGAACAATCTGATTGTTTCAGAGATTGTGGCAAAGAGAAGATAATTGTCTCTGTTCAGTGATGTTTCTCATTAGTCCTTCCGTCCTTTTATAGAATAAGAGGAACATAACATCGCTATTAGGATAACTAAACTATATAGATGACCATATTTATTCAAAAAAAAAAAAAAAAAAATCAAAATTGTGCAATGCTAATTACATGGCTGGCCAAAAAAAAAAAAAAAAAGAATCTAATCTGGTCTTTTTTTCCCATTTGGAAAATCTGTCATGCTGTTATTGTCAAACAGTCAATGAATTTTAAAAGGTTTGTCAAGGCGAATTGTGAAATTTTCAAACATGATAAGCAATTATGATAGTCTTTACAGGGAATTGCTTCTCCATATTGTAGGACACAGAAACAATAGTGAAGAGCAAGCATTGCCTCTTTTTGATATGCTCACTATTCTAGCTGCAACTAACAATTTCTCTAAGGAGAACTAGGTTGGAGAAGGTGGTTTTGGCCCTGTGTACAAGGTGATTCTTCTCCTTAAAAATGCATTAACTAATATTTTCTTAACATTGCAAATCTTACTTATGTACATTAAATGTTAGGATAAGATGTAGATGGACAAGAAATAGCTATGAAAGGGCTATCAAGAACCTCAAAACAGGGGATCCAAGAGTTTATGGATGAAGTTGGATTGGTTGCCAAATTCCAACACCGAAATCTTGTCAGGGTTTTGGGTGGTTGTGTTCAAGGAGATGAAAGAATGTTGGTCTATGAATACATGCCTAACAGAAGTTTGGATCATTTTATTTTTGGTAAGACAACCTCTGCAAAATTGTAATTTGCATAACTAACTCTCTTGTCTTTTGTAACTAAGAAAAGCTCTGCATGCATATCAAAATACTATGTTCTCTTTTAATTTAAATAACTTTCTCTGTAACAGCTTATTGATCTTTGACTAACTGTGCATAGAGGAAATATTTTGGATTGGAGGACAAGGTATGAAAACATTATGGGGTTGCTCAAGGACTGCTATATCTTAATCAAGATTCTAGATTAACCATCATCCATAGGGACTTGAAAACAAGTAACATTCTATTAGGCAATGACTTGCTACCCAAAAGTTATGATTTTGGTTTAGCTCATATCTTTGAAAGAGATCTTTCAGCAATAAAAGCAAAAACTATCGTTGGGACATAGTAAGTTGTATGATGGTTTACTTATAATTTTTCCATAATAGAGGCTAATAAAATGTCTTAGTCATGGAATAGAAAAACTAATGTAGTGTTGTGTTTGATAATGTGCAGTGGTTATATGTCACATGAATATGCAGTACATGGGTTATTTTAAATTTAAGATTAATAAAATTTAATTGCAAAGTCATCACTAAAGTTTACATTGTCATCATTTGAATTTATTAGGTCAGTGTTTTCCATTAGCAATATTAGTGATGTTAAAATTATAGGACCAAAAATATATTTTATAAAGTTAATATTCTAAAAGTATACCTCATATAAACTTAAAAATCTAAAAGTATACTTTGCTCCACTTAATTTTAACCTTTTAACTGTTGGATGAAAAAAATGTTTATTCACAATCATAAGTGACTCTTTCCACGCAATTACAGATGTGGCAGCGAACGGCCATACCCTATCTCCTTTCTGCCACCGCTATTTGTTAGATATCATATGTTTTGATGATAACAAAGATTAAATCATTGATATAAAAGGATTTGATAACAAACAAATGAATTTGAACAAAGTGGCTATACATTACTTGAAGTAAGCACTAAAGTAATAAACAAATTTTGTGAAGGCTTACTCGAGTAAGGGAAGCCATTACTCGAGTAGCCACTTGAGTAATCAAGGAGAATTTCATCCAGTGAAGTATTGCCAAAATTTGGACAAAGTTACTCGAGGGAGTACTCGAGTAATATGCAAAGTTATATAGACAATTACTCGAGTAGCCACTCAAGTAACATGATTTGCAAAGGCATCACTCGAGTAACCAGGTCAAAAATCTTCCAGTAGCTCTCAGCCAAGAAATGCAACACTTTACTCGAGTAGCCATTCGAGTAACCAGGTGAGAAAAAAGATTTATTCGAGGGACCACCCGAGTAATCTGTGGAGTTATTTGAAGCATTACTCTAGTAGTCACTCGAGTAATCAGAAAGCAAACTCTCGACCAAGAATTTGATGCAATTACTCGAGGGAGTAATCGAATAATCTGCCGGGTTATTTGAATCTACTCGAGGGAGCACTCGAGTAAGATGTGAAGAAAAAGGAAGGCCACTCAAATAGCTACTCGAGTAACCAGATTACCAGAGTCAGCACCCGAGTAACCTGTAAAGGAAAAACATGGCCACTCGAGTAGCCACTCGAGTAATAATGTATTTTCAAGGTTTGTAATCTATCTCACTCCATGTCTTACCAAGTAATATCTTATGAAACATGTTGAGTTACCCACTGCCATATTTTTGATAGGGTTACTCGAGGGACTACTCGAGTAACAGACATGATCACTCGAGTAACCACTCAAGTAAGACAGTCCAGAAATTATACTTTTCATCGAATGTTTATTAAATTGATTTCTATATGATTAACTCTTCATTGCATTAGTATTCTAAGAACATTTGCAGAGAAACAATGAAAGATCTTGCCAGAAATGAAAAGTCAAATAAAAGTATGAGATCTCACCTACCGCTACCTACCACCTACCGCAAGCGGATAGTTTTCAAAATTCAAAGAATAGTCAACCGTTGCTGTGCGACTCTAACAGACATGTTTGAATTGCTTCCAATGGACATTACAAATCATTTATATATATGGAGCATTCAAAGAAAAGAGAACAAGACACAAGAACTGAGAATATACTGATCAACAAACTCTTAGTGCTTTGTTTTCTTATACTCATTCATTGTACTTCAGTGGTTATATATTTGCTCTATGAGAGAGTTTTTCATTACAAACTCAATATTTGTTATTGAGACAACTTAAGGTTGTGGAACCTTGAGTTGGGGATTTGAGTGCAACGTGTAAGGGGGAGAGAAAGTCTAAGTGAAGGAACTTGCTATGTACTAAGGTGCCAAGAACCCACTGAATCTTGGAGAATATAGTGAAACTCTCAGAGACGCGCTGAGGACTGGACGTAGGTCAAAGTGGTTGTGGCCAAACCAGTATAACTCCCGGTGTACACTTCGGGGATATTTCTCTTTGCTTTCAACTGGTTTAAATATTCTGTCAATTTTCTTATACACAACAAAATTTTTGGTATCACCCAATTCACCCCCCTCTTGGGTAAAACGCTTGCACTAATATTTGGTATCAGAGCGTATGTTTTCTTGTTAAGGTTCAACATCCTAAGAAGGATCCAATGGCAAGCATGGGTAAGGAATTCTTCCCGACGGAGCTTCTATCATAAGACCTCTGGGTTTCAATGGCGAACATTTCTCATTCTGGAAAGCAAAGTTCAGAGTCTTCGTAATGGCTACTGAATATGGGCTATGGGATGTGATTGAGAGTGGAAACTACAAACCTGAAAAGATTGTAGCTTCACAAAGAGTTCCCAATACACCAGCAGAATATGATGAGAATGACAAGAAACTCATCACACTCAACAGCAAGGCAATTCTGATGATTCAAAGTGTCTTAAGTCAAAATGAGTACTTCAGAATCTGCACACTTCTAACAGCTAAAGAAATGTTGGAAGCCTTGGAAATAGCTCATGAAGGAACTTCGGGAATAAAAGAAAATCGGATCAATACTCTGGTTACTGAGCTTGATTTACTTCGAATGAAATCTGGTGAGTCCATAGCTGAATTTGAACTTAGATATACTCACCTTTTTAATCAACTTGCAGCACTTGAAAAAGTTTATGATCAACATACCCAAGTACGAAAGATTTTAAATATTATTTCTAAAGACTGGGAGGCAAAAGTCACTGCAATTGAGGAAGTAAAAGGTAAATCAATGTGATCGGTTGCTTCTCTATTCAGAAGTCTTTTTGAATATGAAAGTAAATTAAAGTTCAAACGAGAATTAGATAATATTGGTGACAAGAAAAGAGGTATAGCAATGAAAGCAAAAGAAGAAGAACAAGATGAAGATGAAGAGCTTGACGATGATGAAATGGGCCTAATCATAAAACAATTCAAAAAGTTCTACAAGAAAGGCCAAAGATTCAAAAACTTTCATAAAGGAGGAACAAGCAATAAAGAACACATCATCTGTTATGAATGTGGAAAGTCAGGATATTTCAAATCAGAATGTCAAGAGCTGATTCAGAAGAATAAAGAAAAGAGAAAAGGCAAATTCTATAACAAGAAGAAAGCCTTTGTATCTGCCATATGGGGAGATAGTTCTTCTGACGAAGAAAGCGATGAAGAGGAAGTAGCCAATATATGTCCAGTTGCTCAAGAGGAAACAGAAGAAGAGGTAACTGATTCTGATCCAACCTATGATCAATTACTTTCTAAATATAATGCTTTACATTCTAAATTCATCAAAGTAGTCAAATAACTAATTGTTTTCAAAAAGAAAAACAAAACTCTTGAAGTAGAACTTAAAGAGAATTTTGAAAAGGATTGTGAAAATTGTACTTCTTTGAAAAAGAAAAACAATTATCTTACTAAATCTCTTGAAAAATTCACTAAAGGAAGTGAAATGCTAAATGTAATTTTAAAAGCTCAATGATTTGTGAATGATCGATCTGGAATTGGATATGATCCAAAATCAGACAGAAGTTGGAGGAAAATCATACTTGAACTATTTTCAGCGTTCTGTGCATACATCAAATCCTTTTGTATACTGTAGTTATTGTAATAGAAAAGGTCATTATACTTCATCATGCATTCATAAGAAGAAAGGAACGATATGAACCTACAAATGGGTACATAAAGGTTCATATGTTCCGAAAATCTTTTGTACTAACTCAAAAGAACTCAAAAAGAAGTGGGTACCTAAGACTTTATCGTATTTGATTGCAGATATGTCTTAAAGCATCCAAAAACAACAAGTGGTACATAGACAATGGATGCTCTAGACATATGACCTGAGATTTTGAAAGTTTTACCACATTGCAACCTAAGGAAGGTGTAAAGGTAAAATTTGGAGGAAATTAATCCGGAAAGATAGCAGGAATTAGTGAAATAAAAAACGACAAAGGAGTACAAGTTAAAGATGTATATTACATTGAAGGCTTGTGTCATAATTTGCTAAGCGTAAGTCAATGTATAGATAAAGACAACTGGATAATATTTAATTCAGAAGAATGTCTGATTGTCAACAAGAAAGACTTACAACTTGATATGAAAAATATCAAGACAAAGCTCAGAGCAAAAAGGGAAGGTAACTACTATACACTTGATATCAATAGAAATAACTCTGAAAATTGTTTTCTGAGTAATGCCGATAAAAGTTGGTTATGGCATAAGAGACTAGCTCATGTCAACATGCACCAACTAGGCAAACTATTCAAAAAGGATTTAGTTCTTGGATTACCCAAAGTAAGTTTTAAAAACGATTTGATTTGTGATGCATGTCAAAAGGGTAAACAAACTAAATCATCTTCCAAATCGAAAAATGAGATTACAAAAAATCGACCACTTCAATTGATACATATGGATTTAGTTGATCCAGCAAGAGTTAAAAGCCTCAGTGGCAACTTATATTCATTGGTCATTGTTGATGATTTCTCTAAATTTACATGGAATATTTTTCTGTCATCAAAGGATAAAACCTTTGCAGAATTCATTGTTTTTGCTAAGAAAGTGCAAAATGAGAAATGTATGTTTATTGCAGGTATCAGGACAGATCACGGTGGAGAATTTGAAAATCAAGCCTTTAAAGAATATTGTGATACTAATGGCATTGATCACAATTTCTCTGCTCCAAGGACACCACAACAAAACAGAGTCGTGGAACGTAAGAATAGAGTGCTCACTGAAATGGCTAGAGCAATACTAAATGAAAAGAACGTGTTTCAAGTTTTCTGGGCCGATGCAATGAGCACAACATGCTATATTTCAAACAGAGCCTACATTAGAACAAAACTTGGAAAGACGTCATATGAGCTATACAAAGGAAGGAAGCCGAACCTTGCTCATTTATACATCTTCGGTTGTAAGTGTTTCATTCATAATAATGGTAAAGATAACTTAGGAAAATTTGATTTTAGAACAGATGAAGGAATTTTCTTAGGATATTCTAATCGAAATAAAGCATGCAGAATTTTCAATAAACGAATATGTGTTGTCGAAGAATCAATTCACGTTGTATTTGATGAACTTGAATCCTCTGACAAAACCATTGATGATGAGCAGGAAGTTGTTTTAAATCAAGAAAATGGTCAATCTATTTCTAAATCTCTTATTCCAGAAGTTGATCAAACTAAGGGAGAAGATCAGTCACTAGAACAACCTAAAGCTTGGAGATACAATAGGAGTCATCTCCTAGATCAAGTCATAGGAGATGTGAATGAATGAGTCAAATCTAGAAATAGAATTTTCACTGAAGTTAGTTTTTTTTTTTTGCATTCATTTCTGAGATTGAACCTTCTAACATTGACGAAGCCTTATCAAACAATGATTGAGTTATAGCAATGCAAGAAGAATTAAACCAATTTGAAAGAAATCAAGTTTGAGATTTGGTACCCCAACCTAAAGATCATCAAATCATAGGCATTAAATGGTTATTCAAGAACAAACTTAATGAATCCGCAATTATTGTCAGAAATAAGGCAAGATTGGTGGCCAAAGGCTATAATCAGGAAGAAAGAATTGATTATGAGGAAACATATGCTCCAATAGTTAGATTAGAAGCTATACGAGTACTCTTAGCTTTTGCATGCATCAAAGGATTCAAACTCTATCAAATGGATGTAAAGAGTGCATTTTTAAATGGCTACATCATGGAAGAAATATATGTAGATCAACCTCCAGGTTTCGAAGATGTAACCAAACCTAACCACGTTTTCAAACTCAAAAAGGCTTTGTACGGTTTAAAACAAGCTCCTAGAGCATGATACGAAAGGCTCGGTAAATTTCTTATTGATCAAGATTTTTTACGAGGAAAAGTTGATACAACACTTTTTACAAAACGAAAACGTGATGATATATTAATTGAGCAAATATATGTTGATGATATAGTTTTCGGTGCTACTAACGAAACTATGTGCAAAGAATTTTCTGAGATAATACAGGGGGAGTTTGAGATGTCAATAATGAGAGAATTAAATGTCTTTCTCGGTTTGCAAATCAAACAAAGAAAGAATGGGATTTTCATATCTCAAATGAAATATTTGAAAGAGCTATTGAAGAAGTATGGATTGGATGAAGCAAATAGAACGGACACACCCATGAGCTCAACCACATTGCTTGATGCGGATATCAAGGGAAAAGATTACAACATCACAAAATATAGAGGAATGATTGGATCATTACTCTATTTTACTGCAAGTAGGCCTGACATTCAATTCAGTGTGGATTATGTGTAAGATATCAATCAGCACCAAAAGAGTCACATGTTGAAACTGTCAAACGAATCTTCTGATATCTTATTGACATGCCAGAATTAGGTCTCTTGTATCCTAAAGAAAGAAGTGAATATCTAGTTGCATACTCAGACTCTTATCATGGAGGATACAAGACGGATAGAAAGAGTACGAGTAGACAAGGCCAATTTTTGGGAGGCTCACTTGTAACATGGTTTAGTAAGAAACAAACTATAGTGTCTCTTTCATCAACAGAAGCTGAGTATGTTGCAGTATCAAGTTGTTGTGCACAAGTAATATGGCTAAAGCAACAACTCCAGGATCTTGGTATTTATTTGAAAGAGATACCAATATACTGTGATAACACTAGCATGATAAGCTTGGCAAAGAATCCCGTTCAACATTCCAGAACCAAGCATATTGATGTTAGAATTACTTCATCAGAGATCATGTCCAAAAGAAAGATGTCAAAGTGATATTCATTCCAACTCATCTTCAACTAGTTGATATCTTCACAAAACCTCTTGCAAAAGAACAATTTTTATATATTAGACGAGATTTGAGAATGGTAAATCCCAATGAATTGTAAGTTATTTAGTGTTTACAAAATGTTAGATGATGTCATTTATTGATGTTTTGATGATTACTAACTTAAACATTTGAGTTTCTAGCAATTTGTTTTGCAGGATCATAGTAATCTGTTTTGGAGTATAAATAGCAGAGGTTAACAGAGGACAACATTATTGGAGTGACAACTTTAAGTAATGAGCATTACTGGAGTGACACCTTGAAGTAATGGTTGCATTACTCTAGTAGCTACTCAAGTAATGAACTTGGAAATGTGCCAGTGAAACATTAATTTCAAATGAAATAACACAACGGTTGAAAATGAACAGTCAGAAGGTGAGGAGACAGTTTACCTGAGGGAGGCCTCGAGTGAACTTCAACATTACTCGAGTAAGGCCTCAAGTGAATCTGGGTCCAAATTTCAAATTAGTTGAGTTTCAGTTCAAATCTGTTCTAAAGAGTCATCAAATGATCGAGAGAATATACATGGATAATTCAATATTATTCATGCCAGGCACACTCTCAAATTTGCTGTATTTTAACATTTTTTTATGGTAACTCGAGTAGCTACCCGAGTGATGCTGATGATCACTTGAGTAAGCCCTCGAGTGATGTCGGGTTCTAGGTTATTTTAACTCGATACTCGGTCATTTCTCACAAAATCTTCTCGAGTGATTCTCCTAGTGCTCTCATAAAAACTTTTCAAAATCCTTTTCTCTTCCCATAAGACAGGCTTTTAAATTTAATAGATTATAAATCAAGTCAACCAACCCAATTTAGGATTTTAGAATTGAGTGATTTTACCTATATACCCTATGCTGCCTCCTCTCTTTCATCCATCTCCCGTTTCTCTCATTTCCTCTCCTTTGACACCTGTTTGGATTGATAATTAAAAATAATGTGAATATGAATTTGAAGTTGTAGTTAGTAATTGCTTTTATTATATTATGCAGCCTCAAAGGGCACATTCAAAGAAGCAGAGAAAGCATAGAGTACGGTGACTATGAGAACAAAGGGGTTTGAGATATGATCCTCGTTTATGGGATATATCCAAATTGTCTAGTTTCATTCATCATGTATTACCATTTTTTGTTCTGTACTATAATTGCAATTGCGCCTTTCATTATTGATGGTGCTAGCTCCCTGACACTAGGCATGGATTTTCTCCATTACTATACACCATCAAATGAAGAGAAAATAAAATAAAAAATAAAAAAGAACAAAGGGACTCTTAAGTTTTGTTCTGTCTTTATTTTATTTGTGTTCTATGTACAACAATTCTGGTCGAGATTTTAGAAATTAACAAGTGAAATTTAACAATTTACACCTTATTGGCAATAGCAATCTATATTCAATTTTCCTTTTCTAAAAACTCAAATGGCATTGAAGTAAATTGACAAAATTTATAAATCATAATTTGGGTTGTACGACCCAATTAATGATTTCTTAAGTTTAGCAACCCAAATTAAAATTAGGAAAATTTAATTGCCTTTTAATAGGATTTTTCCAAATATTTAAATAATTCTTACACTAAAGAGCAGTATTTTTTTTTTTTTTGGTAAAAAATAGTTTAGGTGATTTGAGTCTTGAGGGTTCACCAGGGCCAGGTTATGCCTCCGAGCTTAAAGAACGCTTATAGAGGTACTTATAGATCGTCCACTAACAAGATCCTCACATCAGTGGGATTTGAACCCACAACCTTATGGTTATGAGTCAAATAGTGGTATTTTGGTCAAACATAAGTTTAAATGTCAAACTTAATGATTAATTAACGGTTCTGGTGGATAAAAATAGAGTCTTAAATATAAGGGGTTTTTATGTAATATGTATTTTAATTTCAAGATATGCTTATATGAGCTTTCAAAATGGATGGATGTATGTGTATTTAAAGCAAAACTGATGGATGGTTAAAATGCTGTTTATGTCTTTAATGTGTATAGGTATAATAACTTTGTGGATAAAATATAGGCTATACATTTTTAACATGCATGGGGTAATAAATGATAAAATGGATTAAAATTAATAGTTTAGTCATTCAATTTTTAACCCACTTATATCAGTTCTTCAATTATGATTAAGTGCGACTCAATTCCAGAACTCCTCACACACTTACAACTCAGTCTTTATTAGTTTCACTTTTTTTTAAGAAAAAATTATCCTCGTCACCGTAGTTGATTCTGCATGCAAGAAAGCTCCCCACTTGATAAGATAAACTGGAAGAGAAATACTCACAAAAATCAATGAAACACCAAGAAGAAAAGAATAGTATGAGAGACACTATAAAAATATCAGGCAATCACTGGTGAAATTCTGTCATTAAAAACATTACCAGCGGACTTTACAGACGAAATTTCATCACTAATTACTTCACAACGGAACCCAGTCTGTCAATAATTACTCCATGGCAAAATCACAGTGGCAAAATTTTAAATTCCGTGGAAAATTTTCCGACAGTTTACCAGCAAAATTTAGTGATAGAATATGTTCTGTTAGTAATTCAATGTTTTTTGTAGTGAGTTAAGCCACTTGATCCAACAATCACAACAAAAAATAGAGATTTAGTAGTGGAATTTCATTGTAAATTGACTTAGCGACAAAATTTTGTCGCTAATTAATTAGTGATAATCTATCTTATGATGGAATCATCATATTCCGTCATTAAATCCCATCTCTAATCTACTGTTTTTTTTTTTTTTTTGTGATTTATCAATGAGTGAGACAAATCATCTCTAGTTTTATTATCATTAAAACGCTAGATCTAACTTATGTGACCTGTCCAAAATTTTAATAACCAAAATTTATTTTTATATATTTTTTAGTTGATATAAAAATAATAGTTTTATAGGATGTTAAATCTCAACCATTCTAAATTGATCTAACAATGGAGATAAGAAAATATAGGGAAATGGAGGGTAAGGGAATTGGAGAGGTTCTCTACCTTTCATATTTGCAGTATATAAAAAATAAAAAATAATAATTTATAAAATATTATAATAATAGTTTTATAAAGGATTAAGTATGTACTATCATTTTTTTTTTATCTAAAGATGGATATGATATAAGGGGCAATTACAATGAAGTCCCATACAAGAGAAAAAATGAAGAAATGGTCCCAGAAGTTGTCAGTGTAAGCTCCTCGACTTGTTAATGCACGCTCCTCGACTTGTCATTAACAACTTCAGGGACCATTTTTTTATTTTTTCTCTTGTGTGGGACTTCATTATAATTGTCCCTATGATATAATGAGAAGGAAAGGAGAGAAAGAATTCTAACCGCATCTCCTTCCATCACTAAGTTAAAATAGGTCATCCCCAAAATTAGCGACGGAAATTTTTATTACTATGTTGGAACTTGGAAAAAGGCTATTCATCCATTAAAAAAAATGCTATTTGTAAAATTAGCGACATAATTTATTTCCGTCTTTAATTAGCAACGAAATTTCTATTTCTTTTTTGTCATGCGATTAGACTTGAAAATTTTGTCACTAATCAATTAATGATGGTGAAATTAGCAACAAAATAATTTCGTTGCTAGTTGAGTTCCATCAGAATTTTATTGCTAAAATGATTAGTGACAAAATTTCAATCACTAATTTGCTATTATTTTTTGTAGCTAGTGGAAATCATGTTTTTGTTTTATTTTTTGAGGAGCTCTGCCACGAGCCTTGGTGTACTAAAAGCAATACCACAAAATCGTTAATGTAAACCATGTAATATCAAGATGGGGAGATTGTGCAAAGCAATACTTCACAGTTGTTAAGATAATCCGTGAAGTATTTTGAAAAGTAGTTTATGATTTTATTAAACGACTATGAAATATATCTTCAATTTTTATTTATTAAAACATTATCATATATTTCACAGTTTGGTTTGAAAAACCATAAAGTAAATGATATCAATATATCACTGTTACTTTTTAAAAAAACCATGAAACTTATATATTTTACAGTTATTCAAAATTAAACCATGAAGTATTGGGCTTTAAAAGCACTTTCTGACCCTATTCATTCATGATTTCAAATTCCTACCATCCCTCTGCACTCTCACCGAACACCTCTGATCACTCTTTTCTAGTATCCCCACTATTATTTCACTCTCTATTATTGATGAATTGGTGATTCTCTTTGATCCCGAGTCCGTGGCTATTCCTGAAGGTGTTCGCCACTAGTTCTGGGTTTGAAGCTCTTAACTTTTCACGTGCATTCACATAAAGGTGAATAATTGCTGCCCTTAATTGGAGTTAACGCATGATTTGAACTTGATGCTAGATTCAGGTTTAGGTTTAGGTTATTCCTGAAGGTGTTCGTCACTAGTTCTGGGTTAAGCTCTTAACTTTTCACGTGCATTCACATAAAGATGAATAATTGCTGCCCTTAATTGGAGTTAACGCATGATTTGAACTTGATGCTAGATTCAGGTTTAGGTTTAGGTTATTCCTGAAGGTGTTCGTCACTAGTTCTGGGTTAAGCTCTTAACTTTTCACGTGCAATCACATAAAGATGAATAATTGCTGCCCTTAATTGGAGTTAACGCATGATTTGAACTTGATGCTAGATTCAGGTTTAGGTTTAGGTTATTCCTGAAGGTGTTCGTCACTAGTTCTGGGTTAAGCTCTTAACTTTTCACGTGCAATCACATAAAGATGAATAATTGCTGCCCTTAATTGGAGTAATGCATGATTTGAACTTGATGCTAGATTCAGGTTTAGGGTTTTAATGCTTGATTTAGGGGTTTTTGGGTACTAGTTGAGGTAATGACTTGCTGTGCTCCAGTTCTTTTTAGTGGTGCTGGATTTTTACTGCAATGAATTAAATTTTTATGGTTGATGTTTTAAGACTGTTTTCTGATGTGCCTCTGATAGTTTGCCTATAAGTATATCTTTGTTACTGAAATATTAGGAAGAATGCCTATTGTTGGTTTTAAATAGCCGATGCCTCATACTGGAATGGACAAATGCCGTTGGTACAACTTGAGAATAACAATGAACACCTGGACATGTGGCAGCTACTGATTGACTGTGTGGGTTATAAGGATGTCAATAAAATGAATCTAACTAAATATTAGGGCTCTTGAAAGCAAACTAATGCAGTGGAATGCTTAGTTGTTATTAACTCTGCTAATAACAATTAACGGTGAAATATGATCAAATAATTAATGGTGTTTAATAAACAACCGTAAAATATGGATCCTTATATTTTATGGTTGGCAACAGTAAAATATTAATATTTAGCGCTATTATATTTTATAGTTCATGACCGTAAACTATTGCTTAAAATAACCGTGAAATATAAGCAGATTTGTAGTAGTGAAACAATAGAGCTGGATCAGGCCTAAACTGATTAATCCTTCAAGGCTAAAAATTTAACCAGCTGCCTCAAAAAAGAAAGTTGTTGTAAATTTAAGTACAAACAGATCTTTTAACTGCAAATTTTAAACAATCATTTACAAAATTATTTATCATATATCTGCTCAATATTTTGATGAGGAATAAATTGCTAGAAGAAAATGTTGTAAAATTTACCAAAACTACTGGACCCATCTTGAAGAATTGATAAGTTATAGTTTCCAATATAATTATATTAAACTAAAAGATAGTGAAAGTCTATCAAAACATTAAAAAAATGTGTTCAAACATAGTGGCGTAATATTAGGTCAAAAAGATATATAAAAGGCAGTAGTCTAACACAAGAATAATAAAACAATGTGGCAAGACTTCGTATCCATAAGTAACGTAAATTCTATATTCCTTAACTAAAAAATATTAGTGATACGCAACATTGGCTACATGCATAGTCTTTTTTTCATTCATTTACATAAACTCTTTTACAAATCACAATATTTAGCCAAATTTTGCAATTAGCGTGATCGAATATTGTTGATGTCTATGACAGTGGTGAAGATGAAAATGATAATAATGTTGATGTTAATGCTTACCAACATTAAGCTGTTTGGTTTGTGTTTTGTCCAAGTTATTTAGTTTTGATCCTTATGACAATAGTTTATTAGTATTTTGTTGGATTTGGTTTAAGCTTTTGAAGATTGGACAATAGTTTGACACTTTATAGGTTGCTAATATTTATGATTTGCATTAAAGATGTTCTGAGATATATTTATTCATTTTTTACTTTTTCAAAATAGGCTAAAAAAATGAAAATGTTTGGAGGCCGTGGGCCACCCGAACCGGCATGTCTGAAGGTTATTTTCTTTTGGTTGCTCATCCGGTTCACCGGAGCTTTGCCTCGACTACATCCGGATCCGACCCGCGTCGCGCACCTAAAAACAAGAATTTTTGTTTTGGTTAGTAGGCCTTTAAAGCCCGAGCATGTGAAGGCTCAATATTCAAGGCTTGTTTGGTGTGAGGGAAGGGGCAGAAAAAGTGGGTAGAGGGAAAAACTTTTTGAGTTGAATTTAAAAAAATAAAATAAAGAAGTATGGTTAAAAATTTGTAATTAATTTTTCTTACTCTTTTATCTTATATATTTTGTTTATTAAAATTTTATGACTCTACTTCTTCAATCTTTTAAAATTCAACTTATAAAAATTTTCTTACCCCCTTTCTCCTCCAAACCCCTCATATCAGGGTCTATTTGGCAGGAGGGAAATTGAGGGAAAGGGGGGGAAAGGAAAATTTGTAAGAGTTGGATTTTAGAAAAAATGGAGAAGTGAGATTATAAAATTATAATAAACATAAGTTGTAAAGTAAAAGTTAAAAATATTAATTACAAACTCTCAACCCTACTTCTCTAGTTTTTTAAAATTTAATTCATAAAATTTTTTCCAACACTCCAAATCTTTGGTACCGAACAACCCCTTAGGCCTGGCCGGCCGTATAAGCAACTCTAGTAAGCAAACATGGAGAACAAGAAAGTAATTGCAGACCCCACCAGTTTGTATGCGTCACGTACATGTTTTTCCTGCAACGTGTAACCACTTCGTCTTTTTGTGGCAACATAGCTTGAGCATGAGTTATAATTTAGTCAAGTTAATTAATTTATTCAGTTGATTATTACGATATAAAATAATTATTAGCATGAGTCTGGAAGAATAAAAGAGGCTCCAACAATATTGCAGACAAAATCAGTAGCGTCTTTATGCAGCACCATAGCTTGTGCTGTCTTAATTGTGCAGAGTTTGTAAATAAATTAAGGATTAAACCGTTTCTTTTAATTGACCAAACAAGAAGTAGACAAGAGAAGAGGCTTGACTTTGCCTGAAGAGGGTCCTGGTGACTTTGTGCCACCAATGGAAGGTTTGGTGGAGAGCCATCGTGTCTGACCATGATTCGCCTCTTAGAACTAGAGGCTGTCAAAAAGTTCAACTGTGTGGAAAGGCGACACCGATGCTTTATTGATATATTAATACCTCAATAACTTGTATTGGGTATATTAATAAAATTAGATTATGAAATTTGAATATTTTAAAAAATTTAGTGACATTAGCTTAGCCTCACAGAAGAAACAGAATATCTAATTAAGCATTGATCAAGAAAAAATGTAAGATGAAAGAACAATGAAAAATTAATTAAAAACTTTTAACCCCATTTCTTTAAGTTTTCTAAATCCAACTAAAAAAACATTCCCTCCTCTCTCACTTTTCCTCCTCTCCTCTCCCCTCATACCAAAAAAGCCCTTATATCAACAACAATACCTAACTGTTCATCCATTATTATTTATAGTAACGTATACAACAAAAAGATGAGAATAACATCTAACTCCTCATCTGTTGTCATTAAAAAAAAAAAAAAACAGAAAGAAAAGAAGAAAAAGAATATGAACCTTATAACAGTGAAATTAATACAATGCCTTTCATGGTATCTCATGTTCTACCCTAAATGCCTCTCCTATAAGCAGAGTCACGTTAGAGACCTCAATAGTAACAAACTGAGTGTTTAGTTGTGCCCTCACAACCGCATTTTCCTCTATTTTTGTTGTTCCCTTCACAATGTGCAACTTTCTGTTTTCCCAACTCTCAGTGGTCAATGTCTTATTCCTAGTAGGTATTCCTGTGAAAGCTACCTTATTTATGATCCACTTTTGGCCTTAAGCAAAGTTCCCATTTGAGACTTCAGATGCAACAAAGACACTATTATTATTGGACAAAAGCACCATTGTACCAATGTCCAATTTCCATTCCATCCTCCCATCTCAAATGACTCTCCATCATCCAAATATACTTGCCCTGGACTGTTTCCACTGCTGTTGATAACAACTAAAAGCTCGAACGGCGTCTTTCGTGCTTCACCAGTTGTATTGGCTTCACCTTGCATAGCCAAGATATTACCTTCACAAACAGGAACATTTATGAGATCAAGTGGGGCATCAAGGGTCACATTATCTCCTTTTTCAGCGATCACCGTTGAGTTTGAGACATTAAAGCGGTTGAACCAACTTCCTGTAGGAAAATAAGCCTCAACAGTGGTTGCTCCTTGTGTCACTACAGGTGACACCAGCACCCCATTTCCGAGTAAGAATTGATAGTTTACTTCATAGGTTGCCACATCTTATGGTGATAGAATTTGGTATGTAAACTAAAAGTAACACTGTTCTATTTTCTCTTAGTAAGAATCTCACCAAGGTAGAATTTAGAAGCCCAGGAGTATCTCCGAGGGATAACAAATTGATTAATTCTCTCATCCATTACTTAATGAATGACTAAGGCTTTTATAGAATAAGATAACAAACTCTGCATAACAGACTCCAAGAGATCACAAGAGGTTTGTGATCCTATTATTGTGCTAACAAACTCGAAACAAACACTTGAATTCAAAATTCAAATAAACCAGAAATTAATAAATGAATTAAAATAATTAAAATTAATTCTTTCTCCTCTGATACTTATGGCGGTATCTATCATTACTCCCCCCTTCGAAAACCACCGTGTCCTCAAAGTGGAAATCTTGAAACTGCTATTTTAATAGGTCATAATCTTCCCAGCTAGCATCCTCACTAAGCTAAGAGACTTCCATTGAATTAGTAGTTCCAGATGAGGACCCTTCCAGCGGTGAGAAAGAACCTTGTCAGGCTCAAGCACTAATTCAAAGTCAGCAGAGATAAGTAAGGCAGCCAGAGGGTTGGGGGGAGTCATACCATGTGCCGGGCCTAGTAGGGAGACTTGGAAGACTGGGTGTATTCTTGCTGATGGTGGTAGCTCAAGCTCATAGGCAATAGGCCTAATTTTGCGGATGACAGTGTAAGGGCCAAAAAATCTGGTTGAGAGCTTAGAATACCGGGTGTGTGAGAGAGAGCGTTACCGAAATGGTTGGATCCTCAAGAAGACAGCATCACCAATGTTAAACGTGAGGTCACGACGGTGTTGGTCTGCTGAAGCTCTCATTCAGTCTTGGGCCTTTTTGAGGTTGTCTTTGAGAAGGCGTAATATGTCATCCCAGGTTTCTAATTGCTCAGCAAGTTCAGCAATGTGTCTTGTCCTTAATAAAAGGATGAAGAGTGGGTGGATCACGGCCATAGATGAACTTGAATGGAGTGGTGTTGGCTGAAGTGTGGAAGCTGGTCTTAAAGGAATACTCAGCCCAACATAAGAATTTACTCCAAGTGCGTGGTTGTTCATGCGCAAAACACTGTAAATAGGCCTCAAGAGAGCGGTTGACAACTTCCGTTTGGCCATTAGTTTAGGGATGATATGAAGTGCTCATCCTTAAACGAGTTTGGCTGAGCTTAAAAAGTTCTTGCCAAAAAGCACTCAAGAAAAGGGGGTCTCGATTAGAGATTATGGAACGTGGCATCCCATGAAGACGGATGATTTCTTCACAAAAGCGTGCAGCAACTGTTTTAGTTGTATAAGGGTGGTGCAAAGGGATGAAGTGGCAATACTTACTCAAATGATTGACTACTACTAGGATGGTATCATACCCACCAGATTTTGGGAGTCTGACGATGAAATCAATTGAAATATCATCCCAAATCAGTTCAGGTGCAGGAATCGGTTGCAACAACGCAGCAGGGGAGAGCTTTTATATTTGTTCATCAAACAAATATAACATTGTTGGATGAAGGTCTTGACATCAAACTTCATCTGAGGCCAGAAAAAGGTACTAGTAAGCCGTTTTAAGGTTTTCAAGAATTCGCCATGACCCCCTGATGGCATTAGATGTGCTTCTTCTAGGAGTTTATCTCTAATGGGGGAGCTTCTTGGGATGACAAGGCGTCCTTGAAAATAAAGTTTCTTTCGTATCACAATGTATCCGGGTTTGGATGCTGGATTAACTTCGATTGCAGCAATAATGGGAGCAGTAACAGGATCATTTCATAAGGCCTCTTCTAATTCCACAAAATCCAGGGGAACCACCAAGTGGAGAAATTCAGTTTGCAGAGGTCTCCGAGAAAGAGCATCTGCCCCAACATTCTCTTTGCCTGATTTATAAGTAATGCTGAAATCAAAAGGTAGGAGTTTGAGGACCAAGCATTTTTGAGTATTAGTGAGTGCCTTTTCATCTAGAATGTGTTTGAGGCTGTGATGTAATAAGTAAAATATTTGTATATTTATTTTCCCTTATATGATGATTTTATGGATGATATTTGAGCTCAATTTAATAAATTTGGATGTAATTAATAAATAAATAATGATTATGGCATAAAATAGAATTTCTTGAAAAATACTAAATTAGACCCTCTTTCAGTTTTCAGGCAATATCAGGAGTTCTAGATGTCGGATTGGGACATTCTTCATACGGATAAAAAGCTAAGAAAGAGCTCTGCAACTTTGATGTTGAGACCACAATCCAGTTCTATCTCCAAGGGTTTTGAATTTTGCTTGAAATTTGAAAGCGAGAATAATCTACCATTCCACCAACTATTTCATCTACCACTTCATCTTTCTTTTCACCTACTACTTCATCTACCACATTCTATCTACTACTTCACCTACCACATTTCATCAACTACTTCATATACCCTACTTCATTCTTCCCTATAGATAGCCACCATCTTCACATTTCACACATCAATTCATATCCATTACTTTCCTCTCCTCTCCACATACACCATCTTAGAGTTAATTTTATGCATTGTATTACTTTTTGCATACCTCAATCTTGGAAGGCTTAGGATTATATTACTTTTTGCATGCCACCTACATGGAAGGTTTTACCTCTTAAAAGTGTGGCTAGATTTTTCTATTTTTCATGCATCTTTTGGTTGTATATTTATGTTTGAGAATTTAATATTCAAGTTTTATGCAGTATTTATGAGGATTTCATTCTAGTTTTATATAATTTCAATTTATTTTGGCTTTGTTTTTAATTTTATTATGAGCTAAATTTTCATTTTCCTAAGATGATGATGTAACTTACTAATAACGGATTGAATCTTAACTTATTAAATCTAATTTTAATTTTTCCTTCATGATTGAGTTTTAATTATTATTCTTAATGCTTTCATTTGATTGGCTATCTTTTAAATGATTTTAATATATATGTTAAGAGACTGGAAGGAGATACATGTGTGTAGACCCTATAATTAAAACCATAACTTGCATATGAAATAGGAATATATTCATGAGTTGTGTAGTCTTATAGAGTTCCATAAATTTTAATGTATAATTAATTGCTTAAATTCATATAGGAATATATTAGATTAGCAATTAATTATAGAATTGCTTGACCTTGGAAGAGGCTAGTAATTAAATTAAAGAAACTCGACTATCAATCATGTGAAATAAATTAGACTAGAATAGATAAGTGATTCAATCCGGAATTTATTAAGTGAAATTTGACTCCTAGGGCTTTTTCTCAATAGTTATTTCATATAATTTGCATTCATATTTACTTATCTTTTATTCCATACTCTCAATCACCAACTAATCAATCGACTAAATAGAGTTAAAATTACTCATTTTGGTACTTAGTGATCAATCCTCGAGGGAACGATATTATACTCACTTCTATATTACTTGTTGACGACAGTATACACTTACACTTTCTAATAAACCATTTACACTCATAACATGATTATCAATCCGAACAATGAAATGGCACCCAAGTAAGTAGTGCCACCACTTTTGTAATGCCAAAACAAGAGCTAGCAGTTCATGATCATAAATTGATTTGTACCTGTTTGAAAAAGAGAATCCTTTGCTATAGAAAGAATAGGATGTCCTTGCTGTAATAGGATAGCACCAATACCCTCCATGGAAGCATCATACTCAACAATGAATTCAGAAGTGAAATCATATAATTTCAACACAGGAGCGGAAAATAAAGCCAATTTAAGTTTCTCAAATGCTTTCTGTGCCGGAAGAGACCAGTGAAAAGCATTCTTTTTAGTAAGGTTAGTTAGAGGACGAGCAATCATACCATAGTTCTTAATGAATCTTTGGTAGTATCCTGTGAGTCCCAAGGATGCTTGTAGTTCAGTGACATTTGAGGGTGTAGGCCTATCACGCACTGCACTAACCTTCTCATGGTCGGTTTCCACCCCTTGAGCTGAAACTCGATGCCCCAAAAAGGTCACCTTGGATTGCCTGAATTCACATTTTTTAAAATTGGCATAATAAGAATTCTATTGCAGTGCTTGAAACACCATCCGTAAATGAGTGGCATGTAGCTGGGGAGAAGGGCTGTATATGAGTATGTCGTTAAAGAATACTAGCACAAATTTTCTCAAATATGGCCTGAGAAGATCATCCATTGCAGCTTGTGTAACACCCTGCCTTTAATCACGTAATTATAATTCGATATTAGGTAATTAAATTAGATTAGAGACCGTCGAATAGTTTACAAACTTATTTAAAATTCCCTTTAGTAGTAGGGACTTTACGAAATTTTCAAAACTTCATTCCTCTTCCGGTCTCAAGTTCAATTATCGAATATAATCACCTGTGCAGTTTATCCACATTTAAGTAGGACAGAGTGTATAACTAAAATCCCGGCAATCCCCGGGTTCAACTATAAATGTAAAGTTCAAATCCTGTTTAGGGAATTACAAAACCAAGTATTCAGACTATATACCTCTCAAAATGTTATACAGTAATTCCCAATTAAACTATCTAACTAACATGTCCAAAATAAATGTCCCTACGTAACTCTACCCGCTCCGGGTCACGCGCTTCTCCTTGGAGCCAGTCGCCCTGTCTGAAAGGTTAGTTCAAAGGAAAGAATGAGATTCAAGAGAATCCCAGTAGTAACTAAACATTTATACCACACATAAGCACATAACATGTAAGCAAATCATCATGCAGCAGCAGCACATATCACACTCCACCCTCATCCCCTTTCTCCGCCGGGAAGGCACACAGTCCTAACCCGAACCGTTGCTAGCTACTCAGGGACTATTGGCGTGGCAGTGCATAAACATAGCCTTATAGCTCATACAGCTATTCGGCTCTCGCAAATGGCCCGTCGGCCTCACAAATAGCCTTTCGGCTCACATATCACATATCTCACACTTCATCCTCATCCCCTTTCTCCGCCGGGAAGGCACACTGCCTAAACCCGAACCGTTGTTAGCTACTCAGGGACTATTGGTATGACAGTGCTAACACAAATCCACAAAGATCACAGCATACGAATCCATTCCCAATCACGATATCACACACATGCAATGCATCATATATGGTACGAAAGAAAAGTCACTACCTGATCCTTTCCTGATGGCTCTAGGCACAGTAGGCTCACGAGGATAGCAGATGTCAAATCCTATAATCAAAATAGGGACATTTGGTTAATTTCTTTTTCCAAGTTATTACTTCAATAACACTCTAAGTTGGTATTCATTTGGACTCTTTAGATGGCCATTAAATGCCTAAAGGGTTGGGTTAACTATCCCCAAAGATCCCCCTTTAGAAAGATAAACAATGATTTCTGGTCTCTTCACTCGAGCACAGAAGGCCGTGCTCGAGCATGACCCCCGCTCTCACTCGAGCACACATGCGAGTGACCTCCAGTGAGTGCTTGCCCGAGAGCAACTCCCGCGACAAACCTACACTCTCACTCGAGCACAAGAAGCTGTGCTCGAGCAGAGACCTCGCCAGCACCCGAGCACCACGGAAGTGAGACTTGCGAGTGACAACCCGAGAGCATCTCTCAACATCTTCCTCCACATTTACTCGAGCACAAACACCTGTGCTCGAGCACAGATCCTCAATGCTCCCGAGCACAAGGAAGTGAGGTCCCGCGAGTGTCCACCCGAGAGCAACTCCACTCCCAGGCAACAGATTCACTCGAGCACAACTCCATTGCTCGAGTGATCTCCCAATGCTTGCTCCCAATACTCGCGAGTGCCAGCGCACTCTTGGCAACCACCCACGAGTGATCACCCGAGACGCTCACCCCCAGTGATTTCAGGCACCCTCACTCGAGCACAACATGCTCACTCGCGAGCACATTCATCCTGTGCTCGAGTGAGTTCTTCCCTTACTCGAGAGATCACCTCAGAAACCAGATCGCAGCAACTGGTAAACTTCTCCAAAATCCACCAAATGGACTCCAAGGGTTCTTAAACTTGTGTCAAAGCTCATTATCACTTATTTCAACACAAGGAACCCATTGGCAACCACAAACAACCCAAATTCAACTCATTCAACACATTCTCTCTCTAAATCATCAAATCACTCAAAACCTCCTTCTAACAACTTCCCTTATTCAACTTCGAATCGATTTCTAATCACTCCCAAATGTCAAAACGGACCAAATGAACAGTGACCCACTAATCCAAGCCTACCCTTTAATTAACATCATAATTAGGTCAAATTTCCAGAATTCTCATTGATTAGGCAAACATCTTGACATATATATCAAAATGCATTACAAGCCTACCTCTTCAACTTGCTGAAATCAACACCTTGATTCCACCAACTTCCAGATTTATCCCACAATCAAACACCACCAATGGAAATTCTGAAATCATAGAAACCAAGCTCTCAACCTCTTGGTCAACATTAATGAAGGGTAGCTAAGCATATAAGATCATTTACCTTGACCAATTTCAAGCCCTTAGTTTCTCTTTCTTGCTTACACCGCTGGAAATGGAAGAAAATGGAGAGAGAATGAAGATGATCATTTCCTTCCCTTCCTCCCATGCACTTGGCCGACTAAGAGGGAGAGAGAAAGAGTTTGAAAATGTTGACCCATCCAATGGCTCTCATTTGGACACTTGTCATCATCCTATTCTCCCTATCATGATTTCACATAATCTTGTTTGTATCAAATTCCACCCCATAATCTTTCAATCTCAACCATTGATCATGATTACTAAAGGGTTTTCTCATCAATAACTAACCAGACGGTTGGTAAATTTACCGTTTTACCCCTGTTTAGCACAATACTTATTAAATCATGAATAATGATCTTATTATCACATTACACAACATATACTTCAAATATGATTAATTAACATTAATTACATCATTTGAAGTCATAATTCCTTGATTAAAATCCAGGATGTTACAGCTTGGAAGGTTGCAAGGGCGTTTGTGAGGCCAAATGGCATGAAGATAAATTCATAATGCCCACTGTGTATTCGGAAAGCTGTTTTAGGGATGTCTTTGCTAACAACCTGAATATGGCGTTACCCTGAAGGAAGGTCAATTTTTGAGAAATAAGCTGCATCGTATAGTTCATCTAGAAGTTTGTCAATATTGGAGATAGGATATTTGTCAGGTATGGTGATTTTGTTCAAGGCTCGATAGTCGACACACATACGCCATGTATCATCCTTCTTTTTTACTAATAATACGGGGCTAGCAAAGGGGCTAGAGCTAGGCCGAATGAACCCTTTTGTGAGGAGTTCCTCTACCTGGCGCTCAATCTCATTCTTTTGGAAATAAGGGTATTGGTATGGTCGGGTATTTAGGGGTAGTACTCCGGGTAGTAAGTGTATGGCATGGGTGTGCTCTCTAATGGGAGGTAGAGTCTTAGGTTCATTGAAAATAGTAGAGAATGCCATCAAGAGGTCGTCTAAATTCAAAGGTGCAGTCCCAGCTGAGCATAATTTAAGCTCCATAGAGTTAAGATTGGCATGTTGGTCAAGTTTTCGAATTCCATGCAGCTTGTATTTCTTGCCATCAACCCAAAAAATCAGAAACATCTGGTTCTAATTGGCTTGGATAGTATTGAGAGAAGCAAGCCATTTAATACCAAGAACCAAGTCAGTACCAACTAAAGAAAAAGGGTAGAAGTCCTGTGTAATAGTCAAACCAGGAAGGCGTACCCAACATTCTTGCAAATATGGTTACAATGTACCACACTACCATCTCCAATCTAAAGACCCAGAGTCGGGATAGGCGTAGTAGGCAATTTCAAGGTATTGACCAATGATTCAGAGATGAAATTGTATGTAGATCCACTATTCACGAGCAGCAAAACATCTTGACGATGCAACTGCCCTTAGAGTTTCATGGTCGCTACAGTCGGAGTTCCCAAAATTGCATTAAAGGAAATTGCTGCTCCTTCATTGGTGTCTTCGACTTCAGTTTCAACTGGTTCAGAAGTTTCAGTAATGGGGTTGCCGTCATCATCAATTTCCATAAGAGAAAAGGTTGTGTGGCAGCGATAACCCAGTCGAAAGGGGTCGCCACAGCGATAGCATAACCCCTTCTCCCTCCTTTGCTGACATTCAGAATCCCCGTTGACTGCTTAACTCACATTAACTGTCAATGTTGATGATGACGATGAAGCGATTGCAAGTTTAGAAAATTAGCCAGTGTTGCCACGAGAAGTACGTGCTGAGTAAATCTGGGAGTATGGAAGATTGACTCAGGCCGGAGAATGCATCGGGTTGGGCTTGGGTCCGAGAGACAACTTACCCTCAAATTCTAAAGCCAAACTTGTCACCTTAAACACCGATCGTGGCTTATGAATACGGACGTCGGACCTGAGATCTTCCTTTAACCCGTTCATAAGCACCCCAAGTAGATAATGGTCAAGCCAATTCTTGATGTGAGCGACTCTCTTGGCCCATTCTTGTCGGGACTCGGATACGGTACCCATCTGTTTGATGCTTGCTAGGTATTCATCGGGGTTTTGGTACTCCGAGGGTCCATAGTGCTCCTGCAAGGCTTTCACAAGTTCCTCCCAATAAATCACTGATCGCTCAGTACTTAGCCATGAAAACAAGTCTAAGGCGTCTTCTTCTTGATACATCGCAGCTATGTCAACCTTGTCTTCTTCTTGAGTGTCATAATATCTGAAGTATTTCTCGGCCTTAAGCACCCATCCATATGGATTACCACCTTCGAATTTAGGGAATTCGATTTTTGTGTAGGGCCGGGATCTGTGGCAGTCGGAATCATCGTTTGTCTCGTTTGTTCCAGGTTGTGTACTATTTTGTTTGCGGTGGTGGCAAGTCGATTGAGCTTCCAAGGCCGAAACCTTCTCCTTCAACTCGTCTAAGGTCGCCAACTTAGCAACGATAACTGCCAAGTGCTTAGACGGTGATTGCTGAGCCTTGGATTCGTGATTGGTGCTGGAGGAGTGTGTGTTCACCATTCTTATCAGAACGAGCGCTCTAATACCAAAATGATAGAATTTGGTATGTAAACTAAAAGTAACACTCTTCTATTTTCTCTCTTAGTAAGAATCTCACCAAGGTAGAATTTAGAAGCCAAGGAGCATCTCCGAGGGATAACAAATTGATTAATTCTCTCATCCATTACTTAATGAATGACTAAGGCTTTTATAGAATGAGATAACAAACTCTACATAACAGACTCCAAGAGATCACAAGAGGTTTGTGATCCTATTATTGTGCTAACAGACTCGAAACAAACACTTGAATTCAAAAATTCAAATAAACCAGAAATTAATAAATGAATTAAAATAATTAAAATTAATTCTTTCTCCTTTGATACTTGTGGCGGTATCTATCATATGGGAAGAAAAAGAAAAGGGGTCGTGCAATGGGTATGCTACTCACATGTGCTTCATACATTAATGTGTAGAAGTAAGGGAGAAGACGATAACGAAGACCAAGCACTTTTTTAGAACCTTTGTCTGAATGATCTCTTGCAAAGGGATAAAATGCCCCTAACTACACAAAGGACATGATAAGGGAACTCATTAATACTTTGTAAGTTGGAAAAAAAATACAATAAACAATGTAAAATCAAGAGCATCCTTTTCTTTTTACATGACATTGTTTTACATTTCACAAAGAGAAACAATCACCCAATCCAAAAAAGAAAACAAAAAAAGACTACTTTTTCTATAAAAGAGGCAAGGAAAAAATATTTCAACATGCCATAACAATGATGATACTTCTGCAAATGAATGACATGACATTTACATTTCTTTTTTTATTTATGAACAAGAATAAAATAACATTTGAAGAGAACCAAAATGTGAAAGCGTCAATGTTACATATAGTCTATGAATATAACCTGGATCCAACGCTGACAAAGTTCTACATTTGTACTTCCTTTGAGGCCACAAATATCTGCTCCTGCCATTGGAATTCCAAAGATTCCAAAATTTAAAATGGATGGAATTGACTATGCCAAATCATTCCATGAAGCAGCATTATCTCCTGTCTAATGGGCTGCGTACTTTCCTGAGCTTACAAAAGTTGATCTACTGAGAACGAATGGCCTTTTCCGAGTTATATTTGTTAAACCTTGTTAGTAGATATTGACTCCAAGAGTCCAAACATGTTGTGTACTCAGTGATGTTACCAAAGTGCAAACATGTTGCTGGAGCAGTCCTATCATTTATGCTTTTACCACCAATCTTGTAAGGAGGGTTGTCAAGTTTAGAAGAATCAATGGATGGTGAAGTGATGAAATTTGCTATCTCATTCATATTGTGCCACAGACCATCAACAGGAAGAAGGTCAAGACATGTTTTGATTTCCCCTTCCCAATATGCATCAATGCATGGATTCAAAAAGTCAGGAAAGAATACACTTGACCCAAAATAATTGGTTCCATTACGCTTTATGTAGATATCAGCCTCTAAACCTCTCTTGCAGGTTCCATATGACTCATTAACACCAATACCTGTTTATAAATTGGCCTTAGATTAATAATATAGTGAAAAATCAACAAACAGAAAGTAGAAATTCTTAATTTAAAACAAAAACAAAATCTAGTCCTCAAAGGAAAGTACCTAGATCCACGATCACAACTTATTTCTGACCGTTTTTGTGAAGATTGTCAACAAATGTTTTCATCCTATCTAGAGGGAAGTTGATGGGATCAAATGTGAAAATATTAAAGGCTTCCATGTAATTAATATCTGTCCACATTACTTCAAGGTGTATACATGTCTTTGAATAATTAGCAACAACAAACTCAAGATCACTTACATTCATGTAGCCATAGCGACATTGATGGAAGCCTTCATCAAAAAGGTAATCATAACCAAGGTCAACACAGAAAGTACACAATGGGCCGCCATAAATAGATATGCGATTACAATTCACATATGAAATTATAATAGTTTTCAACTTTTCATATTTTCTTCTCCCTTATGTGTAATACCAATTTCAACTAACAATAACTCTTAATAAGTTCTAATCAGCAAGTAAATTATAAAAATTGGCATGAACTTGAGATGCAAGGAAAGAAACTAAATCAGGAACATGTATAGTTAATCAAGCAAGAAAAAAATTAATTACCAAAGGACCAATACGGCATCGGAATAGGGCGTCCAATGAGACCAGTGTACTGCTCCATCACCAATGCCGGCGTGGATCCGACGAAAAAGTAAAGATCAAGAATCCCTCCGATGGCTTTGTAAGTGATATGATCACCATCATAGACTATGTCCATGCCATTGCTATTGCGAAGCAAAACCCCATGTGTAGTCCCAACCTTGACCTTTCCATCATTAGAAGGAGAACAAACATCCATCTAAAACTGTTGAGACCCATAATGGTTCAGATTGAAGCTAGCAATGTCAGCATTCCACAAAGTAAGGGTCTGACTGGGCTGGAGCTTGAAGGTAGTCTTGGTGTGCTCTCCAAGACCGTACAAAGAGGACCCATTTCTGGATAATCAGGATGAAATCTAAAGGTACTGGTCCTTGAATACGAGAATGTGGATGGGTTTTCAGGGGTTGGGGAAGCATTGAAGATGGTAGAGTTTGAGGATTTGCGAGAGATGATGAATCCAAAAGGGGTTGTGTTATGAAGGGTGAAGACGAGATCTGAATCGGGATCGGTGAGTGAGAATTGTTGCTGTGTGGGAAGCGAAGATTGATTTCTGGGAGAGATTGATCGACGAGGAATCACATCCTGGGGAATTTCCCATCTATGCTTCGAAGCGTCAGTGATTCTTACTCTGAAGCAATTGGGCGTCTCAATGCTGCATCATGCATATGAAAAAATAGTAATAATTGATTTACCCGTGTAAAAGTATAAATTTATATCAAACTCAACAATATTTTCTTATCATGGTAAAAAGATCAATATTTTTTGTAAATACTATATATATATATATATATAAATATTAAAAGTTAGAACGATATTTAAAAAGCTAGCAGATCTCAATTTTCATAGTTTAACTTGGATTGACGACCCAATCATAACAATTAAACAAAAGTTTAATAAAAATAAATTATATGTATATATAATAATATATAACAAATAAATTCATAACATAATAATACCATTATATATAAAGTTTCCAATAAAATAATACCATATAAATGCAAATGATATAAAATTGGGAGGGTTAATTATATTTTAAAAAACGTTTTTTTGATGGTTTTTTTTTATTTTTTCAATTTTTTTCCGTTAAGCCCAAAGCCAGCCCAGTTCTCTAAAAGAAAATTTGAGTTTCAGGTCAATGACAACCCAACTCCAATCCAAGCCAACTCAAGCATAAAAATGATATTCTGGTCTAAATTGAGCTGCTAGTTTGTCCGATGAACAATCCAATTGATTGGATCGTCTGGTCTAAGTCCGTTTTCAAAACAATACTATATACATTGGCAATAAAACACAAGGTTATTGGAAGAACAATTATATATACAGACACACACAAGAGTTATGAAAATTGCATCAAGAGATATATCTAGTAATAGTGAAAATATTGAATAGTTACCTAACGGTAAGAGTAAGATTAGGAATATCAGTTCCATTAACAGAGGAAGAATTGATGAGATTATGATTGGCACTCAAAGTTTTAGCTAAGGAATCACTGTTCACATTTCTAACAGTGTAGCCTGAGCCATCAGTCACTTCATCTTTTATATGAAAGCTTGACACAGCACATCCAACAAGGCAGCCAACACATACAAACATAAACACAAAAGCCATCCGAATGGCTTTTCTTTGACTTGCAGAAGCCATCATCATATTGACCACTATAGGTTGCGAGAACCCAAGTGAATTTAGTTTAGTGAGTGTGAGAGTGAGAAATGTGATATTAGACAAGAACCTTGTGAATAATCAAATATCAACCAATGGTATTTATACACAAATATTAGAAGGTTTTGTAAGAAAGTTTAGTGGTAAATGAGGTAACAAATATGCAGTTTTTAAGGCAATATATCTATAATTAATTCAGTGCTTATCTCTTGAATGAGTATCATGAGTATGCTTACCTTTAAGATAAGGAGTGTCCATCATTTATATTTGATTTGGACAAACAGGATATTATTACCTGTTTTGTCAATAATAATGTCAAACAATGATACACACAAATATTGGAAGTAATGGAGGATTATTTGTAAAGAAATTGAATGGCGACAAAGATAGTACAATAAATTAAATAAATAGCTTTTTAATACAACAACAACGTTTATATTGATATATATATTAGTAGTAATTCAGTGATTATTGCAGATATGAGTATAATATGTTTATCTTTAAGATGAGGAGATCATTTCATTTTTAATTTGGATAAGCAGCATATTATGGCCAAATCTTATCAATAATTAATCAAAGGGTTAAGGAACAAATTTACCAACAAAGTTTTAAGGAAGAAGTACCTGACACAATTATGTTTTGAAGAGGGCAAAATTACATATAAGGAATTAAAAGTGGAGCATCCAGTGCAAAACCATTAATTTGACCTAACGGTGTTAGGGGTTTTTCTCTCTTATAATTTAATATCGTTTGATCAAATTTAATGGTTGTCTGTTGAATGCTCCACTTTTAATTCTTTATATGTATTTTTGTGCTCTTTAAAATATAATTGTGCCAAATGCTCATTTCTTAAAACTTTGTTGGTAAATTTGTTTCTTAACCCATTAGTCAAAATCAAACAGTAATATATGTACAAAAATATAGAAAGCAAGGGAGGATTTTTTAAAAAAGTTGAATAATAAATAAGACAACAAATCGTTAACTTTTGAGACAAAATAGCAAACACATACATTAACATTTATCAATAAATTAGTGCTCATCTCAGAAGTGAGTGTCATATGTTCATCTTTAAGATAAAAACTAAGATGATTCATATTTAATTTGAATCATGCAAACTAAGTAACAAATAGTTCCAGCTGAACTACGTGTATTTTGATCTTTATTACAAAATATATAGGACTTGACCAAGCCGATTTTGTAAATAAATAAATTAGTTTTTTCCAAATTTTTTCATTTTTTCTTTATTTTTGCATGCGATTGAAAACATAATTAAAAAAATAAATTCAAAGCTTCTACCAAAAAAACAAACAAGTTCAAGGCGGGGTCTATTTTTTGCAGTCAACTAAAGTTAACCGTATCTGTTTAATTTGTCAAAAACAAAAAAAAACAAAAAAAAAACAAAAAAAAACAAAAGGCTTACAGTTTCTAATATATACAATGAACAAGCATTAACTCCTCCTCGTGATATGCGTGATACATATAATCAATGCATAAATTAGTGTCTCCATTACCAACTATAGGCATATCAATTTGTATGATATCAAATGTTTTTGGGGGAAAACCTCTCTAGTTTGGATATATTATTAAAAGAGATATTCTTATCTCAATGTCTTTGGCATGTGCTTGTACTCAAAATGTCAATGGTATATTTTTAAGAAAGTAAATAATCATAATATTCGCTAACTTGTATGTATTGTATTCCTTCTAATCATTTTCATAAGTGACAATTATCTAAATCATGCAAATGAAACTATCGGTTAAAATTTTGCATGGTTTGACTGCCTATATGTAAACACAGGCTTTAGTAGATGTAAACCCACATAAAAAATTATTGCCCTTGACTTTTATTTATAATCATAACAAATGAAAGAGAAATTGGAACAGGAATTGCCACTGCCACCTACAGGAAAAAATGTATTCTTGCAACGCACCTCTGTTGAAACTAATAGAATAACCAAGCAAGCAAGAGTCAAAAACTAATAAATGATATGTTAAGCTCACTTTCATGAGTAATTTGTGTTGTGTGCCAACTACATTAATCCATATCATTGCGATTTCGGTTGAGAACAAACGTGTAGAAAACCAAATGCTGGGAAGCTTTATTACCTAATCAAAGATTATTAGAGCATCACCATCGAGTAGTTAAGAAAATGAAGAGGGCTGAAAGGATGGTGTTTGTCCAAATAAGTATCAAGCAAATACATAGTGGACGATAAATATTGCGTCCACACTTCAAAGTTTACTCTTCAAATTATGATTAATAACTATTCTCTCTAGTTCTTAACATAAGAGCTAATTAATTTTTTTAGAAAAAAATTAAGGAAACTAAATAAGTTATATTAAAGTATCGATATTAATTGTTTTTCTTCAAACTAATTTGCAAACTTATAAACTGATATACTACTATAATCTAATGTTTCATAATATATACTACGAATAAGTAGCTTATTTAACTTCTTTAATCAATCCAAAAAAAGCAATTGATTTTTATATTAAGGACAAGAAGCAATATATTTCAATTTCGCTTGAAGCAAAGACAAGAGAGACAGTGGGAAAGAATCATTTGCACGTCAAAGAGTTTTCATCATGGAGTTACCACAATAAAAGAAAGATCGTACCCTATTCGTTAATTTCAGAATAAAAAATATAATAGAAACATAGATTTTGTTTCATACCAATCTTCTGGATGAAAAGAAAAATGCAATACCTTCAACAAAGGGAGAATAAAAGACTTCTGCATGATATATTTTTGTTCATGTAGTGAGGACAAAAAAAATAACAAAGTTCCATACCTAATATTGTCAAATAAAAATTTAATGACTCCAAGAACAAAAGGATCAATAAGTAGTACTCATTCCACTCTACTGCACACTTTGTTCAATTCAGTTTATTAATCAGTAAAACAATGGCATTAAGCTTATGCAACCCACTCCGTGTACTTGCAGACAATCTTCAAACTGCTGCAAACTTGGCTCTACATAAAATAAGCAACTGGATAATATTATCCAACAATTCAACTATAAAAATATGGGGATGTTTACCATAAAGTTGCATACCAATCATGGTTAATGCTCAATGGAATATCATTAAAAGTTGCACTGGCGAAGCATAAGGCCCAATAGATTTTAAACATAAATTTCTCACCGATAAGAGGACCCATAGTCAGGAAAAACTTGATAGTTAGCCCATTTGATCCTTCTTTCATGGAATAAGAAACACAACAACCTCACCATAATAATGAGTAAATCCAATTACTTTAACCTGCAACACATATCCTGCAACACATATCGCATAAGATATTTAAAAATCTGATTCCCCAACATTGAGAATGTCATGTCATTAGTGTTCAAAGTTGGACTTCACACTTGTGCAACACTTCAAGCTAAGATTTTGATTCTGATGAGGTATTGTTGCTTGAGCATCTTGTGTATAAAAATATTAATTTATGCTCTCTCTGTTTATATTTTTATCATCACAAAACACTTACCAAGAAAATTTGCTTCAACATCAACCAACGCTAGAAGTACATAATAGTACCATTTTGCCTGTAAAAATACCATATGAAGTCAATGAACCCGTCTATAAATATTTGATATAAGATGGAAACAGTGAGTAAAAATAGCAGGTCGATATCCAGTATATCTCAGCTTAAGATGTGCTCCACAACATCTCCAAAAGAGATGCTTCACTTTATAATGCCAAAAGATGCTTGAGTATAGCTCAAAGTAAATAGACTAAATAATCATTTTGAAAAGTTTTTCGCTTGTCAGTATTCAAATTCTTACTTTATGTTCAAAACCAACAAAGTTAGAACTTGATTCAAATTTCAATCGCAATAAATTCAAAAATCATAATGTCAACATGTAATGGCTATAAATTCAAAATCATGGAGCATGGAGTATAACCTTGAGTGGCTGGCTTCGGTAAAGTACAGTACTCCCATAAACAATCGCCAATAACAAATAATTCAGAAAAGATTGTGAAGTTGGTGCATCAATTCCTATCAACCAAAAAAGGGACAAAATTTGTGATAGGTATTCCAATAGTTTGGGCCAGAAACAGAGAATTCAAATCATGAAAGAGTTGGCAGTATCCCCGTATCAAAAGCCACAGCCTAATAATTGGCAAGAAGACACTCAGACAATACAAAATAGCATTCAATAACCAAAAACAGCTGCGTAACAACAATAAGGAACCCAACAAAACTGAACAAACTGCCAATCATATTGACAAATATGTCCTGTAGAAAGTGATGAAGGTTTCAGCTAGGAAATGAAAATGCCCGTAATATATCAGAGATATCAACTGACTTGCCATCACTTACATGAAAGGATGTTGAGAATTACACATCAATTATTATCCTAAACTGATACCATAATTATCAGAAGTTCAGTACTGCCAACAGTTGACATTCATGGCTACCAGTAACTTCACCAGAAGATTTATTCAATAGAATTATAAAGATTTAGCATATAGAAAAGTAAAAAAAACTCTTTTGGCCAACTCTGAAGATGCGAAGCCTGTGGCACTGATCAGTAGAGATAGAAACTGTCCCAACCCGAGGCCTATCAAAGTTTTTCTGGTCCATAACCGCTTAAAATTGAACATCGTCTAATATTCTCGTATGCTGCAACCAGAAAGAAACAACTACAAGAAACAATACAAATTTGAATTGCTCATATCAAGGGAGATGAGCTTCTTGGGATATCCACAATTCCTCTCATAGAGGTCGAAATGAATTGTTCAACATAGGAAAGAAGGCCACAAAAGGGGATGCATAGAGAGATAGGATAGAGAAATGAAGAAATTGATATCCCCATAGAATCAAGAGAGAGGGTTGACATGGGAAAATGACTATCTTGAAGAATCGTCTCAAACTTCTCGTAGTCACCATGGCATGCTTGTCTCTGCCTCCCCACCATCGCCGACAACCTTATCGTTGCTTCTCTATCGTGTTGGAATACATCATGCTAATTACTAATTACATCACATTAAACATAGCACAACATATTCTACAAGTTATAGCGGAAGACTTTATAAATACCTCTCGTCATAGCTTTTCTCTGATCAGGAGGAGTTCACGAACACTGAGAAAATAAGACTGCAAAATAGAACGAGTTAGAAGAAAGAATTGACAGGTAACTCTTCTGACTGACCATAAGGCACAGTGATGGCAACTGGTGTGAGAGCCGTTGCCAGTCAGGGAACCTCAAAAAGCAGCTAGGGTTTTCACTCGTACGCTCAATTTAGACGGCTGTAATCCTTAATCTTTTATTTCACCATCAGAAATAAAATAAATAGCCAGTCTGTTATTACCCTAATCTTGTAGTTGGGCCTAGATCTGACTAACGGGTTACACTCAGGATATTTTAATTAACCTAATTAATAACTAATAAATATATTATATTAATAATTAAAATATCTCACATTCTCCCACTTGGCCCGTATCTAAATGTCAGTCACCCTTTCCAGATTAAACTAAGGCTATGCTGCAAGAATCATGGCGATAAGTCCTCTTAGGCTGAGTATTACCTTCCATGTATTACATGCAACACCCTTACTTAATGGGTATAACCTTATGAATTTACCAATGTTTATTCGGTTCCAAATTCAGTGTTTATTAGTCTCATCAACAGAATGTATACAGATAATGATAGAGATAATAAACCATAAAGTCAATTTCATTGCATACCTCTTCTATATAAATGAAGGCTTAACCCCCATCTGAGGGACGTGTAACACAGAAGCATTCGGTTTCATTCCCTTAGTCAAAGGATCAGCTAGCATGTCCTTTGTATTGATATGATCAACCGAAATTTCACTATTTGCAATTCTCTCTTTTAAACTTAGGAATTTCAGTTCGACCCACCGGCTTCGACTTCCACTCCTTTTGTTATTTGCAATGGCTACTGCGGCTGTGTTATCACAGTACATTCTGATTGGCTTATAGATTGAGTCTACAATCTTAAGACTAGCAACGAAATTCCTTATCCAGATCGCTTGTGAACTTGCCTCAAAACACGCTATGTAATCAGCATCACAAGTAGAAGGAGCTGTAAGTGTTTGTTTTGTACTTTTCCATGATATAGCTCCATCTGCTAGTAGGAAGATGTAACTAGTAGTAGACTTGTTTGTGTCTAAACATCCTCCTAGATCAGAGTCTGAGTAACCAACCACTTCCAGGTCATCTGTTCTTCTATATGTGAGCATATAGTGCTTAGTACCTTGTAGGTATCTAAACACTTTCTTTGCAGTTGTCCAATGTGCTTCCCCTGGATTGCTTTGGTACCTTCCCAACATGCCAATAGTGAAAGCTATATCAGGTCTTGTGTAAACCTGTGCATACATCAAGCTTCCCACTGCTGATGCATATGGGACCCTTTCCATTTGCTTTCTTTGGAGCTCATTTTGAGGACATTGACCTAGACTAAACTTGTCCCCTTTCTCAAGAGGAGCTACGTTAGCTGAACAATTTTGCATCCTGAATCGTTCAAGAACTTTGTTGATATAGGTTTGTTGAGACAAGCCTAAAATGCCTTGAGCTCTATCCCTGTGGATCTTGATGTCAATGACATAAGACGCCTCACCCATATCCTTCATGTCAAAGTTCTCGCACAAAAACTGTTTCACCTCACGTAATAGTCCTAGATCGCTGGTTGTAAGTAGTATGTCATCGACATATAAAACCAGAAATATGATCTTCCTCCCACTAACCTTGTGGTATATGCATTCATCCATGATGTTCTCATCGAATCCAAATGATGTGATTACCTCATGGAACTTCAAGTACCACTGTCGTGAGGCTTGCTTCAAGCCATAGATCAATTTCTTCAACTTGCATACCAGATGTTCCTTATCCTTTACAACAAATCCCTCAGGTTGTTTCATGTAGACTTCTTCCTCAAGGACCCCATTGAGGAATGCAGTCTTAACATCCATTTGGTGCAACTCTAGATCAAAATGTGCGACTAATGCCATGATTATGCGGAAAGAGTATTTCGTTGATACAGGAGAAAAGGTTTCCCTTTAGTCGACACCTTCCACTTGTGTGAAGACCTTGGCAACCAACCTAGCCTTGTATCGATCAATGTTACCTTGTGAGTCTCTTTTGGTTTTGTAAACACATTTACAGCCAATAGCTTTAGACCCACTTGGTAACTCCACAAGATCCCATACATTATTGTTTGCCATGGAATTCATTTCTTCAGTCATAGCATCATGCCACAACTTAGAGTTCTCACCCTTAACAGCCTGAGTAAATGTTAATGGATCATCTTCAATGCTAATATCACAATCAGTCTGAATAGAGTACACCACGTAGTCACTAGGCAATGCTGGCCTTCTTTCTCTAGTTGATCTTCTTAATTCAACCTCTTTGGTTGGTTCAGATTGTTCATTCGGGACATCCTCCACCATAACTTGTCTTGGTTCTCCATGTGTGGGAGGTGGATAAATCTGAACAAAACCTTCACGACGTAAATCAGGGGTTACTTCCATATGATCATTGTTTGTTTGATCACTCCCACTAATCACGTCATTTTCAAGAAAAACAGCATTCCTAGATTCTATAAAACTTGCAGAAGGTGAAGGACAATAGAACCTATAACCCTTAGTCATACATGGATAGCCTACAAAGTAAGCTCTAATGGTTTTAGGATCTAGTTTCTTTTCTTGTGGATTGTACAGTCTTACTTCCGCAGGACAGCCCCATACTTTAAGGTGTCTTAAGCTGGGTTTCCATCCTTTCCAGATTTCAAAGGGTGTTTTTGGCACTGCCTTTGTTAAAACCTTGTTTAATAAGTACATAGCTGTCTTAAGTGCCTCCTTCCACAAGGATGTTGGTAGTTTGGAGCCATTCATTATGCTCCTAACCATGTTTAGCAAGGTCCTATTTCTCCTTTCTGCTACACCATTCATATCTGGTGAGCCAGGCATGGTATATTGTGCAACTATACCATGCTCCCGAAGAAAATCAGCAAAGGGACCTGGCGCTTGTCCTTCACTAGTGTACCTACCGTAGTACTCACCACCTCTATCGGATCTCACGATCTTTATTGGTTTCCCAAATTTTTTTTCTACTTCAGCTTTATATTCCTTAAAGGCATCTAGTGCCTCGCTTTTATTATCAAGCAAGTAGATATAAGTATATCGCGAGTAATCATCAATAAAAGTGATAAAGTATTTTTGACTGTTTGCGGATAAGTCAAGACAACAAATATCAGTATGTATAATTTCAAGTAAATCAGAACTTCTTTTAGCTCCCTTTTGTGACTTATTGGTCTGCTTTCCCCTTATGCAGTCCACACAAGTATCAAATTCTGAATGGTCTAAAGATGGAAGGATTCCATCTTTAGTTAACCTTTTGATCCTGTCAATAGATATATGTCCTAATGTCCTATGCCACAAGCTAATAGAATTCTCATCAATGATACTTTGTCTAATACCATGCATAACAGAAAAAACTTCAGGCGGTTCAGGAATTATTTTAAACAAATCATCAATCATAACAACCCTTGCAATTGGAAAATAGTCCTTACTGAAATACATCAAGTCCTTTTGCAAATAAATACCATAATTCAAAGGAATGAGTTTTGACATAGAAATCAAGTTTCTCATATAACTAGGAATGTAAAAACAATTCAAAAGATCCAGCACGATTTTATTTGGGAAAACAATTCTAAAAGTTCCAATTACTTCGACCGAATCTCCTTTCCCACTTCCTGAAAGGACACGTGCTTCATTGGGAAGTGGAGGCCTGGTTGTTAGAAATCCCTGCATGGTAGTAGAAATATGGATCATTGAACCTGTATCGATCCACCAAGTATCATTACTAGTGCTAATATGATGAGCTTCTAAAGCTAAACTTGAAATATACATACCTTTACGCTCTAACCATGCCTTCCTCTTCAGGCACTCATCCTTCATGTGCCCTTTCTTCTTGTAGAAGAAGCAAATAGCTTCAGTTTTCTTAATGGATGGCACAACAGGAATCTTTCTCTTCTTTTCTGCTAGTCCTTGTTGCCCCTAGCACCATTCCTGTTGGAACTTTCAGCCAAATGAGCTGCCCTAGGTACCTCCCTACCACTCATTTGAAGCCTAGTTTCCTCCTGAACACACATGGACAGCAGTTCGTCAATTGTCCATTTTTCCCTATGTGTGTTATAGGAGACCTTAAAGGCCTCATAATGAGAAGGAAGGGAGTTCAGTACCAGATGCACTAGGAACTGCTCTGTTGGTTCCATGTCAAAGGCCCTCAGCTGAGAGGACAAGTCTCTCATCTTCATGATATGTTGTCTGACTCTATTAGTACCTGTCAGCTTCACGGCACACAGCTTTGACATGATAGAACCACCCATCTGTTTGTCAGTTGGCTTAAACTGTTTGTCCACAGCTTCTAGAAACTCCTTAGTAGTTTCACATTTGGGAATTGCTCCCCTAATACTTCTATAGATCCTTGTCTTAATATATGACATGCACATGCGATTGTAGTGCTCCCAGCACTCCTGATAGTCAATTTCATCTTTAGTTGACCTGTCAGTTCGTTTGGGAGGTCTAGGTTTCTCCATAACAAAATGCATGTGCAGCATATCAATCTGCAAAGTTATGTCCTCTCTCCATTCAAGGTAATTAGTACCATCCAGTACAATTTTGCTAGTAGTGTCAGCAAAAAGATTAGGGAAAGTAGTATGTACTGCAATTTAAAAACTTAAATTAGCTCACAAGATAAATATTTGAGACAATCACGAATTCTGTGCCTTTTATATGCATGTTATGCACTAATGGAAACATGCAGTATATATAAATGTGTATCACTAAATTCTACCTGTGGGCAAAGAATCTAGCATTGCATGCATTTATCTCAAATTGGTGGGCCTAGAGTGTATAATTTACATTTCCTAATACACGTGGGCAACTTAGAAAATATAAGACCAAACTATCCCACCCTAATTAAATATATAATCATAACCGTCTACCTGTGGGCAAAGAACAATTACAATTAGATATTTTATAAGTTCCATTCTGTGATCAAGTTGCATGCAAAACTAAAGGATGCTGTGGCTATTCCTTGAAAAAGTAGCATGCTAGTCACAAATATCATTTAAGTGCAGGTAAATCAAAATATGCACATCATAATGGAGAGATTAATCAATTTAATAAATCCAGTAAATAATTAATTAAATCGCTCCCACTGTTTTATGTATTCAAAATTGTTTAAATAATTAATTTTGGCACCATTCAACTCAAATTTCAATTTTTTGCAAAATTTTTGAAATGTTAAATAATTGTCTAAAGCTATTTTCAAGATGTTAGACAATTAATTAACTCATGAAAACAATTTTACAAATTTTCCAGTATGTGAAAATGCCAAAATTAACCACTGTCACTAATTTAAACAATTTAAAGTCATTAATTAGAAAAATACATAAAACAGAAAAGTATTTAATTAAACAGTGAGGAAATGGTTTAAGAAAAAGCCCAAAATGTTTTCTGGAATTTTAAAAACCATAGCCCAGAAGAACCAAAAACGAATAGGCCCAATGTTTGTTTCTGGAAAGTTCATCATTATTGTTTGGTCCAGAAAAAAAAACAAAAAAAAATAATATAAGGCCCAGAAAAACCAAAAACCGTCACTGTTCAATTAAACAAAAAACTTTTTTTTTTGTTTCGGCCCAGAACGCTTCATCATGCAAAAACCAAAAAAAAAAATACAGAAGCCCAGCTGCGTCGGCCCAGAATGTGCGTTCGGCCCGCTGACTGGATAAGTGAAACGCTGCGTTTCACTTAAGGGCTGAACGACGCCGTTTCGAGCGTGTGGGAGGGGCGCTTCTGCAAGGCCCGAAACGGCGACGTTTTGAGGGACTCAAAATGCCGTCATTTGGGTCATCTTCCCCACCCGTTTTGCTGTAGCCCTACCCGACCCGACCCAAGCGCAACCCGGTAAGGGTGCTGAGACCCGCGACCTCAGGCGGTGCTCTTTCCGGCGATCGGAGGCTCAGAACGGCGTCCTTAATGGCGGATCTCTTCAGGAAATCCAACAAAATGCAAGGAAACATAGATTTATCCCATAAAACAGCGATCAAATGCAAGATTTCGAAACAAATTTTTTTTTTGTTCAGATTCAAAATGAGAACCGGAGGTTCCGACGATGAATACAGCGATAATCATCGAAGCACAAACAAGAAAACAACCCAGATGATGATTTGCATACATGAATCATGAAACGAAAAACAGAAATGATTTGCAAAGAATCGATGAGCATGAATCAGAAGCAGTCGATGAGTAAAATTCTAGATACATCGAAAATTTAATCAAAAGCCAAAAGCGGATCCTTTGAAAAATAGTAATAATCAGCAACCATAGATTCACAGATTCCAGCAACCATAGATTCACAGATCGATTGAAAGCACAGTACTCTTTAAACGCAAATCAAAACAATAACTGTGATCTCTGATTTAAAATATGGAACCCGTATAAAAATATTACGGTAACTCATTAAATTCCATAGATAAATCATCCCCGATCAAAGAAAAACAGGCAGAGAATCAGAGAACCAGGCTCTAATACCACATGTTGGAATACATCATGCTAATTACTAATTACATCACATTAAACATAACACAACATATTCTACAAGTTACAGCGGAAGACTTTATAAATACCTCTCGCCATAGCTTTTCTCTGATCAGGAGGAGTTCACGAACACTGAGAAAATAAGACTATAAAATAGAAAGAGTCAGAAGAAAGAATTGACAGGTAACTCTTCTGACTGACCGTAAGGCACAGTGATGGCAACTGGTGTGAGAGCCGTCGCTAGTCAGGGAACCTCAAAGAGCAGTTAGGGTTTTCACTCATACGCTCAGTTTAGACGGCTGTAATCCTTAATCTTTTATTTCACCATCAGAAATAAAATAAATAACCAGTCTGTTATTACCCTAATCCTGTAGTTGGGCCTAGATCTGACTAACGGGCTACACTCAGGATATTTTAATTAACCTAATTAATAACTAATAAATATATTATATTAATAATTAAAATATCTCACATATCGGAGTCGTCACCAAAACTGCCTACGATCCCTCCAATCTAGGGTAAACTTATGCCATGTAAAGAAAGAGAACGAAGGTATGAAGAGAGGGGAAAGAAGAGAGATGCCAAGAACCAAAATCACATCTGGTATGAAGTGGCTCTCAAAGAAGAAGATAAGCGGCCATTGGTCACTCCACGCTTGTTTGCCTCTCAAGATCCCTCAAAAAGAAGAAAAGGAAGACCTTGATGGAGGGCGAGAAAAGGAGAGACAAGAAGATTCAGCAGCTCAGGTGGAAAGATTAGAAGGAAGGGGAGAGAATATGAATGGTAGAGCTTTAGGATACGATATTATTATTTTGAAATAAGAAATTTAAAATATGAGTCAAAATTTAACTTTTGAAACATTCACACATCTTTATAATAAAAGGGTCTCAAGATTCAATGTTTTTGTTTTAAAAGTGTGGCTTGCATGGAGTCCGAACATGACACAAAGTCCACAGTGATACAGATTTATTATTATAGAGGGATCCTTGAACCTATTTCTTCTTTCATAAACCATCATTTCCATCATTTTAAAGTGACTTCTCAAGATTTAATTTTTTTCCTCAAAACTATTTTTCACAATTCCTTTTGAATTCGTTTCCATGGAAAATTGAATTCTCTAATCACAGATGCAACATCCTAACACACACACACACACACACACACACCCCCCTCTAATTTAGAATATATTTACAACAACAATAATAATATATGGTAATATAAAATGATTATATTAAATTGATTATTATAAGTATAACAAGAAGATAAATGATTTTTATAAGTTTAACAAGAAGATAAATACGTATGTATATTTTTGTTTCACATGTATAAATATATTCACACATACACACACACATATTATTTAGGGAATTATATATCCTTGTCTTATTTAAAGATTGAGTGGAAACATGTAAATAACCTATGCACAATAAGTAATGGGAGAATTACACTTAGGTCCCATGGAAGAAAAAAAAGGAAAAAATGGTCCCTGTAGATTGCAAAATGAAAAAATGGTCCCATTAACAACTCCAGGAGCCTGTATTGACAACTCTATGGGACCATTTTTTCATTTTGCAATCTATAGGGACCATTTTTTCATTTCTTCTCTTCTTTAGGACTTAAATACAATTCTCCCATAAGTAATTAGAATGACATCAATATGATGCATATGGAAAAGCATGGCTAGGTAACAACTGATGTCATAGCTTTTTTCCTAGAAGATGTCATAGCATGAGACTTAGAAAACTGGAGAGAAAAAGTAATAAACGGGATGATAACCTTGGGATCTGTTTGGTACGATAGATTTTGAGAGGAGAGGGGAGAGAAAACTTTTAGGAGTTAAATTTAAACAAAATTGGAGAAGTGGATTTAAAAAATTTAGTAAAACTAAGATGTAAGATAAAAGAATAAAAAAATAAAAAATTTTAGGGAGAATGACGGAAAAGAAACTTGAAAATTGGGAAATGACAGATGGATTTTTTTTACTAAAAGTTGATTAGAAAATGTAAAAACGTGATAAGGAATTTCTAACTTTTTCCCCCCCAATTTTTAGGTTCCTTTTTCATCATTTTCCCAAAACTTTAACCCCACTTTTTTTTTTTTAAAATCCAACTCAAAAAGTAAAAAATTTTCTCCCCTCTTCTCATACCAAACAAGCCCTAAAGTAAATATAACAATAAGCATAGGTTGTCAAATAATTGAATGCAATAAAGCTTTTCCATCAAACAATAATTTGACAGCCATGTATATAATTGAATTGGCATCGGAGTTGGTGGTTTTGGCCCTGAGAAGGTGAAAGAGAGTTTTTTGTGAGCGAAATTGAAACCCTCCGGCGCCACACAACTGAACTCAAGCCAAGCAAAACCCTAAACTAGCGAGATGGCTAACTTTGCAGTTTTCACTCAAATTATTGTCATTATTATTTATTTTTTTAACATGCTCTAAAATTAATTTACTTTTTTTTGCCAAAAAATTAGTTTACTTTTTACATCTTCAGCTTGAACTTCTCCAATTTTAAATCATACATTAAATTCAAACCATTAATTTCATTAAGAATACTCTAAAAAGATATTTTTAAATTAAAGTTTATCAATAAATAAATTTTATTTACTAGTCTACCATTCAATATACTACATTTTTTTTTTTTTTGGCTACAATTATTTTGAAGAATTTGAAGACTCTTCGTACTAAGTGATAGTACTGTGTTATTCTATAATTTGATTTTGACTAGTTAATTCTTTTCACATTTATTTACTTTCTTATTGGATTAAACAATGCGATAAAGTGTCAAATTAAATTGTTGTGTGCATACTTCTGTAAACACCAATGAGTATTTTGTGTGAATTGTGTTAGGACGAGATTATGGATGCTCAAATATATATATATATATATATATTAATTGCATAACAAGGCAGAGCCCAAATAATAATAGAATCCCATATGAATTGTAATTGCATATCTATTTATGGAAGTCTATTGTGTACTTTCTGTAAACACCAGGACTCTTTTAGCAATGTCACACCAGTTAATAGACCCCAAAACTCAGCTTCTCCTGGGCTGCATCTACCAATTTTCCTGGAGAATCCCCCTAACCACCTTTCAAAATGATCCCTAAAAACTCGTTCAAACCCAGCTTCCTTCCCTTTCACAGCCCTATCAATGTTCAATTTAATCTATCCCTTTGGTGGCCTTTCCCAGGCAATTTCCATTCCTAACATCTTCTGTTTATTCTTAACTTCTAACGCTTCTTTCAAATATTTATTTTTATCCGCATAAATTTTGTCATATAATGTTATTGTAGGGTTTCAAATATATTTTCTACTTAATTAGCAATTGGAAATTATTAGCTAAAATTTATTTATTTAATATTACTTGTATTTTTTCGTAATGCACAAAAACCGAAAGATCAAGGCTCAAGCCCAATCAAGCTAGATGAATTTACAATGGGAAAAAGGCAGAAACATACTGTTAAAAAAGGTAAAATCACATGATTGTCATGTGTTGATGGAAAATTTTACTGTTAAACCAGATGATTGTCATGTGTTGATGGAAAACTTTACTCTAATAACAAAACGAGGTATTTTAGCTGATGAGGTGCGAGCCAGTCTTAAATCACATGATTGTCATGTGTTGATGGAAAACTTTACTCCGATAACAATACGAGGTATTTTAGCTGATGAGATGCAAGCCATGATCATGAAGCTATGTTTGTTCTTCAAGTCATTGTGTAATAAAGTGATTAACCCCAAGAAATTGTCCCAGTTACAAACCCGGATTGTGAGTAACTTGTGTGAGCTAGAGATGAATTTTCCTCCAGATTTCTTTGACATAATGATGCATCTAACTTTACTGTTCACATGGTTAAAGAGGTACAACTATATGGCACAATCTATATGAGATGGATGTATCCAGTTGAGTGCAAGATCAAGGACTTTAAAGGGTATATGAAAAACGGGAGTCGACAAGAGAGTTGCATTGTTGAACGGTCCATTTGTGAAGAGGCTACTGAATTTTATACTAATTACTTATAAGATGTATGTGATATTGGCCTTCTAGTATCTCGATATGAAGAAATGACATCTGGACAAGGGTTGATTGTAACATCCTAACTTTTATTCACCAATATACATTGTAAATATGTGGAAATATTCAATAAAAGGGAAGAGTGAATTTTGGAGGATGTGATTTTAATTTGTTGCCAGTGAGAATTCTTGGTGAGGCAGTGAGTTTGTCATGTGGTTTTGGATGACCAAATCATGAACAAAAATTATGAAATTTTACAAGATGAAAGTAGACATCATAAGCTTTAATTTGATAGGTCATGTGTAATTTTGGGAACTTTATGTGAAAATTTATGAATATTTGAAGATAGCCCAGGAAAACTGCCTATTCTCTAGAATAACATCCAAAGAAATTAATTTTGGGAATCTTGTGCTTCTAAATGGTAAAAGGATGTATTTTTCCTTAAAACTAGACTAAATATGGGTTCCATAGCCTTTAAAATTACTCCAATACGATATCTACAAATTTAGTTATGATTTTTTAAAGTTTGGGCAGAAAATCTACCAGAAAATCAGAAAATGAAAAGAAAATGTAATGACAAACTTGTAATTTTGCCAAAAAAGTACCAAATTAATTATTTTACGATTAATTGAATTTAGTTTCAATTAATTAATGAAAATAAAGGGGAAAATATACTTGGAGTATTTTGGTCAAATAAATCTGAATTTATGGACAATTGGAGCAAAAGTGCACATTTGACTAAAATTGTGACTTAAGTTGTACATGTAACTTGAACAAGTTGTGAAGCCAAATTGGACCAAAGAGAAGGACCATTGGGACGCCATCTCATGTAGCAAGAGAGGGGAGAAGTAGTTTCATATCAATTGGGCTTTGGGATATTAAATTACATGTACATAAAAGTTGAAATTTGGTATTTTTGGAAATTGCTAAATATGACATGAGTAAGTAATATCATGACATAAGCATAATGTCTTAAAGCAAATTTCCTTATCTTTTTCAGCCATTTCCATCACCCTTTACATTAAAGAGAGAGAGAGAGAGATAGAGTTGAAAGAGTTTAGAGAGAGAACGAGGAAGAAAACTAATGAGGTAGGTCGATTTCTTCAGTGAATTCGTTCCTAATTTGTATAATTCTTCTCTTAAGCTCTTCTTCTATGCAATTTAAGGTGTTGGAAGCTCAAATTTCTTTGTTGTAAAGAGCTAGGGTTTCATCCTAAAGGGGAACAACTAGAGGAGGTGAAAGGTAACTTCCAAACCTTCGAATATTGATTGTTCTGGCTATTGTGAGTAGTTTAATTGGTGAAATTTCGCCAGATTGTCTTTGATTTTGAATTTGGGAAATGTGTTGTTGGAAATATTGTGCTACCAAAATTGGGATTAAATGGTAGTTATAATGTAACTAAATAGTTAATAAAGTGATTAGGAGTAGAAAGGATTATGTTTGTGGCATCAGAATCGAAAAACTCCAATTTTCTATAAAATCCTGTAAGTTTTGGACAGAACTAGATGGAGGGGTTAGAGTGAGATTTTTGATGTTTTGATGATTCCATTGAGTTCAGAAGGGAAAGTTAGATAGGGTTACAGTTGATCACTTTTTCAGAAAAGCCTGTAAAAGCATAATTATGAAAACACTCATAAAAGCCAAAAAGCGGGGTTGCCAAGGGTATATCTATCTTTTGACAGTGAATTTGATAATTCTAAGTCACACAAATGGATTCCTTGGGTGAAAGTATGTCAGAATAGCTCCAGTCAAAATTTCGGGAAAATCACGGTCGGACCGGGTATGATAGGGTCGGGCTGGGTCCCTGAGGGCATCTTAGTATATTCCATAGTAGGCTAATATAACCACTGCAAACACATTGGAAGTGTCTAAAATGGTACATGAATGGGTTTTAACCTAATTCTTGTATATTTAATATTTTAGGATCGAGTTAGGAGCCTAAGTTTGGCATGTTTTTCGAGGCAATCAAAACAAGGTGAAAGAGACTTGAGATAGGGACATTATCCTTCATACATCATGCTGTAGTTCATATGATTATGTGGTTGCCATTGTATGTGCTTTTATTATTCAACATGGTTTTCCTAGAAGAGGCAGTTAGTACTGAAAGTGCACTTACACCTGGGTTTTGGGTAAGAATCCAACTGGTGTATGATTAGTGGGGCAGGAGCCCTACTCATGTATACATGATGATGATGTTTTATATTGTTCATTAATTGGTGCATACATGGTGCATATAATATTTACTTATCGCATTTTATGTAAACGATGGTATGTTTCTACTGGGATTCCTTAGAATCTCACCCCTTTTCTAGATAAAACTATCTTAGCAAGTGCCAGTGGCTTGAAAGGCAAGGACGTAGATACAGGAAACTACGGGAACATTTTTTGAGGCGAAGATCGTGGTTATACATAGTCTGTATTAGGAATATTTTTTTTGGATATTCTGTACATATTTGTAAAAATGATCAAATTCTGCATGGTTGATTCCGGTCTGTAAACAAATACTTATTATCAGTATATTTGTACTTTTCTGTATGCCTGTGGGACTTGGTCTCTATTCTTTGTATACATCAAAATGGAAATGGGTATTGACGAGCTATCTTTATCTCAAACCAATAGTGGGAGCAAGTATGTCTATATGTGCTTAATAACTCCGCAAAGATTGACGGGTATGTACATATTCATATGACTAAGCTTAAGAGGGAAAACCTCAACAGAGTAGAGATTTGGTATGTCAAAGAACATAATAAACATTTCACAACATAGTTTAAGTAGCATGTGAATGACAAGTACAATTTTGATCATAATTCATGTCCTTAGAAAGTAATATTCTTGGCAAATGGTCCAAACAAACATGTGCTTTCTTTCTCAAGCTATATCATCAATGCATACACCTTCTACACTAAAGAGCAAGATTACTGGAGCAAAATGCAAAATAACGGGGAAATGTTATTGCTAACATCATACATATATCAAGTGCAAAAAAATAAAAATCCTATCTATGAATATGTGATACTTTGGGTTGCCTGAACACTTTTGGAAGTTGGATTACATAGGGTTTCTGGTTTCTATATTTGGGTGCAAGTGGGTTGACAATAATAATGCTTTGAAAGTGGATGAGTTAGGGTTGACAGTTGAATTAGAACAAGCAACGATATAAAGAAGAGCCTTTTATTTTAACTTCTTAAGCTAAACAAGTGTTCTCACTATTCCTAATCCTGCAAAATGAAATTTCTATTATTTTGTTATCAAATAAAACAAATGAAGATTCAGGAGGTGAAGTAAATCCGGCTAGGGATGATCCTTTCCAAGTGACATCACTTGAAACACATTTCAATATGGACAATGCTTTGTCTGTTAGGCATGACTGCAATAAAGGAATTTGGATTTCAAAGAAGGGAAATAGCTTTGCAAATTAAAGAAAATAATTGTTACAAAAAAGAGCATTAAAATTATTAAGACAAGGAGAAGAAAAAGGGGCACTTGATCATGTAAATTCCCTTACATTTGTTGCTTGATTTAATTATGGTTTGTGTTAATCATTGTTTGATTTAAATCATCTTAATGATGTTCTTGTTTTGATTTGTTTGTCAACTTGTTATAGATAAGTCTTCCTTCTGATACGTGGTTCCAGTAGTGATGGTCATCCACTGTTTGGTGTATAGATATGTAGCTCACTATGTACATGCACTTCATCCATATTGTTATTGATGTATTGAAAATTTTATATATACTACTAAATGATTTGTTGTAATTTTTTGTCACTTGTTGGAATTGATTATTTTGTATATATATGTTGTTTCTATAGGTAATTTTGCAGGGGATAATTGAAAGTCAACCCCCTAATTTTTAAAAAAAAATCAGTCTCACATTCTTCATAGTTATTCACCAATAACTATCAAGTATTACAAAATATATCATGGTTCTCCCATATAACCATCAAGTATCTTAATATATTTTACGGTTATTGACTAATAACCATCAAATAATCTACTTTCAGATGACCAAAATTGTTGTCATATACTTTACAGTTCATCATTTGAACTGTAAAGTATTTGGTAATATATTTCGCAGTTCTTTGTGAATAACTGTTGAATTTGGTTAGTATATTTAAAAGTCATTAACTAAAAACCGTGAAATATAGTACCCTATAAATAATGATTTTATTTAAGCAACCATGAAATATATTGCCTTATAGTTTAGGGTTGACAACCGTAAAATATTTATATTTAGCACTAAGATAATATAGGTAAAAATAATTGTAAAATATAGACATTATTGTAGTAGTATTCCATGAAGACTAGTTTATTTTCAAAGGAACAAACTCTACATTGGATGCTGCAGAGGCATAAAAACCAATGGCTGCCACCACTTCGGGTGATGTTGGAGCATAAAAGAATAATATATATATATAACAAGTGAAATTAGCAATATGTAAATGATAATGATTATAATATATATATATATATTATTGGATTGAATGGAACAATTTTAGCCACAATTGACTAGACCTACTCGTGACAAGAAAGCTCCTTTATGGGTGAATGACTATATTTGCTTAGCTAAAATAGGATTGCAATCTAGTTCTTAGGTAAAATTTAGATATCCTATACATGAGTATGCCTCTTACGCTCACATCTCTTCTAATTATAAGAATTATCTATTGTCTACTGATGTAGTTGTTGAGCGATGTAGCTTGCAAGAAGTCATATAGGATCCAAGGTAGATGGAGGCTATGAGAGAAGAAATGTGAGCCCTAAAGCAGAATGGGACATGGGCATTGTTGACCTCCCAAAGGGTAAATGTGCTATAGGATGCAAGTGGGTCTTTAAGGTAAAATACAAGTTTGATGGTCAGATTGAGAGGTATCAGGCAAGGCTCGTAGCTAAGATCTATAATCAACAAGAAGGAGTAGATTGTTTTGAAATCTTCTCTCTAGTTGTAAAGATGGTGATTCTAAAGCTTGTACTTAAACTTGCAGCAATGTATGGTTGATTTCTTGTTCAAATGGATGTCAATAATATATTCCTATAAGTTGAATTCCAGTGTATATTCAAATTGCACAAGGTTTTGATAATTCTAGAAATAATAAAGTTTTTAAACATCACAAATCCTTGTATGGCCTAAAACAAGATTCTAGGAAGTAGAATGTGAAACCCACAGAGGTTTTAATTAAAGGGGTTTTGTCAAAGTAAGTGAAACTACTCTCTTTTTGTAAAGCAAACATGCAATGCCACCACAGTAGTTTTGGCATATGTGGATGATTTGGTCATCGTAGGTAATGATTTGGTTATACTCATCAAGAATGAGATTAGCCTTCCTATTCATACTCAACAAATATGCAGCCAGCCTTCTTATAGCTTGGTTAATGTGTTCCTCTTAAGGGAGTAGAGGATGTGGACACTACTATAGATAACGCTTTTAATATCCGTTTTTCAGCCCTTTTAATGCCTGAAAACAAAGGGACGTCTATGACATGGGTATGGTAAGGTTATGATATGGTGTCTGTTATAAAAGGGAACCTAAAGTCCCACTTTAGGTATCCCCTCCTCCTAAAAGGACTTTTAAAGGTGTTTTTTTAAAAAAAATTATTTTTGTATTGTTTCACTTGCCAGCAAATAACAGTACAGAAATCATAAAACTACAATATCCTTTACAATGTACACATCCAACAGAAATAAACCACCACTAGCTAATAAACCACCACCACCACAAATAAACCACCTACAGAAACACCAATGGCCAGCAATTTAACCACCACTAACTAATTAAGGCAACATCTAACAAAAATAGTATGGAATCATCCAGTACTAGCTACTTAAAGTGTTTAGTCCTACTACTAATACTATGTGCAATAACCACCACAAAGTGTCAAGAAGTTGTCTACTTCACAACTCAAAACTAATATAAAGCATACTTCACTGATCTATGTGTTGAAGAAGATGTCTAGCCAAAAAAATCTTTGATTAAATTAATGTCTTCATACAAGTAGGCAACTTCATCATCAAAAATCTGCAAATTAGAAAACAAGCTTAGATAAAAATCAATCAAGTGAATGAATTAATTTACAAATTCAATTACAACACAAAAAACATTATCATTTGACAATGAAGAAGCGAACACCTATTGGAACTCAGTTATAATTCCGCTCTGAATGATGTTATACATATAAAGTATAATATAGTACCCGTATTCAATACTGCTTGGTTGTCGAAGATACTATAAATAAAAACAAATGGTTAAAAGTAATAAAGACATATCCAAAATGACTGTTAATGAAAGAACTTGAATTGAAACAACTTCCTTTTGGATAAAACCACTTCAGGTCTCCAATAACTTTACCCTTACATGACTCGCCAAGTATTCTATATGTTTGGGTCGTACTATCATTAAATGAAAATCGACAAAGTAACAATAATTCATTTATGTCAAGAATCAATGAAATAAAAATAAAATAACTTATGTGTTGAAGAAGGAATTTGTTTCTTTGTCTAGCTTTTTACGTAAGGAATCAAACCAATACACTGTGTTGAGGTGTGGAAAAACAACACACAGGCTCCAATGGTAACTATAACAACATATACAGATTAAAATGAAGTTAGATGACAAGACAATTATTTATTAAACATTTTCAATAGACAAAATTAAATTAAAATATGTACCTTTAAACAATTGGTCCTATATAACAACAAAATCTAGTCTGTCCCATTGCGTAGTCCACGCTGCTTGTCCTTGCTTCTAAAGTATTATTATCCCTTGTAGTATTTACAGGATATAATAATCCATATAAATCATGTTTTCCCATGTCGATGCATATGCGGTGGAAGAAGCTATAGTAAAATTAAAATGATGAATGAATTATTGAATGTATGAAACAAAAAAACCACTGCATTAATTGAAGAGAAGAAATGAAAAAAAAAACTCACCAGATTGCCAATTTAACCTATCCTACATCTATCTCCTCCAACTTAATGAACTCCCTAAGATCTTTCCTGTCAATTGTGAAGGGATACTCCAATGTTAGGCCCATAATCCCTGGAGGAATATGCAAGTTGAACTGGGGAATGCCTTTATAGAGTTGTTGTAGTAGTACCAAGTAGGGCCATTTTCCTGCATCTTGCTCATCCTATGAGCACATAAAAACATATTATTAGTAGGATGCCAATAGATTGCAAGTTATCGTAAGGTAGTTCCTATAGTTGGGGCTGTTGTCGCTAAGCCAACAAGATTTTAAGGCAATAATATGAAAGATCCTAATGCTTGACATAGCGTGGCAACCTCTTCATTAGGAACAGGGACGAATGTACCTTCTTCCCCATCTCAAACATATGTTATAGTCACCCTACATAAATGTTGTGGAATTTGCTAATGATAGTGGGTGGTAGCTTTAGTATGAACAAGAGCATCAACAACAGGACTAGTATTAGGGCATCCAAATAGAGGATGGAAGGTTCTCCCAGCCTTGGAGTAGGAAAAGGGTCGCCAGTGGCTCCTCCAGTGGGTTATAACATCTTTTGGTACTGGGGAAGGCCGGAGCCTCCTGGGTTTTATGCTCATCACTGGCCTTCTGTGAATCAAACATATATTTTATTTCAGCTGGTAGCTCTGGCAACAGCTCTTCTCGGAGCTTGTCATGAAGTTTGGCCTTGAGTTCGTGTTCAACATTCTCAAGAATCTTGGCAACAAGCTCCCTACTGGGTTCAGCTTATGACAAATAATGTGAGGCTCGTCCAAAATACTTCACGACACCAACTCCCCCTGGCTCCCCTCGAACACGATTGGGGTGATCTACCTTCCCAATCACCATTGACAAAATGTCCATCCGATCACTTGGAGTGAATGAACCTTGGATACTTTAATCTTAGAGTTCATCTTGTAGCATACAAGTTATCGTAAATGAAAATTAAATACTCCCGATATGAAAATATGTCAAAATTAAATACTTATGTGTAAGGGAGGGCACATGAATGAACCCTAAGGCTATGTTTGATACGTAGTATTGAATTTTGATGGATTGAGATAGGGATTAGGATTGGTATAGGGATTGGGATTGGGTTTGATACTTTAAAAATATGTTTGGTATGAGGTGGTAATTGGAGGGAATGATTTTACTAATATTATTTAATAAACATATATTAATTATAAAATGACACCAATACCCTACCCAAAATCCCAAACAATCAATTGAAGGTCCGTCGCAACAACCACAATTACAATAGCTGCCTCTGCAATTCCTGCAGCTTTTGCCATTTCATCTCTCTGTGATCACAATGCCTTCAGTTCATGTACGGCAATATCTACTATTATCGTAGCAACTTTGGAATTGGTACCCTAACCTTGTTCTTGCCGTCTTAATAGGGAAAAGTGGATGACCCAAAAAATATTTCTTTGACCTGGATTTTTTATTATTTGTTCAGAATGGGAAGATAAATTCAATTGATTTTCATCGCAAGGATGATTTACTTGTTACAGCCAGTGAAGACGACTCAGTGCGGCTCTATGACATTATGCCGCTGGTGAGGAAAAATCGAAGAGGGAGTGATTGTGAGAGAGATTGATTAGGTTAAAATCAGGGTATTTTTGTCTGAAAAAATTTAAATCAAGGGTAATTTTGTCTCTACAATTTTGGAATCCAGGGATTGAAAACACAAAACCAGGGGGAGGTGGCTTTGTAGCAATCCCTCTTTCGTGGCATTCCCAATCCCTGATTATTCATAATCCCTAGTACCAAACTATATATTTTGACTTAATCCCTCACCCAATCCCTATCCCTACCCCCTGTTACTTCGTACCAAACATAGCCTAAGGGTAGGGGAGGGCACATGAATGAGGAATGGAATGATATAAATGTGTTTGTTAGTAGTTCAGTAGGAATTGCCATAATTAAGGGCAAAACGGGAAAAAGGAAAGTTACCAACCAATTGGTCAGTTATCGAAGAGGAAACTCATTAATAATGTAAAGATCAATGGTTAGGATTGAATGATTAATAGGGTGGAATCCTATGTATATGTGTTCATGTGTGCTTTATAAAAGAGGAAACAAGATTTGGACACTTGGCTTCATGAGAGCCTTTGATCAAGGTCAACATTTCAATACTCTTGTCCTCTCTCTTCCCTCTCTAAGTCGGCCAAGAAGGCCTCTTGGGGTCCAAAAATCTACTTCATCATCATCATCTCATCTTCTTTCACTTGCCTCCAATTTTGTCCAAAGCTCAAGAGGAAAGAGAAAGAAGAAAGCTTAAGGTTAGTGCTCTATGTGACCTTGAATGCTCAATTCATCTTCTTTAATGTTGTTCATGGTTATGAGAGCTTTATTGCTATGATTTTAGATTTTTGAAAGAAGGTGTATGAGTACTTGAAGAAATTTAAAAGTTGAGAAATCAAGGAACTACTTTTGGAAAGAGAAAGATGTGAGTATGAGTTGTATTTTGACATATTTATTGTGATGGTTGGTAGAGTTTCAGAATTTGTGAGTTTTGCCCTGATTTTAGTGTGAATGAATTGGATAGTGTATTGTGGTGGAATTTGTGTCATATTGTGTCATTGGAATAATAGATTAGGTTTGGAACCTTGGAAGGAAAATTAGTGCAATTAGGTAATATATGGAAATGTGGTGTCTAAAGCAAAAATTTGCTGTAGAATGTGATTTTGGATGTTTTAGGGTTTCCATGGGTTCCTTGTGTAAAATTGTGTGGTAGTAGTATTGGATAAGAATTTTAGGACCATTATAAGCATATTAGTTAAGGTTTGGAAAATTCTGTCAAAGGAAACTCTACTACATTTTGGCTTCTGATAAAGCCTCACTCGAGTGCTTCAGGGTCTCACTCGAGTGTAGCATCATATTTCCTCTTTTCCTTAAGTTTCAATTGCACTCCTATGTAAAGAAAGTAGAAGTGCATGTTTTCACTTGCGAGTGATCTGGGTTCTCACCCGAGTGCATATGGTATCACTCAAGTGCCCGTGCATTTGGCACGATGAACTTGTGTCTCAAGTTAGCACTCATGGCCAAGTTTTCAAGAGTATAACTTAACACTCGCGGGTGTTAAGCCATTACTAGAGTATTAAGGCTCCTACTCGAGTGCACTTCCCACTTTAGGGTTTTCATTTGCTCTCAGGTAGACACTTCCTATACCTCACTTTGTAGGACTCGGTTGAGCATGTGGCTATCACTCGAGTGTTGATTTTTATGCTAGAGTTCAGCAAACATTTCTTGTGTCTGTTTGTACTCTCTGTCAAGTACTCGCACGAGTAAGCTTTCATGCTCGAGTATAAATCTCATTATCACTTGAGTGAGGCCTTCTTCACTCAAGTGCATGGGTCAAAAATCAATGTTTTTATTTCTAAAAAGGATCTTTGTTGGAGTTTTTCCAACCCTTTAAGGATGTTGTTAGAGGCATTTGTGGTGACCTAAAGAGTTCAAATCATAACCAACTTTATGTGTCATGAAAGTAAGAATTTGGAATAAGGATTAATCCGTCGTCCTTGATTTTGGTTTATAGGGTTTGATATTTGCCCTGCTCATGAGCCATCTGTGCTAGAGCATGCTTGGAAAGAACAAGATAGTGATTCTTTCTCTTATACTATGTGATACATTGTATGGTTGATTTATCATTATTTGTGAGTCTTTCACCTGCGGCTCATCGGTGGTTTCAGTAGGAGGACCGTACCTGTGGGGCGATGGAGATACGGGGGAAGTGACTATGTGGAAGCCATAAGACTATATGTAAAAGCTGAAAGGCTATTTGTGAATCCTTCACCTGTGGCCTATCGGTGTTTCTAGTGGGAGGACCATGCCTGCAGTGCGATGGAGATACAAGGGATGTAACTATGTGATTATGTGTATATGTGATAGCTTGTATGTTGTGTTTCATGCTGCTATGCTACTTGATAATGTCATTGTATGCTTTGTGATTATGTATGGTATGAGTGATTTTTTACTACTGGGATTCTTTTGAATCTCATTCTTTCCATTGACTAACCTTCATATAGGGCAAGTGGCTCTAAGGGAAAAGAGACGACCAAGGGCGGCTAGAACTTCTGTAGGATCATATGATTTTGGGATGTTGGTTATCGAATTTTGATTAGGGATCACTGTATATCCTATAAATATTATTTTGGATACAGTTGTGTAATCTTATAAATGAAAAATTGTAAACCCTTAATATATAGAAACCTGAGGGTTGCCGGGATTTTTGTTGTACACTCTGATATGTATGAATGTGATTTAATTGCACAAGGTAATTATATTCAAAATGTGAATAGGAGACCAGGTTATATTGATTTCAAAAGAAATTTTTAAAAACCCTATCCCAAGGATGGGATTAAAAATGAAATTTTATCATCCGTTGGTCTCTAATTCATCTTAATTATGTATTTTTGAATCATAACTATTGTTTATAAGGCAAGGGGTTACGCATAACCTGTCCAAGTAATAATCTGAAATAAAGGCCCCTAAGCTAGCCACTCGATTGTCTTAAACACACTGGTCTTATATGAAACCTTTTCCTCAAACCACTCTATGAATGTCTTATTTTGCTCAATAGCAACTTGCACGTCATTCTTCCTTTGATTCATGTTCTTCAAACTCTTTTTGTGTTCTTTTATGTACGGTTGAACTTCTTCGATATTATTTAGGACATATAAGTGTTCTTGCAACACCTCTTCACGAGGCATATTCTTTACTTTTAGTCCTCATGTTCCCTTACTTCACCCTTCTTCATGCCAAGATTATTCCTTCTTCCTTGATCATTAATCTTTGCAAAATTCCATAGCCTCTTCAACTACATATCTTTCAATAATTGAAGCTTTAGGTTGATAAGGATTTTTAGAATACCCTTTCAAGATCTTCAAGTATCGCTCAAAAGGGTACATCCTCCTTAGGTAAATTGGACCTTAGTGCCTTACCTCCCTTACCAAATGAATGATCAAATACACCATTGTATCAAAAATATAGGAGGAAAATGCATCTCTAGTTGGGACAAAATAATATAACCTTCATTTTCTAGTTCATCCAACTTTTCAGTGTCAACGACTTTGTTACAGATAACATTAAAGAAATCACACAATCTTGTTATAGTGGTTCACACTTTACCTTTGATAATGCCTCTAATAGCTAATGATAATAGTTGTTGCAACAACACATGATAATCATAGGACTTCATTCCATCTAACTTCAAATCATCCATAGAGACATACCTTCTCACATTAAAGGAATACCCTTATGGAACCTTAATTTCAAGCAAACACCCACACAAATTTCTTTTCTCCGCTTTTGATAGTGTATGTGTTGCTGGCTCCATGTATGAGCTCCTACCATAATCTCTTAGTTGTGGATGTAATCGCTATCTTATTTCTATATCAATAAGGTCTAGTCTTGCATTAACTCCATCCTTAATCTTCCTTAGTATGTGCAAAAGCATACCGATAAGGCTATCACAAACATTTTCTCTACATGCATCACGTCAATACTATGTCTCACATCAAGACTACGCCAATATGCAAGATCAAAGAAAATTGATCTCTTCTTCCATATGTTCTTCTCACACGTAGTCTTCTGATTCTGACCAAATATGACATTAATACATTCCACCTGACTATAAACTTCTTCTCTGATTAATGCCTTTGGAGCCATTCCATACTCCGGCATGCCGTTAAAATGCTTTCTTAACCTATGATATGGGTGAAACTAATGAAGAAACCTCATGTGACCAAGGTAGACCATTTTACTTTTATGCTTAAGTTGATGGAAGTATGTGTCTACTTCACATATTAGACATGCTTTATGGCCCTTCACACTATACCCTGACAAGTTTCCATATGCAGGGAAGTCATTTATTGTGGTGAAATTCATTGCACGTATCTTGAAGGACTCATTCTTATATGAATTAAATACATCTACTCCTTTCTCCCACAACTTCTTCACTTTTTGTTACACTCGCAAACAAATGGTTAAATTGATGAATTATTGGAAGATAACATAACACCTTTAAAGGTTACCTTTTAGTTGTCGTATCACCACAACCACTATGTTTCTTCACTTTGTATCGTGAAGTTATCACTTATGACACTCACTAAGACATTCATAATCCTTTTTGTATAGTACGCAGTTGTTAGGGCAAGCATGTATCTTTTTATACTCCATACCCATCGTAGATAGGATTTTCTTTTCCTCATACATATGATTTGGAAGTATATTATCGTCTGAAAACATATCATAATAATTTAAGCAGCAATGTGAAACTACTGTTGGTCCACCCATAAGTTACCCTTAAGTTAACCAAATGCAATATTCCTGTCAGCCGTGTGTACTTACTCCTAGGGTACAATGGTGTCTCCGCATCACTCCGTAAGCTATCATATTCATACAACTATGTAAAGGGTTCTACCTCAACATCGTGAATCATTTTCTCCATTCTATCTTCATCTATAACATATATAGCTTCCTTCTTATGAGATGGACAATCAGTTACTTCCTCACCATGCCATATCCATCTTGAGTATCAAAGATTTATTCCATCACAAAATATGTGATCCCTTATAACATCAACATCTTGTTGACTATCATTTAAACAATTGACACAAGGACAAAAATACATCCCATTTTTTGTTGGAGCATTCCTTTTAGCAAATTCAATAAACTGTTCGACCACATTCTTATATTCTTCAATAGTTCTCAAAGCATTCATCCAACTATGATCCATTTTATTACCACCTAAGCCATTCCAAATAACACTCAAGTTTAGAAATTTTGTCAACGATGTGATTGCCTTTTTTCACTTTTTCAATAAAAGAAAAGGGCAACATCTCCCCTTAAAAGTATGACATCTCAAAATTTCAATAACAAACCATTTCAACTTAATTCAAACAAAACAAACTAACTAAAGAAATTCAAGACAATATTAGCAATTTAATCAAACTATTTTGCATGAAACATTATTAATTGGGATATTGGCATATATGGACAACTGTACATATCTAGAGGTGAGGTATTTTTTAAGATTAACAAAGAAGCTAAATAGTTGGATTCTGGAGGAGCCATATTTATTTTTATGAAATTCATATGAAATTTTTATGCTTTTTTGTTTGTATATATATATTTTTTTTAAAAAAAAAATTTAAAGATTGTATAGAAATATTATTATTTTCGGATCATATACTAAAATTTTGTCTAATTTCTTATGCATATAATCAAACTTCAATGAATAAATAATTATTCAAATTTTCAAAATTTCAATTAATTTATTCATTTTTGAGTAAAAACAAAAAGGTCAAATTAGTTCGTTTTGACTTCTTTCATATGTATGTAAAGTTCCAAACAAACAAACAAACATATACTTGTAAAGTTCGAATAAAGGCATTTCACTAGAAAAAAAAGTTCCAATAAAAGCAAACAAAAGTTCCATACGTACGTTTGTAAATCTAATAAAGCCAAACAAAAGTTCCAAACAAACTCGTTGACAAAGCTAGTTTAATTCATAAGGTTGTCCTATATAGCTAGACAAGGCATTATATTTGGCAAAAAAAAAAGACAAGGCATTATTATTATATTGAGAATAAAAAATAACCAACCTGGAAAGGAGGGAGAGGGCTAACGATGGTGTTGGTGAGGATGGAAGGAAGAGAGTATGAAGAAGACGGTGATGATGGAAGGAGGACGACACTCACAAAGGATAACGATGAGGATGGACAGAGGATGACGGTGGAGGAGAGTGAAATAGTGGAGGTATGACAATGGAAGGAGGGGACACAGTAGAGGAAGAAGAAAGAAAGAAGATGGTGGAAGGAGGAGAGAAGATGATAGTGAGTGAAGTTGAAGAAGGAAATGACAACTGTGGTTGGGTTGAATAAAGGAGGGATAAAGAGGGATGGCCAGAGCATGTCAGACACTTGTCTGACAAAGGTGTCCCAAATTCAAATTTGGGATGCTTAAAGGATGCCTTTAAAAAGGGACGCCTAAAGGGACCTTTAGGCTCCCCTTTTAGTTTTAGGGATGCCTAAAGTCCCCTTTATGTGTCCCTGAAACTAAAAAGGATGCCTAAAGGCCACAAGATTTCCCTCTAAATCACAAAAATGCCACTGTATTTTTTATGTCTCTTTTTCGACAAATGGACGTATTGTGGAGAAGTAGAAACTATTCCTTGTAGTAGTGGGAGATAGAGGCAGTGGAGGTTCAGGAGCAAGGGCAGGAGGAGAAGAAGGAGGTGGAGGTTGTAGAGGAAGTGGATGAGGAGGATGGCATCGAGGATTTTCTAGCACGTCTATAACATGGTCTTTCATATTGGCTATTAAGAGACAAAGATGGATAATGAAGAAATAGTACATAAAACATAAGGAATTGAGGAGTTTGAATAGATTGGAAACAACAAGTTTGAACCATCATTGCACACGTTGAAAGTTAAAGACAAGCAGTCATGCGTAGTGGTGGGTAATGAAAGAGTACTTGGTTCTCATACGAATCATAAGAGAATGAAGAAGTTGAACGGGGAAAGATTTAAAACATAAATTTTTATGTTTTTGTTGTCACTGATGTAAAATTAGAAGACAAATCATTTGTTGTTTCATGATGGTTTTTACGTCATTCTTGTGAGACAATATATAACAGTTACTAATTACACCCGTTATGTATTTGCATGATATTCTAATAAGTGAAGGGTGTTACTTAATCATTATTCTTTTGACAATTTTTTAAATTTTCATGGTTGATTATGCAACCACCATTTTACAATAAAATAAAATAAAATAAATAAAAATACAATGTAAATAAACAAAATAAAAATAAAAAGTTATGGGGATGTTTTAAGAATATGCTGTATAATCAAATTCTTCCTTCTTTAATAGCTTGTCCACCTTTTCGTTCATAGAACAAACGAGAGAGGTAAGTTTCTTCAAACACTAGTCCATGTGTCATTGCTCTCATAGGTAAACATGGGCCATATAATGGAGCTCGTAGGTCACATGGACGAGCCCTTTAATGCTTTTTCATGGAGGGAGTTCTTCTTTCAATTTTTTCCCAGATTATGAATCAAAAGTTCTCTTGTATTTGTCCATGATTTTGTGAAGAACAAAAGCTTGTAGTTGGCTATGAGAAGTTGAAATGAAAGTGGAAAATTGGAGTTCAGTTTTCGACCAATTAAATATAGAGGGTTTTGTAGATTATTGAGCCAATCACATTCTTTAGTATAATAATCATTATATTTTATAAATGGTGATGGTTGTTTCTTAATAAGTGACAGGTTTTATTTAATAACCGTTAGTATTTGACATTTTTTTAAATTTTGGTGTGTGGTTGCATAATCAACCACCATATTACACAAAAAATTAAAAAAGAAAAAGAAAAAGATAATTAAAAGACAAACAAAAAATAAAAAGTCATGAAGAATGAAGGATTTGATGCATCATCATATTCTTCATTCTCCAGTAATTTATTGACCTTCTCATTCAAAGAGTGAACAAAAGAGGTAATTTTTTGTTTAGGGTTTTGTGGAAGTGGAATTAAAATAGTTTCATGGGTTATCAAGCCGAATGCGTGTGTCCCTATAAATGTTTGTTCGTAGAATTTGTGATGATTAGATTTGCGAAACAAGTCATTATGAGAATGACAAACTTTCAATGAAATTGTATCATTCTCATATGACAGGTTTCGCAAATTTAGTCATTGCGAATAACATTGACAACAAGAGAGAATATCATGATGAAGAGCTTGTAGAGGAAAACTCCCTATAGGGGTTTAAATAGGTGAGTTTAATTAAATATTTATGAAAATGTACATTAAATCAAATTAGTTGGGGAAATAATAGTTGGAGGTTAGATCGTTTGAAAGTTTACACGACGACCATTTCCTAAGAAAAATCATTTTTCTCGTTAAAATTTACAGTTAGTTGCTATGACCATCATGTTTTTATTTTTCACTGATACAAGGTTGGAAGACAAATTGTTTGTAATTGTTACATGTCAACTATTTCGTTAGAACCATAATTTTATAATTCAATAAATGATGGTTACTAATTACAAGGGTTATGTTTTTATTTTCATTGATACAATAGTGGAAAACATATAATTTATAATTGTTACATAATGATTGTGTCGTAAGAACCATCATTGTTGTATTAAAAAATGATAGTTATTAATTAAAACCATCATTTTTGTGTTTTGACGAATTTCACCTCTTAATACATGGCGGTGCGTATAATTAACCATTAAGTTTTAATGTTATATATTCTTATGCAACCTCTGTCTTGACATACATGATGTTTATTCACTATAACCATTATTTATTAAGTGCCATATATGCACGAATCTATAGTAGTGATCGTAAAGTAACTCATTTATTGTTACCTTTCTTTATCATTTAAGATTAATCTTTTATCCTGCAAAACAAATTTTCTCTAGTTTTGTTATCATCAAAACACTTTATCTAACATATGTGGCCTATGTAGATAAAATTTATTTCTTATAGATTTTTTATTTGATATAAAAATAATAATTTTTTTATAGGATGCTAAATCCGAATTGTTCAAAATTGATCTCATAGTGGAGATAAAGAAGTGGAGGGAAATAGAGAGTAAGGGAATTGGAAAGGTTCTATACCCTTCATAGCTGTAGTATATAAAAAATTAAAAAAATTAATTTATAAAATATTATAAAAATATTTTTATAAAGTATTAAATATGAACTATTCATTTTTTCATCTAAGGGCGGCTTTGAGATTATGAGAAGATAATGAGAGAAATGCTTTTGAGAGGATCTCCTTTCATCACTAACTTAGAATACGTTATCCCTAAAATCACTACAAAAAGACATGCTATTACTAACAGAATTACCTATAGAACTGTTTCTGTCGGTAATTTCCGACAAATTTTCCGAAGGAAAATCTTTTGATGGAATTACCGACCGTAACATATTCCATATGTAATCACCAACGGATTAAAGATGAAAACAATTTTGTCAGTAAATACCGATGGAGAATCCATAGAACTTTTTCTGTCAGTAATTATTGATAGCTTATCCACGAAATTCTATGGGTAATTTTAGTGAGAAATTACCGATGGAATTCCGTGGGTAATCCATTGGTAAAATTAATAATTTTTTATTATATTTTAATAATTTATATAAAATAATAAAAAAATAAAAATAATATATAAAAAGTAAAAATATTTAAATATCATAAAATTAATGTTTAATATAATATATTAAATATATATAATATTCTTAATAAAAATTTTAAATGAAATAAGAAATTAAAAAATTTTAAAATTTATATTAAAAAGATATATATATATATAATTATATATAAATATATATATATATATATATATATATATATATATATATATATATATATATATATATATATATATATATATATATATTTAATATTATATACATTTATATTAATATTAAATATTTAAATGAAATAAGAAATTAAAAAATTTTAAATTTTACATCGTAAAAAATGAAATATATATATATATATATATTTAATATTATATATGTTTTATATTAATATTATATTTGTTTTTTAATTATTATATTATATATATTATTACGTGAATAAGTAATGTAAGTTAAACGCAGTTCAACTGGCAAAGGCATTAGGTCCAAGGTTCGTATCCTACCTTTGTCACAAAACACAACAATTATCTTGCACGGACACGTAGCCCTCACCCGAGGGCTGCCAGAGCCTGATGCTAAACGATTGATGGTGGGCCTCCAGTGATGTCCACATGGCCTCTTTTAACAGTGCCAATGGATTACCCATGAAAAAATTCCCTCGATAATTTTTGACGGAAGATTTTCATTTGAAATCCATCGGTAGTTACTGATGGAAAATTTTCTGAGGACATTTGTCTGTAAGTTCTAATAGAAATTTCGTCGGTAATGTCGTTAGCAATGTTCCTTCAGCAAATTTCGTCAATAATTCCGTTGGTAATTTCTAATGGAATAAAAATTCTGTTGGCAAATCAATTTGCCATGTACTTTTTAGAGATTGATTGTATTCCATCGGTAATATGTCAGTAATTGTGTTTTCGTCCCTAATCCATCAGTAATTCTATCGGAAAAGTAAAATTTGATGTTTTTTAGTGAATTAGCAACGGAAATTTCCGTTGCTATGTTGGAACTTGGAAAAGGCTATCCCTAAAATTAGAGACTGTAACATCCCAAATTTTATTCACCAAATATATCGTAATTATCTAATATATTCAACAAAATGGTGAATATTCATGGCCATAGGAATTAAATATTGGAAATTGAAAGGTGAACAGTGCTTTTAGTGAAATTGCCTGCTTGGCAGTGAGTTTGTCATGCAGCTTTGGATGAACAAATGATGACTAAAATTTATGAAATTTTCTAGAATGAAGGTAGACTTCCTAAGCTTTAATTTGAAATGTCATATGTATCATTTAAATCTTTATACAAAAAGTTATGAATTTTTGAATCTAGCCCCAAAAAAACTGTTGATTTTCTCAAACAACATTCAAAGAATTTAATTCTAAGAATTTTATGCTTTCAATTGGAAAATGACTATATTTTTTCTTGAAACTAGACTCGACAAGAGTTCTATAGCCTTTAGAATCACTCCAATAAGATGTCTACAAATTTAGTTATGATTTTTCAAAGTTTGGGCAAAAAATCTACCAGAATTGTCAATTAATCCAAAAATGAAGAAAATAATGTGGTGGCAATTTTGAAATTTTGATATTTCTGGGAAAAAGCCATTTGTGCTTATTGAAAGACCTTTAGTTGTCTTTCCATGCTAAGAAGAGAGTGGAAATATTAGTTACAGGGTAATAGAGCCTTATGACACATTTTAATATAGATAAGATTGGTGTTATAAAAGTCAAAATTTGTGAATTTTGTTAATTTAATAATTAAGGAGAAAATATGGATATTTCATAAAAAGCTTCATCCTCCCCCTTTTTAGCTCAAAATCGTGCATCCCCATAGAACAAGAGAGAGAGAGAGAGGGAGCTTGTGAGAGTTCTAGTGAGAGAAGGAACAAGAAATTGTAAGGTAAGTCGATTCCTCCGATGAGTTAGCTTCTAACATGTGTAATCCTTCTCCTAAGCTTCTCCTATATGTGATTCAAGGTTGGTTGAAGAAAAATTTAAGAGTTTGAAAGGGGCTAGGGTTCAGCCAACAAGGGAATAACAAGAAGGAGCCAAAGGTGACTTCATAAGCTTCAATTTCTTGTTGATATTGCTGTTATGGTTAGTTTAATCGATAAATTTCTAGTTAATTTGCTGTGGCTGTAAAATTTAGGAAACGTTGAACCCTAGGCGTTATGCTGCCAAAATTGGGTCTAAATGGTAGTTATAATGTAATTAAATAGTTAATAAAGAGCCTATTTGGTTCAACCCCATTGCATGCTTGCAATGGTAATCATGATCACATTACCAAGAGAAGAGTGTTTGGTTGCTCTTTAGCATGGTAATAGGGTTTACTATGGTAATGATGATTACCAACAAATTGGTAATCCACATTCATAGCTCCCCCTATGAATCCTCATTACCATCCCATTGTATGGTTTAAAAAGTCCAATTTACCCTTTAATTTCACATGTCTTTATTTCACTTATCTCATTTCACTTACTACATCAGGCCATAACCACCACTGCCATTACCTCCACCTCCTCCTCACCGCAGCCACTGCTGCCACCTCTATCCTTGTCGCTGCCCCGCTACTAGTACCTCTTCCTCTACCACCACCACTTCTACCTTCTTCTTCTCTACCACCATCATCACCACCACTACCTCCTCCTCCACTGTTGTCACTGTCACCACCTGTCATCACCACTGCCACTGTTGTAGCACCGTTACCATCTTCCACCACCAAAACCATCGCCATCGAACAATCCTCGGCGAGATAGTGTAACATGCCAAATTTTATTCACCAAGAATGTATTGTAATTATTTAATATATTCAATAAAATGGTAAATATTTATTGTTGTAGGAATTAAATATTGAAATTTAAAAGGTAAATAATGTTTCTGGTGAAATTGTCTGTGAGGCAGTGAGTTTGTCATATGATTTTGTATGACCAAATGAAGAGAAAAAATTATGATATTTTACAGGCTTTAATTTGATAGGTAATGGGTAATTTTTGGAGTTGTATACAAAAAGTTATGAATTTTTGATGTTAGTCCAGAAAAAACTATGATTTTCTGGAACAGCATTCAAAGATTTAAATTCTAGGAATTTTTTGCTTCCAGTTGGAAAAGTTCTATATTTTTCCTTGAAATTAAATTTAATAAGAGTTATATAGCCTTTAGAATCACTCTGATACAAGGTCTACAAATTTAGTTATAATTTTTCAAAATTTGGGCAGAAAATCTGCCAGAGTTTTTGAAATATCCGAAAATAGGAAATTAAATAAGGGATATTCAAAAATATTATAAAATAATTCTTATCTTCTTCCTCAGCCATAACTAACGTGGTTTTCAGCTGAAAGTAGAGAGAGAAAGTTGGAGAAATTCTAGAGAGAGCAAGAGGAGAAAACTCACAAGGTAGGTCGATTTCTTTGGTAAATTTGTACCTAATGCGTGTAACCATATTCCTAAGCTTCTCTTTCATGTATTTCAAGGTATTGAAGGCTCAATTTCTTGTGTTTGGAAGAGCTAGGGTTTCGGCCTTCTAGGAAAAAGCTAGATAGAGCTTGAGGTAACTTCCAAACCTTCGTATGTTGACTATTCTGGCTGCTGTGGACAATTTAATCAATGAAATTTCGCCGAATTGTCTTTCTTTGTGAAAATGGAAAATGGGTTTTTGGAAGTGTTATGATACCAAAATTGGTACTAAATGGTAGTTGTAACCTAATTAAATAGTTAATAAAGTTGTTAGGAGTAGAAAGGAACACTTCTGCGGAGTCAGAAGTGAAAAACCCCAATTTTTCCTGGAGAATTGGGAATTTCAACCATTGCTTGTTTAAGGGGGTTAGTGTTGGATTTTCAATGATTTGATAGTTCTATTGAGTTCAAGAGGAAAATTAGGTGGGATTACAGTTAGTCACTTTTTCGGAAAAGACAGAAAAAGTATAATTATGAAAACACCCCTGAAACCCTTAAAATAGGGCTGCCAAGGGCATTCTTATCATTAGGCGAAAATATGTCAGGATAGCCCATGTCAAAATTTCAGAAAAAGCACAGTCGGGCCAGCATAGCAGGGCTGGGCTGGGACCCTAGGGCATTTTGGTAAATTTTCACAATAGGCTTATATAACCACCAGAAACATTATGGAAGTGTCTAAATTATACATTTGACATTTTAGGACCAATTTTTAGAGCCAGTTGGTGGCCTGTATTACAAGGCACGTTATTCGAGGATCAGGGAAGGGTGATTAAGGTAGGGAACTTACCTCTCTTGAATGTATTTGATATTTATGCTGGTGTATTGACGTATATTATTGCTTTGCTTAATTATGTGAAACATATATGAATGATTGAAGCTCTATTTCTATTTATGCTATGACCATAAGTATATTGTTTAAAACATTGAGCACGCAGATATGTTATTGTGTTAGCATGGGTTTTTGTAATGCAAGCATGCCATGCATTAAGCACTTATTTTGCATGCATATTGGTACTGTTACCTACTGAGATTCTCTCGAATCTTACCCTCTCCTACCAACAAATTAGGCAGGTGAAAAGAAGAGGTGTATTGAAAGCAGAAAAGAGAACTACACTGGAGGAATGCCCAGGCACAATGAAGACAAGATGTCTCCATTTCACTGGGATGGGTTCAGATACCCTAAAGCCCTGTGTGGCTACAAGGTTTGTAATTATTATATACAAACCTCTATGGAAAATTTCTGTAATCATGCACATATTATCAATATGTTTATGCTATTCCTACGTTGCCCACCGAATCACGCATTAATATTTTGCTGCAAGTTAAAATAAGGTAAGGGTGTAATAGATAACGTGAAAGTTATGATGAGGCAGTATGATTGCTCTGAACTATTTTTTCTATAAAGATTATATTAAGGGTAAAATAGACTTTGTATGATATATTAATTTTAAATAATTGTTAAAATAATAGCTCCTTGTACCTTGCTTAAAAATCAAATCAAACACTATTCCTATAATTAATATTGCATTGTATTTCTATTGCATTGCATTACACTGCATTGCAGGGTGTAATAGGATTAAACCAAACTGAACCAAAGTGATTAGAAGTAGAAAGGAGCAAGTTTGCAGAGTCAGAATTGAAAAACCTCAATTTTTCTTGAAGAATCCTGGGATTCGGATGGTGCTAGTTCAGGGGGTTAGAGTTGAAATTTTTGATGATATGATGATATCATTGTGTTCAGGAGGGAAAATTAGGTGGGGTTACAATTGAACACTTTTCCAGAAAGGCCCTAAAGAGCATAATGACCAAAACGCCCTTGAAACCCTGAAATAGGGGCTGCCAAGGGCATTCTAGTCTTTTGTTATTGAATTTTTTAAATTTGAGTCCAGAAATGGATTCATTGGGTGAAAATATGTCAAAATAGCCCCCTATCAAAATTTCAGGAAAAGTACGGTCGGACCAGGTACATGGGGCCAGGCCGAGTCCCTAGTGGCATTTTGGTAATATTTCAATATAGACTCATATAACTATCAGAAATACTATGGATGTGTCTAAATTGTACATTTGAAATTTTAGGACCTGATTGATAGCCCAAGCTGCAACACGAAGTTTGAGGAGCCTAAGGATAAAAAAGGGTTAAGGTAGTGAACTTACCTCTCCTGTGTGTATTTGATATTCGTGCTGGTGTATTGATGTATGTTGTTTCTTTACTTGATTGTGTAGAGCATATTTGAATAATGAAGCTCTATTTCTATTTATACTGTGACCATAGTTCGGTTGCATGAAACATTGAGCATGCAAAAAATGTCATTATGGGGCATACATCTAGATAAAGCTAACATGTCATGCACATAACATCTATCATGCATGCATATTGGTATTGTTTCCTATTGAGATTCTCTCAAATCTTACCCTCCCCTACTAACAATTTAGACAGGTGAAGACAGAAGATATGCTAAGAGCAAAGAAGAGAACCGTACTAGGGGAATGCAGTGGTGGAACAAAGACGGGTTTTGGACACCCAAGTAGCCCTATGCGGCTACATAATTTGTAATTGTTATATGCAATCCTTGTGGAGAATTTTTGTAATCATGCACATATTATCAGTAGATTTATGCTATTCCTGTGTTGTCTATCGAACTGTGCATTGCTGCTCTGATTAATAACGATAATAAGTAATATGAAAGGTGGGGTCTTACAGAGACAAAATTTATTCCTATCTTTTATTAGCGACAGAATTTCTGCTGCTTATTTTTCATGTTGACAAAATTGAAACTTCCTTCACTAATCAATTCATTATGGTTAAATTAGCACAAAATAATTTTGTAGCTAGTTGAGTTCCATTGAAATTCCATTGCTAAATTAATTATTGACAAAATTTTGGTCATTGATTTACTATTTTTATTATAGTGGATGTCATGTTTTTGTTTCATTCATGGAGGAGCTTTGCCATGAGCTTTGGTGTACAAGCGAGCCTATCAATCCAACCCATTTAAGTTATTAAGGGCTAGGCCTGTGTTTGGAGGGGTGTAGAGACAACTCAAGCTTAAACGGGTTAGTCCTTTAGGGCAAAAAGTTTAACCGCCTGGCTGAAAAAAATGTTGTTGCAAAATTTCATTACAAACAAGTATTTTAACTACAATTTTTATACCATCTTTTACAAAATTATTTATCATATATCTGTCCAAAATTTGGATAAAGAATAACAAATTGCCAGAAAAAGAATGTTGTTGTAACACCCCAAATTTTATTCACCAATATGCATTGTAATTATTTGTGGCATTGAATAAAATGGAATGGTGAATTTTGGACAAATTGTTTATGCTGCTAGTGAAATTTTCAGTGAGGCAGTGAGTTTGTCATGTGGTTTTGGATGATCAAATGATGACCAAAAAATATGACCTTTTACATGATGAAGGTAGACATCCTAAGCTTTAATTTGATAGGTAATGAGTAATTTTTGGAGCTTTATTCAAAAAGTTATGAATATTTGAATTTAGCCTAGAAAAACTGTCTATTTTATAGAACAGTGTCCAAAAACTTAAATTCTGGGAATTTTGTACTTCCAATTGGCTAAAGGCTATATTTTTCCTTAAAACTATACTCAATAAGGGTCTCATAGCCTTAGGTGTTTCTCTAATTCAATATCTACAAATTAAGTTATAATTTTTCAAAGTTTGGGTAGAAAATCTATCAGAATTGCCACTAAATCCGAAAATGAAAAAAAAAATGTAATGAGAATTTTGAAATTATGAGATAAATGGAGAAAAGCCAATTAGGCTAATTGAAGGATCCTCTTAGACTTGAATATGGGCTGATTAGGGGAGGAGAGGTAGTTTGATTTCAGGGTTAAAGGTCATTTTAGCCCTAAAAGTTTTTCGAGGCCCAATTTTGCCCTGAAAGTTTCAAATTGGAGCAATTTTGTCCTTACATTAGTTAACTGTTAGTAGGGCAAATTTGCTCCAAATTTGAAACTTCTGAGGCAACATTGCACTTTAACCCAATGACTGTTAGTCGGTCGCATTGAACACCATACGATGTGTTGTGTTCTTCCAACTGCTGGACCTTACCTCCTACTGACCAGGGTGGACAGGTTGTTAAACAAAAAAGAGAACTCTTCCTGAGGCCCCTGCCAACATCTCTGAATTCACTAACATAGCTGTCAGCTGCCATATCCCAGGATTAGTAATTTTGACCCGATTCCCTTTCGAAGTACGCATGCTGCATGCTATCAGATGAGCCCCAGGTTTTGCAGCGACTGCCAAGCCCTCCTACTCATTGAGACCTAGAACTTTCCTCGACAATTGCTCTGCCCGGGCTCACGCCCCAGGTTTTATAGTGATCGCCGCACCTTCCTACTCATCAGGGCCTAGACTTGCCCCAATGAGTGGGTATAGGTTGCGCACTTCAAAGCTTGGGCGAAGTAGCCGTCAATGCAGATCTTGGTGGTAGTAGAAAATATTCAAATGAGAACTTTAAAGGCTGAAGAGGGGAAATGTTCCATGTAAACAGTACTTGCACATGAGTTAGTCGATCCTAAGAGACGGGGGAAGCCCATCTGATAGAGTGCAGCACGCGTACTTCGAAAGGGAATCAGGTCCAAATTCCTAAACCGAGACGTGGTAGCTGACAGTAACATTAGTCAATTTGGAGACATCGGAGGGGCCTCGAGAAGAGTTCTATTTTCTATTTAATAGCCTGGCCACCTTGGCTCAATAGGAGGTAGGGTCCAGCGACTGGAAGAGCAAGCATGTCACGTGATGTTCGATGCGCCCGACTAACGGTTATTAGGTTTAGGTGCAATTTTGCCCCGAAAGTGTCAAATCTGGAGCAAATTTGCAACGGCTAACGGTTAACTAACTCTCAACTAATGCAAGGGCAAAATTGCTTTAAATTTTAAACTTCCGGGGAAAAATTGGCCCCAAGAGAATACTTCAGGGAAAAAAATGACCTTTAACCCATGATTTTAATGGAACCATATGACTCCAATTACATGTTGAAAAGTCAAAGTGCTTGGTGTAACCCCCTGCTTTAATTAGTGTAATTAAGATTCGATAATGAATAATGAAATGGATTAGAGACCACCGGATAATTTAAAACTCATTTAAAATTCCCTCATTGCAGTAGGGATTTCAAGAAATTTTCAAAACTTCTTTTCTATCCTGGTCTCAAGTTCAAACATATAATATAATTACCTGTGCAGTTATATCACATTTTAACATATCATAGTATACAACTTAATTCTTGGCAACCCCCGAGTTTCATTTATATATAGATCTATAGGGTTTCAGTTCCCAATTAGGGGATTACACCACCATGTATTCAAAAACCATTTACAACTCAAAAATATCATACAATAATCCTTATCCAAAATGAATAACCAACACAACCCAAATCAAATGTCTCTACAGGGTCCTAGCCGCTCCTGGTCGTTCGCTTTTCCTTAGAACCACTTGCCCTGTCTGAAATGTTAGTCAATGAAAAGAATGAGATTTAAGAGAATCCTAATAGTAACAAACCATTCATACCAAACATAATCACATAGCATGTAAGCAAATCACCACTCAGCAGTAGCAACACAAATCACACTCCACCCTCATCCCCTTTAACCACCGAGAAGGCACACTGTCCTAACCCGAACCGTTGTTATCGACTCAGGGACTATTGGTATGGCAGTGCATACAAATAGCCTTACAGCTCACATATAGCCTTTCGGCCTACAATATAGCCTTTTGGCCCACAATATAGCCTTTTGGCCCATATAGTCACAAATATCACACCCCATCCTCATCCCCTTTTACTGTCGGGAAGGTACATAGCCCTTACCTGAACTGTTGTTAGCGACTCAGGGACTGTTGGTATGGCGGCGCAAACAGGATTTCACAAATATTGTAGCATTTGAATTCATCACAAATCAATGATATAACACACATACAATGCATCACATATGGTATAAGAGAAAGAGTCACTACCTTGTTCTTTTCGGACATTCTTCTGCACTGAGGGATCACAAGGGTAGCAAATGTCAAATCCTATAAACCAAATTAGGGACAACCGATCAATCTCTTTTCCAAGTTCTTAATTCTATAGTACTTTAAGTTGGTATTCATGTAAACTCTTTAGGTGGCTATTAATGCCTAAACAGATGCCTAAAGGGTTAGGATAAACTACCCTAAAGATGCCTTTTGGGAAGCAAAACACTGATCTTTAAATGGCTCACTCGAGTGAAGATGGCCTCAATCGAGTGATGATGGACTTGCACTCGGGTGAAGGTGGCTTTCACTCGTGAGTATTTGACAGAGAGCACTACCAACGACTTGAAAGTGCTCATAACACTCGAGTGTAACGGCCTGCACTCGAGTAATGACCCCAAATTCACTCGAGTTCCCAAAAGCGAAACACCAAAAGTGTTTGCCTGAGAGCACACCCAACTTAGAAGAGAAAGCTCACTCAAGTACTACCCCTGCCACTCTAGTGAGAGCATAACACTTGCGAGTGTCAGATCACACTCTTGGAATTTAGCCTGCGAGTGCTTGACCAAGAGCAACCTTTAGCATGAACATACATCTACACTCGAGTGAACTCATGCTCACTCGAGTGATGACCTATATCACTCGTGGATTGGGAAGTGTACTCACGCTTCCCACCAGAAATGCCAAGCAAAATGCAGAAGGAAAAGGGAATTTATGTTGCTGCACTCGAGTGAGACCCTCACTCACTCGAGTGACATTCATTAGAACTCAGAAACGCAGCAACTGACCGAGTTTTCTAGATTTACCAAAACTGATCCCGACAGTTCCAAAACTTATACCAAAGTTTATTCTCACTCAAAATTCCATAAAGAACTTATTGGTAACCTCAAAACAACTCAAATTCCACTCAATCACCTCATTTGGTCTAGGATTAGCATATCACACCCAATGACCAAACTTTTCCCTTCCCAAATCCCAATTAAACCAAGTCTCTATACCACATTCTAACACCATTTCTACACATTACTATAACTAATCCATCCATTCTCAAATCCCATAAAATCAGGGCAAAATTCCAGAAATATTAAAAATTAACCAAAAATCATAACAAATTTACCAAAATATCACAAATGCTCACCTCAACTTGTTCCCAAAGCTACTTCTTTAATTTTTCCCACTTTCAAATTTCCACAAGTTCTCAAACTCCTCAAATCAAAAATCTGAAAACATAAGAATGAAGCTCTTGATACTAAGAACATGATTAATGAAGAACTCTTGAGCATTAGAAGCCATTTAAAAGGTCAAGATACTACCTTTCACTTTCTCTTTCTTTCTTGCGTTGAGACGGAAATGGAGGCAGATGAGAGAGAAGAAAATGATGAAGAAACAGGTTTTTCTTGCCCCTCACACACACACACAACCGACCTTGAGGGAGATAAGAGAGAGGGAAGAGAGTTTGAACCTTTTGACCAATCCAATGGTCCACAATTTGACACTTGGTATAATCCTACTCCTTCTACCATGAACTCATATAAGCCCTTTTACACAAGATTCCACCCTATTTGATCTCTTGACAACAAATCTTAACCATTGATCTCAAGTTACCTATGAGCTCCCTCTTCTGTAACTGACCAATTGATTTGTAATTTACCATTTTGCCCCTGATTTTACTAAGACATATTAAACTAACATCAAGCACATTTTACATCACAATACACCTTATATACTTCAAAAATGTTTAATTAACAGTAATTACATCACTTGTGAGGCCGTTAACCCTTAATTACAATTTAGGATATTACAATTCCCCCCGCCCCCGAAAAAATAAATTTCGTCCTCAAAATTTGTTACACCGCTTGAGCTATAGACTCTGGATAACATCTTCGCATATCTTCTGCTTCCCAAGTTGCCTCTCTTTGAGTCATTCCCTTCCAGATCACTTTCGCATATGGAATGCTTTGGTGTCTGAGCTGTCGATTTTCTTGATCAATGATCTGCTTCGACTCCATTGTATGTGTGAAATTATCTTGCAACTCGATTTCCTCATACTCAATGACATGAGACGGATCTGGTTGGTACTTCTTCACTTGGGAAACGTGAAACACATCGTGAAGCCTGCTTAAGTTCTGGGGTAAGGCCACTCGATATATAATAGGCCCAATCCTCTCAAGGATTTCAAAATGACCTATATATCTTGGGCTCAACTTCTTTTACTTGATAGATCTCCCGACACCCGTGACTGGTGATATTCTTAAAAAGACATGGTCACTAATCTCAAATTCTAGAGGCATTCTCCTCTTGTTAGCATAGCTATTCTGTCTACTCTACATTGCAAGGAGCGTTTTTCGAATAATTCGAATCTATGCTGAGGTTTGGTCAACAAGCTTCAGCCCATAAAGCTTCCGCTCAGACAATTCATTCCAACACAAGGGTGACTAGCACTTCCTTCCGTACAAGGCTTCATACGGCGCCATCTGAATGCTCATATGATAACTGTTGTTGTAAGAAAATTCAATAAGTGGAAGAAAGTGATCCCAATTCCCTTTGAAGTCGAGGACACAAGCTCGTAGCATATCTTCTAGTGTCTGATTGTCCTCTCTGACTGTCCATCCTTCTGGGATGATAGGCTGTGTTGAATCTCAATTGATTTCCCAGGGCTTTATGTAATGCCCTCCAAAATCTTGAAGTGAATCAGGGATCTCTATCGAAAATGATATTCTTTGGTGTGCCATGGAGCTTCACAATTTCTAGAATGTAAATCTCTGCTAGCTTATCTGGAGAGTAACTAGCATTGATTAGTATGAAGTGTGCTGACTTTGTTAACCGATCTACAATTACCCAGATCGCATTGTAATTCTTGATCCTGGGCAATCCCACAATGAGATCCATGGTTACACTTTCCCATTTCCATTCTGGAATCTCATGACTCTGAAGCCAAACAGGCGGTCTCTGGTGCTCAATCTTTACCTTCTGACAAGTGAGACACCTCGCTACATACTTTGTCACATCACTCTTCAAACCAGACCACCAATACATAGACTTCAGATTATGGTATATTTTGATCATATCAAGATGAAGAGTATACCGGCTCTTGTGCACTTCGTCCAGAATCTTTTGTCTCAACTCCGCCTTAAGTGAACACAGATTCTCTTTTAATAACGAACTAGTCTACTAGGTGATAGATCATAGCCCTGAGCTTCTCCCTATTCAATTTTAGCCAGATTTCGTTGTATCCAACCATCTTGCCTATAGGGTTCCTTAATATCAGCCCTCAAGTCACTTTCCCCTTGGGAAACAGTGTAGTTGGCACAGATAATTTGGTTTGATAAATTCAAATATTGAAAATCTGCAATCATCTTCACCTCCTATATCATCATTGCTGCCACAAGCACTGTCTTTCGACTAAGAGCATCCGCGACTACATTTCCCTACCCGGATGATATTTAATTTCCAGGTTGTAGTCCTTTAACAACTCTATCCAATGACGCTGTTCATATTCAGTTCTTTTTTATCATAAAAATAGTTGAGACTCTTGTGGTCGAAGTATAGTTTTACCATCACACTATACAGATAATGCCGCCAAATCTTCAAAGCAAACACAATGGCTGCAAGCTCTAGATCATGAGTGGGATAGTTCATTTCATGAGGTTTGAGTTGTTGAGAAGCTTAGGCCACCACACATCCCTACTACATCAGGACACACCTTAATCCTTGCTTACTCGCATCATTGTACACAACATAAGTCAAGCTGGGATCAGGTATAATCAAGACAGGTGCTATAGTCAACCTCTCTTTCAACTCCACAAAGCAATTTTCACATTTCTCATCCCACACAAATGGCTAATATTTTCTCGTGAGCTTAGTTATTGGCAAGGCAATACGGGAGAAATTCTGAATGAATCTCCGGTAATAACCAGTAAGACCCAGAAAATTGCGTATCTCAGCAACATTTTTTTCCTTTTCTAGTCCAGTACTACTTTCACTTGACTGGGATCTACAGAGACCCCTTCTTGCGAAATAATATGGCCTAAGAATTTCACTTTTGAAAGCCAGAACTAGTATTTACTCAGTTTGGTATAGAGTTGCTTTTCACGCAATGTATTCAACACAATTCTCAAATGATGCTCATGTTCTTCCCTACTCTTGAAGTATATCAGAATGTCATCGATAAACACAACAACAAATTGATCTAAATATTGTTGAATGACAGGTTCATGTAATCCATAAATACTGTAGGTGTATTGGTTAGCCCAAATGGCATCACCAAGAATTCATAATGACCATACCTAGTCCGAAAAGCAGTCTTTGAAATATCTTATGCTTTCACTCATAACTGATGATACCCCAACCTTAGATCAATCTTCGAGAACACACATGAGCCGGACAGTTGATCTAATAGGTCGTCAATTCTGGGGAGAGGATACTGATTCTTAACAGTAATCTTATTCAATTCTCGATAGTCGATACATAAACAAAGGCTCCCATCTTTCTTTTTCATAAATAATGTAACCCCCTTTACACCTTAGGTCGAGATTAAGTTCTTAAACACATAATTAAGTTAGAATTAGAGACCATATTTCAAATTAGGACTTATTAAGGTAATATTTTGCCTATGATCAGATTTGCAAAAAAAAATTCAAAACTTATTCACAATGGTCTCATATTCACAATAAGAAATAATAATGGCCTGTACAGGTGGATTCCATTTACAAATATCAGAGTGCAAAGTAAATTCCTGACTCACTAGGGTTCCATTCATTAAAGGGAGAGTTGCCCAAAAATACCTTGGAGGCAAATTAATTGCTGATTGCTACCATGGAAGATCTGTTGCACATAACGGAAGATATTTTGCACACAACGGAAAATTGTTTGCACATTTATATGGAAGATTTTTGCACACACAGAAGATGGTTTGCACAAAATGGAAGATCGCTTGTACACACGGAAGATCGCTTGCAAGCTTGGTAGCAATCAGCAATTAATTTGCCTCCAAGGTATTTTTGGACAATTTTCCCTTCATTAAATAAGGGTTTATACAAAGGCACAAAGCCCACATACTTTTCCCTTATCTTGGGGATTACACAAAACTATACAATATATCCCAATACATATACAATTGATCCAAAAATATCCAAATGATTTACATGATAACCAATAACCAATGTATACTCCTAAACCAGAGCTCTAACTACTCTTCGTCACCCGCTTTCCCTTCGATCCTTCTGCCCTGTCTAAAACATGGTTTTTGGGAGAGTGAGATTCTAAGGAATCCACATAGTGTCAAATCAATCATAGTATATACAATAATAAGGCATGAAATCAAATCATCATCCACATAAAGCAACTATAACAGCAGTTACAACGGCAATGGTTAGTAAGACACATGTCATCCTTTACGATTGCTCACGCAGAATTGCTCACGCAGCATTGCATCACAACAATCCACACAATACATTTCACCACAGCTGGGATTCATATAAAGCATTTCATATCGCATGCCACACTAGCAAGATACATATAGCACATGGCTGGATTCACAAACGCTGCCCCACGGGTCGAATTCACATAGATCCATGTCGATTACGACGACAGTTCAATGGCCGACCTAGAGATTACCAGTGTCAATCCCTATACGGCTCACACTGAAGTGCTCACACCGTAATGGACTATGGCACACAATTCACAAAGTTCAATGATAAGTTATGCATACCAAAACATCATACAAAATATGAGAGAAGAGTCACTACTTGAGTCCTTCTGTGCGTGTCCTAGAGCCAGTCTCTCCCGAATAGGGCAAATATCAAATCCTAGAATCATAATAAGTGATGAAGAGTCAATTCTCTTTTCCAATTCTCAATGACTTCTTAACACCTAATTGGTTATCATTATTACTCTTTTAGTACTCAAGAATACCTCTAACAATAGCCCTAATGGGGTTGGAAGAACTATCCCAAAGATCCCTTTTTATGAAAACACAAACAGACATTTTCTACTGAGGCACTCGAGTAAAGATGGCCTCACTCGAGTGAAATTGTATGGATACTCGAGTGAAGGAGACCTCACTCGAGTAATGGTATGGTTTGCACTCAGGTACTAGAGAGTGAAGGATAGCGAGTGAACACTTGAGAGCACAAGGACTATTTAGAGACTACAATACTCGAGCACACTGGACTTCACCCGAGTGAAGGCCAAGTGCCTCACTCGAGCACCTGCTAGTAAAGTCCAAAAAGTGAGAACCTAAGAGCACAAGAGAAATGGTAGTAGCCCAGATGGCTCACTACACTCAAGCACAACACAGCTTACTTGAGTGAATACCCTATACCCACGAGTGAGAAGGCACACTCTTACACCATAACCGTGAGTGACAACCCGAGAGGCAAGTCCTTGGTGTCAAATGCACCAGTCACTCGAGCATGAGAAGGCTCACTCGAGTGATGTCCCATCACACTTGCAAGTGAGACTATACACTTTTGAATTTTCCAGAAAGCACAACAGAAAAGATGAAAAGAAAAATAGAATATACGCACAGCACTCGAGTGATACTCAACCTCACCTGAGTGATCTTCATCCCTTACTCGAGTAAATCCCAAATCACTCGAGTGATTCTATCAGAACCAAAAAACATAGAAAATAGAGGCATTTTCCCAACACTTGCCCAATTGATCCCAATAGATATAAAACTAGGAACATGATTAATGAAGAACTCTTGAGCATTAGAAGCCATTTAGCAAGTCAAGATACTACCTTTCACTTTCTCTTTCTTCCTTGCGTTGAGATGGAAATGGAGGCTGATGAGAGAGAAGAAAATGATGAAGAAATAGGTTTTTCTTGCCCCGCTCACACACACAAAACCGACCTTGAAGGAGAGAGGAGAGAGGGAAGAGAGTTTAAACCTTTTAACCAATCCAATGGTCCACAATTTGACACTTGATATAATCATACTCCCTCTACCATGAACTCATATAAGCCCTTTTACACAAGATTTCACCCTATTTGATCTCTTGACAACAACTCTTAACCATTGATCTCAAGTTGCCTATGAGTTCCCTCTTTGGTAACTAACCAATTGATCGGTAATTTACCATTTTGCCTCTGATTTTACTAAGACATTTTAAACTATAATTAAACACATTTTACATCACAATACACCTTATATACCTAAAAAATGTTTAACTAACATTAATTACATCACTTTTAAGGCATTAGCCCTTAATTACAATTTAGGATATTACAATTCTTGGTGTCATAAAAAGTTGATTTTTCCAATTTAATTAAATGAGTGAAAAAGGAGACATTTATGACAGCTCTTCCGTAATCTTTTTCACTCCATTTTCATGACACAAGCAAGCAAGAGAGAGTGTGTGTGTGAGTTCTTGAAGGTTAGAGAAAATGAGGAGGAAAAATCACAAAGTAAGCTTGATTCGTTTGTGATTTAGCTTCTAATTGATGAAATTCCTCTCTAAACTTCCCTTCTTCATGATTCGATCCATATGTTTAGGAAGCAAATTTCAAGGTTTCATGAGGAAGAGGGTTTAGTTAAAGAGAGAAAAGATGACAAAGCCAAATGTAATTTCAAAACCCTTAAATATTTGGTGTTATTGTTGTTGTGGTTGAAGTTGTCAGTGGATTTATGGTTGGTTTGTTTTGGATTTATAGGTTTGGTAAGTGATAACCCTAAGGGGTTATGCTACCCAAATTTCTTCAAATATTGTGTAATTAAGTGTTTAAATGGTTAATCAAGTAATTAGGAGTGAAAAGGAGCAAGTTTTTGGTGTCAGATATCATAAACCACAATTTCCCTTTTTCTTGACCTTGGTTTCGGCCAAGTCCAGAAGTAGGGATAGGAGTTAGATTTTCATGAAATTGATGATTCCATTATGTTCAGGTGGGAAAATTAGGTAAGGTTGATGTTGAACACTTTTTCAGAAAAGCCCTAGAAAGTGAAATTACAAAAATACCCCTAAACCTTCATTAGGGGCTGCCAAGGGCAAAACTATCATTTGGCAGTGAATTTGCAAAAATCGAGGTCAAACATGGATTTCTTAGGCAAAAATATGTAAGAAATTCCTAGGTCAAAATTTTTAGAAAGGTACGGTCAGACCGGATATAGCGGGGCTGGTCTGGTCCCTAGAGGCATTTTGGTAATTTTTCAATATAGACTAATATAACTACCAAAAATACTTTGGAAGTCTCTAAAGTGGTAAATGAATGAGTTTAACCTAATTCTTGTACATCTAGAATTTTAGGACCCGATTGATAGCCAAGCTGTGGCACAAATTTTAATGAGCCTATATAAGGATACAAAAGGGTTAAGGTAGTAACTTTACCTATCATACACTATCTGATTATTGATATGTTGTATGTTGCTATATTTTATGATATGAACATGATGCCTAAGGCACATTACCTAGGTGTAGTCAAGGACCTAGCAAGGTACACGGATATTACTTAGCTGTAGTCGGGGACTCCACTGAGGTACACGGAGACATAGGGGATCCAAACAGTTATTTGGCCTTGAGCATGTGTACACACACAATATGATATGAACTTTCATTTTACATTTTATGGTGCATTGCATATTTAATTTTTATATTTTATATGATTGGTTGTATATTACCACTGAGATTCTTTTAAATCTTACCCTGTTTCAAATAAATACATATTCCAACAGGAGCTAGTCGCTCCAAGGGCATCTTCGAAAGTATCATCCTCTCCATCTTAAACAATCAACATCATAACCTATGACTCAGAGCACTTATGGCTTAGAGAGTATTTCTTGTTGCACCAGTAACAGAGCCCTTTTTGACAACAATCCTTTAATTCTTTCTTAGTGAGATTAATAGCATGTTTAGAAGAGGGAGTTGATGTTGAAGAAGAAAAAGGACTGCACAAACCTGATGATGGTGGCTGAGAGGTTTGCGGCGTTGAGGACTTCTGAAGCAACTGTGGTCCAGAAGAACGAATGAGTAAGGACAACGTGTTGACCACCAAGTAGTAATCGTTCACTCTTGAATTCATGCCATTTGCATCAAGTTGGCAAGAGTCTTCAGTTTGAAAGCGTTGACAGCCGACTGGAAGTCTGGCCGGAGGCCTCCCAAGAAACAATGCATAGCGACATCATTGGGAATAGCTACTTCAACTAACAGCTCATCGAAAGCCTCAATATACTCCTCGACCAATATAGATGATTGTTGCAACTGTTTAAGTTGAATCATTGGATTAATTGATCGAACTTCCAAAAATTGAGCTTGCATCTAGTTGAAATAGTCGTCCCAAGTAATCTCCTCACCATCTCTTGAATTCATAAGGTGCCATTTAAGGGCTCTACCTTCAAGATTAATGCTGAGCATGTGAATACGTTGATCGAGCGATGTAGCGTTAACTTTAAAGAATTGGCGGCATCAAAAGGACCAGCCATAGAAATCGGAACCATCAAATTTAGGGAACTCAATCCAGTAGTGCTTCATTGGTGAAACATAAGATGAAGATGGTGGCGGTTAACCAAAGGTGTCGAACAATACATGTTTATGTCACTGTAAACTACTAGAAGAACCACCGAGTCTATCCTTGTGAGCTTGTTGTGCCATTGAAGAGATCATACCAGTCAGATCCTGGAGGCAAGCTTATATTCGAGACATGGATTGTTATCGGTGATGTCGAGAGCATGTTGATCCAATCGAGCTTGACCCCCTTCAATCAAGCTAGTTTGCAATGCCAACCGGTGTTTCAACTCAGATACATGATCGGTAGAGCACATCTTCAGAGCCATTGATGCCAAAGAGATGCTATGATACCAGTTGGTACAGAGTTACACGTGATAGTGAGAATCAGAGAAGAATCTAGAAGAGAGAGTGAAGTCTTATTCATTCATATCATCTCAATACATGTATGTGGGTATTTATACCGGTTTACAATTCATTATTTAGTTAAAGACTTGAATGCATTCTATTAGCGCAAATGATATGACACGTGATCTATGCCTACGAGCAATGATAAGGGTTTTCCTAATTAATATAATGTGGGGACTCTTGAAGATAGAAATCTTCTAAGACTTACCATGTGCTAAATTGGTTGAGAAGAGAAAATGAGGAAAGCAATTTTCTCTCCTTGGCTGAATGGTGGAGAAAATCACGGAGGAAAAAAGGTTATATCTAGTTCTTAATATAAGAGCTAGTTGACTAATTTAAATAGATTAAATAAGGAAAAATTCCAATAAAATACCACTTAAACTTCAAAATCCCAAATCAATGATTTGACAAAAATCCTAGTTGTCAATATCATTACTCTTATTGTCAACAAAACCAATTTGGGATTTTGAAGTTCAAGTGGTATTTTTGAGATTTTTCCATTAAATAAGCTGTTATGTTAGTTATTTAATTTATAACAAATATAAGTAGGTTTTTTAAAAATATCATCTTTTATCATAACTATGCTTAGATAGAAACTCTAATGTGTGCAATCAACAAGGGTACTCTTGGAAAAAATATAAATTTGGAAGAAAAAGTGGATTGAGGTCTTTCATATAGGACCAAATCCAATCCCCAACTAGCTTTTATATTAAGGAGATGAGTAGTATTATGGACAATAATAATGTTACTATTTTCATGCTAATATTTATATATAATAAAACGTCTATAACAATCATAAGATATTGCAAAAGGGAATTTAAATAATTTTCATCTTAACCTTAAAAACAAATATGTAATACCCCAAAATTCATTCACAAAAATCCCATGTGTATTTATTTTAATAAATGGAATAAAATAGTGAATTTTGGTACATTTGGAATGACAAAAATACCTTTAGTACAAGCCACACAAAAATTGGGTCAATAAAAGACATACAGTATAATTTTTGTCTTCCAAAAGCCTATTCTTGAAGCCCAAAATAATGGATGAAAGAACACAAATTTTGGGCCCAATTAATTGAGAATTTCAGCCAAGAAGAAGGAAAAGGAGAAAGCCCAAATTAAATACAAAATATATAAGGGCAGAAAGGTAATTTGCCATAAAAGCAAGAAGCTAATTATTTTTCCCTTTTCTTGGGATATATTTCAGCCAAAAGAATGAAGCAAGATGTAATAAATATTAGGAGATAATTATGCTTAAATATGGATAAATTGTAGCCAAGAGAAAATGAAGAAAAGTCAAAAAAGTAAAAACATGGGATAATTTACTATTAAAATAGTAATATTTTTAAGGACATGGAAGAGATATTTGAAGAGCTAATTAAGCTCTTTCAAAGGCTAACATTTCATCCAAAATAGAAAGAGGGGGGGGGGGAGCTATTTGAAGAAACAAGAACAAAAAGGAAGCTAATGGTTCAAGAAGCAATCAAGGTGAGTTGGTGGTGAAATTCTTGTGATGAAGCCTTCTAAATTATGTATAACTCTCTCTAGTCTCTACACCATCTTGAAATACACTTGTAGCAAGGCAAAATCAAGAGGAAAAGAGACAGAGGGGCCACGGTTTAGAAAGAGAAAGAAGAGGAAATCAAGGCGAGCTTAAAAACTTGTCCTATCTTGATGATTTATGCTTGTTGTTGGTGTTTTGGTTGGTTGTTTGGTTTGTTGTGGTTTATTTTGTAATTTAGGATGATGAAACCCTAAGGGGATATTCTGCCCAATTTTCTATTAATTATGGTCAATAAGTGTTTAAGAGATTAAATAAGTGATTAAAGGTGGAAATGAGGTGATTGGTTGGCTGAAATCAAGAAAACACAATTTCCCCTTTTATTTTGCCATTTTCGGCCAGACCTGGAACTAGGGGTTAGAGTTGAAATTTTGTGTTTTTGATGATTCCATTGTGTTTAGAATGAAAAATTGTGTAGGGTACATGTGTGAATTGTGAAGTGTGAAGGCATTAGGGTGTGAAATGACAATTTTACCCCTAAAACCCTAAGTTAAGGGTTACTAAGGGCATTTTCATCTTTCGACAGTGAATTTGGCAAATCTGAGGTCAAACATGGATTTTACAAGCGAAATTGTGTAGGAATAGCCCAGGTCATAATTTTTTGAAAAGTATAGTTGGATTAAGTATAAAGGGGCTTGATTGGGTCCCTAAGGCATTTTGTTCATTTACCTATTTTAAGTCAAGATAACTAACTACATGAGTTTGGAATAGTACATGAATGGTTAATAACTTAATTCTTGTAAATTTGGAATTTTAGGACCGGATAGCTTGCTCGAGCCGGATCAAGGTTAAGGAACCGTTAGCGAGCAGAAAAGGGATTTAAGGTAGTAACTTTATCTCTCATACACTATATAAGTGTTTATATTCTTAGTGTATGCCATCTTCTGTGATATGAATAATGAACACAAACTATTTAGCTGCAGTGCAGAAAAAGCATAAGTATGGTCCGATGGGAAAAGCGCAAGTACCATTCGGCCTAGTGAGGACCCAACTATGATACACAATGTAAGGGTGTACATTACCTAGTTGTAGTCTGGGACCCAACTGAGGTACACAAACAAGTAGGGGTCTAAATAGTCAATTTGGCCCTGAACAGTGTGCACACATAGGATTGACAACATTATTGTTATGTTACATTATATGGTGCATTGCATATTTATCTTTCGCATTTTATATGACGGATTGCATGTTACTACCAAGATTCATTTGAATCTCACCCTTTTCCCAACATTTAAAATATTCCAGTAGAAGGTAGTAGCTTTAGGTAAAAACCGTAAATACTGGCGATTGAGGGTTCCAGTTCAATATCAGGAGCTAACATTGGTTATCCTTAGTTTTTGTTAGTTTTGAGAATTTTGTATATATTTTTCAAACCCTATGGGGATCTTCTGTAATGTAAACAAACACTTTATGTCAGTATATTTATGCTATTTCTATATATCCTCTGAACCATGCATTTATTACTCTGTAAACATCAAAATGTTAAGAGGTTTGACAAAATATATTGTCCAATTTTAATTTTTTTATTTTCCAAAATTGTTTTTGCACAACGACATTAAACTTTATCCAATTAGGTGGAGTTGATACATGAATCAAGGGATATCGTTAGTGCTCTACTTACTAACAATATTAAAATTCATAAGGTTTCCCTTACTCACAATTCTTTTATACAATGATTTCAAAGTTTTTAAAAATGTAGAGTGGTCTTACATTAAGAAGCAATACATTATAATGAAGATGACACCAACAAAAATTTATGGTGAAATTTTAAAAGAGAGTTTCCCCCCAAGTCTTCTTTTTCAATTTTTTTTTTAAAAAGACAAACAGTTTAGGAGAAAACAAGAGGATGTCCTATGTTATGTTGCCACTCAAGGCATCCATTGTAGTTTTTCCTTATGTTCATTTTTCAACCAAGGGCTAAAGTGTATTATGTTGGTTGGTGTTGACAATAACAGCAGATTTCGATCAATGTGGTTTTGTTGTTCCTTTAGATTTGATGGGGATGACATATGTTAGAAATTGTGATCCTGTATAATCTCTTTCTTATAACAATAATTAATAGTATTTAATTAAATCATTTATCTAAACACTATCATATAGTTCTGAAAGACTATTGATTATTAAAACATGTTAACCATAACAGAAAAGTTCAAAACATAATTTTCAAAAGGACTCTTATAGTTGAAAAACAAAACTTTTTAACAGTAATTCGCCCAAAAAATTGGGCTTTGAATTTATCAAATCTGAAATAAACATTCACCATTAAGCCCAGTACAGGCACCCAAATAAAATCTCATTAGAATGCCAAAACATGTTAGTGGATCCATTTTTTTTTTCCAAAAAACATGCAAATACCTAAAGGCCTTCAGCCTTCTATCCAAATGCAATCTAGCAACAATTAATCAAAAGTATATAGTTACTACCATCAGTTTCAAACAAATCAAAGTATGCAAAATGAGACATAGCATGGCAATATACAACTATTCAACACAAAACAAAAGGGATGGAAGCACTACAATCGGCAGTAGCAGCTCAAGCTTCCAAAGCCTTCCCTGACGAACCCCCATAGGAACTATCACCTAGAAAAAAAATATTAAATCAAAGAGGTGAGACAAAAGCCTCAACAAGCAAGAATCCATCTCATCAGGTATACGAGTAAGTACTCGTGCAATGTTAAATGGGATAGTTATAAATTCATAGCATTATCAAAATTTCACATGGTTACATGTATATCAATTTACAATATCATAATCTCATTTTCATATTTATCACATGACTGTAGAAAAATCAATAACAACAATATATTCTCAATCCTCCCTTATTTCGTCCCATCTTATTTCCTTTGACTGAACCCATAGGCTAGTACTCAACCCCATGAATGGTAGTTCAACTCAACAAGCTCACCAATCAAGTGATATGGATTGGAAAAAATTCATTGAGCAACACAAGAATGGACCATGGGTTCCCCGTCTAATGAATTAGCGAGGTGTCAAGGCCCTACTAAACACAAATGGGCTAAAGAGCTAACCAATGTACACCTGAAAACCCACCACCTTGTTTCCTCTTTTATGCAAGAATTGACCCCCCCTTATTTCCTCTATGAATAACCTCCCATCAAATCAACATCCACCATTCCCTCTCATATCAATACTCAAGAGATATAATCATAATGGGTTATCACATTCCATTATCAATCCACACATTGGCAAGACAAATTTTCCAATCTCATAAATCAACATCAATTAATATATATCATGTCACTAGCCATTTCTTAATAAAAATAAGTCACATGAGACAATTTTATTAAAAACATATTTTGATGGTCTATATCATAAACCAATAGCAAATTCATAATTTTATATAATTAAAAATCACCCACAAACATCATACAAGCATGCACAACAAGAAGAAAATAGTTACCTATCGCCAAAGCTAAGTTTACCACAAGAATCCAAATTCCAAGCTCAACCACAATTCACAAATCAATCTATAACAATCAATAGGAACCACAATTTAGTATTCAAACTATTTGAGTGGTTAAAAAAACAATTTAGAGGCTTAAAATCCCTTTAGAACCCAAGCACTAGCTTTCATTTATTCCAATCAATCAAAATCTCCAACTTATAATTTAGGGTCTGCCATCAAAATACTCATTTGTGAGGGGTCAAGCTTAATTAACAATCTAAACCAATTAAACTTCAATGTAACCCATATAAATCCACATTAACGCAACCCAATTAGCAATTCTCATTTTGAAGCATCACATTATCAATATCAACCCAAAGCCTAACTCAAAAATCAAACCTCTAATTCAAATCTTCATATAACCTCCAGATTGTTCACTTTAATATAAAAGCCCCAAAATTCTCATTTTACTATCATAACTCAATTTCTCTGTTCTCTATTTTATTCATCCAATAATTTTATTTTTACCCTTTAAAATTATTGATCATAATAAGTTTTTCCATTTACCCTTAAATTCCCAAACTTTGATTACTTTAACTTTTAGGAAAAAATTATCCATAAATAACTATTTATCAAAAGCATCATTCCAATCTTATTTCTTCTTTCCATTAATTCATTCTTACCTTTTAGAATAATTAAACAATAACTATCTCCTCAAATTCTTCAAAAACACCCAATTTTCAACACTTAAAGTTTCACTCAAAATTTTCGATATTCACATTTCATAATAAACCTTAAATCTAAGTCATTCAATCATCAATATAACCTCCAATAAGTTAGGATAAATCACTAAACTCAAATTTAACATAAATCATATCATAAATTATAATTTTCTTACCAAACCCTAACTTTAGTTTCTTGAAATCAATTATTCAAAGAAAAATCTAAACTATACAACTCTTATTCCAACCTCATTTGCTCCATTAAAAGCAAAATATTCAACTAGAAGCCTCAAATTTTTAATATGTATCAAACCCTAGATTTTTCTTCATAAACAATATAAGTAAGAGAGAAGAAACAAAAAAGAAATAGGAGATAAATAAATTATCAAAGCTCGTGAAAGAACCTCAGATTAAAAAAAAACAAAGACTAAAGCATTCACTAGCTCCCGTAAATGCGAAATGAATAGGGGGAGGGGGAGTGTATTGCTTTTAACAATGGTGGGTGTGTCCCACTTTGACTTTCCCTCTTTCCTTCTTTTTTTCTTCAATTTTGTTTCTCCTTTTAATTTTATATTTGTTTCCCCTCCCTCATTTTTTTAAAAAAAATTGATTTACCACATTTTCCCTTGCTTATAAATTGCATATTTTGTTTTGAGTAGTTTTTAGATCAATTTAGGTGATATATAAATAACTAAATAATTTACACATTCTTATTTATCTCTACTTAACCACATTATTTTATTTTCTTGAAACTTAAGGGTTAATAATTCTTAAAATGTAATCTCATTCAGTATCAATTTTCTTTACTCAAATAATTACATGATAAATTCTAATTACCTTAAGATAATCTTGTTAAAATCATAGCAAATAAATTTAATCTACTCTAGAGACCTCAACTTAGATTACAAATCTCATCCTTTTGTTACTTAAATCTCATATATGAATTTTCGGATGTTACAGATCCCATGTTATGTGATAACCCAAAGAAAAAGAAAGAAAATTTAAAATATAATAAGCAAACTATGAAATTTCGAAATTCAAAGAAAATTTTAAAATCATCTTATAAACTCATTAAGATGTTTATCTCATATGATCCTTCTAGTATTTCAGTAAATCCAACAAAAAAACATTATAAGTTAGATTTAAATTTATTAACAAAAGGATAATAACAAAGGAAAAAAATATTAATCAAATATTACTGCAAAAAGTGTGGAAAGTAACGTATGTTTTATAACACCTCGTTAAGAAAGTACTACAACTTTTAATTTATATTTTTTTAAGAAAAACCGTTTGTTATCTATAGCGCTTTCAAAGGAAAGCGCTAGAGCTTGTGTAAGACCCTGTCTTATATACCTCTTATTATTGATACTAACCAGAGTAGCAATTGCACAGTTCAATGGGCACATAGGAATAACATAAATATACTGATAAAAAGTGCTCGATTACATAAATTTTTCACATGGATTGTATATAACAATTACAAATAATGTAGCCGCACAGAGCTACTAGGGTGTCTAAACTCGTTTAATGAAACTCAGACATCATTTCTGTGCGTCCAGTCCTCTTCTCTGATCTCAGTACGCCTCCTATAATCACCTGTCTAAATGATTGGTTGGGGGAGGATGAGATTCAAGAGAATCATCTTAGTAGCAAACAACACCCATATGCATGGAAGATAAGTGTTTAATACATGACATGCTTGCCTTACATAAACTCATGCTAACACAATGAATATATGCGTGCTCAATGTTTCACACAACATACTAATAGCCATAGCATAAATAGAAACAAAGCTTTAATCATTCATATATGTTTCACATAATCAAACAAAGCAATCACATGCATCAGTACACATGCACAAATTTCAAATACATGAAGGAGAGGTAAGTTCACTACCTTGTGTCTTGAGTCCTCCTCTTATACCTTTTTATCCAACTATTGAGGATTCTTCTTCTTTGTTACCTCATGTGTAATCCCCTACCTTGATAACTGTAATTAAGATTTGAAAATGCGTAATTTAAAGGAATTAGAGACCGACGGATACGTTTTTCTCAAATCTCTTTTCTAAAATTTGTTCAACATGGTCTCATATTCATCTTCCGAATCTAATTACTCTACGTAGTTCAATCACATTTATACATATCAGAGTGCATAGCCAAATTCCTGGCAACTCCCGGGTTTCATACATGTATAAACTAAGGGTTATAAGTTCCAACTAGGGGATTACATGACCAACATCAACGTAATATCTACATTTCAAAAATAAACAGTAATCCCAAGTCCAAAATAGATAACCAACAACCTAACAACACATCTCTACAAGATCCTAGCTGCTCCTGGTGGTTCGTTTCTCCTTGGAGCCACTTGCCCTGTCTGAAATGTTAGTCAATGGAAAGAATGAGATTCAAAAGAATCTCTGTTGTAACAAATCACTCATACAGTGTATAAACACATAGCATATATGATCATGTTAAGCAACATCACAATGTATCATGGCTTTCGCCATAATCGACAGCACTCATGGCTGCAATCTCTATGCGTCAGCTTTCGCTGTGATCTCTATGTATCACAAAGTATCACTATGCGTCAGCTTGCGCTGCGAACTCAAAGCATCACAATGTATTCATAAAGTATTCTCAATGCATGACAAACATACATACAATGTTTCACACACAGTATAAGAGAAAGAGTCACTACCTTGTTCTTTCCGATTGTGCTCTAGCGCAGGTGGATCACGAACAAGGCAAATATCGAATCCTACAATTTCAAATGCACCATTTAGAAACTTCCATATTGTTTCTTGGGGTTATATGAATCTTTAATGAAAATTTACAAAAATGCTCCCGGGGACCCGGCCCAGGCCCGCAATACCCGGTCCGGTTGTACTTTTCCCGAAATTCTAATATGGGCTATCCTAACATATTTCCACCCAGGGAATCGATTTCCAGACTCGGAATTATTAAATTCAATGTAAAATTACAAATTTACCCTTGGCAGCCCTACTTCAAGGGTTTAAGGGGCGTTTTCGTAATTATACTTTTTCGTCCTTTTCCGAAAAAGTGACCAACTGTAACCCTACCTAATTTTCACTCCTGAGCTCAGTAGAACCATCAAAATCATTGAAAATCCAACGCTAAGACTCAGTAGAACCATCAAAATCATTGAAAATCCAACTCTAAGACTCAGTGGAACCATCAAATCATTGAAAGTGATCAATAGGGATGTGATGCATAAACTAGTTCGAGAGTCATACATGAACAAGTGAATACCTACAGCATTTGTGAAGTCATGACATGATAAAGCATTCAAGGTGACATATTAAATTGCTTTTATGAAGCTCTTTTTTTGGAAAACCCATTATTGCTTTGATGGAAGGTTCCTCTCTTATTTTTGTGTTAAGCAGGTAGCACCAAGTTAAAAGTTTTGAAATTCAACATTATGATCAGTCTTAGACTCTTCAATATGAAAGTTTCTAAGTGACTTGTGAAAGAGGCAAGCTTCACCCAAGAGGGGGTGAATTGGGTGACGTGATAAATTTTTTCGCTTGATGTGGTGATGTGAAATAGAGTAAACAGAGTAGAGTTGAGAAGATTAGAACACAGAGAGTTATATTGGTTCGGCCTAACAACCAGGCCTACGTCCACTCCTCAGAGATCAAGACCTACTGGGATTTTCACTATTCTTTCAAGATTCAATGGGCTCTCAGAATGCCACAAAACAACAATTGTCCTCGAACAGACTACGAGCAGAAATATTCTCTCACTAAGAAATTTCTCTCCCCCTTACGACAAGTTTATGTGCAGAAAAACAACCTATGACCTTTCCCACTTGCTATGTATACAAGTCTTACGAGCAGCAACGTTCTCTCCTGCTTACTCCACTGTAAGTCTTACGAGCAGCAACGTTTGCTCCTGCTTGTATCTTATAAGTCTTATGAGTGGAAGGTTTAGCTAGGAATTTTCTCAACTGCTTCTCTTGTAAGGATATCTACCCTCTCAAGGTACCAATACCTTGAGATCAAATGAAAATAGAATTTGAGTTGTATAAAGACTCTCTTACAGAGCAAGTAGATGAACATTAAAGATCAATATGTATACAGAGAAAAATATGAATAACAGAGACTCGTGTATATGCTTGTGAATTCTTGTGCTTCGTTGTTATATTCGATCTCTCTAGAACTCTGTATTTATAGATGTTCAGTTTTTTCCCATTTGAATAACGATCATTATGAAGTAGGGCATGTTACTGTGGAACGGCATGCGCACGTTTGAAAACTTTTAATGTAGTAGGTGTGTGCTTGTCGTGATGTTGCCTGCCGTTGTTTGACTTCCTTCATGTCTGTTTATTTCAACGTTCATCCTCCTGTATCACACTTATAAAACATTCAAAATGATGTTAAATAATAATAATAAGTGATAATAAGATAAATAAATAACATTAAAACATATTCGGATTGAACGCTGTGAGACTTGGTGCATTTAGTGTTCTGTCAGAGTATCACTCGAGCATGGAAGGGCTCACTCGAGTGATCTTGCAAGTTTTCTCCTTGTTCTTTAGCTTTGTACTTGCACTCTCATAGAATTTCAGAGAGATAGTTTTCTCACTCGTGAGTGATGTGGGGCCTCACTCGAGCACAACTCTTCTGCTAGAGTGGCCTTGCATTTTACACTAGGAGACTCTTCTTTGGACAACACTCGCATACCATTTTAGCAAGAGTAAGATTTTGCACTCGCAGGTAATGTGGGCCCTCACTCGAGCACACATACTCCTGGTCAAGTGAGAAGAATATTCTCAAGTAATATACCCTTATTATCAGCACTTGCATCAGAATTAGAGAGAGTTAGATTTCTCACTCGTGAGTGCTGATGTGTCACTCGAGCATATGAAACCTCACTCGGGCATACTTGTGCTTCTCTGACTTTCATGACTCTCGGCCAAGCACTTGCAGTCCCTCACTCGCATGTGCTCGAGTGAGAAATACTCTTATGCTCGAGTGCTATCCCCAGTGCTCGAGTGAATCAGTAAAAATGACATTAGCATGCTCTTGGGCAAACACTTTCTGGTTATCACTCGCACCTGCTCGAGCATAAAAGAGTTCCATGCTCGAGTGCTTGATTCATGCTCGAGTACACGATAGCAAGCACCACAGAACTTTGCTATATGCATTTTGTCATTTTGTAAACATTCCTTAAACTTATAAAACTATGATTTGCACACAATTGTCTTTTGTTATCATCAAAACTTGGGATCTAATATTCTCCCCCTTTTTGATGATGACAAAACCTTTGTGATGGAATTCAAGAAAAAGGTTGATTAAGATGAAAGATTTTTGGAATACAACATCAATGTTTCCAAATGCATATTTACACCAAAGTTTAGATTCAAGTTCAGATTTTTACACTTATCTACATAAGTTCCCTGCAATACTTCCTCTGGACATTTAACGACCAAGATAAGCATAATATCACATAAACAATCAAATACTTAAACAGAAAATCATGAAAATAGTCATTAATGATAAACTTGATAACATAATAACATGAAAATAACCATAAATCATTAACTACCCATAAACCCCATAGACAACCATACTATCATCAAAAACCTACCCCATTACATAAAAACTACCCAAACACCCAATACATCCCATGATAGCTCAGAAAACCATCACACATCCTTCTCCCCCATTTTGTCAACATTAGAAGGGGGCTGAGGAAAAGTGATATCAGATGATGGGATAAAGGGTACCATGGCAATGGAAGGGTCAATTGGCACAAAGGGTGGAGATGATGGCTGTGGTACAGAGGCTGAGGGTGGTAGTGAAGGTGACCGATCATAAGTGATATCAACATTAGAATATAGATCAGTGAAGAGAACATGTGTCTGTGGATGAGAAGGTGAGGTTGAGGCAGGAGTGGTCTCAGGTGGCACTTCTGAAGATGCAGACGGAAAGTGAGAACGTAAGAAGATCTCCATATCAGATATCTGCTGTGACATGTCATCCTGAGTTTTGAACATCAAGTCGAAGTTGGTATTAGCCTTGTCTACCAACTTGATGACCTGTAACTCCATCTTTTCTACTAGTTTCTCATACTCAATCACTAATTCCTTCTTCAAGCTAGATACAACTTGATTGATTGCTTTCGTCAAATGGTTGGAGAGTGATGCATTAAGGAAAGAAGGAGTAGGAATATGACCTTAAGCAGATGACTGAGCCTCATCACCTCTTGATGGAACGGCTTCCCTCTGAGATGTAGCTTTGGTTCGACTCACTGGAAGATTAATACTCATATGAGTTAACTAAGTCTTACCAAACCTTGAAATGAGCACCCTCTCATTTCCTTCCAGATACCATATCTTGTTTTTCATTAGGATGAAGGATACAAGCTGAGGATATGGTATGGTCGCAGATTTTGATGAAGAAAATCGAAATCTTCTCATCTCATTGAAAATAATCTCCCCCACATTCCTTTGTTGTCTGGCTAGGAAGGAGGCCAACATGTAATAATCCTTTTGAGCAAAATGGGTAAAGTTTTTGGACTTCTTAACTATGCTCTGGGAATATATATAGTGAAGGGCTCTGTGAGAATCAGACATGTCAATAGGTTTAAAATTAAGGGGGCCTATTGGGTCTTTTGGTCTCAAAATCCGGAAGGCTTCATTAGCTGAGAAAGTGGGTGGATCTGAAGGTGGTGCAACATACTCAAGTAAGTCATTTATGATCTTAGCAAATATCATAATAAATTTGCCTCTAATAGTAGTAGACACTGCTTCCTCAATCAATTCTCTAGTTCTAGACTTAATGTTATGGATTTTCATGTTGCAGTAAAAGGTTTTCATAACAGAGGGTGAATATGGAATGTGGATATTCAGCCAAGGAGCATAGTATTCAAGATAAGGATATAAATCCAAATTGCAATTCTTCTTCAAGTAATCTAAATCCACATAAACTACAGGACAGAAATGCCTATGAGCAAACTCAATATCGAATACCTTCTGTGGCAGAGCCTTTAATTCCTCAACATTGAATCCTTCAGGAGGACTTGTAATATGATCATCCTCTGGAGCTTGTGAGGCAGAAGGTACCCCTGAAGCAGCTGCACTGGATTGCCCAACATGGTGCGAACTTGAGACACTGGCTTGAGAAGCAATTTTCCCAATTATCTTGTCAAGTTTTGACTTCTCCATAGCTTCCCGGAGTTGCTTGTTAAATGTGTCATCGGAGGAAGAAGATGATTGTTGTGGTTGCTCAGTTTCCTTTTTCTTTCCTCTTCCTTGGACCTCTTTGGATTGAGACCGGGTAACTATAGGTTCTTTGAACACCATACCCTTTGGTTTCTTTTGAGGAGGTTGAACCTTCTTTGCTATTTGAGGCTTAGGATGAGGTCTCTTGGCCGAAGTTCTCTTTTTGGTTTTGGGTTTAGGAGGAGGAGGTTAGATGAAGAAGACATTTTAGGAGATGAGGGAGTTGGTACCAGGGTTGCAGAAGCACTAGCAGTAGAATGAGTGGGAGAGGGTGAGTGAGATCTTTGGGAGATAGAAGGCATTTTAGTTCTAGCCATTCGGAAGCAAAAATGAGAGAAACAAAACTTACAGACTTTTCTGAGAATAGAGAATAAAAATGGAGAGGATTAGGGCACCGAATGAGAGAAGCAGAGGGTAAATCTCACCTTTTAAAGAAGGTTGAAGAGTTGTAACGGTGATTTGAAGCAAATGGACACGTTTGATTGAAGAGAAATGGTTGGAGATGAAGAGTTGTGACCTTCGAGTGACAAGATACCTCAAGTGAGAGCAGGAAGTGTGACGGTCTGAGCTATCGCGTAACTGATATAAGTGACAGTGCTCGAGCAGAAACCCTAGTGCTCGAGTGATGTTCATACTATGCTTGAGTGTGTTCATTCTGTGCTCGAGTGATAAACAGAAAATTTTGATAAAACATGTTAAAACGTACCTGGTTTATGGATTTCTTGCTATGTTTTCATCTTTGTACTCAAATCCTCTAAAATCATTTGAGTAACCATGCATTGGGTAGCTTCTGGAAAGAAATTTTTCCTTTCTACTCGAGTACACATCCTTCACTTCAAGCATGTTCATATTATGCTCGAGTGAGGGTCCTTCCTACCCGAGTGAACTCAATTTTCACTGTTGCATTTTAGATAGTCTCTTGGTATTTTTATCTCCTCTGTTAACCCCTGTTTTACATACTAAGAAACAGAGCATTTTCAATGGAGTTGTGCTCGAGCAGAGTTAATCTTGCTCAAGTGAGCATAGCTTGTCACTCGAGTGACACCTCCTGTGCTCAAGTGACAGACCTGCAAAACAATTTTTTTAATATTCCGATGCCAAAGTCAGTATGGTTATCATCAAAAATACATTTAATTAAGATATTTAACAAGAAAACTTACAACTCATTGGGATTAACTATTCCCAATTCTTTTTGAATATATAGAAATTGATCTTTAGTTATTGGCTTTGTAAAAATGTCAGCAAGTTAAAGATGAGTTGGTATGAATTCTACTTTGACATCCTTCTTTTGAACGTGATCTCAAATGAAATTATGTCAGATGTCTATGTGTTTGGTCCTTGAATGATGTACAGGATTCTTGGCTAAGCTTATAGTGCTAGTGTTGTCACAATAAATTGGAATCTCATTTAAGTATATTCCCAAATCTTGAAGTTGTTGTTTCAACCATAATACTTGAGGACAACAACTTGCTACAGCTATATATTCAGCTTCAGACGAGGATAATAAAACTGTGTTCTACTTCTTGCTGAACCATGATACCAGAGAGCCTCCAAAGTATTGACATTGACCACTAGTACTTTTTCTGTCAGTTTTATATCCTCCATGATCTGAGTCTGAATATGCCATCAAATACTCGTTTCCTCTTTTCTGATACATAAACCAAGTTCTGAAGTGTATTTTAGATATTTAAAGATTCTTTTTACTATCTCTGCATGTGATACCTTAGGAGCAGATTGATACCTTGCACACATTCCCATGCTGAACTGAATATCTGGCCTGCTTGCTGTAAGATAGAGTAATGACCCAATCATTCCTCTATACTTAGTAATGTTGAAGCTAGGACCTTTTACATCAGCATCCAACAAGGTTGTAGAACTCATTGGAATATCAGCTCCATTAGTATTATCTAATCCATACTTCTTCAACAACTCTTTCAAATACTTAGTTTGAGACACAAATATACCATTCTTCTTTTGCTTGATTTGAAGTCCAAGAAAGAAGTTCAATTCTCCCATCATGGACATTTCAAATTCTCCCTGCATAATCTTAGAAAATTCTTGACACATAGATTCGTTAGTAGCACCGAAAATAATATCATCAACATAAATTTGAACAATTAGAATATCATTTTTGTTATGTTTGATGAAGAGAGTTGTATCTACTTTTCCTCTGACAAAATTTTGATCAAGAAGAAACTTGCTTAGTCTTTCATACCAAGCTCTAGGTGCTTGTTTCAAGCCATATAAAGCTTTCTTAAGTTTGAAAACATGATCAAGCTTTGTTTCATCTTCAAAACCAGGAGGTTGTTCTACATATACTTCCTCCATAATATAACCATTTAGAAAAGCACTTTTCACATCCATTTGATAAAGTTTAAAACCTTTAATGCAAGCAAAGGCTAAGAGTACTCGTATTGCTTCCAATCTTGCCACTGGAGCATATGTTTCCTCATAATCAATACCTTCCTCTTGATTATAGCCTTTGGCCACCAATCTTGCTTTGTTTCTCACAATGATTGCTGATTCATCAAGTTTGTTTTTGAAAACCCATTTGGTCCCTATAACCGTATGATCTTTAGGTCGAGGAACCAAATCCCAAACTTGATTTCTTTGAAATTGACTTAATTCTTCTTGCATAGCAATCACCCAATCATTGTCAGATAAGGCTTCTTCCATATTAGAAGGTTCAATTTCAGAAATAAAAGCAAAGAAAGTTACCTCATTGAGGATTCTATTTCTGGTTTTGACACCTTCATGAATATCTCCGATTACTTGATCAATTGGATGATCTTTAATATGTCTCCATGCTTTTGGTTGAGCATGATCATCAACATCTTTTATATTTTGAAAATCATTTGTTTCAAATCCATTTTTTTTTTGAAATAGATTTGTCTTTCTTTATTAAATCCATTTCTTCTTCATCAAAATGTTTTGTCTGAGAATCAAATTCATCAAACACAACATGAATAGATTCTTCAACTGTACATGTTCTTTTATTGAAAACTCTATAAGCTTTACTTCTATTAGAATATCCTAGAAATAAACCTTCATCAGACTTTGAATCAAATTTACCTAAGTTTTCTTTACCGTTGTTGTGAATGAAGCACTTACATCCGAAGATATGTAGATGAGCAAGATTTGGCTTTCTTCCCTTGTAGAGTTCATATGGCGTCTTTCCAAGTGATTTACGAATATATGCTCGATTTGAAATGTAGTATTCAGTACTATTGCATCTTCCCAGAATACTTGTGACATTTCTTTTTCATTAAGTATTGCTCTCGCCATTTCTGTAAGGACTCTGTTCTTTCTTTCTACTACTCCATTTTGTTGGGGTATTCTAGGTGCGGAGAAGTTATGATCTATTCCTTCATTGTTGCAGTAGTCTTCAAATAGTTGATTATCAAATTCTCCTCCATGGTCTGTCCTAATAGAAACAATAGAAATACCTTTCTCATTTTGGACCTTTTTAGCAAACATAATAAATTCAACAAATGTTTCATCTTTTGAAGCAATAAATATAGTCCATGCAAATCTTGTAAAATCATCAACAATTACTAAAGTATATAAATTTCCTCCAAAACTTTTTACTCTTGCTGGTCCTACCAAATCCATATGAAGTAATTGTAAAGGTTTAGAAGTAGAAATTTCATACTTTGTTTTGAATGAGGATTTAGTTTGTTTTCCTTTTTGACACGCTTCACAAATCATATTATCTTTGAATTTAAGTTTGGGAAGACTAACAACTAAATCTTTTCTAATCAGTTTGTCAAGTTGATTCATATTGACATGAGCTAAACGCTTATGCCATAACCAACTCTCCTCTGATTGACTAAGAAAACAATTTTCAGAAGAATTTGAATTTAAATCAATAGTATAACAATTACTGTCCATTTGAGCTCGGATCTTTGCCTTGATAGATTCTTTGTTTAGTGGCAGATCTTTCTTGTTGACTATCAAGCATTCTTTTGAGTCAAAGATCACCCAGTTATCTTTGTCAGTACTTTGACTAACACTCAAGAGGTTGTGACATAATCCTTCCACATAGTATACTTCGTTTATTTGAACACCATCGGATTTTCCTACTTCACCAATTCCAGCAATACGTCCAGATTGATTACCTCCAAATGTTACCTTTCCTCCTTCTCTTGTTTCCAACATGGTGAACTTATTTTTGTCACCAGTCATGTGTCTCGAACATCCACTATCAATATACCATTTGTTTGCTCGAGATGCTTTGAGACATACCTAGAATAAGGTGATCAAGTTTTAGGTACTCACACTTTCTTGGGTCCTTTGTGGTTAGTATGTGATGTATGTGTCCCTTTCGGAACCCATTTATATGTTCCAATAACTTGTCCCTTTTTAAAATAACATGATGAAGTATAATGTCCTTTCCTATTACAATAGCTACATGATGCAAAGGGATTTGATATATGCACAGAATTCCTGAAATATTTAAGATACGCTCTACTACTATTCTTCTTATATCCTCTATTCTTATCATGATCGGGTTTATATCCAATTCTAGATTTATCAAATGAAACTTTCTGAGAATTTAGAATAACCTTAAGAGTTTCACTTCCCTTAGTAAATTTTTCAAAAATTTTTGTTAAATCACTTATTTTCTTATCTTTCTCTTCACATATTTCACACGATGATATGACAGTATTTTCTAATTCTTTTACTTTCTTCTTATAACTAACCATTTCTTTAGCTACTTTGATGAATTCTATATGCAATGCATTATATTCAGATAACAATTCATCATAAGTAGGTTCAGAATCACTTACCTCAAAATCTGATTCTTCTTCCTTGGCTACCAAGCATAGATTTACTACTTTGTCATTGTCACTTTCTTCATCTGACGAACTATCACCCCAGATAGATGATATCTATGCTTTCTTTTTCTGCTTCTTTTTGTCTTTGTTTTTGAAGCATTCGGATTTGATGTGTCCAGGTTTCCCACATTCATAGCATACTATCTGTTGTTCTTTGTTTTCTTTCTTGCTTGGTCCACCTTGATAATTTTTGAAGTTCTTTTGACCTCTTCTGTAGAATCTCTTGAATTTTCTCACGATCATTCCCATTTCATCATCATTAGGGACATCTTCATTTTTGAAAGACTCTTATTCTTCCTTGATAGCCTTAAGTGCAACCCCCTTCAAGTTCCTTTTTGAATCTCAACTCTCCTTCATACTCGGAAAGACTACTAAAGAGAGCAGCTACGGATCTCATAGATTCTCCTTTAGCTTCTTCGATAGCTGTCACCTTAACTTCCCATTCTTTCGTAAGAATATTAAGAATCTTTCTTACCTGGGAATTTTGATCAAAAGATTTTCCAAGTGCATATAATTGATTAACAAGATGAGTATACCAGAGTTCGAATTCTGATATACCTTCTCCAGGTTTCATACGAAATAGAACATACTCTGTAATTAGAGTATTGACTCTATTTTCTTTGATTTCGGATGTACCTTCATGAGCAATTTCAAGAGCATCCCACATATCTTTGGCAGTTGGTAGAGTACATATTCAAAAATATTCTTTTTGACTGAGAGCACTCTGTATCATTAAAATAGCTTTACTATTTAATGTTACTAACCTTTTATCATCTTCGTCAAACTCCTCTGGGCTCTTCTTAACGATTCTATCTTCGATTTTCTTCATTGGAACATAGTCACCATCTTGTATTACATTCCACAAACCGTACTCGTTAGCCATCATGAACACTCTGAACTTGGCTTTCCAGAATGAAAAATGTTCTCCAGCAAACCCAGGGGGTCTAGTGACTGAAGCTCTATCTGGAAGAATGTTCTCACCCATTGTTGCCATTTATTGGACCCTTCTCAAGCTGTTAGGCTCTTCAGATAAGACCTTGCTCTGATACCAAATGAAAGAGGCAAGCTTCACCCAAGAGGGGGGGTGAATTGGGTGACGTGATAAATTTTTTCGCTTGATGTGGTGATGTGAAAATAGAGTAAACAGAGTAGAGTTGAGAAGATTAGAACACAGAGAGTTATACTGGTTCGGCCTAACAACCAGGCCTACGTCCAGTCCTCAGAGATTAAGACCTACTGAGATTTTCACTATTCTTCCAAGATTCAATGGGCTCTCAGAATGCCACAAAACAACAATTGTCCTCGAACGGACTACGAGCAGAAATATTCTCTCACTAAGAAATTTCTCTCCCCCTTACGACAAGTCTTATGTGCAGAAAAACAACCTATGACCTTTCCCACTTGCTTATGTATACGAGTCTTATGAGCAGCAACATTCTCTCCTGCTTACTCCACTGTAAGTCTTACGAGCAGCAACGTTCTCTCCTGGTTGTATCTTATAAGTCTTATGAGTGGAAGGTTTAGCTAGGAATTTTCTCAACTGCTTCTCTCGTAAGCATATCTACCCTCTCAAGGTCCCAATACCTTGAGATCAAATGAAAATAGAATTTGAGTTGTATAAAGACTTTCTTATAGAGCACGTAGATGAACATTGAAGATCAATATGTATACAGAGAAAATATGAATAACAGAGACTCGTGTATATGCTTGTGAATTCTTGTGCTTCATTGTTATATTCGATCTCTCTGGAACTCTTTATTTATAGATGTGCAGTTTTTGCCCGTTTGAATAACAATCATTGTGGAGCGGGGCATGTTACTGTGGAACGGCATGCGCACGTTTGAAAACTTTTAATGTAGTAGGTGTGTGCTTGTCGTGATGTTGTCTGTCATTGTTTGACTTCCTTCATGTCTGTTCATTTCAATATTCATCCTCCTATATCACACTTATAAAACATTCAAAATGATGTTAAATAATAATAATAAGTGATAATAAGATAAATAAATAACAATAAAACATATTCGGATTGAACGCTGTGAGACTTGGTGCATTTAGTGTTCTGCCAAAGTATCACTCGAGCATGGAAGGGCTCACTTGAGAGATCTTGCAAGTTTTCTCCTTGTTCTTCAGTTTTGTACTTGCACTCGCATAGAATTTCAGAGAGATAGTTTTCTCACTCGCGAGTGATGTGGGGCCTCACTCGAGCATAACTCCTTCTGCTTGAGTGGCCTTACATTTTACACTAGGAGACTCTTCTCTAGATAGCACTCACATACCATTTTAGCAAGAGTGAGATTTTGCACTCGCAGGTGATGTGGGCCCTCACTCGAGCACACATACTCCTGCTCGAGTGAGAAGAATATTCTCAAGTAATATACCCTTATTATCAGCACTTGCATCAGAATTAAAGAGAGTTAGATTTCTCACTCTCGAGTGCTGATGTGTCACTCGAGCATATGAAACCTCATTCGGGCATACTTGTGCTTCTTGACTTTTATGACTCTCAGCCAAGCACTTGCAGTCCCTCACTCGCATGTGCTCGAGTGAGAAATACTCTTCTGCTCGAGTGCTATCCTCAGTGCTCGAGTGAATCAGTAAAAATGACATTAGCATGCTCTCGGGCAAACACTTTTTGGCTATCACTCGCACCTGCTCAAGCATAAAAGAGTTCCATGCTCGAGTGCTTGATTCATGCTCGAGTACACCAGTTAATTTTGACAGCAAGCACCACAGAACTTTGCTATATGCATTTGGTCATTTTGTAAACATTCCTTAAACTTATAAAACTATAATTTGCACACAATTGTCTTTTGTTATCATCAAAACTTGGGATCTAACAACTTGGTCTCAACTCTATCTAATAGAGTAATACTTCCCACATCAAGTAGCCATGCAATATGGGATAGATCAAGATTTTCTAGGCTTTATGGCTTGAATTAATGGCATTTATGACCTATATATCTTATAATATAAGTGTTCATCACCTATACCTTATGTCTTATCAGTAATTAAGCTAGGAAAGCAATGGCTAGGTGAAACAAAACACAAATATGCATATAGGAAAGGCTGCAAGGCGTAAGCAAGCCCTTGAGCAGTTTGCTTGAGGTTTGCATACCCCGTGAGCCTTTCCAATATGTATATTCATAAGTTTTTCCCCCATCCATTGCTTTCCAAGGTTAATTCTTATGGAAAGACATGATTATAGATAAACAGTTAAATTATCACTTATATAGGTCAACGGTTACCATTGATTCTCTCCACAAAGCTTGAAATGTCTTGATCTATCCCATACTGTATATCAACTCAATGTGGGTGGTACTATTCTAGTATATACAGTCTAGTCCAACTAGCTCAAAAACTCTCACTTGAAGAGTCTCACAACCATACATCACAACTATTATATAACCATCATGTATTATAAATGTTCTTGATTCTTATTTAAGAACCATTATTTATGTACTAAATATATAATGGTCGCCTACATGAGACCGTCATTTAGTTTTCTTAAATGTCACGGTTCTTACATAAGAATTGTTATGTATGTTATTGAATAAATTACAGTTGTCAAAATGAAACCGTTATGTATCATGTTAGCATTATCATATATTATGCCAGTTGTTCACATGTACTCGTTAATTATTATTATAGCAATGTGCATTTCATGGCCTCACCAAGCCTCAATACATAACGTGTGTTATATTAAAACCATAATAATAGGTATAGAATAAATAACTATTTGGAATTATAATTTATTTGTAAGGAGCATATATAGTGCCTGCATATATGACATTTCGAAACCGTGATGTATGGCAAATAATAATTGTCCTATATGATGATTTCTGTAGTAGTGATTGGTGAGCTTAGGAGATTCCGTGATTTTGTGACTACTATGATAGTGTTAGAGTCATTGTGTTATGTAGTAAATGGGATAGTATGTGCATCCCAAAGTTGATTGTTGTGGATTTGTTCTGTCATTGTGATTTTGATGTAGAAGTTCAATAAGTATTGTTATTGCTATGTGAATGTTTGTTGGAGAGTTAGTGTACTTTTTTTTAAGGCTTGTTAAGCTAAGTAAAATTATTTGGCTTAGCCTACATGCCGATCATGACTTGGATTGTGTGTCATGACAATATCAAAGTTCTTTTTACTTTCGATTTTTTACATGATTATCTGACTGAGTCAGATTTAAGTTTTGTTTGGCTCAATTGGGAGTAGTTCTTTCAAATGCATTTTTCTCATTCTTACAAACTCGGACTCAAGATATCATATTTAAGCAGCCAAAGCCTCTTCCAACAAAATCAACGCTTGTTAGCTTATTCTCTTTTTCTTGGTTATATATGTTGTCTATTACTAACAAAGTGAGTGCCGTTTTGTTTTTGGTTGGCCACAAAACAATAACAAATGAGGCCTTGATAATTGATACACCCTATAATTCTAAATATAAAAGTTAAGTAACTAGTTTACATGTACTAAAAAATTAGTTAAGTGAATTATTTGTAATAAATATGTAATTCATTTCATTAAAATACTCTCTTTATTCATTGCCCAAATTTATGGAAACTCTATGTCACGCCCCCAAACTTATGGGACAATTGACATGGAATATGATAACCCCTACATCCCTTAAGTTTCAGATATATAAATTGTATTTGATCTGTATGTATGTATGTATATAATTTCTTTGAATTTTTTACCTTTAGGCAAATATTACAAGCTTCTTGTAGAAACTTCAATAGACTCTTTCCATTACAATAGCCAAAACCAAAACAATGATTTCGGGTGTGTAGACTTCACGTTCTTAAGCCAAAGCGTGCAATCAAAATAGAAACAGCACAGTAGAGCCCATTTATCATGTTTTAGGTTGACAAATTCTCATTGACAAGTGTATGTGTTATATTAATAAGTTTTAGTGTTATCGTAGACAAATATATGTACCATGTTAACAAGTTATAGTGTTACTATTAACAAGTTTATATATCATATTGACAAGCCATAATGTTATCGTTTACAAATTTATATGTCATATTGATAATGGGGATAAACATGTAATTTCATAATTCGAATCTATATCATTGAAGTCTATTGAGAATTTTGAGATATTAATCATATACATACTGAGACTTATATATATATATATATATATATTGTTCTTTAGAACCATGCTGCAATTTCCCAAAAGGAAACTTCTCAAAACTAACCCTACACTACAAAAAAACATGTTATTACCCACGGAATTACCCACAGAATTATTTCCGTCAGTAATTTCTGACTATTTATCGACGGATTTTCCGTTGTAATAATTACCGACGGAAAAAAATTCCATGGGTAATTACCGATGAATTACCCACGGAATTCTTTTCATCGGTAATTACCCACGTCTTACCCATAGAATTCCATGGGTAATTTGAATGAGAAATTACCTACGGAATTTTTTCCGTCGGTAATTACCCACGGAATTCCATGGGTAATTTGAATGAGGAATTACCCACGGAATTCCGTGGGTAATCCGTCTCTAATTACCCACGGAAAAAATTCCATCGGTAAATCGGATGGATTACCCACGGAATTTTTTCCTTTGCTATTTACCCACGCCTTACCCACGGAATTCCGTGGGTAATTTAAAGAGAAATTACTGACGAAATTTCGTTGTTAATCCGTTGGTAAAACTAATAATTTTTTTATTATCTTTTAATAATTTATATAAAAGAATAAAAATAAAAATAATCTATAACAAATAAAAATTTAAATATCATAAAATTAATATTTAATATAATATATTAAATATATATATATATATATATAATATTAATAACAAAAATTTTAAATGAAATAAAAAATTAAAAATTTTAAACTTTATATCATAAAATATATATATATATATATATATATATATATATATATAATTATATATTTGTATTAATATTAAATATTTAAATGAAATAAGAAATTAAAAATTTTAAATTTATATTATAAAAAACGAAATATATAATTATTTATAAATATATATGTAATATTAAATATATATTTATATTAATATTAAATATTTAAACGAAATTAGAAATTAAAAAATTTTATATTTTATGTTATAAAAAATGAAAAATATAATTATATATAAATATATATTTAATTATATATATATATATATATATATATATATATATATATATTTATCTTAATATTATATTTGTTTTTAAATTATTGCATTATATATATGATTACGTGAATAAATAACGCAAGGTTAAAGCAGCTCAACTGGCAAAGGCATTAGAACACATACCAAATGTCCAAGGTTCGAATCCCACCTTTGTAAAATGCAACAATTATCTCACAGAGGCACTGCCAGAGCCAAATGCAGGGGCGGGCAGTGGGGGGCTTTCGATGATGTCCATGTGACTTCTTTTAAGGTTACACGGCAAGACTTGAGCATGTTGTCTTCGTCAACATATGCAATCCAAGTCGTCCTTAATATTCCAATTTTCGTTCAATTTCTTTCTCTATCAGCTAGCTGTATTCGTTGTGTGAATTGGGCAAAAAAACAGTATTTGTTGTGTGAAAAAAAAAACCTAGCTGTATTTTCTGTCTTCATATCCCAGAATCGTAATTGTAATTTGAAAAATAAACTTCATATAGAAGAACATACCAAGATTAAAACAACCGCGCAGTTTAAAAAAAAATGTTTATACAGATATCTATAAATTTCATCTCCCCTTTCTGATTGTGTTTTATAATTTTTAAAACTCGCACGTATATATTTATATTTACATTAATCAATATTATAATTTACATTCACTCAACTCACGCATATAGCGTCTTATAATTTCTATTTATAATTTTGTTTATGAATAAAATTCTGTTATGAATTTTAATAATAATTATATTATAATTATAAATGAAATAAAAATAGCTACTTTTTTGAAGATATTATTTTTTTATTTTAATAAAACAAGATTTAAGGATATAATTGTCATTTTGACATCTTTATTTTTATTTTAACTTTATTTTTATTATTTTAGTATGAGTAAATATATGGGAGAATGCTATATAAATCTAGCTAAAATAATAAAATTTTAATTTAGACCTCCACTTTTAACAAATTCTTAATCAGGCTAAGGGGCCTAATTAGGTCTTTCTAAATATTATTAAATGATCACATTATCCCCTCAAAGTCATCTCTTCTTTCCCAAATTACCTCTGTCTGCTAATTCAATTCTCTATTTGCTCTTTCATTTTTAGTTATGATTATTAGAGTATTAATTAAAAAGAAAAGAAATTTACTCCATAATTTAATATGTGATTCAAAAATGGAATAGGCACATCAATTTTCATTAATTTCCCCCTAGAAAAATAGACGACATATCTTTTTGTCTTGTATATACTATATAGTATCAACCTTAGAGAAATGGACCAAGTAAAATTCCCCAACCACCCCATGCAAAGGTTTTTAATGAAATAGAAAAATGAATCCACCCATTGTATTCTTATATTTATATAATATCTTGGTTAGACAAAAATATTCGTTGCGATTACATAGGATATATACAAATATGAATAATTTTATATCAATAAATAGAAATTTTTTTTAAAAAAAATTATATGGTATATATATATGTTCTTATATTTATATAATATCTTTACTAGACAAAAATATTTTTTGCAATAATATAGGATATATACAAATTTGAATAATTTTATTTGGATAACTAGCACATTTTTTTTTTAAAAAAAAAATATATTGTACATACAGATAAATATTTTTTTTTATAAAAAAAATCATAAAACAAACTAACTAACTAAAAATAAAGAGAAAATCTTAGTTAAATCTTGTAAAATAATAAAAAATGGACTACATCTACCTTTAATTTTCTTTTTTAATTATAGGAGGGTGTTCTAATCTTTTAGTAACATTTAAAAATTTCTAATTAGGTCTCCTGGTCTCATTAATAATTTATTAAAGTGTATGCCTGAATTTGAATTTTAGTATTTCAATTGGATTTATACAGCATTCTCCCTAAATATATTTTTCTTAATATTTTAATTTTAAAATAAAATATTAAAATATTTTCCATTTTATTAGACTTTAATATTTAATTCCATGGTGTTAATTTTTTATTTGAATTTATTTTCTATTGCATTACTTAAAAATTTGGGTTAAAAAATCAATAAAGTTATTATTGTCATTGTAAATGTCATCCATTTTTTAATAAAATAAATGTCATCCATATTTAGGGGTGAGCAAATTAGAACTAAAACAAAAAAAAAACAAAACCAACTCAATGCAGTTTATTTAGTTAGGTTAATTCGATTAATTGGTTTCAATTCGGTGTTTCAATCAATAAAGTTGTATTTGATTTTTCGGTTTTTATTGAAAAATCGAATGCACACCACTCCCCATTTTTGTTCCTCTTTTTTCCTTTCTATCCAAATTTGGGGAGGGGTAATATTATCTTTTTTATTTTTTTACCCTCCATTTTCTCCCCACTCTAAACACATCTACATTTTTGTTTTAGTGAAAAGAGACAAAAGTGTTTGGCATCATGTTCCAATTTCCATAGCCCAAATATTGTATCCAAAAAGCCACTTTAAGCCCAAGATAAATGTTTGGGGTGGCTTTTTTTTTTTGGAAAAATCACTCACAGGTCCCAAGAGACAAAAAATACTACAATAATACATTGCAAATTCCAAATTCAAAAAAGTCTCTAGGGATGTTTGTGTGATTAATTGCCAAGGTGAAATGATTGTATTGCCCTTGCCCTTAGAATTTTAACCTATGTGTTCAAATTTGAAAACATTCAAAAATCAGCACAGTCCTTCGCTCATCCGTTGCTCCTTACATCGTCAGTCACTCATCCGTCGTTCATCCGAAGCCCAAATGTCGGACCCTTATCTTATTTCCACATTTTTTAAAGTATTTGCACATAGTTCGGTGGGCATACTGGATAGTATAAATATATTGATATATTGATACAAAATACTTGATTATATGAAATTTCCCACAGGGATCGTACATAATAATTACAAATAATGTGGCCGTACAGGGCTACTAGGGTGTCTAAACCAATTTAATGAAACTCAAACATCCTTCCGTCTTCATTCCACTACAACATTTCTTTGCGTGCAGTCCTCTTCTCTATTCTTAGCACGCCTCCTGTGATCACCTACCTAAATGGTTGTTGGTGGGGGAGGGTAAGATTCAAAAAAAAATATCAGTAGTAAAATATACCAATATACTTGTAAGATAAATGCTTAATGCATGACATACTTGCATTACAAAAACTCAGGTTAATACAATGACGTATCTGCGTGCTCAATGTTTCAAACAACATACTCATTACCATAGTATAAATAGAAACAGAGCTTCAATCATTCATACATGTTTCACATAATCAAGCAAAGCAATCACATGCATCAATACGCAAGCACAAATATCAAATAGATGCAGGAGAAGTAAGTTCACTACCTTGTGTCTTTAAGTCCTCCTCTTGTTCCTTTTCTTCCAACATTGAAGTTGCTTCTTCTTGACCTCTCGTGGCCCTAAATAAAATAGCCATATTATTAGGGCTATGAAATTGAATGTCCAATGGGCTATATGTGCCTTTAGGACATGTCTCTCATTTTTGGCCCAATACTTATGACAATTTTAACATAATTGCCATAAATTCGTAAGTTAGCCCAATCTGCCAGTTTTGTTGACCAGATTTTGGAAATTCATAATTAATTCTATAAAAATCCAAATAGGTTGGTTCTAGGTTCTATAAAAATCTATTTAAGTCCTCTTTTAATTAAAAATGCTACAGCGTCCTAATTATAACCACACAGTTCTTAGAAATTCGTTAAACTAAAACTGTTACAGATTTCATTCTAGATTCAGGGTCAAATTTTGAAAACTCATAACTTTCAATCAACTAATCCAAATGGCTTATAATACCTATCAAACTAAAACCCTAAATGTCTACTTTAATCTTGTAAAATGTTATAGCATTTGGACCAAGTTTGACATATCAAAAACACGTTGCAAGTTCTCTGCCTCAAGAAAAAAAATTCAAGCGGATTTAAACACAAACTTCCAAAATCATCATAAATCATCATAAAACCTCTTTTAACCTCATAATCACCATCTTAATCATGATTAATCAAAATTTAGATAGCACCTCCCCATAAGGTTTGAAATTCCCAAATTTACAAAACCAAGCAAAACCAACCACAAAACAACCACAACAACCTTGAATCCAACAAGAAAACAAGGTTTTGGAGATTGCCTTTGATTTCTCCTCTTTCTCTCTCTAAAGAGCCATCTCTCTCCTATTCTTGCTCTTGATTTTGCCTTGATACATGTGTATTCCAAGATGGCATAGAGATTAGAGAGAGTTTCCCATTAATTTAGAGACAATAATACATGAATTTTGCAACCAAACTCACCTTGATTGCTTCTTGAACCCTTGCTCTTTCTCTTTGTTCTTGCTCTTGTTCACAATTCTCTCTCTCTCTTCTTGCTTTTGGTGGCCGAAAGTGAGAGTCAAAATGGGCTGAAATATGCCTCTAAAATATCTCCTTCCACCTTAATTTATATTATTTTATTGTATTTTGCACATGTTCATTTAATTAAGGCTTTATCCCTTTTTATTTGACCATAAATGCCTTGCTTTTCCCTCTCCCAACGTGATGTATTTGGGGCTACTAAAGGGACCAAGAATTTCCATTTTTGGACACTGTCATAGAAACTTATGAGTTTCATCAGGCTAACTTCAAAATACATAACTCTTACAGCTCCAAATAACCTACATGACCTATCAAATTAAATCTTAATAAGTCTACTTTTATTCTAAAAAATATCATAAGCATCGGACATCATTTACCTATCCAAAAACACATGACAATCTCACCGCCACGTAGGAAATCAAACTGGTAGCAAAGTTTACATTCCTGGGACACTTGCTAAACCAGAGCTTAGTAGTCCACTTGATTTAGGCTTATTTTGAAGCCTATAATCCCAAAATTTGGGATATTACACCTAGCATCCATCACTCTGCAAAAGCCCTAACCTCCATCGACCCCCTAAACCCCCGGCCTCCGTCCATCCTCTAAAGCTGGAGGCTCTATCATTCGTTCGAACCCAGAGGCTCTATGGCTCCTCTGAATTCACAGTGTTCATTGCTCCTCCGTACCCCTAGCCTCCATCACTCCTACGCCAGTTCGTCAAAACTGAACAGAGAAGGTGAGTCAAAAGGAACAACATGAATTGTTGGATATACTGAAATACGTTTATTACTTATGGTGGAGCATTATTTGTTAGCTATAGGGTGGCCTTATCTTTGCCTTTGGAATTGAACAACATTAGAACCTGTGCAAAAATTGCTTGTAATTTTCTGATTTCTCTTTTTTCATCCTATGATTTCACAGTGTTCAAATACTTCATTTTTTTCATCTTCAAATTTAGTCTATATTTCATGACTTCATCAAGAAAGTGCTTCACATTTTATGAATTTCTAGCATAACCCATTTACGTTTGCGACTATCAATTATATTGGATATAAACATTTTTTTCAGTTTCCTGAACTTGTAAATATCAAGCTTGGCACTTTTTCAAGTAGAACTTTTGATTTGAATTATTATTGTTATTTTGTAGCATTATGTGTGTTCATATCACTTAAATGCGGCAAATTGTCTGTGCATTATATGCCTTAGCTCCAATAACCCCCTTTGCTAAATTGCCCAACATGCTATTGAGTGCCATATGCCATTTTTTCCCTTATGTTCCATAATTCCTGATAAGTAGTTAGTAGTAAATAAATGGCTTATAAATAATCAAATGAGGATTATTTTCCTAATTCAATACTATTTAATGGAAATCAAATCTATTAATAATAACAATGAAACTTTTATATCTCTCTCTGTGTTTTTCCCCTACCATAGAAATGTGTGGTATCACAAGGTTGATTGAAGTTGTGCTGGATTATTTTCCTAATTTAATAATATTTACTGGAAATCAAATTGTTGTTGTGCTAGTGGGTGATTGAAGTAGTAATTATGTTACAGGTTAAGAAGAAAATGCCGCATAGTAGAAAAAGGGAAGATAATCATGGAGAGAGGAACCCAAAGGTGTCTGGGTATATATTGTTCACACAAGAATATTATCAAAAAAAAGAAAAAGAAGAATAAGGAGTTCAAGCCTTTTATAGAGGAAATTTAATCGCTAAACAAGCTTGAAACACATTAAAAGATGATAAGAAAGAGATATATAGGATGAGGGTGAAGAAATTAAGCACTCGGGCCAAAGGGACAAAATATGTGGTTCCATTCTTGACTTGTTGTGCCCCTAATCAGTTTATGAAAGTTTACAAAAGTTTGAAGAATAGACAAGATAGGATGGATCGGCTTCAGAAAATAGGATTTGATAAGTTGGTTAGTGTATGCTACTCCCAAATCCCTCAAGATTTATGTGGTCAGTTTATGGGTGCATTTGACCCTCCTACTTAGAATGTTTCGATTCAAGGGAGGCTATTTGACATACGCCAGGAAGATGTAAAAGAATTTATGGGCTTATCGTGTGAGGGGGGACATAAAAAGAAATGTGAAGAAGGAAGATGAAGGTTTTAAGCAATTGAAGACATTGTATGGGATAATGTCATACAAGATTATCACAACATGGCTAATTGAGAGAAAGGAGGATCCAAATTTTGAATTCCTCTTTGTTATGTATGCATTGGGAATCCTTTTGTGTCCCAAAGTTGGTGTTAAAGTGAGTGACCTAGTATTAAAGGTGATGGTGGCAACAAAAGGAACTTTTTGGGAGTATGATTGGTCCACCTTTGTGTTGAATGAACTATCCAATTCAATTGCAAAGTACAAGGAAAAAGTGAGGAAAGGGAAAGCTCCTGGAAGAGTAAATGTAGTAAGATGTACATATTTTCTCATGGTAAGTGCAAGTGTTATTCATGTATCCTAAGTTGTCATTGTATAATAAGTTGTAAATTGTTGTAGTATATGTTGTGATTTGTTGCTGCTAAGTTGTTATTTAATTTTCTTGCAGATTTATTGCTTGCAACATTTTCCCCTTGGCCCACTACAAGCCTCTACAGTTGATGAAGCGATTGGAATGATAATAACATCAAGAGTAGAGTGCAAATAGAGAAGGAGAGCAATCAAGGGATGCTACATTCTGTCAGTAATGTAGTTGGGCCTCCATCTTCTGAATTGCATCCACAAATAATGTCAACTTATCCAGTAAGTGTTAAAATTGGATGTAAGCTTCACATTTCGTCAAAATTATTCAACGATTAATTTTTTTGTCATAATATGTAGGAAATCAAGAGGATATATGACAAATTGATGTCAATGGTGGTGTCTAGGGTACAAGAGGAACTGGTTTCCCATCAAGGATGTTGGGTGGGGAACAAATTGATAAAGGGGAAGAAAATTTTAAAGACAAACAACCTTCATCAGTAAGTGAAGATGAAGGTCCTGACACAGAAAAAGGAGAAGATGACGAAGTTGGGTCAGAGGAAGAAAATGCAAGAGTTGGTGTGACAAAGTCTGAAGGTAAAGATGATAGGGCAGACAAAGAAGAAGAACAAGGACTGGAATTAGAGTAAAAAAAACTGAAGGAATGGAAGGTAACGACAAAGATGAGTGTGATGAAGAAGAATCAAAAGGGGAGCAAGAATTACAATTGAGGAAATTTACAAGGGCAAAAAAAAAATCCTGCTATTGGGTTTCCCTGGGTGACAACCATGGCTAAGAAGAGAACAAAAGATGACAAGGATAAGAAAGCTTTATATCAATTGTGCATGACAAGATGTAATAAAGAGGAGGCCCAAGAGTAAGTCATTAAACTTTTCTACCTATATCAAATTGTACCGCGAAAACTGCTTGCTATGCTTGTTTCTCAATTAGGAAGTTTGTAGATATGAACAATTATTTCGTCACTCGGGGTAAACTAAATTGTCTATGTGAAAGAGGATGACTAAATAATAGGGTAAGTTACATGTATAATATAACTCATACTTTGTTACTTTAATTCTCCTCATAACTAACATTTATGTAATTGTGCACAGTTGATGTCAATGGTTGTGAGGATGTTGTTGGGGGATCAATTACACAAGTCTAGCTGCGTGGAAAGACACATTTTTTCTTTAGAGTTGATAGAAAAAATGTCTACTAATCCAAAGAAGTGGTCATGGGAAGCACATGAAACAGAGATCCTTCCTGAACATATTGGATACAATATTGGCGATTGCAACTTCATTTTTGCTCCTATACAGCAACTCAATCACTGGTTTTGTTATGTTTTAGAAATGAAGATAATGTGTTTCTATGCCTTGGACTCATTGGTGGACTAGCTGACATATGTAAGGTTACAAAAGAAGGAAGAAGATACACTTAAAGGGCCTGACTAGACAACTAGAGCCAAGAGATTGAGCCAAAAGCAACAAGAAGAGTTTCATACCAAGGAACGGTTGGCAAGCCAGTGTGTAAGCACTACTACTTAACTATATGTATTGTGTTGTCAATTGAACATATGAAGTTGTAAATGACCACTGTGAAGTTGTCATTCCTGTATTGTGACATGACATATGTTATTTCTTCATGCAGAGAGAATGCATCCTTGACATACTTCGAAGAGTGAAACCCAAAGTATTTGGCAAAGGAAAAGAAATACCTAACCAAGCGAACTGGCAAAAGTTCATGTCGAATGTGATATGTTAGTATTTGTTGGTTTTTGTTTTTAATGACTTTGGTATTTAGCTTGTCTGTGTGATTTGGTTATTTCTTGACTTTATGTTTAGAACTGTATATGTGACATTTTGTTTGCAACGATGCTTGGGGAGTCCATGTTCTATCATGGTTACACATATGGGATGCCTGTACACATGACAAAGAGGGGTTTACCATGACTAAATTATCTCATGATCAACTTTGGTAGATCAAGGTCTATTGCTTATGGTGGCTTGTGACATATAAGAAGAACATACATGCACAAAAAGTGCTATCCATTGAAGTTGACAACCAACAAAGCAAGAGAAAGAAAGACACATAGCTGTTGTGATGTTATTTTGTAGAAAAGGCTTCCTGTTATGTAAATATGTTGCTATTTTGCCAACTTTATGTTATTTTGTATAAAAGGCTTCTTATAGGAAAGGCAATCATATGTGGCTATTTTGACAACTTATGCAATGGCTAGTGTATGTGCCAAGTTAGGACTAATTATACATTACCAAGTTTGCTTTTGAAAGGCAATGCTAATTAGAAGTTTAACAACTTTATCAATCATTTTAACAACTTAAGAAGTCATTTCACAACCTCTTTTTGATGCATTGAGTTCTTTTGAAATTTCATAAGTCCCTTCCTTCACAACTACTTATCAGAAGTTTAACAACTTTGTTTGCTTGTTTTTACAACTTAATGAATCATTTTTACAACTTTTTCATGACTAACTGAAATGACAAGTTTCACAAGTACAACTTTCACAACTACATATGCCTTTTTTAACATCGGGTGTTGCTTGTTTTTACAACTTAATACGTCATTTTTACAACTTCTTTTTCGTGCCTAGCTGAAATGAAAAGTTTCACAACTACAACTTTCACAACTGCATATGCCTTTTTTAACAACTAGTGTTGCTTGTTTTTACAACTTCATGAGTTATTTTTACAACTTCTTTTGCATGCCTGACTAAAATGACAACTTTCACAACTGCATATGACTTTTTTAACAACTAGGGTTACTTATTTTTACAACTTCATGAGTCTTTTTTACAACTTTTGCATGCTTGACTGAAATGACAAGTTTCATAACTACAACTTTCACAACTGCATATGCCTTTTTTATCAACTGGTGTTGCTTGTTTTTACAACTCTAAGAGTTATTCCCGTAGGGTTTGTCATAACAGTTAATTTGGCTTTTACCAACTTCTTCTGCATTGTTTAACAAGTGTAAGAGTCATATTTACAACAATTTGAGTTATTCCTAGAGGAGTGTATAACTCTCTCATGTCACAACTGTAACACCCCAATTTTTGATTAAGGGATAATGATAATTATTGAGGATAATTATCAAATTAAAGTGGAATTATTATGTGCTTTAGTCGTAATATTAATTAATATGCCATAATTAGTAGGGAATCGAAAGAATGGAACTATTAGTCATAAGTTGGTGATTAATGGGGAAATTAATTTCTAACTAAGATAAAAATGAGAATGGTGATTGAATGGCTAATGGAAGGATTAGAGTGGCTAATTGGTTGCTTACATTGTGAGAGCCAATAGAAATAAGACATGTGGCAAAAGTGGGTTTGAAGAGAAAATGTGTGTAAAAGTCAAATGGTAATTGAAAACAATATTTTCTCTCTCTCTCTTCTTCCCTCTTTTCAGCTGAGCATAGGGGAGGGAGTATGTCATCATCATTCTTCATCTTCCCCAACACTCCATCTCTCTCTCATCTTCTCTCTCTCTCTCTCTCGCCATTGGAGACCAAAGAAGGAAGAAGAAAAGCTTGCGATTTGGGTAAGTAAATGGCCTCCATTACTCAAGTATTGTGATACCTTCTGCATAGAGATACCTTGTGGAGTTTAGTGATACATTGTGCTTTGAGATGCTTTGTGGTGCTTTGTGCTTCGTGTTGCTGCTACATAGTGTGCACCACGAAAGCTGGCGTTGTGCATAGTGATTACAGTGAAAACTAGCATAGTGTTCACCGTGAAAGTGGGCGTAGTGCATTGTGATTATAGCTGTGAGTGCTGTCGTATGTGGCACGAGCCAGAGATCATTGTGAAGCTGCTGAACATGATGAACATACATGCTTTATGTTTATATATTGTATGAGTGACTTGTTGCTACTGGGATTCTTTAGAATCTCACTCTTTCCATATGACTAACCTTTTCAGACAGGGCAAGTGGCTCGAAGGAGAAGCGACCAACCCGGAGTGCTTAAGATCTCTTAGGGACATTCAGGATTTTGGGATTGTTGGTTATCTATTGTAGACTTGGGATTACTGTATATAAATTGTTCATAGTGAATTTTTGATCTGTAATCCCCATTTGGAAAATAGTAAACCCATTCGATATATAGAGTAACCCGGGGTTTGCCGGGATTTTAGTTTCCGTACTATGATATTTCTTATGTGATTTGATTTCTCAAGTAGTTATATCCGCACGTGAATGTGAGACCCGGAATTATTACGTTTTGAATTGATTTTGAAATACCTCATCCCGAGTTGAGGGATTATAAATTGTTGATTTCATTTTATTGGTCTCTATTTCACTTAAATTTCGAAATCCGGATGTGATTACCGTGAAGGGGTTACAACTTTCCCATTTTTCCCCTGATTATAGCAATTCTTACTGAATCACCACAAAACACAACATATCATTCCATTTCATCACATTATGTGCCCTCCCTCTATTTTAAGTCAATTTAGATGTTAATCCATAATTAAACTTAAATACAAGGTTTCGGCACTACTCATATCACATTCGAATCACAACTTATATCGTATTCTCCAAAATTCACCATTTTACTTTCTTTAATACCCCAAAGATAGAAGAATCATTAGGGAATAAATTTGGGCTCTTGCTAAACCGGGGCTTAGCAATCCACTTATTTCAGGCTTATTCTCTAGTCTCAAATATCAAAATTTGGGGTATTACAGTACACATTACTATTAACTAACTTAATAGCTGCACATGCATGTACACAAGGTACTCCACTCATTTTCCATGCTAAACACATGCATTTTTTCCCCAAGATCTACATTAACATAAATGATGGCATCATCACCTTTAGTTTGCACTGAAAACTCATAGTCTCCATAATATTGTGCTTCTATATTTTCTGCATATGTAACTTGTTGCATCAATTTCTCTTCAATATTGGGCTTAACATCATTTTTCCAATTGGCCATTGCTATCTTGCTTGCAACCAATTTCCTTGCCAATTTCTCTTGATGCTCATGTATTAAAATGAACACAATGTGTTTCCTCTCTTTGAACATCCATGCATTGAACGACTCTACAAGATTAGTAGTTATGTTATCCTACATCTTGAAAGGAAACTTGCTAAGAGCCTATTAGTCAACATCCCCATTAGTCTTCACCCATTGTGGCAATTGTGGATTGAACTATCTTAATTTTCTCATTACATTAGTAAAGTCCTCATCTAGCCTTACATAGGCAATTGCATCAAGGAGATTGAGTGTAGTCTCCTTGCTATTTCCAAACGTTATGTGTCTGATCTCTATTGATTTTTAGGAACTATGCACTATAATTGTACTTCGCATACCGGTAGCAAAAAACATGTCTCTCATTGCCAAATATTACTTTTACAGCACCAATAATGGCATTATTCTGATTTGACACAATTGTTATCATTATTGACCCTATTATCTCTTTCACATTGTATAGAAACCAAACCCATTTATCAAATGTCTCACCGTTAACAAGGGCATATGCTAAGGGAAACATTTCATTGTCTACATCGTATACACAAGCTAATAACATTGCTCCCTTATAAGGGTCACTTAGATGACATCCATCTATATAAAGTATGGGCTGACAACCATCCCCAAAACCTTGAACCAAGCAACCATAAGCAATAAATACCCTCTCAAATCTATTGTTAAATGACCCTTCCTATTTTGCAACAGTGTCAGGATCACTTTTAATGAGTCTGTCACATATCCAAGGAGTTAATATGTAAGAGTCTTCTACTCGACCATGTATTTTCCTCAACTCTCTTTCTTTGGCCCTTTATGCTTGAGAGTAGTTCAACCACACCATATACTCTCTGTACAAGTTTGATCGAATTTTAGTAGTAGTCTTGTCAATATTGCACCTCAAACCATCCATTACAATTGATGATGTCATGCTGGACCTAGGTGGATAATAAACAATTAGGTTGTCCTTTTCATGGTGGATGTGTTCACTTTTGTATATTTTGATGGTTAGAAACTCCGTATCTTGATGTTTTCCCAATGAATATGCATCCATGTACCAAGGACAACCATGAACCTTACACTTCACAATTATCTTTTGTTGATTATTCTTCACAAATTGGTATGAAAACTAGTGTGAAATGCTATATTTGTATAATGTTTGTTGAAGCTTCACAGCATTCGAAAAAATCTATCCTTTTCCAATAATCAAATCATTCCATTTGCTATGATTCATTTCCGATCAAGGTGTTGGCGCCATTTGAGTATAGCATGCCAATGATGCGACCTCTTCACTTTCATTTAACAAAAGATGTGGAGACATAGACAATCACATGCACTTACAAACAATTGATCAACCCTGTAACAAATGACAAGTTAGAGTGCTAGTAATGACAATATATGAGCCATCATTCGCAACTTATCTAGCAAAAAATTACTCTTCTTAAAACTCTAGAGGTTTTCTTCTCTTGTCAGCGTAGCTTTTCTGTCGACTCTGTACTGGAAGGAGCCTCTTTCGAATGATTCGAATCTGTGCTAAGGTTTCATCAACAAGATCCGGCCCATAAAGCTTCCTCAGATAATTCATTCCAACATAAAGGTGATTGGCACTTCCTCCTTTACAACGCTTCATACAGAGCCATCTAGATGCTTGCATGATAGCTATTGTTGTAGGCGAACTTGGCAAGTATAAGAAAGTAATCCCAATTCCTTTTAAAGTCAAGGACACATGCTCACAACATATCCTCCAATGTCTGAATAGTCCTCTCAGATTATCTGTCTATTTGAGGATGATAGGCCGTACTGAATCTCAACTGAGTACCCAAGGCCTCATGCAAAGCCCTCCAGAATCACGAAGTGAATCGGGGATCTTGATCGGAAATGATATTCTTCAGTATGCCATAGAGCTTCATAATCTCTTGAATGTAAAACTCTGCTAGCTTGTCACATCACTCTTCAATCCCGGCCACCAATACATAGATTTTAAGTTATGGTACATTTTGGTCATTCCTGGGTGAAGAGTATACCAGCTCTTGTGTGCCTTATCCAAAATCCTCTGTCTCAACTCCTCCTTAAATGGAACACAAATTCTCTTATGATAATGAACTAGTCCACTAGGCAACAAATCATAGCCTTAAGCTTCTCCCTGTTCAATTCTAGCCAGATTACGTTGTATCCAACCATCTTGCCGTTGAGCTTCTTCAATCTAAGCTCTCAAGTCAATTTCCCCTTGGGAAACAGTATAATTGGCACAGATGATCTAGTTGGATAGATTCAAATCTCAAAAATCTTCTATCAATTTCCCCTCTTGTATCAGCATTACTGCCACAAGTATCGTCTTTCGACTAAGAGCATCCGTGACTACATTTGCCTTACTCGGATGATATTTGATTTCTAGGTTGTAGTCTTTAAGCAACTCTATCCAACGACGCTGTCTCATATTCAATTCTTTCTGATCAGACAAATACTTGAGACTCTTATGGTCGCAGTACAGTTCTACTATCACACCATACAAATAATGTCGCCAAATTTTCAAAGCAAACATAATGGCCACAAGCTCTAGATCATGGGTGAGATAATTCATTTCATGAGGTTTGAGCTGTCGAGGGGCATAGGCCACCACACGTCCCTATCGCATTTGGACACACCCTAATCCCTGCTTACTCGCATCACTATACACAACATAAGTCAAGCTGGGATCAGGTATAATCAACACTAGTGCCATAACCAATCTCTCCTTCAGCTCCATAAAGCAATTTTCACATTTCTCATCCCACACAAATGGCTGATCTTTTCTTATGAGCTTGGTCATTAGCAAAGCAATATGGGAGAAATTTTGAATGAATCTCTGGTAGTAACCAGCAAGACCCAGAAAATTGTGTACCTCAACAACAGTTTCTGGCCTCTTCCAGTCTAGTACTGCTTCCACCTTACTGGGACCCACGAAGACCCCTTCTTGTGAGATAACATGGCCTAAGAAGTTTACTTCTGGCAGCCAAAACTCGCATTTTCTCAATTTGGCATAGAGCTGCTTCCCACGCAAGATGTTCAACACAATCCTCAAATGATGCTCATGCTCCTCCATACTCTTGGAGTATATCAAATATCATCAATAAACACAACAAAAAACTGATCCAGATACTGTCGAAAGACATGGTTCATGTAATCCATGAATACCACAGGTGTATTGGTTAGCCCAAATGGCATCACCAGAAACTTATAATGCCCATACCTCATTTTGAAAGCAGTTTTCGGAACATCTTCTACTTTCACACGCAGCTGATGATATCCTGACCTTAGATCAATCTTCGAAAACACACACGACCCAGATAGTTGATCTAAAAGGTCATCAATTCTTGGGAGAAGGTGTAATACCCCGAATTTTGAGACTCAAGGCTAGAGAATAAGCCTGAGATTAGTGGATTGCTAAGCCCCAGTTTAGCAAGATCTCAAATTATGATTAAGGGTTAATGACTCCAAAAGTGGATGTGGTTAGTGATAAATAACCCTTTAGAGAATATGATGTGATTTGGTACTCGAATGTGAATTGTGTTGACATGTTGAGATTGTTGTGAGAACATGTCAATGAGATGTGAATTTGATTGATTTGGTGTTTCCAATGGATTCCTAGTGAAAATTTATGTGGGAATGATGTTTGGTATGAAAATGGAACCATTGGAAGCAAAGATGTAAATTCTGAAATTCTGTCTAGTGAAACTCTATTCTGGGCAGTCCGTTTGTGTGAACGTTTTGAATGACCAAATGGTGTTTAAAAATTCTGAAACTTTCCAGTCTTAAAGTTCACATCCCAAGCTTCAAAATGGACATATAATTTGTGCCATTTCGTTTTGGGAACTGGGAGATATGACTGTCCAAAGTTTGAGGTCGAAAATGGACTCTGTTTTGGGGCAGTGATGAAATTTGTGCAATTCTGGAATTGTGTGGTGATTTCTAGTAATGGAAAATTTTTTTCTAGTAAAGAGGACTCAAATATATTTCATTTGGCTTTGGGATCACCTCATTTTGATTTTTCTAGAATTATTTATGATTTTTCAAAGATTGGGCAGAAAATCTGCCAGAAAATCCGAAAATGCCAATTTTGGAATTATGACATCATCATAATTAAAGATGACATAAGCTAAATGTTATAAAGTTATCATCATCTTCCTCCATCAGCCAAAAACCGTGCAGCACCATGGAGAAAGAGAGAGAGGGAGTTTTAGAGAGAGAAGAGGAAGAAAACTCACGAGGTAGGTCGATTTCTTCGGTGAATTCGTACCTAACGCGTATAATCCTTCTCCTAAGCTTCTCTTCTATATTATGTAAGGTATTTGAAGCACAAATCTTGGTGTTTTTAAGTTAGGGTTTTCAACCACAAGAAGGAAAAGCCAGAAGGAAGAAGAGGTAACTTCCTAAACTTTGTATATTGACTATTCTGGCTGCTGTGGACAATTTAATCGGTGAAATTTCGCCGGATTGTCTTTGTTTGTAAAATTTGGAAATGTTATGTTAGTATTGTTATGCTGCCAAGATTTGTACTAAATGGTAGTTGTAACCTAATGGAATAGTCAATAAAGTGGTTAGGAGTAGAAAGGACCACATTCACTGAGCCGAAACCGAAAAACCCCAATTTTTCCCGGGAAATTGAATATTTCGGCCAAGCCTAGTTTGGAGGGGTTAGAGATGGATTCTCAATGATTTGATGATTCCATTGAGTTCAGGAGCGAAAATTAGGTGGGATTACAGTTGGTCACTTTTTCGGAAAAGGCCGAAAAAGCATAATTACGAAAACGCCCCTGAAATCCTTAAAGTGGGGTTGCCACGGGTAAATTTGTAAATTGACATTGAATTTGATAATTCTGAGTCCAGAAATGGATTCCTTGGGCGAAAATATGTTAGAATAGCTCATGTCAAAATTTCAAGAAAAGTACAGCCGGACCGGGTACGGCGGGGCCGAACCGGGTCCCCGCGGGTATTTTAGTAAATTTTCAATATAGCCTCATATAACCCCCAGAAACACTATGGAAGTGTCTAAATGGTACATTTGACATTGTAGGATCGAATGTGAAGCCCCGAGTTGCTGGCACGCAAATCGAGGAGAAAAGACTGGAGGTAGGGGACTTACCTTACTTGCATGTATTTGATATCTTTGCTTGTGTAGTGATGTATGTGATTGCTTTACTTGATTGTGTAGAGCATATTTGAATAAATGAAGCTCTGTTTCTGTTTTACTATGGTCATAGTTTTGTTACATGAAATATTGAGCATACAAAAATGTCATTATGGGGCATGCATCTAGATAAAGTTAACATGTCATACACATAGCATCTATCATGCATGCATTATGGTATATGTTTCCTACTGAGATTCTCTCAAATCTCACTCTCCCCTACCAACAATTTAGACAGGGCAAGTGGCTCGTAGAGGGAGCGGCTAGGACTCTTTCGAGATGAGATTGTGTAATCCTTATTTGAAGAATTGTAATAGGCAATTTTGCCCTGTGTATCTTTAGCGAAGGTATGTACCCAGGATTACCGGGATGATTAAGTTGTGCACTCTGATATTTATATGAATGTGATTTATCTTCGCATAGTAATTGTATTCGAAATGTGAATATGAGACCATGTTTATAAATGATTTCAAAAAGTATTCGTGAAAACCCCGTCATGTGATGGGTTAGTAAATGTTATTTGATTATTATTGGTCTCTATTTCATTTTAATCGCGTTTTTCGGATATAATTACGGAGGGGGTTACATTTTTGGTATCAGAGCTGCAGTTCCTGACAAAGATGGGAATTTGCTAGGATAGTAGCAGTAGTTGCTGCCTTAAGTCATAAGAGATGACTTTGTTTGTTGTGGTATACACATTAAGGTCCCTATTTTTTTATGGATATATGAGATTTATGGACTATGTGTGTACATTATTTGGTTATTCTGTAGTGGAGAATCATTGTAGAATCGAAAGATACAGTGATTCGCCTAAGAATTGATGTGTAGACCCAGAGGTGGAAGAAAATGATTTCTCAGGAATGTGATATTGAGTTTCTAGGTGTTATGTCCAACCTAGATATTGGGTAAGAAACCTAAGGTAGTATGATGTTATATATAGTGATGTCATACTGAGCTTGTATGTTTAAAGGCCTTAAGACCTAGAGGACCGGTGTGCCCTAGGCTGGCAATGATATTTGGATTTGCGTTGGAGTTGTGATGCTCCGTGGAAATGAGGGAAGTGATTTTCGGTTCAACTGAGGTTGAGAATTGAGTTGTGATCCAAGGATCAGGCTTAATAGTTGAGCTGATTCTTAGGAATTGGATTTGACCTGGATGGTCTGTGATGCCAGAGTATGGTACTAGATTTAAATTGAAATGTGTATCAGGTACCCTAAGGGTTTTGGTTGTTAATCTAGCGCAGGAAGAAAGTTCTCTACGGAGGATTCAGATAAGAGAACGCTACCTATAGGGAGTTTTGATCGGAGAGGGCTACCTATGGTGACACCTGATCAGTTAGGCTATTTGTGAGTCTACTACCTGCGGCTCATCGGTGGTTTCGGTGAGAGGACCGTACCTTCAGGCGGTAGCATACGGGGGGTGAGACTATGTGATTATGTGAGCCGTAAGGCTATTTCTTCACCTGCGGCCCATCAGTGTTGATGGTGGGAGGACCGTGCCTTCGGGGAGGTGGAATACGAGGGATGTGTGTGAGTCTACTACCTGCGGCTCATCGGTGGTTCCGGTGGGAGGACCGTACCTTCGGGCGGTATCATTCGGGGGGTGAGACTATGTGACTTTGTGAAAGCCTCCGTGACGATAAGCCATAGGACCGTACCTACTGGGTTTATTGCGGCTACTAGCAGCCTTGGTCGGATATAAATCTCTTAAATTGTTCTCAGTGATCCTGCATTCCTCAACCGCCTTATTGAATTTAGTGAATTGGTGGGTGGCTAACCTTTTCCTCAATTCTCGCCTCAACCCACGTATAAGCATATCCGAGCTCCATTCCTCATCATTTATTTTCCATAGATAAGAGGAATACCTAGATAGCCGAATGAAACGAGACAGATAATCGTCGAAGGTCTCCGAATCACCTTGCTTGATGGACAACAACTCGGTCTCTTCCTCGAGTTGCACTGACTTGGGAAAATATTTTTCATTGAACTGTTGTTGCAACGATATGTTAAGGCGATATTTCGATACCAACGATATGCATATCCCTCAAGCTTTTATATAGCCAGGCGAGCCTTCACCTCATCCAGGCATTCAAGAACCTCAAAAATTTTTCCAACTGATTTAACCAGTCTTCAGCTACTTGGGGATCAAACCTCCCTCTGAACACCGGAGGTAGGTGCTTGTAGAATCTTGAAACCCAGTAGTGAAGATCCCTTTCTTCTCTAACTAGAACCCCGTGTGATTCTTGGTTTGGTCCAGTATGAGGAGGTGATTTAAGTGGTCGTGCCGATCCTTCTGCAGTTTCTTCTGGTGGTGTCTCTTCTTGGGTCTCTTCCTGTGTGGACTGACCCTGACCCTCATGCCTTTTAGCTTTCTCTTCTTTGAGTTCTTTTCTCAACTCTGCAATCATATCCCTATGATCTTTAATTAGACCCATCAGTTCTTGCATAGGGTCCAGTGGATTGTCATTGACCACCTCCACCTTAGGGTCTACCTACTGTACTTTAGGGCGACCTTTTGTTTTCTTCATTCTACAAATAACTCACCCCATCAATATCACAAATAAGTATACATATATGTCCACAAATCTCATATATATTTACAACACAGACATACATGTGTATACATAACAACTATCACAAATTATCTAATACTAAAGCACAATAGGGGAACTATCCTAGCAATTATACCCTTGCCAGGAACTACAGCTCTGATACCAAAAATGCAACCCCTACCTCAAAAACCATAATTATGATTCAAAAAGTCATAATTAAAATGAATTAGAGACCAACGAATAATTAAACTCATTTCAAACTCCCTTCTTTACGGTAGGGCTTTCACAAACTCTTTCAAAATTTCATTCCTATTCTAGTCTCAGATTCAAATTTTGAATATAATTACCTTGTGCAATTGAATCACATTCATACATATCAGAGTGTACAACAAAAATTCCAACAACCCCCGGGTTTCATTCATTCACTAAGGGTTTATAGTTTCCCATGTAGGGAATTACACAAAATCATTCCACATATATACAGTAATCACAAATCAAAATGGATAACAACAATCAACACCAAAGATCTCTAAGGAGTCCTAGCTACTCTTGGTTGTTCGCTTCCCTTTTGAGTCACTTGCCCTGTCTGTAGGTCAGTTCATGGAAAGAATGAGATTCAAAAGAATCTCAGTAGTAACAAGTCACTTATACAATATATAAGCACACAACATGTAAGTAAATCACAAACAACAACAGCAGCTCAAAGATACACAACTTTTACTACAAACGACAACACTCACGACTGTATACACAATGTGACAGCTCTCGCTATAATCACAATCACGACAGCTTACGTTGTAATTACAATAATGGCAGCTTTCGTTGTATAACGACAGCTATCACTAGCTGTAACTGCAATAGCATTAGAAATCATCACAAAACAGTGATACAACACACATATAGTGCATTACACATAGTATAAGAGAAAGAGTCACTACCTGGTTCTTTCCGAACGTGCTCTAGCACAGGTCATTCACGATCAGGGCAAATGTTGAATCCTACAATTCCAAATGCACCATTTAGACACTTCCATAGTATTTCTGGGTGTTATATGAGTCTATAATGAAAATTTATAAAAATGCCCCCGGGGACGCAGCCCTAGGCAGCCCTACTTTAAGGGTTTCAGGGGCGTTTTCATAATTACGTTTTTTCGGATTTTTTTGAAAAAGTGACCAACGATAACCCTACCTAATTTTCCCTCATGAATGCAATGGAACCATCAAGTCATTGAAAATCCAAGTCTAAGACATATTTCTAGAGCTGGCCAAAATTTATGTGTTCTCCAGGGAAAATTGGGGTTTTACGATTTCAGCTCCGTAAACGCATTCCTTTCTAGTTCTAGCCACTTTATTAACTATTACATTAGGTTATAACTACCATTTGAACCAAAATTGGCCAGCATAACCCTTAGGCAACTCAATTTCCAAAATTTAAAACCAACAGCAATCTGACGAAATTTCATCGTTTAAATTGCCCACAGCAGCCAGAATAGTTAATATACGATGGTTTGGAAGTTACCTCAAGCTCCCACAAGCTTTTCCCAAATATAGCTGAAAACCTAACCTAAATAACAACAGATTTTTTAGCCTCCAAACCTTAAAGAACAAAGAAGAGTAGCTTAGGGTCGGAGTTATATGCGTTAGGAGCTAAATCATCAGAGAAGTCGGCTTACCTTGTGAGATTTCTTCCCTTTCTCTCTCTAAACTCTCTCAACTTTCTCTCTCTTGCTTCTGCTGAAAATGGCTTGAGAAAGAAGGATGATGATATTTAATATCATATATTATATGATATTTAATTATTAATTTAATTTCCAACAATTTCTAATTTTTCAAAAATTCATCTGCCCAAACTTTGAAAAATCATAACTAAGTTTAGAAAAATCGAATTGGAGGATTTCAAAGCCTATAGAACCCTTATTGAGTCTAGATTCAATGAAAAATATAGAATTTTTCTATATGGAATAACGAAATTCCCAGAATCTTAATCTTTGCCTGTTGTTCTAGAAAATAATCAATTTCTCTGTGCAAAGTTCAAAAATTCATAACTCCCAGCTCACAAAAAGAAATAACATGAATTATATGTCCATTTTGAATCTTTGACATGTGAAATTTAAGACTAGAAAGTTTTAGAATTTTTAGACACCATTGTCCCATTCAAAATGTCCTTATAAAACGACTGTCCTGCACAGAATTACACTTAACAATTTATCAAATTTTCAACCAATGTGTCTAATGGCTCTAAAATCTACAATCAAACTTATTCCCACACAATTTTTCACAAGGAAACCATTGGAATCACTAAAACTACCAAATTCCCATCACACATTCTCCAAAAGTGTTTATTCAACAATAATTACATCTACTTTTGAAGTCATTAGCCCTTAATCACTTTATAGAATATTACACGTTGTCCAAAAACAAAGCATAGGTTCTGTAGTAACAACTACAACAACAATATTTACAACTACAACTGCACATATTAATAACACTTTTTTAATATCATATTAGCTTTTTATCAGCAAACAAACCACCATCACATTCAACTATTTCCACTTAAAATAAACCACTCCCTCTGTAACCTTGCCCAATAATAGAACAATCCTACTATTACCCTGCCCAAAAACAGAGCACACATTTGGTAGTAACATTTACAACAGCAATATTAACTACTACAACTGCACGTATTAACAATACTTTTTTAATATCATATCAGTGTTTTCTTAGCAAATAAACCCCCATCACATTCAACCATTCCCACTTAAAATAAAGCACTCCCTCTGTAGCCAACCCCAAAAATAGAGCACAATAAAATTCACACAACCCAACAATAGTGAAACCCCAACTTCAAAGCTCAAGATCATATCTTTAGCAACATCTTAGCATTATTTATCTACCTCTTATGACATAGTCCACTATTGAGCCCAAGCTCCAACTTTTGACCAACCCTTCAATCTCAATGCACCTAGCATACATAGCAAAAAAAAAAAAAATCGAAGTCACTATTCAACCTCTCTAACAGTAGATAAAGACTGATAGTCTAAACCTCACCTAGGATATGAACACCATAATTAATCCCTTCAACGTTCCAACAAAAACCACTGTAGCGTTCCTTTTTTTTCTCTTTCTAATTAATGAGAAAAACGCACCATTTTACCTCCTCTTGTGCATTTTCCTTGTTTTATTCCTTGGAGGCAACTTAGTGATTTCACCTTGGCAATTAATCACACAAATTCCCTAGGGACTTTTTTAATTTGGAATTTGTATTGGGACTTTATTGTGATTTTTTTATGTCTTGGGACCTGTGAGTGATTTCTCCTTTTTTTTCACTCATGTTTGAGATGGCTTTGAAATCAAAGCACTTCTACCCTAGACGTCAAGCACCATAATTAAAGCCATTGGGGACTAAACCAAATAATAATTCCGTCTAGGTAACGGGAAAAAAAATTAAAGCCATCTTTCCCTGCTACGGCGTCAGTGCGATTTTAGTCCAAACGGCTTTGGGTCCTACTGCAATCTTTTTTTCTTTTTTATAGTAAATTTTTAGAAAAAGAGTTGAGCTCACCCATGATCTAAGGGCAGGGTGAAATCTTCCTTCCTCCAAGGTCATACCAATGTTGGGCAATTCTCATTTCCAAATAAGTCCATTAAATATGTTTTTATCTATTAAAAATTTAACATTCATATAGTTCATAATTTAGATAATCTCCTTGGTCCTATTATGAAAGAAACATTCATCTCTTTTTCCCACCCTTTTTGGCTCATATCTTCTCACTCATTCTCTCACACTCATCATTTTCACTTAATTGGTAGTTGTTGTTTACAAAAATGACAATAAAAAGTATTCATCTAGTCTTATTTAAAAGGTATTTCCAACATATTTCATACAAACTAAGAAAAACCTTAAATTTCATTAACTCTACTTAAAATTTAACTTTATAACTTTATCCCTATTTAATATAAACTATTTCCTAGGAAAACTATCTTTACTATAATAAATAAAAGGAAAATTCTAAAAAAATACCATTTGAACTTCAAAATCCTGTTAACAAGAAGCGTAATGGGATTTAAAAAAAGAGTAATAGGATTGACAAAGCAAATTCTTGTCAAATCACTAATTTTGGATTTTAAAGTTCAAGTGGTATTTTTCTGAAATTTTTCCATAAATAAATGGTAAAATTGCACATTTATGTAAAAAATTTAATGGTGTGCCCTATAAATAAGACAAAAAAAATTTCTTCTCTCTACCTTATAAATAAGACCATAGAAGTATATTTTTATCCATTAAATATATCTAATTAAGTGTTTTTCAATATTTACAAATTTTCTCAGTAGCACATTAACTCCATTTTTATAATTTTAATTTAAATATTTCTCTGAAAGTTATCTAAATATATTATAAAAGCCCATGTTTTTTTCAAAAAATTAATTCTAGATTAGCTTTTCTATTAATTATCCAAACAAGTTTCAGTTTGTCAAACTCATTTTTTACAAATCAATCCAAACATAAATTACATTACACTAACTAGCTTTTATCCTAACTTAAGTTTAGAAGAGTCATATAAAGTAAAAATCAATTTTGTAATCGCAAATCCAAACACACTACTACAGCAACACATCTTAAAAAATAGGAGTGTCAGTACGATAAAAATGGCAATCAAACAAAACACACAATATTATCATTTTAAATTTCCCATGTGTGTGTAATTGATTTTTCATATTTTTAAGCAAATTTTAAATATCCTGATAATACAACAGACAACAGATCAAATTATTCCCAAAAAAAAAAAGAATAAAAACAAATGAGAACTGAAATGAGTAAAGATACCCAAAGTTGTATTAATAGAGACAAGCTGACATGCAGTAATGGTATAATCCATTGAATTCTTCAATCAAATTCTAGAAATACATACTTGTTATTAAAACACAATTTGCCCATACCTAAATTATGATTAATATGGATCTCAAGTGACTTAAGGAGAAACATACCTACAAAATAATGGATATACTACTTAATATGAGACCCCCAGTTCATAAAGGAGGCTCACCATTTTGTGCGTCTTTCTTTCCTCAGTTCACTCAAAATCACTGAAAGGCTATCCATGTTCGATTTATGGTTATCGACCACTAATTGTAGAATGAGTGAGGACATTAGCTGAAGCTTCTCTCTGAGTGAGGACATTGGCTAAAGCTTCCCTAAAGGTTGAAGTCTCTGAATACAAATCATTAGAATTCAACAGAAATGCAGGTTTTTGAGGCGAGGGAAGGCTTTCATCATTGCCAAGCATGAATATAACTTCACTCATAGATGGCCTTTGGACGGCAATTTCTTGCACACACAAGAGCCCTATTTTGACATATTTTAGGACAACATCAACAGGATATGATTCACCAAGTGTTGAGTCTACTATTTCCAAGGCCTTTCCTTCTCCCCATAAGTTCCATACCTACAAATTAATGAAATATTATACAATTATCAGTAGGAAAAATGTCACTGACATTTGTTAGTACAATTTGTCATTAGGCTTTTACCTATGTTTGGATGGAGAGAAAACTTGGGGGGAAAGAAAACTAGGAAAGAAAACTCCCAAAAATAATAAATTCTTTTATCATTTATGGAAGTTTTCAAACCTAATATTTCCTCTCACCTATTTTCCCCCCACTTTTCTCTCCATCCAAACATAGTATTAAGGTAAAACATGAGAAGATATGGTAAAAAAATATAGTTTAGTTCAGATTTCATCCTTATAGGATTTTAATTTTACTTGTCCAATCAAATTCAAGTATGATCCTTCCTTTGCACGATCTGTGTTTCTCCTCCCATAAATAATCTCTAGTAAAAGAATACCAAAGCTGAAGACATCAGACTTTATTGAATATTGTCCTTCCATTGCATATTCTGGGGACATGTAACCACTGCAACAACTCAAAATTGTTATAATGTATTGAGCAAATCAATCTTCCATTTTATTTCAAGAGATGAAAAAGAGTTTGCTCTTGCCAATGGCCTTGTGGTGCCCCTTTTAATAAATGAAAGTAAAAATAATTAAAAACGAGTTTCGCTCTTACTATGTCCCAACAATCCTCCTTGTTCTTGCTTGGATTTGGTCCTCTCCAAATATTCTAGCCATACCAAAATCAGAGATTTTGGGGTTCATTGTAGCATCTAGGAGAACATTGCTAGCTTTAAGGTCTCGGTGGATTATTTTCAATCTTGAATCATGATGAAGATAGAGAAGACCTCGAGCAATTCCAAAGATAATATGAACACGCTTATCCCAATCTAAAGAAGATCTTTGATTCATATCTGAAATGAACCATAAAAGCTTAATACTGAAAAATGGTGGCCAGTGGGACACTAATCTATAATCTTATTAAGCAGATGTACAAATTAAATAAGTAATGACATGATGGAGTTGAATACTAAAACAGTGTTTCATCAAATGTTTCTCTAATTTATTTAGGCATGTAAATTGACTATGTGTTATATTTGACGCAATCAGTTTATCAATATATATATATAAATGAAATAACATCTATTTTAAGTTACACTATTCTTGAGTCCTAAATAGTGTAACTCATTATTCAAACTTCATCTATATAACATGTCTAGTTGGAGAGAGGAAGGAGAAGGACACACCAAAAAGATAGAAGTCCAAGCTTTTGTTGGGAAGGTACTCATAGATCAACATCCTTTCTTCTTTATGAATGCAATATCCAAGCAACCTTACAAGATTTCTGTGCTGCAATTTAGCAATCAGTTTAATTTCATTCTTGAACTCTTCAGTCCCTTGTCCTGAACCTTTAGACAATCTTTTCACTGCTATCTCTTGTCCATTAGCTAATAAGCCCTGAAATATCAAGCGCTAAAATATCTTACTTATTTGTGCAAGACTATTAAACAACGTTGTTACATTTTATTCTACTCTCATAATAATTAAAACATAATAAGATTACGGGAAATTGCATACGAATGAGATTTTTGACATTTCACTTACCTTGTAGACAGAGCCAAATCCACCATGCCCTAACTCATGCTCACTTGAAAAACTATTTGTAGCAGCCTGTATGGTTTTAATGTCAAAAAACGGTACGCTTACTTGGGTTCTATTTTCACCTTGCTCTTCTTCTGAGGGAGATTCTATGTTTATTTCTTGCTCAATCATTTTGTCTGGAATAAGCAAAAACAAGAGCATACAATAACAAATTTGGAATTTGTTTGTGTCAAGAAAAGAACAGACTCGTTTAAAACAATATTTTAAGAAAAAGATGCATCATTTAACAAGAATTTGTTCACATTACAATGATTTGATATTATTAGCAATCAGATGTATAATCCTCACATCCTTATATTATTCCAATAAGAATAGGGTACAATATATAGGCTCCAAAGGAGAGCCCTCATAAAGAGAGGAATTAAGAGAAAAGATTACAATCAATCAACTTAAATTCAAAATCCTTCCTAAACTAGAGTGACTATAATCAAGGGACATGATAGGATACTAGAATCATAGGATCCTAATTTATTTCCTAATATTCTAACACTTCCCCTCAAGCTGGAGAATATATGTCAATCATTCCCACTTCAAATTTAGATCTACCCAGTGGTTTGGTCAATACATCTGCAATATGATCTTCAGACTGCATATAGGACAATGTCATAATACTTGCTTCAACTTTCCCTTTAATAAAGTGCATCTCTATCTCAACATGCTTTGTTCGATCATGATAAACAAGATTTTTTGTCATCTCAATACTGGATTGGTTGTCACACCAAACTTGCATGGGACCTTCATACGGAATTCCTAATTGTTTCAATAACTTGATAACCAAGAGTCCTTCACATGTTCTGTCATTTACAGCTCTCAATTCTACTTCTATATTGCTCTTTAACACAATAGTTTGCCTCCTGCTTCTCCACGTCACTAGATTTCCCCACACATATATACAATATCCTAACATTAACCTTCTAGTTTCTTTATCTTTTGCATGGTCTATATCGGTGTAGATCCCTAAGTTTCTGGCTGTGCACTTCTTGAAGAAGATTCCTCTTCCTAGATTGAATTTCAGATAACTCAAAATTCTGTAGACAGCTGTCATGTGTTCTTCCTGTGGTTGATGCATGAACTGACTTACTATCCCAACAGCATAGCTAATATCTGGACATGTGTGGGTTAGGTATATCAACTTTCCTACAAGTCTTCTATATTGTTCAGAGTCAACTGGGACACCATTCTCTTTGATTTCTAGATGACACCCTTCTTCAATCGGTGTTCCCTCAAGTTGTGCCCCTAACATTCCTGTCTCATGCAACAGATCTAAGGCATACTTCTGCTGGGATACGTTGACGCCCCTTTTTGTTCTTGCCACTTCCATACCCAAGAAGTATCTCATTTGGCCGAGATCCTTAACCTGGAATTCGGTGGACAAATCCCTCTTCAGTTGGGTAATGGAGCCTTCATCATTCCCTGTAATGACTATATCATCCACATAAACGATTAGGATAGTGATTCTTCCATCATCATGCTTGATAAACAATGTGTCTTTAGCTTGCCCTTGGTTGTACCCAAGTTTCTTTATTGCTTTGTTGAAGTGGCCAAACCATGCCCTTAGGTAGGGGTGTTCAAATCTGAGACCAGGATCTCTTGGGTAGAGGTGTTCAAATCCGGGACCGGGATGCCCCAATCCCGATCCCAGTAATCCTAGGCGGGACCAGAATCAAACCGGGAAATACCGATTTTTTTTTTAAAAAAATTAAAATTAAATTATATTATTATATTAGTTAAATTTCTATAATCTAGTGTTTAAAGTAATTATTTAACACCTAATAATGTCATAATAATCACACAAATTAATCTAGAATTGAAGAATAATATTTTATTATTATTATTATGATCACCTTCATTTTTGTTATTTTTTTTATATATTATATAGTAGGATTAGTATCATAATATATACAGTTTAACTCCAACTAAATATGTGATACACATTTTATCAAATGATAACTTAAATTATGGGATAAAAAATACAAAAATAAAAATAATAACTTAGTTTTTAAGGAAGAAAATTTAAAAATAAAAAATAAAAAAACCGGGATCAGGATCACAAGGTGTGTGCCCAGTCCTAGTCCCAAGTCCAATAGATCCCGGTCCCAGTCCCGTCTAGGACGGGAAATTCCCGGGATCAAAATGTCCAGGAACCGAACCAGACAACCAGGACCGGGACACTTTGAACACCCCTACCCTTGGGGATTGTTTTAGTCCATACAGTGACTTGTTAAGTTTGCAGATTGAGCCACTTGGAGCTAGGACTCCATCTAGAACCTCCACATAGACCTTTTCCTTCAAGTCACCATTCAGAAATGTGTTCTTTATGTCTAGTTGATGTAGTGACCAATCCAAGTTAGCTGTTATTGATAACAATACTTGAATTGTGTTGAATTTGGCTATTGGAGTAAAGGTTTCCTGGTAATCAATTCCATAGGTCTGTGCATATCCTTTCGCAACTTGTCTTACTTTGTACTTGTTGATGCTACTATCAGAATTGAACTTTGGGGTAAAGATTCACTTACATCCTACAGATTTCTTTCCCGGAGGGCAAGATACGATTTCCCACGTTTTACTTTCCTTAAATGCTTTTAACTCCTCTTCTGCAGCTTGTTTCCACTTTGGATCAACCATAGCTTGTTAGAAGGTGTTAAGAATTTCAATATGTGCACTATTTACAACAAAACTCTGCATCTTGGCAAACAGGTTACTATATAAAACAAACCGTTGGATTGGATGCTGAGTACAAGACCTTACCCCTTTTCTCAATGCAATAGGCCAACCCATCTCTTCAAGATTTATTCTCGAGTCAGATTCATGGTCGTTCCTCAGAGTGGGATTGAAGTTTCTCTCTGCCTCCTAAGATTGTTACCTAGCATCTCCTTCTGATCTACCTTTTACATCCATCCTAGTCATGATCTCAACCTGTGTTTCCAGTTCATTAGGGTTGGTATTACAAGGTGTAGGTAGTAAGGTATCTGGGTTTGGTGGCAATGTCTCATTGGCATCAAGGAAGTTAGGTAAGGTATCAGTGGTTTCTAGGGTAAAAGGTAGGGCATCAATGGTTTTGGAAGTTGATTCATGTGAAATTAGCCATTCAATATCTGAGTACTCCCCCTGAATGGTTAATTTGGGTAATATGCATTCTCCTCATAGAACACGGTGTCTTCGGAGATATACAGCTTCTTTGAGGTCGGACAATAACACTTGTACCCTTTTGTGTGGAGTATGTAAGGAAGATGCATTTCTAGGAACAGGCATTAAACTTGCTTCCATCAGGGGTATCGACAGAAACAACACACCCAAACACTTTCTGAGGTAAAGGGTTTATAAGAGGGCAATTGGGAAAGGTGTTAAGAAGTGTTTGAATAAGCGAGGCATAATTGAGAACTTTAGAGGGCATTCAATTGATGAGGTAGGCCGTAGTTAGGACTGCATCTCCCCAAAAGGTCGTGGGTACATTTCTTCCCATCAGCAGAGTTAGGGTTACCTCTAACAAGTGACGGTTCTTTTATTCGGCAACCCCATTCTGCTGAGGGGTGTAAGGATAGGAGGTTTGATGGTGAATTCCTTGTTAATCAATAAATTCTTTAAAGGTACGACTTAGGTATTCTCGACCATTATCATTACGAAGGATTTCGATGGAGGATTGAATTGGGTTTGCAAGAATTTATGAAAGCTTTGGAAAACTTGAGCCACCTCGGACTTTTCTTTCATCAAGTAAATCCAAACGAGTCTGGTGTGATCATCAATGAAAGTAACAAACCATTTCTCATTTTTCTGGGTGGTTGTTCTTGCTGGGCCCCAAATGTTACTATCGATGAGTTGGAAAGAAGTGGTGGGTTGGTAAGACTGTTTTGGATAGGAGGATCGTGTTTATTTAGTTAATTGACAAGTTTCACAGTGAAAATGAACAGAATCTTTATTGAATAAACTTTGAAACGTCTCATATAATCAAAACTCGGATGTCTTGAACGACAATGCCATAAAAGTACATCTTTGTCTTGAGAACTTGAGCACACTAAAGCTTTTCGTGCATTCCAAATCGCTTTATTTTCCAACTCTAATCTTTCCAGGTAGAAAAGTCCATCACACTCTTTAGAAGTCCAAATCGTCTTTCTCGAGTGTAAATCCTAAAACAGACATATATCATCATCAAATATCACTCAGCATACATGCCCTTTCATTAACTTGCTCACAGATATTAAATTACATGTAAGTGCTGGAACAAATAGAACATGGTGAATGCTTAGTGAATTGGATAGTGTGCCGGTACCAATTCCTTCAACTTTGGTGAATACCCCATTAGTGACTTCGACACGAAGGTTCTCAAGACACAGTTTAAGAGTTGTAAATAAGATTCGATTACACGTCATATGTCTGTGGCTCCTGAATCAACTATCCATATATTATTGCTAGTCCGTATAGTATTGAGGGCTATAATAGAATTATATGATTGTACCAAGTTAACACATAGTAAAGAGTTAGACTTATTATGTTTTTCAAGTATTTGACAAAGCATTTATAGTTCTTCATGACTTAATGTAGTATCCTCAGCCTTCTATTCAGTTGAGGTGAGATGACCCTGTGGTTTGCCAGTGGATGGTTTGCCATGCAGTTTCCAACATTCCTCCTTGATGTGACCCTTCTTTTTGCAATAATTGCACCATTTGTTTTTCGTTCCTTTGGTGGCCCCCGTACTGCAAGTGCTGAACTCTCAATTGGACTTGGACTACTTCAGTTTAAGAGTTTCCTAGTTTCTTCGAACTACACATGATTGACAACATCAAAGAGGTGTGGTACGGGTTTTATTCCCATTATTCGGCCACGTATTTCCTCAAATGAATCATTGAGTCTGAGAAGAAAATCATAGACTCTCCCTTCTACTATCTTCTTGTATAACTAAGCATCCTCCACATTTTTCCATGGATGCACTTCAAACAAGTCCTGTTGTTCCCAGAGTTTTATCAACACACTATAGTAATCAATTACTATCAGGGCACCTTGTCTCAAATTTCGAAGTTGGCGCTTCAAATGGATCAAAGCAGCAGTATTATCAAGAAAGGAATAAGTTCTTCGGGCGGCATCCCAAATCTCTTCTCCAGTATTTGCCAAAAAATAGCCTTCACTGCTGAAAATAGCCTTCACTGCTATCAATAGTCATAGAGTTACAAAGCCAAGTCATATTTTGGTTGTTTTCAGCAAACCATGAATCAAAGGTTAGGTCATCTGGGCCTAGTTGTGGTGCTGCCCCATTGATGTATTTCTCCTTTCGCTTTCCACGGATATACCTCAGCATGCTTTGGGACAATTGGAGGTAATTTCTTCCATTGAACCTATGGTTAATGACCATACTTTGAGGTTCTAGAAATTTTGATGCCATTAAGGTGCTGCTAGTAGTGGAGGAAGTAGAAGAAGATGAGTTGCTAGATGAAGAGGAGGTTGTGGAATTTGTACCGAACATGAGTGCAGCAGGATGAAGTTCGGTTTTAGATGAATTTCCAGGGATAGGGCCGAAAAGGGGAGGAAATTCAAAGGGATTCATTGTTATGGAAAAAACAGACATTCGCCGAAAAAATGCACTGTAGTTGACGGCACGTGAGCTTCACGCGCCGGTACTGTGGTGGCGCGTGAGAGCCACATGCTGCTCCAAACACCGCCACGCTTATGGGTTCCGCTGATCGATGGTCTCCGGTCCTCCATGTGTCAGTGGTGTAGCCTCACTCGCTGTCCTTCACCAGTTTCTAATTTCCGGTGCCCCTCTCTCTCTCTCTCTATTTTCTGTCGCTCACTCTCTGTGTTATGGTCGCTAGTGCCGACAGTGGGTGACCAGCCAGGACTCTCTCGCATGCTCTGATACCATATTAGCAATCAGATGTATAATCCTCACATTCTTATATTATTCCAATGAGAATAGGGTATACTATATAGGCTCCAAAGGAGAGCCCTCATAAAGAGAGGAATTAAGAGAAAAGATTACAATCAATCAACTTAAATTCAGAATCCTTCCTAAACTAGAGTGGCTATAATCAAAGGATATGATAGGATACTAGAATCATGGGATCCTAATTTATTTCCTAATATTCTAACAGATATCAACCTAAACGAAGTTACATTTTTTAAAGTTTAAATACAAATAATATTATACAAAAAAATTAATAAATAAATTGTAAAACATAGTTTAGCATAAATATGAATGCCTGATTAACATAAAGGTCAGCAACAATGTTCTGTACATGACAATACATCTGTTCAATAAGCAAGGTAGAATCTGTTATATGTCATAAATCTTTCTTCCATCTCAAATGACTAATTAAGGTGAGGAAAACACACACACATATTGTAATCAGTTACATGTAAACTGTAGCATTTAAAAGACAATTTTGAAGGTGAAATTAGAATGACAATAGGAAAGAGTAAGGGATTTATTACAGCCCATTCAACTTCCCCAACAAAAAAAAAAAATTGACCCCCTGATTATCAATTCTCCAATATACATCATGCCTACCCTAAAAAATATTGCAACTTTTTTTCTTTTAATACAACACCCTTTAAAGCCATCAATCTGTTTATATATTATAGTTATATAATTATTTATATAAGAAATTTACATGCAACTCAATATTTTAGTAATTTCGTTTAAGAACCTTGCCATCTATAATTTGTAGATTTATACTATATACCTAGGCATATGATACATGATACAGATTCAGGGTGGGCACAAATCGAGACTACCCTATCCCACCTTGCTCCAAAGACAAATATATTAACTTTTCTCTCTAAAGTAATTTCAGAAGAAATAAAGAGAAACAGATGGTATAATGATGGTCCCACTAAGCTTCTAGGTAAGCACCATATGAAACTCACCATTCTACCCCTCTCTATCTCTATCTATCTATGTTTATCCCCTCTCATGTTTTTACCTCACCTAAAACTAGTTGAGAGCATTTATTTCATGTTCTCTTTGTTGAATTCATAACTTGTCTTGGATACTAAAAGATCCATAAATTGTCCTAGAGAAATGAAGGGAAAAGTTGGCACCTCTCTTTTTCTTCATCCAAAAGGAATAAACACACATGGCAATAAGAAGAATTATCACAACAATAGTAGCCGTCAGAATTCCCACCGCTCCAGACACAGAAAGTTTTCCTTTTGATTTCCTGTTATAATTTGCTGAGAAAATGGAAACAAGAAAGTCTATAAGACAAAGCAAAATGAAAATTGGGGAAAATGAAGAAATAAGTAATATATCTACCTAGTTCAATGGCATCAACACGAACATACAAATCTTCACCTTCCTCTTTTAATACCATTGTGTCCATCAGAATCCCATACCATGATAAGCAACCACTTCCTCCATTTCTCACATCTTCAGCAGCATAGGCAGTGCAAGAACAGTTTCTCAAGCACTCTCGTTCACATTGCTCCATGCTCAAACCCTTTCTAACATTTGCTATAGATGTATCGGGAATCTTGACACTTTCTACTTTAACAAAGCCTTCTCCATTTCTGCAAAAGGGTGGTCCTTTCTTCCTCACACAACCCGCTGATTGATCATCCTTCTCATACCAATCATTATGGTTTCTGGGTTCAAACCCAGGTAGGCAAGAACACTTCTTGTAACCATAGTTGTAAGAGTCACAGTTACTATTGGGTCCACATTTTCCATATATGTCACAGTCCACTTCTGGATAAGATGCATATCGCTCCCAATCTTTCTTATCGTCATCCCATTTATGTGTTTGCATGAATCCTGATGGAATAGCTACAATCTTGAATATAGAGGTGTTGTCCAAGGCATGATACATGACTCTAACCTCATTATCATCTTCAGTAACAGAGACACTGAAAGTATGCACCATTAATCGTTTCAAACCAGTCAGACCCACAAATATTTCTCCATTGAAGGATCCAACTCGCCACACTGGAACATTTTGTTTGTACAGAAACAACTGAGCCTTGCCGGAACTATTGAACCTAGCAGATAAGCTTCCTGTTGCAGGATCATCATCTGTCCTCCATGACTGCAAGAACCAGTTTTGACCAGTTCTTTTGTTGAAACCCAGTTTGGCATATGGAAGAAAGGTGTCGGTGGGATGATCAAAGCTTTGCCAGAACATAGCTTTGGAGTTGTTTTGAATTAGAACAAGATTACCTACATCAGAGAGTTGAGCCATAACTCTGGTACTTGGAACAGTGATAGAAATATTCGTGGACCAGATGGGGAAGTTGCTGTTATTGTGGTGGAGTATAAGATTCCCATCTGTGCTGAGGGAGAGAATTCCAGAGGTGTCATTGATGGGATTGTCTCTGTTTGCAACCCAAACAAAAGTTTGCTTTGGCAAGTTATTGTACCAGATTCCAACATATCGAGACCGAGATTTGCCAGAAGCAAAGAACCCAAGAGCAAACTTTCTTCCTTTAGAAATAAGAAGTTCTCCATCGCTAATGGGTTTGCCAATGGTTATGGAGTCGGAAGCTGCACAAAACAAGTAGTGGTAAGAGAATAATACAGGACAGATAAGAGCTATCCCATTTGCTATCTTCATGATCAGAACTGCCATGACTTAAAAATTGAAGCTGCTTCTTATATGGTAATGAACTTTATAAAAAGAATATATATATTCATCTATACTTCTATTTATCAATATCATCATTCTACCATACCCCACACCTTATTCCTAGGCGGCAATGTCCAAGTCAAAGGAAGACTGAAGTGGATGGAAGACTAATCCATTAGTCATCTAGCTAGTTGTCATAATCGAACACGAGAGGAGAAAATTCAAACGCCTTTTTTCCAATATTCTATGCATATTTCTTGAATGTCTCCTGCTGCCATAATGCGTCCAACCAAAATGTTGCCTGATGCTCACGATACTAGCGACTTCTGCAACTGTGACATTACCAGAAAAAAACATAGAAATTTCAGTAAATGACCAAGATATTGAAATATTTGCAATTTACAATAATACCCATCAAAACTAAAGCTACATAAATACTAGGGTTAATATAACTTTTGGTCCCTGAAGTTTGATCCAATTTTGGTTTTGGTCCCTCAAGTTTGAAATTAGTGGTTTTGGTCCCTGAAGTTTCACCCGATTTTGGTTTTGGTCCCTGAAGTTTGAAATCGATGGTTTTGATCCCTGAAGTTTCACCTGATTTTGGTTTTGGTCCCTCAAGTTTGAAAATGACTTGGTTTTTTTTTTCTGGGTCGGGTCGAGTTTTTTAATTGGGTTGCCAAGTCCTTTTCAAACTTGAGGGACCAAAACCAAAATTGAGTGAAACTTCAGGGACCAAAACCACTGATTTCAAACTTCAAGGACCAAAACCAAAATCGGGTAAAACTTCAGGGTCCAAAACCACAAATTTCAAACTTAAAGGTCAAAACCAAAATTGAATCAAACTTCAAGGACCAAAAGTTATATTAACCCTAAATACTATCAATAGCTTTGACCGATGGTGTTCCAATTCGCCTGTGAAGAATGAACTTCTCAGCTTGAAGGTTTCTCTAAAGCCTATGTTCCATGGAAGCGCTGGAAAATTTGGAAGATGCGCAGTGATTTAGTTTTTCAACAAACATGCTGAGATCTGGATGCAGACGCCACAAGCAGAACTCAAATCAAGATCAACACCGATGGCTTCTACAACCCTAAAATTGAATTATACTCGTAAGTGATAGCAGGCATTTACTTTTGAGGGTATGTTTGAGATGTGACTCCCACCACATTTTCTCCACAGAGATTGAGAGATTTTGAGAGGAAAATCTAATTATTCCAACAGCTGCCCTCCTCCACGGGTAGTTCGTTTTCAGTGCTCATTTGAGTACTCAACCGCCATTGCAAGCTTCTTTTTTTTTTTTTTTCTTTTAATCTTCGTGGTATAGACTAAGGTTTGGAAAAACGATAAATACACTGAACTTTAAAATCTTAAATTAGTTATTTTTAAAAATTTTAAGTTGTTAATTGTTATATATTTTTTTTATCAATCATATTACTCTTATTATAAAAAAAAAAACCAATTTAGAATTTTGAAGTTTAAAATGGTATTTAAGTGTCATTTTCCCATTAAGATTTTTTATTTCTTTTTCTTTTTTAAAAAGAAATTAGATTAAAGTATATTTTTAGTCCTTTAAATTTATATGAGATATATTTTTAGTTCTTTAGTGTCTGTTTGGTTCATGAATCAGAGGGAATGTAATGTAATATAACGATGATTACATGAATTCATATGATTCGTCATTACAAAAAAATGATGTATAGAGACATGAAAACGTTTGATTAGATTACAACAAATATAGAAATATATGACAATAAAATATCAAAAGACAAAAATACCATGTCTACATATATATATATATATATATATATATATATATATATATATATATATATATATATATATATATATATATATATATATATATATATATATATATATGTATAATGACTTGAAATTATCTATTATTTCATCAAGTATGTATAATAACCCTATCCACACTTATAACAACTAATTAATAGGCAAAATGGCCCTTTATCCATATGTGTAACAATCTTTTTAGTAACATAACTATAAAAATCATTTCCTTAAAACTCAATTCTCAAAACACTTAATCAAATCCTTTGATAATGAACAATACCATTTTACAAAAAGGAAAACTTGAACCTGAAGATCTACTATGGTAGAAATGATTACAACTTATCTTTTAAAAGATGATCATGGTAGAAAAGAGTTTAACTAACCATTTGAAAACTCTACCACAATAATAAAAAAAATTACAACTTATCTTTCAAAAGATTACTATGATAGAAAAGAGTTCAACTCACCATCAACTTATCCTATAATACCTCTCCACCCAAGCCGACCTCTTCTAACCAGCTCATCATGGCTTCACACTCAGATCACTGTTCACAACATATATCCGGCTCCAATAAAAAATGATAAACACGCCTCGGGTTCCTATCCAAACTAATGCCTCGCGATTCAATTTTATGGCTTACATGAAAATTTGAATTTCAATAAACCACCAGAATGTTCCGCGCTTTCGTAAAATAGTCTTTATATATTGTTCCATTAACTACAATTGGGACAAAGCACTCTAGCTATCTCCAAAATAATATAATGCATTTCCACTAACCTACACAATACTGGAAATTGTTTGAGGAGGAAGGTGAGTTCATTATTTCATGTATGGTTGTCCTTCTTAATGAATAGGGGTCCTCCTTACAAGATGTTCCATTAACTTACTTAATTGCTTAAATGCCTTCTTCAACTTGTGTTTATAAAGTTCGTTGCATTTTTTCAGGGAATGAGGCCACTGTTGCAGAGATCCCTAGACTACACGAGTCTGAGGAATTCACGGTATTGCTTTTACTTGTACGGGGGTAGAGCTGACATTATGTCTAGGTTGTACAAGATTGACAGTTGCGGTAAGACAAGTTCATATGATCTTTTAAATCCCACAACCATCTGTGGTTATTAATTATTAATGACCTTCTTGGACAATAAACGGTGCTTTGATGTGGTGTAGGTCATTCACTGCGTTCTTCTACAAGGACTTCGAGCAAACTCATTAATTGCTATGACGAGAAGTCGGTAGGAGACTCTCAATCATTAGGGACTTAAAGCATTTACTTTTTGTCATGCAACCTTGGCATTTATTGAAGTAGTATGACATCTTGGTTTGATATTTACTGCTTCTCGTCCCTTCAACCTTGGACTGATATTTTCATATGATGATTACAGAGTTTAGTTTCTATCTCAGAGCTGCATTATGGTGTCATGAAGACTAGAATGCTCCTGAGGGTAGACCACATGATCTACAATGAGGCTATTCGGACAATCGTGAGTTTGATGGGTGTGAAGTCTGACGTAGTAGTTTAATGAATGATATTTCTTGGTCATTTTACGTCAGTTAGATTAAATTTATATTGCCCTTGTGCGTGCAGATGTTTATGTGTTTGTAAAGGCAATATATAGTCTTCATCCCCTATCCAAGGACCTGACCCTGCTAATGCATGGGACTAATGAACACTAGTAGAAAAATGACTTTTTAGACCGGTTTTGTATTAGGTCTTGATACAGCAGGTCTAAAAAGTTTGTTATTTTTTAGACCGGTTGTTATAACCGGTCTTAAAGTACTTTTAAGACTGGTTGTGACTACAACCGGTCTTAAAGATTCATTTTTTTAAAACGTCTCTTTTATTATATATACACGCACAAAATGCTCCAATTTTAACAGCAGTACATAACAATCACTGATTTCAATTTCAAAATTCAAAACCAGCAGTCTATAGCAGTAACAAATTAATGTTCATACAAGCCAGTACAGTCATACATTGATGATTCATTTGCAATTAGACAGTAAGGATGACCAAATGACAGTAGTAAAACAAAAGCTTCTTCTTTTGAAGTTGATTGTACCTTCCCTAGTCCCTAGTGTCCCTTTGGTTGCCTACACCAAACATGAAGTTTCTGGGAAAAGAACCAAGCAAAGAAATGAACATGCCATAAAAAACAGGGTACTTTGGTATTTCCCAATATAACCCATCAAGCCTCTCAACATGATTCATCCTTATATTATTTCATATACATTGAGTCACTTATGATTGTTACTATTGATTATTGATTAACATGATTAATCTTTGAATGTATTGGAAACATCTAAGCTATCCAGCTTTCAAAGGATGCTGCAATAATATAAATTCTCTTCTCTAGCCTCACTATGGATACCAAACAATACAATGAAAATTATGTGTAAATAATTTTAAGAATTAGAGAATGAAATAGAGCAAACACGCAAGAACCAACAAAAGCAAAATGACATTAACCTTTCTTCCACCTAATTTTACTTTGACATTTTCACTTTCACAATTATCAATGTTGAATAGAATTATCAAGATAAATATACAGGTGATAATTCTCAATCAGATAATTGTGATCAGCCAGATTCTAAGTTTGCCGAACCATGTTCATGAGATCATTGCTTCAGTTGACACTAACATCAATTCCTTTTTGCTTCAAATAGCCCTTGGAATCAATTATGTCCTGTACAAAAACCCAAATAATCAAGCATTTTGTATTAATTAAGGCATTAAATTGAGTATCATTTTCCTGAATCTTATATACATGAACATTTAATAGGTTTAAGTTTAAGCAACAGTATCATTTATCAAGAATCCTATTCTAGGAGCAATATCTTGCCACAATTAACCCATCATATAGATACAAAAACATCAGGACACAGCTATCGCAATTCAACAAGAGTAAACTAGGGATATAATTGATCTACAAGTCCCTATTGATTCACCTAATTATTAATCAGGCCCTTGTATTTTCCCCCCTTTTTACATGGTCCTTATAGTTTCACCTATTTTTAATTATGTCCATGTAATTTTTTCTTTCTTTTTTTCAGCTCTTTATAACATCACCTGATTTTTAATGAAGTCCCATTAGTTTTTTCTTCATTGGTCGTTCATGAATAAAAAACGATCCATGGGCCAAGCATGATTGACATGTTTTAGTCTTTTAACAACTAAATTGTCTTTCAACTGATCGCTTTCGTTTAATCACCATAAGATTTATGCAAAGCTACCATAACTAATTGTTTGAGACAACTAAATGTGAGAGTTACCTACTAACAAGTAGCAACAACTTCTAAAATTATTCATAAATTGGGTCATAGCAAGATCATAATCATAATGCATCTTTTTTTGAGTCTCCAGTTACCTTTTGACGAAATAAGTAACGTTGTTAGCAATGCATATGAGAACAATAATGTACAATGTAATGTTGGATTCAAAAACTCACTATTTTTGTAATAGCTCATAGATGAATTCAGCACAACATGTGCGAATGAAATCAATATCTTCTTCAGGAAAGGGATCAGCAAGATCAAACATCTGTAACACCAAAACCAGACGAAACATTGACTTAGTAACTTAAAGACAATAAAGTAAAACAAAATTTCTGAAATATAAATTTACCTCTTGAGTAAAATCAGTCGTGCCTAGAGTGATAATATTGTAAATGTGTCTTAAAACATAAAAACCACATAAGTTGGACCCCTTTGGTTGGCTACGGCTCTGAGAAAAAACATGATATCATTAAAACAAATATAAAGGCATGTCTTATTACATTCTTTAAACAAATCCATATGTACTAACATTTAGCATGATCCATGTAGGGTCCTTTAGTCACGAACATGCTTACCACAATCACTGTGTAGGAATGTCCACATAGCCTTATGATTATCACAATGACAAAGGTTATTTGGTTTTACACAAATTCCATAAACGTTGCATACAAAAGGTAATAATGCAAGAAAACTAACGAATTCATGGTCTTTTTCAAATCATTCCCTGGTTTGAAGTGGAGGGAACATAAGAGGATGACAGTGTAACTACTCTTGCATAGAAGAAGCAACTGCCAATGATAACTAAAAAAAACAAAAGAATATTAAGCAAACATAAAACATTATATAAATTATAAAATATCAATTTGTTTCTTACCTATGCATATATGGAGCCAAGAAACACTCAGTTCCAGTTTCACTAAGCCTCTCTGATAAGTATCTATGTCTACTAGCAGCAGTGGTCTCTTTCTCTTGGATGTGATGGGGGCATAAGAATCCAAATTTTTCGCTTTTGCCAGAGGAGACCAACCTACGATGCATGTACCTACAATAATGCAAGCACATAAATAAAAGGTAAACGGTGAAACTTTTAAAATATTTACTTTGAATTGTAGAAGCTACTTACATTAAGAACAGTTGGACAATCCCAATCGTAAGATTTTGTCCAGGAGCTACTAGGGACATCAAATCATCCCTCTCAAGATAGCATGTCACCCCTGACTGTCCAACAACTGAATCTATAGGCCACTCTCTTATTTTGAAGGATGTATCATATGCCATCAGAATCACTTGTTGCATGATATTCAATGGAGGTTGTGAAACTTCTTGCTGAGTGAAGGGAGCTGGACTTGGTGGGGCTTTGATCGGACTTTCCTCGGCTCGACCAGAAACAAGGTTCATTAGCCACAAGATGAACGTGCCCAAGACATCGCTAACGATCTTGAATTCATCAGAAGGGATAGGGACAGGTGCATCTGCAATAATCACCTCGTCAACTATAACTCAGACTTGATCACCTTCCATTTGTAGGTGGTGGACAGTTGATCCCAGGTTATGCACACTACCCCGTGCAACTAATCGTCTCAGAGGATCCTCGACAAAAAGATCACAAAGCTCAGTAATTTTCGGGTTAGGACCTTCTGATGACTGCCCAATGTTGCAACAACTACCTTTAGTGCTCTGCTTATTAGGATCAATCGATTGTGGCTGGGGAGCACTAGTATCTTGTCTTGAGCTCATAAACACTATCATTTCCTCTTTCATCTTGCTCAACCGGGTCTTTAATAGTGCATCAAGTGATGCTTCAGCCTCGGCCTTTGCTTCTGCTCTTGCAATGGCCAACATAGTCTCCAATTCCTCCCTAGTCACGATGTTTGAGGAATGGCGTACGAGGGCTCCAAAGTAATCCCGTATCCCTACCCCTCCTCCAACTCCCCTGACACGGCCTAGATGCTCATGTTTGCCAGTAGCAACTATTAGAATATCATTCCTGCCCTCCGACATAAAAGAGCCCTCAACTTGTTGTTTTCTAAGTTCATCCTGTAAGATAATACAAAATAACAAACATTAGTAATAATGTACATTTCTTATGTAATTAATTACAATAATGATATATACTTACAATTCTTTCACCTACTATACGAGATTGTTCACTCGTATAAGTCTCACTCCTCTTTTGGTGGGCAAATTGCCATTTTTCTTCTCGACAAATCGGAGATGGCGGAGAAAGAAGAACAGAAGGATCGGATTGAGATACTTCTTCCAATCTCTTCCATTTGGCCGCTAACAAGTCTCTTTCAGCCTTTGCATAACCCCCACGAGACATTGTATGAGGGCAATCATTCTTTCTACCACTCTCTTGTGCTTTTTACCTTTTTGCCTGCGAATAAGAAATGATACAAATGGAAAATGTTATAATTAATTAAGATAATTGCTAAGTAAATAAAACAAAAAATAAGTCAATTAACCAAAGATTCTGGAGTAGTCTGAAGCCTAACAAGTTCTTGCCAAGTCGCTTGATCAAGAAATGTATACTGGTCGCACGGATTGGGAACCATTGGCTATAATTTTGACCATATGGTATTTTCTGTCATTTGCTGTGTTTCTGGTCTCTGATGCACAACACTCGAGTGAGGGAAGATCATTCTCGAGTGCTGTGTGTATTTTCCCTTTTCTGCTTTGATTTTTTGCCTGGGTTTATGAGTGGGGCTCGAGTGCACTTCTTAGTTCGCGAGTGAAGTTGATGATCATGCTCGAGTGAGCTTGGGTTTGCTTGAGTGATGGTGTGAATCCAGAGTGAGGACTGCTCTCGGGTTGTCACTTGCTGGCCATTGTTCAAGGGTGTGCTCTGACACTCGCAAGCACGGTCGTCTCACCCGAGCACTGGAGGTTATGCTTGAGTGAGCTTGTCCCTCTAAGGTAGCCTGTGCTCTCAGGTTGTCACTCGTTATGTTGCACTTTCGGGGACTCGAGCATATTGGAGTCATCACCTGAATACAAAGTTTCATGCTTGAGTGATATGAGCAATTTCGGGTCAGGATAATTGCTCACTGTCAAACACTCATGAGTGAGAGTCGTTCTCACTCGAGCACGAGTTGCTCATCACTCGAGTGAGGTCATCTTCACTCGAGTGATCCAGCCTAAAATCACTATTTTGCCTTCAGAAAAAGGGGTTCAGGGTAGCTTTTTCTAACCCTTTAGGCATATGTTTAGGCCTCTATTAGTCACCTAAAGAGTCCTAAATGATAACCAACTTAGAGTATTATGAAAGTAAGAACTTGGAAAAGAGATTGACCGGTTGTCCCTAATTTAGTATAGGATTTGATATATGTCGCCCTCGTGAGACCGCGGTACCGGAGCTAGTCAGGAAAGATACAGGTAGTGACTCTTTCTTTATACCTTATGTGATACATTGTATGTGTATTATATCATTGGTTCGTAATGGATTCGTATGCTACAAGAATTGTGAAATTTTGTAAGTGCCGCTATACCAATAGTCCCTGAGTCGCTAACAACGGTTCGGGTAAGGGCTGTGTGCTTTCCCGATGGTAAAAGGGGATGAGGTTAGGGTGTGATATATGTGATCATGTGGGCCGAAAGGCTATATGTGATCCGTAAGGCTATTCGTATGCATTGCCATACCAACAGTCCCTGAGTCGCTAACAACGGTTCGAGTTAGGATGGTGTGCCTTCCCAGCGGTAAAAGGGAATGAGGATGGAGTATGATTTGTGTGTTGCTAATATATGATGATTGGTTTACAAGCTATGTGATTACGTGTAGTATGAATGATTTGTTACTACTGGGATTCTTTAGAATCTCACTCTTTCCAAATGACTAACCTTTTCAGACAGGGTGAGTGGCTCAAAAGGGAAGCGGACAACCAGGAGTAGTTAGGATTATTCTGAGACTTTAGTGGTTGTTGGTTATCTATTTTGGTTTGGGATTACCATTTTGTACATGAGATGTAAATGTTAAATTTTGGATATGTAATCCCCATTTTGGGAACTTTAAGCCCATGTTGTATATATGCAAGTAATCCGGGGTTTGTCGGGATTTTAATTACGCACTCTGATGTTTATTAATGTGATTTGGTTTCTCAAGTAATTATATTCGAATGTGAATGTGAGACCAGGATGAATTATGATTTTGAACCGTTTTTCAGGAAACCCCATCTCTTAGATGAGGGATTATAATTTATTACTTTGTATTATTGGTCTCTATTTCACTTAAATTTCATAATCCGGATATAATTACCGTGAGGGGGTTACAATTGTCATGGTGGCTCCATACTAGGGTTCATCGTCACGGTGGCTCCACACTAGGGTTCGTCATCATGGTGGCTCCAACCTACAGTACTGTACTCGGTGCTTAACTCAGTCAACTGACTGGTCAGCCCCTCCGGTCAAAACTCTCTGTAGGTAGCCCTTTCCAATCAGATTTTATTGTAGATAGCCCTCTCCAATCAGAACTCTCCGTAGGTAGCTTTCTCCAATCGGATTTCACCGTAGGTAGCCCTCTTGAATTAGAACTCTCTGTAGGTAGCCCTCTCCGATCAGATTTCACTGTATGTAGCTCTTTCCAGTTGGTTGTCTCCAAATAGAAGTATCATTATAATGAGAATCATGAAGCCACTCGTACATTCTATTCTCTTTCTCAACCTTGAGACCATATTTCGTGGCTACTCATTGTTCTATTAGAACTATTCTTATTCAACCAGGGAATACTTTGTTATCATGATCTTTCCCTATGCTAAATTAGCAACTAGCAACAAGCAACTTCGAGAAACCTCATACACATTTCAATACATTCCAGTACCATGTTCTAGTACCTCAAACTATCCAGGTCAAATCAAATTCCTAAAGAATTAGTTCAACTATTGAGTCTGATTCTTTTATCACAATTCAACTATTAGTAACATCACTAGCATATAATATCATATAGCCTAGGGTCTCTAACCCAACATTTTGGTTCATCATGAAATCTAGAACCTCCATATCACATACATTAGAAATCATTTTTCTCAATTATACCCAATAGGTTTCGCTAAAAATCAAGATCAATAGCTCCTACTCTACTCTTCAAGGCATTTGAGTAATAACCTCAAAACATTACTGAAGGTTCAATAATATCCATCAGGTTCACATGATTTGAGCTTCTATCATGCATCAGAGCCATAGTGCAACCAATTCACATTTTAACCTAAACACTATTTTAGCTTAGATCTAATTCAAGTCTATTCCCAACCTTCAGTATCATCAGATCGGATCTACTAGGATCAACAAACGATATGGTCACCACTCCTCATATAGCACCATATATCATATCTACATCACTTAGCATAGAGAAATCATAAAATATTTACTATGCCTCAAATTTCCATAAAACTCACATACCCGCTAATAACAGGAACATTTATGTTTATACAAAACGATTATGGGTTAACTACCCACCCAATAATAGGGAACTATCACAACTATCCTAGAAAAACTACCTTTGCCAGGACTTCATCTCTGATACCACAAATATAACCCCCTTCAAATCAAGGCCGAGATTTACGTTCAAAAATACATAATCATGTTGAATTAGAGACCACAGGATAAATTGAGACTTATTAAAAATTTCATTTCCCAAAACAAGGCTTGCAAAACTTTTCTAAAACCTGTTCAACACGGTCTCATATTCACATTCACATTTCAAATACATATTTGGCTTGTACAGTTCGATTCCATTCATAAATATCAGAGTACAATATAAATTCTTGACACACTCAGGTTCCATTAATCAACTAAGGGTTTAAAGGGCACAAACGCCCATAATTGGTTTCCCTTTCTAAGGGATTACACAAACTATTCAATATATATAAAATTAATTCCATAATTAACAGCATGATAACCAACTATCCAAAATAAAACTCCTAGCTCAGAGCCCTTCATCACCCGCTTCTCTTTATAACCACTGGCCCTGTCTGAAAATTGTTTTATGGAAAGAATGAGATTTTAAAGAATCCCAGTAGTAACATCATGTATGTGATGCATAATTAACACTACTACAAAAAAGTAAAGCTGTGGCGCTTATAATTGCATTAACTGTGGTGCTAGAGAAGTGCCACATATCTGGACGCCACTAAAAAAAGATGTGGCGCTTGGAAGCGCCACAACATTTTAAATTTTTTTTTTAAAAAATACCCTCCTGTGGCACTTGTTTGAGGAAGTGCCACGCAAGCGCCACAGTAGGACCCCCTCCTGTGGCGCTTCCTCAAACAAGTGCCACAAGAGGGTCCTTTTTTTCTTTTTTCTTCTTCTTCTTCTTTTTTTTCCTGTAGCCCCTTTTTTATGCTTCCTGATTGTGAAGCTTTATATAAAATGAGTGGCTTTCATGTTTATCATCTCCACAAATTGTCAATCTTTCTATTTTATATTTCAACCTATTATATATATAATTTTCACATTTAAAATTCAAGTTCCCCAACAATAATGTTCTTACATTAATACTCTCCAAAGCTAACATAAAAAATATCACAATACAAGAACTTGATATGTGAACACAGTACATCAACAACTAATTAAGTAAATGAAAAGATTACTAAAAAACGCAAGCTTGTCAGCAAAAAAATTTAAACAAAGCAAAAAGGCAAACGAAACAAGCTAGGTTTTCACTCTGTCCTATTAAATTAGGAACAAAAAGGCAAACTTTATATTACGGTTTATCTTGACTAAAAAAATTTAAACAAAGCAAGCTAGAATGAAACAGTCTTCTTCTTACAAATCTATTAATTGACCAGCGTAGGGAGTGGGAGACCACGTTGGTGACGCTAGCTTGAGTGACGAGTGAGCGTGTGGGTGTGTTTTTTAGTGTGAAGATGATAAGAAATGGAGGGAGGGGGCCGACAGATCCACTAAGAAGATGAGAAAGGGAAAGTAGTTCAATGGAGGAGAGAGTAGTTGAATAATTAAAGTGGAGTAGTAGTCAAAAAGAAAAGGAATGGGGGACGGACACGGGACCACTACGCGGGAAATGAAATAATTAAGAGATATACACTATCCATTTGAAAATTTTCCTTCTTTTTAGAAATGCATCAGCTGTGGCGCCTAGGCATTAGGCGCCACAGCTGATATATTATATATCATGTATGGCACCTAACTATTTAGGCGCCACACATGATCTGGTGCAGGTGTGGCGCCTGGTGGGTTAGGCGCCACAGCTGCTTGCATGGCGCCAAGTGTGGCGCCTATGTAGGCAGGCGCCATACTAGGCCTCCCCAATTGTGGCACCTAACCTATTAGGTGCCACAGTTGGTACCCAAAATAAAAAAAAATATATACAGGTAAAAAATAAAAAAAGGGAAGCTGTGGCACTTGTTTAAAGAAGGGCCACAAAAAGTGCGCCACCTTTTACCCTTTTTGTAGTAGTGTAAATAAAGCATGTAAGCACATATCACAATGTAACAATATCAGTATTCAAAGCCAGGTTAACCACCACATCCCCTCATTTGGTCAAGACTGGGCTAACCGCCACGTCCCCTTATTCGTTCAAGGTCGGGTTAATCGCCACGTCCCCTTGCTCATTCAATGATAAATACAAACAAGCAATGTATTAAACATGTTATAAGAGAAAGCATCACTACCTTGATCTTTTGGTTCTTGTTCAGGCACAGGCCTTCTACACTCCGGGTAAATATCAAAGCCTATAGTCATAATTAAGGATGACATGTTATCACTTATCCCAATACACAATACAAAGCACCATTTCCATGATCACAACATGCCAAACTCACTAAGACCCTAATTTTCAAAAAATAGGTCAAAATCTCAGAAATTCAAGGCTCAACCAAATATCACAAAACCTATATAGAAAGATTCATCTTAGTCACCTCAACAACTTTCCCAAACTTGGTTCTTGCTTCACCAACTTCCAACTTTTCTCAAGCACAAAAACACCTCCTCTTGAGAATCTAAAACCATAGGATGAAAGCTCTTAACAAGAGGAACAACTTTAAAGAAGTAGATTTTGGCATTCAAGGTCAAGATCTTTCCTAAATCTTGAGCTTTCCTTTTCTCTTTCTTCCTTCAAAAATGGTGAAATGAGAGAGCTTGGAGAGAGAGAGTTTTGGGATGATGATTATGATGATGATGATGATGGCAGAATTTATGCCCCAATGCCTATACTCATTCGCACAAAGAGAGACAGAGAGAGAGAAATGAATATAAAATGATTTGTTTGACTTTCCAACAATTCTCTCTTCATCCAATGATGCCAGTTGTCTCAATATCATGACTTCTCATAAAGTAAGTAACTAATTAGTTACTCTAACCACTCCATTAGCCATTTAGTTACCCTTATCATTTCTCTTAGTTAGTAATTAATTTCTTCATTAATCACTGACTAATTAGTCAATAATTTTTCCCTTCTTTCAAATTTTTCCTTAATTATGGCACATTCACAAGAATTGCCATATAACCCATATCCTAATTCTTTTTCCTTTCTCCATACGCCATTTCCCTCTTATTTTAGCCCAAAAATTACTTTGTCACAAATTATGCTAAAATACAGGGTGTTGGGCATTTTCAATAATTAATCCGGGTCTCAAATCAACTTTAATTTATAAAATCATTCTCAATAAATGCAATTAGCCCTTAATCGAATTTTGGGGCATTAAATTAAGTCATTGAAAAGCTCCTTATTTTCCCTATCACCATCATATAGTTTATTTCATTTTTAAATACCACTTGACATGTCAGTAGTTAGTGCATTGGTAATAGAAGAGTTTGGTTAGTTAATCAGTCATTTTAGTCCTATTGCATTCTTATGAGATTTTGGAGGATAAAAAGAAGTAGCTAGTTGGTCACTTTTATAGCAACATTTCTGATATAAAAAATAAAGGGACAACCAGATAGTTTAATGACATACCGAAACAACCAAGATCTGAAGGACATTAATTGACAACAACATAAATATGAAACAATTGTAAAAGACTCTAACCATTAAGCTGGACAGGAATTTGACCATAAACCTTTACAACCTAAAAAAATGCGTAGGAAAAAAAGAACAACCATGACAAACTCAAAGCAAAAACAACAAGCTTTATCTTCTTCAGCATCATCAATTGTTTCTTTGCTTTAGTCAACTGTTGATTCTCTCCTCATATATACTCTATCTTATTAGCATAGAGCACATCAATATGCTCAACAAGCTCATTGATTACAGGCTTCCATATATCTGATATATCATCATCATGCCATAAAAAGAATCCACAACCTCCCTGCATGTATGGTTGTATAACTCTTAAGTATTCTACAATGAGGCTTATAATGACAAATTTAAGATAGAAGAACTATTATGTACATGAACATGGATGATATACCTCAGAATACTCAAAGTAGCCATAAAACCTTCTTCCTAGATTTTTTTTTCTGTCCATGATGTCCACCTAGGTGCAATACGACCACAGTAATAGAACCTTTGTCTTCCATTATAATTAGTTTGAGCGCATAGCCTTAGCATCAAAGCTCTAGTATTAGATTTGTTGACTGAGCTGGACCCCAACCTTCCATGTTTGTTTTGTAATGAAAGAGATATCACAAGGGAAAGGAATGACCTTACCAATCACAATACGTTTTCATAACAGCTTTTTCAATTCCATTCAATTCAATCATCATTCTATTCACATTATGTATTAAATTAAATTAAAAATACATGTTAGCATATTGCTCAAACATATTATTTGGGAGCTGTTAAAGCATATTTATTATCTATTAGCTTGATAGAAGACAGAAGTTATAATGGGAGACTGAAATTTTTAACTCAGGATTCTAATTCCATTTAAACTATAATCTGAGACATATTCATATATGTCTAGCTATGATATATAGATCTTTCAGAATCAATGCTGACTTATATCAGTCTATATGCTTTCAGCTTCAATTTATGTTGACTAAGATAGCTTGAGGAAAAAAAATCTTGTCCAGATGTCTTGATAGTATCACAGGGCCTTCCTTGTGAAACTTTTGTTTCACTATATCATAAACTTCATTAAATAATTTTTGATACATGTGTTTTCATTGATATCTACTGGTATAAAGGCTTTGTCAGCAAGATCAAGTCAGCATACCATAATTTTAGCTCTTTGTAGTTGCTATATTTCATGTAGTGAATGACCTTAGTTTCTGATTGCTTGTGTCATATATAGAGATGGTATCATTTTAAGGAAGATTGCTTACTGCTTAATACTGAATCAGTAGAAATGAATGAATATTAAGAGGATGATCTGATATGCTATGTTTGATCCTATCAATGCCACATTTTGTCAGTTGTAAAAGCATCTTTCTTATTTAGGACCTTGATATAAGATAGAAGTTATGATGTGACATTTTAATTTTTGACTTAATTTTCTAATTCCATATAAACTGCAATTTGAGACCTATTCATATATGTAAGCAATTTATTTGTTTCTACAGGTAATATTAGAGGGCTGGGTCATATATTTGTTTCTGCAGGGAATATCAAATAGTGCCAATTTCAAAGTCAGTTCCAATTCAAATTTGAACCCCTATGAATGTTTTTTAGCGCCACAGACCATTTAATTGCATAGCAATTCAATTCAGTGGGAAGAATATGTTATCTGTTATTTCCTTGGAGGGAAGAATCAGAAGCCTTCAAATTTTTGAACTAAAAACACAAGTTTGCATGTTGGCACCACCATTAGTTCTGTTCAGTTGACTTCCCCTATAACTTAAGATTCCATAATGCACAAGTTCTTAAGCCTAACATGTTCAATCTTCAAATCAACTTATATCCCTCAAAGTATTCTCTGGAAGGTTTCTTACCTGTCCAATCTCACCTGTGCTATCAGCCATGGCCCATACTTCATTGCTGAAGGATTTACATAATGACACTGAAAGATGGAGCATTATTGTTAGAGTTTTTAGAAAATGGAATGTGTACCAAAAGGCTTCTCCATCTTAGCTATTCTGTATTACCATGATTTTGGTTGATGGTGAAGTAACTAATCTGTCCATATTCCATCTATTTCAGATTTTCATAGCATTGGTATATGTTACATTACTTGACTATTAAACCTAATACTTGATTACTTTGGTCATTAAGAATTAAGAGTTTGTCATCTTTTAATTGCTCAGGATAACAAAATTCAGGCCAACGTGATCCCCAAAAATGAGCATGATAGATTTCATAGATGCATTTATGAAGGGCAGGCTTATTTCATTGCAAACTTTGTGATACCCAAAATTCCAGTCATTACAAAGCCACCAAGCACCAATTCAAGATTAACTTCACACAACAAACTTTTGTTAAGGCACAAGATGCCAATATACCTTTACATGCTTACAACTTTTTCCCAAATAGCAGAAATTCTGAAGAGTTAAGAAAGGGACTTTACTGATTACTTAATTGGTATGAATGTTCCCTATTCATTTATATTATTATTTCATATATGATACTCCTTTTGTAATTTATGTCTACATGTGCACTTACCTACAGTATTACAAGTTCACATGTCACAATTTGTCATCATAATCTTCATCAATTAACCATATTGCAGATGTTGTCACCTTTGTGAGATCAATTAGAGCAATGGAAGAATTCTGTAGGGACAATGAGATAAAGAACAAGTTGAGAATGCTTTTAACAGATGATGAGTATGCATTTTTATCAATTATCATGTTTATGTTTTTTCTTGTATGCAAACATGCTTAACTGAGAACTAATTTGGGTTCAATACTGCCTTGCAGGAACAATGACATTGAATGTTTCTTATTTGATGATTGTTCAACCAATGCCATATGTCACAGTTGCAAAACATGGAAACACTTGTTGCTACTATTTTAATCTTGTCAAGATTGCTTTTTCGGATGTCATACTCATATTGATATTATATCAGCTCATTAGTTTATACCTCCATTGAACATTATGTTCGTATATGTAATTAGATGGAGTTTGTTAGTTCAATGAGTGTATCTTATTTCTGTTGTACAGGCAGGGCACAAGTGTGCAGCTCATTTAGTGCAACAATAGTTTTATTTAATCCTGCAATCCAAGAAGTTAAAGACATGATTGCAAGGTATGGTACTTCCATACAATCCAAGGTCTTCCCTCACATTTCTTATCTCTTGGAGTTCTAGTTGATGCATCTTCTTGCTGTCTATTTTGAATGTGATAAGGCCAAAGATGATGAGGAATTTCTATACCTTCCATTAGTCAACTTCAGCCATACCAATCAATCCAACAATCTAATTCTAGCATTTTAAGGAACAATAATAAGATTTTGATATCACAGATTCTTGGACAAAAGATTGTATGCATAAGACATTCTTTACTGACCGAAAAGACAACAAATAGGTCATTTTTTGATTGATTTTTTAGTCCTTATTTCTAATTGATGTTTTTTAATTTAATGTACCAGGGACAACCGTTTGTGGTCATTTGTTCTGTTCAAAAATTGGAGACCCAACATGGATGGATGTATGATAGTTGTGGGAAGTGCTCATCAAAGCTCAGAGAGGAGGCTGAATCATTCATATGTCCTCGATGTAAAAAGAAGCCAGAGTCTATTGAACCAAAGTAAATTTGATTATGTCTTGCAGAAAGAAGTTTCTCGATTGTTTATGATGCAAGTGATCGATTGGTTTCTGCATGTAGGATTAAAGTGCACTACACTGTTGTTGATAAGTCTTGCTTCTGTGATTTTTTGGGACAATCTTGGTATGGAATTGCTTGGGAAGAGTGTGGTTGAGTTAAAGACAATTCTGAAAGAGGCATGATAGTCCTTATAAGTTCTATCATAATGCTTAAAGTTCATATTTTTAAAATTTTTTTGAAGTCATATATGCCTTTTTTCAAGGGAGCTGTGAATATGAACTTCCTGATGAGTGTAACATTGTTGTTGGCAAACCCATGATGCTTAAGTTAAAGCTGAATGATTCCAACTACAAGCACATAGGTTCAAATATAAGCGTCCTTCAGTATACAATATGTGAGGATTTGACAAATGAATTCAATGGTATGGTTAATGAGGTAAGTAACTGTTATTATGGATTTTTAAGTTTGAAAAATATTTTAGATACCTCATCTCTTTCATGGAATTATATATGCATTTAGGACGGGGATCAAGCTGATAGCATTGCTAACAAGTCACATAGGTATATGACACCATGTTTGTCATGTAAATTAGGTTGTATAACTTAATTAATTTATGGTTGTAAGATAAGTTTTCTCATTGCAACCTTCATCTATTGAGGCTACTTCAGAAGTGCAAAGTGAAGTAGCTGTCAATATTACCCCTATGGCTCAATCAACAGATGAGGCAAGTGGTACAAAAGTCAATGTGTCTCTACCAGAGGTTGTGAAGGATGTTCCTGCTTCCCCTACAAAAGGAAAAAGGAAGACCTTCTCAAAGAGGAATATGGTTGCAACTGAATCCACATCAGGAACTCAGCCACCTCAGCTATGTCCACCTACTGCTCTTGATGAAAGGCTTTTGAAAGTTGTTAATAAGGAGAAGTAGTTCACTTAATCAACACCAGCATCATTATTAGCTTTAGCTTTTATTTTCCCACCAGTTTATTTTAGTTTTATTTTCCTTAGTCTTGCATTTAGTTCAATTATTATCTTAGCTTGTACTTTGTTTGTTGTCAATTTCAGTTGCCTTTGTGTATTTCAATTCCAAGTTTAATTTCAATTTCAATTTCAATTCAATTTCAATGTTCTCTACTTCTGCAAACATAAACAATCACTTTAATATTACCATTGTCATACGACAGGCTGCTTACTGGCATTGCAAAAACTATAAGGACTTTGATATTAAATTAAACGAAGGACAAGGATGGATTACTAATAAAGCATATGGAAAGTATACAGTTACATAATTTTAATATCTAGCAAACTGCTATTGCAATCCTAACACTAATTATAAGCTGCTGACAAGAAATTAATGCTTTCATTAGTGCTTTCTTAACCAACTTTGCTTGGTCAATTGTTGACTATTATTCCCAAAATCCAATATCACTGTGATTAGTTTAATCATTGATGATAGTAGTACAGTTATGCGAGAGGAAATAAGTATATATATACTAATCAAATGGAGACAAGCTTTAGTTAATCGTTTAGGCTCTTCTACATTTATAGAATACCATATTATGACCATTAAAAAATGTGATTTTTTAATTGGTTAATACTCTTCAAGTCTGCAAGGCCTTACTTAATATTGTAGCCCAACATTCTTACACATTGAAGGGAGTAGGAAATGTAAAATCACATCCAACCTTCCAAGTACTGAATCTGGCATCACGAGTTTCTTGTCTAATGCACTCCATTAACTACCATTGCATCTCTTTTGAATTGATTAATTGATTAGGTTTTTTTCGTTTCACTATTTATATCAGTAATAAAATATATCTTCTCAATTGTGTATAAGCCCTTTTAATTTTATGCAACAAATGGATCATAGTTTTAGGTCATATCCCTTAAATTTGGAAATTAAAACTTAATTCCAACTTAAGGTAAATGTTGAGAAATTTGTCAAGGTAATCCTGGTATATTTTCCTATCCATATTGTAGTTAAGGTAAATGTTTCAAACTTGAACCTTATTTCACATATTTACATTGTGTGGATATTTGCATCTACCAGGTTCCCCTTCACTTTATCTATCTGAAAGTGATTGAAGGGAAAAGACTACAAAATCAGTATCAAAGTACTAAAAGTGGGTAGCATAAAAGTGTCATGTCACCATCACACAATTTTTTATACCTTTAGTTCAATGGTTAAATACCTCATAACATATTATGATGATATATCAGTGTCAAATAGAAACAACTACCTATTCTCAATTCTTCCCTTACAAGTCCAGGAAAATTGGAAGAACTACATTAATGTCTATTCCTCATGATGTTTGAACCGTCCATACTTACATAATAAAAGGTAATACAATAAATACTTATATGAATCGTTTCCTCTTCTTTATTCTTAGATTTATATTACATTTAGTTTGCTATGAAGACTAATATATCTTTCACATGGAATGGCTTGATGATCTGGTAAAGTTAGTTGCTGCATAATGAGTAGTTCAACACCTTTATCTTCTAAGGAAAATGGCGAAAGCCTTTTTGGTAGACAAGTTGGAAGTAGTGATTCTGAGATTAACACACAACCATCGGCAGTTATATCCCCACACAACTTCATTGATGCACGCAAACATAGAAGAGGCAGAGCCATTTTGCAGGATTTGACTTATGTGGCTTCAAACCTTGAGAATCATTTTCCATGTTCTCCTTCTATAGGTTTTATTTTACCTATGGTCTAACAATTTTTTGTACAATATCCCCTGATGATATTTCTTCTTTTCTTTTCTGAGTATATACTAGGTAACAACTTGTCAAAAGGAAGTGGGTCTGAGTCTCATTCTAGCTTTTTCCTTGAACATATAGACCAAGTCTTCAAGCGTAAAAGTGCTAGACTTAAGGGCCTCATGACTAATATGGAACCTCAAAGGCTACAATCAAAATCTATGACTGAATAGCAAAATGAGATCAGAAGCTCAACAGTGCAAAAGAAAAAGGTGAACAAGAAAGCAGGTAAGATATATGTTTCTATTACTTTCTCTAAAGATGCAGCATATTAGTTGGCATATCTAAAATAAAACCTATATGATTCAAAATACCATCCCCCTTTGTGGTTGTCAGATAGATTACACTCATGTTCTTTTATTTTTCAGTGTTAACCAAGCAAAGGAAAGTACCTCCATGTAATCAGCTGAAGGATATAAATTGTATGCAAGATATTACTAACCTGTCAGCTGACTTAAGAAGACATGTTACAAGCCATCCATCCACAGGTTAAGGATTTAAATCATTTCAAAGTCTTATGCTATACTGCTGACTCATAGCCTATATAATTGTTATTTATGATATATTTTACCTTATACAAGTTTCATTAGCTAATGAAATCAGAATAACATAAATTTAGATGTTTTGATTTATATAATGAAATCAATATACCTTATACTGTGACTCATTGCCTATATTACGAGTGATGCAAATCAATATCAGTATACCTGATGACACAGCATCATAGCCTATATTACTGGTTTATAACTCAACCATCAAGCATTCAACTGATGAAAGATTGTATAAAACTCAGCCAGTGTGAAGTGAGGTAAACTACAATGAGACCTTAGGAACTTCTAATAATGCTGCTTGTAAATTCATTGAATCACAACCAGAATTATTACAATGTTTTAGCTTTCATCTTATTTCCTGTCATATTTAGTTATTTTCTAGCCTATTCTGGGTATTAATTTAATGGTTATGTTAGGTGCTGCTTGGTCTGTTGAAATATAACACATAGCAAAAGTTTTAATGTTACTGTTAATTTTAATGCCATGGTTCCATATAAGATTTTCAACCCACTGCAACCACCTTCTATAGCAGATCTGGAAATACTACACATTATATATAAGTAACAAACTAAAGTTCCCTTTATCAAATGTATTCCTTAAATGCATCAACTCAATAAGTGCAAAATAACTATGTTAGATGTTTAAGAACCTAGGCAACTTTATTTCAGTCATTATGCTGTAAACTTTCATTTAGTTTGACCGAGTTTAAAAAGCTTTTTTATTCATTCCATACTTGAGGAAAATTGCTATCACCTTGCAAAATAACTATGTTTTATATATCAGCCTAATTTTTATAACAAACTTCAGGAAATTATTATAAAGACCAGAACCCATCAGGAAATAATCAAGACGAAATCCAAGCACTGGTTGAACAAACATCATCACGCAAAAGTGATATATTGGCAACATATTTAAGAACTAATAATGATTTAGAAACAACAGCTGTCAAGAGAAGATGCAGCAACGTCAGTTGGCAATCTGCATCAACAAAAGCATCATCCAATATCAATATTGGTTCAAGTTACCTTGTCTTATATGTAATATGTATTGTTTCGCACAGATCTGAAATTATCCTTATGGATAATCATTTAAATTTGTGCCACTTTCTTTGTTTTTGAGTAGGCGATGATCATATGATGAGCAATTCTAGTCAAGTGTTCCAACCAAATCTTGAGAGTGTGCCTCATTATCAGGATATTTTTTGTAAAACCAAAGCCACCATTTTATACAGGTATTTATATGAAGGGATTTATTATTTGTTTGTATGTAATAATTATGATGCATACCATGACAATTAAAAAAAAGATATGCATGATGATCAGTGTTGTATTTGATTAAAAATAACTTAAAATTGTGATATTTGGATTGTGTTCATTTTTATGACAGTTGATGGTAAATATTATAAAGATATTCAAATTAACGTCCATGTCAATGAGGATCTCATCCATAGGGATTTGTCCTCAAGTTTAGATGAAGAGTCCAGTAACTTGTATGTAAATTTGCTTTTTTGTTAATGGCATAAAGGTTTGCTTAGTTGGCATATAATGAAAACCTAATAACATCTTCATACAGTTGAAGAGTGCAATATGCTGGAAGACCATATTACGGCTACAAAAGTAGGTAGGAACGAATTTCCATATGAAGCAATAGAAAATGAAGGTAAGGTTGTTTAAAGACATTATTGACATTTCATTGACTGTCATGCTGCATTATTCTATTGCACTTTAGCTTTTTGGGCCATTTATATACATAGTGTGTACATTTCATCCTAATTATGCTAATAGGAAATTCGTATATGCAGTGGAGAAACAGTATGTACATATACTATGAAAAAGATGTACTAAAAAGAAATTTTGATGTTCACTTTGATTTATAGGGTCCTATATAGATGAAGGTGATCCCATATTTACCTGCAAATATTGTCATGCTTCATTCTGGTATAATGAAAGACTTAAAAAGGACATCAAGAAAAGAGTTCCTAATTCCTTCTTCATGTGTCGCCTACATGGGAAGGTTGAGCTACCAGGATTAAAGACACCTCCAGAATTACTATAAAGACTATTCTTTGACAAGAATGATTTGGAGGCAAGAAATTTCAATGCAAATATAAGGTAATATAATGACATGTTCTCATTCACATCTATGGGAGGAAAGATTGATCATTCAAGTAACTCAGGTGGTGGTCCATACTATTTTGTCTTGTCAGGACAGAACCACCATAGCATTAGGAGTTTACTACCTCTTGAAGGTTCACGTCCAGTATACTCTTAGCTATACATTTATGATACCGAAAATGAAGTGCGGAACCAAATTGATGCAGTCAGGTAATGCACCACAAATTTTTCTTTGTTGAACCAATATTTAGTGACCATGTTGTAACACTTATATATGATATAATTTCAGTAACCATAAAAAAGATTCAACAATCTGTGAAAATATTGTAGCTGATATCAAAGACATGTTGGATGAAGTAAATCCTCTTGTGAAACAGTATCACTTTGCATCTACGTAGTTAAAAAGCCATAGCTCAATTGACATGAAGCATGCTTGCTTAGAACAAGACAACGTGATAGTCGGACTTACAATGTCCCAACTATGTCAGAAGTTGTTGTACTAATTCTTGGTGACATTGACATGTCATTTAATGTAAGAGACATAATAGTCAGCAAACATTTGGGCTTCCCAAAGCATATCCATGAGTTACATCCTTCTTACCTACCACTTCAATATCTTATTTTATTCCCTTACGATGAAGATGGCTATAGGGATGACATTCTATAAAGAGAAGCGACTCTTAATGAAATAAAGAAAAGAAAGAGGCTTAGCATGAGAGAATTCTTTGTATACAGGTTAATGTATAAAGACAGTGAAATTTCTACATTACTTTATGCCTCTAGATTGCTGCAACAATTTATAGTTGATTGATACAAAATGATTGAAGCCCAAAGATTAATATGGGTTATAATGCACCAGAAAGAAATTCGGGCTGATCACTACCAAGCTTTATTTGAGGCTGTAATCAAAGGTGAAATAGATGCTGCATTAATTGGAAAAAGGATCGTACTACCATCTATATTTACTAGAGGTGCTAAATATATGATTCAAAATTACCAAGATGTAATGGCCATATAGTAGAAGCAATCTTAAGTCACCATGTATGAAGGATAACAAGTGCAACAAGCATTTCCTAAAGAAGTTTAATGAAACTGCATCTATCGATGACGAAGGTTATCCTATACTTACCCATAAAGAGATGATGGTAGGATCATTGAAGTAAAAGGCATAACATTAGACAACCGTTTTGTAGTCCCATACAATGCAGAGCTAGTTTTTATGTTTTAAGTTCATATAAATGTTGAAAAGTGCAATCAGTCTATTGCCATAAAGTGCTTATTCAAGTACATAAGTAAAGGGAGTAATAGAGTTGTTGTTGGGATATTTGACAACAATAGGAAAGGAAAAGGTGAGGCAATCATTGATGAGATTAAGCAATACTATAAATTTAGATACATATCTACTTGTGAAGCTGCATTGCGAATATCTGGCTTTGAAATTCACCACAAATTGCCTTCAATTGAACAACTAAGCTTCCACTTGCCAAATCAACAATATGTCATTTACAGTAATACAGATGATGTCTCTGAATTGTTGGACAACCCAAGGGTATGTGAATCACAATTCTTGTCGCGGATGAAAATAAATGACGATGACGTTTGCTGTTATGCTTACATATGCGGAGTTCCCCCAACATTATGTATATCTAAGGAATGAGAGAAGATAGAAGTGAAGGCAAAAAGGATTTATGGTTGGTAGGATTGTGTAATGACCAAATTTTGGATTAAGGACTAATGACTCTAATCTTGATTGTAATTAGTGTAATTAAACACTTTTGGAGAAATGTGATGTGAATTTGATATAAATGTTCATAGTGATGAATTAATAGTCAAAGTGAAACTAGGGGCAAAATGGTAAAATTGGAGTTTTACCGACCAATTGATCAATTACCAAAGAGGAAACTCATTGGTGATTAAAGATAAAGGGTGGAGATTTGTTGCAAATGGGTCAGAATCCTGTGTATTAAGCTTGTGTGAGCTCATAAAGGGAGTGAGTAAGATGTGACATGTAGCATTGTGTGGACCATTGGATATGGCACAAAAGACAAAAACCCACTTTTCTCTCTCTTCTCTCTCCTATTTGGCTAGGTGCTTGGGAAGGGAAAGATTACACTTCATCATCATCATCTCCATATCCCACTATCTCTCTCTCATCTTTCTTCCATTTTCAACGGACACAAGCAAGGGAAGAAAAAAGAGAAAGCTTTGATCTTTGGTGAGTAATGGTCCTTCTAAGCTCAAATCCTCTTCACTAATTTTGTTCATAGTGTTAATAGCTTCATTATGGTGATTTCAGAATCTTAAAAGGTGGTGATTTGGGTGTTAGACGAAATTGAAAGTTTGAGAATCAAAATTCTGGATTTGGCAAGTTGAAGAGGCAAGGATTTGATGCATTTTGGTATATTATTTGTGATTTTTTATGAAGTTTGTGAAAATCTGGGATTTGCCCTGGTTTTGTGTCATTTTTGAATATATGAATATCATAGTGGATGATGTTGGAATTAGTTCATTGTGAAGTTCTTTGAGTATTGGATATGGTTTTGAAGTTTGGAGGTTACTAATGGGTTCCCTATGTCATTTTGAGTGAGTATGAACTTTGTGTGGAGTTTGGGAACCATTGGGTGTGATTTTGGTCAATCTGGGAATTTCTGTCAGTTGCTGCGATCTGGCAATCTGATAGCCTCACTCAAGTGAGGAAGGAACTCACTTGAGTGCTGCCTTGTATTTTCCCTTTTCTCTTTGTGTTTTGCCTAGGTTCTCATGAAGGGGGCTCGAGTGCACTTCCTTCACCGTGAGTAATGTTGGTGATCACTCGAGTGAGCATGGGATCACTTGAGTGATGGTGTGAGTTCTTGGTTAGGGTTACTCTCGAGTTGTCACTCATTGGTTGATGTACAAGAGTGTGTTTCAACACTCGTAAGTGAAACCTTCTCACCCAAGCACTGGGGGGTATGCTCAAGTGAGCTTTTCCCTCTAATGTTGCATGTGCTCTCGGGTTGTCACTCTTTGTGTTGCACTTTCGGGGACTCGAGTGGATTGAGAGTCATCACCCGAGTGCAAAGCTTTATCCTCGAGTGTTGTGAGCACTTTCTGACCGAAGTAGCTACTCACTGTCAAACACTCACGAGTGAGAGCCGTTCTCACTCAAGCACGAGTCTTTCATCACTTAAGTGAGGTCAACTTCACTCGAGTGAGCCAGCCAAAAACCAATGTTTTGTCTTTCGAAAAAGGGGTCTTCAAGGTAGTTTCTCCTAACCCTTTAGGCATATGTTTAGGAATCTAATGATCACCTAAAGAGTCCTAAATGATAACCAACTTAAAGTATTATGGAAATAAGTATTTGGGAAAGAGATTAATCAATTGTCCATAAATTGGTATAGGATTTGATATCTGTCAGACGCGTGAGCCCACTGTGCCAAAGAACGTCAGGAAAGATACAGGTAGTGACTTCTCTCTTATACTTTTTTGTAAATGTATTGTATGTTTGCCTATCACGCATTGTGTGCTACTGCTGCTACTTTGAGATGCATTGAGATACCTTGTGGAGCTTTATGCCTTGTGATACATTGTGCCTTGAGATGCTTTATGGAGCTTTATGATGCATTGTGCCTTGTGAGGCTGCTGCATAGTTATTACCACATAAGAGGGTATTGTGATTACAGCGAAAGCTGGTGTAACCCCCTGCCTTAATTAACGTAATTATAATTCGATAAAACGTAATAAAAGGGGTTTGAGACCGCCGGATAGTTCAAAACTTGTTAAATCACCCACTAAATAGTAGGAACTTATAAAATTTTTCAAAACTTCTTTTCTATCCCAGTCTCGATTTCGACTTTCGAATATAATCACCTGTGCAGTTAACTTACATTCACATATATCAGAGTTTATCACTTAATCCCTGGCAACCCCCGGGTTCATCTATATATACATAGAGTTTCAAATCATAATTAGGGGATTACAAAACCAAGTATCTCAAAACTATCTACATCTCAAAATGTTATACAGTAATCCCTATCCAAAATGAATGGCCAACAAAATCCATACTAATGTCCCTAGTAAACTCTAACCGCTCCGGGTTGCTCGTTTCTCCTTAGAGCCACTCGCCCTGTCTGAAAGGTTAGTCAAAGGAAAGAATGAGATTCAAGAGAATCCCAGTAGTAACTAAACATTTATACCACATATAAGCACACAGCATGTAAACAAATCATCATATAGCAGCTTAATCACACTCCACCCTCATCCCCTTTCTCCGCCGGGTAGGCACACCATCCTAACCCGAACCGTTGTTAGCTACTCAGGGACTATTGGCGTGGCAGTGCATAAACATAGCCTTATAGCTCATATAGCTATCCGGCTACACAAATGGCCCGTCGGCCTCACAAATAGCCCTTCGGCTCACAATCAGCCTTTCGGCCACATAATCACATAGTCACACCTCATCCTCATCCCCTTTCTTCACCGGGAAGGCTCACAACCCTTACCCGAACCGTTGCTAGCTACTCAGGGACTATTGGACTGACGGTGCTTACACATATCCACATAACTCGCAATATACGAACTTATCACAAATCAATGATAATAAGCACATACAATGCATCACATATGGTACGAAAGAAAAGTCACTACCTTATCCTTTCCTGACAGTCTCTGGCACAGTGGGCTCACGAGGATAGCAGATGTCAAATCCTATAATCAAATAGGGACATTTGGTTAATTTCCTTTTCCAAGTTCTTAATTCAATAACACTCTAAGTTGGTATTCATTTGGACTCTTTAGATGGCCATTAAATGCCTAAACATATGCCTAAAGGGTTGGGATAACTATCCCCAAAGATCACTCTTTAGAAAGCTAAACACTGATTTTTGGTCCCTTCACTCGAGCACAGAAGGCCGTGCTCGAGCATGACCCCCCATTCTCACTCGAGCACATGCGAGTGAGACGCAGGAAGTGCTTGCCCGAGAGCAACTCCCGCGACAATCCTACACTCTCACTCAAGCACAAGAGGCTGTGCTCGAGCAGAGACCTCAGAAGCACTCGAGCACCACGGAAGTGAGACCCTGCGAGTGACAACCCGAGAGTGCTCCCTTCCTCCCAGTCACAAGTGCACTCGAGCACAACCCTAGTGCTCGACTGACCTCTCCATACTCGCGAGTGTTCCTACTCACCTCCAACAATCTTCCCACGAGTGATAACCCGAGACACTCACCCCCAGTGATTCATGTACCCTCACTCGAGCACACCCATGCTCACTCGAGCATGTTCATCTTGTGCTCGAGTGAGACTCCTTCTCACTCGAGTGATACCCATCAGAAACCAGATCGCAGCAACTGATAAACTTCTCCAGAATTCACCAACTGAACTCCAATGGTTCTCAAACTTGTGTCAAAGCTCATTCTCACTTATTTTAACACAAGGAACCCATTGGCAACCAAAAACAACCCAAATTCAACTCTATCAACACCTTCTCACTCTAAATCATAAAACCACTCAAAACCTCCTTCTAACAAATTTCCCTTATTCAACTTCCAATCAATTTCTAATCACTCCCAAATGTCAAAACTGACCACATGAACAGTAACACACTAATCAAAGCCTACCCTTCACCTATTATCATAATTAGGTTAAATTTCCAGAATTCTCATTGATTAGGCAAACATCTTAACACATATACCAAAATGCATCACAAACCTACCTCTTCAACTTGCTGAAATCAACACCTTGATTCCCCCAACCTTCAGATTTGTCCAACAATCAAACACCACCAATGGAAATTCTGAAATCATGTAAGTCAAGGTCTCAATCTCTTGATCAACATTAATGAAGGGTAGCTAGGCATATAAGATCATTTACCTTCACAAATTTCAAACCCTTACTTTCTCTTTCTTGTTTAACTTTGGCGTAAATGGAGAGAATGGAGAGAGAAAATGAGATATTTGTGAAGATGATCATCTCTCCTCACACATACACACATAAACCGACTAGGGAGTGAGAGGGAAGAGAAAATGGTTTGAATATTTGACTTTAATCCAAGGGTCATTATTTTGCCACTTGGCACCATCCCATTCTTCCCACCATGGTTTCACATAGCTTCACATACACAAGATTCCACCCCTTATTCTTTCAATCTCAACCATTGATCTTGATTACCAAGGAGTTTCCTCTCCAGCAACTAACCGATCGAACGGTAAATTTACCGTTTTGCCCCTGATTATCACTTTACACATTAAAACATCACTAATATCACATTGCACAATATATACTTCAAATATGCTTAATTAATATTAATTACATCATTTGAAGTTATTAATCCCTGATTACAATCCAGGATATTACAATTCTCCCCCCGAAAATTTAATTTCGTCCTCGAAATTGTTACACTACTTGAGCCATAAACTCCGGATATCTTCTTCGCAAATCTTCCTCCGCTTCCCAGGTTGCTTCTCTCGGAGTCATTCCCTTCTAGACCACCTTCACATATGGAATGCTTCGGTGTCTAAGCCGTCTCTCCTCTCGATCAATGATCTGCTCTGGCTCCACCACATATGTAAAGTTATCTTGTAGCTCAACTTCCTCATATTCAACTATGTGAGATGGATCTGGTTGGTACTTCTTTAGTTGGGAAACGTGAAACACGTCATGGAGCCTACTCAAGCTTGGGGGTAGGGCTACTCGGTATGCAACAGGCCCAATCCTTTCAAGGATCTCAAAAGGACCTATATACCTCGGGCTCAGCTTCTTCCTCTTGATAGCTCGTCCCACGCCCGTAACAGGAGATACTCTTAGAAAAATGTGATCTCCAACCTCAAATTCTAGAGGTCGTCTTCTCTTGTCAGCGTAGCTTTTCTGTCGGCTCTGCGCTGCAAGTAACCTCTTTCGAATGATCTGAATCTGTGCTGAGGTTTGATCAACAAGATCTGGTCCGTAAAGCTTCCTTTCGGATAGCTCATTCCAGCACAAAGGCGATTGGCACCTCCTTCCATACAACGCTTCATACGGAGCCATCTGAATGCTCGCATGATAGCTATTGTTGTAGGCGAATTTTGCAAGTGGAAGAAAGTGATCCCAACTCCCTTTAAAGTCAAGAACACATGCCCGTAGCATATCCTCCAGTGTCTGGATTGTTCTCTCTGACTGTACATCCATTTGTGGATGATAAGCCGTACTGAACCTCAATTGAGTTCCCAAGGCTTCATGCAACGCTTTCCAGAATCTCGAAGTAAATCGAGGATCTCGATCAGAAATGATATTCTTTGGTGTACCATGGAGCTTCACAATCTCATTGATGTAAATCTCTGCTAGTTTATCAGGAGAATAACCAGCATTGATTGGTATGAAGTGGGCTGACTTCGTTAGCCGATCCACAATAACCCAGATCGCATCAGAATTCCTGATCTTGGGCAAACCCACCACCAAATCCATGGTCACACTCTCCCATTTCCATTCCGGAATCTCGGGACTTTGGAGTAAACCAGGTGGTCTCTAGTGCTCAATCTTTACTTTCTGACAAGTGAGGCATCTCGCCACGTATTTTGTCACATCACTCTTCAAACCCGGCCACCAATACATAAACTTCAAATTATGGTACATTTTGGTCATACCAGGATGAAGAGTGTACCGGCTCTTATGCGCTTCATCCAAAATCTTCTGCCTCAACTCCGCCTTTAGTGGAACACAGATCCTCTTTTGATAGCGAACCAATCCACTAGGCGACAGATCATAACCTGGGACTTCTCCCCGTTCAATCCGAGTCAAATTGCATTGTATCCAGTCATCTTGCCCCTGAGCTTCTTCAATTTCAGCTCTTAGATCATCTTCCTTTTAGGAAATAGTGTAGTTGGCACAGATTATCTGTTTTGTCAAATTCAAATCACGGAAATCTTCAATCAATTTCTTCTCTCGTATCATCATAGCTGCAACGAGCACGGTCTTTCGACTAAGAGCATCAGCGACTACATTGGCTTTACCCGGGTGATACTTGATTTCCAGGTTGTAGTCTTTGAGCAATTCCATCCAGCGGCGCTGTCTCATATTCAATTCTTTCTGGTCGTACAGATACTTGAGACTCTTGTGGTCGCAGTACAGTTCCACAGTCACTCCATACAAATAATGCCTCCAAATCTTCAAGGCAAACACAATGGCCGCAAGCTCCAGATCATGAGTGGGATAGTTCAATTCATGAGGTCTAAGCTGTCGAGAGGCATAGGCTACCACACGTCCTTGCTGCATAAGGACACACCCTAATCCCTGCCCACTGGCATCAGAGTACACAACATATGTCGTACTAGGATCGGGAAAAATCAACACAGGCGCCGTAGTCAACCTCTCCTTCAGCTCCACAAAACACTTTTCACATTTCTCATCCCACACAAACGGCTGATCCTTTCTCGTGAGCTTGGTCATTGGTAATGCAATACGGGAGAAATTCTGGATGAATCTCCGGTAGTACCCGGCAAGACCCAGAAAACTGCGTACTTCTGCCACAGATTCTGGCCTCTTCCAGTCTAGTACTGCTTCCACTTTACTGGGATCCAAAGAGACCCCTTCTTGCGAGATAACATGGCCTAGGAACCTCACTTCCGATAGCCAAAACTCACACTTGCTCAACTTGGCATATAGTTGCTTCTCACGCAAAATATTCAATACAACTCTCAGATGATGCTCATGCTCCTCCATACTCTTGGAGTATATCAGAATGTCATCGATAAACACAACAACAAACTGATCCAGATATTGTCGAAAGATACGGTTCATGTAGTCCATAAAAACCACAGGTGTGTTGGTTAGCCCAAATGGCATCACCAAAAACTCATAATGACCATACCGGGTCCTGAAAGCCGTTTTTGGAATATCTTCTGTTTTCACTCGCAGCTGATGATACCCTGACCTTAGATCAATCTTTGAGAATACACACGATCCAGATAACTGATCTAGAAGGTCATCAATTCGAGGAAGTGGGTATTTGTTCTTAATGGTAACTTTGTTCAGCTCTCTGTAGTCGATACATAGTCGAAGACTCCCATCATTGAACATGGTCTCAGATTCATTTTCCGAATCTAATTACTCTGCACAGTTCAATCACATTCATACATATCAGAGTGCATAACCAAATTTTCGGCAACTCCCGGGTTTCATACATGTATGAACTAAGGGTTGTAAGTTCCAACTAGGGGATTACATGACCAACATCAACATAATATCTATATTTCAAAAATAAACAGTAATCCTAAGTCCAAAATAGACAACCAACAACCTAACAACACATCTCTACAAGATCCTAGCCGCTCTTGGTGGTTCGTTTCTCCTTGAAGCCACTTGCCCTGTCTGAAATGTTAGTCAATGGAAAGAATGAGATTCAAAGAATCTCTATAGTAATAAATCACTCATACAGTGTATAAACACAACATATATGATCATGTTAATCACATCACAATGTATCATGGCTTTCGCCACAAACAACAGCACTCATGGATGTAATATCTATGCGTCAGCTTTCACTGCGATCTCAATGCAACGGCTTACACTGTAATCACTATGTGTCAACTTTAGTTGCGATCTCAAAGCATCACAATGCATGACAAACATACATACAATACTTTACACATAGCATAAGAGAAGAGTCACTACCTTGTTCTTTTCGATTGTGCTCTAGCGCAGGTGGATCACGAACAGGGAAAACATCGAATCCTATAATTCCAAATACACCATTTTGACATTTCCATAGTTTTTCTTGGGGTTATGTGAGTCTATAATGAAAATTTACAAAAATGCCCCGGGGACCCAGCCCGGGCCCGCCCTACCTAGTCCGGTTGCACTTTTCCTGAAATTCTAATCTAGGCTATCCTAACATATTTATGCCCAAGGAATCTATTTCCAAACTTAGAAATATCAAATTCAATGTCAAATTACAAATTTACCCTTGGCAGCCCTACTTTAAGGGTTTCAGGGGCGTTTTCATAATTATGCTTTTTCGGCCTTTTCCAAAAAAAGTGACCAACTGTAACCCCACCTAATTTTTGCTCCTGAACTCAATGGAACCATCAAATCATTGAAAATCTAACTTTAAGACCTTTTTCTAGAGCTGGCCGAAATTTATGGGCTCTCCGGAGAAAATTAGGGTTTTACGATTTTGGCTCCGTAAACGCGTTCCTTTCTACTCCTAACCACTTTATTGACTAATCCATTAGGTTACAACTACCATTTAATACCAATTTGGACAGCATAATATCCCCCACACACCCATTTTCCATTTTTGAAACCAATGACAATCCGGCAAAATTTTACCGATTAAATTGTCCACAACAGCCAGAATAGTTAATATACAAGAGTTTGGAAGTTACCTCAAGCCCCCACAAGCTTTTCCTTATCTTGGCTGAAACCCTAGCTATTTTAACACCAAAGGAGGAGCTTCCAAACCTTAAAGAACATAAAGGAGTAGCTTAGGATCAGAGTTATATGCGTTAGGAGCTAGATCATCAGAGAAATCGACTTACCTTGTGAGTTCTCTTCTCCTTTCTCTATCTAGAAATCTCAAACATTTTTTCTCTTGCTCAGTGACTAAACTGACAATTTTGAATCTTGGAGGAAGAAGACGATATGTTATATTATGCTTATGTCATTATTCCCTTATGATGATGTCATAATTCCAAAATTGACATTTTCGGATTTTCTAGCAGATTTTCTGCCCAAACTTTGAAAAACCATAACTAATTCTAGAAAAATAGAAATGAGGTGATTCCAAAGCCAAATGAAATTTATTTAAGTCCTCTTTATAGGAAAAATATGGGCCATTACCCAAAATTACCACAAAATTCCAGAATTATATAAAACTCATCGCTGCCCCAAAAAAGAGTTCAGTTTCCATCCCAAACTTTGGACAGTCATATCTCCTAGTTCACAAAACGAAATGGCACAAATTGTATGTCTATTTTAAAGCTTGGGATTTGAACTTTAAGACTGGAAAGTTTTAGAATTTTTAGACACCATTTTCCCATTCAAAATGTCCATACAAACCGACTGTTCTGCACAGAATTACACTTAACACTTTTTTCAAAATTTCACCCAATGTGTCCAATGGCTCCAAAATCAACAATCAAACCTATTCCTACACAATTTTTCACAAGGAAACCATTGGAATTACTAAAACCACCAAATTCCCATCACACATTCTCCAAAAATGTTTATTCAACAATAATTACATCCACTTTTGAAGTCATTAGCCCTTAATCACTTTTTGGGATATTATAGTAGGGACATATTAGACTTTGGACCGTTGGTTATCTATTTTAGATTTTGGATTTCGGGATTACTGTATGTATATGATTGTAAATATGGATCTTTTGGATATGTAATCCTCATATTTGGGAAACTTGAAACCCATTGTATATATACAAGTAACCCGGGGTTGCTGGGATTTTGGTTACGCACTCTGATATTTATTATGTGATATGACTGCACAGGTAATTGTATTCAAAAGTGAATGTGAGACCAATGAATTCTGTTTTTAAATGTTTTGTTTGGACACCCCATCTCTTGGAGATAAGTGGTTATAAATGTGATGTTTGTCTTATTGGTCTCTATTTCACTTAAATTTCATAATCCGGATATAATTACCGTGAGGGGGTTACAGATTGCAAATGCCAGTCTGAGCTCTGGAGAGTTGTACTACCTTTAGATTTTGCTGATAAAAGAAGGAGGACTAAGTGTAATCCCCTACCTTGATAACCGTAATTAAGATTCGAAAATGCGTAATTTAAAGGAATTAGAAACCGACGGATACGTTTTTCTCAAATCTCTTTTCTAAAATTCATTCAACATGGTCTCATATTCATCTTCCGAATCTAATTACTCTGCGCAGTTCAATCACATTCATACATATCAGAGTACATAGCCAATTCCCAGCAACTCCCGGGTTTCATACATGTATAAACTAAGAGTTGTAAGTTCCAACTAGGGGATTACATGACCAACATCAACATAATATCTACATTTCAAAAATAAACAGTAATCCCAAGTCTAAAATAGATAACCAACAACCTAACAACACATCTCTACACACTACTACAGAATTGAGATATAACCACCCCAAAAGACGTCCCAAATTGAAAATTGGGTGGTTAAAAAGGGAGGCGGTGGCATTTTCGTAATTATATATATGTAGGGGAACCTTTAGGCGTCCTAAATTTTAATTTGGGACGTCTAAAGTGCTTCCTGGCGCGAAATATAAATTTCATAAATTTTTTTTAGCGCCTGGAGCTGGGTTTAGGCGTCCCAAATCCATTTGGGACGCCTAAACCAGGACTTTAGGCGTCCCAAATTCCATTTGGGACGCCTAAAGGCGTCCCCCTACCCGCATGTCAGACACTTGTCTGACATGCAGTCTTCTCATCTATCACACCCTCTCCTCACATCCTCTTAACAACAACTTTACTCTTCTTCCTCCTCTCCCCACCCACACCGTCGGCCTCCTCTGTTTTTTTCTTCAACTCCTCCCTCCTCCCTTGTTCAAGCTCTCTCCTCCAGCGTCAGCCCTTGTTGAACTCCTCCCTCCTCCCTTCTTCTTCTTCCTCTTTGTTTCTTTGTTTCTTCAACGGCTGCAACCGACCCTGCTGCAACCTCACCTCCTCCACAGTGGGTAGATTTTTGCTCTCTCCTCCACCTTCATCCTTCCATTGTTGTGCACACCACCGTGGATCTCCAACGTCTTCTCTACCTCTCCAACATACTAGCTAGTGGGTGCCCCTGATCAGGTTGGTTATTTTCTTCATTTTTTTTTGTAACAGAATGGTATATTTTGTTTTTGAAATATAAATTTACTTGAAATGGTTGAGATTGTGCTTATATATTGCTTATATTGAGATAGTTGAGATTAGCCTGATGTGTTTGTTATGGTTATATTGCTTAAATTGATGTATAATAGAAATCCCTGTTGTTCAGTTTTAGGAAAATCTAGCTTTTATAAGCCAATGGAGATAAAGTTAAATTGTCAAATGCCCCAAATTCAGGGTAGGTCATTCTCGTTATCAATAATATTGTTGATTAAAAGAAATTATCAAGTGGGTTAGTCAATTAGAGAATGTTTGGTATTCTCGTTATCAATAATATTGTTCTTTGAAAGAAATTATCAAGTGGGTTAGTCAAGTGGAGAATGTCTGGTATGAGAGATTTGGAGCAAAGGAAAAGGAGAAAAAAAATTTGTGAATTAGATTTAAAAAACCGTAGGGGAAGGGAAGAAAAATTTTTGTGATTTGAATTTAAAAAATTGAAGAACTTTTTAATTGAAATTATATTAACATATTTCTGTTATTAATAATATTTTTTATTTAATAAAATATATTTTTTAATTTAAACTAATTTTATAATAATGTATTTTTGAAGTATTATAAATGTTTAAATTAAAGAAATTCTTGTATTCCAAACGAATTATGAAGAATAATTCAAGCCAAAACATAAAAAGAAAACCATAACCCCAATATTCATTAAATGATTTTTATCTAAATATTTTCAATAAAACAATTTTATTTTTGGAAGAACTCAACTTAAAATTGTTTTGTTAATATGAAACTCGTTTTGTTTTTAATTCTTCCAAACCTCAAAAAAATTCTTTAATTTAATCTTATTGTATTTATTTTATTATACATTAATTTTATATATATATACTTATTAAAAAAATAAGTTACATAGCACTGAAACTCTTTTAAGAGGAGAGATGAGGCTAGGAGGGGGTAATAAAGTTATTAAGCCCATATTTTAAAATCCTAAATTGGGTTGATAACTTAATTAGGCAATCCCATCATATGTCGTTGAGAATTGTACTAAACGTGTGAATGTTATTGGTAATGCCTTAGGTGGTAACAAAATGGATCATAGTTGGATGAATGCTTTGAGAACTAGTGAAGAATATGAGAAAGGGGTGGACGAATTTATTGAATTCGCTAAAAAGAATGCTCCTGCAAGAAATGGGAAGTATTTTTGTCCTTGTGTCAATTGTTTGAATGAGAGTAGACGGGATGTTGATGTCAAAAAGGATCACCTACTTTGTGATGGAATCAATCTGCGATACACAAGGTGGATATGGCATGGTGAGGAAGTAACTGATTGTCCGTCACACAAGAAGGAAGCTGTAGATGTCATAGATGAAGATAGAATGGAGAGAATGATTAACGATGTTGAGGCAGAATCCTTTGTGCAATCGCAGGAGTATGACAGCCTGCGGAGTGATGCAGAGACACCATTGTACAGTGGTAGTAAGTACACGCGGCTGACAGGAACATTACATTTGGTTAACTTAAAGGCAACTTGTGGGTGGACCGATAGTAGTTTCACATTGCTACTTGAACTATTGTGTGATATGTTTTTGGAGGATAATGTACTTCCAAATTGTATGTATGAGGCCAAGAAAATCCTGTCTACAATGGGTATGGAGTATAAAAAGATACATGCTTGCCCTAATGACTGCGTACTGTACAGAAATGAGTACGGAGGTCTTAGTGAGTGTCCTAAGTGTAAAACTGCACGATACAAAGTGAAAAAAGATGGTGGTTGTGGTGATGTGACAAGTAAAAGGCAACCTTTAAAGGTTATGTGGTATCTTCCAATAATACCACATTTTAAACGTTTGTTTGCGAGTGCAATAAAAGCGAAGAAGTTGAGATGGCACTCTGATGAGAGAATATCTTATGGGAAATATCTTCGGCACCCAGCTGACTCTCCACAATGGCAAAAAATAGATGAAATGTTCCCTCAATTTGGCAGCGAGCCGAGAAACCTACGGCTTGGGCTTTGTACAGACGGCATCAATCCGTATAGAACTCTTACTAGCACACATAGGGCGTGGCCGGTTCTCCTTGTAATATACAACTTGTCTTCCTGGCTATGTATGAAACGTAAGTATATGATGCTATCTATGATGATTTCTGGACCAAAACAGCCAGGGAACGATATTGATGTCTATTTGGCGCCTTTGATTGAGGACTTGAAGAAGTTGTGGGAGGAAGGCGTAGATGTGTTTGATGCTTATAAGAAGGAGTCTTTAAAGCTACGTGCAATAATTTTCACAACGATAAACGACTTCCCTGCGTACAGAAACTTGTCAGGGTACAGCATGAAGGGACACAAAGCATGCCCAATATGTGAAGCAGACACATACTTCCAACAACTAAAGCATGGAAGAAAAACTGTCTACCTTGGCCACAGGAGGTTTCTTCATCGGTTCCACCTGTATCGTAGGCTAAGAAAGCGGTTTAACGGCTTACCGGAGCATGGAATGGCTCCAAAGTCACTAACCGGAGAGGAAGTCTACAGTCAAGTGGAACGTATCCATGTCACTTTTGATAAGAATCAGAGGGTTGCGGGTGAGAAGAACATATGGAAGAAGAGATCTATTTTCTTTGATCTTCCATATTGGCGTTCGCTTGACTTGAGACACAGTATTGATGTGATGCATGTGGAGAAGAATGTTTGTGATAGCCTTATCAGTACGCTTTTGCACATACCAGGGAAGACTAAGGATGGGATTAATGCGAGATCAGACCTTGTCGATATGGGAATAAGAGAACGGTTACATCCACAACTAAGAGATGATGGTAGGAGGGCATACATGGAGCCAGCAGCGCATACACTATCAAAAGCAGAGAAAAGAAGTTTGTGTGGGTGTTTGCATGAAATGAAGGTGCCGCACGGGTATTCCTTGAATGTGAGAAGATGTGTCTCAATGGACGATTTGAAGTTAGTGGGAATGAAGTCCCATGATTATCATGTGTTGATGCAACAACTATTATCGGTAGCTATTAGAGGCATAATGAAAGATGAAGTACGAACCACAGTGACAAGATTGTGCGTTTTCTTCAATGCTATCTGTAACAAAGTCATTGACACTGAAAAGTTGGATGAACTAGAAAATGAGGGTTACATTATTTTGTCACAACTAGAGATGCACTTTCCTCCTTCATTTTTTGATATAATGGTGCATTTGGTAGTTCATTTGGTGAGGGAGGTAAGGCTATGCGGTCCAGTTTACCTGAGGTAGATGTACCCTTTCGAGCGATACATGAAGATCTTAAAAGGGTATTCTAAAAATCCTTATCGACCAGAAGCCTCAATAGTAGAAAGATATGTAGTTGAGGAGGCTATGGAGTTTTGCAAAGATTATATGTCAGGGAAGAAGGAACAATCTCGGCATGAAGAAGGGAGAAGCAAGGGAATATGAGGACTGAAAGTGAAGAATGTTCCTCGTGAAGAGGTGTTGCAAGCCCACTTGTATATCCTGAATAATATGGAAGAAGTTCAACCTTACATAAATGAACACAGAAACACTTTGAAGAACAAGAATCCAAGGAAGAATGACATGCAGATTGCTATTGAGCAAAACAAGACATTCATGCAGTGGTTCGAGGAAAAGGTTTTGCACGAGATCGGTGTGTCTATGACAATCGAGTGGCTAGCTTGGGGGCCTTCGTTTCAAGTCATTACTTGGACCGGTTATGATATAAATGGCTATTCTTTCTATACCAAAGAGCAAGATGACAGAAGTACCATGCAAAATAGTGGGGTCATAGTAGAAGCTGAATCAATGCACTTTTCCAGTTCGAGAGACAAAAACCCCATATTAGCGTCTATGGCCTATTATGGAGTTATAGAAGAAATATGGGAGATGACATACAACAAGTTCAAAGTTGCTTTATTTAAATGTAAGTGGGTTAGCAATAATGCCGTGGTAATAGATAAACAATTTGGATTTGTCTCAGTCGATCTTCGAAGAGTTGGCTATAGAGACGAGCCCTTCATTTTAGCAAGCCAGGCGAAACAAGTGTTTTATGTCACCGATCCTGCCAGCAAAAACATGTCCATTGTCCTTAAAAGTAAAAAACAGAAGTATGGTGATCCGACCTTCAACCTTGATGACACACCACCTTTCACAACAACTACACCTCGAACAAATGAAGTAGAATTGGTAGATGATGACGAATATGCTGTAAGCAATAACCATGGTGAAGGACTATGGGAAACAATATAGAGTAAGACCTTAATTTATAAACGAGAACTGTGTTTTTTCTGTTTTACTTCCCGCTTAGTATATTTCGTTTTCATTGCAATTTATTTACGTTTCTGATGTCGCTTTTTGTGTGTTAACAGGAATATGGACAACTCTAGTGATGACGAGAGGCGTAGAGATGACGAAAGCTCTAGCAATGACGAAAGGCCTAGAGTTGAACCCCCTGCAAGAAGGAGGGTTAGAGGCTGTACAAAGATAGGAGCATTGGTTGCACGTCATGAACATCAACAGGAGAGGCTGCATATAGACTTCGATGACAATCTGAATCCAGTTGGTCCTGAGGAAGACCACTTCATTAGCTACATAGGACTTTTGGCTCGAAGCAAAGTGCGCATTACCTACGATAATTGGAGATTGGTTCCCCCAAAAACGAAAAACATGATTTGGCAGCAACTTTTGGTATGTAAGTTTTGATGCATTGTAGCTTTATTCTTATTGTTTGAAATATAATAATCTTATGTTTTACCTTGCAGCAAACATACGATGTCCCAGACACCACGGAGATATATAGGCACTGGATGGATGAGGTTCGTGTACGTTGGAAAGGTTTCAAGAACAAGCTAACAGCGCATTACATTCGAGGGGCCCTTAGGGGTAAGGATCCATGTACACAGTATACGTATTTGTCTCCAGAGGACTGGAGGTTGTTTGCGGCATCACGAGCAGATCCTGAGTTTTTGGTAAGATTTCTATCATCATGATATATAACTTGTAATTTTCATATACTTTATATAGTTGATTTATTTTTTTGTTGTTTTTCATTCATAGAAATTAAGTGCAGCAAATGCCCAGAGGCAAGCAGAAAATAAATATCAACATTTCATGTCTCGCGATGGATATCAAAAACTTGAGCGGCAAATGATGGCAGAAGAGTTAGAGAAAATGAAGGAAGCAGCGGAATCTGATCCTAGCGTTGTTATCGAGACACCGGCACCTCCTCCACGTCACAAAAAATGGAAAGCAGGGAGGATTAAGGCTGGAAAGTACATAAATCCGACTGTTGTTGAGGTTGCTACGAGGATTGTAAGTAGTTATACCATACGTACCTAATTTTTTACATATCGTGAGTGGTTTCGATACATTTACGATAAACTGCATGCTACAGGATGAACTGGGCGAGCAGAGTAGCCAAGGTTCATTCAATCCAAGTAAACGGATGGACATCTTGTCAACGGCTATTGGGAAGGCAGATGACCTTGGTCGTGTTCGAGGAGAGACACGGGGAGTTAGTGCCGTGAGGTATTTTGGACGAGAACCACGTTATTCGTCACAAGCTGGACCTAGTAAGGATGTTGTGGCCAAGATTTGAGAGGAGCTCGAACGAGAGATCGAGGCCAACCTTCGCGACAAGCTCTGACAAGAGCTGTTGACAGAGCTTCAACTTGAAATGGCAAAGATGTTTGAAGCACAAAGGGCAAGGGACGACCATAGAACTCAGGAATCCCCGGCCTTCATTAGCACTGGAGGAAGTTACAACCCTCTGGCGCAACCACTTGGCGACCCTTCTCCCACTCCAGTGTCGGGAGACCCTTGCACCCTCTATTTGGATGATCCACTGTTGCGTGTTGTTGTTGATGCTCTCATTCACACTCGTGCTACCACCCACCATAATCAGTAAATTCTGGAGGATTTTCGTAGGGTGAATGTGACGAGTGTTAGAAAGGGGGAAGAAGGTACAGCCATCCCTGTTCCTGATCCAGAGGTTGGCACGTTAGGTCAAGCGATAGGATCTTTCATCCTTTGGCCTCGCAATCTTATTGGTTCAGATGCAACACCTCCAATGGTAGGAATTACCTTACTGTTACTGAAAATCTGTTGGCATCATAATAACAATTTGTTTTTTGATGTTCTAAAAGGATGATGAAGCTGCGAGCAAATGGCCCTACTTAGCACGGCTGCAACAGATCTACAAGGGCGTTAAACAGATTGACTTGAAGATGCCTGCAGGGATTGTAGGCCAAGTGGAGTATCCCTACACGATTGACAATACAGATCTGAAGCAGTTTATCAGGTTGGAGGAGATAGATGCAGGCTGGGTGAAATTTGCAGTCCGGTAAGTTTTTTTTCAATTTTCCCACAGAATTCATTTAGTGGTTTTTTTAATTTCATACATTCAATAATTCATTCCTTATTTTAATTCTATTATAGCACCTTCCACGCTCTCTGCACAAACATGGAAAGACGTGATTGGTATGGATTCTTATGTCCTGCGAATACGACAGGGGATACTTGTACTGTGGCGCATAGGACTCACTATGTAGGCTATGCAATGGGACAGACCAAACTTCGTTGTTATCTAGCACCCATTGTCCAACGGTTCGTATTTACATTTTGTCAATTTAAGAAGTTTAATAAATAATTGTCTTCTCATCTAACTTCATTTTAATGTGTACATGTTGTTAAAGTTACCACTGGAGTTTGTGTGTTATATGTCCCCGCCGCCACGTAGTCTATTGGTTTGATCCCTTGGGTAAAAAGCCAGACAGAGATACAAAATCCGTCTTCGACACGTAAGTTATTCTGTTTGTATTTCATTGATTCTTTACAAAAATCAATAGTTCTAATTTCTGTTCATTTTGATTTTCATGATAGTGCTTGTAAAACATATAGAGTCCTAGGTGGGTCACGCGAGGGTACAGTTGTTAAAAAGCCAAAGTGGTTTTATCCGATAGTAAGTACATTCGATCCTAGCTAATTGTTTCATTGACGGTTCTTTTAGACATACCTTTATTGATTTTAACAACCAATTGCATCCCTTTGATTTAAAGTGCCCTCGGCAACCTGGCAACACTGAATGCGGATATTATGTTATACTTTATATGTATAACATAACTCAAAGTGGAATTACTAGCGATTTTGAAAAGGTAATCGCTTCTTCATTCTCAAATTATAATATTTTTGGTGTTCTAATCGAAATGCTAATTAATTCATTTGCTTGAGATTCATTTCATCAAAGCTTACTTTCTAATTTTCAGATTTTTGATAATGAAGATGCCTACCTACGTGAAGACCTTGATTTGATCAGAGATCTTTTGGCTGGACATCTTCTTCAACATATAGAGCAGTAAACTTTTTATTTTATATCAGTTTGTAGTTGTGTGATGACAGCGTTTTGACACTTTCTGGTTGTTTTTTGTTGATATATATAGTAGTAGGTTGTATGAAATTGTAGTGCTGGATGAAATTGTAGTAGGTTGTATGAAATTGTAGTTTGTAGTAGTATGTTATTGTATGTATATATAGTAAAGATTGTAGTGCTGGATGTCCTTACCAGTTTGTAACGGACAGTGTGGTTTATGAATCCATCTTCTATTCTGTTTCTGCAGTTTGAATTCATTGGGTAATACAGAATGTAAAATAAGGGTTAAAAAAACCTAACTTTTAGACGTCCCAAATTAAGAATTGGGAGGTCTAAAGTCCCAACCTGGGGACTTTAGGCGTCCCAAATTAAAGTTTGGGACGCCTAAAGTCCCCCCGGGTGGGACTTTAGGCGCCCCAAATTACAATTTGGGACGCCTAAAGTCCGACTTCACACGTCCCTATCATTTGGGACGTCGTTTGTTTCAACTTACTACGCCCCCAGTATATACGTCCCCCCGTTTTGGGACGTTAAAGGTGCCAAATTTGGGAGGTTAAAGCCCCTTTTTGTAGTAGTGACAAGATCCTAGCAGCTCCTGGTGGTTCGTTTCTCCTTGGAGCCACTTGCCCTGTCTAAAATGTTAGTCAATGGAAAGAATGAGATTCAAAAGAATCTCTGTAGTAACAAATCACTCATATAGTGTATAAACACATAGCATATATGATCATGTTAATCAGCATCACAATGTATCATGGTTTTCGCCACAAATAATAGTACTCATGGATGTAATATCTATACGTCAGCTTTCACTGCGATCTCTATGTATCACAAAGTATCACTATGCGTCAGCTTGCGCTGCGAACTCAAAGCATCACAATGTATTCACAAAGTATTCTTAATGCATGACAAACATACATACAAGTTTGACACACAGTATAAAAAAAAGAGTCACTACCTTGTTCTTTCCGATTGTGCTCTAGCGCAGGTGGATCACGAAGAGGGCAAATATCGAATCCTACAATTCCAAATGCACCATTTAGACACTTCCATAGTGTTTCTTGGGGTTATATGAGTCTATAATGAAAATTTACAAAATTGCCCCCAGGGACCTGGCCCGGGCCCGCCGTACCAGGTCCGGTTGCACTTTTCCCGAAATTCTAATCTAGGCTATCCTAACATATTTTCGCCCAAGGAATCCATTTCCAGATTGGGAATTATCAAAGTCAATGTAAAATTACAAATTTACCCTTGGCAGCCCTACTTCAAGGGTTTTAGGAGCGTTTTCGTAACTATGTTTTTTCTGCCTTTTCTGAAAAAGTGGCCGACTCTAACCCCACCTAATTTTCGCTCCTGAATGCAATGGAACCATCAAATCATTGAAAATCCAACTCTAAGACCCATTTCTAGAGCTGGCCAAAATTTATGAGTTCTCCGGGGAAAATCGAGGTTTTACGATTTCGGCTCCTTAAACGCATTCCTTTCTACTCCTAACCACTTTATTAACTATTAAATTAGGTTATAACTACTATTTGAACCAAAATTGGGCAGCATCAATCTTAGGAAACTCAATTTCCAAAATTTAAAACCAATGGCAATCCGGCGAAATTTCACCGATTAAATTGCCCACAGCAACCCGAATAGTTAATATACGAAGGTTTGGAAGTTACCTTAAGCTCCCACTAGCTTTTCCTCAAGGTGGCTAAACCCTAACCCTTAAAACACCAAATTTTGAGCTTCACAACCTTAAAGAATAAAGAGGAGTAGCTTAGAGTCGGAGTTATACGCGTTAGGAGCTAAATCGTCAGAGAAATCAGCTTACCTTGTGAGATTTCTTCCCTTTCTCTCTCTAAACTCTCTCACCTTCTCTCTCTTGTTTCAGGTCTGGAACAGCACGAAAATGTCTGGAGAAAGAAGGCTGATGGTTTTTAATATCATATATTATATGATATTTAATTATTGATTAATTTCCAACAATTTCTGATTTTTCAGAAATTCTGGCAGATTTCTGCCCAAACTTTGAAAAATCATAACTAATTCTATAAAAATTGAATTGGAGTGATTCCAAAGCCTATGGAACCCTTATTGAGTCTTGTTTTAAGGAAAAATATATAATTTTTCTGGATGGAATCACAAAATTCCCAAAATTTCAATCTTTGCATACTGTTCCAGAAAATAATTAATTTCGCTGGGCAAACTTCAAAAATCCATAACTCTTAGCTCACAAATCAAAATGATACAAATTATATGTCCATTTTGAAGCTTGACATGTTAACTTTAAGACTGGAAAATTTCAGAATTTTTAGACACCATTTGCCTATTTAAAACATCCATACAAATCGGCTGCCCTGTACAGAGTTTCAATGGACAGAGTTTTCAACTTTTGCACAATTGTTCCTATTGGTTCCAATTTCACAATAAACACTCTCCCACATGAATTTTGCACAAGGAAGCCATTGAAATCATTAAAATATCCAAATCCCTATCACACATTCTCCAAAAGTGTTTATTCAACAATAATTACATCCACTTTTGAAGTCATTAGCCCTTAATCACTTTTTGGGATATTACACCAAGAACATTTGATAAGATCAAGACTGTTGGGGGAGTGACGTATGATACCTTCAAGGCGGTATGTGATGCCTTAGGTTTGTTGGATGATGATAAGGAATAATAAATGCTATCAAAGAGGTAGCTACATGGGCAAGTGACACTTCATTAAGGAAACTTTTTCTGACAATGTTTTTATGTAGTTGCTTACAACATCTAGAATCTGTGTGGAAGCAATGCTCAAAGCTTATCTCAGAGGACTTATAATATATACCGCATGATCATTCTAATTATTCAAGTATGCTATTTAATTCTTCTCCTTAATGACATTATCATTTATTCAAATGCAGCAACTATTTACATTATATTAATCCTGTCATATTGGAGCAGGTTGTGTTGTATCATAATATCTCAAAGAACAAGTTGTACTTAAAGTGATTGATTTGTTGCTTAGGGACAATGGGAATAGCCTCAATAACTATCCTAGCCTCCCAATTCCTGATGAAACATCAACCATTAATGTGACAAATAATCTGATTCTACAAAAATTAAGCCATTATCGAATTGCTCTTCAATTTGAAGCTACACGATTACAAAATTCTCTTACTAATGAGCAGAAAAATATATTCAATCATGTTATGATCTCATTACATTCACCTACTGGAGGCTTCTTCTTTGCTCATGGTTATGGTGGCATAGGAAAAACATTCTTGTGGAATGTATTGACATCTACATTGCGTGTTAAAAGACATATTGTATTGACGGTTGCATCAAGTGGCATTGTAGCAACTTTACTTCCTTTAGGTAGGACAACTTATTCACGCTTTGCAATTCCTATACAGATAACTAAGTACTCAATGTGCTCAATTAGGCAAAACTCTGCACTTGCAAACTTAATTGTTAACACAAAGTTAATCATATGGGATGAAGCTCCAATGGTGCAATGCTATTACATTGAAGCATTTGATCGTTCTTTAAAGGATGTTATGCATTCTGATTTACCATTTAGTGGGAAATGCATTTTGATGGATGGGGATTTCTGGCAAATACTTCCAATAATACCAAAAGGTACAAGAACTATAATTGTTAATGCATGTATTAGCTTTTCTATTTTATGGGATTATTGCACCATCTTCAATTTGACAAAAAACATGAGGTTGGCTACTAGATCATCAAGTACCGACATCAACCAATTAGAGTGGTTTAGCAAGTAGCTTCTAGATGTAGGCGATGGGAAGATAGGTGAATCACATGATTGTGTGTATAGTATTGAAATTCCAGATCAATTTCTACTACCAGAATCTGCAAATCCAATTGAGGCTATTGTTTCATCTACATATCCAAATGTAGAAGATAACCTTTTCAATAATGACTACTTCAATGATATAGCAATACTAGTACCTACCATAGAAGATGTGAATAAAATTAACGAGTACATGTGTTCTTTATTGCCTGGTGATGCCTATTAATTCCTAAGTTGTGACTCTGTGTGTAAATCTACAGATAACAGTGACAACTTTGACAATTTGTACACAACAGAGTTCTTGAACACTATTAATAGCTCAAGTTTGCCACCTCACAAGCTTCTATTAAAGGTAGGAGCTCTGTTATGCTATTAAGGAATATAGATCAAGCATCAGGCTTATGCAATGGTACTCAGCTACGTATATCTAAGCTTAGCAAGAATGTCATTGAACCAATTACTTTGAATGGTTCAAACCCAAATCAGAAGTGTTAATTCATAGGATGGTCATAAACCCTTCAGAAAGTAGATGGCCATTTGACATGCAAAGGAGACAATTCTCAATTAATTTGAGTTTTGCAATGACTATCAATAAAAGTCAAGGTCAATCACTTCATCATGTTGGGGTATATCTTTCAAAGCCAGTGTTCACACATAGGCAATTATATGTTGCATTATCAAGGGTTAGAAGTATGGATGGCTTGAAATTATATGTCCTTACTAATGCGGATGGTACAAGTAGGACCACATCAAATGTGGTGTACAAGGAAGTGTTTAGGAATTTACATAGTTGATTGTATTTCCATCATAGTATTTACTATGTTATTGTTTTTTTCCATCTATTTGGGTTTGTAACTAAAGTCTACTTGTACTTTCCCTATGTTGACAACTTGTATGTTATGTTCTTTTCCACCGAATGTGCTCTTATGTTATGTAGTAGTCAACTTTATTTGTTTTAGCCTTTATGAACTATTCTGTGTAACGCCCCAAATTTTGATTAAGGGCTAATGATGATTATTGAGAATAATTATTGAATTAAAGTAGAATAATTATGGGTTATGTGGCAATTTTTAACTAATATGTCATAATTAGTGAAAAATTGAAAGAATGAAATTGTTGGGCAATTAGTTAGTGATTAATAGAGAAATTAATTACTAGCTAAGAGAAAAATGGGAAGGGTGATTAAATGGCTAATGGAAGGATTAAAATGGCTAATTGGTGACTTATTTTGTGAGGGCCAATGGGATAGCAACACTTGGCAAAATGGTATGATGGAAGTTGTTGGAGGAAAAGTCAAATGGGTATTTTATATTTTATTTTCTCTCTCCTCTCTTCCCTCATTTTTCGCTGGTGATGTATGGAGGGAGTATCATCATCATTTTTCATCTTCCTCCACACTCATCTCTCTCATTCTCTCTCTCCATTTCGTCCTCTATTGTTGGGCAAGAGGGAGAAAGGAAAAAAGCTTGAGGAAAGGTAAGTAAATGACCTTTAATGCCAAAGTTCACTTCATCAATGTTGTTCTTTGGAGTAAAAGCTTCAATTTGATGGTTAAAGTTTCTCCATTGGTGGTGATTTGAGGAATCACGAAAATTTGGAGGTTGGAGAATCAAAGAACCTCTTTGGCAAAGTTATAGAGGTAAGTGAAATGAACTTTTTCATATAAGTTTTGTGGCTTTTGGATTAGTTTGGAAATTCTGGAATTTTTGGCTTGAATTCAAAAATAATGACCATTGGGAGTTTGGTATATTATTGGCATAGAAATGGTATCTTGTAGTGAGTCTGGGATAGATAGATTGATTTGGGATAGAAATGACATGCTTAGTGATTTTAAGAAATTGGTGTTTAATGTTGTCCAAAACCAAAGCATGATAATGGAGTAGGATTTTGATATTTCTAATGATTCCATTGAATTCCTTGGATGTTTTTGTGTGGGAGTAGCTTTGGTTGAGGTTTTGGGTCCATTGGAATCACTTGGGCAAATGTTGGGATGTGTGGTCTGTTTTCTGCATTTTCTGGTTTCTGATAAAATCACTCGAGTGATTTGGGGTTCACTCGAGTGCGGGATGAATATCACTTGAGTGGTGATGGGTTCCACTTGAGTGCAGTAGTGCAATTTTCCTTTCTACTCTTTGTGTTTCGTTGCACTTCCGTAAATAAAGGCAAGAATGCACCTTAACACTTACGAGTGTTAAGCCGTCACTCGAGTGCTTTGTGTTCCACTCGAGTGCTCATGATCCTTGAAAACTATGGTGCTCTCGGGTCCTTACTTTCTGTACCTCACTTTCTAAAACTCAGGTGATCATTTTGACTACCACTCGAGTGTGGCTTTCTGGACTCGAGTGTTGTACTCTTCTGAAAGTTCTTGTGCTCTCCGGTATACACTCGCTGTCTTTCACTCTCTAGTACTCAAGTATAGACCGTACCATTACTCAAGTGAGGTCTTCTTTACTCAAGTATCCGTACAATATTACTCGAGTGAGGCTATCTTCACTCGAGTGTCTCCATAAAAAATCATGTCTTGTGCTTCCAAAAGGGGATCTTTGGGATAGTTCTTCCAACCTTTTAAGGCTTTTGTTAACGGTATGTAAGGGTACTCAAAGAGCAATAATGATAACCAAATTAAGTGTTAAGAAGTAATTGAGTATTAGATAGAGAATAATGCTTCGTCACTCATTCTGAATTATAGGATACGTCATTTGCCCTACTTGGGAGGGACCAGTGTCAGATCGTGCATGGAAAGAACGAGCAGGTAGTGACTTTTCTCTCATGTTGTGTATGATGTCTGGTATGCATGATTGATCATTGTGTGTTTGTGAAATGTGAATGAAAATGTGCCATGGTCCATTACAGTATGAGCACTTCAGCGAGAGCCGTCATAAGGGGTTGAAACTTATCACACCTACCCCAGCCGTTGAACTGCGTTGTAATGGACATGGATCTTTGAGAAACTGCTTTGTGAATCCCGCCAATGTGGTTGTGTATTGTAAAATGCTTTATATAAATCCCAGCTGTAGTGAAATATATTGTTGTGAACTGTGTTGTGGTGCAATACAGCGTGAGCAAACGTAAAGGTGACACAAGTCATACCTGCCCTTGCCGCTGTAATTGTCGTTGTAATTGCTATGTGTGGGTTATGATTTGCTTTCATGCCTTATTATGATGCATACTATGAGTGATTTGTTACTATGAGGATTCTTTAGAATCTAACTCTCCCAAAACATCTTTTAGACAGGGCCGAAGGATCAAAAGGAAAGCGGGTAACGAAGAGCAGGTAGAGCTTCGGATTGGGAGTTTTTTTGATTATTTGGTTATCATGTATATCATATGGATATTTTGTTGGGAATTTCCTGTATATGAAATGGTGATATTTGAATAGTTTTATGTAATCCCCAAGATAAGGGAAAAGAATTATTGGCTTTGTGCCTTGTATAATCTTTTTATTAATTAATGTAACCCGAGTGTGTCGAGAATTTGTGCTGTATTTGGATATTTGTAAATGGAATCAACCTGTACAGGCCAATTGTGTATTTGTAATGTGAATATGAGACCTTTGTGAACAGGTTTTAGAAAAGCTTTTATAGGCCCTGATTTTGGGAAGTTTGATTTTGTTTCAAGTCCCAAATCATCTAAGGTCTCTAATTTCACTTAATTACTTGATTAGAAACTTAACTCGGCCTATGGTTAAAAGGGGGTTACATCCTACATATTTGGTGTGCAATATTTATGGCTTCATTAAAATGCAAGGAGGTATAATAGATTTATGGAAAGAATGTGAGATAATCATATTGTTCAAAAACATGTACTACAGGATAGAAAATTCCACTAATGGTTCATTTTCATGGTAATCCTCTGAATAGATGTCTTAAACTCATGCCTTGGAATAAGTTGCAATGGTAGCATAAAGTGAATCCTAACTTAAACTTAGATGTAATAGATGATAGTGTGTAATGATGGTTTTTATTTTTGCTCATAAACATTTGCTCCCCGTGCAACGCATGAAGGAGTTCATGCTAGTTTGAAAACTCTATCATGATAATAAGGGATTTAAGTCCCTACAAAGAAAATACTATAACTCATCTTTCAAAAGATTACCATAGTAGAAAAAAGTTCAACTAACCATTTGAAAACTCTATCATGGTAATAAGGGATTTAAGTCCCTACAAAGAAAATATTACAACTCATCTTTTAAAAGATTACCATGATAGAAAAGAGCTCAACTAACTATTTAAAAACTCTACCATAGTAATGAAGGATTTAAGTCCTTACAAATAACTACCCATTATGGAAAATAATATACTATTCATATAAAATTTATCATAGATAATAAAACTCTTCTCAATGTTTCACAAATCAAACCATAATTAATCAACATCCTTGGGCCTTATACTTCTCTAACTCCATAACATAATCATTCAACGCAAGCCCAATATCAAACTCAATTATCAAAATACTTAAACAATAATTATCTCAAATATCAACTTGAGTTGCTTATCCATGATAAAAAAAATAATATAATCCAAATCATAATATCACATCAAAGCTACAGTGGCAATACACAACAATTCACCACATAAATAAAAAGGAGGAGGCTTTACAAAGATTATCACAATAATCAAGCTCCAGACCCTTCCCCAACTGACCAGCTGAAGAACTATTACCTGAAAAAAGTTAAACCAACGAGGTGAGACAAAGGCCTCTGCAACCAACAATCCATTTCATTGGGCATACGAGTAAGTGCTCGTGAGATGTCAGGTGGGACAGCTATAAAATCATAACATCATAAAAATGTCATATGTACATGTATATGTGTATACCAATTCACAATATCATAATATCATTCTCATATTCATCATATAAGTGTGTACAAGAATTAATACATAAGAATTTATTCTTTGCACTCCCTTATTTCCTTTACATATATATATTCACAATATCATAATATCATTCTCATTTGAATATTGTTTGATTACAACATGTCATTATCAATTCACAATTTTCAAAAGGAACTTTCCAATCTCATAAATAAATAACAATTCATATATATAATATCACTAATCATTTTCTCAATGAAAATAAGTCCTACATGACAATTTCATTAACAACATAGTTTCAAAGTTCACATCACATATCAATAGCCAAATTTATAATTCTATATAATTAAAAATCACTCACAAATATCATACAAGCATGAACAACAAGAGGAAAGTGGTTACCTCTCGCCCAAGCAAAATTATAACCATAAGCTCCTAATCTAAAAGCTCAAATACACGCCAAAAATCAATCTACAACAATCAATTTATTATACATTCATAACTCCTTGAGAAAGTGGAAAAATTAATTTACTTAACTTGATTCTATAATTTTCAAGTCTTGAATTAATTACTCTCAAAAATTCCAACTTCATTCTAAAATCCCAATTATTAATTTAAATATTTTCTTAACTCAAATAATCTATTTAAGTCATTGATTATGATTAATAAAATCCCCAATTTAAAGTTTAGGATGTAAAATAACTAAATTATAAATCTTCATCTTAAAAAAATATAAACCGATTAAAACCTCAAGAATACTCCTAAAAATCCAAATAAATCATTTAACCTAAATTTAATCAGTTAAAAAAATCTAATATATAATTATTTATAAATGGATTATATAGAAAATTCATTATAAAATATTATACCAACTGAATAACAAAAGTAAACTAATTAAAATTCACTATTAATCATCCTCTACATTCCTATAGTCATATACTAATAAAACTTAAGCTTACCTAAAATTCTAATCCTAAAATATTCTCTAATCAACACAAAATTACTATAATAAGAAAGAGAAAATTATTTAAAAAATTATTCATAAACATTTTTTATTATTATGAGTGATTTTTTGTACTTTATTAATTTCTAAAAAACCGAAAATCTCTCAACCAATGCCAACCTGCCAGAGAAATCACTCGACCTCTCAGTGAAGTGATTGAATTGGGGGGAGGGGTATATATACTCCCTCCCCATCTAAAGCCACCAGGCCTTTTTTTTTTAATAATCATTATGTTTCCTTTCAATCATTTCATCTTTTATTTATTTTATTTTTCCTTTCTTCCATCTGCCTTTCCACCGAAAGTGGTTTATTTATTTATTTTTTTTATTTTGCTTTTCCACCGAAAGGTGGCTTTTACATTATATTAATAATATTATTATTATTATTATTTTAATAATAATTTTTTAAACAAAACATATTTTAACTAGAACCCTTTTTTTATTCCAAAACTTACCTACTAAATTTATTTCTTAATAAATAATTATTTTCTAATTATAATTATATCCTAGAAATAAAAATAAGGATGTTACAATAACAACTCGTACAAGTTTAATCCTATCCATGTGTATAATAATAAATTAAATTATAATGCATGTTTATTAATAAAATTTGTGTGTGTATTATATAATAAGAAGTAAAATTTCTATATAAATCAAAACTGACCCAATAAGCCAATATATAAATGGGAAAAAGACAGAAAAATATAATTTGAACTTCAAAATCCCGCTGACAATAATGGTAATGGGATTGACAAGAATGGTAATGAGATTGACAACGCAAATCTTTGTCAAATGACTAATTTGAGATTTTGAAGTTCAAGTGGTATTTTTCTGTCTTTTTTCCTATATAAATCCACGCATAAGAACCAATAAACCAAAGGGCTATTAGCAATTTAAATCACAAAAATTGTTGAGATAATGTCTACATTGTCCAAAATAGAAATAATAAAGAAGCAACTAATGGTGCTACATAGCTATTCTAGAAGGCTACACACCCAAGAACCCATCTCATCTACATTGTCCAAACTAGAAATAAAAATAAGCAAATAAATGTGCTACATAGCTATTCCAAAGGGCTACACACCCAATCACCCATCTCATTTTCAAGGATTATTAAGAATACAACCACTAGTGATGGAGACTCGGTAATTTTCACATGAGCCTTGTTTATCTCACCCTATGTAAGACCTTGTATTCTTATAAATTGCCTATTATTTCCTCAGCCCTGTTCAAGTCAATAAACCCAATTCTTCTTGAATCCTTTTGCATTTCTGCAAATTCCCTACATAAATTGGTAGAAGATTCCTTCAATGCTTCAGTGAGCAACTCTGCAACATCACGGTTACTCCTTCTCTTCCATTTTGCTAATGAATGGACATCAGTTGGTTGCAAAGGCTGTTGGTCAAATGCAGCAAAATTTGTATTTGTGTTGAGTACTTGTTCAGCATTGACTTCAGCTTCAATTCAAGAATCTTCTTCATCATCCTCACCAAGAGATGCAGGCACCACTGCTCCCATTCTTGTTGCACGATCCTTAGTTCAAACATATGATAGCTCATCAAAATGAGGTAAACACCTATTTCTGAAATTTCCAAAGTCTTTATTAACCTAAAAATTAAAAATAAACAGCATGATATAATAATTTAAGCAGCATTATTAGTAAACATTAATAACAAATTATAACACACCATTACCTTTTCATATTCAGCCGATACATGATCTTCACTTGTCACACACTTCTTGTCTGGATCCCATTCGAAACCAGAAGTGTTTCTATGTTGCACCATATCATATACAATCATTTACAAACATTATCTATTAGTCCTACAAGCCCTAAAAGCATTAAATATTTCATTAGCCATATTCTCCCAGAACACACTCCAAGCAGTTGATGGTTCCATGGTTAATATAGGATCATTGTCCTCTTGAGGATTTGGTGATCCATTGAATCAAATTTAGCCATAATGGGGTCATCATCCATATTGTCTTGCATAATGAAATTTTGCAAAAGACAACATGCAACTATATATCTATTTTGAGTTCAGATTGGGAAATATGATGGGTTCCTTAATATTGCTCATTGCATTTTTAAGATCCTGAATGCCTGTTCAATGACATTCTTAGTAGATGAATGTTGCATATTAAAACATTCTTGCGAAGATTTTGGATGTCTTCCATTATGCCACTCACTTAAATGGTATCGTTGTCCTTTGTATAAGCAAAGCAAGCCTTCACAATTTGTGTCCCACATCAACTAGTCAAAAAAATGTAGCTTTATACATCCTAATTTGGTTGAAACAAGTTATATCTCTACCATACACCATCTCCTTCAGGTGCCTTCTTTTCTTGTGGAAATCAAGGTTGTAAGATCGATCTTGTATGTGTATAGTGCTATACATAGCCACACTAAACATCATCTCATGAAACTTTTTCTGACACTGGTGGAAAAAGCACTTTTTAGAAACATATTTCTGAATAATAGATACTTCAGGCCAATTTACATTCTTCACATACCATTTTAGAATTTTCATAGTTCTTTCAATTAGATACATCCATCGTAAATAGATAGGGTCACACAATTTTATCTCCCTCACTAGATGAACATTTAGATGTACCATAATGTCAAAAAAAGAAGGAAGAAAAAGCTTCTCAAGCTGGCACAAGATCAGATATCCTTCATTTTCTAGTTCATCCAATCTTTCTATTTCAATGACTTTACTATAAATAGCATTGAAGAAGAAACAAAGTCTATTCAAAATATATTGAAGATCATATTCAACAATGTCTCGAATAGCTACTGGGAGTAGTTGTTGAATTAAGACATGACAATCATGATATTTTAGCCCTTTTAATTCAAGTCTTTCATCGACACAAGCTTCTTAAAATTTGAAGAATACCCTGAGGGAACTTTAATGCCATGTAAACACTCACCAAAACTTCTTTTCTCATCCTTAGACAAAGTATGAGAAGTTAGAGGACAAAAAGTTCTTTTACCATATGGCCTTGGATGCAAGTCTTCTCATATTCCCATCTCTTATAAATCTAATCTTGTCTTCATACCATCCTTAAAACTACCTTGTATGTTGAGTAATGTCCCAACAATGCTGTCATATACATTTTTCTCCATATGCGTGAAATTAATACAGTATCTCACATCAAGATTAGGCCATTATGGAAGATCGAAGAAGACAAACCTCTTTTTCTTTTATTTCCTTTTATTCCCATTTCTTGTAAATCTAATCTTATCTTCACACCATCCTTACAACTACCTTGTATGTTAAGCAGTGTCCCAACAATACTATCATATACATTTTTCTCCATATGCATGAAATCAATACAGTGTCTCATATCAAGATTAGGCCAATATGGAAGATCGAAGAAGACAAACATCTTTTTCCTTTTATTTCTTTCATTACTACTATTTGTGGTCTTACAAAAAATAATATTGATATTTTCTACCTTTTCATAAACTTACTCCCCAGTCAATACCTCTGGAGCATCTTAAAACTCGTCCACCAAAACAAGCTTTCTTTAATCTATGGTATGGGTGGCCCTGTCTAAGAAATCTCATATGGCCAAGATAAACCGTCTTTCTTCCATGTTAAAGTTGATGGTAGCATGTGCCTTCTTCATAAATTAGACATGCTTTATGGCCTTTAACAATATATCCTGACAAGTTTCCATATACAGGGAAGTCAATTATAGTACAAAAGATCTTGGCTCATATTTTAAAAACCTCCTTCTTGTTCATGTCAAAAACATCAACACCTTCATCCCACAACTCTTTGAAGTCTTCGATCAAGGGTTCTAGGTAAACATCTATGTCATTTCTGAGTTATTTTGGTCCTGAAATCAATATAGACAACATGATGTACTTTCATTTCACGCATAACAGAGGAGATACGTTGTAAATTACCAGTAGAACAAGCCATAAACTATATATCCTACTTAGGCTCCTAAAAGAATTCTGCCATCTGTGCTAAGCCCAAGCCTAAGGTTCCTAGGTTCTTCGTCAATGCTAGGAAATAATTGATCGATTTTCCTCCATTGAGAAGAATCAGCCGGATGTCGAAGTTTTTCATCGGATATCCTCTCATCCGTATGCCATCTCGATTCTTTTGCATCATTTCATTAGCAAACAAGCGCTTGATAAATCTTGGTATGATTGGAAGATGCCACAACACTTTTACAGGGGCGTTATTTGATTTTCACCTCGGGGTTTCACATATTTAACACTATTGTTTCTCTTCATGCTCTTTTCTATACAATATGCAATCATTAAGACATGCATTGATATTTTTACACTTCATCCCTAGTGGACACAATATTTTCTTAGCATCATAGTATCGATAAGGCAATACACTATTATCTGGAAGCATGTTCTTAAAAGCCTCAAGTGTTTCTAAAAAACTCTTATTGCTCCATCTATGTCGTGCTTTCAAGTTTACCAATTTCAATACTACTTTCAATAATTGGTCTTTTTTACATCTCAGGTACAACGGCTTCTCAGCATCACTACACATATTACCATATACTTGTGATTGCTCAAAAGTCTCTTTTCCTACATCACGAATAATATCCTCTATCCGATCATCCATATCCATGTCATTATCATTAAAGGACACTTCCCCTATTGAGATGCACTTAGCATTTCTAATTATTGACCATGCCATACCCATACTTTCTAACTCTTAAAAAATCCTTAATAAATTAAATGTGTATATATATATGTAGCACTTAGTCGCTTCTCTTTCAAACATACTACACAAGGGCAATAAAACATCCTGCTATTATCATCAGCATATCTTTCAGCAAAGTCTAAAAAACCTCTCACCCCATTTTCATATTCAACACTCGTCTGTTTAGCTTTTATCCAACTATGATCCATATATTTCAACACCTTGTAGCACCCTATCCAACAACAAAAGGATAGATGAAAAAACAACAACCACAGAGTTTTAGAGATTTCAACGAAATTAAGAAGCATGCATACCAGGAAACAATAACTACACTTGTAGTAGCAATATACCAATAAATTATGGCATGATAAGAATCAAGCAACATTCATAATAAAGGTATATAGATACCAGTTTTAAAACTTGCATTGCAAAGCTATTCAGAATTTTCATAACTTTATATTCAATTCAAACCCACATAGCAAATATCATAATGTGATCATTAATGGCAATCCAAGACAAGAAAGTATAAATAAAATATCATAATGTGATCATTAAGCTAGTATATGAAGTATCATCACTGAGTTCAATAGCGAGAGCAAGATAGAGAGCGATATTGGGCATATTTAAACAAATCCATAATCATAAAATAGAACACCTCCATTTCCTATTTTAATCATATTAGGATCGTATGCTAGACATGGTTAAACCGGTCTTAATTATATCTTTTAGACCAGTTTTAAAAATAACCGATCTAAAAATTTTCAACTTTTAGACCTGTTATAAGATATAACTAGTCTAAAAACTAAAAAAAAAAAAATTATTTTTAATTGTGGGTCTTTTATTTAGACTAATTATAGAAATAACCGGTCTAGAAAGTATATTTATTTTTAATTATTTTTATCCTTTTAAGACCGGTTACTCATAAATGATGTCTAAATAATATCTTTAAGACCTTATATCTAGGGAACCGTGATAAATAAAATATTTGTATATTTATTTTCCCTTATATGATGATTTTGTGAATGATATTTGAGCTCAATTTAATGAATTTTGGATATAATTGATAAATAAATAATGATTTGGGCATAAAATAGAATTTCTTGAAAAAACACTAAATCAGACCCTTTTTTAGTTTTCAGACAATATATGAAGCTCTAGCTGTCGGATTGGGATGTTCTTTATGTGAATAAAAAGCTAAGAAACAGTTCTACAATTTTTATGTTGAGACCAAACCCCGGTTCTATCTCCAAGAGCTGCGAATTTTGCTTGGAAGTTGAGAACGTGAATTTGTTCAAGTCTAACCTGTGCCCACTAATTTGACCATAACTGGAGTTGAAAATATTGAAATTAGGAGTTTCCAATTGCGTCTTCAAGCTAAGATCCAGAGCTACAACTTTCATGAAGATCAAAATGTGAAATTCCACCAACCATTCCATCTATCACATTTCACCTACCACTTCATCTTTTTTTTCATCTACCACTTCACCTACTACTTCATCTACCATTTCACCTAGTCCGTTCTTCCCTATATATAGTCATCTTCTCCTTCCCATTTGACACACACCATTTCATATTCATTACTTTCCTCTCTTCTCCACATACATCATCTTAGAGTTAATTTTATGCATTGTATTTGCTTCTTGCATGCCACCTACATGGAAGGCTTAGGTAGTCCTTCTTTATGGATGGTATAGGTTACCACCTACATGGAAGGTTTTACCTCTTAAAGGCACTGCTAGATTTTCTCCATTTTCATGCATATTTTGATTGTATATTTATGTTTTAGAATTTAATATTCAAGTTTTATGCAATATTTATGAAGTTCTCAATTTATTTTGGTTTTGTTTTTAATTTCATCATGAGCTAAATTATTATTCTTAATGCTTTTGATTTATTGGCCATCTTTTGAATGATTTCAATATGCATGTTAAGACCAGAAGAAAATGCATGTGTGTGGATCATATAATTGAAACCATAACTTGCATATGAAATAGGAATATAGTCATATGAGTTGTGTAGTCTTAAATGAGTTCTATAAATCTTCATGCATGATTAATTGCTTGAATTCATATAAGAATATATTGGATTAGCAATTAATTATAGAAGTACTTGACCTTGGAAAAGGCTAGTAATTAAATGAGGAAAACTCAGCTATCAATCATGTGGAATAAATTGGACTAGAATTGATAGGTGATTCAATCTGGAATTTGTTAGGTAAAATCTGATCCCTATGGCTTTTTCTCATAGTTGCTTTCATATCATTTGCACTCATATATAATCATTTTTTATTTTGTACTCTCAATTACTAACTAATCGATCGACTAAATTGAATTAAAATTACCCATTTTGGTACTTAGTGATCAATCCTCGTGGGAACAATACTCTATTCACTTCTATATTACTTGATTACGATAGTGTACACTTGTACTTTTTAATACACCATTTACACTCGTAACAAACTGGTCTCAGAAGTTTTCTATAATTACAAAAATACCACCGGTCATACATTTTAAACCTTATCCTTATATAACCGGTCTAAAATACAGATTTTGTACTAGTGTGAATAGCACAAATAATCATTAAGTAACCCGATAGTGAATGAAGAATGATTTATTGTTGGTCTTCATCTATAATTAACTGCACCCAACCAAAACAAGATTATGACGTAATAGTTCAACAATAATAAAAAAATCAGAAGTTCCTTGTTCAGGTGGTCATGACAAATAACGAAAATGTCAGAAGACAGTATCCAAAGATCAAATGAAATGCATCAAACACCAAACAAAGCAGATATATCAAAAGCTGAAACAAAAGTGAAAAGTCACTATTTCTGTTTCTCAATGTCATTGCTTTTGAGAGAGAGAGAGAGAGAGAGAGAGAGAGAGAGAGAGAGAGAGAGAGAGAGAGAGAGAGAGTGTGTGTGTGTGTGTTGTGTGTGCACCATGTGCACCATGTGCATGTAAAGCTTTGAAGCCTTTTTCTGCAAAAGGATTATAACTTCGGAGGCATTAGTATACCAGCATGCATTTGTATTCACTTTCTAAAGTTATGAGTTGTGAACATCATTGGCTATATTTATGTTTTTAAAATGGGAAAAAATCTTCTATGCCCTGGACTATTTTTCACTACTTGGAAATATTTTTTAATATATTCTGATGGATTAAGCAATTACATGTCTTAAACTTGAGAGCCCTTTAGGTTGGCAAAGTTGTATTTAATTGAAATAATTGTAATTAGAAACTTTTAATCAAATTGAAATTGTGGGGAGAAGTAAATCATTTGTCCAATTGGATATGGGAAGCATCCAGTGCTTTCGTTTGTGGATGATATATATATATATATATATATATATATATATATATATATATATATATATATAAACTACCCATTAAGAATAAGGGCTGCTTGGGTGAGGTACTATTTGGTATAAATAATTTCTGGTTGTGTAAGATACATTCTGACTAACATTTAATTAAAAGGATTAAGGTGCAAATTTACTAACGAAGTTTTGTCTGAGGAGTGTCTGGCACAAATATCTTTTAGAAGGGGTAAAAATACCAATGAACAATTAAAAAGGGACATTCACCACAAAAACCATTAATATGTACTAACGGCATTAAATTATAAGAGAAGAAAACTCCTAACGGCGTTAGTACGGATTTAACGGTTTTTGTGGTGGATGCCCCTTTTTAATTGTTCATTGGTATTTTTGCCCCTTCTAAAAGATATTTGTGTCAGACGCTCCTCAGACAAAACTTCATTAGTAAATTTGCACCTTAACCCTAATTAAAATGCATAAACTCTTCTTGATGCAAGATTAGCAAGCTTTCAAGCTGAAATTCTTAGAACTAACATGGCTCAGGATTACAAGTTTCAAGAAGCTCATGAAGCATAAATTTATTGCGGATGTTGGTTGCATGCCCTCTGCCCCATATTTGAAAAATCTTATTATACTTGCTTAAATATTTGTTTAGATGATTTTATTTTCTTGCTTTCTATTTGTTATAGAACAAACCTCAACTTTCAAATGTTCAGGTGGCTTACCCAGATTTGTCCCCTCTTAGGCTTTTTTGAAATTAGTTGAAAAAAATTCCAAGCGTTTCATGGTATAATTGAACGAAGGGTACTTTTTTGTAGAATAATGGCTGTATTTTGTGGTTTAAGAGGATACAGAGGAGATTTTATTGGCACTCAGGTCTTTCTAGAATTGCACAATTTGAGATGCTTATATGTTTCAATTTCATTGGTCTTGCCTCAAAAGTTCTCGACACAGCAGCAAGGAGTAACATTTTTACTTAACGAAAATCATCAAAAATAATCTCTCATATACCCACACCAAGAGAAGACTTACCTCACGATCAAGAAGCGACAGAGATGATCAAGCGGTGGTGATCTTCGTTCATCAGTGACAGTAGCAACGGCCCAACAATTGCAGCAATGATGAAGTCCAAGACGAGCGACAAAGAGAGCATCGTTTTTTTTCCAGCGAAGAGAATGACTTATTAGTGCTTATTTGAGTTAGTATTTGAAAAGAACATTCACACAAGTCGAGATGAAAACCCTTTCATATACTTATCTCGTAAACTATAAATCATATTGAAAAAGTAGCTTCTACCGCTAACCTAAACGTGCAAGGCAGATGAGTAGGGTTTATTTATGGGTAATATGGTCAATTTAAAAATTTATAATAGTAATATTGTCTTTTCTACTTGATTACAGGATTCCTGCATCCCTATTCATAAGCCCTAGCAGTACAATCCTGATTGGGCAAAAAAAAAAAAAAAGCAGTACAATCCTAATTACATCAAATGATGTAATTAGAATTATAAATGTAATCCTCTTTAAATTACAACAAGCCCAACCAAACGCCGCAATCAGCCTATTGCAACAACATTACATGTAATCCTCTCCCATTTAGTCTAATCAAATATGCTATTAACTTTATAAAGTATACTTTTGGTCTTTTAATTCTAACACCATTAATGTTGTTAACAAAAAACGCTGACGCAACAAACTCAAGGGGTAATTGTGTAAACTTAAGTGATAACTGCGTAATTAAATACTATTAATCTTAAATTTAAAATATGTGAAAATTGAAAAATATCTAAAAACCTAATGAAGCAATCAATATCAAAACCTCAATTGTATTAAAAAATTATTTTAATAATTTAAATATATTAGTTTAATAATCTAAATAGCAAAACCTCGATTTCATTTACAATCATCTATTGATTTATTTTATTTTAATAATCTAAATATATTATATTAAAAAGTAAAACTTAAATATGATTTGTCTCCTGCATAGTCATCACTTAAGTTTGTTATGTCAACATTTTCCATTAGCAATATTAATGGTGTTAAAAGTATACAACCAAAAGTATACTTTACAAAGTTAGGAAACCAAAAGTTACCTCATGTTAAACTTAAAGGACTAAAAGTTTACTTCATTACACATTATTAGAGATAGGGGTGTTTTGGATACTTTTGTGGTTTTTTAATGGGATAAGGTGCAAATTAGCCTTAGAAGTTTCCACTTAGGAGCATTGGATATCCGAAAGTTTTTTTTTAGAGCAATGTCACCTGGAACTTACCAAAATGTAGCAATTTTGCCCTACGCGTTAACAAAGTTAACTTCGATTGTTAGCTGATCCAATTATGTTGAGGTGGCTACACTACAAAAAAACAACTGATTTTCCGATGGAATTTGCGACGGAATCAACGTTTCCGACGGAAAGTGTTTCCAATGGAATGGATTCAGTCAACAATAATAATGTCACAAAAAAAGTCAGAAATTTCAGACGGAATCGGTTCCGTCGCAAATTCTGACGGAATTTTCTGTTGGAAATTGCGACGGAATCCAATTCCGTCAGAAATTTCTGACGGATTTTGTTTCTGTTGCAATTTTAAAAAAAAAATCAAATATTATTTTTAAAAAAATCAAAAAAAAATTTAATTTTTTTTTAATTTACAAATGCCATGTGTTTGCTCCTCAGAGTGCCATGTGTCCCTCTCCCAGGCTGCCACGTGTTGCCTCCTCGTGTTGCCATGTGTCGCCTCCTCATAATTCCTCCAAATGCCTCTCCTCCCGTTCGAACCGACGACCTCAGGGTGCAGACGCCTTCACACCCAAGTCTTTCCCAGTTGCATCGGAATGAATCTATGTTATATTATTACATATTATTATATAGGGTTAATATAACTTTTGGTCCCTGAAGTTTGATCCAATTTTGGTTTTGGTCCCTCAAATTTGAAATCAGTGGTTTTGGCCCCTGAAGTTTCACCCAATTTCAGTTTTAGTCCCTCAAGTTTGAAATCAGTGGTTTTGGTCCTTGAAGTTTCACCCGATTTTGGTTTTAGTCTCTTAAGTTTGAAAAGGACTTGGCAACCTATTTTTGAAACCCGACCCGATCCAGAAAAAACCAAGTCCTTTTCAAACTTGAGGGACCAAAACCACCGATTTCAAACTTGAGGGACCAAAACCAAAATCGGGTGAAACTTCAAGGACCAAAACCACCGATTTCAAACTTGAGGGACAAAAACCAAAATTGAATCAAACTTCAGGGACCAAAAGTTATATTAACCCTATTATATATATAATATTATCATATATATATATAAACATACATACATATAATTAATTAATTATATACATATAATTAATTATTAATTAAATATAATATTATTAAAAATAATGAAAAATTTAATAAAAACGAAAAAAATATTTATATATTTAAAATAAATAACTTTTTAAGTAAAATTATTTAATAAATAATAATTTAATAAAAAAATTTTGCAAAGGAAATTTAGTGGCTAAATTTGCCACCAAAAATTCTGTCGGAAAAATTTGCGATGGAATTTCCGTTGGAAATTCTATCTGAATTTACCACGGAAAGGCAAATTCTGTCGAAAATCGGGTGTTTTTTTGTAGTGCTATGCCATGTAGGATATAATGCCACCTCATCATCCAACCCATGCCAAATGGCCTCCATGTAATCACTTTCTCTCCTTAGTCCTCACCCTTACGTTACTTATCACCCACCTCTTCCACCTTTGCTTCCTCTGATTCTTTCGCAATCAACTTCATCTTCTCCCATCCTAGTGCTTTTCCTAAGGGCGTAGGGCCTCTCCATTGAACCTCCATTTAAATAAAATGTTGTGTTATGGTTTTTTTTAAAAAAATTGCTCAGTCTATTTTTTCACAGCATCCCTCACGCCTCGATTTAGTGTCATTCGCAAATTTTGGCTGCCATTATCTATGTTCCTTCTGTTCATCATCGCCCCAAGTGGTTCTGTTAGCCATCTGCACAGTTATCTGGAGAAGAGGCAAGGTTCCATTTTCTAATACTCGCAGTAGAGTTGAGAATCAAGGCCGGCCCAGCCCTATAGGGCTGGCCTTTGATAGGCCAGGGCCTAAAAGGGCCGACCCTTTTAGGCCCGGGGTAAGAAAAACAGTTATTTTTTAAAGCCCGGCCTAAAAGCAAAAGGGATAGGGCCGGCCCACAGGGCCTGAAGATATTTTCAAAAGATTGGACAAATTTTATTTTTTTTAGTTTTTTTTAAAAAAAATTGCAACAATGGAATTCCTAATTTAACACATAAATATTGTCAAAATTAAAGTATAAACGGTATGCATCATGTAACAAACAAACACAGTCATTAAGTCATAATCAAAGGTAAATTATTGTCTACATACTATAGTTACAAATAATTAATGAGAAGACTTAACAAAATTAAAAATACTTCTTCTAAATATGTCTTGAAAAGTGTAAGTAGTCAATAAAATAAACAACTCAAGATATAAATAAAAAATCACAAGAAAATAAGTCAGAAAATACAAAATTGGTAAGAATATTTATGAAATAAGAAATATTTTTTATAAGTTTTTTATTTTTAGGATTATTAATATAAGATATTTTTATGAAACTTAATTCTAAAAAAGTTAATATCAACTAAATATTTGCAACATCATTAACAAAGTATAAAAAATCAATAATAATGTTATCATATAAATAACTTTAGAAAATAAAAAAAAAACATACAGGACTTAAAGGGCCAACCCTTTTAGGCTATCGGCCCTACAGGGCTAGCTCTTTTAGGCCCGCTTTCATTTTTTAAGCAAAAATATGAGGCCCCACCCTTGTAAATTCAAGGCCTAAACGGGCTGGCCCGATGGGCTCGGCCCGTTTTCCCGGCTCTAACTCACAATATCCAAAATATGTCCATACGAAATAGTGAAGCAAGGAATAGCAGCTGTCTTTTAGCCTATTTTGGATGCAGTGAGCCATCCCAAATGTGGCATTTTTTGAAATAAAAACATGGTGGAATTGGCTTTTGGAAAAATGAGGTGTTTGGGTTGGAGTTTTGGCAACTGAGCTTTTTTTCTAAAAGCAGTTTTTGAGAAGAAGCTCAAAAGTCTAGCTTTTCTACAAAAAAAAAAAAAAAAGTCACTTCTGTCACCACCAATCCAAACACAAATCACATTTATAATATGACTTTTATCCTATCTAATTTTTATAAAAGTCAAATTAAAAAAAAAGTAACTTTTGCCATCGCTAATCCAAACGAGCCCTTTATAACATAAAGACTATCTTCGTGTTGATCTCTACCACCTAAAAATTGTGTTCATATTTAGATCAAAACCAAATTTCAATAGAATTGGATTTACATCTGCCTTGGGGAAAAAATAAAACCTGAAAACCTTAGGGCGAAGTAGTAGAGGGCTTGGTTTTTCTTCTTGTTTTTAGGCGATGGAGGAGAAATCTAGCAAGTGATATTGTATTGATATCTTTTCTTGACAAAATTGATTTGATAAGGGTATTGATGTTGTTGAATAGAAGGAACAGAGATAACAATAGCCAAAACTTGCGAATGACCTTGAATCGAGGCTATCAGGGACGTTATGAAAAAAATAGGCTGAACACATTTTTTTAAATAAACCCAAACTTAGCATTTTATTACAATGGAGACTCAATGGAGAGCGGTCAGATAAGTAAAATATTTACATATTTATTTTTCCTTATATGATGATTTTTAGATGATATTTGAGCTTAATTTAATGAATTTGGGTATAATTGATAAATAAATCATAATTCTGCCATAAAATAGAATTTATCAAAAAATACTAAATTTTAACATAGTTTCAGTTTTCTAGTAATATCTGGAGCTCTAGATGTCGGATTGGGATATTTTTTATATGGATGAAAAGCTAAATAAAATCCCTACATCTTTTATATTGACGCAAAAACTCAATGATGTCTTTAAGAGTTTCGAATTTTTCTTAGAAGTTGAGAACATGAAGTTGTCTAAGTCTGACCTTTGCCCACTAATTTGACCATAACTTGAGCTGCAAATGTTGAAATGAGGAGCTCTCACATGCGTTTTCAAGCTAAAATCTAGACTTACAACTTTCATGAAGATAAAATGTGAGAATCCACTGTGTTGACTATCAAAATTTGGTTGCAATCAAGAAGTATGGTTGCTACAAGGACAACACTGGTTGCTTAAAGCTAAGATTCATATCTAACAAGTGAAAATTTTTGTACCCCATTCATCTATAAATAGAGGAGTGGAAGACACAAGGAAACACACAATCTTAGAGTTTAATTTCATGTATTGTATTGTTTCTCTCATACCTCCTTCCTGGAAGACTTAGGCAGACCTCCTTCATGGATGGTATAGGTTGCCACCTATATGGAAGGTTTTACCTACGATAAGGAATGCCAGATTTTTCCATTTTTATGTATCTTGTAGTTATATCTTTATATTTTAGAATTTAGTAATTAAATTTTATGCAATGTTTATTAAGTTTCCAATTTATTTTGGTTTTGTTTTTAATTTCATCATAAGCAAAATTTTCATTTTCCTAGGGTGATGATGTAACTTACTGTTCACCGTTTAGCTTCCGCAACCGTACGGGTCGCAAGTAATAAATTAGCAAGAAATGAGTGTAGAACCACAAGGACTATGACAAAATCGAGTTAACTAATTTAACCATGTTCTTAATTAGGTTGCATGGAATCATTTAGATGTGATCAAGTTAAATAAAAACTTTTGATAAAATTAACAAAGGAAAACAGTAGAAATTGAGAAATTGGGTGTAATTTCAAGAGATATAAACTTAGGATTACTTTTTCCCCCATTGTATTTCATGAAACTATGCAAATATTCACTTAAGCTAGTTAAATGAGTCTATATGCTAGTCGAAGATCCTAAAATCATCAACCAAGCTCTCTCAAGTCAAGATTGATTTTTAATCTTCATAAAAAATATTCAACCTCTTGTTTACAATTAACGAAAATCATCTTTCCAAAGCAAGTCTTCACTTGACTATGCTAAGTTGTTAGATATATCTCTATTCTAACAACAAACCATCCATTTAATCCCTAAACTTCAAGTCTAGCATGATTTTTCTTAAGTTCTACAATCAAAATAGCTCTCTCAAGCATCTTCCTATTGAACAACTCTAATCATGTGGTGATCAAGCACAAGATAGCATTAAGCTCAAAGAAAAATCAACATATATACTCATTAACTAACAAAAGCAAGATAATCCAATAGTTTCAATCCATACAATGGGTAAAAGTAATCCAAAATAGGAGTTTTATCTACTCATGATCAATACAACCCAACAACTAAGCTTAAGAATCATAACCATATCATCAAAATGGGAAGAAAAGAGGGAAAAACCAAAAAAGGGAAAGAAAACCATTGAAATTCTTCACAAATCTCCTCCAAAAGCTCTAAGATCTCCTCAAGCTCTCTCCAAGAAGCCTCCCTTGTGTTCTCAGCCTCTCCCCTCTGCAAAATGAGTGAATTTCGGCGCCCCTATTAGATTAAAATAGCATTAGCAGTGTCACTTTTTCAAAACGCACAATATCAATTTCGCGCGTTCACCGTGGGTTTGCTACAGCGAATTCCATAGCGAATTGTCATCAGACAAAAGTAAGGCTTTTTTAAGTGGTTTCGCTATGGCATCGGCTACAGCGGATTTCACGGCCAAAGGGCAGACAGAAAAGTCATCTTTTGAGGTGGTTTTGCAATGGCTTAGCTACAGCGCTTCCACAGCAAATGCATGCTTCTCCTTCATAGTGTCCTTTTTCATCTTCCTCTTGCATTCTTCCTTCCTTTTTCATCTTCATCTTGCATTCTTCCTTTCCTTTCACATTTTCCCATGATCTTTGAGAGCTTTAACAACTTATCATCCTCCACTTACAAGGAGGAAGGATTCATGAGCTCTTTTATCTTTCACAAATAATCAAAACTACATGCATTTAACCCATGATTCAACAAAATTTTGATTTAGCTTCGTCCTATCACATTTTCTTTTATAATCTCTTTATATGCACAATTTGAATCCAAAAATAAGTGAAAAGAGAAGCAAATGTGCTAGAATACTCTTGATTTCTATGAGTTAAAACATACTAATGACGGATTGAATCTTAACTTACTAAATCTAGTTTTAATTTTTCTTTCATGATTGAGTTTTGATTATTGTTTTTAATTCTTTCAATTGATTAGCCATCTTTTGAATGATTTTACTATATATGTTGAGACCGGAAGGAGATGCGTGTGTGTAGATTCTATAATTAAAACCATAATTTGCATTTGAAATAGGAATATATTCATATGGATTGTGTAGTCTTAATGATTTTTATAAATCTTAATGTATGATTAATTGTTTTAAATCATATAGGGATATATTAGATTAACAATTAATTATAGAATTGTTTGACCTTGGAAGAGGCTAGGAATTAAATTAGGAAAACTTAGCTATCAATCTTGTGGAATAAATTGAACAAGAATAAATAGATGATTCAATCCAAAATTTGCTAAGTGAACTCTGATCCCTAGAGCTTTTTATCATAGTTGTTTTCATATCAATTGCATTCATATTTAATTATTTTTATTTTGTAATCTCAATCACCAACTAATCAATCAACTAAATAGAATTAAGATTATCAATTTTAATACTTAATGATGAATCCTCGTAAGAATGATACTCTCCTCACTTCTATATTACTTATTTATGACAATGTGCATTTACACTTTTTAATAAATCATTTATAGAAATAACAGGGCCTTTGCCCGCGCCCTTCATATCGTTGCCTTCCTTGTATAATCATCTTAACATCGCATTAATCAACACAAAATCAACAAAATGCCATAAACAAAATCATAATAAACTTATCAAGCTTAAATCTTCAGATCTTGGATTTTATAGCACATAGGGAAGCAAGGGTATTGAGGTACAGGGAGAAGAGGAAGAATTAAAAGTTGGAGAAGACCATTTGGTATGCTTCCATAGTCAACTCTGCTTTTCTAGTTTTCAGATCCATCATCGACTCCTCTTGCTACCTTCCTCCTTCGCATTCCCAGGCCAAATTCTTTGATTTCATGGAACACTCAAGGTTCGGCGGTGACTTGGAGATGGAATCCAAATTCCAAATGCTATGCACCACTCAAGGCTCCTGCACCGTTTCAGAGGATACGACCAGATTTGTAATCGGCGAGGTTGAAGGACAATGGTGGAAGAAGAACCAACAAAGCCATAGTGCATGACTGACGGTGGAAGATGAAGAAGATGGCAGTTGCGGTGAGGAGTTGTCGAATGAAGAAAAAGGTGGGGTTTGGACGGTGGTGGTCATTACAAAGGAGCAATAAAAGGCAGCAGTTTTGAGCAGTCATAGGTGACTGCGGCAACATCTTTTTAGTCAAATCTAAACAACATTGTGGCGGAGCGGGAGATCGATGGAGGTGGGAGGTGAGACGGTCATACTAAGGAGCATCCATCTCAAATCTAAAAATCAAATGTGTTCTTTCTCTTTAATCTTGCATAAAAGATGAAGACAAAAGAATTAAGAGGGATGGTGGATGCTCAAGCAAGTTTTCTTCTCATTAAGGATTGTGGATGATGACAATTGTTTGGACGGTGGCGTTGAGGAAAAGCAACGTGCTAGTCAGCGAGAGAAAAGGGGAAGTGGGCGGGGGGATTTTTAAAAAAAATTGTAGGTGTAACATTAAGTGCCACATGGCAAATCACTGGCAAATTGAAGGTCATGTGAAGTGTCACATGTTACTTAACAATCAAACTTAACGTTTTAAAGCCTGTTTGGTACAATGGAATTGGAGATATGGAAATGGAATTAGAATTGAATTCCATACTTGTTGCATGTTTGGTACACAGAATAGCCTTGGAATTGGAATTTCAAGTGGAAGCCACCTCATCCAATTCCACCAAAATAAATTATATCAAGAAACCTCAGATTTGCAATTTCATCCCCTCATTTCCCACCTTGCCCTCTTTGCCTTTTATCACAACACCTGACCACCATCTCCTCCCACCCCACCGTCGGCAATCACCCCACCGCCGCCAATCACAAAGACAGGACCTGGTTGGCGTGGCCACCCACTCACTATCATCTTCTCCCACAATTAGTTGCAGCAAGATAAAGAACATGTACACCAATTGTCCTTGGATTTCCTTTTCCTTTTGCTTCACAAGTTTTTGGTTCTAGAATCTAGATTCTTTTTCTTGTTAGCTAAAAGAAGGATTGCAAGGTTCGGATCTCCAATACCCAAAAAGAAATGAAAGCACTGAAAAGACCTCACCAAAACAGGTTTGCAAGGTTCGGATCTCCAAACACCCAGTAAAAGACAAGATCTGTTTCGGAAGCAAAAGAAACACCAAAAAAGCTCCAGAATCCTCTCGAAGAAATCTCCCCTGAATGCTTCATTCCCAAACTCAGTCATGATTCTCAATAATCAGTAGACCACAGTCGCTCGATCTTTCCATTGGATTTGTCAAGATCTAATTATGGGATGTACTGTTGGTTTGCGATTTTTGGGTTGCGAAATGGGACTGACGCCATCATTGGTGTGGTGATGAGAGATTATTTTTGGGGGAAAAGAATGAAAGGGCATTTTGGTAGTTTTATTTAAAAATTAGTACTCATTTCCATGACATATTAAACACACTTTTAAACTTCATTTCCATATCCATATCCATATCAGTTTCCGTTTCCGTTTCCATTTCCATAAAAATCAATTCTACCGTACCAAACGGACCCTTAGTAACGTCCGCGTGACATTGTTCTTCAAAAAACTATCAGATACTTAGTGTTTTTAAATGGAAATTTTAAAAACAAATTTACACCTTAATTCTTTTTTAATTCATCATTTTTCTTTTCCTTTCTTCGCATACCAAACATTTTGCAGTAGGAATTTTCTCTTTACCATTTTATTTTTTTTCTTTAAAATTAATTCTTCCTACCGAATGAACCCTTTACTTGCTCTCCTATCTATGAAAAGTTTATTAATTAGTCTCAAAATGTTATGAACATTAATTGAAAATGTAACCATGCCTCATCCTTGTTTAACAAGGCAAATTTTTAAGCCATTTATAATTTTGAATCTGCATGCTTTTACTTACACTTGACCGGGTAGAAAAATGGTCGAGGAAATAAGAGTAAGAAGATAAAAACGAAATTAAACTCTTATTTCAAATTTTTCCATCAATATTTTTACTCTCTCTTAATATTCCTTTATTTTTTTAATTTTAGAAAAATTTTTAAAATTTTAAATTATTGTATAAAAAATTTTAGAATTGAAAATTTGAATTGATTAAAGTAATTATAATTAGTATTAAGATTACAATTTTTAAATCAATCGTTTTTCTTTCCACCCGTTTTATCCTACTCAGCGGAGTGTTAGGATAGAAAATTATATTTCCTACTAAAAGATTATTGATTGAAGTGGTAAGCGGCCCCACCTTATAAGGAAGATACAAGTTTGAATTCCAAGACGTTCACTTGTTGGGAGAGGTAAAAATTATATTACTCTTTTCTATATACAATCTTAATTATAAGACAAAGTTGACTTTTTTTGGAAAGATTAAATAAGTTACTTAATCATATCATATGTTATGTATTCTTAGATTATATATCAATTTATTAGTCAAATTTATTAGTTTGAAGAAAAAAAATAAAAATAAAAATACTCTAAAGTAATTTAATTAGCTTCCTTAATTTCTCTAAAAAAAATCAACTTTGTCTTATATTTAGAACCGAACGGAGTATTTTATTTTTAGGGAAAATCCCTCTAAAATACATTGGAAATAGGAAAATCCCTATTTGGTACATTGAAATTGAAAAATCCGGATCAGTCCAATGTCAGTATGGATGAATAGTGCGGGCGACGCCAAAAGACAATTTTGCCCTTCAGCCCTCATTCTCACCACTTCAGAAATAACAACACGCGGTTCTTAATTAACAACTCTGGATTCTTGATTAACAACTTCGTATTCTTGATTAACAACTCCAGTTTCATCTTTTTTTTTCACAATAACAACATCCGTCTTGTTATTAACAACTCCGAATTCTTAATTAACAACTCCGCTTTATTCTTCCACATATTTGCATCTAAAAAATATAGCATTGTTAATGTAAAATATGATGTTGTTAATAAAGAAAGAAGTGTTGTTATTGGCCCTGAAACTTAAATTACGAAGTTGTGAAATAAGAAATGGGAGTTGTTAATGTAGAATATGATATTGTTAATAACAAGACCGGTGTTATTGTGAAAGTAAAAAGATGAAACTGGAGTTGTTAATCAAGAATTGTGAGTTATTAATTAAGAGCGCGTGTTGTTAATAAAAAAAGAAGTGTTGTTATTAGCCTTGAAACTTAAATTAGGAAGTTATGAAATAAGAATACAGAGTTGTTAATCAAGAATTCGGAGTTGTTAATTAAGAACCACGTGTTATATTTCTGAAGTGGTGAGAATGAAGACTGAAGGGCAAAATCGTCTTTTGGTGCCGCCCGCACTGTTCATCAGTACTGACACTGGACTGATCCGGATTTTTTAATTTCAATGTACTGAATAGGGATTTTCCTATTTCTAATGTATTTTAGAGGGATTTTCCCTTATTTTTATTAACAGTTGCTGATATGTGTGGCCACCGTATGGTTATTCATGTTTGATGAAAATTTGGGGTTTTGGTTGGTAATTGTTCCTTTTTTTGTTATTGATCGGGGAGCAAGACGGAAGGAGGGAAGGCAAGGGGAAAGTCCTTGTTGACGTTTACAATGCCATAGGGTGGGCAAGTAGGTGGGAGCTTTTGTGTAGGTATGCATGTATTAAACTTGTTATCTCAAACATGGAGATGACGATCATTCAACAAGGATTGTTATATCATACTGAAGAACATAGAATCACAATGTATTGCTTGAAGTGAATTACTAAATTTCATTTCAGGGTTAATCTAAATTGGTATATTCTCTGCTTTCGCTTCTGCTGATATGGTAAGCTCTGCCAGGCCACTGACTTGTTTTGCAGCCATCAATCCCTTTTGAGACAATGGGAACAGTGTACCCAACCCAAAATAGTTGTGACTTGCAAGAATCAACAAGAAATGTAAGCAGGTTTTTCCATTGCCAGTACTGTATGGTCAGTTTCCATGTCTAATACATGGATTCATCCCATCCCTTTACTTACAAAGCAAGAATAGGCTGAAGGAAGCAGTTGATAATATTGGCCTTCTTACTTTTGTTGTTGCTGATGCTGGATGAACCCAGGTAACACCTAGCAGTTTGGCATAATATTATAATTTCTATTACCGCAAAAACTACCCTGATTGCGGATAGTATGGAGTGATGATAGAACCACCATATGTGTCTTCTACATAATAAAGAATGATACACCAAAATCCAAAGCACACAGCACAAAAATTAGTTTTATACACACTGCTGTGAGACTACAAGTACTCACATAAACTAAACTCCGCGTATAATTGAGGACATGAAATAAAACGATCTTGGGAAAGTCAGGTATTCTAGGATTTAATTATGCCTAGATGAATTTGGTGTTTCGTAATTGTTCTTTGCAAGAGACAAATTAAGGGTTGTTTTCCTGATGATTTTTGCTGTTTCAAGTTACGGCAGGGCCGAAGACCATTCTTGCAGTTGGACGTGGTAAGCTTGTAATTTGATGCTTGTGTTTAGTTTTCAGAAACTGAATATGGGGTGTATTGGATCTGATACTAATCATGTGAAGGTGAAATTGGAAAAGGTCCAAAAGCGTATATAGATTCGGTGACTGGGAAGTTGGCCCTGCTTTGACAAATACTGATAGTACTCGCTTCAACGGAAACTGGGAACATTAGTTCATAAAAAGGAAACATTATTTGTCAATTAAAATTGAGGAACCAGTCGCTATTACACTTACAATTTTTTATGACTTTGCATTTGGGTTATTTCATAAAAAAAATAATATGCAAAAAATTTTATAAAACACTCAATCTTATAAAATCATATGAAAAAAGTAATCATTTATTTACTGAACTATCATTAATAATTTGGTGATCTATGCACCATTCTAATTTTGTTTTCTTGCCAACGTATGCCCAATTCTATTTATTGCAGCCTATTTAATTAAATCGTTGGCATGGCAGAGAAAATGGTGGAAGTGTGGAACGATCACAAAACTTCAAATAAAAATTTTTGATGAATATTTGAGAGAAAAAAAAATTCATGTCAATATATAATCAACGTCAATAATAAAATCTATGAAAAATTATATAAATTAAATAAAAAATATGGACGGAAAATTGTAATAAAAAATAATAGAGAAAAATAAGGGCAAGGGGTCAAGTAAAATAATAATAATTAAAAAATACCCAAACCTTAGTAAAACCCTATCTCCCGTCCCTGGATTCTTTTGCCATAGGTTCTCTCTGTAAAAGCTCTAATCCTCTGAAATTTTGACGCTGTTGTTCAAATGGCCTCTCGTTGTAGATCTCTGTCGCAACCAGCAATCTGTCATTAGATCTTCGATTTCAAAACCATCAAGCAAGCCCAAGTCCTCAGCTTTCCTCCAACACTTTCGTTCTCCTGCTACATTACTGAGGCAAGTATATTTTCTCATTTCAGCGCTTTCCCATCATAAATTGATTTTCTACTGGTTGCATTCCTCGTTGTGATTTTAAAGAATTTCTGATTTTGAATAGCAGGGCGGTTCCTCATCGTGGTTGCGTGCAGTCCTTGCTTCCCCTCCACTTAGCAGTCTCCTCAGTTCGCCTCACCTCGTGCCTTGGTATAGATCATTCAAGGAACTCCAGGTCGTTGACTCAGGGTATGCTCTGCAGTGCCAACCCCGGAGTGTGTCCTCCACAGGTTCCATCTCTCTCCTCCACGCGTCTCTTTCTTCATTAAAGCTCATTAACGTGATGGTAGTGAAAGGAAAATTAGAACAATTCCCAAAGAGAGTTCCATAAGCGTCAATGCTGCTTGCAAAATTAGAACCAGAGATATGGTCAAGAATAGAGCTTTGATCCACCTGTACAGACTTCATATCTGCAGCATCCGTCGCAAGCTTGGCTGCAACCAAGCTTGAGTTGTGCTCCTCATCATTGAACCATCCAACTCCATTCCATAGTATATTTGCATCACTTTATGACTAAATATTAGAACTAGAACAAGATTTTGCAGTAAACTAGTCAAATAAGACTAAACATTAGAGTATTAAACTATATTCCGGCAAGCATCATTCTTCGAATTTAACTCTAGTGGTGAGATTTTCCCCATGATACTGAAGAAGTAATGTTGTGTCAAATAGGCACCCACAGCATAAGGTCTAGGGTCTGTTTGGTTGGAGGGGAGATGGAAGGGGATGAAAAATGAGCCCCTCCCTTTGTTTGATTTGAAAAATTGGAGAGAGGGGTTCCAAAGGAGGGGCTCTCAATCCCTCCCATCCCCTCATTTTTGTTCCCCCCAAATTGAAGGGTTTTGAAAGGGATGGATAATGAGCCCCTCCCATTCCATCCGCTACTTTTAAACCAAACAGGCCAAATGCCAGCTCCGATGTATATGAAAACGAGTGGCTCAACCGAGACGAACGAGTCCGGTGAGTTGATGGGTTGGAGAAGTCTCTGTTTCCAACCATTTCTTGGAATCTAATCAATGAATGAAGCACATGTCCCTGCCTTGGAAATCAGCTCTTCGTGCGTCCTTGTCTCAGCTACTTGTCCTTGCTGTATAACATCAATGGAATCTACATTTCTTATGGTGGAAATTCGGTGGGCAACAACCGCAGTCGTACGTCCGACCATAAGCCGGTCTAGTGCTTCTTGCACAATACTTTTAGAACCTGCATCAAGAGCATTAATAGCTTCATCTTAAAATGGTGCGGCAGAGGTGGAGGAGGGAGGGAGAGCTTTTTGGAAATGGGAAACTGGTGCACAGGGGAGAGAGAGAGTGTAATTAGTTTGTTAAAAAGATTAAAATAATATGGATGGATATTCAAACAGAAAATTATGGAATTCTAAAATTTTATTTTAGGTTATATAACATGATTCAGAATTTATTGAGTTTAGTATTCTTTCCGGTCTTAATTATAAGATAAAGTTGATTTTTTTGGAGAAATTAAGGAACCCAATTAAATCACTTTAGAATATTTATATTTATATTTTTTTTCTTCAAACTAAGTAATTTGATTAATAAACTAATATATAATCCAAAGATACTAAAAATATAAATACTCTAAAGTGATTTAATTGGCTTCCTTAATTTTTCCAAAAAAGTCAATTTTGTCTTATAATTAGGACCAGAGGGAATAATTTAAATTTAAATAATTCAGTTATCTTTTATAAATATTTTTAAAAAAATTAATGTCATGAAAGTAACGTACGTTAAGATTAAGAGATATTTCGCCCCTAAATTATTTCGGGAGAGGTACTAGGTAATTCAAAACAAATTGTTAAAACATTTATTTCCAATTGTTGTTGAATAAGTTTCCTAATATCTATAATTAGAAAATTGACTGGGGTATTTTGTAAACAAATTACTAACATTTTATAAATTACTGTACTATTTCTCTTTTCAAATCATGGATTTAATTTTAGGGAGGGGGGAAGAAAATATTATTTGAATTTCAAAATCTAAAATCTATTTTTTTGCCTACGAAACAAAAGTATAGATATTTAACTATAAAAACATAATAATGGATAACTTATTTTAGTAAGAAAACACAATTTGAGATTTTAAAGTTCAAACGGTATTTTTTTAGGCTAAAATATAATTTTAGTCCTTTAAGTTTTATGTAAGGTAAACTTTTAATTATTTAATTTTATAAAGTATATTTTTGGTCCTATATTTCTAACACCGTCAATGTTGCTAATGAAAAATGTTGACGTAGTAAATTTAAGTTATAATTGTGCAACTAATAAAGCATATTTAAGTTTAAATTTTTTAATATAATATATTTAGATTATCAAATTAAAATAAACCAACAAATCCCTACAAATGAAATTAAGATTTTACTCCGGGGGGCCATCCCTATAGGGTTGAGCTGGCCATTTTTACTAGTTCTGACTTTATTAAATTTTTAGATATTTTTTAATTTATACATATTTTAAATTTAAGATTAATAAAATTTAATTACAAAATCATCACTAAAGTTTATGTAGCTATCATTTGAATTTATTGGTTTAATGTTTTCCGTTAATAATATTAGCAGTGTTAAAATTATAAAACTACAAATATATTTTATAAAGTTAAAAGAATAAAAATATATCTATTATAAACTCAAAAAACTTCTATTTTTTTTACCAACATAAACTTAAAAAACTAAAAATAAACTTTAGGAATTTTAACCTTTTAATTGTTTGCCGAAAAAAATGTTTATTCACAATCCTAAGTGACTGTCCGCGCACTTACGAACGCAGTGGTGAACGGCCATGCCCCAGATCCTTTCTGCCACCGCTATTCTGCTTTTCCGGTGATGGGGAGCTCTGTTTTCTTTTCAAATTTAGATGGTTGTTATTCTTCGAATTGGTATTTCTTTAAGTAATATCTAAATTCACATTTCTTAACACATAAAAGGTGGGAAGAAGACAATTCAGCTTAACTTTGCAGAAAGAGATAACAATTGACTTCCCCCTAAAAAAACCTCAACAGTCATTTATTAGCTTACGTTTTGGTTTTATTTATAAATCATTTTTGATAAAAAAATTTTATCTTATTTATAAATCCAGTTTTAATGTAATAAATGCATTTTATATTTTTTTTACCCCTATTAATTGTAATAAACAAAATGAACCTATTCATGTTAACCAATCATAAATATAGACGAAATAGGAAATTTAACAAATAGTTAATGAATTAATTAACTCTCCTTGATATATGAGAATTAGTTAAAAGAGAATTACAAATAGGATCAGAATAGTATTGTTTTTTTTTGGGACAAGGGTCGTTAACTTATTCAATCAAATAGTTGACCAAAAAAAAACTTATTCAATCAAATAAACTTCTAGAAATAAATGACCCTCACATCTCCATTCATCTCCATTGTTGACTTTTTCGTTGTTAAATTCAAACAAAATCGGCTAAGCCTGGGAAACAGTCAGTCAAAGAGTTTGGAGTTTTTTAATTAGTGGCCCACTCTTTCTTCACCTACTTGTTTGCAGGAATAATCAAGTTTTTCTTGTATTAAACTCTTATTTTACCTTCGTCTTCTTTTCCTTTTTCTTGGTTGCATCTGAGGATATAAAACACTGGCACTGCTTTGTGGCCTTGAAATTCACCATTTTGTGGGAGAAATAAGAGGGTACATATGCATAATCTTCTGATCTTTGCTTTTAGTTTTACTAATCTATTTTTCCTTCATAAAACTTCATCTGCAGCAGATATCTTAACTCCAAAACAATCCCTTATAGATGGACAAGAGCTAACTTCTGCTGGACAAATTTTTGTTCTAGGATTTTTCAGTCCTGGAACCTCCAAAAGTCGATATGTAGGAATATGGTACAAAAATATTACCCCCCAAACTGTTGTTTGGGTTGCTAACAGAGAGAACCCATTGAATAACTCAACTGGGAAATTTATTGTTGCTGCTGATGGGAATCTTGTTCTCTCGGATGGAGAAGAAAACATTGTCTGGTCTTCGGGTTCTTCAAGAGCATTTCAAGATCCAAAAGCAAGGCTGCTAGATTCTGGGAATTTTGTTTTGATTAATGGTAAAGGTGATCCTGGTAGTTACATATGGCAAAGCTTTGATCACCCTACTGATACTCTGTTGCCAGGCATGAGGTTTGGTTGGGATAAGAATTCAGGCCTAAACAGGTACTTGACTTCTTGGAAGAGTGAAAATGACCCATCTGAAGGAAATTTTACCTACATCTTTGATCATATTGAATTTCCTGAAACAGTGCTTCGTGAGGGATCCATTATCAAGTTCCGGAGTGGAATTTGGAATGGTGTTGCATTAAATGGAGACATTTGGACATCATCTGCAACCTTCAAATCGGTACTATCAGTAACTGACAACGAGGTAGTATATTGGAATGAACCAGGAGATAGATTAACAAGGCTTGTGATGACATGTGATGGGCTAGCAGAAAGATACATATGGGACACCCAAAATTCGAAATGGATTAATATCTATGAGGCAAGAAAAGGCTTTTGTGATAAATATGGAGTTTGTGGGGAAAATGGTATCTGCGATATCAATAGTATCCCTGTTCGCTGTAATTGCTTGATTGGATTCAAACCTAAATCTCAAGAAGAATGGAATGCATTTAATTGGTCTGGGGGATGTACTAGGAGAACGCCATTAAATTGCACACAGGGTGACAAGTTTGAAAAGTTAAGGTCGGTGAAATTGCCAATGTTGCTGCACTACTGGACACAAGATAATATGAGTCTTGAAGAATGTGAGATGAAGTGTTTGGAGAATTGTTCGTGTACAGCTTATGCAAATTCTGCTCTCAATGGACGGCCTCATGGCTGCTTGATTTGGTTTGGCAAGTTGGTTGACATGAAGCTGCTCCAAACTACAGCGGGTCCACAACAGGATCTCTATGTGAGGTTAGCTGCATCAGAAGTAGGTAAGAACTGTCTCTATTTCGGCCCTAGTACAGCAGAAACTGCTTCCTTTACAATGTCTTTTCTTTAGTATGAAAGAGGCAGAGAATTGGAATCTCAGCTTCCTTTGTCAGTTTTGTTTGCAAACTTCAGTCTAGGCTTGTGATATTCACATATCATACTGTTGTAGCGACATGTTATACTCTAAGCTGAATTTATAATTTCATATCCAACCATTTGACATGGGCAGCATCAATACAGAAAATATGCTTATCCACTTACACTTAAGTGTACTTCATTATTGATTTTCTTCTACACGCACACACACACTACATGCTCTTAAAGACGCGTTCAAGATAATAATCAGAGTCATCTTCCTTCTGTTTCATGGATGTGCAGGGTCCACTCCCACTACTCGTAGAAGGAAAGTAGCAGTGGTGGCTATATCCGTGTCTTTGGCACTGCTTGTGTTGTGCTTCATAATGTTCCTTGCTAAGAAGTTTAAAGAGAAGAAGATGCGGGAGGTCATGAGTGCCAATTTGGGTAAGATTCTTTGAAATGCTTTTGGTTACTTATTGACTTGGATTGTGCCATCCAAAAGCTGCTTCATATTTCTATTAATTCTGAATAGGGGATGTAGTTGCTACAAAAAGAACAATATGATTGTTTCAGAGATTGAGCAAAGAGCAGATAATTGTCTCTGTTCAGTGATATTTCTCATTGGTCCTTCCATCCTTTTAAAGAATAAGAGGAACATAACATCGCTTTTAGGATAACTAAACTTTATAGTGACCATATTTATTCAAATATATATATAAATATATTCAAAAATGTGTAATGCTGCTAATTACATCGCTGGCAAAAAAAAAAAAAAACAAGAAGAAGCAGATCTGATCCCTTTTTCCCATTTGGAAAATCTGTCGTCTTGTTAATATCAAACAGTCAATTAATTTTGAAAAGGTTTGTCAAGGCGAATTGTGAAATGTTCAAACATGGTATGCAATTACGATAGTCTTACAGGGAACTGCTTCTCCAAATTGTAGGGCACAGAAACCATAGTGAAGAGCAAGCATTGCCTTTTTTTGATATGCTCACTATTCTAGCTGCAACCGACAATTTCTCTAAGGAGAACCAGGTTGGAGAAGGTGGTTTTGGCCCTGTGTACAAGGTGATTCTTCTCCTTAAAAATGCACTAACTGATATTTTCTTAACATTGTAAATCTTACTTATGTACATTGGATCTTAGGGTAAGATGTCAGATGGACAAGAAATTGCCGTGAAAAGGCTATCAAGAACCTCAAAACAGGGGATCCAAGAGTTTATGAATGAAGTTGGATTGGTTGCCAAATTCCAACACCGAAATCTTGTCAGGGTTTTGGGTGGTTGTGTTCAAGGAGATGAAAGAATGTTGGTCTATGAATTCATGCCTAATGGAAGTTTAGACCATTTTATTTTTGGTAAGACAACCTCTGCAGAATACTATGTTCTCTTTTAATTTAAATAACTTTCTCTGTAACACCTTATTGAGCTTTGACTAACTGTGCATAGATCCTAGAGGAGGAAATCTTTTGAATTGGAGGAAGAGGTATGAAATCATTATGGGGATTGCTCGAGGACTACTATATCTTCATCAAGATTCTAGATTAACCATCATCCATAGGGACTTGAAAACAAGTAACATTCTATTAGACGATGACTTGCTACCCAAAATTTCTGATTTTGGTTTAGCTCATATCTTTGAAGGAGATCTTTCATCAGTAAAAGCAAAAACTATTGTTGGGACATAGTAAGTTGTATGATGTTTTTCTAATAATTTTTCATTAATAGAGGCTAATAAAATGCCTTAGTAATGGAATAGAAAAACTAATGTCGTGTTATGTTTGATAATGTGCAGTGGTTATATCTCACCTGAATATGTAGTACATGGGCTCTTTTCTCCCAAATCTGATGTATTTAGCTTTGGGGTTATAGTGTTAGAGATATTGAGTGGCATAAGAAATAGTCGTTACAGAAGTCCAGATGACGGCCATAATCTGTTGGGGCAGGTAACCTCATATGCAACACGACATTTAAATTTAAGCCTTCCCTTCATTGATTTTCTTGGGAACCAACACCTACATTTTGTTTAAGCATTTTCCATCAATTTTTCTATGACATTATATATGAATATTTTCTTTTAACATATCTGCACTTCATTGTTCACTTCGAAATAGCTCGTCCGCAATTCATATTTCATTTGAAGAACTTCACAGAATTGCATCTAAGCATTTCATTTTTGTGATTTGTTCTCCACTTACTTACATTTTTTGTGCATCTAGGCATGGATACTATGGAAAGAGGAACGACCCTTGGATTTTATGGATGTAAATTGTGACATAAAAGATATGTCAAGTGAACTAATCAAGTGCCTACAAATTGGTCTCTTATGTGTGCAAAAGTTCCCTGAAGATAGACCAACTATGCTGTCTGTGGTCTTCATGCTATCCAATGAATGTATGACACTTCCTGAGCCGAAGTTGCCAGGATTTTTCGTGGAAGAGTTTGGTGATTATAAGCAGGACCATTGTAGTAACAATTCTATGACTATTACACTTTTGGAAGCCCGGGATTAGCAACTTGTCATGGTATTATTCTTTAAAGTTTGTAGCTGTAAAATACAGAGATGCAACGTTCAATGTGCTTTAAAATGTCTAAAACCATTCTTCTTTCTTCCTTCCTTTCCAGTTCCTCTGTCAAGATTGTTAGAGAAAAGCTTGGATAGTTTGGTTCAATCTCATGGAAGCCTCACTTTGATGAAAAGAAAATCGTTTTCTCAAAAATAGATAACGCTTATGAAGATTGTTTTAGTTAGTAGGGACTGGTCTTATCTTCAATTGCTTTCTCCAGAAGTGTGTTTTTTGCTTTTTGTCAAGGAAGCATACTTCTCTGATAGCCATTTATGTTTGTTTGTTATATTTAGCGTGTTTCATTTGTTCTGAAAGGATTTGAAACTGAAGACTTCTTAGTTATTAGTCTTGAGACTTTGTGGAAGATCACATCAGATTTCATTGGGATTCTTCAAGGTTTCTTGAGATATTCAGCTCACACATTTGTTGAGATTTTTTAATATTTCAATGTTTGTTTATTACGTTTTTTTCCCAGAGGCCTGAAACATTTCTTGAGATATTTCAGCTGAAGCATTTGAAATGCCCATTCAAACACTTTTGAGCTCATTTGAATCTTTTTCTTTCCCAAAACATCTTTTACTAGCAATTTTGTTCAATTTACACGTTATTACACCTTATTTAACATGATATATTCTTGGCATCTCTCTCTCTCTCTCACACAGCAGGAGATCAAATCATTGGTTAGGGTTCTTCAAATTTAATTGCCTTTAGTTAATTCTCTTGTCAAAATTGATTCTTCCATCCAAGAGCTGCTTCTTTTCCTTCAATGGCAAGGTGGAATGTAGAATTAACTAAAAACCAGTAAGATTGGTTCAAAAATTTGAATCACAAATCAGATTAGCGTTTTATCTGACTCATATTTCTCTGTATTTATCCTTACTATTCTTTAAGAATAATAGGAAAATTGGATGGAGGTTAGATCAAACAGATGATTTATATATGTATCTTTATTTCTCTTCATGGCTTCTTTCTTCTCTTCTCTGTAGCATGAAGTTTACTTTCTCTGCATAAGAATTCTGGGAAAATAGGATAAAGGTGTTAGAATAAATCATGCTTATTTTCAATTACATCATGATAATCACAGCACAAGATATTCTACAAGTTACAGCGGAAAACTTTAATAAAAACCTCTCGCCATAGCTTTTCTTTGATCAGAAAGAGTTCACGAACACTGGGAATTGGGACTGCAAAACAGAATAATTCAGAAGAAAAGGTTGACAGGTAACTCTTCTGACTGACTGCAAAGCACATTGATGGCAACTGGTGTGAGAGCCGTCGCCAGTCAGGGAAGCTCAAAGAACAGTTAGGGTTTTTACTCGTACGCTCAATTCAGACGGCTGTAAACCTTATTTGTCTATTTCACCATCATAAATAAATATAAATAGCCTATTTACTTCTTACCCTAATCTTGTACTTGGGCCTAGATCTAACTGACGAGCCACACTCAGGATATTTTAATTAACCTAATTAATAACTAATAATTATATTATAATAATTAAAATATCTCACAAAAGTTTGATAATTATTAGTTACAAGGGTACCAAACAAAAACCACAAAACAAGGGGAAGAAAGAAATCATAATTGAGATCACTTAAAATCTACTTCATCAACATTCCAGCGTAACCATTTCCTCCACAGATATGAACAACTTGTAACATTCTTGTGTTAGTTTTTCTGCTGCACTTAATTTATAGCATGTTTAACAAAATTTAAGTGAAGATTTATTGTGGTATGAACTTTAAAATAAGGGAATTTGATTACAGTTTCTGGAACTGTCCCTGTATGTACGACGTATATGCTTGACTTGATGTGACTTCATCTTGTTCAAGTCAGCTGAAATTTTTTCTTATGATATATACTTGTATATTTAAAAGGGCATATACTGTGTTGAATCTAGATTTAAAACTTCCATGAAGATAAAAATGTGAGAATCCACTGTGTTGATTATCAAAATTTGGCAGCAATCAAGAAGCATAGTTGCCACAAGGTCAACATTGATAGCTTAAAGTGAAGATTCATACTTAACAAGTGGAAATTTTTACACCCCATTCATCTATAAATAGAGCAATGGAAGACACAAGGAAACACACAATCTTAGAGTTTAATTTTATGCATTGTATTGTTTCTTGCATATCCTCTTCCTATAAGGTTTAGGTAGGCCTCCTTTATAGATGGTATAGGTTACCACCTATATATAAGGTTTTACTTCTTATAAGGAATACTAGATTTTTCCATTTTTATACATCTTGTAGTTGTATCTTTATATTTTAGAATTTAGTAATTAAATTTTATGCAATGTTTATGAAATTTTCAATTTATTTTGGTTTTGTTTTTAATTTCATCATGAGCTAAAATTTTTATTTTCCTAAGATTATGATGTAACTTACTAATGATGAATTGAATCTTAACTTGTTAAATTTATTTTTAATTTTTCTTTCATGCTTAAGTTTTGATTATTGTCTTTAATGCTTTCAATTGATTGATCATCTTTTGAATGATTTTAATATGTATGTTGAGATCGGAAGGAGATAAATGTGTGTAGATTTTATAATTAAAACTATAACTTACATATGAAACAGGAATATATTCATATGTGTTGTGTAGTCTTAATGAATTTTATAAATCTTAATGCATAATTAATTATTTTAAATCATATAGGGATATATTGGATTAACAATTAATTATAGAATTGCTCGACCTTAGAAGAGGTTAGTAATTAAATTAGGAAAACTCAACTATCAATTATGTGAAATAAATTGGATTAGAATAAATATATGATTCAATCCAAAATTTGATAAGTGAACTTTAATTCCTAAAGTTTTTTCTCATAGTTGTTTTCATATCAATTGCATTTATATTTAATCATTTTTATTTTATAATCTCAAACACCAACTAACCAACTAATCATTTAACTAAATAAAACTAAGATTATCAATTTTAATAGTTAGTGATCATTTCTCATAGAAACGATGTTCTCCTCATTTTTATATCACTTATTTACCATATTATACACTTACACTTTTTAATAAATAATTTATAGAAGTAACATGGCCTCAATGGACAGGCCCTCCGCCCTTCATATCATTGCCTTCCTCGTATAATTCTTAACATCACATTAATCAACACAAAATGTACAAAAAGCAATAAACAAAATCATAATAAACTTATCAAGCTTAAATCTTCAGATCTTGGATTTGATAGCCCATAGGGAAGCGAAGGTATTGAGCTACTGGGAGAAGAGGAAGAATTAAAAGTTGGAGAAGAACATTCGGAATGCTTCCACGGTCAACTCTGCTTTTCTGGTTTTCAGATCCACCGTCTACTCCTCCAGCTACCTCCCTCCTTCGCATTCCCAGGCCAAATTCTTTGATTTCATGGAACATTCAAGGCCCTTCGGTGACTTGGACGAGTCTTCCCTCTAATCTCAGCATAATCTATAACGTTCTGGGTAGGAGAAGGAATGCACATTCCAGATGCTATGCACCACTCAAGGCTCGTGCACCGTTTCAGAGGATACGGCCAGATTTGTCATCGGCGAGGTTGAAGAACGATGGTGGAAGAAGAACCAACAAAGCCATAGTGGATGACTGACGGTGGAGGATGAAGAAGATGGCAGTTGCGGTGAGGAGTTGTCGAATGAAGAAAAAGGCGGGGTTTGGACGGTGGTGATCATTACAAAGGAGCAATAAAAGGCGGCGGTTTTGAGCAGTCATAGGTAACTGTGGCGACATCTTTTTAGTCAGATCTGAACAACATTGCGGCGGAGCGGGAGATCGGTGAAGGTGGGAGGTGAGACGGTCATACTAAGGAGCATCCATCTCAGATCTAAAAATCAAATGTGTTTTTTCTCTTTAATCTTGCATAAAAGATGAAGACAAAAGAATCAAGGGGGATGGTCGATGCTCAAGCAAGTTTTCTTCTCATCAAGGATGGTGGATGACGACAATTGTTTGCACGGCGGTGCTGAAGAGAAGCAACGTTCTAGTCTGCGAGAGAGAAGGGGCAGTGGGCCGGGGGAATTTTTTTTTCAAAAAAAAAAATTGCAGGGGTAACGTTAAGTGCCACGTGGCAAATGGCTGGCGTATTGAGGGCCATTTGAAGTGCCACATGTCAGTTACCAATCAAACTTAACGTTTTGATAACGTCTGGGTGACATTGCTCCTTAAAAAATTATCAGATACCCAGTGTTTCTAAATGAAAACTTCCCAAACAAATTTATTTCTTAAGTTATTAACTCTTTTTTAATTCATCATTTTTCTTTTCCTTTCTTCGCATGCCAAACATTTTGTAGTAGGAATTTTCTCTTTACCATTTTATTTTTTTCATTAAAATTAATTCTTCCAACCAAATGAACCCTTTACTTGCTCTCCTATCTATGAAAAGTTTATTAATTAGTCTCAAAATGTTATGAACCTTAATTGAAAATGTAACCATGCCTCATCCTTATTTAACAAGGCAAATTTTTAAGCCATTTATAATTTTGAATCTGCATGCTTCTGAGTAGAAAAATGGACGAGGAAATAAGAGTAAGAAGGAAAAAAAAGAAGAAGAAATTAAACTCTCATTTCAAATTTTTCCATCAATATTTTTACTCTCTCTTAAATTACTTTATTTTTTAATTTTAGAAACATTTTTAAAATTTTAAATTATTGTATAAAAAATTTTAGAATTGAAAATTTGAATTGATTAAAGTAATTATAATTGATATTAAGATTACAATTTTTAAATCAATCATTTTTATTTCCACCCGTTTTATCCTACTAAGCGGAGTGTTAGGATAGAAAATTATATTTCCTACTAAAAGGCTGTTGATTGAAAGGGTAAGTGGCCCCACTTTATAAGGAAGACACAAGTTCGAATTCCAAGACGTTCACTTGTTGGAAGAGGTAAAAATTATATTACTGTTTACTACCTATGGTCCTAATTATAAAATAAAGTTAATCTTTTTTGGAGAAATTAAGGAAGTTAAATAAGTTACTTAATCATATCATATGTTATGTATTCTTAAACTATATATCAGTTTATTAGTCAAATTTATTAGTTTGAAAAAAAAAAAATACTCTAAAATAATTTAATTAGTTTTTTTAATCTCTCCAAAAAAATCAACTTAATTTATCTTATATTTATGACCAGATAGAGGATTTTATCTTTATTAACAGTTGCTGATTTGTGTGGCCGCCGTATGGTGGTTCATGTTTGATGAAAATTTGGGGTCATGATTGGTAATAGTTCCTTTTTTGTTATTGATCGGGAGCAGGAGGGAAGGCAGGGGGAAAGTCCTTGTTGACGTTTACTATGCCATAGGGCTTGTTTGGTATGAGGGAAGGCAGGGGGAAAGTGGGCGTAAGGAAAAAATTTTTAAGTTGAATTTTAAAAAAATTAAAGAAGTGGAGTTAAAAATTTTTAATTAATTTTTTTTATTCTTTTATCTTATATATTCTCTTTATTAAAATTTTATTATCCCACTTCTTCAATCTTTTAAAATTCAACTTATAAAAATTTTTCTTCTTCCAAATCCCTCACACCAAACAGACCCTTAGGGTGTGTAAGTAGTTGGGAGTTTTTGTGTGGATATGTATGTATTAAACTTATTATGTCAAATATGGAGATGTCGATCATTCAACAAGGATTGTTATATCATACTGAAGAACATAGAATCACAATGTATTGTTTGAAGTGAATTACTGAATTTTATTTCAGGGTTAATCTAAATTGGTATATTCTCTGCTTTCGCTTCTGCTGATATGGTAAGCTCCGCCAGGCCACTGACTTGTTTTGCCGCCATCGATCCCTTTTGAGACAATGGGAACAATGGGGCCAACCCAAAATAGTTGTGACTTGCAAGAATCAACAAGAAATGTAAGCAGGTTTTTCTATTGCTTGTACTTTATGGTCAGTTTCCAGTCTAATACATGGATTCATCCCATCACTTTACTTACAAAACAGGAATAGGCTGAATGAAGAATGAGACACCAAAATCCGAAGCACACAGCACAAAAATTAGTTTTATACATACTGCTGTGAGACTACAAGTACTCATATCAACTAAACTCTGCGTATAATTGAGGAAATGAAATAAAACGATCTTGGGAAAGTGAGGTATTCTAGGATTTAATTGTGTCTAGATGAATTTGGTGTTTCGTAATTGTTCTTTGCAAGAGCCAAATTAAGGGCTGTTTTCCTGATGATTTTTACTGTTTCAGGTTAAGGCAGAGTCGAAGACTGTTCTTGCAGTTGGACCTGGTAAGCTTGTAATTTGATGCTTGTGTTTAGTTTTCAGAAACTGAATATGGGGTGTATTGGATCTGATACTAATCATGTGAAGGTGAAATTGGAAAAGGTCCCAAAGCGTATATAGATTCGGTGACTGGGAAGTTGGCCCTGCTTTGACAAATACTGATAATTAACAACCACTTTAGCCTCCAAATTCATACTGTGATGGTCCGAATTGCTTAGAACTTGGAAGTCATTTGCTGGTTAAGGTGGTTCACTTTGCTGGCAGAAGAACTCAATAGAAGTGGCCTAAACTTTTGTCTTTCTGGTTCACTGTCTGGCACGGAACAAACGCCCACCCAATTCTCTTGCTAGGATTTGATTAATTGAATGCCAATTTCTTTCTGTGCCTCTGATTGTATGAATTTGAATCACTTGTAGTTATATCAATGGCCAAACTTGTTACGACTGAGATTAACTACACGCAGTTCGTGTCCATGCTCGGCACGACAACAATGTCTTTTTTGGCCTCCAAGAGAAACAAATAGAAGACCTCTTTTTTCTTTCCTCTTGCTTTACTGCCATTTTCTTACAAGACAGATAGTACTCGCCTCAATAGAAACTGAGAACATTAATTCATAAAAAGGAACATTATTTGTCAATTAAAATTGAGGAACGAGTCACTATTACACTTACAATTTTTTATGACTTTGCACCTGGGATATTTCATAAAAAAATAATATGCAAAAAATTTTATAAAACACTCAATCTTATAAAATCATATGAAAAAAGTAATCATTAATTTACTGAACTATCATTAATGATTTGGTGATGTATGCACCATGCTAATTTTGTTGTTTTGTTGTTTGAGTTAAGGTGCAAAACTACTCATAAACTTTTTTCAAAAATGCATCCACCACCATAAATTTTTTTTAGGTGTAAAAATACACATGAGCTTATCAAAATGGGGTAAAAATGCCCACACTGTTAATTGGTACAAACGTCCATTTTGTAGGACCCATATTATTATTTTTTGAGGTATTTTTGCACTTAAAAAAATAATAAGTGGGTCCCACAAAATGAACGTTTGTACCAATTAACGGTGTGGGCATTTTTAACCCATTTTGATAACTTCATGAGTATTTTTACACTTAAAAAAAATATATGATGGTGGATGCACTTTTGAAAAAAGTTCATTAATATTTTTGGATCTTAACCCTTGTTTTTTTGCCAACGTATGCACAATTCTATTTATTGCAGCCTATTTAATTAAATCGTTGGCATGGCAGAAAAAGTGGTAGAAGTGTGGAACGATTACAAAACTTCAAATAAAAAGTTTTGATGAATATTTGAAAAAAAAAAATTGATGTCAATATATCATCAACGTCAATAATAAAATCTATGAAAAATTATATAAATTAAATTAAAAAATTTGGACAAAAAATTGTAATAAAAAATAATAGAGAAAAATAAGGGCAAGGGGTCAAGCAAACTAATAATAATAATATGAAGGCAAAAAAAAAAAAAAAAACTAATAATAATAATAATACTTAAAAAATACCCAAACCTTAGTAAAACCCTATCTACCGTCCCTGGATTCTATTGCCGCAAGTTCTCTATGTAAAAGCTCTAATGCTCTGAAATTTTGGCGCTGTTGTTCAAATGGCCTCTCGTTGTAGATCTCTGTTGCAACCAGCAATCTGTCATTAGATCTTCGATTTCAAAACCATCAAGCAAGCCCAAGTCCTCAGCTTTCCTCCAACACACTCATTCGCCTGCTACATTACTGAGGCAAGTATATCTTCTCATTTCAGCGCTTTCCCATCATAAATTGATTTTCTGCTGGTTGCATTCCTCGTTGTGATTTTAAAGAATTTCTGATTTCGAATAGCAGGGCGGTTCCTCATCTTGGTTGCGTGCAGTCCTTGCTTCCCCTCCACTTAGCAGTCTCCTCAGCTCGCCTCACCTTGTGCCTTGGTATAGATTGAAGGAACTCCAGGTCGTTGACTCGGGGTATGCTCTGCAGTGCCAACCCCGAAGTGTAAGCACCTTTTACTCTACTTAAGTGTTATACTTCAGACTTGATTGTTAGTAAATTCTTCTATTTTCTCCATCAGTTCTTGTCCATTCTGAAATGCATAACTTGAGCTTAATCCCTCCTTGGTATTAAGAAGAGCTTATAGTTTTTCAGAATTGTCTCATGAGTTACTGTCTATGATCATTTTGCGTAGGAATTATGTTATTGAATATCCGTCATTCCTGTAATGCATAGAGGTGCTTTTGATGTTATTCTCACTTAATCTAGTCACGCATTTGTATGCTCCGAAAGTTTTAGAAAAGCAGAAGACATGGAGGAGGAGGAGATCAAAACTTGAGCTAACTAATTACACTCCCTCCTTTGCAACAATTTCCCTTCTCCGAAAAGCTCCCCCTCCACGGATTCCATCTCTCTCCTCCGTGCCTCTCTTTCTTCATTAAAGCTCATTAACGTGATGGTAGTGAAAGGAAAATCGGAACAATTTCCAAAGAGAGTTCCATAAGCGTCAATGCTGCTTGCAAAATTAGAACCAGAGATATGGTCAAGAATAGAGCTTTGATCCACCACACCTACAGACTTCATATCTGCAGCATCAGTCGCAAGCTTGGCTGCAACCGAGTTTGAATTGTGCTCCTCCTCATGGAACCATCCAACTTCATTCCTTAGTATTGTTGCTTCACTTTATGACTAAATATTATAATAGAACAAGATTTTGCAGTAAACAAGAAACAACTCCCCCCGTGTGTTGCGTGAGAACATCATCTTCAATACTTAAAACACAAACAAGCCTTGCATGCATTCACTTCCACTGCATTCATAAACCATGTATATGCTCCAAAGAAGATATCTACACATACAATACTTCAGGCACAAACCACGCATTCCATTGCATTCATAAACCATCATACAACAATCTTCCATATATCAGTACTATCATCAATATCTTTGATCATGGAACACTTCCTTCCTTCCATTGACCTCAACGAATCAACTCACTAAATGAACATACACCAAACTGCTCAATATTGAGAAAACCTAAAGTCAAATCTGACTTATATAGAAGAACTCAATCCACAGCATGCATCCACTTGATCACACACACATTATTCGGATCTTCCATTTAGTCATTAGACATTAGGCATTAGGTAGTAGGAATTTAAAAGAGAGTATTTCCTAAGATACTACATGGTCATAAAGATATTATGACCATTAGGCATTACAATTAGGGATTAGGCATTATTCAATAGGCATTATTCAACCCTCCTCACTGGTGCATTCAACGGCCTTCGTTAAACATGTCTAAACCACCACAAACGAATTTCTACCATTTTTCCTTCAATAGAGGCTACTCCAACTTGTTCACGTATATGATTATTACGAATCTTATCTTTTCTTGTATGACCACACATCCATCTCAACATCCTCATCTCGACCACCCTCATTTGATGCTCATGTAATCTCTTTAAAGCCCAACACTCACTACCATAAAGCATTGTTGGTCTTATAGCAGTGCGGTAGAATTTCCCTTTTGCTTTATTAGGTACTTTGCGATCACAAATAACTCTAGTAGCTTTTCTCTATTTATATCATCCAACTTGAATTCTGTGATTGACATCTCTATCAATTTCACCATCTTGTTGTATAATTGATCCCAAATACTAAAATTTTGTCACTTGCAGAATGACTTGCTCCCCCAATTTAACTTCCACTTCATTTCGATCTTGTTTTTTATCATACTTACAATATAGATATTCAGTTTTGCTCCTACTCAGACATAAACCCTTCACTTCCAAAATCCGTCTCCATATCTTGAGTTTAGAATTAATTTCTTCCCTGGATTTAGCCAACAGAACTATATTATCCGTAAAAAGCATGCATTTAGAGATCTCCTCTCTTATAGGCTTAGTTAGAACATCTATCACTAGGTTAAACAAATAAGGGTTCAAAGCTGATCCCTGATGTAGGCCAATATTATAGAAAAGTCCTTTGTTACACCTCCAAGCATTCTAACATTGGTTGTAACGCACTCATACATGTCCTGAATGACTTTGATATATGCAAACTGCACCCACTTCTTTTCCAAGGTTTTCCAGAGTATATATCTTGGCACACGATCATCTGCTTTTTCCAAATCAATGAAAACCATATGCAAATCTCTTCCCTTGCTCCTATACTTTTCTATAAACCCCTTTAATAAATAAATTGTTTCTATTGTAGACCTTCCTGGCATGAATCCAAATTGATTTTCAGCAATTTTAGTCTCCAACCTCAACCTGTATTCAATCACCTTTTCTCATAATTTCATTGTATGACTTATAAGCTTAATTCCTCTATAGTTTGCACAATGTTGAATATCCCCTTTATTCTTATAAATAGAAATCAAAATACTTTTCCTCCACTCATTCGGCATTTTCTTGAATTATAAAATCTCATTAAAGAATTTTGTGAGCCATAAAACACCCTCTTCACCCAAACATTTCCAAACTTCAATAGGAATTCCATAAGGCCCAACAGCTTTACCATTTTCCATTTTCTTAAGAGCGTCCCTAACCTCGCCAACTCAAATCCTACGGTAAAGGGACAAATTGAGATGACCTTCTCGAGTTGTCAAATCTTCGCAATCACAAGGCCCTCCCTCTCCATCATTGAACAACTTATAAAAGTAGGCTTCCCACCTATTAATATCTCCATCAGTAACCAAAACTTTGCCTTCTTCATCCTTTATACACCTCACTTGGTCCAAGTCTCTTGATTTTCTTTCCTTGTTCTTTGCAATGTTGTAAATCTTACGCTCTCCGCCTTTGTTCCTAACTCCTTATAAAAATCCTCATATGCTCTATTACGAGCTTCACCCACTGCCTTCTTAGTCTCCTTTTTATCCAAACGATATCTTTTCCAAGTTGTGCTCAGAGACATTACAAACAATTACAAACTCCACTGAGATTTCAGGGATTGCAATACCTTGAAAATGGCTTATTCATAAAAAATGATCACCCTTCATTGAATCTACTTCATATCTGCAGCATCCGTCGCAAGCTTGGCTGCAACCAAGCTTGAGTTGTGCTCCTCCTCATTGAACCATCCAACTCCATTCCTTAGTATTGTTGCATCACTTTATGCCTAAATATTAGAACTAGAACAAGATTTTGTAGTAAACTAGTCAAATAAGACTAAACATTAGAGTATTAAACTATACTCCGGCAAGCATCATTCTTCGAACGGAACTCTAGTGGTGAGATTTTCCCCATGATACTGAAAAAGTAATGTTGTATCAAATAGGCACCCACAGCATAAAGGCCAGCTCCGATGTATATGAAAACAAGTGGCTCAACCGGGACGAACGAGTCCAGTGAGTTCATGGGTTGGAGAAATCTCTGTTTCCAACCATTTCTTGAAATCTAATCAGTGGAGCACATGTCCCTGCCTTGGAAATCAGCTCTTCGTGCGTCCCTGTCTCAACTACTTGTCTTTGTTGTATAACATCAATGGAGTCTATGTTTCTTATGGTGGAAAGACGGTGGGCAACAACCACAGTCGTACGTCCGACCATAAGCCGGTCTAGTGCTTCTTGAACAATACTTTTAGAACCTGCATCAAGAGCATTAGTAGCTTTGTGTGTGTTTGGATTAGATTTTGAGAATAGCTATTACGATTTACAAGGTAAATATATAAGAGTTTTATCTCGACTTGCGGAAAATAACTTCTGAAACCACGGTTTAGATATTTCACAAATTCATCTTAAAATGGTGCAGCAAAGGTGGAGGGAGGGAGAGGTTTTTGGAAAAGGGGAACTAGTGTATAGGAGAGAGTGTAATTAGTTTGTTAAAAAGATTAAAATAATATGGATGGATACTCAAACGGAAAATTATGTAATTCTAAAATTTTATTTTAGGTTACATAACATGATTCAGAATTTATTGAGTTTAATAATTTAAATTTAAATTTAAATAATTCAGCTGTCTTTTTATAAATATTTTTTTCCTAAAAATTAATGTCATAAAAGTAGCGTAAGTTAAGATTAAGAGATATTTTGCCGCTAAATTATTTTGTGAGAAGTACTAGGTAATTCAAAATAAATTGTTAAAAGATTTATTTCCAGCTGTTGTTGAATAAGTTTCCTAATATCTATAATTAGAAAATTGACTGGGGTATTTTTTTTAAACAAATTACTAACATATTATAAATTATTGTACTATTTCTCTTTTCAAATCATAGATTTAATTTTGGGGGAAAAAACAAGAAAATATCACTTGAATTTCAAAATCTAAAATCTATTTTATTTCCTATGAAACAAAAGTATAGATATTAACTATAAAAGCATAATAATGAACAACTTATTTTAGTAAGAAAACACGATTTGAGATTTTAAAGTTAAAACGGTATTTTTTTAGGCTAAAATATAATTTTTGTCCTTTAAGTTTTTTGTAAGATATACTTTTGATTATTTAATTTTATAAAGTATACTCTTGGTTCTATAATTCTAATATTGTCAATGTTGCTAATGAAAAATGTTGACATAGTAAATTCAAGTTATAATTGTGCAACTAATAAAGCATATTTAAGTTTTAATTTTTTAATATAATATATTTATATTATCAAATTAAAATAAATCAACAAATTCCTACAAATGAAATTGAGGTTTTACTCCAGGGGCCATCCCTATACGGTCTAGCCGGTCATTTTTACTAGTTCTAACTTCATTAAATTTTTAGATATTTTTTAATTTATACATATTTTAAATTTAAGATTAATAAAATTTAATTACAAAATCATCACTAAAGTTTACAAAGCCATCATTTGAATTTATTGGGTTAGTGTTTTCCGTTAATAATATTAGCAGTGTTAAAATTATAGGACTAAAAATATATTTTATAAAGTTAACTAAAAGATTAAAAATATACCTCATATAAACTCAAAGAATTTCTTTTTTTTACCAACATAAACTTAAAGAATTAAAAATACACTTTACTCCACTTAATTTTAACCTTTTAACTGTTTGCCAAAAAAAATGTTTATTCACAATCACAAGTGACTGTCCACGCACTCACAGACGCGGCGGTGAATGGCCATGTCCCAGATCCTTTTTGCCAGCGCTATTCTGCTTTTCCGGTGACGGGGAGCTCTGTTTTCTTTTCAAATTTGGATGGTTGTTATTCTTCGAATTGGTATTTCTTTAAGTAATTTCTAAATTCACATTTCTTAACACATGAAAGGTGTAAAGAAGACAATTCAGCTTGACTTTGCAGAAAGAGATAACAATTGACTTCTCCCTAAAAGATCTCAACACTCATTAACTTATATTTTAATCCTATTTATAAGTCTTTTTAAACAAAAAAAAAAATTTGTCTTATTTATAAATCCAATTTCAAGCAGTAAATATATTTTGTATTTTTTTACCTTCTATTAATTACAATAAACAAAATGAACCTATTCATGTTGACATTTATAACCAATCATAGATAAAGGCGAAATTGGAAATTTAGCCAGTAGTTAATGAGTTAACTAACTCTCCTTAATATGTAAGAATTAGTTAAAAAGAATTTATAAATAGCACGAGTGATATTGGTTTTTTTTTGGGACAGGAGTCATTAATTTATTCAATCAAATAGTTGACCAAAAAAACAAACTTATTCAATAACATAAACTTCTAGAAATAAATAGCCCTCACACCTCCATTGTTGACTTTTCTGTTGTTAAATTCAAACAAAATCGGCTTAGCCTGGGAAACAGTCAGTCAAAGGGTTTGAAGTTTTTTAATTAGTGGCCCTCTCTTTCTTCGCCTACCTGTTTGCAGGAATAATATCTTAATCAAGTTTCTCTTGTATTGAACTCTTATTTTACCTTCGTCTTCTTTTCCTTTTTCTTGGTTGCATCTGAGGATATAAAACACTGGCACTGCTTTGTGGCCTTGAAATTCACCATTTTGTGGGAGAAATAAGACGGTACATATGCATAATCTTCTGATCTTTGCTTTCAGTTTTACTAATCTATTTTTCCTTCATAAAACTTCATCTGCAGCAGATATCTTAACTCCAAAACAATCTCTTATAGATGGACAGGAGCTAACTTCTGCTGGACAAATTTTTGTTCTTGGATTTTTCAGTCCTGGAACCTCCAAAAGTCGATATGTAGGAATATGGTACAAAAATATTACGCCCCAAACTGTTGTTTGGGTTGCTAACAGAGAGAACCCATTGAATGACTCAACTGGGAAATTTATCGTTGCTGCTGATGGAAATCTTGTTCTCTCGGATGGAGAAGAAAACATTGTCTGGTCTTTGGCTTCTTCAAGAGCATTTGAAGATCCAAAAGCAAGGCTGCTAGATTCTGGAAATTTTGTTTTGATTAATGGTAAAGGTGATCCTGGTAGTTACATATGGCAAAGCTTTGATCACCCTACTGATACTCTGTTACCAGGCATGAGGTTTGGTTGGGATAAGAATTCAGGCCTCAACAGGTACCTGACTTACTTGGATTGTGCCATCCAAAAGCTGCTTCATATTTCTATTAATTCTGAATAGGGGATGTAGTTGCTACAACAAGAACAATACGATTGTTTCAGAGATTGAGGCAAAGAGCAGATAATTGTCTCTGTTCAGTGATGTTTCTCATTAGTCCTTCCATCCTTTTGAAGAATAAGAGGAACATAACATCGCTTTTAGGATAACTAAACTTTATAGATTACCATAGTTACTCAAAAATGTATATATATTTATATATTCAAAATTGTGTAATGCTAATTAAATCGCTGGCCAAAAAGAAAAGAAGAAGAAGAAAAAGAAGCTAATCTGATCCTTTTTTCCCATTTGGAAAATCTGTCATGTTTTTAATGCCAAACAGTCAATTAATTTTAAAAAGGTTTGTCAAGGCGAATTGTGAAATGTTCAAACATGGTATGCAATTACGATAGTCTTACAGGGAACTGCTTCTCCAAATTGTAGGGCACAGAAACCATAGTGAAGAGCAAGCATTGCCTCTTTTTGATATGCTCACTATTCTGGCTGCAACTAACAATTTCTCTAAGGAGAACCATGTTGGAGAAGGTGGTTTTGGCCCTGTGTACAAGGTGATTCTTCTTAAAAATGCACTAACTGATATTTTCTTAACATTGTAAATCTTACTTATGTACATTAAATCTTAGGGTAAGATGTCAGATGGACAAGAAATAGCTGTGAAAAGGCTATCAAGAACCTCAAAACAGGGGATCCAAGAGTTTATGAATGAAGTTGGATTGGTTGCCAAATTCCAACACCGAAATCTTGTCAGGGTTTTGGGTGGTTGTGTTCAAGGAGATGAAAGAATGTTGGTCTATGAATACATGCCTAATGGAAGTTTGGACCATTTTATTTTTGGTAAGACAACCTCTGCAAAATACTATGTTTTCTTTTAATTTAAATAACTTTCTCTGTAACAGTTTATTGAGCTTTGACTGACTGTGCATAGATCCTAGAGGACGAAATCTTTTGAATTGGAGGAAGAGGTATGAAATCATTGTGGGGATTGCTCGAGGACTGCTATATCTTCATCAAGATTCTAGATTAACCATCATCCATAGGGACTTGAAAACAAGTAACATTCTATTAGACGATGACTTGCTACCCAAAATTTCTGATTTTGGTTTAGCTCATATCTTTGAAGGAGATCTTTCATCAGTAAAAGCAAAAACTATTGTTGGGACATAGTAAGTTGTATGATGTTTTTCTAATAATTTTTCCATAATAGAGGCTAATAAAATGCCTTAGTAATGGAATAGAAAAACTAATGTCGTGTTGTGTTTGATAATGTGTAGTGGTTATATATCACTTGAATACGCAGTACATGGGCTCTTTTCTCCCAAATCTGACGTATTTAGCTTTGGGGTTATAGTGTTAGAGATATTGAGTGGCATAAAAAATAGTTGTTACAGAAGTCCAGATGACAGCCATAATCTGTTGGGGCAGGTAACCTCATATGCAACACGGCATTTAAGTTTAAGCCTTCCCTTGATTGATTTTCTTGGGAACCAACACCTACATTTGGTTTAAGCATTTTCCATCAATTTTTATATGACATTATATTTGAATATTTTCTTTTAACTTATCTGCACTTCGTTGTTCACTTCGAAGAGCTCCTCCACAATTCATATTTCTTTTGAAGAACTTCACAGAATTGCATCAAAGCATTTCATTTTTGTGATTTGTTCTTCACTTACTTACATTTTTTGTGCATCTAGGCATGGATACTATGGAAAGAGGAACGACCCTTGGATTTTATGGATGTAAATTGTGACATAAAAGATATGTCAAGTGAACTAATCAAGTGCCTCCAAATTGGTCTCTTATGTGTGCAAAAGTTCCCTGAAGATAGACCAACTATGCTGTCTGTGGTCTTCATGCTATCCAATGAATGTATGACACTTCCTGAGCCGAAGTTGCCGGGATTTTTCGTGGAAGAGTTTGGTGATTCTAAGCAGGACCAGTGTAGTAACAATTCTATGTCTATTACACTTTTGGAAGCCCGGGATTAGCAACTTGTCATGGTATTATTCTTTAAAGTTTGTAGCTGTAAAATACAGAAATGCAAGGTTCAATGTGCTTTTAAATGTCTCAAACCGTTCTTCTTTCTTCCTTTCCAGTTCCTCTGTCAAGATGGTTAGAGAAAAGCTTGGATAGTTTTGTTTAATCTCATGGATGCCTCACTTTGATAAAAAGAAAAACGTTTTCTCAAAATGTTATCTTCAATTACTTTCTTCGGAAGTGTGTTCTTTGCTTTTGGTTAAGGAAGCATATTTCTCTGATAGCCATTTATGTTTGTTTGTTATATTTAGCGTGTTTCATTAGTTCTGAAAGGGTTTGAAACTGAAGACTTCTTAGTAATGTCTTGAGACTTTGTGGAAGATCACATCAGATTTCATTATGATTCTTCAAGGTTTCTTGAGATATTCAGCTGACACATTTGTTGAGATTTTTTAATATTTCAATGTTTGTTTATTACGTTTTTTCCTATAGGCCTGAAACATTTCTTGAGATATTTCAGCTGAAGCATTTGAAATGCCCATTCAAACACTTTTGAGCTCATTTGAATGTTTTTCATCCCCAAAACATCTTTTACTAGCAATTTTGTTCAATTTACACGTTATTACACCTTATTTAAGATTATATATTCTTGCATCTCTCTCTCTCTCTCTCACACAGCAGGAGATCAAATCATTGGTTCGGGTTCTTCAAATTTAATTGCCTTAAGTTAATTCTCTTGTCAAAATTGATTCTTCCATCCAAGAGCTGCTTCTTTTCCTTCAATGGCAAGGTGGAATGTAGAATCAACTAAAAACCAGTAAGATTGGTTCAAAAATTTGAACCACAAATCAGATTATCGTTTTATCTGACTCATATTTCTCTGTATTTATCCTTTCTATTCTTTAAGAATAACAGGAAAATTGGATGGAGGTTAGATGAACAGATGATTTTTATATGTATCTTTATTTCTCTTCATGACTTCTTTCTTCTCTTCTCTGTAGCATGAATTTTACTTTCTCTGCATAAAAATACTGGGAAAATAGGAAGAAGGGTGATAATTACTAGTTACAAGGGTACCAAACAAAAACCACAAAACAAGGGAAAGAAAAAAATCATAATTGAGATCACTTAAGATCTACTTTATCCACATTCCAGAGTAATCATTTTCTCCAGAGATATGAACAACTTGTAACATTCTTGTATTAGTTTTTCTGCTGCACTTAATTTTATAATAACATGTTTAACGAAATTTAAGTGCAGATTTATTGTGGTAAGAACTTTAAAATTAGGGAATTTGATTACAGTTTCTGGAACAGTCCCTGTATGTACGATGTATTTGCTTGACTTGAAGTGACTTCATCTTGTTCCAGTCAGCTGAAATTTTTTCTTATGATATATGCTTGTATATTTAAAAGGGCATATACTCAGGATTTTCCACAAAGCTATATGATTTTGATTTTTTTTCCTTGTTAATAAGTACTACTCTCCCTAGTACTAAATATAGAAGCTAGTTGTGGGGCTTGCTTTAATTATAGATATAATACCTCAATTCATTTTATCTCCCAAATTTATAATTCATTTTCTCCAAATTATCCTTATTTATTACACTTATTAAGTGATTTCTATCAAAAGAGTTGTTGCTAATGCAAGTGATTAAAAAAGGAATGTTTTAGAAAAATCAACACCAATGTTTTAGCGGTGTTAATCCTTAGCTCACCACTAGTATTTTCACCTTATCATTAGTACCTTAATCTTGCCCTTTAGTTTACTTCCCTTTTCAATCAAAACCTCCTCACGCGGTCATATTCACCTTTTCAAAATGTAGTTTTCATATTTGTATATCAAATATCAACTCTATCGAACTCATTTTCGTTAAATAAGAATATTTCCCCTTATCACTATAAAGTTGGGGTAGGGGAGAGCCATATTTCATATTTTATGAAAAAGTAAATGATAGAATTAATATTCAAAAATATAGTTAGATACATGTGTTAAATATAATTGCTGCATATTAAATTGATTACATTTGAAATTTTTGGGCTGGCTGTTGAATTTATTTCGCATCAAACTTCCATTTGTTCAAAAGGGGTTTTAGGGGACAACCAAAGCGCGCGCGCGCACGCGCGCGCACACACACACACATTTTTAAGACCGGCTATGACAATAACTGATCCAAGAAATGGACATTTTTTTTAATATAAGTGTCAACTTTTTTAGACTGGTTGATTCTATCCTAGACTTTAATCTGATCTAAGACACTTATTTTAACTAGTGTAAAAGAAACTAGTGATAAATCATAAAAATTTAAAAGAATTCAACTAGAAAGTATAGAAAAATGTATTTAATCCAATAAAAAACCAATCAAACTTTATAAATCATAACCCTTTAATTCAAGCATCATAAAGTACAAAGATGAAGAAGATATTAGGGTAAGGCAGAGCCATGTTTCATTTTTGAGGTTTGAAAGAATTAAAATGCATAAATATGGTAACCTAGCACCCAGTCTATGGTTACCTGCATTCAATTGAAGAGAAGCTCGCAATATAAATAATGCATCAACAGCATGCAGATGTCGGGCCTAAAATTGCATCCACTAAAGCCAACACTAAAAAATCATCTAACTCCCTTGAAGGTAGGGGAAAATGCAAGTAAAAAGAGTAAACCTTGAAAAAATAAATACAAAATTAAGATTCAATAATTATCTAATAATATAGGATTTAGATTCATTATTATTATTTATAATTATTTTTTATATCAATTGCATTTGTATTTTTAGGGTTGTCTATAGAATTTATATTGCATGATATAGCTTTTAGATATAATAATATTCAACAGACCAACAGGACTTTTGTGAAACAAAATAAAATATATATTTTTTAAAAAAAACTTGCCCGCTTTTTAGACTGGGTATGGAATTACTTGGTCTAAAGAGTTGGCATCTTTTTATTATAAATCGAATCTTTTTAAGATCAGTTGTTTAAACAACTAATCTGAAAAATTAACTTTTAAGACTGATTGTAAATTCAATTTTAATAAGGATAGACTTTTTAAGCTGAGTGATACAAGACCAGATATAAACCAGGTCTAAAAAGTCAATTTCAACTAGTCTAAAAGCCCTTTTTTTCCAGTAGTATAACTAACTTCCTTAATATAATTAAATTAGGTAAATATGTTGTATATTAAATATCAGAGGGAGTATGTCTTTATCACTACTACAAAAAGTACTTTTTATGTCCATTATTAACATCTTTTTTTAAGAAAAATGGATGTCAAAATGTAGGAGGTAGATAAAATGTCTAAGAGAAGAAATTGATTGGAATGTTGTTGAAATTGCTAGATAGATATGCTTTAAGAAGAATAAAATTGACTTGGAAATTGTTTTATGTTGGTTATAAGTTCAATTTAGATAAGAATTTTAACTTAAGAGGCCTTATGAATGCTTAAGCATGTATCTTTGTTAGGAATTATTATGGAGAGTTTGTAAAGAAAAAAATTGTTAGATGAATTAAAGTTGCTCAAGCTTCATGTATAAATTGAAAGAAAGGGTCAAGATTGTTTGTGTGTGTGTGTGTGTGTGTGTGTGGTGGCGGCGGCGGTGGTTAAGTCATGGTTGTTGAATTGAACTTTGAAGCACGTTGAAAAATAAGGACAAAGTAGAGAGTGCTCTCTCAAGAGTTTAGGGAATGAACTTTAAAGTTAAAGTTCCTTCTATTTTAAATTGTTGTACAAGCTAAGATGGGATTGATATGAAGAATTTGTATTGAATGAGAAACTAGAAATGTTATGCAAATTTTTAATTGATGGATTTGTTTGAATATTAAAAGAAGAAGAAGTGGATAATTTGGAAGCCGATAAATTGAAGAAAGAGTTATAAATATAATATTGAAGGTGAGTGAATAATGTATTCTTTCATTGATGTAGTGGGTTTGAATTTGATTGATTGGCTTTGTTGAAGGGTAAGTATTTTAATTTTGTTTATTTAAAATATATTCAGTTTGTTAAGAATTATCATGTTATCTAACATTCTAACTTCATTTTAATATATATATGTTCTTACAGTTATCATTAAAGTCTGTGTATTGTTTCTCCCATCATAAACGTCATATATTGGTTTGATTCCTTAGGTTATAGGTCAAACGAAGAGATGAAATCCATCTTCAATACATAAGTTAATTTGTTTTGTAAATCTTTGATTCTTGACTTAAATAATTGTTTTTATGTCTTTTGGTTTTCATTTTAATGATTGGGCACTCAAAACATATATTACCGGGCAGGACACGTGAAGGTAAAAATAGAGATGCGAAGTGGTTTTATTCGAGAGTAAGTAGTTTGAATTTAAGTTTTTTCATTGAAAGTTGCTTTATACATGCCTTTATTCATTTTAACTATTTGTTTTTGATTTATAGTGTCCTCGACAACCAAGAAGAATTGAGTGTGGATACTATATTATACTTTATATGTATAATATCATTCAAAGTGGAGTTACTACAGATTTTGAACAGGTAATCATTTCTTCATTCTCAAATAACAATATTTTTTGTGTTGTAATTAAATTGTTAAGCAATTGATTTACTTGATTGATTTATCTTAGCTTATTTTCCAATCTGCATATTTTTGATAATGACGACACCTACTTAGACAAAGATATTAATTTGATATGAAATCTTTTGACTGGACATCTTCTTCAACACATAGATAAGTAAAATTTATTTTGATAAATAGTTTATTTTAGATAGTATTCGTGTAGACAAGTTTTGGACACTTTGTGATGATTATTGTACATAGTAGTAGTTAACACTTTTGATTAGCTAGTGCTAGATGTTTTTGTACTATTTGTAAGGACAATTTGATTTATGAAGAAGTGTTGGATGATGTTTTTGTATAAGGATAAATTGTTGGGCAATGAAAAACATAAAGCAATTTTTTTAAAAAAAATAAGAAACCTTCCAGCATCCGTTGTTGAAAAATAGACTCTGTAAGAACACAACTTACGGCGTCCCTTTTTTAACAGATATTATTCCTAGATTTTCCTACTTTGCTCATATAGGCATCTCTCTGGAAAGAGACGTAAAAATGATCTAAAAATGGATGTTAAAATTGCTTTTTTGTAATAAGTGTCTCTTGTTAGTTAGTTTGTTTTTGTTGGCTCATTACTCCGATTTGGATGGGATACTACAAGGTTGGAGGTTGGATATCTCTGACTTCTAAGTCAATTCCTTTTGCAATTGGATTTTTTATCCAGTTGCAAAGTCTTTATCCTAGGAGATATTATCTCTTATCCTTAATACATAATCTATTTTGGGAGTTGATCTAACTCATTTTTTATATTTGTCAAAAGTAAATTATTAAAGTAGTAGACAAAGATTATACAAAAAAAAAAAGTAGTTGACAAAAAAAAGCATTGACCCCAGTATTTGTTTTCGTTCAGTTGGGCCTCATGATTGGTATGTGTTTTCCATTGTGCTGTTCGTACGTTGGGTGTGGGTTGGGTCTACTGTAATTTTTCTGTTGCAATGAGGCCCAACTTTATGTTGTATTATTTATGTTGAATAATAATATAATATTTGATCTTTTCTTCATAAGAAAACACGATTAAATAATTAAGCGTGTATGAATTGTCAATGAAATAACAAAAAGATAAATCATTTTTTCTCCCCCAGTAAAATCAATCAACACCAGAAATCAAAAGTAAATTATTAAAGTAGTTGACAAAGATTATACAAAAAAAAAAAAAAAAAGTAGTTGACAAAGAATTAGTTAATTCAACCCGATATATCTATATTGTTGACTTTATTTTCCACGTGATATCAGCACATATCAGCCATGAATGACGTATCCCAACTCGCTTTCCTGTTTTTGAATTTTTTTTTTTGGCAAACAATCTTTAAAAAATCATTTTCCACGTGGCTTAGGGGGTGGTCAGCTAAGGTTGCTTTTATTAGAAATGGAATGCGAATTTTGGATGTCAATAAGGGGATAATTTTGATTCTTATATATTATATGGGAACAGAGGAATGCATTGGTTCATGGGAAGGAAGAAGACAATGAACCTTAGTGGAGCTCTAGCAGTGTGCAATAAATATTGGCTTTGAATTATATTTGCGATTGATGGACGTAGAGCTTTTGTATAGAGCTTTTGTTTGGCGTGGCTCCTTTTAACATCTCAAAAGCTACCACGAAAACTCGGAGATTTTTAGAGCCAAAATCATGCTTGGTTTGGCATTGTATGCATTGGGGGTAATAAACTTTCTTTTTTTTGCCCCCAAAAAGTTAGTTTGGCTGGATCTTATATTTTAATTTTAGACATTTTAAAACTGCCTTTTCTTCAAATGGCCTTTTCTTGATTGAAAATAAATTTTTACAGGCAAAAAAAAAAAAAAAAGAATGAAAATAAATTTTTAATATGCTTTTTTATAATATTTTTAAATTTTTAATATTACCTTTTAATTTTATATATATTTATTTGAAAAAATTAATCTTTTAATCTTTCAAGATATAATTCAGTTATGACTACTCCCAATTATAACTCTATGTGACTTTAATCTCTTAGCTTTTAACTCGATTAAAACTCAGTCCTAATCTTTTCATATTTAATAAATGAGAAAACACATTTACAAGTGCCTATACTTTTACTCACTTTTTAATTTGGTATCTGTATGTTTTTTTCTTCTCTTGATTAGATGCATTAATTTTGTTCCATTAGTACCTTTAACTCCTATGAAGGAGCTAACAGTACTAATAGATCAAAGTTATCTAACAATACTAATAGAGCAAAGTTACCGAGCTAATGAGATTAACGAAGCAAAATTGATGATTCAATTATAAAAAAAAACACACAATGTATTAAATTAAAAATTGACTGAAAGTATACGTAGATATAAAAAAATAGAGGTTTTTTTTTAATAAATTAAGGATAAAGATGTATCCAGCACCCCGATATATTTTTGAAAGTACAATCAGTATCCTAAAATGTTTTTGCAGGTGCAATCAGCACCCTAATATTTTAAAAATGGAACAATTACATTCTTTCACTAACAAAATACTAACTCTTTATCCTTTAAGATGCTCCCTCCGGTTTTTAATATAAGATCTATTTTGGGAGTTGATCTGACTTATTTTTATATTTATCAATATTTTTCTAATTTACTTTTATTGATGCTTCCTAAACAATATTCAAGGAGGAGAGAGAAGATGATTAGAACATTTTAGAAAATATATGTCATATTAACTAATTTAATTAATTTTATTAATCTAATAAAATTAGATAAATATATCTTATATTAAGAATAAAAGGGAGTATCTCTTATAGGTGGATAATGCTCCTCATCTTTCCGGGCGCAAACTGCAAAGGAAGCTAACAGCCACCTCCCTTATGTCCCATAACATTCCTGGTTAGTACTCTATCGAATCTGGAATGGTGAGCCATTATTTGCTTCTCCACATTGTTTGAACCTATGACATGTGACTAGGAAACTGTTTCTCTAAACCAACCGACATGACACTTAAGATTGACCCCCAGTATTTGTTTATGGTTTGTTTCTTACTATCTATCTTCTTTTTTCAGTTGGGCCTCATGATTGGTATGTGTTTTCCATTGTGCTGCTTGTCCGTTGGGTGTGGGTTGGATCTACTGTACTTTTCCTGTTGCAATGAGGCCGAACTTTATGTTATATTGTTTATGTTGAATAATATTTGATCTTTTCTTCAGAAGAAAACACGATTAAATAATTTAAGCGTGTATGAATTGTCAATGAAATAACAAAAAAATAAATCATTTTATATCCCTTAGTAAAAGCAATCAACACCAGAAATCAAAAGTAAATTATTAAAGTAGTTGACAAAGATTATACAAAAAAAAAAAATATTTTAGTTGACAAAGAATTAGTTAATTCAACCTGATATATCTATATTGTTGACTTTATTTTCCACATGATATCAGCACATATCATCCATGAATGGCGTATCCCAACTCGCTTTCCTGTTTTTGAATTTTTTTTTTTGGCAAACAATCTTTAAAAAATCATTTTCCACGTGGCTTTGGGGGTGGTCAGCTAAGGTTGCTTTTTATTAGAAATGGAATGCAAATTTTGGATGTCAATAAGGGCATAATTTTGATTTTTATTTATTATTCCATCCGGTCTTAATTATAAGATAAAGTTAATTTTTTTTAGAGAAATTAAGGAAGCTAATTAAATTATTCTAGAATATTTTTTTTTATTTTTTTCTTCAAAATAATTAGTTTGACTAATAAATTAATATATAATCGAAGAATACATAACATATGATATGATTAATTAACTTCTTTAACTTTTTTAATTTCTTTAAAAAAAATCAACTTTATCTTATAATTAGGATCAAAGTTAGTATATGGGAATAGAGGAATGCATTGGTTCGTGGGAAGGAATGAAGACAATGAACCTTAGTGGAGCTCTAGCAGTGTAATAAATATTGGCTTTGAAATATATTTGCGATTGATGGACGTAGACTTTTGTGGAGAGCTTTTGTTTGCCATGGCTCCTTTTAACCAGGGTAATGAAACCCGGACCGGACCGGAAACCGGCGAACCGGCCAGTAAACCGGTCCGGTCCAGGTTACCTATTTAAATTTTTTTTTATTTTTCCTTTAGAATTTCATACTATAAGTCTAAAATTTTCAATTTTTCACCGGTTTGGCTTCGATTTGGCCCTGGTCTGACCCACTGACCCTTAACCCAGTACCCCGACCGGTTCAATACTCGATCTGGGTTTTAATACCTTGCTTTTAACATCTCAAAAGCTACCACGAAAACTCAGGAGATTCGTAGAGCCAAAATCATGCCTGGTTTGGCATTGGGCGGACGCATTGGGGGTAATAACCTTTTTTGACCCCTAAAAAGTTAGTTAGGCTGGATCTTATATTTACATATTTTAAAACTGAATTTTCTTCAAATGGACTTTTCTTGAATAAAAATAAAATTTTTAACATGCTTTTTTGTAATGTTTTTAAATTTTTTATGTTACTTTTTAATTTTATATTTACCTATTTGAAAAAATTAATTTTTTAGTCTTTCAAGTTTAACTCAATTATGACTACCCTCAATTATAACTCGACGTGAGTTTAATCTCTTAGCTTTTAACTTGATTAAAACTCTCTCCTAATTTTTTTCATATTTAATAAATGAGAAAACATATTTACAGGTATTTATACTTTTATTCAATTTTTAATTTAGTATCTGTATGTTTTTTCTCTTGATTAGATGCATTAATTTTGTTCTATTAGTACCTTTAACTCCTATAAAGGAGCTAACAGTACTCATAGACCAAAGTTACCGAGCTAATGAGATTAACGAAGCAAGATTGATTATTCAATTATACAAAAACACAAAATGCATTAAATTAAAAATTGAGAAAAATATACATAGATATAAAAAAAATAGAGGTTTCTCTTAATAAATTAAGGGTAAAGGTGCATCCAGCACCCCCGATATATATTTGAAAGTACAATCAGCATCCTAAAATATATTTGGAGGTATAATCAGCACCCTAGTATATTAAAAATGGAACAATTACATCCCTTCACTAATAAAATACTAACTCCGTTTGCTGATACGTTTTTTCCTTTCCTCTTTTATTGACTTTCAACATGTTCATCCCTTCTTTTAATATTTAAGTGTGTAATTTTACCCTAATGTATTAAAAATAGAGCAATTGCACCCTTTTGCTAACAAAATATTAACTCAAGGTTTGTGGTTTAAGATCGATGAAAGAGAAAAGAAAAGATTGTGTCAGCAAATAGATTTAGTATTCTGCTAATGAAGTGATGTAATTGCTCTATTTTTAATACATTAGGGTACTGATTGCACTTTTAAAAATAGTTTAGGGTGCTGATTGCACCTTTAAATATATTAGGGTGATGATTATACCTCCAAAAATAATTTATGTGCTAATTACATCTTTAAATACTTTAAGATACTGATTACGAGTGTGTTTGGGGGCCGTGTTCAGGCCCCCAAACGCTCAATTGGTATGAAAATGCCAATTGCCAATCTGAAAAAAAAAAGTGAGTGTTTGATTCCCAAAATGATTAATTGAGCTTAATCCTGTTTTAATAGCTTTTGTCCTAAGCTCCAAAACTCAGCTTTTATTGATTTAGCTTTTGGGGAGAGTGAGAATGATTAAAATATTTCTTCAGTTGTGTTTAGCGTGCTATCATACTGATTGTAATTTTACCCTTAATGTATTTTTTCGGCTACAAAAATTAATTTCAACAATTTTTTGCTTCTTTTAACCCTTAAAATATTTTTTCAACTGTACCCAATGTGTTATCAGACTGATTGCAATTTTATTCTTAATGTACTTTTTCGGTTCCAAAAATTATTTTAAACTATTTTTTGGTGTTTTTAACCTTTTAAAATATTTTTTCACCACTCTCTCTTACTATTATCACAAAAGTTATTTGTACAAAAGTCAATCCAAACAAGTTTTACTTTTACAGAAGTCATTTATACAATCATTGTTCCAAACATAAATCGCATTACACAATTAGGTTTTTACCAAAAATAAGATTATCAAAAATTAAATTGATAAACTCTATTTTTTCTATTGCTATTCCAAACATCTCTAAAAATAAATGGGGGTGTTGAATACACATTTACCCATAAATTAACCCTTTATCAAATAAAACACACTTGATGGATCCCCTCGTCATCTGATATGGCTGCTTAGTAAGCTCTACGACCGCAAGGATGAAATTTAAAACTTGAAAAAGAAAAAGAAAAAGAAAAAAAGACGTGGAACAGAACCGGCGGCAGCCAAGAAGACTCATACGCGGGACGGCCGGAGGACTGGAAACTCTGATCCGGCGACTACTATCAAGATGAGAGTAGCTTCACTCCCTCCCTTGAGAGCCTCTGAGATGAATTGTCCGAAGAACAAGGAAATCAAGATGAGAGTAGCTTCGCTGGCTCCCTTGAATTGGTATTTCTTTTACTAATTCCAAAGTTGAATTCAAATATTTGAGAGACGACGATGAGAGATGGAAATCAGAGCACTTAGCAATTTCTTCAGACATGAAAGATAGGAAAATGAAAATTCAACTTTACTCTGCTGAAAGAGACAACGAATGACTTTTTGTTTTCCCTTAAAAAATATAAACTATCACTAGAATTCAGAGAAACTTATGGAAATAAGTAAAAGTCATATATCTGTTGTTGCCTTTTTCGTTGTTATAAGCAAACTAAACCAGAGAGCTTCGGTTTAGCTTGGAAAACAGTCATTCACAGAGTTTACAGTTGTTTAATTTGGGTCCCACTCTTTCTTCACTTGCCTAATCTTAAACAAGTTTTGCTTGTATTTGAACTCTTGTTTTCCCTTCCTTTTCTTTTCCTGTTTCTTGGTTGAATCTGGGGATATAAAACACCGGCACTGCTTTGTGGCCTTGAAATTAATATTTATGTGGGAGAAATAAGAGGGTACATATGCCTAATCTTCTAATCTTTGTTTTTAGTTTGACTTATCTATTTTTCCTTCATAAAACTTCATCTGCAGCAGATACGTTAACTCCAAAACAATCTCTTATAGATGGCCAAGAGCTTACTTCTGCCGGGCAAATTTTTGTTCTTGGATTTTTCATACCTGGAACCTCCAAAAGACGATATGTAGGAATATGTGACAAAAATATTACGCCCCAAACTGTTGTTTGGGTTGCTAACAGAGAGAACCCGTTGAATGACTCAAGTGGGAAATTTACTGTTGCTACTGATGGGAATCTTGTTCTCTTGGATGGAGAAGGAAACATTGTCTGGTCTTCAGGTTCCTCAAAAGCAATTCAAGATCCAATAGCAAAGCTGCTAGATTCTGGGAATTTTGTTTTGATTAATGGTAAAGGTGATTCTGGTAGTTATATATAGGAAAACTTTGATCACCATACTGATACTATGTTACAAGGCATGAGGGTTGGTTGGGATAAAAATCCAGGTCTAAACAGGTACTTGACTTCTTGGAAGAGTTAAAATGAACCATCTGAAGGAAACTTTACCTACAGCTTTGATCATATTGAGTTTCCTGAATTAGTGCTTCATGAGGGATCCATTATCAGGTTCCGGAGTGGAATTTGGAATGGTGTTGGATTTAATGCTGACATTTGGACATCATTTACAGCCTTCCAGCCGGACATCATTTGGATTTATGGGGTTGCTCGAGGACTGCTATATCTTAATCAAGATTCTAGATTAACCATCATCCATAGGGACTTGAAAAGAAGTAACATTCTATTAGGCAATGACTTGCTACCCAAAATTTCTGATTGTGGTTTAGCTCATATCTTTGAAAGAGATCTTTCAGCAGTAAAAGCAAAAACTATTGTTGGGACATAGTAAGTTGTATGATGGTTTACTAATAATTTTTCCATAATAGAGGCTAATAAAATGTCTTAGTCATGGAATAGAAAAACTAATGTAGTGTTGTGTTTGATAATGTGCAGTGGTTATATATATGTCACCTGAATATGCAGTACATGGGATATTTTAAATTTAAGATTAATAAAATTTAATTGCAAAGTCATCACTAAAGTTTACATAGTCATCATTTGAATTTATTGGGTTAGTGTTTTCCGTTAGCAATATTAGCGGTGTTAAAATTATAGAACCAAAAATATATTTTATAAAGTTAAAAGCCTAAAAGTATACCTCATATAAACTTAAAAAACTAAAAGTATACTTTGCTCCACTTAATTTTAACCTTTTAACTGTTGGCTGAAAAAAATGTTTATTCACAATCATAAGTGACTCTTTCCACGCAATTACAGACGTGGCGGCGAACGGCCATGCCCCATCTCCTTTCTGCCACCGCTATTATGCTTTTCCGGTGATGGGGAGCTGTGTCTTCTTTTCAAATTTGGATGTTTGTTATTCTTCGAATATTTCTTTAAGTAATTTCTAAATTCACATTTCTTAACACATGAAAGATGGGAAGAAGAAAATTCAGCTTGACTTTGCAGAAAGAGATAACAATTGACTTCCCCCTAAAAAAAACTCAACCGTCATTAACTTATTTTTGTTTTTGGGACAAGAGTCATTAACTAATTCAATCAAATAAACTTCTGGAAATAAGTAATTAACTTATTCAGTCATTGTTGACTTTTTCGTTGTTAAATTCAAACAAAACCATAGAATATCGGCTTAGCCTTGGAAAGAGTCATGCACAGAGTTTGGAGTTGCTTAATTAGTCGCCCTCTCTTTCTTCACCTACCTGTTTACAGGAATAAAATCCTGATCAATTTTTTCTTCTATTTGAACTCTTGTTTTACCTTCCTCTTCTCTTCCTTTTTCTTGGTTGCATCTGAGGATAAAAAACACTGGCACTGCTTTGTGGCCTTGAAATTCACCATTATGTGGGAGAAATAAGAGGGTACATATGCATAATCTTCTAATCTTTGCTTTTAGTTTTACTAATCTATTTTTCCTTCATAAAACTTCATCTGCAGCAGATATCTTGACTCCAAAACAATCCCTTATAGATGGACAAGAGCTAACTTCTGCTGGACAAATTTTTGTTCTTGGATTTCTCAGTCCTGGAACCTCCAAAAGTCGATATGTAGGAATATGGTACAAAAATATTACGCCCCAAACTGTTGTTTGGGTTGCTAACAGAGAGAACCCGTTGAATGACTCAACTGGGAAATTTACTGTTGCTGCTGATGGGAATCTTGTTATCTCGGATGGAGAAGAAAACATTGTCTGGTCTTCAGGTTCTTCAAGAGCAATTCAAGATCCAAAAGCAAGGCTACTAGATTCTGGGAATTTTGTATTGATTAATGGTAAAGGTGATCCTGGCAGTTACATATGGCAAAGCTTTGATCACCCTACTGATACTCTGTTGCCAGGCATGAGGTTTGGTTGGGATAAGAATTCAGGCCTAAACAGGTACTTGACTTCTTGGAAGAGTGAAAATGACCCATCTGAAGGAAATTTTACCTACATCTTTGATCATATTGAATTTCCTGAAACAGTGCTTCGTGAGGGATCCATTTTCAAGTTCCGGAGTGGAATTTGGAATGGTGTTACATTAAATGGAGACATTTGGACATCATCTGCAACCTTCAAATCGGTACTATCAGTAACTGACAATGAGGTAGTATATTGGAATGAACCAGGAGATAGATTAACAAGGCTTGTGATGACATGTGATGGGCTAGCAGAAAGATACATGTGGGACACCCAAAATTCGAAATGGATTAATATCTATGAGGCAAGAAAAGGCTTTTGTGATAATTATGGAGTTTGTGGGGAAAATGGTATCTGCGATATCAATAGTATCCCTGTTCACTGTAATTGCTTGATTGGCTTCAAACCTAAATCTCAAGAAGAATGGAATGCATTTAATTGGTCTGGGGGATGTACTAGGAGAACGCCATTAAATTGCACACAGGGTGACAAGTTTGAAAAGTTAAGGTCGGTGAAATTGCCAATGTTGCTGCACTACTGGACACAAGATAATATGAGTCTTGAAGAATGTGAGATGAAGTGTTTGGAGAATTGTTCGTGTACAGCTTATGCAAATTCTGCTCTCAATGGAGGGCCTCATGGCTGCTTGATTTGGTTTGGCAAGTTGGTTGACATGAAGCTGCTCCAAACCACAGTGGGTCCTCAACAGGATCTCTATGTGAGGTTAGCTGCTTCAGAAGTAGGTAAGAACTGTCTCTATTTCGGCCTTAGTACAGCAGAAACTGCTTCCTTTACAATGTCTTTGTTTTAGTACGGAAAAGGCACAGAATTGGAATCTCAGATTCCTCTGTCAGTTTTGTTTGCAAACTTCAGTCTAGGCTTGTGATATTCACATATCATACTGTTGTAGCGACATGTTATACTCTAAGCTCAATTCACATTTTCATATCCAACCATTTGACATGGGCGTCAGCATCAATACAGAAAAATATGCTTATCCGCTTACACTTAAGTGTACTTCATTATTGATTTTCTTCTACACGCCCACACACTACATGCTCTTAACGACCCGTTCAAGATAATAATCAAAGTCATCTTCCCTCTGTTTCATGAATGTGCAGGGTCCACTCCCACTATTCGTAAAAGGAAAGTAGCAGTGGTGGCTATATCCGTGTCTTTGGCACTGCTTCTGTTGTGCTTCATAATGTTCCTTGCTAAGAAGTTTAAAGAGAAGAAGATGCGGGAGGTCATGAGTGCCAATTTGGGTAAGATTCTTTGAAATGCTTTTGGTTACTTGTTGACTTTTGGATTGTGCCATCCAAAAGCTGCTTCATATTTCTATTAATTCTGAATAGGGGATGTAGTTGCTACAACAAGAACAATACGATTGTTTCAGAGATTGAGGCAAAGAGCAGATAATTGTCTCTGTTTAGTGATGTTTCTCATTAGTCCTTCCATCCTTTTAAAGAATAAGAGGAACATAACACCATTTTCAGGATAACTAAACTTTATAGATGACCATAGTTACTCAAAAATGTATATATATTTATATATTCAAAATTGTGTAATGCTAATTACATCGCTGGCCCAAAAAAAAAAAAAAACACAAGAAGAAGAAGAAGAAGAAGAAGAAGAAAAAGAAGAAGCTAATCTGATCCTTTTTTCCCATTTGGAAAATCTGTCATGTTGTTAATGTCAAACAGTCAATTAATTTTAAAAAGGTTTGTCAAGGCGAATTGTGAAATGTTCAAACTTGGTATGCAATTATGATAGTCTTACAAGGAACTGCTTCTCCAAATTGTAGGGCACAGAAACCATAGCGAAGAGCAAGCGTCTCCTCTTTTTGATTTGCTCACTATTCTGGCTGCAACTAACAATTTCTCTAAGGAGAACCAGGTTGGAGAAGGTGGTTTTGGCCTTGTCTACAAGGTGATTCTTCTCCTTAAAATGCACTAACTAATATTTTCTTAACATTGTGAATCTTACTTATGTGCATTAAATCTTAGGGTAAGATGTCAGATGGACAAGAAATAGCTGTGAAAAGGCTATCAAGAACCTCTAAACAAGGGATCCAAGAGTTTATGAATGAAGTTGGATTGGTTGCCAAATTCCAACACCGAAATCTTGTCAGGGTTTTGGGTGGTTGTGTTCAAGGAGATGAAAAAATGTTGGTCTATGAATACATGCCTAATGGAAGTTTGGACCATTTTATTTTTGGTAAGACAACCTCTGCAAAATACTATGTTCTCTTTTAATTTAAATAAATTTCTCTGTAATAGCTTATTGAGCTTTGACTAACTGTGCATAGATCCTAGAGGACGAAATCTTTTGAATTGGAGGAAGAGGTATGAAATCATTATGGGGATTGCTCGAGGACTGCTATATCTTCATCAAGATTCTAGATTAACCATCATCCATAGGGACTTGAAAACAAGTAACATTCTATTAGATGATGACTTGCTACCCAAAATTTCTGATTTTGGTTTAGCTCATATCTTTGAAGGAGATCTTTCATCAGTAAAAGCAAAAACTATTGTTGGGACATAGTAAGTTGTTTGATGGTTTTCTAATAATTTTACCATAATAGAGGCTAATAAAATGCCTTAGTAATGGAATAGAAAAACTAATGTCGTGTTGTGTTTGACAATATGCAGTGGTTATATATCACCTGAATATGTAGTACATGGGCTCTTTTCTCCAAAATCTGACGTATTTAGCTTTGGGGTTATAGTGTTAGAGATATTGAGTGGCGTAAGAAATAGTCGTTGCAGAAGTCCAGATGACAGCCATAATCTGTTGGGGCAGGTAACCTCATATGCAACACGGCATTTAAGTTTAAGCCTTCCTTTGATTGATTTTCCTGGGAACCAACACCTACATTTGGTTTAAGCATTTTCCATCAATTTTTCTATGACATTATATTTGAATATTTTCTTTTAACTTATCTGCACTTCATTGTTCACTTCGAAGAGCTCCTCCACAATTCATATTTCTTTAGAAGAACTTCACAGAATTGCATCTAAGCATTTCATTTTTGTGATTTGTTCTCCACTTACTTACATTTTTTGTGCATCTAGGCATGGATAATATGGAAAGAGGAACGACCCTTGGATTTTATGGATGTAAATTTGGACATAAAAGATATGTCAAGTGAACTAATCAAGTGCCTACAAATTGGTCTCTTATGTGTGCAAAAGTTCCCTGAAGATAGACCAACTATGCTGTCTGTGGTCTTCATGCTGTCCAATGAATGTATGACACTTCCTGAGCCGAAGTTGCCGGGATTTTTCGTGGAAGAGTTTGGTGATTATAAGCAGGACCATTGTAGTAACAATTCTATGACTATTACACTTTTGGAAGCCCGGGATTAGCAACTTGTCATGGTATTATTCTTTAAAGTTTGTAGCTGTAAAATACAGAGATGCAAGGTTCAATGTGCTTTTAAATCTCTAAAACCATTCTTCTTTCTTCCTTCCTTCCTTTCCAGTTCCTCTGTTAAGATTGTTAGAGAAAAGCTTGGATAGTTTGGTTCAATCTCATGGAAGCCTCACTTCGATGAAAAGAAAATCGTTTTCTCAAAAATAGATAACGCTTATGAAGATTGTTTTAATTAGTAGGGACTGGTCTTATCTTCAATTGCTGTCTTCAGAAGTGTGTTCTTTGCTTTTTGTTAAGGAAGCATATTTCTCTGATAGCCATTTATGTTTGTTTGTTATATTTAGCGTGTTTCATTAGTTCCAAAAGGATTTGAAACTGAAGACTTCTTAGTTATTAGTCCTGAGATTTTGTGGAAGATCACATCAGGTTTCATTAGGATTCTTCAAGGTTTCTTGAGATATTCAGCTGACACATTTGTTGAGATTTTGTTATATTTCAATGTTTATTTATTACGTTTTTTTCCCATAGGCCTGAAACATTTCTTGAGATATTTCAGCTGAAGCATTTGAAATGCCCATTCAAACACTTTTGAGCTCATTTGAATCTTTTTCTTTCCCAAAACATCTTTTACTAGCAATTTTGTTCAATTTACACGCTATTACACCTTATTTAAGATGATATATTCTTGCATCTCTCTCTCTCACACACACAGCAGGAGATCAAATCATTGGTTAGGGTTCTTCAAATTTAATTGCCTTTAGTTAATTCTCTTGTCAAAATTGATTCTTCCATCCAAGAGCTGCTTCTTTTCCTTCAATGGCAAGGTGGAATGTAGAATTAACTAAAGCCCAGTAAGTTTGGTTCAAAAATTTGAACCACAAATCAGATTATCGTTTTATTTGACTGATATTTCTCGGTATTTATCCCTACTATTCTTTAAGAATAACAGGAAAATTGGATGGAGGTTAGATCAAACAGATGATTTATATATGTATCTTTATTTCTCTTCATGACTTCTTTCTTCTCTTCTCTGTAGCATAAATTTTACTTTCTCTGCATAAGAATTCTGGGGAAATAGGAAGAAGGTTGATAATTACTAGTTACAAGGGTACCAAACAAAAACCACAAAACAAGGGGAAGAAAGAAATCATAATTGAGATCACTTAAGATCTACTTCATCAACATTCCAGAGTAACCATTTCCTCCAGAGATATGAACAACTAGTAACATTCTTGTATTAGTTTTTCTGCTGCACTTAATTTTACAATAGCGTGTTTAACGAAATTTAAGTGAAGGTTTATTGTGGTATGAACTTTAAAATTAGGGAATTTGATTACAGTTTCTGGAACAGTCCCTGTATGTACGATGTATTTGCTTGACTTGATGTGATTTCATCTTGTTCAAGTCAGCGGAACTTTTTCCTTATGATATATGCGTGTATATTTAAAAAGGCATATACTCAGGATTTTCCACAGAACTATGATTTTGATTTTTTTCCTTGTTAATAAGGACTACTCGCACTAGTACTAAATATAAAAGTTAGTTGTGAGGTTTGCTTTAATTATATGTATAATACCTCAATTCATTTTATTTCCCAAATTTATAATTCGTTTTCTCCAAATTATCCCTATTTATTACACTTATTAAGTGATTTCTGTCAAGAGCATTGTTGCTAATGCAAGTGATTAAAAAGGGAATATTTTAGAAAAATGAACACCAATTTTTTAGCAGTGTCAATCCTTAGCTCACCACCTATATTTTCTCCTTATCATTAGCCACTTGTACAAAATTGCCTCTTTAGACCGTCACATTTAGACCGGTTATAACGGACAAGGTCTAAAAAAGATGGGCGGTAGCAGTTTTGTGATTATAAAGAACATGTAAGACCGGTTCTTAAGATATACGGTTTAAAATAAATCATTTAGACCGGTTATTAAAATAACCGGTCTAAAAAGATGAAAAATTAAAAAAAAAAATTTGTAAGTTTTTAGACAAGTTATTATATTCAGACAACCGGTCTAAAAAGATTTTTAAAAAAAATCTAAAAGTTTTTAGACCGGTTTTCACTAATAACCGGTCTTAAAGATGAAATATTTTAGACCAGTTGTATTTTAAACTGGTCTAAAATATATTTTTTTTTTAATTTGAAGACCGGTTATGATTCATGCCTGGTCTAAAAGGTTTCCTAAATCTACCACCATCCGCGCTAAAATGGTTGAATCCTGCCCTAGCGATCTGAACCTTGAACCTGGCTTCTCTTCTTGTCACGATTTCTCACTTGAACTCCTCCTCGCCCCTCTCTCCGCCGCCGCTCCCACTCCTCCTCCGATCTTCTCTGTTCCTCATGTATCCACGCCAAAAACGACCGCATGAACCCCAAAAACCACATTGAGTGTTACCATCTTCTTGCGGCTGCAGAGATTTCTGGGCAGTGCGGGAGATGCATTTGGTTGAGGTTAGCTTGTCTCTTAGATGATTTATTTGTTCTTCTTCCAAATCTTACTAGAATCTAGGCTATACAATCTGCTTTTGGAATTTAAATAATCATTTCGTGAAGAATCAAATGCATTTAATCTTTCATTTTCTCATTTTTGATTCTCTGTTATGCTTCAGCTAAGCCTAGCCTTTCTGTTTTCTTTTCCTGTTTCTTTTACTTTAGGCTATTGGTGATACCTGGAAAAGAACATAATGAGAGACTTATAAATCAGCGCAAGATCTGGAAATTTGTGGGAGGTGTGTCAGCCATAAATGGCCTGATTTGCTTTTGTCTAAGCTCCACCGCCGACATGACATTTGTGAAGTTGGATTTTTTCGGCCATCTCGTTTTTCTATTGGCGGGTTTAATCTTGTGGTACCTCATCGTGGAGGCCAAGAAAATTCCAGTTTCATCCGGTTCCATCACTCCGAATGTCTATGATCTCGTTGTTACAAGTATACTTTGCTTACATTTATTATTATCATCTACTTGCAGCTTCATTCTTTCGTCTAAGCGGAGCAACTACCACGCCAGATTGTGTTGAAGAAGGTGCTTCTCTTTCAAACTTCAAATTTAGATCTCCGTTTTGAAAGTTTTAAATCTGTTAAGATATTCTAGACCGGTTTTATGACTTGATATTTTTGTTTTTTCAGTTGCTACCTTTGTTAGCTTCCGCTCTTGAATTTGGTTCAATTGTGGCCCCTGCTTTGACAGCATTGTTGAAAATGGGTTCCTGGCTTTCAGTTGAGGAGTTCAGTGTCAAGGTAAGCAACTTGAAATTCAAGCTCTTGGTATCTATCTTAGGCTTCTTGAAAACCCTTGGTTTTTTGATAGTGTGCGGAAGTAAGATAATATTATATTGAGCATCAACTAACTTTTCTTAGTGTAGCCATTTGTCTATTAATATGGCATTCTTCATCAGTTGCCTTGCATTCTTTGAGATACTAATATCTTGTGTGTCTATACATGTTTTTTTGCTATTGTTTTACTGCTGCAGCTACCTTCAGGCAAGCTGTGGCCTTAATTATTGTCAATTTTTTATCTTAAGAGTTGTTGTTTTTCATCATTTAATTACAGTTGTCATAGCTTACTTAAAATTATATGATAGTAAAAAACTAGAGCACTTTTTTTTTTTTTTGGATTGAGATAATTTTAAAATCCTTCCAATCCAAAAAAAATGCCCTATTTATTTTTTTAAAAAAATGTCACTTTTAAGACCGGTTTTTAAAATAACCGTTCTTAAAAGTACTTTTAAGACTGGTTATTTTAACAACCGGTCTTAAAAGTCTTGAAATTTTTTTTTTAGACCGGTTGTTAAACAACCGTCTAAAAAGTCTGAACTTTTAAGACCCGGTCTTTGAGAAACCGGTCTAAAAAAGTGATTTTTAAGACCGGTTTCTTAACTGATTTAAAAAGTAGCAGACTTTTAAGACCGGCTGTATCAAGACCGGATCCGGAACCGGTCTAAAATGTCATTTTTAACCGATCTTAAAACTGATTTTTCCACTAGTGAGCACCTTAATCTTGCCCTTTAGTTTACTTTCCTTTTCAATCAAGATTCACCCTTACTAAATGTAGTTCTCATATTTATATATCAAGTATCAACTCAGTTGAACTTGTTTCCATTAAATAAGAATCTTTCCCCTTATCACCCTAAGTTGGGGCCATATTTCATATTTTAGGAAAAAATAAATGGCAGAATTAATATTCAATAATATAATAAGATACACGTGTTAAATATAATTACTGCACATTAAGTTGATTGCACTTGAAATTTTTGGGCTAGCGGTTGAATTTATTTTGTATCAAACTTTCATGTGTTCAAAAGGGGTCTTAGGGAATAACCAAAGTGTATGCATAAAAAATATATACATACATTTTTAAGAACAGTTATGACAATAACTGATCTACGAAGTGGACATTTTTTTATGTGTCAATTTTTTTAAACCGGTCGATTCAATACTAGACTTTAGTCTAAATCAAAGACACTTATTTTAACTGGTCCAAAAGCAGCTGGTGATAAATCATAAAAATTCAAAAAAATTCAACCAAAAGGTATAGAAAAATGTATGTAATCCAAAAAAAAAAAAAAAAAAACCAATCGAACTTTATAAATCATAAGCCTTTAATTCAAGGATCAAAAAATACAAAGATGAATTGAAATAAAGAACAAGAGATTTAGAAACTTTCCTCTTGAGAAAAACCAAAACGCAAGCATAGTTTTCCTCCTTTTATCAAGAGTACAAAAGGTCTGGCTACTCATGAGTAGAGGGAATCACGAGCTGGACTTATTAGAAGAAATCTGTGACGGACTTCTTCCAATCTCTAGCAAACAGCAAAGATGAGATGAATGCTTGGTGGCGTGAACACATGACCAATCTCTCGCTTGGTTGTATAAATATATATAAATTTTGATTGTTGATTGCATTATCCCCTGCCACCTGAACAAAAGACGCGGCTGTTCTTCATTTCTTCTAATCAATGTGGGGACGTGGCTTTTATCAACTCTTTTCTTTCTTTTTAATTGTTTTATCCAGTATCAGGTTTGGAGTTCGTGGCTATTTCTCTCAACATAGGTATCTCCTCTTGGACTCTAACTCAATACCGAAAGGAATCTAGTGAGGCTTTACACCGCTATACCAATTCTATGTTGCTTCAGCTCTTTTCTTTTTTTCTTCTTTATGTATAAATATATGTGTGTGTGTATTATTTTCTTTTCTAATTTTTCTTCCGTCTTTCTTTTCTCATTTTTCTTTTGCTTGCAAAACAAAATAAGATTTGAGTAGATTTTATGATAAGACTTCTTTTTATGATCTGAAGATTAAATTATAGTGAAGAAAAGTAATAAATTAAACAAGTATAAAATGTTTATGAATTTGATCTAATATATTCAAATTCTAAGATATGATCAGTTAAGCTCAAACAAGTATAATTATAGTAAAAAAAGGTCCTAAATAAAATAATTAAAAGTAATATATGAAATTAATGAGAAATATTACCCCCGGCATCCAACAAAACCAAATAAGCTAATCCTCCCTCATCCCCCTCCCATCCCATCTCATCCCATCCCAGACCCTCCCCTCAAACCAAACACAATCGTACTCAATCTTGGCTCGTTTAACTCACTCATTTCCCAGCATAATCTTCCTTTGAATTGTCACTCTTATGGGAGATGAGGAAGTGGTATGCATTGCTGAGAAGGTTGGCAATACTCTAGTAATAGTGTACTCGTTTAGAATAGCGATTGGAATGCTTAAAAGCAGTTTTTCAATCGTAATTTACGGTATACGAGGTAAGTATGTGAGATGAGTTTTGTCTCGATTTATATGAAAAGCAACTTATAAGCAATCTCAACGTTAAAACAAGCATGCCCAGTATCATTTGAGCATAATCTTACCCTCTTCAATTTCTGGGTTTCTATTAATCTTCTGTCAAAATGGCTCATATTGCTGAAATATGAAGCGTTGGGTCGCTAACGGTCGCATGGAATGGGTAGCAATCTGACTGTTACGGAGTATTTTCTTACTTATTAGGCTATTCGTTCGGTTTGATTGCTTCATAGTTTACTACTCCTTCAGTTATTAATATAAAATATATTTAGGGAGTTGATCTTAGTTCTAAATATAAGACACAATTTTCATATTTGTTAGCCTTTTTCCTAATTTACCCCTATTGATGCTTTCTCAACAATAACCAAGGAGAAGAGAAGATGAGGTGATGTTGAAGCATGTTCATATTATGATGGAATTAAGAAAGATGATGAGGGTGTTTTAAAAAATATGTCATATTAACTAACTTAACACTACTAGAAAAAAGGTCTAAAGATCGCCACATCTAGACCTCTCTAGGAAGAGACGGCTTAAAAACTATGATCGGTGGCATTTTTGTAAATATTGATATAACTTCATATTGGTCCCGTTTCCTCTCGGTTTAAATAATACTTTCTAAACCGGATATAGTTTAATGTGGTCTCGAGAAGTATTAAATATTGTGAAAATTTAAAAATTTAAATTCTTTTTAGACCGGACACTAATACATATGATTTATATATCCTTTTAGATACCATCGTTTCTTTATACCTAGTCTTAAATGTTTCAGAGTTTCTTTAGCTTCCAAGGTAAACTTCCTAACTACGCGTCTCTTTAAAATTTGAAGACACTTAAATAAATATAATCTTTATCTGTCTTATCTATTTAAACTCTTTATTCCTTTCATTTCTTCAAATCCAACTCCCTCTTCTCTCCTCTCTAGAATATCCATATGGTGAGATGCAATAGGACTCCTTCAGGTTGTCCTCCACCTTTACAACCTCCAATGCAACCATAAGTGAGGTGGCTTCTTGACAACCTCAATGTGAGGGTGGTTCACATGGAGAGACGCCTCGGAAGACTCTTCACTTTGCCGCACATTGTCAACAACAAGTTGAACCTTGTACTTGACGCCAGTGGCTTTGAGTACAATCTTTCGGATGACTCCTCTTTTCCTTCCTCTTCTTCCTCCCCTACCTTCTGTGATGTAGAGGAAGATTGAGGTTTTTTTATTATATAAAATATTTTTTAATCAATGTACTGAGGGTAGCAAAAAAATTATAATAGTAATGAAAAATTTTTTGTTTCTAATATTAATCTTGAAACTTTCTTGTATCTTTGTTATGCTGTTGTTTTTGTCTCTAGCATGATAAGTTGATTTTAAGATATACATATACACACACACATATAATATTAGTAAATTATACTATCTGTGATATTGCTAAATACATAATTTGATTATATTCAGGCCGGTTGTAGTGGCACATAGTTTAAATATGTTAACTGGAATCGTCGTTTAACTCTTGACCGGTCTAAAGCTCATTTAATCTTCTATTGTTCACTTTTTATTTAAATCGGATAAGATGAACATTTGGCCTCATAATTATTATTTATACCACGTTTTCAAAGACGACAAGTCTAAATATGTAACGTTTTAACTTCCAACGCATATCATCATGTCTCATCAGTGTAACACCCCAAATTTTGTTCACCAAAAATTTGTTGTAATTATTTGGAGGAAATATATGTGTGGAATATTTTGGTCAAATAAATATTAATTTATGAGAAAATTGGAACACATGTTTAAATTGGGCCAAAATGTGACATAAGTGTACATGTAATTAAAGCAAATGTAAGGAAGCCAATTGAGACCTAAAAGGGGACTCCTAGGTGTCATTTTGGATGGACCAAGAGAGGGAAATATGAGTTGCATTCCAATGGCACATTAAGACACAAGTTACATGTAGATAAAGTTGTGCACACAAAAGTCAAAATTTTGATATTTTGGTAATTTTTCACTATAGAGTCATATAACCACCAAAAACACTTTGGAAGTGTCTAAAATAGTACATGAATGGGTTTTAACCTAAATCCTGTGCATTTGAAATTTTAGGACCGGATTAATAGTTGAGCTGTGACATGAAGTTCGAGGAGCATTATTATGAGTCAAAAAGGGGTTTAAGGCACTAACTTTATCCTTCATACACTATATGAATGTTTATATGCTTTGTATATGCCATCTTTTGTAATATGTATGATACACATTGCCTACAGGTATAGTGATGAAAAGTGCCTACGGGTACACTGATATGCTCAGATGTGGTACGTAATGTGTAGGGGTTGCAATAGTGCTTAACTCAGAACACATTTCCAACTGAACTGAGTTATGTATTAGTATATTATTGCATTATTTGGTATTTAGCACATTTATTTTTTGCATCTTCTATGAATGATTATCTGTTACTATTAAGATTCGTTTGAATCTCACCCTTTTACAATTAAATCATTATTCCAACTGGAACCAGTGGCTCCAAGGGCAAAGTAGTAGATACGGGCAACTGAAGGGTGCAGATCCCTAGATCAAAGCTAGTTGGTTTTATATAGTTTATTTTGTTTGAATATCTTGGATATTTTGGGACAATTTGTATATATTATCAAATCCTATAAGGAGACTCCTGTATGTAAATTTGTACTTAATATCAGTATGTTTCTGCTATTTTTCTATGCCTTACGGAACTTTGCACTCATTACAATATGCATATCAAAATATTAATAAGTGTTGACATTTTTTGTATCAGAGCCCAAGCGGTTTTGGTAAATCTTCAAGCGGTTTTGGCATCATCAGAATGGTATATTGATATGATCTTGTTTCTATGATGAAAGGATATCATGAGCAGTTTCAGTGAGCATACGAGGGATCGTTATCATTGGTGAACCAGAGCCTACCGGAGCAGCGGATTCCAGACGGACAACTATTTGTCGAGTATTACACGTTGGGAGGTTTCTATATGAAGCGGATAGTGAGGAAGAGTGTACCAGCACTACCAGTGTACAAACCTGAGTTGGGGGCAGTGTGCCGGCTGGATCGCTGTATGATGAGACAGGGCATTAACAGACGGAAGACTCGGAGGAGGATATGAGTGAGCTTGATGAGTCCCAAGTAGAGACAGTGGAGGTACAGTATGACCTGCAACTAGACCTGGAGCTATAGGACTATATCAGGGGTTGATATTGCTGAGCACTATAGGCATATGACACTCCTAAGGGCTGATATCTCTTGTTTCTGAGGGACGTGGAGTTGCTATACTAGATTCGGTATCAGTTGGGGGTTGAGTTGCCTGATGAGTTTGGGTCTATATGACTATGGATTTCTTCCTAAACTCAGCTTACTAGAACAGGTAGAAGATTAACATCGTCGAGCGAGGTCCGAACGAGAACTTCTGGGTGTTTTTGGATCACATGACTAACCTGGTTCGAAGGTACATATTTATCGGGTGATGTGAAGCCCAAGCATCATTTTTGGGGTGACTGGTGGTAGCCGGCATGTATTTTGAGGCATGGGTGTTCATACAGAACCGGCGGACGGGAGCTTATAGAGTCGGTGTCTGTGTTTTGGGTGAGTACATAGAAAGTTAAGTATGCTCGACCCAGGGTAATCTAGAATGGTTGACCCCTGGGAAGTTGCATGTAACTTAGGTTATGTAATATAAAGAGGACAAATATGAGATGTACAGTAGTTTATAGGTTGTGTGATGTTTCTAGCTTTCCTTAAACTATTATAAATATATAATGTATGTTATATTTAACATATCTACATACCCGAATTATTATGAAATGACAAAAATGCCCTTACATCTATACGAAATTTTATTTCTTCTCTATTTTCATGTAGAGTAAATTATAGAGATAGTACAAACTGGAGAAAATGGTAGAGGTCGAGGGAGAGGTGAAAACCCAAATCAGGAGGGTAGACCTGACCTGATCCAACAACAAATTTTGGGTATGTTTACCCAACAATAGGTGACCATGAATGAAATCCGTGAGGAGCTGCAGGGAGTGCCACAGAGGCAAGATCACCTAGAGGAATAGGTAAGGGGTGGAGATGAAGAGGATACGTATGAGGAACCACTACCGGAGGATATTTTGCTTGATCTTGAGACAGACATAGAGACCTGGGTAGGCAGGTTCAGTAAGCAACAACCTCCTATCTTCCTAGGGAAGTTCGATCCACAATTAGATGAAGACTGGCTATCGCTCCTAAAGAAGATCTTTAATATTCTAAAATACTCGGATAAGGTTAAAGTTATGCTAGCCATTTATAAGCTGGAGGGTGATGCAGACAGATGGTGGAAAAACACGGAACTGATTATGTGAGGAAGGAATATTCCAGTATATGGGAATTATTCCATGAGAAATTCAATGATAAATATTTTCCCCTTTCCGTCAAGAGAGAAAAAGAACAAAAATTTCTTAGAATACAACAGCAAGATAAGGAGAGCTTTGATGACTATCTAGCTCGGTACATTCGATTGTCTTGATATTCGGCATACCTTAAGTATCGGGATGATGAAAAATGAAGTGCAGATATGATGATTGAGAGATTGAAGCCAAAAATAAAGGAAAAACTGGTTTCAAGAAGTTACACTGAATTCAACAAAGCTATTGAAGAATGTCATGCTGTTGAGAGAAATCTATTGAGCTTGGCTGCTAGAAATAATCAAAGCAAGGGTGTATTTGGTAGTGGTAGTTCATCCCAAAAATGTAAAGATCAAGGAGAACTACCCAGGAGTGGAGATAAGAAGCCATATCAGGCTGGGGATCATCAGAATCAAAGATACCAACAAGGCAGAACATGTTGATTTTGCCAGAAGCCACACCATCTTGGCAGAACACGTAATGGCACTCCCTTACAGCAGGACCCAACTCGGCCCAATAATTGTTATATCTACGATAGGTGGGGCATTATGCTAATAATTGCCCACAGCAACAACAATGTCTTGCTGAGCCCAGACCAAGAGCACAGGGCAGAGTGTATACGATTACGCAGGAAGAAGTCAGGAAATCTCCTGAACTAACTCAAGGTACGATTTATTGTAATGGAAATTCATTATAAATAATGTGTGCTGTGGGATGTTAGTCATTCATTTGTTGCATATAACAGTGTGAAACGACTAGACCCGCGAGTACACAAATTTTCGTATAACCCGATTGTGTCAACACCCACGGGTATTAGAATTGTCACAGTCAAAGTCTGCCAGGATTGCATAATAAAAATGTGGGCTTGGCTTTTAGAAGTTAGAGTATTGGGCCATATAGTCTCACAACAAGGAGTCTTGTTGGATCCTTGCAAAGTGAAAACAGTACTAAACTGAAAGAGGCCAGAGACTGTCTTTGAAATAACGCAGTTTCCTGGGTTTTTCCTGATATTACAAAGGATGCGTACTAAATTTCTCCAGAATAGTTTTGCCTTTGAGTAGGTTAGCTTGAAAAACTTAACATTATCTGTGGGACCGTAATTGGAAGAAGGGCTTCACTGAGCTTAGACAAAAATTAACATCAGCACTGATATTGATAACCCCAAATCCACTGTGGACCATTCTTGTCCTTATTAATACCAGTGGGCATGGATTGGGAAATATTTTACTGCAGCATGCCCATGCATTGGCTTATGTATCTAGAGAATGGAAGCCTCATAAAAAAAAATAATAATAAAATAATTATTATCCCACACAAGATCTTGAGTTAGAAACAGTTGTGTTGCACTAAAAATTTGGAGACGTTACCTTTATGGTGCGACTGTAGCATTATACCACGACCACCAGGATTTAAAGTACTGATATAATCAGAAAGAACTGAATATGAGAAAGCGTTATCCGGAGTTTTTGGCTATATATATGTAGCAAATTTTGGGGATAAAATTTAAGTGGGCGAGAACTGTAACGCCCCAAATTTTATTCACCAAAATGTATTGTAATTATTTGGAGAAAATATATATTTGGAATATTTTGGTCAAATAAATATGGATTTATGAGAAAATTGGAACACATGTTTAAATTGGACCAAAATGTGACATAAGTGTACATGTAATTAAAGCATATGTAAGGAAGCTAATTGAGACCTAAAAGGGGACTCTTAGGCGTCATTTTGGATAGACCAAGAGAGGGAAATATGAGTTACATTCCAATGGCACATTAAGACACAAGTTACATGTAGATAAAGTTGTGTACATAAAAGTCAAAATTTTGATATTTTGGTAATTTTTTACTATAGAGTCATATAACCACCAAAAACACTTTGGAAGTGTCTAATATAGTACATGAATGGATTTTAACCTAATTCCTATGCATTTGAAATTTTAGGACCGGATTAATAGTTGAGCTGTGACACGAAGTTCGAGGAGCATTATTATAAGTCAAAAAGGGGTTTAAGGCAATAACTTTATCCTTCATACACTATATGAATATTTATATGCTTTATATATTCCATCTTCTATAATATGTATGATACACAGTACCTACGGGTACATTGATATGCCCAGTTGTGGTATGGAATGTGTAGGGATTGCAATAATGGTTGGCTCTAAACACATTTCCGATTGAACTGAGTTATGTGTTAATATATTATTGCATTATTTAGTATTTGGCATATATATTTATCGCATCTTCTATGATTGATTATTAGTTACTACTGAGATTCATTTGAATCTTACCCTTTTACAATTAAATCAATATTCCAGCGGGAACTAGTGGCTCTAAGGGCAAAGTGGTATATACAGGCAAGTTCAGGGTGTGGATCCCTAGATCGGAGCTAGTTGGTTTTATGTAGTCTATTTTGTTCAAATATCTTGGATATTTTGGGACAATTTGTATATATTATCAAATCCTGTGGGGAGGTTCCTGTATGTAAACATGTACTTAATATCAGTATGTTTCCACTATTTCTATGTCTTACTGAACTTTGCGCTCATTACTCTATGCATATCAAAATGTTAATGGGTGTTGACAATCAGTGTCATATGAAGTTTATGGGCATCAGTTCTGATATAAATATCATGGTGCCTTTTGTTTTGAAGTTCAAATTTAAAAGTTTCTTTCTAGTTCTCTCTTTCTTCTTTGAGTAGCAACACTTCCAATGGAAAGAATAAAGAGGCAGCGTTCTACATCTCCTCCTTTGGAAATAGCCGTCGATAGTTCCTCTTTGCAACCCCCTTCATCTCTTACCTTAGAGAAAATTGTTGAGGCCATCTTTTGCCTCCAAGGCACCGTTCTAGAGGCCACGGTGAAGAAAGATTGCTTCTTTGAATGACTGGATGAGTTGGCGGCGATATTGAATGATATCGTTGACCATGTGGGCTAATGGTGATTGTCTGCTGGAATGATAATAATCATCTGAATGCCTGGGTTTTAAGAACCCCCAATTGTGTACATATTTTGATATGTAATTTTAATTTTGTGCCCGATCATCGTCATAAATAATATTTTGATGCAATTTTATTTCATCCATGTACTACAGCCTTTAGGCAAAGATTATTAATGAAAAAGTTTCAATATTTTTAAGTCTTTTGATTTATTACATTATTATTATTTCATGTTCATTGATGATCTTCATCTTCTCGTGTTATATGAGCATTCAAATCATTTAAGTTCTTGTTTATGAATTTTGTTTTTAAAAATTTTATTTCTCTGTTTCTAAGAATTACATATTAGACTGGTTGATTTAAAAGACGGACTCATTATGAATTAAAAAAATTTACATTTTGAGACCGACTGTCCTTAAAGCTAGTCTCATTATGGATATTTAGACTATCTTTAATGAGGACCGGTCTAGAAAAGTTTTCCTTAGTATATATACTCACTCCTATGCTTAGTCTTCATCTTTATCCTTTCTTAGTCACACGTGCGCACTCTTCTTCTCTTCATCCCCTCCAGCCACCATGATATCTCTCTCTCTGCCATTAAGATGGCTTGTTATTCCTTTCCATTGGGCTCTCCTTCTCTATTGTTGCCTTTTGCTCTCACATTTGGTAAAAATTGTTGCCCTCTTTTGTTAGTATTCTCTTTTGCTGTCTTTGCTTGCATGGTCGTGTTAGTGTTCTCTGGTGATTGTCAAAAATATTTGCAATTTTGGGTTGCAAATTGAACTTTAGCGATATATATGGTGGTGTTAATTGGGGCATATACCCTAATAACTTTGTTGTGATTCATTCAGGCCTGCCAACGCCACCACATATATCACAAGGTTTATTGGCAATAAGATCTGCATAAGACATGTATACATAGAACAAAGGTTGGATGAGCGCCAAACAAACCATATATTCATGTATTGAGAAGTGTTTGATATGTATTATATGTGATGGTGTTGGTAGGCCAGGATGATTTAATTCACTACTTGCTTTAAATTCAATGTAGCTCTTGAATATATGTACGTAATACATTGAATTTGAAGTAAGTAATGCTAATTCTAGCCAATCAACACCACCACATATATCACAAGATTCAACTTCCAATAGAAATGAACACATGATGTGCATACAAAGCACAAAGTCTTGATAAGTGCCAAAAAGACTATATATTCATGCGTAAGTCAAAAACTTTATTTTCATTACAAAGGATTTGTATTTAATTTGCTTATTACAAATTTATTCTTTTTCATTACAAAAAGGAGTATGAAGAGAGCCAAAAAGACATGTGAACGTGCCAAGTTGAGTGATTTTTTGTAGCTATCACTTATGTTTTTGTATACATGTAAAGAGCATAAACAATCTGATCTAATATGTAACTGTCTATAATTGAAAACAAGGGATGAATATAGTAGGAGGATGCAGATACAGGCAAGCCATTATTGTAGGACTTGAAAAATGAAAAAAATTTTCCTTCCACAAGTATAAATATAATATTCATTTTATACTTTTTGGCTTCTTGCATGTTCACTTGAAATTTTAGATTTTTCCGCTTGCTGGATATTCTCTTTGGTTGTTGTAGTTATTGTATATGATTTTTGCCTATGGAATTTGTTATGGTTGGGATTGCGAATCTTGTGATTATGACAATGATGCAATTTCATTGGATCATTCTCATAACAGCAAGTTTCACAAATCCAATAATCACGAATTCCATGTATAAAAGTTTGCATACACGTTTGTTAATTGAATCTTGTTTGTCATGCCTTTATTCTTTTCAATCTTTTGTTTTGGTTTGGATGCCTCCTCCTTAAAAGGGCTTAGATTATTATTGAGTGTTGGGTGGGAGTGTCGATTGTAATTTTAACCCTAATATTTGGGTGTTGTTGATGTATGGTTCGTATCGTGGGCCATCATTATAGTTGAATGCAGCCACCCTTGAAGTATCTTATTTAATAAGGTTGATTCTAACATAGTTGTTATACAAACTTGAGAATTCTATTTTGTATGATTGAATATGGTCATGTGATGAGGTCTTGATTGAGATAGAAATCAAACTGAAGGATAATAATGAGGAGCTAGCCGACTAGATGGAGTTACTAGCGATGGGTTGATGATTAAGGCGTTTAAATTCAGTGATGAAAAATGTAGGTGAGTTATCTATACTTGTAAGGAAAAATCTGTTGCACTGGATTACCACTCAGTCCAACAAATTTGTCTTTGTAAGTGATGATCATCTAGCCAATACTTTTCATCCTTCAATTTAGAGTTATTAATCCTCACCTCGTTACTAGTATTTCCACCTAGTCAATTGCTTTCTTATTATTGGCCTTCAGCTTGTTTAACATCTCATCCAAAACCTGATCATGATATCAAATTTACTCATGTAAAATTCAATTCTCATACTTGTATATTAACTCCATTATGCTCATGTTCATTAAATAAGAATCTTCTCCTTTATTTGGGGTCCAAAATAATCAAAATGCAAAAGTATGACAACCTAGCACCCAGTTCATGGGTAGCTGCATTCAACTAAAGGGAGGATGTTCACAATTGAATCATGCATTAACGGCATGCAGATGCTGGGCCTAAAATTGCATCCACTAAATTCAACACTAAAAAATCATTTAACTCCTTTGGAGGTGGGGGAAATGCAAGCAAAAAAAGTAAACATTGAAAAAACAAATACTAGAATTAAGATTCAATAATTATCTAATAATATAGGGTTTATATTCATAGTTATTAGTTATAATTATATTTTATATCGATTGCATTTGTATTTTTAGGGTTGTCTATAGAAATTATATTGCATGATATAGCTTTTAGATATAATAATATCTAGTAGACTAACAAGGCTTCTGTGTAACAAAATAAAATGTACATTTAAAAAAAAAAGACTTGCCCACTTTTCAGACCAAGTATGAAATTACCCGGTCTAAAGAGTAGGCATCTTTTTATTATAAATTGAATCTTTTTAAGATCCATTGTTTAAACAACTAGTCTGAAAAAGTAACTTTCAAGATCGATTGTAAATCCAGTCTTAATAAGGATAAACTTTTTAAACCGAGCCATACAAGAGTAGACCTAAACCCAGCCTAAAAAGCCAATTTCAACCGATTTAAAAGCCCTTTTTTCTAGTATTATAACTAACTTCCTTAATCTAATCAAATTAGATAAATATATCTTATATTAAGAATGAGGAGTCTGTCTTTATCTCTTGTTAGTTTGTTTTTGTTGGCTCGCTACTCCGATTTGGATGGGCTACTGCAAGGTCTAAGGTTGGTTGTCTCTGACTTTTGAGTCAATTCCTTTTGCAATTGGATTTTTTATTCAGTTGCAAACTCTTTAACCTTTAAGATGCTTCTCCGATTTTTAATATAAGATCTATTTTGGGAGTTGATCTGACTTATTTTTTATATTTATCAATCTTTTTTTAATTTACTTTTATTGATGGTTCATAAACAATATTCAAGGAGGAGAGGGAAGATGATTAGAGCGTTTTAGAAAATATATGTCATATTAACTAATTTAATTAATTTTCTTAATCTAATTAAATTAGGTAAATATGTCTTATATTAATAATATAAGGGAGTATCTCTTATAGGTGGATAATTCTCCTCATTTTCGGGGCGCAAACTGCAAAGGAAGCAAACAACCACCTCCCTTATGTCCCATAACATTCCTGGTTAGTACTCTATCGAATCTGGAATGGTGAGCCATTATTTGCTTCTCCACGTTGTTTGAACCTATGACATGTCATCAAGAAACTGTTTCTCTAAACCAACCAATATGACACTTAAGCATTGACCCCAGCATTTGTTTCTGGTTTGTTTCTTGCTATCTATCTTCTTTGTTCAGTTGGGCCTCATGATTGGTATATGTTTTCCATTGTGCTGCTTGTCCGTTGGGTGGGTTGGATCTACTGTACTTTTCCTGCTGCAATGAGGCCGAACTTTATGTTATATTGATTATGTTGAATAATATTTGATCTTTTCTTCAGAAGAAAACACGATTAAATAATTTAAGCGTGTATGAATTGTCAATGAAATAACAAAAAAATAAATCATTTTATCTCCCTTAGTAAAAGCAATCAACACCAAAAATTAAAAAGTAAATTATTAAAGTAGTTGACAAAGATTATACAAAAAAAAAAAAAGTAGTTGACAAAGAATTAGTTAATTCAACCTGATATATCTATATTGTTGACTTTATTTTCCACATGATATCAGCACATATCATCCATGAATGACGTATCCCAACTCGCTTTCCTGTTTTTGAATTTTTTTTGGCAAAAAATCTTTAAAAAATCATTTTCCACGTGGCTTGGGGGTGGTCAGCTAAGGTTGCTTTTATTAGAAATGGAATGCAAATTTTGGATGTCAATAAGGGCATAATTTTGATTCTTATTTATTATTTCATCCGGTCTTAATTATAAGATAAAGTTAATTTTTTTTAGAGAAATTAAAGAAGTTAATTAAATTATTTTAGAATATTTTTATTTTTTTCTTCAAACTAATTAGTTTGACTACTAAATTAATATATAATCTAAGGATACATAACATATGATATTATTAAGTAACTTCTTTAACTTTTTTAATTTCTTTAAAAGAAATCAACTTTATCTTATAATTAGGACCAAAGATAGTATATGGGAACAGAGGAATGCATTGGTTCGTGGGAAGGAAGAAGACAATGAACCTTAGTGGAACTCTAGCAGTGTAATAAATATTGGCTTTGAAATATATTTGCCATTGATGGACGTAGAGCTTTTGTGGAGAGCTTTTGTTTGCCATGGCTCCTTTTAACATCTCAAAAGCTACCATGAAAACTCAGGAGATTCGTAGAGCCAAAATCATGCCTGGTTTGGCATTGGCCAGGCGTATTGGGGGTAATAACCTTTTTTGACCCCCAAAAAGTTAGTTAGACTGGATCTTATATTTAAATATTTTAAAATGGACTTTTCTTTGAATGGACTTTTCTTGAATGAAAATAAATTTTTAATATTCTTTTTTGTAATATTTTTAAATTTTTTATGTCACTTTTTAATTTTATATTTACCTATTTGAAAAAATTAATCTTTTAGTGTTTCAAGTTTAACTCAATTATGACTACCCTCGATTATTACTCGAAGTAACTTTAATCTCTTAACTTTTAACTTGATTAAAACTCACTCCTAATTTTTTCATATTTAATAAATGAGAAAACAAATTTGCAGGTACTTATACTTTTACTCAATTTTTAATTTGGTATTTGTATTTTTTCTCTCTCTTGATTAGATGCATTAATTTTATTCTATTAGTACCTTTAACTCCTATAAAGGAGCACAGTTATCGAGCTAATGAGATTAACGAAGCAAGATTGATGATTCAATCATACAAAAACACACAATGCATTAAATTAAAAATTGAGAAAAGTATACATAGATATAAATAAACAGAGGTTTCTCTTAATAAATTAAGGGTAAAGGTGCATCTAGCACCCTCGATATATTTTTGAAAGTATAATCAGCATCTTAAAATATTTTTGGAGGTATAATCAGCACCATAGTATATTAAAAATGGAACAATTACATCCCTTCATAAATATAATACTAACTCTGTTTGCTGACACATTTTTTCCTTTTCTCTTTCATCGACCTTCAACATGTTCATTCCTTCTTTTAATATGTAAGGGTGCAATTTTGCTCATAATGTATTAAAAATAAAGCAATTGTACAATTTCGCTAACAAAATATTAACTCAAAGTTTGGGGTTTAAGATCGATGAAAGAGAAAAAAAAAGATACTGTCAGAAAATAAATTTAGTATTCTGTTAGTGAAGTGATGTAATTGCTCTATTTTTAATACATTAGGATACTGATTGCACTTTTAAAAATAGTTTATAGTGCTGATTGCACCCTTAAATATTTTAAGGTGATGATTATACTTTCAAAAATAATTTAGGGTGTTAATTATATCTTTAAATACTTTAAAATACTGAATACACCCTTAAAAATAAATCATGGTGTTGAATACACCTTTACCCATAAATTAACCCTTTATGAAATAAAACACCCTTGATGGATCCCCTCGTCATCTGATATGGCTGCTTAGTAAGCTCTACGACCGCAAGGATGAAATTTAAAACTTGAAAAAGAAAAAGAAAAAAAGACGTGGAACAGAACCGGCGGCGGCCAAGAAGACTCGTACGCGGGACGGCCGGAGGACTGGGAAACTCTGATCCGGCGACTACTATCAAGATGAGAGTAGCTTCACTCCCTCCCTTGAGAGCCGCTGAGATGAATTGTCCGAAGAACAAGGAAATCAGAGCACTTAGCAAGGAAATCAAGATGAGAGTAGCTTCGCTGGCTCCCTTGAATTGGTATTTCTTTTACTAATTCCAAAGTTGAATTCAAATATTTGAGAGACGACGATGAGAGATGGAAATCAGAGCACTTAACAATTTCTTCAGACATGAAAGATAGGAAAATGAAAATTCAACTTTACTCTGCTGAAAGAGACAACGAATGACTTTTTGTTTTCCCTTAAAAAATATAAACTATCACTAGAATTCAGAGAAACTTATGGAAATAAGTAAAAGTCATATATCTGTTGTTGCCTTTTTCGTTGTTATAAGCAAACTAAACCAGAGAGCTTCGGTTTAGCTTGGAAAACAGTCATTCACAGAGTTTACAGTTGTTTAATTTGGGTCCCACTCTTTCTTCACTTGCCTAATCTTAAACAAGTTTTGCTTGTATTTGAACTGCTGTTTTCCCTTCCTTTTCTTTTCCTGTTTCTTGGTTGAATCTGGAGATATAAAACACCGGCACTGCTTTGTGGCCTTGAAATTAACATTTATGTGGGAGAAATAAGAGGGTACATATGCCTAATCTTCTAATCTTTGTTTTTAGTTTGACTTATCTATTTTTCCTTCATAAAACTTCATCTGCAGCAGATACGTTAACTCCAAAACAATCTCTTATAGATGGCCAAGAGCTTACTTCTGCCGGGCAAATTTTTGTTCTTGGATTTTTCATACCTGGAACCTCCAAAAGACGATATGTAGGAATATGGTACAAAAATATTACGCCCCAAACGGTTGTTTGGGTTGCTAACAGAGAGAACCCGTTGAATGACTCTACTGGGAAATTTACTGTTGCTGCTGATGGGAATCTTGTTATCTCGGATGGAGAAGAAAACATTGTCTGGTCTTCAGGTTCTTCAAGAGCAATTCAAGATCCAAAAGCAAGGCTGCTAGATTCTGGGAATTTTGTATTGATTAATGGTAAAGGTGATCCTGGTAGTTACATATGGCAAAGCTTTGATCACCCTACTGATACTCTGTTGCCAGGCATGAGGTTTGGTTGGGATAAGAATTCAGGCCTAAACAGGTACTTGACTTCTTGGAAGAGTGAAAATGACCCATCTGAAGGAAATTTTACCTACATCTTTGATCATATTGAATTTCCTGAAACAGTGCTTCGTGAGGGATCCATTATCAAGTTCCGGAGTGGAATTTGGAACGGTGTTGCATTAAATGGAGACATTTGGACATCATCTGCAACCTTCAAATCAGTACTATCAGTAACTGACAACGAGGTAGTATATTGGAATGAACCAGGAGATAGATTAACAAGGCTTGTGATGACATGTGATGGGCTAGCAGAAAGATACATATGGGACACCCAAAATTCGAAATGGATTAATATCTATGAGGCAAGAAAAGGCTTTTGTGATAATTTTGGAGTTTTTGGGGAAAATGGTATCTGCGATATCAATAGTATCCCTGTTCACTGTAATTGCTTGATTGGCTTCAAACCTAAATCTCAAGAAGAATGGAATGCATTTAATTGGTCTGGGGGATGTACTAGGAGAACGACATTAAATTGCACACAGGGTGACAAGTTTGAAAAGTTAAGGTAGGTGAAATTGCCAATGTTGCTGCACTACTGGACACAAGATAATATGAGTCTTGAAGAATGTGGGATGAAGTGTTTGGAGAATTGTTCGTGTACAGCTTATGCAAATTCTGCTCTCAATGGAGGGCCTCATGGCTGCTTGATTTGGTTTGGCAAGTTGGTTGACATGAAGCTGCTCCAAACTACAGCGGGTCCACAACAGGATCTCTATGTGAGGTTAGCTGCATCAGAAGTAGGTAAGAACTGTCTCTATTTCGGCCTTAGTACAGCAGAAACTGCTTCCTTTACAATGTCTTTTTTTTAGTATGAAAGAGGCAGAGAATTGGAATCTCAGCTTCCTCTGTCAGTTTTGTTTGCAAACTTCAGTCTAGGCTTGTGATATTCACATATCATACTGTTGTAGCGACATGTTATACTCTAAGCTGAATTTATATTTTCATATCCAACCATTTGACATGGACAGCATCAATACAGAAAATATGCTTATCCACTTACACTTAAGTGTACTTCATTATTGATTTTCTTCTACACGCACACACACACTACATGCTCTTAAAGACGCGTTCAAGATAATAATCAGAGTCATCTTCCTTCTGTTTCATGGCTGTGCAGGGTCCACTCCCACTACTCGTAGAAGGAAAGTAGCAGTGGTGGCTATATCCGTGTCTTTGGCACTGCTTGTGTTGTGCTTCATAATGTTCCTTGCTAAGAAGTTTAAAGAGAAGAAGATGCGGGAGGTCATGAGTGGCAATTTGGGTAAGATTCTTTGAAATGCTTTTGGTTACTTATTGACTTGGATTGTGCCATCCAAAAGCTGCTTCATATTTCTATTAATTCTGAATAGGGGATGTAGTTGCTACAAAAAGAACAATATGATTGTTTCAGAGATTGAGGCAAAGAGCAGATAACTGTCTCTGTTCAGTGATATTTCTCATTGGTCCTTCCATCCTTTTAAAGAATAAGAGGAACATAACATCGCTTTTAGGATAACTAAACTTTATAGTGACCATATTTATTCAAAAAAGAAAAAATATATATATATTCAAAATTGTGTAATGCTAATTACATCGCTGGCCAAAGAAGAAGAAGAAGAAGAAGAAGAAGCCAATCTGATCCTTTTTTCCCATTTGGAAAATCTGTCATGTTTTTAATGCCAAACAGTCAATTAATTTTAAAAAGGTTAGTCAAGCCGAATTGTGAAATGTTCAAACATGGTAAGCAATTATGGTAGTCTTACAGGGAACTGCTTCTCCAAATTGTAGGACACAGAAACCATAGTGAAGAGCAAGCATTGCCTCTTTTTGATATGCTCACTATTCTGGCTGCAACTAACAATTTCTCTAAGGAGAACCAGGTTGGAGAAGGTGGTTTTGGCCCTGTCTACAAGGTGATTCTTCTCTTTAAAAATGCACTAACTGATATTTTCTTAACATTGTGAATCTTACTTATGTACATTAAATCTTAGGGTAAGATGTCAGATGGACAAGAAATAGCTGTGAAAAGGCTATCGAGAACCTCAAAACAGGGGATCCAAGAGTTTATGAATGAAGTTGGATTGGTTGCCAAATTTGAGCACCGAAATCTTGTCAGGGTTTTGGGTGTTGTGTTCAAGGAGATGAAAGAATGTTGGTCTATGAATACGTGCCTAATGGAAGTTTGGGCCATTTTATTTTTGGTAAGACACCCTCTGCAAAATTGTAATTTGTCATAACTGACTCTCCTGTGTGACCAAGAACAGCTCTGCATGCATATCAAAATACTACGTTCTCTTTTAATTTAAATAACTTTCTCTGTATCAGCTTATTGAGCTTTGACTAACCGTGCATAGATCCTAGAGGAAGAAATCTTTTGAATTGGAGGAAGAGGTATGAAATCATTATGGGGATTGCTCGAGGACTGCTATATCTTCATCAGGATTCTAGATTAACCATCATCCATAGGGACTTGAAAACAAGTAACATTCTATTAGACGATGACTTGCTACCCAAAATTTCTGATTTTGGTTTAGCTCATATCTTTGAAGGGGATCTTTCAGCAGTAAAAGCAAAAACTATTGTTGGGACATAGTAAGTTCTATGATGGTTTTCTAATGATTTTTACATAATAAAGGCTAATAAAATACCTAAGCATGGAATAGAAAAACTAATGTCGTGATGTGTTTGATAATGTGCAGCGGTTATATGTCACCTGAATATGCAATACATGGGCTCTTTTGTCCGAAATCTGACGTATTTAGCTTTGGGGTCATAGTGTTAGAGATATTGAGTGGCGTAAAAAATAGTCGTTACAGAAGTCCAGATGACAGCCATAATCTGTTGGGGCAGGTAACCTCATATGCAACACGGCATTTAAGTTTAAGCCTTTCCTTGATTGATTTTCTTGGGAGCCAACACCTACATTTGGTTTAAGCATTTTCCATCAATTTTTCTATGACATTATATTTGAATATTTTCTTTTAAATTATCTGCACTTCATTGTTCTCCTCGAAAGATCTCTTACACAGTTCATATTTCATTTTGAAGAACTTCACAGAATTGCTTCTAAGCATTTCATTTTTGTGATTTGTTCTCCACTTACTTTTTTTGTGCATCTAGGCTTGGATACTATGGCAAGAGGAACGGCCCTTGGATTTTATGGATGTAAATTTGGACATAAAAGATATGTCAAGTGCACTAATCAAGTGCCTACAAATTGGCCTCTTATGTGTGCAAAAGTTCCCTGAAGATAGACCAACTATGCTGTCTGTGGTCTTCATGCTATCCAATGAATGTATGACACTTCCTGAGCCGAAGTCACCGGGATTTTTCGTGGAAGAGTTTGGTGATTCTAAGCAGGACCAGTGTAGTAACAATTCTATGTCTATTACACTTTTGGAAGCCCGGGATTAGCAACTTGTCATGGTATTATTCTTTAAAGTTTGTAGCTGTAAAATACTGAAATGCAAGGTTCAATGTGGTTTTAAATGTCTCAAACCGTTCTTCTTTCTTCCTTTCCAGTTCCTCTGTCAAGATGGTTAGAGAAAAACTTGGATAGTTTGGTTTAATCTCATGGAAGCCTCACTTTGATGAAAAGAAAAACGTTTTCTCAAAATGTTATCTTCAATTACTTTCTTCGAAAGTGTGTTCTTTGCTTTTTGTTATGGAAGCATATTTCTCTGATAGCCATTTATGTTTGTTTGTTATATTTAGCGTGTTTCATTAGTTCTGAAAGGATTTGAAACTGAAGACTTGTTAGTTATTAGTCCTGAGACTTTTTGGAAGATCACATGAGATTCATTAGAGCTTTTGAGATGCTCGTTAAAACGCTTCTGGGCTCATTTGAACCTTTTCTTACCCAAAATATCTTCTACGAGCAATTTTGGTCAATTTCCACTTTATTAGACCTTACTTGAGATTATATATTCTTGCATCATATGTGTGTATGTATATATATATAGAGAGAGAGAGCAGGAGATATCATTGGTTAGGGTTCTTCAAATTTAATTTCTTTTAGTTAATTCTCTTATCAAACGAGATTCTTCCATCCTAGAGCTACTTATTATCCTTCATATGCAACGGGTGGAATGGAATTTGCTGGGAATTAATTAAAAACAAATAAGATTGGTTCAAAAATTAGAACCACAAATCATATGATTGATTCATCTGACTGATGTTTCTGTTTATTTATTCTTTCTATTCTCCAAGAGTAACAGGAAAATTGAAAGGAGATAAGATCAAATAGATTATTATATCTCTTTATTTCTCTTCTCTGTAGCATGAATTTTACTTTCTCTGCATAGAAATTTTGGGAAAATTGGAGGAAGGTCGAGAAATAATAGTGACGAGGCTACCAAACAACTAGTAACATAGAAAGAAATCACAATTGAGATCGCTTAAGATCTATTTTATCAACATTCCAGGTGAATCGCTTCCTCCAGAGATATCAACAACTAGTAACATTCTTGTTTTAGTTTTCTGCTGCCCTTTATTTTATAATATCATGTTAAAAGAAATTTAAGATTTACTGTGGTATGAACTTTAAAAATAGAGACTTTAATGACAGTTTCTGGAACAGTCCCATACGATGTATATTTAAAAAGGCATTACTCAGGAATTTCTACGGAACTATATGATTTTGATTTTTTTTTTTTATTTCCTTGCTAATAAGGACTACTCTCCCTGATTCTAAATATCTCAATTCACTTTATATCCCAAATTTATAATCCCCCCCTCAAAACTATATCTATTAATTACACTTATTGAGTGATTACAATCGAAATATAATATTTTTAAAAAAATCAACACCCATTTTTTATAAATAACTTAACTACTTTTTTTAAGCTCTACAAATTATTTATCTAATTTCTATATTTAGGATTTGATCAAGTATATTGCTCAATTTGAAGCAAACTTAATTCATCACCCATTTCTAAGTTATTAGAAAAAGCATTGAATAGAGAAAATGTACCTTTTTATTCAGAAAATGAAGATTTACTTTGTTTTCTATTTGTCCTGAAAGGTTTTAAAAAGTGATCATAAAGATAAGTAATATAATATAATCAAATGTCATTTATAAGGTAGCAGAACCAAGTATTGCTACTTAGTGAAGTCATCTCTCTCATATTTACACCAAAACAATCTCAACGATGCCGCAACTATCATACTCTGCAAAAAATACATTTGAAGTATTACATATCTGTATTTATGAGGCTATACTTGTTTCACTACCTAGCATGTAGCATTGTGACTGTGACTTCATTCACACTATATGATTGGTCTTGTTTACTTGAAGAAGACTCTGTTTCATTAGGGTTTCTTCCTACACAAAAGCCAGGGCTTTTAGGCTGTGGCATCAACACAGTTTCACTACTCAACATCAACACAACAGTTGACATTGTTGGCCGATCTTCTGCTCGCTCTTGAACGCATTGGAGTCCGACTTGTATGCATCGGAGAACTTCGGGTGGCGAATATGAATCAGCGATCAATGGATCAATTAGTTCCAGTGCTTTTCCTTCTTTCCATTGATTCCATGCCTATAATGAAACACAATTAGTTGATTTTTAGCACAAGATTATATGATAGATTATCAAACAAGAAATTATCTAATAATAGAAATTGTTGCACATACATGTCCAAGAAGATTTAATTCGTCGTTTGAGTAATAGAACCCTTTGTTTTTCCTACCGGTTATGATCTCAAGTACCAGAACCCCAAAACTAAAAACATCGGACTTTACTGAGAAGAGTCCATCCATAGCATATTCTGGAGACATGTAACCGCTGCATAATGGAAAAAGCATATAAATTATGAATTCATGATATTAGGTGTCTCAAAGAGTATCAGAGGTTGTTAAAATACTTACTATGTCCCGACAATTCTCAATGTATTTGCTTCTGTTTGATTTGTTCCGAAAATTCTTGCCATCCCAAAATCTGATATCTTTGGATTCATTTCCTCATCAAGTAGGACATTGCTAGCTTTAAGATCCCTATGGATGATCCTGAATCTAGAATCTTGATGCAGGTAAAGAAGTCCTCTTGCAATTCCACATATGATGTAGAAGCGTTTTTGCCAATTCAATATGGATCTTCTTGCTTTATCTGGAAGTTCAAGTACATGAGAAAAAGTTTCATTTACAATGAATCAAACTTGGTCGCAAGAAAAATCGTAACAATAGCTTAAAAGATACACAATGTGAATTCAACTCACCAAACAAAATGGAATCAAGGCTTCTATTCTCCATGTACTCATAAACCAACATCTTCTCATCCATCTCAACACAACAACCAAACAACCGAACAAGGTTCCTATGTTGAAGTCTCACAATTGACCTGACCTCATTCTTAAATTGTTCAGTTCCTTGCCCAGAGTTCCTCGATAGCCTCTTCACGGCGATTTCTTGGCCTTCCATTAGTCTACCCTGGTATCACAACAACAACCACTCTATGTCAGTTTTAATTCTTCTGTCTGATATTGAAGATGGGTATTTTGAGAGAGATTAGAAACAAAATCAATTTACCTTGTAAACACTACCAAAGCCTCCTTCTCCAAGCTTGTTTTCTTGAGAGAAGTTGTTTGTAGCCGTTGATATGGTGTTAAAATCAAACAATGGCAACTCTAGCTCATCCATCTCACTTTCACTAGAGTTTCTTCTGTTACTTATGAACATTGGCTCTTTCTTTAGAGAATCCTGACTTCTCTCAAAACCACCTGCAAGACAAGCCGAACATTTCATCGAACACCTCATATGCATATCATATAAGCATTCATATGAGAAAAATTACTCATGTGTTTACCTCTAGATTCATTCCTCCATTTCAACATTCTTTGTGATTTTCTTCTCTTCCAGAGGAAATAAATGAGTAATGCCACTAATAAAACAACTATGGCAACAGTAATGCCTATAGCCTTAGATTCCACATTGTTCTTAGATCCACCTGCAGATTCTATGTCATTTGTCACGGCAAAAAAAAAGATTCTATGTCATTTGAGTACTACTGATATCTTAATAGAGATATTATATATTAACTTTCCTGTTTGATCTAGAGTAGGTTTATGTGCATAATATACTTTTGAGTAGGACTGGAAAAATGGGTCGGCCCGAGTCCAAAAAAGTACCGTTTTTTAACAGCCTGGCCCGTTTAAAGGAGGCCCATGGGCTTTAGGCCTGTTTAGATTTTTTTTTTTTGCCATGCATTTTTTTGTTTCTTATTCTTTAAAAGACTGAAATACCTAATTTAAAACATAAATATTATCAACACTAATTTAAAATATAAATATTATTCAAGTTTAATAGAACACAAATACTAAGACTTAAGTCCAAACCATAATTAATGTTTACAACCAATCAAATAAGTCCATAGCCATAATCAAACAAGCCTACAAGTTTCAAATGTCAGTAATAATAGAACACCTGATTTGGATTTTGGTGTACACATACAAAAAAAGAAAAAAGAAAATCAAAGAAAAGAAGCTTCAAATGAGGTCTGAGTCAGTGTAAGAGCATTTATGATATAAGGGTTAGATCAGGTTAACTCTGCCCTCTAACCAATGCTTGCTGCCCTTTTTTTTTTTAAAAAAAATTAAACGGCCCTATAGGGCCACAGGGCTGGCCCTTTTAGACCCGCTTTCATTTGGAGCATCTAAATCATAAGCTCGGCCCTTGACAGACTCAGGTCTAAATGGTTTCGGCTCGATTTCTCGGCTCTACTTTTGAGCTGATAAATGCAAATTCTAATTTCTAACGTCAAATAAGGAAATTAAGTCCAAAAAAAAAAAAAAAAAACTCTGCTGCACATGACATGAAAATTATTAAATAGCCCTAATTTCTCTGCTTCTCTAATTCTATTTAAAAGTCACTGTTGGCATGTTTCATATAGATAAAAAAAAAAAAGCTTTAGATTTAATTAATTCTACCTTAAAATTAAATAATTTTTTAACTTTATCTTTATTTAATATAAAATATTTTCTATAAAAAAAATCAACATAATAATAAATGAAGGGTATATTTATATATTAATGAAAACCTTCTTTCTACCCTGCAAATTGGACTGGAAGAGTATAAAAGAAAACTTTTATGCACAAGTGGCTTTGTGCGCAGAAGCTCTTTTTCAAAGTAGGTATAAGAAATTGAAACTAATAATGGAATTTCTCTGAATACCCATAGAAACAACTGGAATTGGTTTTGTTTTTTCCCCCTTCTATTTTCTTGGCCCCGCCTGTAATCAAGCACTATGCTACTTGAAAGAAAAATCAGACTCTTTCAACAAAAAGGTATATAAGAAAAAATCGGCAAAATTATGCTACTTTTGAATTTTTAGATTGTTTGATAGCAACTACACCCACCATGAAATGGATAAAAAGAACCTTTTTTAGGTCCCAATATAAAAGTTAGAAAGTTGGTGTGAGTTACATTTCACCAAACTCCGTTCACATTTTAAAGAACGTGGTTTGTTATAAGATGGTGCTTAGGTCTTGGTGCGTAGTTCAAAACATATTGATGTCCATAAATTTTGATATGTAATCCATTGAAATAGACAATTCAACCAATCTTTTCAAATTTGACTAGTTCTTAAATATTGGGAAATCTGATTTATCATTTTTTTTATGATTCCATGTCATCTATTATTATTAGTAGGTGTTCAAATCCAAAATTTAATTAGGAGATTTATTTTTAATTATAAATATGAGAGATATCAATTCATTTTATCTTTTGAATTTATAATTTTTTCATCAAACAATTTTTATTGATTGTACATATTAAGAAGATTACTATCAAAAGATTGTTCTGATACAAATGATTAAATATAATTTTTTAGGAAAGCAAACACACAATATAAATAATTAATTTAATTAATTTTTTTAATATATATAAATTAGTCATCTAACTCCTATATTAAAGATCAGAGAAGAGAATACCATATTTTTTATATTTAGCCTGCTAGGTGATAATTCATAACTACAAGTGATCCCATCATAATAGCACCACTTATTACCTAACATAGTTACACACACACACACCCACTTCAACCACCTTTCTTTTTTTGCTTTGCCTTGTCGTGAATTAAATCTGATTTTCAGCTTTCAATTATAATAATAGATATGTAATTTCAATGTGGGCCCAAGTGGATTCAACAAGTAAAAAAGGTCGGGCCAACTTTATTAAATGGAGCCCATAATAAATCGTTGTTTTCCTTCCAGAAGCAAAGTATAATAAGCCTCCTTCTGTTGGGACCATAAACTTTTTAAAAGTCCTCTTTAATGACGCCTTCAAACTTTCTTTAATTTAATTAATCCTCTTTAAAAAGTCTCTTCTTAAGACTTAAATATTAATATTAATTATTAAAAACAGGCTACAAAATATTTTAAAAATAGAAAGGGTAAATTTCCGTTCTAAAAATGAGAAAGAGTAAAATTTGAATTTGCAAAAATTTATTTAAAATACCAAAAATTAATCTTACTCCATTTTTTAAAAAATTGGAAAAAAATAATTAAGCTGATTTTAGGATTATCCAATTTTTAAAGGAAGCACTTACTATTTTCCATTTTGCTAAAAAAAAACCTTTTATGGTTAAAAAAAAAAATCTTTTAGAATGAAGCTTCAACATATAACCAAAAGACAATTTGCAGGCCCAGCAAATTGAAGCCAATTTTCCCTAATATCAATCCCGATTCTCCCACATTTTTCTTATATTAATTCAATTTTAAAAATAAAGTAGATTTATGTCTCAAATTTTAGATAAAAAAATAAATCGTCTAACTAACTAATATAGGACTAGAAGACTACTTTAATTCATTAAAATTTAGAATATATATATATTGCACTGTACCAAAACCAGAGAGGGTTTTGGGGGAAAAGGACAGACCAATTTGAGTGTTCTATTGGTGTTCTTGTTAGTTGTGAATAGAGATGTAATTTGTTGGACTTGCATACCTGTCTAACCATCCCCTCTGATTATTAAATGTGTTATCAACGGGGTAGTTACATTTTTTTTACGGAATAACTTATTTAACTAATTTTATTAATATATACAAATTAATTATTTAGTTCCTAAATCAAGGAGGGTAGAGAGATATGTTTTACAAACTTGATAATTATAAAGCAAAAAATATTAGAATTTATTTTTAAAAAAATTAAACTGTCCAAATAAATTTTAGGCCGACAAATTAATGAGATAGGCACCACATGTTCTGTTTGTCCTTTTGCGAAAACCAGAACCACCTTCAACGACGTTTTAAATTTTCCATTCATTCCGGATTTTTATAACCTAATTTTTTTCAAGAATTATCTTAAACACACAATAATTTCAGACATATATGCATGAACAGAAACACAAAATAATAAAACAAAACCCAGAACATAAAAATCAATCGTAACAAAGGATTAAAAACATACTTACCTACATCGGAAGCTGCTATTCTGACATAAAGATCTTGTCCTCCATCAGTATAAACCCTCATATCTACAAGTTCATCAATCCACATAACACACCCACTTCCTCCATTGGTAATATCTATATTTGCATAAGCAGTGCATGAACAATTCTTCTTACACAAACCCTCACACTCCATTAAGTTCATGCTTCTATTCACAAACACCGACGTTGTATCCGGCAACTTCACGTTCTGAACCTTAGAAAACTTATCACTCCCACAATCTAACTTCGTATTCCTCACACACCCATCAGACCCATCTCTCAGATTCCAAGCTTGTATGTTCTTAGGGCTAAACCCTCTCATGCACGTACAAACTGGTGAAGCATTTGTGTCACATATCCCATAAGGACCACATTCTTTGTAGGTATCGCATTGATCTTTTGGCGCGAACCAGAATTGTGTCCAAACTTGGTTGTCTGGTACCCAAGTTAACCGTTGAAGCTGGGCGTCCGGGGTTACGGTGAGTCTCGAATACAACGATTGGGTTCCGATGTTGAACGTGTAGTATAATTGGTGTTCATCCTCGTAGAAGTCGAACTTGATTGAGTCGGTCTCAGATTTCATTTCCGGGACTCCGCTGAATCTCACGCCATTCCAAGGTCCGCTTCGGTATAATTTTGTGTTGTTGTTCCATAGGAAAATCTCCGGGAGGCCATGGAAATCGAGCTTGAAGGAGATAACACCTGTGGATGGATCTTGACTTGATTTCCACGATGTGATGTGTTTCTCCATTTTTGTGTCGAAGTTATAAAGAAGCTTCATGCCTGGTAAGAGTGTGTTTGTAGGGTAGTCGAAGCTTTGCCACAAGGGATTCGTCGAGGTAGATACAGAAGATTCTCTGATGATCAGATTCCCTGAGTCAAGAATTTGAAGAACTGGGTTTTTTGCTGCGGCGGTTTGGTTCGATGACCATATGGGTTTGCCGGTTCGATCCACAATCTCCACGTTTCCTGTGTCTCCGATCTTGAGGAACCCATTTGGATCCTCGAGTGGGTTGTCTCTGTTTGCGACCCAAACCACTGTACGATCTTGAATATTCTTGTACCAGATTCCCAGGTAGAATCTTGATTCATCTGAAGAGAAGAAACCTAGAACGAAAGTTTGATTTGCTGAGACAAGTGTGTCGTTGTTTTTGAGAGGTTGGGTTGAGTTCAAGGTATCTGAAGAAAATGAAATTGCAGGGAAGATAGAGAGGAAAGTGATGACGAAGAAGATGAGGTTAGTGAAACCTCCCATAATGTCTGGTTTTGCAGAACAAAAAACAAAGATGACTTTGTGTTGTGAAAGTAGGTTAAATAGTTGGATTTCGTTCATGAATGAACTATGAAGCCAATTTTTTCCTTCATTCTTCTATCACGGCTCCTTTAATTCGTAGTTTATTTTTACTCTTGGGACCGTTTCAAATTTAATTATACCTTTTTCTATTTTTTTTTTAAATTTTAATACGAGTACTCTTTTTCTTTTTAAGTGTAAGACACTATTGACACTAAATATAAACACATTATTCACGTTGTTGTGAGAGATTGACCCCTTTCGCTATAGTCAATCCCTATTGGTGATTGTATTTTTTAAATCTTAGACTTGAATCTATTTTACTAGTGTGTCCTAAATTCTTAATTTTTTTTTGGGAACTATCCTGTTGATTTTGCATGTTAGAGTATTTCCATCAAATCGAGGTGCCAATGTAAAATATAAATATACATAAATATTTTAGAAAAATCAACACCATTTTTTTTTTACAAATAACTAATTTAACTAATTTTTTTTATAGTTATTTAACTCTTGTTTCAAGAACGGAAAGAGCATGGGTTTTGGAAAACTTTTGTGCTTGGCTTGGCTCCATGTGTTGGTTTGGCCTTTTATGATTTTTCTGTTAAACGAACCGTCCTAATGGAGAAAAAAGAAAAAAAAAAAAAAAAAAAGAGAAAGCACATAGAAACCAAATTTGTAAAGATCTTTTAGTTGATGGTTTAGGTATATAAGTAAGAAAGAAAGTGGAACAAGTTGACAATGACAATATGCTTTCTCATTTAGTTCAACATTCCATGTTTCCCTTGCTTTTTTCTTGTTTGAATATAATTTATTTCAATATTTGAAAAAGACAATATATATTGGCCGGTTAGATCATTGACGCAACATGGGCTGCTTTTTGTGACCAATATGGCTAATGGGAATAGGAATATAAGATTCACAGTAATTTACTAATTTCCACAGGTTTGATAATTTTTCCGCTTATACTTCGATTGTATGACATCATCATCTTCTGGATTTTATGTTTAAATATAGGCTACGGTACATCAATAAATCAATTAATAGAATAATGATACAAATATTTCGTTTGAAATCTCCTTTAATAATTAAGGCCTTAGCTATAAAACGCGTTTGCCTTTATTTTCTGTGTAACAAAAAGCTATAACTATATTATTTAAATTAAATATTTTATTTTATGAACTTATGTAGTACAAAATATTAAACATGTTTTAAAAAATAATAATAAGATTTTTTTAAAAATTATAAAATATATAAAATATTAATTTTATCTTTATTTATTTAATATTGGAGGAATGTGCAAAAAGATGCTCATAAATTTTTACTCAAACTGCGTTCAACATCATATACATTTTAGAGATACCAAAATACCTATGAACATTCAAAATATGAGAAAAAAATGCTAACATTGTTAAATGTGACCTAAACTATCGTTTAGTGTGATATTTTCCTCAAAATTAAAAACGGCATTCCAATGTTCCCCTTGCCAGTAAAAGAGAACAAATAGTGTTTGGTAAAAATAAGCCAATTAACCCAATTATTAATTGTAGCTACCTATATATGTGGCTAATCTTTGGCTGTTTCTACATCGCATATAGTAAACATATCAAAACTCTAGTGTATTTAATTTAAGTTCAATTAACAGACCTAGTTATCAGTCAATTAACAAGCAATGTTATTCTAATGACCAATTCGTATAATAATATGTACGTATACGTGAAGAAACTTTGAACCACATTTTCTGGTGGCTAGCTTCGGCGTAGCTGGTTCTAGATCCTCATGACTAAAAAGATTAAAATTGTTGAAACTATCGACCGATACATAAAATAATGTAATTGAAAGAGCCCAGCTAATTGGAATCAAATAGTGGGATATTCAATCAAGTTATATTCATCAAGTGGAAAAATAAAGTAATAATGAATAATTAGAATTTTCTAAACAGAAAATGACATTAATTAGATAAACCATTGTTTTCAATCCTTAATTTGAATATCTGAAATTTGACACGTCTCCTTATTTGGTCATCATATGCAAAACAAATTGATGATGTTGTTGATATATAAAACAAATGTGCCGAGTGTTAATTTTTGCGTACTTTAGTTTGAGGGTCTGGGTTCTCTCAGAATCCCTTTTCTCATTTTCTTCTCAGAATCCCAGCTCCACCATCAGATTTAAAAAAATGGATGGTCTAGATTTAATATTTTATAAAACTATTATTTTAAACATAAATAAATAAACTTAAACTGTTAAAATATGATATACTCAATTCATAACTGTAATACAAACACAAGCAATGAAAAAATTAATTTATAAAACACTATAATCATAGTTTTAGAAAATATTAAATCTTAACCATTCACTTTTTGATCCAAGGGTGAAGATGAGATTCTGAGAAGAAAAGGAGAAAAAGGATTATGAGAGTATCATCTTCCCTCAGCATACACCTTAATTAATTTTGTCATATGAATCTAAATAAAGTAAAAATACACTATATTAAGAAAATTAATTTGCTTGCTTTTATGTTGATAACAGATAAATTTATTTCATCATTTTATTTTTAAAAGATATTTAATTTTGTATTTTGTGGCATCACTTAGTATTTATATAAACCTTAATTAATATATATTATGAGTGTAGAGATTACTACCTATAATTGAGAAAATTATAACGACCCATTTGAAAAACACTACAAGGACCTAACAAATGATTAAGTGAAATTATAACAACTGATAAATTAATTTTCTCTAAAATAAATGAACCCAGTTTTATCAATGGCGTACTTTAGTTTGATCATCAGATTATCAGATATTCTTAGTTTGGTTTTATTTGTTAAATGTACAATGTTAACCATCACCATAAACCCTTTTTCTTAGGTTGAAAGTTAATCAAATGGGTCTAGGTTAAATTGCATCAACCAATTTTTGATAATGCACACCTAGGGTCTGTTTGGTGTGAGGGATTTGTAGGAGAGGGAAAATTTTTATGAGTTGAATTTTAAAAGAATGAAGAATTGGGGTAATAAAATTTTAATAAAGAGAATATGTAAGATAAAGAGTAAGAAAAATTAATTAAAAATTTATAACCTCACTTCTCTAATTTTTTTTTTAAATTTAACTTAAAAAAATTTTCCCTCCTCCCACTCTCCCTCCCCTCCCCTCTTACCAAACAAGTCCCTAGTGTTTAACATTAACATTTCAAACTTTTAAGTCAACAGATAATCGCTCAATTATTGGCTTGTTTTTACTTTTTAAGCAGAGTGTGATGTGTAAAGGATTTCTCTTTACATGGCCAAAAAATCATGGGGAATATTTATGTCTAACTTATTTTTTAATAGCTTTTTGGCATTTTATACTACTTGGTAAAATTCAAATATTATTAAGCCTTATTGGGGGCAAACCTTTTAACTTAAATTTTAGTTTTTTAATTTTTTTGAGAGAAAATTTTAACGTCAATTTTATTTTTGACTATGACTTAACTTCAATTTTAAATTAAACTATATCTGGCAAGAAAAAAAATGGAATTAAACTATAGAAAAAAAGGTGAAAATTTCGGGCGGGGTGTTTAGTCCGAGAAATATTTCCCCTGGTGGCATAATTGTTTTTGGATCGGACTGCTTCATTATGGTATATTTTTTGGCCCAAAAAGTATGTGAGAGTTTTTGAAGTTTTAATTTCAACAAAAGTTAGGCTTAAGCCCAGCCCATGCCAATTTTTAACTTGTTACTGAACACAGACAAAGAGTCTGAGTGTGAAGATTACCTTTATAGATTTATAATTTTTTTTTCATAATCATCATTTATATATAAAATTTATTTATGAGATATAGGTTGTACTTGAAACAAACATGGCGCCTACAAATGGGTGAAATTAGAAGGTTTCTGTTATGAAAATAAGCAAAATATAAGAGTTTGAGATGAAAGAGATGAAAAGAGACAAGAGAGAATGGGAGATAAAGATGAAGCAATATCTTATTCATTTGGATGCCACCAAAGAGTAGTATATAGTGCTCTATTTATAGGCCCTCAACCTCAACTTCAATTAAGAGTTACATAAAGTAAATATTAAATTCGATCCTAATGTGTGCACAAATTGTAATCTTTGAGTTATGGGCACAAAGACTCAAAAAGATTATTCATTAGAGAGGTTATGGAGTGTAGAAAATGAAAGGCCGAGAGTTGGGAGAGTCTATGAACATCCATATCATCTAATATTTTTAGGGTTAAAGGCCATTTTTGCCCCGGAAGTATTCACTTGGGGCCAATTTTGGCCCGGAAGTATTTCGAGGGCCAATTTTGCCCTTACGTTAGTTGACCGTTAGCTGGGGTTAGTTGACCGTTAGTTGGGGCAAATTTGCTCCAAATTTGAAACGTCAAGGGCAAAATTGCATGCTTTCGTCCTTCCCTTAAGGTGCAATTTTGCCCCGGAAGTTTCAAATTTAGATCAAATTTGCCCCTACTAATGGTCAACTAACGGTCAACTAACCCCGACTAACGATTAACTAACGTAAGGGCAAAATTGGTCCAAATTTGAAACTTTCGGGACAAAATTGGCCCTTGAAATACTTCCGGGCCAAAATTGGCCCCAAGCGAATACTTCCGGGGCAAAAATGGCCTTTAACCCAATATTTTTACAATACTTCCCCTTGGATGTCTATGAACAAATGTTGTGCATCATTAAAACCTTATTAGGAAAAACCCAATGGAACAAAAACCTAGTCAAAGAAAAAGAGTATACATTACAAGTTGAGATTGCCTCGTTGAAAACCTGGCTAAGAAAACCCCGTGGGAGGAAACCTTGGTTAAAGAAAAGAGTACAACATAATCTTTACTTCCCCTGATAATAATATCATATTTACTTCCCCTAATAATCAATTTTACTCCTTATGATGACAACATCACTTCTAATGTATTTTCGAGCATATTTTTCTTTTAGCCACCAAACTATGAATGATGCATTGTCACCAAAAGTTTTGCTGAAATGTAGTCCTTTAACATATCTTCTTGATATGTTAAAATATCAGTATATTATGCCTTTATCTTATTCATTATAGAAACAATAAAGCAAAATTATTATGAAAATCACCAAAACATATCTTGCATCTATATATTCAGTTTGTTCTAAACAAAATGATATCATATAATATGTTCTTAGAACTATCACATCAAATACCATTTTCGTTATCCACTGTGCACCTGCAAGAACTAATTTTTACTAATAAAATCATAATAAATATAATATTAGCATGCTGCATAAATATTCTCATAAAATATAAGGTACTTCTGGACTATTAAATTCAATATATCTTTGCAAGAAAATTCAGCATAGCAAATATATGTAATTTTTAAATCATTGATGTATTTGATAACCGATCTACGAGTCAAGTAAAATGTTTTAATTACTTATTTTTCAATCAATTATATATGCTTGAATTATTTTCAAACTCGCATAACATTTTATATATAGAATGATTTTCTTGTATATGCTTTTGGCATTTTAGATTCTTTAAGGATTCTCATATAAATTTCACTATTTAATCAGCCATATGAATATGTTGTATATAACAACATCTAATAGACGCATAATTTTATTTTCATATGCACCCAGAAAAATTTTATTTTCATATGCACCTAAAATATTGTATCCACCACAAAATAGTATGCCTTATCATTGTTTTTATTAGCATTTGTGAAAATCTTTATTTTCACTTAAATATTTATATATTTCATATTTCAGCTGGGACTACAGGTCCATAATTTTCACATATTGTAATAATGTAGTCTCATTTTTATTTTGTCTTTTCCCTTTCCCTTTTCCTTTTTGGTCAATCACCATTCTGTCTACTCGTAAGATAGATTTATGCATAACATCCTTAATTGATCACATGAAATTATTATCAAAACCATTGTTGACAACTTAATCTTTTCGGTTCCATTTTTCCTATGACATAATTCATTGAGATCTCTTTATTACTTTTAGGTACCTGAATTTCTTTTGAAGTTTTTACAATTAGTTATGTCTTGGCCTCTTCTGAAGTACCTGTCTCCTCAATATGATTATCTTGATTATTTGCTCCTTTCTCTTTTCTTTTGGAACCGATTATTCTCCCATCCTTCCGACACGTCTTGCTTTCATTTATGCTGATTAGAGTATTTTTAGCAGGAATATGAGATTTAATAATTCTCAATAAGGTGATTAGTAATTGCATCTAGCAGATTTTATGCAAATTTAATAAATGCAAAACCTAATGAAGTTATGGTTCATATTGTTATATTCGATGATCTATACTTGATAGTAGTAATGCATTCCTTTTGTTCTCTTTTCCAGCTATTCAATTTCTCCCCTTCATGTTAGAAAAACTTTTTTCAAATTACAATTGACTAATCATGCAATATAAGTCTCCTAAATCGATCTATTTTCATTAGAAACATCCTTTTGTTTCATTTAGAGACAAACAAGAAGAAGGAGGTTCTTACCCAATATTTATCTCAATTTTCTTTAAATATCCATCTATGTGCATTGTTGTGGATCAATAGGAATGCACATTCAACTTTGAACTTTAGTGTTAGGCATTTGAAAATCTAGTAAGTGTTTTCAATAAGTTTCTCAAATCAACTAAGTTTTCAAATCCATCACCAAGGTTTTGTCATCATCAAAAAGGGGGAGAATGTTAGAATCCATATTTTGATGATAACAAAATGATAACATGTTGTTTTGTAAGAAAATGACAAAGTTTAATTGAATCAAAGTTGTTACCAAATGCATTTTACAAGTGGATAGTGAGCTGCTACATAATATCTGATGCACTCAAGTTTTAGTTGAAAACTCAAGTTGGCAAGATAACTCTTGTAGGTTTCATCCAGAGGCTAAGTCAAAAACTGAAACTATATGAAGAACTTGAGTTCTAGTCTAAAGTAAACTCAAGTTTGGCCAGTGATCTAGTGCAAGTGTTGTCTAAAAGTAAAACTAGATTCTAAAACTATGGGATGCACTCGAGTTTTGAAATAGAACTCGAGTTTTTCCTCAACACTTCCATTTAACTCTTGCAACTTGCAGCTAGGAGCCAAACCAGAAACTTCATCACTCTGATATACACTGGAGAACTCGAGTTTGGGTAAGGGACTCGATTTTGGGTAAGAAACTTGAGTTTGGTACTGTAGCACTTCAAGTTAACTCCTATAACTTTCTAGTAGGAACAAAGTGAAGTGGTGTTAACCAGCTTGAGAACTCGAGTTATAGAAGAGAACTCGAGTTATGACTGAAAACTCTTGCAAGTGCAAGTTGACTTTTGCAAGTTTTTAGCAGAGACAAGTTGAAGCAATGCCAACAGTCAAGAAACTCGAGTTTGTGAAGAGAACTCGAGTTGTATCATAATAACTTTCAAGTTCACTCGCAAGTACAGAGAGCTAGAAGCTAGAACTTGATAAGGGAGCTCGAGTTATGCATAACGTCATACCTTTATCTGATTTTCCATATTATTAGAGTGCTTGCGTGTTGTTCGGTGAGTAACACAAGAATAGCGTAAAAATACCGATATATAGTACATGATTACATTGAGGAATTTCCTTCAGGGTTAGGTAATATATACAATTTCTTAAAATATTCAAAAGTAAAGATTATATATAACCATTGTCTTCATCTCAGGAAACGTGCCCTTTAGTTCCTCGTGTCTACATCCTTACCTTTCGAGCCGCTGGCACCCGCTGAGACATTTTATTTATAAAAAGGGGTGAGATTCCAAGGAATCTCAGTAGAAACATACTATTAACATATAAAATATGAGAATGAAATATGCAATGTACCGTATCAAGTAAAATGAAAATTCACATAAATCCGTGTGTGTACATAAAGTTCAGGGCCAAAATCGATTGGAATTGGCAGGCACAACAAAAGTTTAAAATTTTTCCAATCCCAATTACAGATCTATCAATGGCGTGTAAACCGAGTTAGAAAGATTCGTACCTTTTTTAATTTTGAGTTTTCGATCTCTAAGAACCAATACCTTTGATCGGCTCCCTCTACTGGTATCTACACGAATACGACCCCAATACTGACTGCGTGCTAGCGCCTCCAATATCTCCCACCTTTCTAGGGTTTCCTTGCCGCTCCTCAGTTTCTTATCTGTGTATAAGTTTTTTTTTTTTTCTGTTCCATCATTTTTATAACCCATGAGGGCTATATTCGAATTTTAAAATTAACTTGATTAATTTTGAAAATAATTAACCCTTAATTATCTTGATGAGTTAATTAAATAAATTCAGTTTAAATTAAATCTGTCCAACAGTTTTAATTTAACCTATTTATTTAATCCAAAGAAAGAGCCAATAGATTTAATTTATCTTCATAAATTAAATCTGAGATACTATATCTTTATCATATTAGTTATTAAATTAAATTAAATTTAGTTTAATTTATCTTAATAAAATAAAATTTAAAACTAACACAATATAATAATATCATATAATATAAATATATATATAAATATATATAAACATGTATTTCGAAAATACATATGTATATATACAATATTATTAATTTTCTTTTCACGAATTTTATATCATATATATATATATATAACTCATCCACCCTAGATTAAACATTGTATTCATTGAATCTTAGGCACATCTTAGATTCAATGAACCTGGACATTATAGCTAGTGATAGGCTATTCTTGTGTGCGACCTTGTAGACCCATAGGAAGTTGGCAGTGGGCCAATAACTGTACTAACCCACAAGTTGTAAGTGGCCTTTAACAAGACATTACGACTACCCAATTCATATGAGGATCATTAACACGATGTAACCTATTATACAACCATGTCACGTCCCTTTGTCACACGACATTTCAGTCAAGGATAAGGCATGGATATTGTCATCCTCCTGTTCCTGACCATTACTTTCCCAACTCCTGAGTAGTCTGAAAATAGAAATGGAAACTCCTTTCTATCGTAGTATGGCCATACATTTCTCAAACTCACTCATCAATGGGCCTTGTAATATTTCTCTACTAATGTGAGGGACAAATTCCATCTTGACCATTCATATTCCTCTGCATGAAAAACCACTAAGCTCGATCGTAGCCTTTATCATCACTCGGTCAAAGGTGACTTTTGACTAGTTCAAAGCTCAGCAACTCTCATGTAGGAATCCATGATGACCTCAGGTCAAAAGGCATTGTGACGTGGTTATACACGAGATAAGCTTATGACTTGATCCATGCAGCTTTCTCGTAGTGGGCCGGTCCAGCACTTTGTACTCTTATAAGTGCCTAAGACTTTGATTCGTATCTCCATGTTTTATCAAAGTCATACTAGTTTTACTTCATTTTTGCTCCTGCGTAGATAACCGACCAAGGACATTTAGGACAATCTTTATGATTTATCCAAGGATACAATTATCACAGTTAACATACAAATAATATGATAATAGAATGGAGAAATTTATTAAATAATAATGTTCAAAGTACAATGATTGACCCCTAGGGCACAATTTCTAACATCCTCCCACTTGCACTAGATACAATCATTAATTTGCCTAATTCCCATTGTCCTAACATGACGCTCATGCTTTGCCTATGCAAGTGGCTTGGTAAAAGGATAAGCAACATTGTCTTCTCCTGCTACTTTGCATATTTTTATGTCACCTCTATCATTGATTTCTCTAATGAGATGAAATCACCGAGTATATGCTTGGTCCTTTGATGTGACCTAGGCTCCTTGCCTGTGCAATAGCACCTCTATTGTTGTAGAACAAATCTATTGGATTTGAGATGGTAGGCACCACCCCTAGTTTAGTAATGAACTTTTTTTTATCCAAAACGGCTTCCTAGTTGCATCCGATGCTGCTTATACTCAACTTCTACTACAGAATCTGCTACAATGCTTTGCTTGGAGCTCTTCTAGCTTACTGATCTACCATTCAGGAGGAATATGTATCTAGTTGTGATTTAAGATCATCTTGGTCAGTTTGGAAACTTGCATCTGTGTAACTAGTTACACAGAGCTCATTATCTAATCCACCATAGACAAAAAATAAGTCCTTAGTCCTTCTTAAGTACTTTAGGATATTCTTGATGGTAGTCCAATGACTCTCACCAGGATCTTATTGATATCTGCTAGTCATACTTAAGGCAAATGAGATATCCAATAGAGTACATAAAATGGCATACATGGTGGATCCAATGGTCGAGGCATATGGAACCTTACTCATGTGAGCTCGCTGATAAGGTGTACTAGGACACAGATTATTGCTAAGATGGATGCCATGAGACTTGGGCACGTAACCCCTTTTTGAATCTTGCATACTAAACCTATGCAGTATCTTGTCTATGTATGTGCTCTAACTTAGGCCTATTATTAGTCTCTTGGATCTATCTCTATAGATCCTAATCCCTAGGATGTAAGTGGTTTCACCTAATTCTTACATTGAAAAGGACTTTCCTAACCAAGACTTGACTCTCTGCAAGGTAGGAATGTCGTTCCAATGAGTAGGATGTCATCTACATAAAGCACTAGAAATACAACTGTGCTCCCACTAACTGTCTTGTAAACACAAGGTGCATTGATGTTTTGAATGAATCCAAACTTTTTGACTACTTCATCAAAATGATGATTCCAGCATCGAGATGCTAGCTTTAATCCATAAATGGATCTTTGAAGCCTGCAAACTTTACCAGAGTCTTCTGGATGCATAAAAGCTTCAGCTTGTGTCATGTACACATCCTCAAGCAGCTTTCCATTAAAGTGAACGTATCTATGAACTTGACTTTATACAATGTCACAAATTATGCATTAACTTACCTATTGGCTGGCAACTAACTGTTTCATTTTTAAGCCAAAAAGTAGCGAACTATCATGCATGAATATTGTGAACTTGTGGTGATTTTGTAAGTGCCATAGTTTTATGATATGATCCCTTCACTTTATCTCTTTCTTAGCAAGGCTTAAAACATCGGAGGTACATGCTTTCACCATGTCTTTATTGATTTTCTTGCCATCTTGGACTTTTTATAATGAATGATATGTGGAGAATGAAATTCCTTGTTGACTTGATGTACTCTTGTTTTTTTCTCTTTTGCAAATAAAAAGTTTCAATGTAATAAAAAAGAGAGGTTCTTTTCTTAAAATAAATGAATTTGGTTTCATATGAGAAAATAAAGAAAATGCTTTTTTTTTGAAAAACACAAACCAAACAAAAACATATTTTTCTCAAAATAAATTAAGTAAATCTTTTTCCTAAAAGATACCAACCAAGCGGCACGCCTTTCTACCCCCGAACTATGCGGGCTTTGATCCCTTTAAAAAGTACGTAGGCCTTAGGCTATCTTTCTAGGTCAAATTCAACTTTGTAAATCAACAATTTTCCCTTTATTACTTTCTTATTTTTTGTAAATATTTTCTTAATTTCTTTTATTCTTTGGGTAATTATAATAAAATTAAAGGCCATAGTCATTTTTAAATAATTGACTTAAGGTAACTGTTCTCATGAATAGGTGTTGTGGGGTGCCTAACACCTTCCCGACACACAATCGACACTCGAACCCTATCTGGTTTTCTTATGTCAAAAAAAGGTTTCCAAATTTACCCTTTTCTAAAAATTTTGTGGCGGTTCCATATTTTCCAAATTTCAGGCACTACAACTTGGCGGCTCTATTGGGGACGGTTTGAGAGTCAAGCCCAATTAAGTTAACTGTTTAAAAATAATATGGCCTTAATTTTATGTTAACTACCCTTTTTTTCTTTTTCCTTATTTTTTGATTAATTGTTTTTATTCATTAAATTCTATATTCTTTTATTTAATTATTCTTTTTTTTTATCTATGTAGTGATTTGCTAAGCAAATGAGGGTTGGGTAGTGTAACCCCCATCTCCATTAAGGCCAAGATTAGTTCGTAAAAACGTAATTAAATTTGAATTAGAGACCATGGATGATTTGGGACTTAGAAAAAAATAAAATTTCCCAAAATCAGGGTTTTCAAAAACTTTTACAACACCTATTCCATAATAGTCTCATACTCACATTTCAAACATAAATGGCCTGTACGCATTGATTCCATTCATATATATATATATATATATATATATATATATATATCAGAGTATAATACAAATTCCCGACACACTCGGGTTCTATTCAATAATCAAGGGTTTATACAAGGCATAATGCCCATAATCTCTTTCCCTTTTTACTTGGGGATTACACAAAACTATGCCATACCACAAATATACACAATTGCTTCCCAAGAATATATCCAAAAATTACAAGTATGATAACCAAATATTCCCAAAATGAAACTCTTATCCGGAGCTCTAACTGCTCTTCGTCACCTGCTTCCCCTTTGATCCTTCAGCCCTGTCTAAAATTGTTTTGGGAGAGTGAGATTTTAATGAATCCCCATAGTGTCAAATCACTTGTAGTATGTACAACAACAAAGCATGAAAGCAAATCATCACATACATATTGCAACTATGACAGCAGTTACAGCGCAAGGGCAGGTATGATTCATGTCACCCTTACGTTTGCTAATGCTGAAGTGCTCACGTTCTTTGCACAATCACATGATCATATCACATATATCATCATAACTGGAGTCATATAAAATATTTCACATTCATACACAGCCACACTGGCCGGATACTCAAATAGGAATCCCCAATTCCACAACGCATTTTTGGCAATTACAACGGCAGAAACAACGGCAGGAACAACGGCAGCGGTAGGTGTGATAACCATCACCCCCTTGGAGACATTCCCTTCCAGACCACCTTCACAAACAATAGGCTTCCATAATTGAGTTTCCGCTATTCTCAAAATGATGCGCTCTGGCTCTACCGCATAAGTGAAATTATCTTGCAACTCAACCTCTTCATACTCAATGATATGCTCAGGGTTTGGTTGCTACTTCTTGAGTTGTGAGACATGAAACACATCATAAAGTCTGCTAAAACTTGGGGGTAGTACTATCCGATATGCCACTTGCCTGATTCTCGCCAGAATCTCGAATGGACCAATGTACCTTGGACTCAGTTTCCTCCGCTTGATTACTCTCCCAATGCCTGTGACCGGAGATACTCTCAAGAAAACATGATCCTCCACTTCAAACTCTAGAGGTCTTCTCCTCTTATCAGCATAGCTCTTCTGTCGACTCTGTGCTGTAAGGAGGCTTTTCCTGATAATTTTGATTTGCTCAGAAGTTTACTTAACAAGATCCAGCCCATACAACTTCCTCTCAGACAACTCTGTCCAGTACAACGATGACTGGCACTTCCTTCCATATAATGCCTCATATGGAGCCATCTGAATGCTCGCATGATAGCTGTTGTTGTAAGCAAACTCAGCCCATGGAAGATAGTAGTCCCATTTTCCCTTGAAGTCTAGGACACACGCTCTCAACATATCATCCAATATCTGAATGGTCCTTTCTGATTGCCTATTTGTCTAGGGATGGTAGGCCGTGTTAAACCTCAACTGAGTACCCATAGCTTCATGTAGAGCCCTCCAGAATCTTGAAGTAAACTGAGGATCTCTGTCATAGATAATGTTTTTTCGGTGTACCATAGAATCTCACAATCTCTTTGATGTAGATTTCAGCCAACCTATCAGGATAATAGCTAGTATTAATCGGTATAAATTGTGTTGACTTTGTGAGTCGATCAACAATCACCCAGATCGTATCATAGTTCTTGATCCTGGGCAGACCCACCCCTAGATCTATGGTCACACTCTTCCACTTCTATTCCAGAATTTCTAGACTCTGAAGCAATCCTGGTGGTCTTTGGTGTTCAATCTTTACCTTTTGACAGGTAAGACATTGTGACATGTACTTAGTCACATCACTCTTCAACCCTGGCCACCAGTACATAGATATCAGGTTCTGATACATCTTGGACATATCTGAGTGAAGAGTATATTGACTCTTATGAGCCTCATCAAGAATTCTTAGTCTCAAGTCAGCCTTCAGTGGAACATAGATTCTCTTCTGGTAACGCACCAGTCCACTAGGTGACAAATCATAATCCCGAGTCCCTCCTTGCTCAATCATAGCTCGGATGGACTGGGCTCGCTCATCACTCATTTGAGCCTCTTTAATCTCGTCCTCAGGTCATTCTCCCCTTGGACCACACTATAACTGGCACACAGGATGTTATTCGAGAGATTTAAATCCCAAAAATCCTTTATCAATTTCTTTTCTTGGATCATCATTGTAGCCACTAGCACCGCCTTCCTACTCAAGGCATCCACGATGACATTAGCCTTACCTGGGTGATATTTAATCTCCAGGTTGTAATCCTTAAGCAAATCCATCCACCGACGATGTCTCATGTTCAACTCTTTCTGATCATACAGATACTTGAGACTTTTGTGGTCACAGTACAGTTCCACAGTCACACCGTACAGGTAATGACGCCAAATTTTCAATGCAAACACTATTACTGCAAGTTTTAGATTATGAGTGGAGTAGTTCATCTCATACGGTTTCAGCTGTCGAGAGGCATAGGCTGCTACTCTTCTTTGCTGCATCAGGACATACCCTAACCCCTGCTTACTCGCATCACTGTACATGATGTAAGCCTCACTGGGATTAGGTATAATCAATACTGGTGTCATAGTCAACCTCTCGTTTAGCTCAGTAAAACTCCGCTCGCAACGTTCATCCCATAAAAATGATTAATCCTTCCTTGTAAGCTTAGTCATTGGTAATACAATATGCGAGAAGTTATGAACGAACCTCTGATAATAACCAACAAGACCCAGAAAACTACGAATCTCAAAAATAGTCTCTGGCCTTTTCCAATCAAGTACTGCTTCCACCTTACTAGGATCCACCGATACCCCATCTTGTGAGATCACATGGCCAAGGAACTTCACTTCTGTAAGCCAAAACTCACACTTGCTCAGCTTGGCATAGAGTTGCTTTTCTTGCAAGACTCTCAACACAATTCTTAAATGCTGCTCATGAACTTCTCTACTCTTAAAGTATATCAGAATGTTGTCAATAAACACTACCACGAACTAGTCAAGATACTGTTGGAAGACGCGGTTCATATAATCCATGAATACCGCTGGTGCATTAGTCAACCCAAAGGGCATCACAAGAAACTCATAGTGCCCATACCTTGTTCTAAAAGCAGTCTTCGGAACATCCACTGCCTTCACATGCATCTGATGATATCCTGACCTTAGATCAATTTTAGAGAATACAAAAGATCCAGATAATTGATCTAACTAGTCATCGATTATTGGGAGAGGATACTTGTTCTTGACAGTAACTTTATTAAGTTCTCAATAATCGATGCACAACCGTAAACTCCTATATTTCTTTTTCACAAATAATACTGGAGCTCCCCACGGTGATACACTGGGTCAGATGAACCCTTTTTCAAGCAATTCTTCAATTTGCTTCTTTAATTTTGCCATTTCATTTAGGGCCATACGGTATGGGGCCTTTGATCTTGAACCAGCTCTAGGCACAATCTCAATTGGGAATTGTACTTCCCTTTTCGGAGGCAATCCACTAAGATCATCCGGAAATACCTTAGGGAATTCCCTTGCCATGGGTATACTATCTATAGTTTCCTCTATCTCTCCTTGTATGGAAAAGAACACCATATACCCTTGGCACCCTTTCTCAAAATATCTTTCTGCTTTAGCCGTTGAAAGTAAATTCAAACTAGCTTTCAAATTGTTCTCCCGTTGTACATTATGGAAGGTTATCCTCTTACTGCCATAGTCAAGAAGTATATCATTTGCTGTCAACCATTCGAAACCCAGAATAACTTCTAGTTGTTAGAGTGGCAGACAAACCAAATCAATTGTAGACTCAAGACCCTCAACAACTATCACACAATTTAAGCAGGCTTCAGCTGTCACAGCCTTGACACCCATTACCGTCGACACGACCAAATCATATGGTAGTCTATGCACACGCAATCTCAGGTGCTTTACACAGACATAAGCTATAAATGAATGACTTGCACCCGAATCAAACAAAGCATTTAACTCATTATCATCGAGAAGGATTTTACCTTGGATCAGTTTTGGGGACTTCTGAGCCTCCTCATGTGTCATTGTAAACATTCGACCCTAATTCCTAGGCCCTTGCTCTTTCTGTAGTCATGGGCACTTGGTAGAAAAATGACCCAGCTGTTTGCAATTGAAGCATATCACTTCCCCCACGTAGGTTTTACCAGGATGGTACTTTCTACACTGATTACATACTGGTCCCCCTGGAGATCTCTGACTACCACACCCTCAAATTGATAGGGCCTCTTGTTACCGCCCCCAGATGAGGATCCTTGCCCCTTCTGCTTTTGGGAAATATTTTCCTTACTAGGCTTATTCCGGCTATAACTACCCTTAGATGGGTATAACTCCCTCAAGTTATTCTCAACAATTCTATACTGCTCTATCGCCTTATTGAAGTCAATGAATAGTTGGGTGGCTAACCTCTTCTTTAGTTCACCCTCAAGCCCTGAATAAGCATATCAGAGCTCCACTCATCATTATCCTTACTTTGAAGGTAGGAAGAGTATCGTGAGAGCCAGATGAAATGGGAAAGATACTCATCAAAGGTTTCTGTGTCCCCTTGTTTGATATGCAGGAATTTAGTTTCCTTCTCGAGCCTCACCGACTTGGGGAAGTACTTCTCATTGAATTGTTCTTGGAATACCTCCCAAGTCAATGGCACATTCCGGTTCTTCAGTGACATGGCGATATTCTGCCACTACCAGTCTGCATCTCCCTCTAGCTTGTACACTGCCAGCTTCACCTTTACCTCCGATGAACACTCGGGGACTTCAAAGATCTTCTCAAATCGATTCAACCAGTCCTCCACATCTTGGGGATCAAACCTCCCCCTAAACACCGGAGGCATATGCTTGCAAAACTTAGAGACCCAGTATTGCAAGTCTCTTCCTTCATGAACCGGCACCCCTTGTGACTCTTGATTGGGCACCGTGCGAGATGGGGTCTCTCGAGAACAATTGGACCCCTCAGTTGTCTCCTCATTATGAGTCCTTACTTGGGTTTCTTCCTGGGTCTCCTCTTGAATGGATTGATCCCTCTCAGCATTACGCTTGGCTCTTTCTTCTTTGAGCTCTTCTCTTAGCTCAACAATCATATCTCTTTGTTCCCAGATTAGACCCATCATCGCTTGTATAGGGTCAGGTGGATTGTCATTCAACTTCCCCACCTCTGGGTCTGGCTTGAGTCTAAGGCGAACCATTTTCTCTTTTAACTCTATAAATGATTCACCATGTCAGTAGCATAGCATTATATACACATAGTCCATAAAAATTATATATATCCACAAATAATAGAATACTCATGTGTATACACAACCAATCTTAAGTCATCATCTATGACTAAGGAAGCCGCTATGGCAACTATCCTAGAAATTTCTACCCTTGCCAGGAACTACAGTTCTAATACCACAAATGTAACTTCTATCTCCATCAAGGCCGAGATTAGTTCGTAAAAACATAATTAAGTTTGAATTAGAGACCATGTATGATTTGGGACTTAGGCAAAATAAAATTTTCCAAAAATCAGGGTTTTCAAAAAATTTTACAACACTTGTTCCATAATAGTCTCATACTCACATTTCAAACATAAATGGCCTGTACACATTGATTCCATTTATACATACCAGAGTATAATACAAATTCCCGACATACTCGGGTTCCATTCAATAATCAAGGGTTTATACAAGGTATAATGCCCATAATCTCTTTCCCTTTTTACTTGGAGATTATACAAAACTATGCTATACCACAAATATACACAATTGCTTCCTAAGAATATATCCAAAAATTACAAGTATGATAACTAAATATTCCTAAAATGAAACTCCTATCTAGAGCTCATTAGATAGACAATCTTAGTTTAAGGGTTTATGACCCTAAAAGACTATGAACTCATTACATCTATCATGTTAGAAGATATCTTAATGAGAGATAACCCTTTTAGGGCTTATAACGTATCGTTACATCATTTATAGGCCTTTTAGCTGCATTTGATATGGTATATAGTCCATTTTATCCAAAAAAAGTAAGAAACACCATGACTAAACTTTGCATATTTTTAAGTTGATTTGCAGTAAAGTAGTTCATTCAACAAAGTTACAAGATTTGCAAAGGCTAACTATTTGTACTCTATGTGAACTCAAAATGTATTTTCCACCTTCTTTTTTTTGATATTATGGTCCATCTAATTGTACACTTGGTCAAAGAGGTTCAATTGTGCGGTCTAGTGTACTTGAGATGGAAGTACCTGAATGAGCAATTTATGAAAATTTTAAAAGGGTGTGTGAAAAATAGCTACCGACCAGAGGGTTGTATTGCTAAACAGTATATGGTTAAAGAAACAGTGATTTCTGTGTTGATTTTCTATCAAATGTTGACCCCCTATAGGGATCACGAAGTCTCATCATGATGGGTGAAAATCATGGAAAGAAATAAGTGGCAGGGATGTAATAAAGATATCAGTGACTAAATGGGAGTAAGCTCACTTGTATGTGCTACATAATATTGATGAGGTTGAACTGTATGTTGAAGAACTCTAGGATGCTCTTCAATAATTATATGCTGATAAGAATGAAAATTTGATAACAAAAGAACATAATTGACTTTTTTCAAGTTAGTTAAAAAGGCGCATTAATGATGAAATAGAGAGGAATCCTAATTCATTTTCTAAAAAATTTATGGCTATCGAAGGGACAGAGCTTAAATGTATTATCATACAATGGTTATGTAATCAATGGTTGCATATTCTATACACAAGACCATAATACACGGAGCATGATACGGAATAGTTAGGTGACACTTCTTGCTGATTCTTGGCATAAATATAGTGCTAAAGACATACACTCTATCTACGCACCAATGTTATACTTTGGTGTCATTGAATACATATGGAAGTTAGATTACTTTATGTTAAGGGTCCCTGTCTTTAAGTGTAAGTGGGTTAACAACAACAGTAGATCTGAAAGCTCTTCTTTGTGGTTATAATGCCAAAATCTCAAGTCGGCTGTGGAAAAATGAGGTAGGGTTTGTTCAAGTGGATCTTTCTAAAGTTTGGTATAAAGATTATCCTTTATTTTAGCATCACAAGAAAAACAAGTGTTTTTCATTCTGAATCCTGTTAAGAAGAATTGGTTCATTGCACTCCCATTATACAAAAATCATCAAGAACAAGTTGATATTGAAAGTAATGAATATTTGAATATTGTTGAGGATTGTCCTTCCTTTGAGATATTGGGATCAGAAGACATTAGTGTAGATGAAGATGAGCCCTTATACATGATATATGGTCATAAAGGTGGGACTTGGGTCAATCTATCAATTCCTACTACTAGGAGACTCAAGAGAAGCACAATTGTCAATTCAACAAGAATGATGAAGAATAAAATTTTAAATCAAACAAGAAAGAGGAAAAGATAATGAATGCCCTGACTTTTTTTACTTGTATGTTTAGATGTATTCATATATTTCAAATTAATTTACTTTCATTTACATGATTGTCAATGTGCACTAATGTTTTGTTTGGTTTAGTTAACTTGCATGAAAATGGATTCACCACATAAAGATGATGATGTTCCCAAGAATATTGCTAAACAAGGATTTATGCAGTGCATAACCCGTGGCAGGACCATAATAACTAGGTTGATCAAACTGAGAAGTAAGGGGATTAAGTTAGAATTTGTATGGAATGAAAAGGGAAATCCAATTGGACCGAATAGTAGCTCCTTCAATAATTTCATTAGGACCACAATTTGAGATAGAGTCCTTATTACAATTCAAGATTGGAGATGGGTGAAAAAACAATATGGGAATGAAATATGTGGTGAAGTTCAGGTAACACATTAATTACTTTATTATTCAGTTTGTTTTATTTCATATAATTACAATCTAACAAATTATATATGGTTTTTTGTTACAGTCTTATTTTATTATTGATGGTGATGATCAAAAGAAGTTCATACTAAGAAAAACCGGTAAACTTATGAGAAAGTTTCATTCTGATCTTGTAAAATTCTTCATGAGAAATGATTATGAGAATTTCATTTCTATATTGCCAGATTTATACGATGGAATTATCACTCAAGAAATTTGGGATGAGTTTTTGAAAACATATACAACTCATGAATTCCAGGTAATATAATATTAGACTTTACTGATTACTTATAATTTATTTGTAATTAATATTTATTGATATGAATCATTTAGATCTAAACATGAGTTAAGTGAGAAAAATCGCTCTAATGCACCAACATGACATACCACTACACACAAGGACCAATATCATATGCACAGTTAGAGTAAAAAATTATAAGAACTAATGATTTTTTCATATGTATTTAATTTGTATGACTAATTTTTAACTTCAAATAACTTTGATTTGTAGATAGAAGAATAAAATTCAAATATTACATAAGTAGCACGGCATGATTTGTGGGTGGCTGGTTGCACTAATAAAAAAGGTGAAATTTGTAGTGAAGAAGGCAAAAGAGTTTCAGAATATTGTATAAGTATTGGATTATGCTACAATAAAGAATTAACTTTACTTAAATGATTCTATTTTATAATAACTAATAGTGTTGTAATTCTCTTTGTGATAGCGATCAATGACACGACGTGCCAAAGTTGGCACGATATGTTGGTCTTGATAATTTGCTGAGCAACACGCTAAAAGTACTTGAGCATGATGGTTGTGTTCGAGGTCCTAGTTTTTTAGTCATACAAACAACATACTTCGAACGCCAAAAGCGCTCCAACGAAAGTAACATTTTCTAGCAGAGAGAGGAGATGAATTGCTTTAAGCATCAAGAACAATTTCACAAACAAATGCATTTGATGCAAGAACAAAATGAGCAATTGAGGACTCAAATTGATAACTTAGTGTAGTGTAGGGCAACACAAAGTATTCCCCCGTGTGACAACCCAATGTGAGGGATAGTTGTACTTCCATGCCTAAAGTTCCTCTTCCTTGGGTAATTAATTTCTTCTCTAGTTAACTTTTTTGTTACATTATAAATTAATATACCTTAATATTTTAACTCTATTTTCAATAGAGCGAATCCATGTGCAAGTTATATGTGGATTAAACTTTTAAACACATAGTTGTTGTGGGCGTTGCCTACAAAACTAATAATGACACACTGCACAATTCACCATTGCTTGAGAACACACTCTGGGTAAGGGTTGACATTTGTACAAATAAATATGTGCTCTTACCATTCCCTTTCTCAGGATGAAGAAACAATGGTGAAAGATGTCGTAGGTGGTTATGTTGCATAGCCAATAGGTCTAATAGAGCCATGTCAAAAGATAATTAATTTACAATTCCTTCTACTTTTCCTATACACTTCCATCTAAAACTACATGATTTAATTTCATGATTTTTGTAGGTTGCACATTCTAAAGGAAAACAAATTGAAGTGCATGGCAAGAATTCAAAGTGTTCAACAACTTATCTAAAGTCCAAAGCCTCGGCTAGGCAACAATTTAATTCTTGAAGGAGGACTAGAATTACATTTTGATAGACATATCTACAATAAAAGTGGTATAGCTGATTATGTTAATGGTGATGTGCTGGATGAAATACTTAATCGTAGATGGGCTAGTGCTTCAATTATTAACATCTAGATTAGGTACTTTATCATCATCAATTATCACTATTATTATTATTATTTTTTTTTTATCATTCAATTTTTTTTTTGTTTTGATCACATTGTTTGCTTTCTTTAAAGGAATTTGTATCATGACATCTTACTAGACACAGAGTGGGTGCAATTCTCATTTGTCAACTTCAATCTCATTGGGCAGCATGGAGGGAGAGTATATTTGAATGAACAATCTAATGATCTCAAAGATTACTTCAAAAAGAAAACACCACCTAATATGCTATTTCTAGTACCATACAATGTGGAGTAAGTTATTAGTGATAGAATTATATATGTTTTTTGTTGTTGTTTCAATTTTACCATAACATGATTGTTGAAGAAAAAATTTTAAAATATTTTAGAGCACAATGGATATTGATTGTTATCAATCCAGTAGAACCTTCAGGCCCTCACATTACTATGTGGATCCTTTAATTGGAGGTCTTTCAAAAAATCATCTTGATATGTTACGGTTGTTCAATAGGTAAGTATATGCGTGTATGTGTAAATATTTACGTGTGAAATTGAATAGCCAAAAGTAATCGGTTTCTATTTATTTTGTTAGCGAATTGACTACCTATCGAGCCTCTGCCTTATTAAACTATTCTAAAGATATTGATCCTGTCAATAGCCATGTGTGGAAGAAGATACGGGTACTTATATATGAATTTACTCAAATTTTGTTATTAAGCAATTTTTATTCAAAAATTGAGTTAACTATTTTATTATATTGTTGCAGTGCCCTTTCCAACCGAATAGCAATGATTGCAGGTATTATATCATGAAATCATGAAGGATATAATTACTCATGATCAACTTGTTATTTCTCCAAAAGTAAGTCATTTTAGTCGCAATTCATATTCTGTTTTAAATTCAATTGAGTAGTGTCTAATAATTAATTTTTAGTGATTTTAATTCATTATGTGCGTGATTGCATATGTAGTTTTATGAAGATTTATGTTGTGACATTTTGACTAACCATCAAGTGAATGAAGTCATTGAGGAATGGTGTGAATATGTTCTCAGGCAATGCTCTAGATAGCTACTATTTAAGTAGCTAGGTTGTTTCTTGGCTATGGTTGTGTTGTTTATTTAATTAAAATTAGCTATATTTCATTCACAATTGTTGTGAATATATTTGTAGTGATTTTGTTATTATTTGTTTGTATCATTTTGGAGTTATTTGATTGTGGTTTTATTTTCTTCATTTTGTTGTGGATATAGAAATATGTGTTTAAATTTTGTTGTCAATTGTAATTATAAGATTCTAAAGGAAAAATATGAAAATGGTATTCTTAAAAAAATATTTTATATGGTGCTTCCTTAGACAAGTGCCATAGGAAACAAAAATTTAATAAAAAGATATATAGACTTCAAGGCAAGCACCACAGGAAGTGTTTTTTTTAAAAAAAATACATATTGTGGCTCTTCCCTAAGCGTTATAGCTTCTTATAGTGGCGATAGGATATGTAGCATTTTCTATGTGCCAAAGTTATGCTAAAAAGAAGTGTCACAACTCCCCTTTTATTGTAGTAGTGCTTCTTTTAACAAATTATCCATCCAATGCATTAACTTCAAGTCTAATATGATTTTATCCAAGTTCTTAAATCAAAAAATCTTTCTCAAGCATTATCTCATCCAAAAAAAACAAACCAGGTTGTGGCCAAACATTTGGAAGTATTAGGTACAAAATAAAATCAACACATAAAAATTAGAAAAAAATTAGCACACAATATTTCATTAAATGCTAAAAGAGAAGAATAATATAGTCTCAATCCATATAGAGGTCAAAGCAATCCTAGAATGAAATACTTAGCTACTCATAGTCTTAAGTACAAAAAATTTATACATAAAACTGAATCCATAACAAGCTAAGCGGAAAAGAGAAGAAAAGCAACAAAACCAAGCTAGAAACTCCAAAATTGAAGCCTCCAAACACTTCAAGAACTCTCTCTAAAGGTGAGAACTTTCATGCTTCATCTTCTCTAACTCCAAAATGAATGATTTTTGGTGCACCTCATCATTGAAAATTCTCAATTTTCGCATCAAAAATAAAACATGTAGCTATATTTTTCTCCATTTGCCTCAGCGAATGACAAAGAAATTGTTGTGAGGTGACCCAGCGAATGTGTCATTCACCTCGACGAAAGGACACAGAGGCTTGATTTTAGAGTGCTTCGTTTACTCTGGTGGATGTGTCATTCACTTGGGCAAAGGCTTGTTTATGACTCCCAATTGGTCACTATCCATCTTAAACATCAATTATGCATTCCAAGGTCACATGATAAATTTATGTAGCTCATAAAATTAATAATACATTCCCCACTCCTAGTGAGATAATGTCATAGGAAGTTCATTTCTCCTTCCACCTTCCCTTGCCTCTTGCCTTAACTTTTCCTTTGGAGCCTCATAATCAAGCATGGTTAGTCATTTGTGGGGTTGAGATTATAAGAATCCTAGTAGCAAACAATTACCATTCAAGCAATCAAGTTATACTTCTATCATTGAACTCAACAACAACTAACATTGCCAAGGTTTACACATAATTAATGACATGCTGTAGCGCCCGAAATTTTGGAAAATATGGAGCCGCCACCAAAATTTTGAAAAAAGATAATTTTAGAAACCTATTTTGAAAATGAAACTGGTCTACAAAAACCATTTAGGGTTCAGTAGTCGATTGTGTATGGGGAAGGTGTTATGCACCCCACAACACCCATTCATAAAAATGGTTACCTTAACTTAATTATTCCAAAATATTATGGCCTTTAATCTTATGATAATTACTCAAATAAAAAAAGAATATTTACAAAAATAAATGAAATGAAAACTGAAGAAAAAAAGAAACATTTATTTACAAAAAAAAAGGAAAAATATATTTATTTACAAATTTAAACTTGACTTAGGATGAAAACCTAGGGCTTATGTACCCTTTAGAGGGATCAAAGCCCACGTAGTTCGATGGTAGAAATGTGTGTCACTTTGTTGGTGTTTTTTAGAAAAAAATGTTTATTTGAGAAAAATATTTTTTTATTTGGTTTGTGTTTTTTACTTTTTTTTTAAAAAGGCATTTTTTTATTATCTCATATGAAACCAAATTCATTTAATTTAAGAAAAGGATCTCTTTTTTTTTTTGAAACATTTTTATTTGTAAAGAAAAAGATAAGTGCATTCTCATCATATCATTCATAATAGAAAATTCAAGATGACAAGAAGATCAAGAAAGACATGGTGAGAGCATGTACCTTTTATGATTTGAATCCCACTACAATAAGAGATAGGGTGTTAGAATCACATAATAAACAAGAGGAAATTACAATCACATTACCTATATCTATTAAGCATGACATCTAATACTGTTAGAAGACAAGGCAGCACATACCTCTTGATTCCCAATGAAACACGTCCAGCAATTATATAAGATAATTTAAAGGGACAATGAATAGCAAGCCCACATTATTCTTGATCCAAGACTCAATGTCCAGCAACATATATCGGGATAAGCTTTTCACCCTAGCAAGCTTGTGACTCATAGGCCATTAATTCATATCCGTCAAAATAAAATTATTGCACTATGCAGTGAATTCTTATTCAAAGAGGTAATAAGGATAAAAAGACCATTGCTTAATCATGCTTTCACTCATTCAAGACTACAAGAAGCACATGATGCGGCATCATTTATGATATAAAACACACATGTAGCTTTGTATCTATTGGCTGTAAAAAAAGTGTTAACGAGCAAAAAATCATAGGGCAATGAAATGGATAAAGGTACAGTTGCTATATCACCATATAATGCAAACACTTGGGAGTCATGAAATGCAAACAAAAACACCTTTGGAAGCTCACACACCCTACAAATAATACTTTGTCAACAAGCTGTTACGTTTGGAGGGCAATTGTTACGAGGTGAGAAGAGAATAAAGAAAGGAAATACATATTAATAGTAATGAGCAAACACGAGGTAATGGCAGTACACATGTATACAAATTGAGATTTGCCAACATTTCAATTGGAACGCTCCATCTCTTTCTAGAGATGTTCATGGGCTTAGCAAAGAATCTCCTTCTAAACAAAGGAGAATGGCTCCATCAGTAACTACCTTTCCCCAATGAGAACTATGCTTGAGCAATAAAATGAGAAAATCATATTAGCTCTCTACCTTGCCTCCTCTTTCTCCCAAAATTTTTTGTGTCTTGCTTCAACCCTTGCTCCCCTATTTATAGTCTCAAGGTAGGGTTTTCATTATAAATGCTCCTTCTTTTTTGAATTTTCATTTTTGATTTTTTTTTTATTTTATGTTAAGAAGTACCTAACTTGACCCAATCACCATCAATAGAGATTTTGTTTAATTTTTGTTTTCAATTTTTATTTTTTTTTTTGTATTTTCTATTAATAAAACTTCCTAGCTTGACCTAATCACCATTTGTGGAGATTTTTTTATTTTAATTTTTTATTATTCTCCCCACAAGTAGTTTCCTAATTTAATTCTATCAACATAAACGAAATTTTTTATTTTTCATTTGTTTATTTATTATTTTCCCTTAATGAATGATAATGCCAATCAACCCCTCTGGTAAGAACTCTCCGTAGGTAGCCCTTTCCAATCACATCTCACTGTAGGTAGCCCTCTCTGATCAGATCTCACCGTAGGTAGCTCTCTCCGATCAGATCTCACTGTAGGTAGCCCTCTCCGATCAGATCTCACCGTAGGTAGCCCTCTTCGATCAGAACTCGTCGTAGGTAGCCCTTTCCTATTAGAACTCGTCGTAGGTAGCCCTTTTCGATCTGTATCCTTGATCATACTCGTACAGTATATCACAATATCACCAACAAAACTACCATGAACCGATCTAAACACAATCAAAGGATGTGATTCATCAATCTCTTTCTTAGCTCTCATCTCATACCACAGATAAGCATGTCCACACTCAACTTTTCGTCATCCATCCTTTGAAGATAGGAAGAATACCGGGACAACCGGATGAAATGGGACAGGTATTCATCAAAGGTTTCTGTGTCCCCTTGTTTGATAGCGAGGAATTCATATTCTTTTTCAAGCCTCACTGACTTGGGGAAGTACTTCTCTTTAAATTTTTCTTGAAACACCTCCCAAGTCAATGGCACATTCCGGCTTTGAAGTGTCATGGCGATATTCTGCCACCACCGGTTTACATCCCCCTCTAGCTTATACACAGCCAACTTTGCCTTAACCTCCGTTGGGCACTCGAGGACTTCAAAGATCTTCTCTAGACGATTTAACTAGTCCTCAGCAACTTGGGGCTCAAACCTCCCCTTAAATGTTGGAGGTAAATGCTTGCAAAATTTAGAGACCCAGTATTGCAAGTCTCTTTCCTCATGAGCTGGCACCCCTTAGGATTCTTTATTGGGCACTGTGTAAGGTGGGGACCTATGAGACCGATTGGACCCCTTAGCTGTCTCCTCTCGATGAGTCTCTGCCTAAGTCTCCTCATGAGTGGACTGGGCCCTTCTTCATTATACTTGGCCCTTTCTTCCCGGAGCTCTTCTCTCAGCTCACGGATCATGTCTCTTTGCTCTCTTATGAGATCCATCATCTCCTACATTGGGTCAGGTGGATTGTCATTCAACTCTTCCACCTCTGGATCCGGCCTGACTCTAGGGCGAACCATTTTGTCCTTTAACTCTATAATGATTCACCACGTTAATTTCATAGTAATGTATACACATAGTCCATAACACTTATATATATCCACAACCAGCAGGAATGCTCATGTTTATACAATAACCAATTCTAAGTCATCATTTATGACTAAGGTAATCAACAATTATCAATCATCAGGATACATCAAGCCAATGAACTAAGACCAACTAAGGAGCTATCCTAGTAAATTCTACCCTTACCAGGAACTATAGTTCTGATACTACAAATGTAACCCCCTTCCAACCATAGGCCGAGATTAAGTTTATAATCAAGTACTTAAGTGAAATTAGAGACCTTAGATGATTTGGGACTTAAAAAAAATCGAACTTCCCAAAATCAGAGTCTATAAAAACTTTTCTAAAACCTGTTTACAAAGGTCTCATATTCACATTACAAATACACAATTGGCCTTTACAGGTTGATTCCATTTATACATATCAGAGTACATCATTAATTCCTGACACACTCGGATTCCATTAATTGATAAAAGGGCTTACAAAGGCATAAATGCCATAATCTCTTTCCCTTTTTCTTGGGGATTACACAAACTATACCACAAATATATATACATCCATATCCCAAGAATATATCCAGAAATTACTAATATGATAACCAAATATTCCCAATATGAAACTCCTATCCGGAGCCCTAACCACTCTTTGTCACCTGCTTCCCTTTTGATCCTTCAGCCCTGTCTAAAAGTTGTTTTGGGAGAGTGAGATTCTAAAGAATCCCTGTAGTATCAAGTCACTCATTATGCACAACAATAAGGTATGAAAGAAAATCATCACACACACATACCAATTATAATGGCAGTTACAGTGGCAAGGGCAAGTATGACTCATGTCACCCTTACGTTTGCTCACGCTGAATTGCTCATGCTGTATTGCATCACAACAGTTCACAAAAATATATTTCACTATAGCTGGGATTTATATAAAGCATTTTACAATACACAGCCATACTAGCCAGATTCACAAAGCAGTTTCTCAAAGATCCATGTCTATTACAACGGCAGTTCAACGGCTAGGGTAGGTGTGATAAGCATCAACCCCCTACGACGGCTCCCGCTGAAGTGCTCACACTGCAAAGGACCATGGCACAATTTCATTCACATTTCACAATCACACAATGATCAATCATGCATACCAGACATCATACACAACATGAGAGAAAAGTCACTACCTGCTCGTTCCTTCCGTGCACGCTCTGGCACTGGTCCCTCCTAAGTCGAGCAAATGTCGTATCCAATAATTCATAATTAGGGACGAAGAGTCAATTCTCTATTCCAGTTCTCAATGACTTCTTAATACTTAATTTGGTTATCATTATTGCTCTTTCAGTACCCATGAATATCTCTATCAATTGCTCTAAAGGGTTGGAAGATTATCCCTAAAGATCCCCTTTTTGAAAGCTCAAAACTGATATTTTTCACTGATACATTCGAGTGCAGATGGCCTCACTTGAGTGATATTGTACGGATACTCGAGTGAAGAGGACCTCACTTGAGTGCTGGTACGGTCTACACTCGGGTATTAGAGAGTGATCAACAGCAAGTGAATACCTGATAGTACAAGAAACTTCCAGAGACAAGAACACTCGAGCATAGAAATCAATACTCGAGTGATAGCCAAATGCTCACTCGAGTACTAGGAAGTAAATCACAAAAAGTGAAGACCCGAGAGCAAAAAAGTTCTCAAGGATTAGGAGCACTTGAGTGGAACATGAAGTACTTAGTGATGGCTTAACACTTGCAAGTGTTAAGGTGTACTCTTGCCTTTAACCACGGAAGTGCAACATAACAGAGAGTAGAAAGTGTTAGATCCCATATGTTTTGATGATAACAAAGATTGGACTAATGATAAAAGAGGATATGATAACAAATGAATTTGAACAAAGTAAATAAATGGTAGACAAAGCTTTACTTGAAGTAAGTATTAGAGTAATGAAGAAGATCTGAGAGACACAGCACAGGAAAAACCTCACTGGCAGTTTTTGTCAATATTTACTCGAGTGAGTACTAGAGTAATAGAACATGTTACTCTAGTGAGCACTCGAGTAATATTGGAGAAAATATTCCAGAGAGGCATTGCCAAAATTTGGAAGATATTACTTGAGAGGTCACTCGAGTAATCTGCAAAGTTATATGAAACATTACTCGAGTAACTACTCGAGTAACGCATGAGAAAAGGCATTACTCGAGTAACCAGGTCAAAAATCTTCCAGTAGCTCTCAGCCAAGAAATGCAACAATTTACTCGAGTAGTCACTTGAGTAACCAGATGAGCAAATGACATTATTTGAGGGACCACTCGAGTAATCTGCAGAGTTATTTGAAGTATTACTCGAGGGGTCACTTGAGTAATCAGGTAAGCATACTCTCGGCCAAGAATTTGATGCTATTACTCGAGGGAGTGATCGAGTAATTTGTAAACTTATTTGGAAGCTTACTCGAGGGCTTACTCAAGTAACTTGTGAAGAAAAGACATGGCCACTCGAGTAGCCACTCGAGTAATAAGGTATTTCTAAGGTTTGTGATGCATCTTACTCCATGTCTTACCCAAGTAATACTTTATGAAAAATGTTGAATTGCTCTCTGTCATATTTTTGATATGATTACTCGAGGGACTACTCGAGTAATGAGCATGATCACTCGAGTAGCCACTCGAGTAAGGTAGTCCAGAAAGCTTAACTTTAATCGTATGTTTATTATTTTGTTATATATATGATTAACCTTTCATTTTATTAGCATTCTAAGTGTATTTACAGAATAACAATGAAGAAATCATATAATAAGAGAAGAGTCAAATAAAGTGTTCGAGATCTCACCTACTGCCACCTACCGCAAACGAATAGTTTTCAAATTCAAAGAACAGTCAACCGTTGCAGCGTGACTCTAATGGACATGTTTGAATTGCTTCCAACGGACACTACAAATCATCTATATATATAAAGCATTCAAAGAACAGACAACAACAACTGAGAACACACAAACATACATTGATCAACACATTCTTAGTGCTCTATTTTCTTATATTAATTCATTATACTTCAGTGATTATATATTTGCTTTGTGAGAGAGTTTTTCATTACAAACTCAATATTTGTTTATTGAGACAACTTAAGGTTATGGAACCTTGAGTTGGGGATTTGATTACAACGTGTAAGGGGAAGCGAGTATCTAGGTGAAAGAACTTGCTGTGTATTGAGGTGCCAAGAACCCACTGAATCTTGGAGAATATAGTGAAACTCTCAGAGACGCTCTGAGGACTGGACGTAGGTCAAAGTGGTTATAGCCGAACCAGTATAACTCCTGCTGTACACTTTAGTGATATTTCTCTTTGCTCTCAATTGCTTTAAATATTCTGTTAATTTTCTTACACGCAACGAAATTTCTGGTATCACCCAATTCACCCCCTCTTGGGTGAAACACTTGCACTAAAATTTGGTATCAGAGCGTAGGTCTTCTTGTTAAGGTTTAACATCCTAAGAAGGATCCAATGGCAAGCATGGGTGAAGGCATTCTTCCCGACAGAGCTTCTATCATAAGACCTCCAGGTTTCAATGGAAAACACTTCTCATTCTAGAAAGAAAAGTTTAGAGTTTTTTGTAATGGCTACTAAATATGGTCTAATTGAGAGTGGAAACTACAAACCTAAAAAGATTGTAGATTCACAGAGAGTTCCCAAGACACCAGCAGAATATGATGAGAATGACAAGAAACTTATCACACTCAACAGCAAGGCAATTCTGATGATTCAAAGTGCCTTGAGTCAAAATGAGGTCTTCAAAATCTACACACTCCCAACAGCTAAAGAAATATGGGAAGCCTTGGGAATAGCTCATGAAGGAACTTCAGGAATAAAAGAAAACTGGATCAATACTCTGGTTACTGAGTTTGATTTACTTCGAATGACATCAGGTGAGTCGATAGCTGAATTTGAACTTAGATATACTCACCTTGTTAATCAACTTGCAACACTTGGAAAAGTCTATGATCAACATACCTAAGTACGAAAGATTCTGAATATTCTTTCTAAAGACTGGGAGGCAAAAGTCACTGCAATTGAGGAAGCAAAAGGTGAATCAATGCGATCGATTGCTTCTTTATTCGGAAGCCTTTCTAAATATGAAACCAAATTAAAGTTCAAACGAGAACTAGATGATATTAGTGACAAGAAGAAAAGAGGTCTAGCACTGAAAGCAAAAGAAGAAGAATAAGATGAAGATGAAGAGCTTGACGATGACAAAATGGGCCTAATCATAAAATGATTCAGAAAGTTTTATAAGAAAGGGCAATAATTCAAAAACTTTCAGAAAGGAGGAACAAGCAATAAAGAACACATCATCTGCTATGAATGTGGAAAGATAGGACATTTCAAATCAGAATGTCAAGAACTGATTCAAAAGAATAAAGAAAAGAGAAAAGGCAAATTCTACAACAAGAAGAAAGCCTTTGTATATGCCATATGGGGAGATAGCTCTTCTGATAAAGAAAGTGATGAAGAGGAAGTAGCCAATATCTGTCTAGTTGCTCAAGAAGAAACAGAAGAAGAGGTAACTGATTCTGATCCTACCTATGATGAATTACTTTCTGAATATAATGCTTTACATTCTGAATTCATCAAAGTACTTAAAGAACTAGTTGTTTTCAAAAAGAAAAACAAAGTTCTTGAAATAGAACTTAAAGAGAATTTTGAAAAGGATTATGAAAAATGTACCTCTTTGAAAAAGAAAAATACTAATCTTACTAAAACTCTTGAAAAATTCACTAAAGGAAGTGAAATACTAAATGTAATTTTAAAAGCTCAACGATTTGTGAATGACCGATCTGGAATTGGATATGTCCAAAATCAGATAGAAGGAAAGGAAGAAAGAAAGCTGGAGGTAAATCATACTTGAACTATTTTCAGCATTCTGTGTATATATCAAATCCTTTTGCATATTGTAATTATTGTAATAGAAATAGTCATTATACTTCATCATGCATTCATAAGAAGAATGGAAAGATAGTAACCTATAAATGGGTACCTAAAGGTTCATATGTTCCCAAAAACTTTTGTACTAACCCAAAAGGACCTAAAAATGATGTGGGTATCTAAGACTTAATTGTATTTGATTTCAGATATGTCTTAAAGCATCCAAAAACAACAAATGGTACATAGACAGTGGATACTCTAGACATATGACTAGTGATTTCAAAAGTTTTACCACATTACAACCTAAGGAAGGTGGAAAGGTAAAATTTGGAGGAAATCACTCTGGAAAGATAGCAGGAATTGGTGAAATAAAAAATGACAAAGGAATACAAGTCAAAGATGTATATTACGTTGAAGGCTTGTGTTATAATTTGCTGAGCGTAGGTCAAAGTGCAGATAAAGACAACTAGGTAATATTTAATTCAGAGGAATGTCTAATTATCAACAAGAAAAACTTACAACTTGATAAGAAAAATATCAAGGCAAAGCTCAGAGCAAAAAGATAAGGTAACTGCTATATTCTTGATATTAGTAAAAATAGCTCTGAAAATTGTTTTCTAAGTAATGCTGATGAAAGTTGGTCATGGCATAAGAGGCTAGCTTATGTCAACATGCACCAAATAGGAAAGTTAATTAAAAAGGATTTAGTGATTGGATTACCCAAAGTAAATTTCAAAAACGATTTGATTTGTGATGCATGTCAAAAGGGTAAACAAACTAAATCTTCTTTCAAATTGAAAAATGAGATATCAACCAATAGACCACTTCAATTATTACACATGGATTTAGTTGGACCAGCAAGAGGTAAGAGTATTGGTGGCAACTTATATTCATTGGTCATTGTTGATGATTTCTCTAGATTTACATGGACCATTTTCCTATCATCAAAGGATGAAACCTTTGGAGAATTTATTGTTTTTGCCAAGAAAGTGCAAAATGAGAAAGGTATGTCCATTGCAGGTATGAGGATAGATCATGGTGGAGAATTTGAAAATCAAGCGTTTGAAGAATATTGTGATACTAATGGCATAGATCATAATTTCTCTGCTCCAAGGACACCTCAACAAAACGGAGTCGTGGAACGTAAGAATACAATGCTCACTGAAATGGCTAGAGCAATGTTAAATGAAAAGAACGTGTCTCAAGTTTTCTAGGCCAATTCTGTAATACCCCAACTTTTGAGACTTGAGCTTAGAGAATAAGCCTGAGATTAGTGGATTGCTAAGCCCTGGTTTAGCAAGATCCCAAATTATGATTAAGGGTTAATGAATCCAAAAGTGGATGTGTTAGTGATAAATAACCCTTTTGGAGAATATGATGTGATTTGGCACTCGAATATGATTCGTGTGTGTTGTGAGTAGCGCTGAAACCCTGTATTTGAGTTCAATTGTAGATTAACATCCAAATTAACTTAGAATAGAGGGAAGAATTGAATGGGGTATTGTGTTGGAAATGGTGTCATAATGTGTTTTGATGTCATTGAAATTGGTTTGGAACTTTGGAATGGAAAAGTTGCAATGTTATGTTTTGAAACGTGAATTGTGTTGACATATTGAGATTGTTGTGAAAACATGTCAATGAGATGTGAATTTGATTGATTTTCCATTTCCAATGGATTCCTTGTGAAAATTTATGTGGGAATGATTTTTGGTATGAAAATGGAACCATTGGAAGCAAAGATGCAAAATCTGAAATTCTGTCCAGTGAAACTCTATTCTAGATAGTCAGTTTGTTTGAACGTTTTGAATGACCAAATGGTGTTTAAAAATTCTGAAACTTTCCAGTCTTAAATTTCACATCCCAAGCTTCAAAATGGAGATATAATTTGTGCCATTTCGTTTTGTGAGCTAGGAGATATGACTGTCCAATGTTTGGGATGGAAACTGAACTCTGTTTTGGAGCAGTGATGAGTTTTATGTAATTCTGGAATTTTGTGGTAATTTTGGGTAATGGACCATATTTTTCCTATAAATATGACTTAAATACCTTTTATTTTGCTTTGGAATCACCTCATTTCAATTTTTTTATAATTAGTTATGATTTTTCAAAGATTGGGCAGAAAATCCAAAAATGTCAATTTTGGAATTATGACATCATCATAATTAAAGATGACATAAGCTAAATGTTATAAAGTTATCATCCTCTTCCTCCATCAGCCAAAAACCGTGCAGCACCTTGGAGAAAGAGAGAGAGAGAGAGAGAGAGGGAGTTTTAGAGAGAGAAGAGGAAGAAAACTCACGAGGTAGGTCGATTTCTTCGGTGAATTCGTACCTAACGCGTATAATCCTTCTCCTCAGCTTCTCTTCTATATTATGTAAGGTATTTGAAGCACAAATCTTGGTGTTTTTAAGTTAGGGTTTTCAGCCAGAAGAAGGAAAAGCCAGAAGGAAGAAGAGGTAACTTCCTAAACTTCGTATATTGACTATTCTGGTTGCTGTGGACAATTTAATCGGTGAAATTTCGCCGGATTGTCTTTGTTTGTAAAATTTGGAAATGTTGTGTTAGTAGTGTTATGCTGCCAAAATTTGTACTAAATGGTAGTTGTAACCTAATAGAATAGTCAATAAAGTGGTCAGAAGCGAAAGGAACGCATTTATGGAGCCGAAACCGAAAAACCCCAATTTTTCCCGGGAAATTGAGAATTTTGGCCAAGCCTAGTTTGGAGGGGTTAGAGATGGATTTTCAATAATTTGATGATTCCATTGAGTTCAGGAGTGAAAATTAGGTGGGGTTACAGTTGGTCACTTTTTTGGAAAAGGCCGAAAAAACATAATTATGAAAACGCCCTTGAAACCCTTAAAGTGGGTCTGCCAAGGGTAAATTTGTAAATTGACATTGAATTTTATGATTCTGAGTCTAGAAATGGATTCCTTGGGCAAAAATATGTCAGAATAGCCCATGTCAAAATTTCAAGAAAAGTACAGCCGGACCGGGTATGGCGGGGCGGGGCCGGGTCCTCGGGGGTATTTTAGTAAATTTTCAATATAGTCTCATATAACCCCCATAAATATTATGGAAGTGTCTAAATAGTACACTTGATATTGTAGGATCGAATGTGAAGCCTTGAGTTGCTGGCACGCAAATTGAGGAGAAAAGACTGAAGGTAGGGAACTTACCTTACTTGCATGTATTTGATATCTTTGCTTGTGTAGTGATGTATGTGATTGCTTTACTTGATTGTGTGGAGCATATTTGTATAAATGAAGCTCTGTTTCTGTTTTGCTGTGGCCATAGTTTTGTTACTAGAAACATTGAGCATGCTGTAATGTCATTATGGGGCATGCATCTAGATAAAGCTAACATGTCATACACATAGCATCTATTATGCATGCATTATGGTATCTGTTTCCTACTGAGATTCTCTCAAATCTCACCCTCCCCTACCAACAATTTAGACAGGGTAAGTGGCTCGTGGAGGGAGCAGCTAGGACTCCTTCGAGATGAGAGTTGGTAGTTGGTTATCAATGAGTTGTGAAGACTATATATGATTTGATTGAATATAGGGTTATGAATTTGAGATGAGATTGTGTAATCCCTATTTGAAGAATTGTAATGGGCAATTGTGCCCTGTGTGAATCTTTAGCGAAGGTATGCACTCTCATATTCATATGAATGTGATTTATCTTCGTGTAGTAATTGTATTCGAAATGTGAATATGAGACCAAGTTAATTATATTTTAAAAGGCATTTTTGAAAACCCTATATCAAGGATGAGATTTTAAATGAGTTTTGATTATTATTGGTATCTATTTCATTTTAATCACATATTTCGGATATAATTACGGAGGGGGTTACAGATGCAATGAGCACAACATGCTATATTTCAAATAGAGCCTACATTAGAGAAAAACTTGAAAAGATGCCATACGAGCTATACAAAGGAAGAAAGCCAAACCTTGCTCATTTACACATCTTTAGTTGTAAGTGTTTCGTTCTTAATAATGGTAAAGATAACTTAGGAAAATTTGATTCTAGAACAGATGAAGGAATCTTCCTAGGCTATTCTAACCGAAGTAAAGCATACAGAATTTTCAATAAAAGAACATGTGTTGTTGAAGAATCAATTTATGTAGTATTTGATAAATTTTAATCCTTCGACAAAACCATTGATGATGAGCAGGAAGTTGTTTTAAATCAAGAAAATGGTCAAACTATTTATAAATCTCTTATTCCAGAAGTTGATCAAACCAAGGAATAAAATCAATCACTAAGACAGCCTAGAGCCTAGAAATTCAATAAAAGTCATCCCCTAGATCAAGTCATAGGAGATGTGAATGAAGGAGTCAAAACTAGAAATAGAATTTTCAATGAAGTTTGTTTTTCTACTTTTATTTCTGACATTGAATCTTTTAACATTGATGAAGCCCTATCAGACAATGATTGGGTTATAGCAATGCAAGAAGAACTAAACCAATTTGAAAGAAATCAAGTTTGGGAACTGATACCCCGACCTAAGGATCACCAGATCATTGGCTCTAAATGGGTATTTAAGAACAAACTTGATGAATCTGTAATCATTGTCAAAAATAAGGCAAGATTGGTGGCCAAAGGATATAATCAGGAAGAAGGAATTGATTATGAGGAAACGTATGCTCTAGTGGCTAGATTGGAAGCTATACGAGTACTCTTAGCCTTTTCATGCATCAAAGGATTCAAACTCTATCAAATGGATGTAAAGAGTGCATTTCTAAATGACTATATCATGTAAGAAGTATATGTAGATCAACCTCCAGGTTTTGAAGATGTAACCAAACCTGACCATGTTTTCAAACTCAAAAAGGCTTTATACGGTTTAAAACAAGCTCCTAGAGCATGGTACGAAGTGCTCAGTAAATTTCTTATTGATCAAGGTTTTGTACGAGGAAAAGTTGATACAACACTTTTTACAAAATGAAAATGTGATGATATCTTAATTGTGCAAATATATGTTGATGATATAGTTTTCAGTGCTACTAACGAAACCATGTGCAAAGAATTTTCTGAGATAATGCAGGGGGAGTTTGAGATGTCAATGATGGGAGAATTGAATTTCTTTCTCGGTTTACAAATCAAACAAAGAAAGAATGGAATTTTCATATCTCAAATAAAGTATCTGAAAGAGTTGTTGAAGAAGTATGGATTGGATGAAGCAAATGGAATGGACACCCCTATGAGCTCAACTACGTTGCTTGATGCTGATGTCAAAGGAAAATATTACAACATCACAAAATATAGAGGAATGATTGGATCATTACTCTATCTCACTGCAAGCAAGCCTGACATTCAATTTAGTGTGGGTATGTGTGCAAGATATCAATCAGCACCAAAGGAGTCACATGCTGAAGCCATCAAACGTATCTTCTGATATCTTGCTGACATGGGAGAATTAGGTCTCTGGTATCCCAAAGGAAGAAGTGAATATCTAGTTGCATATTCAGACTCTGATCATAGAGGATACAAGACAGATAGAAAGAGTACTAGTGGACAAAGTCAGTTTCTTGGAGGCTCACTTATGTCATGGTTTAGCAAGAAACAAACTACAGTGTCTCTTTCATCAACAGAAGTTGAGTATGTTGCAGCATCAAGTTGTTGTGCACAAGAATATGGCTAAAGCAACAACTCCAAGATCTTGGTATTTATTTAAAGGAGATACCAATATACTATGACAACACTAGCACGATAAGCTTGGCAAAGAATCCTGTTCAATATTCTAGAACCAAGCATATTGATGTTAGACATCACTTCATCAGAGATCATGTCTAAAAGAAAGATGTAAAAGTGATATTCGTTCCAACTCATCTTCAACTAGCTGATATCTTCACAAAACCTCTTGCAAAAGATCAATTTTTGTATATTAGAAGAGAATTGGGAATGGTAAATCCCAATGAATTGTAAGTTATTTAGTGTTTACAAAATGTTAGATAATGTTATTTATTGATGTTTTAATTATTACTAACTTAAGCATCAGAGTCTCTAGCAATTTGTTTTGCAGGATCATGATATTCTATTTTGGAGTATGAAAAGCAGAGGTTAATAGAGGACAACATTACTGGAGGGACAACTTCAAGTAACCACCATTATTGGAGTGACACCTTGAAGTAATTGAATGGATTACTCGAGTAGCTACTTGAGTAATGACCTGAAAATTATGATAGTGGAGTATTGATTCAAAATAAATTCAAAGGAAATGGCACAACGGTTGGAAATGAACAGTCAGAAGGTGAAAAAACAGATTACCCAAGGGAGGCCTTAAGTAAAATTCAAAATTACTCGAGTAAGGCCTCGAGTGAACCTGGGTGCAGATCACAAATTTGTTGAGTTTCAGCTCAAATTTGTTCTAAAGAGCCATCAAATGATTGAGGGAATATACATGGGTAATTACAATATATTCATACCAGGTACACATTTGAAATTGCTGCATTTTGAAATTTTTTGTATGATCACTCGAGTAGCTACTCGAGTGAAGCTGATGATTACTCGAGTAAGCCCTCGAGTGTGTCGGGCCCTAGGTCTATTTTAGTCGTTACTCGGTCATTTCTCATAAAATCGCCTCGAGTAATTCTCCTGTGCTCTCACAAAAAATTTTCACAATCATTTTCTCTTCTCATAACGGTCAAAACCCATTAATTTTTTTGTCTTCAAAAACCTCTAAGATTGCACTGAATCTTCTACCCTAAATCTCACAACTCTCGGCCTCTGTTTTTCCAACAATCCTTGTTTTTCACAAATCAAGATGGTGAGGACTAAATCTCCTAATCTAAGTACTCCTTCTAAGTCTTCTGAACCATATCAACCCTCTGATTCACTTTCATCTCCACCTACCAAGAAACAAAAGCTTTCTCCTAAACCTAAAGCCAAAACTAAACCGCAACCTAAGCCTAAGGTGAAAGGGGTTGTCATTAAGGAACCAGTGGTAACAAGAGCTCAAACCAAGAAAAGTACACCTCCAGGAAGAGGAAAGTAACAAAAGAGTCATCTCCTCCTCCTTCTGATTCATCTGACACTCCCACATTTTCTCTAAAACCTCTGAAAAAGCCCAAGATTAATTAGAAGATTACCAAAGTCATGGTAGGCATGCTTGAAGAAGCTTTTCAGTCTAAGGAAGCAAAGAAAGGCCAATCTTCAAAGCAACCAGAAGAAACGGATGAAGAAATCACATTCCCTCCTTAGGGATTCAATGTGAGCAAGCATGAGGATCTTAGAAGTACCTGAGTCACTTTGCAAGAAGAAATATGTACAAGATGCACTACATTGATTACAATAAGAATAGAGTCAAATAAAGTGTCCGAGATCTCACCTACCACCACCTGCCACAAACGGATAGTTTTCAAATTCGAAGAACAGTCAACCGTTGCTGCACGACTCTAACGGACATGTTTGAATTTCTTCCAACAGACACTACAAATATCTATATATATGGAGCATTTAAAGAACAGACAACAACAACTGAGAACACACGAACATACATTGATCAACACATTCTTAGTGCTCTATTTTCTTATACTCATTCATTGTACTTCAGTGGTTATATATTTGCTCTGTGAGAGAGTTTTTCATTAACAACTCGATATTTGTTTATTGAGACAACTTAAGGTTGTGGAACCCTAAGTTGGGGTTTTGATTACAAAGTGTAAGGGGGAGCGAGTGTCTAGGTGAAGGAATTGCTATGTACTGAGGTGCCAAGAACCCATTGAGGACTAGACGTAGGTCAAAGTGGTTGTGGCCGAACCAGTATAACTCCCGGTGTACACTTCAGTGATATTTCTCTTTGCTCTCAACTGCTTTAAATATTCTGTTAATTTTCTTGTACGCAACGAAATTTCTGGTAACACCCAATTCACCCCCTCTTGAGTGAAACGCTTGCACTAACAGAAAGGACAAGTGCACTACTACATTGAGTGGAACTCATCACCATTCAAGTGATATTCATCCCACACTCGAGTGAACCCTAAATCACTCGAGTGATTTCATCAAAAACCAGAAAATGCAGCAAAACATTCCACTCATCCCAACAATTGCCCAATTGATTCTAATGATCCCAAACTCTTACTCAAGGCTACACCCACACAAAAACACATAAGGAATCACATGGAACCATCAGAATTACCAAAATCCTATTCCATTATCATGCTTTGGTTTTGGGCAATATAAACATCCAAAATCTAAAATCATCCAAACAAAACATTTCAATCCCAAATCCATCTATCTATCATAAACTCACCATAAGGTACCATTTTCATGCCAATGACATACCAAAAACACCATGATCCTCAATTTCAAAAATCAGGCCAAAAATCCCAGAAATTCAAAACTAATCCAAATGGCACAAACTTAAATGGATAGATAGGTTTCACTTACCTCTTCAACTTTTCCAAAAGGACTTCTTGATCCTCCATCTTTCACAATTCTTTGGAGTCACAAACCAACACCAATGGCTAAACTATAAACATCAAAATGAAGCTCTTTATTCAAGGAACAACTTTAGAGAAGGAAGCTTGAGCATTTGAGGTCATCTTCTTACCTTAAATTGGAGCTTTTCTTCTTCTCTCCTTGGCCAACAGTGGCAGCACGAAAATTAGAGAGACGAATGAGAGAGATGAGCTTGGAGAAGAAGGAAAATGATTATACTCCCTTTCCCATACCAGTTTCAGAGCACAAAGAGGGAAGAGAGGAGAGAGAAATTATTTTTAATTTCATTTGACTTTTCTTAATACTCTCCCCACATGTGAGCTTGCCAAGTGTCCCATGGTCATTGGTTCTTATAAAGTAAACCATCAATTACTTACTCTAATATGTCCATTAGCCATTTAATCACACATCTCATTTTCTCTTAGCTAGTAATTAATTTCTCTATTAATCACTGGCCCAATAATTTCATTCTTTCAATTTCCACTAATCATGGCATATTAATTAAAATTGCCACAAAACACATAATTATTCCACTTTAATTCAATAATTATCCTCAATAATCATCATTAGCCCTTAATTGAAATTTGGGGCCTTACACAGGGCTTTGAAATGGGTGCTATGAACATGTGACACCCCTTGGAATAGTACTTTTGAAGATGATGACATTGATAATAATGATGACAGTGATGATGAAATCCTAATGAGGATGACAACAATGATGATGAAGATGATAATGGCTATGATATGAGGGGAATATCAAAATAGTGAAGTCATGATAGAGGTGATGACACAAATAATGATGATGACAGTGATTATGGAATCCTAATGAGGATGATGAATACAATGATAATGCTAATGGTGATGATGATGATGATAATGTTAATGGTGATGTTGATAATGGAGGTGATGACATGCTAATGAGAATGAGTACAATAATGGTGGTGTTAAAGAATAGCCTAGTAGGTGCTATTGCTCCCTCTTTGTCCAGGTGCCTAACCAGTACCCCCTTACTCGCGCAGTCTTGTTGGAGATATGGAGATTTGTATAATGAGATTCACATAGATGCCACAGCCTAGAACCCTCAGTTTAGATTGTGTCCCTTTGTCAATTGTTTGACCCCATAATAGAGATTCTAATTGGCACCTTTGCTAATGATCCTGAAATTACACAAGTTAAATGGGAGTAGAGGACACCATGTATATCATGAGTGTTTATCTAGACAAAAGTTGTGCTTTCATTAAAAAGAGTTACCCTTATACAAATCATGACACAAAGTTTGACATGCGATTTAATGGAAGGGAAAGATATACTAAGGATGAAGATTCATTTAAAGGAAATGATCTTCCAATATTCAAGTAGATGCATAATGAGGAGCACATATTGGTGTAGATGTGATGCTATTAGGAGGTCGTTTGCTTTCAGTTCCGTGTAGTCCCCCTGGTGGTGCCTTGCTTAATTGCCAGAGATATGCACTTTTCGCTGAATGATTACAGAGTCTTCCAAATAGACAAAGTAAAGAGAGTCATAGGGCTAGGATTAATAACCTTCTTTGATATTTGTTTAACCTGCCTTTTCAGGTATTTATCTCAACGAGCTCCCAATTTTGTGCTCTAATTTTTGCCTAAGCCGCCCTTTCGGGTTTTCAACTTAGCAAGCTTTTATTTTGCTTTAACTTCTGCCTAAGCTGCCCTTTCGAGTTTTTAACTTAGCGAGCCATCCTTTTTTTTGCTCTAACTTTTGCCTAGGCCTCCCTTTCGGATTTTTGACTTAGCGAGCTATTATATATATATATATATATATATTTTGCTCTAACTTCTACCTATGGTGCCCTTTCAGGTTTTCAACTTAGCAAGCCTCTTTTTTTGTTGCTCTAACTTTTTCCTAAGCCGCCCTTTTAGGTTTTCAACTTAGCGAGCCTCTCTCTGTTTATTTTACGCATAGTATTTCTTTACAGCATTTGAATTGATTGGTCTTGGTAAATCTTGACCATTCATGTTTTTCAATATCAATGCCTCTCCAGAGAAAGCATGCTTAACAACATATGGGCTTTCATAATTCGGAGCCTATTTACCTCTATCATCTTCTTGATTTGGCAGGATCTTCTTGAGGACTAGGTCTCCTACTTTAAACCCCCTAGGTCGTAGTTTCTTATTAAAGGCCCTTGCCACTCGTCACTAATATAACTGCCCATGAAATATTGTTGTGATTCTCTTTTCTTCAGTCATATTTAATTTTTTAAACCAAGAGTGTATCCATTCACTTTCATCCAGGTCTGATTCAGCCAAGATTCTTAGGGATGGTATTTCCACTTCAATGGGAGTGACAGCCTCCATGCCATAAACTAAAGAGTAAGGGGTTGCCCCAATTGAAGTACGCATTATGGTACAGTATCTGTGTAATGCATATGGAAGCATTTTATACCAGTCCTTATAGATCACTGTCATTTTGCCGATGATTTTCTTAATGCTTTTATTGGCTGCCTCAATTGCATTATTCATCTGTGGCCTATATAGTGCAGAATTATGATGTTTGATCTTGAACTGATCACATAATTCTTTAACTGTTGCCTTGTTGAGGTTTGGTGCATTCTTAGTTATGATCCTCTCTGGAAACCCATATCTATAGATGATATTGGCCTTTAAGAATTTGATGAAGGCCTTTTGAATAATACTCGCAAAGGAATTGGCTTCCACCCACTTAGTGAAATAGTTAATAGCAACAAGGATGAAATAATGACCATTCAAAGCTTTTGAGTTAATCGGCCAGATGATATCGATTCCCCACATGGAAAATGGCCATGGAGATACAAGACTATGCATTATAGTTGAAGAAGCATTAGCTTTGTTGGTATATATCTGGCACTTTGACACTTTCTAATATAATTGATACAACCCTTCTCCATAGTTATCCAGTAGTAACAAGGGGTATGTTTGGTTTAGCGATTCGATTGCTTATAAGTTGCTTTTTAATAGTGATTTACGGTATACGAAGTAAGTATGTGAGAGGAGTTGTGTCTCGATTTACGTAAAAAGCAACTTATAAGTTTTTTTAAGCTCAAACAAACATGCTTAAGATCTTTGAGCTTGTTTAGATAATGAGTGGCCATTTGCATGTTTACCGCATATGCCTTCATGGATATCTACAATAATATTGTACACCTCCCTCATGTCTACACAGTGTAGCAATGTTCCATATACATCTTGATACTATGGTACCAAGGTTGCTCGTCATTCTCTCTTCCAATATTAAAGCAAAATGCTGGCGATCTTCTGGTCTCAATTTGTATTGGCTGAAATTGGACCCTATAATCGAGTTGGATCATAGTTGTTAAAGTAGCTAAAGTATCAGTGAAGTAATTCGTTTCTCTGGCCATGTGATGGAAATTGATTACTTCAAAATTTTTGATCAACTCTATCAAATACACTTGATAAGGGATCAACTTGGGGTCTTTAGTACGCCATTCACCAGTCAACTGATAAATTATAAGAGCTGAATCACTTTAGACTTTTAGGTTTTTTATTCTAAGATCTATGGCAGCTTGGAGACCATTAATACAAGCTTCATATTCTACCATATTTTGGTGCAGTGAAACCCTTGCTTTATAGCAATCAAAAATTGCTTTCTGTCTGGGGATATGATTACTGCCCCTACACCATTGCCATGCATATTTACTGCCCTATCAAAATACATCTCCCACTCCTTCGATTTGCTTTCCTTAATTGGATCCTCTGTAGCACATATGTCTTTATCTGGGAATTTGAAATCTAGTGGCTGGCATTCATCTACGGGGGTTTTCACTAAGTGATAGGCTATCGTACCACCCTTGATGGATTTTTAAGTGACGTGTCTTATATCATATTCAGACAATATTACCTGCCACTTAGAGACTCTTCCAGCTACATGCGGGCTTTTAAAGATGTACTTGAGTGGGTCCACTCTAGAAATTAACCAAGTAGTATAATAAAACATGTATTTCCTCAACCTCATTGTAGCCCAGACTAAACCACAACAAGTTCGCTCGATCATCTGTTAACATGACTCACAATCATTAAACTTCTTGCTCAAGTAATAGATCGCTTGTTTACTTTGCTTAGATGCATCATGTTGCCCCAGCATGGTTTCCATGGAGTTTGGTCGTATTGTCAAATACAAAATTAAAGGTCGTCCTGGTGTAGGTGGAATCAAAATTGGGAGATTTAGCAAATAATCCTTGATTCTATCAAATGCATACTGACAATCTTCATCTTACTTCCTTATGCAATTCTTCTTTAAAAGCTTGAATATCGGCTCACAAGTTGCAATGAGGTTGGCAATAAATCGTGCAATGTAATTCAACTACCCCAAAAAGCTTCAAACATCCTTTTCTATTTAAGGAGAGGGCATTTCCCGTATTGCTTTTACTTTTTCAGGATCTACTGTAATCCCTTTTTGGCTTACAATGAAGCCTAACAATTTCCTAGATAAAGCCCTAAGACGCATTTGTTAGGATTTAGCCGCAGCTTGTACTTGCGTGGCCTTTCAAATAGCTTCCTTAACATCACAACATGGCTTTCTCCCTCAGAAGATTTAGCTACCATATCATCCACATATACTTCAAGTTCTTTATGTATCATATCATGGAATAGTGCCACCATGGCACACTAATAAGTTGCCCCAGCATTCTTTAGCCTGAATGGCATGACGTGGTAACAAAAAGTACCCTATTGTGTAATAAATATGGTTTTTTCTTTGTCCTTTTCAACCATAGGGATTTGGTTATACCTTGAGTACCCATCTAAGAACGAGTACCTATAGCTACAGGCCATATTATCAACTAGGACATCGAATGAGGCAATGGAAAATCATCTTCTGGGCTAGCTTTATTCAAATCTTGATAATCAACACACATTTGAATTCTAACATTCTTCTTTGGGACAAGAACAACATTTGCTATCCATTGTGAATATTTAGCTAATCCAGGAAACCTGCTTCTAATTGCTTCATCACCTAATCTCGAACCACTAAAGACATATCGGAAGTGAGCCTCCTCAATTGCTGCGTTTTAGCCTTAGTGTCTGGGAATAAGGGAATCTTGTGAGAGGCAATCCCTTGATCAAGGTCTGGCATGTCTTGATAGGACCATGCAAACACATCCATGAATTCTTTAAAGAGTTTAACCATTTACTCTCTTTCAGAGTTATCTACTATCTTTAGTTCTCTATTTTCTTCCTCTGTGCATATATTTATTACTTCAATTACATCTTCATATGGGCACATTCTATTGTCATTAGATTCAAGAATTTTTTTATATACTTGAATTATCTCATCATCATCATACTCGTAATCATGTATATCAATGGCAACAAGCAAATCATCATTCAGGGACTCAGAAACCTCTGCGTTGGAGGGTGAAAAATGAACAATGAATGAATAGAAGAAAGGAATAAATAGGAAGAATGGTTATAACTAAGTGAATTTTATTCGCATATCATTCTTTATTCAAGGTTTATATAAGAGCTCACCTGAAGACACATACAAAACATAAAAGGACAACTTTTATGTTACTCTAAAATAATTGACTTGAAGGTGTCCTCAAACTCCCAGTTTTCCAGAGCTCTTCCATAATCATTAGCTGAAATCCACGTGTAGGTCTTTTTGCCTATTGTTGAAACCTTTGCAATAGTTGGCTTGTTTAGCACTTCAGAGGATATTAGGAATGTCTTCCTTATATGGGGGATTTCAAAGTGATCTTCCTCCCTCCCTATCTTCAAGCTTGCTTGCTCTGTCAACTGTCTTTCCAATGGTGGCTCGTATCTTAACCCTTGGCACTTGTGATTCTCTTGCAAATTTATGGGGGATTTGATGCCTTAGAGGTGAGTACCCAATCCTTTGCCATGCTTAAACCCATTCTTCTCCATTATCTTAGTTACTATGGAGTTGTCATTTTTATATCCCTTGGGTCCTTTGACTTCAAAGCCTTGAAAAATCATTCCTTCCTCATGCTCAGCAGCCTCAATATATGGAAGAGAGCTCGGCTTGCTCACCATGATTTCTTCTTCACCCTTGATTATTACTATCTTCCTGCTATTAATAAACTTTACTTTCTAGTGCAAGGTAGAAGGTACTACCCCAGCTGAGGTATCCACAGCCTCCCCAACAGTATAGAGTAGGATGGGTCAATGTTCATAAGCTGAAAGTCTACTGTGAATGAAGTTGGTCCAATCTGTAATGGCAAGCAGACCGTTCCCAACACACCTCTTTGAGTACCATCAAACCGTCTAACCACCATATTACACTTTTCAAACTCTGACGCCTCTACTAATAATTGCTTAAATGTAGAGAGTGGTAAGACATTTAATGCTAATGCTCCATCTATCAACACTTTAGCCACAATGAACCCTTTGCACTTCAGGGAAATGTAGAGGGCTTTATACTGATCAACGGCTGATTGAACAACTTTTTCTCCTAAAAATGAGATGGTGGAGAACACCCTCACCACATTCATAATGCTTGCAACCTTCTCTAGGGTCACACTGGACTGCACATAGGCTTCATCTAGGGCCTTTTGTAGCTTGTGACGATACAGTTCAGAACTCAACATCAAAGAGAGAATTGAGATCTTGGCTGGAGTTTTATTCAATTAGTCTACTATGCTATATTCATTTTGCTTCATGATTTGAAGGAATTTTTCATCTTTATTTTCCATTTATTTAAGACTAGAACTTGATGGAATATCAATATTGGCTTGGTTTCCATTCTTTGACGATCCAACATTTTATGGAAGATAAGATTTCCCACTTTGTGTTACTCCTGTTGGGTGAACCATTATTTCGTTGATGGCCTCGGCTTCCATTACTTTCCCTGAGTGATTCTAAACAACACCTTTATAACTCCATAGTACGACATGATTACTTTGATATGGAAAAGGGGTCGGTACCTTAATGGTCACTATAAGCTGTTGCAATGGAGTCAAGATAGTGAAAGAGACAACATAGGAATTTCTTTTTTCATATGGTTCCTTAATGATGAACTCGACATGTCTTTTTTCCACCATGCCTACTCCTTTCTCTTCTCGAGGCGTATAACATGCTGCCTTTAAACAAGCATAGATATCTTCTCCAACTAGTAGAGGATCATTAGATAACTCAATTTCATCAACAACATTTACTTGGTTTTCATGGCTTGGAAGAGGATTGGCGTTGATAGTGGAGTTGTCGTTCCTCTTCAATTAAATGTGATTAGAATCAATTAAGTCTAATACATTCCTCTTGAATGTTGCATAGTCCTCTATTGAGTGTCCTGGGGTGCCCATATGGTATTCACATCGAGCATTATAGTCATACCAAGCAGGGAATGGCAGTTGAAGTTGTTTCTAAGTATGTGGCCCTAACAACTGAGATTCCAAAAGTTGGTGATATAGATCAATATTTGTCATGCCAAAATCTACCCACGGCGATTATCTCGTTGCTGCCAATTCCTTCATCCTCCAGCTTGATCTTACCTATTTTATGTCGAATCATTCTTCATCTGTCGAAACCCATCATTACCACCTTGATGTTTTGCTTGGGGTTGTCTAGTGGTTTGGATGAAGCTAACATCACCTTCCTTCTTCTTCCCATTATTCCCCTTTTTAATACTGCTCTCGCTTTAAAAAATCTTGTCGTTGCGTATGTTTGCGTCGATTCGCTCACCAATCTTAATCAAACTAGAAAAATCGGTGATGTGCATCCCAACCATGTATCTGTAGTAAGGTTCTTGTAAAGTACAAATGAAATAAGAGCTGAGCTCAGATGGTATAAGGGGAGGTTAAACTTGTATTGCAACTGTCCTCCATCTTTTGGATTAATCTTTAAAAGCTTCAGTGGCTTTCTTGCTCATTGACTTCAGTTGTTCCCTGGTGGGGGCAGTGTCAAGATTTAACCTATATTGTTTCATGAATACATCAGTCAGATCTCTCCATTTCTTTATCTTTGTCTGATCAAGTTGTATGTACATCCAGTGCTGGCCCTTTCAAGCTCTCATGGAAGAAGAGTAGTAAAAAGTTTTCATCTTGTGACTATACAAGCATCTTGGTGCAATAGGCCTTAAGATGGTATATCAGATTTGCTGTGCCGTTGTACTTATCAAAGTCTGGCATCTTGAATTTCTTAGGAATTGAGACATGTGGTGCCAAGGATAAATCTTTTAAATCAAGTGAACCCCAAGTGTTTGGTCCTTAGAGGGCTTTTAGTTGGTGTTTTACTTCACCTAACTCTTCCTTCCATCCCTCTTTTTCAACTGATAGGGAGGGAATATTGAAAGTGTATGTTGAATCTTCAACTGGTTATTCCTCCTTAGTGCTCAGAATCTAAGGATCATGTTTACTCTAAGGCTCTTCTGTCATTTTTTCTTTCTCGCCATTTTCTGGTATACTTATCTCAGCATTTTTCAATGGATCAGATACTCCTAACTCTTCTTATTATTCTGGGGTTGAAGAGCTATAGTCAAGGTGGAAATCATTTCTTTCAAATATGCCATTTGTGCCTCCATATGAGACATCTGATGATTCAGATTAGATTCGGCTTCACTGGGATTGGCTATCATCTGATGACTATGTGAGCGTGTGTTGTACGAATGCGCAGGGGGTAGTTGGTTAAGACGTTTAGATGGAGCAATATTGTATCACCTACTTAGAAAGGAACAAAATATCATTAGTTTATTTGAACTCATAATTTCAAGCGGGCATAACGAGTTGTCCATGGTGTATTGGAATAAAGGTATTATGGCACAAGTATCCTCTAGCTTCCTCAGGTAATCTATTATTCCACAGGGAGAACTAGTGTTGATCATTAAATAGGAGGGACCTTGAGTGCCATCCTAGCCAAGATCTTTTCATTTGGTGAGTGTTTAGTCAGCACATAGTCTTCTAGAATGAGTGTCCTCTAGCCTCCTAAGAGAATCCATTATTCTATAGGGTGAACTAGAGTTGATCATTAGATAGAGGGGACCTTGAATCCCACCCTAGCCCAAGATCTTGTTATTGATAGTAGTGATAAGCATGCAAAAACAATGATAGTAAAAGGAGCGAGATATGCTTTTATTAGATAATATCAAAATTTGGTTACAAGTTTGAGTTCCTCTACTATTTGATTACATAAGTTGAAAAATTCAACAATCTCTACTGGTGGATTCAAAGAAATAATCATGCCTTCAGCGCGCTTGAATGTGCTAGCAAATTCTGTTATCTTGGTGTTAGCAAAGTTGGTTAAGTTACCACACCTCTTTACCCATTCTTCTGTCACACCAACTTGTCTATGGTAGAGGAGTTCCTAGTTGGCTAAAACTTTCCTTTCATGATTCAACTTGTCCACGAGGCTCTGGATGCTTTCAGCGTTACGGGCCCTTATAGCAACCAATTCGCCCTTCTTGTTTTCTAAGAGTTGAGTAAGAATATCAACTTCCCCTTGTAATTTCTTAAGAGGGGTATTGTCTTGTAGTTTCTCTTCGAACAACTCTTGTGTCGTAGTCATCTTCAATAGTTAAACTCTATTGTTCTTCATTTGCATGTCGTTCTCTTGCATAGCCCTTTTTAAGCTTTTTTTTTCTTCTTCCAGATTCATGATCCTTGAGCGTTCTTCTAAATCTCATCTTTTCTTCTTTTCTGTTAATTTTTCTTGAAGGGATACACATTTGCCTTCTAGCTGACTCACCTTTCTCTTATTTCGAGACTCCATCACAGACAACTCCTCCAATTCCTTTTCTCTTATTTCCAGCCGCCTTGACAATTCTTTGTTTACTTTTTGGGCATCATTTCTTAATAAAGGATCTTGGGGAGAATAAGATGGATTGGCTCCTTTAATTATATCCTTGAGCTAGTTCTTATAGCCTGAAGTTGTACCTATTTCTTGCTTCCCCAGGTCAGCTTTTCCCTTGTATGTTATCTTGCTCCAAGCTTCTTTGATTTCTTGACATAAGTCCTTCCCACCATCTTCTTCGTACAAGAAGTGTATGGCCTGCACTTATTCCTGAGAGGGAACTTTTTGCCGAAATACTAATTGCCTTAATGCTAAAGAAGGGTTGTAGTTAATACATCCTTTTGGTCCCATGAGAGGTACATTAGCAAAGTCCCCACAGTGATGGATAATCTCTTTATCCTCCCACCATTCTATTTTCCATAAGAGAAAATCTTCTGTTAACCCTGAGAACTCCTTCCTCCAATCATTTTTGTTTAATTGAAGATGATTGAAAGCCATAAGTGGATTAGTAAACTTGTCATGCCTTTCTCGGAAGTACTTCTTCTTTCCATACACATGATTCAACATCTATACCTCAAGCAATGCAAGACATCATTTTATTCAACCTTCCTTCTCTAGGTGGCATTAAGATAATGACATGTAGGTTTCTACTAAAATTGTGGCTACTAGGTTAATTTGGTAATGTTCAACCAATTGAAAGACACTGATAGCTCCCAAGTCGATTATTCCTACTGATGAAGGAAAGAGAATCATGCCATAAATAGCCAAGGCAAAGACCTTCAAAAACTCTCTAAATCTTTGTTTTCTGCTAATCTTGCTAAGCGAGCTTCCTCTGTGGTCCTTTTAATCCCCTTGACCTGTCTGGTGCCTACAATTTATACTTCTTCCATGTGAACCCCTAACAGTTTTGCTATTCCTTCCTGAGAAGGTAGCCGGCTTGGATAATGGTAGATCTTATCACTCTTCTTAACTGGCATCCTAAGGATTTTCCTATATTCTTTAAGGGTTGGGGCTAGTTGAAAATCAGAGAAAGTGAAGCATCTTAAAGAGGCATCCCAATACTGGCCTAGTTCTATGATAGCCTTATTATGCACAGGCATGTGTAATAAATCAATGATATTTTCATACTTCTTCATGAAGCCCAATTTGACTGAACCTTGAATGTAGCAACTTAATCGAATTAGGCCCTCAAGTGGTTCTGCTCCTGCAGTCAGTCTGATGCCCTTCCCTCTATATACCTTTCCTGTAGGAACTTGATTTAAACTTGGTTTTTGTGTCACTTAACCTTTATGCCAAATTTTTAGTTATTGGATAACTTGCTTGCCCTTCATTAAAGAAAAGAAAACGAAGAGTCAGAAAGTATTTCTAAATGGATACTATGCAGATGATTACATGTGCTTTCTAACCTTGATATGGGTGATATACATTGAGAAAAAGAACTTCACCTCCTTAAGAGATCCAATATCCCATAGGGAGGATGAAGTGCCCATTAACCTGCGAATGACCCAAGCTATTATGCGGCTAAGGGTTTTGTTAAATGTTTATTATGTGTAAGGCCCATATCAAATGGAGCTAAATGCCAATGGATTATGCAAGGATACCTCATGAGACATGAAAGAGTAGTGACTTATACTCCAAGTTTTGATATGGGTGGTAGATATTAAGAAAAAAAACTTTAACTCCTTAAGGGTTCTATTACCTCATAGGGAGAATGAAGTACTCATTCACCTACGAATGGCCTAAGCCATCACACGGCTAAGGGTTTTAAAAATGATGATTATGTCCAAGGCTTATATTAAATGAAGTTAAAATGCTAATGAATGATATAACGATACCTCATGAGTCCTAAAGGATTATCTCTCATTAATATGTTTTCTAACATGATTGATGTGATAAGATCATGGTCTTTTAGGGTCATAGACCCTTAGACTAAGGTTGGCTATCTAATGCATACACTGTCCTTGTGATGTATCTTTATGTGAAGTGATGCTAGATACATACTCAGGTAAAGCGACAGTTAGTCACTTGATCCTAGGGGTTTCATTGATTATGCATGGATGATAATAATGATTATCAACAATAAATAAATATATGCTCTCCAGTGTCCTCTTTTGGGAATGACCCTTGGTTGGTGGTAGCCCACGTAGTTCGAGGGGTAGAAATGCATGTTTCTTTGTTGGTGTTTTTAAAAAAAATTATTTGAGAAAAATATTTTTTTTATTTGGTTTGTGTTTTTTACTTTTTTTAAAAAAAAGGCATTTTTTTTATTATCTTATATGAAACCAAATTTATTTACTTTAAGAAATGAAGCTCTCTTTTTTTATTTTGAAACATTTTTATTTGCAAAGAAAAAGATTAAGTGCATTCTCATCATATCATTCATAGTAGAAAATTCAAGAGGACAAGAAGATCACGAAAAACATGGTGAGAGCATGTACCTTTATGGACGTGGTGAAATGAGTCAGGAGTTTGTGGCCAGGTTTCGAGAGGAAATCCAGCAGAGCTAGCGGTGTAAATATGTCAATCACTTCGAGACGAGCTTAAAGAAGAGTTGTTGAGTGAGCTACGTGGTGAGATGAGTACGATGGTGTTGTCTCACATGCAAGGCGGGATGATGCAGCCTAGATCTGAGGTTTGTAAATAATTTCATTTAATATAACATTGAGTTTTTCCTTACGTTATTTTAATTAATTCTTTCATTTCTCTTACTTAGGAATCCCTAGCCTTTCCCAGCACCAAAGGCAGTTACTATCTGCCAGAGGTTGGACATGGCGGCCCTGGTCCTTCACTACAGCCTGGAGAACCTTGCACTTTGTATTTGGAAGTCCCGTACCCGCGTGCTGTTGCTGATGCTGTTGCATACACGCATGCCACCACCCACCATAATAACCAAATTCGGGAAGATCAACGTAAGGTCAATGTCACAAGTGTTTGACTGGGGGAGGAAGGTGTAGATGTCCTATTCCCTGATGGTGAGGTTGCCAGACTAGGTTAGGCAACAAGATCTTTCATCTTATGGCCTAAACATCTTGTTCAGACTGTGCCAGTCCCTCCAATGGTAGGAAACACCTTACTGTTACTTGATCCTTGATATTCTACTTATAATCTTTATTTTGTCTTACTAGGAAAAAGATGATGCGACAAAATTTCCCTTTTTAGCACGACTGTAAAATATTCATCAAGACATAAACAAGGTCGACGTGCAGATACCTTGTGAGATTGTGGGTCATAGGACCTCGTATAATTATGGACTTGATAACAAAGATATTAGAGAGTTCCTATCTTTGGAGGAGATTGACGTAGGATAGGTCACATTTGCAATCATGTGAGTTTAGTTATAATTTTTAATTGTAATTAATGCAATGATATTTAGGGGTTTTAGGTTTCTACATTTACTGAGTCATTTCTCATTTCATTTATATGGTAGCTGCTTCCACAAATTGTGTGCCGAATGAGGGCTCGGCACTACATATGGCTTCTTATGTCCTAGCAATATGTCACAACGTAACAACCAGAGGTTGGAAGATCGGATAAGCTATGTAGGCTATATAATAGGCGAGACTCAGCTGCCTTGTTAAATAGCATCAATTGTTGAAGGGCAAGTAACTTTATTTGATATATTTATATACGTTCACTTTACTAAACAGTATCATGTTATCTAACCTCATTTTAATCTATATATACATATGATTATAGTTATCATTGAAGTCTTTGTGTTCCTTGTCCCTTGATCAACGTCATCTTTTGGTTTGACTCATTGGGTCGCAAGCCAAACACAGATATCAAAAACATTTTTAACACGTAAGTAAATTTATTTGTCTGTCATTGATTTTTTATTTTACTAAATTGTTTTAATGTCTTCTGTTTATCATTTTAATTATTACAATGCATTGAAGACGTATTATATAATGGGTGGGAAGCATGAAGGTAAAGGTTGTCCAACAAAGTGGTTCCAGCCAAACGTAAGTTCTTTACATTCAAGTTCTTTGATTGATTATTGCTTTACATAGGATTTTATTCTTTTTTACCGTTTACTTTTGATGTATAGTGTCCTCGGCAAGTAGGGAAATCTGAGTACGGCTTCTTTGTTATACTATATATGTATAACATCATTTTCTCTGGCCTTACTACAAATTTTGAACAGGTGATCATTTCTTGATTCTCAATTGAATTTCAGTTCTTTTCATGTGATTGAATTGTTAGTTATTTCATTCAATTTATTTATTTATGTTAACATATTCTCCATTTTACACACAGATTTTTGGTAATCAGGACCCTTACACAATCGAAGACATTAATTTGATCTGAAACCTGTTGTCAGGACATCTTCTACAACACATAGAAGGGTGATGATGTGTAGAGTTTTTTTTACATAGTGCAGTGGTTTTGTACAGTGCCATATAAGTTTGCATATTCGAATACTTTTCCTAGTTTCTTATTTATGAGTACTTTGAATTTGTTAAGGCATTATGCTTTATAGAGAACACTTTGGAAAATGATGATGAAGAATAGGGATTCCATGGAAGCATGTAATCATCTCTTTGGCCATATGCATGTCATGATTTACATTGAAAGTTAAAGTTTGCACATTTAAAAGATGTTATGATGATATATGCGCTATATGTCGTGATAGAAAAATTAACATGTGATTTTCACTTCCATTAGTAATAAGGGAAGCTAGAGAGTTAATCATGAGAGAATGGTTTGTGGATCTAGTTTTTTCTTTTAAAGATAGCAATGTACAGGTTAGAGAACTCATTAGGATAGGTTAATATACTAGTATGGAGGCAGCAAAGATGGAGCCGGTGGGAGGGGAGACTTGTAGTAGTATGGACTATGGAGGTAATGGTGAAGGGGATGGAGCAAATGGGGACTTGTAGTAGTATGGATGCTGTGGTGAAGGGGATGGAGGAGGTGGGGACTTATAGACATATGGTGGAGGAGCAACGGGGGATGGTGTAGGAGATGGATGTGGGGGAGACTTATAATAATATGGAGATAACCTCCAATTGTCTGGGTTGTATAAGGAGTAAAACATTTAGAAAAAAAAGATACAATGACTGTTTTAGGAAAACAGTCGTTGTATCTCAAGAGATACAATGACTGTTTTATAGAAAACAGTTGTTGTAACTCTACTACTACGACCATTTAAAAACAGTCGTCTTTTCTCGAATTTTCAACGACTCTAACATACACGTCCCCCTGAAAACAATTGTCTAAAGGGTAAAAAAACGGTCGTTAAAAGTCTCTTCTGTAGTAGTGAGGTAATAAGGATAAAAAGACCATTGCTTAATCATGCTTTCACTCATTCAAGACTGCAAGAAGCACATGATGGGGCATCATTTATGATATAAAACATAGACGTAGCTTTGTATCCATTGGCTGTAAAAAAAAAAGTGTTAATGAGCAAAAACTCATGGGGCAATGAAATGGATGAACGTACAGTTGCTATATCACCATATAATGCAAACACTTGGGAGTCACAAAATGCAAACAAAAACACCTTTGGAAGCTCACACACCCCACAAATAATACTTTATCAAGAAGCTGTTACTTTTGGAGGGCAATTGTTACGGGTTGTGCAGAGAATAAAGAAAGGAAATACATATTAATAGTAATGAGCAAACATGAGGTAATGGTAGTACACATGTATACATATGGAGATTTGCCAACATTTCAATTGGAATGCTCCATCTCTGTCTAGAGATGTTTATAGGCTTAGCAAAGAATCTCCTTCTAAACAAAGGAGAATGGCTCCATCAGTAACTACCTTTCCCCATGACAACTATGCTTGAGCAATAAAATGAGAAAATCATATTAGCTCTCTACCTTCCCTCTTCTTTCTGCCAGAAATTTTTATGTCCTGCTTCAACCTTTGCTCCCCTATTTATAGTCTCAAGGTAGGGTTTTCTTCATAAATGCTCCTTCTTTTTTGAATTTTCATTTTTTATTTTTTTTATTTTATGTCAAGAACTATCTAACTTGACCCAATCACCATGAATGGAGATTTTTTTTAAAAAATTTATTTATTTATTTATTTTTGTATTTTATATTGATAAAACTTCCTAGCTTGACCTAATCACCATTAATGGATATTTGTTTGTTTTAAATTTTTATTATTATTCTCCCTACAAGTAGTTTCCTAATTTAAACCTATCAACATAAATGAGATTTTTTTATTTTTTTATTTTTCATTTTTTATTTATTATTTTCCCTTAATGAATGATAATGCCAATCATTATCAATGAGGGGATTTATTTTAATTTTCTTTTTTTCCCTTTAATAATGATTGCCAATTTGAATACTAATCATCATCAATAAGAGGATTTTCTTATTTTTTTTATTTTTTATTTTTTATTTATTTATTTATTTATTATTTTCTCTTAATGGATGACAATGCCAATCATCATCAATGAGGGGATTTTTTTTCCTTTTAATGATGATTGCCAATTTGGACACCGATCATCATATATAGGAGGATTTTCTTATTTTAATTTTTTTTATTTTTTTCTTTTAATGATGATTTCCAATTTGGACACCAATCATCATCAATATTTTTTAAATTTTTGAGTGGGGTCTGGACAAAATAGGGTATTCACACATGTACATAAAAATATGGAATTGTCAACTATGGCGATTCCACAATTCAAGAAAAGCATTCAACATGTTCAAGATTGAATAATTATTCAACTCATGGCAAGCTAAGAAGCATAACAAAACCATAAACACAAACACAAGAATGGATAAAGTTACTAACTTATAACTTCACTAATTTTTCTTTGTTTTCCATACTTCCATAACTTGATCCACCATGACCAAACCTCCAATTTGACATCTACAGCACCCAATGGCCCTAAGTAAATATCACATCAATTGGTAATCTTATTAAGAGGGTTGAAAGCATTAACGTATCAAAACTACTATTACTTACACGCAAACCTCAACCTTTCAATTTCATAGGCGTAAAAATTAATCTGATATGCTTTTCCCCCATAAATTTTCATGTAGATTCCATTTTATACTCAAATTAAGAAAAATAAATTTCCTCCCTTTTCATCTAAGATAAAGTGAAATATGAGGAGTTCAATGACAAAATTTCCATATTTTAGTGTTTATTACTAATGCTTCTCAACTTACCTTCTCAATTGTACCCTATATAATTTTTTATTTTAAATTCATTGGATTATTCAAAATTATTAAATTCCATATTTCTCTTTCGTTCGGTCGTGACTTACAATGAGGGAAAATAAAAAAGGTCTTCATCATCTCATTTTAGTAACTGTCAAACCTCTTAACATTTCGATATGCACAGAGTGTTAAAGGCATAATTCCACAGACATATATAAATAGCACAAATATACTACTAAAAAGTACTTGTTCACATACAAGATTCTCCCCGTAGGTTTTGAAAGTATATATATACAATTTGCCCATAGGCACTATGTTTAGTCATGTTCAATGTACCCATAGGCACTATGGTTAGTGTACTCGTAGGCACTATGTTCAATCATGTTCAGTATACCCGTAAGTACTATGCATCATACATATTATGGTAAATGGTATACACAAAGCATATAAATATTGACATAATGTATGAAAGACAGAGTTACTATCTTGTGCCCCTTTTTATAACAGAAAACAGGTTCCATGAATTTCGTTTCAACGGCTCGGCTCAACGGTTAGGTCCTAAAAATCTAAATGTACAAGAATTAGGTTAAAACTCATTTATGTACTATTTTAGACTCTTCCAAATTTTTTTGTTGGTTTTATTAGTCTAAGCTGCGAATTACCAAAATGCCCCTAGGGACCCGGTCCAGCCTCGAATTACCCGGTCCGACTGTACTTTTCCAGAAATTTTGATCCGGGATATTCTTACATATTTTCACCCAAGGAATCCATATTTGACTTTGGTTTTAGTAAAATTAATACCAAATGATAGTTTTGCCCTTGACATCCCCTATTTGGGTTTTAGGGCTCTTTTTGCAACTTCACGTTTTAGGGCTTTTCTCACAAAGTGTTTAACATCAACGCTACACTATTTTCCCTCTTGAACACCATGGAACCATCAAATTGCTCAAATTCCATCTCTATCCCCCCACACTAGGTCTGGCCAAAACTTCTCTAAGATAAAAAAGAAGTTGTGATTTTGAGAATTAACCTTTAAAGCTTCTTCTTTTTCTATCCTAATCACTTAATTAACCATATAAACACTAATTGAACATGATTTGATAAAATTTGGGTAGCATAACCCCTTAGGGTTTCACATCCCAAATTTTACAAAATGAAGAGAAACAACCACAAATTAAGCCAATATAAACAATAACTATGACAACAACAACATAGTAACCAAGAGGAATAAAGTTCTTGAGATTACTATTAGAACTGGCTGACACCCAAGAGGGGGGATGAATTGTGTATAAGATAAAAATTCAATAACTTTGAAAATCTTTTCATATCTTAGTGAAAGTAATAAGTATGAAAGTAATGAATCATAATTTAACAATTAAATAATATATGCTGGAAATATAAGTGCTTAAAGAAGAGAGTATCAAACTGTGATTTATCCTTGTTCGGTTCAATCCATGATGAACTATAAATATCCCGAATTTTAATACTTGAGCTTAGAGATTAAGCCTGAGATTAGTGGACTGCTAAGCCCTGGTTTAACAAGAGTCCAAATTGTGATTAAGAAATATGAAAAATGAGTTAGTGGTAATTCCAAGTGAATTTCCATAATCTGGGGCAAAACGGTAAAGTTGCCGACCATTTGATTGGTTGCCAAAGAGGAAACTCATTGGTAGCTTCAAGATCAATGGCTAGGATTGATTTGTGAAGTTGAGTAAGGGGCATAATCATGTGTATGTGTGTGCATGTGAGCCCATGAGAGTTGAAGTGAGATGGTGACAAGTGGCAAGGTGTGGACCCTTGGATGAGGCATAAGTGATGTGAGACACATCATCATCCTCTCCATCTCCTCTCTTTCTCTCTCTCGTTTCTCTCTCTCTTCTTCCTCTCCATTTTCACTGGAAATGCTTGGGAGAGACAAAGGAAAAGCTTGAGAAAAGGTAAGGGAAATGGCTTCCTTTGTTCAAATCCTTTTCATAAATATTGTTCCTTAGAATGAGAGCTTCAATTTGATGGTTGTAGCTTCTCCATTGGTGGTGATTTGAAGAATCACGAAAATCTGAAGAGTAGAGAATCAAGAAGTGTTCTTGAGAAAGTTGTTAAGGTATGTGAACCCAATCTTTCTATCTATGTTTCATGCCAAATGATTAAGTTTGGAATTTCTGGAATTTATTGCCCTAATTTCGAAAATATGGGTCAATGGGTAGTTTGGCATGTTATGGTTATAGAAATGGTATCTTAGAGTGAGTTTGGAATAGATTGATTGATTGGGGATTGAAATGATTGAAGTTAGTGATTTTGGAAAAATGATGATTGTGATGCCCTAGACCAAAGCATGTAAATGGAATGGGATTTTGGTAATTCTATTGATTCCATTGAATTTAATGAGTGATTTTATGTGGGAGTAGCTTTGGTAGAGGTTTTGGGTCCATTTGGATCAATTGGGAAAATGGTAGAAGATGTAGTATGTTTTGCTGCGTTTTCTGGAATCTGATAGATTCACTCGAGCAGACATGGGTGTGCTCGAGTGAGGGATGAACATCACTCGAGCAGTGATGAACTCTGCTCGAGTGATATGAGAGTTTTCCCTTTGTGCTTTGAGTTGCACCTGGGATTTTTATGAGTGATGCTCGAGCACATCGCTTTGTGCTCGAGTAAGCGAAGAACATGCTCGAGTGAGCTGGGTTCTGCTCGAGTGAAGGTGTAAGCCCAGAGTTGAGGATTGCTCTCGGGTGGATGCTCGCGGGAAAGAGGCACGAGTGTGCTTTCTCACTCGCGGGTATGGGGTATGTGCTCGAGCACATATGGCTGTGCTCGAGTGAGACTGTGCCTCAGGTGGGAGTGGTGCTCTCGGGTTGTCACTCGTGGCGTTGTGCTCGCGGGTGCTCGAGTAAGGCATTTGGCCTTATGCTTGAGTGAGGTTGGTGTGCTCGAGTGAGCTTGTGCCTCAGGTGAGGGTTGTGCTCTCGGGCATGTGCTTTCTGTCTTCACTCTCTTGTGCTCGAGTACTGTTCGTACCAATGCTCGAGTGAGAGCATTTGTGCTCGAGTGATGTCCGTACTTGTGCTCGAGTGAGAGCATCTGTGCTCGAGTGAGGCAGTGAAAAATATCAAGTTTAAGTGTTAAAAAGGGGATCTTTGGGGATAGTCTTCCAACCCTTTAGAACTATGGATTGAGGTGTTTGAGCGCACTTAAAGGGCAGTAATGATAACCAACTTGAGTGTCTAAAGGTTAAGGAATTGGAAAAGGGATTAATCCTATGTCCTTGATTTTGGTTATAGGACTTGATGATTACCCTGATCGTGAGCGGCCGGAGCTGGAGCTTACGTGGAATAAGTGTAGGGAACTTACCTCTCCTGCATGTAGTGATAATTGTATTTGTGTATTGATGCATGTTATTGCTTTGCGTGATTATGTGAAACATGTATGAATGATTGTAGCTCTGTTTCTAGTTATGCTATGGCCATGAGTATGTTGTGAAACATTGAGCATGCGGATATATCATGATGTGAACATGAGTTATTGTGATGCAAGCATGTCATGCATTAAATACTTATCTTGCATGCATATTGGTACCTGTTTCCTATTGAGATTCCCCAGAATCTCACCCTCCCCTATCAACATTTTAGACAGGGAAGGAAGATTGAGGACGAAGCAAGCTTCCAAGGACGAAGAGGATTCGTTTCTGGGTGAGAGCTTGGTTGTTGGTTATCAATGCGTAATTGGGAATATGAATTGTATAATTGGATTAATATTTGAGTATATATTTGAGTAGGTTGTGTAATCCTTATTGGTTGAGTTGTATGGGCTAATGTTCCCTATGATTAATGAGCGAAGATATGATTCCGGGATTGCCGGGAATTTATATTGCGTACTCTGATATTTGTCTAAATGTAATTTATCTTCGCATAGTAATTATATTCGGATTGTGAATGTGAGACCGTGTTGTAAAAGATTTCGAAATGTACTTGTGAAAACCCCGTCGGGTTGATGGGTTTATAAATGATGTTTTGACTGATTGGTCTCTATTTCACTTTAATTGCGTAATCCGGATATTAATTACGGCTGGGGGTTACATTTTTGGGGGTTACAAACTACATCTAGTCCCTAGGCTCCTCCTGAGATTCCTAATCTACTATCTTCTTGTTTAATCTAGGAACAAGGAAAGCCTTTACAACCCATAAGTTTAGCCGAGCACTTATGCAGCCTTTTACAAATCTCTCTTAGAGTTACTCTCTATACACACCATAAGGTTACAACTGAGTTTCTCCCCCTTACACACCGTAAGGATACATTCTTGATAATAAAAGATTACAATCAATCTTCTCTCTCAGAAGTGAATAAGATGAATACTAAAGTACAATAAAAATAATCTCTCTCTAAGATAAATGATATCGAAGGTAGATAAATAGAGAGTATTCAAGTAGGAGTGGATGATTCATGATCTTAGCATTTTGGTGTTCGTTGAGCTCTCGTCGATGTTTCACTCTGTTTGAATCTCCTATATTTATAATTGAGTAGGATATGACAGTTGTTAGTATTTCAACCTATCTGTTGAGTCTTGTTGCTAGTTTTTGTAACCCCCTGCCATAATTATATCCGAAATACACAATTAAAGTGAAATAGAGACCAATAATTATCAAAACTCAATTTCAATCCCATCTATTAGACGGGGTTTTTACAAATACCTTTCGAAATCATTTATAATCTGGTCTCTCATTCACATTCTGAATACAATAACTACACATAGATAAATCACATTTAAATATATCAGAGTACACAATGTAATTCCAGGCCAATCCCTTACGGGGCACAAGTGCCAAATACAATTTCTGAATTGGGGATTACACAAATCCATCTCAAATACATAACAAACACTCATCCACATACATATACACACATCCAAATCCAAATACTCCCAACTATGATAACCAACTACCAGATGACAACATAAAGGAGTCCTCATCGCCCTTGGCTGCTTGCTCCATCCTTGATACACTACCCTGTCTAAAGGTTAGTAGGGGAGGGTGAGATTCTAAAGAATTTTAGTAGGAAAACAATATCAATATGCATGTACGATAAATGTTTAATGCATGACATGCTTGCATCACATAACTCATGCTAACACAATGACAATTTGTAAGCTCAATGCTTCAAACAACATACTGATGGCCATAGCATAAATTGAAACATAGCTTCAAATTACACATAATCATGCAAAGCAAAGACATGCACCAACATACTAACACAGATATCAAATACATGCAGAAGAGATATGTTCCCTACCCTCTTTCCACATGTGCTCCAGCACCGCTTACTCACGATCAGGGCCAACTCCAAACCCTATAACCAAAATCAAGGACATAAGGTTATTCTCTATTCCAAATCCTTACTTTCATTACACTTAAAGTTGGTTACCATTCATGACCTTTAGGTGGCTAATCAAAGCCTAAACATATAGCTAAAGGCTTGGAAAAACACTTGACCAAAAACCATCTTTGGAAGTCCAAAACGTCATTTTTGGGGGTTGACCGCGGCCCACAAAACCACTGGCTACGGCAAAAAACAGCTTAGAAACATTTGGGCCGCGGCCAAGAAAATCATGTTTCTTGGCTGAACTTCCAAAAATCATAAATAATTCCACAAAAATCAAAATGAGGTGATTCCAAAACCAAATTAAAGCTATTTAAGTCCTCTTTACGGGAAAAATATTGGCCATTACTAGAAATCACCATACAATTCCATAATTACCCAAAACTCAACACTGCCCCAAAACAGAGTCTATTTTTGACATCAAACTTTGGACAATCATATCTCCTAGCTCATAAAACGAAATGGAACAAATTATTTTTCCATTTTGAAGCTTGGGATGTGAAATTTAATACTGAAAAGTTTCACAATTTTTAGACAACATTTGCCTAGTCAAAACGTCCACACAAGCAGACTGCCTAGAACAGACTTCTAAGGGACAACATTTCAATTTTCACACTTTGGCTTCCAATGGTCCCATTTTCATACCAAACATCATTCCCACACAAATTTCACAAGGAATCCATTAGAAACACCAAATAAACCAAATTCACATCATATTGACATATTACCACATCACGTCACACAAATCACCATTCAAATCACAACATTGCACCACTTTCCACTTCACATCCAAAACTGAATCAAATGACATAAAAGCACAAGTTGACATCATTTGCCACTCAAAACACAATCCAATTCTCCAATTTTATACCACACAAAATTCATCACAAAATCAGGGAAAATTCTACAAACCACAATACTCAACCAAACTCACAAAACTTAGATCAAAAGGCTTCAAATACTCACATTTTCCTCTTTCCTAAACCAATTCTTTGATTCTTCATCTCTCCACTTTTTTCTTAAGCAATCAAACACCTCCTTTCAAAAATCTAAAACCATAGAGATAAAGCTCTCATCAACATGATCAAGATTAGTAAAGAGGATTTAAACATTAGAGGCCATTACACAAGCCAAAACTCACCTTGTTTCTTTCTCTTTCCTCCTCTCCTTGCTTGGACGTCCATAGAGTCTTTTGGAGAGAGAGATGAGTTGAAGATGAAGATGGGCAGATTTTAGGAGCCTAAAACTGACCTAAAAGAGAGGGAAAGGAGAGAAGGAAGAATTTTGACCATTTGACCCATCCAATGGCTCATATTGTGCCACTTGTCACATACTTATTTCATCTTCTTAGGCACACATGGGCTCTCACACATGGGATTCCACCCTTTTAATCACATAACAATCAATCACAACCATTGATCTTTGAGTTACCAAAGAGCTTCCCCTTCGGCAACTGATCAATTAGTCGGTAACTTTACCATTTTGCTCCTGATTACGATAATTCTCACTGAATCACCACCAAACACATCATATCTTTCCTTTTAACCATAATAGGCGCCCTCCCTATATTTTAAGTCAATTTAGATGTTAATCCATAATTGAACTCAAATACAAGGTTTCAACACTGCTCATAACACAAACGACTATAATCCACATCATACTCTCCAAAAGGGTTTATTTATCAATAGTCACAACTACTTTTACAGTCATTATCCATTAATCCACATTTGGTATCTTGCTAAACTGGGGCTTAGCAGTCTACTTATCCAGGCTTATTCTCTAGCCTCAAGTCTCAGAATTCGAGGTATTATAGTTTTGACCGTTATGGTGTTTCAAAAACTAGCCGTTATGTCAAGCGCTCTCCTCAAGCTCCGTGAAGTCACTTTTTCCAATTTGTGTGTTAATCCTTGTTTGATCACCTAAAAAATGTTTAATCACTAATATGATGAAGTGTTAGAGTGATTAGAAGCAAGAAAAATGAGTTACACAATCATTCCTATGATTTTCAAAAGTTACAAAGTGATACTCTATTTTCTAGAAACTTGGTTATTCGAATAAAATCTTTCTATTTGAATAGCTCCCTTTATAAAACATTGATTGTTATTCGAATAGAATAATTTGTATTCGAATAAGCTTATTTTATAATGAGTAATCTTTATTCGAATACTTCATTCGTTATTTGAATAATCCCTCGAAGCTGAAATGTATTCAAATAACCAATTCCCTATTCGAATAGCTTCTTAGAAAAAAAAACATGAATTATTCAAATAGACTTATTGCTATTCAAATAGTGTTCTTACAAAATAGAGATAGCTATTCGGATACACCAATTTGTATTTGAATAAGAGTCTTTTATAATGAATATCCTTTATTCGAATACATTTGCCTCTATTCGAATAATCCTTCAATTCTGAAATGTATTCGAATAATCTGCTGCTTATTCCAATAACTTCTCACACAAAATAAGTCATACTATTCGAATACAACTTTTTGTATTCGAATAATGCACTTTGATAATGCTTCATACAACTTTATTCAAATAAACTTCGAATTCATAACTCTTTGTATATAACTCTAAAAGCTCTTTAAGTCTACTTTGCATAGCAGCAATTGGAATCAATCACCAATAATTTGTATTCCAAAAGTTATAATCTAATGTGTATCGATTGGTCTGGAATAGATCTTGATTTTAATTACCAACTTCCAGAACACATCTCTTTGAATATAACTCTAAATATGACCCATGCTTTAAGTCTAATTTCATATGCCACTAGTTTCATCTGAATCAGAGTTGTGGTTTGAAAGTTATGTCCAAAATACTAAACCTGATCTAAAATATGATAGTGATTTGAATGTCATATTTCAAAAATTCATATCTCCTTCATCTAAGCTCCTTCTAACTTTATTTTTAGTCCAAATGAGGCATTCGAAGTCTAGTTTCATATGGCACTGGTTTGACCTCAATCCAACTTATGGATTGGGAGATATGACTAAATTACTAAACATCGCTCATGTTGAACGAAACAAAGGTTGCTGATAATATTGCTTCTTATGCAAATACAACATGTATTATTCTAATAGAAGTGCTCTTATTCAAATAGAACTTCTTCCATTCAAATAAAACTCAATATTTTGAAAAACCTATGCATTTTTATCTTTTGATTAAGTCATTCCAGCTTCCATTTGACTGTAGAGACCTTCAATATCACTTATAAGAGCTTGAATCTTAATATTCTCATTAGATCTTCAATTTCTTCTTTATTCAATCTCTTTCTTCTTGATGATCATTCTCCATAACTCAACAAGATGGCTTCTTTATTTTCTTGATTATCTTCAATCTTCCTCTTTCTTTGCTTAACTAATCTATAAGATATTTCACATCAAATAGTAGTTAGTCAATATAGAATATAAGTATATTATGTAAATTTTTTGCTTTTAATATTTGACATGTATATTTGACATCATCAAAACTAATCATATTTAACATTCTCCTCCTTTTTGATGATGACAAATCCTTTAAGAAAAATATATGTGAATTATAAAAACAAATTAAGCGCAACACATTTCTCTTGCCTTTCTCACTCCCTATTTGACATCAGCAAAAAGTTTGAAATATAATGAAGTAAGCCTTGTGAAGAAGTAAATTTGAAAATAAAGTAGAAATGCCTTTCTTTTCATTAATAAAAATGAATGTGTCAAGAAAACAGTTCTCTCTCCTATTTGAAAGTATTTTCATTTTAATGTGATGGAACTAAAAAATGGATTTGGAGAGGTTTTCAAGAAAACTTTCATAATCAAGCCAAATTGAAATTAAAGAAACGAAATGTAATCTCAAAATGTAAAGATAAAAAGTTTAGAAATGCTCATGTAGATTTTGAAAAAATGATGAAGCGCTCCATGAAATTCGTTGCTTTATTCTTTAGCAAGGCTAGTTGATGATGTTGTGTTCACCCACTTCTGCTATGCAACTCTAATGTATATTCATGTTGTTGCCAAGATTGTCCAAATTGAGTTGAGCTTCTGTTCAGCACTAGTCATTTTATTGGCATATGTATTTGTTGCTTTAAATATTGTAATCATTGTATTTTCCTTGATTGAGCGTTAAGGTATATATGCCCTTAAAGTTGATATATTCTCCTTTTAGTGTGTTGAGTAATGATCTTACATAGGGCAAATTCTCCTACCATGGTTTCAAAACTTTCTTGCACAAAGAATGATTAGTGCCATAAAATATCAAATTTGTCCTTTCTATATGATATATTCAAATTATGATGAGAGGAAAAACATAAGAGTAACTCATCATCAAAACTAATCAAAAGATAGTGAATGTAGATGAATATGTTTAAATATTTTTTTTAAAAAAAATAGGAGATGAGCTTTTAAGATATAAAACACATGTGAATGTGAAGATCCTCCTTAATTGATGCATGGTTAAAAAAATCGTCATGAGGAAAACAGTTAATGACTCGCTTGGCTTTGAAAAATGATTGGAAACTTTGTAGAGAAAATATTGTGAAAATATAAAGATTTTGGAGAGACATCAAATTTTAAAAATAATGATGTTATTTAGGGTTTTAAGGTTGTAACCCTATATCATCTTATTGGTCACTTGAGTGATCCTAACTCGATTATCACTCCAATACTCACTCGAGTGACATGACTCAGAGAATTAAGAAAGAATGCAATACCTCACTCAAGTAATATCATAATCACTCAAGTCATAGTCACTACTACAAAAAAGTAAAGTTGTGGCGCTTATAATTGCATTAGCTGTGGCGTTAGAGAAGTGCCACATATCTGGATGCCACTAAAGGAAGCTGTGGCGCTTGAAAGCGCCACAGCATTGAAATTTTTTTTAAAAAAAATACCCTCCTGTGGCGCTTGTTGGAGGAAGTGCCACAGGAGGGGGGTCTCCTGATGCAAGCGCCATAGGAGACCCCCCTCCTGTGGCGCTTCCTCCAACAAGCGCCACAGGAGGGTAATTTTTTAAAAAAATTTAAAAAATATAGCTAAAGAAATTGTTTTATTTTAATTTACAAATAATATTTATTGTCCAGATTTATTTTCAAAATTGAAGATATTGAGGCCAGTGTTAAACTAGAAACTGTTGGCAAAAAAGTTAAGCTAAAGAAACTTATATTATGATACAAATATTATATTTTTCTTAATCATGCGTATGGACTAGACTATTTTCTTTTAAATTACTAAAATAAATTTTTTTGAAATTAAAATTTTTTTCAGGCAAAAAATGTTAACATTGCTTAAGCCTAATCTGAAATCAAGTACTCCAGATATGTAAAGATATCTTTTATCAACATGCTAAAGGCATCACGAGACATGGTCCACTTTTGTTTTTCTTTTCTTTTGAAATATTATTTTTTTGGATAACTTCTTTTGAAATATTATAAATATTCTCCACTTTTTAAACACAGATTAGAACATAGATATCAATTTGAAATAAAAAATTGCACAAATTATATGCCAATTAAAAAAAAGGAAGAAGCACGTTGAACTTACAAGCTTAATTGATCAGTGCAGTGGAGTGAGGGACCACGTTGCCCGTTGGTGTCGCAATCTTGAGTGAGGAGGAGGAGGAGGAATGGGGATGGTAGTTGAAACAAAACAAAGAAGTAGATTCGATAATGAAGACGTGTGTGCATGTGGGTATATTTTTAAGTGCGAAGATGATAGAAAATAGAGGGAGGGGGCGACGGTCGTCCACTGCAAGAAGCTGTAGTGTAGATGAAAAGGGAAAGTGAGAGAGGAGGGAATAATTAAAGTGGGATGAGTCAAAATAAATTAAAAGAGAAGGAAGGGGGCCACTACGCAGTAAGGGGAAAAAAGATAAGAGTGGGAGCGGGGCAAATTGTGATTGGTGGGAAGTAAATAGTGTGATCCATTAAAAAGGTTAAAAAAAATTTTTTATATAAGCTGAACATTTGACAAAATTTTTTTTTATTTAATAGAACCAGCTGTGGCGCCTAGATTTTTTGGCGCCACAGCTGGTCCCTTTTTTTTTGGGAATACATTCGCATATGTATTTAATTGACCAAATGTGGCGCCTGGATTTCCAGGCCACAGCTGGTCCTTCTTTTTTTTTTGGGAATACATTGGCATATGTAGTTAATAGACCAGCTATCCAGGCGCCACAGGTGGTCCCTTTTTATTTTTTTTTGGGAATACCTACACCTAAAACTACAAGGCTTTAGAACCATAAAGGTACGAGGCAGCTAGGCTTCTTTTTTTTATTAATATAGAAGAAGAAAACCAAGTGCCACAACTGGTAAATTTTTTTTAAAATTTATTTATTATACAACCAGCTGTGGCGCCTGATTTTCCAGGCGCCACAGCTGGTAGGATACACCCAATTGTGGCATCTGCCTTGGCAAGCGCCACAGTTGGGCCTAGCAGCTTTGGCATCTGGTCCACCAGGCGCCACAGTTGGTACCCAAAACTTAAAAAAAATAAAATAGAAAAAGAAAAGGAAAAAAAAGATAGATGTGGCACTTCTTTAAAGAAGTGCCACAAAATGTGCGCCACCTTTCAACCTTTTTGTAATAGTGAGTCCTCTATAGTCCAGTGATGCTTCATTGGCTAGTCACTGTTTGATGATGTGATCAATACTAAGGGATTTTAAAATGTAGTCTCTGTGAGCACTTCAGGATGCCATAATGAGCTTAGAATAAGGCTTTGAAGTTCTAGTTGATCAAGTCACAGGGTTGTCTAATCATGCTATTCACAGAAGTTATGAACTCAGCATTGTTCGTAGCAAGCTCTGCGTGATTGTTAAAGCTTCTCTTCTCAAATAGCCCTAGATAGATAGACCAAAGAATGAGGAACCAGGGAGACCAGCTCTAGCAAAGAGTTGTATCTTGTATATCCTTAAAGTCTTAGCTCCCATCTTCTGCGCATCTTGTGTTAAGTAAACAACATTTGGAAGTTTTGATTCATCATAGCACATAACTTCCTAACTCTATCGTCCACAACCTTAATAAGCTTCTCACTAGTAACATCAAGTGAAGCTCAGTCTATTTGAATAGTAGATCCAATGAAAGAGGCTCTAGCTAATCTAGTCTTACCTGAGGGTATGTCGTTGGAGTATGCCTTATAAAAGTATATATGTACCTCTTGTTCTCTGAAAGACATGATCTCTCCAATGTTCCTCTCTTTCTTGCTAATAATACAGGCCATTGTGTGATAATTCTTCTCAATGAAGTGAGTAAATTTATTGGCCTTGTTCACCATAGCTCTAATTTAGATGTACCATATAATTTTGTGAAGATTAGACATAGAGCAAGGATTGTAGATGAGAATCCCCATAGGCTCACCCAGATTGATGATTTTGTATATCTCAGGTTTATCGTATTCTTTGAAAGGTCTAGTAAGGGCTTCTTGATCTTTGTATTTGAAAGCTGGGCATTTTGGTCAACTCTTGTAAAAGTATAAATATATGCTCCTTGGTATCCAACTTCTCCTAGGTCCGTACAATATTAGACATAATGACTCTTTTGCTCTTATATACTTGAACTACATGATTATTGAGTAAGGAGCGTATTAAATCACCAAAGACTAGAATTATAATGTTATCTAATTAATTCAAGTCATAAAGGATAACAAACAATTGATACCAAGAATGATGTTTTTCAATGAACAATGAAAATTTTAAAATACTTTATATAGAATATATGTCATTGAAAATATTTTAATGCAATCCATGTAAGTTGGACAAAAAAATGGTAAAAATATCTTTAAAAATTTTCATCAACTTTTGTGAAATGATAAATCATGATTGAAATCAGGTTTTTCAAGAATGATAATGAAATATCCAAGTTATTTCAAATCTCATATGTAATTTCAAATCATAACAATGGAATGTGAAATTAAGATTTTGAATACATGTAAAACTCATTTTTGAAACATGTTTACAATCGATGCTCACGTTAAGAATGGTGAAAGTCAATAGTTATAAAATATGTATTAGAAAGCTTCACTTAGGAGTTCAACTAAGATAACATGTTGATCATCAGAGTTAACATGCTGGAGAATTTTCCAAAAAGCAAGAGTCATATGGATAACCAAAAGGATTAGCTTGATGGACAAAAAAATGAGCATTAATATAACTTTGCTATTGATCTATAGATTATCTTAACACTTAAAGTTGAGAAAATTCAAACCAATGATTCAAATACATAAAACTAGTTATTCAAAGATACTTGATATCAAAGGTTAAAGTATTTGATCAACAAGTATGGATTTATTAAATACGAAGCATTGGCTCGTTAGTCCAAATGACTAGCATGCTAGAATTTTATCCTAGTAAGTTATTCCACTATAATGGTTAATGTATTAAAATTCAATACATTAATGAGCATTAGTAATGCTTGAAATAACTTGACCAATAAGGATTTGTGGATTAGGCACAAGCCTTTCACATATTGAATTCTTTTATAGGAAATACACTTAAAACTTATATAGATAATTAACTTGTTAGATATAATGTCTAACTCTTTGAAAATAAAGGTTGAGGAGTTCAAGCACTAACATGTTTAAAATCAAGAAATAATATGTGAATGATGGTAAAAACTCTAATGGATGGATTTAAAGCATTTATGATTTGCAATTCACAAGATATTAACTTCCAGTTTTCCAAACCAATTTGAATGTGGTCAAAACATGAATATTTTTCAAAAATATGTGTACGCACTTTATAACACATTATGGATTGAAACCAAAACATATTTTTGGATTGCACACTTCAAAATATAAACCGATATAAAAAACTATGCACAGTTTTTTACTTTTGGTTCATTTAGCAATTTATAAATAATTTAATGATCATCAAGGATTGATTGCTAAAGGAATGCAATAATGAAAAAAGATTCATTACCCAAATTAAATAATTCATATAAGCACAATATAGGGTAAGGATTACATATCACCATAATTCCTATTGTTCTTGCGATAGCTTACTTGATTTTGGTGGAATAATATTGATTTTCCTCATTTGCACACTTACTACCAAAATCCAAACTCCACAATTCAGCATCATCAATATATGAATTTGTTTTCATGTGGCCATAGTCTTGAGAAGCTTTTTCTTATCCTACATAACTGTATAAATTTCTTTTTCTTCATGGTATCCAACCTTGCTTGAATCCATTTCTTGTTAGCTTGTAGGAATTAAGATAAAGTTCACATGCTCTAAGACTATAATAATTCGAGGCAATTGTGCAAAATGAATTAAACATGTATTTATGCATGAGAGAAATATTTTCTTTCAAATCATTATATATGCATAAAGAATTAACCTATTGAGCATTGCAATCCCTTTATAAATAAATCTATTAACTGGTTTTTTAAGGAATGTCAAAACATAATTTGAAAATAGTTTGCAATGCTCATTCATAAGGTTCCAAAATATAAAACCTCAATAAATATTACAAATAATAGCATAGGAGGTTTTATCATTGTGTACTTTTGCCTTAGATACTTGGACGATTACTTTTGCTTACCCATTGCAACTTTTAATGATGTTGATACTTTGAATATCTTGCTTTGGGTGCTGGCAACCTTCTGTCAAAAAATATAGACTCCAAGAGTCTTTTACTTGATGCTTGAGAGATCCTCCTTTTCATATTTTTCTTAAGATAGTTGAATGGTACTCTATGGTAGTCCATTCTTGGGGTGTAACATACTCCTTTTCTCTATTGCCTTTCTTTGTGGTTAAACTTTGCTCTTCTAGCAATAGATGATTTGAGAGTTCCCCTAATTGATGTGAATCTCCTTTCAGGTGCGTTAAGAACTCCTGGAATCTTCTTTATTTTCTCTATACCCTTGTGTCCTTTCTTCTTTATTTTCTCTTTTCCCTTGTGTCCTTTCTTTCTAGAATGAATTTGCACACATAAAACACCATATGGACATTTTGGCACCCACTTTGCTTTAGGTCCTTAAACGTTAGCATTTGAACTCACTTGCATTTTAGGGATCCAAACAAATTTATTCTTCAAATTAGAATTTCTCCTAATATAGCATGTGTGAGAAATATGACCAGATTTACCACAATAATTGCAAATAATATGATGATATACATTACGAGATTCTATGCAAATATTGTGTTGATCAAGCAAAGACGATCTCAAATGATAAGTTTGCCTAAGTTCTTTCTTTGCACATGAATTTCCAGCATGATTGAAAATATTTTTATTTTTCTCAGTAGAATTATTAATTGGTATGAAATCAATTTTATGCAAACTTTCAAAATCATTTTTCTTAAATGCACAAGAAGAATTGGAACTTCCTTCCTTAAATTCATCTTGTGCTTCAGAGAATGATTCTTCATATTTGTCCATAATGAGCTCTTCTTGCAAATCATCTTCCTCTCATTATCAACTTCCACTTGTTCATGCACCGTAGATGTGCAGCTTTTAGCTTCATATGAACTATCAACACTTTCAACTTCAACACACTTATTAGAAGTATACATAGAATCAAGAGTATCACAAGTATCTCTAGCAGTAGAGCAAAATCTAATTTTCTCAAAATCATTTTCGGTTAAAGCACTATACAGAATTTTCATTGCTCTAATGTTCAACAAAAATATCTTCTTTTCTCTTTCTATCCAATCCTTTTTGGGTTTGGAATCAAAGGCATTTGCAAAAACATTCCACATATCAAAATCATATGCTTTAATAAAACTAGTCATTCTAGCTTTCCAAAATCAAAAATCAAAATCTTTCAAAATAGATGGAATTGTATAGTCAAAACCTTCAAAAAGCATATAACACCCAAAACCAGCCATTATAAACTCTTGAGACGGTTAAGTCCTTTAAACAAGAATCCATAATCCAGCTCTAGTACCAAATGTTAAAACCGGCTGACACTCAAGAGGGGGGATGAATTGGGTGTAAAATAAAACTTCAATAACTTTGAAAATCTTTTCATATCTTAGTGAAAGTAATAAATATGAAAGTAATGAATCATAAATCAAAAATTAAATAATATATGCTGGAAATATAAGAGCTTAAGGAAGAGAGTATGCAAACTATGATTTATCCTAGTTCGATCCAATCCACGATGACCTACATCCAGTCCCCAGGCTCCTCCTGAGATTCCTAATCCACTATCTTCTTATTTAATCTAGGCACAAGAAAAGCCTTTACAACCCATAAGTTTATCCAGGCACTTATGAAGCATTTTACAAATCTCTCATGGAGCTACTCCCCTTACACACCGTAAGGTTACAACTGAGTTACTCCCCTTACATACCATAAGGATACATCCTTAATGATAAAAGATTACAATCAATCTTCTCTCTCAGAAGTAAATAAGATGAACACTGAAGTACAATGCAAATAATATCTCTCTTTCTCTCTTTCTAAGATAATTATATCAAAGGTAGATAAATAGAGAATATTCAAGTAGGAGTAGATGATTCATGATCTTAGCATTTTGGTGTTTATTGAGCTCTCGTCGATGTTTTACTCTGTTTGAATCTCCTGTATTTATAGTTGAGTAGGATATGATTGTTGTGAGTATTTCAACCTATCCATTGAGTCTTATTGCTAGTCTTGACCATTATGGTGTTTGGAAAAAACTAGCCATTACATCAAGCGCTCTCCTCAAGCTCCATGAAGTCACTTTTTCCAAGTTGTGTGTTAATCCTTGTTTGATCACTTGGAAAATGTTTAATCACTACTATGATGAAGTGTTAGAGTGATTAGAAGCAAGAAAAATGAGTTACACAATCATTCCTATGATTTTCAAAAGTTACGAAGTGATACTCTATTTTATGGAAACTTGGTTATTCGAATAAAATCTTTGTATTTGAATAGCTCCAGTTATAAAATATTGAATGTTATTCGAAAAGAATAATTTGTATTCAAATAAGCTTCTTTGATAATGAGTAATCTTTATTCGAATACTTCATTCATTATTTGTGTTAGATTCCAAGTTTTGATGATAACAAAAGATTATTATGTGTTATGGTAAGAAATTTATGTTTTTGCAAGTTTAGACAATGGTTAAAAATTACTAAATGCATATCACTAAGTTCAGAGGTCATTGCTGGGATTTTAACTTATACACTCTAGTGATGGAGCTAGCACTTAAGCATTAAACACTTTTGCACTCGAGCACAAGAGAGTGTTGAATAGAAAGTGTTTGACAGAAGCAAACTCTAACTGAAAATACCAAGACAACTCAGTGATGGACACAGCACTCGAGTGATGATGTGATTTATACTCGAGCATGAAGGTACACTCATGCAAGTGTTAGACAGAGAGCAAAGGCAGAGATAGGATATTATCACTTCACTTGAGTACAGACTCACTACTCCAGTGATGTCCTCAAGCTCACCCGAGTCCTATCAAGTATGGTACAAGAAGTTCTTACTCAAGAGAAAGCAAACTAAATATACAAAGTTCACTCGAGCACTCAGTATGACACACAAGTGCTAATTAGAAGTGCACCCGAGTCCAAACGAGTGAAGCACAGAAAGTGCATGCCCGAGAGTCAGCTAGCATGGAAGAGCAAATGCACTTAAGCAAAGGGTACTTGCACCCGAGTGATACCTTACCACCCGCGAGTGAGAAATCTAACTCTCTTCATTCTTGATGCAAGTGCGGAATTGAAAAAGTATCTTAAAGAAGAATAGACTGTCCACTCGAGTGAAGATTAGTGTACTTGAGTGAGGCCCCACATCACCTGCAAGTGCAAAATCACACTCTTAATAAAATGGGATGTGAGTATTATCAAGAGACATGGGCTCATAGTGTAAAATACAGGTGCACTCGAGTGAGAGCAGTTGGACTCGAGTGAGGACCCACATTACTTGCAAGTGTGAAAATACACTCTCTCAAAATCATGTGGCAGTGTAACACAAAAGCAGAAGCAGAAGAGGAAATATGGTATTGCACTCGAGTGAGTCCTCTTTCTACTCCAATGATCCTTTGTCAGAAGCCAAAATGCAACTAACTTGCAGCGATCAATCCGAATATGGTTTAATATTATTTATTCATTCTATTTCCACTTGTTATTATTATTTAACATCATTTAACATATATTACAAGTGTGATACAGGAGTTTGATCCCTGGAATTAAAAAAGCACAGAGGAAGTCAAATAATGGCAGACAGAATCATTACTACCAACTAAGAACGTACCTACCACATTAAAAAATTTCAAACGTACGCATGTTGTTCCACAGTAAAATGCTCCGCTCCACAATGATTATTATTCAACGAGCAAAATCAACTGACTATAAATGCAAAGCTTCAGAGACCATCAAGTATAACTAAGAACAAGAATTCACACAAGCAAATTCACAAGTCTCTTATATTCATATTTTTCTCTATCTTCATATTGTAATTTAGTATTTATCATATTTGATCTGAGAGAGAGTCTGTATACACTTCAAATTTTTTTGTAATTTGATCTTAAGGTACAGGGACCTTAAGAGGGTAGATATCCTTACGACAGAAGCAGTTGAGAGAATTCCTAGTAGGACTTTCTATTTATAAAACTTACAAAGTACAAGAGTATAGAAGTTGCTGCTGGTAAGACTTACAGTGGTGTAAAAAGGAGAGAACATTGCTGCTTATAAGACTTGTATACGTAAGCAAAAGAGAAAGGTCATATGTTTGTTTTTCTGCATGTAAGACTTGTCGTAAGGGGGAGATAAATTTCTAAATGTTAGAATATTTCTGCTCGTAGTCCTTTCAAGGACGATTGTTGTTTTGCGGCTTTCCGAGAGCCCACTGAATCTTGGAAGAATAGTGAAAATCTCAGTAAGTCTTGATCTCCAAGGACTGGACGTAGGCCTGGGTTTAGGGCCAAACCAGTATAACTCTCTGTGTGCTAATCTTTTCAACTCTACTCTATCTACAGCTATTGTTATATCACCGTATTAACCGAAAAATTTATCACATCATCCAATTCACCCCCTCTTGGGTGAAGCTTGCCTCTTTCAATTTGAATAATCCCTCAAAGCTGAAATGTATTTGAATAACCAATTCCCTATTCGAATAGCTTCTTAAGAAAAAACATGTTATTATTTGAATAGACTTATTGCTATTCGAATAGTCTTCTTACAAAACAGGGAAAGCTATTCGGATACACCAATTGTTATTCGAATAAGAGTCTTTTATAATGAATATCCTTTATTCGAATATATTTTCCTTTATTCGAATAATCCTTCAATTCTAAAATGTATTTGAAGAATCAATTCCTTATTCCAATAACTTCTCACACAAAATAAGTCATACTATTCGAATACAACTTTTTGTATTCGAATACTGCACATTGATAATGCTTCATACAACTTTATTCGAATAAACTTTGAATTCATAACTCTTTGTATATAACTCCAAAGCTCTTTAAGTCTACTTTGCACAGCAGCAACTAGAATCAATCACAAATAATTTGTATTCTAAAAGTTATGATCCAATGTATATCGATTGGTCTGGAACAGAGCTTTATTTTAATTACCAACTTCCAGATGGCATATCTCTTTGAATATAACTCTAAATATGACCCATGACTTATCTATAGAAAGTACTTTAAGTATAGTTTCATATGCCACTAGTTTCATCTCAATCAGAGTTGTGGTTTTAAAGTTATGTCCAAAATACTAAACCTGTTCTGAAATATGATGGTATTTAAATGTCATATTTCAAAATTCATATCTCCTTTATCTGAGCTCTTTCTAACTTTATTTTTGGTTCAAATGACGCATTAGGAGTCTAGTTTCATATGGCACTGGTTTTACCTCAATTCAACTTGTGGTTTTGGAGATATGACCAAATTAATGAACATCGCTCATGTTGAACGAAACAGAGGTTGCTGATAATATTGCTTCTTATTCAAATACAACATGTATTATTTGAATAGAAGTGCTCTTATTCAAATAGAACTTTTTCTATTTGAATAAAACTCAATATTTTGAAAGACCCATGCAGTTTTAGCTTCTGATTAAGTCATTCCAGCTTCCATTTGACGTAGAGACCTCCAATACCACTTATAAGAGCTTGAATCTTAATATTCTCATTAGATCTTCATTTTCTTCTTTCTTCAATCTCTATCTTCTTGATGATCATTATTTATAACTCAACAAGATGGCTTCTTTATTTTCTTGATTATCTTCAATCTTCCTCTTGCTTTGCTTAACTAATCTATAAGATACTTCACATCAAATAATAGTTAGTCAATATAGAATATAAGTATATTATGCAAATTTTTTGCTCTTAGTATTTGGCATGTATATTTGACATCATCAAAACTAATCATACCTAACAATTACCTCTTGATTCATAACTTTCTCCCTCTTAAACCTTGAAGATTAGCTTTCTAAACATAGATTTTATGAAAAACAAGAGCTTAGGGAGGGAACTACACAAATTGGGAAGCTAAATCACTTGGAGCAACAATTCTTACCTTGAATTTGTGCAGCCTTGACCTTTCTTGAAACCCTAGTTCTCTCAAGCTCCTTATGACTCTCTCTCTCTCTCTCTCTTCTTATGCTTTCTCATGAAAATGAACTGGGAAAAAGGGATGAAGCCATTTAAAATATCTCCTTTCTCTTTCTTTAAAAGTATGTTTGTGTAATACATTTTATGACAACTTTTATTTGACCTTATCCCTTATTAATTCATGTGTCATATTTCCCTTGTATTTTAACCAATTCCTCCTCTTTACTTGGCCCAAGTTCAAGCCTAGATGGGTCCTTCATGCAACAATTGGATTTTCTACAATTATCTCATTCCTTTGGTCAGCATAAAATATTTTATTGCAATTTAAACATGTGCTCCAACTTTAGCAATTATAATTAAATCCCTTTCCTTAAAATAATGACACTTGGCATTTACATAATCAAAATAATTATTTCCCCTCTTATTTTCTTTATTCCACAATTTACATAATTGCCATTACATTCCTTTTTTTCCAAATTCGCAACAATTGGCAATTTTGGCAGATTTTCTAACCAAACTTTGAAATATCATAACTTTTTTTGTAGAACCTCAATTGCAGTGATTCCAAAGGCTATATGACCCTTATTGAGTCTAGTTTCAAGAAAAAATATAGCCTTTAGCCAACTAGAAGCTCACACTTCCCAAAAAATTTTGTTTTTGTATGCTGCTACAAATGTTGGCTAGTTTCACTGGGCTAAATTAAAAATTCAAAACTCTTTGTGTACAGCTCCAAATAATTCATATGACCTATCAAATTGAATCTTAGTATGTCTACTTTCATCCTATAAAATTTCACAATTTGTGGTCATCATTTGGTTATCCAAAACCACCTGATAAGCTTACTATGTCGTAGGAACTTTCGCTGGCAGCACTGTTCACATGTCAAATTTTTAGTGTTTATTCCTATAATCATGAATATTCATCATTTCATTTCATTAAATGCCACAATTAAGTACAAGACATATTGGTGAATAAAATTTGGAGTGTTACAGTTCTCCCCCTCTTAAATAAATATATTCCTATAATCATGAATATTCACCATTTCATTTCATTAAATGCCACAATTAAGTACAAGACATATTGGTGAATAAAATTTGGAGTGTTACAGTGTTCCCCCTCTTAAATAAATTCCGTGCCTAAAATTTGCTGCACATACATAGCCATAAATGTCAGGTAATGCTTCCGCATATGTTCTACTAACATTACTACCGCTGATCATAATATGTTTAGACAGACTTAGATCTGTGAAATCCTTGTTCAATTTCTACTCATAAATCATTATGGCTGTCACTGAACTGTCTACAGCTCAATGTGTTGTAACAACTTTAGCCTTTCCAGAGTGATATTTTATCTATAGATTGTAATATTTAAGCAGCTCCATACATCTGTGTTTTTTCACATTCAACTCTTTTTAATCATATAAATATTTTAAACTCTTGTGGTTGCAATACAGTTCTATGGTCGCACCATAGAGATAACATCTCCAAATTTTTAGTACCAATACAATTTCTTCTTACTCAAGATCATGTGTGAGATCATAATTAAATTTTAGTGAGGCTTTCATTCTCCAGTTGTATAAGCCAATACATGGTCATACTGTATTAAAACACTTCCCAGTCCATGCCTACTGGCATCAACAAGGACAGTGAAGGTCCACAGTGGATCTGGGAGTTACAGTATCGGTGCTAACATTAATTTCAGTCTCAGTCTCAGTTTCAGCATTGAAGCTTCTCTCACAATTATGGTCCCATACATAATGTTGAGTTTTCTTTTTTAGTAATTTTGGAGAAATTCAATATGAATCTTTAGTAATATTCAGTTAAGTCCTAAAAGACTGCATATTTCATAAATACTTTCCGGTATTTTTTAGTTTATTTCTGTTTCCCCTTGTAAGGATCCCCCTTAAGATTCCTTACTGTGAGACTATATGGTGGCCCAGAAATCTAACTTTTGAAAGCTAGAACTCACATTTGCTCAAATTGGCAAGGAGTTGCTTAGATATCAGTGCTGACTTGAGATTGTGGATTAGGGTATATAACCCTCTTCCCTTTGTAGTCTAGCAATACATTACTTGTAGTCAAGTATTACTTCTAACCTTTGCAGTGATAAAAAAATTAAATCCACAGTTGATTTATGCCACTTGCCATTTATTATGCAATTCAGATAAACTTCGGTTGTGACAATTCTAACATCCATAGTAAATCATACCTTGAGTCAGTTCAGGAGATGTCCTGGCTTCCTCCTGCATAATCGTATACACTCTACCCTGTGCTCTTGGTTTGGGCTCAGCAAGGCGTTGTTGTTGCTATGGGCAATTAATAGCATAATGTCTTGACCTACCATAGATATAGCAATTATTTACCTGGGTTGAAGCTTGAGTTACTGGTAGAGTCTGCAGTAATAGAGCACCACTACAAGTCCAGTCAGGATGGTGTGGCTTGCTACAATACTAGCATGTTCTGCATTGAAAGGGTCTTTGATTACCCTGACCCCTAGCTTGATTCGGTTTCTTATTTCCACTTATGGGTGGTCTACTTGGTTCTTTGCATTTTTGGGATGAGCTCCCACTACCAAGCGCACCCTTGTCATTCTTGACTCTATTAAAATGCAGGTTCAACAAGTTATTCTCAATGAAATGGCATTCTTCAATTGCTTTGTTAAACTCAATGTAACATCTCGAAACCTTTTTTTCTTTCATCTCTAGCTTCAATCTCTCAATCATCATATCTGCACTCCATTCTTCATCTTCCCAATACTTGAGGTATGCTAAATATCGAGACAAGCGAATATACCAAGCTAAATAGTCATCAAAGCTCTCCTTGTCTTGCGTTGTATGCTGAGGAATTCTTGCTCTTTTTCCTTCCTGACAAAAAGGGGGAAAATATTTCTCGTTAAATTTCTCTTGGAATAATTCTCATGTTACTGAAATATTACTTCCTTACATAATTAGTTCTGTGTTCTTCCACTATCGATCTACATTACCTTCCAATTTATAAATGGCTAGCAGAACTTTGAAAGAATATTAAATATTTTCTTCAAGAGTAACAACCAATCTTCGGCTAACTGTGGATCAAATTCCCTCAGAAGACAGGAGGTTATTACTTACTAAACCTGCCTAACCAGGTATGGATGTTTGCCTCAGGCTCAGGTAAAATATCCTCTAGCTGGTGTTCTTTGAGCGGATCTTCTTCACCTTTACCCCTTACTAGTTCCTCGAGGCAATCTTGCCTCTACTGCACTTCCCACAGTTCTTCCCGGATTTCATTCATAGTGGCTTGTTGTTAGGTCAATATACCCAGAATCTATTGTTGGATTGGATCAGGTCTAGCACCCACTTCCTCATCATTATTTCCATGTCGACCTCTAATTCGACCTCCAACTTGGCCTCTACCCCGTGGTCTACCGTGTACCATCTCTATAATGCACTCTACATGAAAATAGAGAAGAAAAATTTCATGTAGATGCAAGTGCATTTTCGTCATTTCATAATAAATTGGGTGCTTTATTGGCAAAATTATGATTTTGCCATTACATGTTTTAATTAATTCCTTTTCTTCTTTTCCTTGGCCAAAATTCCCTTTAATATTGGACCAAATATTATGCTTTACTATTCTTTCATTTTGGGCTTCAATATTGGGCTTTTTGGAAAAACCCAAGAATTAATTTCATAATTTGTTCTAGCTCAATTCTCATGAAAATGAAAATTTACTAACTTCTTAAATTCCAAGCTCATGAATATTCACCATTTTATTTCATTGAATATTTCAATTAATTACAATATATATTGGTGAATAAAATTTGGGGCGTTACAGATTACATAATAAATAAAAACTAATTCAAGCAGAGTTAATGATGTTCCCATCCTTCAACATAAGGCATCAAGAAGTAAGTGTCACATCTATCTGGCACCGTCCTAAGGAATTGAACCCCTAGAAACCTTATGTGCCATTGCTTGGCATCTTCCTTCATGCCAGCACCTTGGTTATTGATTTGGTCAGGGCAGATCGCCGTGGAAGACAAGGAAATTATGGTACAGGTGCCTGAAATATCAAAACCAACATATCAAAATGTAATCAAAGTTCTAAATATCCAACTATTCAATCACAGTTGAAGAAACACATCATAAAGCAGTTGACAGACATTGAACTTGCCATGTCCTTATTCAAGATCTCAGAAATAGGCTCTTCGGTTAGAGCTTCTACTTGGTTTGGTTGGGTAAAGACCTTTATGTCAAATGTAACCATTGGATACTGTTATGAACCAAAGCACTTGTCAATGAACTCCTGGAGGGTCTTCTTGGCAGATTGACCAACGACCTTATTCTGTGAGAAAGACTTCTTCCAAGATTGATCATTGGGAATGGGATGCTTCCTCTTTTTGGACTGAGTAAGGCTTTTGGACTGAGTGGCACTAGTGCAAAACATTAATTTAACTACATGATTTTGCATCAGTTACTTGAAGAATAGAAGTGATAATTCATGTGACATAATTTTGCTTCTATTTTACATGTAACTGATGCTATAATGTACAATATGGCATCAGTTACTTGAAGAACAGAAGTAATAATTCATGTGACATAAGTTTGCTTCTATTTGAAGTGTAACTGACATAGTAATGTATAATATGACATCAGTTGTATAATCAATTGATGCTGTAATTAAGATGCTATAACAATAATAATTATGGAATCAGTTTAGTAAGCACCAGAAGCCATAATTAATATAAAGTTTTGGAATTTAATTGTGAACTAAATTTGAAATATAACATGTCATAACTGTAATTAAATACTATAAATAAATTTTAAAAAATAATTTTTCCAAAATATAATTATATTATAATTATATTATAAATGAATTTGTTTTAAGTGAGTCATTTATTGCTCAAGACCATCTAGTAGAGGTTAGTGAATTTCTTTTAACTACTGAACTAAACCTAGTTAATTATTAAAAAAATGGATGATCAATTTATGGGTGGAACTTGACCCATAATTTATAATTTATTTACCAAGTTTACTTATAGTGTCGAGTCCTAAAGGAAACAAAGACCTTAATTATAACCCACATGGCTCTAAGGAAGTCCTAGAAATATGTTAACTATTTTTTCTAAAGAAAATAAAATATTGTGTCGGTTCCCACTCCACTCGACGCCCTAATGCCTTCAACAAAAACCTCCACTACTCTGCTAACTTCATGGCTTCTCTATATGAATTTTGCTCCAGCTTCACTAACTTCACAACTTCCCTTCATCGTTGTTATGTAACTTCTTTCAAATAGAGCACTACAAAAAAACACTCAATTTCCAATAGAATATACCACGGAATTTTTTCCGTGGCAAATTCCGTCAAAAATTCCATCGAAAATTTTTTCGATGAAATTTTTCTGTGACTAAATTTGTCATGGAATTAACCACGAAAAATTTTCGTGAGTAAATTAGCCACGGAATTCTGTTGCAAATCCTATGGGAAAACTTTTTACCACAAAAAAGCTCCGTTGCACATTGTCACAAACTTTTGGGTGCAAATTCAATCACAAAATTTTAAAATTTATAAAATTTTAAATTTAAAATAATATTATAAAATTAATTATTAAATAATTTAAATTAAAAATAAAATATTATTAGTAATGAATATTATATTATTATTCATTAATATTATATTTAAAATTTTCTACTAAAATAATATTTTTAATATTATTATATTAGTCATTATTTAATTTTATTTAAAAATAAATTATTAGTTATTAATATTACATTTTTTATTTTATATTAAAAATAATATTTATAATATTATATTATTTTTTATTAAGTAATTGTAATTAAAAATATAATTTAGATTTATAAAATTGATTAAATTGTAGTTATAAAAATATTTATTATATATTTAAAATTTACTGAATTTGAAATTAATTAACCATAAATATATAAATATGATTTTAGATTTTTTATTTAATTTAATTTATTTTTAATAATATTATATTTTTATATATAATTAATTTTATATTATGATAATATGATATATATATATATATATATATTGTAATCCCCTCCGTAATTATTTCCGAAATATGTGATTAAAATGAAATAGAGACAAATAATAATCAAATAACATTTACTAACCCATCACATGACGGGGTTTTCACAAATACCTTTTGAAATCATTTATAAACTTGGTCTCATATTCACATTTCAAATACAATTACTATGCGAAGATAAATCACATTCATATAAATATCAAAGTGCACAACATAATCATCCCGGCAATCCCAGGTACATACCTTCGCTAAAGATACACAGGGCACAATTGCCCATTACAATTCTTCAAATGGGGATTACATAATCTCATCTCAAATTCATAACCATATATTCAACCGAATCATATACAGTCTTCACAACTCATTGATAACTAACTACCAACTCTCATCTCGAAGGAGTCCTAGCCGCTCCCACCACAAGCCACTTGCCCTGTCTAAATTGTTGGTAGGGGAGGGTGAGATTCGAGAGAATATCAGTAGGAAATAGATACCATAATGCATGCATGATAGAGGCTATGTGTATGACATGTTAGCTTTATCTAGATACATGCCCCATAATGACATTTCTGTATGCTTAATGTTTCATGTAACAAAACTATGGCCACAACAAAACAGAAACAGAGCTTCATTTATTCAAATATTCTCTACACAATCAAGTAAAGCAATCACATACATCACTACACAAGCAAAGATATCAAATACATGCAAGTAAGGTAAGTCCCCAACCTCCAGTCTTTTCTCCTCGATTTGCTTGCCAGCAACTCGAGGCTTCACATTCAATCCTACAATATCAAATGTGCTATTTAGACACTTCCATAGTGTTTCTGGGGGTTATATGAGGCTGCATTGAAAATTTACTAAAATACCCTCGGGGACCCGGCCCGGCCCCGTTGTACCTGGTCTGGTTGTACTTTTCTTGAAATTTTGACATGGGTTATTCTAACATAGTTTCGCCCAAGGAATCTATTTCCAAACTCAGAATTATCAAATTCAATGTCAATTTATAAATTTACCCTTGGCAGCCCCACTTTAAGGGTTTTAGAGGCGTTTTCGTAATTATGCTTTTCGGCCTTTTTCAAAAAAGTGACCAACTGTAACTCAACCTAATTTTCGTTCCTGAACTCAATGGAATCATCAAATCATTGAAAATCCATCTCTAACCCCTCCAAACTATCCTTGGCCAAAATTTTCAATTCCCCGAGAAAAATTGGGGTTTTTCGGTTTCGGCTCCGCAGACGTGTTTCTTTCTACTCCTAACCACTTTATTAACCACTAAATTGGGTTAGAATTACCATTTAGTATCAATTTGGGTAGCATAACACCTAGGCCAACCCATTTCCCAAATTTACAAACAAAGACAATCCGATGAAATTTCACCGATTAAATCAACCACAGCAGCCAGAACAATCAAAGATTGAAGTTTCGGAAGTTACCTCAAGCTCCCTCTGGCTTTTCCCTAAAATGGCTGAATCCTAACTCATTTTGAATCAGCAAAATTCTTGCTTCAACACCTTAAATTACATAGAGTAGAAGCTTAAGAGAAGTATTGCACCGGTTAGGAGCTAAATCATAGGATGAATCGCCTTACCTTGCAATTTCTTGCTCCTTCTTTCTCTAGAAACCAAACCAGCTCCTCTCTCTCATGTTGCATGAAAAATTATGGAAAATAACTCAAGAAGATGAGGCAATATGTTTTAATTCCATGCTGATGTCATGTTTTATCTTGATGATGTCATAATTCCCATTTTCGAATTTTCTGGAGATTTTCTGCCCAAAATTTGAAAAATCATAACTAATTCTAGAAAAATCGAAATGAGGTGATCACAAAGCCAAATGAAAGATATTTAAGTCCTATATATAGGAAAAATATGGGCCATTTCCCAAAATCACCACAAAATTCCGGAATTACATAAAACTCATCACTGTTCCAAAACAGAGTTCAGTTTCCATCCCAAACTTTGGACAATTATATCTCCTAGCTTACAAAACGAAATGGCACAAATTATATGTCCATTTTGAAGCTTGGGATGTGAAATTTGAGATTGGAAAGTTTCAGAATTTTTAGACACCATTTGTTCATTCAAAACGTTCACACAAACTGACTGCCCAGAATAGAGTTTCACTGGACAGAATTTCAGATTTTGCATCTTTGCTTCCAATGGTTCCATTTTCATATCAAACATCATTCCCACATAAATTTTCACAAGGAATCCATTGGAAACACCAAGTCAATCAAATTCACATCTCATTGACATGTCTTCACAACAATCTCAACATATCAACACAATTCACATTTCAAAACCTAACATTGCAACTTTTCCATTCCAAAGTTCCAAACCAATTTCAGTGACATCAAAACACACTATGACACCATTTCTAACACAATACCCCATTCAATTATTCCCTCTATTCTAAGTCAATTTGGATGTTAATCCATAATTGAACTCAAATACAAGGTTTCGGCGTTGCTCACAACACACACAAAACACATTCGAGTGCCAAATCACATCATATTCTCCAAAAGGGTTATTTATTACTAACCACATCCACTTTTGAAGTCATTAACTCTTAATCACAATTTGGGATCTTGCTAAACCGGGGCTTAGCAATCCACTAATCTCAGGCTTATTCTCTAGCCTCAAGTCTCAAAATTCGGGGTATTACATATATAACATTATGTAATAAAATAGTAGGTTCATCTTGGTGCAACTAGCATAGGCTCAGCGCGAAGGCACCAAGAGTATGAGGTTGTGCGTTTGAACAGAAGGGGAGGCATTTACAAGATTTAAGAGGCACAGACACGTGGTAGAGCTCAGAGTTGACACGTGGCAGCGTAAAGAAGAGACACTTGGCATACTTCGAGGAGGGACACATGGTGCATTGCGAGGAGGGTGGACATGTGGTAGTGCAAGGAGGAGACACTTGTCATACTTCAAGGAAGGACACATAGTGCATTACAAGAAGGGTAGACATGTGGCAGTGGTAGGAGGTGACATGTAACAGAGCAAGGAGGAGACACTTGGCACACTTCGAGGAGGGACAGATGGTGCACTGCGAGGAGGGTAGACATGTGGTAGTGCGAGGACGAGACACATGGTTGAACCAACAATAAGGTGGCCTCTTAAGGACGTGACGTGGTATTTGAAAATTTAAAAAAATAAAAAAATAAATTTGGGACGGAATTAGTACGAGGAGGGTGGACATGTGGCAGCGCGAGGAGGAGACACGTGGCTAAACCAACAATAAGGTGGCCTCCTACAAACATGACACATGGCATTTGAAAATTTAAAAAAATAAAAAAATAAATTTGTAACGGAATTGGAAATTCATTTGTCACGTATCTATTATGGTGTTGGTTTAGTTATAATGCGATGTCGTAATACATTCATTTACGGCGTCATATCTTGAGCAACTGACGCCATAATATATATTTTCCACTACAGCTAATTCCGCTACACCCTAAATTCTATGGTGAAAATGCAATTTTAACTGATTTCAAATTAACTTTTTGCACTAGTGTAGGGGCTTGGACTAATTGGGGAGATTAGACTTGTAGGTCAACTTCTTTTGAATGGCTGACTTCTTTTAAGTGGGGGTCTTCCACACTCTAAGTAGATAACGAGGCCACTCAACGAAGCTTCTCATAGCCCCTCATTGTATCCCTATCTTTAGTGGGCACAAAAAGCAGATAGTTGGGGTCGAGTTGATGTTGATTTGTACTTTCACATGTTTAAGAGGGATAGGCTCATTATGAAGCATGTTATCCTCTTAGAGGTTGAACATGTGGCCTGTTGCAACTGTATGGTATCTAGGGCTATCAGCAAAACACTCAACATCCGCCAAACCCTCAAGTAGATCATTTGGAGGGGGAATATGCAACAACCTCTAGTACTTAGGCTACTATTTACCCTTTGTTTCTTCATAGAATGCTCCTTCATCAACTCTTATGTGGGAAATCGTATTTGTTTTTGCATTTCATTACATTGTTTATGGAGTTTTTATACTTTTTGTCCCTGTTATTTCTCCAAGGCTGTTGTTGACCATAAAATTTTTTCTTGGTCAATCCAAAGCTAGCACCCTTGAGAAGATCGAGATGGTCAAGCCCCAATGTCTTGGCCAATGCGCCCTCATTTGCAAAAAGGCAGCCCCATAATGTTGCAACTTCCTAAGACATAGCTTGTTGTGCATTTAACAATAATGTTAATATTGATAATTAATCGTAGACATTACTTCCATGAACCGGTAACTAATATTAATACTTACCATTTTATCAACAACTTCCTTCACCTAAGGATTGTCATAAGAGCTATCTTTATTTTGCCTTGCCACCAACCAAAGTTCATGATGGGGAGGTCTATTACAATCCCTACTCTTAACAATCAACTTTTCAGCAATCCGAGCATACCTTGTTCACCCTTCTTTGTAGGGATACTTATTGCTCTTCACCCTCCTCCTATTCACCCAGCTTAATTCTTACAAAAGCACACGACACTTGAGTTAATATTAAACAAATACATGTAGGTCTTATAAATTACGAATAACAATTACCTAGAATGCTAGGTCATGACTTGAGATGACAAAATTTCTCCAGTCATCCAGTTTAATAGTGGACCGAAGATCCACAAGAACTTTTGTCTCATCAGCCTCTTTAGAATTCTGCAAATACTCCTTATTCAATACATGACAGAATGCGCATAGTGATTGGCCAACCTTCTTGATGATAAATTCCCTGATGTAATCTTCATCTACATGATATGCATATTACAAAGTACACAATTCTAGTTAACATTATTTTACATGTACATAGCAAGTACTTAATAGGCATATATACCTTACCGTGACATTATCCCAAATAACTTATGTGTAACCTTCCTATACTCGACACCAATTACCTGCTGAGATAGGAATGTTAGTCCTTTCCATTAAGCCTATGTAGCTTATGAAGTGTGGTGAATGAAGAGGTTGACCATTATTGTTCCATGTCACCTTAAATCTTCTCTCCATAGACTGCTTCGTTCACAAAAGTCAAGGTGCAGCAGCCCTTCCTTACAATATCCCGCACTCATTCTAATGCCTATTATGGGGTCTTATTTCTGGGTTGCCTAGTGACAACATTAGTACCAGTAGGAACATTATCAGAATTAAACGCACAATCAGAACTAAGGGCATTAGCAGTACCCTGGGGACCATTTTAATTGGAAAACAAAACTCATTTAGTCAGCCAAAAGGAACAGAACAATGGGTTTTCCAGAAAAACACGATGCACAACTAAGGTCAAAACCTACCTAGACAAAATGAAGTGAAAAATAAGGAGAACACAGAATGCAGAATGGAGAATGCAAATGCAAAAGAGAAATCATACCTTAAAATAAGAAGAACAGAGTACACAAAGGAATGTGACCAAGCTAGGGCTTTGAAACCGAAAAAGAGAGTTAGGGCCATTAAAGTAACTTGCGTGACTGTTGGACCGAAGTTCAAAGGAAGTAGTAGAGGATGTTGTTCACTTGGATACAACTGTCGATGGCCAAAAAAAGTCAACCAAAGTTGTGGGGTTCTAAGGATAGTGTACTAAAAACAAGCTTGTTAAGTGTAATAACTTGGGAAAGTGAAGAGGCTCGAGATAAGGGGTACATGTTTAAAAGACTTGATAAAACTTGCTCATAGTTATAAGTTTAGAATCTTTATGAAAGGTGGTCTTTTCTTACTGTTCTTAATTTACAACCGTAATGAACTTTTGAATGAAATTTCATGGTTTTAACATGACAATTATTAGGTTTCGTAAATGGTGACGGTGATTTCTTAATACCTGTTAGGTATTTGATGTGGTATTCTGAAGAGTGACGGGTTTTACATAATAACCGTAACTTATTTGACTTTTATTTTAATAATTTTTAGAGTTTATTATTCAACCCCATAGTATAATCAAAAAATTAAAAAAAGAAAATGAGAGTGTGAATAAATGAGAGTGCAAACGAGAGAGGTCAGTTTCCCATTGCTACTCTTGTCCATGCGTCCTTGCTCTCCTATGTAATCAATAAAGAACAAAAGTCAAAAGTTGGAATAGCAGTGGATGGCTAAATGGTTTTCACGGGTTATCTAGCAGATCATGTCCTTTGGAATGGGAAGGGTTACGTTATAGAGCCAAACGTGTCAGTCTAAATTGCAACAGTTAACATAAGTAATGGTTGTTTACTATTAACCGTGAACATTCCTTAAATTAGTAATGGTTGTCTACTAATAACCAACAAGAGATAGTTATTTTAAATATTTTTGGGCTACATTGCCCTAATGATTAATTATTTTTAATATTCAAAAATTAAAAACAAGCAATAGTGGTTTTCAGTCATCACCACTGTTGTTGTCCTCTTCCTCCTCTCTCGGCACATCATCGATGTCTAACTGGAAGTGATCATATACAACATGATTGTGATAAAGGATGAGGTCCAACTTCCTATTCAGACTGTGAGCGTGTCTAGTGAGACGCCTTATGGAGTGATCCAATGTCTGTAGCAGAGCCTCCATTTGAGGAGGAGGCATAAGAAGTGGTGGTGGAGGAGAAGGGGGAGGAGCTTGTGGAGGTGGTCGTGGTGGTGGAGGCAATGGTGTAAGAGGAGGGGCTTGTGGAGAAGGAGGGTGAGGATGTGAGAAGGAGGAGGAAGGTGAATAGAAAGTGCTCTCTGACATCTGACCATGATAAGGGAGAGAAGAACAAGGTTATGAAAGGGTGCTTTTTAGAAAAGTACTAAGAACAAAAGGAATATGTCAGTATAAATAGAGTTGAACACTTTGCTTTAAAGTATATTTAACTTAAGAGAACTGAAACTTTGTGTCGGACCGAACGAGGTTTTGAAAGGTGCATTTTAGATTTGTTTATTACATGACAGCTGTTTGTTATAAAATGTTGTTTTAGTCATTCATATTTTGCTATCAACGAATATAACTGTTATGTTTATGTTTTTGTTGATGAAAAGTTGGAAGACGAATCATTTGTAAGTGTTATGTGACGATTGTTTCAAAAGAACTATCATTTTTGTCACTAAATAAATGACAGTTATTAATTAAAACAATTATTTTTACATTTTCATGAATTCTGCCTCGCACTATATTACAGTGCATATAATTCACCATTCCGGTTAAGCATTATATATCCTTATACAACCTCTCACTTGACATACATGACATTTATTAGTTGTAACCACTATCTATTAAACATTATAAATACACAAATCTGTAGTAGTGTTGCTTTCAATTCAAATGAATATCTCGCTCAAAACACATGCGTAGGAATTGAAATACCAATACAAGTGTCTTATGCAAGCACATGTCTTTAATACGTATAATTAATCTAAAATTTCCATGCAAAATGTTTTTCCATGAACTTTTTTCCTCACTCTAATCAAAATAAGGATTTTAACTTCAAGTCAAATAAAAAAGCCAAAGGGCACGTTTAGTAGTCATATGGCTTATTTTGATTAGTGTGAGGAATAATGTGTGATTGTATTTTTTTTTTTCAAGTATTTCTAGATAGGGAAAATCCCAGCGAAATTCATTTAAAATAAGGAAAAGATAAATTAGGGAGTCTAATATCACAAATCTCAAGTCAAATATATGGGAGGAATATGAGATTACCAATTTGCCCCTAACGGCATTTGGAGAGCTCAAGTTATCAGTATGTATACTGAAATCATTAATTACAATTCTTGAGTTGTTATTCTCTATACCTAAGTAGTCAGTGACGTCTGACATATGTAACTTCAAAATATTACCTACAAAGTTCTTGGTATTTTGAGAGCTCAAGTTGTCAATATATATATATATAATAAAGTTGTTAATTGTGATGCGTAAGTTGTTATTCTCTAGTGGTTATTAATGCTTGACAACATTTGGGGAGGTCAAGTTGTTAATATGCATATTAGAGTTATTAATTGTGATTCATAAGTTGTTATTCTCTGTAATAAAGTAGTCAAGGGTAGATTGGTTGTTTGTAAATATTTACAAATCTCATATTCTTTCCACAAGTTTAACTTGAGATTTTTTATGTTGGACTCCTTAATTTTTCTTTTCTCTATTTTAAACGATTTTTTTTTTTTTTTGAAATTTTCCCTTTTAGATAATGTCATAATAGAGTGTATTATCACTCAAAACCTGGTGAACCAGTCAACTGGCCAATCTGACAAAGTCCCAACTCGGCTTAGTTAACTTTTTTCCCGTTGAGGCGCGATCTTCATTGAAGAAAATGAAGAAGAGAGAGAGGAGAGATGAACAAGAGAGGGAGAAGGGGAGCAAATAACGTGATGTGACTCATGTGATATGAGATCTGTCCAGATTTGCGAAGAGAGTGAGGAGAGGAGCAAAAAATCGTTGTGGGAGTCGGTGAACCGGGAGGCGGAGGCGGCACACTCTTCTTTGCCAAACATGTGTTTTAGTTTTCAAAAGCAAATGGAAAACCAGAGAAGAGAATCAGTTGTTCGCAAGATGAAGTTGAAAGGCCCAAATAATCGTTGTGGTGTGTCTGTCCGCTGCTAGTTAGGGTAAGGTCAAGGAATGTAAAAGGGCCTGGGCCCATGCTTTCTAATAGAATTGTTTTTAAGGTTGCAAAGATTTTTAAAAATGAATTAATGAGAATCTGTGTTTTAAATATTTTAAAAAAATTACTTGATTGGATGATTATTTAGTATCTAGATGATATGATGAAAATTTTTTTTTTTTTTTTGTTGCTCACCAGTTTGACCTTCGAGTTGACTTCGATCTAATCCACTAACTCTTGATCCATCATCTTGTCCGGTTCAAATGTTGGTCCGAGTTTAAATAACATTATGTATTATACAAATTTCTTAATTTTAATTTTAGGGTGGGTATAAATTCCAAAAGGTTGTTTGGGAGAAGAAATAAAAATAAATAAAATGACAAAAATATAAAAAGGGATATGGGTCAACATTGTTTGGTGAGATAATTATATTAAATATAAATCCTAAAGAAAAGATGGAAACTTGTGAAATTTTAATTAAATTGAAAGAATGTCCTCTTATTTTACTTTATAATAGAATTATTTATTTGAATAAATTATTTTGCTCACTTGTCAAGAAGTCACATATAAAAATCATTACTAAAACTAGGCAAGTTTCATGGAACATTTCCTACATTTTACAGGATGTTTGCAATATTTTGCAAATGTTTGTCAATTGCAATTTTAGTTCATGAATACATAATTATGGTTTTATCGAAAAAAATTTTGAATAAATTTTTTTTTTTTTTTGGCTAACCATAGGTATCCTCTTATGAGAGTCAATCCTATTCGAGGCACTGTAAGGCACTAAATGTGGACACTTCTCCTAATAAGGATTCAAACATTGATTCACAACGTTGTGAGAGACTAGCCTCTTTCCGTTATACCTAACCCATTGGTTTATTTAAGTTATAGCAATGGTTTTTTCTTCTACGACTCCCTTGAGCATTATTTAGAACAAGGATTTAAATTTAGGCCCAATAACACCATGAATCCATGATATTCGTGCTCCTTTTTCCCAATCTTTGGTCTGTTAAAATTTGATTTTGGGGTCATTATTTGCGACCATAACTTCCAATAAATAGACCATCAACCAATTTTGGGCATAGTCAACCAATCATGTCTCAGGGGCAAAAAAACATTGTCACTGTGGACAAAATGTTTGACAAGATTTCATTATTTTCTCTGCTTTTTTTGTGAACATGGTTACATTATTTTCATTACTTTATATCGTGAAGTCAATTTTAACGATGATAAGTACATACATAGCTCCTATATATATATATTTCATTTTGTACTTGTCCGCATGATTTTCATTTTGCATAGTCAGATTTTATAGGAAGGTTCCCGTTTGGAGTGAGTGTGTGTGTTGGGGGGGGGGAGTCTTTGAGAAACTCAAATAAGCTTAGATAATAGTGTTGTAAATATGTTTGGTATATGATATTAATAAGGAAAAATGACAGAAAAACACCAAGAAATATGAAAAGGAAAAATTAAGGTGATGCATTTCAATAATTCTAAACTTGTTTTAAAAGACTAATTTAAAATTTTGAAATGACATCACTGCCCTCACTTCTTTTGAGTTTTGTTATTAACTACCTTTGTTTCAAAAGTACAAAAATGTATTAGGAATGCCAAAACAGTCAATAATAAAATAAAAGTAGTTATTGGAAAATAGTCAGTAATGGGGACTCATTTATTATTTTAGTTTCACTATTTACTATTTTTGTTTTGAAAATTCAAAAAATGTATTAGGTCGTCGGAATTTCGATGACCGACTACCGCCAAGTACGCTAGAGCTTTAGGTGACTGCCCGCTAGTGGAGTCGCCGGTGCTAGAGCTCCAATGACTAGCCAAGTATGAGAGGTGCTTATGTGACACTTTTTAAGAACAAAAAGTTAAAGGCAACAATGTCTTTTCCATAAATTTTAAAATTCTAGAAATTGATTTGGGACTATTAAAATTTGAATCCCTGATTTGATATTTTGATATTTCAATGGTATTTTTCTGGGATTTTTTTTTTTCTATTAAGGACAAAACTTACTTCCAATTCTTATATCTAATATATCTAGTTGTCCATTCAATAAGTGTCATTCATTAAATTAAGCCATCGTCTAACAATGTTTCTCTTAATCCTCATTTTTATTCACACAAATCACTTGACCATATACAATTCTATTTGCAGCTAAAGAGCTCTTCTCTCGATCTCCGTTCACAAGCGGCAATTACTTGAGACGACGGCGGCCAATGAGAAGCAGCAGCAATGTGATCCGTGAAGAGGACACCAACAACAAAATGGGCTAGGGAGTCGCTATTGGCCAAGAGGATCGACGATTGTAAAAAGAAGAGAAGTTGCACGATTTGTGAAGACTTTGCCCTTTTTGTTCAAAAACTGTTAGAACACTATCCCGTTTTTATTAGATTATGCCATATATTTGTAAATGGTATTGACGTTATTTATAACCTTCCAAATTCAGTTAAGTTAAATTTCTTCTTTGGTATTTTTCCATGAATTCACTGTTCACAACTGATTTTGTGGTATTATAGGATATATTTGGGTTGTATTGCCTTTTACATATGCTTCAAAAGTACTTTTCTTGTATTCTTTATTTTTTGAGTGGTAAGAAGCTACATGAATGTTTTAAAGCACCCTTGTGTTATTTAACCTTTTATGGAATTGGGCCTATAATGTGATGCATACCATTGATCCCTCTCGATTTGTCAATAGAGAGAAGTGAAGTCACCTCATCGAAAATCAATTGATGGTTGCCCTTGTAAGTGGTTTGTGTGTCGTAAACGGAGATGGGGATAAGGGGAAACCCTGCTAGAAGATGACGTGTTTAATAAATATAAGTGGCACTAGTTGACTGGAAAACTGAATATAAGTTTTATCTTATTAAAAATGTTGGGATACTAAAATTTATTTTTATATCTAATTTAAAAAAAAAAAAAAAAAAAGGAGAATCTCCCCACCCTTGTACTTTGTGCCTCCCCATTTCATCAGCCAGAGTCCAACAAAATTTTGTCATGAGATTAAAAAATTAAATCAAAATCTCAAAATTCAAATACAAATAAAGTTTCATTAAAAAATCAATTCAGCGCCGTCTCCAACCATTCGAGCTTTTTTTCACACCAACTGACAGTGGTATCGGTAGAAGAAACTTTGACCGCTTAGGTATGAGATTTTGAGTTTAAATCCATGTTAACGTAGAAAGAGTTTTTAGAAAAGTTAATCCCTAGAGTCCAATAAATATAATGCTCGAATCTTCAATTATATCATTATATTAAAAAAAATAAGTTTTTTTTTCCCCTCCTTGTCTCTTGCTAAGTTGACGGCCCATCATCATAACCGAGATTAAAAATCATCAACCCCCACAGTCCTCAACTTCATCAAGTGCTGCCTCCAGCTTTTTTATTGCCTATCTAAAATTACAGTTTGTTACTCCTCTTGTCCTAAATATATAGGAAATGGATAGTTGAGACTAGGAAAAATTTAATTTAGTGGTAAAAAATATGTGTTAGTTTTCGTAGAACACTTTTTTTAAAAAATTATTTGTATTGAATGCTACGTCATTGATAGAAAATTCCCTTCATATACACAATTAATAAGGATATTTTAGGAAAAATTGTAAATTTGGTAAATGAAATGGATTGAGGTATATTTACTTCATGTTGTTATGGAAAGAAAATTAGGGAGAAAAGAATTCTAAAAGGAAACATTTTCAAAATTAGTAAGGGCTTGTTTGTTTCCCTATTCTCAAAATAATTTTATATTTTTTAAAAAATGAAAAAAGTCTAGAAGTAATCGTTTAGATTAATACTTTTTATTTTGGCTATAAAAATATCAATATAATTTTGTAGTCTAGTAGTAAGAAAAATAAAAGTTCAAATAAATTTCACAAATTTGTCAAATCAGGGTGTCCAATTTGTCAAATTCCATATCAATCCACCAAGACATATTTGGGATTGTGAAATGTTGCCAAAAGACATAAATTGCCCTTTATTTTTATTTTTATTAAATGCCACAAGCACCTCTCACCGCCCACATGTCACCAGAGCTCTAGTGCTGGCGACCCCCCAGTGGCCTATCACTAGACCTCTGGCAACCTTGCCAACTCTGGCGTTCAAATTTTTTTTTTTTTTTTTTTTGAATTTTTGAAATAAAAGCAGTCAATATTGAAATAAGAGTAGTTAATAGTGAAATCAAAGAAATAAACAAGATCTAAGTTATTGAAAATTTCCTAATAATTACTTTTGTTTCACCATTTACTACTATGGTGTTGATATTGAGTACTTTGATTAGCTGCCAACAAACTTTATAATCATTTTTTGAATTTTCGAAACAAGAGTAGTTAATAGCATTAAGAAGATCATGTAATACTTGAAGGCATGCCCTAACCCTTGTGAGCCACTGAGACCCAACTTACCTAAACTTTTATCTATCCAAAAAAAGATCAAGTACTGCGGAATCTTGAGATGCAAGAGAGACAACTTAAACATAAATTAAAAAAGACAAATAAAAATCTAAAGTGGCAATGTAAATAAAAAAATTAGAATTTAAACAAGTGGTGAGAATTTCTATTTAAGATCAGAATTTGACCCAAACTTTATAAGATCATTGTACATTCTCTTCAACACATAAAATCTTCAATTATCTTGTATATGATCAATAGCCAAGCCCATAATTCTTTCACTATGTTCTTATATATAGTCTCAAATATGGATAAATACATACAATGGACTCAATTATGAGGGTAATATGAAAGGAAAAGAACTGTACTGTATATCTATGTATCCTGTTTTTGTTTGTAGAGACAAAGTGGAAAAAGCAAACAAAACTGATAAAAAAGGAAGTGAAAATTAATGCAGAAAGTTCTATCTTCCCAACACCATTGTAACTGTAAGTTCATTTAAGGAAACATCAAGACCGTCCATATAAAAATCTCTATCTTCTGATCTTCTTCTCATGGAAGTAAGCAAAGGCTGTTTTGGCAAAGGAAGATTGGTTGCTTCACTTTCTAACATCAATACCACAGAAGACATGGTTGGTCTATGAGCTGCTGAATCCTGCACACACAACATCCCTATGTGTATGCATCTCAAAACCTGCTGGTTCTTCAGACTCGAATCGTGAATTGAAGGATCAACAAGCTCCATTGCTCTTTGGTCATTCCAAAGATGCCAAGCCTGCACATATTCCATCATATAACATAACTATCAGCTATGCATTTGAAGATCACTCTCGTTGCACAAAATGAATTTACAGATGGTGGTAACTTGAAGAAACATGTCAGCAACTTCTCAATGACATATCACATATTGGTGAAAAGTTTGAAAATAGTTTTGAAAAGCTGTTACTTACGTATCCTATTAGACTCGAGTCATCAGAATGACGGAAGCTAGTGTTTTTGCGACCGCTTACAATCTCAAGTAATAATACACCAAAACTATAGACATCGGATTTAACTGAGAATAGACCTTCCATTGCATATTCAGGAGACATGTAGCCACTGCAAGTGCATGGTTTTATATATTGAGGTTAGTCTACTTCCAAGTAAGGATTTATAAGTGAAAGGTTTATTTTGAAGGAAGAATGAAAGCATGCTTACTATGTGCCAACTACTCTGGTAGTGTTCGCCTCGCATTGGCCTCCTCCAAATATTCTTGCAAGCCCAAAATCTGAAATTTTTGGGTTCATGTCTTCATCCAAAAGAATGTTACTTGCTTTTAAGTCTCGATGAATTATTCGAAGTCTTGAATCTCTGTGCAAATAAAGCAACCCTCTTGCAATCCCTCCAATGATTTCAAATCGCTTATTCCAGTTTAGTTGCTGCTGTCTTACAGGATCTACACCAGAAAGTAAAAAACTTATAAGAACAATCCCTTTTCAATGCCTAATAATTCTAAAAATGCAGAAAGAATATGAAATATTGGGCAAAATCGAGAGAAACAAACCAAATAAAAAGTGATCCAAGCTTTTGTTTGACATGTATTCATATACCAACAACTTCTCTTCTCCTTGAATGGAACATCCTAATAGTCTTACAAGGTTTCTATGTTGTAGTTTGGCAATCAACATCATCTCATTCTTAAACTCCTCTTGACCTTGCCCTGATCTTCTTGAAAGCCTCTTGACAGCAATTTGCTCGCCCCCGCGAAGCTTTCCCTATTGAAATGAATGGAGAAAACATTTTCAGAATTTATTCAAATTCACATTCCTAAAAACGGCAAGCTCACAGAAGCAGTTTTACCTTGTAGACAGGACCAAATCCTCCTTGGCCAAGCTTATTTTCGTCTGAGAAATTGTCTGTGGCTATTGCAATACAATCAAAATTGAATAATGGCAGTTCTGGTCCACTTAGTTCATGACCTTCCAAACTCAGTTCAGCTGATCCTGAAAATTCTGTTGAAACTTGTCTACTCTTGCTTCTCGTAATATCAAAAACCGGAATATCGCTTGTTTTACAGCATGAAGCTGCAGCAACTGCTGGCAGAAACAGAAAGAAAGATAGAAACACACATGAGCTAATAACAAGAAGCATATATATATATATATATAGCTGGTGTGAGTGTGTGTGTGTGTTATTCCATCAGAGGGGAAAAATAATTTGGGAAATGAATGTTTCACCTTTTCTTCCCCTGAACCTCCACACCAGCCAAAGAAAGATTCCGAGGCAGATTGACCCCAACACAACAGAAAATATTATCACAATCTTGATCTTCTTCTTCCCATCACCTGTATTTGCAGAAACAGAATTCATATACAACAATCACAATCACTAGCAAGAGATATTGTTTGAGATTCTTAACATTAAAAATGGATATACTTCTTTTCACCAATTTTTGTTGACAATAAAATTAAGGGTAAAGGTGCATCCAGCACTTCGAACTATTTTTGGAGGTGCAATCAACACCCTAAAGTATATTGCACCCTAAACTATTTTTGGGAGTGCAATCAGCATCCTAAACTATTTTTGGAAATGCAATCAATACCCTAATGTATTATAAATGGAACAATTACACCATTTCACTAATAGAATACTAACTCTACTTGCTAACACACTATTTGCTTTCAGTATTTAAGGTTGCAATTTTGCCTCTAATGTAGTAAAAATAGAGCAATTGCACCTCCAAAAATTTGAACTTTAGCAAATGAAATTAGTATTCTGTTAGTGAAAGGATGTAATTATTCCATTTTTGATACATTAGGGTACTGATTGCACCTCCAAAAATAGTTTAGGGTGCTGATTGCACCCTTAAATACTCTAGGATGCTGATGGCACCCCAAAAAATAGTTTAGGGTGCTGGTTGCACCCTTAAATACTTTAGGGTATTGATTGCACCTCAAAAAATAGTTTAGGGAGCTGGATGCACCTTTACCCTAAAATTAACAGAAGAGTAATCAATGAATCCATTGACTGTTGAGATCGTGAAATTTCATCAAGAAGAACTCGATCATGACAACAAGTCATTTCCAAAATAATTTCACCAAACCAAGACAAATTTGAACTTATTACACAATCTGCAACAGAAATACCAAAGCTTTTCTTCTAGATTGAAAACATAGAAGAAGATGGACTGATATTACTGACTTCTAAAACAAAACTTGATTGATCATAAGGAGAAATACCTAATAGGGTATTTTACCTTACCTAAATCAGAATGAGCAAGGCGAATATAGAGTGTATTTCCTCCTCCATCTTCAAAGTCCTTAATATCAAGTAACTCACCATGCCAAATCAAGCATCCAATTCCATTCACATAAGTATATGCAGTACAATTGGTATCCTGCAAGCAATAACTCTCACAATCATTCTTGTCCTGAGGAACCATTAACCTCGCAAAATCAGGCAACTTCCTACACTGCAGCTTAAAGAAGCCATCTTCTTCAACATCCACTTCTGTTGCAGCAACAGAACTACCATTATTACTGTTATTATTCCTCTCAGCCTTCAATGCTGTCGTCCTCTTACACCCACCAGCCCAATTCCCTTTAGTCCAATCAACCACTTTCTTCGGCTCGAACCCTCTCAAGCAAACACATTTCATTGGAGAAGCCAAACTACATTCTGCAAAACTCCCACACTTGTTATAAATCTCACAATTGTTATATGGCTCTTCTTGTGTTCTATCCCACCGTTTCTCACCATCATTCCATTTATATTGCCTCTCAAACCCATCCCAACCTATCTGAAACCTCACCTTCTCAGTGTTCACCAATGGGCTATAAGCTAAATGCCTTTCTCCATTTCCATCAGTGTTGAGTCTGAATCCATAGAGATAACTTCCTGTCATGTTTGAAACTCCTGTGAATATTCTTCCATCCCAATACCCACTTCTCCACCTCCTTTTATCTCCTTCCCAAATCACTATCTGGGTTGATGCTCGTGGGTCGATTCCCATTGAGAAATTTCCTTGAGCAGGATCTGTGCTAGATTTCCATGACACAAAAGGTCGAATCTCGCCTGTTGAAGGATTCACTGGTATGGTCATACCTGGAAGAAACGTGTCGGTTGGATGATCAAAGCTTTTCCATAATTCTCTTTTATCATCATCATCCTTAGCGGAAAGAACAAGGTTTCCATTATCTCCAAGAACAGCTTCAGTGTTATTATTCTTGGTGTTCGATACGTTGCTCGACCATACTTGATTCTTATCCCCATCGAAGATGACCAAATTCCCATCGATACCAATAGTTATAACCCCTACTCTGCCTGTGATGGGTCTGTCTCTGTTCGCAACCCATATGAATGCTGCTCCGGGAATTTTATAGTACCAAATTCCAACGTATCTCAAAGAGCTGTTATTATCTAAACTGAAGAATCCAAGTTCGAAATTGAGTTCTTCTGAGAGTAAAGTTTCACCGTCTGGTACGTCTCTGATCAGCATGCCTGGGGTGATGGAACTCGCTGCATGTGAGAACAGAGTAAAGAAACAGAGAATGAACAAGAATGGGAATAGAAGAAGAAAAAGTATAGTGGTTTGTGTAAGAACCATGTCTCTGGTTGGTGTTCTGGAAATGGATATGAAGAAAACAGAGTGATGAACAACAAAGAAGAAGAAGAAGAAGTGAAGATGAAGACGAAGAAGTTTCAATTAAGTGGGGCGCTGAAAAAAGGACAGTTTAGGTGGTGAATCTTCAGAGCAGAGACACGCTTTTAGGTACGAATTTTGGGAGAAAAGAAAGACTTGGATCAAAGTTTGTCAATGACGCCACATGAGATTGAGGGAACAAGTTGAAATTTTTAATCTACGTTCATAAAAAGGCGTGCACTACTAATACCATGTGAATTTATTATTATTTTTAAAGAATAAATTGAATGGGAGAGAATTGTACAAAAAGACCTCACTGCTATATTAATTGTTAAATAGAATCATATTAGGGGAGATATTGTGCATATGGGGGGAGATTTTATGCACGTAAGCGAAGATATTTTACACACGTGTAAGGAAGAACATTACACATATGAAGATCATCTGCACGTAAGAAAAGATGTTTTGCACACACATAAAGAAGAACATTGCACACCTGAAAGATCATTTACATACTAGGATCCCATTTGATAATTAAATTCCCACTAAGACATTTTTTCATAATTCTCCCAATTAAATAATTATTAAGCTTTGAATTAAATGGAAACTATGCAAGGTCAAAAAAAAATTAAATGGAATTATGACTAATCATTGACCATCGTGGCTCCCACCCAGAAGAACCTGTGTTTTTTTGAAATAGATCGATTTCAGAATCTGAAAATGATCGTATTGTATCCTTTGGAATTAAATATTATATGTTTAAATAAAAAGGAACATAATGACAATTTAAATCCCAAAATTTTAAATAAATTCTTCCATTTTTATAAACATTACGGCCTATTTGGTTCAAAGGGAGAGAATAGCAGGATAGAAACTCATTTTTCATCATCTCCAAACCTCCCAAATTTGGAAGGAACAAGAAAGAGGGGATGGAAGGGATTTGAAATCCCTCCACTCCAATTTTTCATATCAAATAAGAGGAGGAGCTCATTTTTCATCACATCCCCTCCCCTACCCTCCAACCAAACAGACCCTACAGCTAGGCTACTAGAATGAATGTTTCGTAATTCGGATAAAATAGATTAATGTTAGGGTATTTACTCTTTTAAAAACGTAAATTAGCAAAAAATAAAATAAAATAAAAATCAATTGATCAAGTTGGCATAAGGTATTGGTAGAAACTTAAAAACAAATCGAACCTTTCAAATATTTTTTTTAAAAAAAATGTCAATTCAATATTTTGGAAATATTAAAAAAAGTGAATTAGTAAAAATGTCTTTGTAAGCATATCATCATAAATCCTAAAAAAGTCTCAGTTAAAATTTTCAAAAGATAATATGGGAATTTTAAAAAATATGTGTTTTAATGTGGTTGTACTTGTAGTTGATAAAAAAACTAAAAAAGACCACAAATGCCAAGCGAGATAGTGACGGTTTATTTAAATTTCTTTAGATGATGAGGGTATTTTTATTTTAGTTTTATTTTTTTACATAATTAAATTAAAAATAAATTGTTTCCCAACATTTATCAAACAAATTTACGATAAAATATTTCATTCCTTGTCGTTTCGTTCCATTAATGTTATCATTTTAAAGAATCAAAAGGGTTCTAAGTTGGAATATCGTCAATTAAATAATTGTCTATATTTATTTTTCTAACATTTGTAACTTATATATAAATAGTTATATTTTTTTTTATCTCAGTACTTTATCATTTACGGGATTTTATGTTTTATTACAGCTGGATGAAGAGTTTGAGCCGCACAAAATCTAAGAATATTGATACTATAATATGTGTGTGTGTAGTATATTTATATCGATACATATATATATATGGTATTTTGTTTTTTGTTTTCCCTTTTCCAGATGATAGAAGTATTCGAGAATGCTTTTTTAAGGACGACCATAGGTTGAACTAAACCACGTCAAATGAAGAATGGATTAAAAATTAAATTACTATAATGAATTACGTATTAAAGTAACTAAATGATGGCTATCGTTTTACTTTCTTTTTGACGAAAATGTGATATTAAAGGATTAGGACAAAATTAGGTTTAGCATGAGGGACCCTTTAGTCATAGAATCCAACTTTGCGAAGATTCGTGTTAATCACTATATTAATGGTTGTAACATGACTTCCTTTCCTATAATTTTTATTATAAAATATTTTGTTTAGATTATTAACGTTTTTCTAAATATTATTTGCTTTAATATTTCCATAGTAAAGGAAATAACCTCATCTATTATTAACCATCTTCATCTTCATCTAGGATAATTATATGTTTATGAAGATCATTCCAATATGTAATTAAGAGTGACAACACACACACACACACACACACACACACACACACACACACACACACACACACACACACACACACACACACACATGTGTACCACTTTGAACTTATTTATAAGTCTATTTTGATAAAAAAAAATGTTGTTCCTTATTATATGTTCAGTTTAAGAGTAATAAATGCGTTTTTTACTTTTTTATCTTTATTAATTGTAATAAAAAAAAGAATTTACTCATATTGACTTTTGTAACCAATCATAGATAAAGACAAAATTGAAAATTTCATCTATAATTAATGAGTTAACTAATTTTTATTGATATATCAAAGTTAGTTAATTTGAATTTATAAATAGTATTAGAGTGATATATATGAGTGTATATATGTGTGTGTTGAATTTATTTATTGAACAGTTGAAATGAAATAGAAAGGTGTATAAAATATATTGGAAAACATGGGCTAGTTGTATTTTCTCAAAAGGATTAATAGGAATTTTTTATTGTATTTTCAATAATTATGTTTGATCCTTTCTATTTATTTTATTGTGTTATTGAGTGGGAGTTTTGGAGAGGCATGATAAAAACATATACTAACACAATATATTTAAATGTTAAGGTTCATCCAGCATTTTAAATTATTTTTTCATATGCCTTTAGTGCCCTAAATTCTTTTATAATGCATACAACACCCTAAATTATTTTTTCATGTGTGTCTATCATTCTATGATATTTTTTTAGGTGCGTCCAGCATCTTAAATTATTTTTTGGCATATAGTACCCTGAATTAATTTTTTGCATGTGCTCATCACCCTAAATGACCTCAATTGTTAAGAGCAAGATTTTACAATTTTGAAGTTCTTTTTTTGTTATTTTTTCAAATTAAAAGGTTGGAGGATTCAATTCATAATAGGGTTGAATGAAAATAATTTGATTTTGCCTGGTTTAGATTATAATTGAGGGGAGGTGAGGAGGGAAAATTGAACTTTTTGAAAGGTAAGTTTTGTTTGGTTTACTTAGCCATGCAAGATAAGTTTTGTCTTACCAATAAGTTGTTGGTTAAAGTGGTAAGGGACCTCACCCCTATAAGAAAGATAACATAAATTTGAATCTTGGAAAGCATACTTATTGGGAGAGGTAAGAATCCTTGGCCTTCTAAGCCTCAAGGAAAAAACCATTAATCTAATAAAAAAAAATAAATTTTGTTTTACCTTCCAGAAAAATACTTTAAAAAAAATTTTTGCTTTTCAAATGAGCACTTATGTTCTACTTCCCTATTATATATATATATAATTGTAACTTTTTGGGAAATATAAAATCAATCAAACAACACACACATACATATATATATATATAGAGTATATATTAACTTCAAGTCAACTTCTCACGAAGTTTCGTAATTGAACCCCTTATTAATTCAAATTTTATGAACGGAGTAAATTATATCAATGATGAGAACTACTCCTATTTATTAAATCTGATAATAGTTAAATTGTGATTTGTTAGCAAGATGATAGATTTGTTTAGATTACTTATTTGACCCATATTTGTTGACCCAACGAAACAAATATTTTGGAAGTTTTTCATTGCAAATGAAAACTACCTCGAACGGAAACTCTTCTTTAATATATATATATATATAATTATAAATCTGGGAGATAGAGATTATTATAATTTTTACATTTAGAACCAATAGAAACTTCTTAATTAACTCATACATTTTGGGTCAAAAAGAATAGTACATTGTTGCTTAAATAACCATAATTGAGAATGAGTTTCGGTACTAGACAGACGATAAGAACCAACAATTCATTACTATACTGCCCACTATCCAATTCTAATTTGAACAGTTCAAATTTTTTTTTTTTTTTTACTTTTACTTTTTAAAAGATTACTTTAATTAACGATTATCTCTTAACCGTCATTTTTTTTTTGAAAAAAAAAATTAGATATTTTTATTTCAAAATCATTAATTGAAAATATTAAATTTAAACAATTGAAATGATGCATATCTCACTACAGTTATGAGCACCGAAACTGGCAGGTCTACAATAGTAAGTTTGTAATGCTTGTTAAAGCATACTATTGTTCGAGACATCATCTTAATTTCAATTCTTAACATCCAATACTTGAACTTTCATCTTCACCCACTTACATGTAAATAACTCTTCACATTTTTTTCTTACATTCTTACATTGTATTTAGCTTCCCCTACTATATAAAACTTTTTTGTTTTGGTTTTCACACCATGTTTTATTTCTTTCAAGTTTAAACTCTTTCTGAATTACATCTTACAACTATGGCATTTGGAAATATTATGGAATATGACCCCAATGACTAGTACGTACTCGTATTTATTTAAGTTTAAGTAGAAATCTTGATTAATTCTCATTTGACTTGAGCTTTAGAACTTCGGTAATAAGGTTGCTCCACATCATGAGTGTAACCCCCTGCCGTAATTAATATCCGGATTACGCGATTAACGTGAAATAGAGACCAATAAGACAAAACAACCTTTATAATCCCATCAACTAGACGGGGTTTTCACAAATACATTTCGAAATCATTCTAACACACGGTCTCATATTTACACTCCGGATATAATTACTATGCGAAGATAAATTATATTTAGACAATTATCAGAGTACGCAACATAAATTCCCGGAAATCCCGGAATCATATCTTCGCTCAATAATCATAGGGCACATTAGCCCATACAACTCAACCAATAGGGATTACACAACCTACTCAAATACATACTCAAATATTGATCCAATTATACAATTCATATTCCCAATTACGCATTGATAACCAACTACTAAGCTCTCACCCAGAAACGAGTCCTCTTTGTCCTTGGATGCTTGCTTCATCCTCAATCTTCCTTCCCTGTCTAAAATATTGGTAGGGGAGGGTGAGATTCTGGAGAATTTCAGTAGGAAACAGATACCAATATGCATATAAGATAAGTATATAATGCATGACATGCTTGCATCACAATAACTCATGTTCACATAATGATGTATCCGCATGCTCAATGTTTCAACAACATACTCATGGCCATAGCATAACTAGAAACAGAGCTACAATCATTCATACATGTTTCACATAATCATGCAAAGCAATAACATGCATCAATACACAAATACAATTATCAATACATGCAGGAGAGGTAAGTTCCCTACACTCTTTCCACGTAAGCTCCAGCTCCGGCTGCTCACGATCAGGGTAATCATCAAGTCCTATGACCAAAATCAAGGACATAGGATTAATCCCTTTTCCAATTCCTTAACCTTTAGACACTCAAGTTGGTTATCATTACTGCCCTTTAAGTGCCCTCAAACACCTCAATCCATAGCTCTAAAGGGTTGGAAGACTATCCCCAAAGATCCCCTTTTGAACACTTAAACTTGATATTTTTCACTGCCTCACTCGAGCACAGATGCTCTCACTCGAGCACAAGTACGGACATCACTCGAGCACAAATGCTCTCACTCGAGCATTGGTACGGACAGTACTCGAGCACAAGAGAGTGAAGACAGAAAGCACATGCCCGAGAGCACAACTCTCACCTGAGGTACAAGCTCACTCGAGCACACCAACCTCACTCGAGCACAAGGCCAAATGCCTTACTCGAGCACCCGCAAGCACAACGCCACGAGTGACAACCTGAGAGCGCCACTCTCACCTGAGGCACAGTCTCACTCGAGCACAGCCATATGTGCTCGAGCACATACCCCATACCCGCGAGTGAGAAAGCACACTCGTGCCTCTTTCCCGCGAGTATCCACCCGAGAGCAATCCTCAACTCTGGGCTCACACCTTCACTCGAGCAGAACCCAGCTCACTCGAGCATGTTCTTCGCTCACTCGAGCACAAAGCGATGTGCTCGAGCATCACTCATAAAAATCCCAGGTGCAACTCGAAGCACAAAGGGAAAACTCACATATCACTCGAGCAGGATCTCCCTCACTCGAGCAATGTTCCTCCTTCACTCGAGCACACCCATGTCTGCTCGAGTGAATCTATCAGATTCCAGAAAACGCAGCAGAACATACCACATCTTCTACCATTTGCCCAATTGATCCAAATGGACCCAAAACTTCTACCAAAGCTACTCCCACATAAAATCACTCATTGAATTCAATGGAATCAATAGAATTACCAAAATCCCATTCCATTTACATGCTTTGGTCTAGGGCATCACAATCATCATTTTTTCCAAAATCACTAACTTCAATCATTTCAATCCCCAATCAATCTATCTATTCCAAACTCACTCTAAGATACCATTTCCATAACCATAACATGCCAAACTACCCATTGACCCATATTTTCGAAATTAGGGCAATAATTCCAGAAATTCCAAACTTAATCATTTGGCATGAAACATAGATAGAAAGATTGGGTTCACATACCTTAACAACTTTCTCAAGAACACTTCTTGATTCTCCAAACTTCATATTTTCGTGATCCTCAAATCACCACCAATGGAGAAACTACAACCACCAAAATAAAGCTCTCAACTCAAGGATTAACATTAGAGAAGAGAGTTTGAGCTAAAGAGGCCATTTGCTTACCTCAAAAATCAGTTTTTCCTTTCTCCCTCCCAAGCTCCATGGCCACCGAAACAGGAGAGAGAAAACGAGAGAGAGAGAAGATAGGAGATGGAGATGATGATGATGTGTCTCACATCACTTATGCCTCATCCAAGGGTCCACACCTTGCCACTTGTCACCATCTCACTTCCACTCTCATGGGCTCACATGCACACACATACACATGATTATGCCCCTTACTCAACTTCACAAATCAATCCTAGCCATTGATCTTGAAGCTACCAATGAGTTTCCTCTTTGGCAACCAATCAAATGGTCGGCAACTTTACCGTTTTACCCCTGATTATGGCCATTCCTCTTAAATCACCATCAACACATTTCATATCTCTTAATTCACAATTTGGACTCTTGCTAAACCAGGGCTTAGCAGTCCACTAATCTCAAGCTTAATCCCTAAGCTCAAATATTAAAATTCGGGATATTACAATGAGTAACTTGAAATACAAAAAAAAAAAAAAAAAAAAACAACAACAACAACAAGAAGACACAAAAAAAATTAGAGGGAGGATGAATGACAACAAAATGAAAAGAAAATGGGAAATTTATTCTCAAAGTCCAACATCAGAAGTTATTTAATTTTTTAGATCCCAAGTTTACAACTTATATCCCGCAAATTTACTAGTTAAACTATATGAGTGTTCGCAATTAAAATAGCTCAAATTTACAAGTCAAATGATACTTACCGTTATTACATACAAGTATATAACCTTTACACCTTTACAATTAATAAACCTTCTAGACTTTTAAATCTATGCAAATAATTAACTTAAAACTAATCAATTTTATATCCCATTAAAATTTATTTTTATATGCATATAATCCCTTCAAACTTTGAGTTATATACACAAACACCCTTAAATTTTAAGCCATGCCATTTGCAAATAAATAGTGAACAAAATAAATAGTACCCGGATTATGTATTTAAATGTAAAAATTGAAGAAGGTTTATTGTAAATTTTTAGATGTTAGGGATGTAATTTACATACATAAAAATATTCAGGGTGATTTATATTCAACCAAAAACTTTAAAACTAGAACTATAAATTTTTCTTAATAAAAGGAGTCTTTACTATTAGGGGTCTTTAGAAGTGAAGAAAAAACTTCGGAATTTGAATATTTTTTTAAAAAAATAATAGTAAATGGACGGTGTCAATGTTAGATTATTTTACTTCTTTTTTGTCACGTTTAAAACATCAAATGTGCCTTTGGGGAAAAAAAGAACCCCTGCTTATGTAGAAAGAGACGGCACAACTAGAGTCCAAAAACTGTTCAATTAGCCGTACCTACCAATTTCGATCAAAATCAGCTGCTACTTCCAAATGGGATTATACCGGTTAGCTTATGTAATACACGAAACTCATATATACTAATTTGATATTACCCCCGGTATTAAATATAGGACATAATTTATAATGTAATTTACATTATAAATTATGTCTTATATTTAGGATCGGAGAGAGTATATAAAATATATTAAAAAAAATTATTTAACAACTACTCCCTCTGATCCTTATTATAATGCACCAGCTAACAAATGTTTTTTTTTCCTTATTATAAGACAATTGAAAGTTTCCAATGAGCATTTAATTTATTTTTCCATGTATGCCCCATATTTAATAAGGGTAGTGGGAGAGAGTAATAATTAATAGATATTTGAGTTTAGTATAGTTGGTAAAGGTAATATTGGAAACTACTTGAATTTTATGATAACTTTAATGCTTTTAACTACCTTTATTGATTGTAAGAATTAGTAGTTGGTGTCTTATAATAAGGACCAGAGGGAGTACAAGCAAGATTTTGAAACTTGGACTGGTTACTGAACCGGTTGGAGTACTGGATCAAGGGTCAATGAGTCAGGTTGGAGTTAAACCGAGGCTAAATCGGAGCTAAACCTGTGAGGAAGGGAAGATTTTAGGATTATTTATATAAAATTCTGAATAAAATATTAATAAAATTAAAAAAAAACCGATCAAATTGTCAGAAAATAGGTCAAACCACATGAAAACAATCCAAATCAGGGTCAGTTACCAAACCGAACCAGTCATATCGCTGGTGCGACGATTTTAGGGTCGGACCAGCCGGTAGAACCCTACCTACAAATCGCATTTCTAAATAATCAAAGTTTTAAATCATTTAATGAATATCATAACTATAAATATTATATTTTGTTTTATAAATTAGAAAAATTCATTTAGAAAAATATTATTTAATTTTCATCAATACAACCAACTATTATAACTTCTTAATTTTAACTTTCATATCAAATAATAATAAAAACAACAACAACAACAACAACAACAACAACAACAACAACAACAACAAAATCTTATCCTATTAGGTGGGTTGGAACTTTCATATTTAATATTGATCAAATTTGGAAATTACTTAACTATGTTTTATTAATTTATTAGCAATGTAAATTTTCTTAATATTGAAATATTGATGCATATTATTGTCATTACGATTTATATTTTATATTATCATCACGGCTGATTGAGAACATTTTTATTATATATATATATATATATATATATATATATATATGTATGTCATAAATGTATGTGGCAATCTTTTCAATTTCTTTTTGTTTATATCTTTTTTCTTTTCCTTTCATAAAGATATGGGCGCCTGATAAGTAATGACTCAAAAATTAGCTAAATACTATCATAGGTTTTTGGACAATTTTGCCATCTTTGATCATCCGCCTCTTCTTTCCCACGAGAGGAGGAGAATGATGAAGGATATAATATCCTAAATTTTAAGATTTGAGGCTAGAAAATAAGTCTAAATTAAGTGGACTACTAAGCCTCAGTTTGATAGATGTCCCAAATCTATTCTCTAATGTCTCTTATATATTTGGGGCATTAAAGAAAATAAAATGGTGAATTTTGAAGAAAATGATTATGCTTTCAGTGAAATCAGTGAGGAAGTAAGCTTGTCATATGATTTTTTATGACCAAATGATGAGTAAAAATTATGAAATTTTACAAGGTGAAAGTAGACATTCTGAGCTTTAATTTGATAGGTCATATGAATTATTTGAAGCTACATGCAAAAAGATATGAATTTTTGAAATTAGCCTAGAAAAACTGGAAAGTTTCTTGAACAGCAAACAAAGATTAAAATTCTAGGAATTTTGTGCTTCCAAATGACAAAATTCTATATTTTTTCTTGAAACTAGACCCAATAAGGGTTCCATAGCCTTTGGAATCACTTCAATTCGATTTTTCTAGAATTAGTTATGATTTTTCAAAGTTTGGACAGAAATCAGCCAAAATTTTGTAAAAATCTGAAAATTGGGAAATTGATAAAATATAATAATATAAGCTTCATCCTCTTCCTCCAGCCAGCAAACCACGTCAAACAGATATGAATATAGAGAGAGAACGTATGGAATTATAGAGAGAGAAAGGGAGGAAAAACTTGCAAATATAAGTGTTTTCTTCGGTAAATCAGTTCCTAATGCATATAACTCTGATCCTAAGCTGCTCATCTATGTTCTTTAAGGTTTGGAAGCTCATCTTTTGGTGTGAGAACAACTACGGTTCAGCCATATCAACGGAGAGCCAGTGGGAGCTTGAGGTAACTTCCAAACCATTGTATATTGCTTATTCTGGCTACTGTGAGCAATTTAATCGGTGAACTTTCACCGGATTGCCGTTGGTTTTAAATTTTAGAAATGGGTTTCCTTAAGGGTTATGCTGCCCAAATTGGTACAAAATGGTAGTTGTAACCTAATGGAATAGTCAATAAAGTGGTTAGGAGTAGAAAGAAACGTGTTTACGGAGCCGAAATCGAAAAATCTCGATTTTCCCCGAAAAACCCATATAATTTGGTCAGGGCTGTAAATGGGTCTTAGAGTTGGATTTTCAATTATTTGATGGTTCCACTGAGTTCAGGAAGAAAAATTAGGTGGGGTTATAGTTGGTCACTTTTTCGGAAAAGGCCGAAAAAGCATAATTACGAAAACGTCCCTGAAACCCTTAAAGTGGGGTTGCCAAGGGTAATTTTGTAATTTGACATTGAATTTGATAATTTCAAGTCTGGAAATGGATTCCTTGGGTGGAAATATGTCAGGATAGCTCATGTTAAAATTTCGGGAAAAGTACAATTGGACCGGGTACAACGAGGCCGGGGCGGAGTCCCTAGGGCATTTTGGTAAAATTTCACAATAAACTCATATAACCCCCAAAAACACTATAGAAGTGTCTAAATGGTACATTTGGAATTGTAGGACGGAGTTGAGAGCCTGAGTTGCTGGCACGCAAATCGAGGAGAAAAGGCTGGAGGTAGGGGACTTGCCTTATTTATATGTATTTGATATCTTTGCTTGTGTAATGATATATGTGATTGCTTTACTTGATTGTGTAGAGCATATTTGAATAAATGAAGCTCTGTTTTTATTTTCACTATGGTCATAGTTTTGTTACATGAAACATTGAGCATGCAGAAATGTCATTATAGGGCATGCATATAGATAAAGCTAACATGTCATACACAACATCTATCATGCATGCATTATGGTATTTGTTTCCTACTGAGATTCTCTCGAATCTCACCCTCCCATATCAACGATTTAGACAGGAAGAGATAGAAGATATGCTTAGAATAAGGAAGAGAACAGTGTGAGGGGATCACAGTGGTAGAATGAAGACAAGAAGATGTCTCTGTTTCACTGTGATGGGTTTAGATGCTCTAGAGTCTTATGCGGCTACAAGGTTTGTAGATATTCTGTGTGAACCTCTATGGGGAATTTTTGTGATCATGCACATATTATCAGTATATTTATGCTATTCATGTGTTGTCCACCGAACCGCATATCGTTTTCTGTGAATACTCTGATAAAGGTGAAAATGAGATAAGGGCGTGACAAAGGATAGTAGGGAGGTTAGTTTTTAGGTATTTTGGTTTTTTTGTAGTTTCTTGTTGTTACTATGTACTCTTATTTTAAGTAATGAATTCCAATTTTCATTCAAAAAAGAAATTAGATTGACTAATACATGTTTGCAATGATAATTAGAGAATTTAAAAGCAACCTTTTAATGGTAATTTATGATGCATGAGTTAAATATGTGTTAGATTGGCTAGATCTCTGAAGAGTACAAGAATAAGAGATGAAGAAGAAAGTAGTTATTATGTCTTCAAGGCGTGAACAATGCTTTTATGTAGGCTTAATTCACCCCCACCTATACTTATCTTATAAGGTGCAATTTGGATTGATGGGCGAATCTTCTGCAAGATATAATGAAGACCCTTAAGTATGGAATGCACTCCTAACACTCAAGCGAAGATAACAATAACTTTTACAAAGTGATAATTTGAATTTATCTTTATGTGCACTTAAGGACAAAGGTAATAAGTTTGATCTCTTGTTGTTGTGTGATTTTTGATTTTGTATTGTGTTGTCTGTCACAAATGAAGTGATGGTATATGGTATTTATAGACCATGAAGTAATAATACCTTGAAGTGGTGCCTTTTGAAGTGATACTTCCTTAATTAAAAGTTATAACTATATGTTTTATCCATGAACCCTTATGAACCAATATAACTTAAATAATTAATGGTTATTTAAAATAACTCTTTCATGAAGAATTACAACTTTATAGTATGTAGGGTTTTCTTAAAAATCAACATAACATTTCACCAAGAACCTTTAGTCATAACCTTTTATATGTGTCTCTAGGAATCAAATAGACATAACCTTGGTGACATTTAGTATTATAACTACCTACACAACCCTTCACATAAATTCCTTAATTTATAAAAACATAACTTTGCAACAAGCACATCTCTTCATTTTAAAATATTCCAACAATCTCCCATCATTTTAAAATGATTACAAACTCTTATCTCTTCGAAAATCTCATATTGTCAGTAAGAATATCTCAATGATTTCAACCTTTACCCAAGTAAGATATGGCTTCACCCATTCAAAATAATATGGTAGACTGAGCTTTGAACCAATTATCCCATATGAACATATATGCATAAATTAAGCATGAGATCTCAAGCTATTGTATTCCACTTTAAATTACATGTTTACTCGTGACTTTGTATTTGTATCCTTTTCATGATAGCTTTCTAAAGTCAAGCCCTTAGACTATGAGAAGTGGCCTCACTTCACTCTCATATAGATAGACTTTGTTAAGAACATTACTATGATAAATGCTCCAGTAAATATATGCTTGTAAGTCCATTAAGAGCCCAATTAGGCTCAACCTGTCCCATTTTAGTTTCATGGTTACCAAATACTTTTTCAACTTGGGATGTATTGAAAAGTGAAGTGCTTTGATGGTGTACTTTCACTATTAGACTCAATACTTGATATGATGGTCAAGTTTGAATTCAATTTTCACTTTTGGTAATCAAAGTTTATAAGGCTTCAACCCCATAACTTCTAATGCTTTTAATACCAAATCACTTGTCAAACCTTTTGTCAAAGGATCTGCAAGATTTAATTTAGCTCTTATATAACTCATGAAATTACTCCATTCAAAATCAAATATTTCATATAGCTCTGTGTTAGGCCAATATGTTTCGACTTTCCATTATAAACTTGGCTATAAGCCCTTGGAAGAATAGATTGACTATAACAATAAATGGATTTTAATGTCAATTTCATAATAGAGTCAAATAAGGCCACTCTCTATTATTAAAACTACCATAACCAAGTATTTAAATAGAATTTATAAATCCTTGGCAAAAAAATAAATAAATAGAATTTATAATTATATCCTTCCCTCTTTTCTCTAAGGTCTTATGAAACTGTCATTCCTCCACTACATATACCTTCTTATTAGCATCGGTGCCTTTTGTATCATGAATATTATGCCATACCCCTCTTCTAAAAGAAGATAATCCCTCAATTACTCAAGAGAAATTTACTTTTTATGTTTAATTAAGACTCTTTTTCAAGTCTTTCTAGTTTCCATGATGGAAGAAGTTTATTTATAATTGATGAGAAAATAATTAATCCATCCACATACATGTTAAGTTGTTTGAAAGTATTCAAACCATGTTCAATCCATGCATTTATTCTATAACTCATATTTCATCAATCATTCTAATTAAAATTAGAAAACAATGTGGTAATTATCAAATTATCTAATTGACCATTGAATTTCTCATGACAATTATCAATTTATTAAATTCAAAATCTATAATGCTTCTTATCACTTCTAATCATGGTTATAATTGCATGATTACATAAGCCAATAAACCATATAATTTTAGCTAAATAATTACACCATACCATATCATGAATGAACCTCATGAATCTATAAGTTTATTTAATAAAGTAATTAAGGCAAATAGATACTTATCTCTCTCTTTTGCCATTGACCAAATGAATTTAAGGTTACTCCTTTGCAACGTTTCTGGATTTAACCATCCATTTCTTCTAGCAAGCAAAGCCAGTGCCATCTTAGGATTCATGTTCTCAACATATTCATCCAATGAGCTTATCATTTCATCTTTACTCAAATGCTTCCTCATAATCCCAACTATGCGACTCTCTTGAAGAATTGCCTATAAGACATGTAGGGGAAAGTCATTTGAGTCAACAACACCTTTGACAAAACTTAAGTAACAAGGGAACAATTCTCCATCAAAGTCTTCTAAAATCTTTCTTCAAATCGTTCCAACTTCACAAAGTTTTTCATCAACTCCTTCAAAGATGCCATTTCTATTCATGGAATTAAACCTAAAGATTGTTGGATAGGCTAGATCTTTGAGAATTAAAAGAATAAGAGATGAAAAGGAAAGTTGCACACAATATCTTTAAGGCGTGTGTAACACTTTCCTCTATATTTAATTTACCCTCACCTATGGATATCTTATAGGGTGTAATTTGGATTGACAGGAAAATTTACTACAGGATATAATGAAGACCCTAGAGTGTGGATTGCACTCCCAACACTCAAGCCAAGACAACAAATGACTTTTGTAAAGTAATAATATGAATTTATCTTTGTGTATACTCAAGGACAATAGACAATGAGTTTGATCTCTTCTTATTGTGTGATTTCTGTAATACCCGTAATTATTTCAGAGTGTTTGCGTGCAATTCGGTGGGCACATAGAAATAGTATAGAAATACTGATAAAAATGGTTGATTACATTACAAGAATTCCTATAGGGTTTGTACATAATACTTACAAATTCCAAAAATTCTAATAAAATCTATAGATAACCAACGTCCCTGCTTGAACTAGACCGGAACCTTCAGTTGCCGATATTTACGCCTTTGCCCTTAACTGCTACCTGCTGTTGAACACTTTATACATTTATGGAAAGAGTGAGATTCGAAAGAATATCAGTAGCAACATACAATCAATTATATAAAATGTGATAAATAAATATGCTATGCACCACATAGTGTAAATGAAAATTCAATTGTATATGGTGTGTACACACAATTCAGGGCCAAACCTCTACTTGTCCGTGCACCTCAGCTGGGTCCCAGACCACAACTAGGTACTATGCCCTAGGCACTATTCATATCACTGTGCCCCAAGTATCGTGTTCACCTACAGAATATGGAGTACACAAAGCATACGAATAATCACATAGTTTATACCTGGAATGCCCTTTCCTTGCTTATCTGTCTGTCCAATATCTTGTGTCCGGCTCGAGCTACTGACATATCCTAAAATTTCAAATTTATAATTAATGAGTTATTACTCATTCTAAACTCATTGTGTTGGTTATCTTGACTCAAAAATGGAATATTACCAAAATACCCTTGTGAACCCAGTCTAAGCCCTTTTATACTCGGTCAAACTATACTTTACAAAAAATTATATCCCAAGCTAATCCCACACGATTTTGCGTGTAGAATCCATTTTTGACCTCGAATTAGTCAAATTCATGCCCAAATTATAAAAATACCCTTGACAACCATGAACTTAGGGTTTAGGAGTGAACTTTTCATTTCACACCCTAAAGCCTTTATACTTCATATTATACATGTTCCCTACACAATTTTTCATTTTAAACACAATGGAATCATTAAATCCATGAAATTTTAGCTCTAACACCCTGTACAGCTACTGGCCAAAACTTATGAAAAAGTAGGGGAAAATGTGATTTCATGTTTTATCCATCAAAACACCTTCCTTTCGCTTGTAATCACATGATTAACTATTTAACCACTTATTAATCATGATTAGTGTTAATTTGGGTAGCATAACCCCTTAGGACAAGGCGTCCCAAATCACAAAATCAAGTCAATACAAAGCCACAAATCAATACAAATCACCAACAACAACCTCAAAACCACAAGTAAGCAAGGTTTCATGGTTTACCTTTGCTTCTCTCTCTTCCTCCTCTAAAACCGTCCCCCCTCCACTTGTTCTTTCCTTTGATTTGTCTCTTGCTTCATGTGTTTTCAAGGGAGACATAAGGATTAGAAGAGATTTACATGAATTTGAGGACAAGAACAAGTGAAATTGCTTGCCAACTTACCTTGATTGGCTTCTTGACCTCTTGTTCCTTCTCTTTGTTTCTTTACTCTTCAAACTTGTGCTCTCTTTTTCCTCTTTCTATTTTGGACGAAAATGAGCTTTGGAGGAAAGATGAAGAGCTCAAATGTAATATCCTAAATTTTGGGATTGGAGGCTTGGGAATAAGCCTAAATTAAGCTGACTGCTAAGCCCTGGTTTATCAAGTCTCCCAAATCTATTCTCTAATGTTCCTTATATCTTTGAGGCATTAAAGAAAATAAACTGGTTAATTTTGAAGAAAGTGATTATGCTTACGGTGAAATCACCTATGAGGCAATGATTTTGTCATGTGATTTTGAATGATAAAATGATGAGAAAAAATTATGAGATTTTATAGGATGAAAGTAGACATCCTAAGCTTTAATTTAATAGGTCATATGAATCAATTAGAGATATATACAAAAATATATGAATTTTTGAAGTTAGCACAGAAAAACTATAAAATTTCTGGAACAATATGCAAATGTTGAAATTCTGGGAATTTTGTGATTCCATTCAGCAAAATTCTATATTTCTCCTTGACACTAGACTCAATAAGAGTTCTATAGGCTTTAGAATCACTCTAATTCGATATTTTTAGAATTAGTTATGATTTTTCAAAGTTAGGGCAGAAAATCTGCCAGAATTTCTGAAAAATCCAAAAATGGGAAAATAAATAAATGAACTTGTAATATATGATAAAAAGCACTTTTGGCTTCATCTTCTTCTATTTTCTGTTGTGCAAGTCAGCCATTAGAGAGAGAAGCTTGTGTTTGTATTAGAGAGAGAAGAGGAAGAAAACTCATGAGGTAGGTCGATTTCTTCGGTGAATTCGTACCTAACGCGTATAATACTACTTCTAAGCTTCTCTTCTATGTTATTTAAGGTGTTTGAGAAGCAAATTTGGTGTTTAAGAGAGCTAGGGTTTCAGCCATATTTGAGAAAAGCCAGAAGGAGCTTGAGGTAACTTCCAAACTTTCGTATATTGACTATTCTAGCTGCTGTGGGCAATTTAATCGGTGAAATTTCGCTGGATTGCCATTGGTTGTAAAAATGGAAAATGGGTTTCCCTAGGGGTTATGCTTCCCAAATTGATACTAAATAGTAGTTCTAACCTAATGGAATAGTCAATAAAGTGGTTAGAAGTAAAAAAAAACGTGTTTATGGAGCCGAAACTGAAAAACCCCAATTTTCCCTAGAAAACCCATATATTTCGGTTTGGGCTATAAATGGGCCTTAGAGTTGGATTTTCAATTATTTGATGATTCCATTGATTTTGGGAGGAAAAATTAGGTGGGGTTACAATTGGACACTTTTTTGGAAAAGGCCGAGAAAGCATAATTACGAAAATGCCCCTAAAACACTGAAATAAGGGCTGCCAAGGGCAATTTCATATTTTGACAGTGAATTTGATAATTCTGAGTCCGGAAATGGATTCCTTGGGTGAAAATATGTCAGGATAGCCTAGGTTAGAATTTCAAAAAAATTACAGCCGGACCGGGACAATGGGGCCAGGTCCCCGGGGGTATTTTAATAATTTTTCAAGATAGACTCATATAACCCCCAGAAACACTATAGAAGTGTCTAAATAGTATATTTGACATTGTAGGATCGAATATGGAGCCCTGAGTTGTTTGCACATAGATCGAGGCACGCGTTTTGAGGCGGAAAAGGGTTAAGGTAGGGGACTTACCTTACTTGCATGTATTTGATATCTTTTCTTGTGTAATGATGTATGTGATTGCTTTACTTGATTGTGTAGAGCATATTTGAATAAATGAAGCTCTGTTTCTGTTTTCGTTGTGACCATAGTCTTGTTGTATGAAACATTGAGCATGCAGAAATGTCATTATGGGGCATACATCTAGATAAAGCTAACATGTCATACACATAGCTTCAATCATGCATGCATTATGGTATCTGTTTCCTACTGAGATTCTTTCGAATCTCACCCTCCCCTACCAACAATTTAGACAAGAGATGACAAAAGATATGAAAACAACAATGCAGAGTACCGTACGAGGGGATTACAGTAGTGGAACGAAGACGGGAAGAAGTCTCTGTTTCACTGGGATGGATTTAGATACCCTAGTAGCCTTGTGCACCTATATTATTTGAATTTATCAGGTACGAACCCCTATGGGGAATATATGTAATCATGCACATATTATCAGTATAGTTATGCTATTTTTGTGTTGCCTACTGAATCGCATATCGTTTTCCGCAAATACTCTGAAAAATGTTGAAATTAAGATAAGGGCGTGACATCAAAAATATCATCATCCACCTCCATATTAAATATAATATTTTATTGTCAATTAGTCATGTGATATTTGACTAATTACTTAATCTTTTTGAGCTTGACTCTAATGGCTTTCAAGAGACACCGTTTATGTTCTAATATTCAATTTTTCTTTCCTTCTCATGTCATACGAAAATTCATCACAAAAGGGAAGGGAGAATGTTGTCCAATTCTCTCTTCTTGCTTCCTTTTTGTCTAGCCACAATTTTTAACTTCAACCTCCTTTTTACTTGGCTAGAAATGTTTCTTCTTTGCTTTATTTTGGGCCAAGCATTTTGTTTTCCTCTTGCCTTCTCTTGTTAGACGTTCACACCATAAGCAAAGGGAAAAATTATTGGCTTGATTTTTATTTAGCCAAATGACTATTTTAACCTTACATTTTTTAATTAAATTGGGTCTTCTTCCTTTTTTTTCTATGTGGCCGAAAATCACATATTGTTGGGCCCAAAAATTGTGCTCTTCCAATCTCTTTGTTTGGGCTTTAATAATGGATTTTTATGAAGACAAAATTGAATTCTTATATTTTATTGTGACCCATAATTCGTATGGCCACTAATTGCACTATTTGGCTAATTCAAGTATGCCAATATTCACCATTTTATTCCCTTTAATACCAAAAATGTGTAAAGAAATTTTGGTGACTGAAATTTGGGATGTTACAATTTCTGATATTGTGCTGTGTTGTCTGTCACAAATGAAGTGATGGTGTAGGGAATTTATAGACCATGGAGTGATATCTTGAAGTGGTGTCTCTTGAAGCAACATCTCCTCAATTAAAAGTCATAGCTATATGTTCGATTCATGAACCCTTATGAACCAACATAACTTAAATAATCAATTGTTATTTAAAATAACTCTTTCATGAAGAGTTACACCTTTATAGTATGTAGAATTTTTTTTTAAAAAAAACTAACACAATCTTTCACCAAGAACCTTTATTCATAGCCTTTCGTATGTGTCTCTAAGAATCAAATAGACATAACCTTGGTAATTTTTAGTATTATAACTCCCTACACAACCCTTCATATAAATTCTTTAATTTATAAGGACATAACTTTTTAACAAATACATCTCTTTATTTTAAAATATTCCAACAATATGTGTGATACATTTTATCTTGGCTTATGTAAACATATGATAAGCTGCAACAGTCACGTTGTAAAAATTAAAAAAAAGGAAATGAATAGTAATACTTCCTCTCAGTCAATATGATTTATTATAATCAGAGTGCATGTGAGTGATATATTTTGAAACAATCAATGCCTATATTTTCAATCAAGGTATCTCTGAATAACTAACCAATAATGACTAATCTCTTTCAATAGGTAAACATCACAAAAATGGGTTTGGGAGAATCCCTCTAAAATACCTTTAAAATAAAGAAATCCTAATCAGTGCTCTGAAATCGAAAATTCTGGATCAATACCCTGTCAGTACGGATGAACAGGGCGGGACAACGCCAAAAGACAATTTTGCCCTTTAGCCCTCATTATCGCCACTTCAGAAACAACAACACGCGGTTCTTAATTAATAACTTTGGATTCTTGATTAACAACTCTCATTTTTTGTTTCACAACTTCCTAATTTAAGTTTCAAGGCCAATAATACTATCTCTTTTTTTTATTAACAACAAGCACTCTTAATTAACAACTCCGTATTCTTGATTAACAACTTCAATTTCATCTTTTTACTTTCACAATAACAACACCGGTCTTTTTATTAACAAAACCATATTCTACATTAACAACTCCAATTTCTTGTTTCACACCTTCATAATTTAAGCTTCAGGGCTAATAACAACACCTTTTTTTTTTATTAACAACACCATATTTTACATTAACAATATTATATTTTTGAGATGTGAATATGTGGAAGAATAAAGCGGAGTTGTTAATCAAGAATTCGGAGTTGTTAATAACAAGACCGGTGTTGTTATTGTGAAAGTAAAAAGATGAAACTGGAGTTGTTAATCAAGAATACAGAGTTGTTAATCGAGAATTCGGAGTTGTTAATTAAGAACCGCGTGCTGTTATTTCTGAACTGGCGAGAATGAGGGTTGAAGGGTAAAATTGTCTTTTGGCGCCGCTGCACTGTTCATCCGTACTGACAGGGTACTGATCCAGAATTTTTGATTTCAAAGCACTGATTAGAAATTTCCCTATTTCAAAGGTATTTTAGAGAGATTCTCCCAATAGATTTTGCTTTGCCAACAATAATGTTTTCATCCACATATGCCAAAATCAAACTATTTGTAATGTTCTTAATTAAAGGCTTGTTTGGTAAAAATTTTTTTGAGTTGAATTAAAAAGGACAATAAAGAAATGTGATTAAAAGTTTTTAATTATTTTTTTATACTCTTTTATGTTACATCTTCTTTTTATTAAAAAATTTTAACCTTATTTTTTTAATTCAACTCATACAATTTTTATTTTCCCTCTCTTCCCCTTCCCTCTTCTCATACCAAACAGCCCCCAAAAGACTCACCTATTTGCTAACGAAGCATTGTAATGTTGTTGATGACCTAACTGAACTTTATTTAGAAAGAACAAATTAATGTAATAAAAATTTTTTTTTGACCTGGAATTAATGTAATAAATTGAATCAAGACTTTTTTTTATTTAGGACAACAACAATACAATTTTATTTTATTAAGTAGGGTGGACTATTCAGATCACATCATGCACTTGTACATACATGTCGGCCTCACACATGACTCGGGTAAAAAGCCAATGATTCCGGACACAGTACACAGAAACCTTCTCACGTGTTTAATCATAGGTGCCAGCCTAGAAATAATTTGTGGAGAAAATTCAAAATCAAAAGGCCTCTAGTACGAAGTCGAAGAACGAGGCAAGTACAGTTTTCCCTGCCCGGAAATTTTATTAAAAATAAAAAACTGAAGCAGATCTAGACTATTCATATTAGTTGTTTGATCAGATTTATTTCTATATTTTCACATTATGTGAGAAGATCCATACTACAAAATTTCTCTAGTTGAATGAGAGGGAAAACTATATATATATATATATATATATATATATATATATATATATTCTACTATTATTAAAAAATGGATTACGATCAATATTTTGGATCAATTTCCAAATGATGAAAAAACAATAATAATCTTCTTCAGCTTTGAAAGAAAAATAAATTGAATTATATACAATCAAGTAATTTTGTTTTCAAAGGGAATTGTCTTTCACACACATTTTCTTCTATTTTTTGTATTGCTTTTTCAATTCTATTATATACAATTAATTTTTAATATTCATATATATTCACTGATAGTTATAGATCCATCAAATAAAAAAAAGGTGAAAATTATTATAAGGTCTTAAAGAAGGAATGTAATCACAAAAAAATTCTAATAACAAGCGAGAAGTATGAACTTATTATTTCTTTCACTAAGATTTATTGCATAAATATTACTCAGTTATCGTAGGACTTTTTGGTGGAAAAAATTATTTTGTTAGTCCTTATACATGATTTTTAAATTGGTCCCTAAAGGCCTTTTAATTGGGTCCTTATAATTTCCTTAATTACAAGCACTAGTCCTTATATGCTTATATTATATCCCTTCTAAGATCGTTCTATTTCGTTTGGTATTTCGTAGGCATAAATGATAAGTGGAAACTGTTTCTCTATATCCCTTCTAAGATCGTTCTATTTCGTTTGGTATTTCGTAGGCATAAATGATAAGTGGAAACAGTAGAGAACTCGATTTTTTCTGCTATTGAAACTAAAAAAACTAATAAAAGAGACTCTCAAATGACTACGTGAATGCTGATTAATCAACATATAAGTTTCCATGCATAAAATACAAAATAAGAAGTTTTTTTTTTTTTAAAAAAAATGATGATAAAAACTCATTTATCATCAGCATAAAAATAAAAAAAATATTATGCTAATAATATCATCACCTTGCATCATGTAATCTAGTTGATTTTGATTTTATTTAGATCTACATGGCAGATTAATCCAAGTATTTGTTGAGTGAACTACTAATATCATTTCTTTTATAAATTAACCAGCTATGAGTATAGGGGCCAATACCTCTATAATTGAGATAATTAGAAGGACCAAATAAAAAGGGAAAAAATTATAATGACTTAATTAAAAATAAAGTAAAATTACATCAACTTATTCTCGGAATCACCTGCAAAACAATAGAAATATCCTCCAAATGATAATGAAAATGTGGTTCAAGTCATGCCTGAGAACACTGACCTTAAAGGTTATTCCGCCACACAAGGTTGGAATAAAGAGAAGGTGGCACCCCCCATGATTAAATGAACCCTTCCTGATATAAGACAGGGTGACAAAACAACATAAATGAAATAGCAATCTCAACAGTGAGTAAATGAGAGAAGAGGAGAGAAATAGCTTGAAATCTCAAGTTTTTTTTTGGGTGTATTTGAACTTCATTCTCAATCACCTATTTATAAGCCATGGATTGTAATTGGATAGAAATGTAATCAATGTTTGGATAAGATTCCCAACTCGTGATAAGATTGCCAACTCATTGTAGATAAGATTGCCAACTAAGAACTGCATCATCAATGACTTAAGAATTGCATGATCAATGACATCTTCAATGACTTAGGAAAGAAGAAACATGTTGACAAGATTTTCTTTACTTGGAGGATAAGAAAAGAAGTGTTAAGATTATCTTCTTTGGCTTAGACAAAAAGAAATGTATTAGTTTCATTTGACACACTTACATAATAATTACAACAGTTACACTTGTATTTTTTTTTTCTCAACTTCAAATTTACATGTGGTGGGTGGATATGGTTCAAGCTCAATTGTATTGAGGTGAGAATATAATAATAGGAAAGTTTGGGTGGATGTGATATTCCCTAGTTGTTTTAATTTGTATTATTAAACCATTCAATATGTATGTTGATGATAGGGTGCATGGATTGATGAAGAGTCATGTGAAAGTCTATACATATGTCATGGCACAAGGGTTCAAGGTTATATTGTGTGTGTGTGTGTGAACATCTGTTTCCATTTCGATATTCACAGAGTAATAGAGACCAAGTTCCACAGGCATATAGAAAAGTACATATATACTAATAAAAGTATTTGTTTACAGTTGAAAGTCAAGATATAAAAGTCGACAATATTTACAACATAAGCTATCTATAACCACGAACTTTAACTTCGCCTTGAGACATATGCCAGTCACTTTCCTTTATCTATGTCCTCGCCTTTTGATCCACTAGCACCCGTTGAGATGTTTGGTTTAGAAAAGGGGTGAGATTCCAAGGAATCCCAGTAGAAACATGCTATCATTCATAAAAAATGCAAAAAGTAAATATGATATGTGCTAAGGTATGCACCAATTAATGAACAATATAACACATCATCATCATATCATCATCACATCATCGTCATGTCTACATAAGTTGGGTCCAGCCCCACTAATCGTACACCGGTTGGATTCTTATCCAACTCCCAGTACAGGTGCACCTCTGGCACTAACTGCCTATTTTAGGCAAACCATGTTGATTAATATAGCACATTTACAAACAATGGTGACCACACAGTCATATGAACTATAACATGATGTATGAAAGATAATGTTCCTATCTCGAAGTTCTATCGATCCCTTTTTGTGTGCCTCGAGAAATGTATCGACCCTCGGCTCTCGATACGATCCTAAAATATTAAATGTACAAGAAATAGGTCATAACATATCCAAGTATCATTTTAGACACTTTCATAGTGTTTCTTGTGGTTATATTTATTAGAATCGACAATCACCCAAGAAAGGGATGAATTGGGTGTATGATAAAAACTTGAGAACTTTTGGAAATCTTTTCGCATCTTAACGAAAGTGGAAAGTATGAAGGTAATAAATTATAAATCAATAGTTAGATTAAATAATATATGCTGGAAATATAAGAGCTTAGGGAAGATAATATGCAAACTATGATTTATCCTGGTTCGATCCAATCTGTGATGGCCTACATCCAGTCCCCAGGCTTCTCCTGAGATTTTCAAATCCATTATCTTCTTGTTTAATTCGGGCACAAGAAAAGCCTTTACAATCCCACAAGTTTAGCCGGGTACTTGTGAAACCTTTTACAAATCTCTCATTGAAATACTCCCCCTTACGACAAGTCTTACGAGTAGAGCAATCCCGAAGATCTTCCTCTCCTGCTTACTCGTGCAAGTCTTACGAGTAGCAATGTTCTCTCCTGCTTACACCCCTGTAAGTCTTATGAGCAGCAACATTCTCTACTGCTTGCACCTTGTAAGTCTTACAAGCAGAATGTCTTACTGGCAATTCTCTCTACAGCTTCCCCCGTAAGGAAATCAACCCTCTCAAGGTCCCTCTACCTTGAGATCAATTCAGAAATACAGATGAAAATGTTTACAGACTCTCTCACAGAGTAGATATAATACTCACTGAAGTACAATATAAATAATCACTCTCTCAATGATAAGTAATATAGAAACTGGAAAATAGAGAGTGTTTAGGTAGAAGTAGAGGATTCATATTTCTATCATTTTTCTCGTAGTTGCTCGCTGTCTCAGTTACCCATCGACTTTGAATGCTCTCTCATTTATAGTTGGTGAAGATGATGACCATTGTGAGCATTCGTTCGTTGGAGTCCCATTGCTTCGTTTGACCGTTGTGTGTATTTGAACAACTAGCCGCTGTCCGTTGTAGAGCAGAGCATCCCGTTGAAGAGTGAGATGTTTCATTATGAGTTGTACGTCACGTTGTGGAGCGTTGGCGTTTTAGACATTTGTTCATAGTGGGTCAATCTTTTGTCGTGGTATGTGGCTAATATTCGGTGTGTAATGATGCCGCCTGCCATAATTGACTCTCTCATTTGAAACTGTAATCTGAACGTTAAATTTCCTGTTTCACACTGCAAAATGCTTAATCACTAACATAATGAAGTGTTAGTCATGGGTATATTGGATCATTGGTCAAAAGCTGAATTTTTGGCTTCTGGGACTCATCACATTAAGTGACAATATTTGCCATAAATAACCTCCGTTCTTGAAGATGCAATCCAAATATTTAATCTCTTGTTTTACACTTGAAATATATGTTAGTTAATATTTAGGAACAATAACAAGTGAAAAGATAATGAATATATAACATTTAACCACGTTTGGATTGATGGCTATGAGAGTCTGAACTTTCTGCGTTGGTTCTGTCAGGACTTCACTCGAGTATATGTATAGTTTCACGTTCTGGCTTCCTCTCGGGCAAACACTCGCTACTCTTCACTCGCAGGACTCGAGTGCAAGTCTGGACATCACTCGAGTGCAACCAATCTTGCTCGAGTGCGCTTCACGTTTCTTTAGTCATATTTCTTCTCGGGTTAACACTTTCATGTTAACACTTGCATGACTCGAGTGCAATTCTAATCCTCACTCGAGTATGTTGTTCAATGCTCGAGTGTTGCTAAATTTCTCCACGATTCAGCTGCTTCTGGACAACACTCGCATGACATTTTTCAAGAGTGCGTTTTTGGACTCGCGGGTGATGTGGGGCCACATCAAACTTAATTTATTTATTTGATTCTAAATATGAAAAATGATGTATCATAAGAAATCTCTTGTCATATGCATTCCAATACAAGAAGAATCAACTCCAAACTCCTTGTATTCTGTAAGTTATGATCGAAAGAGTGTCTATCACACTAGACTGTACAAGCGTCAACTTCCAGAAGACATAGCTCTTAGAATATAAGTTCAAGTTAGGCAAATTACCTAGACATGTAAATCTCTTTGAGTCTAGTTTCATATGGCACTGGTTTCGTCTCAATCCGATGTGTTACTTTTGAGTTATGCTCAAAATACCGAACTTGTCTTGAAAAGTGATGGTGATTTCATTGTCAACTTCCATGAATCATATCTCCTTCATCTGAGCTTTTTTAAATATGATCTTGGTGTAAATTTTTCGTGTTGTGAGTCTTCTTTCATATGCCACCAGTTTCGGGTCAATCCGACATGTGGTGTGAGAGATATGACCAATATACCGGATCTCTATCAAGCTGAACGTAAAACAGAGTAGAACAGAGTAGCCCCGACACTCGAGTGTGTTCATCCCGTGCTCAAGTGCAACACCTCTGGCACTCGAGTGTTGAGCTCACACTCGAGTAAAAATCCTCTAGAAGTGTCATAACTCATATATAAGTCATTTTAGCTTCGTATTAACCTATTCCAACCATCATTTGATCATAGAAGCCTCTGGTATCATCATAGAAACCTCCAGTATCACTTCTAACAACTTGAACCTTGATATTCTCACTAGATCTTGTAATTTCTTCTTTCTTCAAAATATTTCTTCTTGATTTCCTTCTTGATGATCATTCTCCATAACCCAACAAGACAACTTCTTTATTTTCTTGATTATTTTCAATCTTTGCTTGACTAATCTACAAGGTATGCAACATTAAACATAATAATTAGTCAAAGTATTATATAAACTTTTTGCTCTTATCATTTGACATTTATATTGGACATCATCAAAAATAATCATATCTAACAATATTAACCTATGGTGAAAATTTACCAAAATGCCCTCATGACCCCAACCCGGCCCCGCTGTACCAGGCCTGATGGCACGTTTTTCCAAATTTTTTAACTAGGGCTATCCTAATGTATTTTTTCCCAATGAATCCATTTTTGGCCTCAAAATTACCGAATTCAATGTCAAATTATAAAATTGCCCTTGGCAGTCCTACTTTTAGGGTTTTAGAAGCATTTTCGTAACTATGCCTTTTCGGCCTTTTCTGAAAAAGTGCCCAATGTAACCCTACCTAATTTTCCCTCTTGAATTCAATGGAATCATCAAATCATTGAAAATCCAACTCTAAGCCCCATTTACACCCTGACCAAAATTTATGGGTCCTCCAAGAAAAATCAGGGTTTTGAGATTTCGGCTCCGTAAACGCGTTCCTTTATACTTCTAACCACTTTATTTACCATCTAATTGAGTTATAACAACCATTTGAACTAAAATTGGGCAGCATAACCCTTAGGTACACACATTTCCAAAGTTTAAAACTAATGGCAATCCGGCGAAATTTCACCGATTAAATTGCCCACAGCAGCCAGAATAAACAATATACGAAGGTTTAGAGGTTACGTTTCACTTCACTCTGGCTTTTCTCAACAAGGTTGAAACCCTAGCTTTTACACACCCAAATATGAGCTTCCCAAACCTTAAACACATAGAAGAGTAGCTTAGGAACGGAATTATACGTGTTAGGAACCGATTTACCGAAGAAATAACTTATTTTTGCAAGTTTTTCTTCTCTTTCTCTCTCTAGAATTTCACACTCTCTCTCACTAGTTCAAATCTGTTAGGGCACAAAATTGAGCTGGAGGAAGATGATGGAAAAATGTTTTTATTATATTATATGGTTTATTCAATTATTTAACAATTTTCCAAAATTCCAAAAATCAAGTTTTATGTACATAAACCTTATATACATGTAACCATGCTCATTAAGCCCAATCAATATTTTCTTCTTCTTGCAACATGTAGGAGACATCTAGGGGTCCCTCCCTATGGTCTCAATTGGCTTCACAAATTGTCCAAGTTACGTATACACGTAAAGTTCCAATTTTGGTCAAATTTGCATTTTTGTTCAAATTTTTCATAAATTCATATTTAATTGACCAAAATATTATAAATATATTTTTCACCTTTATTTTCCTTAATTAATTGAAATTAACTTCAATTAATCAGAAAATAATTAATTTTGTGATAATTTGGCAAAATTACAATTTTACCATTGCCTTTATAATCCAACTTCTTCTCTTATTTTTCTTTGGCCAATTTTATTTATTTTTGGACCAAATATTTTCTCTAATATTCCTTCATTTTTGAACCTTAATATTGAGCTTTTTAAATTACCCAAATTAATTCCATAATTATTTTTACCCAATTCCTCATGAAATTGAACATTTATAAATTCATAAATTCCAAATTCATAAAGATTCACCATTTTATTGTATTTCTCAAATATTTACAATATTTTTGGTGAATATAAAATTTAGGGTGTTACAGTGTGTTATATCTTCCTTTTCCATCCATGGTTAATTTATTGTGTAACATAATTACACTCCGCATCGGTACTTTGATTTCATGTGGTTAATTATCTTGTTCAGAGAGCATAATCTTCAAACTAGATAGTTTTAGAATCTTCAGACTGCATACATGTACAGTTCAAAGTGTCGGCAAGGCAAGTTTGAGATCGCATCACTTGCGGGCCTTTTTTTTAAGAGAAATAAAAAAAAAGCTCATTGCCAGTTTAATATTCTTTTTCTGTGAGTTCCACTATCATTTTAATGCTTTTATAAATGTTGAGAGAATAAAATAGGATTAAGCTTTGACTAGTGATTATAATTTAACGAAAATGCTTAATTTAAAAAATTGGTATAAAAGTATGGTATGTAAATGTTCGAGTTCTAGAGGAGTTGCTTGTGTTGGGAGGGGGTAGCCACGAAACCCAAACTACCGAATGATAATATAAAAAGGGTGATTAATTTTTTTTGGTGGAGTGAAGGTGATTAAATTTATTTAATAATGTATAAAATTTTTTTCATGAGTAGTTTTGAAAATTAACCATAATTATATGTGAATTCATGATGCCACTTAATTATCCTTATGTTCAAAGAAAATAATATTTTTGGGAGAAAAGTAATTAATACTTGAAAAAATTTGTGTAGGACCTAAGAAAACTTACTAAAAGTGATCGAATCCTTATATCTAGGAACAAGAAAAAAAAAACTTACTAAAAGAGATCGAATAGGGAGTATATAACGAAGCCTTCAATCCGGATTATGAAATGTGATGTGGAAAGATCACATTTTCTCCAAGGGAGATATAACATTTTTTTTATGTTTTCATCGCAAAATTTATCATATATTTTCAATTACTTGATAATAGAATTTTATTTGTGCATTTTTGGGTCCAACTAAAAGTAGTACACTTCACATGATATTTTCCATATGTAAAATTTAAACACTTAACTTCAGGAAAATCATACCACTTCTACCTGATCCAATCACTATTGACATAAACTGTTGTTGAACTACTGTAAACACCATGCAATCTGAGTCACGTCCAAGGACGCTGTCCTTAAGAGCTATTCCGCGACTACCGGCTGACTGGAAGCGGCACTCCCCAGGATAAAAAGGATTCTTCCTGTAGATACAGGGCGAACAGAACAGCGAAACGAAAACAACTACTAGGCAGAGAGGGCAGAGGAATATCAGGAAGGAAGAGAGAGCTCGAGATGCTAAACCTGGTGCCGCAGCGCCTTTTATAGGCCTCCATGCATCTAAACGTTGGACAACATTTTAATCCGCATAAATATCATTAAACTACCGGTTACACAACAATTAAACCACATGATGAGGCCGTTTCTGAACATTGAAGGACCATGTACGTTTGGCAATTCAAAATATACGTTTAGTAATTTTAAAATATACGTTTGGCAATTTAAAATTTGACTCATGACCTCTGTAACCGAAATATTGAGGTTTCAAAATTCAGATGCCTCAAAACTGGGTTTTTCCGGTAAGCCATTTTCACAAAAATAAATTGTAGATTTTTTCAAAAAAAACATTTGATAAAAAAATGCCCAGTCCGCATTTAATTCATGCGCGGGGGGGGGGGGGGGGGATCACTGGATTTCCACTACATTTGCCTCTTGGTGGCCCTTTGTTGTGTGCGCGAGCCCACTTTTCCTCTTGGCCCATTTACTAGCCCACATTCACATAGTGTAATATATACACTAGCATTCTCTCTTTCCCAAACAATGTGGGACTTGTTCCATTTGACCCACCCATATGTAGCTTATATCTCTAACAATCCACCACATGTGTGAAAAGGAACGCCTTTAGCTTAGTTGCACACACAAGTATAACCATTGTATCTAGTGGTCCTTAGGACTATGAACTACACCTAGACTAATAACACTTAGTACACAGAGATGTCAGTGGCCCTATGGACTATGAACTCACATCTCTTAGGCATATACTAGAGGCATTAAAAGTCGGATTATACCCCCACATTTCGCTGTTAACGCGGTTTTGCATATTAAGACGGCCATGCGTGTGCTTGGTTCATAACGAATGCTCTCTAGATTTTGTCACGATCTCATAGGAGCGGCCCCACTCCACATTCGTAGAGGTGATTTCATTAAATGTACCTGTAATGAGCACACCATTCCGTAGAATTATGAAATCATTAAGAACTTGCTCATCCTCACCAAAATGCATTCTAGCACATTCTCGGCATCATAGGAAGGGACTAACAATTTACTTTAGTGCTAACAGAACTAACTCACAACTTGTTTTTACCTATTGAACCTCCTTCATGGGATCACCAATCACAGAGGTTGGGTTGCCATCACTGTTAATTTCTTATCGGCTTAAGTCTCATTCCCCTCGATAAATCAAAGATTTGTTTCCTTCCCAGGGGTTTTGTAAACGAATCCGCAAGGTTCACAGCTGACCTTACATAATCAATTGAGATTACACCATCTTTGAGCAGCTGCCTTATTATATTATGTCACAATTGAATATTTCTACTTTTACCATTAAAGGTTTTATTTTTAGCCATAGCTATCACAGATTGGCTATCACAATGTAAAGACACTGACGGTGTTGGTTTTTCACCTAGTGTGATATTTGCCAATAAGTTTTTCAACCACTCAGTCTCAGTACCAGTCAAATCCATAACAATAAACTCAGAATCCCTTGAGGAACTAGTTAAGATAGTTTGTTTGACTGACTTCCACGTTATGACACCACCACCAAGAGTAAACACATAGCCACTATTGGATTTACTCTCCTCTAAATCTGAGATCCAGTTAGTGTCACTGTATCCTTCCAATACAACTGGAAATCCACTATAATAAATACTATAATTCATGGTACCTCTCAAGTATCTTAATACTCTTACCAGAGCCTTCCAATTCTCATTGCTTGGATAATGAGTATATCTACTCAATCTACACACATCATATGCTATGTCTGGCCTGGTATAGTTCATTAAATGCAACAGACTCCCAATAATCTGTGCATATTTAGATTGAGCAATTGGTTCTCCTCTATTTTTCTTTAAATGCACATTAGGATCATAAGGAGTATTCAAAGGAGACTTATCAAACAGTTCAAACTTTCTTAGAATTTTCTCAATGTAATGTTCCTAAGAAAGTATGATACCATTATCATTTCTTATGATCTTTACACCCAAAATTACTTTCGCTTCACCCAAATCTTTCATATCAAAATTAGAAGACAAAAAATGTTTTGTCTCAAGCATAACACCCATGCTAGTACCAAAGATAAGCATGTCATCCACATACAGACAAATAATCACACAATCATTATTTACAAGTTTTGTATAAACACATATTTCTATCTCAACAGTAGAGAAACCGTCACTTAACAAAACTTGATCCAGTTTTTCTTACCATTGTTTCGGCGCTTGTTTCAAACCATATAAGGATTTAACAAGTTTACAAACTTTGTTTTCTTGCCCAGGAATAATACAACCTTCAGGTTGCGCAATATAAATCTCCTTTTCTAAATCACCATTTAAAAAAGCTATTTTAACATCCATTTGATGAATGAAAAGCTTATGAATAGAAGCTAAGGTAATTAGGATTCTAACAGAAGAAATCATAGTTACAGGAGAGAAGGTATCAAAATAGTCAACATTTTCTTCTTGAGTATACCCTTTTGCTACCAATCTAGCTTTGTATTTATCAATAGTTCCATCAGGAAAGTAATTTTTCAAAAAAAAAACCCATTTACAACCAATAGGCTTTGCTCCTGGAGGCAAGTCTACCAAAATCCATGTTTTATTTTGATTTAAAGAATCAATTTCAGCTTTTATTGCTTCTTTCCAAAAAGATTCATCCGGAGAAGAAATGGCTTCATAAAAATTTTTGGGTTCATCTTTCACCAAGTAAGTATAAAAATCATCTCCAAAAGATATTTGTTTTCTCTGTCTTTTACTTCTCCTTAAATCTTCAACCAAAACTTCCTTTGAATTTTGTTTAGAAGAAGCAGAGGAATTCTCAACTCTTTTAGGAATATGCTCAACCTTCAAAGAAAATATATTTTCAAAAAACTCTGCATCTTTTGCCTCAACAATTGTATTGTGATCTAAAACATCACTTTTTAAAACAAGAAAACGATAAGCAACACTTTGTTGAGCATATCCAATAAGCATGCAATCAGAAGTTTTAGAACCATATTTTCTCTTTTTAAAATCAGGTAGTAAAACTTTAGCAAGACACCCCTACACTTTTAAATATTGGAGATTGGCAAAAAATCTTTCCATAATTCATAAGGTGTCTTCTTAGTTTTCTTGTGAGGTATTCTATTTTGTAGAAAATAAGTAGATAACAAAGCTTCACCCCACAAGTTATTAGGTGCTGCGGAACTTACTAGTAAGGCATTCATCATTTCTTTTAAAGTTCTATTTTTTCTTTCTGTAACACTGTTAGACTCAGGTGAATAAGGAGGAGTTATTTCATGTATTATACCTTCTTTTTCACAAAAATCATTTAGTAATAAATATTTCCTCCTCTATCTAATCTAACTTGTTTAATCCTTCTATTTAATTGGTTTTCTACTTCTGCTTTGTATAAAAGAAACTTTTCAAAAGCTTCATCTTTATTTCTCAATAAATATACTTTAGTATATCTTGAAAAATCATCGATAAAGGTGATATAATATCTTTTACCTCTTTTGGTTTCAGTTTGTTTGAAATCACCTAAATCGGTATGAATCAATGACAACAACTCAGTTTCTCTTTGTGTATGAAAATGTGTCCTCTTGGTTAATTTAGTTTATACACAAACCTCGCATTTACTTTGAGAATAATTTTTTGTTTTAGAAATCAGCCCTAGATTCTGTAGCCTCTTAATATAAGATTTATGAACATGTCTTAATCTAGCATGCCACATATCATAGGAATCAATCAAGTAAGCATAAGAAGATGCATTCTCATTCATTTCAGAAACACTAAGAACAAATAGTCCCTTATTACAATAGCCCTTCCCAATAAGAGTATTGTTCTTAGTCATGACAATCTTGTCAGATTCAAAACATACCCTAACCCCAACTTTCCCAATCAACGCCACAGATACTAAGTTAGCTCTGACTTCAGGTATATACAACATGTCATTCAATGCCAAGGTCTTTCCAGATGTGAGCTTCAATACCACCCTCCCTTTTCCATGAACCTTAGCGGTTCGAGAGTCAGCCAGATAAACGTGGTCTTCCCCTTCTTCAAAGGAGGTAAACATCTCTTTGTTTGCACAGATGTGCTTGATAGCTCTTGAGTCTACCACCCAATTCTTCACATCAGAGACAAGAAGGGCTTGTGACACCACAACAACAATGATTTCTTCATCACTGCTATCATCTCCTTCAACCAAGTTCACATATGGCTTAGGAGGATTTCCACCCTTTTGGGAGTTATCTCCCTTAGCCCTTTTCCTGCACTGCGCTGCATAATGACCTGGTTTTCTACAGACAAAGCAACCGCTCGTCTTCTTCTTGGGGTTAGTATCATTGGGCTTGTAGTAAGGTTTCTTATTTTTTATTCTTTTTGTTTTTAGAGTTGTACCTCTTGTTGTGTGACTTTTCCTCAACTAAGTTTGCTTTAGCAGCCATCTCTTTGCCCTTTGCAGCTTGTATCGCCTTTCTATTGGTATCTTCAATGATGATATGAGTGATCAGATCATTCAAGGATAATTGTTTCTGTTTCTGTTTCAGTTGTTGCTTGTAGTCATTCCATGAATCTGGCAGCTTTTCGATCAGTACACCGGCCACGAACTCATCTGGAAAATTGATCTTCTCAGCCTTAAGCTCCTCATTCAGCTTATGGTGTAACCCCCTTCACGCTTAAGGCCGATATTTAGTTCATAAACACGTAATTGATGTAAAATTAGAGACCTTAGATGATTTTGAGACTTAAACAAAATCAAACTTCCCAAAATCATGGCTTACAAAAACTTTTACAAAACCTGTTTGTGACAGTCTCATATTCACATTTCAATACTAAATGGCCTGTACAGGTTGATTTCACTCACAATTATCAGAGTATAATGCAAATTCCCGACACACTCGAGGTTCAATTACTAATTCATGGTTTATACAAGGCACAAAGTCCAAGTAGTTTCCCATACAAGGGGATTACATAATTACTATCCAATATATACATGTAATTCCCAACAAAATATATCTAAATGATTTACAAAATGATAACCAAATTTTTTTCCAAAATAGACTCCAATCAATGAGCTCTACCCGCTCTTTGTCGCCCGCTTTCCCTTCGATCCTTCTGCCCTGTCTAAAATATGGTTTTTGGGAGAGTGAGATTCTAAGGAATCCCCGTAGTGTCAAATCAATCATAGTATGTACAATAATAAGGCATGAAATCAAATCATTATCCACATAAAGCAACTACAACGGCAGTTACAATGGCAATGGTTAGTATGACACATGTCATCCCTTACGATTGCTCACGCTGCATTGCACAACACAATCCACATAATATATTTCACTACAGCTGGATTCATATAAAGCATTTCATCACACAAGCCATACAGGCAAGATTCAAAACTCACAGCCCACGGCTGGATTAACAAACGCCGCCCCCGGGTCAGATTCACAAAGTTCCATGTCGATTACAACGGCAGTTCAACGGCCGACCTAGATATGACCAACGTCAATCCCTACGCGGCTCACGGTGTAATGGACCATGGTACATGCATTTCACAGTTCAATGATAAGTTATGCATACCAAAACATCATACACAACATGAGGGAAAAGTCACTACCTGGTTCGTTCCGTACGTGCTTTGTCGCAGGTCTCTCCCGAGGAGGGCAAATATCGTATCCTATAATTATAATTAGGGACGAAGAGTTATTCTCTATTCCAATACTCAATTTACTTCACAATACTTAGATTTGGTTATCATTTATGTCCTTTAAGTAGTTAAAATTGGCTCTAATAAAAACCTTAAAGGATTGGGAAACATCGGGTTGGAAAACACTTTTCAAAATCACAAGGTGCTGAAAATAGGGGCTGGCTGCAGCCAAAAAACCTCTGGCTGTGGCCAGAAACAGCACAGAAAGTTTCTGGCTGCAGCCAAGAATTTTTTGGCTGTGGCCAGAAGCAGCACAGAAAGTTTCTGGCTGCAGCCAACAATTTTCTGGCTACGGCTAGAACGTGTACATAAACTTTTGCGTTGCAGCCAAGATTTTCTACTGCAGCCAAGGCAACTTCAAAAATTCATAACTAATTCTAGAAAAATTGAAATGAGGTGTTCCCAAAGCCAAATGAAAGGTATTTAAGTCCTCTTCATAGGAAAAATATGGGTCATTACTGAAAATCACCACAAAAATACAGATTTCAAGAAAAGTCCACACTATTCCAGAATTATTTTTGGACAGTCATAATTCCTAGCCCAAAAATCGAAATGACACAAAAAATATGTCCATTTTGAAGCTTGAGATGTGAACTTTAAGACTGGAAAGTTTCATAATTTTCCAACATCATTTGCTATTTTAAAACGTCCATGAAAGATCACTGCCAGAACAGAGTTTCTTACTAACCAAAACTTGCCACTTTTAAAACTAAGCTCCCAATGGTTCAAAATTTATATTTAACACTTCTTCCACACAATTTTCCATAAGGAACACAATGGCAATCTCAAAATGACCAAAATCCTACTCCTTTATCATGCTTTGGTTTTGGGCAACACAAACATCAAAATTTCAATCTCATCTAAACATCAAATTTCAATCACCAATCAATCTATCTATCCAAAACTCATCCCAAAATACCATTCTCATGCCAAAACATACCAAATGAATAGTGGCACTCATTTTTGGATTCAAGGCCAAATTTCTAGAAATTACAAACTAATCCATTTGACACAAAACATAGATAGATAGATAGGTTTCACTCACCTTATCAACTTTCTCAAAGGGAGTTCTTGATTCACCACTTCTCAAATTTCGTGTGGCCACAAATCAACACCAATGGGCACACTATAAACACCAAAATGAAGCTCTCACTCCAAGGAACAACATTCATAAAGTGAGTTTGAGCAATGGAGGGCATTTGCTTACATCTTTTCCAAGCTTTTCCCTTCCCTTTTTCTGCAACAATGGTGTCCAAAAAGGGGAGAAGAGAGAAAACGTGAGAGAGAGGGATATGAGAGCTTGAAGGTGAAGGGAAAATGATGATTTTTCCTTCTAAACCATGCTGCCAGCGAAAAGGAAAGAGAGGGAGGAGAGAAAAACATTAAACAATTGGGATTTTGACTTTTCTTACTTCTTCTCTCTTCACCCACTCTTGACACATGTCCAAATCTCATTGGTTCTCATACAATATATCACCAATTAGCTTCACTAATCCCTCCATTAACTATTTAATCACACTTCTCATTTTTCTTAAAGTTAGTAATTAGTTTTCCCATTAATCACCAACTAATTGCCCAATAATTCCATTCTTCCAATTTTTCAATAATTATTACGTATTAATTAAAATAGCCATAAAACACATAATAATTCCCATTTAAATTCATAAATATCCACACTAATCATGATTAGCCCTTAATCAAAAATTGGGATATTACATATGGTACTCGTTGATCTGGAGCTTGATGTCTTTTTCATCTGTCATCTCCCACTTGTAAAAGTTTCCTATCACGAACTTCTGCTTTCCAGCATCTTCAGCAGTATACTTGAGGATAAGTGATCCTCATATCTCATTTGCTTCTTTGTAAACATGGGACACATCAAACAGATCATTAGATAAAGTAGTGATAAGAGTATGTCTGCAAACCTTGTTAGCATAGGCTCAAGCATCCTTCTGGGCTTGGTTAGCATCTGGGGATGGTGCAGATTGTGTAAGTGCATCAGCAACTCCATGCATGTCAAGAATAGTATAGACACGTTCCTGCCAGCGTCTGAAGTTCTTCCCTTCAAATTGTTCGATCTTCAAAATGTCTGGAAACTGCCTGGGTATAGGCACTGCCATCAGAATAGGACCAGAACCAGCTTTGTTAGCTTCAAAACCAGCAGCATTGTTCGCCTGGGCACTAGTTCCCGAACTAGCAGGAGGAATATAAGCCATATTAGCTCTTAAGATTGTCGTCAAACTCCTGTAAACACCATGCAATCCGAGTCACGTCCAAGGACGCTGTCCTTAAGAGCTATTCCGTGACCATCGGCTGATTGGAAGCGGCACTCCCCAGGATAAAACAGATTCTTCTTGCAGATACAGGGCGAACAGAACATCAAAACCAAAACAACTACAAGGCAGAGAGGGAAGAGGAATATCAGAGAGGAAGAGAGAGCTCGAGATGCTGAGCCTGGTGCCTGAACCTCTTGTAGGCAGCGCCTTTTAGAGGCCTCCATGCATCTGAACATTGGGCAACCTTTTAATCTGCATAAATACCATTAAACCACCGGTTATATAACAATTAAACCACATGATGAGGCCGTTCTGAACATTGAAGGACCATGTACGTTTGGTAAATTAAAATATACGTTTGGCAATTTAAAATTTGACTCATGACCTCTGTAACCGAAGTATTGAGGTTTCAAAATTCAGATGCCTCAAAACTGGGTTTTTTCGGTAAGCTATTTTCACAAAATAAATTGTAGATTTTTCCAAAAAAACATTTGATAAAAAGTGCCCAGTCCGCATTTAATTCACGTGCAGGGGGGAAATCGTCAGATTTTCACTACGTTTGCCTCCTGGTGGCCCTTTGTTGTGCTCGCAAGCCCACTCTTCCTCTTGGCCTCCATGCATCTGAACGTTGGGCAACATTTTAATCTGAATAAATACCATTAAACCACCGGTTACACAACAATTAAACCACATGATGAGGCCGTTTCTAAACATTGAAGGACCATGTACGTTTGTCAATTCAAAATATACGCTTGGCAATCTAAAATCTGACTCATGACCTCTATAACCAAAGTATTGATGTTTCAAAATTCAGATGCCTCAAAACTGGGTTTTTCCGGTAAGCCATTTTCACAAAAATAAATTGTAGATATTTTCAAAAAAACATTTGATAAAAAGTGCCCAGTCCACATTTAATTCACGCACAGGAGGGAAATCGCCGGATTTCCACTACATTTGCCTCCTGGTGGCCCTTTGTTGTGCGCGAAAGCCCACTCTTCTTCTTGACCAATTTATTAGCCCAAATTCACATGGTATAATATATACTCTAGCATTCTCTCTTTCCCAAACAATGTGGGATTTGTTCCATTTGACACACCCACATATAGCTTATATCACCAACATAAACTAGCCTTTACACCAAATGAAAATTCAAACCCTTCTTTACTTTCTCTCAATATATTTTATTCCATATGCGATCAGGAACATGATGTAAACGATTAAGAAAAAACGATAGACTATTTGAATAGTTTTCAAGCTTTCCTTAGTATAAATTTTATACCTCACTAATATGAATCGTTATTCAAATTTACTGAAGGCTCGTTTGGTTCATGAAATCATTGGGAATGTAGCGGAATTGAATGGGGATCGGATTACATTGAATTTGTCTGGTATGATATTTAAAAATGTCGACACTAAATATATTATTTATATGTTAATAAATTAACTTCAAAATAAAAAGACAAGCTTAAGGCTATCAAGCTTCTTCAGCTTTGCCTGTCAAGCTTAAGGTTCAAGTTCTAGCTTGTCCTCTCCATCATAGGTTTGATCTTTGATATGCACCTTAAGGTTCATCGACTTTTTAAGCTTCTTAATATACTACCACCGGTACTTGATATAATGTCTTTTTTGAGTTTTTTTCTAATCCTGATGATATATCTCACGTCTAAAGTGGAGGAAGACTGTGGTGGGGGGGGGGGGGGGGTGAAGGCAAATAATGTCTTTTTTCAAATTCTCACGTGTTCTAATCCCAATTATATACTCACTCTGGTCCTAATTACTATAAGATAAAGTTGATTTTTTTTTAGAGAAATTAAGGAAGCCAATTAAATTACTTTAGAGTGTTTATATTTTTAGCATCCTTAAATTATATATTAGTTTATTAGTCAGATTAATTAGTTGGAGAAAATATAAAAATAAAAATACTCTAAAATAATTTAATTTTTTTTCTTAATTTCTCTTAAAAAATTAATTTTATTTTATAATTAGTATGAGAGGGAGAGAGTATCTCCAAAAATATATAATTTCCATTCCCTCATACGAAGTAATCCTGATGCTTTGGATAATCTCCTTTACCACCTAAATGGGCCAACCAAACACTTAAAAGAGGACTTTGCAGCAGGATTACAGAAAATCTTGATACAGTGCATCGAGCGAAATAGGCCTTATTGCCATTGGTTCGTCATAATAAGTTTTTCCGGTTCAAGACGTAAAAGGAATTCACGTTTGAAAACATAAAATCAAGCTAGTCTTATAAATAGAAAATGGGGTATGTTTAATAACGTCATTCCCACCAAATTCTTTTATTGATTTCTCGATGTAGGCAATATGTGGGCATGTTTGTTTCTCTTTTTAAAATAGATTTTTTTATATTTAAAATAAAAAATAATAAAACTTATTTAAAAAACTATTTTCAATAAGTTATTTTTAAAAACTAAAAATTCAAAAAAGTTTGTAGGTGTTTTTTTTATTTTTTTTGTTTTTGTTTTTGAAGCTGTCACCTATCAAACTATTGAAACCATACCACCGGCACCAACCATCTTCATGTCACTATCGGCGACTATTGCTACCACATCACCGCCAAGTTACTTCTAAAATAAATTTTTTTAAAACAACTATGGAAGCTACTTATTTTTTTATTTTTTGTTTTGAAAGCTTGTTTTTTAAAAAAAAAATTTATAAAACTCTTTTAGAAAAAAAATAGAATCAAACACGAATCTCTCTTCAGCTGCTTGGATTGAATTTATATTTTTTTTTGGTCAAAAGAATTTATGTTTTCAAATGGCACGGGGAGAGAATTATGTTTTGTGTTTTCAGAAATTCTTGGGGTGGGTGGGTTAGCTATTTGTCTTGTCTCTTTTAAATTATTCCTATAATGGATTTTTCAACGAAGAATGTTATTCTTATAGTAGTGCGTGGTCTCACGCCGCACTCGTGGTTTGATAGTCCCCCCCACCCCCTTTTTTTTATGTGGGTCAACAAGGAACGGCGCCAGGTCAACGAAACGGGTCAGAAGTTGGCCAAAAAAAAAAAAAGGACAGTCAGAAGATTCCTGGTTAATTTGGGTCGTCATTTCATAACCTGCATTGTCGTCTGGTCCGTTTCCCGGTCCAGGATTGTGTGGTTCCATTGCAATCTTGTCTATGATATAAGGGGCCGGTCTGTTAGAGATTCATCGGGCATCGCACAGTTGATTGGATTTGTTAAGAAAATTATATTTCTTATATTTTTATGATTTGAAGTTTTGAACTCAATTTTACAGCTTAAAAGAATCATGGTAAAGATGATTTTATGAGAAAATTTTAGAAAAATACCTATAAAATTTGAAAATCTCAAATAAGTGATTTTTTACTAAAATAAGTTGTAGATTGCTAATAAAATGTAGTCAATGCCTAAACTACTATAGGAAACAAAATTGGTTTGGGATTTTGATATTTTAAAGGTATTTTTCTGAATTCTTTTCCAAAAATCAACCATATATCATGAGTTATTTAACTGAAAAGACCCTATTCTTATATCACACTACTACAGAATCATCGATATATAACAATTGTTTATACCAACAAAAAGATATATAATAATTATTTGTTAATAATGGTAATATATTGCCTTTTTTTAATTATATATAGTTATTTTTTATTTAGTTTTATTTTTAATAATTATTATATAAAACACAATATAATCATTGATAATAACAAGATTATAATTTTAAATAAAAAATTGTGTTTATAGTATTCAAAACTCAATACATTATTAAAAAAATTCAATACATGATAGATAAACATTATACAATTTAAAAGAAATTAATCACTCAAACACTCTAGAACATTATCTTATAATTTTTTGAATTCTAAAAGAAAATCTATTAAAAACATTCAACAGTATTCTCCAATGGCTTTGTTGTAGATTGGCGATCACGTATCAGTACTCTAGAGTTTCAGTAATTGCAAAAGGATAACATAAATAAGAAAGTCAGAATATATATAGTAAAAATTGGCAAATATTAAAACTTAAGCAAATCTCGGATCTAATTATTTCAACATATTAGCTAAAGTTTAGGAACATGAGAGTGTGAATGTTCAAGTAGATCATGATTTAACAAGCTGCTAAAAATTAGGAGAAAAAAGTATATTGATTTTAGTCTATATAATCTAGCATAATCAGAATTATTTTTTTTTGCAATAAAATAATAATAAAAAAATTCAGCATTTTACCTCATCGTTTTTTCTTGTTCTCTACCTTTCTTTGGTGATTTTCTCTATTTTTATCTTCAAACCAACTACTGTCATTAGAAATTAAATATCGCTTTTTTGTCTACGATTCTTCAGCCTAGATAATCCGGTGATCTTGAGCCTCAACTAGTGAGCTCTCGTTATATAAAAAAAATTAAATGAAACTAAAAATGTTAATTGAAAAAAATGAAAGCTAACCTGAGGAAGAATCACGAGAGGAAGGTGATGCAACTTCTAGAGTGAATATCCATGTTAGTGGTGGAGGACGAACCCACAACGACAAAGCAAAACTCATGGAAAGGAGAATATGAGACCAACTAGGGAAGCTAAAAAATGTTTAAGAAGTTGGAAGAGTTGCGTCAAATATTTTTTTCCCTAGAATCCCGCCTCCTTATATTTGATATTTTCCATATTCCTGCCTTTTTAGATAAAAGAATACTTAATGATTATTTTTGAAAAATCGTAATGTATTGTTTATAATATTAACTAACAAATAAATAAAGAATATATTTATATATTGTTAAATTACTTAACGGCTCTTCGTAATGTATTGTTAGATAATATTTTTATATTATAGGATACACTACATATTTGCGGATTTATACAGCTTATTACATAATGCTTATAACTAATAAATGTCATGTGTATCGAGGCGAAAGTCACAAAAGGATGTATAACATTTAAAAGTAACGGTTAATTATACGCACCGTCATGAATTGCGAGGTGGAATTCATGAAAACACTAAAATAATGGTTGTAGTTAATAATCATCTTTTATTTAGTAGCAAAAGTGACAGTTCTTTTGAAAAAACCATCATGTAATGATTACAAATGATTCGTCTTCAGACCCTTATATCAATGAAGATAAAAATAACGGTTTTCAAAAACAACCGTCATCTAACACCCTACCACCATGCCATAAGTCATAACCATTATTACAAAATATAGATTTAGTAGCGCTAATGTTATGGCACTTCTTCAAACAAGCACCAGAGGAGACTTCTTCTTTTTTTTTTTTAAAAAAAATACATGTGACAACTATGACGCTTGACCAGAAAAGTGTCATAGCTGTCCAATACCTTGTATGACATTTGCTTGAGGAAGCACCATGCAAGGGGTTATTTTTTAAAAACAAAATTACACCCCTTGTATGGCGCATGCCCAAGCAAGCGCCATACAAGGGGATATTGGGGGGGGGGGTATTACAATATCCCCTTGTATGTATAATGGGGATATTGTAACATCCCCTTGTATGGCGCTTGCCCACACAAGGCGATAATGGGGTTATTTTAATATCCCATTGTATAGTGCTTGCCTGGAGAAGCGTCATACAAGGGGTGTAATTTTCTTTAAATATCCCCTTGTATGGCGCTTGTGTGGGGAAGCGCCATACAAGGGGTGTGTAATATCCCGATTTGTGTTTAGGGCTAATGACTCTGATGATTATTGTAATTATCTTGATTTAAATCATTTTGGAATCTTTGTAATGTGAATTTTGGAAATAAATACATGTGGTATTTAAGATCAATGGTTGTGATTCCTTGACCGTGGGTCGGGATCCTATGTGTTGTGAGTTGGTGAGCTCATAGAGGGAGTGAGTGGATGATGACAAGTGGCATGAGAGTGGCCTTTGGATGAGGCACTAGAGGACAAAACCTCACTTTTCCCTTATTTTCTCTCTCCTACTCGGTTGGAGGCATGGGCAAGGGGAGGGAGAATGTGTTTCTTCATCATCATTCCACCTCTCATCTCTCTCTCTCTCTCTCCATTTCGCTGAAGCAAGCAAGAAAGGAGAAGAAGAAAGCTTTGATTTTGGTAAGTTATGATTCTCTAATGCTCCAATCCTCTTCTCTAATTTTGTTCATCTCAATGAGAGCTACATTGTGATGGTTGTAGAGCCTTGAGTGGTGTTGATTTGAGCTTTGGGTCGAAAGTGGGAGTTGAGGAATCAAGATTCTTGATTGAGCAAAGAGAAGAGGTAGGCATTTAGAGCATTTTGATGTATTATTTGTGATTTTTGGCTAAGTTGGTAAAATCTGGAATTTTGCCCTAAATATGCCTATTTTTGAAAATATGAAGTTCATTGTGATTTATGATTGGAAACGATGTATTGTGGAGATATATGATCATTTGATATGATTTGGAATGTTAAAAAGATGTTAAGGGAAATTAGACATTGTGTATCTTAGAGACCTTAAGGAATGATTGTGGTCAAATGGGTTTTTGGAGTGTTTTTAGAGTTGCCATTGTGTTCCCTGGTTAGTGCCTAGAGTGTATGAGCATTGGGAAGAGTTTGGGGAACTGTTGGGAGTGAATTTGACCATCTGGAGTTTCTGGTTTTTGGCTGCGTTTTGGGTCTCTGATGCACATCACTCGAGCAGAGGAAGAACGTGCTCGAGTGATATGCAAGTTTTTCCCTGTTGTGCTTCGAGTTATCTGGGTTTTGCGAGTTGTGCTCACGAGCATCGCCTTGTGCTCGAGTGAGCATGGTTCTGCTCGAGTGAGATGGTGCTTCAGGTGAGAGTTGTGCTTTCGGGTTGTGCTCGCGGGAAAGTTGCACGAGTGTGCTTTCTCACTCGCGGGTGTGGGGTGTGTGCTCGAGCACTGAGGGTCGTGCTCGAGTGAGCCTGTGCCTCAGGTGAGAGTGGTGCTCTCGGGTTGTCACTCGCAGCGTGTGCTCGCGGGTGCTCGAGAGAGGCTTTTGGCCTTGTGCTCGAAGTGAGGTCAGCGTGCTCGAGTGAGCCAGTTCCTGGAAGTGCCCTCTGTGCTCTCGAGTGCTCACTCGTAGTCTCACTTTCTCTTGTGCTCGGGTGCTGTCCGTACCAATGCTCGAGTAAGAACATCTGTGCTCGAGTGATGTCCGTACTTGTGCTCGAGTGAGAGCATTTGTGCTCGAGTGAGACTGTCAAAAATCAGTGTTTTGCCTTCGAGTAAGGGGTCTTTTGGGTAGGTTCTTCCAACCCTTTAGGCATATGTTTAGGCCTATTTTAGTCACCTAATGAGTCCTAAATAATAACCAACTTAGAGAATTATTGAAATATACATTGGAAAAGAGATTGATCAAGTGTCCCTAATTTGAATAGGATTTGACATCTGTCGTCCGCGTGAGCCTACTGTGCCAAAGATTGTCAGGAAAGATTCAGGTAGCGACTTCTCTCTTATGCTTTGTGTAAATGTATTGTATGTTTGTCTGTCATTCATTGTGTGGATGTTGCTGCTGCTGCTTTGTGATACTTTGTGCATTGAGATCCTTTGTGGAGCATAGTGATACATCGTGCCTTGAGATGCTTTATGGTGCTTTGTGCTTTGTGTTGCTGCTACATAGTGTTTACCACGAAAGCGGGCGTTGTGCATAGTGATTACAGCAAAAGCTGGCATAGTGTTCACCACGAAAGTGGGCGTAGTGCATTGTGATTACAGCCGTGAGTGCTGTCGTATGTGGCGTGAGCCAGAGATCATTGTGAAGCTACTGATTATGATGAACATACATGCTCTATGTTTTTATATTGTATGAGTGAGTTGTTGCTCTGGGATTCTCAAGAATCTCATTATTTCCATATGACTAACTTTTTCAGACAGGGCAAGTGGCTCGAAGGGGAAGCGACCAACCCGGAGTGGTTAGGGTCTCTTAGGGACATTCATGTTTTGGGATAGTTGGTTATATCCATTTTGGATTTGGGATTTCCAAAGTGTAAAGAGATGTAAATGATTATTTGGATCGTGTAATCCCCTTTATGGGAAAACTCATAAACCCATATCATATATGTATTAACCCGGGGTTTGCCGGGATTTTGGTTTCCGCACTTTGATATTTATTATGTACTCTGATTTCTCAAGTAGTTATATCCGTACATGAATGTGAGACCAGGAATATATAAGTTTTGAAATGATTTTCATATGCCCCATCTTTTAGATGAGGGTTTATAAATTGTTAAACCATCTTATTGGTCTCTATTTCATTTAAATTATTGTAATCCGGATGTAATTACGGTGAGGGGGTTACAGGGTGTAACTTTTTTTTTTTTTTTAAAATAACCCTTTATATTGCGCTTCCTCAGGCAAGCACCATACAAGGTATTGGATAGCTATGGCACTTTTCTGGTTAAGCACCATAGCTGCTACATGTATTTCAAAATAAAATAAAATAAAATAAAAGCCTTCTCTAGTGGCCCTTATTCCTTATTCTTTTCCATCAGAACCTTCGCTCTTGACCTTAACATTAAACTCAATCTTCCTCCCTTCCCAAAAAAGAAGAGAAATGTCTCAGAAACACCAGGTTCGTAACATAACATACTCAATTTCTTCTTCACTGATTTTAATTTCTCTCTAGATTTTAATTTCATATTGTGACTTGCATGTACAAATTCAGATACGGAAGTCATCACTTTGTCACCCAAGTCTCTCATGTTCAAAGAAATACACAATCCAATCCTATTGGAAAGCTCACACTAAAGCTTGTGATACTAGAGAATATAAGTGTGACTGTGGTACTCTCTTCTCTAGGTACCTATTAAATTCCCAAATCTCACCTCATAATAAATGTTACTATTGTTTGGAGGGGGAATTTATTTATTGCTTCTTTTATTAATGTAAATGATTGGGTAATTAATGGGGTGTTTGTTCAATTTGTTCTTAAAATCAGGAAGGATAGTTTCATCACCCATAGAGCTTTCTGCCAAACTTGTCACTGCGATTGAACTAGCTGAGAAATGTTGGTCTTTATGTGTCATCTTCAGGTTTGCCAGAGATCAATATGCAAGTGCTTTAACCTAAAAAAATAGCTAGTATAGTCCCCACTTCCATTGGCACTACAAAACTTGGTCTCCCACTTTTTTTCCCTTCTTGTCTCCTCCTACAGAAGCTCCCTTGTAAGTCTATTTTTTTTAATATAGAAGCTTACGTCGATTAGCACTATAGTTTCCTTTTTTTTTTTTTAAGTTTAAAATCTGCCATGAATATTAGCTTGTAGTTTTATGCGTGCTTATAATTTTGTTTCTAAGTATTTGCTTGAAGTTACAACTCTCTCTTGTTAAACTTCCTATACATTGTAAGTTTTTTAATTTTTGAGCTTATAAATATAATTTTATTAGTTATTGCTAGTTTAATTTGCTCAATGTCTTGTATTTTTAATTTAACTATGATATATAGTGATTTTATGAATTAATTATTTGTTTGGAGCTATTTCATTCTAGTTTAGTTTGATTTTGGTCATTTTGCTATAGATTTGTATTGTAAAATATAGGGTCATCAGTAAAAGAAAAAATTAAATAAAATTATTTTTTTTAAAAACAAATACTTCCTATGGTGCTTCTTTAGGGAAGGGCCATAGGAAGTATCACTTCCTATGGCATTTCCTTAAGGAAGCGCCATAGGAAGCTATCTAAAAATAAAAATAAAAATAAGCTATGGTGCTTCCACAGCTTTAAGAAGCACCATAGCTTCTTGTAATGGTGTTGAAAGCTGTGTCGCTTCCTAAATGCCACAATATTCATAAAACTAAGCGCCACTTATGATGGTTTTTATAGTAGAGAACTCGTAACCCTTTGTAATCCATAGACCTCTATTTAAACTCACATATTCCTTGTGATTTTTATTATTTTTTTTATCGGCCTTCGCCTCCTCTTCCTCCTTTATCATGTTAAGTTCCCAAGGAGCTTCTCCATTGCCACCACCCATCTTCTACCACCACCACTTCCTTCTCCTCTTCCTTTGCCTCCTCCTACGCCAATACGCTGAACAGGAAGTTAAACTAAATATTCTATCACAATGATGTTAACTATGACTTGCGGTCATGCCCTTCATCTCCCTTCTCCGATGATAAGAATGAGGATGAGGATGAGTAAGAGGACAAAGATGAGGAAGATGAAGAGTATGATGAGAAGGATCAGGACAGTGATGGTGGTGATGACTAAACATCATCATTGTTTTCTTTCCTACCATTCTCATCCTCCTCATTGTCCTCATCCTCATCCTCATCCTCATCCTTGGAGGAGGGAGATGAAGTTTAAAGAAAACAACTTAATAATTCACAGTTATTAATTAAGAATCATAAAGTATTTTTGCTAACATACTTAACGGTTCTAACTTAACAAACATTAAGTTATTGATACAATTAAAAAATAACTTAATAGTTTACGATTATTAATTAAGAACCGTAAAGTATTCTTGCTAACATATTTAACGGTTCTAACTTAATAAACGTTAATTAAACTTTTCGAAACCTTTCCTCTTCCCTATGCTTACTATGGGTGCTTCCTCATCATTATGAGAATGAACTAGGTACCCTTTCATTATGCCCTATGTTCAACTTTTCAACGTGTTCAACGATGGTTTTTTCACATCCGTTCTAGATGTCTATTATTTAAACTCCACATTTTCATATATTTTTCCTACTTTTTCTTCATCGTCCTCCTGTTTGTTCTCTATAGCTTAATCGTCAAGATGAAATGCTGTGCTGAAGACATGGTAGAAAACTCTTAGCGTCATCCTCCACCACCACCACCACCACCTCCTCCTCCTCAACCTCCACTGCTACCTCCGTTGCCGCCTCTTCTACCTCCACATCCTATGCTTCCTCAACTGGAGGCAATGTTGCGGCATACATAACAGACTGACCATACCTTGAGGAGGCTTTCTAGATACCTCTCCAGTATGAACCGGAAGGCCAATCTCATACTTGATGAGTATGGGATTGGCTATGATCCTAACAATGATCTTGGACAATTTTCTGGTGATAAGTAACCTGATGATCTCATCAGTTCATTAGGCAACTAGCCACTATCCCTTTTTTTTTCTCTCATTTTATTGTTTTGTCTTTTTAAATATTTAGTAAAACAAAAACTAATATATCCAACAATTTTTCAAAAAAGATACCATCATGAAATAAAATAAATAATAGTTTTTATACTGTTCATTCATAACGACAGTCATAAAAGAACAACTGTCAGTAACACTTACAAGTGATTAATCTTAGACAAATTTGTTAGATCCCAAGTTTTGATGATAACAATAATTCAATTATGTGCAAAACATGTTTTTAGAAGGTTAAGAAAAGTTTTGAAGTTACCAAATGCATATTTGATGTTTGCTGATATCTGCTGTGAAATTGCACTTGAGTGCTCGAGCATGAAATCTGCACTCGAGCACAAATCACTTCTGTACTCGAGCAGGTGTGAGAGAAAGCCAGGAAGTGAGTACCCGAGAAGCATTCTCCCTTTGTAATCAATGGATCACTCGAAGCACAAGGTATGCACTCGAGCAGAGAAGTCATTCTCACTCGAGCACGGATGCGAGTGAGGGTATGCGAGTGCTTGGCCGAAGAGCAAGTAATGGTATGCTTCCTATTTTTACTCGAGCAAGGGCATGCGAGTGCTTGGCCGAAGAGCAAGTAATGGTATGCTTCCTATTTTCACTCGAGCAAGGGCATGCGAGTGCTTGGCCGAGAGCAAGTAAAGGCATGCTTCCTTCTGCACTCGAGCAAGGGCATGCGAGTGCTTGGCCGAGAGCAAGTAAAGGCATGCTTTCTTCTCCACTCGAGCAAGGCACTGCGAGTACTTGGCCGAGAGTCCTGAAGTTCAGATATGCTTGCGAGTAATATGTCCATTCCTCTCAAGATCAGTTGCGAGTGCTTGTTCAAGAGAGCATATTCCCTGAGAATATGCTTCTCACTCGAGCAGAGGTAAGTGTGCTCGAGTGAGGACCAAAATCACTTGCGAGTGAAAATTCTATCCCTCTGGATTTCTGATGCGAGTGATGGTTTAGAGAGCATATTCCTTGAGAATATGCTTCTCACTCGAGCATAGGTAAGTGTGCTCGAGTGAGGGTCCATATCACCCGCGAGTGCAAATTCTCACTCTTGTCAAAATGGAATGCGAGTGATGACCCGAGAAGACACTCCCAGTGTAAAGTGCAAAGATCACTCGAGCAGAGATTTTGTGCTCGAGTGAGGCCTCTCTTCACCCGCGAGTGAAGATCTTTTCTCTCTGATTTTCCGTGGAAGCACAACCCGATAACAGAGGTATATGAAGGAAAATAGGAGATCACTCGAAGTGAGACTTTCATGCTCGAGTGATGCCCTGTTTGACCACCGAAAATGCTAAGAATCACAACGTTCATTCCGAATATGATTGATTATTGTTTATTCATATCATCACTACTCTTTATCATTGTTTAACATTGTTTTGATTATTTTAAAAGTATAATACAGGAATATAAACGTTGGAAGTGGACCACATGAGGAAAAGTCAAGTAACAGCAGACAATATGATTATATACACGCTGTCACCGACCACACTCAGATTATTCAACATGCGCATGTCTGCCAATATTTTCAAATGTCCCGCTCCACAACTGAAGAAATTCCAAACGGGCAAAAGTTGGAGCAACTATATATATACACAGAGACTCACGGAGAAAAACAACAACATAGCGCAAGAATTCACAAGCTCATATCAATTCTCTGTTATTCATCTGTTTTCTCTGTATACACTTTTGATCTTCAGTGTTTATTCATTTACTCTGTAAGAGAGTCTTCATACAAACTCAAAGTTCTATGTTTGTGTAATCTCAAGGTATTGGGATCTTGAGAGGGTAGTTATTCCTTACGAGAGAAGCTGTTGAGAGAATTCCTTGTAGTATCTTTCACTCATAAGCCTTATAAGATACAAGCAGGAGAGAACGTTGTTGTTCATAAGACTTACAGTGGTGTAAGCGGAAGAAAACGTTGCTGCTCATAAGTCTTGTATACATAAGCAAGTGAGAAGAGTCATAGGTTGTTTCTCTGCACATAAGACTTGTCGTAAGGGGGAGAGAAGTTTCTTGTTGAGAGAATATTTCTGCTCGTAGTCCATTCAAGGACGATTGTTGTCTTGTGGCGTCCTGAGAGCCCATTGAATCTTGGAGATATTGTGAAAAGCTCAGTAGGTCTTGATCTCTGAGGACTGGACGTAGGCATTATTGTTAGGCCGAACCAGTATAACTCTCTGTGTTCAAATCTTCTCTACTCTACTCTATCCGCTATATTTACAGATCACCATCTCAAACGAAAAATTTATAACATCACCCAATTCACCCCCCTCTTGGGTGAAGCTTGCCTCTTTCATTTGGTATCAGAGCCTTGTCTTCTCCGAAGAGCCTAACAGCTTGAGAAGGATCCGTCAAATGGCAACAATGGGTGAAAATATCCTTCCTGATGGAGCCTCAATCACTAGACCTCCTGGTTTTGCTGGAGAACATTTTTCGTTCTGGAAAGCCAAATTCAGAGTGTTCGTGATGGCCAACGAGTATGGATTGTGGAATGTTATACAAGATGGTGACTATGTTCCAATGAAGAAAATCGAAGATAGAACTGTTAAAAAGAGCCCAGATGAGTTTGACGAGAATGACAAGAGGTTAGTAACATTAAATAGCAAAGCCATTTTAATGATACAGAGTGCTCTTAGTCAAAAAGAATATTTTCGTATATGTACTTTACCTACTGCCAAAGATATGTGGGATGCTCTTGAAATTGCTCACGAAGGTACATCTGGAATTAAAGAGAATAGAATCAATACTTTAATTACAGAATATGATTTATTTCGTATGAAATCTGGAGAAAGTATATCAGAATTTGAACTAAGGTATACTCATCTTGTTAATCAATTATCTGCTCTTGGAAAGTCGTTTGATCAAAATTCCCAGGTAAGAAAGATTCTTAATATTCTTACAAAAGAGTGGGAAGCTAAGGTGACAGCCATCGAAGAAGCCAAAGGAGAGTCTATGAGATCCGTAGCTGCTCTCTTTGGAAGTCTTTCTGAATATGAAGGTAAGTTGAGATTCAAAAAGGAACTTGAAGAATTCGATGATAAAAAGAAAAAGGGAGTTGCACTTAAAGCTATCAAAGAACAAGAAGAAACTTCCGAAAATGAAGATGTTCCTAGTGATGATGAAATGGGAATGATAGTGAGAAAGTTCAAGAAATTTTACAGAAGAGGACAAAGGAATTTCAAGAACTATCAAGGTGGACCAAGCAAGAAAGAAAACAAAGAACAACAAATAGTGTGCTATGAATGTGGGAAACCAGGACACATCAAATCTGAATGCTTCAGAAATAAAGACAAAAGGAAGCAGAAAAAGAAAGCATATATATCATCTATTTGGGGTGATAGTTCGTCAGACGAAGAAAATGACAACGACGAAGTAGCCAATCTATGCTTGGTAGCTAAGGAAGAATAATCAGACTCTGAGGTATGTCTCAAGGCATCTCGAGCGAACAAATGGTATATCGATAGTGGATGTTCGAGACACATGACTGGTGACAAAAATAAGTTCACCATGTTTGAACCTAGAGAAGGAGGAAAGGTGACTTTTGGAGGAAATCAATCCGGTCGTATTGCTGGAATTGGTGAAGTGGGAAGAACAGATGGCTTTCAAATCAACGGAGTATATTATGTTGAAGGTTTATGCCACAATCTCTTAAGCGTGAGCCAAAGCACTGACAAAGATAACTGGGTGATCTTCGACTCAAAAGAATGCTTGATAGTCAGTAAGAAAGATCTACCTCTAAACAAAGAAACTATCAAGGCAAAAATCCGAGCTCAAAGGGACGGTAATTGTTATACAATTGATTTTAATTCAAATTCCTCTGAAAATTGTTTTCTGAGTCGATCAGAGGAAAGTTGGTTATGGCATAAGCGTTTGGCTCATGTCAATATGAATCAACTTGACAAATTGATCAGAAAAGATTTAGTTGTTGGCCTTCCTAAGCTAAAATTCAAAGATAACATGATTTGTGAAGCATGTCAAAAAGGCAAACAAACTAAATCTTCTTTTAAAACAAAATATGAAATTTCTACTTCAAAACCTTTACAATTACTTCATATGGATTTGGTAGGACCTGCAAGAGTAAAAAGTTTTGGAGGAAATTTATATACGTTAGTAATTGTAGATGATTTTACTAGATTTGCTTGGACCATATTCATTGGCTCAAAAGATGAAACTTTTGCTGAATTTATTATGTTTGCCAAAAAGGTTCAAAATGAGAAAGGTGTTTCTATTGTTTCTATTAGAACAGATCATGGAGGAGAATTTGATAATCAATTGTTTGAAGATTACTGCAACAACGAAGGGATAGATCACAACTTCTCAGCTCCAAGAACACCTCAACAAAATGGAGTAGTGGAGAGGAAGAACAGAGTGCTTACAGAAATGGCAAGAGCCTTACTTAATGAAAAAGAAATGTCACAAGTGTTCTGGGCAGATGCAATGAGTACTGCATGCTATATCTCAAACAGAGCATATATTCGCAAATCTCTTGGAAAGACACCATATGAACTTTACAAAGGAAGGAAGCCAAACATTGCTCATCTTCATATCTTTGGGTGTAAGTGCTTCATTCATAACAATGGTAAGGAAAATTTAGGTAAATTTGATTCTAAGTCTGATGAAGGTATTTTTCTAGGATATTCTAATAGAAGTAAAGCTTATAGAGTTTTCAATAAAAGAACATGTACTATTGAAGAATCTATTCATGTTGTGTTTGATGAAATTGAATCTCAGACAAAACTTAATGATGAAGAAGAAATGGATTCAATCAAGAAAAACAAATCCATTTCAAATCAGGATGATTTTGAAACAAATGATTTTCAAAATATAGAAGATGTCGATGATCATGCTCAACCCAAAGCATGGAGACATATGAAAGATCATCCAATTGATCAAGTTATAGGAGATATTCATGAAGGTGTCAAAACCAGAAATAGAATCCTTAATGAGGTAACTTTTTCAGCTTTTATTTCTGAAATTGAGCCTTCTAATATAGAAGAAGCTTTATCTGACAATGATTGGGTGATTGCTATGCAAGAAGAACTAAATCAATTTCAAAGAAATCAAGTTTGGGATTTGGTTCCTCGACCTAAAGACCATACGGTTATAGGGACCAAATGGGTTTTCAAAAACAAACTTGATGAATCAGCAATCATTGTAAGAAATAAAGCAAGATTGGTTGCCAAAGGCTATAATCAAGAAGAAGGTATTGATTATGAGGAAACATATGCTCCAGTGGCAAGATTGGAAGCAATACGAGTACTCTTAGCTTTTGCTTGCATCAAAAGTTTCAAACTTTATCAAATGGATGTAAAAAGCGCTTTTCTAAATGGTTATATTATGGAGGAAGTTTACGTCGAACAGCCTCCGGGTTTTGAAGATGAAACAAAACCTGATTATGTCTTCAAACTTAAGAAAGCACTATATGGTTTGAAACAAGCACCCAGAGCTTGGTATGAAAGACTAAGCAAATTTCTTCTTGATCAAGGTTTTGTCAGAGGTAAAGTTGATACAACTCTATTCATCAAACATAACAAAAGTGATATTCTAATAGTTCAAATTTATGTTGATGATATTATTTTTGGTGCTACTAACGAATCTATGTGTCAAGATTTCTCTAAGATCATGCAGGGAGAATTTGAAATGTCCATGATGGGAGAATTGAACTTCTTCCTTGGACTTCAGATCAAACAAAAGAAGAATGGCATATTTATATCTCAGACAAAGTATTTGAAAGAGTTGCTGAAGAAATATGGACTAGATAATGCTAATGGAGCTGATACTCCAATGAGTTCTACAACATTGCTGGATGCTGATGCAAAGGGACCAAGTTTCAACATCACAAAGTATAGAGGAATGATTGGTTCATTACTCTATCTTACAGCAAGCAGGCCAGATATTCAGTTCAGTGTAGGAATGTGTGCAAGGTATCAATCCAATCCTAAAGTATCTCATGCAGAGACAGTAAAAAGAATTTTCAAATATCTAGGAGATACTTCAGAGCTTGGACTTTGGTATCCAAAGAGAGGGAACGAGTATCTAATGGCATATTCAGATTCAGATCACGGTGGATATAAAACTGACAGAAAAAGTACCAGTGGACAATGTCAATTTCTCGGAGGTTCTCTAGTGTCATGGTTCAGCAAGAAGCAGAACACAGTTTCATTATCTTCGACTGAAGCTGAATATATAGCTGTAGCAAGCTGCTGTTCTCAAGTGCTATGGTTAAAACAACAACTTCAAGATTTGGGAATTTATTTAAAAGAAATCCCAATCTATTGTGATAATACTAGCACGATAAGCTTGGCAAAGAATCCTGTACAACATTCAAGAACCAAGCATATAGACATTCGACATCATTTCATTCGAGATCATGTTCAAAAGAAAGATGTCAAAGTGGAATTCATACCAACTCATCTTCAACTTGCGGATATTTTCACGAAACCGATTGCAAAAGAGCAATTTCTCTATATTCGAAGAGAATTGGGAATGGTTAATCCCAATGAGTTGTAAGTTTTCTTGTTAAAAAGTTTAATTAAATGTTTGTTTTGATGATAATCATACTGACTTTGGCATCGGAGTGGCCAAAATTTGTTCTTGCAGGAGTCTCACTCGAAGCACAGGAGGTACTGCTCGAGTGAGGAGCTGTGTCACTCGAGCACAAGAAGCTCTGCTCGAGCACAGCACTATTCATGATACTCTGTTCTCTTTTAGTTAGAACAGAGGTTAACAGAGGAGTTAAAAACTTCAAGGGAGTACATCATAAACCACAGTGAGAATTGAGCTCACTCGCGAGTGAGGAATTCTCACTCGAGCATGGGATGAACATGCTTGAGGTGAGGAATGCCTGCTCGAGTGAGAAAGAAGAATCTCTGTGCAAAAGCTATCCAAATTATGGTTACTCAAATGATCTTGGAGGATTTGAGTACAAAGATGGAAAAATATGTCAAGAAATTCACAATCCAGGTACGTTTTAATTGTTTCTTTATTTTCCAGAAAATCACTCGAGCACAGATAGAACACTCGCGAGCACAGTATGAACATCACTCGAGCACTAGGGTTCATGCTCGAGCACTGTCACTTATATCAGTTACTGGGGAGCTCAGAACGTCGCACTTCCTTCTATCACTCGAAGTGCTCTCTCACTCGAAAGACACAACTCTTCACCTTCAACCGTTCTCTCACCATTCAATCACGTCTTTCTGCTTTAAATCACCGTTACAACTCTTCAATCTTCCATAAAAGGTGATTTTTACCTTCTGCATTTCTCATTCAAACCCTAATTTCTCTTTTCTCTTAACATTCGAAAATTGTGCGTTTTTATTTTTCTTTCTTGATTCTCCAATGGCAAGAACCAAAACACCTTCTATTCCTCAAAGATCCCATTCTCCATCTCCTACTCAGTCTGCTGGCAGTAAATCGGGTACCCCAGAACCAACACCTCCATCTCCTAAAATTTCATCTTCACCGTCACCTCCTCCTAAACCCAAGACCAAGAAGAGGACTCCGGCTAAGAAACCTCACCCAAAACCTCGAGTTTCAAAGAAAGACCAACCTCCTCAAAAGAAACCAAAGGGTGTGGCATTCAAGGAACCAATAATCACCCGGTCTCAATCCAAAGAAGTGCAAGGAAAAGGGAAGAAGAAGGATTCAGAGCAACCCCAATCATCCTCTTCCTCTGATGATACATTGGGGAGACAACTCAGAGAAGCAATAGAAAAATCCAAATTGGACAAGATAGTTGGGAAGATTGCATCTCAGGTTGGTGCTTCAAGTTCACATAAAGTTAAGCAACCCAGTGTTTCTGCCTCTAGAGCACCTTCGGCCTCCCAAGCACCAGTGGATGACCAACTCACTAGCCCTCCTGAGGGATTCAATGTGACAGAGCTTAAGGCAGTATCTCAGCAGGTATATGATGATGAATTTAAGCATAGGCATTTCTGTCCAGTAGTATATGTTGATTTGGATTATCTGAAAAAGAATTGTCATTTGGACTTGTATCCTTACCTTCAGTACTATGCTCCCTGGTTAGAAATCCATTTGCCATATTCCCCCACTGTTGTAAAGACATTTTATTCCAACATGAAAATTCATAATATCATGTCTAGATCCGGAGATTTGATTGAAGAAGCTGTATTTACAACCATTAGAGGGAAATTCATTATGATCTCTGCCAAAATCATAAATGATTTACTTGGTTATGTGGCACCTCTTACTGATCCACCCTTTTTCTCTGCCAATGAAACCTTCAAAATTTTAAGACCTAAAGATCCAATTGGCCCCCTTATTTTCAAGCCTATTGAGATGCCTGATAATCACAGAATCCTTCATTACATTTATTCTCGGAGCATAGTCAATAAATCCAGGAACTTTACCTACTTTGCTCAAAAAGACTACTATCTCTTGGCTTCTTTGGTTGCTAAACAACAAAGGAATGTAGGGGAGATCATTTTTAATGAAATGAGAAGGTTTAGATTCTCTTCAACAAAGTCTGCAACCATTCCTTACCCTCAACTTGTTTCCTTCATCTTGATGAAAAACAAAATTTGGTATTTGGAAGGAAAAGAAAGGGTCCTAATCTCACGGTTTGGTAAGACTCAATTAACTCACATGGGTATCAATCTTCCGGTGAGTCGGACCAAAGCCACATCAAAGAGGGAAGCCACTCCATCTAGAGGAGATGAGGCACAATCATCTGCACAAGGGCCTATTCCTCCTCCTTCCTTTCTCAATGCCTCTTTGTCTAATCATCTGACTGAGGTAATTAATCAAGCTGTATCAAGTTTGAAGAAGGAGTTGGTAGATGAATATGAGAAGCTTGTGGAGAAGATGGAAACACAAGTCATTAAATTGGTAGACCAGGCCAATCTTAACTTTGAACTAATGTTCAAAACACAAGATGAGATGTCACAGAGGATCACCAAGATGGAGACTTTCCTGCACTCACATTTTCCCTCCTCGTCTTCCGGGGTGCCTCCAGAGAAAACTCATACCTCACCAACTCATCCACAGACTCATGTACTTTTCACTGATCTAGAGTCTAATGTCGATGTTACCTTTGATCGGTCGCCTTTACCACAGCCAACATCTCCTTCTGATCCGCCTATTGACCCTCTCACTGCCATGGTACCCTTTGTTCCACCTCCACAGCCCCCCTTCTGATGTTGACAAAACGGGGGAGAAGGGTGTGTGATGTTTTCTGAGCTTCTGAAGGGTGTATATGGGTGTTTGGGTAGATTTTCTGTAATGGGTAGGATTTTGAGAAATATGTCATGTTACTATTTTGAAGTTATATTCTGGTATTATGTGTTGTTCAAGTTTGTTACAATTAATGACATGGTTCAAGTTTTCAAAATTTCAATGTTTCAAGTTATTAAATTCTTGTTAAGTTATATACCTCACACTATACTTATCTTGGCTGTTAAGTGTCCAAAGGAAACATTGCAGGAAAACTTGAATTTGGAACTTCAACTTGATATGCATTTTGGAAACTTTGAAGAAATTTCAAATTTTTTTCAATTTCATTAAATTTCTTTTAAACCTTCATCACAAAGAGTTTTGTCATCATCAAAAAGGGGGAGAATGTTAGATCCCAAGTTTTGATGATAACAATAATTCAATTATGTGCAAAACATGTTTTTAGAAGGTTAAGAAAAGTTTTGAAGTTACCAAATGCATATTTGCTGTTTGCTGATATCTGCTGTGAAATTGCACTTGAGTGCTCGAGCATGAAATCTGCACTCGAGCACAAATCACTTCTGTACTCGAGCAGGTGTGAGAGAAAGCCAGGAAGTGAGTACCCGAGAAGCATTCTCCCTTTGTAATCAATGGATCACTCGAAGCACAAGGTATGCACTCGAGCAGAGAAGTCATTCTTACTCGAGCACGGATGCGAGTGAGGGTATGCGAGTGCTTGGCCGAAGAGCAAGTAATGGTATGCTTCCTATTTTTACTCGAGCAAGGGCATGCGAGTGCTTGGCCGAAGAGCAAGTAATGGTATGCTTCCTATTTTCACTCGAGCAAGGGCATGCGAGTGCTTGGCCGAGAGCAAGTAAAGGCATGCTTCCTTCTGCACTCGAGCAAGGGCATGCGAGTGCTTGGCCGAGAGCAAGTAAAGGCATGCTTTCTTCTCCACTCGAGCAAGGCACTGCGAGTACTTGGCCGAGAGTCCTGAAGTTCAGATATGCTTGCGAGTAATATGTCCATTCCTCTCAAGATCAGTTGCGAGTGCTTGTTCAAGAGAGCATATTCCCTGAGAATATGCTTCTCACTCGAGCAGAGGTAAGTGTGCTCGAGTGAGGACCAAAATCACTTGCGAGTGAAAATTCTATCCCTCTGGATTTCTGATGCGAGTGATGGTTTAGAGAGCATATTCCTTGAGAATATGCTTCTCACTCGAGCATAGGTAAGTGTGCTCGAGTGAGGGTCCATATCACCCGCGAGTGCAAATTCTCACTCTTGTCAAAATGGAATGCGAGTGATGACCCGAGAAGACACTCCCAGTGTAAAGTGCAAAGATCACTCGAGCAGAGATTTTGTGCTCGAGTGAGGCCTCTCTTCACCCGCGAGTGAAGATCTTTTCTCTCTGATTTTCCGTGGAAGCACAACCCGATAACAGAGGTATATGAAGGAAAATAGGAGATCACTCGAAGTGAGACTTTCATGCTCGAGTGATGCCCTGTTTGACCACCGAAAATGCTAAGAATCACAACGTTCATTCCGAATATGATTGATTATTATTTATTCATATCATCACTACTCTTTATCATTGTTTAACATTGTTTTGATTATTTTAAAAGTATAATACAGGAATATAAACGTTGGAAGTGGACCACATGAGGAAAAGTCAAGTAACAGCAGACAATATGATTATATACACGCTGTCACCGACCACACTCAGATTATTCAACATGCGCATGTCTGCCAATATTTTCAAATGTCCCGCTCCACAACTGAAGAAATTCCAAACGGGCAAAAGTTGGAGCAACTATATATATACACAGAGACTCACGGAGAAAAACAACAACATAGCGCAAGAATTCACAAGCTCATATCAATTCTCTGTTATTCATCTGTTTTCTCTGTATACACTTTTGATCTTCAGTGTTTATTCATTTACTCTGTAAGAGAGTCTTCATACAAACTCAAAGTTCTATGTTTGTGTAATCTCAAGGTATTGGGATCTTGAGAGGGTAGTTATTCCTTACGAGAGAAGCTGTTGAGAGAATTCCTTGTAGTATCTTTCACTCATAAGCCTTATAAGATACAAGCAGGAGAGAACGTTGTTGTTCATAAGACTTACAGTGGTGTAAGCGGAAGAAAACGTTGCTGCTCATAAGTCTTGTATACATAAGCAAGTGAGAAGAGTCATAGGTTGTTTCTCTACACATAAGACTTGTCGTAAGGGGGAGAGAAGTTTCTTGTTGAGAGAATATTTCTGCTCGTAGTCCATTCAAGGACGATTGTTGTCTTGTGGCGTCCTGAGAGCCCATTGAATCTTGGAGATATTGTGAAAAGCTCAGTAGGTCTTGATCTCTGAGGACTGGACGTAGGCATTATTGTTAGGCCGAACCAGTATAACTCTCTGTGTTCAAATCTTCTCTACTCTACTCTATCCGCTATATTTACAGATCACCATCTCAAACGAAAAATTTATAACATCACCCAATTCACCCCCCTCTTGGGTGAAGCTTGCCTCTTTCAAAATTAATAATGGTTATTAAAAACTCATTGCCACCATTTATAAAATATAATGATCTGATATGTAAATCTAATAGACGCAACGGCTCGATAGTCCACTTAACCTTCTCTATATAAATGTCCAAAAATTGAACTCTACTTCTCCACTTCCATTTCAACTTCTCATAGCTAACATCTTTACCAAACTTATGGACAAACACAAGAGAACTTCTAGCTCGTCATCTTAGGACAAACCGAAAGATGGACTCCCTCCACCAACAAGCATTGAAGGGCTCATCCACGTGACTTATGAGCTCCATCATTTGGTCTAAGTTTATTTGCTAGAGCAAGGACGTATGGACCAGTGCTTGCAGGAACTTACCACTCTCGTTCGATCTTTGAATGAGAAGGTGGATAAGTTACTAGAGAAGGAAGAATCTGATGATGCATCATATTCTTAAAACATCTCTATAACTTTTTATTTTTTTATTTATAAACTTTGTCTTTTTGGTTTTTTATTTGTTTGTAAAAAATGTGATTGCATAATCAACCACTAAAATTTAAAAAAAAGGTGAAATACATAACGGTTATTAAGTAAAACTCATCACTTATTAGAATACCATGCAAAAAAAGTGAATTACATAATGCTTATTAACAAAGAACTGTGATAAATGTAAACAAATAAATAACAGTTCTTTCGGAGGAACCATGATGTAAAGTATTACGCACGATAACCTTAAAAATCCTACCATTCCTCTTCTATTTAATCCTCTAAAACATAATACACTTGACACTTATTCAGTACGAAATTAAACCCACCAACATCTTAACCCTACAACTCTTGTTGTCTTTTACCGTCGTTGGGAGTCATTTTCTGTAATGTCCTTATCTTATTTCCACATTTTTTAGAGTGTTTGCGCATAGTTCGGTGGACACATGGGAATAGCACATATATACTGATATATTGATACATGGTACTTGATTATATTATAGGTTTTCCCCACAGGGGTTTGTACACAAAATTTACAGACCTTGAAATAATAAAAAGGCCTTCAGATAACCAACCGTCTTGTTTGACCAGCACCAAAACCTCCAGTTGCCGATAATTACACTTTTGCCCCTTTGAGCCATTGTCTGCTGCTGAAAACTTTATATATTTATGGAAAGGGTGAGATTCAAAGAATCTCAGTAGTAACATACAATTAGTCATATAAAATGCAACAAATAAATATGCCATACACTATATAATGAAATATAACACAAATAACATGGCACGTGCACATGAGTCAGGGCTACTCCCCTACTACCCGTAAACCTCAGTTGGGTTCTTGCTCATAACCAGGTAAATGTGCCTCCTCGCACAATGCCTTACTTGACAATACAATGTTCATATTATAGAAGATGATATACACAAAGCATATAAAATTTAAATAGTTTATGAAAGATAGAGTTACTACCTGGAATGCGCCCTTTCCTTGCCTGATTGTCAGTCCAATACTGTATCTGGCTCGAGCTATCGGTATATCATAAAATTCGAAATTTATAATAAATTAGTTATTATTTATTCATAACTCATCGTGTTGGTTATCTTATGCAGTTACAATAGTTTCTACATAATGCAATTCCGCACAATACATTTTCGCAGCTTTCTAGAAATTGCCAGCTTTACATTCAACTTTGAAAATCCATATTTAATTTTAGGAAACTACAAATTGACTAATTCCAAATACCATAAAAAGCTATTTAAGTGTAATTTTATGAAAAAATACCTAAGTTTGACCATTACCACATTATTCCTAGAATTATGTCAAATCTCCCTTGTTCTAGATTCTCTTCCAAAAATAGGGCTCAGCTTTAAAAAATTATATCTTTTAATCCACTAGTCCAAAAATTATGTTCAACCATCAAATTAAAGCTTTACAGGTATACTTTATGTCTGTAAAGTTTCATCATTTCTGGACCAAGTTTGGCTAACGAGTTTCATTTTGCAACCAAACTGTTTCTAGAGAAACCAATCAAACAAAATCTTTTCTTAACTTCTAAAATTTCAAAATTATACATATTCATCCAAAATCCTAAACACATGTATTCCCAAACAATTTTCCCTTCTAAATCCAATGGAGCCATCAAAACCATGAAATTCCAGCTCTAACAGGACAAAAATGCCCCTGGACGAAAATTCCAGAATTATATGACAAAATGTGTTTTCATGTTTAATCTCTTAAAACACCTTTTCTCTTATAATCATATGTTTAACCACTTAATCACACTTTCCACATGATTAATGTGAAATTGGACAGCATTTCCTCTTAGGGTTTCATCATCCATTTCATAAACACCAAGCCAAATTCAACAACAACAATATCATATAACACAAGAGGATTAAAGTTTGTAAGATTACCTCTTGGTTGCTCACTTTCTCTCTCTTGAACACCACTTCCCTCTCTCTCTTCTCTCTTGATTTAGCTTGCTAACCATGATTTTCAAGAATAAGAAGAAGTTCTAGGTAAATTAAAAGGAAAGAACACTTTAATTCCAAGCTCTTACCTTGGATTTTTGACTTCTTGAAACCCTAAGACCTCTTGTGTTCTTGAAGCTCTTAAACAATCTTCTCTCTCTCTCTCTATTTTGATGTTGATCACCAAAATAATGAAGAGGCAAAAAGGATAAAAGACTCTTAAAAATATCACCTCTTACTTTATGAAATAATATTGTTTAATGGCTATTAACATGTGTCTAATTTACTTGGCCAAAAAATTTCCTTCTTGAATTAATATGAGCCAAGTATTTTGCTTTCCCTTCCTCTTTCCCATCTTGACCAAATTGTTCCCAAAGAAAAGGAAAACATAATAACTTCTTTCTTTATTAGTCAAATGACCATTTTCCCATACATTTGTTCCCATTTTCGCATCTTGCTGGAAATCTGGCAGAATTTTCTTCCAACTTTGAAAATTCATATTTAATTGTACAGGTGTCTAATTGGTATAGTTCCAAAGGCTATGAAGTCTATTTTTAAGGAAAAATATAGTCTTTAGCCATCTGTATAAGACCCCACTTTACATACCATTTATTATCAATATTAATCAGTCTAGCAATTGTTCAGTTCGATGGCCATATAGGAATAGAAAAAATATACTGATATTATTTTAACAATCTTGCTTGATTATATTACAGGATTTTCTCCCATTGGGGTTCGTACATAATAATTATAGTCCTTAAAACAATAAAAGGTGTTCAGATAACCAACATCTCCTCTTGTGCTCGTTCGGAACCTTCTATTGCCAGTAATTACGATTTTGCCCTCTGAGCCACTGTCTACTGCTGAAAACTTTTTACATTTATGGAAAGGGTGATATTCAAAGAATCTCAGTAGTAACATACAATTAGACATATACGATATGAAAATAAATACGCCATGGCCATATAACACCCTATTTATGTTATCATTTTGATGAGTCTTTTGTAGTGAATTCGAACCACGTAGTAATATTCATTTATAAAGTTCTTTCAATTTCTAACCTCATGACAGGATTTAAACCTGTAGTTGAGTGGGTTTTTTTAGAATATTTCAAAACTTTTCACAAACTATCATAAAGTGGTTCGTAATTTCTTCATAACTCATCATTTCTTAATACTCAACATTCCTTAATTCTCTTGTTGTCTTAATCATAATGATTCTTTGCTCATTTTTATGCGCAGAAGGTTTCTTAACTAATGGGCTCATACCGTGCGATTACCCATTTCTAATTCAATTATTGCACTTGGATAATTATTTATTCGTCATACAGATTGTACATTTAACCATTACAAATTTATTAATTTACATAATAGACTAATGCGTGAATAATTCTTCTCTTCTTCATTGTAACTTTGTTTCTAGTACAGTGTCCTGCACTCCTCTTCTGTGCTTAGCTACCTATATGGTTGGTGGGGGAGGGTGAGATTTGGGGGAATCTCAGTAGCAGATATTACAGACAATACATGTAAGATGGATGCTAGTATATGATATGCTTGCCTTACATAGGCTCATGTTCACATAATGATATTCTGCATGCTCAATGTTTTGTGCAACATACTTATGGCCATAGCAAAAACAGAAACAGAGCTTCATTCATTCATACATGCTTCACATAATCAAGTAAAGCAATATAGCAAATCAATACATAGCATAAACATCACATATATGCAAGTAAGTAAGTTAACTACTTTTTGTCTTCGAGTCCCCTTTTTGTACCTTTTTTTTCCAACCACTGAAGTTGCTTCTATTGCCTCTTCTTTCTAATCTTAGGGCCCTAGATAAATGGCTATATTATTAGAGCCATGACAAATAAATGTCCAATGGGCTACTTTAGCCTCTAGGACTTGTCTTTAGTCTTTGGTCCCATAATTGTCTCAAATTTTAATAACCCAAGACACTTTAGTTGGTTAATCGTTAAAGTTAACACATTAGGCCCAATAGGTATTTAATGGGCCCACACTAACTTTATGGCTTTACTTAACTATTGAAGTTCAAATCAATTTCCAATTCCCTTACTTTCTTATTTTTGCACTATTCCAGAAAATTGGCAGATTTTTCACTTAACTTTGAAATATTATAACTAAATTTAGAAAAATCCAATTGTAGTAATTCAAAGTCCTATATGGCCCTTATTAAGTCCATTTTAAGGAAAAAATAATCATCCCTTCAGTTCAGATGTACACAATTCTAGATTCCATAATTATTCACTCTGCCACCAATCTCTGTCCAGAACATGGCATATTTTTTATGACCAAACTTTAGAAATTCATAATTAATTCTATAAAAATCTAAATGGTTTGCTTCCAGTTTATATAAAAATATCTTTAAGTCTAATTTATGGGAAAAAACTCCCAGAGCATCAATTACAACAACACATTTACCAGAAATTTGTTAAACCCAGACTATGACAGAATTCATTACAGAATCAAGGTCAAACTTTAAAAAATCATAACTTTCAATCTACTTGTCCAAATGGCTCATATTACTATCAGATTAAAGCTCAAAATATCTACATTAATCCTGTAAAATTTTATAACATTTGGACTAATTTTGGCCGATAAAAAACACGTTGCAAGTTCACTACCTCCAGAAAACGAATTTAGGCAGCTTTGCACACAACTTCCAAAATAATCATAAAATCATAAATACATGATTAAACCTTGAAAAAACCCTCTAGACGAAAATGAACAGTACCATAGCCCTCAAGAAAACTCTTCCAAACAACAAACCAATAGGTTTAAAATGAAGCCTACCCTTACCTCTACACATTTTCGTAGCATTATTTTGGCCGGTGAGATGGCACCAACACTTCTAAATGATCATTTGAAACCAAAAAAAATGAAGCTTAGGATGAATAGAAGAAGGTTTTTAAAGGGTATTTCAAGAGAAAACACCGATTCGGTAGTGTTTCTGTGGATTCAAGTTCTTTGAAATCACTATTCATCTTCTATATCTCCTCTAATAATTTCTTGGCATTTTTTTAATTTTTGGGGGTATATGGATGAAATTGTTGGCCCCTAATGGTCTTGGAAAGTGTCTGCCACTTGTGGCATTCTGGTGGTGCTATTTGTTCAGAGTTCCAATGATTCGGTGACATGTGTCACTTACTTTAATAAAGTGTGTCTTGCCTCTTTTCTCAGGCTTCTAGCCATTCAATATGTCAGGGAAAGTAAGGGTCTGATGATTTTCGCTGGCTCCTGAGCTCAGTATTCGAGAAAGTCAATTTGGAGTCTGGATTAGAGACCGGTGGATTCCCTAGACTCGAGCGTTAGGTGGCGCTCTCTGGGAATGCCAACATAAAAGGCATATAGGTGGTGTAATGATGAGGGACACTTGTCAGCTCCTTATTTGGCCAATATAAAAGTGGCTTCCTTTGTCATGATTAAGGGACATATGTCAAGCTCTTGTTTAGCCAATACAAAAGTTATGCCATCATGAGTCATCATTGCTTACTTTATTAAAGTTACTTTATTAGGCATACTTGAGGTTCTACTCGAGACCGTGGCACACATAACGAGGCATAAAAGATGAGACCAGGTCAGAGTATATGTGTGTGGGCCCTACATGGTGCCACATACATGTGTCTACTTCAAAAACATAGGGTACATATGTTTGCCCTGGAAATGCCATGTGCACACCTACACCAGCCTATTTCTCCTGACTAATTTGTCCCTTACCTCATGACATAATTGGGTGGCGTCTTCCACCAACCTAATGGCACCATATATATGTCCTGTGCACATATGTACTGACACTTTGATCATATTACCTGTGCATACTGGGCCCTCTGCTCGGTAGGACTGGATCACATAGTCCCCTCGAGTCTTTCTATCTCTCGACATTCTTAGGATTCTTTCCAAACTGGGCTTAGTAGTCTGCCTGATATAGGCATATCTTCAAGTCTCTAGGCCCAAAATTCGGGATATTACAATTCTCCTCATGTTCAATAAATTTCATCCTCAAAATTTGCTACCGATTCGATTCTTAATAATACATCAAAAGGACCATTATAGAGAGGGTTTCATTTCTTTACTTCTACATGCTATTGACACCTTAAATTCTAGAGGTTTCCTTATTCAATTCTTTTCTTATAGATCTTACTCGTCTATCTTGCATCAAAGCTTCTTCAATCTAAGCTCTCAAACTACTTTCCTCTTGACTAGCACGGTAGCTAGTAAGTACTTATCTAACTTCATCAATTCAGATTTCTAGATACTTCTATTATTTTTTGTTCCTGTATCATCATAACCATCAACTACCCTACTTTTCAATTTAAAGCATAAGCAATGATGGTAGCGTCACTGCTTTTTCATTCATTTATGTTGTCTCATATTCTATTTTATTATTATTATTATTTTTTGACTTTTCGAATGGTCAAAATTCTTGTGGTCGCAGTACATTTTCACAATTGCACTATACATAATAGTACTATTACATTTTCAAAGAAAACATGATCACTGCTGGCCCAATTCACAAGTGGGGTAGTTCATTTAGTGAGGTTTCAACTGTTGAGAGACACACGATACCATTTTGTCTTGCTTCAGCAAGACATTTCCCAATCCTTTCTTTTATTCTTATTCTGTTGTAGACCATACCGGTTACTTCACTACAAACCTTATAGGTCGCAATTCTCTACATACCACATAGGTTGCTTTATTCATTTTTTGCAGACCACACACAAGTTGCATTCTTGGATCGAGAATATTCAATACTGATGTGAGTTTCAACCTTTCCTATAGCTCTATTAAATCCTCTTATAGACATCCTCCTACTTAAGAAATTCTTTCTTTCAAGTGAGTGGCAAAACTATTCGAGAAAAATTCTGGATTCATCTGGCAAGACCTAGCAAACTGAGTAATTCTATAATAGTTTCTGGCCTCTTTCAGTTCTGTACTGCTCCCACTATTCTAGGTTCCTATGATGATCCCTTTTTTTGAGACAATATAGTTCAACAATGGCCACTACAAACTGGTCAAAAATTTTGTTCAAAAATTCAATTCTTGAAAAATTCTATTACAGCTTAGTTCATATAATTTACGACACTAGCAGGTGCATTAGTCAGTTCAAAATTCAATTTTCACATATACTTAAGAACTATATAACTGTTCTAGAAGGTCATTTATTCTGTATACATTCCAAACTCCTCTCTTACTACTTAAGTCATTCATACCTTTATGTAATGTTCACAAAGCACACAAAACAAACAATCCATTCTCAAGCATTCATATTCATTCATAAGAGCTAACCGGTCAAGTTTAGCATTTATAGGACACACTGGTCCCTACTCCTAGCAATGGGTATTCTCAATTCACAATATGCATATAAGCACCAATACCAGATATGCAGCTAGCATAAAGTTAGGTAAATTTAAGGTCAACCGTCCCTTGCCACAATACTAGGAATTTCTCATTCTCAGATACTGATTTTACATGCAACCTCTTGCCCTAGGACAAATTCTAGCCAGTACAACTTTCCGCTGTAGTGTAAGGCCATATCAGGGTGAGAGTCCACAATCATGTCAAAATTCTACTAAACTAGCCTGATTCTATACTCAATGCTCATCATGTCTGACTGCTTGGGGCATCACCCCATGCCATAGGCATGTCAGGTCTTACTACCACCACATATTCATAACATGAATATATTCGATGGTATACACATTGGTGCAGAACCATTACATAAGATACAAGAGCAAGAGTTCACTTGACTTGTTTTGTCGAGCTTGTTCTTTCTATTACTCTGTTCCATCGGGGAACACACTCTCATTCATTCTTTTTGTGGGAATATTTGTAATCATAACCTTTCTATATGTTGGATTAGTAGCTAGCACTCACCATAAACCTGAATTCATTCAATTCATTCTAGTACCTCAATTCATTCAAAACATTTCAATTACCTAGGGAATCAATTCAATTATCGTTTGATTGTTAGGTTACAATTCTCTAGGGTATATGGTTGGGCATCTATCACATTCTTCTGCCTTAAATTCAATTTTTCTTATAGAGGCTTCTAAATTCTAGCATATTCTTTAAATCATTCTCTTAATACCTCAAATCACCTCAAGTCATTTTTCAGATTACTAAAACACCATTCAAGGTAAAGAAGCAATATATAACATTCCTTTATTGCTTCTTAACCTCAAGGTCATGCCTAGTCATCCATTGAGCATCCTTAACTATATTCTATACCTCAAACAACTCTGAGCCATTTCAGCATTCTTAAAGAACCTAAGGCTCAAAATAAATTCTTGGATCATAATCCAATTCTTAACTTCATACTCAATCTATAACCTCAATGTTAATTGAGTCCTCAATCATACCCAATATACATGCTAGAAATCATTATGATTCATAGCTCTAATTCTATTCTTTACATTATTCAAGTATTAACCTCCAGTTTCACTGAAGATTCAACCTTAATCCTGAGGTTTATAGTTCTCATACTATATGCCTTTAAATATAGTTCATCTAACTAAGATGATCCATAGTTATGGAGAAATCTTAAGACAATCACTAATCCTCAAGTCTCAATAAACCTAGCCACTTAACTTCCCAGGGGGGTCACCCATGTAATATCCTGGATTGTAATCAAGGATTAGTAACTTCAAAGTGATGTAATTAATATTAATTAAACTTTTGAAGTATATGTTGTGTGATATGATATTAAGATCATTAGTGATGGTTTAAGGAGTATTGTGATAATCAGGGGTAAAACGGTAAATTTACCGATCGATTGGTCAGTTACTGGAGAGGAAACTCTCTGGTAATTAAAATCAATGGTTAGGATGTGTTGAACAAGAGGTGGAATCAAGTGTGGATGGGAATATGTGAAATCATGGTAGGAGGAATGAGATGATGCCAAGTGGCAAGTTATAGACCATGGATGAGGTCAAAGTTTTCAAACTCATTCCTTCTCTCCTCTTAGTCGGTTTTTGCATGGGGAAGAAGGAAAGAATGATCATCATCAATATCTCACTTTCTCTCTCCATTCTCTCCATTTCCGGCGAACCAAGCAAGAAAGAGAAAGGAAGGGTTTGAAATTTGTGAAGGTAAATGACTTCACAAGCTTAAACACTTTTCATTGATATTGTGCAAGAGGTCAAGAGCTTTCTTTCCATGTTTTCAGACTTGTGATTGGTGGTGTGTGGAAACTTGAGGAAATTTGAAAGTGGAGGAATCAAAATTTTGATTTCAGCAAGTGAAAGAGGTGAGTTTTTGATGAAGCTTGATGTAATTGTTTTGGCCATTGATTTAGTTTTGTGAATTCTGGATTTATGACCTGATTTCTTGAGATTTTAGAAGATATGAATTGAGTACTATTTGGTGGTGTAATATATGTCAAATGGTGCATAGATGCCAATGGTTTTGGTTTGGATTTGTGGAGAGGAAGTTGGCTATAGGTGTCTTGGAGTGGTTTTGGAGAATGAGAGATGAGATTTTGTTGTTTGAGTGGAAATTTGGGAGTTTTGTGATTGCCAATGGGTTCTTTGTGTTAAAACAAGTGAGAATGAGTTATGGTATGAGTTTTAGGACCATTGGTAGTCAATTGGTAAATTCTGGAAAATCTTATCAGTTGCTGCGTTTTTGGGCATCTGATGGGCATGCTCGAGTGAGGGAGGAGTTCACTCGAGCATGATACGAGTTTCTGGGTATTTTGTGAAGGTCTTCGGGCAGAAAGCGCGAGCATGCTTCCTAAATTACGAGTGAAACATGAACATGCTCGAGTGAGCATGGGCATGCTCGAGTGAGGGTGCAATTTGGTGCTACGGGTGAGCGTCTCAAGAAATCACTCGTGGGTAGATTGTCAAGAGTGAGCGTGGCACTCGCGAGTATTGAAAGGTCACTCGAGCACTAGGGTTGTGCTCGAGTGCATTTGAGGTTTGGAGGGAAGGGTCACTTTCAGGTTGTCACTCGCTGAGTCTCACTTCCTGGTGCTCGAGTGCACCTAAGGGCTTTGCTCGAGCACAGCCTCTTGTGCTCGAGTGAGAGTATGTGATTGTGTTCAAGTTTGCTCTCGGGCAAACACTTTCTGGGGTTCACTGGCTAATGCTCGAGTGAAATCGGGGGTCATGCTCGAGTGAGACCCTACGTGCTCGAGTGAAGCGACCAAAATTCAGTGTTTAGCTTGCTAAAGACGGTTCTTTGGGGATAGTTATCCTAACCCTTTAGGCATATGTTTAGGCATTTAATGGCTATCTAAAGAGTCCAAATGAATACCAACTTAGAGTGTTATTGAATTAAGAACTTGGAAAAGGAAATTAACTTAATGTCCCTATTTTGATTATAGGATTTGACATCTGTTATCCTCGTGAGCCCACTGTGCCAGCGACCATCAAGAAAGGATCAGGTAGTGACTTTTCTTTCGTACCATATGTGATGTATTGTATGTGTGTATTTTCATTGATTTGCGATAAGTTCGTATGTTGCGGCTTATGTGGATATGTGTAAGCACTGTCAGTCCAATAGTCCCTGAGTAGCTAATAACAGATCGGGCAAGGGGTTGTGAGCCTTCCCGGCGGAGAAACGGGATGAGGATGAGGTGTGATTACATGATTACGTGGGCCGAAAGGCTAGTTGTGAGCCGAAAGGCTATTTGTGAGGCCGACGGGCCAATTGTGGGTGCCGGATAGCTATATGAGCTATAAGGCTATGTTTATGCACTGCCACGCCAATAGTCCCTGAGTAGCTAGCAACGGTTTGGGTGAGGATGGTGTGCCTACTCGGCGGAGAAAGGGGATGAGGGTGGAGTGTGATTTGTGCTGCTGTATGATGATTTGCCTACATGCTATGTGTTTATATGTGGTATAAATGTTTAGTTACTACTGGGATTCTCTTGAATCTCATTCCTTCCTTTGACTAACCTTTCAGACAGGGCGAGTGGCTTTAAGGAGAAGCGAACGACCCGGAGCGGTTAGAGTTTTCTAGGGACATTTAGTATAGGTTTTGTTGGCTATTCATTTTGGATAGGGATTACTGTATAACGTTGAGTTGTAAATAGTTTGATGACTTGGTTTTGTAATCCCCTCATCTGGAGTGGAAACTCTATATATATGTATGGATGAACCTGGGGGTTGCCGGGGTTTAAGTTATATACTCTGATATATATGAATGTAAGTTAACTGCGCATGTGATTATATTCGATAATTAAAATCGAGACCGGGATAGGAATAAAGTTTTGAAAATTTTGTAAGTTCCTATTCGTTAGTAGGTGATTTAGCAAGTTTTTAACTATCCAACGGTCTCTAACCCCTCTTTACCATGCGTTATCGAATCTTAATTACGTTAATTAAGGCAGGGGGTTACATTTTGGCATCAGAGCTGCAGTTCCTGGTAAGGGTAGAGTTTGCTAGGGTAGATCCCTTAGTTGGCTTTAGGGATCGAAGATCGTCTGTGAATTCTTGTTGTGGAAGCACATGTATGTTAAATTGATATGGAAGTATACGAGACTTGTGAATATATGTGCATACTATCTCTGTTATATTAATGGGGTTGAGTTGTTTATAGAATGAAGAAAACTAGAGGACGCCCCAGTGTTCCGCGTGCAGACCCTGAGGTGGAGGTTGTCGATGATAATCCATCGGATCCAATGCAAGAATTAATGGGTCTGATAAAGGATCAGTGGGACATGATCACTGAGCTGAGAGACGAGCTCAGAGCGGAGAAGGCAAAGAACACGGTGAATCCGGTTTAGTCCACACCAGAGGAAACTCAAGAGGAAACCTGACATGAGGACACTGCTGAGGGATCAGCACGGCCATTAGAATCCCCACCTCGTGCTATTCCGAATCAAGAGTCTCATGGGGGACCAGCCAGAGAGGATAGAGATCTTCAATTCTGGGTTACCAAGTTCTGTAAGCATTTGCCTCCAGCGTTCAAAGGGAGGTTTGATCCTCAAATGGTTGAAGATTGGTTGAATCGCTTGGAAAAGATATTTGAGGTTCTTAGGTGTCCGGAGGAGGTGAAGCCATGCCTAGCAGTCTATAAGCTCGAAGGGGATGCAGATCACTTGTGGAGAAATATAGCTCTCACTCTGCGTGGTAGAAATGTGCCGCTGACTTAGGAACTTTTTCAACAAGAATTCAACGAAAAATATTTTCCTAAATCAGTTCGGCTTGAGAAGGAGACAGAATTCCTTAATATCAGACAAGGGGACACGGAGAGCTTTGACGATTATTTGTCCCGATTCATCCGCTTGTCCCAGTATTCCTCCTATCTCCGGCACAAGGATGATGAAGAATGGAGCTCGGACATGCTCATATGTGGCCTGAGCCGAGAGTTACGGAAACGGTTGGTTACTCACCAATTCATGAAGTTTAATAAGGCTGTGGAGCAATGTCGAATCACAGAGAACAACCTAAGAGAAGTGTATCCTGTTAGAGCTACTGGTCACCGCAGTGAACCCAGTAAGGGTAATGTCTCTCAGAAGTGGAAAGGCCAAGGATCTTCTACATATAGGGGTGGTGATAAGAAGCCCTATCAGCCTAAAGGTCGTGAGTCTCAGAGATTTATGACCGAGGAGAAATGTCGTCGTTGCAACAAATCACATTATGGTAAAAACTGTCAGGGAGAGATGGTTTGTTTCAACTGCAAGCAGCCAGGACATCTTGCTAAAGATTGTCAGCGACCGAGAGCCGAGCAGAGGCCAAGGACTCAGGGCCGAGTGTTCGCTATGACCCACGAGGAGGCCCGTAAATCTCCTGAGTTGATACAAGGTAAAATTTCTCTAAATGGCTATCTATTACAAGCATTGTTCGATCCGGGTGCCAGTCATTCCTTTATTGCGTATGATTGTGTGAAACGCCTGGGTATGCATGTGCATAAGTTACCATTCGACCTGGTAGTGTCGACTATGATGGGTGTTAAGACCTTGACCACAGAAGTTTGTCTGAATTGTGTTATAACTGTGGAAGGGCACCAGTCCGTTGTAGACTTAATTTGTCTGCTGCTTTACCACTTGGAAGTTATTTTGCGTTTTGATTGGTTAACGGCAAACAATGTATTACTTGATTGTGGGAACAAAAGGATAGTATATCCTGTTTTTCAGAGGGTTGAAGTTGTAGATGCTAGTATGAATTTCCTTTCTATGGCTAAAGCTGAGAAATACATCGACAAGGGTTGCCAAGGGTATATGGTGTTTTTCTCTATACAAGGGGAAACCGATGAAACTTTGAGTAATATACCCGTGGTAAATGAATTCCCTGAGGTGTTTCCAAATGACCTTAGTGGATTGCCTACTGAGAGGGAAGTTCAGTTCCTAATTGACATTGTGCCTGGAGCTGGTTCTATTTCAAAGGCCCCATATCGTATGGCCCTAAATGAAATGGCGGAGCTAAAGAAACAAATAGAAGATCTGTTAGAGAAAGGGTTCATTAGACCCAGTGTGTCGCCTTGGGGAGCTCCAATGTTGTTGGTTAAGAAGAAAGATGGAAGTCTTCGACTGTGTATCGACTACAGAGAACTGAATAAAGTTACTATCAAGAATAAGTACCCTCTTCCCCGAATCGATGACCTTTTAGATCAGTTATCCGGATCGTGTGTATTCTCAAAGATTGATCTAAGGTCGGGGTATCATCAGCTGCGAGTGAAAGCAGAAGATGTTTCAAAGACTGCTTTCAGGACTCGGTATGGTCATTATGAGTTTCTGGTGATGCCATTTGGGCTAACCAACGCGCCTGCGATTTTCATGGATTATATGAACCGGATCTTTCGACAATACTTGGATCAGTTTGTTGTTGTGTTTATCGATGACATTCTGATATATTCCAAGAGTATGGAGGAGCATGAGCATCATCTGAGAGTTGTATTGAATATTTTGTGTGGGAAGCAACTATATGCTAAATTGAGCAAGTGCGAGTTTTGGCTATCGGAAGTGAGATTCCTAGGCCATGTTATCTCACAAGAAGGGGTCTCTGTGGATCCCAGTAAAGTGGAAGTAGTGCTAGACTGGAAGAGGCCAGAATCTATGGCAGAGGTACGCAGTTTTCCGGGTCTTGCTGGTTACTATCGGAGATTCATCCAGAATTTCTCCCGTATTGCGTTACCAATGACCAAGCTCACGAGAAAGGATCAGCCGTTTGTGTGGGATGAGAAATGTGAAAATTGTTTTGTGGAGCTGAAGGAGAGGTTGACTACGACACCTGTGTTGATTTTACCCGATCCCAGTATTACATATGTTGTATACTCTGATGCCAGTGGGCAGGGATTAGGGTGTGTCCTTATGCAGCAGGGACGTGTGGTGGCCTATGCCTCTCGACAGCTCAGACCTCATGAATTGAACTATCCCACTCATGATCTGGAGCTTGCGGCCATTGTATTTGCTTTGAAGATTTGGCGTCATTACCTGTATGGTGTGACGGTGGAATTGTACTGCGACCACAAAAGTCTCAAGTACCTGTACACCAGAAAGAATTGAATATGAGACAGCGCCGCTGGATGGAATTGCTCAAAGACTACAACCTGGAAATTAAATATCATCTGGGTAAAGCTAATGTAGTCGCTGATGCTCTTAGTCGAAAAACTGTGCTCGTTGCAGCTATGACGATACGAGAGAAGAAATTGATTGAAGATTTTCGTGATTTGAATTTGACGAACCAGATCATCCGTGCTAACTACACTGTTTCCCAAGAGGAAAACAATCTAAGAGTTGAGATTGAAGAAGCTCAGAGGCAAGATGACTAGATACAGCGCAATCTGACTCAGATTGAACGGGGAGAAGTCCCAGGTTATGATCTGTCGCCTAGTGGGTTGGTTCGCTATCAGAAGAGGATCTGTGTTCCACTTAAGGCAGAGCTGAGACAAAAGATTCTAGATGAGGCGCACAAGAGCCATATACTCTTCATCTTGGTATGACCAAAATGTACCATAATTTGAAGTCTATGTATTGGTGGCCGGGTTTGAAGAGTGATGTGACAAAATATGTGACGAGGTGCCTCACTTGTCAGAAGGTGAAGATTGAGCACCAGAGACCACCTGGATTATTCCAGAGTCCTGAGATTCCGGAATGGAAATGGGAAAGTGTGACCATGGACCTTGTTGTGGGTTTGCCCAAGATCAGGAATTATGATGCGATCTGGGTTATTGTGGATCAGCTAACGAAGTCAGCCCACTTCATACCAATTAATGCTGGTTATTCTCCTGATAAACTAGCGGAGATTTATATCCGAGAGATTGTGAAGCTTCATGGTACACCGAAGAATATCATTTCCGATCGAGATCCTCGATTTACTTCAAGATTCTGGAAGGCTCTACATGAGGCATTGGGTACTCAATTGAGGTTCAGTACGGCTTATCATCCACAGACGGATGGACAGTCAGAGAGAACGATCCAGACACTGGAAGATATGCTACGGGCGTGTGTTCTTGACTTTAAAGGAAGTTAGGATCGTTTCCTTCCACTTGCTGAATTCGCTTACAACAATAGCTATCATACGAGCATTCAGATGGCTCCGTATGAAGCATTGTACGGAAGGAAGTGCCAATCGCCTTTGTGCTGGAACGAATTGTCGGAAAGAAAGTTATATGGGCCAGATCTTGTTGATCAAATCTCAGCTCAAATTCGAATTATTCGGAAGAGGCTTCTTGCAGCGCAGAGTCGACAGAAAAGCTACGCTGACAAGAGGAGACGACCTCTAGAATTTGAGGTTGGAGATCACATTTTTCTGAGAGTATCTCCTATCACGGGCGTTGGGCGAGCGATCAAGAGGAAGAAGCTGAGCCCGAGGTATATAGGTCCTTTTGAGATCCTTGAGAGGATTGGGCCTGTTGCGTACCGAGTAGCCCTACCCCCAAGCTTGAGCAGACTCCATGACGTATTTCACGTTTCATAACTGAAGAAGTACCAACCAGATCCATCTCACATAGTCGAATATGAGGAGATCGAGATGCAAGATAATTTCACATATGCGGTGGAGCCAGAGCAAATCATTGACCGAGAGGAGCGACGGCTCAGACACTGAAGCATTCCATATGTGAAGGTGATCTGGAAGGGAATGACACAAAGAGAGGCAACTTGGGAAGTGGAGGAAGATATGCGAAGAAGACATCCAGAGTTTATGGCTTGAGTAGTGTATCAATTTCGAGGACGAAAATAAATTTTCGGGGGGAGAATTGTAATATCCTGGATTGTAATCAAGGATTAGTAACTTCAAAGTGATGTAATTAATATTAATTAAACTTTTGAAGTATATGTTGTGTGATATGATATTAAGATCATTAGTGATGGTTTAAGGAGTATTGTGATAATCAGGGGCAAAACGGTAAATTTACCGATTGATTGGTCAGTTACTAGAGAGGAAACTCTATATATATGTATGGATGAACCCGGGGGTTGCCGGGGTTTAAGTTATATACTCTGATATATATAAATGTAAGTTAACTGCGCAGGTGATTATATTCGATAATTAAAATCGAGACCGGGATAGGAACGAAGTTTTGAAAATTTTGTAAGTTCCTATTCGTTAGTAGGTGATTTAGCAAGTTTTTAACTATCCAACGGTCTCTAACCCCTCTTTACCATGCGTTATTGAATCTTAATTACGTTAATTAAGGTAGGGGGTTACAACCCAACCCTGGGATTACTCTTGCCTGAGCATGCTTAACCACGGAGTTCTACTAGAATCCAAGTCACAGACTGGCTCGGCATTAGATTCTTTGGAGCTCGTACCCTTCTATATTGGGTGTCCATCACTATTGCTCCGTTTCATTCTCTATGTACAGCTTTACCTCTTCACCTAAACCAATCTGCCCAGTTAGTGGTTAGGGGAAATTCAATTTCTCTAGGTTCAGCTATCACCCATACTTCTTAATCCTAGTATCACTCAAGGTTATCCAAGTATCAACAAGGATCCTATTCATATCAGTAGAGCATACTAGCCAAATGCCAGAATTTATGCTTTGATACCACCAAATGTAACACACTAGTTACGTTGTCATTTTGATGAGCCTTTCGTAGTGAATTCAAACCACATATTAATATTCATTTATAAAGTTCTTTCAATTCCCAACCTCAAGATAGAATTTGAACCTGTAGTTGAGTAGGTTTTTCTGAATATTTCAAAATTTTTCACAAACTATCATAAAGTGGTTCGTAACTTCTTCGTACCTCATCATTTCTTAACTCTCATCTTTCCTTAATTCTCTTTGTTATCTTAATCAGAGTGATGCTTTGCTCATTTTTATGCGTGAAAGATTTCTTAACTAATGGGCTCATACTGTGCGATTACCAATTTCTAATTCAATTATTGTGCTTGGATAATTAATTCATTCGTCATGCAGATTATACAGCTAACCATTACAAATATATTAATTTACATGACTAGTACGTGAATAATTCTTCTTGTCTTCATTGTAACTTCATTTCTTAGCATTTTTTCTGATTTTTGGGGTAGATGGAGGGAATCGTTGGCCCTTAATAGTCTTGGAAAGTGTCCGCTATGTGTCGCATTCTAGTGGTGCCCTTTGTTCAGCATTATAGTAATTCGGTGACACGTGTCACTTACTTTAATAAAGTGTGTCCCGCCTCATTTCTTGAGCTGCTAGCCATGCAATATATCAGGGAAAGTAGGGGTTTGATGATTTTCCCTGGCTCTCTAGCTAGGTGTTTGAGAAAGTCAATTCGGTGTTCGGACAAGAGACTGGTGGATTCCCCAGACTCATGCACTAGGTGGCACTCTCAGGAATGCAAACACAAAAGGCATAAAGGTGGTGTAATGATGAGGGACACTTGTCACCTTCTTAGTTGGCCAACACAAAAGTGGCTTAGCCCTTTGTCATGATTAAGGGACATATGTCAAGCTCTTGTTTAGCCAACATAAAAGTTATGCCATCATGAGTCATCATACTTTATTAAAGTTACTTTAATAAAGTTACTTTATTGGTGCATACACGGGATACTACTCGGTTCCGTGGCATGCATAACGAGGCGCAAAAGATGACACCAGGTTCGAGTATGTGTGTGTAGGCCCCACACGGTGCCACATACTGGTGTTTACTTCAAAAAAAAGGTTACACATGTCTACCTTGGAAATGCCATGTGCACACCTACATCGACCTATTTCACCCGACTAATCCATCCCTTACCTCATGACATAACTGGGTGGCATCTTCTACCAAACTAATGGAATCGTATATCTGTCCTATGCATATTTGCACTGAAACTTTGATCCTATTACCTATACGTACTGGGCCCTCTGCTTGGTAGGGCTGGATCACATAGTCCCCTTGAGTCTTTCTATCTCTGACATTCTTGGGACTCTTCCTAAACTGTGCTTAGTAGTCTGCCTGATTTAGGTATATCCTCAAGTCTCTAGGCCTAAAATTCAGGATATTACACACCATATTACTTAAACTGATAGAATGATGTGTGCACACTGTCCACGGCCAAATGACTGTTTGCAACCTTGGCTTAACTCTGCGCCTCCGTTGGGTCCCAAACCACAACTAAGCTAATATATGTGTCCAAGTGACTATGCCCATGTTACAGAAGATGGCATACACAAACATACAATAATCACATAGTGCATAAAAGAAAGAGTTACTACCTGGAACACGCCCTTTCCATGCTTGACTGTCGGTTCAATACTGTATCCAGCTCGGGCTATTACCAAGTCCTATATATTAGAGTTAACAAGTAACTGGTTATTATTTGAACTAGTACTACCTTTGATCATAGTTTGTTGGTTATCATCATAGTTTCAACAATTTCTACACTATACAACTATGCACAGTGCAGTTTCACAATTTTCTAGAAAACTAGCAGATTTTCAGTTGAATTTGGAAAATCATAATTAATTCTAGGAAATTCTAAATTGACTAGTTCCAAAGCCTATGTACAGCTCTTTAAGTGTATTATCATGGAAAAATACCCAAGACTGGTCACTATTGTCACACTTTTCCCAAAAAATTTCCAAACATCTCTTGTTCCAGATTGCATTCCAAAAACAGGGCACAATTTTGAAAATTCATATATTTTAATCTAGTGATCCAAAAATCATTTTCTACCCACAAAATTAAAGCTCTACATCTCTAATTTAATCCTATAAAGTTTCATAATTTTTGGACCAGGTTTGGCCAACGAAATTCATTTCAGAACAATACTGCCTCCAGTGAAACAAATCAAACAACATTTCCTTTCAACTTCAATAACGTCCAGATTTGCATACAAATATCCAAAAATCATAAACTCATATATTCCTACACAATTTTCCCTTATAAATCCAATGGAATAATCAAAATGATCAAATTCCCATTACTTAATGATGCCCTGTTTAGGTCAGAAGTTTAGGGTTTTTCACAACAAATAACCAATTCACAATTTAATAACTAAACTTAGCTCATTTGCTTCCAAATCAATATATAAGCACATGTATAGGATGAAAGCTTCATGAACCATAAAAGCCAAAATTAGGGCTGTCAAAATAGGCCAACAAAACTTAGCCAAATCAAGCATTATATATACCAAAATGATGTTCTTACTCACCTCTTGCTTCTTCTTGTGTTCTTTTCTTGATTCCTCAAATTTTGTTCTTGCAAGATGGTTGAAAACTCCTCTTCTTCAAAAAAAAAAACTATAGAAATGAAGCTCTCATCAAGGGGAACAAGGTTCATGAACAGCTTTTGAGCCATAGGAGTGGTTAAGAAGGTGAAAATCAAGCTAGAAGAGCTTACCTTTACTTGTGTTCTTCTTTTCTCCTTCCTTCTAGGTTTTGGACCATTTTTGAGAGATAGAAGAGAGTGAGATATGGTATGAAGATTCTCTTCCTTGGCCACTTAAACACTTGGCCGAAAGTTGCTAGAGAAATAGGAGAGGAAAAATTAATATGTGGCCACAATCTCTCCTTCTTGCACAAGCTAATGCTATTTACCATGTATTGTAAATTACCATAGTAATTCCTTTTTGACTTCCTTTCCTTCTTTCTTGCTCCTTTTGGATGACATTTTGGCTGCCAAAAGGGAAGAATTTTTGTTGACTAATTACCTCAACTATAATTTGCCATTGGTCAATAATTTTCAAGTTGTAATTATTGACTAAGTCCTCTTCCTTCTTGCACATGTTGGTCAACTTTTCTTATATGGATAAAGGTACTATATGCTGTTATTCTTTCTCTCTTTCTTACTTGTGTTTGGATGGGGCTATTGGGAGAGTTAAAATGCTTCTTCAACTATCATAGTTTTCACCTCTTCAAATATTACTTTTCATGGTAATTACTTTCCCACAAATTTTGACTTTTCCACTTTCATTTACTTGGTGTAAAATGCTCCAACTCTTGTCATATTTATCCCAAATATTCATTTCCCTTTGCCCCTTGCTTTTTGGACATCCAACTCATAAGAAAAAGGAAAAAATATGGGCTATGGATTTAATTTAGTCAAATGACTATTTTTCCTAAACATTTTTTTTTCCATTTTCGCACTTTGCTGGAATTCTGGCAGAATTGTCATCCAATTTTGAAAATCCTTATCTAATTGTACAAATGTCCAATTGGTTTAGTTTCAAAGGCTATGTGACCCTTATTAAGTCTATTTTTAATAAAAAAAATATAGCCTTTAGTCAATTGGAAGCTCATAATTCCCATAATTTCCATTTTTGAATGTTGTCAAAGAAACTTGTCAGTTTCAATGGGCTAACTTCAAAAATACACAACTCTTTGTGTACATCTCCAAATGACTTATATGACCTATCAAATTAAAGCTTGATTAGTTTACTTTTATTCTAAAAAATTTCATAGGCATTGGTCATCATTTGCCTATTTAAAAATGTCACTTAACAAGACTGCTACACAAGAAAACTCACTGGCAGCAAATTCAAATGTTTACAATTTGTGTTCCAAACATAATCATGCTGTGTGTGACCATTAATTGCCTTGTTTTGTCATTCCATATGCTCTTTACTTCACCTTTTTATTCCCTTTAATATAAGGAATTTTGGGTGAATAAAATTTGGGATGTTATAAACTGAAAGCTCATAATTCCCAGAATTTCCATTTTTCGATGCTATCACAGAAGCTTGCCAGTTTCACTAGGCTAACTTTAAACATACATAAATCTTTGTGTATAACTCCAAATGACTTATATGACTTATAACATTAAAGCTTGATAAGTCTACTTTTATTCTGAAAAATTTCACATTTATTGGACATCATTTGATTATCCAAAACTATCACACAACAAAACTGCCATGTAGGAAAAACATACTAGCTACAAAGTTTACATTCCTGGGACTCTTGCTAAACCGGGGCTTAGCAGTCCACTTAATTTAGGCTTATTCTCAAGCCTTTAATCCCAAAATCCGAAATATTACATTTTCATTCGAATCCCACCCTAGAAAGCCTTCATCTGACTTCTCCCTGACAGCCGCACTAGTGAATTCGCTTGACCCTTGCTCAACAATTGCCGTGTGAGTTGTTTTTGTTCATGAACCGTAACCATTTGGGCTGCCTTAGTCAAGTCACAAAACTATAAAGCATATAAGGTGATGTTAAATTTCTTTAATGAAGTTATGTTTTTTTAGAAAACCCATTATTGTAGCACCCTTATTTTTATTTCTTGAATGAAAGCATAATTAGGAAATAATTATTTATGAAAAATGGATTTAGCAGGTAATTATTGGAAAGAAAAAGGGTTTGGTTAAAATAAATTAAAAAAATAATATAAAAAATATATTAAAATAAACTAAAGGGCGCGTGGCCCTTTAGTTTAAAGGTAGTGGGTATGTTAATAAATACCCCACCCTCACCACTTTAATTTTCATTCGGCAACAAGGATCAGAGGGCATGAATCAGTCTCTATCGCTCTTTCAAGTGAGTTTTTAAACTTTTCAGTTAATTTTAGTGCTTAAAATCACTTTTTCTTATCAAACTTCCTTCATAAAAGTTGTTCTATGTATTTTTCTCTTTTTATTGATGGTAATATTGTACTGATTAGTGAGAATTTTGAGGTTAGAGTTTTGGGAGAGTTTTGACAATAGATGACTATATATGGATAGGGGAATGCTAATAGATAATCTTAATCGGTTTGGATTTATTATTTAGTTATCTTATGATTTTACAATGAATTTCACTTAAAAACAAAAAATAAATTATTTATTTTGGAAGTTTTTGCCAATTAAATTTGGGTTAAACAATTTATTTGAATTAATAGAGGTATTATTGAAATTTTAATCAGTTTAGTTTTGTAGATTTTGAGTTATATGAAATTATAAATTAGGATTTGATATTTAAGTTAAAGTTTGATATGATTTTAATTATGTGGAGGTTTGAAGAGTTGTTTAATAATTGGGCTATGCCCATATAAGTTAGAAAAGAGATTTGATTTGTAACATCCCAACTTTATTCACCAATATTCCTTATGTGTATTGTGACATTTAATGAATAAAATAGTGTATTTTGGTGAACATGGAATGTCAAAAATAAAGCAAATAGTGGTCACACAACATGACTAAGTTTAGAACACAAATTGTAAGAATTGGAATTTGCCACCAATGTAATTTCCTGCGTGGCAGTCTAGTTGTGTGATGTTTTTAAATAGGAAAATATTGTTTAATACGTATGAAATTTTTCAGAATAAAAGTAGATATATCAAGCTTTAATTTGACAAGTCATATAAATCATTTGGACCTGTACACTGGGAGTTATGTATTTTTGAAGTTAGCCAAGTAAAATTGGCAAGTTAATGTGGCAGTGTCCAATAAATGGTAACTCTAGAATGCTGTGTGTCCAGATACCAAAAGGCAATATTTTTCCTTCAACATAGACTTAATAAGAGTTATATATAGCCTTTAGAACCACTGCAATTGGACATCTATAAATAAATATATGAATTTCCAAAGTTTGATGAAAATTCTGTCAGCTTTTAGGCAAGGTGCCAAATTAACAAGGCAATGGAAAAAATGTATGGGCAAAATAGTCATTTGGCTAAATTAAATCTATAGCCCATATTTTCCCCTTTTTCTTGTGTGTGGGATGTCCAAAGGAGAAGAGACAAGGGCAATAAGTGTTTGAAATAGATATGACAAGAGTTGGAACAATTGTGGCCAAGTAAATTAAATTGGAAAAGTCAAAAGTAACATTTGTAATAAATGGGTATTGCATAATTAATTGTAAGGGAATGGATCATGTAATTGAAGAAGCCTATTTGGTTACTTTGGGGGCTCATTTATGTCACTTTTGGCAAGAGACAAAGGGAATTAATGATTGAAATACAAAAGTCACAAGTTGAAGCATTTTAGCCAAGCAAAAAGTGAAGTTTGAACAGTCAAAAGCAAGTTTGTAATAAAGAGCCTTACACGGTCATCGCAAGACTTGGATGAAGGTAATTGAAGAGGCATATTTGGTTCATCCAAAAGCCCTTATTTATGTCAAGAAGGAGAGAGAAAGGGAAACATTTATGATAAAAAATTAAAAGAGATGAAGCTTAACAAATTGGCATGTGATTAAAGGCAATTAAATATTATAAACAAAGGAGGTGGAAGGGATATCTTAAAGAGCTTATATCATCTTTCCTTAAGCTTTATTTTGGTCAACCATAAACCAAGAGAGAGAGCGAACTGTTTCAAGAGCAAAGAGGAAACAAGAGAGTTAAAGAAGACAAATCCAAGGTAAGTTGATGAAAATTCAAGTGCTCTTGCCTTCTAGTTCATGTAAGACCTCTCCTAACCTCTATATCTTCATGAATAACATTTGTAACAAGCAAAAACAAGTGCAAGAAGAGGAGAAAGGGAATGGTTTAGAGAGAGAAAGACAAGGAAATTAAGGTGACCTTAATAACTAGACATCTCTTGGTAGTTATTGATTGTTGTGGTAGTTTGATTGAATTTGTTGGCCTTATTTTCATGGTTTTTGCAAATTTGAATGATGAAATCCTAAGGGGTTATGCTGCCAAATTTACATTAATCATGTTCATTAGAAGTTTGGTGGTTAAACAAGCAATTATAAGTGAAATGAAGATATTTTATGGATTGAATTCATGAAAACTCATTTTCTGCAAAAGTTTAGTGAGTTTTGGGCAAACCCAGAATTCAGGGTTAGATATGAAATTTCATCAATTTGATGATTCCATTGTGTTTAGAATGCAAAAATGTGTAGGGAACATGTAAAGTTTGAAGTATAAAGGCCTTAGAATGTGAAATGACAAAATTACCCGTAAAACCCTAAGTTAAGGGCTACCAAGGGCATTTTTATCTTTTGATAGTGAATCTGGTAAAACTGAGGTCCAAAATGGATTATACATGAAAAACCGTGTAGAAATAGCCCGGGTTATAATTTATGGAAAAGTATAGTTAGACCAGGTACAAAAGGACTTAGACCAGGTTCCCAGGGGTATTTTGGTTATTTTATAGTTTTAAGCAAAGATAACCAACTAAATAAATTTGGAATAAGATATGAATAAGTATTAACTCATTTATTAAAAATTTGGCATTTTTAGGTAGCCCGAGCCGGAGCAGGAAAAATTAGTAGACAAACTAACTATGCAACAAAAAAGGGAATCCAAGTAATGACTCTTTCCTTCATACACTATGTGATTATTTATATGTGTTATTGCCATGTTCTATGACACAGTTGTAGGCACACAGCCTGTTGTGGTGTAGGAAAAGCATAAGTACCACCCGGTAGGAAATTCAGAAGTACCATATAGCTCAGTGAGACCCAATTAGGATAGGGAAGCAACATTTTGGGCAGGTAGTCGTTTGTGCTAGGACAGTGAAACATTTCTGTGCAGGCAGTCGTCTATATAGGGACAGGAGAATAGCCAGGGTTCAAACAGTTATTTGGCCTTAAATAGTGTATACACATGAGTATGGTGATATAATTTTGTTGCTTATATGGTGCATTGCATATTTATTTATCCCATTTTCTATGAATGACTGTGTGTTACTACTAAGATTAGTTCGAATCTCATCCCTTTTCCCAAAATTTAAATTTACTCAGCTAGAGGTAGCGGCTATAAGGGCAAGGATATGGTTACCGACAACTAAAGGTTCCGATACAGTGTAAGTTGCTGTTGGTTATCTATTGTTTTATTTTGACTATTTTGGCCTCTATAAATATTTGAATCAAACCCTATAGGGATTTCCTGTAATGAAATACAAGTACAAATATCAATATGTTTATGCTATTTTTGTATGCCCATTGAAATGTGCGTTTATTACTCTACAAATATCAAAATATTAAGAGGTTTTGACATGATTGGTCTAGGATGTTGGGGATAAGGGTTGTAGAGAAAATTGGATTTTTGGGTGTTGAATTGTATAACTTAATTATTTTATTGTTGCTTGTGGTTGATTTGTATCTACATTGATATGTAGAGTTTTCTTGTGATAGGTAATCACTCGTGTTTTACTCCTCGAGTTAAGATTAAGCTTGGAGTTGAGGTAATCGGGGTTAATTTATTCTACATGCTTGCTTTGGGCTATAAAATGTTTTCTAAACCTTACTTTCATTGATACTACTTGTATTGTTTTGAAAGATTATGTGTATGTTTGAATATGAACTCAGTTTAGTGAGTTGTGTATTTTCCAATTTGTATATATGAGTAGAGATTATTATTAAAATTGTTACTATTGTGATAGTTATGATGTTTGTGATGGAATGTTGTGTATCGAATGATAATCTTGTAAAATGTTTTTGATATCTATATTGATATATATATATATATATATATATATATATATATATTTTGTTATAGGATATGTTGAGCTGTGTGGAAGAGATACAGTGAAATTGTGCTCATCAGCTCTCTCATTCTTGGTCTGGATTTTGAGTTAAGTGTTTTGGGCGGACACTTCCTTGTTACGGTATATCAGTGGTGGCATGGGAGGGGGCAATATTCTTGAAGTGACTAGCTAACCTTTAGCCAAGTATACTAGCACTGATAGGCTATACCATATCCAGAAGATATAAGGAGGAGTAGGACGGATGAGTGGGGATGGTTCTAATTGTTGAAGTATTATATAATATTTAATTATTGAGAATATTATTGTTATGTCAGTTAAACCTGCTTCTCTAACTTGCAATCCTTTCTTGCATAATTTGTAAATTGATTTTGGCCACTGAGACTTTATATCTCACCCCGTTGTTATAAATATTTTTCAGGCGAGACCTCTATTTCGGCTAAAGGCCAAGGGAAGCAACTATAGGATAGACGCTGAGAACCTTGTAGGCCTTATTTGGTATTGGTGTTGTATTGACTTCTATATTGCCATTATAGGCCCTTATGTTTTTGAAATACTATATTTTTTGTTTTAAATATTTGTTTTGGGATGACTGTTTAACCACTGTTGGGCTGAAGGCCTTCTTTTGCATACTCTGATATTTTGGTGAATTCAGAATCATATCTTATATTGAAAATTGTTTTGCGTAGACCCTTTGTTGTAAGTTTTAGTATTGTGAAACTCATGGGCTATGTTTTCTCCTGTTTGTTATTTATGCCGAGAGTAATGGATTCTCTATAGTGGATTTATGGGTGGGTTGTGTGCTCTGAACCCCGATGTGTCTTGATGGAAGAAATAGTTTTCAATTATCCCTAGTTAATCAAGTTTTGTAAAACCATTATGGATAATTGTTGTTTGTGAAAAAAGTTCTTTTCATTTCGAAGAAATAGTTTTCAATTACCACTGGTTAATCAGGTTTTGTAAAACCATTATGGATAATTGGTGTTTGTGAAAAAGTTTCTTTTCAATTATTGCTCTGATCGAAGGTTTCTTAAATTGCTTTTTTGAAGTTATATTTTTTTAGAAACCCTAGTATTGCTACGATCGAAGGTTCCTTTCCTATTATAGAAAGTTTTCATCCTACTTTGTTGATCTTTTTCAAAGGCACTTCAAAAGATATGGATTCCTAAGAAAATACCTCATTTCTTGGATGTATCCATATCTCCAGAAGTTACTTCAAAAAAAATCAATAGGGATATGATGAATAAACTAGTTTAGTCATACCAAGACGTGATAAAGCATGCAATGTGACATTAATTTGCTTTTTGTGAAGTTATGCTTTTTTGGAAAATCCATTATTACTCTGATCGAAAATCCTTTTCCTATTTTTGTATTGTGTAGGTGGCACTAAGTTAAAAGCTCTGAAATTCAATATTGTGATCAATCCTACACTCTTCAATATAAGAGTTTTAGAGTTATTTGGTCTCAATTCTATCTAATAGGGTAGTACTTCCCAGATCTAGTAGCCTTGCAATATGGGATGGATTAAGATTTTCTAGACTTTATTGCCTAAATCAATTGCACTCTTGACCTATATATATCATAATGTAAGTGTTTATTACTTATACCTTGTGTCTCATGAGTGTAATGCCCTAAATTTTGATTTAGGGCTAATGAAAATTATTGAAAATGATTTGAGGAATTAGAATGGATTTGAGATCCGAATTATTATTGGAAATGTCCAACACATTGTATTTTAGCATAATTATGTGATGAAATAATTATTGGGCTAAAATAAGGGTAAATGACGCATAAAGAAGAGGAAAAGAATTAATTATGTGTTATGTGGCAATTTAAATAAATGTGCCATAATCAGTGAGAAATTAAAAGAATGGTCATAAGTTAGTGATTAATGGAGCAATTAATTACTAACTAAGAGAAAATGAGATGTGAGATTAAATGGCTAATTAGTGGTTTACTTTATGACATTGTATGAGATGAAGACAAGTGTCAAGTTGGGATGAAGCAAGAGAGTGTAGAAAAGTCAAGAAAACATTTTAATATCATTTATCTCCCTCTCCCTCTCTCTTTATGCGTTTAGGCATGGGCTTAGGAGGCAAAAATCAGATCTCATCATGCTTCATCATCATCTTCATCTCTCCTCTTCCTTTCTCATGAGTCCTCCATTGTTGGCCAAAGGAGGAAGAAGTTCTTGAGAAAAGGTAAGCTTTTGACCCTCTAAATGACTTCTAATGGAAAAATGCTCTTTTATAAAGTTGTTCCTTGTATTGAGAGCTTCAATTTCATGGTTTTAGATTTGTTATTTGGTGGTATTTGAGCTCTCACAAAATTGTGGACTTGGGTGAATCAAGGAACTCCTTTGGGGAAAGTTGTAGAGGTGAGTAAGACAAACCTTTTCATATATGTTTTGTAGCCATTGATTGAGTTTGGATTTTCTGGAATTTTTGCCCTAATTTTCGTGATTTAGGGTTATGGGGGAGTATGGTATGTTGTTGTTATGGAAATGGTGCCTTGTTTAGTGTTTTGAAGTGATAGAATTGCATTGAAACTTTAATGTGAAGTTTGGCCACTTTGTGTTGGTTTTTGTGCATTGGGCAAAATAGGGAATGTCAATGGGTTGTGATTTTGGTCATTTTGAGGTTACCATTGTGTTCCTTGTGAAAATTTATGTGGAAATAGGCTTGATTGTTAAGTTTTGGGCCATTGGACACTTTGGTAGAAAATTGAAAATTTGTCAAGTGTAAACTCTGTTCTGGGTAGTCAGTTTGCAAGAAAGTTTTAAATGACCAAATGGTGTCTAAAAACTCTAAAACTTTCCAGTCTTAAATTTCACATCCCAATATTCAAAATGGACATATAATTTATATCATTTCGTTTTGTGAACTGAGAGTTATGCTTTGCCAAAATTTGGGATGGAAACTGGACTCTGTTTTGGGGTAGTGTGGAGTTTTGTGTAATTCTGGAATTTTGTGATGATTTTGAGTAATAGTCCATATTTTTCATATAAAGAGAAATTAAATAAAGTTCATTTGACTTTAGAATCACCTCATTTTGATTTTTCTAGAATTAGTTATGATTTTTGGAAGTTCAGCTAAGAAACCAGATTTTCTTGGCCGCGGCCAGAAGGACTATGGGCCACGGCCCAAATGTTTCTAGCCTATTGTTGGCCGCGGCCAATCATAAAAAAAAGACATTTTGGACTTCTAAAGATAGTTTTTGGTCGAGTGTTTTCACAAGCTTTTAGGCATATGTTTAGGCTTTGATTAGCCACCTAATGGTCATGAATGGTAACCAACTTTAAATGTTATGAAAATGAGAATTTGGAAAAGAGAATGATTCTATGTCCTTGATTTGGTTATAGGGTTGGATATTCACCCTGATCATGGTTCGATATCTGCTCAGATCGCAAGTAGCCTATGCTGGAGCATATGTGGAAAGAATAAGTATAGGAAACTTACCTCTCCTGAATGTATTGATATTTGTGTTTGTGTATTGAGGTATGTTATTGCTTTGCTTGATTACCCATCGGAGTTGACACTACTAATTCAAATGGTAACTTATGGACATGTAATCCCAGGCGCTTCACGCAATCATAGGCAATAAAGGAGTGACTTACACTCGAGTCAAATAAAACTTACAAGAGATGGCCATTAAGAAGAATATTACCTTGTATCAGCTCAGGAGATTTGCGGGCCTCCTCATGGGTCATAGCAAATACTCGGCCCTGCGTCTTCGGTCTCTGGTCTGGTCGTGGCTTTTTGCATTCAGCAGCAGTATGCCCTACACGCTTACAATTGAAACATATTATTTTGCCATCACAAGTTTTGCCTTGATATGGTTGGTTACAGCGACGACAAATCCACGGTGCAAAATATGTTCTTTGCTGGTCACAGCACCCAGACTGGTAGGGCTTCTTACCACTTCCAGATGAAGATCATTGCCTCTTTCGCTTCTGTGAGGTAGCACCCTTACTAGGTTCATTGCGGTGACTAGTAGCTCTGGCAGGATACAATTCTCTCAAATTGTTCTCTGTAATCCTGCACTGTTCAACCGCCTTGTTGAACTTGGTAAATTAGTGAGTAGCTAGGCGTTTCCTCAACTCTCGCCTCAGACCGCGAATAAGCATATCAAAACTCCATTCTTCGTCATCCTTGTACCGAAGGTAAGAGGAGTACCGAGCCAACCGAACAAAACGGGACAAGTAATCATCGAAGCTCTCTGTGTCCCCTTGTCTGATATTCAGAAACTCCGTCTCCTTCTCGAGTCTCACCAATTTGGGAAAATACTTCTCGTTGAACTCTTGTTGAAATAGTTCCCAAGTCAATGGCATTTCTTTGCTCTTCAATGTTAGGGCGATATTCTGCCACCAACGATCTGCATCCCCTTCGAGCTTGTAAACGGCCAGTCGTGGCTTCACCTTATCCGGACACCCAAGAACCTCAAATATTTTCTCCAGTCTGTTCATCCAATCTCGGCTGCTTGAGGATCAAACCTCCCTCTGAACGCCGGAGGCAAGTGCTTGCGGAATCTGGTGACCTAAAACTAGAGGTCTCTTTCCTCTCTAAGCGGCATCCCATGTGATTCTTGATTCGGAATAGCACAAGGTGGGGATTCTAGTGGTCGTGCTGATCCTTCCGCAGTGTCCTCATGTTGAGTTTCTTCTCGAGTTTCCTCCAGAGTGGACTGAACTGGACCTTCCTTATTCTTCACCTTCTCTGCTCTGAGCTCTTCTCTCAGCTCAGTTATCATATCCCGCTGATCTTTGATTAGACCCATTAATTCCTGCATTGCATCCGGTGGGTTATCATTGACGACCTCCACCTCTGGGTGTACACTCGGAATATTGGGGCGTCCTCTAGTTTTCTTCATTCTACAAACAACTTACCCCATTAATTTAGCAGAGACAGTATGCACATATATTCTCAAAACTCATACATATCCATGTCAATATATCATACACGTGCATACATACAATCATTCATAGATGATCTTCCATTCCTAATACTATCTAAGGGATCTATCCTAGCAACCTCTACCCTTGCCAGGAACTACAGCTCTGATACCAAAATGTAACCCCCTAACTTTTAACACGTAATTATGATTCAATAATGCATAATTAAATCGAATTATAGACCATCGAATGTTTCAAACTCATTTCAAACTTCCTACTTCACAGTAGGATTTTCACAAAATTTTTAAAATATTTTCCCATCCAGGTCTCAAATTCAATATTCGATTATAATTACCTGTGCAGTTAGTATACATTTATTAATATCAGAGAGTATGACCAAATTCCTGGCAACTCCCGAGTTCTATATATATATAAACTGAGGGTTTATAGGTATCCACTAGGGGATTACACAACCAAAATCGAATACAACATTCCTATTTGAAAATATACAGTAATCCAGAGTTCAAAATGGATAACCAACGTTTCCAATCCAACTACATACCCCTAAGGGTCCTAATTGCTCCGGGTTGGCCGCTTCTCTCTTGAGCCACACGCCCTATCTGAAATGTTTGTCATAGGAAAGAATGAGATTCGAAGGAATCTCAGTAGTAACAAACCACTCACACAATGCATAAATACAAAGCATGTATATAAATCACAACCAGCAATAGCAGCAGCATCCCATAGATACATGGTTTTCACCACAAACGACAGCACTCACGGCTGTATACACAATACGATAGCTCTCGCTGTAATCATTATCACGACAGCTTACGCTGTAATCACCATCACGACAGCTTACGCTGTAATCACAATAGCGACATCTTGCGTTGTACCCGACAGCTTACGCTGTAATCACAATAACGACAGCTTGCGCAGTAAACGACAGCTATCACTAGTTGTAATCGCATCAGCATCAAAGAATCATCACAGAACAGTGATAACATACACATACAAAGCATTACACATAGTATAAGAGAGAGAGTCACTACTTGATCCTTTCCTGATGCTCTTCGGCACTGCGGGCTCACGAGGATAGCAAATATCAAATCCTGTAACCAAGTTAGGGACAACCCGTCAATCTCTTTTCCAAGTTCTTATCTCTATAATACTTTAAGTTGGTTATCATTTGAACTCTTTAGGTGACTATTATAGGTCTAAATATATGCCTAAAGGGTTAGGAGAAACTACCCCGAAGACCCTCCTTCTTGGAAGAATTTCTGAATTTTGGGCTGGCTCACTCGAGTGACACCCCCCGCCAGCACTCGAGCACAAGCGAGTGAACTTCAAAAAGTGTTTGCCCGAGAGCCAATTCTGTTATATCATACACCCTCACTCGAGCACAAGTGGCTGTACTCGAGCAATAAAGACTTATAAATAGGATCAGAGTGATAATTTCAGTCAACCCTCAACTTTCTGAAACTTCACTTCGTCTTCATGGATCAAAATAAAATTAAGTTTTGTAGGTGAAATTACAATGATGCCCTTCTTTTATTTTTTCCAAAAGAGCAGTTATGTGCAAGACAAATAAGAAAATTTATAAGACAAATAAAGACAATTAGAAGAAAAATAAAGGGATTTGAAAGAACCTAAGAAATTAAAAATATTTTAGGGAAAAAGACAGAAAAATACCACTTGAACTTCAAAATCCCAAATTAGTCCTTTGACAAAGATTTGCGTTGTCAATCTCATTATCATTCTTGTCAATCCCATTATCATCCTTGTCAGCGGGATTTTGAAGTTCAAATGGTATTTTTCTGTCTTTTTCCCAATATTTTAGCCATTTACAAGATAAATATAGGCATTTACAATACAAATAAACGGATTCAAAAGAATCCATAAAATTAAAAATATTTTAGACATTTAGAAGACAAATATGAAAATTCACAAGATCAATATGGGCATTTATAAGAAAAATAAGATAATTTATGAAACAAATAAAATAAAGGCATCATTGTCTTTTTACCCCAAAACTTAATTTTATTTTGACTCAAGGGGTATAGTGAAGTTTCAAAAATTTTTGGAGGTTGCCTAAAATTATATCACATTCTTGGACTCAGTGAAATTTTCCCTAAAATAATTATGGAGATAATCCATAATCCCACCGGCTTTCTTTCTCTCCCGTGTGTGGTTCTCAAAGGGACAACATTTTGGCGCAGAAACATTAATAAGCATTTATATCATCTCCTATGGACTCTTGTAGTTGCAGCATTTATGAACAGCAAGAGTTATATGCACCAAACTAGCGATATTTCTACCAGACAATAATAATCTAGAAGTTGATTATATGGACCTAACTAACAGAGAATCATCAGCTACACCCTCAAAAATCGTAATTTATTTTCTATAGTCAGATCATTTTATATTAATTATATTTTGAAAACAAGTTTTTATTAATTGATTAGGGGCAAAAAATGAAAGGTTGTCCTATTTTTTTTACCTTATTAATTGAATAAATACTTACTATTGACATATCTAAAACGGTTGAAAACATCTCATGGAAGGGGGCAAAGGGAGCATATATCTTCAGTCATATTTCCTCTCAAAATCTCTCAACCTCTGGGGAGAAAATGTGGCGGGAGTATGATAGAATGATGATATTCTTTTTATAAAGTTCATTACCAGATAAGAAGCAGCTCCAATTTTTAAGTCATGGCAGTTCTGATCATGAAGATAGCAAATGGGATCGTTCATATCTGTCTTATATTATTCACTTACCACTACTTGTTTTGTGCAGCTTCTGATTCCATAACCATTGGCAAACCCATTAGCGATGGAGAACTTCTTATTTCTAAGGGAAGAAAGTTTGCTCTTGGGTTCTTTGCTCCTGGCAAAACTCGCTCTCGCTATGTTGGAATCTGGTACAATAACTTGCCAAAGCAAACTGTTGTTTGGGTTGCAAACAGAGACAATCCCATCAATGACATCTCTGGAGTTCTGTCCCTCAGCACAGACGGGAATCTTATACTCCACCACAATAACACCAAGTTGCCCATCTGGTCCACGAATGTTTCTATCACTGTTCCAAGTACCAGAGTTATGGCTCAACTCTCTGATGTAGGTAATCTTGTTCTAATCCAAAACGAATCCAAAGTTATGTTCTGGCAAAGCTTTGATCATCCCACCGACACCTTTCTTCCATATGCCAAACTGGGTTTCAACAAAAGAACTGGTCAAAACTGGTTCTTGCAGTCATGGAAGTCAGATGATGATCCTGCAACAGGAAGCTTCTCAACTAGGTTCAATACTTCCGGCAAAGCTCAGTTGTTTCTGTACAAACAAAATGTTCCAGTGTGGCGAGTTGGATTCTTCAATGGAGAAATATTTGTGGGTCTGACAGCTTTGAAACGATTAATGGTGTATACTTTCAATGTCTCTGTTACTGAAGATGATAATGAGGTTAAAGTCATGTATCATGCCTTGGACAATACCTCTATATTCAAGATTGTAGCTATTCCATCAGGATACATACAAACACATAAATGGGATTACGATAAGAAAGATTGGGAGCGATATGGATCTTATCCAGAAGTGGGCTGTGACATGTATGGAAAATGTGGACCCAATAGTAACTGTGACTCTTACAACTATGGTTACAGTAAGTGTTCTTGCCTACCTGGGTTTGAACCCAGAAACCGTAGTGATTCATATGAAAAGAATGATCAATCAGTGGGTTGTGTGAGGAAGAAAGGACCACCCTTGTGCAGAAATGGAGAAGGCTTTGTTAAAGTAGAAAGTGTCATGATTCCTGATACATCTATGGCAAATGTTAGAAAGGGTTTGAGCATGGAGGAATGTGAACAAGAGTGCTTGGGAAACTGTTCTTGCACTGCCTATGCTGCTGAAGATGTGAGAAATGGAGGAAGTGGTTGCTTATCACGGTACGAGATTCTGATGGACACAATAGTATTAAAAGAGGAAGGCCGCGATTTGTATGTTCGTGTTGATGCCATTGAACTGGGTAGATATATTACTTATTTCTTCATTTTCCCCGGTTTTCATTTTGCTTTGTCTTACAGACTTTCTTGTTTCCAATTTTCTCAGCAAATTATAGCAGGAAATCAAAAGGAACACTTTCTGTGTCTGGAGTGGTGGGATTTCTGACGGCTACTATTGTTATGATAATTCTTTTAATTTCCATGTGTGTTTATTGCTTTTGGATGAAGAAAAAGAGAGGTGCCAACTTTTTCCTTCTTCATTTCTCCAGGACAATTTATGGATTTTTTAGTATCCCAGACAAGTTATGAATTCAACAAAGAGAACATGAAATAAATGCTCTCAACTAGTTTATGTGAGGTAAAAACATGAGAGGGGGATAAACATAGATACATAGAGATAGAGAGGGATAGAATGGTGAGTTCCATATGGTGCTTACCTAGAAGCTTAGTGGGATCATCATTATACCGTCTTTTTCTCTTTTGTTCTCCTAAATTTACTTTAGAGAGTAAAGTTAATTTTTTGCCTTTGGAGCAAGGTGGCATAGGGTAGTCTCAATTTGTGCCCACCCTGAATCTGTATCCTGTATCATGTATCATATGCCTAGGTATGTAGTATAAATCTACAAAATTAGAGATGGTAAGTTTTTAAAACGAAATTACTAGAATATTGAGTTGCATGTAAATTTCTTATATAAATAATTATATAACACTATTATATATTAACAGATTGATGGCTTTAAAGGGTGTTGTATTAAAAGAGGAAAAAAATTCAATTTTTTAGGGTAGGCATGATGTATATTGGAGAATTGATAATCAGGGTTCAATTTTTGTTGTTGTGGAAGTTGAATGGGCTGTAATAAAACACGTACTCTGTCCTATTGTCATTCTAATTCCACCTTTAAAATTGTCTTTTTAACGCCACAGTTTAGATGTAACCGATTACAATGTGTGTTTTCCTCACCTTAATTAGTCATTTGAGATGGAAGAAAGATTTATGACATATAACAGATTCTACCTTGCTTACTGAACAGATGTATTGTCATATACACAATATTGTTGCTGACCTGTATATTAATCAGGCATTCATATTTATGCTAAACTGTGTTTTACAATTTATTTATTAAATTATTTGAATAATACTATATGTATTTAAACTTTAAAAAATTCAACTTCGTTGAGTTGTTATCAAATCTTTGTAATGTGAACAAATTCTTGTTAAATGATGCATCTTTTTCTTAAAATACTGTTTTAAACGAGTCTGCTCTTTTCTTGACACAAACAAATTTCAAATTTGTTATTGTATGCTCTTGTTTTTGTTTATTCCAGACAAAATGATTGAGCAAGAAATAAACATAGAATCTCCCTCAGAAGAAGAGCAAGGTGAAAATAGAACCCAAGTAAGCGTACCGTTTTTTGACATTAAAACCATATAGGCTGCTACAAATAGTTTTTCAAGTGAGCATGAGTTAGGGCATGGTGGATTTGGCTCTGTCTACAAGGTAAGTGAAATGTCAAAAATCTCATTCGTATGCAATTTCCTGTAATCTTATTATGTTTTAATTATTATGAGAGTAGAATAAAATGTAACAACGTTGTTTAATAGTCTTGCACAAATAAGTAAGATATTTTAGCACTTGATATTTCAGGGCTTATTAGCTAATGGACAAGAGATAGCAGTGAAAAGATTGTCTAAAGGTTCAGGACAAGGGACTGAAGAGTTCAAGAATGAAATTAAACTGATTGCTAAATTGCAGCACAGAAATCTTGTAAGGTTGCTTGGATATTGCATTCATAAAGAAGAAAGGATGTTGATCTATGAGTACCTTCCCAACAAAAGCTTGGACTTCTATCTTTTTGGTGTGTCCTTCTCCTTCCTCTCTCCAACTAGACACGTTAGATAGATGAAGTTTGAAAAATGAGTCACACTATTTATGACTCAATAGTGTAACTTAAAATAGATGTTATTTCATATATATTTATATATATTGATAAACTGATTGCGTCAAATATAACACAGTCAATTTACATACCTAAATAGATTAGAGAAACATTTGATGAAATGCTGTTTTAGTATTCAACCCCATCTTGTCATTAGTTATTTAATTTGTACATCTGCTTAATTAATAGGAGTATAGATTAGTGTCCCACTGGCCACCATTTTTCAGTATTAAGCTTTTATGGTTCTTTTCAGATATGAATCAAAGATCTTCTTTAGATTGGGATAAGCGTGTTCATATTATCTTTGGAATTGCTCGAGGTTTTCTCTATCTTCATCATGATTCAAGATTGAAAATAATCCACCGAGACCTTAAAGCTAGCAATGTTCTCCTAGATGCTACAATGAACCCCAAAATCTCTGATTTTGGTATGGCTAGAATATTTGGAGAGGACCAAATCCAAGCAAGAACAAGGAGGATTGTTGGGACATAGTAAGAGCGAAACTCGTTTTTAATTATTTTTACTTTCATTTATTAAAAGGGGCACCACAAGGCCATTGGCAAGAGCAAACTCTTTTTCATCTCTTGAAATAAAATGGAAGATTGATTTGCACAATACATTATAACAATTTTGAGTTGTTGCAGTGGTTATATGTCCCCAGAATATGCAATGGAAGGACAATATTCAATAAAGTCTGATGTCTTCGGCTTTGGTATTCTTTTACTAGAGATTATTTGTGGGAGGAGAAACACAGATCGTGCAAAGGAAGGATCATACTTGAATTTGATTGGACAAGTGAGACTAAAATCCTATAAGGATGAAATATAAACTAAACTATGTTTTTATACCATACCCTCTCATGTTTTACCTTAATACTATGTTTGGATGGAGAGAAAAGTGGGGGGAAAATAGGTGAGAGGGAATATTAGGTTTGAAAACTTCCATAAATGATAAAAAAATTTATTATTTTTGGGGCTTTTCTTTCCTAGTTTTTTGCTCCCCCAAATTTTCTCTCCATCCAAACATAGGTAAAAGCTTAATGACAAATTGCACTAACAAATGTAAGTGACATTTTTCCTACTGATAATTGTATAATATTTCATTAATTTGTAGGTATGGAACTTGTGGGGAGAAGGAAAGGCCTTGGAAATAGTAGACTCAACACTTGGTGAATCATATCCTGTTGATGTTGTCCTAAAATATGTCAAAATAGGGCTCTTGTGTGTGCAAGAAATTGCCGTCCAAAGACCATCCATGAGTGAAGTTATATTCATGCTTGGCAATGATGAAAGCCTTCCCTCGCCTCAAAAACCTGCATTTCTGTTAAATTCTAATGATTTGTATTCAGAGGCTTCAACCTCTAGGGAAGCTTCAGCCAATGTCCTCACTCATAGAGAAGCTTCAGCTAATGTCCTCACTCATTCTACAATTAGTGGTCGATAACCATAAATCGAACATGGATAGCCTTTCAGTCGTTTTAAGTGAACTGAGGAAAGAAAATGGCACAAAATGGTGAGCCTCCTTTATGACCTGGGGGTCTCATATTAAGTAGTATATCCGTTATTTTTTATGTATGTTTCTCCTTACTTTACCTAAAGTCACTTGAGATCCATATTAATCATGATTTAGGTATGGGCAAATTGTGTTTTAATAATAAGTATGCATTTCTAGAATTTGATTGAAGAATTCAATGCATTCTACCATTAGTGCATGTCAAGCTTGTCTCTATTAATATAACTTTGGTTATCTTTACTCGTTGTTTTAGTTCTCATTTGTTTTTATTCCCTTTTATTTGAATAATTTGATATGTTATCTTTTGTATTACGAGGATATTTAAACTTTGTTTAAAATTATGAAAAATAAAATACACACACACGAAAAAAAAAAGATAATATTATGTGTTTTGTTTCCATTTTTCTCGGATTGGCACCACTATTTTTTAAGCTGAGTTGCTGCAATGTGTGCTTGGATTAACGTTGACAAAATTGATTTTTACTTTATCTGACTCTCCTAAACTTAAGTTAGGGTAATAGCTTGTTAGTATAATTTAATTTATGTTTGGATTGACTTGTAAAAAGTGAGTTTGGTAAACTGAAACTTGCTTGAATAATTAATGGAAAAGAAAGTTTAATATAAAATGATAGAAAAAACATGTGTTTTTATAATATATTTTGATAATTTTAAGAGAAAAATTAAAATTAAAATTATAAAAATAGAGTTAATGTACTATTGAGAAAATTTGTGAATATTAAAAAACACTTAATTAGATAAATTTAATAGATAAAATATACTCCTCTGGTGGTGTTATTTGTAAGGTTGAGAGAAAAAATATTTTGGTCTTGTTGACCCGGCAAATCATTAAATTTTTCACATGAATGTGCAATTTTACCATTTATTTATCATAGTGTAGACAGTTTTTCTAGGGAATAATTTATATTAAATAGGGATAAAATTAGAAAGTTAAATTATAAGCAGAGTTAATGAAATTTAATATTTTTCTTGGTCTATATAAAATATGTTGAAAATGCCTTTTACATAGGAGTTACCATCCTTTTTATAAGCAAGAACTATCAATTAAATGAAAATGATGAGTGTGAGAAAAGAGATGAGAGAGAATGAGTGGGAAAAAGAGAAGAATGTTCCTTTTGTACTAGGTCTAGAGAGAGTATCTAAATTATGAATTATATGAATGCTAAATTTTTAAGGGAAAATTCCAGAAAACTACAAAGGAAATTAGAAAAGGACAAAAAGGTTGGGTGAAATCCACATATCCCAAATCAGTGAGGGGTGAGGAATCTGGAATATGAAATCTTAAGACAATTACCTAAATACCCTCCTCCTAAGTGACAACTAAAAGGGAAATGAAGAGACACGAGAAGGTCGAGTTTAAAGGGTGTCAAAACAGAGAGTGATAGGAAAGCTCGGGGAGACGGAGAGATGACGCGAAGGACAGTCGGTCGACAGTTGTCGGTGGTGATTTGCGGTGTCATCGACGAAGGCGAACGAGGCATTGTGCGGTTGTGTGTTCAGCTCTCCTTCTATCGGAGCTTCAGTGGTCAACCGTTTCAGTTGACGATGCTGAGTGGCGCGGGGTGATGAGTCGACTGTCTCACAGCAAATCGGACAGCAACTTGTCATGAAATATGCGATTTGACAACTGATAAATATATGAAGGTGTTAATCAACAGAACGATGTTGTTAATATAGAGCGATTTGGTGTTATTACCCATCTATTTTTGCAAACTTTTTCCTACACACGTCTTCTGTTGTCTGTGTGAATGGAAGATGTCAACGATGTTGCGTTTGGACAGTGACGCTAAAACTTTCCTATTTCTTGTTGGCCAGATGTTAATCAATGAAATAATGTTGTTAATAATGAATATAATCTTGTTAACTGTGGGTGAGGTGTTGTTTTGGGATCGAACTTGTGATTTGGCAACTTCATTTCTTTTAAGATGTTAATGAAGGATGTTGAGTTGGTAATAACAAAAATAAAGTTGTTACTTGTGGCTAACATGTTATTTTTCTCCATCTACATTTGGACCATTCCAACATGTTCCTCCTACAATCTTAATAGAGGAAGTCAAATCGTTAATAATGAATCTGATGTTGGTAATACATGGAGAGATGTTGTGTTTTCCCATCTACATTACAACCTTCCCAGGTATTCCTCACAAGATGGTAATGGTGAAAACTGAGTCGTTAATAGCGAAGATAATGATGTTATTATGGGGAGAGATGTTGTGTTTTCCCATCTATATTACGACTTTCCTAAATTGTTCCTTCGAAGATGTTAATGTAGGAAGTCTAGTCGTTAACATCGAAGATAACGATGTTATTAGGGGAATAGAGGTGTTTTTCCCATCTACGTTACCACATTCCTAACTTGTTTCTTTGAAGATGTTAATGGAGGAAGTCGAGTCGTTAATAGCGAAGATAATGATGTTATTATGTGAATAGATATTATGTTTTCCCATCTACATGATGACGTTCCTAACTTGTTCCTTTGAAGATGTTAATGGAGGAATATGAGTTATTAATGAAGAAACTCATGTTGTTAATCGAGGATGACTTGTTGTGTTTTCCCATCTACGTTCGGATATTTTCAACTTATTCCTCACAAGATGGTAATTGATGAAATGTAGTCGTTAACGATGGAGGTAATGTTGTTAATCGAGGGAGAGATGTTGTGTTTTCTCATATACATTAGGATGATCCCCACTTATTCCTCATAAGATGGTAATAGAGAAAACGGAATCGTTAACAACGAAGATGATATTGTTAATTTGGGGAGAGATGTGTTTTCCCATTTACATTATGACGTTCCTAACTTATTACTCTTGAGATGTTAATGAACGAAGTGTAGTCGTAAACAAAGAAGATGAAGTTGTTAATTATGGCTCATATGTTGTTTTCGGGCATACAACTTGGGACGTTGCAAAATCTTTCGGTTGAAGATGTTAATCTAGCAGGTAGAGCCGTTATGTGGTTGCCAAATCACAAGTTTGATCCCAAAACAACACCTCACCCACAGTTAACAAGATCACATTCAATATTAACGTATTATTTCGTTGATTAACATCTGGCCAACAAGAAATGGGAAAGTTTTAGCTTCACTAACCAAACGCAACATCTTTGATATCTTCCATTCACACAGACAACAGAACATGTGTGTAGGAAAAAGTTTGCAAAAATAGATGTTCCATGGGTAATAACACCAAACCGCTCTATATTAACAACATCGTTATGTTGATTAACACCTTCATATATTTATCAGTTGTCAGATCGCATATTTCATGACAAGTTGCTGTCCGATTTGCTGTGAGACAGTCGACTCATCGCCCCGCGCCACCCAACACCGTCAACTGAAACGGTTGACCACTGAAGTTCCGACGGAGGGAGAGCTGAACACACAACCGCACAATGCCTCGTTTGCCTTCGTTGACGACACCGCAAATCGCCACCGACAACCGTCGACCCACCGTCCTTCACATCATCTCTCCGTCTCCCCGAGCTTTCCTATCACTCTCTGTTCTGACATCCTTTAAACTCTGCCTTCTCGTGTCCCTTCATTTCCCTTTTAGCTGTCACTTAGGAGGAGGGTATTTAAGTAATTGTCTTAAGATTTCATATTCCAGATTCCCCACCCCTCACTGATTTGGGATATGTGAATTCCACCCAACCTTTTTGTCCTTTTCTAATTTCCTTTGTAGTTTTCTGGAATTTTCTCAATTTTTAATCGATAAAAATGTATTTAATAAATTTATTTGGAAATAAGAATGGATCATCCGATGAGTAAGACATGGGCGGAATTAATCATATGAGAATTGTAGTAGGACCTAAAGCCATTTGGACTAATATCGCACTGACGCGGAAGTAGGGAAAGATGGCTTTAAGTTTTGTTTTTTGTCTGGTACCTCTAGGCGAAACTATTTTTTCTTCTTGAGTGAAAAAGGAAATGAAAAAATGCCACGTAGATTTATTAATCATGCACACTAGATAATCAGAATTAAAGGAAGAGAGAACTAGACTAAGTGAGGTGAACGGATTGCACTCTCTTGAATAGTGCGCCACCGTCCTTACCTCCGTTCAACATGGATGACCAACAACATCGGAAACTTCCACCGGACCGGCCTTTTGATGTCCTAGCCAGTGGTAGTAATGAAAAGACAAGAAATAACTCTTCTCACATCACAATGGATACTTCTACGCCGGACGAACTCTCTCCAAAGAATGATATCTCCATGGAACATGAAGCTTACCACCCACAGATGGCTCTGGCAACTACTACCTCCTATAAGGATTCCCTTCTTGGTTTTAATGGCATTGCCCATGGAGGTGATTGTATGGACGAAGAGGATCTTTTATCTGACACTATTAATATGGAATGGGACTTACCAGAACTTACTAAGGCAGTGCAAGCTCTTATGCAGATCCACCCGGTAGTCCTTGTAACGGCAGAAGAATACAACGCTTGGTGTCGCCCTTGGAATGCAGTACTGATCCTAATTGTATTAGGCAAAAAATACAATGTCTACACGTTAAAGACGCATCTTAGCCGTATATGGCGGACCTCCCAATTTGACCTTGTAGATATGCCCAAAAATTATTTTCTGGTTCATTTTCTCTAAAAAGAACAGTGGGGGCAGCTCTATCAGCAATTATATGGGGGGCCATGGGCGGTGCAGTAGCACACCATTCTGGTGCAAAAATGGTCCCCTAACTTTGACCCTTAATATAATCCACTTGGATAAATAATCACCTGGATTAGAATTCCTAACATCCCAATGCAGTGTTACAATAAGGAATTTATTACAAGACTTGGGAATTACATTGGCAGAACAATAAAAATAGATATGCTTACCCCCTCTACCATTCCATCTGAGTTTGCGAAAAATTGAGAGAGGCAAGTGTGCAAGGATCTGTGTCGAACTTGATCTCCAGAAGAAACTTGTCTCACGAGTGATTGCAGCCCACTTGGTTTATCAGGTGGAGTATAAGGGATTGGGTCTCATATGTTTTTCTTGTGGCCGTTATAGCCACCACAAAGATCAGTGTACCTAGACATACCGAATAAGGACCAATCGGTTCCAGGTCACTCTCAATCCAGTGCACCAAATCGGAACACATCAATGCCACAAACTAAAGCCAGCATCGAGGAACCCTTTGGAGAGTGGATTCTTGTGGGCAATGGCAAACGGTCTCAATTTTTGAGCAGGAAGTTGCAGCAGGGGAGTGTGACGGAGAGGAGGAGCGGGAATGCAGTGGAGAAGAGGAGCGGGAGTGCGACGGAGCAGAGAAATTGAGCCAGGCTGGAGAAAAGAGACGGAGTCAGGCCAGAGAAGAAGTCTATGACGGAAACGGCTGTCGTGACGGAGAAAGGAGACAGTGCTGGTTCGATTGCCGGTGGAGCCTCACTATTTCAAATCCTCGTTGACCTTGGGGTTGATGAAGGAATGGTGATGGGACATCAGGTACTAGAGGAGCAGGCCAGTGTTGATGATGGCGATGACGTGGGCCGACCTAGGAGTTCGCATGGTCGAAGAGCTACTCTACAGGGGGACGACAGGGATGACCGAATGAGAAGGGAAATGGGAAGGGAAAAGAGTAAAAAAAAAATAAAAATAGTGGGATGGGGCCTTCACATAATGGGCCAGGACAAGGGGTGAAGGCCCAAATTCAAAGAGAAAAACTCGTGATGTGCCAAGAAAGAAAGCAAAATCAAAATAGGCTATCCAAGTCACATGTGGGTGGTAGAGAGCATGTAGTGGTGGGTGGATCTTTAACCCAAGTTGGGCCTACCTCTATTTTATTACGCCAGCATCTTCATGGGTAGAATCTCAACAATTATTATTGTAGAAGGATCCCAAGACAATGCCATAAATCCCAATGATGCTCTTACTAAGGAAATATGTTAGCAAAGTATGAGTGGTGCACCAAATACTACTCTTTTGCCTTCATACTCCACCTCCTTAGATGATGACATTGGTGATGACTTTATGGAAGCAACTCTTACTGTAGGAAGCCAACATGGTTTGGGGAAACAACTCACACGAGTTGACAAAGCTCTTGGTGATAAGTAAGTATCACTTTTTTGTTTCCAAGTCTTATCAATCCTATGATAATTGCCTCTTGGAATTGTAGGGGTGCGGGGAATAAGTATTTTCCCCGTATCGTTAAAGATTTAGTTCATGAAAATAATATTGATATTTTGTCTTTGATTGAAACCCGTATAAGTGGTAATAGGGCGGAGGCCGTTACCCATAAGTTAGGCTTTAGTAATTGGATTAGGTTGGAGGCCACTGGGTTTGCGGGAGGCATTTGGATTTTATGGGATGAGAGTAATACTCAAGTTGATTATTTGTTTTCTACTACACAACTGGTCCACTGTAAGGTGTTGAATAAGCGAACAAATGATTCCTTATTTGTTACTTTTGTTTATAGGGAACCAGGGGTTAGTAGAAGAGAGAATTTATGGGGTTCCTTGCAAGATCTTACATAGACTATTGAGGGTGCTTGGATGGTAATTGGGGACTTTAATACCTTCTTGATTCCTGCGGATAAGGTAGGAGGTATTGCACCTTCTCTTCAGGCTATGACACAATTTTCTAATTGCATTAGTAGCTTGAGTCTGTTAGACATACCTATTATTAGCGAGCACTTTACATGAGAAAAATAAGGGGTTAAAGAAAGACTAGATTGGGTGCTTGACAATCTTGAGTGGGAGCTCAATTATCCATGAGGAAAGGTCTTTCACCACCTACGTTATAAATCTGATCATAGGCTTGTGTTGGTCACAAATGGTGCTAATTCCCCAACTCAACGAACCAAGCATCAATTCAGTTACCATCCAATCTGGGCAATGGAAGATAGTTTCTCCGACGTGGTCTGTAAATCCTGGGAGAATAGAACTTGGAATCAGGGTAAATTGATTTTTAAGGATGAGGCCTCCAAATGGAATGCTAGGGTTCTTGGTAGCCTTCCTAGGAAAAAAAGTCATCTTCTCAAAAGATTAGAGGGCATTGATTGAGTGAGACAAACAAATCCCTCTACTGGCCTTTACAAACTTGAGAAGCAGCTTTGGAAAGACTATAGCAAGATATGTGCCTAGGAGGAGCTTCTCTGGTATCAAAAATCTCGATGCAAGTGGCTGGTTTGGGGGGACAAGAACACGAAATTTTTTCACACTTCAACGTTGATTAAACGGAAAAAACAAAGAATTGAAGCCCTCCAAGATGATGAAGGAAATTGGGTTACTAATTCGGATAAGTTAAGAGAAATGGGTGCCATGTTCTTTACACATCTCTACACTAGGGATCCTCAGGTTCCCCATTCCACACACCGGTATGCCAACTTTCCCTCACTATATCCCACTGATGATATCTTGCTTCACAAAGAAGTGGAGGATATCGAAGTAAAAAATGCTACATTTTTTATTGGCGCTTTCAAAGTGCCTGGTCCAAATGGTCTTCAAGCGCATTTCTTTCACACCCAGTGGACTCACATTGGGAACAAGGTCTGTGCACTCGTTTGAGAGATTTGGCATCAACCAGAGAAGGTTAAGGATATCAATCATACTAACATAGTTCTTATCCCAAAAGTTGATAATCCTATAACCTTAAAGGACTTTCGCCCTATTTATCTCTGTAATGTCATCTTCAAGGTTATTCCGAAAATTATTGCAGAGAGAATAAAGAAGGCGATGTAGTATTTGATCCAACTATAGCAATGTGGTTTCATAGCTGGCTGTCAAGGGAGTGAGAATGTTATCATTGCGCAAGAAGTTATTCATACTATATGGAGTAGGCGACGAAAAAGAGGAATGTTCGCAATCAAGGTCGACATGGAGAAAGCTTACGATTGTCTCGATTGAAAGTTTCTACAGTCCACTCTTGTTTGTACTGGGATATGGGAGGAGCTGGTGAATCTCATCATGGCTTGTACCTCCTCGGTGTCCATGAAGATCCTTTGGAATGGATCCGAATCTCCGGGTTCTAGGCCTTCTCGAGGAGTTCCTCAGGGTGACCCTTTAAGCCCCTACTTATTTGTGCTATGTATGGAGCGCCTAAGTCAATTGATCAACAATAAAGTTAGGGAAGGACATTGGAAGGGTCTTCGGTTCAATAACCATACTCCCCCAATATCCCATCTCTTCTTTGCAGATGATCTTATCCTGTTTGGGGAGACTACCCAAAATCAGATTGAGCTAATGCTGGACACTATGAGATCCTTTTGTGAACTCTCAAGCCATCAAGTCAGCTTGACCAAATCCAAAGCATTCTTTTCCTGTAATGTCCATTTTAATAGGGCTCTTGAGTTGAGTCAATCTTTGGGAGTGGGACTTACTGGTGAGCTTGGCAAGTATCTTGGTGTACCGATGCTACATCACAGGATCACCAAGGCTATTTATTTCCCCATTGTTTAGCGGGCAAAAAAGAGATTGACAAGCTGGAAGGAACGACATCTCACTATGGCAAGAAGGACGGTCTTGGTTAAGGCGGTTCTGTCAGCATTGCCAAGTTATCATATGTAAACAATGTTGCTTCATAAAGCCATCTTGGAGGAATTGGAGAAGATTAGCCGTAATTTCATATGGAATCAAGGTCAACAGGGTTGGAAGATGCATCTTATTTCTTGAAACCAAATTAAACAACTTAAGGAGGAGGGGGGCTTCGGTATTAAAGACCTTCGGAAGCAAAACATGGCTTTCATCATGAAACTTTGCTGGGGATTATTAACCCAACCAGAAGCCCTTTGGGTTCGTTGTCTAAAGGGAAAGTATAGATGCGGCAATAGCGACTATCCCATGGTTTGTAAGAAGACCAATTCCTCTAGTGTGTGGCGGAGTATTACTATGGTTTAGGATACTTTCTATAGTGGAATTGGTCGAACCCTGTGCAATGGAAATATAGCCAATGCCTAGTGGGATTTATGGACTACACTTGGTGAACCCCTGATTCAGTTTGTTGATCATAATTCTCATCATTTAAATCCAGCTGCTAAGGTAAGAGACTTTGTTTTACCGAATGGAGAGTGGAACATTCCACGATGGAGGGAATTCCTACCAGATTGGGTGGTTAATCTTATAAGGTAGTTTCCCCCGCCATGTCAAACTGGAGATGATCCTTTCTACTGGAGAAACGCTTCAGACAGCAACTTTAGTGTCCGTGCTGCGTACTCTTTCATTTATACTTAGCGGGAGGGGAATGGCTCGGCTCGTTGGAAGAAGGTGTGGAAATTACCTGTTCCGAAGAAAGTGAAGATGTTCTTCTGGCGGATTATTCATGAGAGACTACCTACTAACTCACTCAGAGCTATGAGAGGTTTATCAGTTAGTGAGGAGTGTCCTTTTCAATGTCACAAGTCAGAAACCATTATACACATTCTTCGGGACTGTGAGATTGCTAGAGCAGTGTGGTCACATTTTATTTCACCTAACTCTTGTTTTAGTTTCTTTCGTTCTGATTTGCAGGTATGGCTCAAAGATAATTTGTCACTTTTTCTGGGCAAGTCTTATTTTTATCGTTGGCCTTGGGTTCGCATATTCAGCATCATCTGTTGGCTCTTATTGAAAAACATATGTAAGGGCGTCATAGAAGGAGTTTGAGCTCAACCTAATGAACTTATTCACAGCGGTCTATATCAGCTTATGGAATCCAGCATGTCGGACAACCTGAAGCATCAAATCTTTTGCTACAATGCTAGGGATGATCATACCTGGAAGCAACCACTGGAGGGATATGTTCACCTAGATATTGATGGTTCAGTGGATATTCACCGCAATACAGCTTATGGGGGACTTGTTCAGGATCATAGAGGACATTGGGTTCTTGGTTTTTAGCATCGACTTGGCTTTCTCCCGCCGACTACTGCTGAGCTTATGGCTTTAAACCAAGGTCTTCAACTATGTAGACAATATGGGTTTCTGTGAGTGGTGGCTTACACAGATTCACTTGAGGCATACCATTTGCTTATGTAGGATAGTGGTCTACATCATCGACTTAGATTGGAAATTAACGTAATTAGGGATTTGCTTTATTTTGAATGGGACATTGAACTCCACTATACACCGAGAGATACAATCCAGTGTGCTGATTACTTGGTGAGGGATGCCCATAATTTAGTCCAATGCTTAGTTGTCTTACCAGTTCCTTATCCTGGGTGTATTCCCATCATGAGGGAGGACTCACTACAATTCTTTTGATGTTTAGTATGTCTTGTTCTATGTACTCTCCAAGCTAGCTTGTCCATATTATGTATAAAAAAAGAATTAGAGGAAGCGGAATAATTCTGGATACTATTGACTGAGTTGAGTATACATTGAGGGTTTGTCTGGGAACATGTTGGAGGGGGAAAAACCCCATCTGCCTGCCAAAATTCCAGTTGAGTTGTTCAGCTCCGTTTGGGTTAATGTTTTATTCCATTGAGCTTATTCAAAAAAAAGGAGCTTCTAACATACGCTCATTCGAGTTGCTTCCACAGCTGAAGAAGCAGCTTTTGCTGCGTGTGTGACCGTTGGGGATAAAACTTGTCTAGATCTGTACTCCCATCTTCTCCTCCGCAAACTTCCTTCCCCCTCTTGGTTCATTGGTTTTTCTATTCTCTTCCTGGTTCGTTGTTCCAAGGAAGCAGATACAGCTTTGGTCAAAATCCTATTTTGACCAAGGACTTGATGGTAAGCTTTAAAAGTACTCAAGGAGGATTACAGTGCAAATTTGTGAAATATATGTAGGGCCAATTGTAATTTATGAAACATTTGGGTTTGTTCTGTTATTTCCACGGTCCCTCTTCTTTATTCACTTGTAATTTTCATAATTTCCAAGGACCTTTTCTGTAATTTTTTCTAGTTCTCAAAATATTAATTCTGTAATTTTTCCCAATTTTTTCAATAATAACTTCGCCTTTTTTATTTGATCAAATTTTCTTAATATTTTTTTACTTCAATTATCACAATATATACAACTACTATATATATAGTATTCAATAAGATTCATACTCTTTTCAGTCATTTCCCATCTAAACGGGCTTTTCGAATACTAATCTAAACAGGTTTAAGGTTAAAAAAAGGTAACTTCTGCCACCGTTAATCCAAACGCAAATCATATCTACAATCTGACTTTTTTTCTATCTAATTTTTCTAAAAGCTCATCTGCAAAAAGAGCTTCTTTTACATCGCTAATCCAAACAGACACTGAATATATAGCTGAGTCGAGTAAAGCAAGTGGACATGTGATTGTGTGTACACATGTCATCACCTTAGCTCAAGTCTAAAACTAACTCTAACAAAGTGACAACTAACCAAAACTGAATGTCCCAACTAAGCATAACAAGTATAATGCCATGTTCTAGTATATACTAATAATGTAGAGCATAAGGAAATGACGACGAAGGTATACGACGGTGGTCCTGGCTGTGCCCTTACTTTTACTCAAGCCCTTGTTAAAACTTCAAAGCACCAATTATGTATTCCTCTAAGACTCTTACCCACAAGTCCAAAAATTGATTCAAAGGGATCTGAAGAATTTGGAAATTTGTTGGATAATTGTTGGATCTTTCTATACCTGTGCGAAGAAGACGACCAACAACAGGAGCTCATATCTAAGTTGAAACTAACGACTACGCCCAGACCACTAACGGTGTTAAATGTGACCTGGTTAATAAAGCAGGTGGCTCTTATTCATTGGAGAACTAGATATAAGGAACTAGAGGTAGGTTTTGTGCTTAACAATATATACAAGGGTACAAAGCACTACCAGTTAAGTCGAGGGATCAACATTACAAATTAAATCTCTAGCATTACCAACGAGAGAAACAAAAGCACAAGTAGACAAGATGAGACTTTCTGGGGACTGATGCTCATTCATAAAAATGCTCCTATTTCTGCTATCCCAGAGTTTCCATAACAGAGTTCCAAAAAATAACCTCCAGTGAGCACCCATGTTTCGTGGATTAAGGTTCCATCGTAGCCATTTGTCTAAAGGCTGGTTGAGGAAATAAGTCAGTTTGCTACTAGGAACAATCTTCAACCAGCATTGAGCAGTAGTGGGGTAGAATCAGAAAACATGGTCAAGGTCTTTGACAGCAGAGCAACATAGTGGGCAGGTCGCATCTTCAGTCATATCTCCACATATTCTCCCCACATTTATGAGTAACCGGTTTCGCATGGCTAACCACAAAAATGTACGGATTCCCTGCATCCTGGGCCATTCTCACATCTATTCCCAAACCTTACCTTTGTCTTGCCAAGTTGGCTCCTGTAGTTCTTGGTAGGCAGAAGTGACCTATGCGGAATTATTATTTAGTTTAGTCCCTAATGGCTTTAATTGTGGTGCTTGACTTCTAGAGTAGAAGTTCTTTTTTTTGGACAAATGCGCTTTCATATAAATAAGGAAAAATACAAAGAAAATCCAAAGCAATGTAAACACAAAGCAAAACCAAAGCAACGCAAACACAATGCAAAACCAAAGCAATGTAAGCACGAAGCAAATTCATAACGCTTTAGCCAACTCCTAATCAAGCTACTGGTATCGCGTTATCTGCAGGAGACCATTGCACTTCATGAACATCTGAGGTTAGAATTGAAGACAAAGAGAGTGACTATTTTGATACCCACCCTATCGGGCACACTCCCTTAAAAGCCTCTGCTGCTAGTAAATCAGTTGTAGCATTTCCAATTCTAGGAGTAAAAGAAATAGAGAACCCAACTTTGGATAAAATGAGATTAATGATATTATGCACAATACCCTTACTTTTCCAATCATAAAGATCCGGTAGTTACATTTCGACACAAGATTGCAGAAGTTTGGAATCAGTTTCAAACACAACCTTATCATTTCCCATATTAATAGCTAGCAGAAGAGCTCTTTTTAACGCAAGTGCCTCAGTCATAAAAGCATATATTGATTTAATTTTATCCACAAAACCCCATAAGAAATTGCCCTTATCATCATGACAAACAATCCCTAACGACGATTGGCCTGAAAACTCTTGATATGCTCAATCACAATTTATCTTAATAAAACCTGGAGAGGGTAAACACCAACTCGCATTTTCTGAACTAGGCATTGTAGTAACATTAGAGGATTCCCCATTAACAGATAAACATTCATATTCCTTCTAGTAGCTAATTCAATTACCAATGACGGATTTAGTTGTGCTCCATTAAAGATTCTATGTAACCCCCCTCACGGTAATTACATCCGGACTATGAAATTTAAGTGGAATAGAGACCATTAAGACAATTTCAACGTTATAATCCCTCATTATGAAAATGGGGTATTTCAAAAATCAGTTCAAAACATAATTCATCCAGGTCTCATATCCACTTTTGCGAATATAATTACTTGAGAATTCAAATCACATAATAAATATCAGAGTGTGGAACTAAAATCCCGGCAAAACCCTGGGTTACCTACATATATATAATGGGTTCAAAGTTCTCAAATTGGGGATTACATATCCAAAAATTTAACATTTACATCTTATGTACAAATGGTAATCCCAAACCAAAATAGATAACCAACAACCACCAAAGTCTCAGAATAATCCTAACTACTCATGGTTGTTCGCTTCCCTTTTGAGCCACTCGCCCTGTCTGAAAAGGTTAGTCATTTGGAAAGAGTGAGATTCTAAAGAATCCCAGTAGTAACAAATCATTCATACCACACGTAATCACATAGCATGTAAACAAATCATCACATATCAGCAACACACAATCACACTCCATCCTCATCCCCTTTTACCTCCAGGAAGGCACACCGTCCTAACCCGAACCGTTGTTAGTGACTCAAGGACTGTTGGTATGACAGTGCATACGAATAGCCTTAAGGCTCACATATAGCCTTTCGGCTTTCACAATTGGCCCGTCGGCCTTCACAAATAGCCTTTCGGCTTTTCACATAATCACATATATCACACCCTAACCTCATCCCCTTGTACCGTCGGGAGGCACACAGCCCTTACCCGAACCATTATTAGCGACTCAGGAACTATTGGTATAGCGGTGCTTTCACAATTTCACAAATCTTACAGCATTCACATCCATCATAAACCAATGATATAGCACACATACAATGTATCACATAAGGTATAAAGAAAGAGTCACTACTTGTATCTTTCCTGACTGGCTCCGATGTCGTGGTCTCACGAGGGCGACAGATATCAAATCCTATACCAAATTAGGGACAACCAATCAATTTCTTTTCCAAGTGTATATTTTCATAATACTCTATGTTGGTTATCATTTAGGACTCTTTAGGTGACTATTAGAGGCCTAGACATATGCCTAAAGGGTTGGAAGAAGCTACCCTGAAGACCCCTTTTTTTAAAGGTAAAACAGTGATTTTAGGCTGGATCACTTGAGTGAAGATGATCTCACTCGAGTGATGAGAGACTCGTGCTCGAGTGAGAACGACTCTCACTTGCGAGTGTTTGACAGTGAGCAACTACTATGACCAGAAAGTGCTCACATCACTCTAGCATGAAACCTTGCACTCGGGTGATGACTCCAAATATGCTCAGTCCCCGAAAGTGCAACACAACGAGTGACAACCCGAGAGCACAAGCAATATCAGAGGGAAAGGCTCACTCGAGCATACCCCTAATGCTCGGGTGAGAGGCCTGCACTCGCGAGTGTCATATCACACTCTTGAGTATTGGCCAGCGAGTGAGGACCCGAGAGCAACCCTAACTCTAGACTCACACCATCACTCGAGCAATCTCTTGATCACTCGAGTAATCATCAACTTCACTCGCGGACATAGAAGTGCACTTGAGCTCCACTCATAGAACCTAGGCAAAACACAACACAGAAAGGGAAAAATACACGCAGCACTCGAGCATGATCTTCCCTCACTCGAGTGTTGTGCATCAAAGACCAGAAACACAGCAATGACAGAAATTTCCCATATGGTCAAAATCATACCCAATTGTTCCCAAACTTCTCACAAAGCCCATTTCCACTTAAAATGACCTAAGGAACACATTGGCAACTTCCAAAACACTTCAAAAATTCTTTCTACCACAATTTATGCCTTTGGGTCTCTATGACACACAATACTCCAATCTCATTCAACTTAAATCCAAACTTCCAAACTATATCAAATACTCAAATAACTTCACAATAGACCATTTCTAACATCAATCACAATGAAATTCATATATTCCAAAAATGACACAAAACCAGGGCAAATTTCCAGATTTCATCAACCTTAACCAAAAATCTTAAATAATATACCACAAAGCTCTAAATGCTTACCTCTTCACTCTGCCAAATCCAGAATCTTGATTTTTCAACTTTCAATTTCGAATCAACACACAAATCACCACCTTTCAAGATTCTGAAATCACCACAATAAAGCTCTCAATGAGATGCACAACATTAGAGAAGAGGATTTGAGCATAAGAGGATCACAACTCACCAAAATCCAAGCTTTTCTTCCCTATTTTCTTGCTTGTGCGCCGGAAACTATGGAAGAAAGAGGAGAGAGAAGGAGATATGGAAAAATGATGATGGTGATGTGTGCACTTATCTTCCTTGCCCATACCCAAACTGAATAGGAGAGAGAGAATGAGCAAAAGTGATGTTTTGTCTTATGTGCCACATCCAATAGCTCACATAATGCCACTTGTCATCATCTACTCAATCCTTTCATGAGCTCACACAAGCGTAAAGTATAGGATTCCGACCCATGGTCAATAGATCTCAACCCTTGATCTTAAATACCATACACATTTATACCAAATTCATATTACATTAATCCCAAAAGTGCTTAATTACACTAATTACAATCAATTTCAGAGTCATTAGCCCTTAATCCCAAATTGGGATATTACATCCTATCATTTCTTTGCCTCCAAATCAGCCATAATAACTAGCAAATCAGCATAATATCCACATCCTTAAGACCTATGTTAACATCATTAATCATTTGCCACCAGGAGGTAAAATTTTTAGTGCTGCACATATCTAACTTGACATCGAGATGGCAGCCGAACCAAACACAACAAGTCCAACTACACCTGAAAAAGAGATGCTCAATGGATTCATTCTCCTGATAACATATTGGGAAAAAGTGGAGTTGGAGATCTCTTACGATAGAAGAGTGCTTCATTTGTAGCCATTGCATTACTCAAAGTCATTAGCCCTTAATCCCAAATTGGGATATTACATCCTATCATTTCTTTGCTTCCAAATCAGCCATAATAACCAGCAAATCAGCATAATATCCACATCCTTAAGACCTATGTTAGAATCATTAATCCTTTGCCAGCAGGAGGTAAAATTTGCAGTGCTGCACATATCTAACTTGACATCGAGATGGCAGCCGAACCAAACACAACGAGTCCAACTACACTTGAAAAAGAGATGCTCAATGGATTCATTCTCCTGATAACATATCGGGCAAAGTAGAGTTGGAGATCTCTTACGATAGAAGAGTACTTCATTTGTAGCCATTGCATTACTCAAAGTTCGCCAAAGAAACTATTGGATTCGAGGAATGGTTTTCATCTTCCATAAAGATTTCCAATTAGCAGCTAAAACCATACATGAAGAGCTAGCTTTATGAACTGCTATGTTACCACATGTCTTTCCATGCTTGTACCCAAGTTTGACTGAGTATTGACTATTAGGAGCTATCTTCAAAAAAACGTTTGTCCTCAATATCATTAGCAGGGATTGGCATTTGAGAAATAGGATGAAGTACATTTTCAAGTAGCAACTCACATACCGGAGCAAAATCCCAAACACTATTTCTTATCAAATCCCTAACCTTGCCATGCTTTACAATAAAATTTTCTAAATCTACAGGCTTCTCTGGGAAGGTAATACTTGGCATCCAATTATCACCCCATATCCGAATTGAAGTTCCTTTACCAAGATCCCAAAATAAATCATTCTTTAAAAATTCTCTTCCTTCTAAAAAACTGGACCAACACCATGAAGCTCTGGATCCTTTCTTGGCCTCGATAAACTCGCTTCTTATAAATAAGAATCAAAGTAATTTTCCTCCACTCATCTGGCATTTTCTTGAATCGTAAAATCTCATTAAATAATTTTGTGAGCCACAAAACACCCTCTTCACCCAAGCATTTCCAAACTTCAATAGGAATCCCATCAGGCACAACAGCTTTACCATTTTCCATTTTCTTAAGAGCTTCCCTAACCTCGCCAACTCAAATCCTGTGGTAAAATGACAAATTGAAATCACTTCTCGAGTTGTCAAATCTTCGCAATCACAAGGCCCTCCCCCTCCATCATTGAACAACTTATAAAAGTAGGCTTCCCACCTATTCTTAATATCTCCATCAGTAACTAAAACTTTGCCTTCTTCATCCTTTATACACCTCACTTGATCCAAGTCTCTCGATTTTCTCTCCTTGTTCTTTGCAATCTTGTAAATCTTACGCTCTCCCGCCTTTGTTCCTAATTCCTTATAAAACTCCTCATATGCTTTATTACGAGCTTCACTCACTGCCTTCTTTGTCTCCTTTTTAGTCAAACGATACCTTTCCCAATTTTTCACATTATTATATAAGTGTATTGCTCTAAAACAATCTTTCTTTTGCTTGACTTTCTCTGGAACAGTCTCAACCCACCACCAAGTCTCCTTATCTTGCCGATCAAAACCTTTTGATTCTCCCAAAATTACTTTAGCAACCTTCTGAACCTTTTAGACATATTCTCCCACATGATATTAGCCCTTCCTTGTAACTCCCACTCACCCTCCTCCAAAAGAGTTCTCTTAAAACTTGTCGATGCTTTTGTTTTACACACTTAATATTCACATCAAGGACCAAAACCCTATGTTGTGTTGTCACGCCATCCCCAGGGATCACTTTGCAATTAGTACAAAATCTTCTATCAGAGTTCCTTACCAAAAAGAAGTCAATCTGTGTCTTGGCAGCTCCACTCTTATATGTTATTAAATGCTCCTCTCTCTTCTTAAAGCAAGTGTTGACAATCTTGAGGTTATATGTGAGGGAGAAATCAATAATAGATTGACCTTCACTATTGAGCACCCCAAATCCAAAACCCCCTGAGCCCTGCATGAGGTCTTGCCTCCTTACCTACATGTCCTTTAAGATCACTTCCAATAAAAATCTTTTCGGTTAGTGGGATACTCTGAATTAGCCCCTCCAAATCTTCCCAAAACTTTTCCTTAAGATGTGCTTCTACCCCTACTTAAGGTGCATACGCACTGATAATGTTTCTACTATCCTTCCCAACAATCATTTTTAAGGAAATGATTCTGTCCTCAACCTTTTTAACTTCCACCACGTTCTTTCTCCATTCATTGTCAGTGATGATACCAACACCATTCCTTCCATTGACCTTTCCTGTATACCAAAGCTTAAAACCATTAATTTCCAGAGACCTTTCTCCCGCCCATTTAGTTTCTTGAAGGCACAAGACATTAATCTTTCGATCATTTATTACGCCCACCACCTCTAGAGATTTGGCATTTAGAGTCCCAACGTTCCAAGTGCCAAATCTGATCTTGCTCTCATGAACTAGCTTTTTTAGCCGCCTCCGTTCATAAGAGAGCGGTAGCCCTTACTCATTTAATACTACACCCGAGTGACGATACAGCGACCCTTGCTCACTTATCACTGCACTCGAGCCATACAACGCTTTACTTACAGGCAACGACCTAGCATTAGCACAATTTCTTTGTTGATCCATGTTTATAAGAGATTCGATAGGGTTTTACGTTGGCTGTCGGGGCCTAACACAACCCTCCTCCTTTACCCAGGCTTGGGACCGGCTATAACATAGGCGGAGTTATAAGACCCAATTGACATTTTTTAAAAAAATTAAGAAAGCTAAATAAAGTACTTTAATGTACTTATATTTATCGTTTTTCACTAAATTAATTTCTTTAACTTATAAACTGATATATAATTCAATGATACACATGTGCTTTAAATAAGTAATTTATTTACCTTCCTTAATCTCTTAAAAAAATCAATTATGTCTTATATTAAGGACCAAAGGTAGTATAAAATTGTGTTGTTTTTTTTAATATTTAGTTTTTTCTTTAAAAAAAGTAAAAAAATTCAAAACTACATCATTTTTTTGCCCATAAGAAATCAAAATGTCATTTATTTTATATAGAATCTAATAATCAAAAGAAACATGAAAACAGAAAACATTTGGGAAGTGAGGGAAGTTTAAGGGCAACAAAGGGGACAACTCTCACACTCCAAATCCTTCTGAAGCATCAGTTAAGAGCAAGGTGGACTTTATGACGCAGCTTCCGTTCTATGTTAACGAATGAATCAGAGATGAAGTAGAATTCCCTTACCTTTTTTCCCTAACCAAACACAACATTTAATTCCATTTTTTTTATAAGTATCAAATATCATTGAAATTAAAAATCATACATCATAAGTCCACAATCATATGAGGGCATGATTGTAGAGAAAGAAATAATGTTCGGTCAATGCCATCAACCTTACAAACTCTGTCAAAAACAAATAAACGAAGATAATTCTCAATGTCGTCCTTGAAAAGGATACTAGCAGAGTTAGGTTTTGTCCCTTAAAGGTGGCAATAGGTGCTTTCGAATGTCGAAGACCTGCAACCCTCTATTGGAAATTGAATGAAAAAACGAAGACTTGGAAATCCACGGGAGAGATGCTCTGAAGTAGGCGAGTGACAGGAAATGTTGTCCTGAAACACTTGTGTAGCAAAAAGACTGAATGACTTGTTCTTGAAAACATATCCATGATCTACAAATAGTTTTTCTTCCAGTTTCGGATTTTTCCTTGAAAATGGACCACCCTTCTATTGGAATTTGGCCAACAGATAACACTGAAGACTGAGATGCCAATGTTCCAGTGGTTCTTGAAGAATGCAAATTAGAGAACGCTAAAGTGCATAAAGAAACTACAGATTGAATTTCCTTAATGGCTGCTTCAGGCTTTAGCGGTCCAAGAAACTTGTGACTAATCTGGTTTCTTTTCATTGAAATGATGCTGAGTATTTTGATCACCATGCTAAGCTCTATGAAAAGCTTATCTTTATGTAATTGCATAATTGTTGCTTTAAACCTCGGTTTAAAATTGTCAAAGGTTAATGAATGCAGTCTCAGAGAAGTAGCATCATATCATACAGCCTTGGGGCATGGGCAATTTAGAAAAAGTTGCTCCAGTGATTCCCTCTCAGAGCAACCAAAAACACAAGAGCTAGAGACATTGAGATGATGAGAGTTTAGTACATCAACTACATGAATTGCCTCGTTCAGTAATTTCCATACAAAAAGGATATCTTTCATTGGAAATGAAAGGGACCATAAAAACTTCCAAAACCTATATGATGAATAAGAGAAACTATTGGAAGAAATTAGTTTGTATCCAAACTTGGTTAGCTACTTCCTTGATCAACTAAAGCTTCAAATAATTCTATCTTGTGCATCATTGAATGAGAGAGGAATATTGACAATGACTTCAGCAACATCTCTAGGATATAATGATCTTGCTTCCAATTAGATGGAAGATGCAGTAACAAATCCCTAATATCCTTCAATGAAGAAGGTGTTGGAGTTCCAGATTGCATGGGCCACCACAACAGGAGGAATTGTAAGGTAGCTTGATTAATGATAAGATGTGCATATCAATATATTTGGTCTTCAATGTTTCTGCCAAAAGAGATTTGTTAACCTGGGTAATTGATTTAAGTCCTAGCCCACCTTCTGAAGTGTGTCTGAAAATGAAATTCTGGCTTTTCAAATGATTCTTTTTTTGTCCCCATTTGATCCCCAGAAGAAGTTAGTGCATCTCATGTCAATTTGATGACAAATATAAGCAGGTAGCTTCACACAAGATAAGACATGCAAATTTACTCCCGCGAGAACCGATTTGATCAAGGTTAGCCTAGAAGCTTGAGACAATAAACGTTCCTTCCAAGCAGCAGTTCTTCGATCAATGGAGTTAATGACCTGATTGAAAAGTTGAGAATTATTCATGCTGAGATCAACCCAGGTACTAAGATATTTGCCAAGCCTATTTGTGAAATGTACCCGCAAAAATCGGGAGTATTCAAGCTTTAAAGAATGCGGAATATTTGGACTGAAAATCAGTGATGATTTAGCTTTGTTGATCTATTGGCTAGACCAGCTACTATAAATTTCCAGAGTTTCTTTGATCGAGTTGATACTTTGATTATTTTCCTCAAAGAAAGAAACTGAGTCATCAGCATAAAGTAAATGAGATACCGGTTGGGTATTATTGCTGATTCTAATTCCCTGAAACTAACCCGCGTGCTTGAAGGTATTTAAAATGCAAGAGAACACTTTAGCATCTAAGATATAAATATAAGGAGAGACTGGGTCTCCTTGATGAATACCTTTGTTAGAAGAGATTGACCCTGCAATGCTATCGTTGAAAACCACTTGATAGCGAATAGTGGTGATGCATTGCATGAGAAGGGCAATCTATTCATATGGGAAATTCATCCTTTTTAGAATGACAAATAAAATTCCATGATAATGAGCCACATGCCTTGGAAAAGTCTACTTCAAATGCAATGAGTTTTCTTCTTCCATCCCTAGCTGAATAAATCTGATTCATAAGATCCGCAGCTAGTAAAATATCGTCTGTAATAACTCTTCCCTTTAAGAAGGCATATTGAAAAGGAGCAATGTAGTTGCTCAAAATCTTCTTCATCCTCAAGCACAAAACCTTTGATATTAATTTGTAAACCACATTGCACAGATTAATAGGCCTAAGATCTTTAAAGTTTTGTACTCGACCAGAGAGGGATGAGAATAATGTTGGTTTTCTTGAAAGACTAAAGAATAAACTTTGACTCCCAAAATTTATGCACCATATTGAACAAGTCAGATTTTACCAGCTACCCAATATTTATGAAGAAATTGGCATGAATACCATTAAGACGAGGTGCACTATTCTTTGGCAATGAAAAGACTGCCTGTTTAATTCCTTCCATAGAAAAAGGTTTCAGAAAGCTTTGAAAATCTTCACTTAACAGCGTAGGCATTAAGAGATCCTGTAAAGCAGACAACAATTCCAAAATAGAAGAATTTTCGTGTGAACAATAAACTTCTGAAAAATGTGTACAAGCAAGTTGGGATATTTTCTCATAGTTACTTGTCCAAGAATCATCCCCCCTTTTTATGCTTTTAATTTGATTTTTTGCCTTTCTTTTGGAGATAGATGCATAAAAGAACTTAGTGTTTCTTTCTCCCTCAGAGAGCCATTTCAATTTTGCCATTTACTCCCAAAAACTATTCTCATACTCATACAGAAATTTCAAGTTATGTTCATAATTTAAAAGCATAGATCCATGGCAAGGGTCAAAGCTTCTAGACAGATTGATTACAGAGGAGACTGAATCTAGTTCAGCTTCAGCACTTTGGATTCTTTTGAACAAATTCCCAACAGAAGAGCAATTCCATTCCACAAGAGAATAAAAAGTTCTGCTAAGCTTGCAATGTAGCTTAAAGGGGGCAGAACCTTGAAATTCGAGAGTCCAACAGTCTTTGATAATTTGATCACATTCTTTAAATTTGAACTTGAAATCTTCAAATTTTCAAAATCTGACCTTTTCCTTATTATGGCACTTTGAAAAAATAATGGGGTTGTGATATGAAGAGGTTATAATAAGGGCCCGTTAGGGATAATGGAAATGGTAGGCATGAAAATGGAATTGTAACTCAATTCCAGGTATAAGTTTGTTTGGTGCCATGGAATTGGAAGATTTTCCAATTCCATATCCACCAAGACGGTTAGAAATAATTTCCATCCTCACCCCCCAATATTTATAATTCCATATATGAGATTTCATCTTGACCCCTCAACAAAATCATAAACTCTCTAACCTCACCGGCGAAGACAATGAACTCCTATCACTCACCGGAGATGACAGCGACCTCTTAACTCCACCCATCTTCACCGTTTGCTCATCACCGATGATTATGACACAGCAAGGACGACGTTGCCGTGCCACTCTACAATAAAAACGAGCCTTCGCAAAACTACTTCTGCAGAAAATCGCAAGCTTCATCCCCACCTTCTAGGGTGCGAACGTCAGCGTCGGCAAGGAAGTCAGCGATTACTGGTAAGTAAGAAGACCTTCGTAGCACTTCTTGCGCACTTATCGGCGATTATTGGCAAGGAAGACGAGGGTGTGAGCGTCAACGAATCATCTCCACCTTCTCCATTGAACATCAAGCTCTAAATCTAGAAAAAAAAATGTGTTCTTATGGGTTTAGATCTGTGTTATGAAAAAATCTGCATGTACTTACTAGATCTGGGAAAAAAAATCTGTCATGTGTTCAGGGTGGTCAAAAAACGGTTCAGTTTTTTATTTTTTAATTAGAAGGATATTTTAGTCTTTTCATATAAAAATTAGGTCTCATGCCCATAACATACTAAATACACTTTTAAACCTCAATTTCATATCCATTTTCATTTCCATCAAAATCAATTCCAACGTACCAAATAGGCCCTAAGAGTATCTACAAAAGATCCAGGAAATTCCATCAGCTAGTGAGAGTTACAAAAAGGCCTATCAATTTTTTCCAGAACCATCTGCTGACCTTTCCTATTATTTGTCCAAGTAAAGTTAGGTCCTTGTTGAGTCACTTGCATCAAGTTGCATTCATCCGGACAATTTTTAAAAGACATTGCACTATTTTGCCTTGTACAGGTCAGTTTATCCGATGATGACAGAATCTGATTAAATCATCAATTAGTAACCAAGGCCCACAAATATATTTAGCATATCCAGTCATCCATTCCCAAAGGATATGCCTCAGTGAAGCTCCTGGTGGAACATAGATGAAAGACAAAAAAATAAGAGGAAGAGGAAGCAACTTCCTTAACTTGCAGTGACATATAAAACTTGACAAGTCAATAATCTGCACATTGAAAGAGGGTTTCCATGCTATTATAGTTCCCCCCGCCCCCCTAATTGCATAAGTACCAACATGAAATGAAAAACCATAATTAATTACTGAAGAAAAGGCATCCTAAACACTAATCTTTGTTTCTGATAAGAAAATAAAATATGGGCAGTACAAAGTGATCAAGCGCCTACAACGTTGAATTGCCAAGGATTTTCGATAAACTTGACAGTTCCAACTTACGATCTTCATGACTTTTGAGGAAGCTTTAGGGCAGCTTCCTAAGCCCGACCGGTAAGAGAACTTCCTCTTTCAATCTTCAGTTTTTTAGTTACAGGATCCCAAGATAGGACAGCATAGGCTTGATGCTTCTTAACCTTCTTCTTAACTTCCGCAAGAACTAGGGAATCAGAACATGGGTTAAGAGTTTAAATCAAAGCCTTCAGAGCCTCTTTGCTCCTTCTTTAGAAACTTACAATCCTTGCTATAAGGAAGGAAAAAACCAGCAAATATCTCCCATGACGGTGATCTCATTCTCTTTCTCATCTCATTCATTGTTCTCCTATATCTCTTTGTCATGAATAGAGGGATTGGAGCCCTTAGTGAAGCATGATTGGAATTAGAAGGAGCATCTCCTCTTATACCCTCTGTGTAGTAAAGACTTTTACATCATATTCAAAAGTTCCAAGAGAAAAGGTGACATGAGAACGTTTCTTAGAGGATTGAATAGGATGATCAAAATGTTCTTTATGATGAGCATTGTGTTTCTGATTAGGGTGATAATTCCGATTTTCCTCAACAAAAGGATCAGCCATTATGTCAGAGTTTAAGGGATGATCATCTTTGACCTTCTTTTTCACAGCAACATATTAGTCCTCATTATGAAAAGATCTTTGCTTTCCACCACTGAACAGAGGAGTGGAGCCTTGACTCAGAAACATGAGATTGGGTAGGCAGAAAGATTGGGTCTTGATCTATCTTAGAAGGGTTTATTGACTGAGACGACATCACTGGGTCTTGATCAATTTCGAAAGAGGCAGCAGATATGAAAGGGCATTTAAATCGTTTCTTAGAAGAACAAACTAGAACTTGTTTCATTCCATAAACCTCAACCCAATCAAAGACAACATTAGCATCTCTCCACAAGCGTTTAGTACCTCTTTTATCGAAAAGACCATCATCATTATCAACTAAGCAAGTTTCTCTAGCATTCTTGCTAGAATTCTTTGAGAATTTAGGAGTCATGCCCCAAAAGCCTTTAGCATCAGTAAAACCTGCAGCACCTGAATGTTAGCCCGCTTAACATGCATAGTGGAAGGAATTGACAGCTCGCAATATCTGCGTTTTTGAGCTTTTGAATCTTGAATTTTATATTGTTTACACACCCTACTATCCAAGTCAAAAGACTCTACTTTTTGCTTACATTTGATCCTGTCAACATCCTCATGCAGATGAGAGTGTGAAACAAGTTTAACATCAGACCATCGAGCAGTAGAAACATAGAACCCAGAACAATAATCATATTTACCACTAGCTGATCGAGACCCCATGACTGAAACCAACACCCGAGGTTGGAATTTAGGAGATTGACAATGTCCAGACACATGCCCAATACCCATACAAGAAGGGCATACTTTGCCAACTTGTTCCAAAAAAATTGATACCTTCATATGTTGACCATCAAATAAAGGAAACCAATTAAGGTTGAGAGAATTTAACCCAGATGCTGAAAGAAGAACACGAATGCATAAACCATAACCATTTGGATGACTCCGATCATCATAGGAGAAAAATTCCCATACGATCTCCAATATATCTTGCTAACTCTTTAGTAAAATGTTTCAAAGCCAAACCATAAAATTGAATACAAACAAGAAAATGATGAGCAGACAAGATAGACAAGTCATGATTTGGTCTCCACGGGCTTAAAACTATGAAATAACTTTGTAGCATCTAAGAGCCATGTAAGAACATATGATTTAGATCCTCCTCAATGTGGAAATAAAGTAAATAAGAATTATTGATCTGCTGGACCACCAATACCGTTCCTTGTACTTTCCAATGAATGTAATCAGAGATTGCAATTTTGTGATATGCAACTTACAACCATCTAACACTTCAGCAAAAATGAAAAGCTTCCTATTAAAAGATAAGTTGTTCTAGCCATAGGAAAACTCCCTTGATTGATAGTGATGAGGCATGCTTGAACCAATACACAAAAAGACAAACACAATACTAAGTATAAAAATAATTCAGAAGGCAAAACCCACAATAATTAGCCAGATTGATGAAAAATCAAGAGAGATACACCCTCCACAATATTGAACCAGAAAAACATGACAATTCCAATCAAGGCCAAATGCAATACCAATAGATTTTGTGAAAATTCAACCAGCACAGTAGGAAAAACTAAAATCCAAAAATCAACAAATATTCTCGTGGCAATATAACTTCGACAATAGCTTCTCAAGATACCAGATCGACCAAATCAAGATGCAGGCATCAGAGATATTTCTACTGCAGCAATAAGATCTTAGAACAAATGTAAATAGATTAGAGGTGATGGTTCAAGGATAATGCAAATAAAAGGATTTCATTGCTGAGATCCCTTTTCTAAACCCTTCTTTCCGAAGCCACCGATTCTCTACCACAACAAAATGCAATTATCCACCAGAAAAACGCAAGCCAATGTGAGACTGAAAAAAGCCCTTTCAAAATCAGAGTAAAAAATGCAGTGTATTAAGTGGCAGAAGTCACCGATAAAAAAGACCTGTCACAGCAACGAGATTAGCTTGAAACAATAGGAGAGGGATGAAGCACTGAGAGCCTGTGAATAATCTACTTAAAGCACCATAAGACCATGAACAGAGATGAAAAACGAAGGAGCGAAACAAAGATTGGCGATGATTGGACGAGCATTCTATAAGCCACTCCAAGACGGCGAGGTAGCGAACAGCTCTGGTGAAAATCAATGGATAGAGAGAGAGAGAGAGAGAGAGGAGCTCTTAGATGGAGGTCTTCACGGCAGCGATAGTGGTGAATGGCGCTGATGAGTGAAAATCAGGGGTTTGAGAGAGACGAGCTCTCCACTCGGCCTAACACTTAATTCCTTAATTTTAATGAAGTAAGGAACCCTCTTTATCCACATATATCACTTCGATCCCCGATGCTGTTTCTCTAATCTCTATAATATCTGAGTTGAAAAAGGACTTTCAAAATAAACAAGGAGATCAGAAAACAATTGTAAAAGATATGAAAAACTTCTGCCAAATAAAGGGTTTCATCACTTCCTATATATGTTGTACATGCAAAATCAAACGGTAACTTCAAACTGGATCGATCAATGTTTTGATGATAAAAAGATACTCCCTTAATGTGTTATTAATAAGAAATGTTCTCTCTTTTAGATTGATCTTTAGTATAAACAACTTTTTTTTTTCGTTATTTTTTTCTTATACCTCAAGATTTAAACTACTCCCTCTTGATCACAATATAAGTCGTTTTTAAAAAAATGATTTGATCCATAATATAAATCATATTGAGAGCAATTAATGCAATTTTGCCCATATAGTTAATATTTAAACATGACTTGTTGTATTTTTCTCTCTCCTTCAAAGCCTCATTTAATATGGGTAAAATTAAATTAGTTAAAGTGACTTATATTACAGACTTGATTGAGTACTTTTTCCTTTTTTGTTTTTTTTTTTTGTAAGCATAGATATCCTTCTATTGGAGACAATCCTATTAGAGGCACTTTTTCTTTTCTACCTCTATTAAATACATATTTTTATATTAAGACCATGGTTCATGAACCCGGACCGGACCGGCCGGTTCAAACCGGAACCCGGTGAACCGGCCAACTGGCCGGTCCGGTTCAATCACCTACTCGTTACTGTTGCGACCCGGGTTGACCCGGTACGAACCGATACAAACCGGTACCGACTCGGTTAACTCGGCGGGTTATGCGAGTCGGCCGGGTTAGTTTACTTTGCCTCTCCAGACGCCACGCCACTGCCATCCTCTCTCTCTCATTTTGATTTTGCCTTGCCCTGCCTCCCCCAACTCCTCTCAACCGACTCACTCTCGTCATCCTCATATGGGAAAAGAGATATGCAGAGCAGAGGTAGGTCTAAAGTAGAAATAATAATAAAGCTAATTATACGATGTAAAGGTGTTGAACGAAAACCATTAGAAGAAGAAGAAGAAGAAGAAGTGGTCAAAGACACTGAGAGATGCAGATACGCTGGCCAGAATCGCTCACGCTGCGGAGGATCAGATCCGTCTCTTACCTCAAGTTCCAACTAATTGCTGGATTACTTTCTTGCAGGATAAATCCTTAGTGAACGAGAGATCTCCACTTGTTGGTTAGACATAGGCTTCTTCAAGCATCTCGGTTACCTTTTGTAATTCCAAAAAAAAAAAACAAAAAGACACTATGAGCGAAAGAGAGAGAGAGAGTAATAGGCTTTATTTTTTAGGTGCTCTATTCTCTGCAAAGCCCATCCCCTGCTCCTTGTCTTATCTTCTCTGCACTTTCCGTCAAATCTAAAGATTATACTATTTATATATAGTATATTAGTTTTAGGAATATTGTTGTTGAATTATACTAAAGATTTATTTATTTTATGATTAATATAATTTTTAGTTCATTAAATTTATTGTTATTTTAATTTTAGCTCCTCCAATTTTAAATTATAGTTTTTGATCCATCAAATTTTATTTTGTTTAAAATATTGGTCCATATAATTTAATAAAAATATGGATCATTTTGTTGATTTAGTATATTTAGATAGTATGATTTATATGGATTTTTTTTATTCCTTAAACGGTCTGACCCCCGGTTTGACTCCAGTCTGACCCACTGACCCTTGACCCACTGACTCGCCCGGTTCAACGACCGGTCCGAGTTTTAATACCTTGATTAAGACCAATTTCATTCAATTGCACAAAATCCCAAATTTAAAGTTTAGGCACTACTACAAAAAAACTAAAGCTGTGGCGCTAGAGAAGTGACACATATCTGGACACCACTAAAAAAAGCTGTAGCGCTTGGAAGCGTCACAACATTTTAAATTTTTTTTTTAAAAAAAACACCCTCTTGTGGCGCTTGTTAGAGGAAGTGCCACAGGCGGGGGTCCTATTGTGGCGCTTACGTCAGCAAGCGCCACAGGAGACCCCCTCCTATGGCACTTCCTCTAACAAGCGCCATAGGAGGGTCTTTTTTTGTTTGTTTTTTCTTTTTCTTTTCTTTCCTGTGGCCCTTTTTTATGCTTCTTGATTGTGAAGATTTATATAAAATGAGTTGCTTTCATGTTTATCATCTCTCAAATTGTCAATCTTTCTATTTTATATTTCAACCTATTATATATATATATATATATATATATATATATATATATATATATATATATATATATATATATATATATAATTTTCACATTTAAAATTCAAGTTCCCCAACAATAATGTTTTTACACAACAATATATTTATTGTCATTTCCCCAACAATAATGTTCTTACATTAATACTCTCCAAAGCTAACATAAAAAATATCACAATACAAGAACTTGATATGTGAACACAGTACATCAACAATTAATTAAGTAAATTAAAAGATTACTAAAAAAACGTAAGCTTGTCGGCCAAAAAATTTAAACAAAGCAAAAAGGCAAACGTTATATTACGGTTTATCTTGACTGTACTAAAAAAAATTTAAACAAAGTAAGCTAGAATTAAACAATCTTCTTCTTACGTTGGTGACGCTAGCTTAAGTGACAAGGATGAGCAAATGTGAGCTGTGGAGTAGAGTAGGGATCAACTAGAGTGGGGTGCAAAAGAGGCAGAGAGACAGAGAGTATGAAGAAAAGGCAACAACTAGGAACAAAAGTGGGGACGGACGAAAAAAAATGGAAAAAGGGACAAGAGAATTTAATGAAGAAGACGAGTGTGTGTTTTTGTTGTGCAAGAGAAAGTGATATCTTTTACAGGGGAGGGGCGTCAACGTGAGCTAAAGAAGAGGGAATAAAAAGGAAAAAGGGGGGAAAAGATAAAAAGTAAAGTTAAAGAAGGAAAATCTGATTGTCGGGAGAGTTGAAAATTCATATTCAGCCAATTGTGACACTTCTTTAAAGAAGTGTCACATCTGCCCCTTTTTTTCTTTTTCTATTTAATTTTTTTTAAAAATTTTTGGGACCAGTTGTGGCGCTTGGTGGCAGCTAGTGGGGCCAATTGTGGCGCCTGCCTTGGCAGGCGCCACCCTTAGGTAGGACCAGCTGTGGCGCCTGGTGGACCAGGCGCCACAGCTAGCCAATTTTAGGTAGGCGCCACAATTGGCCCCACCAGCAGCTGGTCCCAAAAATTTTAAAAAAAAATTAAATAGAAAGAGAAAATAAAAGGGGCAGCGTTGGCACTTCTTTAAAGAAGTGCCACAAAATGTGCGTCACCTTTCAACCTTTTTATAATAGTGAGGGTTTCAAATATAAAATTGTTAAATTATAAATCTTCACTTTATTCAACATTAAAAACCGATTAAAACTTTAACAATATCTCCAATACTATAAATAAATCATTTAACACAAATTTAATAGCATTTAGGTCCTTTGAAACTTCATTGCAATTTGATGATTTAAAGGGACATGATTGTCATTAAGTCTGTTAATAGAGACCTGGTTGCAATTTTCCATTTTTTATTATATATATATATATATATATATATATATATATATATATATATATATTTTTCTGTTTTCTGTTTTTTTTAATTTCATTTTTTTATTCTTCTATTTTTTCCAATTTCTTTTCTTTTCTTTTTTTTTTTTTTGACTTTCTACTATTTTATGTTATTTTTTATTTCTAATTTAATTTTAACTTTTAACAATAACAATAATAATAAAATAGTATTATTTCTACATTTTTATTCCATTTCATTATTACTATGGCATAATTTCTTTTGTTATCATAGATAATATTTCAAATAAACTTTTTTCATTTCAATAATTACATGATAAATCATATTTATTATGGAATAATTCTTCCTTAATTAATATTATATCCTAAATAAAAATTAGGATGCCACATTTACAAGTCAAAAAAATAAAAATAAAATTTTACTCCCTATAATAATATCGCCCCACTTTCTTCCCTGTAACATCTTTATACAATTTACAAGTCCATTTTTTATATTGGCAAATGTGTAAATTTAATAGTGAACAATTTTAGTTATGAGCATGTATAAGATTTAACTATTTTTACGTGTAAAAGTAGACATAAATAATTTATTAGGAAGAATATATAGCAACGCCGTTAAGTAAACTTAACTTCCATTATTTTTTGCACTGTGATCCCACCAATCTTCTTTCTCTCTATTATTTTAATATATTTTTAATGGAAAAACATTACTTAGACCCTTTGGAAACAATTTCATTTCTATTAACTCCAAAAGATCCTAAAATTTCACTGCAGTCCTTGGATCAAAATAAAATTAAGTTTTGTTAGTATAAAGACAATAATACCCTTACTTTATTCATAAGAGTATTTATAAGAAAAATAAAGGTATTTTCAAGACAAACATGCGAATGACCAGGGAGTTAAAAAATTTGGTCATTCATATATTTGTCTTATGAATGCCTATATTTGACTTGTAAAAAAAAAATTAACTTAGTGGATTCTTTAAAATCCCTTTTTTTTCCTTTGTAAATGCATTTATTTGTTTTGTGAAAAACCTTATTTGTCCTGTGAATTCAATTATTTCCTCTATGAATGGTCAAAATGTTTTTGGTAACTCCTTGATTTTCTTTGAATCCCTTTATTTTTCTTAAAAATGCCCAAATTTGTATTCTAAATGCTCTTACTAAAAAAATAAAGTAAGGGTATTATTGTTTTTTCATTGAAAAAATTTAATTTCATTTTGACCAAAGATGTGCATTGAAATTTCATAATCTTTTGGGGGTTAACTAAGATAATTTTTTCCCATAGGGTCTAAGTGATATTTTCCAATCAAAAATATTAAAATAATAGAGAGAGAAGACAGGGGGACTCAGAGTGCAAAAAGTTATAGAAGTTAAGTCTCATTAACAGTGTTAGTATGTCTGTTCTCAAATAAATTGTTTATATCTACTTTTGCACCATAAAATAGTTAAGTCTTGTATATGCTCAGAGTGAAATTGTTCATTGCTAAATTTAAACCTTCACTCGTTGATATTTACATATCCTCCAGAAATTTATAGCTTAATCAGTGTATCTATGATTTACTTATAAGCAAAAGTGGTTTTTTTAATATGCTAATAATTGAACTTGGACCTCTTGGTCATTCTCCAACCTTGGAACTCAAGGCAAAATCACTACTACAAATTCAAGTATTTATAACCTTAATAAATAATGGTTATAATGAATAAACGTTATATATGTTGAGGTAGAGGTCGCGCATGAATGTATGATGCTAAAATATAACGGTTAAATATGTGCATCGTCATGTATTAAGAGGCAAAATTCATGAAAAAACACAAATAATGATAACCATCATTTATTCAGTGACAAATATGATGGTTCTTACGAAACAACTGTCATATAACACTTACAAACGATTCGCCTTCTAATATTATATTAGTAAAAACAAATATATAACGTCTATAATAATTAATCGTAAAGTATGGTTATAAATATGGGATATTATTAGATATAATATCTAATAATATATTAGATTTATACTTTAAAGATAAATACAATATGTTAAGATATAATTATATATAATAATATCTTATATTTATAGTTTCAAGATAAATATAATATGTTAAAATATTAGTCTAATATATATTATCTATTAATAACTTAATGATGCGAGAAAGGCATGATTCTAATAAAAAAATTATTTGACAATACTTGACAGTTCTTCATAAAGAACCATTGTGTATTCTTTAAGAATACTTAACAGTTATTAATGAAAATTATCATACATAAGAAGACGGGATTCTAAAAAAAATTATTTCACAGTATTTGATAATTCTTCACAAAGAACCGTTATATATTCTTTAAAATTACTTAACGATTAAAAATAATAACAATCATATACAAAAAGATGAGATTCTAAAAAATATTAAATATAAAGAGGTGGGACTCTATAAAAAAAATAATTTGCCAATACAAAAAAGGTGTGTGTTTCCAATAGACCACACTTTGGCGGGGCAGAAACATTAATTAGCATAATTTCCTATTGATTCTAGTAGTTGCAGCATTCATAAAACAGCAAGAGTTATATGCACCTAACCACATGTCTGTATCCACCTAACCACATGTTTGACCATGAAATGATGGAATCGGCTCTCATCCTTTTCTCTAAGGAAAATGATGGTCTTTTTCTTCCTATGAACTATTAGATTAAGATCTCAACGATCCAGACTTAATATATAATAAAAATATTATTAATATTTTTAAACGGTGAAGTTCATGCTCTGAGATAGGTAATGTCAATTGTTAAGACATTCGAGCAATAAGAGTAAGTATGTATATTTATAAACAGTGAAGTTCAGTCTTGTTGGTTCAGATGACTAGAGTTCCAAAGTGTTGTCTTATAAAATTACTCCACTGTAATAGTTGATGTATTTAATACATCAATGAACATATGTAATTCTTGGAATAACTTAGCCAAATAAGACTCTAGACATTAGTCACAAGGCATTCACATATTGAATTCTTTTATGAGAAATACACTTGAATCTCATATAGATAGGTAACTTGCCAGACGTAAGGTTTAACATGTTAGAGAATAAAGGCTAAAGAGTTCAAGCATTGGATAACACATTTAAGATCAATGATCAATATGTCAACGATGGGGAAATACTCTAGTGGATGGATTTGAAGTATTTATGAGTTTCAGTATACAAAAATACTAACTTCCAATTTTGAAATCGATTTGAATGCAAACAAGATATGAATAATTCTCAAATAATGTGTATATACTTTTTATAAATAGGATGAATTGAAATCCAAGTAAATTTGTGAAATGTGCATTTCAAATTTCTAATGCATAGAAAGGTTATGCACAATTCTATTTTGATACATTTAGCAATTTGAAAATATTCTGAAAACCATAAATCATTGATTGCTAATGGTATGCAGTAATGACCAAGAATTTACCACTCAAATTGAGTTGGAAAGAATGGGTACAACTGTTAAGATTGTAAGTACTAATACAATGTACCTAGCTTGAGTGTAACTTGTAGACACTTAAGTTAATTTCCATATCCTTGTATCTTTGTATTCAAGTCCTCCAAGATTACTTGAGTAAACCATGTTTTGAAGCTAATTTATGCATTTGTACCTGTGGCATTTGCGAGTTCTTGCTGCACTTTTAGGTGAGTTCTTCAAGCACACAAGTGTGCTCATGTCTCACTCGAGTGTGCGTCAACACATTTGATGAACTCGAGAGTCTCCTTAGAGTTTCTACATACTCTATTAACCCTTGTTTGACTTCCTCTATGCCTTTCTAATTCAAACGATCAAACTCTTATTTCACACTTGTAATATATGTTAAATGATGTTAAATAAAAATAACAATTGAAAACAGAATGAATAAATAATATTAAATCATGTTTGGATTGATCGCTGTAAGTTTGTTGCGTTTTGGCTTTTGACAGAGCATCACTCGAGTGCACCTTGGTCTCACTCGAGTGCATCTTCATATTTCCTCTTCTGCTTCTGCTTTTGTGTTGCACTTCTATGTGATTTTGAGAGAGTGCATTTTCACACTTGCGAGTGATGTGGGTCCTCACTCGAGTACATATCCTCTCACTCGAGTGCACTTGCACTTTGTACTATGAACCCGCGTCTTTGGATAACACTTGTACCCCATTTTATCAAGAGTGTAATTTTGCACTTGTAAGTGATGTGGGGCCATGTCAGACTTGATTTATTTATTTGATTCTAAATATGGAAAATGATGTATCATAAGAAAACTCTTTTCATATGCATTCCAATGTAAAAAGAATCAGCTCCAAACTCCTTGTATTCTGTAAGTTATGATTGAAAGAGTGTCTATCGCACTAGACTGCACAAGTGTTGACTTCCATAAGGCATAGCTCCTAGAATATAACTTCCAATTAGGAAAATTACCTATCCATGAAAATTTCTTTGAGTCTAGTTTCATATGGCACTAGTTTCGTTTCAATCCGATGTGTCATTTATGAGTTATGTCCAAAACACCAAACATGTCTTGAAAAGTGACGGTGATTTCAATGTCAACTTCCACGGATCATATCTGCTTCATCTGAGCTTCTTTCAATGTAATCTTGGTGTACATTTTTCGTGTTGTGAGTCTTCTTTCATATGCCACCAGTTTCAAGTCAATCCGATATGTGGTTTGAGAGATATGACCAAAATACCGGATCTCTATCAGACGGAATGAAAAACAGAGCTGAATAGAGTAGCCCCCACACTCGAGTGTGCTTCATCTTGCACTCGAGTGCAACACCTTTGGCACTTGAGTGTTGAGCTCACACTTGAGTGTAACTTCTCTAAAAGTGTCATAATTCAGATATAAGTCATCTTAACTTTGTATTAACCCATTCCAACCATCATTTGATCATAGAAACCTCTGATATCATTATAGAAACCTCCAGTATCACTTCTAAGAGCTTGAATCTTGACATTCTCATTAGATCTTGTAATTTCTTCTTTCTTCAATATCTTTCTTCTTGATTTTCCTCTTGATAATAATTCTCCATAACCCAATCAAGATATCTTCTTTATTTTCTTGACTACCTTCAATCTTCTTCTTTCTTTGCATGTCTAATCTTCAATCATCTTCTTTCTTTGTTTGACTAATCTATAAGATATATAACATTAAACATAGTAATTAGTCAAAGAAATACAGTATATAAACTTTTTGCTCTTATCATTTCACATCTATATTTGACATCATCAAAACTAATCATATCTAACAAAATATTCTAGCAAATATATGTTTACAAATCCATTAAGAGCCAAATTAGCTAGGGCTCAACCTACCCTCTCCTAATTTCATGGCTACCAATTACTTTTCCAACCTAGAATGTATTAAAAAGTCAAATACTTGCAATCACTATAATAGCATATTTTCAGCACCAAACTTAAGATTTGATATAATGGTCAAGTGTGAGTTGAGTTTCCACTGTTGCTGATAACAATTTATAGAGCTTCAATCTCATCCCTTTTAATTTTCTTAACACCAAATCTCTTGTCAGACCTTTTATTAAAGGATCTGCAAGATTTAATTCAGATTTTACATAGTTAATGGAAATTTCTCCATTCAAAATCAAATCTTTCACATATGTTGGGTTAATATGTAGCGATTTTCCATTATAAAATTGGCTATAAGCCTCTTCCAAGAATATATTGACTATCACAATGAATAAATATTGGTGCCAACTTCATACTAGAGTCGAGCAATAAAGACCCATAACAACAATCAAAATTATTAACATGTCAACAATAAAACATGACTCATTGCTATTATTAAAATTACTATAGCCAAACATGTAATTAGAATTTATAACTCTGTTATTCCCTCTTTTTCTTTAAGGTCTTATGATACTATCCTTCCTCCCCTACATGTACCTTCTCATGAGCATTGATACCTTTTGTATCATATATCATTACCCATGATCCATTCCTCTTATATGAGAAGATAATCCCTCAATTTCTCAAGAGAGATTTAATATTTTATGCTTAATTAGGAGTCTTTTTTAAGTCTTTCCATGCATGAAGGAGGGAGTTTCATTTATGATTGATGAGACAAAATAAATTCATCCACATACATGCTATTTGTTTGAAATTATTCAAACCATGTTCAATCCATGCATTAATTCTATATCACAATTTTCATCAATCAGTCAAATTAAAATCAAAACACAACATGATAACCATTAACTCATCTAATTGACTATAGAATTTTTTATGAAAGTTATCAATTTACTAAATTCAAAATCTATCATATTTCTCATCACTTTCTAATCATGATTAACATATTCCATGATTCCACAAAACAATAAACCATATTATTTAAGCAAAATAATTGCATCAAACTAGATCATGATTGACTGTCATGAATCTATAAAACATATTCCATAAAGAAAGGAAAATAGATACTTACCTCTCTCTCCTTTGCCATTGACCAAAAGAATTCAAGATGACTTATTGACAAAGTTCAAGAATGAAATCATCGATTTTCCTCTTCTATTTCAAGAAAATTCCGAGGGACAAAAGGTGACAATGATGAAAGCGGTCCATGAATTGCACTTCGCCGTAGATAAAGCCATAGGCTTGATCCGAATCCTTTGTTTTTTACCCAAAAAAAGGCTGCCATCTTCAAATTTAGCCATATAGCAGCAACTTGAGAATTGCTATATATTAACTTAACGCGAGATCGGAGAAGCCATCCAAGAAGCAGGCCACGTAGCTTGCGGTCATGATCAAAATCTTTATTAAAACTTCACAAAGTTTTCTTCTTTCATACTCCTTTAAAGATATCATTTGTATTCATGGATTTACGCCTAAAGATTGTTAGAGGGGTTAGATCTTAGAGAAGTATAAGAAGACAAGATGAAGAAGAAAGTAGTAGATAATATCTTTAAGACGTATGCAGTACTTTCATTTAGGCTTAATTCGCCCCACCTACACTTATCTTATAGAGTGAAAGTTGGATTGACTGACGAATTTCTTACAGGATACAATAAAGATCCTTAAGTATAGATTTCACTCCCAATACTCAAGCAAGACAACAACGGCTTGCTATGAACCAACGTAACTTTAATAACCAATGATTATTTAAAATAACTCTTTAATGGAGAGTTACGCCTTTTTAGTATATATGATTTTTTTTAAAAAATCAACATAACCTTTAACTAAGAGATAGTTACCCCACACCTTTTCATAGGTGTCTTTAGGAACTAAAAGGACATGACCATGGTGATCTTTAGTGTTATAACTCCTTACACAACCCTGTACATAAATTTCTTAATTTAATGAACATGACTTTACAAAACACACATCTGATCTTCATTTTAAAATGTTCCAACATGTAAAATATATGAAAAACTTCTGCCAAATAAAGGGCTTTATCATCACTTCCTATATATGTGATACATACATGCAAAATCAAACGGTAACTTCAAACTGGATTGATCAATGTTTTGATAATATAAAGGTGCTCTCTCCTGTTCTATTTATATATAACTTTCTCTCTCTTATGGATGGTCTTTACTATAAACAATTTTTTTTGTGCCTTAAGATTTAAACTACTCTTTTTTTTTTCTATCACTGTTAAAAACATATCTTTATATTAATAAAACATTAATTCTCTTTTATTCAATCATTTATTACACAATCGCTGTCATATTTTCTACTCATTCTCCCTCATATTTTTCACTCATTCTCTCTACTATATTTTTCATAAATAGAGGCATATATTTAGAAAAGATATTATGTGTTTGACACATTTATTATTTTTATCTAATTTTAACCATCAGTTTGCTTTGAGTAATTAGGATAGTTGTTGCTTATATAAAGGGTTAAAGAGAGTATTGCTGAGTTATTACTTAAAAAGTAACAAGGCTGTGAGATTGTAGGGTCCTCTTTGCAGTTCTACATTAATTGTTGCTTATTCTTGTTTTGTTGGTGTATGAACGGAGAGAAGATAATACATTTCACACGACAAAAATATGTGCTGAAATCTCATTTAAATTTTGAACACATCTTCATAATCACATGGAACATCGCTCCTACCACCAGATCCAGATGAACCAAAGATTGAGTCATAACAACAATGGAATCAAGTCTCTTCAGTAACTTTGTGAGTCCCCTACTCCTCTTTTTCAGCTGTTGTTTATGTTTTGGTTCTTCCATTGATTTCATTACCTCATCCCAATTCATCAAAGACGCTGAAACGATAAGCTCAGGTAACTTCATTCAAACTTGGGTTCTTTAGCCCAGAAAATTCTACCAACCGCTATGTGGGAATCTGGTATCTATTAAAGTCCACTGCCATCATTTGGGTGGCTAACAGAGAACAACCTCTCCGAGATTCTTCTGCGATTCTCGCCATTTCCAGAGACAACAACCTTGTGGTGTTGAATTCACAAAAGCACACACTTTGGTCTTCTAATGTGTCAAACGTTCATCCAAGTTCATCAATTATTGCTCAACTTGTAGACACAGGGAACCTTGTTCTGAAAGATAACAACACGGGAAACACTCTTTGGGAGAGTTTTCATCATCCTTCTGATTCATTCTTGCCCAAAATGAACTTGGTACCAACCCAAAAACAGGTGAAAAAGCAAAGCTTACATCTTGGAAAGGCCCTTCAGATCCATCCATGGGCAGCTTCTCTGCAAGTATTGAACGCCTAGAAGCTCCTGAAATTATAGTCTATAATGTGTCCAAACCATATTGACGATCTAGTCCATGGAATGGCCAAGTATTTCTGGGCCAATATATTTTGGGTGGTTCATATCTTGGAGGATTTTCTGTAGGAAAAGACCCAGATGTTACAAGTTATATCACTTATGATTTGGGAGATAGAGAGAACTTTGGAGTCTTTAAGTTGAATTCAGTAGGAAAATGGCTAATGATAGGGTGGAAGCTTAAGAAAGTTTTCGGAAAATGGGGACTTCAAAACTCTGACTGTGATGTCCATGGTCAATGCAAGGAATTTGGAATTTGTAATCGTCAGAGTTTACCTATATGTAGTTGTTTAATTTATATGGGTTTGAGCCCGAGAATTCAGAAGAATGGAATACACAGAATTGGACAAATGGGTGTGTGAGAGAGACACCATTACAATGCTAAGAAAATGGCTTCTTGAAGCTATAGAACATGAAAGTGCCAGATTTTGTAGAGATTAGATCTTGAGGAAGAAAATTGCAGAACCAAGTGTCTAGAGAATTGTTCATGTTTGGGATACGCATATGACTCTTACATACGATGCATGATTTGAAGTGGTAATAGCTTAATTGACATGGACAAATTCCCCTATGGAGGAGTTGATCTCTACCTTCGTCTGGCAAATTCGGATCTTATTACCTTAGCTTTTAGAATCCAGTAGGATGAGCAGGGAACCTCTTCTCATCTAAATTGTCCAGATTGGTCCAAATTTAATTTTTTTTTTACTTTTTGTTTTTCAAAAAAAAAATTATTTCAATAGGTAGAGAATCTAAAATAAAAATAATCTCTTAACTAACATTTTTTCTAAAAATGATTTTTTTATTTAAAAATCACCAATTAAATAAAATCAAATCTGGACTGTCTAAATATGATCTGAACGATCCAAATTAGAAAAGCTTTTGGATGATCAGGGAAACCAGGTCTTTAGCTTTTGCCTTTTATTGTTCAATATATCCATCAGTTTATGTTTTATTCTTTTTCCCAATTTGATTCCACTTTCCACGGTAATAATAATTATAATTGCAGTCAACGAAGCAGAGATTGGTGATAATAGAATTGATGAAGGAAGGAAAAAGAGGAAGGTCATGAAAGTAATCATTGCAAATTCAGCGACACTAGGATCCACTGTTTTGGCTGCATGTTCATTTTTTGTATGGGCAAGTTTTGCCAAATCTAAAAGTACTTGCATTTTTTTCCAAATAATTATTATTGCTTCGATTTATATATTAATGAGCATTTTAGATTATCCAAAATGATTAATTGTTGTTGGTGACTCGGGGAATGAAAATCTAAATGCTAGAGTGAAAACATTGTTAGAGACTCTAAACAAGAAAAACTTGAGGAGCTTCCAATGTTAGAATTTGAAAAGATAGTAAACGCAACAAACAGTTTTCACCCTGATGATAAGCTTGGAGAAGGAGGTTTTGGTCCTGTGTACAAGGTAGCATTGGTAAATTATTTGTGTTTATTTATTTTAATATCAAGTTTATATATATACTAGTGTGTGTATATATTGGTTTTCTTGACATTCATATTTTCTCAAGGGAATATTGCAAGATACACAACAAATAATTGCAGTTAAAAGGCTTTCAAGAGTCTCTCGATGAGGTCTAGAAGAATTTATGAATGAGGTTAAGGTGATTTCTAAGCTTCAACATAGCAATCGTGTTAGACTGCTTGGTTGTTCTATTGACAAAGATGAAAAGGTGTTGATCTACAAGTACTTGCCAAATAAAAATTAAGATGCAATACTCTTTGGGTAGTTAAATTTATGAATTCCATTTGCCTTATTTTTCCGAAAGTTTCAATTTTTTCAAAGGAAAGCAAAATATGAGTTTTGTTCTGGTAATCTCATTTTATAGATTCAAAGAAAGTGATTGTCTTAGATTGGATAAAGTGTTATAATATTATTGAGGGAGTTGCACGAGGTCTACTTTATCTTAATAGAGATTTAAGATTGAAAATAATACATAGAGATCTTAAGGCGAGTAATATCTTATTAGATGAAGGATTGAATCCAAAGATATCATATTTTGGTCGAGCAAAGATTTTTGGAGATAGTGAAGATGCTAGCAACACTAAGAGAATTGTTGGAACATAGTAAACAACTACTATCACAATTTACATTATGACATTTCTTATAGCATTACATTCACATTCTCTTAGATTAATTATCAACGATTGAGTTTTCTTTATGTAGTGGTTATATGTCTCCAAAATATGCAATGAAATGATTATATATTTTCAGAGAAATCAAATGTGTTTAGCTTGGGCATTTTGATCCTAGAAATTATTAGTGGGAAAAGAAACATTCTCTTCTATCATGAGGAAAGTTCCTTTAGCCTACTCCGACTTGTAAGTTAATTACAAATTTATTATTCCTCTATTCTAAAATGTAGATCCTACTTTATAATGCAATTGTCACTACAAACTAGGGTTTACATTTAAAATTGGAGTACTATCTAGTAAATTTTAAACTTCAAGTTAAAGATGTGTGTATATTGATGCTTCTTTGGTATTTTCATGCATTGAAACTATGGAACGAAAACAACATTACATCGTTCATAGACCAGGAGATGTATGATCCATTCTATCGTAAAGATATTATGAGATGTATGCACATTGGACTTCTATGTGAGCAAGAACTTGCAAGTGATAGGCCAAATATGGTCACCGTTACTTCTATGCTCAACAGTGAGATCATTAGTCTTCCTTTACCAGCATAACTTGCTTTCACTGTAAAGCAGTATATTGTCAGTGCAGAATCACTATAAAAAATAATATGATTTAGTAGTGGTTAAAAATGTATATTTATAGTGGTTTTAATTGCTACAAACGATATTAGTAGCGGTTGCAAAAACTGCTACAAAATCCACTGTTACAAATGGATTTGTAGTGGTTTCCAATAACCGCTACTCACATACCACAACTGCTACAAACTTAGTAGCGGTTCATTTCAATCGTTACAAATGTTGGAGTCACAATTTCACGTGCGTAGCGGGAAATGAAAAATGAAAATTAAGCTTCAATTCTGTAGTGGTTGGAAAACCGCTGCTAAATTTAAATAGGAATTTTAATAATTTGGCGCCAACACATTTGTAGTTGTTACCAAACCACTATTAATATAGTATGAAATTTAAAAGTAGCGCAAAAAATGTAATCCCATTTTGAGTTTAAATTTGTAGAGGTTCAAAATTTTGGGAATTTTTTTTAAAAAAATTATACAATTATCTGAGTCTATTGTTATAATACTGTGTTGAATAGTTATTATTTAAGTAACTTAAATGATAGTAGTTATTATTTAAAAAGAATTATTAAATTACGTTAGATAAGTATAAATTTTATATAGGTAATATTATTGAGAATGTGCAGATAATAAGGACTTATTATGTTGTCTACTATATGTTGATCATTATGGAAGGAATATTGAAAACCTTAAGGAAACGTTCTTCAATTTGTAGACCAAAAAAAAAATAATGAGTATAAATATTATGAGAGGGGGAAAAATGTTGAAATCAAAGAATTAAAATTTTTTTTATTATATTTGATCACTTTGCTCAGCTCTTTGGCCCTTAAAAAAAATTTAGAAGAGAGAAAATGAAAGAAAAGAAGGGTTGAAAGAAATGGAAGAGTATTTGAAATGAGGTGTGGTGGGAGTATTTATAGAAATCTGCGTAGCACTTGTAGCGGTTAATGTGATAGATTTTATAGCGGTTGATAATTGTAGCAGTTTATGTGACATTATTTGTAACGGTTTCACATTTGTAGCAATTTTATTTGATTTTGTAGCGGTTATATTGTAGCAGTTTATGTGACATTATTTATAGTGGTTTCATAACCTCTACAAATATTGGTTTGAATTTTTTTTATAAAAATATTTTAAATTTCAAATATTCAATTTATAGCGATTTAATCCATTTAACCGCTACAAATATTTATACTTTATAGCGGTTTATACCAACGTGCAAGTTAGATGAACTTTGGATGGTTGTTGTAATGTTTCATCTTGTGATGTCATGAGAAAAGTTTATATTCCTATAGTTCCTATGCACAAGTCGTTTTGAGAAGCTTTTTATCTTCCGATCTATTGCGTTTATGTTGAATATCATAATGTGCATTAACCGACGATTTAATTGTCATTGAATGAGTTTTTAAGTGTGCCCAATGGATTGGTGATCCATGCCCTATAAAAGGGGCATAAGACCAAAATTCATTGTAACCAGGCTCTGAGCTTTTGACCAACTCTCTTCCCTCATCTGGTATTTTAATTTGGTCTGTTGAGTTCTTTTATCTTTCATTGTTAATTTCATCTTGTTTTCTGTAGAAAACTTTGTTTAATCCTAGGGAATGATGTAATACCTCAAATTTTGAGATTTGAGGTTTGAGAATAAGCCTGAAATAAGTGAACTGCTAAGCCCCAGTTTAGCAGGAGCCCAAATTTATTCCCTAATAATTCTTATATATTTGGGGTATTAAAGAAAGTAAAATGGTGAATTTTGGAGAAAGTAATTATGTTTTTGGTGAAAACGCCTATGAGATAGTGAGCTTGTCATGTGATTTTGAATGATCAAATGATTAGCGAAAATTATGAAATTTTACAGGATAAAAGTACACATCCTAAGCTTTCATTTGATAGGTTATATGACTCAATTAGAGCTATATACAAAAAGTTATGAATTTTTAAATTCAACACAGAAAAACTGTGAAATTTCTGAAACAGTATGCAAAGATTGAAATTCTGGGAATTTTGTGATCCCATCTAGCAAAATTCTATATTTTTTCTTGAAACTAGACTCAACAAGGGTTATAGGCTTAGGAATCACTCCAATTCGATTTTTCTAGAATTATTTATGATTTTTCAAACTTTAGGCAGAAAATTTGCCAAAATTTTGTAAAAATCCGAAAATTTGGAAAATTTATAAAATATAATAATATAAGCTCATCCTCTTCCTCCAGCTAGCAAACCACATGAATAGATATGAAATTAGAGAGAGAAAGCTTGAGAGAGTTCAAAGAGAGAAGGAGAAGAGAACTCGCAAGGCAAGCCGATTTCTTCGACGATCTAATTCCTAACGCGTATAACTCTACTTCTAAGCTTCTCTTTCATGTTCTTTAAAGTTGTAAAGCTCATATTTTGGTGTGGAGGAGTTAGGGTTTTCAGCCATATTTGAGAAAAGCCAGAAGAAGCTTGAGGTAATTTCCAAACTTTCGTATATTGCTTATTCTGGTTGCTGTGGGCAATTTAATCGGTGAAATTTCACCAGATTGCCGTGGGTTTTAAAGTTTGGAAATTGAGTTGCCTAGGGGTTATGCTACCAAAATTGGGTCTAAAAGGTTGTTGTAACCTAATTAAATAGTTGATAAAATGATTAGGAGTAGAAAGGAACACGTCTGCGAAGTCAAAACTCAAAAACCCCGATTTTCCCCGGAGAATCCATAAGTTTTGGCCATCTCTAGTTAAGGATCTTAGAGTTGGATTTTCAATGATTTGATGATTCCATTGTGTTCAGGGTGGAAAATTAGGTGGGGTTACAGTTGGTCATTTTTTCGGAAAAGGCCGAAAAAGCATAATTACGAAAACACCCATGAAATCCTTAAGTGGAGCTGCCAAGGGTAAATTTGTAATTTGACATTGAATTTGATAATTCTGAGTATGAAAATAGATTCTTTGGGCAAAAATATGTTAGAATAGCCCATGTCAAAATTTCAGGAAAAGTACAGTCAGATCGAGTACGGCGAGGCCGGGCTGGGTCCCTGGGGGCATTTTAGTAAATTTTCAGAATAGGCTCATATAACCCCCAGAAACACTATGGGAGTGTCTGAACGGTACCTTTGGCATTGTAGGATCGAATATGAAGCCCAAGTTGTTGGCACGCTTTACAAGGCACATGTTTCAAGGTGAAAAAATGGTTAAGGTAGGGAACTTACCTCTCCTGCATGTATATGATATTTTTGTTAGTGAGTTGATGCATGTTATTGCTTTGCTTAATTATGTGAAACATATATGAATGATTTGAAGCTATGTTTCAATTTATGCTATGGTCATAAGTATATTGTTCGAAGCATTGAGCTTACAGATTTATCATTGTGTGAGTATAAGTTATGTGATGCAAGCATGTCATGCATTACACATTTATCGTACATGCATATTGGTATTGTTTTCCTACTGAGATTCTCTCGAATCTCATCCTCCCCTACCAACAATTTTGACAGGAGAAGACAGAAGATATGCTGAGAACAATGTAGAGAACCATATGAGGGGATTGCAGTGGTGGAACGAAGACGAGAAGTTGTCTCTGTTTCATTGGGAAGGGTTTAGAAGCCCAAGTAGCCTTGTGTGGCTACATTGACGGTAATGATCATGTACGAACTCCTATGGGGAATTTATGTAATCATGCACTTTTTATCAGTATATTCATGTTATTCTTGTGTTGCCCACCAAACCGCATGTCGTTTTCTGCGAATACTCTAAAAAAAGGTTAAAACAAGGTAAGGGCGTGACAAGTGACATTTGTAACGCCCCAAATTTCAATTAAGGGCTAATAATGATTATTGAGGATAATTATTGAATTAAAGTGGAATAATTATATGTTTTGTGGCAATATTAATTAATATGCCATGGTTAGTGGAAATTGAAAGAATGCAATTGTTGGGCCATAAGTTAGTGATTAGTGGAGAAATTAATTACTAACTAAGAGAAAAATGAGAAGTGTGATTAAATGACTAATAGATGGGTTAGAGAAGTTAATTGGTCAATTATTGTATGAAAAGCCAATAAGAATGTGACAAGTCGCAAGCTCACATGTAAAGAGGGTGAGAGAAAGGTCAAATGAAATATTTTAATAGTTTCTCTCTCTCTCTCTCTTCCCTCATTTTTCGCTGAAGAGTATGGGAGGGAGTATGATCATCATCATTCCTTCATCTTCTTCACTCAATCTCCCTCTTCTCTCTCTCTCTCTCTCTCATTTTCTCTCTCCAAACTAGCAGCTATTATGGCTCAAGAAAGAGAAAGGAAAGCTTGTGAAAAGGTAAGGAAAATGACCTCAAATGCTTAAACTTTCTTCTCTAAAGTTGTTCCTTAAGTTGAGAGCTTCATTTTGGTGGTTATAGATTGGCCATTGGTGTTGAATTACGACATCAAGAAAATCTAGAGGTTGGAGGATCAAGAAGTCCTTTTGGAAAAGTTGAAGAGGTAAGTGAAACCTATCTATTTATTTAAGCTTTGTGCCATTTGGATTAGTTTTAAATTTCTGGAATTTTGGCCTGATTTTCAAAATTGAGGATCATGATGTTTTTGGTATGTCATTGGCATGAAAATGGTACCTTGTGGTAAGTTTGGGATAGATAGATGGATTTGGGATTGAAATGTTTTGTTTGGATGATTTTGGATTTTGGATGTTTATATTGCCCAAAACCAAAATATGATAATGGAGTAGGATTTTGGTAAATCTAATGGTTCCATGTGATTCCTTGGGTGTTTTTGTATGGGAGTAGCCTTGAGTAAGAGTTTGGGACCATTAGGATCTCTTGGGCAAATGTTGAGAAATGTTGTCAGTGTTTCTACGTTTTCTGGTTTCTGATAAAATCACTCAAGTGATTTGGGGTTCACTCGAGTGTGGGATGAATTTCACTCGGGTGAGGTGGTGCATCACTCGAGTGCTGCGTGCATATTCTGATTCTCTTCAGCTTTCTGTTGTGCTTCCGTGATCAAAATCCAAAAGTGTGTCTTAACACTCGAGTGCTCTTGTCCCTGCTCGAGTGATGTTTCCTTCTGAAAGTTTCTTGTGCTCTCGGGTGAGCACTTCCTGGACCTCACTTTAAGGGACTTGGGTGAGCATTAGGCTTCCACTCGAGTGATTGTGTCTGTGCTCGAGTGCAGCGAGCAACTTTGGGTTATGTTGTTCCTTTGTTCTCTTGGGTATTCACTGCTGTTGTTCACTCTCTAGTACCCGAGTATAGACCGTACCATCACTCAAGTGAGGTCTCCTTCACTCGAGTATCCGTACAATATCACTCGAGTGAAGTCATCTTCATTCGAGTGTCTTAATGAAAAATATCAGGTTTGAGCTTTCAAAAAGGAGATCTTTTGGGATAGTCTTCCAACCCCTTAGAGCTATTGATAGATTTATTTATGGGTACTAAAAGAGCAATAATGATAACCAAATTAAGTGTAAAGAAGTCATTGAGAATTGGAATAGAGAATTGACTCTTCGTCACTGATTATAATTATAGGATATGACATTTGCCCTACTTAGGAGGGACCAGTGCCAGAGCGTGCATGGAAGGAACAAGCAGGTAGTGACTTTTCTCTCATATTGTGTATGATGTCTGGTATACATGGTTGATCATTGTGTGTTAGTGAAATGTGAATGAAAATGTGCCATGGTCCATTGCAGCGTGAGCACTTCAGCGGGAGCCGTCGTAGGGGGTTGATGCTTATCACACCTACCCTGGCCGTTGAACTGCCATTGTAATGGCATGGATCTTTGAGCAACTGCTTTGTGAATCTGGCCAGTGTGGCTGTGTATTATAAAATGCTTTATATGAATCCCAGCTGTGGTGAAATATATTGTTGTGAACTGTGTTGTGGTGCAATACAGCGTGAGCACTTCAGTGTGAGCAAACATAAGGGTAACATGAGTCATTCCTGCCCTTGCCGCTGTAACTGCCGTTGTAGTTGTAATGTGTGTGTGATGATTGCTTTCATGCCTTTTTATTATGCATACTCTGAGTGATTTATTACGACGGGATTCTTTAGAATCTCATTGATGTGATTTAGCAAGTTGTGCCTTCAAATTCAAGTGATTCTTTGCAAATACCAAGTGGACCAATCACAAGAGCGAAGCCAAACAAATTAAGGAAGCATTAAATGGGCTAGTGCAAGATACTTGAACAAAGCAAATAGAAATTGGATCAAAGCTGGACCAACATGCTGAAAACGTCAATAACTTCATATGGGCTACAAATAGAGATATTGATCAAGTTTTGGGCTTGCAAACTTGAAACTAAAGAGCTTGCACCTAGTACTACACATGGGAGGACTCATTTGGGCCTAAATAAGCACATTTTGAGCCTTAATTTGCTGACTATATTTTCTTGAAGTTAGGTGTGCGAAAATCAACAAGTAGTTGGCAAATTTGACTTTTGGTTTCTTTAGCATGTTGTATTTGATTTTTCAACTTTCTTCTAGATTGTATTAGACTTTTAGGTTTCCTAGCACATGGTTTTACAATTTGTATTGGTTGTTTTCAAAATTGCAGTTATGGCAATTAGGTTATATTTTCCTATAAATACTTGGTGCTTCTTCATTTGTAAGACACAATTCATATTTGAATGATAAATGAAAGTTGCACTTCTACACTTTATTTCTTGAGAGTGGATTCTCTCTAGGGTTCTTCTTAGAACTAACAGACTTATCAAGGTTTGATCATTCTTGTGGTATCTTCCAACACTTCGGGTCCTTGTTCTTTCATGTTCAAGGGTTCAAGTGGATCGTCGATCTGTGTTTAGCTTTCTTAGGGTGTGTATATTTCAGAATTGGTTGTGGGTTCGTGGGTGTGGGTTCGCACCACTCACTCTCCCAAAACAACTTTTAGACAGGGCTGTGTTAGATTCAGAGTTTTGATGATAACAAACCTAAGTCTAGTTTGATTTGTCTCTGCATTCTTATTCACAAGTTTTTCGCTAAGAAAGTATTCGAATAGTATACCTATTATTCGAATACTGGAACTCAGTTTCTATTAGCTATTATTCTGATAAGTCTCAGACTATTCGAATAGTCAAATAATTATCATGATAATGCATATGTTATTCGAATAAAGATACACTGATACATAGTCATATTATTCGCATATACTCTGACTATTCGATTAGTATAATCTAGTATATCAGTTGAAATTTTTTTGATCAAAAAGTATTCGAATAGCCGGTACATTATTCGAATAGGGTTTATATTCTCCAAAGTAAATATCAAATGTATTATTCGGATAACAATATGACTATTCGAATACTATGGCCATTATCAGAATAATCAACGTTTGCTTAAAAGAGTTTTCAAATTCTATTATTCAAATAGTATGAATACTATTCGAATAGTATATCCAGTATTCGAATAGTGATATTAATATTCGAATAGCAGTTCAAAGCCAACATCAAGCCTATGAGATTGAGATGAGAAATTATTCGAATAGCAAGAAGACTATTCGAATAATATTGAAAGATGAAAGAAAATATTTTTAGTCAAACTCGAAGAAAGTATTCGAATAGTAACTCATGTATCAGGATAATCTTTTTTGAGTTTAAGAGATCACTATTCAAATAGGTATCTCAACTATTCGAATAGTCTCAGTGTAAAATTTCAAATATTATCCAAATAGAGAAAAAGGTATTCGAATAGTAAGTTATCTGAAAAGACTTAAACTATCCTGATAATTATAATAGTATCCAAATACTTGTTCTTCATGAAAAACAGAACATCATATCTAAATCTAAATTTCTCAGATTCATTGAGTACTTTCATTAATCTTGCTTATTATCTTTTTATTTTATGATTAACATTCTCAAAGCAAGTTACAGGAGTTGATACTTCAGATTTCTGGATTCCAAGAAAAGCAGATATACTGTGTTAGAAACATTAAATGCACTCTGAGTCTCTACCAACACATTCTCTTCACCTCAACGGCTATATCAAATAACATAAAGAATGTTCCAATAAATGCTCAGTGAGTAACGGAAAAACAGAATGCCTCGAACGGTCATTAAAATCTCTCCAACTACAAATAGCAAAGGCATTCAAAGCGGGAGTTAAGACGCTGAACTACCGAACTGACGAATATTCATTTTCTGAGCTCTTACTCTTTTGTTTTAATACGCTTCAGTGTTTACATTACCAACTCTATAAGAGAGAACATTCATTGATTTAATACACTTGTTTTGAGAGATATTTTAAGGTTGTGGGACCTTAAGTTGGGCATCAATTTACGTGGTGTAAGGGGGAGCGAGTATTCAAAGTAAGGAATAGATCGCTATGTACGAGGTGCCAAGAACCCATTGAATCTTGGAAAGTATAGTGAAGGCACATATTCTATCTGTGAACTGGACGTAGGTCATTGTGAATTAGACCGAACCAGTATAACTCCTAGCGTATACCTCGGTGAAATTTTCCTAACACTTTAATCTTCTCTTTATTGGTTTTTAGTTTTATTTGTCTTATCTTAAATTTTTATTATCACCCAATTCACCCCCCCTCTTGGGTGAAAAGCTTGCGCTAACAGGCTGAAGGATCAAAAGGAAAGCGGGTGACGAAGAGTGGTTAGAGCTTCGAATAGGAGTTTCATTTTGAGAATATTTGGTTATCATATTTGTAATTTTTGAATATATTCTTGGGATATGAATGTGTGTGTGTGTGTGTGTGTGTATTTGTGGCATAGTTGTGTAATCCCCAAGAAAAAAAGGGAATGAGATTATGGCATTTAGGCTTTGTGTAAACCCTTTTATCAATTAATGGAACCTGAATGTGTCAGGAATTTATACTGTACTCTGATATTTGTAAATAGAATCAACCTGCATAGGCCATTTGTATTGCTTGAAAATGTGAATGGGAGACCATGTAGAAAAGACTTTTGAAAAGTTTTGTAAACCCGGTCTTGGGCAAAAGTTTATTTTAATAAGTCTCAAATTATAATATGGTCTCTAATTCTAGATTAATTACATGTTTGAGAACGAATCCAGGCCTTGAACATGAAGGGGGTTACAACATTTCTTATTTGCTAGTAGTTACATACACTACAAAGAAAACACTGAATTTCCAATGGAATTTAGAGTTTCAAACGGAAATGGATTCCAACAGAATGGATTCCGACAGTAATAATAGCGTGACAAACCAATTTCTGACGAAATTCAGATTCTATCAGAAATTTTCGATGGGATTTCTGATGGGACGAATTCAGTCACAAATTTCTGATAGAAATTTCTGACGGAATTTATTTCCGTCGCAATTTCCGACGGAATTCAATTCCGGCGGAAATTCCCTCGCAACTTCTGACGAAATATTCTGTCAGAAAATTCCCTCACAACTTCCGACGGAATTGAATTCTGTTAGAAATTCCGTCGTAAACTTATTTTTTATTTTTTAAATTTAAAAAGCCACGTGGCAACTTCGGCTACCGCCCCGTCATCACTGGCGCCTAGATCCACCACGTGTTGCAACCTCTTTATTCCTGGAAATGCAACTCAACTTGCCCCTCATTTGGTTCGAACTCACGACCTCGTCTGTACGCGCGTGATGCCTTACTGGATGGGCTCGACTGCTTTGGCATTCTATTATTACACAGTTATATATATAATTTTATTATACATAATCAATTATTTATAAATATATATTTGTTTCTTATATATAAATGTAATAGTAATATAAAATAATTTTATATATTCTTATAGTTTTTAATATAAATTAACTTCAAATTAAAAAAATTTACATCTTAAATAAATTTCATATGACTATATTTTTTTCTAATTTCTAAAATTATTTTTTATTAACATTAATTAGTAACTAATAAATAATTATTAACTAATATTTTTTTACTAATATTAATTAATAACTAATAAATTTTATTTTTTATAAATAAATTTTTATATGACCATTTTACCTCTACAGGGACCAAAACCTATGATTGAAAATTAAAAATATTTTAGAAATTTAAAAAATAATAATTAAAAAATAAAATTAAAATTAAAATATTAATTAATAAATAATAATTTGTTTTAAAAAAAATTTTAAAAATTAAATTAAATTTAAAAAATAATAATTAATTAAATAATAATAATTTTTACATTTTCTGACAGAATTTAATTTCGTCAAAAATTGTGAGGGAATTTCCAACGGAATTGAATTCCGTCGAAAATTTTGCTACGGAATTATTCTGTCAAAAATTCCATAGCAAAAGACAGAATTTGCCATAGAATATTTTCCGTGGCTAATTCTGTGACAAATTTTGCTACATAAAAAATTTCGTCGGAAACTTTTCCGCCATCCTACGGATTTCTGCCGGAATTTGCTACGAAAAATTTTGTCATGACAAAATTCATTCAAAATTTCATGTTTTTTTGTAGTGATAATAGCTTTTATGAATAGAGTCCTCAATGACAATTCACATTGTATATTCTTGTTGTCTTTACATGTGCTGCCAACAAGTAAATCTTGTTGATCTTGTGAGTGCATTGTGACGAATTGGTCAACTGCATTGTGACGAGGTGTTCCCAAATTCTTTTGGTTGTTCAGAAAGGAAAGGGAATGAGATGAGTTTATATACATCTTTTGCTTTATTAAATATTAGTGCATTAGATCATAATCTAATTCATGAGTTGCGTTGAAATTTTGATGGGCCAGTAGGCATCATTGAGATATGTCATTGCCTTTGTGGAATAATAATATATTTTATCTACAAAAACTTTTTGAGGAACCGGAGAGAGAAGGTTTCCAATCTGCCAGGGACCAGGGTACTTGAGACGAGAGAAAGGAAAACAAGGGCAGTGTCTAAACGGTGGACCTTGACGAGCATGAACACAAAGGAAAGATATATTGGTCCAATGACAATGGGGAATGAAGTATGGGTTTTGTTATATCTAGTGAAAGTGTCATATCCCAGATTTTAAGTTTCGAAGCGTAAGAATAAACTTTAATTAAGTAGGCTACTTAGTCAATGGAGGTAGAGTCCCAAAAGTGCTCTAAAAGGTTAGAACAATTGTCACAAATTAAATCACAACTTAAAAAGATTTTAGGCTACAATTTAAATATTTTTAGACTCGGGGAATGTTCCTGAGACTGTTCCAAGGGCTAAAAAGAAAGGGAATAGTGGCCAAAATGTAAATGAAGAAAGGTTCAAATTATAAAATGATGGTGAAATAACTCAAGGAAAATATGTTGTATTAAAAAACAATTTTTGAGTATTGGAGTGGATGTATGTTAAGTTAAAATTAATTTTTGGGCTTAAAAAAGTATTATTCTTCCAAATTGATGCAAAACTATGTGTGGGGTTCAAATTGGGCCCAATAAGTGTAAGGAAAATCAGTAAATGGAAAGGAAGAATTTTAAAAGAATCATTTCAATTCTATTGATTAGAAATTACCAAAAAAAATAGTCATAGAAATTAAATTCAATCAGGTCAAGAAAATTCCTAAAATTCTACCAAGATTAAAAATTTATGAGGGCTGATCCAAACCCATTTTAAAGAGGTGAAGGACGTGGCTTTTTGGCAGAGAATGAGAAGATACTTTTATGTATTTACTTGGCCAAGATTTAACCAACACATGCTATGCAATTAAAGAAGAAAATGTGTTGAGCTTAGAGGAAATTAAACTAAAGATATTCAATGGCAAGCTAATCAATTTTCCTACATTCAAGCGTAAAAATTGGATTCATAAAGTGATCTCAAGGACAAGCTCAGAAGACAAAATGAATGGCCAAGATTTACTATTTAAAAGAAAACTTAATGATGATTAAAGTATTATTTGGCAAAAATTGATTGGTGGAATATGGATTTTATTAAATTTAGTGTAATATTAACAAGTTAATTCACTTTCTTTCTTCCTCCTTCCTTACGTCCCTCAAAACAATTGAGAGGAGTGGAAGGCGATGAGTTAAATATAAAGAATGGGAAGCAATGGCGGAAGAGAGACTCCTCTATAGCGCAAGTACTCTTACACTATATTTAAATGGAGAGAAAATTAAGGGGGAAAGAATATTATGAGAGAAAACTTTCAAAAATAGTAAAACTTTTTTTTATCATTTTTGGAAGTTAATCTTCTTAGTATTCTCTTCCCTCTATTTTCCCTTTTTCCTCTCACTTTTCACTCCATCCAAACATAGCGTTCATGAAACTTTCCAAACCCACCAAAAGCTATTTATCCATGATTTTAGAATTTGGAAAACATTACTTGAGGGCTGGACGAAGTGAATGGAGTGGGAGAGGTCAGTAGTTAGCAAAAGCAAGGATATGAGGTAAGAATACTTATGATTTTGGTATGATTTTCTTCGAGTATGCTGAAGTATATTTAAGATAATGATACTGCCCTGTTCTGGACAGTAGAGAGATATGAATATTAGCTAATATCTTGGACATATATGAGGTGCTGAAACATCAATTTAAGGCAAAAAAAAAAAAAAAAACCCTAATTATTAGAGAGCAAAGCTTTAATCAAAGGACATCATGATAAGGGCAGGGCTTTAGGTCAAGAGGTTTAAAAGGAAGCTTTGTGAGTTTTGTAAAATGAAGTTTACCAATGATTTCATCTTTAAAAATTGTGTAGGTTAGGGCCAACAAATCAATTTAGAAGTTAAGGGAATGAAAATCCTAATTTTAACCAAAAAGGGAAGACCAATTTAACTAAGAGATTGTTAGTTTAAATGTCTTGGAATAGTAGGCTTATTTATTTCCCTTGCTATAAATAGTTTAGGGTCAACTAGGAAATCACGGCACGAATTTGGAGATAATGGACAGAGGCTTAAAAGGTTGAAAATTAAACTTGCTTGAAAACAACTAAATATCAAACCTTGCTTTTTCTGTGGTACACAAGTTTGTTTAATGGTTGTTTTTACTATGGCATTCTTTGCCATGCCATGAATGAAGGTGAATTATATTTGGGTTAATACAATGTTTAGCCCTTATAGTTTACTTTCATTTGATTTTGATCCCTTTTGTTTCAAATCATAGATTTTAATCCCTTAAGTTTCCTTTTGTTTAAAACGTTAGTCCCTGTAATTTAATAAGGACCTTAACAATGTTAAATACAATGATGTGGCACTAACACAATTAATTATGCACAGATATGCCTTCCCCTTCTTCACAACGTTTCCCACTTCAACTGTTACTTCTGAAGCTGCATTGTCTAGATCGTGTGCTCTGTGAGACAACTTCATTAATTAGCAGTGTTCTAGATGAGCCACCTCTGAGAAGCTGCAAATAGATAATTCATTTCATCAGTACCCTCTCAGACTTACAAGGTGAGCGTAGTAGTAGAGGTAGTATGAAAGAATTTAAAGCAAAGACCACGGGCATGGGTGTCCAGCTCCGAGAACCTGCAAATAAATATTTTCACTCCACATTGTTGAAGACAATGATCTAACAGCCCATTTGGTTGGAGGAAAATCTAAGGAGGGAAAGGAACTCAATTGATAGGGAGGGAAAGGATGTGAAGATTGTGAGGGGAGAGGGAAGACGGATCCCCCGGATGATGGGTTGTTTGGTTCTAAGAAAATTGAGTGGAGTTAAAGTGGAAGTAAAAGTGAATACCCAATTTGCCCTTCAGAGTAATGAATGAAAACTTAAAACAAAAAATGTGTTTGTTTTCAAACAAATCGAAGAAAAACAGTGAACAAATGATTTTATGTGTCACTAAAGAGTGATAACATTATTTTATGTGTGTCACTGAAGTGAACAATTTGCAATCGGGTGATTTTTATGTTTTTACAAATTTCCATCACATTCTCCTTCCAATTAGGAAGAGGCATTTGAATGTCACTCGAGTGTCAATGTACCACTCAAGTGATTCATCATATTTTCCTTATCAAAATAGGTAGTTACCATCAGGTAACTCATGAGGCTTGTGGCTATCACTCGAGTGTCATTCTATAACTCAAGTGATAGACATACTCAGGGAGTTACTATTAGGTAACTTGCATATATCACTCTAGTGCACACTTGTCACTCGAAAGATATTTGTGCTTGTTGAGTCTCAGCTGGATCACTATCTGGTTACCCTATAGTGGGGTGACAACTTGAGTGCTTAGGGAGTTACTCGAGTGATATTGTGACTAACCCTTCCTCTGCATATTTGATTTTGGTTTCAATAGTCAGTTTGATTTTCTTTCATTTTGTTTCACATTTTGCATATTGTGTGCTTTGAAGGGTTTATTCTGTTAGAACTAGTTGATACCCAAGAGGCGGTGAATTGCGTGTATGATAAAATCTTAAAATTTCTGAAAATCTTTGTGCATCTTAGTGAAAATAATAAGTATGAAAATAATGACCCATAATGAAGTGTTAGAGTGATTAGAAGCAAACAGTATGAATTACAGAATCATTCCAACGATTTTCTGAAATTTTGAGTTTTCTGGAGAACGAAGATGTTCGAATAAGTCTCTGAATCTAACAACCATAATTCTTTGGATATAACTTCACATTTGTCAAATGACCTATTATAAGAAAGCTCTTCTAATCTACATTCAAATGCAAAAAGAATCAGCTTCAAACTCATTATATTCTGAAAGTTATGATCCAAATACAGACTAGTGTTTTGGATAGTGTTTGAAATCACGAGTGTCAACTTCTAGAAGGCATATCTCTTTGTATATAGATCCAAATATCACCTATGACCTATCCATGGAAAGCTCTTTAAGTCTAGTTTCATATGTTACTAGTTTCATCTCAATCGGATATGTAGTTTGAGATTTATGTCTCAAATACTGAACTCGTTTTGAAATATGATGGTGATTTGAATGTCATCTTCCAAAATTCATATCTCCTTTATCTAAGCTCTTTTTAACTTGATCTTGGTGTCAAAATTACACATTAGGAGTCTATTTTCATATGAATGAAGTTTCACCTCAATTATAGTTGTGGTTTGGAAGATATGACAAAATTACTAAAGCTCTATCATGCTGAACAAAAACATAGTCAAGTGATAAATCGATTTGGTTTTTGGTAAATCGATTTATCTTTGATTTCTGAATGACACAAATCGATTTGAGTATGCTTTAAATCGATTTTCCTTTTTTTTTTTATAACATTTAGATGTCGTGGTAAATAGATTTGAATGGTAGTAAATCGATTTACTTGAGTTTTGGAAACCATATAACCTTTGGCCAGATTTGTAAATCGATTTGCAACTTCCATAAATCGATTTACTTCACATTTGAAAATAAGATTTTATCAACACCCACCTCCAATTTTGGTTGCTTACAACTTCACGTCCACACTTCTAGCTTTGTCCCTCCTCCAACTGGCTTTTTTTGCTGAATAGGACGCCTTCGACAAGGACAAACTCAATCACTGCTTTTAACAACTTTTTAAGGGGTAAATATGTAATTCATTTTTACTATTCATGGTGAGAACTTTAGATGACACCATATTTTATGGGAACCATCTTCCCAATTTTAATTGAATTTTGGTGATGGAGGGAATTTGGGTTCGTAGGAAATTTTCCCGCCAAACACGTTTTTTGGTAGGGAACTTTGTTAAATTCCTTTTCATTCCCTCTAGTTCGATCAACCAAACGGGTTATAAGTTACTTTGTAATTCATCTTTACTATTCATGGTGGGAACTTGAGATGACACCATTTTTTGTGGGAACCCATCTTCCCACTTTCAATTGAATTTTGGTGATGGCAGGAATCTGGGTTCCCAGGAAATTTGCCTGCCAAACATGTTTTTTGGCAGGGAACTTTGTCAAGTTCCTTTCCCTTCCCTCTAGTTCAGTCAACCAAATGGGCCCTAAGTGATGGGCTCTAAGTTACTTTATAATTCATCTTTACTATTTATGGTAGGAACTTGAGATGACACCATTTTTTATGGGAACCCATCTTCCCGCTTTTAATTGAATTTTGGTGATGGTGGGAATTTGGGTTCCCAGGAAATTTGCCCACCAAACATGTTTTTTGGTAGGGAATTTTGTTAAGTTCCTTTCCCTTTCCTCCAATTCGGTCAACCAAACGGGCTCTAAGTGATGGAAAAATGCCCCCTCCCAGATGCGTCTTGTATGTCTTCTCTTAGTGATTCTTTTATTTAAAAAAAATAATAAATTTATCACTTAGCTATGTAAAATATAAGAACCATTAGTTAGCTTACCCAGTCACCAAGCCACATCAGCATAATTGATGAAGTTAACGCTACCTCATCATATTTAACACCGTTAAAGTCCTTATTAAACTATAGGGACTAATATTTTAAACAAAATAAAACTTGAGGGACCAAAACCAAAATGAGGACAAACTATAAAGACTAAACATTATATTAACCCATTATATTTACTGTAAATGTGGTGCACATTTGAGTGTAATACTTTCATATATAAATTTAAAAGTGCTTTTAGGCCTTGAATGGGGAGTAGCCATCAACGTTTTAATGAACATACAATACTTTCATACACACACACACACAAACAAGTAAAACTGTAACTATCGCCATCTCAACAACCAATAACTTTAGAAGAATAATAATAATTGAAAACGACTAACTCGTATAGAATGTAAACAGGCTCTTAGCATTATTGCTCGCAACTAATAGATATTAGGGTTAAGGACTTAGGGGGCAATTTTAACCCGGATGTTTCAAAAAAGGAGCAATTTTACTTTAGCCATTATCCTAATTAATTTTGACTATTAATTGATTAGATACACTGAGTTGATAGTCCACATATCATTCATATCATTTTTGTTAAGCTGCAAAATTTCTCGAAAAGTCCATGTGTCATCTTCATTTTTTTTTTTGCAAAGTTAGATTTAAAATTTTTGAGGCAAATTCGTATTTTAACAAAAATGATATGGATGATATCTGGATTGTTAGCCCAGCATATTTGGTTAATCAATGGTCAAAATTAACTAAGATAACAGTCAAGAAAAATTACCCCATTTTTTAAACTTTCGAGGCAAAATGCTCCTAAAAAAACTTCCAAAGTAAAAATACACCTTAATGAAAACTTCCAGCACAAAATTAGTCCTTAACCCTAGAGTACAAGTTATGTGCCATGTTGTTTTCCAGCATCTTCGGACAAAAATGTATTCAACTGATAAAGCTCTGGTTATATATATATATAGTTCTATCTTGTATACTTCCAAAGACCATAAACTACAAGAGCAACAAGTAAGTGATGGCCATTACATATTGCTTACCTTAAAATTTTTTGTTACACCTAGAAAGATTGGAAATTTATAATATCTATTTAAGGTTTTCACACAACTTAAATGAATACAACAACAACAAAGCCTTTATTCCACTAGGTGAGGTCGGCTATGTGGATCATATGACACCTTTGTGCTCTATTGAAAACTATACATTTAGGTATATTATTAATCAAAAGGTCTCTCTCTCTATGACCTCATTAAGTGTTTGTTTCGGTCTTCCGCGACCTCGTTTTACAGGACTCCATACTACTTGATCAATCATTCTCACCGGTACATTCAATGGCCTTCATTGAACATGTCCAAACCACCTTAAATGATTTTATACCATTTTTCTTTCAATAGATGCCACTCCAACTCGTTCACGTATATAATTATTATGAATCTTATATTTTCTTGTATGACCACATATCCATCTCAACATCCTCATCTCAGCCACCCTCATTTTATGTTCATGTTGTCCCTTTTTGTGTGTTTGGATTAGCTTTTGATAATAGTTTTTACCATTTGCGAGGTAAGTGTGTGATAGGAGTTTTGTCTCGGGTTGTGTAAACCTAGTTATGAAACCTAGGTTTGGAAACTTCCCAAACACCCACTTAAAGCTCAACACTCACTACCATATAGCATTGCTAGTCTTATAGCAGTGTGGTAGAACTTCCTTTTTACCTTATTAGGTACTTTCCAATCACAAATAACTCCAGTAGCTTTTCTCCATTTATACCATCCAGCTTGAATTCTGTGATTAACATCTCCGTTAATTTCACTATCTTGTTGTATAATTAAGCCCAAATACCTAAATGTTGTCACTTGTGGAATGTCTTGCCCTCCCATACTTGCAATGCATATATTCAGTTTTGCTCATACTCAGACGAAAACCCTTCACTTCCAAAGTCTATCTCCATATCTCAAGTTTAGAATTAATTTCCTCATTGGATTCAATCAACAGAACTATATCATCCGCAAAAAGCATGCATTTAGGAATCTCCTCTTTTATAGGCTCAGTTAGAACATTTACCACTAGGTTAAACAAATAAGGACTTAAAGTCAATCCTTGATGTAGGTCAATCCTTATAGGAAAATCTTTTGTTACACCTCCAAGCATTCTAACATTGGTTGTAACCCCTTCATACATGTTCTGAATGGCTTTAATATATGCAATCTACACCCCCTTCTTTTCCAAGGCTTTCCAAAGTACCTCTTTTGGCACATGGTCATATGCTTTTACCAAATCAATGAAAACTATATGCAAAACTCTTCCTTTGCTCCTATATTTTTTTCATTAGCCCCCTTAATAAATAAATCACTTCTGTTGTAAACCTTCCTGGCATGGATTCAAATTGGTTTTCAGTAATATTAGTGTAACCCCCTCACCGTAATTACATCCGGATTACAAAAATTTAAATGAAATAGAGACCAATAAGATGGTTTAACAATTTATAATCCCTCATCTAAAAGATGGGGCGTATGAAAATCATTTCAAAACTTGTATATTCATGGTCTCACATTCATGTACGGATATAACTACTTGAGAAATCAGAGTACATAATAAATATCAAAGTGCGGAAACCAAAATCCCGGCAAACCCCGGGTTAATACATATATGATATGGGTTTATGAGTTCTCCCATAAAGGGGATTACACGATACAAAATAAACCTTTACATCTCTTTACGCTTTGGCAATCCCAAAGCCAAAATGGATATAACCAACTATCCCAAAACATGAATGTCCCTAAGAGACCCTAACCACTCCGGGTTGGTCGCTTCCCCTTCGAGCCACTTGCCCTGACTGAAAAAGTTAGTCATATGGAAATAATGAGATTCTTGAGAATCCCAGAGCAACAACTCACTCATACAATATATAAACATAGAGCATGCATGTTCATCATAATCAGCAGCATCACAATGATCTCTGGCTCACGCCACATACGACAGCACTCAGGGCTGTAATCACAATGCACTACGCCCACTTTCGTGGTGAACACTATGCCAGCTTTCGCTGTAATCACTATGCACAACGCCCGCTTTCGCGGTGAACACTATGTATCAGCAACACAAAGCACAAAGCAGCAGCAGCAACATCCACACAATGAATGACAGACAAGCATACAATACATTTACATAAAGCATAAGAGAGAAGTCGCTACCTGAATCTTTCCTGACAATCTTCGGCACAGTGGGCTCACGTGGACGACAGATGTCAAATCCTATTCAAATTAGGGACACTTGATCAATCTCTTTTCCATAATCATATTTCAATAATTCTCTAAGTTGGTTATCATTTAGGACTCATTAGGTGACTAAAATAGGCCTAAACATATGCCTAAAGGGTTGGAAGAACCTACCCAAAAGACCCCTTACTCGAAGGCAAAACTCTGATTTTTGACTGCCTCACTCGAAGCACAAGTGCTCTCACTCGAGCACTGTACGGACATCACTCGAGCATGAGTGATTTCACTCGCGAGTGACAACCCGAGAGCACCACTCTCACCCTGAAAGTGCTCGCATCACTCGAGCAGAAAATCTGTGCTCGAGTGATGGCTCACTCTCGCCCGAGCACCCGCAAGCACACGCCACGAGTGACAACCCGAGAGCACACCACTCTCACCCGAGGCACTAGCTCACTCGAAGCACGCCAGGCTCACTCGAGCACACGTACGGATATCACTCGAGCACCCGCGCGAGAAATCCAGGAGGTGAGAACCCGAGAGCACACAACTCTCTCAGGGTTCATGTTCACTCGAGCACAGCCATTTGTGCTCGAGCACACCCCCATACCCGCGAGTGAGGAAGCATACCCGCGCCTCATTCCCGCGAGCAACCACCCGAGAGTAACCCTCTACTCTGGGCGTACACCTTCACTCGAGAGGAACCATGCTCACTCGAGCATGTTCTTCGCTCACTCGAGCACAAGGCAGTGCTCGCGAGCATAACCCGCAAAACCCAGATAACTCGAAGCACAAAGGGAAAAAATCTTGCACATCACTCGAGCACGTTCTTCCTCTGCTCGAGTGATGTGTATCAGAGACCCAAAACGCAGAAAAAACCAGAAACTCCAGATGGTCAAATTCACTCCCAAAGGTTCCCCAAACTCTTCCCAATGCTCATACACTCTAAGCACTCACAAGGGAACACAATGGCAACTCTAAAAACACTCCAAAACCCATTTGACCACAATCATTCCTTAAGGTCTCTAAAATACACAATGTCCAAATCTCATCCAAATTCATTCCCACATTCCAGATCATATCAACTGATCATATATCTCCAAAATACATCATTTCCAATCATAAATCACAATGAACTTCATATTTCCAAAAATAGGCATATTTAGGGCAAATTTCCAGATTTGACTAAACTTAGCCAAAATCACATAAACAATATATCAAAATGCTCTAAATGCCTACCTCTTCTCTTTGCTCAATCCAGAATCTTGATTCTCCAACTTCCCAAATTCGACCAAATCACAACCAACACTATTCAAGATTCTGAAATTACCACAATGTAGCTCTCAATGAGATACATCATATTAGAAAAGAGAATTTGAGCAAAGGAGAATCACAACTCACCAAAATCAAGGCTTTCTTCTTCTCTCACTTGCTTGCCCAGCGCCAGAAATGGAGGAAGGAGAGATGAGAGAGAAAAATGGAGGAGATGATGATGAAGAAGCACATCACCCTCCCTTGCCCATGCCTCCAACCGAATAGGAGAGAGAAAGTGAAGGAAAAAGTGATTTTTGTCTTCTAGTGCCACATCCAATGGCTCCCCACTTGCCACATGTCATCATCCACTCAATCTCTCAAAGAGCTCACCAATTCACAATACATAGGATTCCGACCCACGGTCAAGGAACCACAACCATTGATCTTAAATACCACATGTATTTATTTTCAAAATCCACATTACACTAACCATAATAGTGCTTAATTACACTAATTACAATGATTTCCATAATCATTAGCCCTAATCACAAATCAGGATATTACAATTCTCCCCCCGTTAACAAAATTTCGCCCTCGAAATTTGTTACACTACTTGAGCCATAAACTCTGGATATCGTCTTCGCATATCCTCTTCTGTTTCCCAAGTTGCTTCCCGCTGGGTCATACCCTTCCAGATCACTTTCACATAAGGGATACTCCGGTGTCTGAGCCGACGTTCTTCTCGTTCAATTATTCGCTCTGGCTCCACCGCATACGTGAAGTTATCTCGCAACTCCACATTCTCATACTCAACGACATGAGATGGATCCGGTTGATACTTTTTCAATTGGGAAACATGAAACACATCATGTAATCTGCTCAAGCTCGGAGGTAGGGCTACACGATAAGCAACAGGCCCAATCCTATCAAGGATCTCAAAAGGACCTATATACCTCGGGCTTAACTTTTTCCGCTTTATAGCTCGCCCAATACCAGTGACAGGTGATATTCTCATAAATACATGGTCACCAACTTCAAACTCTAGAGGTCTTCTCCTCTTGTCCGCATAACTCTTCTGCCGACTCTGAGCTTCAAGAAGCCTCTTACGAATAATTCGAATCTGGGCTGACGTCTGATCCACAAGATCTGGCCCATAGAGCTTCCTTTCGGACAACTCATTCCAACACAATGGCGATTGGCATTTCCTTCCATACAATGCTTCATACGGCGCCATCTGAATGCTCGCATGATAGCTATTGTTGTAGGCGAACTCCGCAAGTGGAAGAAAACGATCCCAACTCCCTTTGAAGTCAAGAACACATGCCCGCAACATATCCTCTAAGGTCTGAATAGTCCTCTCTGACTGACCATCGGTCTGAGGATGATAGGCTGTACTGAACCTCAGTTGAGTACCCAGTGCCTCATGTAATGCCTTCCAGAATCTTGAAGTGAAACGGGGATCTCGATCCGAGATGATATTCTTTGGTACACCATGGAGCTTCACAATTTCACGAACATAAATCTCTGCTAGTTTGTCCGGAGAGTAACCAGCATTGATCGGTAAGAAGTGCGCTGACTTCGTTAACCGGTCCACAATGACCCAAATCGCATCAAAATTCCTGATCTTGGGCAATCCCACAACAAGATCCATGGTTACACTTTCCCATTTCCATTCCGGAATTTCAGGACTCTGCAACAAACCAGGCGGTCTTTGGTGTTCAATCTTCACCTTCTGACAAGTGAGACACCTCGCCACATATTTCGTCACATCACTCTTCATTCCCGGCCACCAATACACAGATTTCAAACCATGATACATTTTGGTCATACCCGGGTGAAGAGTATACCGGCTCTTATGTGCCTCATCTAAGATCTTCTGTCTCAACTCCGCCTTAAGTGGAATGCACACTCTTTTCTGATAGCGAACCAATCCACGAGGCGATACATCATAGCCCCGAGCTTCTCCACGCTCTATTCTAGGCAAGTTACGCTGTATCCAGTCATCTTGCCTCTGAGCTTCTTCAATCTCAGCTCTCAAGTCGCTTTCCCCTTGGGAAACATTATAGTTGGCACAGATGATCTGATTCGACAAATTCATGTCACGAAAATCCGCAATCAACTTCCCCTCGTGTATCATCATAGCTGCCACAACCACAGTCTTCCGACTAAGAGCATCAGCGACTACATTTGCCTTACCCGGATGATATTTTATTTCCAGGTTGTAGTCCTTAAGCAACTCCATCCATCGCCGTTGTCTCATATTTAATTCTTTCTGATCGTACAGATATTTGAGACTCTTGTGGTCGCAGTACAATTCCACAGTCACACCATACAGGTAATGACGCCAAATCTTCAATGCAAACACTATGGCCGCAAGCTCCAGATCATGTGTGGGATAGTTCGATTCATGAGGTTTGAGCTGTCGAGAGGCGTAGGCTACCACACGTCCCTGCTGCATAAGGACACACCCTAATCCCTGCCCACTGGCATCAGAATACACAACGTATGTCACACTGGGATCGGGCAAAATCAACACAGGCGCCGTAGTCAACCTCTGTTTCAACTCCACAAAGCAATTATCACAATGTTCATCCCATACAAATGGCTGATCTTTTCTCGTGAGCTTGGTCATCGGCAACGCAATGCGGGAGAAATTCTGAATGAATCTCCGATAATAACCAGCAAGACCCAGAAAACTGCGTACCTCAGCAACAGTTTCTGGCCTCTTCCAGTCCAGTACTGCTTCCACTTTACTAGGATCCACAGAGACCCCTTCTTGCGAGATAACATGGCCTAAGAATCTTACTTCTGGCAGCCAGAACTCGCATTTACTCAACTTGGCGTAGAGTTGTTTTTCACGCAATGTATTCAACACAATTCTCAAATGATGCTCATGCTCTTCTCTACTCTTAGAGTATATCAAAATATCATCGATAAATACCACAACGAATTGATCCAGATATTGACGAAAGATACGGTTCATGTAATCCATGAAAACCGCAGGTGCATTGGTCAAACCAAATGGCATCACTAGGAACTCATAATGACCATACCTGGTCCGGAAAGCAGTCTTCGGAACATCGTCCGCTTTCACTCGCAGCTGATGATACCCCGACCTTAGATCAATCTTCGAAAACACACATGCACCAGATAGTTGATCTAATAGGTCATCAATTCTAGGGAGAGGGTACTTATTCTTGACAGTAACCTTATTCAACTCTCTATAATCAATGCACAAACGAAGACTCCCGTCTTTCTTTTTCACAAACAAAACTGGAGCACCCCAAGGCGACACACTGGGTCTAATAAACCCTTTCTCAAGCAAATCTTCAATCTGCTTCTTCAATTCCGCCATTTCATTTGGAGCCATACGGTATGGGGCTTTGGATATCGAACCCGCTCCAGGCACAATGTCAATCGGAAACTGAACTTCCCTCTCAGGAGGTAATCCACTTAAGTCATCCGGAAAAACCTCAGGGAATTCATTCACTATGGGTATACTACTCAAAGACTCACTGGTTTCCCCTTGTACAGAAAAGAAAACCATATACCCCTGACAACCCTTTTGTAAATATTTCTCAGCCTTAGCTGTCGAAAGGAAATTCAAACCGGCATCTTCGCCCTCAATGCTCTGAGAAACAGGATACACTATCCTTTTGTTCCCACAATCTAACAACACATTATTAGCTCTCAACCAATCAAAACCCAAAATGACTTCTAACTGGCAGAGCGGCAAACAAATCAAATCTACTACAGACTCATGGCCCTCTACGGTTATAACACAGTTTAGACAAGCTTCTGTAGCCACAGCCTTCACACCCATTGGTGTTGACACAATCAAATCGAATGGCAACTTATGCACATTCATTCCCAGACGCCTCACACAAGCATAAGCAATAAAGGAGTGACTTGCACCCGAATCAAATAACGCTTGTAACTCAATGCCATAGATAAGGATTTTACCTTGTATCAGCTCTGGGGATTTCCGGGCCTCTTCGTGAGTCATAGCAAATACGCGGCCCTGAGTCCTCTGTCTCTGCTCTGGTCGCGGCTGTCCACACTCAACAGATGTATGCCCCACTTGCTTACATTTGAAGCAAATCACCCGACCATCACACGTCTTGCCATGATGTGGCTGGTTGCAACGAGGACATGTCCATACACTAGGAGCTCTCTGCTGATCACGACTCCCAGATTGATAAGGCTTCTTACTACCCCCTCTATATGAAGAGGATGATCCTGAGCCCTTCCGCTTCTGAGAAGCACCGCCCTTACTAGGCTCACTATGGCCACCACTAGCCTTAGCTGGATACAACTCTCTAAGATTGCTCTCAGTGATCCGACATTCTTCAACGGCCTTGTTGAACTTAGAAAATTGATGGGTGGCGAGTCTCTTTCTCATATCACGCCTTAAACCCCGAATTAACATATCTGAGCTCAACTCCTCATCATCCATTTTCTGAAGATAAGAGGAATATCGGGATAGGCAGGTAAATCGAGACAAGTATTCGTCGAAAGACTCTGTGTCCCCTTGCTTAATATTGAGGAACTCCGTTTCCTTCTCAAGCCTCACTGACTTGGGGAAATATTTCTCGTTAAAGTGTTGCTGGAACACCTCCCAGGTCAATGGCTCATTCTTTAACCGCAATGACAAGGCAACGTTACGCCACCAGCGATCAGCATCGCCTTCTAGCTTGTATACCGCCAGCTTGGCTTTCACCTCGGAGGGACACACCAAGACCTCAAAGATCTTCTCGAGACGATGTAGCCAATCTTCAGCCACCTGGGGATCAAACTTCCCCTTAAACGCCGGAGGTAGTTGCTTGCAGAATTTAGAGACCCAATACTCAAGGTCCCGTTCCTCCCTAACCGGCACTCCATGCGGCCTTGGATTCGTTTCAGCACGAGGAGGCGATCCAAGCGATCGTGCCGACCCCTCAGCAGTATCTTCCAGTCTAGTCTCTTCTCGGGTTTCCCCTTGAGTTCCTTCTTGAGTAGACTGGCCTCTACCCTCATTATTCTTGGCCTTTTCAGCTCTGAGCTCATCTCTAAGCTCCGCTATCATATCCCGTTGATCTCTTATCAGACCCATCAACTCTTGCATCGGGTCCGGTGGATTGTCATTAACTAACTCCACCTCGGGATCTATTTGTTGTCCTCTGGGGCGACCTTTTGTCGTTCTTTTCATTCTACAAAGAACTCACCCCATTAATCCAACAATTATGACATTCACAAAGTTTCCACAAAGCACATATATCTATATAACTAAACAGATATATGCATACGTCAAGTATTCACAGATGATCTGTTATCACTAAGACCACACTATGGGAGCTATCCTAGCAACTCTACCCTTGCCAGGAACCACCGCTCTGATACCAAAAATGTAACCCCCTCACCGTAATTACATCCGGATTACAAAAATTTAAATGAAATAGAGACCAATAAGATGGTTTAACAATTTATAATCCCTCATCTAAAAGATGGGGCGTATGAAAATCATTTCAAAACTTGTATATTCATGGTCTCACATTCATGTACGGATATAACTACTTGAGAAATCAGAGTACATAATAAATATCAAAGTGCGGAAACCAAAATCCCGGCAAACCCCGGGTTAATACATATATGATATGGGTTTATGAGTTCTCCCATAAAGGGGATTACACGATACAAAATAAACCTTTACATCTCTTTACGCTTTGGCAATCCCAAAGCCAAAATGGATATAACCAACTATCCCAAAACATGAATGTCCCTAAGAGACCCTAACCACTCCGGGTTGGTCGCTTCCCCTTCGAGCCACTTGCCCTGACTGAAAAAGTTAGTCATATGGAAATAATGAGATTCTTGAGAATCCCAGAGCAACAACTCACTCATACAATATATAAACATAGAGCATGCATGTTCATCATAATCAGCAGCATCACAATGATCTCTGGCTCACGCCACATACGACAGCACTCAGGGCTGTAATCACAATGCACTACGCCCACTTTCGTGGTGAACACTATGCCAGCTTTCGCTGTAATCACTATGCACAACGCCCGCTTTCGCGGTGAACACTATGTATCAGCAACACAAAGCACAAAGCAGCAGCAGCAACATCCACACAATGAATGACAGACAAGCATACAATACATTTACATAAAGCATAAGAGAGAAGTCGCTACCTGAATCTTTCCTGACAATCTTCGGCACAGTGGGCTCACGTGGACGACAGATGTCAAATCCTATTCAAATTAGGGACACTTGATCAATCTCTTTTCCATAATCATATTTCAATAATTCTCTAAGTTGGTTATCATTTAGGACTCATTAGGTGACTAAAATAGGCCTAAACATATGCCTAAAGGGTTGGAAGAACCTACCCAAAAGACCCCTTACTCGAAGGCAAAACTCTGATTTTTGACTGCCTCACTCGAAGCACAAGTGCTCTCACTCGAGCACTGTACGGACATCACTCGAGCATGAGTGATTTCACTCGCGAGTGACAACCCGAGAGCACCACTCTCACCCTGAAAGTACTCGCATCACTCGAGCAGAAAATCTGTGCTCGAGTGATGGCTCACTCTCGCCCGAGCACCCGCAAGCACACGCCACGAGTGACAACCCGAGAGCACACCACTCTCACCCGAGGCACTAGCTCACTCGAAGCACGCCAGGCTCACTCGAGCACACGTACGGATATCACTCGAGCACCCGCGCGAGAAATCCAGGAGGTGAGAACCCGAGAGCACACAACTCTCTCAGGGTTCATGTTCACTCGAGCACAGCCATTTGTGCTCGAGCACACCCCCATACCCGCGAGTGAGGAAGCATACCCGCGCCTCATTCCCGCGAGCAACCACCCGAGAGTAACCCTCTACTCTGGGCGTACACCTTCACTCGAGAGGAACCATGCTCACTCGAGCATGTTCTTCGCTCACTCGAGCACAAGGCAGTGCTCGCGAGCATAACCCGCAAAACCCAGATAACTCGAAGCACAAAGGGAAAAAATCTTGCACATCACTCGAGCACGTTCTTCCTCTGCTCGAGTGATGTGTATCAGAGACCCAAAACGCAGAAAAAACCAGAAACTCCAGATGGTCAAATTCACTCCCAAAGGTTCCCCAAACTCTTCCCAATGCTCATACACTCTAAGCACTCACAAGGGAACACAATGGCAACTCTAAAAACACTCCAAAACCCATTTGACCACAATCATTCCTTAAGGTCTCTAAAATACACAATGTCCAAATCTCATCCAAATTCATTCCCACATTCCAGATCATATCAACTGATCATATATCTCCAAAATACATCATTTCCAATCATAAATCACAATGAACTTCATATTTCCAAAAATAGGCATATTTAGGGCAAATTTCCAGATTTGACTAAACTTAGCCAAAATCACATAAACAATATATCAAAATGCTCTAAATGCCTACCTCTTCTCTTTGCTCAATCCAGAATCTTGATTCTCCAACTTCCCAAATTCGACCAAATCACAACCAACACTATTCAAGATTCTGAAATTACCACAATGTAGCTCTCAATGAGATACATCATATTAGAAAAGAGAATTTGAGCAAAGGAGAATCACAACTCACCAAAATCAAGGCTTTCTTCTTCTCTCACTTGCTTGCCCAGCGCCAGAAATGGAGGAAGGAGAGATGAGAGAGAAAAATGGAGGAGATGATGATGAAGAAGCACATCACCCTCCCTTGCCCATGCCTCCAACCGAATAGGAGAGAGAAAGTGAAGGAAAAAGTGATTTTTGTCTTCTAGTGCCACATCCAATGGCTCCCCACTTGCCACATGTCATCATCCACTCAATCTCTCAAAGAGCTCACCAATTCACAATACATAGGATTCCGACCCACGGTCAAGGAACCACAACCATTGATCTTAAATACCACATGTATTTATTTTCAAAATCCACATTACACTAACCATAATAGTGCTTAATTACACTAATTACAATGATTTCCATAATCATTAGCCCTAATCACAAATCAGGATATTACAATTAGTCTCTAACCTCAACCTATGTTCAATCACATTTTCCCATAATTTCATTGTATGACTCACAAGCTTGATTCCTCTATAGTTTGCAAAATTTTGAATATCTCCTTTATTCTTATAAATAGGAATCAAAGTACTTTTCCTCCACTCATCCGGCATTTTCTTAAATCGTAAAATCTCATTAAATAATTTTGTGAGCCACAACACACCCTCTTCACCCAAACATTTCCAAACTTCAATATGAATACCATTAGGTCCAATAGCTTTACCATTTTCCATTTTCTTAAGAGCTTCCCTAACCTCGCCAACTCGAATCCTATGGTAAAATGACAAATTAAGATCACCTTCTAGAGTTGTCAAATCTTCCCAATCACAAGACGACCCTTCCCCTCCATCATTGAACAACTTATAAAAGTAGGCTTCCCTCCTATTCTTAATATCTCCATCAATAACCAAAACGTTGCCTTTTTCATCCTTTATACACCTCACTTGGTCCAAGTCTCTCAATTTTCTCTCCTTGCTCTTTGCGATCTTGTAGATCTTTTGCTCTGCCACCTTTGTCCCTAACTCTTTATAAAACTCCTTATATGCTTTATTTCGAGCTTCACTCATTGTCTTTTTAGCTTCCTTTTTAGCCAAACGATACCTTTCCCAATTTTCAACATTACTACACAAGTGTATTGCTTTAAAACAATCTTTCTTATGCTTGGCTTTCTCTTGAACAGTCTCATCCCACCACCAAGTCTCTTTATCTTGCCAACCAAAACCTTTTAATTCTCCCAAAATTGTTTTAGCAACCTTCTGGACCTTTTTAGACATATTCTCCCACATGATATTAGCACTTCCTTGTAACTCCCACTCCCCCTCCTCCAAAAGAGTTTTTCGAAAAATCTCCTACTTCTCTCCCATAAATTGCCACCATCTGACCCTTGGATTTAAAACTTGTCGACGCTTTTGTTGTACACACTTAATATTCACATCAAGGATTAAAACCCGATGTTGTGTTGTCACACCATCCCCAGGGATCACTTTACAGTTAGTACAAAGTCTTCTATCAGAATTTCTTACCAAAAAGAAGTCAATATGTGTCTTGGCAGCTCCGCTCTTGTATGTAATTAAATGCTCCTCCCTCTTCTTAAAGCAAGTGTTAACAATCTTGAGGTTATATGGGAGTAAGAAATCAATAATAGATTGACCATCGTTACTGAGCACCCCAAATCCAAAACCCCCCATGAGCCCTTGCATGAGGTCCTGCCTCGTTACCAACATGTCCATTAAGATCTCCTCCAATAAAAATCTTTTTGGTCAGTGGAATACTCTGAATTAGCCCCTCCATATCTTCCCATAACTTTTCCTTAAGATGTGCTTTTGCCCCTACTTGAGGTGCATACGCACTGATAATGTTTATAATATTCTTCCCAACAATCATTTTTAAGGAAATGATTCTATCCTCAACCCTCTTAACTTCCATCACATTCTTTCTCCATTCATTATCAGCGATGATACTAACACCATTCCTTCCATTGACCTTTCCTATGTACCAAAGCTTAAAACCATTAATTTCCCGAAACCTTTCTTCTACCCATTTAGTTTCCTGAAGGCACAAAATATTAATCTTTCAATAATTCATTATGCCCACCACCTGCATAGATTTGGTATTCAGAGTTCTAACATTCCAAGTGCCAAATATAATTTTGCTCTCATGAACTAGCTTCTTTAGCGACCTCCATTTAGAAGAGAGCGATAGCCCTTGCTCATTTAATACTACATCCGAGCGACAATGCATCGGCTCTCACTCACTTCTCACTGTACTTGAGCCATTTAGCGCGTTACATACAAAAAACAACCTAGCATTAGCACAATTTCTTCGTTGATCCATGTTCATAAGAGATTCGATAGGGTTTTATGTTGGCTGTCGGGGCCTAACACAACCCTCCTCCTTTACCCGGGCTTGGGACCAACTATAGACATAAGGGGAGTTACACAACTTAAATGAATAAAAGACAAACACCTCTTTCAAATAACTGTCCATAGAATCATCATGGATCAACAATAAAATCAAACAGTTATCTAATTGTCATCACAGCAACTCCATGCTTTTTGAAGAAAGCCTGAGAACCAACAACATAATTACGACTTTTTCCTTATCATCCCCACAAAAGATGGGTATATTAAGAGAAGAGTGTAACCTATATTAGCTAGAACTTACAGATATATGAATAGAATCTTCACGTAGAAAATCAAAGGCATGAGGGTGGTCAAGATCAACAGCTTGAGAAACGTCAATAATATAGAGGTGACCCTCCCAAATGGAGAGGAAAAGAATTAATTTTTGACAAACATACATGAAGAGGGTCAAATGTTTACCAGGAAGATGTTTACCTCAAAATAAAGTATATTATATTTACTGAGGTCTCTATATACCAGTTTGCACTTTTGATACAACATGAGCATAGCAATAATTATCCGAATCCATACAATCATATTAGTTCAATACAGCTCAGAGACTTTTTTGATGACTTATTTTTATTTTAAAGGTTTTTTTTTTGTGAGGGGAGGAGGCATTATCCATTAGAGTTGCCAGAGATTATAGCAAAGTTATTGTTGAACTCGTATCCGTTTCCTTGAGCTTCAGCTATTGAGTTGAAAGGTTCATGGCATGGTCTCAAAGCCCCTTTGACTAAGTGATCAAAATTCCTATCCTTGTCACCTTATTCTCTTAAACAAATTAAGTATTAGAACAGAATATAATGGACATGTTCTTTGTCCTTACTTGAAGCCCTCATTGGTATTCTCTAGAGTAATAAAGTTATTCATGGGCTCTCATTTAATAAAGTTATTCAAAGTGAGCTTTTGTCACTGTTCGTTCTTTTAAAAAAAAATTCTCAAATTCTCTTTCACTATTTGGGAAATGACCTAATTATGTGGACTATGAATCCTATGTTATATCTACCCTTGCTATGCTGAGCCCTCTTTCAATCTGTGATGATAGTTGGGAAAAATCTACTATCCTGGGCTTTATACAAGGTTATTATTGAACCCCTTGGATTTCAAATTTTGGACATGTATGGTTTATTTCAAATCTGACAGATTTTAAGATTAAAATTGACTCTGTTCCATTGAATAAATTAATAATGTGGAGCATTAATGGTAATGCTATTACACTTGTAATAAGATGACTAATTCTTTTCTTCATTAGACATAAAATTGTGCATTGTGACACTCGGCTTAATGGAAAGGGATTCTTGAGAAGATTGGGTTTTAGTTTCAAGGTTGATGATAAAGTGAGGGCTGTGATATCTAGGGGCGGAGATCTTCTATCTCGTCTTGAATCAGAAAATAACCCTTTTGGATCTCTTGGTTTTGATTTCTTAGCTTACCCACTCCAGCAACCAGGTAACATGCAATGTGCTTATAAATTAAGAGAATATGTTTTTTATTTTTTTTTGGCTAACAATAAAATATGGTTTTATCACAATCCTAAGGAATCATTTCCCAAAAACTAGTACTTGTGGGTTTAGAAAGTTAGAAGACCAAATTATAGAAACCTGAGGAAGTCATCATTTTGATCTTAGATTATTCATCTATCTCTCCAGTACTGTTCAATGCTTGCTTATTTTGATACAATATGAGCAGGATGCCCTGCCATAAATAGAAGTTACAGAACCAGAATTATTTTTTGTCCCTAGGCTATTCATTTCTCAAATTAGATATATTGAGCTTGTATTAAGAGAATGATGTTAAGTAATTTTTATCAATTTAATTGAGCTTCAAATTATGTTGTTATGATAGTTGATTTAAATTGCATAATTTACTTAACAAATTTGTAATTGCAAACAATACAAGTATCTCTTAATTGAATATGCTACTGCAGAGGAATATGGAAATAAGATATATCTATTCAATGGTGTTTATTTAAGAAGCATCTTTAAAATTGTGATTTTTAATTGTTGTAGGGAAAATGGCAAGTAAAGACATGTTAATAGGGAGTCGTTCAAACATTGGTGAAAGTACAAGACACATTGGTTTAGGGGAAAATGTAGAAAATGAAAATAAGGGAGTTTTAGGCCAAATGCAGAAGAGCAAGATGTGATTGATAGTATAGAATACTTACGTGACGTTAATGAGTTGGAGGATATTTTGATAGACATTGATGGAATTGAGGACATAACTAACACAAAAAATACATATATGGATGTTCGAGAGATCGAGGAAGGAGTTGGCCATAAGGATGATTATGATGATGACAGTGTGATGGGAGTTATATTGCTCAATTTGAATCATGAGCTTCTGATACTAAGGTGAGTTTAGAGGATGATTTTGAAGTTAGTGAAGATAGTGGTGATGATGATTTTGATGAGGATGATGAAGAATTAGGTTGCAATGACGCCGGTGGCCCTCTAAATGAGAGGGCTGGTCTACCTAAGTTGGATGGGTTAGGCAGGCCACACTTTATGTTGGTTATGACATTCTTAGATAAAGATGAGCTGAGAAGGGCTATTGACAGGTATGGAATTGCAAAAGGGGTAAATATTAAAATAATTAGAAGTGAGAAGAGGTTGTTGATAGCTACTTGTGAAACAGGCTGCCCATTTAAGTTGTCTACATCTAGAGATAGGGATAATATTTGATACAAGTTGAAGAGTTTGGTTCATGAGCATATGTGTCCTAGGGTTTACAAGAATCAAAGGGCAAGTGTCAGGTGGCTCTTTAAACATTTCAAGGAGAAAATACAAGAGAATCCTCAGTATACTATTACTAAGATGAAGAAGGATGTTCAGTGAGAGTTGAATCTATGTGAGAGCACACATAAGTGCAAGAGGGCAAAGAGGAAAATAATTTAGGATATGGATGGGAGTTACGTAGATGAATTTGCTAAGTTCGATGTTTACTGCAATAAGCTTAAACTGTCAAATAATGGTTCTGATATTAGCGTTAAGGTAAATCCTGAGGCTTTAGAGCAAGGCAAGAGGGTCTTTTGAAGAATGTATGTTTGTTTCAATGCATTTAAGTTATGTTTGTGTTAAATTTCTCTAAATTGTTTTGTTTTGTTTGTGCATAAAAATCTGATTGGTTGGTTTATGTTTTAGGTTGTGTGGAAGCTTGGTTGTCGACCATTTATTGGTTTAGATGACATTTTTTTCAAAGGCAAGGCTAGAGGAATTCTTTAAACTACTGTGGATTTGGATGCAAATGACTCCATCTACCCATTAGCATTTGGGTTTATCGAAAAGGAGATTGCACTAAATTGGACTTGGTTCCTATAATAGTTTAGATCTTCTTGGATCTTGATGATAGTGCTAATGTTACATTTATGTCTGACATGCAGAAGGTAGAAATTATTTTGTTAATGTTCAATTGTGTTCTTTACTGTTTCAGGTTAATTTAAATGTTGTTTTTCAATAGTTAATGTTGTTGTTTTTTGGTTCACAGAGTTTGTTGCAAGTTGTTAGTGATGTTCTTCCTCGAGCTAAGCATAGGCTTTGTGCTAAGCATATTTATGCTAATTGGAGCAATCAATGGAGGGGTAATGAATTAAAGAAGATGTTTTTTTCCTGTTCTTGGAACACATTCAGGAAACAATTCACTGTTAACTTGAAGGCAATGGAAAAGTTTAATAAGCGTGCAGCCGAGGGAGCAGTAACCTATAATGTAAATGAGGGTAAGGGCATATTTTACCAATAGATGCTTGTCGTGGGTCATAGACAATAACATAAGTGATAGTTTTAATGCATGGATCTATGAGTATTGGTACTTGTCTATGATTAGAATGATTGGTGCAATAAGAATTAAGATGATGGAGAATGGGCTTGCAGTGAGCAAAATGTCAAGATATGGAAGAGTACTTTAGCTCAAAATGTCTTGAATTTTTTGAGACAAATAGGTATTTGGCTTGCAAAAGTAGGGTGTCCTTTAATGGCGATGATGGATATGAGGTGAGTAAGGGCCAAGATAGACATTTAGTGTTGATAACTAGGAAAATGTGCACTTGCAAAGCATGGGATATCACTGGAATCCTATGTCATCATGCTATATGTGCTACGTACATGCAAAGATTGATCCCCTAACACAAATCTCATGTTATTACTATAAGGACACTTATATTGCAAGTTACAGGACAAAATTTGAACCAATAAGAGGCAAACAATTTTGGGAAACAAACAAGTGTCTCTCAATGCTACCCCCACCTATATGCAAATTATTTGGCAGACCACCTAAGAAAATGACTAGGACTGAAGAACAACAAAGAAAATTGAATATGTCCATTGTTGAGTCTAGTAACAGCCTGAAGTGACTTATATGCAAAAAATCAATAGAAAAGGTGTCCTTAGTAGGTGCAGGTGTGTAGAAAAAGGAAGGACACAACAAAAGCACATGTAGAGAGGTAATTCTGATTTGTAAGGTGTTATATTATTACAATATAATGTTATTGAATATTTGTGATGTTCTTTTCTATTATAGGCATCTCCATCAAACAACCCTCATCTTGGTAGAAAGAGGAAAACACCAAATGCATCGGTATTTGCACAACCAACTCCCTCACCACAATCCCAAACAACCCTACAGGTTGCATCAATCCTGTCTCAAACTTCCAAACAAATTCAAAGAAACAGATGTGTGTACAAGACAAGAAATCCGTCAGGCTTTGGTATAACAATTGATGAGGATACTGGTAGAACTGTTTATAATGTGGGTGTTAGATAATGTTTGCAATTATCATTATTTTGTAATACTTTAATTTGTATCTTAATTAAGTGACTGACTTTATGAATTTTTCTATAATAACCTGGTTTAACTTCTCAAGTTGTTATTAAGGAGTGTATTGCAACAGAGTACATGTATCAATATGGTGACCTTCAAACCAAATTCTCCATCCCAAATGAGAAAGAAGTAAGGATGTCACGAGCTTCAAGATCCACTCCACAAAAGGGTTCAAGGAAGATTGTATTCAGTAGCTAATAATCAAGTGTTTCACAGCCACTGGAACTTCTAGTCAAACCCCTTGGATTGATGTGGAAGGGCCACCCAAGTCTAAGTACCTCACAACTCCAACTACAAAAGCAAAGGATTACGACAAGGAGCAAGGCCACATGCAACATATTGGCATTTAACTTGATGGCACATAAAAGAAATCAAGACCATCTTTTGTGACTTTGTATTATGCCATATAGTTCATTTTGTGCGTGGGATAAAACACCACCTTGCTGTTTTGTAAATGACATGGTTATTGCAACTTCATATGTGTATTTTGTGTATATGGGATCCCATTAAACTCTTTGCACTACTACAGAATTGAGATATAACCACCCCCAAGGACGTCCCAAATTGAAAATTGGGTGGTTAAAAAGGGAGGCGGTGGCATTTTCGTAATTATATATATGTAGGGGAACCTTTAGGCGTCCCAAATTTGAATTTGGGACGTCTAAAGTGCTTCCTGGCGCGAAATATAAATTTCATAAATTTTTTTTCGCGCCTGGAGCTGGGTTTAGGTGTCCCAAATTCATTTGGGACGCCTAAAGTAGGGACTTTAGGCGTCCCAAATGCCTAAAGTCTGGGTTTAGGCGTCCCAAATTCATTTAGGACGCCTAAAGTCTGGGTTTAGGCATCCCAAATGAATTTGGGACGCCTAAACTAAGACTTTAGGTGTCCCCTACCCGCATGTCAGACACTTGTCTGACATGCGTCTTCTCATCTATCACATCTCTCCTCACATCCTCTCAACAACAACTTTACTCTTCTTCCTCCTCTCCCGACCCACCGTCGGCCCTCCTCTGTTTTTTTCTTCAACTCCTCCCTCCTCCCTTGTTCAAGCTCTCTCCTCCACCGTCAACCCTTGTTCAACTCCTCCCTCCTCCCTTCTTCTTCCTCTTTGTTTCTTTGTTTCTTCAACGCACGCAACCGACCCTGCTGCAACTTCACCTCCTCCACAGTGGGTAGATTTTTGCTCTCTCCTCCACCTCCGTCCTTCCATTGTTGTGCACACCACCGTGGATCTCCAACGTCTTCTCTACCTCTCCAACATACTAGCTAGTGGGCGCCCCTGATCAGGTTGGTTTATTTTCTTCATTTTTTTTGTAACAGAATGGTATATTTTGTTTTTGAAATATAAATTTACTTGAAATGGTTGAGATTGTGCTTATATATTGCTTATATTGAGATAGTTGAGATTAGCCTGATATGTTTGGTGTGGTTATATTGCTTAAATTGCATTTATTCGGGAATGGTTTATTTTCTTGTTTAAATATAAATTTACTTGTGTATAATAGAAATCCCTGTTGTTCAGTTTTAGGGAAATCTAGGTTTTATAAGCCAATGGAGATTTATCCATACACACGTAGTGGCACTACCCCATTTCATTGGTCTTGTTCCTGCACCATTAATTAGTATATATAATAAAATAAAATATGATTTATTTAAATTAAAGAAATTCTTGTATTCCAAACAAATTATGAAGAATAATTCAAGCCAAAACTTAAAAAGAAAACCATAACCCCAATATTCATTAAATGATTTTTATCTAAATATTTTCAATAAAACAATTTTATTTTTGGAAGAACTCAACTTAAAATTGTTTTGTTAATATGAAACTCATTTTGTTTTTAATTCTTCCAAACCTCAAAAAAATTCTTTAATTTAATCTTATTGTATTTATTTTATTATACATTAATTTTATATACATATACTTATTAAAAAATAAGTTACATAGCACTGAAACCCTTTTAAGAGGAGAGATGAGGCTAGGAGGGGGCAATAAAGTTATTAAGCCCATATTTTAAAATCCTAAATTGGGTTGATAACTTAATTAGGCAATCCCATCATATGTCGTTGAGAATTGTACTAAACGTGTGAATGTTATTGGTAATGCCTTAGGTGGTAACAAAATGGATCATAGTTGGATGGATGCTTTGAGAACTAGTGAAGAATATGAGAAAGGGGTGGACGAATTTATTGAATTCGCTAAAAAGAATGCTCCTGCAAGAAATGGGAAGTATTTTTGTCCTTGTGTCAATTGTTTGAATGAGAGTAGACGGGATGTTGATGTCATAAAGGATCACCTACTTTGTGATGGAATAAATCTGCGATACACAAGGTGGATATGGCATGGTGAGGAAGTAACTGATTGTCCGTCACACAAGAAGGAAGCTGTGGATGTCATAGATGAAGATAGAATGGAGAGAATGATTAACGATGTTGAGGCAGAATCCTTTGCGCAGTCGCAGGAGTATGACAGCCTGCGGAGTGATGCAGAGACACCATTGTACAGTGGTAGTAAGTACACGCGGCTGACAGGAACATTACATTTGGTTAACTTAAAGGCAACTTGTGGGTGGACCGATAGTAGTTTCACATTGCTACTTGAACTATTGTGTGATATGTTTCCGGAGGATAATGTACTTCCAAATCGTATGTATGAGGCCAAGAAAATCCTGTCTACAATGGGTATGGAGTATAAAAAGATACATGCTTGCCCTAATGACTGCGTACTGTACAGAAATGAGTACGGAGGTCTTAGTGAGTGTCCTAAGTGTAAAACTGCACGATACAAAGTGAAAAAAGATGGTGGTTGTGGTGATGTGACAAGTAAAAGGAAACCTTTAAAGGTTATGTGGTATCTTCCAATAATACCACGTTTTAAACGTTTGTTTGCGAGTGCAACAAAAGCGAAGAAGTTGAGATGGCACTCTGATGAGAGAATATCTGATGGGAAATATCTTCGGCACCCAGCTGACTCTCCACAATGGCAAAAAATAGATGAAATGTTCCCTCAATTTGGCAGCGAGCCGAGAAACCTACGGCTTGGGCTTTGTACAGACGGCATCAATCCGTATAGAACTCTTACTAGCACACATAGTGCGTGGCCAGTTCTCCTTATAATATACAACTTGTCTCCCTGGCTATGTATGAAACGTAAGTATATGATGCTATCTATGATGATTTCTGGACCAAAACAGCCAGGGAACGATATTGATGTCTATTTGGCGCCTTTGATTGAGGACTTGAAGAAGTTGTGGGAGGAAGGCGTAGATGTGTTTGATGCTTATAAGAAGGAGTCTTTCAAGCTACATGCAATGATTTTCACAACGATAAATGACTTCCCTGCGTACGGAAACTTGTCAGGGTACAGCGTGAAGGGTCACAAAGCATGCCCAATATGTGAAGCAGACACACACTTCCAACAACTAAAGCATGGAAGAAAAACTATCTACTTTGGCCACAGGAGGTTTCTTCATCGGTTCCACCCGTATCGTAGGCTAAGAAAGCGGTTTAACGGCTTACCGGAGCATGGAATGGCTCCAAAGTCACTAACTGGAGAGGAAGTCTACAGTCGAGTGGAATGTATCCATGTCACTTTTGGTAAGAATAAGAGGGTTGCGGGTGAGAAGAACATATGGAAGAAGAGATCCATTTTCTTTGATCTTCCATATTGGCGTTCGCTTGACGTGAGACACAGTATTGATGTGATGCATGTGGAGAAGAATGTTTGTGATAGCCTTATCAGTACGCTTTTGCACATACTAGGGAAGACGAAGGATGGGATTAATACGAGATTAGATCTTGTCGATATGGGAATAAGAGAACAGTTACATCCACAACTAAGAGATGATGGTAGGAGGGCATACATGGAGCCAGCAGCGCATACACTATCAAAAGCAGGGAAAAGAAGTTTGTGTGGGTGTTTGCATGAAATGAAGGTGCCGCAAGGGTATTCCTCGAATGTGAGAAGATGTGTCTCAATGGACGATTTGAAGTTAGTGGGAATGACGTCCCATGATTATCATGTGTTGATGCAACAACTATTACCAGTAGCTATTAGAGGCATAATGAAAGATGAAGTACGAACCACAGTGACAAGATTGTGCGTTTTCTTCAATGCTATCTGTAACAAAGTCATTGACACTGAAAAGTTGGATGAACTAGAAAATGAGGGTTACATTATTTTGTCACAACTAGAGATGCACTTTCCTCCTTCATTTTTTGATATAATGGTGCATTTGGTAGTTCATTTGGTGAGGGAGGTAAGGCTATGCGGCCCAGTTTACCTGAGGTGGATGTACCCTTTCGAGCGATACATGAAGATCTTAAAAGGGTATTCTAAAAATCCTTATCGACCAGAAGCCTCAATAGTAGAAAGATATGTAGTTGAGGAGGCTATGGAGTTTTGCAAAGATTATATGTCAGGGAAGAAGGAACAATCTCGGCATGAAGAAGGGAGAAGCAAGGGAACACGAGGACTGAAAGTGAAGAATGTTCCTCGTGAAGAGGTGTTGCAAGCCCACCTGTATATCCTGAATAATATGGAAGAAGTTCAACCTTACATAAATGAACACAGAAACACTTTGAAGAACAAGAATCCAAGGAAGAATGACATACAGATTGCTATTGAGAAAAACAAGACATTCATGCAGTGGTTCGAGGAAAAGGTTTTGCACGAGATCGGTGTGTCTGAGACAATCGAGTGGCTAGCTTGGGGGCCTTCGTTTCAGGTCATTACTTGGACCGGTTATGATATAAATGGCTATTCTTTCTATACCAAAGAGCAAGATGACAGAAGTACCATGCAAAATAGTAGGGTCATGGTAGAAGCTGAATCTATGCACTTTTCCAGTTCGAAAGACAAAAACCCCATATTAGCGTATATTGCCTATTATGGAGTTATAGAAGAAATATGGGAGATGACATACAACAAGTTCAAAGTTGCTTTATTTAAATGTAAGTGGGTTAGCAATAATTCCATGGTAATAGATAAACAATTTGGATTTGTCTCAGTCGATCTTCGAAGAGTTGGCTATTGAGACGAGCCCTTCATTTTAGCAAGCCAGGCGAAACAAGTGTTTTATGTCACCGATCCTGCCAACAAAAACATGTCCATTGTCCTTAAAAGTAAAAAACAGAAGTATGGTGATCCGACCTTCAACCTAGATGACACACCACCTTTCACAACAACTACACCTCGAACAAATGAAGTAGAATTGGTAGATGATGACGAATATGCTGTAAGAAATGACCATGGTGAAGGACTATGGAAACAATATAGAGTAAGACCTTAATTTATAAACGAGAACTGTGTTTTTTCTGTTTTACTTCCCGCTTAGTATATTTCATTTTCATTGCAATTTATTTACGTTTCTGATGTCGCTTTTTGTGTTAACAGGAATATGGACAACTCTAGTGATGACGAGAGGTGTAGAGATGATGAAAGCTCTAGCAATGACGAAAGGCCTAGAGTTGAACCCCCTGCAAGAAGGAGGGTTAGAGGCTGTACAAAGATGGGAGCATTGGTTGCACGTCATGAACATCAACAGGAGAGGCTGCATATAGACTTCAATGACAATATGAATCCAGTTGGTCCTGAGGAAGACCACTTCATTAGCTACGTAGGACTTTTGGCTCGAAGCAAAGTGCGCATTACCTACGATAATTGGAGATTGGTTCCCCCAAAAATGAAAAACATGATTTGGCAGCAACTTTTGGTATGTAAGTTTTGATGTATTGTAGCTTTGTTCTTATTGTTTGAAATATAATAATCTTATGTTTTACTTTGCAACAAACATACGATGTCCCAGACACCACGGAGATGTATAGGCACTGGATGGATGAGGTTCGTGTACGATGGAAAGGTTTCAAGAACAAGCTAACAGCACGGTACATTCGAGGGGCCCTTAGGGGTAAGGATCCATGTGCACAGTATACGTATTTGTCTCCAGAGGACTAGAGGTTGTTTGCGGCATCACGAGCAGATCCTGAGTTTTTGGTAAGATTTCTATCATCATGATATATAACTTGTAATTTTCATATACTTTATATTGTTGATTTATTTTTTGTTGTTTTTCATTCATAGAAATTAAGTGCAGCAAATGCCCAGAGGCAAGCAGAAAATAAATATCAACATTTCATGTCTCGCGGTGGATATTGGAAGCTTGAGCTGCAAATGATGGTAGAAGAGTTAGAGAAAATGAAGGAAGCAGTGAAATCTGATCCTAGCGTTGTTATCTAGCCACCGGCACCTCCTCCACGTCACAAAAAATGGAAAGCAGGGAGGATTAAGGCTGGGAAGTACATAAATCCGACTGTTGCTGAGGTTGCTGTGAGGATTGTAAGTAGTTATACCATACGTACCTAATTTTTTACACATCGCGAGTGGTTTCGATACATTTATGATAAACTGCATGCTGCAAGATGAACTGGACGAGCAGAGTAGCCAAGGTTCATTCAATCCAAGTAAACGGATGGACATCTTGTCAACGGCTATTGGGAAGGCAGATGACCTTGGTCGTGTTCGAGGAGAGACACGGGGAGTTAGTGCCACGAGGTATTTTGGACGAGACCCATGTTATTCGTCACAAGCTGGACCTAGTAAGGACGTTGTGGCCAAGATTCGAGAGGACCTCGAACGAGAGACCGAGGCCAACCTTCACGACAAGCTCTGACAAGAGTTGTTGCCATAGCTTCAACTTGAAATGGCAAAGATGTTTGAAGCACAAAGGGTAAGGGACGAGCATAGAACTCAGGAATCCCCGGCCTTCAATAGCACCAGAGGAAGTTACAACCCTCTGGAGCAACCACTTGGCGACCCTTCTCCCACTCCAGTCTCGGGAGACCCTTGCACCCTCTATTTGGATGATCCACTGTTGCGTGTTGTTGCTGATACTCTCGTTCACACTCGTGCTACCACCCACCATAATCAGCAAATTCCAGAGGATTTTCGTAGGGTGAATGTGACGAGTGTTAGAAAGGGGGAAGAAGGTACAACCATCCCTGTTCCTGATCCAGAGGTTGGCACGTTAGGTCAAGCGATAGGATCTTTCATCCTTTGGCCTCGCAATCTTATTGGTTCAGACGCAACACCTCCAATGGTAGGAATTACCTTACTGTTACTGAAAATCTGTTGGCATCCTAATAACAATTTGTTTTTTGATGTTCTAAAAGGATGACGAAGCTGCGAGCAAATGGCCCTACTTAGCACGGCTGCAACAGATCTACAAGGGCATTAAACAGATTGACTTGAAGATGCCTCCAGGGATTGTGGGCCAAGTGGAGTATCCCTACACGATTGACAATACAGATCTCAAGCAATTTATTAGGTTGGAGGAGATAGATGCAGGCTGGGTGAAATTTACAGTCCGGTAAGTTTTTTTTTTCAATTTTCCCATAGAATTCATTTAGTGGTTTTTTGTTTTCATACATTCAATAATTGATTCCTTATTTTAATTATATTATAGCACCTTCCACGATCTCTGCACAAACATGGAAAGACGTGATTGGTATGGATTCTTATGTCCTGCGAATACGACAGGGGATACTTGTACTGTGGCGCATAGGACTCACTATGTCGGCTACGCAATGGCACAAACCAAACTTCGTTGTTATCTAGCACCCATTGTCCAACGGTTCATATTTACATTTTGTCAATTTAAGAGGTTTAATAAATAATTGTCTTCTCACTCATCTAACTTCATTTTAATGTGTACATGTTGTTAAAATTACCACTGGAGTTTGTGTGTGATATGTCCCCGCCGCAACGTAGTCTATTGGTTTGATCCCTTGAGTAAAAAGCCATACAGAGATACAAAATCCGTCTTCGACACGTAAGTTATTCTGTTTGTATTTCATTGACAACAAAAATAAATGAATGGTTCTAATTTCTATTCATTTTGCTTTTCATGATAGTGCTTGTCAAACATATAGAGTCCTAGGTGGGTCACGCGAGGGTACAGTTGTTAAAAAGCCAAAGTGGTTTTATCCCATAGTAAGTACATTCGATCCTACCTAATTGTTTCATTGACGGTCCTTTTAGACATACCTTTATTGATTTTAACAACCAATTGCATCCCTTTGATTTAAAGTGCCCTCGGCAACCTGGCAACACTGAATGCGGATATTATGTTATACTTTATATGTATAACATAACTCAAAGTGGAATTACTAGCGATTTTGAAAAGGTAATCGCTTCTTCATTCTCAAATGATAATATTTTTGGTGTTCTAATTGAAATGCTAATTAATTCATTTGCTTGAGATTCATTTCATCAAAGCTTACTTTCTAATTTTCAGATTTTTGATAATGAAGATGCCTACCTACGTGAAGACCTTGATTTGATCAGAGATCTTTTGGCTGGACATCTTCTTCAACATATAGAGCAGTAAACTTTTTATTTTATATCAGTTTGTAGTTGTGTGATGACAGCGTTTTGAAACTTTCTGGTTGTTTTTTGTTGATATATATAGTAGTAGGTTGTATGAAAGGTTATTGTATGTATATATAGTAAAGATTGTAGTACTGGATATCCTTACCAGTTTGTAACGGACAGTGTGGTTTATGAATCCATCTTCTATTCTATTTCTGCAGTTTGAATTCGTTGGGTAATAAAGAATGTAAATTATGGTATAAAAAAAACCTAACTTTTAGACGTCCCAAATTAAGAATTGGGAGGTCTAAAGTCCCCCAGGGTGGGACTTTAGACGTCCCAAATGACATTTGGGAGGTCTAAAGTCCCACCCTAGGGGACTTTAGGCATCCCAAATTAAAGTTTGGGACGCCTAAAGTCCCCCAGTGTGGGAATTTGGGACGCCTAAAGTCCGACTTTACACGTCCCTATCATTTGGGACGTCTTTTGTTTCAACTTACTACGCCCCCAGTATATACGTCCCCCCGTTTTGGGACGTTAAAGGTGCCAAATTTGGGAGGTTATAGCCCCTTTTTGTAGTAGTGTTGGGGACCTTTATTTTCCATGTAGAAGTGTCAATTATCATGATATATATATATATAATTCATGCGAGCATGTGAGGCACCAGCATCCTCTTTCTTACACAAATAAGAACATCTTTTTTTCCCAGGTTCATAACAACACTTAATTCTTTCCAATCAAGCTTTCCAATAAAGGTTTCCTTTTTTTCCCCCTAAGTTGAAACAAGCTTTTCCCTTTTTCCTAATTAATATTTCATCCTTAGTTTTTAAATTTTTGTTCAAAAGTAATATTTTAACAACTTTCAACCCATTGGCAACTTTCCCAGTAGAGAACACGCAGGACAAATTAATATATATATATATATATGTGGGACACGAATGAAGGGCAGAGTTGGAATAAGTGTCCCTGGTTTGGATGCCCGATACTTGAAATTGCTTTTTTCTTGAGTTTTTTTTTCTTATAATACCAATCCATAAGGACCTAATAGGATTATAGAAGTTGTTGAGCCCTACTAAGCTTGAGGCCAGACATCCATCTCTCTTTCATTAATAAAGATAGGAAAGGATACAAGCAAGGAAGTGAAGAGTGCTGTCAAGAGGTTAGTTACCAGTTCCTTCCAAAGTTCATATACATACATATTTATAGACTAAAGTATACATTTAGTCTTTTATGTTTGTATCGAGAATCATTTTAACCCCTTGAGTTTAAAAGGTGTACTTTTAGTCCTTAAAACTTAACACCAGTAGTTTTATCTTATGGAAAGTGCTAACTCATCAAGTCACATTATTTAAATCTTAATTAGCTGCCACATAACCTCAATTTTTTTTAAAATTCATATTTTAAATATAATAATAATATTGTCATAAAAAACTCTCAGTTTTTAATTACTTCTTTTACATCTGCGCTCCCTTTGGTCCTTCACCATTCTACCACACCCTTCCCTGTATAAAACCCTAATCCTGCCGCCAACACCTTCTTCCCCATGAATCTTGAGAAAGCCATTGAAGATTGAATTAAGTTTTTTTTAATGATAATTACTGAGTGATCTATATGATTTTTAAGAACGTCAGATTCTGTGATAATGACGAGTCTTAGAAGGCCATGAATAAGTGATTTGTATGATTTTTAAGAACGTTAGGTTCTTGGGGGCACAAGAATCGGGAAGTGGACGGAAGAGATTCAAAGACACCAAGGAAAGAAGAGGGGGAAGGAATGTCTCATGTAGGGGCTTCTTTGAGGACTTGGTGATGGTTAATCTAAACTAACTCGTCTGACATATAAACTGGTATATAATATAATAATACATAACATATTATATGATTAAATAACTTATTTAACTTAATTAATCTCTCCAAAAAAAGTTAATTTGTAATATCCCGATTTGTGATTAGGGCTAATGACTCTGATAATTATGGTAATTAGTGTAATTAAGCACTTTTGGAATTAATGTAATTTGATTTTGGGAATTTATGTGTGTGGTATTTAAGATCAATGGTTGTGATTCCTTGACCATGGGTCGGATCCTATGTTTTGCGGTTGTGTGGGTTCATAGGAGAGTGACTAAGATGATGACATGTGGCATTGTGTGAGCTATTGGATGAAGCCACAAAAGGACAAAATAGCACTTTTCTCTCTCCCCTCTCTCTCCAATTCGGTTGAGTGTGTGTGTGGGAGGATGAGTTGACTTCTTCATCATCATCATCTCCTCCATATCTCATCTTCTCTCTCTTCTTCCTCCATTTCTGGCACACAAGCAAGGAAAAGGGAGAAGAAAAGCTTTGATCTTTAGTAAGAAATGCTCCTCCTTTGCTCAAAACCTCTTCTCTAATATTGTTCATCTCAATGAGAGCTTTATGGTGGTGGTTGTAGAATCTTGAGAAGTGGTGATTTGTGTGTGAGTTGAAATTGGAAGATTGGAGAATCAAGATTCTAGATTGAGCAAAGTGAAGAGGTAGGCATTTAGAGCATTTTGAAGTATTGTTTGTGATTTTTGGTTAAGTTGAGCAAAATCTGGAAATTTGCCCTAATTTGCACCAAATGTGGATTTTAGGAGTTTTATTGTATTTGATGTTAGAAATGAGTTATTGTGGAGTTATTTGAGTATTGAATATGATTTGGAATGTTGGAATTAAGTGGAATGCAATTTGGATATTGTGTATCATAGAGACCTTAGTGTTGGATTGTGGTCAAAGTGGTTTTTGGGGGTGTTTTTGGAGTTGCCATTGTGTTCCCTAGTTAGTACTTGAAATGTATGAGTTTTGAGAGGAGTTTGGGAACCATTGAGCATGATTTTGACCATCTGGCGTTTTCTGGTTTTTCTGCGTTTTTGGTCTCTGATACACATCACTCGAGCAGAGGAAGAACGTGCTCGAGTGATGCGTGAGTTTTTCCCTGTTCTGCTTCGAGTTTGTCTGGGTTTTATGAATAATGCTTGAGTACATCGCTTTGTGCTCGAGTGAGGGAAGAACGTGCTCGAGTGAACTTGGGTTGCTCGAGTGATAGTGCGAGTCTAGAGTGAAGGGTTTCTTTCGAGTCTTCACTCGCTGGTCGATGCCAAGAGTGTGCTCTGACACTCGTGAGTATAGCCGTCTCACCCGAGTACTGGGGGTCATGCTCGAGTGAGCTTGTGCCTCAGGTGTGGGTGGTGCTCTCGGGTGGTCACTCGCGGGTAAGGTGCACGAGTGTGCCTTCTCACTCGCGGGTATGGGGTGTGTGCTCGAGTGCATATGGTTGTGCTCGAGTGATTCTGATCCTGGAGAGCTTTGTGTGCTCTCGGGTGCTCACTCGCTGTCTCTCACTCTCTTGTGCTCGAGTGATGTCCGTACTTGTGCTCGAGTGAAACTGTCAAAAATCAGAGTTTTGCCTTCGAGTAAGGGGTCTTTTGGGTAGTGTCTTCCAACCCTTTAGGCATATGTTTAGGCCTCTAATAGTTACCTAAAGAGTCCTAAATGATAACCAACCTAGAGTATTATTGAGATATATATTTGAAAAAGAGATTGATTGGTTGTCCCTAATTGATATAGGATTTGACATCTGTCGCCCTCGTGAGGCCACGGTGCCAGAGCCAGTCAGGAAAGATACAGGTAGTGACTCTTTCTTTATATCTTATGTGATACATTGTATGTGTTCAATGTCATTGAGATGAAATGGATTTCGTATGTTGCATGTTTGTGAAAATTGTGGAAGCACCGCTATACCAATAGTCCCTGAGTCGCTAACAATAGTTCGGGCAAGGGCTGTGCGCCTCCCGGCGGTAAAAGGGGATGAGGTTAGGGTGGGTATATGTGATTATGTGGGCCGAAAGGCTAATTGTGGGCCGAAAGGCTATTTGTGAAGGCCAACGGGCCATTTGTGAAAGCCGAAAGGCTATATGTGAGCCGTAAGGCTATTCGTATGTACTGCCATGCCAATAGTCCCTGAGTCGCTAACAACGGTTCGGGTTAGGACGGTGTGCCTTCCCGGCGGTAAAAGGGGATGAGGGTGGAGTGTGATTTGTGCTGCTGATATGAGATGATTTGTTTACATATTATGTGATTGCATGTGATATGAAAAAGTTGTTACTACTGGGATTCTTTAGAATCTCACCCTTTCCATATGACTAACCTTTTCAGACAGGGCGAGTGGCTCGAAAGGGAAGCGGACAACCAGGAGTAGTTAGGATTACTCTGAGACTTAGTGTAGTTGGTTATCCTTATTTTGGTTTTGGGATTACCAAGTGTACATGATAATGTAAATGAATATTTTGGACAAGTAATCCCCATTTTGAGAACTTGTAAACCCATGATATAATTATATGTAGATGAACCCGGGGTTTTGCCGAGATTTTAGTTTCCGCACTCTGATATTTCCTATGTGATTTGATTTCTCAAGTAGTTATATCCGCACGTGAATGTGAAATCAGGATTAAGTATGTTTTAGAACTAATTTTTGAAATACCCCATCTCTTGAATGTGGGATTATAAATTGTTATTTTGTTTTATTGGTCTCTATTTCACTTAAATTTCGTAATCCGGATGTAATTACGGTGAGGGGGTTACACAATTGGTCTGGATCTTATATTTAAGACTGAAAGTAGTATTAAATATACATGCTTCAAGGTTTGTCTACTTAACCAAATGGTTTAACTCGCCTGGTTAGACACATTCTAAATGTTATATTTTCTTAACCTATAGCCTTATCTAATTATTAAAAGTGGGACTACCTCTAACAAAAATGGACATATATGTACAATTTTCTCAGAAAGACATAATATTTATTCCCCCTTTATTCATTCATCCCGTGACTCATCCTACACAGGTTCCCTCCTCTCTACGCTCTTTCTTGGGACAACACTTGTATCTTTACCTTCACACTCATTTGCAACGTGCTCATCAAACATATAGAGAGCATGAAATCTCAGAGATATTAATCACAAACCACAAAATTAAGGCAGAAGAAAGAGGAGGAGGAGGAGACTTTCTTCCCTTGCATGAAATAGAGAAATAGGTATTCTTCATAGCTTCTTCCAAAATAACAAATCCGGTCTCGCTAAAGCAACCTTCTCCTAATCAGCGTGTAAAGATCTTGTGTGTATCTGGCTGCTCATTTCTAGCATTTCTTTAAATTCTAGTTCTTCTATAGATTTCACTTCATCGTTTCTATTTATCAAAGACTCTGATATCGTTAGCTCAGGAAGCTTCATACTTGGGTTCTTTAGCCCAGGAAATTCAACCAATCGCTATGTTGGAATTTGGTATCTATCTACAACCACACTCATGGGTGGCTAACAGAAACAACCCTCAGTGATATTTCTGAGGTTTTCGTAATTTCCAAGGATGGCAACGTGGTGGTGTCGAATGGTCAAAATTTCCCACTTTGGTCATCTAATGTGTCAAACGTTCCTCCCAATTCATCAATAATGGCTCAACTTCTCGACACTAGAAACCTTGTTCTGAAGATAACACCACAGGAAAAACACTATGGGACAGTTTTCAGCATCCTTCTGATTCATTCTTTCCAAAAATGAAACTAGGTATAAACCAAGGAACATGTGAAAATCCAAAGCGTACGTCTTGGAAATCGCTTTCTGATCCATTCTTAGGTAGCTTCTCTGCTAGTCTTGAATGCTTGGATGCTCCTGAAGTTGTAGTCTGAAATGGGACTAAACCAAATTGGCGTTCTGGTCCATGGAATGGCAGGGAGTTTGTAGGAGTGATGGCTTCTTCATATCTTGACGGATTCATTCTAAGTGAATACAATGGTACATATTACATCTACTTTGATTTCACAAATACATCTTGTTTCGCAGTCTTTTAGTTCAACAGGAGAAATTGTTGTACCGGGATGGATCAACAAGAAGGAATTTGGAATATTGATTATTCCAAATAATGAATGCGGTTTGTATGGTAAATGTGGAGAATTTGGATTCTGTAATCCCGAGTACTCCTATATGTAGCTGTTTAGATGGGTTTGAGCCGAAGAATCCAGAAGAATGGAATAATCAAAACTGGAAAAATGGTTGTATAAGAAAAGAACCATTGCAGTGTGAAAAAAGGACAGAAAACGGAAGTGAAGATGGGTTCAATAAACTAGAGAACATGAAAACAACAGATTTTGTAGAGAGATTGCAGGTTCCTGCAGAAAATTGCAGTAGGCAATGTTTACAAAATTGCTCTTGTTTGGCATATGCATATGATGCTTCCACAGGATGCATGTCTTGGAGTAGTAAATTAATTGATATTAGAACATTCACTTCTGGAGGTGTCGATCTTTACATTCGTCTAGCAAATTCAGAACTCCGTAGATTTTTGTCATTCTCACAGTTTTACCCCTCACTTTCCAAGCCCATATTAATCCGATAAACAATTATTTCATTCATACTAATGCAGAAAAACAGCAGCAGAAAGAAGGAACAAGCGGAAGGTGATAGTGATTGCTATTTCTGTGATAGTTGGAGCCACTTTTTTTGCAGCATGTTTGCATTATTTGTGGATAGTTGTTGCCAGATCAAAAGGTACATATACTATATTCTGGCCACTTTTCATATAGTGTTGCACTAAATTATAATATTAGTTTCTCTAATTTTCAAAGAGGTCAACAAACAGTGGTGATCAGTGGAGTTTATTCAGCTGAATATGTTTATTAATACAGGAAGAAAGAAGGAAAGTGGTCTGAGTGAAAGAATGATAAGAGAGTCAAGACAAGAAAAACTACAGGAGCTTCCACTGTTTGAATTTGAAAATCTTTCGATTGCAACAAACAATTTTGACCAATCTAACTTGCTTGGTCAGGGAGGTTTTGGTCCTGTATACAAGATAAAATTGGGTCAAATAAATTCATTTATTTATATAATTAATTATAGACTTTTTTATTTAAAATATTATCCATTTTGTTCCAGGGACAATTGCAAGATTCTCAGGTTGTAGCGGTTAAAAGACTTTCAAGAGGCTCTGGACAGGGCCTTGAAGAATTCATGAATGAAGTGAGGCTTATATCTAAGCTTCAGCATCATAGTCTCGCAAGACTTCTTGGTTGTTGCATTGAAGGATATGAAAAGATGTTGATATATGAGTACATGCCAAATAAAAGTTTGGATACATTGCTCTTTGGTTAGTTCTTGTTAATGCCCATTTGCTTATCATATTGGCTGTTTCTCTTTCATGGTTATATATATATAAGTAAATATGGTTTTGGTTTTGGACACTTCATGAAGTTTTCTTCTTTTCTTACTCTTTAGATTCAAGAAAAGTAGCATTCTTAGATTGGAGAAAATGCTATAACATAATTGAAGGAATTGTTTGAGGAATACTTTATCTCCATAGAGATTCAATTTTAAAAATAATACACAGGAACCTTAAAGCAAGTAAAATCTTGTTAGATGAATAGCTGAAACAAAAAATATTGGACTTTGGTTTGGCAAAGATTTTTGGAGGCAATGAGAATGATAAAGGCAACACTAGAAGGGTTGTTGGAACATAGTATGTTTCATAATTATGTGATATTTTTTGTGATGATATTTTATTTCACTATTAATATAGTGAAATTGATAGACAAATTTTTTTTTGATAATATAGAGGCTACATGTCTCCTGAATATGTAATGCAAGGACTATTTTCAGAAAAATCAGACGTCTTCAGTTTTGGAGTACTGTTATTAGCAATTGTTACTAGCAAGAAAAACACAAGATTCTGCCTTCAGGAGATGTCCTTAACCCTATTGGGATTTGCAAGACTCATTCACATACAATCTTGATTTTCATGTCTTCTGGTGAGTGTATATATATTTAATGATTATACTCTTACTTTGATATGTGTAGGCATGGAAACTATGGATTGAAGATAATATTTTTCTTGTTTGGCAAAGCGTTTTGTGGCCCCAACCGCGCGGTGGATGCTGAAAAGCCCAGTGGGCAAAAGCTGTGGTGTTCGGCTTAGCTTCTGCAAGACCGGGCTTCTGCAAGAAAAGTACAAGAAGCCCACTTTTAGAGCTTCTGCGGCTGTCATTGCGACGGTAGGTGATCATTAGGAGCATTTATGCATTTTGTACTTGTTCAAGCAATGAATAGTCAATCTTCTCACCCGAAATCCTTCTCGCGTCTCCCTCTTTTTCGTTTATGCACATATTACATCTTTGCCGATTGTTGCCATCCCATATATGTCTTGTGGGGTCTCTTGCTCTGTTTTGTGGTTCTCTCTGATAAGACTGAGTTTGTTTGTTTATTTTGCTCTATGGGTCATGAACAATTGTGGCTCTGAAACTGCTTTGGTGATGATCTTTAAATTTTGCTGAATCTGTGATGCATTGGTGTTGTGATGTTGCGGTTTTTTTGTATAATTTTTCCTGTGTTCATGTCACTCTGTTTTTTTCTCTGCGGTTTTTTGCTCTATTTTCTTTTGCAATTCTATTAGATTCAGCTTATTATGGAAGCATATCAGTGTTCCTTGTTTTTTAAAGCACTAATTGCCATGTCAACCGCCCAAGGGGTCTGGATCACTATTTTTTGAATTTTTTTCATACTAATATAGAAGCTACAAGCTAGATTTTCATGTAAAAATTTCACAAGTTTTTGTGGTTTCCCTTCTAGTAAGAGGGTTTCTAAGTTTTTTTTTTTTATATCTTCACTTAACTGCTAGAGGGAGAATAATATTAAAACCAAAAAGGCATGTTCAGTTGGAGTTTTTTTTAAATCTTCAGTGGGAGGTTTTTTTTATCATTAAAAAAATTGTGGGGGTTGTTGAATTCAAAAATAACAAAAGTGCCTTCCAATTACTGAATTCTTTAAATTTAAAATTTAAAAGTAGGAACTTTATTATATACATGAATCATGTTCATGACACAATAAGAGACCAAATTGTTAGTAGTGGATAATCCAATAATGACCCACTTTAATTATGCATTCTAATTTAAATATAAATTTATCCATTTTTAATTAAGTTCTTTAGTGCATTTTTCTTTTTTCTTTTTCAATAATAATTGGATTTTTTTATGATAAACTTTTATTCACATTTTTTCACTTCAATTATCACAACACACACACACACACACACACACACATGTAGTATTTAATAATATTCATGCCCTTTTAAGTCATTTCCCATCTAAATGGGCTTTTCAAACGCTAATTTAAATAGGTTTAAGGTTAGAAAAAAAAGTCACTTCTGCCACCACCAATCCAAACACAAATTACATCTACAATCTAACTTTTTTTCTATCTGGCTTTTCTAAAAACCCATTTACAAAAACCGCTCATTCTCCACCGTTAATCTATACAGTCACTAAATCTCTAATAGACCTAGAAATATATGATTCAAGCTTTCATGTGGAGGTGTTGAGATGCATACATATCGGACTTCTATGCGTGCAAGAACTTGCAAAAGATAGACCAAGTATGGGCATTGTGTACTCAATGCTTAATAGTGAGATTGTCAATCTTCCTTCACCAACACAACCTGCTTTCACCAAGAGGTAGTACATTGTGAGTGCTGAATCTTCTCAACAGATTGATCCTATTTACAACACATGTAACACTGTCACACTCACAGAAAACCAAGGAAGATGAACTTTTGGCTCCCCAAAGTCATAAGACTATGTGTAGGGGGCTGACACCTGTCCAGTCCAGAAAATCATTTAAGTTGGTGACTTAATGATAACAGGAGCCGGCTATCGGAGTTCTAGTGAATGACGGTCGTAAGTATAATGGGTTCTAAGCTAGGTGAAATTCCTTGCTTTTCATCCTCTAATTTTTAGTGGGTTTTGTTTGTTTGACTATATTATTAATTGGGTTTATAAAATTTTGATCTAATCTACCAAAGCAAAGATAGATTAAAGTTAGGGTGGATGCAGCTCATTTTGATGACTCTCCAAATTATTTTAAGTAAATCTATCTTTTATCTATGGACCTCTTTCTAGCCCTCTAAAATATTTGTGACACTTAATTTCAAAATTTTGAATCACAGCTTGAATAGAGTCGTAGTATTCTTAAAAAAAAGGGAAAATTAATTTTTTTTTCTTTTTGTAGTCTTGACTTGGTTGTAACTAAGTCCTTACATTTTAACTCGATGCAATTCAGTTCTTATAATTTTGACTTGGTTGTAATCCAATTCTTAAACTTTGACTCAGTGTAACTCAATCCCTATAGTTTTAACCATTCTATAATTTAGATCCCTATATTTTAAAAAAATAAAATTATATATTTAATAAAGGTAGGGACTAAATTATAAAATAGCTAAACCAAACCTGTAGTTATAACCAGCGTATTGTATCACATCAAATCTTTTTTCTTTCTTTGTAACAATTTATAAGGTGATAATAATCTGCCCTTTTCAATTTTGACTGTCATGTCCAAATAAACATTAAAATAAAATATTTACATTTTTTAAGGTTAAAATAGAACACGTAGAATTGATTTTAATGTTCATATAAAAAAGAATTGGTTTTACTATCGTTTGTCTCGCATCCATTAAAAAATTTGAAAAATGTACCAATTTATTGACTATCTTAAAGCAGACTCTTATCATTGTAACCTCAATGAGGGATCGTACAACTTTTCGTTCTGAATCTTCCTTCGGAATTAATTTTCGTTATGTAGGTACCATTAATAAGTTATGAGACTTTTCATATATTATTTTTCTAGACCCTAGGTGTGATTTTTCCTAATAAATTTTGAAATATGATATGTTGCTATCTAGATTTTATGATATAATTTTAACATAATTTTTTATTTATTCAGTTTGAAAGTTAGTTTTAAATTTTTTAATACCTTATCATACAGATTAAAGGGCAGCGTGAGCCGTGAGTAATAGATTCTTGCCTAACATATGCCGTTCAAGTTTTTAATATGTACTATGGTAATAAATTATACGTACAAGGTCTTAAGTTTTTAATATGTATTGATATGAGTTGGAAGCTGAACCTAGTTGATTGAAAATATATAATATAAACATGTAATTATCTTCTTTTATCATTTTTAGATCAAAGGCATAATCAAAATTAAGAAATAATTAAAACTTACTTAATAAGAACGAACGACAAATGCCTTCACTGACTACAATGAACATGCAATTGAGGAGAATGACAAGCCTAGCAACAACAGAGAGAAAAATAGTGGTAGGGATGCCAGAAAAGAGTGGTTGGAGTTGTTTGCATAGCACAGAGAAATGGTGAGAAGTTTGAAATCGTGAATAAATAGGGCTAGAAGTGGATTTTAAAGACATATACTTCACGGGTTTTATTGAACAACAGTTAAATATATAAGTTTTATGGTGTTTAAAAAACAAGCACCATATATTGATGTTATATACTTAAACGGTTTTCAATTTAAACTGTTAAGTATGAGTGAATATTTTAATAAGTAAAAAGATAAAGATATTTTCATGGTCGGTTTATCTTAACAACTGTTAAATATTGGTTTGTACAATCTTTGCCTCTTGATATTTTATAGTTTACTCTAAAACCGTTAAGTATGGTGCGTCAACTATATGTAAATCTGCAATGGTGTATTGTTAGTCTTTGGTGTGCCATGGTTAATCTCGAACTTGCTTGACGTTCGTGGGCACAATATTTATGCTTGATATTTGTGGGAATTGACCTTATGCTTGTTATTGTGGGTCTTGTACCTAAGCTTGTTTTCTTGTGGCCTCAAGCTGCATTTGGTTATTTACCCTAGTGGATTGCATGTCCATGCTTGTTTTCGTGGCCTCAACCAATGCTTGTTGGTTAGTTACCCTTATTGATTATGTGTCCGCACTTGTTTCATTCTAGTGAAGTTGTCATTGAGCATTGTGTTTCTAGATTATTTGTGAATTATCATTATTATTATTTTTTGAAAAGAGAGATATTGTATTTCATTTTTTTCAAGTAATAATCTTTTATACGGTATATTTTAGAAGTTAGAAATATTGTTATCTCATTTAATATCAAATCATATTTTCTCAAATTATTCCTTTTGGCATCTATTGGTTAATTATTGTTATGGGACGTTATTTACTAGAAAATTATTTTGGCTTCTGATAGAATTGCTGACCCTACACTTCTAGCTGATCAATGAAGAGCCTCATTATAAAATATATCCTACTAAACGGTGTATTCAAACAGTAATTGGGCTGAATAATCATCCTACCTAGCGTGCTTATTCACTACTAATTGGTCTTCGATTCCTTCTTTGTCCATTGTTGAAACGTCAGATTTTTTCAAACATAACAGGTGTGTCGAGAAAATGAGGAGACATTTAGCCGTGGAAACTTACAATGCCATTGGTGTAATCTTTGTCGCATGAACTGCATCATTTAATATTGTATAATCCCCTAGCTTCCATCCCTTTCCCCACCATGTACACATTTATTCTTAGGCATGGGGTCAAGATTTGCCAAAATGTTTTTGGTCAGTATAGTTGGGCAGTGCACTGGCTAAAGAAACTAGGCCATGGGTTAGTCTAGATTGTTTTAATTGGGCAGGGATTTCGATTGGTTTAGTTGGGTAGGGATTTTAAATTTCAAATCCCTCCAAAATCGCCCTTATCATAACCTCTCTCCCTGATATATACAGGGATTTTGATGGGTTAGTTGGTGTAGAATAGGGGCGGGATTTGTACTCCCTGCATACGTTATATGCAGCAAAGTATAATAGTATGGCTGTCACTGAACTCAAAGGCCTCAACAAAAGGTTGGTAAAGAGAGGGAACTCAACTCCCGCCTCAAGAAGAAGCTCCTCAAGCCCAGGCATGGATGGGAGACCCCTGAGTTCAATGATGAAGTAACCGGTACTCATCTCTTTGACATTTTGGTTTCTAATGAAAGACAGTGATACAAACAATGTAAAGTTCAGTTTTTAGTCAAAATAAGTGAGACATAGACACTGTTCGTCTCATAGGAAAATATAAGGACAATGATGGTGTTACTGAATGCAGTTCACTTCTTGGCGACTTTGCTTAACATGACAAAGTTCGATTCCACTAGAGATAGGGGTGACCTGTTACATCTATAGTCGGTCAAGGTGAGTTCTAGGCCTCTGGTTGACATTTGTCCTAGAATTGCGTTTAGAAATTCATGATATAATGTTTATAGAATTGGTTGATTCTTGGGTTGATAAAACTCGACTCATGTATTTGATGCATTGATGGGCTTGACAGCTCAAGTGGCTGATGGGTTAGATCACGAGATTATCACCGAGAAAATGGGGGAGGTGTTTTATTTACATTTCCCACTGGATCAGGCAATGAAGTTGGCAATTCTAGAAGTATTCTATCCAACTCAGGAGCCTGGTTTGAGGCTGAACTCAGTTCGTGGATCAAAGTGGTAGATGTTTGCAAAGATGGTGGTATTATCAAGAAAATTATGGAGAAGGGAAATAGGAATAAGCGACCCAGTGATCTTGATGAAGTTCTAGGTATGGTGACACCACATGTATTGTATGTAACCCCCTGCCGTAATTAATATTCGGATTACACAATTAAAGTGAAATAGAGACCAATAAAAAAGAAAACTATTTCAAAATCCCATCTTCATGATAGGTTTTTCACAAATAACTTTTGAAATATAATACACCTGGTCTCACATTCACATTCCGAATACAATTACTACACAAAGATAAATCACATTCAATATATCAGAGTACGCAATGTAATAATTCTGGCAATTCCGGATTCCATTTATTAACTCAAGCTTTATAGGGCACATTCGCCCATTACAAGCCCTCATATGGGGATTACACAAATCCTCTTAAATACATATACAAATATCCAATAACTCATTTCAAATACATAACCAAATATACTCTTCCATATGTACACATCCAAATCCAAAATCCCATCTAGGATGATAACCAACTACTAGAATGACAACCCGAAGAAAGTCCTCATCGCCCTTAGCTGCATGCTATATCCTTGATCTACTACCCTGTCTGAAAGGTTAGTAGGGGAGGGTGAGATTCGAGAGAATCTCAGTACGAAACAAATACCAAAATGCATGTATGATATGTGTTTAATGCATGACAAGCTTGCAATACATATCTCATGCTCACATAATGACATATCTGCGTGCTCAATGTTTCAACAACATGCTTATGGCCATAGCATAACTAGAAACAGAGCTACAATCATTCATACATGTTTCACATAATCAAGCAAAGCAATATATGCATCATCACATTAACACTATCATATACAGGCAAAAGAGGTAAGTTCCATACACTCTTTCCACGTATGCTCCAGTTCCGGCTGCTCACGATCAGGGCGAACACCAAATCCTATAGCCAAATAAGGACATAGGGTTAAATCCCTTTTCCAATTCTTTAACTCTTAAACATTTGGGCTGCGGCCCAAAACTGCTCAGAAACACTCAGAAACATTTGGGCTGCGGCCCAGAATCTACAAGCTGCGGCCCAGAAAATCCAGTTTCTTGGCTGAACTTCCAAAAATCATAATTAATTCCACAAAAATCGAAATGCGGTGATCCCAAAGCCAAATGAAAGCTATTCAAATCCTCTACACAGGAAAAATATTGGCCAATACTGGAAATCACCACAAAAACACAGAATTCTCCAAAACTCAAGACTGTCCCAAAACAGAATCCATTTTCGACCACAAACTTTGGACAGCTATAACTCCCAGTTCCCAAAACGAAATGGCACAAATTATATGTCCATTTTGAACCTTGGGAGGTGAACTTTAAGACTGGAAAGGTTCAGAATTTTCTAACATCATTTGACCATTCAAAACGGCAACACAAACAGACTGCCCAGACAGAACTTCCAATTGACAGTTTTTCAAGTTTTGCACAATGATTCCAATGGTTTCCAAATTCACATCAAACATCATTCTCACAAAAAATTTCACAAGGAATCCATTGGAAATACCAAATCAACCAAATTCACATTACTTTGACAAGTTTTAACAATAAGTGCAACATGTCACACAATATCACATTTCAACTCAACATTGCACAACTTTCTATCTCAAGTTCCCAAATCAATTCCAATGACCAAATTACACAACAAAACACCATTTTCAACATAAAACACATGACAATTCATGCATTTCACAATTCCACCAAAATCAGGGCAAAAACCAAAATTCACAATACTCATCCACAAATCACAAAACTTAGATCAAAAGGCTTCAAATACTCACCTCTTCCTCTTTCCCAAACCAATTCTTTGATTCTCCATCTTTCCAATTTTTCTCAAGCAACAAAACACCTCCAATCAAGAATCTAAAACCATAGAGATGAAGCTCTCATCACTATGAACAACTTTATAGAAGGACATTAGAGCATTAGAGGACCATAAACCAACCAAAATCTCACCTCTAATTTTCTCTTTCTTCCTTTAAGCATGGCGCCATGGAGAATGAAGGAGAGAGAGATGAAGATGAAAATGATGAAGAGAGGATCAGTTTTGGCCACTAAAACTGACCAAAAAGAAGGAGAGGAGAGAGGAATGGAGGTTTGACACTTTGACCAATCCAAGGGCTCACAAAGTGCCAAGTGTCACCATCTTGACAAACCTCACATGAGCTCACATAAGCTCACACACATGTGATTCCACCCCTTGATCTCTTGCACAAATCAATCCTAACCATTGATCTTGAAGTTACCAATGAGTTTCCTCTTCGGTAACTGACCAATTGGTCAATAACTTTACTGTTTTGCCCCTGATTATGGTAATCTCTCTTGGATCACCACCAAATTCATTTTCTTATTCATTTATACCATACATACGCCGTTCCCCTTATTTTTATTCAATTTATATGTTAATCCATAATTGAACTCAAATACAGGGTTTGGCGCTGCTCACAGCACATACTAATCACATCAGGTGCCAACTCACACCATAATATCCAAAAGGGTTCATTTATCACTAACCACTTCCACTTTTGGAGTCATTAACCCTTAATCACAATTTGGGATCTTGCTAAACCGGGGCTTAGCAATCCACTAATCTCAGGCTTATTCTCTAGCCTCAAGTCTCAAAATTCGGGGTATTACATTGTATACTTCCCTGATGAAAATATTAATTATATGATTTCTATTCCGTCCAATGTTTGCATACCTGTTTGGGTTGGCTTTACTTTTTTTTTTCTAGGATGGGTTAATAATTTTTTATTTTGGGAAAATCCCTCAAACGGAACCTTAAAAGTGTGTAAAGACAGAGAGGTGTAACAAAATTCTGAAATCCTGCAGAGGTGCTTTGTGACTAATCAAGGATTTACAATTTGAAGATAAAATTGCTGGTTTGCCCATATGAGGTGACTAGAAAAGAAGAGAGAGGTATTGTGTAGAAGTGACATGAAAGAGATGCAAGATGAGAGTGAAGGAGCAAGCTAGCAAAATGTAACCCATCTGAGGTATATAAAGCTATGCCCTTGCCTAGTCGATCAGAATCATTAATTTTTGTCCTCCTCATTTAGGTCTTAAGTGAGCATGTCAGAGTTGGGTGGTTGGGTTAGAGGGACGTGATGCTTAATGTTAGTACAGGGGTAAAAATTGTTGATATTGGGTGAATGTTGTAGAAGATGGCGATGGAAGATAAGGTGAGTTAGAGGCATAAGAGTGAAGAGAAAAGAGAGGGTGGATTTTGTAGAAAATGAGTAAAATAAAGCTAACAAACCCTAATGCAGATCTGTTAAACACTGAAGAGGGCAGTTAGTTTTCTTTTTCTACTGATAGTGTGCTCATTTATTTGTTGCAAGGGAATTAACAAAGTAGATTAAAATAGTAGGGCAAGTTCAGCGAAGGAGTTGTTTTGTTATTTTCATGTAAGGAGAAATTTTGAAAGTAATCATGATGGTGAAGTTAAATACATTGGAGGTGGTATGAAGGTAAAAATGGTAAAAGAAGGGATAAGCTGGAAGAATTAATGGAAATCATTGCTATATGGACAGGTGATGTGGGGAGTAGTTGTGACATTAAATATAAAGTTATGTTTGATGAGAGGACTTTAATTGATCTAGATAGTGTTGGAGAAATAGAAAATTTGTTTCGGTTTAATGACAGCAGAGCTCATGTGTTTGCATCCGACAAGGATAATGTGAACCAACTATTGCGAAGAAATGATTCTGATATGAAGTTACAAAAAGTTGTTGTAATGAATATGTTGGTATTTTGTAATCAAATTTCGGTAATCGTTAATGAGATTTTGTAAATATTTAATGCATGATTGAGAGATTCCTGCAACAGTCACCAGAAGCAGAGGTTTATCCCATAAGTGATGGCAGTGATGTTCAACCTATGTCAGTTGCATTTGGTGGTGGCAATCTAACTTATGACACTGAACAGACACTTGTCAGTGAGAGGAGCTATTTGAAATGTGGCAGACTAATTTTAGGAGTTGGGCAACCTTTTCCACATACAGATGCATTAAGAGGAGCTTTGTATAAATATAGCATTGTGCATAAGTTTTTGCCCAATACGAGAGGAATACCAAGAAGAAGATATATGTCAAGTGTAAAGTAGAAGGATCTCCTTGAAAATTATGTGCAAATGGAGATAGCAAGAGTGCAACAATACTTTGTGTCACCAAATTTGTAAGAGATCATGTGTATAGTGCTCAAGATAATTTGGAAGTGACCAGCCATAGTGCGAGATCTAGTTTGACATTAGCAATAATCATTAATGAGGTTAGGAACCATACAGAGAAGCGTCCAACTAAGATTATGAAGATTTTGCAAAGGGAGTATGGTGTTAACCTAACATATAAACAGGCTTATAGGGTAAAAGAGAAGTCAATTGAAGACATTCATGGAAGGCCAGAACAATCTTACATGTTAATCCCATGGATATGCCAAAGGTTGAAGAAAACAGATGATAAAACAATGGTTGAATAAGTAGCAGATGGATACAAGTTTGAACGAGTTTTCATTGCATATGGGTCATGTATTGAGGGATTCTTGCGAGGTGCCAAGCATATACTATATGTTGATTGAACTCATTTAAGTGAGCCCTATAGGGGGATGCTCCTTTCAGCTGCCGCCTATGATGTGGATAATGAGGTGTTGCCTTTCGCAATAGCAATTGTGAAAGGAGAGATACTGGATGATATGACTTGGTTTATGTATATGATTAAAAGGATTGTTGGTTCAATTGAAATTACTGTTGTGTCAGATCGTCACAATACCATAATAGGTGGTGTGGCAGTAATATTTAGAGGTCATCGGCATGCATTTTGTTATTGACATGTGAAGGAGAACTTCAATACTGAAATACTGAAAATAAATAGGGGCAAAAGAAAAACATGTGCTAGGCTAAAAGAGGATGGACTTATTATTCTTGACAAAGTTGCATATGCAAGGCTTTCGGATGACTTTGATAAGGTAATGGAACAGATGCGGGGGCACCCAAAAGAGTTAGATGATTGGATTTTGAATCATGGCGATGTTGACAGGTAGGCAATGAGCAAGTTCCCTTACAAGTGTTGGGACAACATAACAACCAATCTTGTCGTGTCTTTCAATGCTTGGATGGTAAAGGAGAGAGTATAATGTAGTTCAACTAATCATTCTCATCATGAGAAAGTAGCAAAGAAGATGCATGTGACAGATCTATTAATAAGGAAGTGGAAGAATTATGTTGGGCCAAACATAGAGGCGAAGGTGAGGGAGAATGTAATTGGCAATGAGTATATGTGGTGTGAAGATTTTGGTCAGGGAAGATTTTATGTGTATACCACATGTGGAGACTATGGGGTTGACATTCAACAATGTGACTGTAGTTGTGCATTTTGGCAAATGAGTGGGATTCTATGCACACATGCCTGTATAGCTGTGAAGGTTGTCTATGGCAACATTTATGAATATGTTGATGATTGTTTTAAGATCAAAACTCAGGCAAAGATTTATGAGCACAGCATGATTTCAGTTGTCACAATAGACATGCCAAACCTAAATGATTATAGCATTTATACCATGCACAATATGTCTAAAAATATCTTCTTGCACCCTCTAATTACAAGCAAACTACCTGGAAGACCAAGATCAATAAGGCAGGAATCACGGTTCCAAAACAGAAAGACCTATCATTGTGCACGGTGCCATGAAGTTGGGCACACATGAAGGACTTGCAAAAATCCCAATCCATGTTGAAGTTATTATTAGTGCAGTATTAGGCAAAATCTTTTGGTATATATATACTTTGGTATGACCCTTGTGTGTTATTTTTTTGGATGAAGCGATAGGGTACATGGGGTATCAAATGTTGTAAGTAATTAGTAATAGATATAGGGTTATGTCAATGACAAAGGAACATTAAGAGAAACCACTTTCTTAATGTCCTGTTGTCAATGCACAGTTAGAACAATGTTTCTTGTTGTTGGTTTTTTGGCACTATCATTGTATTCCTCATTTTTGTGTATGTAAGGTCATACTCGTTTATGAGGCCTCCATGTAAGTATATAATGTTTTTTGGGTATATATTGTCCAATCTTTTATTTTGAAACTTATGTATATAAGGTTTAGAAGAAGAAGGTTTTTGGCCTCTTTTGATGTGTTCTGATAAGGCAATTGCACTATCATGCCATTCTGATATTTGCATAATGATGCTGCAAAAGTTGTGTACCAACATGTTAAATGTTAATGTACAATTGGGAAAGGCTCATCATTTCTTGATGAACTCTTGAGCGTTTTTGGGGAAAATCCTATAGCAGTTAGGGATTTTGCTGTCCTATGTGAAAAAAATGGCCAAAGTATGGAAATGGTTATCTGAAAATGCTAAATACGTAAAAAAAGTTACAAACGGTTAAGAGAAATTGGTAACAAATGTATGAAGATAGGGAAATATCTGAGTATTATCTACTTAAATGGTAATAAAATATTGCGAACCACAATATAAAACTTGATAAACCCTTATCTAGATTTGGGAAACCAGTTGCATGTTCAGGGGATTATCCTATATTAGTGTATCAGCTGCAAATGGATTGTCTAATATTGCGAATAATTTGTATAAATTTGACATATTATAATGTAATATTGGGAAATTTCTTCAGTACTTGTTTCTGTCCAAGTTCACAAATGTGTGACGATGTCTGCGAAATACTCATAATAAATTGCAAAAATGTTAACAAGTTGCTAAAACCGTATCTAGAGTTGGGGAACCAGTTTAACGTTCAGGGGATTAAAGTTTGGAAGAGAGGCGAAATGTTTGCATTACCAACTGTGAACAACTTATCTAATATTGTGAATAATGTGTATAAAGGTGACACATTCCAATGTAACATTAGGAAATTTAATTTTCTTCAGGCCTTGTTCGTGACCAAGTTCACAAAATTGTGACGGCATCTGTGAAATGGTCATCATATATGGTGAAAAATATAACAAAAGTTTGGTAAAACCTTATATGGACTTGGGGAACAAGTTTAAAATTCAGGGGATTAAAGTTTCGAACATAGGTGAAATGTTAGTGTCATCTGCTGCAAACGGCTTATCTAATATTGCGAGTAGTGTGTATAAATTTAACAAATTCTTATGTAATATTGGTAAAAAAATTTTGCTTCAGGGATTGTTTGCTAGGCGCCTGCAAATTGCTTATCCTACATTGCAAAACGGTTAACATAACTTGATAAACCTTATTCCAGCATTGCAGTACTACTTTCATGTTGAGGGGATTACATGTACAGAGTAGCAAATCATGTATACGTTATCATCCAGAGACAGCTAATGTAATTTTGCGAAACCAACAACAAAAGTTGGTATCGTATAATGTTAACTTGGCAAAAACAAAGTTGTGTTAGTGCGTGTTCGCAACTAAGTTCACAAGCAACGAGGGCCGTCTGAGGAAATGCTAATCAAATTTTGGTAACACAAAACATAACTTGATAAAATCATATCTAGAATAGTGGAACCACTTTCACTTGCAGAGTATTAAATGTGCCAAGGTTTAAACAATGTATGTGTTATAACCTGCAAAACTGCTTATCTAATATTGTGAAACAATTATGTAAAGTTGATAAATTAAAATGTAACTTGGGGAAAAAGAAAGTATATTCAGGTCTTATTGGCATCCAAGTTGGAAAACGTGGCAAGAAGTCTCGGGAAATGCTAAACAAATATTGGGAAACAGCATGCAGAACTTGTTAAACTCTTTGCTAGCATTGTGGAACCACGTTCAAATGCAAGGGACATTTACAATGCAACAACATCTTCATCTGCGGAACTGTTTATGTAATGTTGTAAAATGCTTATCGCAACAAGATGATCTATAATATCAAATTGTCAAAGCCAAAATATGAATGCAGCTGATAAAGAGCTATGGCATTAAATGCTTGTTAGCATGTGCCAAATCATAACAGCAAATGGATTAATACACAAAACAAGGCCAAAACAAGTTGGGCCATCCCATATGGGTTCAACAAACAAACATAACAACTATGTGCATACAAAACAGTAAGACACACTAAGAACGTTTTTTGGTGGTGGCTAGTGTAGAGGGAATGAGCTCCAATGTAGTGTCACGGCGTAATTTCAGCAAATGATTGACTGACCACCACATTATATCTCTCCTTAATTGCTTAGTCTCCTCCTGTAAATAAGTAACCAAGTTAATTTTGCTTTAATTTCACAAAAAAAGTAGAAGGTTAAAGTTGCAGAGGTATACATTTATATAGTCAAAGACACAATCGAGATCCCACTGGCTCAACCATATCATCACGTGCACACCATAGTCCTTACTATCGTCACATAGTTAGTCATAGGTTGTATTAGTTCTAATGATAGGAAAAACAATTATTTATTTGAACAAAATGGTAAAACTCATGGATTATTTTGTTAGGCAATAGGAGGCCACTGGATTTTGCTCTTTTCCTTCTTTCCAACCTTATCTAGCTTCACTAGCCCTATAATGTCAAGAAAACGATCCCTCTGAAGCCACAAACATAATCCATAACAAGTTAATAACATGGTGTGGGAATTTCAGCATGTGACAACATTATCTACTTGCAGCCATACAAAACTTACAACTAAGTTGACAACGAAAATGTAATCATCTTGCATGGCACCCTTCCTACTTGACTTCTTATCGGTCATTTTAGGCTTCATGAAGTCCAAAACATAGAATTGCATATTGTTTGTCGCTAGAGCAACACAAAACCAATGACCACTCACATGCTGGGCCCATGATCAAATCACATTCCCTAATATTGTACCCAACAATTTCAAGCATAAATTGTTGTTGCACACTGAAAACTTTCCACCCTATTGGCCCACCTAACAACTTTGTCTACAACAAAAAGATTGTAGTGTGTGATGACGACACGATATTCCAACATGAAAACATGTAAATGAGTGGGTAGATAGTTTCACTTACCATGAACCATGCATCAAATATATGTTGCTTCGGTTGTCCTCCCACCTCCTTAAACTCATACATTAAAGTATTACAGATAACTAACAAAACCTGCAACACTAAACATATGAACTAGACTTAATTCCAGATTATCAACCATGACACACGACTAACTATTATTTGGCAATGCATAGTACTTCAGAATATTTTGGTATAACCCTTCAATTTTTACAAGTACACATACATACCATATTACTTGTTCTTTGAATTCCCCCTAGTGTATATAGCTGATCCCGACTTAATTTACATCCAAGATCTCAACCACCGGCTTGCAATTTTTTTCCATTAAACGTAAACATCAAGGTGGTTAAGACTTAATATGTTGTTCATATGTACTAATGATATACTACAGAACAAAACTGTTATACTCATGTATCGCGCTCTAGTCCTGTTGCCAGGTAGGAAATAATTTTGAAAAAAGTCTCCTAATCATCAGTTGGACTCTTACTCTTATGACCCACATGTAGCTCTACAAATGGAGATGTAATCGCCATTTTTTGCCGCCTCCTTGATCTCTGTGGTTGTTCAAGCCTCTCAATACTGCTACCTCCTCTTACGCCTTCTCCTTCTACTTGCTCAGACACTAAAATGGGGGGTATATTTAATGGAGATAAGGATTTGTAATCCTCTTCATTACCTACTTTCCCACTATCCCCTTCATCCCCCACCTTTACTCCCTCTATGTTAGTGTCAACATTACCACCTTTTTTATCATCTGCATCATCACGCTCATCATCATCATGATCAGAAGTCTTATGTTTCTCACCATCATCACTGATGTCTTCTGGCATATGTCTATTGTCAGCATCTCCATTATCATCATCACCCACTCCACCATCGTCATCCAAACCAGTACCATCCCCATCATCAGCTGTCACAACAGGAATGGTTCGTTGTGATTTTCCCTTACACTCTCATGCATTCTACACATTGGTTAATTCCTTGACCACAACATTGATAAGTCACTTACAGTGTTCATCAATAACTTCCATAAGTCGTGCATAAAGATCCCTTAACTCCTATGTTAATAACAGAATTTAATTTTAGATTTAATATTTTCAATGAAGGAAAACAGGTATTACCCAAACAACAAACATATCGGGTCTACATAAGGCATTTGTTGTGCGTCGTCATTGGCTGCCCTTACTTCACTACCCCGCATTTGGTACAAAATTCCCATGTTGCTCATCCTTTTGTTGTTTACCATTTTGTTGATCTTGTTCTTAGTTTAGAATTTAATAGGGCTGGTAGACTCATGGTGGACACTTTGTTTTAAAGGGAACTTTTCCGTAAAGAATAGCAACACCACCAAAAAAATAACAGCGATGAGTGTGAACATGAATAATAAATTAATGAAAATGGAACAAGTTTCATACCATCAGTAAGTAGAGATAGCCACCCACGTTGCAGGTCCCTTCGCTTTCATTCTTCTTCCTATACACTTTTTATGTAGTCACTTATTTCCTTCCACAACTATTTGATCCTGTACGTTGCTCAGTCATACTTTTCAAATTCGTCCATTGTGCAACACATGACTCTCAACATCCTATCACTTATGACTCCACTTGAGTATAGGGATAAAAAACTCCTAAAGTGTACAAGACGAAGAGAAACTCAAAGTTGTCCCCGCTTTCTGCAGATTTTATATTCTTTAGTATGTCAGTGTATTTCTTTTTCCCATATTCACTCTTCAACCTCTCATACAATGGATCACAATCCTCCATATCTACCCTAACCTCGACCCCTTCACATGTAATACCAAGCAACCTCTCCATATATTTTGCTTCAATTTCTTGTGTCTTTCCCTTTATCCTGAATTGCTGTATCGGTGGGTCATATGCTCTAAGTATGGATACAATCAAGTCATGGGGGAGTCTGTCCAATTCCACATTCAACAAGTTTCCAAAACCTATTCTCTTAACCCTCTCCTTCAAATTTTCATTCTCATTTACAAATTCCACCAACGATGTAAATCCTTGAAGTGACGAGTGGGTATGAAAGGGCACTGTAATTTTGCTCTTCTTCTTTTATGGACTTCCTTGCTTTGCTCTTTCAGTGTACTCCTTCTTCTTATCATCCGGCAGCTCTCGCCATGCCTTTCCTACAGCCTTGCTTTCTTCTGTTATCTTCTTCTTCTTGTATGCCAAGTTTGCCAAATACTCATTTTTAAACAACATAAAACCACCTTGTACTGGTTGAGTCTTCACAATTTTGTTGTTTCCTCCTTTTGTCTTTACACTTGTGCTCTTTGCATGTCCACTCTTTACATTTTTCTGTCTTGGTGCTTTCAATTTTGATGTCTCTCATTTTTGTAACGTCATCTTCTTTGACCTACACAAGAAGCATTTCACATTCATTAACATTGTTTGCTAACAATTTAAATGGTTCTTTCACACTCTCACTTCTTGTGAATCCTAATTGCCCTTATGAAAGTAGCATAGTCTAACAGGTCTTGATAAAAGGATTCACAACTTGTGAAAACAATTTCACTGCTTGCTTCTCAAAATTAACCTATTAACAGAGTTTCACAACTTCATATTAAGGTTTTCCAAGTGCTGATTTCATTTTCACAAGTACGCTATCAAACATTCCTATATACCAACATGCTTTTCAATTTCATATTAACTATTCCCAACAAACTTGTAACATATTCCCACGTTAAGATTAGGAGTTAACAACCAATTTTGACTAGGGAATTCTCAAACTAGACAATTTCCCAAGTTCTCATTACGGATTCGCAAATTCTACAAATGATTTCCCAACTTGGAAATTACACCTTCCCACGCATCACAATTTGACAACTTAGGAATAAGGATTCCCAACTTTAATTTCAGTTTTCTCAGGTTATGGTTACAATTTCCCAACTACGCCTAACAAATTCCCAACTACCCATTTCGCTAAATTTCCCACATCATCAGACAGTGTAACAAGTTCTGATACATATTTCGCAACTTCGCATAACGTTATATCAACTTCCAAATCACACTATTTCCATATTCCAACAGGGTTTCACAGTTATACATTCGCAACTTTAAATTCAATTTTCATAGTTTAGGTTAAGAATTTCACAACTACACATGCGACATACTTTTAAACCCATTCACTTACCGAACTTTCACGCCCAACTGCAACTTCACACCAGAATAGTGATTTCCCAGCAACTCACCACCCAATCTCTGCTGCAATCCAAGAAACGACCATTTCTAGACTGTCGTCGCCACCCTCCGTCAGCCTGCGATGGACCAGCCGACTTCCCGGCCACCGTCGACGCCTCTTTCGCACCATAAAAGCACACCCAACTAAGCCCAAATGATAGCTTTTACTGGTTTATGGTGTTTTTTTCTCATTTTTCAGCCACCGGAACAGTGACCTCTTCTCTGCTTCAATGGAAGAATGCGGCACAATCCCTAGCCCTGTCAACTCCTTCCTTGCTCCTCAAATCGACCCCACCCACTTCGGACCTACATGCAACCAACAGCCCCTACTCCCCACCACTCTTTTACTCCTCAGAAATCGCCCACTAACAGCCAATCCATGCCTGATAAAAACGCCTCCCTCTCTTCCTCTTTTCTTTTTAAATTTGCCTAGGGGCAAACCCATCTTTTGATTCGACAATGTAAATCCCTGATAAGTCATAAAGCACCTCTACAGGATTTCAAAATTTCGTTACACCTCTCAGTCTTTTCACACTTTTGAGGAATTTTCCCTTTTTTTCCTTTTACTGTTGCAAAGAAGTACCAAGTGACACTAATTGACGTCACCATTTTTACGTAGACATCAAAGGAGGGATTTGAATTGCATGTGAAAGATATGATAGTGTTAGACCCCCCATCAAACTCCATTTTTTCTCAAATTTTTTGTATAGCTGGATAGGGGCATTCAAATCTAATATTTGATGTTTGCAACAAAGAAAAGAGAGAAAACAGACAACTCTGGCTTGAAGCATCCAATGATATGGATATGCTTTTGTAGCTATTCTTTCCCTCTATTTAGTTTTCCTTACTTTGTGCTCTACATTTAATGAATTAGATTTTTATATCAATTGTACCTTTCATATTTCTTTCCTTCTATTCTGATTTAATGATCTTATGTAATCTGGGGAATTACAAAGTAATTATGTTAAGAAAAAAGGAAATTACAAATTAATTATTTATGGGATTTAGATGATTATAATTTTTGTGCAATTAAGAAGATTATAATTATACTTATGATTAATATTTATTTATGGATGATGATGATGATGATGATGATGATGATGATTATTATTATTATTATTATTATTATATTGACAATGATATTGAATTGATTAGGATATTTTAAAATTTGAATTTCAAAAGAAAAAACTTGACAAGGGCTCACCACAAATTACGGGGTTGAGAGGATTATTCTATCGAATTCAAATGATTGTATTTATTATTCCTTTATCACTTTATTGATTTAGATTAGTATGGGTAATTAAAATGAATTAATATAGTAAAGGTAAATAGTGCACATTTTTGGGAGATTTTGAAGATATTTTATAAAAATAAGAAAAGATATAAAACTCAATCTATATTCAGTCTCCTAAGATGATTTTAGTTACCCTTAAATTTGGATGTTGATAACTCCTCATTTTATGGATATAAAAAATTTTATTTATTATTATTTTTTTACAAAATAAATATTCAAATGTTAAATCCCTCAATAAATCAATTTATGGAGAACAACCCCACAATTCATTATCATAACTATCAATTTAGGTATCATAAATTAATTTAATCAATAAAGGAAAAAATTATATTATTTTTAATTTTCATGTGGTTTGGGGATTTATTTACTTACAAATTAATAAATGAATTTTTTGAAAATTACAATGTCATTAAATCTTGCATATATTTTTATATCATTACCAAGTCCATATTTATATTTCTATGAATTCAACAATGGACATTTTTAGGAGATTTTTAGATTCACATTGTCATTAATTAAGTCTTATAAAATTTGGGAAATCACAAAGTAATTATGTAAATAAAAAAGAAATTACAAAGTGATCATAATGGGTATCCATGAATTCATTATTATTTATGGGATTTATAGGATTATTGTAACCCCCTGCCTTAATTAGTGTAATTATGATTCGATAATGCATAGTTAAAATGGTTTAGAGACCGTCGGATAATTTAAACTCTTTTCAACTTCCTACTTTACCGTAGGGTTTTCACAAAATCTTTTAAAAACTTTTTCCCATCCTAGTCTCAATTTCGAATTTTGAATATAATTACCTGTACAGTTAATTTACATTCATATATATGAGAGTGTATAACCAAATCGCTGACAACTTTCGGGTTTGTACATATATAAACAAAGGGTTTATAGGTCTCAACTAGGGGATTACATGACCAAAATCAAATGTAGTATTTACATCTCGAAATATATAGTAATCCCAAGTTCAAAAATAGATAACCAACATCCTAAAATCAAATATACCCCGAAGGGTCCTAATCGCTCTGGGTTACCCACTTCTCTTTAGAGCTACTTGCCCTGTCTGAAATGTTAGTCATTGGAAAGAATGATATTCAAAAGAATCTCAATAGTAACAAATCATTCACACAGTGCATAAACACATAGCATATAACGTTTTGTTAGCAGTATCACATTGTATCATGGCTCACACCACATGCGACAACACTCATGGCTGTAAATTGTATGCTTCAACTTTCGCTGTGATATCTATGTATTCACAAAGTATCTCAATGTATCTCAATGCATGACAAACATTCAAACAACGCTTCATACACAGTATAAGAGAAAGAGTCACTACCTTGTCCTTTCCTGACGTCCTTCGGCACCGTGGGCTCACGAGGGCGGCAAATATCAAACCCTATAATGAAATCAGGGACACCCCATCAATTTCTTTTCCAAGTTCTTAATTCCATAGTACTTTAAGTTTGTTATCATTTAGACTCTTTAGGTGGCTATTAGAGGCCTAGACATATATCCAAAGGGTTGGGAAAGACTATACCAAAAACCACATTTTAAAAGTGAAAAATACTAATTTTTGGGGGTTGTTCGTGGCCCACAATCCATTAGTCAAGGCCAAAAAGAGGTCAGAAACATTTGGGCCGTGGCCCACTATCTTCTGGCTGTGGCCAAGAAAATTCTGTTTCTTGACTGAACTTTCAAAAATCATAACTAATTCAAGAAAAATCGAAATAAGGTGATTCCAAAGCCATAACAGAGTTGGTCAAAACTCACCACTGCCCCCATAACAGAGTTCAGTTTCCATCTTAAACTTTGGACAACCATAACTCACAGTGCACAAAATGAAATGATACAAATTATATGTCCATTTTGAAGCTTGCGATGTGAAATTTAAAAATAGAAATTTTCATAAATTTCTAACATCATTTAACCAGTCAAAACGTTCACCCAACCCGACTGCCTAGAATAGACTTTCAATGGACAACATTTCAATTTTGCACCAATGCTTCCAATGGTTCCCAAATTCATATCAAATACCATTCCCATATAAATTTGCACAAGGAATCCATTGAAATAATCAAAACAACCCAATTCAACCTCCATTGACATGTTACACAATGACCACCACATGTCTTACCAAGAACTCAATCAAACCACCATATTGCAAACCAATCCAAACCAACATTCCAAATAAATTTCAAATGCTCAAAGACACACTATGACACCAATTTCATACTAAACACTAACCAGTTCACACATTTCAAAATTAAGCCAAAATCATGGCAAAAATCCAAAATCCTCAATATAATATCCTGAATTGTAATCAAGGAGTAATAACTTCAAAGTGACATAATTAATGATAATTAAGCACTTTTGAAGTAAATTGTATATTTTCATGTAAAATGTGTTTGATAAATGATGATAGATGTATCATGGCAATCAGGGGTAAAATGGTAAATTTGCCAACCGATTGGTCAGTTACCGAAGTGAAAACTCCTTAGTAATCAAGATCAATGGCTAGGATTGAAAGAACAAGAGGTGGAATCAAGTGTGTTGGAGAGTATATGAAATCATTGAAGGAAGCACAAGATAGTGACATGTGGCAAAAGATAGACCATAGGATTAAGTCAAAGTTTCAAACATTGTTACTTCTCTCTTCTCTCTCAAAAACTAATGGTGAGCTGGGGAATAAGGGAAAGCTCATGATCATCCTCTTCATCATTATCTCTCTCCTCTCCTCCATTTCCAGCGAACTAGGCAAGAAAGAGAAAGAAAGGGTTTGAAATTTAGGTAGGTAAATGACTTCATATGCCTAAACACTCTTCATTGATATTGTTCAAGAAGTTAAGAGTTTGACTTCTATGCTTTTAGAATTTTCGTTGGTGATATTTGAGAGATTGTGAAGTTTGAGAAGTTGGGAAATCAAGGAAACCACATTGGGGAAAGGAAGAGGTAAACATTTGATGTATTTTGGTGCTCTTGTTTTGGCCATTGGTTTGGTTTTGTAAATTCTGGATTTTTACCCTGATTTCTTGTGATTTTAGAAGATATGAGTTAAGTGATGTAATGTGGTAAAGTAGATGTCAAATAGTGTATAGGAGTTAATGGTTTTGGTGTGGGTTTGAAAAGAGAAAGTTTGATAAATTATGGTTTTGGAGATCTTGTAACCTAGATATGAGAATGTGTGTTTGAGTAGGAATTTGGTTGTTTTAAAGTTACCAATAGGTTCCTTGTGGTAAAATGAGTGAGAATGAGTTTTAGAACAAATCTTAGGACCATTGGTAGCCAAATGGTTAATTCTGGAAAACCATATCAGTTGCTACGATTTGGCATCTGATAGGCATCACTCGAGTGAAGGAGGATCTCACTCAAGTACAACATAAAATTCTGGGAATTTTGGTTAAGTCTTTAGGCAGAAACTACGAGCACACTTCTTGACTTGTGAGTGAGATATGATCCTGCTCGAGTGCACATGGGCATGCTCGAGTGAGGTCTTGCCTGGAAGTAGTCTGTGCTCTCAGGCAAACATTCTTGGTGTTGCACTTCTTGGTACTCGAGTGCACTTAAGGTCATTGCTCGGGTGCAGCCTCTTGTGCTCGAGTGAGTGTGAGAGATATTTTGGGGATTTGCTCTCGAGAAAACACTTTCTGTGTTTCACTCGCTAGGACTCGAGCACAACTAAGGGCATCACTCGAGTGAGGTGGTTCTCACTCGAGTGAGGTAGCACAAAATTGGTGTTCTGCATCCAAAAAAGTTATCTTCTGGGTAGTTTCTTCCAACCCTTTGGGGATATGTTTAGGCCTATTATAGCCACCTAAAGAGTCTAAATGATAACCAACATAAAGTATTACGAGATTTGGAAACTTGGAAAAGAGATTGACCTATTGTCCCTATTTTGGTTATAGGATTTGATATCTGTCATCCTTGTGAGCCCACTGAGCCAGCAAATGTTAGGAAGGAATGAGGTAGTGACTTTTCTTTTGTACTATATGTGATGCATTGTATGTGTGTATTATCATTGATTTGTGATAAATTCGTATGCTGCAACATTGTGAATATGTGTAAGCACTGTCATTCCGATAGTCCTTGAGTAGCTAACAACGGTTCGGGTTATGACGGTGTGCCTTCCCGACGGAGAAAGGGGATGAGGATGAGGTGTGACTTGTGATTATGTGAAAAGCCGAAAGGCTATTTGTGAAGGCCGATGGGCCATTTATGGAAGCCGGATAGTTATATGAGCTACACGGCTATGTGTACGCACTGCCACGCCAACAGTCCCTAAGTAGCTAACAACGGTTCGGGTTAGGACAGTGTGCCTTCCCAGCGGAGAAAGGGGATGAGGGTGGAGTGTGATTTGCGCTACTGCTGCTGTATGATGATTTGCTTACATGCTGTGTGCTTATGTATGGTATAAATGTTTTATTACTACTGGGACTCTCTTGAATCTCATTCTTTCCTTTAACTAGCCTTTCAGACAGGGCGAGTGGCTCCAAGGAGAAGTGCACGACTCAGAGTGGTTAGAACCGTCTAGGGACATTTTCTTATGGAAATGTTGTCTATTCATGTTGAACAGAGTTCTTGTAAATTATTTTTGGGTTGTAATTAGTAGTCGAATGAAGTTGTGTAATTCCCTATATGGGAATGGTAAACCTTGGAGTGATTGAATGGAACCCGGGGGTTACCTGGATTACTATTAGATATGCTGATATGAATGAATGTAAATTAATTGCACAGGTGATTATATTTGATAATTGAACTTGAGACCGGAATAGAAAAGAAGTTTTGAAAACTTTGTAAAGTCCCTACTATTTAGTAGGTGTTTTAATGAGTTTTGAACTATTCGACGTTCTCTAACCCCTTTTTACTATGCATTATCGAATCTTAATTACGCTAATTAAGGCAGGGGGTTACATTCAAAGCTAAACCAATTACCACAATAAATATGTCAAAAGGTTCCAAAGGCTTACCTTAACTTCTTCCCAAGACTAATTCTTAATTTCCACCACTTCCAAATTTTCTCAAGCTTCCAATCACCACTAATTAAAAATCTGAAACCATAGGAATAATGCTCTTGACACTATGATCAATATTATTGAAGAACACTTGAGCATTTAAAGACAAATACTCACCCAAAACTCAAGCTCTTCCTTTCTCTTTCCTACCAAGCTTGGACGAAAATGCAGTGGAGAGGAGAGAGATGAGAGAATGATAATGAATCAGATTTTTCCCTTAGGCATGAGTTCTTGGCCGACCAAAGAAAGAGAAAGGGAGAGGAAAAGAGTTTGAAATGTTGACCCTAATCCACTGGTCTCACACTTGGACACTTGGCAACATCTTGGCCCTACTTTCCTAACCTCAGATAACACATGCACACACACAACTCCTCTCATACTCATGAATCCTAACCATTGATCTCAAGTTACCTATGAGTTTTCTCTTCGGTAACTTTCCAATTTTACCATTTGGCCTTGATTATGGCAATTATACTCAAATCACTTCCAACTAATCCCTATCACTCTAATTATCTAATCATGCGCCCTTTCCCTATATTTAACCCAATTTAGATGTTAATCCACCATTGAACTTAAATATAGAGTTTAGGCACGATCAGAACACGTTTGAATCAAAATTTACATTGTATTCTTCAAAAGTTCTTAATTATAATAATTACAATCACTTTTGAAGTCATTAGCCTTTAATTGAAATTTGGGGCGTTACAATTCTCCCCCCGTTCAACAAATTTCGTCCTCGAAATTTGTTATATCTCTTAAAACTCTGTATAGGGCAGTCAGTGGTGGTGCCCACCCTGCCTACACCCCACCCGTATTCCTCTATAGGGTCAGCCAATGGCGGTGTGCTTGGCGTGGTCACATACACACATTGCCTTATGGCATTTACATTCACAATGGCACAATAACAGTCGATGGTAGAGATGACCAACGTCAAATCCTACAACGGCTCACGCTGACATGGGTATGCTATAAGTCACTTTACCTTATGGTTCACAAGTAGCCTCTTGGCTTCCATTCATACCCTAATTTCCAGCCTGATCTCATAGCCTTCCCAGCTTCCACATAGTCAGTCCCCCAAAAACTATCGCTCCAGTAGAACGGTCCTCCAACCAAAACCACCGATGGGCCACAGGTAAAAGACTCACAATACACAAACACCTTAAGCTGGAATCGGGTATATTCATCACTGATGCCGTTAAACACTATACCTCTAGTACCATAACTCTTTTCATCACACCGGGATCCTCCAAGACCCTTTCTCACCACATAATTCGGCCCCTAAGTTTTACCTCCCGAGGCCCTATACACACATTGCACTTACTGCCTTGAGCAAATGCTCTTCTTTACTCTACGATTCCACATCATGGTAGCTGTACTCCACGTTCATCGTCAAGGTAGCTGTACGTTAGGGTTCGTCATCACGGTGGCTCCACACTAAGGTTCATCGTCACGGTAGCTCCATACTAGAGTTCATCGTTATGGTAGCTCCACATTATGGTACTGTACTCGGTGCTTTACTCAATCCACTGACTGGTTAGCCTCCCTGGTTAAACTCTCCATAGGTTGCCCTTTCCAATCAAATCTCACCGTAGGTAGCTCTCTCCGATCTAACCTCACCATAGGTAGCTCTTTCTTATCGGAACTATCCGTAAGTAGCCCTTTCCGATAAATATCCTCGATCGTACTCATACACTATATCACAATATCGCCAATCAAAACTATCCCTAACCGATCTAACTACGATCGCAGGATGTGATTCATCAAGTTTACATACTTAGTACGTGTATTTCTCACTGTCAACCCATTAGAATCCCATAGGACTTCTAGGTTTCACAATCATCAATATTGCCACAATCAAATCAAATAGCCATTTACACATGTACACAATCCCGGACGCTTCACACAGCCATCATAATGCAAAATTGGATTGCACCCGAATCAAACAACATTTTTTTAAATAAACCATCATTGAAAAAGAACTTACCTTGAATCAGGTAGGAGACTTCCGAACCTCCTCATGTGTCATCATGAACACTCAACCCTGATTCATAGGCCTTTGTTCAACCCTCGGCTGGTTGCATTCTCTAGCTATATGTCCAGGTTGTTTGGCAATTATAGCAAATCGCTTGCCCTGAGCAAGTTTTGCCAGGATGATAACCTTTGCATTGAGTGCACATCATTCTAGCTGGAGGTTTTTGATCGTCACAACCCCCAGGTTGGTAGGGCTTCTTACCACTGTCCCCAGGTGAGAACCCTTGCCCCTTCCGCTTCTGGAAAGCATTTGCCTTATTAGGCTCATTGCGGCTGCCACTACCCTTGGTCGGGTACAATTCTCTCAAATTGTTCTCTGTAATTCGGCATTGTTCCACCATCTTATTGAATACTATGAACTGATGAGTAGCTAACAGTTTCCTCAGCTCTTGTCTCAGACCGCGAATAAGCATATCTGAACTCCATTCTTTATCATCCTTATATTGGAGATAGGAGGAATATCGAGACAACTGGATGAAATGGGACAAGTAGTTGTCAAAGGTCTCCGTGTCTCCTTGTTTAATGTTAAGGAATTCAGTTTCCTTCTCAAGTCGCACTGATTTGGGAAAGTATTTCTCATTAAACTCTTGCTGGAACAATTCCCAAGTCAAAGGTACATTTCTGCTCCGCATAGTAAGGGAGATATTTCTCCACCAATGGTCTGCATCACCTTCTAGCTTGTAAACTGCCAGGCGAGCCTTCACCTTATTCGGACAATCAAGAACCTCAAAGATCTTCTCTAGTTTGTTCAACCAGTCTTCGGCTACCTGAGGATCAAATCTACCTTTGAACACTGGAGGCAGATGTTTGCAGAATTTAGAGGCCCAAACTGCAGATCCCTTTCCTCTCTAGCTAGGACCCCATGTGATTCCTGGTTTGGTCTAGCATGAGGAGGTGACTCAAGGGGTCGCATCGAACCTTCAGCAGTTTCTTCTCTATGAGTCCCTTCCTGGGTCTCCTCTTGTGTAGACAGACCTCTGTCTTCTTTATTCTTTCCTCTCTCCAGTTTGAGCTCTTCTCTTAACTAGTGATCATATATCGCTGATCTTTGATTAGACCCATTAATTCTAGTAAAGGATCTGGTTGATTGTCATTGACTACCTCCACCTCTGGGTCCACTTGTGGCACTTTGAGATGACCTTTTGTCTTTTTCATTCTACAAATCATTCATTACATCAGTTCCACTGATAATGTATACACATAGTTTACAAGTCTCATATATATATATCCACAACCCAAAGCACATATGTGTATACAATACAAACCAACAAAGTTTATCTTCTACCATTATAGCCGAAACTAAGGGAACTATCCTAGCAACTCTACCCTTACCAGGAATTACAACTCTGATACCAAAATGTAACCCCCAACCTTAATTAGCGTAATTATGATAGGATAACGCATAGTTAAAATGGTTTAGAGACCGTTGGATAATTTAAACTCTTTTCAACTTCCTACTTTACAGTAGGGTTTTCACAAAATCTTTTAAAAACTTTTCCCCATCCTAGTCTCAATTTCGATTTTTGAATATAATTACCTATGCAGTTAATTTACATTCATACATATCAGAGTGTATAACCAAATCCTTGACAACTTCCAGGTCTGTACATATATAAACTAAGGGTTTATAGGTATCAACTAGGGGATTACATGACCAAAATCAAATATAATATTACATGTCGAAATATACAGTAATTCCAAGTTCAAAAGTAGATAACCAACATCCCAAAATCAAATATAGCCTAAAGGGTCCTAATCGCTCTAGGTTGTTCGCTTCTCTTTAGAGCTATTTGCCCTATTGAAATGTTAGTCATTAGAAAGAATGAGATTCAAAAGAATCCTAGTAGTAACAAATCACTCACACAGTGCATAAACACATAGCATATAAGGTCATGTTAGCAGTATCACAATGTATCATGGCTCACACTACATGCGACAGCACTCAAGGCTGTAAACTCTATGCGTCAGCGTTCGCTGCAATATCTATGTATTCACAAAGTATCTCAATGCATGACAAACATACATACAACGCTTCATACACAGTATAAGAGAAAGAGTCACTACCTTGTCCTTTCCTGACGTCCTTCGGCATCGTGGGCTCACGAGGGCGGAAAAATATCAAACCATATAACCAAATCAGGGACACCTCGTCAATTTCTTTTCCAAGTTCTTAATTCCATAGTACTTTATGTTGGTTATCATTTAGACTCTTTAGGTGGCTATTAGAGGTCTAGACATATACCCAAAGGGTTGGGAAAGACTATACCAAAAACCATATTTTAAAAGTGTAAAATACTAATTTTTATAGGTTAACCGCAGCCCACAAATCCATTGGTCAAGGCCAAAAAGAGATAAAAAACATTTGGGTCAAGGCCAAGAAAATTTTGTTTCTTGGCTGAACTTTCAAAAATCATAACATATTCAAGAAAAATCGAAATGAGGTGATTCCAAAGCCAAATGAAAGCTATTTTGAGTCCTATTCCTAGGAAAAAATATTGGCCATTACTGGAAATCATCACAAAAGTACAGAATTGCACAAAAATCACCACTGCCACTACAACAGAGTTCAGTTTCCGTCCTAAACTTTGGATAACCATAACTCACAGTGAAAAAAACGAAATTATACAAATTATATGTCCATTTTAAAGCTTCGGATGTGAACTTTAAAACTGGAAAGTTTCATAATTTCTGACATCATTTACCCAGTCAAAACATTCACCCAACCCGACTTCCCAGAATAGACTTTCAATGGACAACATTTCAATTTTGCACTAATGCTTCCAATAGTTCCCAAATTCATATCAAATACAATTCCCACATAAATTTGCAAAAGGAATCCATTGAAATCATCAAAACAACCCAATTCAACCTACATTGACATGTTACACAATAACCACCACATGTCTTACCAAGAACTCAATCAAACCACCATATTGCAAACCAAACCAAACCAAACCAACATTCCAAATCAATTTCAAATGCTCAATGACACACTATGACACCAATTTCACACTTAACACTAACCAATTCACACATTTCAAAATTAAGCCAAAATCAGGGTAAAAATCCAAAATCCTCAAAGCTAAACCAATTACCACAATAAATATGTCAAAAGGATCTAAAGGCTTACCTTAACTTCTTCCCAAGACTAATTCTTAATTTCCACCACTTCCAAATTTTCTCAAGCTTCCAATCACCGCTAATCAAAAATCTGAAACCATAGGAATAATGCTCTTGACACTATGATCAATATTATTGAAGAACACTTGAGCATTTAAAGACAAATACTCACCCAAAACTCAAGCTCTTCCTTTCTCTTTCCTACCAAGCTTGGGCGAAAGTGGAGTGGAGAGGAGAGAGATGAGAGAATGATGATGGATCATATTTTTCCCTTGGGCATGAGGTCTTGGCCGACCTAAGAAAGAGAGAGGGAGAGGAAAAGAGTTTGATATGTTGACCCTAATCCAATGGTCTCATACTTGGACACTTGGCAACATCTTGGCCCTCCTTTCCTAACCTCACATAACACATGCACACACACAACTCCTCTCATACTCATGAATCCTAACCATTGATCTCAAGTTACCCATGAGTTTTCTCTTCGGTAACTGATCAATCGGTCGCTAACTTTCCAATTTTATCATTTTGCCCCTGATTATGACAATTATACTCAAATCACTTCCAATTAATCCCTATCACTCTAATTATCTAATCATGCGCCCTTTCCCTATATTTAACCCAATTTAGATGTTAACCCACCATTGAACTTAAATATAGAGTTTAGGCACGATCAGAACACGTTTGAATCAAAATTCACATTGTATTCTTCAAAAGTGCTTAATTACAATAATTACAATCACTTTTGAAGTCATTAGCCCTTAATTGAAATTTGGGGCGTTACAATTATAATTTTTGTTCCAATAAGTGGATTTTAATTTTACTTATTATTAATATTTATTTATTGATGATTGATTTATTATTTTTATATTGATAATGATATTGAATTGATTAGAAGATTTAAAATTTGACTTTCAATATAAAAGAATTGATTAGGGTTCACCGCAAATTACGAGATTTAGAGGATTTTTCTACCGAATTCAAATGATTGTATTAATTATTCCTTTATTGATTTAGTTTAGTATATGAGTATGAATTGAGACTGAATTTGGTTACAATGAATTAATATAAATAATGGACTTTTTTGGGGAGATTTTGAAGGTTTTTTGTAAAATATAATTAATTGAAAGTATGTAAAGAAAAGATATAAAACTCAATGTATATTCAATCTACAAGAAATATGGGTTTAGTTGATTTTAAATTTGGATGTTGATAACTTCTCAATCCATGGAGACAAACATTTTTATCTATTGTTATTTTTTGATAAAATAAATGTTCAAACGTTGATTCCCTCAATAAACCAATTTATGGAGCACAACCCCACAATTCATTATCATAACTACCAATTTAGGTATCATAAAGGGAAAAAATTACATTATCTTTAATTTTCACATGGTTTGGGTTATTATTTACTTACCAATTTTTTTTTTTGAAAATTACATTGTCATTAAGTCTTACGTATATTTTTACATGATTAAATAAATTTTTTTTTCAAATTTAAAATTCAAATGTAAAATGTTTTATATTTCACTTCTTATATATATTATATATAGGTATTGCCGTATTGGTAAGATTACAAATGTTTGATATTCATTTATATTTGTTTTTAAAATTGAAATTGAATGCAAAATCCTATAGTCGGCATGCTTAACCAAATATTTTAAGTGATTGAGGAATTTTTAATAAACAATTAATGAGGACTCTTTCAATTGACAAGGCAGTAAGATTTCTATCCAATGTTAACTACGATTTGCTAGAAAAAGAATTGAGGAAAAAAATTATCTATGTTTTTTTTAGATGTAAAAAAAAAATGAAACATTTCCTATCTAAATAGTTATAATGTGTGTGATTATATCATGAATTAAATATTTACTTATTTCATAATAGGTTTGCTTGAACCTTTTTTTATTTCGTATTTATTACGAAGCCAATATTTGATGGAATAATTAATGGTGATTTTCAATGGATAAAATTAGTAAATTAAATATAACATTACGTACTAAAAGCAAGTGAGCTAATGGAATTGAAGCTAACCAAAATAAATGGTCATGTAAACTATTTTAAAATTACATTTGTAGGCAAAATGTAAAATCAATGATATTGCCTTAGAAATGAAGTATATTTATGTTAAAAAAAGAAGTGAAGTAAATTTATTTAGTATACTGATGTTATTGATTAAATCGACTTGGAAGTTTTTTAATCGATGGATGAAAAAATTTGACATGGTGGTGATAGTAATTCTAGAAATTAAATTTGACATGGTGATGACAGTAATTTTAGAAATTAACTCTTAGGCCCTTAGAGTTTTTTTTTTTGTTTGCAGGGGGAGGGGGGTTTGATCATCACACTTCATCTCCCCCCTTTTTCTCTCCCTCATTCACTCTTTCTCATTCTCTATATAACGTTGTGACGTCACCGTCATATCAGATTGCTCACTCTAGCAACTTATTCTTCTTCAACTCCCTCTTTGTATCTCTCTCTTGGGTTCTTCTTATTCAGCTCCTTCTTTAGCTCCCTCTCGGCGTTGCTCCCCTTTTGGTCATATACTTCATTAGCTCTTGGCATAGCTACTCCCTCTTGACAAAGAAACCTGAATTGTTAATAACACATCTTGGCAAAAGCTTCATAAGGGCGAAGGTGTTGAATGGGCACTAGTACAAAATATAGATTTAGTTGTGTTAATCTTATGGAACTTCTTCAAACAAGCGCCAAAGGAAACTTCTAATTTTTTTTTTTAAAAAATACATGTGGCAGCTATGGCGTTTGACCAGGGAAGCGACATAGCTACCTAACACCTTATACGGCACGTATCTGGGAAAGCGTCATACAAGGGGTTATTTAAAAAAAAACAATTTACTCCATTTGTATGGCGCTTGTCAATCTGGATAATTAAAATATCCCCTTGAATGGGATCCTCGTACAAGGGGAGCCCTTGTATGGCGCTTGCATTCAAGGGATATTACAATATCCCATGCCCTTGTATGGCGCTTGTATCCCATGGCGCTTTCTTAGGTAAGCGCCATAGCTGGCCTTCTTTTTTTTTTTAAAAAAAAAAATAAGGACGAAAGTGCGAAACAGGTGTAGTAAACAGCTTGAATGACTTGTTTGTTTTTTACCTTGGCAGGTGCCAAGGCGTGTTTTGTTTATGTAAGGCCTTGGAAGGCGCTTGCCCAGGAGAGAGCCTTCCAATGCCAGACATTTTTTAATTTTTTTTTTCAAAAACATTGTCTATCATATTTTTTTGTTTAAATTATTTTTTAAAATTAGGAGAAGCAATGGTTAGCATTTCTAAAAAAAATAATTTTTTAAAAATTGTCTCCACTGTTTTTTTTTTAAAATGTGCCTTGTTTGGCGCTTGTACATCAAGCGCCATACAAGGTTCTGCAATGCTTTTTTAATTCTTTTTTTAAAATGTGCCTTGTATGGCGCTTGTATATGAAGCGCCATACAAGGTTCTATTTTAAATAAAACCTTATATGACGCTTATACATCAAGCCTCATACAAGGTTCTATTTAACTTTTCACCAGCCCGCCATTATTGTCTTCTTAGCGTGCCTTCCAACTCCCCATTTTCTAGAACTCCATTGCTTCACCATCTTTTCTTATCCCTTTGGTCCCCACTCTATTGGTTCACCGCTTTCATTACAGTACAATGCTTGGTCTCCCACGTGTTATTTTCCTTTTTTGTCTCGGCCTCCTACAGACGCTCCCTAGCTTGTAAGTAATTTTTTTATACAGAAGCTTAAATTCGTACTTCTTCTTCCTCTTTTTAGTTAAAATCTATAATGAATCTTATATGTGTGTTTAAAAAAAATTTCCAGGTATTTACTTGAAGTTTCAACTTTGTCTTCTTAAACTTCCTTTGCATTGTAAGTTTTTAAAATTTTTGAGCTTACAAATATATGGTCAGACAATTAGCTAATATTTAGGTATGTAGGTTGTTTCTTGCTTATTCTTGTATTGTTTATTCACTTAAAATTAGTTGTATATTACAATTATTATAATTAAATACATTTAGTAGTGATTTTATGAATTAGTTATTTGTTTCAAGTAATTTCATTTTGTTGTAGATTGTTTTGTAAATTATTATGGATTTGAACTGTAAATACAAAGGGTTTCGCTAGGAAAAGGGAACAATTACACATAATTATTTTTAAAAAAAGACTTCCTATGGTGCTTCTTTAGGAAGGGCCATAGGAAGTGGGGCACTTCCTATGGCATTTCCCTGGGGAAGTGCCATAAGAAGGTATTAAAAGAAAAGTTATGGCGCTTCCTTAGATTCAAGAAGCAACATAGCTTTCTTTTATGGCATTGAAACCTATAGCACTTACCAAGCGTCATAGTATTCTTAAAAATAAGCATCATATATTTTGTTTTTTGTAGTAGTGGGGATAAACGTTGGTGAAGTATAATGACACATCGTATGGACATGAAGACTTCAGAATCTAATCTACCTTGGAGCATGATGATGACACAACTCCTAATCATTATTTCATTTGCAATGGCCATCAACAAAAGCTAAGGATAGTCTATGTCCAATGTTGACTTATACCTTTCAAGCTCGGTTTTCTCACACGAACAATTTTATGTTGCATTATCAAGAGTGAAGAGCTTTAATGGGTTGAGATTACTAGTACTCTTGATGAACAAAAGAAATGTACATATTAGATGACCAATATAGTCTATAGAGAGATATTTCAAAATCTCGATATATAATGAATGAATTCAGGATGACATTGCATTGTTTAAGGCAAGTGTAGAAAGCACAACTCCATGCAATGCATGGGGTCGTTTTCTTGTTGCTGAACCAAAACTTGTAGAATTGTTATGATCTTTGCTAAAGTAAATCTAAATTTATGCATTATTCTTTAACTTATGCAGTCCATGTAATCTATAAGTATGATCCTTAACTTCTTTGAATATTCTTGAATGTTTGTTTGTTTTTGTGTGTGTGTGTGTGTGTGAATGTTACTCTGGAGCAAAGCTCCTAATGTTGTGTTAAACTATATGGCTATTGTAGAATCTTCTAGAAGTCCAAATTATAGAGAAGACCGTCAAATTTTCTACAATAGAAGTAACATTATATATGAATTAGAAATGGTATTGGCACACTCAAGATTACTATACTATTAATTATGACAATATTAATGCTATTATAATTATGTAAAGCATTATTTTTATGTCTAAGCTAAGTGGCTTAAAGGATATAAGTTATGTCATTCTATGTTAATCACACCTAAATTTTGAGGGTGTGACAATTGTGGTGTAGGGAGATTTATAAGTAAATATATAAAAAAAGTTGGGTTAAAATTTATTGCATTTACTTTTGAAAAAATTTTGAATGGCTAATTTAGTTAAAGGATTAAGGTATAAATTTTCCCCATAAGTTTTCGTGGAGGAGCAATGTCATCTTAAAAGCTTTTTAAAGTTCAGTATTACCTCGGAAGTGTTAAAATGGAGCAATATTTACCTTTTCCATTAAAAAGGAAACTATCAATGTCAATTTTTTAACGATCAATGTTAGTTTTTCAACTGTATGGGGCAATATTGCTATGTTTTAAGACTTCCAAGGTGGAATTGAACCTAAAAAAACTTCCAAGACAACATTACTCATCAGCAATAACTTCCAAGGTAAATTTGCACCTTAGCCCTTAGTTAAAAATAACTTATTAGAACAATAACAACAACTACGCCTTACCCTACTAGGTAGGGTTAGCTACTTGGATCACATTATGCCATTGTACTCTATCAGCAACTAAATCTTTGAATGGATTGTTAGCCAAAAGATATTGCCCAATAGCTTCATTAAGTGTTCTCTTTAATCTTCCTTTATCGCTCTTTAAATAATTCTATACTGCTTGATCAACCCTTCTCATTGATATCACTACTACATGAAGCACTTTTAACATCCATTTTTAGGCCCATTCTACGTCCCTTTTTAGGGGGGTGACTATGTGAGCGACGTAGTGAAATTTGGGAACAATGTTAGTTAAAAAAGGGGTGCCTAAGAGACTTATGGCGTCCCTTTTGTAAAACAGACACCGTAAGTCTGAAACTTATGGCGTCTCTTTTTTCCACCTATGACGTTCCTTTTTTAACTAACATTTAAAGGTTTTTATTAAAAAAATTTCTTTATTTCTTTCACTGCCCAGTAATTAAACCCTATAGAACTATCATCGAACAATTCTTCATAAACCAAAATGTCGTTACAAGTAGTAAGGAAACATCCAGTACTAGCTAGTTAAAGTGTTAACTACTACTAATATGTACAATAATTACCATAAAGTGTTAAAACATTATCTCCACAACTACTAACTAATATAAAAATAAACTTTACTCATCTATGTGTTGAAGAATATGTCCAACTAGATCAAATTAATGTCTTTGTCTAAGTAGACATCGTCATTACAAGAAATCTACTAATTGAAAAATAAGCTAAGATAAAATCAATCAAGTGAATGAATTGATTAATAATTCAATTACAACTCCAAAAATATTATCATTTGAGAATGAAGAAGCAATTACATGTTCAAAATCTATAGTAACTCCACTCTGAATGATGTTATACATATAAAGTATAACATAGTATCTGCATTCAGTGCTCCCTGGTTGTTGAGGGCACTATAAATCAAAAGAAAATGGTTAAAATGACTAAAGGCATAAATAAAGTGACTATCAATGAAAGAACTTGAATTGAAACTACTTATTGTCGAATAAAACCACTTTGACTCTCTACTTTTACCCTCGCGTGTCCCGCCAAGTAGTCTATATGTCTTTATTGCACTGTCATTAAAATGAAAATTAACAGACATTAAAAAAATTCATTGAAGTCAAGAATCAATTATTTATGAACAAATTAACTTATGTGTTGAAGATGAATTTTACTTCTTCATTTGGCATGTGACCCAAGGAATCAAACCAATAGAGGTTGTTTATGATAGGAGAAACAACACACAGACTCCAATGGTAACTATAACAACATATACAGATTAAAATGCAGTTAGATAACATGGCAATTTATTCTTAAATATCTTAAATAGATGAAACAAAAATATGTACCCTTCAAGAATTGGTGCTAGATAACAAGGCAATTTAGTCTCTCCCATTGTGTAGCCCAAATTAGTTTGTCCTTAGTTCTAACTTATTATTCTTTTTTGTTGTATTTGTAGGAAATAAGAATCCATATCAAGCATTTCATCCCATGTCGACGCATATGTTGTGTAAGAAGCTGTAATAGAATTTAAATAATAAATAAATCATTGAATATATAAAACGAAAAAACCACTACATTAATTGAAGGAAAAAAAGAAATAAAAAACTTACAAGATTGCAAGTTTAACCCATCCTATATCTATCTCCTCCAAATTCATGAAATCCTTGAGATCTTTCCTATCACTCATAAAGGGATGCGACAATCTTGCGCCCACAATCCCATAAGGAATCTACATGTCAATCTGGCTATTGTCTTTGTGCATTTGTTGCAGTTGTGCCAAGAAAGGAATTTTTTTTGCATCTTGTTCATCCTATTAAAACATAAAATATAGATTATTAGTAAGATGTTAAGAAAACTCAAGTAATAGTAAGGTATTTTCTACTATTGGAGATGTTGCGCCCATGTGAATAAGATATTTTGGTCAAAGGTTGAAAGATTCTATCTCCTGACCTAGTGTGGCAACTTCTTTATTAGGAACCAGGAAGTCTATGCTTCTTCCCCCTCTTGAACACATGTCACAGTAACCCTACATAAATCGTCTGGAATTTGCATATGATGGTGGGTGGTAGCTTGTGTGTGAACGAGATCTTCACCAACAAGACATAGTAGTGGGACATCCAAATAGAGAGTGCAACGTTCTTCAATCCTTGGAGTGGGAGAAGGGTTGCCAACTGGTACCTCCAGCAGGTTATAACTTCCTTTGGTGCTGGGGAAGGCCAGGGAATCTTGAGTTCTACATTCCATATTTTTCCTCTCTGATTGAATGATAGATCTTAATTCACCATGTAGCTCTTTCAAGAGCTCTTGTTAGAGTGATTTGTGAAGTTAGACTTTGAGCTCTTATTGGACGTCCTCTCAAAGTGATTGACAGACTTCCTCTCAAACCTTGGCCACAAGCTCCCTACTGGGTTCACCTTGTGACGAATATTGTGAAGCTCATCCAAAATACTTTGTGAGACCAACTCCCATTGGCTCCCCTCGAACATGACCAGAGTGATTTGCCTTCCCAATTGCCGTTGATAAGATATCCATCTGTTAGCTTGGAATGAAGGAACCTTGGCTACTCTGCTCTTCAAGTTTATTCTGTAGCATATAATTTATCATAAATGAAAATTAAACAGTTCCAATATGAAATAATTCCATAATTAAATACTTCTATTTTAACTACTTACGATCTTTATGGCAAACTCAGTAACAACTGGATTTATGTATTTGCCACCCTTAGCCTCCCTACTTTCCATTTTTTGTGATGCAAAGGAGAAACCGGGGCTTGGACAATAATGCTAGGATCTAACTTGGCAGCTTCCATCATTTTCTCAAACTCTTCTTCCATCATCCTCCATTCAAACTTCTGATAACCACCACGATACATGTAATGTTGATACTTATTTCTTGCTTGCCTCTCTTTATTTGCTTCACTTACTTCGTGTGAAAGGAAAAAACAAAAAACTGAGTCAATGATGTCAAGTATATTCAAATAAAAAGTTCTATAATATGATGAAAGAAAATTTACCATAAATTGAGGATTTTGTAGTGCTGCCACAAACAACCTCTAGTCATCTAGAGAAATATATGAATATCTTTGACATGGATCCTTATCCTTCCTTTCCCCTTGAATGTACTTTTGTGAGAGCTTGTTCTTGAAATCTTTCCATCGTAGATAAACTTCCCTATCTAGTGCTTGTTCATCGCCTTATTGTCTGGGACATCGTACATTTGCTATAAGGTAACATAATATACTTATATTTGAAGCAATAGGAATAAAGATACAAATGCAGATATATCAAAAGTTATATGCCAAAATTTGTTGCCAAATCATCTCTTTCTTTTTTTGTAGAACTAGCTTCCAATTAGGGTATAAATGCAAACTTTGCTTCGAGCTAAATAGCTTAAATAACTAATGAATCTGTCTTCCTCTGCACCAATTGGATTCATATTAGCATCAAAGTTCACATGCAGTCTCTCTTGTTACTCTTGATAACATGCAACCAATGCTCCCATCTTTGTGTTGTCTCTAACCCTTTTCACAACAAGTTCACCTCTGTCAATTTGATCCTCCCTAGAGCCTCTATCGCTTTATGACTCATTAGAATTGTCCATATTCCTGTTAAGACAAAAAATCAATGTCAGATAGGTAGTTAATTGAATGAAATAAACTAACTAAAATTAAAACAAAAATCATATGGTACTATTTCATAATTTAAGGTCCTACTTTGTATAGTTGCCTATATTCCTTCACAGTAACCATTTCTTGTGGCATATTTTTCATCATCTACCAATTCTACTTCACTTACTCTAGTGGATTTATTGTGAAAGGTGGTGTGTCGACAAGGTTAAAGGTTGGATCACCATACTTCTATTTTTTACTTTGAAGTACAATTACCATTTTTTTATTTGCAAGATCTGTGACATAAAACACTTGTTTTGCCTGGCTTATTAGAATGAAGGGCTCATATCTATAACTAACTCTTTGAAGATCAACTAAAACAAATCCAAATTGTTGATATATTACAATAACAATATTGCTAACCCACTTACATTTGAATAAAACAACTTTGAACTTGTTGTAGGTCATCTCCTATATTTCTCCAATAACTACGTAATAGGCCATGGATGCTAATATGGGGTTTTTGTCTTTCAAACTAGAAAAGTACATGGCTTCAACTTCTACCATTACCTCACTATTTTACATTATACTTCTATCATCTTGGTCTTTTGTATAGAAAGAATACCTATTATATCATAATCGCTCTAAGTGATACCCTGAAAAGAAGGCCTCCATACTAACCACTCAATTATCTCAGACATACCGATCTCGTGCGAAACCTTTTCCTCAAACTAGTCTATAAATGTCTTGTTTTGCTTATTAGCTATCTGAATGTCATTCTTCCTTGGATGCATGCTCTTCAAACTCTTTATGTGTTCATCTATGTATGGTTGAATTTCTTCCATATTATTCAAGATATACAAGTGTTCTTGCAACATCATATGCTCACGAGGCATATTCTTCAATTTGAGTCCTCATGTTCCCTTACTTCTCCCATCTTTATGTCGAGATTGTACCCTTAATAGATAATCTTTGCAAAAGTCTATAGCCTCTTCAACTACATATCTTTCAATTATTGAGGCTTCAGGTCTATGAGAATTTTTAGAATACCCTTTTAAGATCTTCATGTATCACTCGAAAGGGTACATCCATCTTAGGTAAACTAGACAGCAGAGCCTTATATCCCTTACCAAATAAACTATCAAATACACCATTATATCAAAAATGAAGGAGTAAAATGCATCTCTAGTTGGGACAAAATAATATAGCCCTCATTTTCCAATTCATCCAACTTTTGAGTGTTAATGACTTTATTATAGATAGAATTAAAGAAAACACACAATCTTGTTACAACGGTTCGCACTTTATCTTTCATAATGCCTTTAATAGCTATTAGTAATAGTTGTACATCAACACATGATAATCATGGGTTTTCATTACCACTAACTTCAAAGCATCCATTGAGACACACCTTCTCACATTAGAAGAATACCCTTATGGTACCTTAATGTCATGCAAACACCCACAAACTTTTTTTCTCTGCTTTTGATGGTGTATGTCAAACCCCTTAACATTTCAATATTTGCCAGAGTAATAAAGGCACAGTTCCACATGCATACAAAAATAGCATAAATATACTGATAATAAGTACTTGTTTACAATACAGGAATTCCCCAAATGGTTTGAAAAATATATACAAATCTTCAAAATTTGTAAAATAAAACTAAGGGTAACCAACAGTAGTCCTTGCTTGAATCGGTACCCTCAAATGCAAGTATTTACTGTTTTTCCCTTGGAGCCGCTAGCTTCTGCTGGAATAATTTTAAATATTGAGAAAGGTGAGATTCAAACGAATCTTAACAGTAACATGCAATTAGTCATATAAAATGTGACAAATAAATATGTCAAGCACCATATAATGCAACAGAATAATAACACTGTAAAACTCATAATCATTGTAATATGCACTGTATTTAGGGCCAACACTGTTAGAACCCCTACTTGTTCGCACCTCAGCTGGGCTCAAGACCACAGATTGGGTAATGTACCCTCGTGGAACTGGATCCCCTTTGGGTTGTTGGGGTACTTATGTTTTTCCCCTGGACAGTACTTGTGATTTTCCGGCCCTAGTTAGAGAGTGCATTATACATATCATAGAAGATGGCATACACAATGCATATACAAGTTCACATAGTGTATGAAAAATAGAGTTACTACCTTAAGTCCCTTTTCCTGCTTATAATTTGTTTTGAACCCTGTCCCCGCTTGGGTAAACTATCTGGTCCTAAAATTCCAAGTTTACAAGGACATGAGTTATTACTCATTCATGTATTGTTTTAAACTCACTTTGTTACTTATCTTAGCTTAAAACTGAAAAATTACCAAAATACCTCGGGGACTCAGTCCAAGTCCCTTTGTACCCAGTCCAACTTAATTTTCCAAAAATTATGACCCAGGCTATTCCTACACATTTTCGCGTGTAGAATCCAATTTCAACCTTGGTTTTGCCATATTCACTGCCAAAAGACAATTTGGCCCTTGGGAGCCCCTATTTAGGGTTTTAAGGGTAATTTTGTCATTTCACATTCTAAGGCTTTTCACACTTCACAATCTACATGAACCTTACACAATTTTCCCTTCTAAACCCTAAAAGGGAAAATTGGGTTTTCTTGATTGATGAAATTCTAGCTCCTTCCCTCATTTTTGTAGCTGGCCGAAACATACAAGAATAAAAGGGAAAATTGGGTTTTCTTGATTTAATCCTTTAAATTCCTTCCTTTTCACTCCTAATCATATATTTAACTTCTTGAACACTTATTAAACATAATTTGTGGAAATTTGGGCAGCATAACCCCTTAGGGTTTCATCATCTGGAATTTACAAAGTCATTGGAAACAACCACTAATTAAGCTAAGAACAACAACAACCACCACAACAACAACAAATTAATCAAGAGGATCAAAGTTATGGAGATTACCTCTTGATTCTTTCACTTTCTCTCTCTAGGTGTCACCCTCCTCTCTCTCTTCTCTTCGATTTTTGCTTGCTACACATGGTTTTCAAGAGGGAATAGAGATTAGAGAAGGTTTTCCATGGATTTTATGAGCTTAGCACTTGCAATCACAAGCACTTACTTTGATCTTTTCCTCTTGAACTTTCTTGTGCTTGTGTTCTTAAGCTCTCTTCTTCTCTCTCTATTTCTCAACTTTTGACAAAAATGAGGCCCCAAAAGGCAAGAGGAGTTAAAAATATCATCTTCATCTTTCTTATCCAATATTATATTTTAATCCAAATTTTACCATATGCATTTTTTTTATTTTTGCTTCTTGCTTTTTACTTGGCTTCAAGTAATTCCACATGGCACAATTATCCACCAAGCATTTATTTTTTCCTCCCAAATTCTCCATTTGGCTGAAATTCAGGAGAGAAGAGGGAAATAATAATTGCTTCTTGAATTATCATAATCCTCTTTCATCAAATAATTAATTTGCCACTATTCACTTTTGACTTTTCTACTTATTTTATTGGCCATAATTGCTTCACATTTGGATATTTATCTCTAATTTATTATTTTCCTTTCCTTGGGCGAAAATGGTCTCATGAAAATGCGAAAATAATTATCTCTTTGTTTTATTGGCAAATTACCATTTTGCCCGTACAGTTTTGCATTCAATTGTGGCTTCTTGATTTTTCTCTCTTCTTAGCCAAAATTCACCCTTATTATTGGGCTAAAGATTGTGCTCTTTATCTCTTAAATTTGGGCTTAAATAATAGGCATTTTGGAAAACCAAAATTGGCTTCATGTCTTATTTTAGCCTAATTTTCATGTAACCTCAACTAAAGGTATCTTGTCATTTTAATGACATCAAAATTCATCATTTTATTCTATTGAAAGCCACAAGTATTTACAAGGCATATTGGTGAACAAAAATGGGGTTTTATAGTGTACGTGTTGTTAGCTCTATTTATGCCCTTTTGCCATCATTTCTTAGTTGTGGATGTAACCATTCTCTTATTACCTTATCAACCAGGTCTAGTCTTGTACTAATTCCATCCTTAGTCTTCCCTGGTATGTATAAAAGCATACTGACAAGTTTATCACAAACATTTTTCTCTATATTCATCACATCAAAACTGTGTCTCACATATAGACTACGCCAATATGAAAGATTAAAGAAAATTGATCTTTTCTTTTATATATTCTTCTCACATGTAGTCCTCTGATTCTTACCAAAGATGACATTGATACATTCCACCTGACTATAAACTTCCTCTCCGGTTAATGCCTTTGGAGTCATTCCACGCTCCGATAAGCCGTTAAAATGCTTTCTTAACTATAATACTGGTGCAACCGATGAAGAAACCTCCTGTGACTAAGGTAGACCATTTTTCCCATACTTAAGTTGATGGAAGTGTGTCTGCTTCTCATATCAAACATGCTTTATGCCCCTTCACACTCTACCCTGACAAATTTTTTTATGTAGGAAAGTCGTTTATTATGGTGAAAATCATTGCACGTAGCTTAAAGAACTTCCTCTCATATGCATTAAACATATGTACACCTTCTTCCCACAACTTCTTCAAGTCCCCAATCAAAGGCGCCAAGTAGACATCGATATCGTTCCCTAGCTGCTTTGGTCCAGAAATCTTCATAGAAAAGCATTACATACTTGATTTCATACATAGCTAAGGAGGTAAGTTGTATATTACAAGGAGAACAGACCATGCATTATGTGTGCTACTAAGAGTTTCATATGGATTGATTCCATCTATCAAAGCCCAAACTAAAGGTTTCTTGGATAGTTGCCAAATTGAGGGAACATTTCATCTATTTTTTTCCATTGTAGAGAGTCAGCCAGGTGTTGATGATATTTTCTATCAAATATTCTCTCATCAGAATGTTATATCAACTTCTTTGCCTTCGTTGCACTCGCAAGCAAATGCATAAACTATGGTATTATTGAAAGATACCACAAAACCTTTAAAGGTTACCTTTTGTTGTCCCATCACCATAACCACCATCTTTCTTCACTTTGTATCGCAAAGTTTTACATTTCGAACACTCACTAAGACCTTCATACTTCTTTATGTATAATACGTAGCCATTAGGGCAAGCGTGTATCTTTTTATACTCCATACGCAACATTTTCTTGGCCTTATACATACAATTTGAAAGTACATTATTGTCTGGAAACTTATCACACAAAAACTCAAGCAATAATATGAAACTACTACCGGTCCATCCACAAGTTGTCTAAGTTGACCAAATGCAAGGTGCCTGTCAACCATGTATACTTACTCCCAGGGTACAATGATATCTTTACATCACTTCACAGGCTATCATATTCATGCAATCGTGTAAGGGATTCTACCTCAATATCATGAATCATTTTCTCCATTCTATCTTCATCTATGACTTCCACAACTTCCTTATTGTGCGATAGACAAGCAATTACTTCCTCATCATACCATATCCACCTTGTGTTCCAAGATTATTCCATTACAAAGTAGATGATCCCTTATATAATCTATATCCCCTCAACTCTCATTTAAATAATTGACACAAGGAAAAAAATACGTCCCATTTTTTGTAGGTGCATTCCTTCTAGCAAATTTAATAGACTCTTCTACCCCATTCTCAAGTTCTTCACTAGTTCTCAAATCATTCATTCAACTATGATCCATTTTATTACCACCTAAGCCATTTCCAAAATGTAACCCCCTGCTTTCTAAACAGTAATTATGATTCAAAAATGCATAATTAAAATGAATAAGAGACCAGCAGATGATAAAATTTCATTTCCAATCCCATCCTTGAGATAGGATTTTTATAAATTCTTTCAAAATTTCTGCCTTACCCTGGTCTCAAATCAATATTTTGAATATAACTACCTATGCAGTTAAATCACAATTATACATATCAGAGTGTATAAAAAAAATCCTGGCAACCCCCGGGTTTCAAAGATATACTAAGGGTTCATACATTCCCATTTAGGGGATTACACAACCGTATCCAAAATAATAATTACATCCTACCAATATATAGTAATCCCAAATCAAAATTGATAACCAACAACCAAATTCAAATATCCCTAAGAAATCGTAGCCGCTTCTAGTTGTCTCCTTTCCCTTGGAGCCACTTGCCCTATATGAAGGTTAGCCAAATAGAAAGAATGAGATTCAAGAGAATCCCAGTAGTAACAAATCACTTATAAATATGTAAGCAAAAAGCATGTAAGAAAATCACAAACAGCTACATCAACATCTGCACAACGGAGTGAGAAAGGAGGGAGGATGGAGGAGTGACGGTGGTGAGAGTAAGAGAGGAGGGAGGAGCGATGATGGTGGAGAGCGAGAGAGGAGGACAATAGTGTGATTGTGCTAATTGTTGGAGGTGAAGACTGTAACCCCTTGACCATAATTATATCTGGATTATGAAATTCCAGTGAAATAGAGACCAATAAGACAAAAACAACATTTTTAATCCCTCATCTTCAAGATGGGGTATCCCGAAAAACGGTTGAAAAACATAATTCATCTGGTCTCACATTCACTTTCGGATACAATTACCTACACAGTTAAATCACATTCATAAATATCAGAGTGCGTAATAAAATCCCGGTAACCCCGATTTACATGTATATATATAATGGGTTTAAAGTTTCCCAAAATGGGGATTACATAACCAAAAATCATATTTACATCCCATATACATACAATAATCCCAAACCAAAATAGATAACCAACAATCCAAAATTCAAATATCTCTAAGAGATCCTAACCACTCCAGGTTGTCCGCTTCCCTTTTGAGCCATATGCTGCCCTGTCTGAAATGTTAGTCATTGGAAAGAATGAGATTTTAAATAATCCCAGTAGTAACAAATCACTCATATAGTATATAAACACATATCATGTAAGTTTATCACGTTCAGCAGCAACACAATGATTCATGGCTCATGCCACAAATGACAGCATTCACAATTGTAATCAAAACGCACTATGCTCGCTTTCGCAGTAAACACTATGCCAGCTTTTGCTGTAACCACAATGCCAGCTTTCACTGTAATCACTATGCAGCAGCATCACAAGGCACAAAGTATCACAAAGCGTCACAAGGCATTACAAAGCAGCAGCAGTAACACAATACATGACAAACATACATACAAGGATTCACACACAGTATAAGAGAAAGAGTACTACCTTGTTCTTTCTTGACGTTTCTCGGCACAGTAGGCTCACAAGTCTGACAAATGTCAAATCCTATAAACCAAATTAGGGACAACCAATCAATCTCTTTTCCAAATGCTTATTTCTATAATGCTCTAAGTTTGTTATCATTTAAACTCTTTAGAATGACTATTAGAGGCCTAAACATATGCTAAAAGGTTGGAAGAAACTACCCTGAAGTCCCCTTTTTGGAAGTACAACACTGATTTTCAGCTGGCTCACTCAAGTGAAGATGACCTCACTCGAGTGATGAGAGACTTGCACTCGAGTGAGAATGGCTCTCATTCGCGAGTGTTTGATAGTGAGCAACAACTATGGCCAGAAAGTGCTCACAACACTCGGGTATGGGGAATGACACTCGAGTCATGACTCCAAATTCACTCGAGTCCTCGAAAGTGCAATATAAGGAGTGACAACTCGAGAGCACAGACAACTTCAGAGGAGGAAGCTCACTCGAGCACATCACTTGGCACTCAAGTAAGAAGCTACACTTGCGTGTGTCAAAACATACTCTTGAAAATCGGCCTGCAAGTGCATACCCGAGACGTGGTCCTAAACATGAACTCGCACTTTCACTTGAGTGAACCCATGCTCAATCGAGTGATCACTAATATCACTCGCGAGTTAAAAAGTGCACTATCGCTTTTGGCATGGAAGTGCAACAAGAACTTAAAGAAATTGGGCAAAATATGCACAACACTCGAGCGAGACTCATCCATACTCGAGTAAGGCTTATCAGATTGCAGATTGCAGCAACTGACAGAAATTCCCAGATTTACCAAAATTGATCCCAATGGTTCCCAAACTTAACACAAAGCTCATTCGCACTTAAAATCCCATAAGGAACCCATTGGTAAGCTTAAATCATATGAAATCCCATTCTAACCACAATCTTCTTCTTGGTTCTCTAACACATACACAATACCCAATTTCATTCAACTCACTTCCAAAATTTAAAACCATATTCAACACTCAAATAACTTCACAATAAACCAACTTCAACATCATTCACTATGTAATCCATACATTCAAAATTGGCATAAAACTAGGGCAAATTCCAGAATTTATCAACCTTAATAAAAAATCACAATAAATATACCAAAAAGCATCAAATCTTTACCTCTTCAACTTGCCAAAGCCAAAACCTTGATTCTCAAACTTCCAAATTGCTCCAACACCCAAACTACCACCTTTCAAAATTCTAAAACCACCAAGATGAAGCTCTTTACACTATCAACAAGTTTAATGAAGAGTGTTTGAACATAGGAGAACCATTACTCACCAAAAATCAAGCTTTTCTCTTTCTCTTTCCACCTTGGTCGCCAAAAATGGAGGATAGAGAGAGATGATGATGATGAGTGCAGAATTTTTCCCCCTTCACAAAGCTCAAAACCGAATGGGAGAGAGAAGAGAGAGAGAAAAGTGAGTGTTGAGTTATGGCATGATCCATTAGTCCACAAAATGACACTTGGCATAATCTTGCTCCCTCTCTCCATGAGCTCACATAATCTTAAAGCACATGATTCCGACCATTGTTCTTTAATCACCAATGAGTTTCCTCTTTGGTAACTGAACACTTGGTCGGTAAATTTCCAATTTTTACCATTTTGCCCCTGGTTTTCACTATGCTTATTAAATCATCACCAAGTACATTTATATTAAATTTGCATCACATTTCTCCAAAAGTGTTTAATTACACTAATTACAATAAATTTTGAAGTCATTAGCCCTTAATATCAAATTGGGTCATTACAAAGACCGCAAGCTTTAAGCTTCCGGTCTCACTTTCGGTATCCCAATTTCTCCTAAAGTTTAGGACGCCAAAAGTATCCCTTTTGGCATCCCTTTTGAATTAGGACGCATAAAGTGGTACTTTTGGCATCCTTTTTCATTAAAGAGACTCCCAATATGTCAAAATTCCAACACAAAATTATAAAAATGCCACTCCCTTTATTTTTTTACTTCCCTTTTTGAAAAACAGATTTTTTTTAGGAAGTAATGGCCTTCTTTGAACGTTTGAATTACCTCAAACAATTTTGTATCATTATCTCTTTAATAGATGCCACTCTAACTCTTTTGCATATGATCACTATATTACGAATCTTATTTTTTTTCTTGTACGATTACACATTCACCTTAGCATCCTTATCTTGGCTACTAGACTTAACCCTGTTGGTCCATATAGCATTGTTTGTCTTATAGCAATATGATAAAACTTCTCTTTTACCGTATTGTGTATCTCCATGACTTTTCTTCATTTAAACCTCCTAGCTTTAATTCTATGAACATCTTCATCGATTTCACCATGTTTTTGTATAATTGATCCCAAATATAAACAATACATATATTTGATTTTGTTCATACTCAAGTCAAATCCTTTGACTCAAAGGTCATTTTCCATAATTCAAGAAATAATAATTATTTTATTTTGATGATAAGATTATAATAATTAAAATTACTTATAATCATAAATTTGTCATAATAAATTTTTTTTGGACATAATATCTTGATGATCACAAATGAAAATGCAGACATTGAATCCTTCCTTGAAGAACAACCCTTCAGAGATAAAGATACTCAATATGTTCTTCCACTTTTTGAAGAAGAGAATTCAGATTTCTTTGATCTTTCTGATCTTGAATCTGACTCTGAGTCAATGAAGAAAACCCTTATCCTTATGGATCCATTCACCATATAAGACCAGCTCTACTTTCTTTACCCTCCAAAGTTTTATCCATTAAATCAGACTTATCCTTTCTAAGTTAGTGTTTTATAGGATCTCTTAGATCTAATCCTAAAGAGAACCTCAATATTCCCCTGCCAAACATAAAAGTCCAAGTTCTTTCAGAAAAATATTCCAATCTTGTTCAGCTATTGCCTTTTTTGATACTGGTTCTTGTAAGATAATGATGAAACCTCATATTCTTCCTCCTAAAGAATGGGCTCCCTAGATCAGTATTTCCTCACAGCTGATGCCAAACATTTTAGAATTGATCTTATTTCCAGAAGAAAGATTGGTATCAAGTTCTTCCAGGATGCACTTTAAAAATCAAAGTGCTAGGATGTGATCTTCCAGGAAAAGATATTTTATTGGATATTTTCTACCATACTTAGAATCTCATGATCATGCCTAAATGGATTAGATAGAAAGGTAATTTTAGTCCTTATACTGATATCCCAAGCTTTTTTGAACTTTAGCAAGCTCCACTTCAATACTCATATATCAAGGATCAATAACTTCAATACTGTTTAGATAGTCATGATCAATTTTCTCATCCTTCTCCTTTATTGAAAAATCAGAAATTCTTCATCAAGCTACCTTTCAAGAAAAATGAGGATATTAATCCTACAAAAGCTTCTCATCTATGTATGAATCTTAATGACTGAAATTAGCCAGAGAAGAATGTTTAGCCTTATTGAAACAAGGACTTATTGAGCTCACAAAGTTTGGATGGGCTTGCCAGGCCTTCTAAGTTGAAAAAATATCAGAAGTCAAAAGAGGAAAAAAGAGACTTGTCATTCACTACAAGCCACTAAACCATTTTCTCTAAGATGATAAGTTTCCTTTACCTAAGCCCAATACTTTTTTTGCCTATCTCAAAAAAGGTCAAATATTTTCAAAGTTTTACCTTAAAGCAGGTTTTTGGCAATTGGGTATTCACCTTGAAGATAGACCCAAAACTGCTTTTTTGCATACCTAATGCTCAATACCAATGGACTGTCATGCCTTTTGGTCTCAAAGTTGCCCTATCACTATTCTAAAAAGCTATGACCAAAATTTTTGAACCTATCCTTAACAATGCCCTGATTTACATTGATGATGTTCTTCTTTTCTCTGATAATGAGAATCTCACAAAATCATGTTGACCTAATTCACTAAGACTATAGAACAATATGGCATCATGCTATCTTCCTAGAAAAGTGAAATTGGTGTTAAAGAAATTGAATTATTGGGCATGTATTTCAAATATGGTTAATACAATCTTAGACCCTACATTGCACAGGAATTGTTAAATTTTCCTAATGACAATTTTACTCCCAAACGAATCCAACAGTTTCTTGGAATTGTGAATTATCTCAGAGACTTTATTCTTTGTGTCTTGTCAAACCTTCTAGTTGTCCAAGTTACTCAAAAAGAATCCTCCACAGTGGGGAACATAATAAACAAAAGTTGTCAAGTCCTCAAAAGAATCACTCAAAATCCTCTACCATTGAAAATTCCAGATCAAGGTGAAAGAATTTTACAAATGGACACCAATGATGAATTTTGAGGTAAAATACTTCTTGAAGAAGTAAATGGCAAAAGGTACTACTATAGACATGCTAGTGGATAATTCAGACAACCAGAAAAACATTACCATGCAATGTACAAGGAAATCTTTACTATCAACCATGGAATTGAAAATTTCAATTTTAATCAGAGTCCTTATCACTTTATTATGGAAATGGATAATACATCTTTTCTAAAGATGCTTGATCCAAAGAAAAAGATCTTACCAGATGCACAGCTACTTAGATGGAAAGACTAGTTTTCTAGCTATAAATTCATAGTTCAATATCTCAAAGGTCACCACAATACCATTGTAGATTTTTATTTAGACCTTAGAAAGCCCTACCTTCTAAACCTTCTATAAAGCCTCTGTATAATTTAATCATCTTATAAGCACAACCAACCATGCCTTACATCATAAAAGCCATTTTCTTTCCTTCAAATACCTACCCTGCTTTTCCTCATCATGTTCAAAAACTTGTTGAACAACACCTTTTCTATTGGTTTCATCTTCTTTTTATTAAGACTAATCTTATTCTTAAAGCCCAACATTTTAGCTTGAACACTCCTTGAACAACTTTACCCTTCATATAAGGACCTATGCCTAATAACTCTTTTGGTATCTATGATCTTTGACCATTCTCCATGTTGCCTTTATACCAACAGAAATATAGAACTATGGGACACTCCTTTTGATTGGGTTAGCCAAAAGACTCAAATCCTTAAGGAACTTGGTTATTACTTGGGACAAGTCAATGACCGCCTGAAGGCCAACTACCACATCTTAGGCCCCATCCCAACTGAAGACTATGATCCATTCCAAGGGATTACTCCTCCAAAAACTGGCTATGTTGTTCAAGTATTCTCTTCTCAACCAATGTCTAGTCAAATTCCCACAAAAATTCTAGGCCCTGAAATTCAAGACTTGTAAGATCCAAGTGAAGGCTATCCTCAGCTCAATCTTTCTATCATAGGAACCTCTTCCCAAGTGTTCCAGAATCCTCTGCCCAAAGAACTTAATCTACCTCAGCCTAATTTAACTCAGACATATCCACTATACTGTACCCAAGCCTCAATCCAGAAGGCCCAAGACTTAATCTGTCCATAAGGTCTTGATAACAAGCCATCAGATTCCCTTCCAGATAAATATTATTGGGATCCTCCACTACAATATGTCTGTGACATGATGTATAGAGATAAAGAGCATGACAATTTGTCTCTTAATGATGATCACGAGCCAATGCTATCAATGTTCAAAGATTAAACTCCAAAAGTGTAGGCAGCATCTTAGCCCTTTAGAAGTATCGGCAAGATATCGACTATCCAAAAGTGTCGGTAGCACTTCTTAAAAAGTCATCTTACTTTTTTGAATACATGTACCATGTGTGCGACAATAATACTTTCCAGCGTCCTACAATAATCACAGGCTTATCTCAATAGCCTAGGTGTCTGTACTATTAATAGTATGATGTTTGTCTTCTTCCTAGTGTATGTATCTATATAAGGGATGATCCTCACTTCAATTTGGATCATCGACAATTGTATTCATTCCTCTTCTATCAATATAAGTTTTTCTTCTTATATGACTTTATCCTAAATTCTTCTTTTCTTCTGAAAGCTTGAATTCTTAAATTTTTGCTCTAGTCTCTTTAAAGATCCAAGTATACTTTGTACTTGCCTTTTCATGAGGAACCTGTCATCAGAAAGAATCCAACCATGATCTAGTGAAAGTATTGAGAAACAGGTTGATGATGAACTCTAATATCTGTTTAAAACTTGGTAGTCTTAAAGTGTCCTTGAGCTAAGAAATGAGAAAGCTCGGACTAACCTGGACTAAGAATGTGATACATGCTCTTGGTTTACATCATTTACATTTTTCTCAATTTATTTTGTATCAGGTGGGATAGATCTTGGTCTTAATGACTTTGTTGGTGTCTGTGACTTGATCTTCTGATCTTGTTCATATATGACACGTACAGTCATCGGGATCCGGACACATCTACCTTCTTTAGTGGTATCAGAGCCTCACTAGAAATATCAGGACTCTCCTGACTACCAGATGACATCATGTCAAGGAGGTTGTTCAGACAACAAATCTAGAACAGTGTCATCTTCCTGCTATTACAGAAGAACAATATGCTACCATAGAGATACCACAACATTTGATCAACCACTAGAGATCTAAAAGATATACCCATCTTTATATAGGAGCTATCAAGCTAGCTTTTACTCTCTATAGAAGAAAAGGTATTCCTACTACTACTAAAGTTGCTCTTGTTGACTTTACCAACAAACACTATCCTAATGCTCTTATTGGTGCTCTTTTAACTAATCTGAGTAATGGAAGTGTTATCCTTACAATCCAGCCAAATTTTAACATCAATTTGCTTGGCTCTACTCTTACCAACAGATTTAAAGTACCAGCTTTGATTGTTGGAGCTAATCAAGATCCCAACATCATCATGGCAACCTTACAACATCAGGTGGTTTACAGATTGTAGAACACTCTCTTGACCTTTACCTTCTAAACTCCATAAAAGATGCCCTGTTTGTCATGTCAAATAGATCTGATGATACTTCTATCATCCAAATCCCCAGACAAATCCTTTAAGAAGAACTTTCCTAGTTGATGCCACTTGAGTGGATTAACAATTATGTAAAACTTTTTTATGGGATCCAACTTGATGTTCATACAACTATCCCCCCTCTTATTCAAAGATTACCAGACGGTAACATTAAGACTACCTTTGAGAGACCAAGTCCACAAGCACCTTCAGCTCCTTTTAGGAGAATCCTTACTCTAGATCTCTCTCCAGCTTATCCACCTTCTAGAAAAGATGCACCTATAGCGTAAGTAGACCAACATGCAAACCATTGCTATGTTTCTTATTTAAGTAGCCAATTTCTATGGGATGTACTTGGTTCAGGTATGTGTGACCCTAACTATGAGTGTGATACTCCAGAATGGTGGGAAGAGTTTAATGATGATGAATAAGGACTTTACCCATACAAATATGCAACCAAGCAGGCCAAGAAAAATAAATCCTTTAAAGGATTATTTTGTTTATACAAGTTTCACCATCTCCATAAAGATGATGATGATCATGGCCCAAGCATGATGATCATGGGCCAAGCAGCTTTCTACAAAAAGAAGTTAGAGACTTCCTCCTCCTCCTGAAAGATCTTCTAATGACATTAATCTTGTTGAATTAATGTTAGAAACAAGACATTCAGATATTGTCCAGAAGTTCTTTCCAAATCTAGCTGAAAATCCGGAACCAGTGATTTCAGCCCTTCCATCTCCATCTACACAATAGATTCCGTGCATAGGGATGATCGAACATCCTTATGACTCTAAATTTCCTCATCTTAAGACAAAAACAAATGATAATACTAAGGTCTATGCTCAACCTTATGTAATTCCAAATACAGTTGATTCTCAAGGAAATCTCAAACTAGCATCTGCAGCTAAAAAAGTTTTGAATTGGCATACCTGAACATTCAAATAAGAGATTTTTCCCTAAAAGACATCTAAGAAGATGAAGAACTAGGTCTTTTAAACCTAGAAGATTTTCAAAAGGAAAAGGATCTTAGTCGTTTATTTGCAAACAGAAAGGACACTTTACCAAGAATTTTCTTAATAAAATAAAGAAGGATATCAAGATGTTGCAACTTCATAATATCTTGATGATCACAGATGAAAATGCAGACATTAAATCCTTGCTTGCAGAATAACCCTTCAGATATAAAGATACTCAATATGTTTCTCCACTTTCTAAAGAAGAAGAGAATTCAAATTTCTCTGATCTTCTGATCTTGAATCTGACTCTGAGACAAATGAAGAAAACCGTTATCCTTATGGGCCATTAACTATATAAGACCAGCTTTGCTTTCTTCACTCTCCAAATTTCCATCCATTAAATCCGACCCATCCTCTCTAAGTCAATATTTTATAGGATCTCTTGAATCTTTTTGATCTAATACTAAAGAGAACCTCAATATTCCCCTGCCAAACATAAAAGTCCAAGTTCTTCTAGAAAAGTATTCCAAACCCATTACAGCTATTATCTTCTTTGATACTGGTTCTTATAAGACAGTGATGAAACCTCATATTTTTCCTCCTGAAGAATTGGCTCCCCATGATTAGTATTTCCACACAACTGATGCCAAACATTTCAGAATTGATCTTATTTCTAGAAGAAAGATTGGCATCAAGTTCTTCTAGTGATGCACTTTAAAAATCAAAGTGCTAGGAAGTGATCTTCCTGGAAAAGATATTTTATTATGGTTTGATGCTTTCCATCATACTCAAAATCTCATGATCCGGCCTAAAGGGATTAGATAGAAAGGAAATTTCAGTCCTTATACAGATATTCCAAGCTTGTTTGAACTTCAGCAAGCATCGCTTCAATACTCAGATATCAAGGATCAATGACTTTAATATTGTTTAGACAGTCATGATCAATTTTCTCATCCTTCTCCTTTATAGAAGAATCAGAAACTCTTTATCAAGCTACCTTTCAAGAAAAATGAGGATATTAATCCTACAAAAGTTTCTCATCCAGGTATAAATCCTGATGACTTGAAATTAGCTAGAGAAGAATGTTCATCTTTATTGAAATGAAGACTTATTAAGCTCACAAAGTCTAAATGGGCTTACTAGGCCTTCTATGATGAAAAAAGATCAGAATTCAAAAGAGGGAAAAAGAGACTTGTCATTGACTACAAGCTACTAAACCATTTTCTTCAAGATGATAAGTTTCCTTTACCTAAGCCCAATACTTTGTTTACCCATTTCAAAAAAGCCCAAATCTTTTCAAAGTTTGACCTCAAAGTAGGATTTTGACAATTGGATATTCACATAGTAGATAGACCCAAAACTGCTTTTTTGCATACCTAATGCTCAATACCAATGGACTATCATGCCTTTTGGTCTCAAAGTTTCCCTATTACTATTCTAAAAAGCTATGACCAAAATTTTTGAACCCATCCTTCACAAATGCCCTAATTTACATTGATAATATTCTTCTTTTCTCTGATAATGAAGAATCTCTTAGAATCTTGTTGACCCAATTCACTAAGATTGTAGAACAATACGCCATCAAGCTATCTTCCAAGAAATGTGAAATTGGTGTTAAAGAAATTGAATTTTTGGACAATTCAGAGAACCAGAAAAGTATTACCATGCAATGTACAAGGAAATCCTTACTGCCAAGCATGGAATTGAAAATTCAATTTTCATCTAAGCCCTTATCACATTATTATGGAAATGGCCAATACATCTTTTCCAAAGATGCTTGATCCAAAGAAAAAGATCTTACCGAATGCTTAGCTACTCAAATGGAAAGACTGGTTTTCTAGCTATAAATTCATAGTTCAACATCTCAAAGGTCACCACAATAACATTACAAATTTTTCATCTAGACCTCAAAAGCCATGCCTTCTAAACCTATATATTAACCATCTCACATAGCCAACTATGCCTTACATCATAAAAGCCACTCTCTTTGCTCCAAATACATATTTTGCATTTCCTCATCATGTTTAAAAGATTGCTTAACAACAACTTTTCTTTTTGGCTTCATCTTCTTTTTATTAAGACTAATCTTATTCCTAAAGCCCAATATTTAGCCTGAACACTACTTACACAACTTTACCTTTCGTCCAAGGACCTATGCCTAAAGAACTCTTTTGGTATTTGTGGTCTTTGACCATTCTCCATGTTAGTCAATAGCCTTCACACCATTACCCATATATCACTATCTCTGTAATAAAAACCATGACAATTCCCTCCTTCACTCCTCTACCCTACTAGAGAGGAAAAATTTATAATTTTATTTGTGATAATAATCTTTGGCGCATTGAAAAGCAAAAAAAAAAAAAAGATTTTCTATTGTTTTCCTACTTAACAGTTCTTATGAACTGCAATTAGATAGCCTTTATACCAACAGTAGTGTAGAACTATAGGACACTCCTTTTGATTGGGTTCGTCAAAAGACTCAAATCCTTAATGAACTTGGTTATTACTTAGGACAGGTCAATGACTGCCTGAGGACCAACTGCCACATCTAAGCCCTATCCCAGTTGAAGACTATGATCCATTCCAAGGGATTACTCCTCCAAAGACTGGCTATGTTGTTCAAGGATTCTCTTCTCAAGCAACGCCTAGTCAAATTCCCATAGGAATTCTAGGGCTTGAATTTCAAGACTCGCAAGATCCAAGTGAAGACTATCCTCAGCTTAGTCTTTCTATCGTAGGCACCTCCACTCAAGTGTTCTAGAATCCTCTACCCAAAGAACTTAATTTGCCTCAGCCCAATTTGACTCAAACGTATCCACCATACAGTACCCAAGCCTCGATCCAAAAGGTCTTGATAACAAGCCATCAAATTCCCTTCCAAACAGATATTATTGGGATCCACTACAATATGTCCTTGACATGATGTATGGAGATAATGACCATGAGAATTTGTCTCCTAATGATGATCACGAGCCAATACTATCAATGTTTAAAGATTGAACTCCAAAAGTGTAGGCAGCATTTCAGCCCTCAAGAAATGTCGGCAACATCTCAGCCATCCAAAAGTGTCAACAGTACTTTGTGAAAAGTTACCCTTACTTTTCTGAATACCTATGCCATGTGTGTGACAGTATTACTTTCTAGCTGTCCTACAATAATCATGGGCTTATCTCAATGGCCTACGTGTCTGTACTATTAATAGTATGATGTTTGCTTCTTCCTAATCTGTGTATCTATATAAGGGATGATCCTCGCTTTAATCTGGATCATCGAGAGTTGTATTCCTTTTCTATCAATGTAAGTTTTCCTTCTCAGATGACTTCCTTCAATATTCTTCTTTTCTTCTGAAAGCCTAAATTCTTAACATGTTGCTCTTGTCTCTATAAAGATTCAAGTATGCTTTGCACTTGCCTCTTTGTGAGGAACCTATGCATCCGAAAGAATCCGACCATGATCCTGTGAAAGTATTGAGAAACAGGTTGATGATAAACTCCAGTATCTGTTTAAGACTTGGAAGTCCTAAAGTGTCCTTGAGCAAAGAGATGAGAAAGCTTGGACTTACCTGGACTAAGAGTCTGATATATGCTCATGGTTTACATTTTTTACATTTTTCTCAGTTCATTTGGTATCAGATGTGATAGATCTTAGTCCCAATGACTTTGTTGGTGTCTGTGTCTAAGATCTTTTGATCTTGTTCATATATAACACCACATAGTCATTAGGATCCGGATACATCCACCTTCACTAGTGATTTAAAATATCATGTTAATTAAAGTTAATCATTTTATTTTTACTTAGGTAAGAAATTATTTTATTTTTATGATAATAAAACTAGTAAAAGAATTTTTTGTCGAGTTCATTGCAAGTTTTGGGACAAATTAATCAAATTGAAAGAATACAAGAAAAAATTTTGATTTAATCGTCCAAAATATATAATTTATTTCTTAAAAAATAATAAAATATAAATAATACAAATTGACGTTTCATATATATAACCATTTATTAATCAAGCCAAATTTCTTGGCCTCACATTATTTTACTTTTTTTTTAAGAAAATAGTCAAATTCTTAGCATTATGACGTAGTAATTACTTCAAAAACTTTTCTGACTTTTGGACCTCTAATGCTTTACCTTCTCATACCTTTGTGATTACTCAAGCGCTTAATTGTATTTTGTTTTCTTTTGATAATTAATTTCTACATTATGGGAGACATTATGGTATCTTGCTGTCATGAAATGATGTGGTTCATATTTTAAAATTGAGAAACAAAATTAAAAAAAATCCAACCATATACCCAAAACACTTAAAAATGAAATAAATGCCATTTGGCTAACATGCATTCCAACGAAAGTGACAACTTATTTTATATTAGGACAGAAGCAGCGCACAGAAAATGGGACAGCTTTCACACAAGAAGCGCACTTCATTCATTCCTACAATCGTATAGTCATAATAGAGCACAAGCAGTGCAATCAATAATCAGCATATAACTTAGTTTTAAGTTTGTTCATTAACGTTCAGAATCTCAAGTGATCAGCCCACTGCATAAAAAATGCAACATTTTATGGTCAAAGGGTTGCTTATGATGAATAATTATATTAGTTAACGGAAATTTAACAATTCAGTTTTCAATCACTCCTAAAAAGTAATCTTTAGAGGCTTTTCAACCTTGTTCTATGATTCCCTCATATATATAGCGACAGAGAGGAAGGAATATACATTCTCAAAGACATATACTCCTCTAATCGTATTTATAAGCCAGAGATAGTTATTTTCTTGTAGTGTATGTAGTTAAATAGGGAAAAATTTGAGTAGTTAAATTTCAAGGTAAAATTAATGAAGTTTAAGGCTTTGTTGATTTGTGTGAAACATGCTAGAAGTGTCATATAAATATGATAAGAGGTGTACCATTTTTTTCCTATATAATCTTGTACCTATTATATCCTATACAAGGGTTTAAACTCAACTTCATGGTTATAAAAAGGCATTAAATGAGATATTTCGTCTTACTTAGGTTTAAAAAAAAGAAAATTAAAACACACAATTTGATCATAGCCAGATAATAAAAGATAAGACGTCATTCTCTGAAAACAAGTCCAAAAAAAAAAAAAAAAGTCCAACTAAGACGTCTAAGAACCCATACAATGCTCAAATAAGTTCATTCCTTTGAACACATAATATTCTAATCCGTATATAAAGCAAATTGCTTTTGACTTGAGTTTGATATTTACTACTCCTCTAGTTTTAAATATGAGACTTAGTTGAGGCGTTTATTTTTATCTTAATCCCTCCGGCCTCCTAAATTTATAATTTTTTTCCCTCAAACTATTCACAGTAATTACATATATTAAAGGGATTAGTTTTCATCATTGAGAATAATGATTCAAAAAGGTTTATATATTAGATAATCCAACACACACTTTTGAAAAATAACTAATTTAATTAATTTATTTAGGAGTATCTATAAATTGTTGGAATATTTTAAAATAAAGAGACATGTTTTTATAATGTCATGTTCTTGTAAATTAAGAGACTTATATGAAGAGTTATGTAAGGAGTTATAACACTAAGAGTCAGTAAGGTTATATCTCTTAGTTGCTAAAGATATGTGTAGTAACCATCACATGGTGAAAGATTGTGTTGTGTTTATAAGAAAACTCTATATAATATAAAAGTGTAACTCTTCAAAAAAAAGTTAGAATAAATGCCAATGGTTATTTAAGTTATGTGGATTCATTAATTAACATATGGGGTTCATGAATCTAGCATATAATTATGACTTTTAATTGAAGAGGTGTTGTTTCAAGAGGCACCACTTCAAGACATCACTTAATGGTCTATACCTTGCACAATCACTTCATTTGGGACAAACAATACAATATGACACATAAAAAATCACACAACAAACAAGAGATCAAATTCATTGCCTTTGTCCTTGAGTGTACACAAAGATAAAGTCAAACAATCACTTTGTAAAAGCCACTGTTGTCTTGGCTTAAGTGTTGGGAGTGCAATCCATACTCAATGGGTCTTCATTGTATCCTGCAGGAAATTTGCCCATCAATCCAAATTGCACTTGATAAGATAGGTATAAGTGGGGGCAATTAAGCCTAAAAGAAAGTGCAGCCTACACCTTGAAGACATTGTGCAATAACTATCTATGATTTCCCATTACATTAACAACACGTAGTGGTATATATTAATATACTCCTTTTGATCCATAATATAATTTTACTTTTCAAAAGAAAAATGTAATTCTTTTTTTTATTTGATCAAGGGTTTCCCCTTTGAGGCTTAGAGGGCAGAGGGTTCTCACCTCTCTCAATAAGTGTGTTTCTCGAGATTCGAACTTGTATTCTCCTCCCCTTACAGGAATGAGGCCCCTTATCACCTCAACCAATAACTTGTTGGTAAAACAAATTGTAAACCTAAACATAAGTCATTTTGTAAAAAATCGTGTAACATTAAGCGTTTTATTTTAAATATGTCCTACTTCTCAGTTACTTATAAGGAAATAGAGAATATATACATAATATATACACACATATATGTACTCCCTCCGGTCCTTTTTATTAAAGCTCAAAATTTGAATTCTCTTGGTCCTTTTTATAAGAGCCCAACAAAAATTGTCTGAACATTTAATGAGTTTTTTTTTTCATTTTTACCCCTCATTATTTATGTATATTGCAATAATTAAAAGTTGGTGATACATATATTTACTCTTTTTCTCTCTCTTACTTGCCCCTCATAAATAAGGGCATATTTGAAAAAAGAAAGTTTATGTCAAACATATAGTTTTTAACTACTTTTAACACTACTACAAAATATAAATTTAACGGCGTCAATCTTATGGCACTTCTTCAAATAAGTTCCAAAGAAGACTTCTATTTCAAAAAAAAAAAAAAAACATGTGGCAACTATGGCGCTTAACCAGAAAAGAACCATAGCTGCTTAATACCTTCTATGGCGCTTTCCTGGGGAAGCGCCATACAAGGGGTTTTGTTTTTTTAAAAAAAAAAAAATTACACACTTTGTATGGCGCTTGCTTGGGTGTTATTAGATATATACTTACTAAGTTCCAAAGTCACACTTCATATATGGCCCTTCCTTAAGAAGCACCATAGGAAGTGCATTTAAAAAAGTATCTCCTATACATCATATCTAAAAACAGAAAAAATTTGTAAAGTGTATAAAAAATAGAAAAACTTGTGAAGATTATTTGGGTTGAGATGAGACTATTTTGCATTCAATTCAAATAAATCAATCATGACTTCTATTGTCAGCATTTCATAAAGGAAAAAGGTCATTCCTAAACATGGAGTAAAAAATAATTGTAGTAACTAGTAGGAGTCAAAATTAATTAAAAAACAAAGATTTTCTAAAGATTTAAAGGAAGAAAAAAAATTTTAAGTCAAGTTCATTGATTCATCATGTCAAGTCCTTTAAAACCATGTATCCTATTTATTTCAACTAGATTTATATTGAAATTATAATATTTCTAAAATTTAACACATGTTTCCTATTAATTTTTAAGCTTACAAATATAATTTTATTAGTTGTTACTTATTTAATTTGCTCAATATATTTTATATTTAATTTATTACTTAAAATTATTTTTTTAAAAAAAAAATTCTACTGGAAGGGCCTCCATGCATATATCAATATGCCTTTAATGACGTTTGCTCCAGCAAGTACCATTGGAAGCATATATCAATATGCCTCCTATGGCCCTTGCTAGAGCAAGCACCATTGGAGGCAACAAACCCATCAACAAATTTACTTTTTAAGGTTTTAAATTTTTTCCCTTAAATTATGAAGTTAATACCTTTCTAAGGCTTTCAATTTTTTTCTTCTTTAAATTGGGAAGCTATGGCACTTTGTGTCTAAGTGTCATAGCTTCTACCACTTTTATGATAAGGTGCTATACAATTTCTACAACTTGCCATTTTTGTTTTCATTTTCATCTTTTCTCTTTCACTCTAGCTCTCTCATTTCCTAAAACTCCATTGCAATACAAAACTTCCTCTCCTACTTGCTTTTTTTTCTTCTTATCTCGGCTTCCTTCAGAAACTCCCTAGTGTGTAAGTGTTTTTTTTTTCAATATTTGGTTCATGTTTCTTTTAAGTTAAAATCTATCATAAATCTCACATATATATATGCTCATAATTTTGTTTTTAGGTATTTATTTGAAGCTTCAACTCTGTCTTTTTGAATTTCTTATACATTGTAATAACTTTTTTTAATTTTTGAGCTTACAAATATAATAATACTTAGTTCAATCCTCCGTAGAAGTAACATGTATGACTCAAGTTTAAGCAACTTAAATGTTAGAGTTCTTTTATGCTTGATACATGAAGACGCAATATTAGAAAAGATACTTGATATGTTATTTTATTTGCTATGGCTTATATTGTAAATTGTTGTGAATTTTGAATTTTAAAAGGAGGTTTACATCAGAAAATAAAAATAATTACGATATTTTCTTTTAAAAAAAAAAAAAAGACTTTCTATGGCGCTTCTTCGGGGATGTGCCATTGGAAATGACACTTCCCTGGAGAAGCACCATAGCAAGTGCCAACTTCCTATGACGCTTTCCTGATAAAGCGTCATAGCTTTATACTTAAAAAACAATTAAATAATCATTCTATGGCGCTTCCGTATATTCAAGAAGTATCGTAACTTGTTTTAATGATGCTGGAAGCTACAGTGCTTCCCAAGCGCCATAGTGTTCTTTGAATTAAGTGCCACAGCTTGTGTTTTTTGTAGTAGTGTAACACTTTCTTAATCAGCGTAATTCAGTTATCAAACTCTTAAAAATAGGACCAGAGAGAGTATATGAATACATGGTACACAGGGAACAATTGTTAAATAACTTTAATGATCCAACTAATTTTTGTTTGTTTTCAGTAAATTAGTCATACGTAACTTATGTGATTGATAAGTACATTGAGAGTGCACATATCGTGCCCCCATGAGAATATGTGTGTGTGTGTGTGTAAAAGATTTATGCCCTAATCTCATGAATATTGGTACAGAAGAAGCACACATAAAATGGGACAGCCTTTACACAAAAAGCGCACTTCATACATTCCTAAAATCGTATCGTCATAATAGAGCACAAGCATTGCAAGTAATAATCAGCATATAACTTATTTTTAAGTTTGTTCATGGACATTCAGAATCTCAAGTGATCAGACCACTACACACAAAATGCAATATTTTATGGTCAGTGGGTTGCTTATGATGAATAATTATATTAGGTAATGGAAATTTAACAATTCAGTTTTCAATCACTCTTGAAAAGTAATCGTTGGCGGCTCACCAACCCTGTTCTACGATTGCCTCATATATATATATACACACACACAGAGAGAGAGAGAGAGAGAGAGAGAGAGAGAGAGAGAGAGAGAGAGAGAGGAATAAACATTCTAAAAGTGATCTCTAGTCGTATTTATAAGCCATAGGGAGAATATATTTGTTGGTCATAATTGCAAGGTATGTCATTAAATTTTTTATATGAATGCACAATTTTATATTTTATTTATTATTTTGGAGATAGATATTTTCTTGGGGAATATGTAGTTAAATAGTGGTACATTTGGGAAGTTGCCAAATTTAAAGGTATATTTAATGAAGCTTAAGGTTTTTCCTGATCTATGTGAAACATGCTAGAAGTATCTTATAAATATGATGAGAGGTGTACCAATTTTTCCTGTACACTCATGTACCTATTATATCCTAACAAGGGTTTAAAGTCATAACTTCACGCTTAAAAAGGTATTAAAAGACATACTTGGTGTTATTTATGTTTAAAGAACCGGTTAAGGTGCAAGAATAAACATGCAAATTTTCTAAAAGTGTACTTAACATCAAATGCTTTTTTCATGGGCGAAAGTTACTATGAACTTTTGAAATAGGTTCAAAAATACACATTGACTGTTGTTAGTTGAACCTTTTTTTTTTTAAGGGTTAAGGTGTAAAAATACACATGAGATTTTTCCAAAAGTGGGCTCAACGCAAATGTTTTTTAGGCTCAAACGTAACTATGAACTTCCACAATAGGTGTAAAAATATATTGACCATTAGTTGACTATTTGTTTGAATTTTTTTATTGAAAATAGTGGCATTGAGGATGACGTGGATGATTAAGAAACAACCTAGAGAGAAATGCTGACATACTCTAGGAGTACCGTGTTATCTAAGCTCTATCGAATGAAAATATAACTCATATTATTTTAATCCTAGTTGGCTGATAACTCATCTGAAACAATTTAAATTTTATATTGTTTTTAAGAAAAATATTGGTGATCATTTTGTTTTAGTTTTTTTTTTTAAAATTAAGATGTTTTTTAAAAAAAAAAACAAGATAAAATTTGAATTTTTTAAGATGAGTCATCAGTCAAATTGGATTAAAATGATATGAGTTGTTATGTTTTAATTAGATAGAATTCAGATGATGTGGTATTCTTGGAGTATGCAAATATTTCTCCAACCTTGAATAATAGTTTGCTAGCTGGGCAAGGAAATTAATTTCTACCTAACCCTTTACCTCCACCTTATCATTTCTTTCGGAAGAGAAAAGGGGAGGAGAGGAAGGGTTAGGTGAAAATAAAGTGATAAGGTGGAGATAAAGGTGTCATGCCCTGAAAATCAAGGGGTGACCGACATGAAACATAAGTGAACTTACATTCCTTAACCCTAAACATATAAACAAATATTAAATAGTACTCATAATACCATTAAAAAAATCATAACTAGTACACTAATCCTAAGTATTCTTAAAACATCTTAAACTCATATCAACAACATACTTCATTTAATCAAAAGTAGTATGTTTCTTGTAGAAAATTTGGGCAAAGTCTTCTTTAGAAATCAGACTTTCCAAAATTCTACAATGACTCGAATTTTCCTAACAAGACTAGGAGCTCCGCTCCACAATAGCATATACATATGCATATATTCCAAATTACAAGGGAAGATAGGGATCCTGCTTATAGTCTACGTGGAGCATCTAAACTATAGAAATAAATACATAAATGTAAACTTATATTTACAGCAATTAGCAGCTCTTCAAAAATATATCTACAAACTTTGATAAGCAATGAGAGTCTTCACTACTCAGCTGGAGATGCGAAGTTAATGATTCTATTTGAGACCAAAATAATTTTTTAGTGAATAACATCTCATTAATGAAAATAACTAAAATACTGAAAGAAATAAATTGATCAAACAAAAATATATAATAAAGATATAACAGTTAATTTCAACTTCCAAGTACGAAATCGTAACCCTAAACGAATTTATAGAAAATATTACTAATAAGCATAATTGAAGTAGCAGTATAGAAGATTATTAAACGAACAATACCAACAAGTAACAAAACAATTTTTTTTTTTCAAAACAAGTTTAAAAACATTAAATCTCAAACTCCTTCTTTTTGTAGGACTTCATCAACAAAATGGATAATAAGCGTGGACACACAGTGAACGAGGGACAATAACCAAGTGCAAGGATGGACACACAATCCACTTGTCAAACCCCTTAACATTTTGATATTTGCAGAGTATTAAATGCGTACTTCCGTAAGGCATACAAAAATAGCAGAAGCATACTAACATTAAGTACTTGTTTACAATACAGGAAATTCTCATAGGGTTTGAAAATATATACAAAGTGTTCAAAAGAACCAAAACTACAATTTTAAATAACTAACAATAGCTTCTGCCTACCTTGGGATTCTATTCACTGGTAACTACTACCTTGCCCTTTGAGCCACTAGCTTCAGCTGTAATGTTGGTATTATTGAAAAAAAGAGTGAGATTCAAGTGAATCACAGTAGCAACATGCATTTTAGACATACAAAATGTGAAAATAAATATGCCGTGCACTATGTTATGAAAGATATGAACTAGCTCGTGTTGTGTGCACTCTGTCCAAGGCCAAACAACATGTTTGCAACCCCGGCTTAACTCATGTCCAAGGTCAAACGACATGCTTGGACCCCGGCTTAACTCGTGTCCAAGGTCAAACAACATGCTTGTGACCCTAGCTTAACTCATATCAAAGGTCAAACAATATGCTTGCGACCCCGGCTTAACTCGTGTCCAAGGCCAAACAACATCTTTGAACCCCTGCTTATCCACATGTATCATCACTTGATCTCAAATCATAGTTAGGTTGTGTGTCCTAGGCATTGTCATACTACAGAAGATAGCATACATAAAGTATACAGATTATTACGTAGCATATGAAAGAAAGTGTTACTACCTGACTCCTTTTTTGGTTCCTTGGTCCGTCCTAAACTTTGGTTCCGGCTCAGGAAATTTCCAGTTTCTAAAAAAATTACAGTTACAAGTAACTAATTATTACTTGTATTATTACTGCCTCTAAATCAAATTCTGCTAGTTATCTAGTACAATTTTAAGAATTTCTACATGGTACAATTCTGCACAATGCAGTTTCATTGTTTCTAAAAACTAGCAGTTTTCAGTCAACTTTGAAAAAATCATAACTAATTCTAAAAAATTTCAAATTGATTGATTCCAAAGCCTATGTGAAGCTATTTAAGTGCATTTTCATAGGAAAAAAACCCAAATCTAGTTACTATTATCACATTTTTCTCAGAAATTCACAAAACTTCCCTTGGTCTAGATTACATTCTATAAACAGGGCACAGCTTCAAAAATCCATATCTTTTAGTATACACGTCCAACAATTATGAACCACCTATCGAATTAAATTTCTACATCTCTACTTTAGACCTAGAAAGTTTCATTGCATTTGGACTAGGTTTGAATGAAGAAATTCACTGTATATTAACACTGCATCCAGTGAAACAAGCAAACAACATGTACTTTGAACCTCTAAAAATTCCAGATTTGCATACAATCATCCAAAAATTATGAACACATATATTCCCACACAATTTTCCCTTATAAATCCAATGGAACCATCAAAATTATAAAATTCTAACTCCTTCTTATGGTTCTACATCAGAACGAAATTTAGGTTCTTAGGAGGTAAAGTGTGTTTTCTTGATTTCTCTTGATTAATCACTTCCTTTTCACCTATAATCACAAGATTAACTACTTAAACACTAAACAAACATGATCCATAGAAATTTTGAAAGCAAAACATTCTAGGGTTCATCATCCCAAACTTACAAACCAAGGAAAAAACAAAGCCAAATTCCACAACCACAACCACAACAACATCTTATAGCACAAAAGGATTAAGTTTATGAGACTACCTCTTCATTTCTTGGCTTTCTCTTTCTAGGATGCCACTGTTCATTCTCTCTTCCCTATTGATTTTGCTTGCTAAACATGATTTCTAAGATGAAGAAGAGGTTAGAAGAGGTTCTACATGAATTAGAAGGCTTAAACACAAGGAATTCATAATCTTACCTTGGATTTTTGCCTCTTTGAACCCTCTTGAAGGTCTCTCTCTCTCTCTCTTTCTCTCTCTCTCTCTTCTTTGTTTGAACAAAAATGAAGGTTAGGAAAGAGATGAGAAGCTTTTAAAATATCACTTCATCTCTCTTAGAAATATATTATTTTAAGGTAACTTGCACGTCTGCTCTTACTTGGGCTTATCTCTATGTAACTTATCATAATTATTCCCCTTGCTTCTTGATTAAATTCAATCCCTTCTCTTTAGCCCAAAAAGACGCCATGGAGGGGTTCCAAATAAACCAAATGGGCCTCTTCAATTGCCTCTTCAAGTTACCATTAAGGCTGTTTAGGATCGAGATGGGATCAGGAAATGTCATTCCTGATCCCGATCTCGAAAAGGGTTCGGGAAGGAGTTTCATTCCCGATCCCAAAAATTTCCTGATCCCAAAAATCGGGAAATTTTCAGGATCAGGATCGAGAATTTCCCGATCCCGGATTTCCTTTTTTTAAAAAAATATTTATATTGAATTTTTTGTTGTGTTTCCTTTAGTCTAATATAAATATATAATTTGTCTAATATCATATTGTACCAAATAAGTCTAATACAAATATATAATTAGTCCAATACATGCTTAAAGCTATCGATTCAGCTGCAAAAAGAACAAAGACAAAAACAAAATTAGAATTATTTAATAAATAATAAACGAAATTAACTAAATAAACTAAAAGGATAGATATTACATTAAGGGTGTTAGGGATTTTCACATTTTATTTTACATTTGGTCTTGTTTTCTTAAATATTTTTAAAAATGTACATATATATATATATATAAATTCGGGATCGGGAAAAAGTAAGGATCAGGAAATCCCATTCCCAATCCTGACTTTTTCCTTATCCCGAAATCACATTCCCGATCCCTAAATTTTTAGAACAAGATTTTCCCGTCTTGATTTGCTCGGGATTGGAACGGAAAGACCGGGATGGGAAATTGATGAACACCCCTGGTTACCATGTACTTAGCCCTTTAATTACCACTTGTCTTTGACTTTTCAAACTCCCCTTTTTGCTTCATCTTTTTACTTGGCTTAAGATGATGACACAAGGCACCATTAGCTGTCAAGTATTACTATTTCCTCCTAATTTCCATTTTTGGGTGAAAATATTAAGGAGAAAGGAAAATAATAATTGTCTCTTGCATTATCACAATTCTCTCTTCAAATAATTAATTAATCCTCCTTTTTGCTCTTTGACTTTTCAACTCAATTTTCTTGGCCACAATTGTTCCAAAATTGGGATATTTATCCCCCAAACATTTATTTTTCCTTTTATTTCTTTATTTGGCCGAAAATGGCCTCCTTTAATTGGGAAAATAATTAACTTTTTGCTTTATTGGAAAATTACTCTTTTGCCTTTATATTTTTGTATTTAATTGTGGCTTCTTCCTTTTTTTCTCTCTTCTTGGCTGAAACTTGACACTATTATTGGCCAATATTTGTGCCATTTCATGCTTCAATTTGGGTCCCCATATTAGGCCTTTAAGAAACTAAAAGTTTCTACTTTGTGGCCAAACTTAATTTTAGTGCATAAAACCTTTAAGTGCATTGTTTTGCCACTTCACATGTATCTTAATTCACCATTTTTATTCCACTAAATATCTCATTACATCAAGGGAATATTGGTGATGAAAATCGGGATGTTACATCCCAAGGGTAAGTAACCAAGCATGGCTGAAAACCACGAAACAAGCGTAGGTACAAAACCCACAAATAACAAGCGTGAGAATGAACCCCACGAATATCAAACATGAGCACTATGCCCACGACTATCAATCGAGCTTGAAATTAACCATGGTGTGCCCAAGGACTAACAGTATTGCTATTAGTAACCAGCGTTCTGTATTCAGTCCTCTCAAAAACGTTTCACAAGCATGCATGGGGCCAATTTATCAAAAAAAGTGAAAATTTCTTCTTGTAATACCATGATATCTTGTATCAAATACGACATAATAGAATGTCATAGCATAAAAGTTCACAAAAATATCTCAAAACTGTCCTTCAAATTCAATATGTCAACAAAAACTCTTCCCAAATAATAAAACTTGCGTAGAAACATTCCAAAATACAAGATTGTCTTAATATGAAAATTTCTGTGAGAAAATCATAAAGTTTCCTTAGCATTTTCATACATAATCATGAATTATACTATGAAGTAATAGGAGAAGAATAAATAACAATAAATAAAATCATCAATCTATACTAATTTCAATATCAATAAAAGCACAAAACAAATCCGATAAACTTTCATTGGCTTGTAAAGATGGTAATTAACATAAAAGTATGGTAAGTAGTAAAAAAAATCATTTATAAAAAATTTATAATGGAACACTATTCACTCACTTGTTGCGATCCCAATTGTATCATATCACTCTTTCCTAGTTATCAGCTTCCCACTTATTAACTCTTTACTCTCTTAATATCCCAAAAAAAAATATTAATATTCCAACTATAATCTATACACAATTTTCATACGTCTTATTAAGAGAAGTATTTCTTTAATAGTCTATCCTTAACATTATTTTTTTGTTCAATCACCAACATAATCCCAATCGTTATGAATTACTTCAACAAATAACTATCAACACACAACAAACACATCCACATTATCATTCTCAAGTCCATTAGAAAAAATGTAAGAGATCTGAACTTTAATCCTCATCACATTGGAAATAATATTGAATTCAATTGCTAATATATACACTATAGCTAAGTACCCACTCCAAAGTCAATCCTAGACATTCTAAAAGAAAAGTTCTTGTTTTATTTTTCTTTCCATACATGCTTCCAAATTTAACAAATACCATAGTCATCATAACAATCTTACAACACACATATAAATCTTCTTTCCTTCAAGCTTTTTATCAAACAATTTGTAGGCACTCAATATTAAATCATAAAACAAACATCTTCAACACACTTATTTGCTACAAAAATTTTAAAATTCATCCACCAATCACTTCATGAAGCACCTAATGGACAATCAAAGTTTTAGTAATAAACAACACTGTGCTAATAAATTACCAATTCTATCTCTTCAAGAGACAAAATGATTTCTCAACATTCCCTCAATTCTAAAATTTGATTTACGCTAAAATAATTATGTATAACTTTCCATTTTAATTCTAAATTCTCCTTTCAAACATTTTATTAAACACCTAGTGTGCATTCACAATCAAACCAATTAATCAAGCTTACTAAACTACAAGTTTCAGCTTATTTTGACTCCCATTTTCCCTTATGTCCTATGCACAGCCACAAAATAATAGCAGAAAGTTTATGAAACTAAACATACCCACACACAAACGATAGCTACAAATTCAAGGAAAGAAGAGTTTCTTTTTCTTTTTTTTAAACATACCTCACATAGTAGTGTTTTATCGAGTTGAGGAAACAGGAGAAAATGAAGGAGATGTAACACCACAAATTTTATTCCCCAACATGTATTGTAATTATTTGAAATATTCAATAAAATGGTGAATTTTATAAAATGTGAATAGTGCTGCCAGTGAGATTTCCTATGAAGCAGTGAGTTACTCATTTGGTTTTGGATGACCAAATAATAAGCAAACATTATTAACTTTTACAAGATGAAAGTAGAAATCATAAGCTTTAATTTGATAGGTTATGGATAATTTTTAGATATGTATATAAAAAAGTTATGAATTTTTGAAGTTAGCGCAGAAAAATTGTTGATTTTCTAGAACATTCAAAAACTTAAATTCTGGGAAATGTTCTTTCAATAGCGGAAAATAATATTTTTCCTTGAAACCAGACTCAATAAGGGTTTTATAGACTTTAGAATCACTCCAATCTGATGTCTACAAATTTAGTTAGGATTTTTCAAAGTTTAAGCAGAAAATCTACCTGAATTTACAATAAATCCGAAAATGAAGGCAAAACAACTTTGAAATTATGAGATAAATTGGAAAAGCCATTTGAGCTGATTGAAGGACCCTCAGACATGATTGTGGATGGACCAAGAGGGAAGGATTTTAATGGGGATTTATAACCCATTTATATAGACACAAAACTAAAGCTTTGGTATTTTTGGGAAATTAGGAATTATGACATAAGCAAGCATATTATAAATCATTTTCCTTCCTTCTTCTGTGCTCATTCTTGATTGTTTTAACACAAAAAGAGAAAGAGAGAGTTGAGAGAGTTTTAGAGAAAGAAGGAGTAAAATCTCACAAGGTGTTTAAAGCACAAATTTGGTTGTTTTAGAGGCTATGGTTTCAACTACATAAGAGAAGAGCTAGAGTAAGCAAAAAGACCTGATTGATAGCCCAAGCTGTGGCACAAAGTTTGAGGAGCCTATTTAAGGTACAAGACAAGGACTCAATGACCGAAGATAGGGGACTTACCTTATTTGCATGTATTTGATATCTCTGCTTGTGTAGCGATGTATGGGATTGCTTTACTTGATTGTGTAGAGCATATCTGAATAAATGAAGCTTTGATTTTGTTTTCACTATGGCCATAGTTTCGTTGCATGAAACATTGAGCATGTAGAATGTCATTATGAGGTATACATCTAGTTAAAGCTAACATGTCATACACATAGCATCTATCATGCATGCATTATGGTATCTATTTCCTACTGAGATTCTATCGAATCTTACCCTCCCCTACCAACAATTTAGACAGGAGAATAGAGAAGGTATGTAGAGAAGAGAACCATACGGGAGGAATGCAATGGTGGAACGAAGATGGGAAGATGTCCCCATTTCATTGTAATAGGTTTAGATACCCTAGTAGCCCTGCGCGGCGACATTGATTGTAATTATCACGTACAATCCTGATGGGAATTTCCATAATCAAGTACTTATTATCAGTATATTAATGTTATTCCTGTGTTGCCCACCGAGCAGCGTATCATTTTCCGTAAATACTCTGAAAAAGGTGAAAATAAGATAAGGGTATGACAGTTTGGTATCAGAGCCCAAAGTGGTTTTGGCAGAGTGGCGGTTTTGGCAACATGATGATATACTGATAAGGTCTTGATTATATGGTAAAAGGAGATACGCATAGAATGTGTCACTAGAGAAGTGAACTACCCCTCTTTTATGAATTAGCCCCGAAAGATTAGGGAATATCTGAAGGGCAGCAAGTAGAGCAATACCGAATTAAGGATGCTCCAAGGATATTGTAAAAACCCGAGGAAGCGTGTATGGCCAAGGCTAGGGTATAAACACGGTATCTAGTCAGCCAAAGGTGGCTGGCATGATGTTTGAGACTAGGGAAGTCTCAAGGTACTGGTGGTTAGAAGCAGTTGAAGCTGGTATCTACGTTTTGGCACAGGCACTCAAAAGTTAAGCGTGCTCAACACAAGGAAATATTAGGATGGGTGACCCCCTGGGAAGTTAAATTAGTAAAGTCAAGGAGACTTGAGAAATAGTAATTGTCTTGAGGTTTCTCTATGGCTAGTAATCATTTTAATTAGATGATATAAAGGATGCTTAGAAGCATGGATATATTGATGATGTAAGTATTAATTTTAATTCGAACCGTTTATGTTGCAGTAAGTACTGCATAGAAAAGTTCATTTGGTAAGGTTATGGGAAACTTGAGGTGTTGTGAATGTTTTGAGGTTTCTCCATGCTAAGTGATTATATTTAGTAACATTGTAGTGATAAGGGGATGTAGATACGATATACGGTGCTATATGATGAGTGGTGATCATATCGTATAGTGTAACACAAAGATGGTAAGGCTAAGAGGTACAGATGCTAGGTCAAGTCAAGAAGCTAGAACCTGACCCAATATAGTAAATCTTCAGCATATTAGCAGAACATCAAACAAGGATCAATGATCAAGGATTATAGTAATAAGCTACGAGAGATGCAGCGGAACACAGACCAGGGGAAGATTTGAAATCCAATGTTATCTAGGAAAGGCCAATGTAGTAACTCTATCCTTCATACACTATGTGAATGTTTATATGCTTTGTATATGCCATCTTTTGTAATATGTATGATACATAGTGCCTTCAAGTACACTGATGAATAATGCCTACAGGCAGTGCCTTTAGGTACACTGATGAATAATGCCTATAGGTAGTGCCTTTTAGGGGTGAGCATGGTGCCTAGTGGCCTGGTGCGCCCAGCCCTAACAAAGTGGCCTGAAAAAGTTTTAGGCAGCTTTAGGTGTGCTAATAACAAGGCAGGGTCGGGCATCGAGCAAGGGGTGCTACCCTGCCCGTTTGGCCCTGCCCGAAAAATTATTTTCATTTATTTAAAATATAAAATTTCATATCAATTAAATATTATTTCATATGTATATATTTTTATTTAAAAAATATATTGTCTATTATATAATACTCTTCTAGTCCTCTCTTTTTTACCCTAGCCACTAAACACTATTTATAAGTAGATTTCTTCCTTTCTTCTTTACTTTGTGATGTATTAAATTATAGTTGCTTTTTTATTTTTTTTCCAAATGCTTCATCATTTGATCAACTTTTGAGACATTGAATTGATACAAACTATTTTGACTTCACGGCTTTAATTACAATCATTTTGTTTCCTTATTTATAATAGATTATGAATGTTGTTTAATTTTTAAAGTATGGATATTTGTTAAAACATATGGTAGTTTTTAAATTTCAAGACTCAAGTTGTAGACTTATTTTGAAATATCCTAAGATGTGAAATTGTCAAATATATTTGAAATTTATATTACTTAGGGTGAAGTTAAGACATATGGTATTGGTAACTATAGGAATGTTCATCAAATTTGTACGGAATTATTTTTTTCATATGTGAACAATACAATGTTATCACTTGGGCAGGGAAGCCCACCCTGCCCAATCCACCCTTGCCCAGCCCAAAATGGTTAGGGCTTTTAGCTGGTAGGGTCGGGCATCGGGCTGCAAAATGTAGCCCGTTCATCCTTTGGGCTGGGCATCGGGCAGGGGTCTCGCCCTACCCAGCCCTACCTATGCCCACCCCTAGTGCCTTCGGCTGTACTGATGAATAGTTCCTATGGGTACACTGATATGCCCGTCGAGGACTAAGGTACGGAATGTGTAGGGGTTATAACAGTGGTTGGCTCTGAACACATTTCAGACTAAACTAAGTTATGTGTTAGTATATTATTGCATTATATGGTGCAAGGCATATACATTATCGCATTCTCTATAAATGATTGTGTGTTATTGCAAAGGTCAAGTAGGATCTAGCTAAGGTGGAAGTAGTACTGAACTGAAAGGGGCCAGAGACTATCTCTGAAATACGTAGTTCTCTAGGTCTTACCAAATATTACCAAAAATGTATACCGAATTTCTCTAGGATAGTTTTGCCTTTGACAAGGTTAACCTGAAAAACTCAACATTATTTATGGGACCGTAATTGAGAGAAGAGCTTCATTGAGCTGAAAAAAAACTTATCAGTACTGATATTAATAACCGCAAATCCACTGTGGACCTTTGTTGTTCTTATTGATGCCAGTAGGTAGGACTGAGAAGTGTTTTAATGTGGCATTGCCATGTATTGGCTTCTGCATATAGAGAATGGAAGCGTTATGAAAAAAAAATTGACTTTTTATCCCACACATGATCTTGAGTTAGCACCAATTGTGTTGCACTGAAAATCTAGAGACGTACTGCATAGTACGACTGTAGTACTATATTGCAACCATCGAGATTTGAAGTACTGATATAATAAAAAAGAATTCAATATAAGAAAATGTTACCAGAGTTTTTGGCTATGCATATGTAGTAAAAGTCGGGGACGAAATTTATTTAAGTGGGGGAGAAACGTAACACCCCAAATTTTATTCCCAACATGTATTGTAATTATTTGAAATATTCAATAAAATAGTGAATTTTAGAAAATGTGAACAGTGCTGCCAGTGAGATTTTCTATGAAGTAGTGAGTTTGTCATGTGGTTTTGGATGACCACATAATGAGAAAAAATTATGAAATTTTATAGGATAAAAGTATACATCCTAAACTTTAATTTTATAGGTACATACGTAATTTTTATAGTTATATGTAAAAAGTTATGAATTTTTTAAATTAGCTCAAAAAAATTGTTGATTTTCTGGAACAGCATTCAAAGACTTAAATTCTGGGAAGTTTATGCTTTCAATTGGTAAAGGGTTATATTTTTCCTTGAAACTAGGCTCAATAAAGGTTCTATAGCCTTTGGAATCACTCCAATCTGATGTCTACAAACTTAGTTATGATTTTTCAAATTTTAGGCAGAAAATCTGCCAGAATTTTCAATAAATCCAAAAATGAAGGCAAAAAAACTTTGAAATTATGAGATAAATTTGAAAAGCCATTTGAACTGATTCAAGGGCCCTCAGACATGATTGTGGATTGACCAAGACGGAAGGATTTTAATTGGGCTTTATAACCCATTTATATGTACACAAAACTAAAGCTTTGGTATTTTTGGGAAATTAGGAATTATGACATAAGCAAGCATATTATAAATCATTTTCCTTCCTTCTTCCGTGCTTATTCCTAACGGTTTTAACACAAAAATAGAAAGAGAGAGTTGAGAGAATTTTAGAGAGAGAAGGAAAATCTCACAAGGTGTTTGAAGCACAAATTTGGTTGTTTTAGAGGCTATGGTTTCAACTACATAAGAGAAGAGCCAGAGTAAGCAAAAAAGACCTGATTGATATCCTAAGCTGTGGCACAAAGTTTGAGGAGCCTATTTAAGATACAAGAGAAGGACTCAATGATCAGAGGTAGGAGACTTACCTTATTTGCATGTATTTGATATCTCTACTTGTGTAGTGATGTATGTTATTGCTTTACTTGATTGTGTAGAGCATATCTGAATAAATGAAGCTTTGTTTTTGTTTTCACTGTGGCCATACTTTCGTTGCATGAAACATTGAGCATGCAGAAATGTCATTATGAGGCATACATCTAGTTAAAGCTAACATGTCATACATATAGCATATATCATGATTGCATTATGGTATCTATTTCCTACTGAGATTCTCTCGAATCTCACCCTCCCCTAACAACAATTTAGACAAGTGAATACAAAAGGTATGCAAAGAAGATAACTATATGGGAGGAATGCAGTGGTGGAAGGAAGATGGAAAGATGTCTCTATTTCATTATAACAAGTTTAGATACCCGAGTAGCCATGTGCCGCGACATTGATTGTAATTATCATGTACAATCCTGAAGGAAATTTCCATAATCGAGTACTTATTATCAGTATATTAATGTTATTCTTGTGTTGCCCACTAAACGACATATCATTTTCCACAAAATACTCTGAAAAGGGTGAAAAAAAGATAAGGGTGTGACAGGAGACTTCCATGATCTCACATAGCATCAACAATAAAACAGAGGAAGAAAAAAAGAAGGCTCTTTGTAGAATTCCTACACCAAACGATTAGAGCAGAGACACAGAGATAGGGTTGACGATGAAAGTCAATGGGTGGGAAACCTATGTTGGCTTCAGCACCTAAATGCACATACGATCAAGTGAATCTTCCAACTCCACCTAGTGCTGTATAGATCCTATTAGCGGCAGCACCTACAAAGAAAATGAATAATCCAAGTCACATCCAAGGATGCTATCCTTAAGAGCTATTCCGCAACCATCGGCTAAGAGGAAACGACACTCCCCAAGATAAAATGGATCCTTCCTATAAGAACAGGGTGAACAAAACATCAAAATATAATAGAATTAGGTCACTACACTAATGTATATGAGATGTAGATATGAATTTTAGGTCATGTAATCCCCATTTTGGGAAACCTTTGAACACATTATATATATATATAAGTAACCCGGGGTTGCCGGGGTTTTGGTTACACACTCTGATATTTATTATGTGATATAATTGTGCAGGTAATTGTATTCAAAAATGAATGTGAGACCAGATGAATTATGTTTTAAATGTTTTGATTGTTAACCCCATCTCTTGGAGATAAATGTTTTGATTGTGAGACCAGATGAATTATTGGTCTCTATTTCACCTAAATTTCATAGTCTGGATATAATTACCATGAGGGGGTTACATTTGTGGTATCAGAGCTACAGTTCCTGGCAAGGGTAGAGTTTGCTAGGATAGCTCCCATATTGTGGTCTTAGTTATAGGAAATTATCTGTAAATAATCATTGTATACATATATCTGTTCTAGTTATGTGCATATATGTGCTTTGTGAAATTATGTGAGTACTAAGATTGTTGGATTAATGAGGTAAGTTCTTTGTAGAATGAAAAAGACAAAAGGTCGCCCCAGAGTCAACAAGTAGATTCTGAGGTGGAGGTTGTCAATGAGAATCCACCGGACCCGATGCAAGAGTTAATGGGTCTGATAAGAGATCAATAGGATTTGATAGCTAAAATTAGAGAAGAGCTCAGAGCTGAGAAACCAAAGAATAATGAGGACCAAGATTAGTCTACTCAGGAGGAAACCCAAGAAGAGACACAAGAAGGGATGCATAGAGAAGAAACGGCTGAAGGGTCGGCACGGCCACATGAATCATCTTCTCGTGCTAGACCAAACTAGGAGTCATACGGAGTCCTAGCTAGGGAAGAAAGAGATCTTTAGTTTTGGGTCTCTAGATTCTGTAAGCACCTACCTCCGGTATTCAAGGGGAAATTTGATCCTCAGGAGGCTAAAGACTGGCTAAACGCCTTGAGAAGATTTTTGAGGTTTTAGTATGTCCCTCAAAAGTGAAAGCCAAGCTGGTGGTATACAAGCTTGAGGGAGATGCAAACCGTTGGTGGCGGAACATTGATTTGTCTTTGAGGATTAAGAACATGCCATTGACCTAGGAGGTGTTCCAGTAGCACTTCAATGAGATATATTTTCCCAAGTCGGTGAGGCTTGAGAAGGAGACCGAGTTTCTAAATATTAAGCAAGGGGACACGAAATCTTTTGATGAGTATCTGTCCTGATTCACCCGTTTGTCCCGGTATTCCTCTTATCTTCAGAAGATGGATGATGAGGAGTTGAGTTCGGACATGCTGATACGGGGTTTGAGGCATGATATAAGGAAGAGACTCACCACCCATCAGTTTTCCAAGTTCAACAAGGCCGTTAAAGAATGTCGAATCATAGAGAGCAACCTAAGAGAGTTGTATCCGGCTAAGACTGTTGGTGGTTATAGTGAGCCCAGTAAGGGTAATGCTTCTTAGAAGCGGAAGGGCTCGGGATCATCTTCGTATAAGGTAGTGGTAAGAAGCCCTATCAGCCCAGAGATCGTGAACCTCCGAAATCGATGACTGAGTGGAAATGCTATCGCTGTAACCAATCGCATTATGGCAAGAATTATCGGGGTGAAATGATTTGTTTTAATTGTAAGCAACCCGGACATCTTTCTAGAGATTGCCAGCGACCTCAAGCGGAACAGAGGCCGAGGACTCAGGGCCGAGTATTTGCTATGACTCATGAAGAAGCCTGGAAATCCCCGGAGCTGATACAAGGTACAGTTCTTCTCAATGGATATGTATTGCAAGTACTGTTTGACTCGGGTGCAAGTCACTCCTTTATTGCATATGATTGTGGGAAGCGCCTAGGTATGAATGTGTACAAGTTATCATTCGATCTGATTGTGTCAACACCGATGGGGTGAAGCCTATAACTACTGAAGCCTGTTTGAATTGTGTTATAACCGTAGAGGGTCATGAGTCTGTGGAAGATCTGATTTGTTTACCGCTCTGCCAATTGGAAGTCATTTTGGGTTTTGATTGGTTGCGAGCCAATAATGTGTTGTTAGATTATGGGAACAAAAGGATAGTGTATTCTGTTTCTCATAGCATTGAGGACAAGAATGTCGAACTAAATTTCCTTTCAAAAGCTAAGGCTGAGAAATATTTGCAAAAAGGTTGTCAGGGGTATATAGTTTTCTTTTCTGTACAAGGAGAAACCAGTGAGTCTTTGAGTAGTATACCTATAGTGAATGAATTCCCTGAGGTTTTTCCGGATGACTTAAGTGGATTACCTCCTGAGAGGGAAGTTCAGTTTCCGATTGAAATTGTGCCTGGAGCTGGTTCGATATGCAAAGCCCCATATCGGATGGCCCCAAATGAAATGGCTGAACTGAAAAAGCAGATTGAGGATTTGCTTGAGAAAGGGTTTATTAGACCCAGTATGTCGCCTTGGGGAGCTCCAGTTTTGTTTGTGAAAAAGAAAGATGGGAGTCTTTGCTTGTGCATCGACTATAGAGAGTTGAATAAGATTACCGTCAAGAACAAGTACCCTCTCCCTAGAATCGATGACCTGTTAGATCAACTATCTGGTTCATGTGTATTTTCGAAGATTAATCTAAGGTCGGGGTATCATCAGCTGCGAGTGAAAGCGAAAGATATTCCGAAGACTGCTTTCCAGACTAGGTATGGTCATTATGAATTCTTAATGATGCCATTTGGGTTAACCAATGCGCCAGCGGTTTTCATGGATTACATGAACCGTATTTTCCGACAATACCTAGATCAATTCATTGTGGTATTCATTGATGATATTTTGATATACTCTAAGAGTAGAGAAGAGGATGAGCATCATTTGAAAATTTTGTTGAATACATTATGTGAGAAGCAACTCTATGCCAAATTGAGTAAGTGCGAGTTTTGGCTATCAGAAGTGAAATTCTTAGGCCATGTTATCTCACAAGAAGGGGTATCTGTGGATCCTAGTATAGTGGAAGCAGTACTGGACTGGAAAAGGCCAGAATCTGTGGCAGAGGTACACAATTTTCTGGGTCTTACTGGTTATTACTAGAGATTCATTCAGAATTTCTCCCGTATTGCGTTGTCGATGACCAAGCTCACGAGAAAGGATCAACCGTTTGTGTGGGATGAGAAATGTGAAAATTATTTTGTGGAGCTGAAGGAGAGGTTGACTACGGCAGCTATGTTGATTTTGCCTGATCCCAATTTGACTTACGTTATGTATTCTGATGCCAGTGGGTAGGGATTAGGGTGTGTCCTTAGGCAGCAGGGACATGTGGTGGCCTACGCCTCTCGACAGCTCAAACCTCATGAATTGAATTATCCCACTCATGATCTGGAGCTTGTGGCCATTATGTTTGCATTGAAGATTTGGCGTCATTACCTGTAGGTGTGACTGTGAAACTGTATTGCGACCACAAGAGTTTCAAGTATCTGTATGATCAGAAAGAATTGAATATGAGACAACGGCGCTGGATGGAGTTGCTTAAGGACTACAACCTGGAAATAAAATATCATCCGGATAAGGCAAATGTAGTCGCTGATGCTCTTAGTCGAAAGACTGTGCTTGTGGCAGCTATGATGATACAGGAGGGGAAATTGATTGTTGATTTTTGTGATATGAATTTATCGAATCAAGTCATATGTGCCAACTATACTGTTTCCCAAGGGGAAAGTGACTTGAGAGCTGAGATTGAAGAAGCTCAGAGGCAAGATAGCTGGATACAGCGTAATCTAGATAGAATTGAGCGGAAAGAAGCTCAAGGCTATGATTTGTCGCCTAGTGGACTAGTTCGTTATCAGAAAAGAATTTGTGTTCCACTCAAGGCAAAATTGAGACAGAAGATCTTAGATGAGGCACATAAGAGACGATATACTCTTGACCCTGGTATGACCAAGATGTATCATAATTTGAAATCTGTGTATTGGTGGCCGGGAATGAAGAGTGATGTGAGGAAATATGTGGCGAGGTGTCTCACATGCCAGAAGGTAAAGATTGAGTACCAGAAACCGCCTAATTTGTTGCAAAGTCTTGAAATTCAAGAATGAAAATGGGAAAGTGTGACCATGTACCTAGTTGTGGGATTACCCAAGATCAGAAACTATGATGCGATCTGGGTCATTGTGGACCAGTTAACGAAGTCGGTGCACTTCTTACCAATCAATGCTAGTTACTTTCCGGACAAGCTAACAGAGATTTATATTCTGAAATTGTGAAACTCCATGGCATACCGAAGAATATCATCTCTGATCGTGATCCATGTTTCACATCGAGATTCAAGAGGGCATTGCATAAGGCACTGGGTACTGAGTTGAGATTCAGTACAACCTATCATCCTCAGACAGACAGACAGTCAGAGAGGACTATTCAGACCTTAGAGGATATGTTACGGGCATGTGTTATCGACTTTAAAGGGAGTTGGGACCATTTTCTTCCTCTTGCGGAGTTTGCCTACAACAACAGCTATCATGCGAGTATTCAGATGGCACCGTATGAAGCGTTGTATGGAAGAAAATGCCAATCGCAATTGTGTTGGAATGAAATGTCTAAGAGGAAGTTGTATGGGCCGGATCTTGTTGATCAAACCGCAGCCCAAATTCGAATCATTTGTAAGAGGCTTCTTGTAGCTCAAAGTCGGCAGAAAAGTTACACTGACAAGAGAAGAAGGCCTCTAGAGTTTGAGGTTGGTGAATGTGTGTTTCTAAGAATATCTCCTGACACAGGTATTGGGTGAGCTATCAAGCGAAAGAAATTGAGCCCAAGGTATATAGGTCCTTTTTAGATCCTTGGAAGGATTGGGCCTGTTGCATATCGAGTAGCCCTACCTCCGAACTTGAGCAGACTTCACGATGTGTTCCATGTTTCCCAACTAAAGAAGTACCAACCGGATCCGTCTCACATCATTGAGTATAAGGAAGTGGAGTTGCAAGATAGCTTCACATATACGGTGGAGCCAGAAAAGAAAATTGATCGAGAGGAACGACAGCTCAGACACCAGAGTATCCCCTATGTGAAAGTGATCTAGAAGGGAATGTCACAGAGAGAAGCAACCTAGTAAGTAGAAGAGGATATGCGAAGATGATATTCGGAGTTCATGGCTCAAGTGGTGTAGCAAATTTTGAGGACAAAATTTATTTGTCGGGGGGAGAATTGAAATATCCTAATTTGTGATTAAGGGCTAATGATTTCGAGATTTATTGTAATTAGTGTAATTAAACACTTTTAGAGAAATATGATGTAAATTTGATATAGGTATATTTGAAGATTAGAGATCAAGGGTTGAGATCTATTGACCATGGGTCGGAATCCCATGCTTTGCAGCTATGTGAGCTCATGCAAGAGTATATAGGATGATGACATATGGCATAGTGTGAACCATGAGATATGGCACAAAAGGATAAAAGTCCACTTCTCTCTCTTTTCTCTCTCATTTTCGGTGGAGTATGGCCAAGGGAAAAGATCACCACTTCATCATCATCTTTCTCATCACCTCACCATCTCTCTCTTTCTCTCTTCTTTCTTCATTTCCGGCGGACAAACAAGGGAAGGGAAAAGAGAAAGCTTGAATCTTTGGTGAGTAATAATCCTCTTATGCCCTAAACCTCTTCTCTAATATTGTGCATCTCATTGAGAGCTTCATTATGGTGATTTCAGAATCTTAAATAGTATTGATTTGGGTGTTGGATGAAATTAGAAGTTTGAGAATCAAAGGATCTGACTTTGGAAAAGCGAAGAGGTAGGCTTTTAATGCACTTTGATATATTATTTGTGATTTTTGGATAAGTTTGAGAAATTCTGGAAAATTTGCCCTAATTTATAGTTATTTTGGAATGAATGAAATTCATAGTGGATGATGTTGAAATTAGCCTATTGTGGAGTTATTTGATTGTTGGAGTTCATTTGGAAAGTTTGAATTGAGTTGAATGAAATTTGGACATTAGGTGTGTAATAGAGACCTAAGTGCTTAATTGTGGTTAGAATGGTATTTTGGTGTTTTGGAAGTTGCCAATGTGTTCCTTAGGCAAGTTTAAGTGTGTTTGAGTTTTGTGTGAAGTTTGGAAACCATTGGGATTGGTTTTGACCATCTGGGAAATTTCTGTCATATGCTGTGACCTGGGTATTCTGATAGCAACACTCGAGTGAGGGAAGATCATGCTCGAGTGCTGCGTGTGTTTTCCCTTTTCTGCTTCGAGTTTTTCCTGGGTTTTATGAGTGGAGTTCGAGTGCACTTCTGTCACCGCGGGTGAAGTTGTCGGTCACTCGAGTGAGCAAGGGATTGCTCGAGTGATGGTGTGAGTCCAAGGTTAGGGATTACTCTCGGGTTGTCACTCGCTGGCCAATGCTCAAGAGTGTGATCTGACACTCACGAGTGCAGGCCTCTCACCCGAGCACTGGGGGGTATGCTCGAGTCAGCTTGTCCCTTTGTCGTTGCTTGTGCTCTCAGGTTCTCACTTCTTGTCTTGCACTTTCGGTGACTCGAGTGAGTTTGGAGTCATCACCCGAGTGCAAAGCTATGTGCTCGAGTGCGGTGAGCACTTTCTGGCCATGATGGTTGCTCACTGTCAAACACTCGTGGGTGAGAGCCATTCTTACTCGGGCGCGAGTGTCTCATTAGTCGAGTGAGGTCATCTTCACTCGAGTGAGGCAGCCTAAAATCACTATTTTACCTTTCGAAAAAGGGGTTTTCAGGGTAGTTCTTCCAACCCTTTAGGCATATGTTTAGGCCTCTAATAGTCACCTAAAGTGTCGTAAATTATAACCAACATAGAGTATTATGAAAATATATACTTGGAAAAGAAATTGATTGGTTGTCCCTAATTTGGTATAGGATTTGATATCTGTCGCCCTCGTGAGCCTGCAAAGCCAATCAGGAAAGATACAGGTAGTGACTCTTTCTTTATACCTTATGTGATACATTGTATGTATGCTATATCATTGGTTTATGATGGATTTAAATGCTGCAAGATTTGTGAAATTGTGAAAGCGCCGCTATACCAATAGTCCCTGAGTCGCTAACAACGGTTCGGGTAAGGGCTGTGTGCCTTCCCAGCGGTAAAAGGGGATGAGGTTATGGTGTGATATATGTGATTATGTGGGCCGAAAGGCTAATTGTGGGCCAAAAGGCTATATGTGAGCCGTAAGGCTATTCGTATGCATTGTCACACCAACAGTCCCTAAGTCGCTAACAACGGTTCGGGTTAGGATGGTGTGCCTTCCCGGCGGTAAAAGGGGATGAGGGTGGAGTGTGATTTGAGTTGCTGTTATGTGATGATTTGTTTACATACTATATGATTACATGTGGTATGAATGATTTGTTACTACTGAGATTCTTTAGAATCTCACTCTTTCCAAATGACTAACATTTCAGACAGGGCGAGTGGCTCAAAGGGGAAGCGGACAACCAGGAGTAGTTAGAATTACTTGGGACATTTAGTGGATTGTTGGTTATCTGTTTTTGATTTGGGATTACCAAATGTATATGAGATGTACATATGAATTTTTGGTCATGTAATCCCCATTTTGGGAAACCTTTAAACACTATATATATATATAAGTAACCCGGGGTTGTCAGGGTTTTGGTTACGCACTCTGATATTTATTATGTGATATAACTACACAGGTAATTGTATTCGAAAGTGAATGTGAGACCAGATGATATCTGTTTTAAATGTTTTGATTGTTAACCTCATCTCTTGGAGATGAGTGATTATAAAAATGAATTTTGTCTTATTAGTCTCTATTTCACTTAAATTTCATAGTCCGGATATAATTACCGTGAGGGGGGTTACAAAGAACCCATACAATGCTCGAATAATTTCATTTCTTTCAACACATAATATTTAATTCATAAAGCAAATTGCTTTTGACCTGAGTTTGATATTTACTACTCCTCGAGTTTTAAATGTGACTCAGTTGTTGCATTTATTTTGGGGAAAATCTCATTCAGGTCTTAAGGACCAGCAAAAATATCAAAAAAAATCTCTACGAATCTTATTGATATAAATTCCAAATGTGAGCTTATTTAATAGACAAGTTTATGGGACTATATTGATAAGTCAAAGAGCAGTCATTAACAAGCTCATATATGTTAACTAAAGCAACTCCCGATGACAAGTGTATGTGACTATATTGACAAGTCATAGAGTGGCTATTGACAAGCCATCTATGTTAGCCAAACTAGCTTCTGTTGACAAGTGTGTGTCACTATATTGACAAGTCATAGAGTGGCTATTAACAAGCTCATCTATATTAACTAAAACAGCTTCTGTTGACAAGTGTATGTAACAATATTGACAACTCATAGAGTGGTAATTAACATGCACATATATGTCAATAAGATAACTAGGGATTTTTTTGATAGAAGAATCTACAATGAGACTCTTTTGATATTTTTTTCTGGTCTTTGGGATGTGAGTGAGATTGTCCCTTTATTTTAAGCCTAAATGTGAGACTTCAATCCATCCGGCCTCTTAAATTTATAATTTGTTTCTCAAACTATTCATAGTAATTGCATATATTAAAGGGAGTAGTTTTCATCAATGGGAATAATGATTCAAAAAGGTTTATATTTTAGATAATCCAACACACATTTATTAAAAATAGCTAATTTAATTAATTTATTTAGGAGTATCTATAAAATTATATCTAATTTCTATATATGCATGTTTAAGACAGGAAGAAGTATAAAAGCCATCACGCCACTCAATTTGGAGGGTAATGGAACATCAATTAACAATGTAATGAATGAGTCCAAGAAAGTAATCTTATCTTTCCAATCCACTTTCTATGATTCCCAATTACATTAACAGCACATTGCAGTATCCATAATTAATCTTACTTTTTTTAAAAAAAATTGTAATTCTAAACATAAGTCACTGTGTAAAAACTTGTGTAACATTAAACGTTTTATTTTAAATATGGCCTACTTCTCAGTTACTAACAAGGAAATAGAAAATATATATACACATATATGCATGTGTATATGTATGCATGGTACACAGGGAACAATTTTTAAATAACTTTAATCAGCTAACTAATTTTTGTTTTTTTTCAGTAAATTAGTCTTACATAACTTAAGTGATTGATAAGTACATTATTGAGAGTGCACATATGCGTGCTCCCATGAGAATATATATATATATATATATATATCTGTGTGTGTAAAAGATTTAAGCCCTACTCTCATGAATATTGATTGGTACAGAAAAAGCACACAGAAAATGGGACAGCTTTTACACAAGAAGCGCACTTCATACATTTCTACAATCGTATTCATAATAGAGTACAAGCAATGCAATCAATGATCAGCATATAACTTATTTTTAAGTTTGTTCATTAACATTCAGAATCTCAAGTGATCAGCCCACTACATAAAAAATGCAATATTTTATGGTCAGTGGGTTGCTTATGATGAATAATAGAGGACGCCAAAAGTCAACTTTCGCCGTCCCTTTTCAAATTGGGACACCGAGGATTCACCTTCTTTGGTCTCCTCGACCTCGTCGTCGGATTCACCAATGGTACTGCTGAGGGAGGTGGTGGTGGTAGTGGAAGCGTGGTGGTAGTGGTTCTTCTTATGGCGAAGGTAGTGGGAGAGGTCTTCCATTTGAATCAAGAAGAAGAGGAAGACGAGTGTGATTGTATGAAATTGGCAAATAAAAGCCGTAAATTTAAATTCATGCCTGTGCTTTTGGCGTCCCCAATTTAAATGGGAAAGCTGAAAGTGGGGCTTTTGGCGCCTTTCTCGACTAAAGCCCCTCTTTTGGCCTCCCCAATTTTACTTAGGAAGCGAAAATAGGGCTTTTGGCTTCCTAAATATTATTTGGGACTCCCAATACACCAATTTTTTTCCTATAATTACAAAAATACCATCGCCTTTATTTTTTACTTCTTTTTTTGAATAACGGACATTTTTTTTTTGAAGTAAAATCTATATCTTGTAGTAGTATTCGGTGTTCCAATTTGAAAATAATCACTACTATAGACAACGTTTTTTATGTCCGTTGTCTGTAGTAGTGATTATTTTGGAGATAATTATTTTCTTAGAAATTATGTAGTTAATTAGGGGTAAATTTGGGAAGTTGCTAAATTTCAAGGTAAAGTTAATGAAATTTAAGGCTTTTCTTTATCTGTATGAAACATTTTGGATGTGTCTTATAAATATGATAAGAGGTGTACCATTTTTTTCCTATATACTCATGTGCCTATTATATACTATACAAGGTTTAAACTCATAACTTCACGCTTAGAAGGCCATTAAAGAGATACTTGGTGCTATTTAGGTTTGAAAAAAAAGGGGGGGAAACCACCATTTGATCGTAGCTAGATAATGAAAGATAAGACATCATTCTCTGAAGACAAGTCCAAGAAGGCTAAAAACCCATACAATGCTCAAATAATTTCATTCCTTTGAACACATAATATTTTAATTCGTAAACCAAATTGCTTTTGACCTGAGTTTGATATTTACTACTCCTCAGGTTTTAAATGTGAGACTTCAATCCATCCGGCCTCTTAAATTTGTGACTTATCCTACAAAGATTCCCAACTTATGCTCTCTTTGTTGGAGCCACGCTTGTTTGTTTACCCTCATCCTCATTTTCCATGTGCTCATAAAAAATATATAGAAAATGCAATCTCAGAGACATTAACCCATGTGATCATAACCAGAAAAGGCAGAAGGAGGAGGAGAAGATTATCTTCGCCTGGATGAAATAGAGAAACTGGTATTCTTCATAGTATCGTCCAAAAATAGCAAATCTGAACCTTATATCCTCTTCATCGATGTGTAAAGATATTGGTTGTATCTTGCTGCTCATTTCTAGTTGCTGTTTATATTATGGTTCTTCTGTAGATTTCAATGCTTCGTTTCAATATATCAATGACCCTGATACTGTCAGCTCTGGAAGCTTCAAACTTGGGTTCTTTAGCCCAGGAAATTCAACCAATCGCTATGTTGGAATTTGGTATCTTTCTACAACCAATGTCATATGGGTGGCCAACAGAAACAACCCTCTCAGAGATCCATCTGGGGTTTTCACAATTTCTAAGGATGGCAACCTTGTGGTTTTAAATGATCTAAATCTCACACTTTGGTCATCTAATGTGTCAAACATTCCTCCCATTTCATCAATAATGGCTCAACTTCTAGACACTGGGAACCTTGTTCTGAAAGATAACACCACAGGAGAAACACTATGGGACAGTTTTCAGCATCCTTCAGATTCATGCTTTCCAAAAATGATTGGTATAATTCAACTAACAGGTGAAAATCCAAAGCTTACGTCTTGGAAATCGCCTTCTGATCCATCCATAGGTAGCTTCTCTGCTGGTCTTGATCGTTTGGATGCTCCTGAAGTTGTAGTCTACAATGGGACAAAACCATATTGGCGTTCTGGTCCATGGAATGGCAGGCAGTTTCTAGGAGTGATGGCTTCTTCATATCTTGACGGATTAACTCTAAGGGAATACAATGGTACATTTTACATCTCCTTTGATTTCGCAAATCCATCTTGTTTCGCAGTCTTTAAGTTGAGTTCAACAGGAAAAATTGATGTAACGGCATGGATCAACAAGAAGGAAGTTGGAAGATGGATTATTCCAAAGAATGAATGCGGTGTGTATGGTAAATGTGGAGAATTTGGATTCTGTAATCCTCTGAGCACTCCAATTTGTAACTGTTTAGTTGGGTTTGAGCCGAGGAATCCAGATGAATGGAATAAGCAAAACTGGACAAATGGTTGTATAAGAAAAGCACCATTGCAGTGTGACAAAAGGATAAAAAATGGAAGTGAAGATGGGTTCAAGAAACTAGAGAACATGAAAACACCAGAGTTTTTAGAGAGATTGCAGGTTCCTCCAGAAAACTGCAGTAGGCATTGTTTACAGAATTGCTCTTGTTTGGCATATGCATATGATGCTTCGATAGGATGCATGTCTTGGAGTGGTAAATTAATTGATATTCAAACTTTCGCTTCTGGAGGTGTTGATCTTTACATTCGTCTAGCAAATTCAGAACTTGGTATATTTTTGTAATTCTTACAGTTATCCCCATCACTTTTCAAGTTCATATCAATCCAATAAACAATTTTTTTTTCATTCATATTAATGCAGAAAAACAAGCAGAAAATGTTGCAGATCAAATAGGAGATAGCAGAAGGAAGAAGCGGAAGGTGATAGTGATTGCTATCTGTGTGATAATTGGAGCCACTTTTGTTGCTGCATGTTCGTATTTTTTATGGATAGTTGTTACCAGATCAAAAGGTACATGCACTATATTCTGGCCACTTTTCATTGTGCTGCACTAAATTAGTGGAGTTTATTCAGATTAAAACGTTGTTCATTAGTACAGGAAAAAAGAATCAAAGTGGTCTGAGTGAAAGCATTGTAAGAAAGTCAAGACAAAAAAAACTAGAGGAGCTTCCACTGTTTGAATTTGAAAAGCTTGCAATTGCAACAAACAATTTTCACCAATCTAACAGGCTTGGTCAGGGAGGTTTTGGTCCTGTATACAAGGTAAAATTGGGCCAAATAAATTCATTTATTTATATAATTAGTTACAGATTTTTAAAAAAAAAATTAATCATTTTCCTCTAGGGAGAATTGCAAGATTCTCAGGTCATAGCAGTTAAAAGACTTTCAAGAGGCTCTGGACAGGGCCTTGGAGAATTCATGAATGAAGTAAGGGTGATATCTAAGCTTCAGCATCGTAATCTTGTACGACTTCTTGGTTGTTGTACGGAAGGAGATGAAAAGATATTGATATATGAGTACATGCCAAATAAAAGTTTGGATGCATCGCTCTTTGGTTAGTTCTTGTTAATTAATGCCCATTTTCTTATCATAACTTTCATGGTCTTTATATATAGTAAATATAGTTTTGGTCACGTCATGAAGTTTTCTTCATTTCTTCTTTAGATTCAAGCAAGGTAGTATTCTTAGATTGGAGAAGACGCTTTAACATAATTGAAGGAATTGCTCGAGGATTACTTTATCTTCATAGAGATTCAAGATTAAAAATAATACACAGAGATCTTAAGGCAAGTAACATCTTGTTAGATGAAGAGCTAAATCCAAAAATATCAGACTTTGGTTTGGCAAAGATGATTTTTGGAGGCAATGAGAATGATCAAGGCAACACTAAAAGGGTTGTTGGAACATAGTATGTTTTGTAATCTTAACATATTTTTTTGTTATGATATTTTATTTCATTAATCAATAATATAGTGATATTGATAGACAAATTGTTTATGGGAACACAGCGGCTACATGTCTCCGGAGTATGCAATGGAAGGACTATTTTCAGAAAAATCAGATGTCTTCAGTTTTGGAGTATTGTTATTGGAAATTGTTGCTGGAAAGAAAAACACAAGCTTCTATCATCTGGAGATGGCCTTAACCCTATTGGGATTTGTAAGGGACTCTCATTCACATACAATTTTGATTTTCAAGTCTTGTGGGGTGTGTGTGTGTATTACATTTAATGATTATACTCTTACTTTGATATTTGTAGGCATGGCAACTATGGATTGAAGATGATATTAAATCTCTAATAGACCCAGAAATATATGATCCAAGCTTTCATGTGGAGATGTTGAGATGTATACAAATTGGACTTCTATGTGTGCAAGAACTTGCGAAAGATAGACCAAGTATGGGCGTTGTATATTCAATGCTTAATAGTGAGATTGTCAATCTTCCTTCACCAACGCAACCTGCTTTCACCAAGAGGCAATGCATTGTGAGTGCTGAATCTTCTCAGCAAATTGATCCTATTTACTCCACATGTAAAACTGTCACACTCACAGAAATGCAAGGAAGATAACTTATGGCTCCCCAAAGTTACAAGACTATGTATGAGGGCCTGACACATGCCCGAAAGATCATTTAAGTTGGTGACCTAATGATAAAAGGAGCTGGCGACTGATGTCAAGTGAATGGTGGCCGTAACTCTAATGGTTCTAAACTAGTGAAATTTCTTGCAAATTTTTAATGGGTTGTGTTTGTTTTGACCATATTACTAATTGTGTTTGAGAAATTTCGGTCTAATATCTACCTAGTATTGTTAAAAAAAGTAAAGATGTTGTCTTTTAATAGAAGATTTTAGTATTAATAAAAACAATTATGTCCTCTAATAACAATAGATAGATGGTGACTATAGTTACAACATGCGCCTCTCAACATAAGTGTCTTCTCTGGAACTCGAACTCAAGATCCAAAGAGATCTAGTAGGGCCTTATACTACTAGACCAACTTTATATTACCTCTAATAACAATAGATAGATGGTGACTATAAAGCATGCCCCTCCCAATACAAGTGCTTTCTCTGGAACTCAAACTCAAGACTTAAAGAGATTGAGTGGGGCCTTACATTACTAGACTAACTCTATGTTGGTTACAACATGCAAACTTTATATCACATCATATCTTTTTTTTTCTTCTTTTGGAACAATTTATAAGGTGATAATAATCTGCGCTCTTTTTTAATTTTGACTATCAGGTTCAAATAAAAATAAAATACTTATGCATTTTTTTAAGTTAAAATAAAACATGCATAATTGATTGTAATATTGTTTGTCTCGCATCCATGCATTTTTTTTTTTTGGAAAAATGTACCTATTTATTGACGATCTTAAAGCCGACTTTGATCTTTGCAACCTCAATATGAGATTGTACGAACGCCTTTTTGGTCAGAACCTTCCTTCACTATGTATGAATTAATTTTCCTTCGTTATTGTGGGCACAAAATCATCTTAACAGAGGAATCTTTAATTTGTGTGCACTGAGCTCACCATGTAATTTATGTAATGGCCAATAAAATTATCGCAGGTCAAGTATTTTTATCTTATGTGTCAGCCTACTTGTCACGGCTCCCTCCCTCTATTATTTTAATCTTCCATTATGTTTATTTGCCTTCTGAATTGCAGAGAGAGTGCCGGAGAACGAAGCACCCCATTATTTCAAAAAGAGTCTAGGGTCAAATGCTAAATGAATAATCAAACCAGTGAAGAGTTGCAACCACTTACCAGGGAACTCACTTAAATTAATTGCATAGCGCAAGAATTTTGTAAAGTCCGTGAACCAAATCTGGAATGCTAGATTGTAAACTGCAGTTCATGAAAAGCAGTAAAATAGTAATACCCGGATCAAATGTTATGCACCTAATTAATCAAGATATGAGTATTCTTATGACAGTCAACTGAATTGTAACCAGCGAAGAACACAATATCTAAGAGTACAATCAATGAGCCAATCTGACCTTGGAATAGGGACAGTGTTCTTACCGTTGTAGTCCTTGACACGCTTGCAATAATTAATGTAACGAATCCGAAGGGATTGGGCTTAGAATATGGTTCAAAAGAAGGCCCAAGTCAAGATATGTCACATTTGGCACTTAGTTGGGTTCATTGAGCATTTAGTAAGGGGTTTGGTCCTTGGCGGTGTATATGGATAAAGTTTCGTGGTCAGCACTAAAATCTCTTGGGGGCTACGGTATGAGGGGATTAGTCATAACTATCGGCAATGGATACTTGTGCACAAAAAAATAAAAACAGAAGAAAACAAAAGCTGTGATGGAGGATGCATGGAATGAATATGATATTCTCTTCCTTACTCTTGAACTCCTTCATATCAAATGTAACTCCTTCATTTTCGGGTTGTCCGCCATTAGGGTAGAAAACTCTCAACAAAGAACAAATTGTAACGATCAAAAAACAGATAGGAAATAGAATAGAATAATACCCCCAGATATAGATTCGAATGAGCAATATTATGCAGTCACAGTGCTTATAAACGGAAGGAAATTAGAGCACCGTTCTAGTACAAACAAAAATATAGCAGAAAAGGGAAATAGAAAGTGACAGAAGAAGGTCCAGAGTAAGGAAGAGAGTCTGCAGAGTGGAAAATATCACTTTCATTCCAAGCCTCCTTCATCATAGCTTTTGACTTCTTATACTCATGCCTTGATGTATCCCTGGTGGAAAAATGATTTTTTAGACCAGTTAAAAATGACTTTTTAAACTGGTTCTGGATGAGGTCTTGATACAGCCGGTCTAAAAAGTCTGTTACTTTTTAGACCAGTTAAGCAACCGGTCTTAAAAATCACTTTTTTAGACCGGTTCCTCAAAGACCAAGTCTAAAAAATCCAAACTTTTTAAACCAGTTGTTTAAAAACCGGTCTAAAAAATTTTCTTTTCAAGACTTTTAAGACCGGTTATTAAAATACCCGGTCTTAAAAGTCATACTTTTAAGACCGGTTATCAGAATAACCGGTCTAAAAAGTGATATTTTTTTTTAAAAAAATAAATAGGGCTTATTTTTATTGGAAGGATTTTAAAATCATCCCAATCCAACAAAAAAGAGCCCTATTTTTTTACTATCATATAATTTTAAGTAAGCTATGACAACCGTAACAAAATATGAAAAACAACAACTCATAAGATAAAAAACTAACAATAATTAATAAAAAATAACTCAATCTTACAATTAAAATGTGAACATTATTTAAATACACAAAGGCCCTGAGGAGTTTCTGCAGATAGACAGTTTTGTACATGTTTCATACTTTCATAGTTGTGAAGCATTGAACAAATGAACTATTCAAAAGAGATCCAGCCTCCAGTTTAATGAATTATACATATGTAGCAGTAAGTCATGATTAGCAAGCTAAAGATACAAAAGTAACACATCAAAAGATTTTGAGAAAGACTCGAGTGATATAAATGTTAGAGTTTTAGATTAATTAGGCTGTTGCAGATGAAGCATGGAACAGGAATACTGTCATTTTATTCCCCTAAATTATAGCGAGCTTACCTATCAACATGACGAAGGAAAGTAGCAGCAACTTCAGAGTCTTCAGTAACAATGCAATAAGTATGAGCACTGCAGAAAAAGGAATGGAAGAAAGGCTATCATCAGACTTGAAATACAGAGAAATCGAGTAAAGATGAATGTGAAAGAAGCAGGATGGTCTTAACATGCCTTCTATGTTTATGTATGTGGTCAATAGTAGCAAATACATCATCAACAATTTCAACTGAGCATGCCAGTGAGCTGTACTCATTATGGAAGCAGCTGGCTTCAGGAATACTTAACAATCCACAGGCTCTTGGTCCACCATATATGATATGAATTTGTAATAATTGTAATTGTGAAGCCCTAATCCCTAAATTGTTTAGAATGTTAGGTTAATTAATTAGGGGAAGAGCAATGTTAAGTGAGAGTGGCATTAGCTATTTTAAAGTAGCACTAGCCAAACACACCCTAATTGTATTCCCTAGCTAATTAAATAGGATTAGGATTAGTTAAGTGCAGATATGCCCCTGGATCCCTCGGCTCTATATATATGAGCTATTGTCACTATTAATTGTGTTGTTGACTCAGATAATGAATACATGATTCAGCAGCCACGTGTCTCTTTCCCTCTCAGATTCTCTGTTTTCTCTCTTCTCTGTCCTCTGCCCCCTGTTCGATAACTCTGTTTTCTCTTCATCTAATCATTCAACCTCATCAATCCTTATCTTTCTTTACAAAAAGATAACATCTTAGCTATGCTGAAATATCATCTGCACCGAGCTTCTAATCGCATGAAGCAAAAAGCTGATCTACATAGGTCTGATAGGGAGTTTGTGGTTGGCCAATGGGTATTTCTGAAATTACAACCCTATAGACAAATTTCAGCTGCTGTGAGAAGTTCTCAAAAATTAGCTCCCAGATTTTTTGGGCCCTATCAAGTGTTAGAGAAGGTGGGACAGGTTGCATATAAACTGGCACTACCTCCTGATTCTCGCATACATCCTACATTTCATGTTTCACAGCTGAAATTGTGTCCCAACCCTGCTGTTCCACCACGGCACCCTCCTCCGGACTTCCCGGAGCCTCCACCTTCTTTGTTTCCAGAAAAGCTGTTGAATAAAAGGTCTGTTAAGAGGCGACGCCGACTGATTACCGAAGTTCTGGTGCAATGGAGAGGGCTGCCGGATGAAGAAGCTTCCTGGATTCCTTTGTCCCATTTCCGAGAACAGTTTCCAGATTTTGTTGTGGCTCATCCTTGAGGGCAAGGATGTCTAAATGGGGGGGTATTGATATGAATTTGTAATAATTGTAATTGTGAAGCCCTAATCCCTAAATTGTTTAGAATGTTAGGTTAATTAGTTAGGGGAAGAGCAATGTTAAGTGAGAGTGGCATTAGCTATTTTAAAGTAGCACTAGCCAAACACACCCTAATTGTATTCCCTAGCTAATTAAATAGGATTAGGATTAGTTAAGTGCAGATATGCCCCTGGATCCCTCGGCTCTATATATATGAGCTATTGTCACTATTAATTGTGTTGTTGACTCAGATAATGAATACATGATTCAGCAGCCACGTGTCTCTTTCCCTCTCAGATTCTCTGTTTTCTCTCTTCTCTGTCCTCTGCCCCCTGTTCGATAACTCTGTTTTCTCTTCATCTAATCATTCAACCTCATCAATCCTTATCTTTCTTTACAAAAAGATAACAATATAATTGAACACCTGCCAACAAATTTATTGTATAATATGTAAGATTCATAGACTCTCAACTAATACCCTCTTTGTAAACAGATCAGATCTCCTGGTTTTTCCTTTACAACATCAGTAACCAACCAAAAAAGAGTTTCCTAGAGTTCCTGGATTCTTTTTTCTAGATGTGAGAAACTAGCTAGCTACCATTTCAGCACATTCTAATTTTTGGTTTGAGAATCAAGGATTTGTTTGATTACAGGAGAAAAGGCGGGAAATCATCAGTTTGACAGAGGGCTAAAAGATAACAAAAGAAAAAGAACTTGTCCCTAATTTAAATATATGCTTTCAGTTTCTCATTAATCCATATGGAATTAAGAACAAACCTTTTTTTCGGAGTTCACCCATGAGTTCCCTAATTCCACCATTCTGTGTTAGATCCTTGTGCACAAGAAGTGTTTCCTTAGAAATTCAAGATATAATGTATTAGTACACACAGTCCATGATCTAATAACAAGTAAAGCTTGTGGATGTAGATAAAGAAACAGTAGTATTTAGTACACATTTCAAGGGATGTTAATAACCCGTAGTGTGTCTCAGTCCAGGGATGCATTTGTATCAAGTCCAGAATGTTGACAAACATCTTCTCAAATGTATATCAAGTCCAGAATCGTGTGATTCAAAACATCCAGGAATGCATTTGTATCAAATGCAACTAGAAAAACCTGCATGATCACCAACGTAAGAGTTTTGCTTGAGGGTTTGAAAGAAAAATAATGGAATTCATAACTTAATTTTAAACTAGCAACTTTAGTTCTTTCCTTATCATTCTCACAGTAAACTTCAGAATATAACAACGATCGTTATGATAATACAGTCAGAAGTTACCATTATGCATCGTATCAAAGAGTAGGTGAAACATATGATAGTGACCGATCCAACATGCAGTACAAATAAGCCCACCTTTTGTCAACACAACTATTATTTATATATACAATCTTTATTGCAATTTCCCTTGTTCTACAATCGGGACAGAAGAAAATAAAAAGTTCATGCAAGTCCACAGCAGCAAATATAGGATAGAAACTAGTTTTAAATAAGTCCACAGGAGAAATCAAGTTGAAATTCAGCTTGAAATAGTTTGAAACCTTCAGTGCATGTCGATAGACAAGTACATTAATCAATCAAGAACGTAGACGCATACCTAATTTTCCAAATAGCTTAGCTAAAACAAAACCACCGAAGAAAGAAAATTAACATCTACCACAGCGAAATTCCAATTCAGAAGATTACGACTCAAGAACACAATCACGAGAACTGCGAAGGAAAATCCATAATTATGGCAAGTCAAGCACAAAATATACAACAGTTTCAGAAAAAGGGAGGGAGATAGTGTTTGTCAAAAACTAGAGCTACTAAGGAAATGAGAGCATATGCAGCACAGAGGAAGTAGTAAATACCGTCCTGCCACAGAGAAGAGTCATTGATCTCGTCCCACCTGTCGGAGAGGAAAACCCTGATCTTCATGAATAGTGAAGCAAGCGGCGGCGTGATCCTCATTTTTCCGCTCAAAAGACGAAGACGATGACGATGAACAAACAGAGCTACTCCTCTGAGAGAGAGCAAGGGACGAGTCTACGAGGCTTACACTTACAAATAAATCGCGCGCGAAGAAGAGAGGATTCAGATTCAGAGAGCGAGAATTTTAGGCGCGATCAATGGAATGGAATGGAGAAATCAGAAACGTATATGGCGGATTCTTTTTAGACCGCTCTCAAGCAACAACCGATCTAAAAACATCATATTTTTTATCAGGTGTCTCAAATATTTTTAAAGTAAGAAATGTTTTTTTACTGTTTAACTTTTTAGACCGGTTCCTCATAACAACCTGTCTAAAAAGTTTGATATTTTAGACTAGTTTTGAGAGACAATTGATCTAAATAATACATTTTAAACCTTATATTAAGAGAACCGGTCTCACAAGTTTTTTATAATTACAAAACTGCCAACGCTTATACCTTTTAGACTTTATCCGCTATAACCGGTCTAAAAGGCATTTTTTGTACTAGTGTATCTTGACTTGGGCCTTCTTTTGAACGATATTATAGGTGCGTGTTTGGATTAGCGGTGGAGAAGGAGTTTTTTTTTTGCAGATGGGCTTTTAGAAAAGTCAGATAGAAAAAAAGTTAGATTGTAGATGTGATTTGTGTTTGGATTGGCGGTGGCAAAAGTAACTTATTTTTAACCTGAAACCTATTTGGATTAGCGTTTGAAAAGCCCGTTTAGATGGAAAATAAATGAAAATGGCATGAATCTTATTAAATACTATATATATATATATATTAGTTGTATATATTGTGATAATTGAAATGAAAAAATTTTAAAAAAATGATAAAATAAAAAAGGTGCAATTATTACTGAAAAAAAAAAAAGAAAAATGCATGAAAATATTGAATTAAAAAAGATTAAATTTATATTTAACTTAGAATGCATACATAAAATGTCTGATCATTGGATTATCTACCCCTAACAAGTTGCTCTCTGATTGTATCACTAACATGATTCATCTGTGTTAAAGATAATCTACGGATAGTTAATGTGGATGTGACATCAATCGGATCATTAGTGTCTTGACTAGGTATATTTCCTCATTTAGCTTCTTGAAAATCCATATCTGTTTGGGAATTTCTCCGGATAAGATTATGTATAGCCATTGTTGCACAAACTATGTGGACTTGTGTTTCAAAGCTATATGATTTCATTTCCCCCCAAGAGCTGAAATCTATTCTTCCAGACTCCAAACGTCCTTTCTATAGTTGTCCGCAAACTAGAATGATAATAATTGAACATCTCGTTCAGATTTGCAAATCCCTCACGTAGCCTGAAGTCTGGAATATGATAACGCTCACGTCTATACAGACCAAGATATTCAACTAGTGTTGGATAGCCAGCATCAACTAAATAATATTTCCTTGAGTTATACACCAAAAATGTCGTTTACACGGTAAAATTATAGCAAGTGTGAGGAAAAAAAACCACACAATGTAAGTTCTAGTGAGGAATAGATACCTTGAGGTGGATGAGGGAAATTCATAAATGGAGTTGAGATTGCAGTTTGGAACACACAAGCATCATGTGCAGTTCCCTCCCAGCCTGCCAATACAAAAGTGAAGCACATATCCCAATCACATACGGCCATGATATTTTGAGTTGGATATCCCTTTCTCCCGATATATTTCTCTTGCTCAGACTGACTAACCACACACCGAATGTGAGTTCCATCAATTGCTCCTATTGCATCCTTAAAGTATGGGTAATATCACCGATCGTTCAAGATTTTTGGGTGACAATGACTAAATTCGGGATCAACCAGTTTGATAAGTTCTGCCGATAGATTCACACAAGCATGTAATACCATATGGAAGATTCTATTGACAGTTTCTCCTGAATGTTGAAATCTGTCCTGTAGGATTCTATTTCTTTGGGCATGTCCAACAGTGTATAAGAACATGGCAACCATTTCTTCAATTCCAAGGTTCCTAGTCTTCCGTAACCCATATTCTACCAATTTAGAGCATAGGAGATAGAAGACATGCTTTTCAACTCAGAAATTTTCAGGACAAACTCGATCATGGCCTTCCAATACCTCTTGCACCTACTTTGCACCGGTTTGCTTACTAGTTTTGCATGGCTCTTTGCAAACATATGGCACGAGATATTGAGCCATCAAGACAACCACCTGTTCATACTCCGTCATCTCTTCATCTATAAGGGATATGAGTTGGGACCTACGAGCTGCACGAGATGATCCTACTTCTGTTGTTTCTTCCAAAATATCGCGACCACTCGAACTTTCCATAGACGATGTAATCTGTTTGATTGCCAAGATTGTATGAAATCAAGTACAATGACAAATTGTTCAAGTAAATTGACATCATGTAGAAAACATTTATAACATTAATAACTGGCATAATAATAATAATAACAACCAGTCCTCTAACAACAGTAAGTTCTAGCATAACATATCACATAACCAAGTTTGCAAAAGTAAGGTCAAAATCTACCATAACATATATTATGTCAAACATATCACTACAATTACATATAACCAAGTTTGCAAAAGTGACATAAAATATGGTTCAATGATTCAAGGCAAGCTGAAGATGTGGGCTGTTATAATTGTGGTGCCGCAACCACATTAGCAATGTAGGTTTATCCCCTTGCAAGCCACAAAACATGTCACGTCCAATATGATGCATCATCATGTTAAAACATCAGAAACAGAAGTCTTTATCCTCAACAACCTCAAAAATGGTCAGTAAGTCAACCATGAAGTCAGTCACGTTATCATCATTCGTGAACAGCTTGTTTAGGGCATCTGCCCTATTCTCAGATGTCGTAGCTATCTTACTAACCGCATTTGCAATAACCCTCGAGGTTGCTTTTTGTTTCTTTTTTCCTTTGTCAGACCCTTCAACCCTCTTTCTCTTTCCACTTCCGTCCGAAGCACGTGCTATGGTTGTTTGAGTGTTTGTTGTCAAGGTGATTCCTTCCAAATCCTCTATCACTCCCACACTACCTCCAGTACTAGGACGTACAAAATCTTCCTCACTATCTCCTAATCCTTCTTCTAAGTCCATTGTAGGTTGATAAATATCATCTTCGTCGTCAACTACTGGCATTCGTTGTCCAAAAGTCGGTGTGAACATAATGGAGCTCGATGCCATAACATCCTTAAAAAGGATGTCCAATTTTTTAGTGAACATGAGGCCTTTGTACCTATACTTTGCGTAGTCTACATTCTCCTATACGTATTCAAGTAACCAAAATGAATGCATGATCTTTACTAATAATTACAACAACAACAACAACAATAATACTAATAATAATAATCACAACAACAACAACACTTTTGTACCTGTATTTTCCTCTCTCACCACTCATCTTCTGCAATCACCATATGCCTTGCAGGGTCATATTGAATGCTAGTCTCTTTTGAGAATAGCTTGTCCCACACCTTCCATTCTTTCTTTAAGCTATCCCATCGATTTTTCAGTTGTTTCTTGTCATATGACTTTCCTGTTTTTTCATTAAATCCAGAGAAAATATTCTTCCACCCATCCTTCGTGAAGGATGACCCAAGACATTCTTTCTTGTATATTTGTTCAATGCAAAGTTTGATGAAAATTGCAGTGGAACTTACATCCCATGAAGCTTTATCTTTACCTTTGTTCATATTTCTATGTAATCATTTGACCAAAAAAGAAAAAACAAATGTCCCAAGTGAAATTAATCAAAAAATTCAGCATTAAATGGCAATGCATAATACACACACATACACAGCAATCCATAATCCCAAACAAAATTAAATGAAGAATAATTATAATCCCATACATTAATTATGAACAATAGCCTAGTCACATCCAATCCAATGATTCAAGTTTTCATTTTCAAACAATTGTAAGCAAAATTCCGTACTTTTCTACTGGCAGGTCCTTTAGATCTATAGATATATTAATATTGTCTTCTTTTAACCAATACTTATTAAACCACGTTGTGTGTACACAATATTCAGAAAAGCCAATAGATATGCAAATTGGCTTGCTCACTAACCAAATCAAGACAGTTTGAATAGAGTCATTGATGATCCCCTTGTAGGATAAAAAAAATAGTCTAGTGTGGCATGCTTTTTGTTAATTGTAATAAATATCAAAAACCAAATGATTTATTACCAAAACAAAAAATACGATTTTATATTTCCTAACCAAATTTTCTTTTTCCAAAACCCCTGTTGTAATTATTTTTGTCACAAGAGGAACACGTTTACATGTATAGCCATTTCTGTCAAAGCAAAAGAAACCAATGAAGACTACTGAGTTTGATCACAATTGGACACAACAATCATCCAGAAATTGAACACAATCAGTGAAGAGAACTTAGAAATACAAAGCTGACAAAATCAAATGAATGAGGATTGTCTACTTGGTTATATTCCCTCTTCCTATACAATCCAAATTGTTATATATCGATCCAATTCAGTTTCTTCCATCATCATACACACACAGATCAGCATAAACTCACGCAGGGGTTGAAACTTTCACAACCAAAGTGACTGAAACACCATGGCCACTGATTTGAAAGGAAGTGCTCTTCAAGCAAAAATAAACAGGGGAAGAACAGCAGTCTGGAATATGAACGTTTGGAACACACAGATCATCACTATAAAAATTAACATTCTAATTTTTCATCATCATACACACACAGATCAGCCTCTATGAATGTAAGGGAAGAAAATTTCACAACCAAAGCCATCGAAAACCATGCCAACATATCTCAAACCAAGTCCACTTGAAGCAAAAAAAAAAAGGGGAAGCAAAGCAACACCAACATTCGACCACTCACCTATGAACGTACGCCAAAGATCACAGCAGGGGAGAACAAAGCACGACAGATCAAGGGGGATTCACCGACTGGTGGCAGCTTTGTCAGACCCCTGACGACGCCACACATGGCGGTCCTGATTCGGCACTTGCATACAAGGATGAAGAAGGGAGAGATCAGAGAAGCAAAACCTCTGAGCTTCGACCCAGCCACCAACGGTGTCTTCAAAAAGGGCAAATCCGATGACTCCTGCCTCTTAACACCGCTCACCGTGCTTTCAAGAAGGAAGAAAAGAAATGAGCTCTCGGAGCTGTAACAACGTCTCAAAGACAACAATGGTTTAGGGGAGGAACCGATAGGAAGTAATGGTGGAAGAGAACGATTTTGATTAGGCAATAATTGCCCCAACGGTCACCACTGACACTCCTCAACGCTCCTCCATCCAGCTTCTCTCACAAAGCTCCTTCCACCATTGAAGCCCAGTGAAGGTGGACACTCTCCCAAACACACTCCCATCGGCCAAATGGGCTTTTACCTTGTTAATGGGCTTTTTTTAACCGCACTGGGTTCCCAAACAGATCCTAGGTCCAATCCCTTTAGATCTATTTCACAACATCAATTTCCATGCTTTCCTAATAATTGAGAGCTATAAAAATTTGACATCCATGACTTCCAATCACTATAGTGGCTTTACTACTTTTTAGCATTAGTCAAGCTTTCCCAATAATAAGTCATGAAGTCGTCTTCTTCTAAATAATTTTTAGGCTCAAATTTGTATTTGCAGTTGCAACTGGCTACATAGTTTTGAATATACTATTGGTGTTAGTTGCAGAATCACCAAAAGGGGTGAACTGGGTGACTAAAAAAATTGAGAACTCAATAATTAAAACAAAGACAAAGATAGATGAAAAGAAAAGACAGAGTTAGAGTAATATTACTAGATGTTGAAGGATAGCTAGGAAAGAAGAGTGTAAAGTAATTTCTGCTGGCTCGATCTACCAATTGACCTATGTCTAATACACAGAGCGGCTCTATGTGTTTCCACTATAATCTTCAAGATTCTAATGAGCTTTTGGTACCATAGTACTATCAACAATCATCTCATGATCCTACTATCTTCAGCGATCATAGGAATATTTTAAGATTACAAAAATTTCTCTCTCAATCAGAGTATCTATGTTAAACATTGAGATATAGAGTATTTGTTCTTGAGTAGCAGAAAATATAAAAATATCCCTTTTGTTTGTTTGTGTTGTCGTTCTTTTGTTCTTGGAATGAATGCATTTTCTTTTATAGGCAAACTTGGAAAATATCTGTTAGATGCAACATTCTTCTTTCCGTTGGAGCATTTTCCCGTTGAAGTTTGAGTCAAAGGTAAGGAGAAGCCATTAAAGGCATCTGACATAAAGTAGTGTTCAAAACATGACTATTTGTTTGAACTTCAAATCCGTTTGTTCACTTGTAAGAGTGTTTTGAGTATTTTTCTTGTATATATTTTAACTTAAAACACTCTTTCAAAAAACATTAATTTTTTTTTGGGATAATTACATTCAAGTCTCATATAAGCGAAAAAATGAAGAAATGATCTCTGAAGTTGTTAGTGGACGCTCCTCAACTTGTAAATGTACGGCCGTCGACTTGTCAATAAACACCCGTCGACTTGTCATTAACAACTTCAGGGCCAATTTCTTAATTTTTTTCTCTTATGTAGGACTTCGATATAATTGTCCCTAAATTTTTTTTAGATTCATAATTACAAATCGGACATGAAGGAGAAAAGGAATAGCACTGTAGTCCCATGGAAGGCAAAATACGAAGAAATGGTCCCGGGAAATTCTGAAATTACTGCCAAGTCCCATGAGACCATTTTGTAATAAATTAAAAATGAAAAAATTTCAAAATACCCCTAAGTATTCAGACATTCATTTCCCTTCATTAAACCTCACTTGTTGTTGTAGTTGGACAAAATTTGCCTTGTTCTCTGGTTCCTGACAAGCGGCAATCTCGACAAACGGAAGCTATCATCGTGAGCGGTGTTGGTCACTGGTTATCACTGTTGAGGTTTGGTGGGCGCTGCTTGGGTAAACCAAATCATCTGCAAATGGGAGGTGTCAGGTCTATGATCATCGACATTCGAGATCGTCAGCAAATGGATGTTGTCATCGTGAGGCACGGCATTTATGGGTTATCACCGTCAAGGTTCAGTGGTTGCCGGCTAAGTAAACCAACTATCATATTCCCTCATTCGTTTCTTCGTGATCGTGGAGCTTTGTTTGGCATCTGTAAGTTTAGGTTAGGGTTCTTCATGGGTTTTGCATATTTTTTATATATGCATCTTTCTAGTTTTTTTGGTAATTGTGCTACCCTTTGTTAGTTTTTGAAGCATGAATATATTTAGAACTTTGTTTTGAGAAATCAGGAGCTGGACATGTTCATTTCTAGCTTTAAACTACATTGTATGGAAGACGTGGTTCTGCTGCTGACTGTGATGTTGATATTAGTTATTTTGACCATAAAGATCCCCAATTAAAAAGTAACCTCTTCCATTTGTAATAAAATGTTGACCCTAAATCTTAGATTTCCTTTTCCTTTTTGCTGAAATTAGATTCCCTTTTCCTTGACAGCAAACAAGTAAGAAGGTTTGGAATTAATTTGAAGGCTGATAATCAGAGCTGGCAACAATATATTTAACCTAGAGTTTCTTTGATCTTGTTGGATGGATGATTTACAAATTCTTGAAAGTCATGATATTGAAAATTCTCTCACGGCTTTTAGATAGAAGTATCCTTTGGGAACTAAGATCAATGAATGTCAGATTTATGAATATAAATAGGAAGGGCTGGAAAAAAATATAAATAGAAAGGGGATTTTGAAGAGTTTGGGTGAGAACTAGTGGTTACAAGTACTATGTCTGATTCCTTGATCAATGTTCTGCATAGTCATTTTCCTTTGTTTTTAGGTATTGAAGTATATTGTATATGGCATTTGACATTCAATTCATGTGATTCACCTAGGGCTATTTCTCATTGTTTTACATGTTAGAGTGAAGTATTTTGGGTTGGTTTGTTAATTGGTTCATGATAGAGAAAAGAACAGTATCTTGGTTGAAGAAAACATGAATTAAAATAAATAATGATGCCTACTGTCAGTTTGCCCCCAAATAATTGTAAAGTCCAATTTTACAATATATAATGAATAAATCCTTATGAAATGTGTGAAGGACAATGGGAAAGAATCCGATTCGATGAAAGATATGAAGTTAGAAGGGATCAATGTTTTAAGAATTATGATACTTGTGATCTGGTAATGCAATTTCAAAAATGGAAAAAGTTAATTACTAAACTAATGAAATCAATATGAAACTCGAGCCTGGACAAAATATTTCATATTTAAATTTATCATTTCTTGAGGCTACAAAATCAGGTGCTAGTTTTATTCATTAATTTGTAAGTTAGATCATATTCTAACTAGTGGGTTCCTCTATTCATTTTTAGTAAAGAATATTGCCAAGCACCTTGGACTATAAGATAACTAGTGTATGGTTTTATAACATAATTCATTATGTTATAATTGGAGAACTTTGTCATTTTTCAACACGGTAGCAGAGAGCCAAAGATACAAGTAACTGTGCATATGTTTTTCTTTTGATGCACCGTTTTTCACTAAAAATTTATGGAGTTTAACTTTTGTAATGAAACTAAAGAACTATTTATTTCTATTGCATACGTTGTTCTGAGAAGTTTAGAGATGATAAATTATTATTATTATTTTGTTAAATAGAGCCTATCAGGATGAACCATTCTATCCCTGATTGTTGTGGATTAGTTCTTCGCTGTGCTGATGGTACTATTCTTCATGCTGGGGACTGGAAGGTTAGAATTCTACTTTATTCAATGCACTGTTTATTCCATTTAACTTCATTCTCCTGTTGCTTAAGAGGTTGATTCAACAGATTGATGAATCACCACTAGATGGTAAAGTTTTTGACTGTGAAGTTTTAGAGGAACTCTCTAAAAAAGGAGTAACATTAGTACGTCTATTTGGTCCTGCACTTAAATAATTTACGCAGAAAATTTTCATTGGACTTATCTTTAGGGAAAAGATAATTTTCGTGCATATTCGAATGCTTTGATGGTTCATAGGCTAGTAGCAGTAATATATAGTTTAACTTTGTAAATGTTTATTGTAGTTTAACTTTGTAAATATTCATTGTAGTTTAAATTTGTAAACAATGTTACAATACGCTTGGCCTGTATAGCTTTTGACTCTGCTTAATTGTAATAATTTTTTCCTTCATTTGCTAATACGTCTTCTTAGGTACTTCAATTTATAATAATTCTTGTGATCCATCTAAAGTTTAAAACATTGATCAAAGGTTGTATTTTACATTTCCATTCATACTTTTTGATGTTTGTGTTTGTTTATTTTTTTACTCTTATAATCTTGTATGCTTGTGCAAAGATAAGCTCGGTGCCTTGTGACATTATGCTGAAGTGTGACCTATAATCATAATCATGTGGATTTATTTCAATGTTTCTTTTGAATTAGTGTAATCTGTTCCATTTTGGTGATATTGTTATAAAAAAATCAGTTACAGAGGCATAGGAATATTATATTTGATTATCTACAGTTTAAGATGTTTTTAATATTATTTGCACAATGTTCTTCTTTTGTCTGCATTTTTTAATCATTAGTAATAGTAATAAGCAATTATGAGCATGGTTTGGTTTCTTCTCCTGCATTCCCTACTATCTTGAGGTGGTTTGTCCATAAAATTTAAGTTCATTTAATCTATGTCCATTTCAGCAAGATGGACAAAGGAAAGTCTGGCAAAGAGAAACAACGAACAAAAAGCCCAACACGAACAAGGGCAGCCAGACGAGCTCCACAAAATGAAGGTCAGGTTCTTGTGGTGGCTGGTTACTCATCCTCACAACAAACATACAGACAAAGTTATGTCTTTGGTTCAAGACATACATAAGAGGAGGAGACCAATTAGGATGCTGACTTTAATTGTACATTCTTGTTGTGAATAGCTTTGACGTAGTATACTATGACTTGTATTGACTTATGATTGTATGGACAACACATTAGGGGTTTGTTATATTCATGTGCACAATAATTATAAATGTGGTATGTTTTGTGTAATGATCAAGTGCAATTACATTATATGGATGATATATTTTTGGATTTGACCAACTTCAAAGTTGTACTTAAGACGTTTTGAATATTTATGAATTACATAGTTATTTTTGTTAGTAAATTTTAGTGCAACAGATATGCACATTTGATGCTCTTGCTTGCACAATGCTATAGGCTCTACTGACAAGTTCTGGTGTCTTCATTGACAAGTCAATGAAGCTGCAGTGTAATATGTAACTCGTCCAAAATATGCGGAATTGATTACATAGAGAGCATACAAAAAAACATACATGATTCTTAACTTCTTATTGGAAGCTTCAAATGTGGAATTGATTACGTTTTTTTCAATATTATCCATATTGAAAATATCATTAATTACAGCTTTATATGACTTTCAGGATGTTATCATAATATTAAATATGAGTAATTTTGGAATTTTTTCATTTTTAGAGAAAGTTAATAATGACTTAACCATACCTAATTTTGAAAAGATAGAAGGAACTTCTGCCAACTTGCCTCAGTAAGTTGACCAACTGGCCATGACAAGTAAACATTCTCAAGAAGTTTACTCTCTGTGTAACTAGCTACAACAGGCTGGCAAACTTGCCGTGGCAAATACTCTTTATATGCCCTCTGTGTAACTGGCTACAACAAGTCAGCAAACTTGCCGTGGCGAGGACCCTTTGTATGCTCTCTGTGAAACTGGCTACAACAAGTTGACACACTTGCTATAACAAATCTTGAGAAAGTGCATAACTGTGTTAACAACTTAAAGGGTCTACACTGACAACTCAATGGTCCTTCACTGACAACTCAAGGGGCCTTCACTGACAACTCAAGGTGCCTCTATTTAAAACTCATTGGGCCTCCAACGAAAACTCTTCATAACAGTATAACTATGTTAACAATTCAAGGGGTCTTTAATGACAACTCAAGGGGCCTATACTGACAACTCAAGGGGCCTGCACTGACAACTCAAAGGGCCTTCATTGACAACTCAAGGTGCCTCCATTGACAACTCATTGGACCTCCGTTGACAACTCTTCATAACAACATAACTATGTTAACAACTCAAGGGGCCTCCATTGATAACTCATTGGGCCTCCGTTGACAACTCTTCATAACAGCATAACTGTGTTAACAACTCAAAGGACATATACTGACAACTCAAAGGGCCTTCATTGACAACTCAAGGGGCCTTCACTGACCACTCATGGTGCCTTCACTGACAACTTGTGGTGCCTCTATTGCCAAGTAAAGGAGCATACACATGTGACTATGACCACCTTATTAATGTGGAATATCAACAACATATGAAATCTATAAGTATACGCACATAAACTCATTTTCCAATGTCATCATATCTGCATATATATGTTAACAACTCCATAGGCGTATATTGACAACTCTATGGGCCTATAATGACAATCCAAGGTCCATTCGTTGACAACATAATTTACATCAGATACAAATGTCAGCATAACTACATAAATATATATTAACAACTCCATTGGCATATATTGACAACTCCATGGGCCTATAATGACAACCCTAGGTCCATTCGTTTACAACATAATTTACATCAGATTCAAACTTTCAAAACATGACAGTGGGATACACAAATGTCAACATAACTGCATATATATATTAACAGGTCTGCCACTCTCTTTTCCCACAATAGAGGATATCATTGTTTTAAACTCTTCTAAACTTGTTCCTTCCTTAATGGTTCTAGATCTAACGGTTCCACCAACATATGTTAACTCACCATCTCTACTGACTTCAAACATTCCCCCTATATGAAGGAAACATAATAGATTCTTGCCAGACGTGGTAGCCATCACCGCTATCTACTGCACAAAAAAGTTGTCATTAATAATGTCAGCAGTTGCATTAACAAATGCCATAACCTCTATTAACAACATATTCTTACTACATAATTAGGACCTCTAGTTGTCATTAACAAGTTAAGAGCCTCCATTAACTCTTTTTTCCCTACGCAAATCAGGTTATGTAGGCCCAAACATTTGACCCTCATCTTCATTCCTTACCTCTTCTATTGCAAAAACACACCACCATGAACCAGAAAACAGAGCATAATGACAAAAAATAGAGCAATACAAAACCATACCCAAACACTTTGAAACCTTAGCCAAAGCATATCCATTGCATTTACTAGGCCTTCCGTTATAGTTTGCAAGCATTTAGAGGACAATGCCCACAAAAATCAGACACTCTTTTTCAATTTATCATGACCAAAACAAATATCAATAAAAAAAACCTTTAGTTGTCATAAAAAATATTTAAATATGATTTATAGTTGTCATTAACAACTTAATGAGCCTCCATTCACAACTATCGCTGCTTCCATTAACAACTCTTTTTTCCCTACGCAAATCAGATTATGTAAGCCAAAACCTTTGACCCTCATCTTCATTACATACCTCTTCTATTGCAGAAACACACTACCATGAACCAGAAAATAGAGCATAATGACAAAAAAAAAATAGAGCATACAAAACCATACCCAAACACTTTGAAACCTTAGCCAAAGCATATCCATTGCATTTACTATGCTTTCCTTTATAGTTTGCAAGCATTTAGAGGACAATGCCCACAAAAATTAGACATTCTTTTTCAATTTATCATGACCAAAACAAATATCAATAAAAAAAAATCTGTAGTTGTCACAAAAAACATTTAAATATGATATATAGTTGTCATTAACAACTTAATGAGCCTCTATTGACAACTATCGCTGCTTCCATTAACAGCTCTTTTTTTCCTACGCAAATCATGTTATATAGCCCCAAACATTTGACCCTCATCTTCATTCCTTACCTCTTCTATTGCAGAAACACACCACCATGAACTAGAAAACAGAGCATAATGACACCAAAAATAGAGCATACAAAACTATACCCAAACACAATGAAAACTTTGCCAAAGCATATACATTGCATTTAATAGGTCTTCCTTCATAGTTTGCAAGCATACAGAGGCTAATACCCATCAAAAGTAGACAACTTTTTCCATTTTCATGATCAAAACGAACATGACTCAACAAAACCTAAAGCTATTTTTAGCTACTCAACAGAATAGGTGAGTCACATGGAATAATAAAGACAAAAGAGTGTATGGCATCAATTCCCTACCTTAATCTTCAACCATGGCTGCTGATTGTCACTCAGTTTTTCCCGCCATCTCCAGCCTTCTTTCGGACGTCTCGTGCAAATTTCATAGCCTTTACCCATCCTTTTTACTATTTATCTGACAGGGGGTAATTCAGACTTTTCTCATTTGGATTTTATTACAAAATGGTCCCATGGGACTTGAGAGTAATTTCATATTTTTCCGAGACCAATTCTTCGTATTTTAGCTTCCATGGGACCACAGTGCAATTCTTCCTTTTTGACTTTGAAGATTTATTCTCATATTTGGGGCATAAATATGTGTCTTTACCTTCAACTATGATTCAAATAAGCTTTGGGCTCGGATAATTTTTTATCAACGGGATTTAATTATCCTCATATCCGAGGCATAAATCACATTTCTTTTTAGGGTTAAAGTGCAAAAATATCCATGAACTTTTCTCAAAAGTGCATCTAACACCATAAATTTTTTTTTTGTGTAAAAATACCCATGAACTTCTCAAAATGGAGCAAAAATGTCAAACAGTTAATTGGTACAAACGTCTGTTTTTTGGGACCCACAATATTATTTTTTGAGGTGCAAAAATACCCATGAACTCTTCTAAAAAGTGCACCCAACACCATAAAATTTTTTCTAGGTGCAAAAATGTCCATGAACTTTTTAAAAGTTTATGGTGTTGGGTGCACTTTTTAGAAAAATTCATGGGTATATTTGTACCTCAAAAAATAATATTGTGAGTCCCACAAAACGAACATTCGTACCAATTAACGGTTTGATATTTTTGCCCAATTTTGAGAAGTTCATGTGTATTTTTGTACCTTAAAAACGTTTATGGTGTTGGATGCACTTTTAAAAAAAAAATTCATGAATATTTGTGTACCTTAACCCTTTATGTTATGGCTCGCAAAAGATACTTGACTCAGATATTATGACTCGGATAAACCAAATGACTTGAGGCAATTTTGACTTGCTACTTTTATTACCACATTCGAGTTAAAAATACGTCTTCTCTTTCAAACTATGACTACAATAGACAATCTGACTCGGGGCATTTTTTAATGGATACATTTATACTGATATTTAGGGTAAAAACATATTCTTTATCATTTAATATGACCCGAATGACTTTATTGTCCCAATGATTTGGATGAAACCTTGGTGGTCTCAGGGTCCAATTAATGAGCCTTTATTTTTATTCTCTTATCAATGAGCCTTTATTTTTATTTTTATTTTTGGTAGGCTCAGGGCATCTACTGCTGGTAGAAATGGCTAAACCCTTCACACCGTATACTTCACAAAGGGTCTTTAGTGCTAGCCTCAAAAAACCTATATTTTGAACCTCTAATAAGCTAAACTAAGTGCTAAAAATATGGTTAGAAATGGGATTTTGAAAAGGATTTTTCTATATCCAAATGCACAAAAATAAAAGCTATAACTAATCTTTTTGGTATTTTAGTAAACAATGAAGAATGATTTGGATAAAAGGGAAAATATGATGGAATGGGTTTTGGTAGTAAATCTAATGGATGTAACATCCAAAATTTTGAACATAGAAGTTCAAAAATAAGCCTAAATTAAGTAGTCTATTAAGCCTAGTTTTGCAAGAGTCCCAACAATATCTTGAGAAATAGAATGATTTATAGGGACTATGTAATTTGACCCCACCAAATAGATGCTAAATGTGTAATTAAATGTTCGACAAAGGACAAATAAAATAGCACATTTGCCAGGGTAAAATTGTATAGCTACCATCCCGAATTGGGGCTAAATGTGTAATTTATGAAAATTATAGGTGCTTGATGGTAATTTTGGATATTATGCCTAAAATTTTAGGAAAAATCCCAGATATACAGGAAGGCAGAAAATAATTATATTTGAGGTTTAACGGAGGTACACATGAGGAAATTACCTCAAAAAGGAATTTTAAAGAATTATTATGATTTTGACTAAATGAAGAATAATTAGCCAAATGGAGTTAAGAAAATTAGTAGGAGGCCAAAAATTATTTGGAAAACATAGGGGAAAATTATTTTGAGATTAATGTGAATTTATAAAAATGTTCTCATGCCCTAAAATGGAAATTTTATCATAAAGAATTTTTTATGGGCATTTTATCTAAGAATACTGCAATGTATTAGAAATTATGGGGAAAATAGTTAAGGAAATTAGGGGAATACTACCTAATAAATGTGAATTATTGAAGATCTCATAATGGTCATACAATTAAGATATCCTCAAAAAGCATTTGTAAGGGGTTAACTTCATATTAATGAAGGAATTTAGATTATAATAAGATTATTAAGCTTATGGGAGAAGACTCCATAGTCTTCCAATGGGCTTATGTGGCGTGATCAAGGATCAGGCAAGGGAAGAAATAATATTTTAAGCTCCCAACACCACGAAAGATTAATATGGATAAATTAAATATTAATTTTTTTGAGGAGGTGGCCTTGAGGCCACCTTCCAATTTAGTTAATTCAGATATTTTAACCATCTAATCTCTCTACAAGCTTCAGAAGGTTTGGTCTGCCAAGAGAGGAGAGGCAGAGAACGAGATGGTGAGAAAATGAAGAGCGGAAGAGAGAAGGAACAGAGAACCAAGCTTCTAACAACACTTTTGGGGAATTCGATCTGCTACCCTAAATCCATTTCTCGGCTTGGTTTTATTATTAGAAGCTTCTTATGGTTTCACTACAACAGAAAAGTGCTTTCGTAGCACTTATTTTTCCAACTTGAAGCTCTTATAAAGCGCTACAGCTTACAATTTTGTTCTTCCAAAAAATAAACCACTTAATGTAGCGCTTGATTAGGAAAGCGCTACAGTAGAAAAATTCATAAAAAATTATTAACAAGTTCTCAGCACACAAATAAAAGATTTTGTAGATTTTAAAAGATACTAATATCAAGCTGAATCAAATCAGGTCAAAGAACGAGAACCACCGTCAACACTCAATCATTAGGAACAAAAACCACTAGTTTGCATAACCATACTGAAGAACACATTCAACAGGCCATTGGTAGGCAGAAGTCAAGAGGAATGGAGAAGAGGAAAGGGCAGGAGCATGAGAGGATCGTCGAAAGAGTAAGAGGGACCAAAAGAGCAAAGCATGACTAAGAAGGAGAAAAAGCAAATTTAATTATGAGAGAAAATTTTAAAAAAAAATAAGAAAGAAGAAGCAAAAATGTAGAAGGAAACACACCGGACAATCGCCCGACAAATTTAGAGTGACACTACCAAAAAAAAAACATTGAATTTCGTCACTAATTTATTTTTTATTTTTTAATTTCAAAATACTACGTGAAGCTTCTCAGGAGAAGCTACACGAAGAGCCTACAAATTGGGGCTGAAATCCTTTGCCACTTTTATATTGCAAAATTATATATATATATATATATATATATATAATTTTATTATAAATAATTGAATAATTAATTATTTATAAATATATATTTTATTTACATATACATAAATATATATTATTATTAAAAACTAAAGATAAATATAATAATAATATGAAATAAATTTTACATATTTTTAATATTTTTAATGCAAATTAAAAAAATTTTGCCTCTTAAATAATTTTTCATATAAATATATTTTTATCCAATCTCTAAAATCAAAATTTATTTCTTATTAGCATTAATTAGTAAAACAATTACATATATATATATATATAGAAAATATATATATGTATTATTTTACATGTAATATATTATTAAAAAATTACATATGATATATCATAATTTTAACAATAATTATGAAAAAAAATAATTTTTATATATTTATATGACTATTAATATCATAATTTATATTTTTATAAAGATATTATTTTAAAAATTAAATTTATCTAAAAATAATAATTTTTTAATTTTTCAATGGAATTAACTATGGAATTATTTCGTGGAAAATTAGTCATGGAATTAATATATGGCTAATTTTGCCACAGAAATAATTCCACTAGAAATATTTCCAACAAAATTTTTCAATGGATTTCTAATAGAATTCGCCATAAAAAAATTCCCTAACAAATTCTGTTAGAAACTAAGTACTTTTTTTATATTGTTGCACACTACAAAAAAAATGGATATTAGAGATGGAATTTAACAAAGAAATTTTCGTCGCTAAATTCTGTCTCTAATCTGTTAGCGACGAAAAATATTTTGTTCCTAAAAAAGGCGTTATTAATTCTGTTATTGACGGAAGTTTTGATTCCGCCGCTAATATAGAGATGGATTAGCAACAAAAATTCCGTCTCTAATCACAAATTCCGTTATTAATTTGTGGAATAGTCTAATGACATTTTTGCAACAGATTAACGACGGAAATTCCGTCGCTAATTTTTAAGACGGATTAGAGACGGAAATTCCGTCCCTAATTTGTCCAAAATTAGCAACAAAATTTCCATCCCTAATCTGTCACAAAATAAAAAATAATTTAATTCTGTTATTAATTTTTGAGATAGATTAGCAACAAAATTTCCGTTACTAATCCGTTGCAACGTGAAATCTTTTTTTAAAAAATAATTTAATTATCCCTAAATCTGGAATTTAGAGAATTAGAGAAAAATAATTTAATTAAATGGATTGCAAATAAAAACAATTTCAAACCAATTTATAAAATGATAGTAAGTTAAAAACTACAAAGCAACAAAAGTACTCAAGCCAAAATGTATATAATGTATCAAGTAAACCACACAAATGTTACAATATAGTCAAACAACCTAGTAACTATCCTGTTTTGGGATGTGCTATCATCAACATTGTGAGCTTCAATGTTTCAATTGTTGATAGCTACAAAGAATTTTTGCTCAAATGCTTCCAACCTAATTAAGATAATTTCATTCTTTTGCTCAAGTGTTTCTTCCCCACTGCTTCACCTATAACAATTTATAAAGAAGTATTAAATCATGTATTAAAAAAAATGAGTACATTTCAAAACAAATTCTTACCAGCCTTCTCACAATTGCTTGAACTTGGCAAAACTATTAACACATAATATAAATGAAATCAACATCTAAAATCTATATTAACCCATTTTTTACAGCACAATCATACTGATGTATCAGTTCCTAATTCCCTTTATTATATTACATGTATCAAACCTCCTTATAATTAACTTACTACCCGCCATCTAAAACTGGTTATCTGTTTGTATAAAACTGGCAGACAGCAACATATTGAAAAGTGCATAATGCAAAATACAACAACATATACACACACGTACCTTTTTTGTATGTTTCCTCTTCCTTCGCTGTTAATTCCCTAGCTATATTGATACCACTCTACTCCAAACTTGCCAATTGGTAACGATGGTCTCACAAAAATCTCAACAAGTAGGCCCTGCTCCCAAAGAATCATTGAGAAATTTCACATTTTAATGTTTCTTTTCTTGAGTGAAAGATGAAATTTTTTATTAATCCAAATGAGAAGACTTCTTAAGTAAAAATTTAGTTGAGAAAACTGCATGAGAAGACTTTTATAAATCCAAATGCATATAATGCACATTGATGAAAATTACTAAAAAGGAAAGACAAAAACATCAAAAGTTGGAGGATAACTCAAATACCAGTAGTGAGTAGATCATGTGGTGTTTCCAGCTTCTGATTTCTGTTGTTTCCTCCTGAATTCTTCAGCTCTAACTATTGATCACCATATTAGAATCTGTCCATTTCAAACAAAAAAACAAATAAATGATAAGGTTACCATTTAACCATATAGGTAATGGAAACAAATAATGTCCTATATAAGTAAAAAAATCCACACATGCACTAGAATAAACTTATGACAAGAAAGTTTTAAAATTTAGCCATCAATTCATTTGCATGTATGCCTTTACATCCATTTATCAATTAATGGTTTCTATCATGTCTTATCCCATCAAGATATAATATCCCTATGTCCCAATCTGTCCAGTTTAGTATAGTATTAGACCTGTCCTATTTCAAAACACATATCACGGTAGCAATAAAGCAACTAATATTGGAACTGCACCTGTAATAAGCCAAACAAAAACACTCCGCTCTTTGGACTTGAGCACAACATATGACCATTATTTTCCCCACATCAATTAAGTGTCAAGAAAAAAGTTTTCGCATCTCAAAGACCATCCGATACATTCCCTTCACTGAGATACTTATCTAACATCCAAGATCGGGACGAATATTGGATAAAGGCAACCACTTTGTTTATCAAGCAACTGGCATGCAATAGTTCCCAACTTGTTTTTCAATTTCCTTTCCTTTCCTTTCTTTCTTGATATTCTGACAACATTAACTACTAATTCAAGTGAACGCACCCTTTAGCACAGAGAAAGGCATCTAACTGATCCCATAGATCTTTTAGTATTTGAACCATGTCAGAAAAGCACTGAAAAAACAAAGAACTCAATAAATTCATAGAATGTGACATTACTAACTGTAGAACCAAAGATGATATAGTGCAATAGTTAATACTATAATAAACATAAGCATACTCATCAGCAAGTAAAAAGAACATAACTAAACCCCAGAAAAGACAGTAAAAAAAATTAATAAACGAGAAAAAATATTGTGAAACAAGAGAAAGAGGGGGAGAGACCCGAGGTGGATGACTGGCGACTGTGGAAGAGCGACGAAATAGATGGAAGCTACAAATGATCTCATAATGCAATGGAAACTAGCGGTGAGGAAGGAGGATTTAGGGTTCAAAGGTGGAGATAAGGGGCGGACAGTTTTAGTGATTGAAGTAGGGACTTAAGGCATGTAAATGCAGAATAGAGGACGAAGAATGAAGAAGTGGATGGAGAATAAGGTTTCGACGGTGAAGGAGAGGATTGCCGGAGGTGTTGCTCGGCGATTTGGATGGAGAAGAAGGAAGCTGGTTGTGATGGTGTATGGGATAGGGTTCGACAGCAGAGAGGGTGTGGAGAGTTTGAGATAGATCAAATGAAGGCGAACGATGATAAGTGAGAAGGAAATTAGGGTGGGAGGGAAATCACTAAATGGAAATGAATTTTGAATTTCAAAAATGAATTAAACCACAAAGCAGAAAAAATAGAATTTAGCTCTAACTATTGAGCACCATATTTTGAAATAGTTAGGTAAAATTGCAAGATTGAACTTTTTCTCAATATAATTATAAGATCGAATTTATAGTATAAATTAAATGAGTATTTAATTGCACATTGTTAAATAAATGTAGTAGTAATTATTCACGTGTTTTTATGTATTTTTTGAAATCCTAGAATGCATTATTGCAATTCGCCACAAATTTTATATTTTATAGATAAAATCATATGCTTTGCATAAGACTCAAAAAATAAGTTTTGTTGTTTGTATCTTATAAATTGTATCATGAGTTATTATAAATTTTATCTTTTAAATATTAGTGTTCTTTGTTTTTATTTTTGTTTAATTTTAATTTATAGATTTTATAACTATATATAACTTCCAAAACAACTATTGTTTTTTTATTTCGTTAAAGAAATCATATTAGTAACGCTGATAAATGAGTGTACGAATAAATTGATCACCAATCTAATAAAGTTCATTAGTACTACTAATGATACTACTATTATCTAGTTGTATTTTCAAAACAATAAATGATTATATTAAAATATATATATATATATATATATATATATATATATATATATATATATATATATATATATATATATATATATATATACACTTTAGAACATTTTTCTTTTTAAAATTCATTAGTCAATATATATATACTTTAGAACATTTTTCTTTTTAAAATTCATTAGTCATTGACTTTATTATTTGTTTTGGCCTATTGATTACCGGGAGAAAATTTCCTCAGAATCATTTCTCTTATTTTCTTCTCAGAATCCCATCTCCACTCTTAGATCAAAAAATAGATGGTTCAGATTTAATATTTTGTAAAACTATTATTATAGTGTTTTATGTATTAATTTTTTTATTATTAATTTTGTTTGTATTGCAATTATAAATGGTGTAGATCATATTTTCATAGTTTAAATTTATTTATTTTTGTTTAAAATGATAGTTTTATAAAATATTAAATATGGACTATATGTTATTTTTAATCTGATGATGGAGATGAGATTCTGAGGGGAAAAAAAAAGAGAAAAAAGATTCTGACAGAACCCAGACCCATTAATTACCACTCTAATCCTATTTATTTGCACTTAAAGAAACTAATGACAAAAAAGTTTTAAAAATTTAACAATCAATTCACTTGGATACATTCATTTACATCCATTTGACGATATATGGTTTCTATCATATCTTATTCCATCAATATATTGTTCAATATATAATTATTCTTTCTTTATTTATTATGTTACTTTTTAAAAGAGGTTACTTCATATATTATTTCCTTGTTTGTTTAGCTAATATAAAGTCACATGATGAATCCATTTTAATGATATATGAATGTGTTTCCCAAGAATTTGTCTCCATAATGTCTCAACAAGTTTTAAATGATTATATTATCATTTATTCTCTAAATGATGAAAATTTGAAATTTTCAAATTAGCGACGGAAATAGTGACGGATTAGAGACGGAAATAATTATTGACGGACGTTAGAGACGGAATAGCGATGAAATTTAGAGATGAAATTATTTTCTGTCGCTATTTTTTTGTCAAAAATTTGGAATAAATTATCCCCAAAATTAGCTACGAAATTTAAAGACAGAATTTTTTACGTCACTAATTTTTTGTCAAAAATCTAGAATAAATTATCTCTAAAATTAGTAACGGAATTTTGTGATTGCTTTGAGACGGATTAGCGACATAAATTAAAGACGAAATATTTTCCATCCCTAATCCATCCCTAAATGAAATTAGCGACGGAATTTTGTGATTGCTTTGAGACGGATTAGCGACAGAAATTAAAGACGAAATATTTTCCATCCCTAATCCATCCCTAAATGAAATTAGCGACGGAATAATTTCGTCTCTAATTTTCGTCACTAATCTATCTCTAATTCCGTCTCTAACTTTAGCGACGGATTTATTGATGGTTTAGAGACGGAATAGTGACGGAATTAATTCTATCGCTAATTTCCATCTCTAATTCTCTGTTTTTTTTATAATGTGGGTAGAGGTAGAGTATCGTCAATAACTTAGAACCATGATCAAGAAAGCCAGAATCCAAACCATCAAATCTGTATTTGAGATGATGAAGGAATGACGATCACAAGGTGAGAGCTGCCTGGAAAGAGAAGAAGAAGGAGAAGAAGTCGCTTTTGTGCTGAATCTGATTTGTAAGAGTTGGAAGAAAAAGAGTGCTGAAGGATAGGTTACATCAATTTAAAAAATGAAATAAGAAAAAGAAAAAGTTACTGTTGCGTTTTCTCCACAAAATGCCATGGAAGCCTTAATAATAAAAAATAGAAAAAAAAACTATATCTTGCCTTTTGACTTACAGGTGAGTATAATTTGATTAAAAACAAAAAAGCAATATAATTATTTAAATAAATTTAAAATATATAGAACCATGAACAATATAATTAAAGTGCCACAGAACGTAATTGTCTTTTGTAATGCTTTCTTGAGTAAGCGCTACAGCTAATTTAATATTTAATAAAATAATAAAGAATATAGAAGCTATAGCACTTTCTTAAGGAAGTGCTACAGAAGGAAATTGACTAATTTAGCCCTTCATTAAAGAAGTGCTACAACTGTTCAATTTTTTCAATATATATATATAGAAGTTGTGGCGCTTTTTGGACCCATACAATGTATATTATGAATCAAGCATTTATTTGGTTGAGATTGTCCAATCATGTTAAACTTGGCCGTTATGCATGCATAATTCAAAAACTATATGAAGCTCATCACCTATATTTGTCACAAAGCAGTTATGGCCCAATCGTAATAACCTTGGCCATTATGTATCCTCATGTTGAGATAGGTCAATGTGGAAAACACTATTTTTTTTTACTAACATATACAAGATTATGAGGAGTGGGAACATTGTATGAAGTTATTTCTTAAATCAAAGGAGTAAAGGAACTCAGAACTGATAAGGCACTTGAAGGAAATGCCAAGTTATACCCAAACCCAACAATTTCTGAATTGACAGATTGTTTAATTTAGATAGATTAGTTTTAATTAGTTTAGGGTTTATGCATTAGAGTATATGAATGATCAATGTCACATATAGTTCAATTTAGCTTAATAACTTTATAGTTTTGTAATTGTGTATTTTATATTGAATTACAGTTAAGCGTATATAGAACATACTAAATAATTGTAATTATGCAAGTCATATAACCAATGACATAGGGAAATCATATGGTAGTGCATGCACTATTAGTTAAGGGTAGACGTTGGGAAAAAATACCAGCGAAGAATTGAATCAGAAGTATTGGTCTGAACCAAGTCGTTAGTGAAGGTATTACCTTTTTTCCATACATGATGTTTAGCCCAAGAGGAGTGTTTTCTTCATCATATTTGAGCTTCAAAAATCTTTGTTCTCAAACTCAAGTCTTTATCCCAAGGGAAGGATGCTTGATTCTGTTCCTGCCAAGAGTCAATGATGATATTCAGCTAGATATTTTTTTTTCTATCAAGTAAATAATGTGGTACTTACTTGACAGTTAGTATGCTACATTAACTTGGCTCATTAGTCAGTTCAATATTTGATTCGTTAATAATTGTTCTCTGTAACTGACTGTATTGCTTATAAAGTTTTGTTAGCCGTCTAGTTTAACCGCAAGCGCACGGATCGTAAGTAATAAAAAAAGATCATTCCCATGAGGACTATGACAAAAATGAATTAATTATCTCAATTAAGTTCTCAATCAGATTGAGTGAGAGTATTTTAAAATTTAGTTTGTTTAAGAAAAGATTTATTTGAGAATTCTAAAGTTAAGATTTTCTTCAAGATTAAAGAAATCTAGTATTATTTATCCCTTTTGTACTTCACAAAACTAACTTAAATCTTAAATTGATAATGAAAAGATGTGTTTGTCAGAGGTCCAAAATTAATTGAGAAAGCTTTCTCAAGTCAAAACTAATTTTATATTCTCAATTAACTCATGCAATCTCTTGTCTCAGTTAATAAAAACACTCATTAAGATCTATCCTCAATTAGACAATGATAGGCTAATAGATATATCTCTTTTCTATTAACAAACCATCCATTTAACCTCTAAATTGCAAGTCTAACATGATTTTATCTAAGTTCTACAATTAAACTAGCTTTCTTAAGCATCACTCAATTGAATCTATCAATCTAAGTGGTGGCCAATAACCCAGAAGCATTAAGCACAAGATAAAATCAACACATAAATTTCATTAATAAATAAAAGAAATAAATAAAAAAAACCTTAATCCATCTAATAGTTCAAAGTAATCTTAGAATAAGAAATTTAGCTACTTATAATCATAACCAAAACCAAATCAAAGCAATAATAATCCACAGCAAAACAAGAGTTAATTGAAAGGAAAGAGAAGAAATCAATAAAACCAAAAGATAGAGCCTCAAATCTAATCAGTCACCTCCACAATCCTCTCGTCCTCCCATGAAGATGATGACAGAACCTGAATACCTCTCCTTTCGTCTGTACCCGAACGTGTGTTCTCCTCCTCTCTTCCTGAAGAAGCTTAACCCCTATATATAGATCAGGTTCATAGATCCTCATGCAATATCTCTCTAGCAAAATAAAATCAAACAAAAAGATAAAAAAAATAGATAATGATAATGATGATAATAACAATAATAATCATAATCATAATAATAATAATTGAAATATCTTTTCCTTTTTATCTTAAATTATTATTTTTATTATTAATATCATTATTTTTATCTTTAATATATATCCAAATCATTATTTTTATCCTAAACTTTGATATTTATAATGAAATCCTTTTAAATCAATATTTTATCAAAATCTGACTAAAATTCCTTTGATTTATTATAGATGACTCCCAAATATATTAAAATTTCTTTCAAGGATTTTCTAGAACTTGCTTCATTTTATGTCAATGTCTGGAAAGGAGCATATGCATTTTTTTGCTTTTAAACCATCAAATAGTAAGGTTTTTGAATTATCAATAGTCCGTTACTGTAACATTAAATGACATTGGCCCAGAATAATCAGAGTGACAAATCCCACTATTGTATTCATCCACATTTTAGACAGCCTAATCTGTAGAAAATTCAGTAGATCGACTTCGAGAAATCAATGTAACTGATAAATGTATGTGTCTCCTCTAGGCAGTCAGTTTTACATGGGACTACTATCCTACATTGCTTTATTTCTGCTATCCTATATGGTATTGCTATCAAAGCATCAGATATGGAACCCTAATTGCGTCAGATGAAATCTGTAGATATAAAACCTGATATTAATTGCACAATACAACATGATTCTAACCTTAGTCAGCTTCATTTGGTATTTGATATCAAGCATTTACCGACTCAATGGGTTAAATTGTTCTGTTCGTTTCTATTCAATGTCGTGTTTGGTTTTCGTTGCACACACTTTCACCCAAGTAGGTAATCAACGATGGGATAGCTAGGGATTTGATAATGCTGACAATGGGTTGTCGATAGGAAGGTTGAGTTGGAAAGACTAGATTGCCCTTCCTATAATCTTTTTTTTTTTGTTTTCGCCCTTGATACATTTTTCATGTATATCTATTCCATAAGTATACAACAACCCAGTATGAGCATTATTTAGTTCCGAGCAATGTATATGACCAGAGTAGCCACAGTAGGCATCTATTGTTGTCTTTTTGCCCTTCAAGCTTCTTTTTATGGTGATAGTAATTTGTGTTGTTCATTTTTTTCAAACTATACAAATTCTGAGTGATGCTAGGATGTTTTCCAATTACGTATGTATGTAATATGAAAGTGAAATGTTGTTTATTTATTTTAACAAAATGAATATGTAGTTGTCTTAATAATTAATATGATGTCTTACATAGTGTCTTCATTGTTCAATTATGTGTGTATATGTATTTTATGTTTTAAGGATTTGTATTTTATGACTCTTATTGTTGTTTATGATTCTAGTCCCAGTAGAGGTTCATTACAAAGATAAATATTTTGAGTATAACGTTGATCCAAATATTGAGAATGAAGATAGTGATAAAGAAGATGAATATCCAAAAGGCCTGTTTGGTGTATGTAGTTATTTGAAAATTATTTAGTCTTCAGTGTGTGACATGTATATACAAACAGGTGTGGGCATTGGTAGCTTGGACTCATCGGACGATAGATTAGATGCAATGCCTATAAGCACAAAAAAGTTAGATGGTTAGTTACAGGGTAACAACATGTGTTTTGTTATGATGTTTTGTTGTCATTTCAGATTATTTATTTATTTATTTTTAATTTGTAGAATACATTGACGAAGGAGATGCAACACATCGTTGCCAATCATGTGGTGCTAGGTTGTAGTTCAATGAAAAAGTTAGTAGTTCAAGTTCGTTGAATACTCCATTATTTTCAATATGTTGCCTTAAAGGCAAAGTATAGTTGTCACTAATGACAGCTCCACCAAGTGAACTACATAGCTTATTCTTTGACAAAGGAACAAGTTCATCGAAAAACTTTCATGAGAACATAAGGTCATACAACAATATGTTATCATTTACTTATATGGGTAGGAAGATCGATTAAGAATAGCGGTGGTGGTCCATACACTTTTGTCCTTTCAGGGATGAATTACCACAAGATTGGTAGTCTTCTACCTCTTGAAAAACATATATATGACCCAGATAATGATGTCCCCAACCAAATAGATGCAGTAAGGTATAGTGATGTTCATTAGGGTGTCTTGTGTATACATACTTTTTATTTAGTTTGATATGTTTGCAACATCATTTGATTTAATTTCTAAATTTGGTTCATATTCTTTGTTTCTGGTAAATAGTAAGCATTTGATGGACTCAAGTATTGATGAACAGATAGTTGCGCGGATTAAAGATGTTCTTGACGAGGTCAACCCTTTTGTCAAATAGTTTCATGTTGCCTCATCTATGATATAAGAGGCCCAACTCCCTGATGTTAAGATATGCCTTATAAGTAGTAGGCAGCAGGATGGTCGTGTGTATAACTTGCCAGCTGTTTCTGAGGTTGCGGTACTTATTATTGGTGATATTGACATGAATTTTGGTAGACGAGATATCATCATCCACGAATTGTTAGGGTCAGCACAGTGTATTGATGAACTGCATCCATCGTATTTATCGCTGCAGTATCCAATTTTGTTTCCTAAAGGTGAAGGTGGGTATAGGGACGATATTCAGCACCGTGAGGAGACATTGAGTTCCACGAAGAAGAATAAAAGTCTTAGTTTAAGGGAATATTTTGCTTATAGACTAATGTCAAGAAGCAATGAGGTATCTACCATCATAAGTGTAACACCTCAAATCAAAACAACCAAATACTTAACCAGAATGTTTCAAATATCGCCAATAAGGATGTTCAACATTCAAACTATCAAAATACAAATCAGTTCAAAGAAACCCCATGTCAAAATGTTAAATCAAATCCTCAAAACATTTCAACAAAACAAAATACAAAGCGGAAGTCTTAGGGTCATGGCAATAAAAATGACATAACATGAGTTCTAGGAGCACAAAAGAGCCTTTAAGGCTTACTCTATAGGTGCCTTCCCTTATTCCCTACTAGAACAATCACCTGAAAATGTTAATATATATAGGGATGTGTAAGAAAACTATAACTAAAAGGAGATTTGACGTACCAGGGCGAATCCATGTTCGGATCCGGGTCCAAGCTCCAATGCTCCATACTTGTGCCCACACAATTATTAGACTACTAGAGCCTAATTGTGATTTGCATAGCAGATCACCAAAACCAGAAAGATGGTAGGAGGGAAGAGAATTTCCAGAAAACTCAATGGCAGGTAAATTGCAATTAAGGAGGCACACCCTATTTATAGTGGTTAATGGAGGCCACTAATTAAGAAACGTGTGCACTCCTTCTTGCCCTCTAAGACAGCAATTAATTGATTATCAATTAATTCCCTAATTATGGTGATTTATTCCTCATTTAACAAATCCATAATTATTGCTGAATTATTCCTCAATCTACAATTAATGCTGATTTTATTCTTATTTGATTAGGTTACTTATATCCTAATCAAATAGTCCGGCCCATCAAGGGCGGACTTGGACCCGAAGTTCAATATCTCCCACTCACACTTGATGGGCCTCCCATCGTGCGTGGGTTACTCTTTCTTGTTTTATACTTGGCGTCTGCCGTGACTACGTGGGCAAAAAACGTCTTTAAGATTTGGTGCTTGTGATACTAGAAATCCCTCATATCGGATCAGCATCTAAGGATACCCTTTATATATAACCGTAAGCTATATGTTCATTGCCTCATATGCCCCAGATTCTCCCATACATATTACTTATGGCATATCTAATCCCTCTCGAGTTAATATGTTGATTAACTCAGATTACCTTCCACGCACATAGTATCCGCGCTTACTAGCTACACATAGAGCTAGTAAGGGGTCGACCACAGATACTAGCACATCTTATGTATCTAGGAGTAAATCTTCCTTTTTTACTAAACATCAGTCTATCTTGACTTGGTCACTTTTCTAGTTTTCACTCATCTGACCAAATCGAGTGTGATCATGGAGTTTCAGCTAAAGTAGCTGTCACCAAACTAAGCTTTCATGATACCGTCTAAGTCTTAAGAGCATCGCGGAAGGATTTTTCCTTCCTGAGACTCACACTATAGTGAACTAGGGATCTTTCACCTACATACCATGTTGCAGTTTAACTCTTAAGCACATGCAGTATGAATTGTATGCTGCGGTGAGGTGTACATCGATTTCTTTATCTTTCACCGTACAGACATTAGTTCCAAAATGCACTCAACATTCGAACATAGAACTTTCTTTTTCACAATATCTCTTTTACAATCTCATTTGTGAGAAAGAGTTCTTTGCCTGGCTACAGGTCTATATTCATGCTTCGATCCATTTTATGTGTATATGCATACATGTAGATCTCATCTCAGTCTAACCGAAGTGACTCAAACGCAAAGATTCTTCTTAACCATCTCATGGTGATCATTTGCTCATCTTACCCTCCCATGCCCCGACAAAACATTGGAAGATGGTTGTTCTTGTGAGTGAACCAACCTTTTCTAACCTGTACGACATACAAACTTGTATACCTTATATGTATTTATTCATAACATACATACTATTTCTTTTATCTTCATATAAAAGAAGTTCATGACCTTACATTTTATTCACGCCCCAAGATTTTCACTAACTTAATGAAAATCAAGCTATGGGCTGAGTAAGGGGATCTACCAATATTATGTTAGTAGCAGGTCATTGAACTGTTGCTTTTCCTCTTTGAAAGCATATCTCTCATAGAGATATATCAAAAAATATGTTTCGCCTTGCTGTGATACTTAGGATCCTCATCATAAGATGTTATCGCTTGGATCCTTCTATTCACCATTCATTCCCAATCTCTTATGGCACTTTGAGTGATGGCAAAACACGCCCTGTGTTCTATTTCTATGGATACCAGGAAAAAATACTTTGTATATTTTCTTACTCCATCACCATTTGCCTAGGTCTTGTATTGGAGTATCCTTTCAAAGGAAAGTTGTTATCTTGACAACTTAATCCATGGTTATTCTCATAACCCATTTCACAGCAGGACCAAAAATAACATCCAAGTCTGACAAAAAACATTCAGTATTATGTACACCAATGTGTACATTCATATTACCAACTATAGTCTCACATGGGACTCTATCCATGTTTCTTATGTTGGATTCCTCATAGGACATGTAACCTCTTTAGGTTTATGCCCTTGACTTCAGGGGTGTCCATGGGTTTGCAGTATGACATCCTAAGATGTCTAAGGATTACACTTGTACATGTCTTAGGTGGAAAAGACTGTATCTTTCTTGTGCAACTCTGTTTATCTTGTCATTCAAGATATTTGTTCAACCCATGACTTTCTCAACTCAGAATTTAAGGATTCTTTGATCCTTTATTCCTTTGACTCCCTTAACATTTGTTTCATATGTCATTTGACAAAGGATGACTTCACAAAGAATCATCACTAGACCGTTTGGGACTTATGTAGTGTTCTTCGATTATTTTGAAGTTGGTGAGGTTTTCACCTTGTAAAAACCTCATATACAACTATTTGGGTGATTGTTTATATGAAGCCCTTAAGCTGCTTCATGTAAAGTTCATCATCCAATTGCCAAAATTCCAAATTGGAAGGTGGTCTTTACATCATCTTGATGCAATTTCAAGACTAAGCTTATTGTCATAGCCAAAGTTCAAAGTTAAAATATACAACAGACAACCTTCCATTGTATTACCCCTAGCCACTAAGTGTTTTAGGTTCTACATGCCCCCAACAGAATTGAGAACCTATTTATTCCCAATCGCCTCTTGGCTAGGTGACAAATTACCCAAACACGTATTTGCTTAAAAAGAATCCAATTCCTCTTGCATGACACTTTGCAATTCATCTTAGCAGGTCCTTCTAGTTCTTTCAAACACTTATAGGTAGTTATCATCACTTTCTAAATGATGAAGAGAGCATTCAATCTATTAGGGAATCTATCCCTTATAGTCATTCGCTAGATGACAATTTGCTCCAAGGTGGATTTCATAGGATTCTTTTCCTATGTATGAGTGAGGTAATTCTCTCGTAATTTACCTCTTACCTCTTTCATTGTGAAAATGGTCTCAATCTTCCCACTCGAATCAGTGAACTTAGGAACACTTGGTTATTCCTTGTCACTTGTGAATCTCTTAAAGAGATTTATTGTGATTAATGCTTATTTCATGCTAGGAAATTTGGGTTTTATGAACGTTGTGTCCCACGGTTTTCTCTCAGTCACTGAACCACCATCATTTTCACTAATGAAGACGTGTCATGTCAAATTCTCATGTCATCTCACAAAGAGATACCTTGTATGCCTTAGCCCTATCTTCCTTACTCATAGAAAGAATTGTGAATATAAAGTTGATGACTCTTATGGTCTTAACGAGCTTGGCCCTGGTTTAAGGCCCATCCATGATTCACAGGGTAAGGTCGTGACTGACATAGTGGGCATTTGGTTAAGTGTGAATATAATAGCTATGAGTCCACCTACCAACATATGGCTGATAGCCTCATTGATGCCATTATGTTCATAACCAAATCAAGGAGAGGTCTATTTCTCCATTTCAACAACTCTATTATGTTGAAGGATTTTAGGTATTGATAGTTGCCTAACAATGCCTTTCTTGTACACAAAACTGTTTGAACTAATCACATGGGTGTCCTAAACCCTTGTTAGTTCAAAAGGTCTTATTCTTTCAGTTTACTGATTCCTGACTAGTTTATCCATTATCTAACAGCTTCACACTTACCAAAAATCAAGTAAATATTACTGTATTTCGAGTAAACGTTCACAACGTTAACAAAACACCAAGCTTTGTGTCTTGCCCTTACGTTCACTGGTTCACTAACGTCATATTTTGCCAATTATAGTGGATTTTCTCAAAAAAAATGTTTCTTTATCTTTCTTGCCAAGTAGAATAAGTTCTCAACTTAGTCATAAGGGTATTAACCCTTTAGCACACATTTAGTAAATACTCTTTTGCTAGTTTGATCATTCCCTTTGATCAAGGTGCACATGTGGCAAGCAATGGAATCTTTTATCCCTAGAAAGAAACATCAAAATCCAACTAAGGATTTGAGAATCATAGTCCCATCGATCCTTAACTAAAGAGATAGCAAAGATGTGATTTTGTCAGTTGCAATTGCATGGAGTGAATCAGGGTGGTTTATCAGTGCAGAGTTAACATGCAAGTTCTAATCCCTTGATTCTATCTCTTCGTTGCTTTGCATTTAACATGAAGCCATATGCTTCTCTGAAATATCCACAACTCATGTGGATTGCTACTTTTACAACCCTTAAGGATTATGAAAGTAGCTTTTCATCTTTGTAGAAACCATTTAACCTCCTCTAGATCAAGTTTACCTCATAGGTTTCTTGCCTTCAGGTTTAGAGGATGAATCCTCCCACTCTTTAGCTAAGTTCATCTGACTGATGGATCTTAAATCCTTCAATATTTCACACTCAAGTTCAATGTGGCGAATCACAGTGCTAAAGGTTACAATATGCATATCAGAGGCAATCTTTACTTTCGTATACGCCCACTCACTGGAAGACATGGCTCACTCCCACTCACTGGGAGACATAGCTTCCTCCCACTTACTGGGAGATGTCTTATCACAACATACACTTGTTGTTTGTTAGAAAGAACTTGGCATTTAGTTTGTCTCAACTTCTTAGTTTGACATCTGCCTCAAGTGTTGCCTAAACAACATGTTAGGACTTAGTATACTATGTTAAAACTTAACTTAGTTTTAACTTTATGGAAGAAGATCACCTATTTCACTATCTTCCAACACTATCCACACGGCTTGGATAAGGTTACATTGCTCATACCAACATAAGTTTAAGCAATGTTGTTGTTTCTATATTTGATAGCATAAACTTTTTGTATCCTTCGGTTGCTTCAACCTTTAAGTACTGAAGACTAGTTGGTAGGATATCCCTGACATCTCATTCTTCTTGAATGAAAGAGATTTGAGAGTTTTTAACTCCACAGATATCTCTATTGAACTTGTCTTCATAACCTCAGTTAAATAGACTTGGTCATAATTTGTCACTTACACGATTATGGTATATAAATTCTATTTGTTCAAGTTAGACAAAGGATAATTAGATAATAAGTTCACTAGTTTCATGTTCAGGAGACAACTATGTTGACTCCCATCCCAATCATGCTAGTTAGCTCATCACCCTTTTAACCATAGTCTTCCTTGAACACATTCCCCTTTGGATTTCTAGACGTATTCCAGAAACCCCCACTCAATCAAAGGCAGTTATATCAACTAGATAATAACACAATATCATCTAATTAGCATGAATGTTCAAGGAAACAGGAAGATAACATACTTAATTCAATTCCAAAAAAAATAGAGAATTTAATCATAAATTCAATGAAAATAAGAACATTCAAACGTTTAAGCCTCATATTGTTGTCTCTTAATTAGGTTCTCCTTCTCATAGGCCCTTCTGACCATATTAACTCATGTAGCGTCTAGCTACAATGTCCAGCTCCTCTTTTGCCATGTTTACATCCACTTACTTGGATATAATTGCAGTATACCCCCCACTTGATGAGATGATTCTAACATCTCTATCTGTCTTATCCTTTGTCACAACATTTGTGATAAAGGATTGACTTTTAGAAGTCATTGCTTCAATCCAAGTGGATCAATGTGGTTAGAAGCACGGGAAGACTTATTATTATTTAATAATTATTGAATAATTTTAAGTTGCTGTAATTTTTCAGGTTTTTATCTCTAAGAGTTTGAGTCAAGATTGGATAGGATTTTATATTCAAAAACTCATTTGAATAATCCCTTACTTTTAAAGAATCTTTCAGCATTAACCTTATGTTGTAGCTGAAATACTCTTAATAAGTAAGTCAACCTATCCCAAAAATAATAGAATCCACAAAGATTCAATTTCAATATTTTTGGGAATCTCTAGGTGCATACAAGCAACTTTTTGACTCAAAAAAGATCCAAACGTGCTTCAAATATATGCAAATTATCTATCAAATTGAAGCCCTCGAATTTTGGGATTTTAAGGAACCAACCACATCTCATTCGGAGGTCTCAAGCGCCGTCACGCGCCCCTAGAAGGTCTCTATATCAAAAAATTCTGAAAAATTGGAAAATTCCTACGTTGGCTACTCTCGAAGGCGGCGTGTGCCGTACACGCGCCGCCTTGCGGCCGTCTGCTGGCAACACGCGCCAGCTCCCAAGACTCAACGCGTCGTCCTCTCTCCGACGGTGCTTGCCAAGTGTCAAAAGGATGACCTAGTAGGCCCCACGTACCATATGTCTTCTTTTTTTTGGGCCAATAACTTTGATCGGTCAACAGTTGACCGTTGACTGGTCAACGCTTGACCGGGACCAGCTGATGTGGCGATGACGTGTCTTTGACACTAACGTGGCATACTCTGATTGTCGCCACGTGGGATGGGTTGACCGATGACGTGGCAATTGACTACCATGTCATCATCTTCAACCTTTAGCCGGGTCAACCCGGCCCAGTTGGAGCTCCGGCGGGTCATCGTGACCCGCCATCTTCGAGAGGCCATATCTCCATTGTTTTAGCTCCGTTTTTTGCGTTCTTGGTGTCTTTGGAATCGTAGTTTAGCGAACTATAAATCCATGGCATTTATTTGATCTTAAAACCTTGTTTTGATTGATCAAATCGTGAGTGAAGTGGCGGCGGTGACTAACGACCCGCGAACTTCTTTCCTTTGTTTCTCCCTCATTCAAACTCCGTTTGACGCGTTCTTAGCATCGTTGGAATTGTCTCTTCGAGATCTATATATCCATGGCTTTGTTTTGGGCAAAAACACTCAGTTTTGAACACCCCATTTTTTCTCGACGTTGACGACGCTATGTAATCCGACCTGGATGTGTGTGCTCTGCATTTCAAAAGCTTCTCTACCTTTTGAGAGTTAAAGTCTTTTGTTTTTGGTTCCACATAGGTTCCAAAAACTCAACTCTAATCAAATCGAAGATATGAAGAGGAGAAGAAGAAGAAAATTTGTGCCATAAAAATAGATATACACATGCGCATATATATATATAATAGTTAGAGGAGCAGAGAATCTTCGACTAGCACGCATTCAACATATATTCAAAACACCCAGTGAAAAATATCATGTCTGGAGCTTTAAAATATGCAGAAGCAATATATGTATATATATATATTAACACGCATATATATATATACATATGGAGGCAGAGACATACGCATATGAAATTGTATTACGTGAATAAGCATGTTTGGAACCATATACACACATGCATATAAAATTGCATATTCATATGGCATAAAAGAAAAATCATACCCAGATTTATGATTTTACGCAGCGGAAAATATAAGCATGATGAAACATAAAATTATTCACATAGAATAATCACAGCCACATGATCAACAAGCTTTGATGCCAATGTAAGAAAAATATAACTAAAAGGAGATTTGGCGTACCGGGGCGAATCCATGTTCGGATCCGGGTCCAAGCTCCAATGCTTCATACTTGTGCCCACACAATTATTAGACTACTAGAGCCTAATTGTGATTTGCACAGCAGATCACCAGAACCAGAAAGATGGTAGGAGAGAAGAGAATTGCCAGAAAACTCAATGGTGGGGTGAATTGCAATTGAGGAGGCACACCCTATTTATAGTGGTTTATGGAGGCCACTAATTAGGAAATGTGTGCACTCCTTCTTGCCCTCCAAGACAGCAATTAATTGATTCTCAATTAATTCCCTAATTATGATGATTTGTTCCTTATTTAAAAAATCTATAATTATTGCTGAATTATTCCCCAATCTATAATTAATGCTATTTTATTCTTATTTGATTAGGCTACTTATATCCTAATTAAATAGTCCTGCCCATCAAGGGCGGACTTAGACCCGAAGTCCAACATCTCCCACTCGCACTTGATGGGCCTCCCATCATGCGTGCGTTACTCTTTCTTGTTTCATACTTGGCGTTTGCCGTGACTGCGTGGGCTAAAATATCTTTAAGATTTGGTGCTTGTGATACTAAAAATCCCTCATATCATATTAGCATCCAAGGACACCCTTTATATATAACCGTAAGCTATATGTTCATTGCCTCATATGCCCCAGATTCTCCCATACATATTACTCATGGCATATCTAATCCCTCTCGAGTTAATATGTTGATTAACTCAGATTACCTTCCACGCACATAGTATCCACACTTACTATCTACACATAGAGCTAGTAAGCGGTTGACCACAGATACTAGCACATCTTATGTATTTAGGAGTAAATCTTCCTTTTTGACTAAACATCAGTCCATCTTGACTTGGTCGCTTTTCTAGTTTTCACTCGTCTGACCGAATCAAGTGTGATCATGGAGCTTCAGCTAGAGTTACTCCAAAACTCTCAATGAAAGTCTACAAAATCACAAACATAAATATCTATTAATATGTTTCTCAAAATTAATATGTTTTCTCAAAATTACTCAAAAGTTGAACTAAAATACTCTAGACACTTAAAACTAGTCTCTATGACTAATATTATACGCACACCTAAGTTTCCACATATTCCACTATTTTAATTAAATACAGTATTATTTGAAAATATTTTATCTTTTTTTTTTTGTATAGAAGGAAACAACTTTTACATATATAAGGTACATATATACATATATTTAAAGATATGTTGTGACACAGGGTGCAAAGAAGAGCTTGGCTAGTTGTGTGGACCCCACATGCGTGTTTAAAAAAACATGAATTTGTCATTCCTTGAACAGCAACCCAAACAATAAAAATAAATAAATAAATAAAAAGGGAGAGAGGATAGGGTTCAACGGTAAGGTAAGGTTAGGGAAGGAAAAGAGAAATAACTAGACACATTAACACTTATATCGGCATGAGAGTTGTTGGGTTTATTTGGAAAAAAAACTATATAAATTGATATACACACACCTGTACACTCAACTAAATAGTTCTATATATTTAGAACAATGTAAAGCTATATAGATGTTCATACACCCACGCATTTTATTGGTTTAAAAAGATGGGTGGTGAAGAAATAATTAGAAAAATCAAATTCACATACCAACCCTGCAAAAGACGAAAGAGAAGAGGGAGAAAAAGATAAAAAGCTTAAGAAAAATATATACCTATAAAGATATATATATATATATATATAGGAACAATAAGGAGAAGGGGGAGTTGGTGTAAAGAAAATGGAGATGTACCACGCACAATAAAAAAAAGAATGAAAGATTGTTATGACAAGACATATCACAGTCTAAAATATTAAAGGACTGACGAAGGAGAGCAAGAAAAGAAAAGCTTGAAAATACACTTAGGAAATTGAAGGAACAGTAGTCTAAGTATGTTGAAGGAATAGTAGTAGGACGGAGTAGATCAATAGACAAATGAAAGATAAAAAAATTCACCTTCGAGTCTGCGTTGAGAGTCATACGGCGCTGAAAGTGAGGAGAGGGGTGAGATGAAAGAGATCTTATATAAGGGTAGATCTAGGGTTTAACTCCTCTTATTAAAATAATATTCCTAAATAATAATAATAATAATAAAACAATAAAAGTAATATTCAAAATGCTGGAAGCTTTTCTTTTTTTTTTTCTTTTTTTAATATTACTTATTCCAACGGTAATCTATATTCCCACATACATACCCATAAACTTAAAATATTTATTTTAAGGAGGTATTTTATTTGTATTATTTTATTTCATGGAGATTTTTTTTCCTTTTTGAACTTGATACTTCTTTTTAAAGTATTAATTTATTATATACTCTTGACTAATTAAAACTTAAACTACAACTAACTCTAAATGCTAGCAAAAATTGGGATGTTACAATAAGGGCCAGGAAATTGTTGCAACAATTCATTATTGATGGGTATACAATGATTGAATCTCAAAGGCTTATATGGGTTAGGACGCACCAAAAGAAATTGAGGGTAGATTTTTATCAAGGGTTGACTGATGCTTTCATGAGCGGGGAAGGAATGCCTCTTTAGTAAGGAAGAGTATTGTGTTGCCATCTTCTTATACAGGCGGTGCACGCTTTATGATGCAGAATTACATGGATGCCATGGCTATTTGTGGCCATTTTGGGTACCCCTAGTATATTTGTCACATTCACCTACAATCCTGCATAGCCTGAAATTGTTTGTGCACATATTCTTTTGCGGGTTGATGGTTGTGAGCGTTTGAAAGATCCTTCTAAGGTTGATAAGATCATTTCTGCTGAAATCTCTAATGAATTGTCATCTCCTAAATTGCATGATTTAGTAAAGAGATTTATGATTCATGGTCCATGTGGTTACTTGAAGCCGAAGGCACCTTGTATGAAAGATAAGAGATTTAGTAAGCATTTTCCAAGGAAATTTGTTAAGCATACAACCGTTGATCAGGATGGGTACCCAACATATAAAAGGAGGGATGATGGTAGAAGAATCAAAGTGAAAGGCGTCCCATTAAACAATATATTTGTTGTCCCATACAACCCTTTGTTGTTGTCAATGTATCAAGCTTAAATAAATATTGAGAAATGCAATCAATCCTTGGCAATTAAATACTTATTTAAGTATATTAGCAAGGGAAACGATAGAGTTGTTGCTTCAATGTTTGATAATATAAAGGTAGGACACGTGAAAAGCCAGTTGATGAGATAATACAGTATTACAACTTTAGGTACATTTCTGCATGTGAAGCTGCATGGCGTATATTTTCATTTGATATCCATCGGTACCCTACTATTGAGCATTTCAGTTTTCATCTTTTGAATCAACAATATGTTGTTTATGCTAGCAATGAAGATGTAACGGATTTGCTAGATAAGCCAAGGGTATATGAGTCAATGTTTCTTGCATGGATGCAGATGAATGATGGTGATGATGATTTTGCAAGGACGCTGGCATATAATGAGTTCCCACAGCATTATGTATACAAGCGTAGTAAACAATCTTAGAAACGCAAGGAGAAAGAGTTTGTTATTGGCAGAATAACTAACACGGTGCTGTCGTCTAGGGAGTTGTACGTCCTTTGTATCCTTCTTAACAATGTCAAGGGCCCCAGATCTTTTAAGGATATTAGTACAGTCAATGGGGTGGTTTACCATACTTTTAGGGAGGCATGTTATGCAATGGGCTTACTAGATTATGATAATGAGTTTATTTTTGCCATAAAGGAGGCTTCGATTTGGGTGTCTGGGGTGGCATTATGAAGAATGCTTGTATGTGTTCTTGCTTGAGCCATCCAGAATTTGTGTGGGAGTAGACATAAAAAATTTTGTTTGAAGACCTTCTATACATTTATCGAAACAATCCTTTATCTGGATGTATGTATGTTATATGCTTTTTTTAAATTTAGATGTGTTGTACCTATAATATGACAGATTTTGTACCTTTAAGATGTTATTTGTTGATTGGTGTATAATTTATAGGTGTCTTAATAACTGATACAGAGAGCGAGTATGCTGCCTTGAGGGAGATACAACTGTTGCTTGAAGAGAATGGGAAGAGTTTGCAAGACTATCCATCTCTGCCGTGTCCACCTTCATATTCTTCGTTTGATGTATCAAATAATCTAATTCTACAGGAGTTAAGTTATGATCGATGTTATTTGCTGGAGGAATCAAGGAAGCTTGTGTTTACACTTAATGCAGAGAAAACATGTTTTTTTTGAATCGGTTCTAGCTTCATTGTCATTTGCAACTAGAGCTTTTTTCTTTGTTTATGGTTATGGAGGTACAGGCAAGACATTCTTGTGAAATGCAATAATATCAACTATTCGTGCTAGGGGAGACAGAATTATTCCTGTCATGTTTAGTGGGGTTGCTACTACATTATTACCTTCTGGTTGAACATCTCACTCAAGGTTTACGATCCCTATTCAGGTCAATAAGGAATCTATTTGCAACATCAAGCAAAATTCACAGTTAGCAAACTTATTACAATAGACCAAACTTATCATTTAGGATAAAGCACCTATGGGCTAATGACATTGTATTGAGGCCTTTGATCGAAACTTGAGGGATGTTATGCAATGCAACCTTCACTTTAGTGGAAAGTATATTTTATTTGGCGGTGATTTTCATCAAATCCTTCTAGTGATACCCAAAGGTACGCGTGCAGACATTGTCAATGCATGTATTAGTTCTTCATTTCTATGGGACCATTGTAACATATTCTAGTTGACAACAAACATGCATTTGTCTTCATCATCAAATAGAGAGCATCCTGATGAATTGAGGAGGTTTTGCTTAGTGGTTGTTATATGTTGGTGATGGAAAGCTGGGGTTGCCAAATGATGGTGTTACGAAAATTGAAACACCTAAGGAATTGTTGATTCGTGAATACTCAGATCCAATTAATGCCATTGCATCAATGACTTATCTAGATTTATTAGATAATATAGGCAACACTGATTATTTCAATGATAGAGCCATACAAGCTCCCACAATTGAGGTCGTGAATCAGGTTAATGAGTACATGTGTTCGTTCTTGCCTGGTGATTCTGTTGACTTTTTGAGCTATGATTTTGTTTGTAAGACATGCCAAGACCAAGAAGCTAGGAGTTGAAGATCTATATACGCTTGAGCTGTTGAATAACATTAATTTTTTAGGTTTACCATTACATAAGACCTCTCTAAAGGTTGGGACACCAATAATGTTACTAAGGAATGTAAGATTGACCACGCTGCAGGATTATGCAATGGCACGCGTTTGTGTGGCACAAATAGGCCAATCTGTGTTAGAGACAGTGACTTTGAATGAGTCGAAATCTAATCAAAAGGACCTGATTCATAGGATGGATATGAACCCTTCAGACAGTCGTTTGCTTGTTCAAATGAGAAGGAGGAAATTCCCTATATTGATTTCATTTGCCATGACAATCAATAAAAGCTAGAGGCAGTCATTACGATATGTGGGCATATATTTAACGAAACTTGTGCTCACACATGGCCAATTATATATGGCACTTTCAAGGGTTAGAACCATGGGGGACTTGAAGATTTTATTTCATGGTGATGGGAGTACCTCTGAAAATGCAACCACTAATGTTGTGTATAAGGAAGTGTTTAGGAATTTGACAAACATCAACTAATTTTTTCATATTCAACACTAAGGGTCAAGTTGATTGCTTTTTGGACCATATATACGTAGACTCCATTTGTAAATGATGTACATTTTTCAATATTTGCATATTTTCATGAACAATTTTTTGTCTGTTTTATGTTCGGTATTTTGTTAGTTTTTGTAGCCCGTGCATCGCGCGGTGGAGTAAATGCTAGTTGTTCAAATACCAAAGTACCTCTTCATGGTTAAAAAGGTGATGACTCCCCGATTTTAGTTAGATTTGAGATATTGTTAAGCAAGAAATAGGACTAGTTCAATTTTGGGGGAAAAAATAATAATATATAGTTTTGAATTTAAAAAACAAATTTCCTTTAATATTATTTCTAAGTGAAAACTTCAGAGGCAAATTTGGACTTTAACCTTTATTTTTTTATTGTTTATTTTCAGCTCTTACAAGCAATATTGTTGGAGAAGAGTTTTGAATGGGACATGCCTGATGTGGCACAAATTCCATGTGCGGAGGGAGGAGGCTGCACTAAGCCACTGTTCATCGTCTTCCTTGAAGAGAGGAGACACGAATGGAATCAAGGGGGAAGAGACGTGATTTGGGCTTGAGGCACACTGTCATCGTTGTTGATCTTTCTCCTGGAGCCTGGAGGTGAGTTTGAGAAGTCAACTGAGAGGGGAGCGGCCGTTGACTGCACTGGTTTTTCTTTTCTTCTCGGTGTTGAGCAGCTGGATCCAAGGAGGACCAGGTTCTGATGTTCCTTTCTTCTACTGCTGGAGGCAGCAACCATCGTTGGCAGAGGAGGGAGTTGTTGTCATTTTCAAAGAAGGACCTGGTTCTTCTTCTTTTGAGTGGAGTTGTGCAAGCAGTTGCAAAGAGGGGAAGGGAGAAGGAATTTCAGTGTCATGTTCTATTTTTCGAATGCCTTCAATTTTCTTTTTTTCTTTTTAAAATATAGAAGGGTATTCAAGTCTTTTTACAATATTTATAAATTCTTAATTAGACTTTTTGACCTTATTAGTAATTTGTTAAAAGTATAGTTGGGATTTGTTTTTTGCTAGAATCTCCCAACAAAACCTTTTTTTCATACACAGCCTAGTTTGAACTAGGTACATTATTATTGAGGGACCCAGCCATCTACCAATTATTATACTACCTCCGGTCCTAAATATAGGACAAAGTTTGTAGTGCAAATTGCACTACAAACTTTGTCCTATATTTAGGATCGAAGGGAGTACCAGATTTGGTATAGGCTGGAATTTGAATTTTGTTATTTCAGCATATGTAATTAAAATTCTCCTTTAAATTAATCCAATAATAAAAGTTACGAGCATAAATCGAGGATGATCACAGAACTTATTGATAATTGATAACAAGTCCTTTTCTCACCAAGATTCATTAATTGGTATACTGGAAGATATTTTGAAGGAATTGAAGTGAGTTTTAAAAAATAAACATGTCAATTCAAAGTTCCAAAAAGATAAAAAAAGTGGGAAGTACAAATTAAAGGATAAAAAAAAATATACAGCTTATATTCTTCTTTCTTTTTTTTTTTCTCGTAGATGGGTAGTTTTTTTTTTTTTTTTTTTTTTGAACCAGCAGAGGTGTAGAATATAGAATAAAGAACAAATTTCATTATTTATTAGTTCATAAATTACCATTTAATTTTAATCTATAAAGCATAAAAGATAATAAAAAATTACAACTGAGAATCGAACAAAGCCACCAATTTCTCGTACAGGACAATCTTTTTTATACAAGTGAAGGACAATCTTTTAAAATCTCAAAAATGATAATTAAAAAGATTTAAAATGAAAAATATTAAAGAAAATGTTATTAAGCAAAACAAATCTGTTCAAAATATCCTTTAACAATATTCATTTAACAATATAATTAAATGAGTTTTCTAATATGAAGTGAGTTTTCTAATATCCAAAAATTATAATTAAAAAACATACAACGTAATAAAAAGGTCCCCTAGCAAAAAGAAACGTATAGCCTCTAATATTATCTTATTAAAATACTATAATATTCATTTAACAATATTTAAATTTCAATTGCGATATCCCAAAACTTATATCTTTTTCTTGATAAAATTTATCCTAAAATTTTCTGAATAAATATCAAATTTGGGGCCTACAAATATACATATAGTAACATTTATTTTCTCAATCTCAAGTCACATCTTTCCATTGCTCTTCTAATCTCTCAATCATGTCGACTCTCATCGGAGAATACTACCTTCAAGTCTCCAATCAACCAAGTGATCCTGAAGCCTTTCAAAATCTACCGATCCAACGCCACAAGACTTCAATGCAAAATTTCAATATCAACCTGTGTTCGTTTCGCAAAACGTTGTTCTTGTGGTGAGACTCATTTGCTAGCTATTCCCTCCTCACCAATTTCTTCCCATTACATCTCATGCAAAGAGTTTTTCCGACGCGGTTCAAGTTTTCTTCGAAGCAATCTATCCCATGATTTGCTCGACCAGGAATTGCTTGATTTGTTGGAAGCAGACATCATTTCCGGTGCTCAAGAATTATTCCATCATTATTCTCCGAGTCCTTATTTTGACGAGAATGATTTCGTTGTATATCCTTTAGTTATTGAAGTCGTCATCGAATTTCCTAGAGGCGTAGAACAATCCATACAAGAAGAAATTAGAATGGTTCCGGCATCTACAGAAGAAGCTATTGAATTACTTGGGAAAATAAATTTTCAAGAAAATATTGATGTGAAGAATGATAATGAGAAAAATCAATGTTGCATTTGTCTTTAAGATGTTTGTAATGGCGAGGAAATTTTAACAATGCCATATTGTCACCATATTTTTCACAATAATTGTCTAGTCCAATGGCTAAAAACTAGTCATACTTGTCCTTTATGTCGATATCCAATGCCTAAAGCTCACAATGTGTAGAATCTACCATCCTTATAAATAATTAACTACTCTTAGAAATTACCTTTGGATTATGGGGTTTCTATCATTTATTTGCTTCTATCGGTTTAATTTTATTTTTAATGAGAAATTATAATTTATCATTATATAGTTGTTATAGTACTTTTATTCGAAGATAAATTATACGTACTTAATGACGTTTTTTTCTATATTCAACTAATTAATCTTACCATCATTATAGTATATAAATACAACCCTTCTCCCCTTACTCTTGTATATGTGTATTAATGAAGTCCTAGAAGTTAATTAAGATCCGTATAAAAAATTAAAAATGTGTCATTTAAGTGTCATAAATCAAAGGGAAAATTATAATAAAGGACCCCGCATAAATAATATTTATTAAAAAGGATCATAAAAATGGTAGTCATTTTGAAGGACCAATAATTAAAATATTAAAATAGAAACACTAAATTGCCCCTATGTTATCTCTAGATCCTCTTCTTTCACTAGTACAGAAAAGGGTTTTTAGACCGGAACATTTAAACCAGTTATATCGGATAAGGCCTTAAAAATATGACCGGTGGCATTTTTTTAATTATAATAAAATATTAAGACCGGTTATATTTATAACCTGTCTTAAAAAGTATTTTAAGACCGGTTATAATAAAAACCGGTCTTAAAATATATATATATATATATATAATTAAAAAATAAATACATGTAATATATTTTCTAGACCGGTTCTAAATATGGAGGTCTAGAAAATATTATCTGAATTAAAGTCAATTAAAAAAATAAAATGGTTATTATTTTTAAGACCTGTTGCATATGAAAATCGGTCTTAAATATTAAAACTTTTAGACCGGTTATTATTTAACAACCGGTCTTAAAAAGTTTCTATTCTTTTTAAGACCAGTTATTTAATAACCGATCTTAAATATTAATTTTAAGATCGGTTTCTAATTAAAACCGGTCTTAAATGTTACTTTTAAGACCGGTTGTTAATTACAGCCGGTTTTAAAACAGACTTGGATTTCAAAACTCGCTTAATTTTAACTCTTAAATTTGAGACTCAAGTACATCAGCAAAACCTCTTCGTCGGTTTGCAGTAGCTCCTCCTTTCCTCTTCTCTCCTCAATCCTTAACTTCACCGCCGTCAACGGAGATTTACGATTAAATACATTGCCGTAAGGCTATCATCGTTTGTTCCCTCCGATTGGTTTCGTTCTCAACCTCGTTTTTATTGTCAGGTTTGTGTTTCAGTTGCCAGGCGTTCAATTAAATTAATTGTTTCGTTTTTGGGTATTTCAATGAAATTGTGAGATGACTTGGCCTCCATTTTCTTTGTTTGATTCTTGCAGCAAGTCGTCAACCCACTTTTCAGAAGCGTCCATTGCCTCCTAAGAGAGACCTTACTCGAATCGTAAAGTGGCCAAAGACTGTTCAAATCCAGAGAAAGAAGAGAATCCTCAAGCAAAGGTTGAAGTGCCGTTAATTATTCTGAAGAGTTTTACATAATGCATGTATGTCTGAGGTTAATGTCCTTATGCTTCTGTGGACCTGGGTTTATTTTGGTTGTGTATGAGAAGGGTTCAATTTTGGTTATGTATTTTTACATGTTCAGTATAGTAAAACTCTGGATAAAGTAGTGCTGATATTGCTTGATATGAACTTTGGTGTTGCTTCTGATTCTACCTCCTAATGCATTTATGTTTGTTCAACATGTTCAAACATGCCTCCTATTTTTGCTTCTAAGTTTGCCTCCTAATGCATTTATGTTCAACTTTGTTCAACTTGTGCTGACATTGCCTCCTATTTTTTCATGTATGTTCAACTTGTGCATTGCAATTAATTATTTGTTCATATTTGCATAACTTAGGAATTGCTTTTGAACGATGCCTTTATAGATAATGCCGTGTAGCAAAATTTCCTTAAACCTTCACTAGCTATCCTTAAATAGTGTCCTTAAAGTGTTTTTAGACAATGAGTCGTCCTAGTGAGGGTACTCCTGATCCAACTAATCCAAATCAAAGTGAGCCTAGAAGTGCTCCTAGCCAGGAACACAGTGAGTCACGTAACTGGCCTAGACGAAGGGGTAGGAGAGCCACTCGATCGAGAGACATTCCTCTCAATCGGAATATCGGGGAAAAGATTCCAATTGAGTTTGATAGTTATTGGAAACCAACCAAGCCTAATGCAAGCCAGTATAGGAGTTTTGTCGGCCTCCTAGCACACAACAAGCCTAGCATCTTGATAGAGCAGTAGAGAAATGTGGATAAAAGTGTGAAGCAACATATTTGGGAAACTATCCAGCTCACTTATAACATTCCTGAGAGTGAAGTCTTGTATGATAAGACAATGACGTATTGTGATGAACACTGGAAGAAGTTTAAGACAAGTCTAGCCAACAATTACATGCATATTGAGGTGGAAGAAGGTCAACCTCGTCCTAATCCATGTGATCAGTATTCTTTTATTGACGAACAAACTTGACAAGAATTTAGACGGCTTGGGACTACTCCAGAAGCATTGGTGAGTTGACTTATTTTGCATTTGATTTTCTTATGAATTATGAATTGTCTTTATTGATTTACCAAGACTTCATTTTGATTTATTATTCGCAGGAAAAAAGGAAAAAGGCCCAAGAAAGTGGTAGAAAGCATGATTGCCCCCATACAATGTCTCGTGGGGGTTATGCGAAGGCTGAAAAAATACTTGTTAGAGGCCAAACGGAAGAGATTGGAAGAAGTAACTCAATCTGATCCTTCTATTCTTCTTTCTCCACCATTTCTGATACATCGCGAAGAGAAGTGGTTGTTCACTCACCAAAAGAGGAGCGGGTCTTATATGATTGAACAATCTTGTATAGTCGGTGAGAAAATTGTAAGTATTGTTGTTGACTTCTTGTTATTAATTATTTAGTAAACAAATTTCATTACTAACATTTGTCATCTGTGTCTTATAGGAGGAGCTTAAAAAAACAAGTTGAGGGATCATTTAGGTGGGATTGAGAGGAATGACATCCTGACCGTAGTTACAGGAAATTGTGCCGTGTTAGCGGGATTGGAGGAGGGGTAGGTGTTGGAAATTGTGCCCAAATAGCCAATCATTGTACTTTGAACATTATTAATTTAATGCAATTTCTCCATTCTGTTATCATATTATTTGCATGTTAACTATGATAATTGTATCCTTGGATAAATCATAAAGATTATCCTAAAATATCCCTAGTCGGTCATCTATGCGGGAGCAAAGATGAAATAAGACTAGTATGACTTTGATAAGATATAGAGATACAAATCAAAGTCTTAGGCACTTGTCAGAGTACAAGGTGCTGGACCAACCCACTATGAGAAACTACATGGATTAAGTCATAAGCTTTTCTCATGTATAACCACGTCACAATGCCCTTAGACTTGAGGTCATCATGGAATCCTACATGAGAGTTGCTAATCTTTGAACTAGTCAAAAGTCACTTTTGACCGGGTGATGATAAAGGCTATGATCGGGCTTGGTGGTTTTTCATGTAAAGGAATATGAATGATCAAGATGGAATTTGTCCCTCACATTAGTAGAGAGATACTACTGAGCCCCTCGATGAGTGAGTCTGAGAAATTTATGGCCATACTATGATAGAAAAGAGTTTCCATTTCTATTGTCAGGCTACTTAGGAATCAAGAAATAATGGTCAGGAACAAGAGGATGACGTTATCCATGCCTCATCCTTGACCGATATATCGTGTGACAAAAGGGACGTGACATGGTTGTATGACAAGTTGCATCGTGTTAACGATCCTTATATGAATTGGGTAGTCGTCATGTCTTGCTAGAGGCCGCTTGCGACTTGTGGGTTAATACAGTTATTGGCCCATTGCCAGCTTCATATGGTCCTACAAGGTCGCACACAAAAATGGTTCAATATAAGATAATGTTTAATTTAAGGTGGACGAATTATATATATATATATGTAATATAAAAATTCGTTAATAATATTATATAGATATGTATTTTCGAAATACATATTATATATATATATGTATATATATTATATTATTATATTGTGTTTGTTTTAAATTTAATTTATTAAGATATAATAAATTTAAACAACTAACATGATAGAGATATAGTATCTCAGATTTAATTTATGAAGATAAATTAAATCTAATGATTCTTTATTTGGATTAAATAAATTGGTTAAATTAAAAATGTTAGACAGATTTAATTTAAACTGAATTTATTTAATTAGCTCATCAAGATAATTAATTGTTAATTAATTTCAAAATTAATAAGGATTAATTTTGAAATTCAAATATAGCCCTCATAGGCTATAAACTTGATAGAACAGATAGACTCATACACGCATGAGAATTCAGAGCCGCAAGGGAAACCCTATGAGACATTGAAGGCGCTAGCACGCAGTCTCTATTGGAGAGCATTCATGTGGATACTGGTAGAAGGAGCGGACCTAACGTGTTGGCTCCTAGAGAGCGTGAAAACCCTAAGTTAACAAGTTACGAGTTCTTTCTAACCCGATTTAAACGCTGTTGATAGATCCTGGATTAGGATCGGTGAAAATTTTTATAATTCTTCCTATGTGCCTGCCAATCCTAACAGTAGGCATAAGGGATTACTTTGGAGCACCCCCATGCCATTCCTCAAGTAGTATGGTGACTAGGGAGGTGATGGAGTGTATATTGGCCACTATGAGGGCGGAAGCTAGGGCTGAGGCAGAAGCATCATTTGATGCACGATTTGAAGAAAGGTTCAGCAAGATGAAGGAGGAATGGATGATCATGACGAGCACAAGACAAGCAGATACCAGTGCTCCCCAAGCTCATTCCCTAAACCCCAAACAGAGTACTAAAGGGAGTTGCATTGGTCAGTCATCAGAGGGTCTTGGAAAAGAAATTGGTTATCCTATTGACTTGTTTGTGGAGGATCCTTTGAGACGATTGGTTGCACGAGGGAGCGTGCACAACTTTGGATCAACTGTCCACCACCAAGAAATAAAGGATGATCAAGTCAGATTTGTAGTTGAAGAGGTGATTGTTGCAGATGCACCTCTCCCTATCTCTGTTGATGACTTTGAGGTTGTGGGCGATGTCATCAACTCTTTCATCTTGTGGCCAAAGAACCTTATTTCTAATTGAGCTGAGGAATCCCTGCCATCTCCATCTCCACCTCCACCTCCACCTCCCTCCACTCAAGATGTTTCACGGCCTCCATTGAATGTCATGCAGTAAGTGATTCTGATAGCATATGATACGTCCTTTGCAACAAGAGATTGGTCTACTAGGTCAGCTGTTGGCAAGTTAAGGGCTTAATAATATCTTGAGAGGAATGATTTAATGTCCCTGGTAGCTCCTCTACAATAGCTTACGATTTTGATTGTCCAGCTCTTTTTTATGTAAGTATTTTCTCAAATTGGAAGTTAATTTTTTAGAAATTACGCCGTTAAACTTTGATTTAATGTCCCTGCTTGAATTATTATAGGTGAATGCATCGTAGGTTGGTTGACTCTAGCAAAACCAATAAATTTGGACTCCTGTGCCCAGTTTAACTCTACGACAAATGGACCACTACTTCTATCAGACACACATACTTATCGTACAGGCTTAGTGGAACCTCAATTGAGTGTTTCTTGGTTCCATATTTGTATGGGTTAAAAAAAAATTTATTTTTCATAATATACATAATGTTTTATATTTTCTTAAAAGTTTTCCCTTTTTTAATTGAACATTAGCAATTGGCTATTTTGTGCAAGAAGAGTTATTCTGTCATCCTCTTATGCTCCCTCCACCTCAGCAAGCCAACTAGTGAATTGAAGAAGAGCTTGAACGCGTAAGTTTTCTTTCATTATTAATTACCTTTCGTGTGCAAACTTTATTGAATTTGTGTAAAATAAGTAACCTTTGTGATTTTGATGATATAGGGCTATGCGGACATTCCATCACGCTGCTTGTGGTAGGCCTATGCATGAGGTAAAAGACCCTACATGGATCTTGCCAAAGGTTAGTTACATATTGGTTTGTTTTAAAAATGTATTCAATAATAAGCCATGCTTTAATTTTATGCTTGTTTTAATGATATCATATTATTTTTCAGACCCGTAGGCAACCACCGGGGTTCAACTTGTGTGGATTGTATATTCTTAGGCACGTGTATAATATTATTACCCTAGACACGACAAAACTTACTGAAAAGGTAAATGTATATATATTTCAAAAATTTTGTATTACTTTTATTTTTTTAAGTGAAGTTAATGTTTTGCCTGGCTTTGGTGTTTTAGATGTTTGAATTTGCTGACCCCTTTCCATGAGAAGATATTGAGCACATTCGCAATTGTTGTGCTGAATTCATTTATGAACTTTTACAACAGTAAGTTCTTGTAAAACTGAGAAATTTTTTTGTATATATTGATAAATTGACATGTTGGTTGGTTGCAAATATTATTGGTTGCATGATTTGACATGTTTGTTAGTTTTAACATGATTTTTGTATATTTTGATGAATTGACTTGTTGGTTGCATGATATGACATGGTTGAATTCATTTATGCATATATATATATATGATGGTTTTAAACAAAACATTATACATGAGGATATATGACATGTTATAAGTTCCCAATTCAATAAGAAGGTTAAAGCAAAAGGAGATGGTAAGTGGAAGATTAAAGCAAAAGGACATGGTAAGTAGAAGCAAACTGAACACTATATGACACTTAACAAGTATGGCATTGGAGGTAGCAATTCTAGGATGTGTTCTAGTAACTAACCTAATCATACACAATTAAAAAAAATATAACACTTTTAAGACCGGTTATTAATTAAAAAAAATATAACACTTTTAAGACCGGTTATTAATTAAAAAAAATATAACACTTTTAAGACCGGTTATAAAAATAACTGGTTTTAAAAGTTATTTTAAGACCGGTTACGCATATAACCGGTCTTAAAATTAAATTTTTAAGATCAGTTTTATTTACAACTGATCTTAAAATTAAAATTTTTAAGACCGGTTATATATGAAACTGGTCTTAAAATAACTTTTAAGATCGGTTATAATTATAACCGGTCTTAAAAATGTTATGTAAATTGCCTTCCAAAAGAGGTCTTTTAAGACCGGTGCTCATGACAACCAGTCTTAAAATTGTTACTTCTAGACCGGTTATTAATACAACCAGTCTTAAAAGTGACATACTTGTAAGACAAGCTGTATCAAGACCGGATCCAAAACCGGTCTAAAAATTCAATTTTAACCGGTCTAAAAAGTCATTTTTCCACTAGTATTTTTAGTCTTTGCCATTTCGGTAGTAAGGTTTTTCAAGTGCGGAGTTCTCATTGATACGGGGCAACTATCAAAGGGAATCAATTATTGAAGCATTATTTAAGAGTGATCCAAACGCTATTCAAGTATTTTCTTTTTGCACATCATGCAGAATTAGAGAAGCACATAATGATTATTGCTTTTTTCATACCAGGCGGAAACAATATACTGACCGTGGGTAAGGGTGAGCAATCGGTTATTCGGTTCGGTTTTCGGTGAAAACTGAATTAACCGAAAATCGAATAGAGCCAAGTTTCAACATCGAACTGAAACCGAACTAATCAAAAATTTCAATTCAGTAGTTCCATTAACCGAAATATGGTTACACACTGCCTAGCGTTTCTTGAAACAAATTTCTCACCTAAAATGATAAAGCCCCAGCAAGCAGATCCATAAATAGAGGGAAATTTAATGTTGTATTTTACACAGAAATAAAGGCTATAGACATAAGTCATAGAATACACACATTAATGTTGTATTTTACAAGCTAATAGTAATACTTGTTCTTGAAATAACTGAAATAAAAGTATGGAAAGCAAAGATGAATAAGAGTAGAAGACGCCGATAGCAAGTAGAGACAGCCGATGAGAGAGTAAAAATGATGAGCCTGAGAGTTTGATAGTGAAGATTGAACATGATACCGAATGCGAGAGGACAACTTTGACACTCAAAATTCCAGAGCCAACAAATCAAGAGTGACAGAACGTTCAAGAGAGAAGAGTGAAGACGAAGTACGCGATGTGAAGCTGAGGGTGAGAGATCAAGAGTGGCTTCGTGAGGCTGATCAGGATTGATGCAATAAAATGAGAGGAAGGAAAGGAGGGTGTCTTCTATGCGGCTGTTGTAACCCCCTTCCGTAATTAATATTCGAAATACGCAATTAAAGTGAAATAGAGACCAATAACAATCAAATAACATTTATAAACCCATCTACCAGATGGGGTTTTCAAAAATACCTTTCAAAATCATTTATAACCTGGTCTCACATTCACATTTGGAATACAATTACTACACAAAGATAAATCACATTTAATATATCAGAGTATGCAATGTAATAACTTCGGCAATTCCGGATTCCATTTATTAACTCAAGCTTTATAGGGCACATTCGCCCATCACAAGCCCTCATATGGGGATTACACAAATCCATTTCAAATATATAACAAATCCTCATCCAAATCATATACAGTCATCCCAACTCATATTGATAACCAACTACCAACTCTCATCTCAAAGGAGTCCTAGCCGCTCCCTCCACGAGCCACTTGCCCTGTCTAAATTTTTGGTAGGGGAGAGTGAGATTCGAGAGAATCTCAGTAGGAAACAGATACCAATATGCATGCAAGATATGTGTTTAATGCATTACATGCTTGCATTACATAACTCATGCTCACACAATGACATATCTGCAAACTCAATGCTTCAAACAATATACTTATGGCCATAGCATAACAGAAACAAAGCTTCAATAGTTCATATATGTTTCACATAATCAAGCAAAGCAATAACATGCATCAATACACCAACACAAATATCAAATACATGTAAGATAAGTTCCCCACCTCCAGTCTTTTCTCCTCGATTTGCATGCCAGCAACTCGGGCCCTTAACTGGGTCCTACAATTCCAAATGTACATTTAGACACTTCCATAGTATTTTTGGGGGTTAGATGAGGCTATATTGAAAAATTACTAAAATGTCCCCGGGGACCCGGCCAGGCCCTACCATACCCAGTTCGGCTGTACTTTTCCCGAATATCTATCCTGGGCTATCCTTACTTATTTTCACCCAAGGAATCCATTTCCAGATTTGGAATTATCAAATTCATTGTCAAATTATAAATTTACCCTTGGCAGCCCCACTCACTTTAAGGGTTTTAGGGGCGTTTTCGTAATTATGCTTTTTCGGCCTTTTCTGAAAAAGTGATCAACTGCAACCCCACCTAATTTTTGCTCCTGAACTCAATGGAATCATCAAATCATTGAAAATCCATCTCTAAGGCCCATTTATAACCTTGGCCAAAATATACAAGTACTCCGAGAAAAATTGGGGTTTTCGGTTTCGGCTCCGTAAACGCGTTCCTTTCTACTCCTAACCACTTTATTGACTATTTCATTAGGTTACAACTACCATTTAGTACCAATTTGGGCAGCATAACAGCTCCACACACCCAGTTTTCATTTTTGAAACCAATGACAATCCGGCGAAATTTCACCGATTAAATTGTCCACAGCAGCCATAATAGTCAATACACAAGAGTTTGGAAGTTAACTCAAGCTCCCACTAGCTTTTCTAAAGAGTGGCTGAAACCCTAGCCCTTCTTAACCATGAAAATTGAGCTTCCAACACCTTAAAGAATATGAAAGAGAAGTTTAGTAGCAAGGTTATACGCATTAGGAGCTAGATCGTCGGAGAAATCGGCTTACCTAGTGAGATTTCTCCTCTTTCTCTCTCTAAGAGCTCTCAACACTCTCTCTCTCCTTGGCTGCTGAACCTCACGACAGAAATGGGAGGAAGAAGAAGATGGGAAATATTTTAATTCCATGCTGATGTCATCTTTTATTTTGATGATGTCAAAATTCCCATTTTCGGATTTTCTGGCAGATTTTCTGCCCAAACTTTGAAAAATCATAACTAATTCTAGAAAAATTGAAATGAGGTGATCCCAAATCCCATTGAAAGATATTTAAGTCATATTCATAGGAAAAATATGAGCCATTACCAGAAATGACCACAAAATTCCAGAATTACACGAAATTCCCTTGCTATTCCAAATTTGCACCCAGTTTTAACATGAAATTTTGGAAAACCATAAATCCCAGTTCACAAAATGAAATGACACAAATTATTTGTCCATTTTGAAGCTTGGAATGGGAACTTTAAGAATGAAAATTTTCAGAATTTTTAGAGACCATTTGCCCACTCAAAACATCAATACAAACAGACTGCCCAGAATAGAGTTTCACTAGACAAAATTTCAGATTTTGCATCTTTGCTTCCAATGGTCCCATATTCATACCAAACATCATTCCCACATAAATTTTCACAAGGAATCCATTAGAAACACCAAATCGATCAAATTCACATTCTATTGACATGTTTCACCAATAATCACAACATGTCAACACAAGTCACAATTCAAACTCACATTGCAATATTCTTTACTTTCCAAAGTTCCAAACCAATTCCAATGAACTCACATGAACTCACACACATGGGATTCCACCCACTCAATCTCACAACATATCAACCCTAACCATTGATCTTCAAATTACCAATGAGTTTCCTCTTCAGTAACTGACCAATTGGTTGTAACTTTACCGTTTTGCCCCTGATTATGGTAATTACTCCTGAATCACCACTAAACACATCATACTTTTCCATTTAGCCACAATATGCGTCCACCCTCTATTTTAAGTCAATTTAGATATTAATCCATAATTGAACTTAAATATTGGGTTTTGGCACTGCTCACAACGCATATGCATCACAGTTCACATCATAATCTCCAAAAGGGTCCATTTATCACTAATCACATCCGCTTTTGGAGTCATCATCCCTTAATCACAATTTGGGATCTTGCTAAACCGAGGCTTAGCAATCTACTTATTTCAGGCTTATTCTCTAGCCTCAAGTCTCAAAATTTGGAGTATTACAGTTGTGAATCTGTGATGTTGAGTGAGTTTTAGGGAATGAAAATAGGGTTTACATAATTTGAAACGTAAGGCAGAGTGTTTTTTTTTTTTTGGGTCGAAAGGGTGTTTAACTAGAGTGTAGAAAAAGAATCAAATAAAAAAGAATTACTTGGATTTGGGTTTGGTTGTTGGGCTGGACATGTTTTTAATGAACAATAATAAGGGTTGGACTTGGGCCTTTGCAAAGGCATATCATAAAACATACACAATCCAATATTACCTATATTATTTCGGTTATTCGGTTATAACCAAAATTTTTTATAGTAATCAAACCGAACACCGAACACCGAACACCAAAGTATTAGAAGAAAAAAACTGAAAAATAACCAAAAACCAAAATAACCGAATTGAGTTTGGTTTGGTTCGGCTTTTGGCTTCGGTTTCATTTTGCTCACCCTTAACCGTGGGATACAATAACAAATATAAAAATATGCCTATTGAATATTAGAAAAGAAACGAAAAAAATTAAGATGAAAAAAAAAATGAGAATGTTTCTGGGAAGAACTAGGAGGTGAAGAATCAGCAGTCACACGCTTAGATGCAAGTCATCGACAAAAATGAAAATGTTAATGCAGATTTCCTTAGAAAAAGGCCCTTTCTTTGTGATATAGTTTTACAGATTATTCTAGTGAAACCACTAGTTTGTCGAAGATGCAGTCACCTTGTTTTGGGAGAATGAGGTAATTTCAATTGGTATCTATTTGTTATTAATCATCAATCACTCCAAATCCTTAGTTAAAAAAAATCACTCTAGATTCAGTTAGAGAGAAGATAGGAAATCTAGCTAAAGGCAATTTGGTTTTTCTATTTTAATATTTTAGTTTCTGGTCCTTCAAAATAATTACTATTTTTATAGTCCTTCTTAATAAATATTATTTATCCTAGGTCCTGTATTATAATTTTCCCAATTTAATAAAGAGCACTTATAGAAAAATTCACAAATCTACCACCAAGATTCTCATATCTGTAATGAGATATGAACTTTCGACCTTATGGGTTATAAGTAAAGTCTTTACCAATTAGACAAGCTTTGGTTAGCTAATTTCTTCCTTTTCTAAAATTTAAGATTCATCAAGACAAACTACAGAGGTTTGAGGTTGTAATGAAGCCATAAAACAAACCAATCAGATAAAAAGGGTTGAGTCTCCTATCAATTTCTATATAAGTTTATTCTGCTTTTGAAATTTAAGAGTCCAAGAGTAATGGATTTAGATCAAGATTGTCAAGAATTGCTTTCTTTAAAACTAGGAAGCAACCAAAGGGGGTTGGGTCTAATGAAAGAGGCTAGTCTCTTAACAGTATAGCGATTCAAGGTTTGAGTTCTTGCTAGGAGAGAGGTGCCCATATTTAGTGCCCAACAGTGCCTTGAACAAGATTGTCTTCAATAGGAGAATATTTGTGCTTAGGCAAAAAAAAACTAAGAAGCACAATACTAAGAAAGGGTACCTATAAATAAATTGAAAATTAACTTAAACAAACTAAATAGATTCGAGTTGAATTGATCTTCAAGTAATGCTTTCTGAAACTCCAACATACTTTCTTGGAGCCCATTGAGATACTTCAAATCATTATTCACTCTCATAACTTGTCATTGCACGTTGGAACATGTATTTTGGGCTTAAATACGCAAGACTATGGCCCAACTTCTCTCCTCTAAGTGTATATTTATATTTTGGGTCTTCAATATAGTGTTTTGAGCTCCAAAAACCAGTTTTAGTCTCTTGAATCTACATATTTTGTTTTGGCCATTCTTCCACTTGAGTAATCTCATGCAAAGTGACAAAATTACCCTTCAAGTTCACGTGACTACACCTCTTTGGCAAAGATTTACCCTCAAGGTATGAGAGATCCAAGTAAGAGATAAAGTCTAAATGGCTAAAGATAGAGCTTTTGTTGCAAAAGAGCCCATGTGGCAAAAAGATGCCTCGATGAGAAAAGATGGATTAGATAATAAGGAATTAAGCAAGCATACTATCAATGATTATTAAGAAGATTTATTTGATTTATTTTGCCTAATCATGAAAATATTTCATATGGAATAAGAGATGGAAAAACATTTCATAATTGCCTTAAGTATTGTTCTTAGTTTAATTTTCTTGGACAATTTTAGATATAGTTGAGTCTTCTCTCTATATATAAGATTCGAAGCTTTAAAATGTATAATGTCTTATTCTTAAAATAAATTTGTCGTTAACTTAGAATTAAGTTATAAATTAATTATTAAATATAAAGTAAGTGTTACAGTTTTACTGTCATGTTTAACTGAGGGAGAAAAGTGTAAAACTACATATACCAGGTGAGTGAAAGGGGAGATTCTAAAGAAAAAGAATGCAAGTCTTTATATTTTCAATCATTTTAAATTATGTTCCTATAGTTTTTTTTTTATATATATTTTTCCTTCAGTATTTTTTTCTTTTTATTTGATGCTTATACTTTCACTTGTTTTTAATAAGATTCCTAGAGTTATTTTTAATAGGTCCTTATAGTTTTTATTTATCAACTTAATTTAAAAATAAATAAATAAATAATATAAAATATAAATACTAACAATACACTAGTGGAAAAATGGCTTTCTAGACCGGTAAAAATTAACTTTTTAGATCCGGTCTTGATACAGCCGGTCTTAAAAGTATGTCACTTTTAAGACCGGTTTGGTAACCGATCTTAAAAGTCTCACTTTTAAGACCAGTTGTGTTGATAACCGGTCTTAAAGTAAATAATTTTAAGACCGATTGTTATGAGCACCGGTCTTAAAAGACATCCCTAGTAAGGGAATTACAGAACATTTTTAAGACCGATTATTATTATAACCGGTCTTAAAAGTTATTTTAAGACCGGTTTCATATATAACCGGTGTTAAAATTTTTAATTTTAAAAATTTTTAAGACCGGTTGTACATAAAACCAGTCTTAAAAATTCAATTTTAAGACCGGTTATATGCGAAACTGATCTTAAAATAACTTTAAAAACCGATTATTTTTATAATCAGTCTTAAAAGTATTATAGTTTTTTTAATTGTGTATGATTAGGTTAGTTACCTGAACGCATCCTAAAATTGCTATTTTCTTCCAATGTCATCTTATTAAGTGCCATAAAGTTATTAATTGTAATGTGTTGTTTAAAACCATCATATATATGCATAATTGTTTAAAACACATGTAGGCCAATGACATGGCTCAAACAGATTCACATGTATAAATGCATGGTGTCACATAATCAAAAAAACAACAAACATGTCAAATCATGAAACCAACAATATTTGCAACCAACCAGGCAAGCATGTCAATTCATCAATATATACAAACAGTTCCTTACTTTTACAAGAACTCACTGTTGTAAAAGTTCATAAATGAATTCAGCACAACAATTACGAATGTGATCAATATCTTCTTCTGGCAAGGGGTCAGCAAGTTCAAACATCTAAAACACCAAAGCCAGGAAAAACATTAACTATGTCCCTCATAATATACAACCCACATAAGTTGGACCCCGATGGTTGCCTACAGGTTTGAAAAATAATATGATATCATTAAAACAAGTATAAAATTAAAGCATGACTTATTATTGAATACATTCTTAAAACAAACCAATATGTAACTAACATTTGGCAAGATCCATGTAGGGTCTTTTATTTCACAATAGGCCTACCACAACAGTGTGTAGGAATGTCTGCATAGCCCTATATCATCAAAATCACAAAGGTTACTTATTTTACACAAATTTCATAAATTTTGCACACAAAAGGTAATTAATAATGCAAGAAAACTTACGAGTTCAAGGACTTCTTCAATTCACTAGTTGGCTTGGTAAGGTGGAGGGAGCATAAGAGGATGACAGAATAACTTTTCTTGCACAAAATAGCCAATTGCCAATGATAACTGAAAAAAGGGAAGACTTTTAAGAAAATATAAAACATTATGTATATTATGAAATATAAATTTGTTTCTTACCCATACAAATATGGAGCCAAGAAACACTCAATTAGGGTTTTACTAAGCCTGTGCGATAAGTATGTGTGTCTGATAGCAGCAGTGGTCCCTTTGTCGTAGAGTTGAAGTGGGCATAGGAGTCCAAATTTAAGAAATTACCAGAGTCAACCAACCTACGATTCATATACCTACAATAATATAAGCACACAAATCAAAGTTTAACGGCGTAATTTGTAAAATATTAACTTCCAATTTGAGAAGATACTTACATTAAAAAAAGTTAGACAATCGAAATCATAAGCTGTTGTAGAGAAGCTATCAGGGACATTAAATCATCTCTCTCAAGATAGCATTATGCCCCTGACTTGCCAACAGCTGACTCAGTAAGCTAATCCTTGTTTTAAAGGACGTATAATATACCATCAGAATCACTTGCTGCATGATATTCAATGGAGGCCATGAAACATCTTGAGTGGAGGGAGGTAGAGGTGGCGGGGATTCCTCAGCTCGTTTAGAAACAGGGTTCTTTGGCCACAAGATGAAAGAGTTGAGGACATCGCCTACAACCTTGAACTCATCAACAGGGATAGGGACAGTTGCGTCTGCAATGATCACCTCTTCAACTACCACTCGACTTGATCATCCTTTATTTTTTGGTGGTGGACAATTGAACCCAAGTTGTGCACGCTCCCCCATGCAACTAATCGTCTCAGAGGATCGTCCACAAACAAGTCATAAGGATAACCAATTTCTTTTCCAGGACCATCTGATGACTAACCAATACAACTCCCTTTCGTGCTCTATTCAAGGTTTAGGGAATGAGTCTAGGGAGCGTTGGTATTTGCTTGTCTTGTACTCGTCATGATCATCCATTCCTCCTTCATCTTGCTGAACCTTTCTTTAAATCGTGCATCAAATGATACTTCTGCCTCAGCCCTAGCTTCTGCCCTCACAGTGGCCAATATATACTCCATCTCCTCCCTAGTCACCATACTACTTGAGGAACGGCATGGGGGTGCTCCAAAGTAATCTCTTATGCCTACCCCTCGTCCAACCCCCCTGATACAGCCGAGATGCTCACGTTTTCCTATAGCTACGGTCAGGATTTCATTCCTCCCATTCGACCTAAACGATCCCTCAACTTGTTTTTTTTAAGCTCCTTCTATAAGACACAAATGACAAACGTTAGTGATGAAATTTGTTTACTAAATAATTAATAACAATAAGTCAACAACAATACTTACAATTTTCTCACCAACTATACGAGATTATTCGCTCGTATAAGACCCGCTCCTCTTTTGGTAAGCGAACAACCACTTCTCTTCACGACGTATCGGAGATGGTGGAGAAAGAAGAATAGAAGGATCGGATTAAGCTGCTTCTTCCAATCTCTTCCATTTGGATGCCAACAAGTCTTTTTCGGCTTTCTCATAACCCCCACGAGACATTGTATGGGGGCAATCATTCTTTCTACCACTCTCTTGAGCCTTTTTCTTTTGTTCCTACGAATAAGAAATCAAAATTAAGTCATTGTAAATCAATAAAGACAATTCATAACTCATAAGTAAATCAAATGCAAAATAAGTCAACTCACCAATGCTTCTGGAGTAGTCCGAAGCCGTTTGAATTCTTGCCAAGTCTATTCGTCAATAAAAGAATACTGGTCACACGGATTAGGACGAGGTTTACCTTCTTCCACCTCGATATGTACGTAATTGTTGGCTAGATTTGCCTTAAACTTCCTCCAGCGTTCATCACAATACATCATTGTCTTGTCATACAAGACTTCACTCTCAGGAATGTCGTAAGTGAGCTGGATATTTTCCCAAATATATCATTCACACTTTTATCCACATTTCTCCACTGCTCTATCAAGATGCTAGGCTTGTTGCATGCTAGGAGGCCGACAAAACTCCTATACCATTGGGCATTAGGCCTGAGTGGTTTCCAATATCTATCAAACTCAATCGGAATCTTTTCCCCGGTATTCTAATTGAGAGGAATATCTCTCAATCGGGTGGCTCTCCTACCCCTTCGTCTAGGCCGGTTATGTGGCTCACTGTGTTCCTGGCTCGGAGCATTGCTATGCTCGTTTTGATTAACATTAGTTGGATCCAGAGTACCCTAATTAGGACGACTCATTATCCTCACTTTAAGGACACTATTTAAGGTAGCTAGTGATGGTGTAAGGAAATTTTGCTACACGGTGCTTATTGCTATAACACGGAACTATCTACAAAGGCATCGTTCAAAAGCAATTCCCAAGTTATGCAAACATGAACAAATAATTAATTGCAATGCACAAGTTGATAACCAATATCAAGCAATATCAGCACTATGAATCCATAGTTTTACTATATTGAACATACATGAAAACATACAGAATTAGAATTGAAGTCAAGCCATCCAGTTAGGCAATATGAACACAAGCAAGTTTTAATTCATCAAAATGTTCCTGCAAGAGTTTATATAGTATGAAGCACCATGAACACGTAGACAGTTCTAAATGCATTAAGAGGCAGACTCAGAAGCAACACCAAAGTCCAAGGAACTATACCTTACAACAATGAACCCTTCTCATACACAACCAAAATAAACCCAGGTCCACAGAAGCATAAGGACATTAACCTCAGACACATGCATATAGTAAAATTCTTCAGAATAATTAACGGTACCTTCAACCTTTGCTTGAGGATCCTCTTCTTCCTCTGGATTTGAACAGTCTTTGGCCACTTTACGAATTGAGTAAGGTCTCTCTTGAGAGGCAATGGACGCTTCTGAAAAGTTAATTAAACGGAACCATTAATGAAATACCCAAAAATGAAACCATTAATTTAATTGAACGCTTAGCAATTGAGACACAAACCTGACAATAAAAACGAGGTTGAGAACAAAACCAATCGGAGGGAACAAACGACAATAGCCTTACGGCAATGTATTCAACCATAGATCTACGTTGACGGCGGTGAAGGTTAAGGACGGAGGAGAGAAGGGGAAAGGAGAAGCTACTGCGAACCGACGGAGGTGTTTTGCTGACGTGCTTGAGTATCGGATTTCAGAGTTAAAATTAGGCGGGTTTTGAAAATTAGATCAGTTTTAAGACCTGTTGTAATTAAAAACCGATCTTAAAAATAGAAACTTTTTAAGACTGGTTATTAATAATAACCGGTAAGTTTTAATATTTAAGACCAGGTTTTATTTACAATCGGTCTTAAAAATAATAAAAATTTTATTTTTTTAATTGTCTTTAATTCATATAATATTTGCTAGACCGGTTATATTTAGAACTGGTCTAGAAAATATATTAATATATATTTATTTTTTTAATTGTATATATTTTAAGACTAGTTTTTATTGTAACCGGTCTTAAAAGTAATTTTAAGACCGGTTTTATTAATAACCAATCTTAAAATTTGATCATAATAACAAAAATGTCACCAGTTATATTTTCTGGACCTTATCCGATATAACTGGTCTAAATGTTCCGGTCCAAAAACCCTTTTTCTATACTAGTGATAATTTTAAATTAAGAGGTCTATAATTAGATAAATTAATTAATATAATAAATTTGTATATAATAGTTTGTATAATTAGAATAATTAATTATAATTATATTGTATTTTAGAAATTGTTATTATTATGATTCAAACTTTATAATTATGAAAATAAATAAAATTAGAATTACAAAATAAGGATCTAATAAAATAGGAAAGAAAAACTTTAAGGACCTGATTAAATATAGATTAAAGCTATAAGGATCTATAGAACAATTATCCAAGGAAAAAAACCTTATTCTTTTACATTAATCCAATAATTCAAGTTATGAGCATAAATTGAAGATGACCACAAAACTTATTGATAATTGGTAGGGTTAATATCATTATTAGTCTTTATAGTTTGATCAAGTTTTGATTTTAGCCATTGTGATTTCAAATAATTGGTTTTAACCTTTATAGTTTGATAGTTTCATAAAAATTTAATAGGGGTTTAACGATTGGTTCCTGTAATTTTAACAAGTTTTGGTTTTAGCCTCTAAACCTAAACTCAGACCAAGTTTTTATAAAATTATATAGACCAAAACTAATGATTTAAAACTATAAAAGCCAAGACTAGAATTCATTAACTATAAGGACCAACAATTATATTAACTCATACTTGATAAGAAGTCCTTTCCTTACTAAGATTCATTAATAGGTATTTTGGAAGATATTTTAAAGGAATTATGTGAAGTGAGTTTAAAAGAAACCTATCAATTCAAACCGCTAAATCAAGGGGAAAATCCCATTGAAGGAAACTTAAAAGCAGTAAAAGGCAAAAAGATGCTCTCAATTTCAATATTAGATCAGATGTTATTTTCCCAAAATGAAATATTGAAAATTCAAGCGAAAAGACACAAATGCCCTTAAATACTCACATATAATATAATAAAAAATAATAATAATAGCTCCTAGGCCAGTCCCAAGGGCATAAATGCAAGCACCTTAGCTTTGGATCTCAAGATGGCGGCTACAAGGGTTAAGAATGTTATTAAGATACAAAAGGCCACGAACGAACAGAGGTTTTGCTCAAAGCTTGGAAGGAAATTTCAGTTTAGAATTTTTTTGCTCAAGATGAACGCACACTGATCTATCTAAGGAATCCTTGGCCAAATAAAACCTGATTCAAATACCCGATATAAATTGTTTCCGAAAGTAGGCAGATTTTGTTTGCTTTATTATGAAATGATCCTTTGGCAAATCAATGAGTTTCTGCACCCAATCCGAAGGCTTCTTCCATGGCCCTCACAATAGACATAAGCTCGACTGCTATTACTTAAATGGTGCCAATTTCATTGTCGTTCAACGGAAATGGATTCCCTCTCTTTTTCGCAGATCACAAATCTACAGATCGGGCACTGACCTTGGCTTCTCAGCCATGGCATTACACAAATTTTGTTCGCTATATTGGGTTCGTAGATTTCTTTCTTCAGCTTGCTCAATGCTCTAGATCTTGGATTTTCTACCGCCATCGGAGCTTGTGAATTTGATTGGCGGGCGGATCTTCGAGGCAGACCTGATGGCCGGGGAGTTTCTCTGTGCCTGGGGTTGAATCCCATTCCTGTATCTCCAATTCTCCATTGAGCCTTGGCGCCGGCGGGGTATGTTGCGGGCGGCCGGCCGCGTGGGTTACCGCAGTATTATTTTTTAAGTAATATATATTTGAGGACATTTGTGTCTTTTTGCTTGAATTTCCACTAGGGTTAAGGTACAAAAATACACATGTGATTGTCCTCGAAGTGCATCCAATACCAAATGTTTTTTTTAGGTGCAACAGTGACTATGTGGTTACAAAATAGGTGCAAAAATACCCTTTGACCGTTAGTTTGACTGTTTGACCGTTAGTTTGACTTTTTTATCCTAAAAGTGATGACAGGTACTATGACATAGACGCTGGAGTGACATTCTGATAAAAAAAACTTGCTGAAAATCAAATTTTCCTAGCAAATCATATAATTTAATAAAAATTAGTAATATAATATATGTATTATAATGATTTTAATTTAATAATATTGGGAATTTAGGGTTGGGAAAAAATTGAACAATCAGTATGTTTTTTAGGGCAACAGCTCTGCTGAGTGAGTTAAGCACTCTGCACTCAGATTGGAATCTACTTCAGCGAAGGTAGTATTAAAATAGTGAAATATGAGTAATATTAATTGTAAAGCTTTACCAGTCAGCAAGTTTTTTTTTTTCCCAAAATGTCACTCTAGCATCCATGTCATCATACACATCATCACTTTCAAGGTCAAAAAGTTAAACTAACGGTCAAAAGGTATTTTTGCACCTATTTTATAACTACATAATCACTGTTGCACCTAAAAAAAACATTTGATGTTGGGTGCACTTCGAGGACAATCACATGTGTATTTTTGCACCTTAACCCTTTCCACTATCCCATTTTGGAAAAACAAAATCTCATAGAAATATTGAAATTTCTAAAATATTTTTTATTTTTTCTATTTTTAAAGTTTCTTCAATGGAATTGTCCCAAAAAGAAGTAGGAAGTATAAAGGATAAAAAATTATAAAGCTTATATACTTCTTTCCTTTCTCTCGTAGATGGGTAGAATATGAAAAATAAAGAACAAGGAATAAATTTCATTATTTTTTATTTCATAAATTACCATTTAATTTTAATTTTAATATTTAAAGAATAAAAAATAAAAAAAGTTACAACTGAGAATTGAACAATGTCGATCACCAATTCAATTTCTCTTATGAAGGACAATCTTTTTTATGCAAGTGAAGGACAATCTAAAATCTAAAAAATAGTAATTAAAAAGATTCAAAATGACAAAAGATTAAAGAAAATGTTACGTTATTGATCAAAACAAATCTGTTCTAAATATCCTTTCCCTTATGTCCTAAAATTATAATTAAAAAAACATACAACCTAGTAAAAAGGCCCCCTAGCAAAAAGAGGCGTTTATTTAATTTAAAATTTTATCAATTTCAAACTTTAAAAAATATTTCTTAATCATCCTCATAAAGGAACAATACATTATTATATGTTAAAAACTAACATACAATTTCAAACACTAAAAAGAAGATTCAGATTAAATTTCTCTAAATTTTGTTATATTATCTTTTTTTTTTCAGCATCATTATATTATCTTAAACTAACATATTATTCACTTAAAAACATTTAAATTTCAATCTCCTTATCCCAAAACATTAATATCTTTCTCTTGATGATAAACCTTATCTGAAAATCTCCTGAATAAATATCTTTTAATCCCTTGTGAAAAAAATAGTCTTTGAATCATTCTCAGAAAGGAAGAATACATTATTATATGTTAAATAATAACCATTTCAAATACGAAAAATAAAGACAAGTGTGTGTATCATTCAGATTAAATTTCTTTAAATTCTGTTATCTTCTCTTATCGAACTACTATATTATTCACTTATCTTGATAAAATCTATCCTAAAATCTTCTAAATAAAGATCAAAGTTAGAGCCTAGAAGTATCCCAATAATACTATTTTTTTCCCTTCTCAATCTCTATTTACATCTTTCCAAATTGCTTTCTAATCTCAAATCATGGCGACTACCACACCAGAATACTACTGCCATGTCTCCGTTGAACCAAGTGATCCTGCAGCCTTTCAAAATCTACCGATCCAACGCCACAAGACTTCAATGCTAAATTTCAATATCAAACTTCGTGTTCTTTTCGCAAAAAGTTGTTCTTGTGGTCAGACTCATCTTCTTGCTATTCCCTCCATGCCAATTTCTTCCCATTACATGTCTTGCAGAGAGTTTTTCCCACGTGCTACGAGTTTTCTACGAAGCAATCTTTCGCACGATCTGATCAGCCCGGAATTGCTCGGCTTGTTGGTACCAGACATAATTTCTTGCGCTCAAGAATTCTTCTATGGCAATCCTCCGTATCCTTATTTTGAAGAGGATATTTTCATGGTTTATCCTTTAGCTATTGAGGTCATCGTCGAACTGCCTGAAAACATAGAAGTTGTGCATATGTCTGATGAAATATTATTCCTATCAGAACAATCCATGCAAGAGATTAATATGGTCCCGGCATCAACAGAAGCTATTGAATCGCTCAAGAAAATAAATCTTCTAGAAAATATTGATGTGGATGAGGAGGAAAAGGAGAAGGACCAGTGTTGTATTTGTCTCGAAGATTTGGAGCAAGTTTCAACCATGACATATTGTCACCATATTTTTCATAATAATTGTATTGTTCGATGGCTAAAAGTTAGTCATAAGTGTCCTTTATGTCGATATCCAATGGCTAAAGCTCACCAGGACTAGAAAATTAGGGTTAGAAATTTGTTCGGCTGGTAGTATTATGTTTAATTATACATATATAATTAATGAGAAATTAGTCCCTTTGCAATAGGGAGATTATCGAATGCGCAGATGTTTTGGCTAAAGAGACACATACAGATGACATGCAGTTAAGGTTATCCAAGATGCAGAACTCGGTTTATGCTCGATAACATGCATGTCGTGAATGACACTAGTTCGTTGTCTTAGTGGTGTGTATTTTGCATTTCAAGCTCAGGCTTGCCAATTGTAAACAAAAAAACTACTCCATCTGTCCTAATTATATGATAAAATTAATTTTTTTAAAGAAATTAAGGAAGTTAATTAAATTAATTTAAAGTATTTATATTTATATTTTTTTCTTCAAACTAATTAGTTTGACTAATAAATTAACATATAATCTAAAGATATATAACATATGATATAATTAAGTAACTTATTTAGCTTCCTTAATCTCTCCAAAAAAAAAAAAAAATCAACTTTGTCTTATATTTAGGACCGAAGGTAATAATAATAATGAGAAATTATACATACTTATCATTATTTAGTTGTTTTACTTTGTTTTTTATATTTATTTGATCAAACTTTCACGTATTTAAACTTGTATTCACTTCCTAAAGAGGTAAGACTACGTACCCGTTGATTAGTTGTTATATTTTTATTTAATGAGAAATAATGAATAAATTATACATATCTAATGCCTTTTTCTTTTTCTTTTTTCTTTTTTTTTTTTAGAAAAGCTCATTAAAATCCTTGTGAAATACTCAAATTCTCTCATAGTATATAAAACTGGATCGGACTAACCGGTTCAGACCAGAAACCTGTCGTCGGATCGGTTTGGTTGGAGGTCAATGAACCGCACTGTAGAAAATCGGTCTGACTTGAGGGTAAACCAGGGTGAACCGGGTGGTCATAGTTTGCCTCTTTTTTTTCTTTTTTTAAAAAAACATTTTTATACTCCAAACGACGTCATTTTGGCTTTTCTAAAAATTATTTCTTTAAAATTTTTTTATTTGCAATGAGTTTTAAAAGGATTGTAGAATACTTTTGTTGTTTTACATTGATTAGAGAGAAATCCTCATGTGATTAATGATAATTTTGTGGGTATTAGATTCAGGAGGCTATACTAGATTAATGGTTGGAAAAAAAACTCTTATATAGTTTTTTGAATGGTATGCATTAACATTTAAATTATATATATATATATATATATTTAATTGACTTTGGTCTGACCCCCGAGTTGACCCCCATCTGAACCACTGACCCTTAACTTAGTACCTCAACCGGTTCAATGTCTGATTCGATTTTAGTACCTTGCAAATTCTATGTCAGACTTGTAAATTTAACAAATTTTAAGTCAAGTCAACCAGCGCAATTCAATATTTTAGGATTAAGTGATTTCAGTGGCCTCATACCCCCACAAGAATTTTTCGTCGCTCTTTTACGCGTAATATAAACCGCAATCGTCCTTTGAAGCCCAGAATCGAAGGAAAAAATCTGATTCGAAATAAACAAATATTTATATGTCAATAAACCCAAATACATGTCCAATTATAACTTTCTTTCTTCGGTGTATTAATATATGGTTCACCGCCAATTCTTCACTATACATTTTATACTCTTTGAAAGCAACGTGAGGAGGAGATCAAGTTCTCCACCAATTCATCACTAAACACTTTATTCTCTTTAATTGTATGTCCTAAACTACTATAACTGACTCTTTAAGTCCCAAGAAATAAGGGATATTGGCGTTCATGCTGAGCTCTGCCACCGGGGAAGAACTGTACCGAGAAGATGGGGAATGAGATAAAAGGTAGAAAAGAGAGGCAGCAAGAGCACACATATATGTAAATATCACCTAATTATAAAATCCTAAATTGGGACGGTTGACTTGATTTAGAATTTGTTAAAATTAAGGAGCCTCACTCAAAATGTGAGTATTTCAAAAGGCTTTTAATGAAATTTTTCCTTTTTTTATCTATATTCAATTAATCAATCTTTCTATCGTTATATAAATGCAACCCTTTTCCCCTCACTCATATATGCATTAATGATAAATAAAGAACGAATTGTTGGGTTTCCCTCAAATAGAGATGGAAATAGGTTATGCCTCTGTTAAGGGTCTACGACCTAACTTATATAAAATCTAACTTAACCTATTTAGTTAATAGGTCAGACTCATGCTCAGACTTGTTGGCATGCCTATTTTCACAAGGTTTAGCCTACAAGCCAACAGGCTTGGCCTATTTAACTTTTTTCGATTTAGCCATTGTATAAATATACATAATATCATCTAAATAATTTTATAAAATATTTATAATGTTAGAAATAATAGAGAGGGAGGAGAGATGTGTACAAGGTTGGGTCAAATTCGAGCAAGCAGAGCTGACACAAGGATTAAACTACTAGAGTCTAATCTAATTTGCACACCAATACACCAAAACAAGAAAAAGATAAAAATAGGAAAAGAAAGAGCAAAAAGATTCAATTGCTTTGGGGTAAGGAATAATGCTAATGTAGACCTCTATTTATAGAGGCCCGGAGAGCTCATTCTTCTTGCCCACCAAGCAGCATTAACTCAGGCAATAACTTCTTAATTTAATTACTCAATCAAGAGGCTCCTCTAGCAAATCAACATTAATGTTGATTTTCTTGACTAATCACACATAAATGCGATTCCATCAATAATAATTGCGTCTCCATTTGATTCGGGTTTTTCCCGAACAAATGGTTCGGCCCATCAAAGGTGACTCAGACCCAAAGTCTAGCATATAAATTTATCAACCCAACCTTAATCATAAGTTTTACATCCTATTGTCATTCAAACTCATTTAAACATTGCATTCACACCCCTACCTCTCTTCTCTAATTGCTCGGGATGACAATATTAACTCACTCCCTCTCCCTTGATTTGCATCGTCCACTAAAGCATAATAATTACTATGAGTTTATTTTAGTGCCAATTGTAATATTATAATCTTGGTAAGGGGAGTTTGTCATCATTTATATAGAAAAAGTAAAGGGTAAAATCTAGTTTTACCTGTGGCTTATTATGCTTAGTCGATTTCACAAAATATCTCATTTGTTAACAAATGATTAGTTTTTTTATTCTTATTTGTTTAGACAACTATTGTCATTAGACATTCTTTTCTTTTTCTTACTAAGCCCTTATATTATGATGAGAATGGATGTTCGGTTTTGAAAACAATGTAAGATTGTGAATAGGCTTGAAGGATTATATATAAATTTGAAGACATAAGCTTTATAACCTTTATATATAGGTTTCAGACCTTTTGAAGGCTCAGACTCAAACCTAAAAATAACCTACATACAAGCTCAAACTTTAATTTTCTATTACATGCTCAAACCTATTTAGATAAAACCTAACCCTAACTTATTTCCACCCCTACCTCGAACCAACGAACCTTCTCATTTTTTTCAGTACAAACTAGATATTTTTCTAAAAAGATTATAAAAAAAAAATTATTATTCAAAATCTATATTAAAATATCTTATTACTATTGTCAATTCCCAGTCCTCCAAGCCATTATTTTTCCTTTCCCTTTCACTTCACTCTTTTCCAATCGAAGATGTCCTGTTTTTACAGCTTCATCTAATACATCAGAGGCACTTGCGCGTATATATATTAAGGCCTTGAAATTTAAAATCCTTATTGAAGGGATCCCACCTCTACATACGAACCTCGTTCTCCACATAGTGGAATTCAAGCCTCATCTCAAATGAGGTAAATATTAAATTCGTAATATGTTAAATCACTTGCATATTCATCATCCTACACTAAGTGGAATTCAATCCTCATTCTCTCACTTTACATCACTACTGGTCCAGCCACGATTTCAACCAGTTATGCACCCTAAAAAGGCCAAAAACGACATCTTGAATAGAAAAATTTCTCTCTTCATAAGGAGGACTATACAACAAATACAGAATGGTTAGAATAGGATTTATTCAAGCATCTAACACGTTGCAACCAAACTGCCAGGATTGTTTGGTGAGAACTGCTCTGCACTGCGCCTCATTCCACAATTTCAGTTTCTTAACCAACAAGAGATTAAGCTTCTGACACTGAATCATCCGGATAGCACAGGGTGAGTGTATAGAATGACGAAGATTGATTATGATGCCAATGCCTCCGTCAGTCCTGCCTCCATTTCCCGTATTTTGCATGCTGAGACTACAGTTTTCCCAATATTTAGCTTGCTGAGAGGAACTAAGCCTGATCTGCTTTCAGAATTCAGAAAATATCTTGTACCATTCACTTTCTCCGACTATAGTAGACTCCACTGCCAGTATGATGCCGATGCCGTGATCCACCAGTCCGGCCACCGGCTCCTTCGAAAGTGTTGCCACGACCAGCACCCTTGTTCCCTGAGCTCAGGAACCAGTTTGTGGGCTGGGTCCCTAATCCATTCAACTCCTCCTCTTCTCTATCATTATACTCCAAGACAAGCCTTTTGATGTCTTCTTTCTCCTGAAGTTCAGCTGCTTCTTTCTGCTTTGTACTCTGCACCAATGAGCAATCTCGGGGAATGTACATCTGCTTGGTTTGTTGCTTGTTCCCTCTCTTCACAAGAACTTTCACCTGTACCTCTTTGTTTCCACCTGTCTCTTCATCCAATGCCTCATCACCACTTTCCCCACCAACTCCTCTCACGTGATGATCCTTGGTGGAACTCTCAAATAAATTCATTGGAATCATCATGTTTAATGTGGGACGACCTCGTAGCTCTTGCCTCCGCTGTTCCATACTCTCCTGCATAAAAAATCAAATCGTGTGATTCAACATGCTACAACTGACAGCCTAACATCATCTATAAGAAACATTTTTCCCCCACTAAATTTTTCTCATTCATAATATATATATATATATATGAACAGTATCATTCATCTGTTATCTCCATTCTTGAGCTCAGCATGAATTCCCAGACAGTATTTTACAATGTTCTAAAACTGAAAATTCAGAAGGAAGCAGGAAAAGAATAAAAATTTAAAAATATAAGAAGGGAAGTCACAACTCTGCGGAAATGAGCAGGAGAAAGTGAAAAAATTATGCAGTTCCTTGCCTGTAATACAGCCTTGAGCTCCTGGTCAAAACTGGCTTCTTCTTGAGGGTCCATCTCTGCCACTGTCTGTCTCACATGGATTTCATCTTCTTCATCAGAAGCAGGTACAGCCCCATCATCATCATCATCCTCATCTTCACTCTCACATCCGTCATCATGATTTTCCTCATCTAACTCATCATCATGTCCCTCCACATCAATTACTTCACTCCCTGAATCACTCTCACTGTCATTCAGATCATCTTGCACTCCATTGTCTTCTGTGCCGTTATCAATGCTCTGCCCATTCCTTGCTGAAGTATGAGATGCACTCCTACTTGAAGGTTTTTCAGTGTCAGAATGTTTTTCATTATTGGCCTTGTCTGAAGAAGCAATATGGTCATGCTCGTCGAGCTCTACAAGAGCTGCATTCACTTCTTCAATTGATGTGTATCGAGTCATGTTGGGACGCAAGTCCGCAAACAGATCCTATATGAGCATCAATCATGAGTCAAATACAATGATATAATATTGATCATATTTTTTTTGGGACAATATTCATCATATTTATGATTAAAAATTTTAAGAGAGCAGGAAAAAGGAATTTTGCGAATCTACACTTAAAGTCAACTTGACTAATTTAAATTTGAATCTCTCCTAACAATTTGGCCCTAAGCTCCAACACCAGGAGGGCCTGGCCAGTAACAATGCTGTGGACCACATAAAACCCCTAACGCCATTAATAAGCAACACAAAAGGGGAAAAATATGATTCTTCTATTTAGGCATTGAGAAATTACTTGTCATACTGGAAATTTTTGTAGGCACTTGATTTGGGTGCTTACACTAGGGTTTTCTGAGTCCATAGATTTTTGAGAGAAGAAGGAGAACAGTGCTTTTGAAAACGTCCCTTTTCAACTAGTACTAGTGTATTTAGGCAAACTAGCAATTAAAAATTTAGGCAACATTTATAATTTAGCATTTTGACAGACATCCTTTTGCTTCATATGCTTGTATCAATACTAACACAGAAATGGGAAAAAAAAAAAAAAAAAAGATCTATTAAAGAGCTGCCTGACTAACCTGTAAATCAAATTCAATGTCCAGTGGCAGCACACCTTTGCTTAGAATATACCTCTGGAAGTGTACGAGGAATCGATCAAGTTTCCTCTTAGAAGATCCTCGGCCAAAGTAATGACCACAAGTTTCAAGGAGAGTAATAACCATCCTGATACGGAAACAATCTTCTGGTGGATCCAATACATCTTGCTGGATGTATGAAATGTATAGTATGTTAGGAGAAGATGGTCAGATATGCAAAACAAAATCATTCAATTAATTTTTTTAAAAAGAAAACCTTGAACTATTTATCACGTACAGAGCATCAACATGGCCTGTCAAGTTATAAATACTTAATAATAACATAGAACCTCAAATAAAACATGAATTTGATGTAGGAAGCACTGCTTAAGACAGTATAATTACACTCATGCATTTTGTTGCTCTTACATTCTACTCATGCCATGAAGTAGGAGGTGCCAAGGAATCCTTAGGGGTAAAAATTAAAATTTTCATTTATACATTTAAAAATACCAAATCCAAGGAATTAAGAGCTGCTAATTCTAAAACAGTATGCCCCTCACCTAAAAGGATAAATATTTTAAACAATACAGCAAAATGTTACATAGAAAGGTAGAATGGCACTTCAGCCTATTGTTGTCATTTATTATACTGCACGGCTATGTTTTTCCAGCATGTATAAGTTGTAAAGAAGTTTTATTGCACTGCTACAAGACTAGCAATACTATATTGAAGTGAATGATAGGCTTTAAAGGGACAACATGAATATAAAGTGGGGTTAGCTGAGATGGATGTGTAGTCAAATAAGAAAATATAAGATTTATAATGACCATATATGTGAACGAGTTGAAGTGGCATCTATTGTCGTTGTTTGTTGTGATATGTGGCCTATTAATAGTAGCTAGTGTCTTCCTTGTGAGAAAGAGATCACTTCTGCTATCCAATACATGAAACATATCGTTATCTTTGCATCAATCTTCTGAGTCACTGATTGAACTGAAAAAGAACAAATTTAAACCATACCTCTGGGGTTCCATGACCAAAGATAAGAACTAGATATAGCGTCTCAAATATAACAGAGGAGTCTACATGCTCATAATTATAAAGCTCCCCAAGGAATCGCATATGGGCAATGCGTCGCTGCTGCATCCCATAGTCATTTAGCTCCAGCCCAAGTCTAATCTCCTCCAAAACCTGAAAGTCATGTTACAAATATCATGATTCCAACTGAAAGCACAACCATTACACGAGAAAAGGTCTTATAAAAGAATCCACCTGAAAAGTTCATTTTCTCCCTGACGAGAGAGAGTTAACTGCAGCTAAAACTGCTAATTCAAGAAGTTTGAATATAATTTATACTTAAACCATTTAAATGAACACCATATTATCTATGCCCTGGTTGGAGAAGGATGCTTGCATCTTCAAGGGAAAATCTTTTCCCTTATGTATGTTGAGATAGAATTATTTATATGACAGCCCTGAAGTGCTCTGCTCAAAAGAATTTTAAGGGCGTCGAAATGTCTGATCTGTAAAGATAATGGCCACCTTTACATTTATCGGCTATTCAGGCCTTTTGCTCCTGTTCTGTTATAAGAACTTCTCGTACTCTATATAGTACAAGAATATCTTAACAAAAAAAAAGACATTCACCAAAATCTAGATCACGATATTGAATTGAAAAGAAATGACCCAGAAAAACCAACCTCATCAACTATAGCCACTGCAAATTCATCATGATAGCGACTTAAGCCAGCAGCAAGAGAAGCTATCAGATGTATCTGACCATATTTTCCTTTATGAACCTTCATGAAGCATTTCAAAAGGTATGCTTCACATTCACTCCATGGTAATTTACGGAGTTGCCTCAACACATGCTCAATGGTAGACTTGTCAAGATCAGAGAAAAGTAATTTTCTGATATACTGAAGCAGAAAAATCACTTAGAATGTTAATTCAGATACTTAACAGATATAATAAATAAAATGAACTTGAAATACATGTAACACCTGATGCAATGGAGGACGGACTTTAGAAACTCGTGCAGATCTCTCTGGTGGCTTGCAAAGGTAGTAGGCATTCTCCACTAAAGTACTATGTCTGGGATCCAAGTTTTTCACATTTTTCAAGCGCATCAATATCTCCAACATGTTAGCCATACGTATAGTAGTTTCAGGAGATCGATATAAGAAACGACCGCAAGTTTCAAGGAGATTGCAGGCTACATCAATGTTGTGATGAGTGAAGTCATCTAAACAAGCCTGGGACACGATCAACCAAAACAAAATACAAAAAGCAATTAATTTAAAATCACGGTCTTGCATAATTCAATTCATTTGTGAATCAGAGCTACAGTAATGAGGGAATTAAGGGGTAGCTAGGGAATTTTCCATAGGGCTAGTAAGGGAATTTGATGTTAGTCAAAATCCCATCCACACCTCTATTATGCATACATAGATGGCGTAAATCTTTTCTTAGGGATTTCACATTTGCAATGTATTGTCTATGTCTCAATCTCCAAATCCTAAAAGATTTAAAATTGTGACTTAAATGCATCTTCCTAAACGAAACTTTTTCAAAGCAGGGAAAAAACAAAGAAATTAAGCTGTGCATAGTAGACATGTCACATTATCAATTACAGAATCATTATAAATTACAAAATCAGACAAGACAAAGAAGTACAACAGAAAAAATAACAGAGAGCAAAGAGGATGCCAAGCACTAAAGGGGGGATCAACACGGAAAGGAAACAAGTGTTTTGTTTTAGAGGAAAAGGAAATGGTTAATCTCCTTGATACGTGGGAATAGTAGTAAGGAAAGGGGTAGTTTGGAAAATATGCTTAATAGGATATAAATAGGGGGTTGAAGAATGTAATGGCTTCGATTGAATATACATCTTACTGTTTACTTTCCCTCTCTTCTCTTTCACTGCTGACATTGATGTGTCGATTGAGTATTCCCTTTGGTCTTCCTCTATCACTATTTAGAGGACTGCTTGACCTATTTTCCTCACCAACCCATCCAATGGCTTTCTTTGTTCCATCTTTGACAATCTCTACCATTTCTCTTCAATAGATATCACTACAAATCTTATCTTGTCCTATATAACCACACATCCATCTTAATATCCTCACTCGGTACTATAGACACAAACAAACTCCATCAATGTCCAAAGAAGGCATTACATTCACCTCCATAGGCAATCCAGAGGTTGAACAAACAGGTCTATAAAACCACAACATCCATCATCCACTTCAAGCATCTCAACTGTATTTCCCATCAGCCCAACATGAAAACCCATTGTTTCCTCTTGCTTTTGGAAAAATGAAGAAATAAAACATATACCAACATTGTGAATCCTGACCTCTTGGGGGTAACTTGAGTAATTCTTGTGAAATAGCAAATTTTTCATCATTATGAGCACACAAATTATCTCATTTCTTTGAGAAAAGCATCACTCTGAAACTTCAGCCAAGGTTGAGCAAGGGCACATGGCAGAAGAGATACAGCATAGAGAAGAACAGAAAAAGAACCAAAAGTATGAAGCTTTTAATACAGCAGTGAACAACTAACCACCAAGAAGAAATCTAACTGATTGATATACTCTTATTAGCATAAGACTAAATGCCTTTGCTAAAGACTTTGGTTGTATTTATTAAGAGACCAATGCAGACTTATTTTAGGAGAAAACGTCAAAAGCTGAATTACTTATTTCTCTTACTTTTCTGCATGTTTTGCTGCATAATTGCTTTTGAGAGATTTTAGGAGTCAGTTTAGCAAAATAAGGGACCATAATGTTGTTAGGTGTTTCCCGACGTTCAGTTTATTACTCTCAGCTGTTGCAGCCTTTCAGATATTTTAGAGATTTTTCATATTATCATATTATTTGAATGTATTTCCAGATCTATAAATAGGCCAGAAACCTCAGAAACAAGTCATTGAGAAATGAAAGTTCAGTTTATTCCATTTAAAGATCCTCCGAAACGTTAAGCTACTATAAGAACACTCACAATGAGATTCTAGCACTATATTTTCTTAATGGACTTACCACTCTCTTTATTGTCTTCATCAGTTTCAGTACTTGCCAATATCATATTGCTATTAGAACTTTAAATAAACACAGGCAGAGATGAAAAAGGAAAGAACAAATGGTGGTCAAAAAAGATAAAAAGGTAACAAGACTACAAAGAGGCATTCAGAGAACCCTAATTTTTGCCTGCAATGTTAATAGAGAGTGTCCCAGTACACAAGGCTCCTACCAGATGGGGTCCACAGATTACGCCTTACCCCTGCAAGGGGAGAGACTATTTCCAAGATTTGAACCTGTGACCTTTAGATCACATGGTAGCAACCTTTATCATTGCTCGCAATGCTGATGTTCAAAATAAATTTTAAAAGCTCAAAAGTACTCCTTACAATCTAATATGCATTTCTTTTTCTTTTGCCAATAATTTCCTTAATATACTATGTAAATAACTACAGTGGACCACTTATATTTGCCAAAAAAAAAAAAAAAACAGAGAGAGAAAACGTAAGATGAGCAACTTGTGAACAGTACAGCTCCCATTACTTTTAATATTTTGTATTGATAGATGATTTTGAGGAAAAGAACACATTTTATTAATCAACAGCACAGCAAAGGGGAATAGTTGTCATATGAAAAAGGGAGTTGGCAAATCTTGTGATTTCAGTAGCCAAATCTTGTATTGAATCTTAAATTTGTCTAAGAGAAAGGGCAGGAGCAAGCATTGAACACTAGAGTCAAGAAACTTGTTCAAAGGAAAACGAATAATATATCAATGACCATTTCAGTTCAAAATCGGAGCTTATTGATGGCCTGGATAAATCATATTCATGCCCTAAGACTAACAGTTTGAGCCCAGAGGTTTTATCCCCTTGTATTTTTTATCTTATTCCGAGTTAGAGTCAAATAAAATAGTCACACCTTAATTATTGATAAATTAAATTGATATTTCATCAGAAAATATTGTTATTTCCATTTATTTCCTTTACGAACCTATACCAGCAAACATATACAATTCCATGTTGTCATTAAAGTCAATTGGTTCTTACTGAAAACATAAGATTGACTTCAAAATATAAATGGTTTAAAACATAATAATTCAATTAAAAGCAGTTAGCATTTGTTTTTGTACTTCATTGATAGTTTATCATACCTTTAAACAACTGAAGACAAGGCCCGCCGGGGCTATTCTGAACTTGCAAAGTTCTCCAATGAACCGTATGTTCCTTATCTTTGTCTCAATGTTCATTTGGTCCTACAAAGTAAGAAATTTGAAAACCAGACAGTAAAAACAAGTAAAATAAATACAAAAGTTTTCACAGATTAGTCCTACTTGTATTAAAAAATCATAATGCTAACCTTTTTATTTATTAAGAAATTGAATTCCTCCTCCAACATCTGCAGCAGCATGGAGGAGACATCCTTCATACATGTTGACAGTGTAGCAACCATTCGTGAATAATATGGTAGAAGTTCCAGAGATGTCCTTGGTACATTGAACAATGCCCTAACAAGCCTTTTCCGATTTGACTTTGAATTTAGATAACAGAATTCCACCTGAAATTGGAATTAAAACTCAGCCAATGGTGATTAATAGTGAGGCCTAAAATGACGACAAAATCTAAGAAATTTTGGAATAATAGCACTCAACAAGAGATCCTTACAGTCAATTGATCAATAAGGTCTCGGCTTACACAACCTGGGAGCCTCTGCAACAAAGCATCTAAACTAGTCCCCTCAAGATTTCTAAGATTCTCCTTTTCATTTTCCCCCCTTTTGTCAATGTCTTTTTCTTTTCCCTTCTCTTTGTCCAAGTCTTTAGACTTCTCTTTATCATCCTTATCTTTCACTCTTTCAGCTGTTTCTGGCTCTGGAGACACATTGGACTCTGTGGAGATGTCTCCACTATCTTGGGTAACCGGTTGACCTTTGTCTGATTCAGGCACTGGCTCCTTGAAAAGCAAAAATCTTGAAGTCAATGAATGGATGCAGTAACAAAAGATGCAATTTATGCCACCATGATAGGGAGATTGTAGAAATAAGGGTTTGTGTGTGTGTGTGAGTGAGAGAGAGAGTAGAGAGAAAGAGAAACTGGAATTACTGAACAATTCATAAGTTCAAAAAAATAAGAAAATAAGACTGATAATTACTCTTATTTACAAGTTATGGGTAATCCAAACCCTTATTTAATTCAAATCCTTAAATATCTAATCCAAATTCAATCCTAATATCTCATAATATCTAGTCCTAACCCTAATCGGATACTATTTCATACATGGTAATACATGGTAAAAATAAGCAAATGTGACATTTCACATGACTAGTGAAAGCTTTGCAGATGTCCAGTTTACCAGTTAGCCCATATAAAGAAAAAGCAAGATATGAGAAAATTCAGCTTACATAATATTAAGATTCAACTGCTACGATGGTCTTAATTGATAAGATCTACTCATATTGGCAGGTGAAAAAAGGTTAAGAAATGTCACATTAACCGATTCCTAATGGTATTGCACTGCAGTTCCTAGATAAAGCGGAATGGAACTAACACAAAATTCAGGGTCCAAATTGAAACTAGAAGGAATACAGACATTAAAAAAGTAGAAATAAAACCAGAACTTAAATTTTAACTTCAAATCATTCCACGTATATCAATTCTTTTCTTTTAGTAATCGTAACTTCTAGAAAAGAAATGATCATGTTATCATACAGAGAAGGAGGGAAAAAATATGCTCCTCAAACAACTTGAACAGCAAAAAAAAAACAAAGAAATGGAACATCAAATAATGGGGGGAAGGCAGAGAGGACACCAGATAAATGACATCAAACAATATGCCAATGTTGCAAAACAACCAGATAGTTTCAAAACTTCATAAATGGCCATTCAGAAAGGGGAAAGCCAAAAAAGATATAGGAATTGATTACACCTAGGTTTTAGCTTCCACTATGAGCAGAGATATTATAATATAAAAAGGCATGCAACTAGAACATAGGCCTGCAATGGGTCAATATAATTCAGAGTTTTGATTCCTTACAGTTGGTTGGTCTTGAGTCTTTCCAGGTTGTTCATTGCTTTTTGGCTCAACTTCCCCCAATAACACAGCAGGAACAAATGCTCTGGGAAAAACGCTAAACTAAGTTTCCTCTGATATATAAAACAAAGATAGAACCAACTGAATAAAAATAAAACCGAAGTTTGCCACAAACATTTGAACTAGAAAGAAAAGCTACCAATCAATATATAATCATTTTTTGCTTATTAAGTGAATAAAATTTTAAATAAATACCTAAGATCAGGTAAACATTCATAGAATGCTCTAGTATCTTCATCATCCCATATGGCTTCAACAATAGAAGAATCTTTCCCGGCAGTGGAAGAAACAGCTTCCTCACCACTAGTAACCCTAGTTGTGTGACCATCCTCTGGCATAACTGGAGGCTGCATGTCAAGAGATTCCGCTAATCTGCATCAAGGCAATCATGCAAGAGTTGACCAAAGAAAAGTAATGCACAAATATTCTAAGATGATATCTCATGGGGTGAGGAACATCATACGGCATGTTTGGGTGGCATTGCATCACCCCAAACCATGTTTTGGGATCCCAAAACCTTTTAGGGCGGTGTTGCATGCACCTAAATATATGGTTTAAGCTGTAATACAATTAGCCAGAGGGCGCGTCTGACACAACATCAACTCATTGCATGCAGACCTCCTTAACTTCATTTAATACTAACCTAAAAATAATCTCCCCTGCAAGACTGTCCTCAAGGATAGATAGTCATATCTAGAATTTCTGTAAAATTGTTTTAGCTTATGTCTATATATAGCTTAAAGCTTTCATGCATTTATTTACAGCCAATCTTATGAAATATTTGTAGATGCAGCCATTCATTTAGAGAAAAAAAATTAAGTAATTGACAATTACATGCAAATAGAAAAATGAAATGAGTTAAGCTGACAAAAGCAACTTACGATGAGACATTACGATATAAATGGTCATATGATTTTCGAAGCTTTTCATATGCGGAGACATTCTCATCATTAAGTTCCCCTTTTGCATTTAAGATCTTAGAATTTTCATTCTCCATTAGTCGAAGTGACTGTCAAAAAATAAAAGCCATTAATAATCACATAAACCATATTATTGCAACAAATATCTACCAAAAAGTAGTGCCTAGAACACAAAATGAAGAACAAACCAAAGTTAAGAATTTCCTGAGGAAGAGTCTTACTGCATGCTCAGATCGAAGCAGTTCTGCAGCAGCATCATAAAATGCATAAAATGCTTTTCGGAAAATTTTCTTCTGATCAGCTGTGATGTTCAGTCCCTTCAAAAACTGTATCATCATCTCAGTACAGCAATATACAGGACAGAGCAGGCATGGTAGAACAGTTCAAATGAGACAGTAATAATTAAAAATTATTAAAGATTTAGGGCAGGTTTGGTATGAAGAATGAAATGGAAAAGAAAAGATAACAAAATAAAAAAAGTGATTTTACAGATAAGAAATGTATTGTATATCCCTAAAAAATAAGTAAAAAACAGTTATTATTAAATAATAATGTCATAGTAAAACAAATATTTTTATGCAAGGAAGAAAAGAACTCTATCCCCCCACACCAACCAAACTCCCCATTAGAGTCAGAGAAAACAACAAATGGAATTCTCAATGGGGAGCAAAAGATCTACCTCTTCGTGAATTTCTTGTCCAGTAACAGGAAGTCCTAAAAATATCCTCCCTTGGCGAGCAAAGCTAGAAAGAAGAGTCAAACTAGTTTGTGTAGAATCTATGTCTTTTAGCTGTTCCGCACTGGTAAGATCTTTTATAATGTTGATAAAAATACCGCAATCTTCTATAACACCAACAAAATAAAGTTCCAACAGAAGTTTCAGAGTGCTGCGCTTTTTCATTGCCTTCAAGTTTTTGTCTGCATCTGATTCATCCCCAGATTTCCCCGGGGAGAAAACTTTAAGAAGCCCTTGAATAAGGCTTGGTGTGAAGTCCTTGTATCTTTGGTGAAGCAAAGAGCAGATCTATCGGAAGAATGATACAAGTCAGGAATGTCTCAGGAATCATGTCTTTAAAAACGCAATTGCAACCAATAAATTTATGACAAGATCTCAAAACTAAATGGGGGAAAAACTACATTCTAAATTATAGAAGGTACTGTATTCACATACTGTGTCTAAAAGCCAATTGCAATAACAAACCCGGAATTTTTATCTAACAAAAGCCCCACAAAAGAGAAATTGAAAACAAGAAGAGTCCCAGCATGAGATGAAAAGCAAGCCAGATGACAGCTGAAGAAAACACATGAATACTTATCTACCACTTTAAAGTTTAAATTTTGTACCATTGGAGGCTTTAGAATACTTATCATAGATTTGTGCGACAATCTAAACAAGGTAAATGCAAAATTACTGCCCCTTAACATGTTAACTAGAATTAAACAAAGAACCTCCATTTTACAAGGAAATCATTTTTAATATGCAGAAACAAGAAACCCAAACATGACTCAGTTAAAGCAATGCAGAATGCCCAAAAGAAAATGATGAGAAGAAAAAAGCAAAGCACCCACCTGAACTGCTGCCTGTATATCTGATGATCTAAGCTTAGCTTCGCCTATAGCTGCCACAGCTTCACTGACAAATTTGCTTAAGTTGACACTTCGCAACTCATCCATCAGTGCTTCTCGCTGCTCTTCATTGATCTGCTTCAGTTTCTTAATAACTGCAGTGTTGCGCTTGATGGTAGAATCCAGTGTCCTAAGAAATCCTGAGTCTGTACATAAATATAGACTAGATTACTATGCATGAAACAAAAATTGTTGACAATCTAACATGCATACAAGATAATGACCAGACATGGATTCCTATGTTGCAAACAGCTGTTTGAATAAAAGGAAGGATCAATTTCATATTTTAATTACCAACTTTCCACTCATAAAAAGAAAAAAGAAAAGAAAATTTGATATATTAAAGCACAGGTAGTTTTATCCCTAAGGCAACAAACGTCATAATCATCCATGTTAGAGCTGATAATGCGGGCTGGCCCACGGGTTGCGGGCCAGCCCGCGGGGGCTGTGGGTTGAGACCAGCCCACCCCCCCAATTTTTTTTTTTAATTTCACTTTTTTTTAAAAAATTTTTACTCTTTCTTTTTCACCCGCTTATATCACACTTCTTTTCTTTTATACATTTGTGTTATAAAGTCAATTTCATTCTTACTTTCCTTTTTTTCATCTATTCACATCACAAGACTATATAAACACATCTCTTTTAAATTTAATAATAGTAGAATAAATAAATATAATATGAAAATAAATGTCAAATAAAAAGTATAGGGAATTAATTAAACACATCATTAAAGGAAAGAAGATAAGGGAGACTAAGGGCATTTGAAAAAAAAAATTAAACAAAAAAAAAATTAAATAATGCAGGCCACCCGAATTTAAACGGGCCGCCGAACCCGTTTGTTTTTGGCGGGCTGGCGGGTTATTACCGCCTCTAATCCATGTTTTCCATCATCATACCACAAGAAGGAAATTTTGTTCTCTAAGGAAAGGCTTTGTTTTCTAGAAGGGGGAGGAGGCTAAAGGTCACTTCTAGTACTAGAGGTAAACTCAATTTTGAAGAATTTAATTCCTGCCAATTGCAGCATAAAACAGAATAGTGTGTAAATATTTTCAGTATGAGTGGGGGCAAAACTAACCAGGCCTTTCAGGATTCAAATTGCTTTGACGTAAAGTCATTTTGGCCTCAATTGATTTTTTCATTTCATCAAGGCGGGCAGCAGCTTCCTGCATATGATGAAAAGAATGAACTCAATTTAAGTCAGTTCATAGCAGAAGAAATATACCACCAAAGAATTTCACAGAACAAAGTTTCACATCCCAAGCAAAAAATACATAATAGAATCAACATATCTAGGTTAGCTCTCGACAAGTTAACAAAGCCAAGAGCTAGATTCTCTCTTAATCCTAGGAAGAAAAGAATCTACTAGAGGAATGGTTTTAAAACCTTAAGCAGTTCAATGAAAGTACATGATCATTTTCAATCCCCCCCCCCAACCCCACCCCAAACAACAGAAGTCCTTCCATTGACGCTAGTGCGGACAAAGCATAGGCCCACCAAACATTATAAAAAAAATTAAATCAACGGCAGTTGGTCCAAGTCGCTTGACACTAGTTTTCCTTAAGCAAGGCCTCAAGTTTAAGTCTTATGTGAAGAAAATAGCACTTGGGAGAGCTTTACATCTACATGGTTTGACCTAGCAAAGCCTGATTACTTGGCGCCCAATGTGGCTTTTAGAAACCAATTGGCATTTGCTAATTTTAGTAAGGATAAATGAGAAGCAACAAGGATCAAACTCTACTGGGATCATCACTGAGACACTTCTACCTTATTAAGGACCACTACATACCAAAAGCCTAAGTTCTTAAGTAATGACCCATGATTAATTCTGGAATTTTCTGACAATTTAAGAGGAATTCTTCTCATGTTTAAATGGAATTACATCTGAAGCTTTTAATTGACAATTACACACTCCCCTGCTACCAACGGATAGCAATTTCTGTTGCTGTCCACACAACAGTCTTCCATCCACCAGGGCCCTGCTTTAACGTCACTGGACCTTTGCCTTCAAGCTCAACATCTTTGATCCACAATGGTCAATGGAGTTAAAATAAATTGAAAAATCAGCAGGGATAAGTGGTTCCACCAACAATGAAGGACCTTTCTTTGCTTTTATAAGATAGGTGAACCAAAACCTATTCATCTTTCTTTTGTAGTCAATGCAAGTTTGATTAATGAATAAAGGGCCACCCTGAAAGTCATTATCATGTAAAGCTTTGTAATGGGGAGCAGGTCAATAGCATTAATCTACAACCCTTTCTCAAGTGTGAATCACGAAATCCAGGGAAAGAATTAGGTATCTTTTTCATTGTCTCTTTAATTTATTCGTGCACCTCACTGATTGACAATACCACGTTGCTACAGCATCAATTGTCCAACCATACTCTCCAAATTCTAATAGTGTTACATCCAAAGTTTTAGCTTCATACAGCTATATAGGCCTTTCATCTAACATCTATTCTACATCCAAACTAACTTCCCTGCTACTAGCTACAAACAGCTTTCATTGGCCTCCACCTAAAACTCTTCCATTCACCCAGCCCATTTTCACCTAGCTGGACCTTGGCCTTAACATCTTTGTTAATACTTTTTTGCCTACGCAACAATCTACCTTCTAGCATAAATTAAGGCAATTTACTCGGTATTTTTAACTTCTTCCCATCACTGAGAGTAGCTCAAACCTCAAAAAGTTGCATAATATTCACATTAAACTGTTCAATACTGTAGATAGATAGAGATTAAACAGAGAGCGATAGACATTGATACTGTACTTCAACATAACAAATGGGAAACACCGCATTTTTAGCTTTCAAATTATGAGCATAGAAAACTACGCAGTATCATACTAATCGCTCAAGGGGCAAGAAAAAAGCCAAGAAATACCATATGATGGATCGTCAGCTATCATTTTAAGGATAAATCATACAACCTCGTCATTTTTCTTGCTGTGACTTTCACCTCCACTGGGGAATTCATCCTCTTGCTGTGACTTATCCTTCATTAGCATCAAGCTCAATCAACCTGTATTCAGATACAGAACAAAGAAGCTTAGGCTTCAAATGAACTGAAGCAAAAATTTTAAGGGGAGAGAAGTGAAGATGATGACGGAGGAAAGAGGATAAAGGGGGTATGAGAAACGTCAGGCAGAAACAAAGCAGATCTCTTCACGAACCAGGAGATCTTGTGAAGGAGGAGAAGGGCAGAAGCCGACGGTGACGTGGAGGAGACTGACGATTTATGACACTTCAGTGGCAAGGCTATCCGGCGGTAATTCGTGCGAACACTGCGAAGGCCGAAGAAGAGCGTCGATGACGACGAGAACTGGAGAATTGGGATGGTGGGCTTTTGCTTTCGGGTTTCGACCTTGGGAGTTTTTCAATGGTAAAATGGTAAAGTATGAAGAAAAATTTTAAATCATCATTCACCCAAATATTTAATTTTACGAGTACCATTATATACGACGTGCCATGGGTGTAAACGGGATAAGGCGGGCAACCTGGTCCTTTTCTAGTAGAGTAATGGGTCGGCTCGATTCAATTGACGGGCTTAGCCCATATTTTTTGTTTCTGCCAGAGCTTAGCCCATATGAACTGGGCGGGAGCCTCTCAAATTAAAGGAAAAAAAATATTTTCAAGTCCTAGAGGATGCATGTGTCGTTTTAAGAAGGGCAATCACGAATCCTAAACCAAGTACTAGATAATAATATAAAAAAGTACTCCCTCCCATCTTTAATATAAGAGGCAATTGACTTTTATTAAAAAGGTTAAAGAAGTTAAATAAGTTATATTATAATATTGGGTTAATGTGCAAATTTGCCCTGAAAGTTTTCGTTAAGGAGTTATGTTGCCCTGAAAGTTTTTTTCAAGTTCAATATTGCCCCGAAAGTTTAAAATTATAACAATGTTACCTTATCCCGTTAAAAATTTAGCATTGACCGTTAAAACTTAGACGTCGCTCGTTAACGTTTTAATGGTAAAGGGTAATATTGCTCCATTTTAACACTTTCAGGGTAACATTGAACCTTAAAAAACTTTCAGGGCAATATTACTCCACAACGAAAACTTTCAAGCAAATTTGCACTTTAACCCTAAAATATATATATTTATCATTTATCTCCAAACTAATTTTCCTTAATTATAAAATAATATATAATCTAATATTATATTATATTGCATATGTTATAATTAAATAATCTATTTTTCTTTCTTAATCTCTCTAAATAAAAGTCAATTGGCTTTTATATTAAATATTAGAAGTAGTATATTAAGCCGACATCAAAGTCACCACCTCCCTCTCTACCATCACCTTCCACCCTCCATTTCTCCACCTTCACCATTGATTTGGCTGACTTGGAACAGAGAAAAAGCAGAGAACAAGAGAGATGAGATAAGAGACCATCATCTAACTCTCACTGCTAGGAATAACGGACTAAAGGAGGAGGTATCGAAGAGCAGGCCACCATCATCAGAACCCACGTTGGGGCAAATCGGTATTTTTAGAAGTTTTGCCAATGGAAGATCTCATTTTCCTTAGCTTTTTGGGGGGATCCAAAGAAAATGGGTTTAGGTGGGAAAATATTTTCCAACGGAAATGGCAAATCAAATGGTCGCCACCGATGGGAACATTCAAATTTCCCTTTCCCTTCCCTCAATTATCTTCCACCGCGCAAAATAACTCAAAATAATCTAATCCAAACATTCTTTTAATCATTTGTTTGGCATCACAATGGAGGGCTGCTAACTGACTTTTGAGAGTTAAAAAGCTACTTCAGGCACTATAGATTTTGTTTGGCATGGCATTGAAGACCACCGACATTTTAACCAAAATTCATTTTAAAATTGAACCAACTTTTTGTGGTATTTAACTTTAGACTTTTCTTCGTATTTAAACATTTTAAAACCAACTTTTTAACTGTCACCCAAACAAGTTTATGTCAAACTGACTATTTCATAAAAGTTTATCTAAATATAAGTCATGTTACACTAATTAACCATTATTTCAACTGCACTTTACCAAAATTAGTTGTGATAAAATCAAGGGAAAATTCCAGAAAAATACATCCAAAATAAGGAAATCCCTAATCAGTGCTGCGAATTCCAAAACTCCGGATCAATCTACTGTCAGTACGGATGAACAGTGCGGGGGCGCCAAAAGATGATTTTGCCCTTCAATCCTCATTCTCGCCACTTCAGAATAACAACACACTGCTCTTAATTAACAACTCTAGTTTCTTGATTAACAACTCCCGTTTCATCTTTTTACTTTCACAATAACAACCCGGTCTTGTTATTAACAACTAGGGGTGGAAACAGGCCAGGCCAGACCAGGCTTTTGCCTTAACAGGCCTGGCATGTTAAGGCATAAACTGGCCTGAGCCTGGCCTGTGGTCTGTTGGAGGCCAAATTTTAGGCCTGGGCTGAAGCCTGTTAAGGAAGCCTGATTTTTTATGACATCGCTGCTCATTCATATACGGGAAAATCTTCGCAAAATACATATAAAAGTGTGCACATTTGATGTTGGAATAATGTGTACTTGTTGAATGGGATAAGCCTTATTGTTACGTTGTTGTATTAAAAAAAGTGTGGATATTCGATGCGGGAAGAATTTCAAGTTTGTAGAATGGTCATCTGTTGTTTGATGCAAACAAATCCAAGGACGTTATTTGATTTTTGAAGTCTAGTAGGAACTCTTGCGATTATCAACTAAATCCAGGACAGATGGGGCATGATATTAGTTTAACATTATCCAAAACAAGCACGACATCACGTTTTGTTTTATTTCTGGGACATAAAAGGATCAAGCTGCAACATTAAAATACCTCACAACTCAATTAGTTGTCTCTTTCTGGTGTACCCCTCAAATTAAAGTGGCCCCCAAAAAAAACAAAAACCATAGTGAGATCCAACCCAGCAAGATATGAATCCAAAGGATAGAATTCTTCCCTGCTGTGAAAGCAAAAAAAAGGAAGAAGAAGATGAGGAAATGGCTCTATCAGGTTTTGCCCTTCTTATACTAACCACAGCTTTATGTTTTTTAAAGCTCCATGTTAATCATTCTATACGAACCAGAAACAGAAATTAAACCAGAACAGGACAATGACGAAAATCATGACAGAAACAGAAAATCAGAAACTGAACCAGAAAGCCAACTAGAACAGTGAAGAATCCGAAAATGAACCAGAACTAGAATCCGAAAATGAAGAACCAAAAACAGAAAATCATAACACGAACCAGAAATAGAAATTGAACCAGAACAGCCAACAGGACAGTGACGAAAATCAGGACAATGAACCAGAAACAGAATGAGTGATCTGTGCCAGAACGAACCAGAAACAGTCGTGCGCTTGTGCCGCTGTTCGAGCTACGATGCTGGAAAGAGGAGATCTGTGATGCCGGAGAGGAGATCTGCGATTCTGGAAAGTGGAGCTGAGGATTGAGATTTGAGGGGGAGGAATGAGTGAATGATTGTGAGGCGAGGCGAGATTCGAGAATGAAGATGAAGATTGAAGAATAATAGGGTTAGGGATTTCAGAAGATTTGAAGATGACGAACTGAGAAAAAAATTTCAATAGCCTTGCGTGTAATTAGTATCACCCACTCTCATTTGATTTTTTTTTTTAAATATGTTAACAAGCTTAGGTTAGCCTGACAGGCCTAATAGGCCTATCAATAAGCCTTATCTTATCCTATTAAATAAAATAGGCTTTTGATTCGGCCTTGGCCTGACCTTTTAGCTTGACAGGCCAGGCCTGAACAGGCCTATCACAGGCCAGGCCAAAGGCCCCTGACAGACCGTCTGGCCTGTTTCCACCCCTATTAACAACTTCACTTTATTCTTTCATATATTCGCATCTCAAAAATATAGTGTTGTTAATATAAAATAAGGTGTTGTTAATAAAGAAAGAGGTGTTGTTATTGGCCCTGAAACTAAAATTATGAAGTTATGAAACAAAAAATGGGAGTTGTTAATGTAAAATATGGTGTTGTTAATAATAAGATCGGTGTTGTTATTATGAAAGTAAAAAGATGAAACTGGAGTTGTTAATCAAGAATCCGGAGTTGTTAATTAAGAATCGCGTGTTGTTAATAAAGAAAGGGGTGTTGTTATTGACTCTGAAACTTAAATTACGAAGTTGTGAAACAAGAAATGAAAGTTGTTAATCAAGAAACCAAAGTTGTTAATTAAGAGCAACGTGTTGTCATTCTGAAGTGTCGAGAATGAGGACTGAAGGGCAAAATTGTCTTTTGACGCCCCCCACACTATTCATCCATACTGACAGCGCACTGATCCAGAATTTTGAAATTCGCAACACTGATTAGGGATTTTCATATTTCGGATGTATTTTTCTAGAATTTTCCCTAAAATCACTTTTACCAATAGTAATGTCAGCAGCCCTAATAGTTATGTTTTCTCATGTAATTAAATATTAATAAAGCTAGGCGTTAAACTTAAGGGCCTAAGGTAGAACCCATAAGCACATATGTAATTTTTATAAACTCTTTCGTAAATATAAAATTAATAAATATAAATATAAAATGAAAATTATAATATCTAAAGTCTAGATTGCAATTATTTGAAGAATAAATAAAATACAACACAATATAAATATTTTAAAATTTATTAATTCAAATTTAAATTTTTATAAATAATTATATTAATGAATAAACTTTATTTCTCCAAAAAAACATTGAAATCACATCATAAAATTGCATTAAATCTAAAGGATTGAGGAATCACCCTCGTTCTTTTTTGTGTCTCTATTTTTTGTTTTTATTTTAATGTTATGCGCAGCATTTGATGAGTCATCTTTGGAGCGTACGTTGGCCATCTGGGTGTGGTGCTTTGTTCCAATCAAGCCGTTATTCGACATATGTTGGTTTTTGACCACTTTAATTTGGAGTTGGCACCAACAACATACCTATTTGTCTGAATTTGTTTCTATGGTCTTGTTCATAATGCTGGAGTTAGTCCCAATATCCTCTTACCCCCCAATTTGTCTAAGGTTTTAAATTGATCATAAATTTATGTAGTGCTTCTGCAACGACGTCGTTCAGAAATAAGATGGAGCAGATGATATATGGACTTTCGACATAAATTTACACATTAAAGAAATGACATGTAAGGGTGGGCATGGGGAGGGTTGGGCAGAGTAAGACCCCTGCCCCATGCCTAGCCCGAATGATGAATTGCAGTTTGATATCCGGCCCTACGTACTTGTTAGAAACCCTAACCATTTTGGGCAGGGCATTGGTGGATTGGATAGGGCGGGCTTCCCTGCCCAAGTGGTAACTTCCTAACTAATATCATATGTACAAAACCTTCAACTATACCTAATAAATACTATTAAAAACTTCAAATACATTTCATAATTTCACACCTTGAACATCTCAAAATAAATTATAACTTGAGTCTTGCAGTTTGAAAAAAAAACTATCATATGTCTTAATAATTACATTACAAATTATAAATTAATATTTTTTGTGTATGAATATGTGTAATTGAGATAAAGACTTCAAAGAAACTAAATTTCTTGTCTTTGATCTCAATTTTTTAATGCTTTGCATCATCCATCCAAATCAAAAAACCACGTCCATACAAAAAGCAATGACTTATATGTAAATTGCGGTGTATGGATATTAAATAGTAATATAAAATGTTTCATAAAAATAAAATAAATAAATATATATATATATTAAAGAAAATAATACATATATAATACTATTTATTTTATATAAAATAATATATATTGAATAATAAATTGTATATACTTTATGGGGTAAGGCTAAATGGCCAGGGTGGTACCCCTTGCCCAATGGTTAGCCCGGCCTAAAAATGCTCAAATTATTTTCAGGCCACTTTTTTTTGGTAGGGATATCGGGCTCCTGCTCCCCTAATGACATGGATAACATGTGGATTATCAGCTCATCATATTTGATAAACTAACAATTAAAATTAACTAAGATAATGATCATGACAAAATTGCTCCCTTTTTTTTTATACTTTCAAGGCAAAATTGCCCCCAAAAAAACTTTCAAAGCAAAATTACCTCTCGATGAAGACGTACGAGGTAAAATTACCCCTTAACCCATAATAATATTAGTTTAAGTTGAGTTTCAGGGGCCTAAATGATGTATATGTGGTTATAACTATTGATCCAATACCCTTGGAGGCATTTACTCTTTAGGTAATTAAACTGCTTTATATATCATCATAATATAAGTATATACACACAAAAAATAAGAGTGTCACACCCTTATCTTATTTTCAGTTATTTCAGAATATTTGTGGAAAATGATAGGCAGTTCGGTGGGCAACATAGTAATAACATAAATATACTGATAATATGTGCATGGTTATAGAAATTCCTCATAGAGGTTCGTACATGATAATTACCACTAATGTAACCGCACATGGCTACTTGGGTATCTAAACCCGTCCTAGTGAAATGAAGTTATCTTCACATCTTTGTTCCACCATTACCATCCTCTCATGTAGTTCTCGACTCTGATCTCTGAATACCTTCGGTATTCACCTGTCCAAATTGTTCGTAGGGAAGGGTGAGATTCAGGAGAATCTCAGTTGGAAAACAATACCAATATGCATGCAAGATAAGTACTTAATACATGACATACTTGCATTACATAACTCATATTCACACAATGACATATCTACATGCTCAATGTTTTGTGCACAAAACTATTACCATAGTCAGTATAAACAGAAGCAGGGTTTTAATCATTCATATATATTTCACATAATCAAGCAAAGTAATAATATGCATCAATATACTAGCAAAAATATCAAATACATGCAAGAGAGGTAAGTTCCCTACCTTAACCCTTTTCCATCTCGAAACGTGTGCCTCGTAAAACGTGCTAAGTTTAGACTTCCTATTCAATCCTAAAATATCAAATGTACAAGAATTAGATTAAAACTCATTCATGTACCATTTTAGGCACTTCCATAGTATTTATAGTGGTTATATTAGCATATGGTGAAAATGTACCCAAATGCCTACGAGACCTGGCCCCGCCGTACCCTGTCTGATCGTACTTTTCTTGAAATTCTAACCTGAGCTATTCTGACATATTTTTGCTCAAAGAATTTATTTCCAGATTTGGAATTACCAAATTCACTTCCAAAAGATGAAATTGCAATGAGCAGCCATGCTTTAAGGGTTTCAGGGGCGTTTTCGTAATTATACTTTTTTGGCCTTTTCTGAAAAAGTGACCAACTGTAACCCCACCTAATTTTCTCTCTTGAACTCAACGGAACTATCAAATCATTGAAAATCCAACTCTAAGACCCATTTCTAGAGCTGGCCGAAATCCTCAATACTTAGGAAAAAATTGGGGTTTTTGAAATCCGACTCCGCAGACGTGTTCCTTTCTACTCTAACCACTTTGTTAACTATTACATAGGTTACAACTTCCATTTGGACCCAATTTCGGCAGCATAACCCCTAAGGAAACTCATTTCCAAAAATTACAAACAAAGACAATCCGACAAAATTTTATTGATTAAATTATCCACAGAAGCCAGAATAGTCAATATATAAGAGTTTGAAAGTTACCCCAAGCTTCCTCCGGCTTTTCATTGATATGGCTGAACCCTAACCCTTCTTACCACTGAAAATTGAGCTTCCAACACCTTAAAGAATATGAAAGAAAAGCTTAGGAATGAGGTTATCCGCATTTGGTACTAGTTTACTGAAGAAATCGACCCACCTTGCGAGATTTCTTCCCTTTCTCTCTCTAAAAGCTCTCAAACTCTGTCTCTCTCTTTTCAGCTGCAAATGGCGACGGAAATGGCTGAAGAAGATGAGGGAATATTTAATACATTATGCTGGTGTCATCCAAGACCTTGCTTATGTCATAATTCCCATTTGCAATTTATATAAATTCTAGCATATTTTCTGTCATAAATTTGAAAAATTATAACTAATTCTAGAAAAATTGAATTAGAGTGATTCTAAAGGCTATTAAGCCCTAATTGAGTCTAGTTTCAAGAAAAAATATAGACTTTAGCCCATTAGAAGCATATTATTTTTAGATTTTTAATCTTTACATGCTGTTCCAGAAATTTCACAGTTTTTCTGGGCTGAATTAAAAAATTCATAGCTTTTTGTATCTGGGCTTAAGATGTCTACTTTCACCCTGTAAAATTTCGTAATTTTTGCTCATGATTTGATCATACAAAATCATATGACAAACTCATTGCCTCATAGGTGATTTCACCGAAAACATAATTATATTCTCCAAAATTCACCATTTTATTTCATTGACTATTTTCAATAATTATAATATATTTGGTGAATAAAATTTGGGGTGTTACAAAGAGAATGAGACATAGTACAATGAAAGAGGAAATGAAATGTTGATCACCCCAATTTTAAGGGAAAGACAGAAAAATCCATGCCAAATATACAAATTTTAATTTATTATCACTGTGATTAAACTTTGTAACAAAATTGCTCGATAGCCTTTAATTTAATAAAACAAAATAATAAAAAAAGTTTAATAAGTAATAAAAAAGCAAAACTGGCCCTCATCAAGTGGAATAATAACAAGTTTTCATTATCTGATGCAAGTGTTTATTTTTTGTTTTATTTTATTTTATTTTTTTGGGAAATGGCAGGAAATAGAAGTTTCAACAGTCAAATATAGGTGTTAAGAAGAGTATAAAAGGCTACTGGCTGAAAAAGATTCAGATTATGTACCTTATGATGTTCATGGATATGATGTGAGGTGCGTTAAAGTGAGGTGAGCTATGGCCAATTTTTTGATACTTTTGAAGTGAGGTGCGTTAAAATTTCTTATACATGAAGCAAACGATCCTTCTGTTTTCTGATCATTAATTAGTTATTATGGTTCATAAGTTTATTCTTGATTCATATGGTTTTGATCATAACACTCATGTTGTGAGTTTGGTGAAGGTACAAAAGGAGAATACACTGGCTCGTAGTTTGACTCTACAAAACCAACTTAAACGCTATGCTCCAATTCCCCTCAATGCAAAGCTTAATTAGGTTAGTTATTTGTAAAAGGTCTATTGGTTATCATAAAATACCTATTTAGTCATTTGTATTGAAACTATTCTCTTGATGAAAAACCCTTTAATATTTATTGAGGTCTAACATTTAGGATAAAAGAAAACTCTCAAACTAACTTCCAGCACAAATTTAAAAGCCTACCTGCTTCTTTTTAAACTATGCATTTGATAGTTCCCAACATGAAACTAATCATGCATGTACTCAAAAATTGTTGAATATTATTAGAAAAACAAATTATTTTATTATGAATATTTCTTCAATGGAAAACCTCATATATACTACAGTTGCATCAGTGTAAATCAGTGGATGGATTCTGTGTGCATTTTCTTCACATGTTTATTTTCTTTCTTTCAAAAAATGTGGCCATAATCAGTTGCTAGTGCTTGTTGACTTGTTAGCAGTCCTTGAACTAGCTAACTATTAGCAATGATTATTTTGCCCCCAAAATTTTATCATCAGAAGTATAATTCATTTTTATGTCAGGCAGTTATCAGGGCTCACTAAATCAGACAGAGGCTCTTGTTTATCTTTTCAAGGCTGCATCTATTATGAATGGCATTTTTTATCTCCAGGTTGTATTTACAATATTCCACAATAATAGTTTATAAAATTTGTAATACCATATTTATGATGCTTAGTTTCTGTGTGTGTGTGTGTGTGTGTGTGTGTGTATAACTGAAGTTTAACTGTGGAAGAATTCAGGGAATACTGTGTTATATGCTATAGATGAATGTGTTTATATATCCATTATAATTAACAAATCAATTAGCTTAACTAATTTAACGATCTAACTTAATCTCTAACTCCCTTAACTACCTAAATACCCAATTACTAAAATTTGAGAATTTGTTGAAATCAGGCTTGGCACAGTAATCCAGTTCTAAGAGATTGGTTGAAGAAGCATGCTGATATATCAGAGTTAGATCAATTGAAATGGTCCTATTATCAGATTAACAAGATCTAATGGTAAGTCATGACACCTTACTCTGATATTATTAGATGATTGGTACGCACTTTGATCCTAAATGCATGAGCTAAATCTTAAGAAAATTAGATAAGTTAGTTATTTGTATCAAATATATGTTGGTTTTCCTAAAATACCCCTTTAATCATTTTCCTTATTGGTGAAAGCCTCCTTTAACATAGGGATAGTTTGGAGAAAAATTATACATTTAGGAGGCAAAGTGAATTGAGGTCGTCTTATATTTAGAATCAAAACAAACCCCTTAGTTAGCTCTTACATTTAGGACTAGTGGGAGTATATGATTTTTTTTCTCCCATAGAGATAGGCGGATTAATTTAGGCCCTGTTTGGTATAGGGAAATTTTACACTGTACTATGAGAAGTTGAGGAGCACCACTGAATCAAAGTGAAAAAGTCAAAAAAACCCTTTTTAGATTATTTTCTAATTTAAAAATGAGGGAAGAGATGATCTGAAGTGGAATAATGCATGCATGTGAAGTTCCCAAAAGTAAACAGTTAGAAAAAAAAAACATGAACATCCTACTACCTTGATTAGGGCAAACTTGTTTGTTTTAATCTTTTTGGTTGAATTACTTCTGCTAAATAAGTTTAAAATCAATTTCTGTGAAGTATTTTGAATAATCTTTTTTTTTTGTTGATAGGTCAAGCCTTGATGAAGACAAGGTATTTTTGAAAACGACAGATTCAACAATAAGGCTGCTTCCAAAGGCAACAAGGACAGTTGAAGGGTGGAATGGTTTGGAATACATAGCAGCATTTCCCACCTGGTGCAAATTTTTACCCTCCAGACATGGACAAAACGGTACGACTCCTAATATATAACACTACTACAAAAACAACCATAAATAATGCTTATTTTTATGAATATTATGGCGCTTAGGAAGCACCACAGCTCCTAACGCCACTAAAAGAAGCTATGAAAGTACCATAGCTTATATTTATTTATTTTTTATTTTTTAAATAGCTTCCTGTGGCGTTTCCTTAAGGAAGGGCCATAGGAAGTATGACACTTCCTATGACGCTTCCTCAAGAATGTACCATAGGAAGTGTGTATACTTCCAATGACACTTTCCCAAAGAAGAACAACAGGAAGTATTTTTTTATGCAATTTTTTCCTTTTTCTAATGAACGCTATATTTTACGGTATGAATCCATAGCAAAATGAACAAAACCAAACTAAAATCAAACCAAATCAAAAATGAAATAACTCCAAATAAATAATAAATTCATAAAATTACTACATATCCAAGTTAAATTAATTGGTTGCATTACAACCCAACAAAAATACAAGTGTTATAATTATTTTACTTATGCAACTCATCAATAACAGTTACTATAGTAGCTAAAAATTATAACTACTATACATATCTTCACATATACAACATATATATAGTAACATGTAATATTATCTCAATTAATTTTCAATATATACAATTGAGAATAATTTTTTCAGATTTTGTAATAAATTAAATATAAAAGACATTGAGTAAATTAAACTAGTAATAACTAATAAAATCATATTTGTAAGCTCAAAAATTAAAAAACTTATAATGTATAGGAAGTTTAATAAGAGAGAGTTGTAACTTTAAGAAAATACCTGAAAAAAAATTATAAGCGCACTTAAAATTATAAGCTAAGATTCATGGTAGATTTTAAACTTAAAAAAAAAGAAAAAGAAAACTGTAGTGCCCATAAACGGAAGCTTCTGTATTAAAAAAAGAACTTACAAGGGAGTTTCTGTAGAAGGAGACAAGAAGAAAAAAATGTGGGAAACCAAGCTTTGTAGTGTCGACGGAAGTGGGGACGAAATGTTGAAGAAATGTGGAGGAGGAGGAGACAAGAAACAAAAAAAAGTAGGGGACCAAGGAACTTGCCGCCGTAAAATTAGAGAGGAGGGAGTGGGGACAATGCCGCGGGTTATTGGTGAAAATAAAGAGGAAGAAGTGGGGACAAAGTATTATATAGGAAGAGGGGAGTGGGGAGAATGGATAGGGAAAAGTGGTGGACCAATGGAGTGAGGACTGAAGAAATAAGATAAGATTTAGGATAAGATTCTATTGAAAAATGGAGAACTTAAGAAGATGATGTCGTAGATCTGGATATAGCTTTTAAACGAAAAAGGGAGTTAGCTATGGCAATCGCCGTAGCTTCCCATATATATATATATATATATATATATATATATATATATATATATATATATATATATATATATATATATATATATATATATATATATATATATATATATATATATATATATATATATATATTTTAAAAAATAGTGCCTTATATAGTGGATGTCTAGACAAGCACCATAGCTTCCCATATTTTTTTTTTAAAAAAAAACTAGTGCCTTGTAGGCAAGCGCCATCACTAACCCACAATTTTTTTTTTTTTTAAAAACAAGGCCTTGGGCAAGCGCTTGACAAACCCATACACTAGCTGTGCCCTTGTAATAGCAAGCGCTACAATTTCTAATTTTTTTTAAAAAAACAATTATCTCAAAAGTGCTATAAGAGGGGTGTCACTAAATTTCTCTTTTATAGTAGTGACACTTCATTCAATTCTAATTATAAGAGCTAAATAACTAATATACATATATCAAAGAAATTGGTTAAATTAGTTTTTTTATGAAGAGTTAAATTAATTATTTGTAAAAGATGTGTACTATTTTTCCTAAAATACTCCATTTAGTCATTTGCATTGAAAACCACCCTTGATAAAAACCCCTTTAATATATGTAATCAATAGAGAAAGTTTGAAAACAAAATTATAAATTTAGGAAATAAAGTAAATTGAAGTCATATTATATTTAGGATAAAAAAAAAGTCTCTTACTTTCTCCTACATTTATAATTGGAGGAAGTACTATTAAATATACATCACAAACAATATGATTTACCTGTCATTAGGTAATGTCATGCAGAATAATATTGTTTCACTTATAAATATTGCTTCCTCTTGAAGAGATTTCTACATAGCAAGGCTGATGCTTTCCTTTCAAATGATTACTATGACTCTGATATAGCCTGGATGGAGTTGGTTAGTCATTTTATTTAATCTAACTTCAATTTTTTATTATTCTTTTCAATCTGTTTCCCATTTTACTTGCGGGGAACGAATAAATAGAAGATAAAAGCTTCATGGCATTGCTCCTAGCAACTTTCATATGACTACCTATAAACGTAAACAATTTGTACATAGTTAAGTTCTTTATAGTTCTTTTTGGCTGCTATGTGATTAACTTATGTGAAATTTTCAAGATCATACAATTATTGACTTTTCCCTTTGCCGGCTCAGGACTTGAAGTTGGATGTTACAATTGGGCCATACGAGACTTATACGGATAAACTTTTTGGATACAACGTAAATCTTAGTGTGTATTTGGGTAACCCCCAAACTAAGGTTTCAAAAGCCCTTTTTTTTTATAAATTGAGATAAAATTTCTCTTATATACTTACCTCGTAAATCATAAAAATTATTTTCCAAAGTTAATTCAAATACACACTTAACTTTATGTCAAATCTAAATGTCGTTCTAGTCAGTGAACTCAATCTAAATTTTTTTTCCTATTTATATGGCAAAGAGAGAAGGTTCATTTTACTCATATTTATAAGTTACATTATTCATTTTTTCATATAAATGTGGAATTATACCATTCATTTATTATTATGTCGACTTTATTTTTTATGAGGTGTATTGTATATTAAATAGGGGTAAAATGGAAAAGTTGTTAAATTTTAAGATAGAGTTAATGAGGTTTAAAGTTTGTTTTAGTATATGTGAAACATGTTATAATTATGACCAGGGGATTATTATCTATTATAACCTATTATGGCTTAGTAAAGCATTATTGCAATTTTTCAAGGCTACTTTTGAAGCATTTGTTGGAGTCTGAGATGAGAAAGCTTCAGCTCAACTAAGGGTGTGTTTTGTTTGAGGGGAGGGGAGGGTGGGGAGACAAAATTATAATTTGGACAAAAGAAACTTAGAATTTACTCTCTCATTTTTTTATAAAAAAAATTTAGGTTCCCGCCCAAAATTTATTCTTCATTCTTTTTAAATTTTAGGTTTCCGTCCAAAATTTAAATACTTTCAACCTAAAAAGGTAATTTACCTACCCTCCCATTCCCTCCCCACCCTCCCCTCCCTCAAACCAAACACACCCTAAAACTCTTTGGTGACAGCTTGCAAGTACTGTGCCCCAACATATTTCTCATCTTAAAGTTATGAGCTATTCAACATCTTACTAATTTCTTCTGGAATTGTTATGTTAGAGGTTATTAAACTGGATTTTTTTTTCCGGTGAATTTTGTGTCAGGATGTGAGGGGACCACAGATTGTTGGGAGAGGGGCCTCTCCATTTCCCTTACCATCCACTTCCTTCCACTTCTTTATTCTTACCGTCAGATTAACTCTAAATGGTTGAGATTTAATATTCTATAAAAATATTATTATAATATTAAATAACAAAAATATATAAAAATAAATTTAAATCATTAAAATTTGATATAACTGTTCATATCTTTATACTTTTATTAACTTTTTATGTATACTTTTTAATTTGTATAGAATATTGAATCTCAACCATTTAGAGTTAATCTAATGGTGAGAATAAAGAAGTGGAGGGAAGTGGATGGTAAGAGAAGTGGAGAGGCCCCTCTCTTCAGATTGTTGCCTGCAGTCAACCAAATGATGAACGTATATATAATAAAAGATAGGGAACATCAATGGTCATGCTTAATGTTGGATCTTGGGTCTGAGTCCACTCTTAATGAGTCGGACTATTTGATCTAGAAAAACCTGAATCAAATGAGAAGAGAATACATCAGCATTTATTGCTGATGGAAGAGATCAAATCACACTTAAGTGTGATTAGTCAAAAAAATCAACAATTAGTGTTGATTTGTTGATTGATTGGAGAAGCCTCTTGATTGAGAGAACCAATCAGAAAATAAACGCGGTTTGGTGGGCAACCTGGAGGAGCCTCTCCATACCTCTATAAATAGAGGCCTCTCCATCTACATTATTTACACACCTCAGCATTAGAAACGTCTTAAGTTCTCTCTTCTTGTCTTCCATCTTTCTTAGTTCTGGTGCACTGTTATGTACATCTAAATTAAACTCTACTAGTCTGATTTTTCGTGAGCTTCGGTCATGCTCATCCAACCTGATTTGGTATGTACCTCACTTCTTCTCTCTCTCTTTTTTTCTTACACTAAAAAATGTTCAAGGGGCTAAGTAAAAACTCTTAAGATTAAATGCTCATTCTCTTCTAGGAACAAATATAAATGAATCTCTTCTGTTGCACATATTTTTAGTTTTTACAAAATGTTTCTTTTTGTAATTTTTTATATCAAAATCTGCCCTTCCTTCCCCCCGTATTCCCTCATTTTTATCCCCTTTAAATTGTGGTTTTTGGAAATGAGCCAGATTTTCTAACCCATTTTGTTTTAAGTTAATTTTATTATAATATATTTTTAATTATAATAATATTTTTATACTAGTATATTTTTTATGATAATATATTCTTATTTAAAATTAATATTATAATAACATATTTTTAATTTACCTATAATAATATTTTTATAATAATATATCTTTATTTTAAATTAATTTTATAATAATATGTTTTTATTAATTATAATAATATTTTTTAAATTTTATAATGGGCATTAATGGAATAATAGAAAGTCTATAAGGACAAAGTTGTCAAAAAATATATCTTCCCTCCAAAAAAACTCCAATTTAAAGGAAGGCAAAAATGGGGGTGTAGGAGGGGAGGGGAGGGATGGTTTGGAGTCCTCTCCCCATCAAAATTTTAAACCAAATGAAGGGCAGGGAACATCTACCCTCCCCTTCCATCCCTTTCGGGAAAGTTTGGGTCTAGCTTGTTCTTGTTAAATTAATTTTTATTCTCAAGACAATTTTACACTTTACCTTAAAGCATTTTTTCAATAGCACTAAGTATTATATATTTAGGGTGTTTATTGCTACAAAAAAAAAAATGTTATGGCACTGAATATTGCTGAAAATATACTTTAGGGGGCTTGATAAATCACAAATCAATTTAAAATATTGGCTAGATAAACCACAAAAATATTGAGTACGTGTTGGATGCATTTTAACCAAAGAAAAATACTAACGTCGCTTCTAATATAAGAGTAACTAAGGGGTATTTTTTGTCCTAAATATAGAACATCTATCGATGGTCAAAAAAAATAAAAAACATATATTGACTTTATCTCCCATGTTTATCATTTTTTTTTATCTAAATTATCCTTATTGATTGTACATGTTAAGGGAAATTGCATCAAGATGTAATTTTAGTTCAAATAATTCAAAAAGAGTATTTTATAAAAATTAATCCACATTTTTTACGGAAAAATAATTTAGCTAATTTTTTTAAGAGTTAATACAATCTTTGGTTTTCTATAGGCACTGATTAGTATGTGGCACTAAGGGGTAGGAATTGGGATTGAGTCAAGGATTGGGCCAAAATGTATTGTTTGGTACGTGGGATTGATGATAACCTGGGATAGACAATTCCTAAAAGTGGGATTGCATCAAAGCCACCTCTCCCGTATTACGTTTTCAATTCTGGGATTGTAAATTATAGAGACAAAATTATCCTTGTTAATAATATTTTTTGGACAAAAATATCCCCCTCAATTTTGACCTATGACTCATCCCTTCTATGTATCATCACTCTCATGGCCGTAATGTATCATCATCATCACTCTCCCTTATTCATTGTAATCCATCATCTCCGGCACACCACCCATCATCTTTGGCCTCCCTCTTTCTCCTCCACAAAATTGCTTTGTTGTTAATGCAAGCGTTTCACCCATGAAGGGGGTGAATTGGGTGAAAAAAAAAATTTAACTAACAATAACAATTAATAGAAATTAAATTGGAGCTGAGAGTTAGAAGGAATCACTGAAGTGTACACCAAAGATTTATACTGGTTTGGTCACAACTTCTTTGACCTATGTCCAGTCCTCAAATCTCCTGAGATTTTTACTATAGCTTCCAAGATTCGGTGGGTTCTTGGCATCTTAGTACACTGCAAGTTCCCTTACTTGACACTTGCTCCCCCTTACATGATGCAAACCAATCCACAACCTAAGGCTGAATATATAATCACTGAAATACAAAGTACGCAGAGAAAAATAATGAATGGAAAACAGAGCACTTAAATTAGTCTTGAATAATTTTGTAGTTTGATAGTTGCTCTGTAACCCCCTTCCGTAATTACATCCGAAATACGCGATTAAAGTGAAATAGAGACCAATAACAATCAAATAACGTTTATAAACCCATCTATTAGACGGGGTTTTCATAAATATCTTTCGAAATCATTTATAACCTGGTCTCACATTCACATCCCGAATACAATTATTACACGAAGATAAATCACATTTAAATATATCAGAGTACACAATGTAATAATCCCGGCAATCCCGGGTTCCTTACATTAATTCAAGCCTTACAGGGCATATTCGCCCTTTACAATTTTCCAAATAAGGGATTACACAAATTCTCATATCAAATACATACTCGAATATACATTCCAACCTATACAATTATATATCCAAATATACTGAATCCCAAATATGCATTGATAACCAACTATCACAAGATTACAACTTGAACGAGTCCCGTCGCCCTTGATTGCTTGCTCCATCCTCGATCCACCTACCCTGTCTAAAATGGTTGATAGGAGAGGGTGAGATTCGAGAGAATCTCAGTAGGGAAAACAGTTACCAATATGCATGCAAGATATGTGTTTAATGCATGACATGCTTGCATCACATAATTCATGTTCACACATTGACAAATCTGTAAGCTCAATGCTTCGAACAACATACTCATGGTCATAGCATAAATTGAAACATAGCTTCAAATCATTCATACATGTATCACATAATCAAGCAAGGCAATAACATGCATTAACACACTAACACAAATATCAGAGCATGCAGGAGAGGTAAGTTCCCTACCCTTGTTCTTTCCACGTAAGCTCCAGCACCGCTTACTCACGATCAAGCGAATATCGAACCACGTTCAGGGTGGATATCAAACCTATAGCCAAAGCAAGGACATATGTTTATTCTTTATTCCAAATCCTTACTTTTATATCACTTAAAGTTGGTTGTCATTTGAGTCCCTTAAGTGTCTAATAATAAGCTCAACAAAAGCTTGAAAGGATTGGGACGTACTATGTTGGAAATCAATTTTCAAAATCACCAAGTACTAAAAATGGGGGTTGGCTGCAGCCAAAACGCGCACAAAAGGTTTTTGGCTATAGCCAAGAATTTCTGGCTGCGGCCAAAACGTGCACAGAAACTTTTGCGCTGCAGCCAAGATTTTCTGCTGTAGCCAAGGAAACTTCAAAAATTCATAATTAATTCTAGAAAAATCAAAATGAGGTGATCGTAAAGCCAAATAAAAGCTATTCAAGTCCTCTACACAGGAAAAGTATTGGCTATTACTAGAAATCACCACACAAATACAAAATTACACACATTTCATCACTGGCCCAAAACAGAATCCATTTTCGACCTCAAACTTTGGACAGCTATAACTCCCAGTTCCCAAAACGAAATGGGACAAATTATATGTCCATTTTGAAGCTTGGTATGTGAAATTTAATACTAGAAAGTTTCATAATTTTATGACATTATTTGCCCAGTCAAAAAGTCCACACAACCAGACTGCCCAGACAGAATTCACACTGGACAGAATTTCCAGTTTTGCAACCATTGTGTCCAATCCAATTCCAATGATTAAATACCACAACATGACACCATTTTCAACAAAAATCACCATCCAATTCCACCATTCACATTCCACACAAAAAATATCATAAAATCAGGGCAAAATTCAGAATTTACCATACTTAACCAAAAGTCACAAAACTTAGATCAAAAGGAAGCAAATGCTCACCTCTTCCTCTTTCCCAAACCAATTTCTTGATTCTTCATCTTTCCACTTTTGCTCAAGCAACAAAACACCTCCTCTCACAAATCTAAAACCATAGAGATGAAGCTCTCATCACTATGAATAAGATTATAGAAGGACATTAGAGCATTAGAGGACAAGAAACAAGCCAAATCTCACCTTATTCTTTTCTCTTTCTTCCTAGCTTTGGGACGCCATGGAGAGAGAGAGAGGGAGTGAAGATGAAGATGAAGGAAGCAGTTTTTGGGATGCCAAAACGTCCAAATAAAGAGAGGAAAGAGGGAAAATGAGTTGACAATTGACCAAGATCCAAGGGTTCACATCTCGCCACTTATCATGATCTTGATCCATCAACCATGAGCTCACATAGGCACATCTACACATGATTCCACCCCTTGATCTCTTGCACAAATAATCCTAACCATTGATCTTGAAGTTACCAATGAGTTTCCTCTTCGGTAATCGATCCATTGGTCGGTAACTTTACCGTTTTGCCCCTGATTATGGTAATCTCTCTTGGATCACCACCAAACACTTCATATCTTTCCATATCACCACATTATTCGCCCTCCCTCTATTTTAAGTAAATTTAGAGGTTAATCCATAATTGAACTTAAATACAGGATTTTGGCGCTGCTTACAGGATATACGAATCACATTCGAATCCCAAATCACATCATATTCTCCAAAAGGGTTATTTATCACTAACCACATCCGCTTTTGGAGTCATTAACCCTTAATCACAATTTGAAATCTTGCTAAACTGGGGCTTAGCAGTCCACTTATCTCAGGCTTATTCTCTAGCCTCAAGTCTCAAAATTTAGGGTATTACATGCTTCGCTTTGAATTCTTCCGTATTTATAGTTGGAATGTAATAAATGACCATTGTGAGTATTCCATTTGTCTGTTAGAGTCCCGTTACTTCCTCTGAACATTCTTTGTATATGGTAAAGTAGCCGTTAGAGCAAAAAGAATGTCTCAGTTCAAATTCGCTTGCATTTAATGCTTTTGACACAATTACCTTTTCTTTTCTTCACATAATCTTTTCATTTTTTCACCTGAAAAAGATTTATACACTAATGCAATAAAGTATTAGAGTGAAAGAGAGTTAAAACAATAAATTATATAATCATTTAGTGATTTTGAAAATTAGAAGATGGTGTTCTATTTTTCTGGAAACCATCACTCGAGTGATCTTGACTTAAAAGTTTCTTATCATAACATATCATTGGATGGATTACTTGAGTGCTGTGCTAGTGATCGACAAATGACATCACTTGAGTAATCACTCAAGTGATCTTTAATGGATCACTTGATATATCACTCGAGTGCTATGCTAGTGATTTTCAACTTGATGTATTACTCGAGTGTTCTGCTAGTGATCTCAAAATGGCATCACTCAAGTGATCTTCAATAGATTACTTGATATATCACTCGAGTGCAGTGCTAATGATCTTCAACTTGATGTATCACACTAGTATTCTACTAGAGATCTCAAAAATGGGATCACTCAGTAGACTACTCGAGTGATTTTATCCTTAGAAAAATTTGTTGGATATGATTAGTTTTGATGATGTCAAATATAGATATGAAGTGATAAGAGCAAAAAGTTTATATAATGTATTTCTTTGACTAACTACTATATTTAATGTTACATATTTTGTAGATTAGTCAAGCAAAAAATGAAGAAGATTGAATTAATGAAAATGAACAAGAGGAAGAAGAAGAAAGAAATTGAAGATAGTCAAGGAAATGCTTACTTGGATTATGAAGAATGAAGAACTTGGTAGATCTATCATGAATATCAAGATTCAAGTTGTTAGATGTGATATTGGAGGTTTCTATAATGTTACCGGAGGTTTCTATGATCAAATAATGGTTGGAATATGTTAATATGAAGCTAAGATGACTTATATATGAGTTTTGGCACTTCTAGAGGTGTTATGCTCGAGCACAAGGTGTTATGCTCGAGCACAGGAAGAACATGCTCGAGCACAGACCACTTCACTCGAGCACGGGTGCATACTCTGTTCTACTCTGTTTTACGTTCAGCTTGAGCGAGGTCTGGTATTTTGATCATATCTCTCAAACCACACGTCGGATTGACCCGAAACCGGTGGCATATGAAAGAAGACTCCAAACACGTAAAATTGGCACCAGAATCACATTGAAAGAAGATCAAATGAAGGAGATATGATTCGTCGAAAATGAAACTGAAATCACCGTCACTTTCTGACACAGGTTCGGTATTTTGAGTATATCTCACAAACCACACATCGGATTGAGACGAGACCAGTGCCAAATGAAAGTAGACTCAAAGAGATTTCCATGGATAGGTAATTTGCATAATTTGAACGTATATTCTAGGAGCTATGCCTTCTGGAAGTTGATGCTTGTGCAGACTAGCGAAATATACACTCTTTGGATCATAACTTGCAGAATACAACGAGTTTGGAGCTGATTCTTGTTGCATTGGAATGCATATGGCAAGAGCATTCTTATGATACATCATTTGAATCAAATGAACAAAATTTTTCTAAAGTGGCCCCACATCACCCGCGAGTGTAAAAACTTTCTCTCTGAAAAATGTCGTGCGAGTGATGTCCAGAAGCAGCTGAAACGTGAAGAAAGTTGCAACACTCGAGCACTAGGATTCATGCTCGAGCATTGGATGATTTCTCACTCGAGCAGGAGTCTGTGTGCTCGAGTGAAGGACCACATCACCTGCGAGTGATAAATTCATCCCTCTGAAATCCTGATGCGAGTGTTGATTTTGAGAGCATATTCCTTAAGAATATGCGTCTCACTCGAGCAGAGGTATGTGTGCTCGAGTGAGGGACCATATCACTCGCGAGCACAAAATCTCACTCTTGTTAAAATGATGTGCGAGTGACAACCCGAGAAGAAGCATGCACGTGAAAACAGAAGACGCACTCGAGCAGGACGTTTTGTGCTCGAGTGATTCGAGACTTCACTCGAGCAGATGCGAGAGAAGTGCAGCGAGTGCTTGCCCGAGAGGAAGTCAGAACGTGAAAATATGAACTGCACTCGAGTGAGCCATATTGCACTCGAGTGAGGTGCAGACAGAAGCAACGCAGAAACGAAACAGAGCCTCACAACAATCAATCCAAACATGGTTAAACGTTATACAATCATTATGTTTTCACTTGTTATTGTTTCTAAACATTATCTAACATATATTTCAAGTGTAAAACAGGAGTTTACATATTTGGGTTGCATCTTCAAGAATGGAGGTCACGTATGAAAATTCTCCACTCAACGTGATGAGTCCCAGAAGCCAGAAATTCAGTTTTTGACCAATGATCCAACATACCCATGACTAATACTTCATCATATTAATGATTACGTATTTTGCAGTGTGAAACAAGATTTTAAACGTTCGGGTTGCATATTCAAATAAAAGTCAACTACGGTGAACTCCATCATTACACACCGAATGGCGGCTACCAACCGCGACAAGCAAATGACCCACCATGAGAAATTGTCTGAAACACAAAACACTCCACAACGTGATGTACAGCTCAAAATGAATTTCTTTCCTGATCAACTAGACGCTCCACTTTGCTTCACAACGGACAGGAGCTTGTTTTTCAAATATGCTCAAACGGTCAAATGAAGCAATGAGACTCCAACGGACGAATGCTTACAACGGTCATGATCTTCATCAACTATAAATAAGAGAGCACTCAACGTTGATGGGAGACAGAGAAAATAGTGCAACGACACCAACATGCGAATAACATGAATCCTCTGCTTCTACGCAAACTCTCTCTGTTTTCCAGTTTCTGTATTACTTATCATTGAGAGAGTGATTATTTGTATTGTACTTCAGTGAGTATTATATCTACTCTGTGAGAGAGTCTGTAAACACCTTCATCTATATTTCTGAGTTGATCTCAAGGTAGAGGGACCTTGAGAGGATTGATTTTCTTACGGGGAAGCAGTAGAGAGAATTGCCGTAAGACATTCTGCTCGTAAAACTTACAAGGTGCAAGCAGTAGAGAACGTTGCTGCTCATAAGACTTACAAGGGTGTAAGCAGGAGAGAACGTTGCTGCTCGTAAGACTTGCATGAGTAAGCAGGAGAGGAAGATCTTCGGAATTGCTCTGCTCGTAAGACTTGCTGTAAGGGGGAGTATTTCAGTGAGAGATTTGTAAAAGGTTTCACAAGTACCCGGCTAAACTTGTGGGATTGTAAAGGCTTTTCTTGTGCCCGGATTAAACAAGAAGATAGTGGATTTGAAAATCTCAGGAGGAGCCTGGGGACTGGATGTAGGCCATCACAGATTGGACCGAACTAGGATAAATCACACTTTGCATATTCTCTTCCCTAAACTCTTATATTTCCAGCATATATTATTTAATCTAACTGTTGATTTATAAACCTTCATCTTACCGCTTTCGTTAAGATACGAAAAGATTTCTAAAGTTTTTAAGTTTTTATTATACACCCAATTCACCCCCCTCTTGGGTGATAGCCGGTTCTAACATTTGGTATCAGAGCCCGGGCTCTTGTTTAAAGGACTTAACCGTCTCAAGAGTTACAATGGCTAATTTTGGGTGTTTTATACTTTCAGAAGGTTTTGATTATACAATTCCACCTCTTTTGAAAGATATTGATTTTTGGTTTTGGAAAGCTAGAATGACTAGTTTTATAAAAGCTTTTGATTTTGATATGTGGAATGTTTTTACAAATGTTTTTGATTTCAAACCAAGAAAGGATTGGACAGAAAGTGAAAAGAAAATGTTTTCGTTGAACATTAGAGCAATGAAAATTCTGTATAGTGCTTTAACCGAAAATGATTTTGAGAAAATTAGATTTTGTTCTAATGCTAAACATATTTGGGACACTCTTGATTCTATGTATGCTTCTAACAATTGTGTTGAAGTTGAAAGTGTTGACAGTTCATGTGAAACTACACGCAACACATCTAATGTGCATGAACAATTGAAAGTTGATGATAAAGATGAAGAAATCATAGAACGCTTCCATACAGTCAACATGGATAGACAAGAAGAAGAGGATTCCCGAAAAGAGTTTAGTATGGACGAACATGAAAAATCACTCTCCGGAGCTCAAGATGAACTTAAGGTAAAAAGTTCCAATTCTTTGTGTGATTTTCATAAAAATGATTTTCAGAGTTTACAAAAGTTTGTTTCTCAACCAATTGTTGATTTTATTGAGAAAAGCAAAAATGTTTTCAAATATGCTGGAAAGTTTGTTGGGAAGAAAGAAAGTTCAAATCAAATCCATTCGAATTTCTACTCTTATGATCGACATAATACTTGCATGATATCTCATAATGCATATCTTGATACAATTTGCAATTATTGTGGTAAATCCGGTCATATTTCTCACACATGCTATATTAGAAGAAATTCCCATGTGAGAAATAAGTATATTTGGGTACCGAAGAAACATGTAAGGTTTAATACTAACAATCAAGGACCCAAGTATATGTGGGTACCAAAATGTCCATCTAGTACTTTATGTATGCAGGATGATCCGAAAAGAAATAGACATAAGGGTAAGGAGAAGATGAAAAAGAAGCCAAGAGTTTCTCATGCGCCAATAAAGAGGTTCATACCATTTATATCAAAAAGGAGAACTCTCAAGGCACCCATTGCTGGGGTTATAGAGTATAAACAGAGAAAGAAGCAATGGATAAAAGGAATATGTTCTACCTCAACGAAGGGCTACCACAATGTACCATTCAACTATCTTGAGAAGAACAAGAAGAGGAGGATCTTTCATTCTCAAAGAAAAAGATTCTCGAAGTCTACATCACATGAGAAAGATTTGCATAATCCCAAAGCCAAATATGCAAAAACAGAACTTTAAAGAAAGATGCAGTGGGTATGCAGAAGCAATCCTCCGAATATCTAAGGCAAAGGTACACAATGATAAAACCTCCTATGCTGTTGTTTGTAATATTTGTTGAGGTTTTATATTTTGGAACCTTAGGAATGAGCATTGCAAATGAGTTTGAAATTATGTTTTCGCATCCCTTAAAAAGCCATTTAATAGATTTATTTATAAAGGGATTGTAATGCTCAACAGGTTAATTCTTTATGCATGTATAATGATTTGAAAAGAAAATATTTCTCTTACATAAAGACATATTTAATTCATTATGCTCAGTTGTTTCAAATTAACTATACTCTTAGAGCATTTGAATTATGATTCTTTCAAGCTAACCATAAGTGGATCCTAGTAGAATTGGATACCCAAGGAAGAAAAATGGTTATATGATTTTTTGCAGGAACAATTTGAAAAAGAAACATGACATTCGAGTGTAAGACACTCTCGTGTTCATCAAGAATAATGTCACATACTTGAGTTAGACGGGAGCATACTTGAGTGCATAAAGAACTCACCTGAAAGTGCAGAAAGAACTCGTGATTGCCACAGATATAAATGCATAAATTATCTTTAAAATATGGATTACTCAAGTGATCTTGGAGGACTTGAGTACAAAGATTCAAGGAGATGGAAATTAACTTGGGTGTCTACAAGTTACACTCAAGCCAGGTACGCTGTATCAGTAATTTCAAAACTCAACCATCGTACTCATTCTTTCCAACTCAATTTGAGTGGTAAATTCTTGATCATTACTACATATCATTAGCAGTCAATGATTTATGGTTTTTCAAAATATTTTCAGATTGCTAAATGTATTGAAATAGAATTGTGCATGATTTTTCTATGAATTGGAAATTTGAAATACATATTTCACAAATTTACTTGAATTTCAATTCATTCTATTTATAAAAGTGCATACACATTATTTGAAAATTATTCATATCTTGTTTGCATTCAAATCGGTTTCAAAATTGGAAGTTAATATTTTTATATTGAAAGTCAGAATGCTTCAAATTCATTTATCAAAGTATTTTCCCATCATTGACACATTGATCTTAAATGTGCTATCCAATACTTGAACTCTCTTCATTTCTTAACATGCTAGACCTTACGTCTAAACAAGTTAACTATCTATATGAGTTTTAAGTGCATTCCCTAGAAAAGAATTCTATATGTGAAAGCCTTATGCCTAATACATAAATCATTAGTTGGCCATGTTATTTCAAGCATTATAAATGTTCATTAGTGCATTGAATCTTAATGCATTAACCATTATTGTGGCATAACTTACCGGGATAATATTCTAGAACTCTAGTCATTTGGATCAATGAGTATGTGCTTCATCATCCATAAATTCTTATACTCATATTGTTGCTCAAATGCATTACCATTTGTCTTCATCCATTCTTTTGAGTAACTAGAATCTTGTACTTTAAGTCTTGTTGCCTTAAATATTCATCCATTTTTAGACGCAACTCTAAAAGGCAAGGTTATCTCTTGATCAATACTAAAGTCATCATGCTTATATATGTCAAGATAAGCCATTTTGGCTAATTCATTTTTCATATGACTTTTATTCTTGTGAAAATTCTCCAACATGTTAACTCTTATAATTAACATGTTATCTTTGTTGAACTCCTTAGTGAAGCTTTCTGATATATATTTTATAACTGTTGACTTCCATTGTTTTTGGCATAAGCATTGGTATTTAACAAGCTTCATAAATGAGTTTTCATGCATTCAAAATCTTAATGTCATGATGCATATTTATGATTCGAAAGAACATTTGAGATTTTGAAACAATTTGTATATCTCATTATCATTCTTGAAAATTTGTTTTTATTCATGATTTATCATTTCACAAAAGTTGGTCATTATGGATAGATTATCTACTCTCTTTGATCCAACTTACATCGATTGCATGAAAATCTTATCAATGACATATTTTCTATATAAAGTGTATTTACAAATTGTCATTGATCATCACATTCATAGTATCACTTGTTCATTATGCTTTATAATGACTTGATTTTATTGGATACAATTATATCTTGATCTTTGTTGGTTTATGATACTCTTTGCTTAAATATCATGTGATTTAATTATATACGAGCATAAGAGTTTCTATGTATAATATTGTACGGACCCAAAAGAAGATGGGTACCAGAGAGCATATGTTTATACTTTTACAGGAGTTGATCAAGATGCTTTCATTTTGGATACAAAGGTCAGAGGCTAACAGAAAAGGCATGACTGATAGTGTTGCGGCGTGAGATGAAGCAGAATATATGATATTACTCAAATGACATCCCGCCACTAGAAAATAACTAGCTAATGATACAATCAGAGAAAGAGAAAGAGAAGGAAGATCTCTTAGTAGACCTAGCGGAGATTATTTCAAAGCAGCACAGAGCCAAGAATAAGATTATCCAATATGAATCTTTGATGATTCTGTGCATCTCAGCATCTTCCTCTGAACATCTCTGTTGGCTCCATATCATAGTGAAAATGTCTGATCTCCTTGAAACGATAAATGATTAACTACTATCCTAGCTCTATGTCTAAATCTTCACTGGATTATCTGCTATACCTACACTAGAGCTATGGTGAACAAGGCCAATAAATGAGAGACGACAATTTGCTATAGTTGGTCTCCATGATCTTTCATTCTTTGTTCCATTTGTCTAAGACTTTCTAAGAGAGGAGGTTCAACTCTTTCACACAAAGCTTACTACAAACAATGTTGAGATCATTAGTCAATGATAAGATGAAGTAGCTGTGTGACTTAGTGAACCAGAACTTCAAAGTTCTATTTGAGATGATGGATGACAAAATAAGAGTGTTATGTGCTATGGTGAAATTAAAAGTTCTCAATGATGTTTGCTATGCAAGGGGCACATACTAAGCCAATATGCACATAAAGCCTTACTCCGAGCTCAATTCGGTATCTTCTAGTAGCAACTGAGATTACATCGTCAGATCATATATTCAGACAAGTAACTAGCCAACGATGTATCAATGGACTACAGAGGATTATGACTCGAGTGATTACGATATTACTCGAGTGAGGTATTGTATTCTTGCTTAATTCAAATTCTTTGAGTTGCACCACTTGAGTAAACAATCAAGCAATGGTCAAGTAGAATCACTCAAGTGACTACTCAGGTGATATTGGGTTGTATCTCTTAAAACCTTTGATTAGCATTGCCATTTAATTTCTCTCTAAATCTTCATATTTTCAAAATCATTTTCTCTATAAAGTTTCCAATGGTTTCTCAAATCCAGGAGAGTAATTAATTTTTTTTTTCTAAGACAAGTTTTAAAACCATGCATCAATTAAGGGGGAGCTTCACATTCATATGTGTTTTATATCTTGAAAGCTTATCTCCTATTGAGAAGAAAATCCTTTTAATATACTCATCTATATTCATCATATCTTGATTAGTTTTGATGATGAGTTTGTTCTTTTCACAATCATAATTTGAACATATCATATGGAAAGGAACCTTTTGTTTCTTGATTGAACTAACAATTCTCTTTGCAAAGAAAGATTTAAATTTGTGACAGGAGAATTTGATTTGCGGAATAGCATTCCTCAATATACTACAAGAAGACTCTATAAACCTTGAGGATGTTTTTAACGCTCAGTCAAGGAATATATATTGGCTACAATATTCATATGCCAATATAACTAAGCATTGAACAAGCTAAACAGAAGCTCAACTCAATTGGAGAATCCTAGCAACAACATGAATATATATTGAGTTGCATAACAAAAGTGTGGTGTACATCATCATGAACTAGCATTGCCAAATGATAAAGCAACGGACTTCATGGAGCGCTTCATCATTTGTCCAAATCTACATGAGCATTTCTAAACCTTCACTCTTTACATTTCAAGAAGACGTTTCATATATTTTATTTATCTTGATTATAGAAGTTTTCTTGAAAACCTCTCAAAATCCTTTTTAGTTCCCTCTCATTAAAAATGAAAGTACTTTCACATAGGGGGAGTGTAAACTGTTTTCTTGGTTCATTCATTTTGATTAAAATAATTTCTACTCTATTTACTTCTTCACAAGCCTTATTTCTTTATATATTTCAAACTTTTTGCTGATGTCAAATAGGGGGAGAAAAATGTAAGAAAAATAAGTATGTTGCATATGTATGTTGCATTATATATAATATGTATATTGCACTTTGCATGTTGCACTTAATTTAGACATATTTTTCTTAAAGGATTTGTCATCATCAAAAAGGGGGAGAATGTTGGATATGATTAGTTTTGATGATGTCAAATATAGATATGAAGTGATAAGAGCAAAAAGTTTATATAATGTATTTCTTTGACTAACTACTATATTTAATGTTACATATTTTGTAGATTAGTCAAGCAAAGAATGAAGAAGATTGAATTAATGAAAATGAACAAGAGGAAGAAGAAGAAAGAAATTGAAGATAGTCAAGGAAATGCTTACTTGGATTATGAAGAATGAAGAACTTGGTAGATCTATCATGAATATCAAGATTCAAGTTGTTAGATGTGATATTGGAGGTTTCTATAATGTTACCGGAGGTTTCTATGATCAAATAATGGTTGGAATATGTTAATATGAAGCTAAGATGACTTATATATGAGTTTTGGCACTTCTAGAGGTGTTATGCTCGAGCACAAGGTGTTATGCTCGAGCACAGGAAGAACATGCTCGAGCACAGACCACTTCACTCGAGCACGGGTGCATACTCTGTTCTACTCTGTTTTACGTTCAGCTTGAGCGAGGTCTGGTATTTTGATCATATCTCTCAAACCACACGTCGGATTGACCCGAAACCGGTGGCATATGAAAGAAGACTCCAAACACGTAAAATTGGCACCAGAATCACATTGAAAGAAGATCAAATGAAGGAGATATGATTCGTCGAAAATGAAACTGAAATCACCGTCACTTTCTGACACAGGTTCGGTATTTTGAGTATATCTCACAAACCACACATCGGATTGAGACGAGACCAGTGCCAAATGAAAGTAGACTCAAAGAGATTTCCATGGATAGGTAATTTGCATAATTTGAACGTATATTCTAGGAGCTATGCCTTCTGGAAGTTGATGCTTGTGCAGACTAGCGAAATATACACTCTTTGGATCATAACTTGCAGAATACAACGAGTTTGGAGCTGATTCTTGTTGCATTGGAATGCATATGGCAAGAGCATTCTTATGATACATCATTTGAATCAAATGAACAAAATTTTTCTAAAGTGGCCCCACATCACCCGCGAGTGTAAAAACTTTCTCTCTGAAAAATGTCGTGCGAGTGATGTCCAGAAGCAGCTGAAACGTGAAGAAAGTTGCAACACTCGAGCACAGGAAGAACATGCTCGAGCACAGACCACTTCACTCGAGCACGGGTGCATACTCTGTTCTACTCTGTTTTACGTTCAGCTTGAGCGAGGTCTGGTATTTTGATCATATCTCTCAAACCACACGTCGGATTGACCCGAAACCGGTGGCATATGAAAGAAGACTCCAAACACGTAAAATTGGCACCAGAATCACATTGAAAGAAGATCAAATGAAGGAGATATGATTCGTCGAAAATGAAACTGAAATCACCGTCACTTTCTGACACAGGTTCGGTATTTTGAGTATATCTCACAAACCACACATCGGATTGAGACGAGACCAGTGCCAAATGAAAGTAGACTCAAAGAGATTTCCATGGATAGGTAATTGGCATAATTTGAACGTATATTCTAGGAGCTATGCCTTCTGGAAGTTGATGCTTGTGCAGACTAGCGAAATATACACTCTTTGGATCATAACTTGCAGAATACAACGAGTTTGGAGCTGATTCTTGTTGCATTGGAATGCATATGGCAAGAGCATTCTTATGATACATCATTTGAATCAAATGAACAAAATTTTTCTAAAGTGGCCCCACATCACCCGCAAGTGTAAAAACTTTCTCTCTGAAAAATGTCGTGCGAGTGATGTCCAGAAGCAGCTGAAACGTGAAGAAAGTTGCAACACTCGAGCACTAGGATTCATGCTCGAGCATTGGATGATTTCTCACTCGAGCAGGAGTCTGTGTGCTCGAGTGAAGGACCACATCACCTGCGAGTGATAAATTCATCCCTCTGAAATCCTGATGCGAGTGTTGATTTTGAGAGCATATTCCTTAAGAATATGCGTCTCACTCGAGCAGAGGTATGTGTGCTCGAGTGAGGGACCATATCACTCGCGAGCACAAAATCTCACTCTTGTTAAAATGATGTGCGAGTGACAACCCGAGAAGAAGCATGCACGTGAAAACAGAAGACGCACTCGAGCAGGACGTTTTGTGCTCGAGTGATTCGAGACTTCACTCGAGCAGATGCGAGAGAAGTGCAGCGAGTGCTTGCCCGAGAGGAAGTCAGAACGTGAAAATATGAACTGCACTCGAGTGAGCCATATTGCACTCGAGTGAGGTGCAGACAGAAGCAACGCAGAAACGAAACAGAGCCTCACAACAATCAATCCAAACATGGTTAAACGTTATACAATCATTATGTTTTCACTTGTTATTGTTTCTAAACATTATCTAACATATATTTCAAGTGTAAAACAGGAGTTTACATATTTGGGTTGCATCTTCAAGAATGGAGGTCACGTATGAAAATTCTCCACTCAACGTGATGAGTCCCAGAAGCCAGAAATTCAGTTTTTGACCAATGATCCAACATACCCATGACTAATACTTCATCATATTAATGATTACGTATTTTGCAGTGTGAAACAAGATTTTAAACGTTCGGGTTGCATATTCAAATAAAAGTCAACTACGGTGAACTCCATCATTACACACCGAATGGCGGCTACCAACCGCGACAAGCAAATGACCCACCATGAGAAATTGTCTGAAACACAAAACACTCCACAACGTGATGTACAGCTCAAAATGAATTTCTTTCCTGATCAACTAGACGCTCCACTTTGCTTCACAACGGACAGGAGCTTGTTTTTCAAATATGCTCAAACGGTCAAATGAAGCAATGAGACTCCAACGGACGAATGCTTACAACGGTCATGATCTTCATCAACTATAAATAAGAGAGCACTCAACGTTGATGGGAGACAGAGAAAATAGTGCAACGACACCAACATGCGAATAACATGAATCCTCTGCTTCTACGCAAACTCTCTCTGTTTTCCAGTTTCTGTATTACTTATCATTGAGAGAGTGATTATTTGTATTGTACTTCAGTGAGTATTATATCTACTCTGTGAGAGAGTCTGTAAACACCTTCATCTATATTTCTGAGTTGATCTCAAGGTAGAGGGACCTTGAGAGGATTGATTTTCTTACGGGGAAGCAGTAGAGAGAATTGCCGTAAGACATTCTGCTCGTAAAACTTACAAGGTGCAAGCAGTAGAGAACGTTGCTGCTCATAAGACTTACAAGGGTGTAAGCAGGAGAGAACGTTGCTGCTCGTAAGACTTGCATGAGTAAGCAGGAGAGGAAGATCTTCGGAATTGCTCTGCTCGTAAGACTTGCCGTAAGGGGGAGTATTTCAGTGAGAGATTTGTAAAAGGTTTCACAAGTACCCGGCTAAACTTGTGGGATTGTAAAGGCTTTTCTTGTGCCCGGATTAAATAAGAAGATAGTGGATTTGAAAATCTCAGGAGGAGCCTGGGGACTGGATGTAGGCCATCACAGATTGGACCGAACCAGGATAAATCACACTTTGCATATTCTCTTCCCTAAACTCTTATATTTCCAGCATATATTATTTAATCTAACTGTTGATTTATAAACCTTCATCTTACCGCTTTCGTTAAGATACAAAAAGATTTCTAAAGTTTTTAAGTTTTTATTATACACCCAATTCACCCCCCTCTTGGGTGATAGCCGGTTCTAACAAAATTTTCACATAAGATCAGTTTCAGAATCACTGTAGTGCTGTGCTAGTGATGAACTTTGACACATTACTCGAGTGGTCACTTGAGTGATTTAAAGTCATCATTCGAGTGGTAACTAGAGTGATGTTTTTCAAAATCTTTCAAAATAACATCACTAGAACAAATCACTTGAGTGGTATGTTAGTGATAAGTTTTAAACTATCACTTGAGTGATTTCCCTTTATAAACCATGTCTTTTGTTCTGAAAGCAATTTTTCAATCATGGTGATAGATATTAAAAGTAGTTATTCTTTGAAAGAAGTATTTGTCAAAAACTTCACCATGATAGTCTTAGAAGAGATTTTAAGTTTTGATTACTTCAAGTAACAACTTCGTATCACTTGAGTGGTCACTCAAGTGATATAACTGATTGTCTCAGAAAATATTATCTTTTGCTTATTCAAAAATCTTTTGCTTATCTTTAAATACTTTCGTAATAGCTTTCTAAACTTTGTTATCATCAAAATATGAGATCTAACATTCTCCCCCTTGTTATGATGAAAAAACTTATTAATTTCAGAAAAAGTATTTTGAAGATAGCTTTGTAACATCAAATTTAAATTGAAATAGATAATCCAACTACAAATCAGATCACATAAAAACATGCTTCAATAGATAATTTCAATAGATAAAACATGATATTACAAAAGTCAAATAGCTTCACATATATATAACATAATAAGACAACAAATGAAAAATATGACAAACGTTTCCCAAATCCCCATATACCTATACAATATCTTCTAAAAACAATGTATCTTTATCAAATCACCATTTAGTCCTTCTCCCTCCTTTTGGCATCATTAGAAAGGGAAGACTAAGTAGGAGAGCTAGGCCTAAAACCGGGTGATGCATGTTGTGATGATGGATCTAAGCAGAAATAAGAGTAGCTGGGATAGGCGAGGATGCATCATTATGTATATCACCCTTACGAGTATCAAAAGTGAGTAAGTTAGATGGAATAGGCTCTAGAAGGTCAAGGGCTGAGATTTGTACTGGATCTTGGGGATCAGGGACATATAAGGGAGTATGCTGAGGTAGTAGTGGTAAAGGCTAGATATTTGATGGATTAGAAGCTACTATCTCCTCATCTATCTTCTTAGTACTATTAGAGTGATGTGACTAAGGAGATGGAGACTGAGGCAGAGGCTCTGTAATGATCGGTAAGGCAACCAGTAGAGGATTTGAACTAGGCTAGAATATAGTAGGTTCAGCTAAACTGATATGAACTTGTGTGGAAGATGTAGGATCAACCATGGGGAAAAGTATGTTGCTTGGTGTAGACTCAGGAATCACAGGAGAGGGGTTAGATATTGGAGTATAAGCTGGGATACGTCTAATAGGAGAGGAGGAGCTAAGCACTAAGGCATCAATCTTCTCATTAAGGGATCTAAGAAGACTGGTAATCTCAATTAATATACTCATCTGAGCCTTTTGGTGTGCTAATATTGTTTAATTATGCTTGTTCATAACTTCACATATTTGTCCCATCCTCTCGTTTATGTGAGTCACAAGCTCTACGTTTGTATTAGCTATGTCCACATAGAAGCCTTAAAGTGCCTCCTTTAGGTACATCTAAAACATAGAGCCAAGAAAGGAGGGAACTGTGGATGTGGTGGGGTAGAAGACTGAGTGTTATTCATCCTAATAGTCATAGTCTCAGTTGTCTTCTTCTTCTTAGGAGTGGTGATAATGGGATGTTTCAATGGCAACTCAATCCTAAGCTTTCCTATTTGATTCCTTCCTATTGGCAATAACCTTTCAACTGGCTCATTGGGCTCTAGGTACTATATCTTGTTGGCCCTAAGTAAAAAGGAGATCAATTGTGGATAAGGCATCTATGTAGTCCGGATACTAGAGAGTCTATATCTCCTAATCTCTAAGAAGATCAATTCTCCTAAGTTTCTCTTCTCCTTGCTCAACAAAGAAGCCATAAGTCTATAGTCTTTATTGATGAAATAAGTGAGTTATTATACTTGTTGACTAAGGCTCTAGAGTAAATATACTATAGGACTCGATGTAGATCACTCATGTCTCTAGGATTGAAGGTCAGTGGACCTACTCTTTGCCCTAGCCTTAGGATGATAAATATTTGGTTTGGTGTGAGCTTGGTAGGGGCATCTTTTGGTGGTTCTATAATACCAAGCCACTTATTAATCCTAGAGGCAAAGATAATCAACTTCTTCCCACTCACCTTGGTTTCTAATTCCTCTTCAACTACTGAACCACCATTTGAGCAATCCTCTACTAGCTCTAGATTACCATGTAAGTGCCTAACTACCTTGGTGCAGTATGGTAGATGTACTAAGTGTAAGACCCTAATTCCATATTCATTAGATGAGCTTTTAACACAACGAGTTTAAACCACTAAGCCAGGTTCTCTTCCTAGGAAAACATATACTTTTGAAAATAATTTGAAATCCCACCTTCAACACAGGGGTTGAACTTGTAATTGAATGAGTTTTTCTGAAAAATTTAAAACTTTCAGAAGCATTTAAATAGTGGTTTACAACTTCATTATGACTCATCATACCTTAAATCCATTTAACATTATTAGCATACTTCTCCACTCATTACTAGTATATTGATTATTAGTCTATAAGCTTTTAACATATAATTGCCCAGTCTTAATTCAATTCCGATGTTGTAGGTAAATATTATCTCGCTATATAGTCTATTTTACCACTACTACAGTTACTATCTTCAGCTTGCTTTATACATATACATCAGTTGTAGCCGTATGAGGCTACCAAAAATACTAGGTATAAGTAAACAATATATATATATATACAGATAACCAATAGAGATCTAATCCTTGCTTTTCCATCTTCACACTAATCATCCCTTACCACTTATTTGCCCCTTGAGTTGCTCGCTTTAGCTATTTGTCCTTTTAGGGAAATGGTGAGATTCACGAGAATCTCAGTAGTAACATCTATCAATCATATGACATGTAAACATAGAGTATGATAAATGTAATACCCCAAATTTTGAGACTTGAGCTTAGAGAATAAGCCAGAGATTAGTGGACTACTAAGCCCTGATCATAGCCATTGGACACAATTTGATTGGTCAAAACCAAGCTTAAAACAACTTGCCTCAATTTTGGCAGCATGACATTTGCTTACTCTTCAATTCCAAATTTTTGGATTTTCAATCCAATCTTTCTAAAATCATACCAAAAAGGTATTCTTACACAATTTTGCATGTAGAATCTATTTATAACCTCAAATTTAATAAAATCTAACTCGTTTCCCATGAACTAATCTTGGTCGAAACTTGGGGATTTTTGGGCAAAATTTCCATTTCTAATTCTAATGCTTCCAAAGCCACTTTCTTATCTTTATCCTACACAATTTTTCACTGTAAACTTATTGGAAGAATAAAAATTAGAAAAATCCTATTCCTTCCCCTTGCTCTGGTTTGTCTTAAACACACCATAGGGTAAGACGAAGTGGTTTTTGCAACTTTCATTCTCAAAATTTGCTAACTTCTTTTCTATCACGCTTAACCCTCTTTAGCACCATTTTCATGATCTTAACATCATTAAAACTGTAACGTTACTTCTCAACAAAATCAGGACAGCACCTTAACACCATAAAATCTTCACCAAACTTTAAGTTACTAGGCTCAAATCATAGCTTATGCTTACCTCTTTCCTTTGCTTTAGCTCTTTCTTGCTTCCTCCAACCTCAATGCCTTCTTGGCAATACTAACCACCCTTCCCAAGAAACTAAAATCATAGAAATATGGCTCTTGATGAGAGGAATAAGGTTTATGAAGACACTCTGGCCTAGAAATGGAGTTTGGATGGTGAAAATGGCTCAAGACTCTACTTCTCTCTTCTTTCATTAAAGCATTAAAGCTCCCTCCCTCTCTCTCTTGCTCTTGGTGTTAGATGACTTTGAATGAATAAGAATGAGGAAAATATGTTAATTAAATGTTTATTCCCTTGCCTCTTGATGTGTTGGCCGAATTTGGTAGGTTAAGAGAGAGTGAGATGAGGTGTCATCTCCTTATGGCTCCAACCAAAAGCAAGTTGGTCAATTAATGGTAAGGACATATGTGGCATATTGGATATTCATTCTTTCCTTCTTTCTTTAGGTCTTGGCCGAATTGCATTAATGAGATGAAAGAATAAAAGTGAGCTTAAGTGTCACCCTCTTGTGGCTCCAATCAAAAGAAGAATGTGTGTATTAGAATACTTGCTCTCTCTCTTCTTTCTTTGAATGCTTGGCCAACTTTACCTTGAGCAAAAGGTGAAGAATTAATTGATTAAATTCTCTCTCTCTTGCCTTGACCAACTTTAGAGAGTGAGAGAGTATTAAGAAGTAATCGATTTGATGTGTGTATGAGTGTATGGATAGAAAGTGGCCATATGTCCCAATGTAAAAGTAAGTCGAATGTTTGATCAACTTTCTCCTTCTTTCTTTGTCATAACCATCCCTTCTTAGATAAAAGGTGAAGGGTGATATTAATTAAACTCTCTTTCTTCTTCCTTATGTCTTGAATAATCTCTATCACCATTCAAGCTTTTAATTTAGGGACATTTAACCCTTTACTATATGTCAGGATATTACACTGATAGCCATGACATGTAATGTCCCAAGTATTAACTCAAATCTAACTTAATGGCTTCATACAAAGTTTTGAGATCTACATAGAACATCTTACATATCTTTGTTTGGGACAAGTACTCAGTTAATTTCTTTGAGTCTTCTAGTTTTTTGAGTTGAAGCCACTTGGAGATACTGTAATGTCCTTTTCCTCCTCACTTCCTTCCTCTTAATTGTCTCCCTTCTCCGAATCTTCAGGTTGATCAGATTGTGTCTTAGCAAGTATTAAAGAGGAACCCTGCTTTATTTTGGTAGCCTCTTTGGATTTCAATGCCTCTTCAGGCATTGTAGCCATAACCTTGCTAACCCAAGCATTGTATTTAGCTTCATGTCTATCCTTTTCATTCAAGAAAGGGGTATTTAAATCTGAATCAAAAGGTATAGGACTAGGAGGAGCTTTGGATTTCCCTTTTCCTACTGGTGTTGCAGCTTTAGTTCTTGCTTAAGTGGCCCTTGGTTCTTGAATAACTACTCCTTTTGCCTTGGGTTGTGGTTCAGGTGGTGATTGATAGAGTACTTTCGGAAAAGGATGAGATTTGGATTTTAGAGAAGAGGATTTCTTTTGTTTCTTTACTGGAGGAGGTGGTGGACACCCCAAAGATTGCCTTCTTGTTCTCTTCATTCTTGCCATTTGATGATTAACCATACAAATTGAGAAATGTTTCTTATCTGTCGCGGCTTCTAATAGTTAGGGCAACGGGTTTAGAGAGTTTTAGGAGGTTTTGAGAGTGAAATTAGGTAGGTTTTGTGAGAAAATGAGTAAGAGTGTGTGAGAAGTTTTGTTAGAGCACTGGGAAAATCACTAGAAGCGATTTAATGAAAGTGACACTATTCTTTGATGATATAACCCTATTCCCAGAAATCACTAGAGTGATCTTGAGTAATCATACTCAAAGAAAGTTTTAAATAAGAGAAAATGCATTACCTAGTTCAAGTAATCTTGTAATTACTCGTGAATAGATCCTTGGTGAATGAAAAGGTTTGTTACAGCTCTTGGTTGCATGATGAAACAAGATTTTGACTGAATTCTTTACTGCTCTGATGATCACCCGAGTGATTCTGGTTGCTTACTTGAGTGGTCACTAGAGTGATTAGTCCCTTCACCTTTTGTCTTTTCATTTCAACTGTTATGTCATTTTAATATGAAACATTTGAACTTCCTACACAGTTGTGTCTCTTTACCTCATTACTCTAGTGATTGAGTAATGTTCTTTATCATTGATTAACATTACTCGAGTGATATCATAGTGATGATCACTGGAAGACATCACTCGAGTGATATCATGGTGATCACTTACTTTATTAAGTTTTGTTTCTCTTAGCATAGAACAAGGCATTTCAACATAGTCATGTAAAACACATTTCTAGATACTCTGATGATTAAGTTAGTTAAATTATCATCAAAACATAATCAAAGTACTTTCATAGACATGAAAATACTTATAATTCATTAGGATTTACTATTCCAAATTATTTTCTTACATATAAAAATTGATCTTTTACTAGAGGTTTTGTGAAAATATCAGCTATTTGAAGATAATAGGGATGAACACTACTTTGACATCTTTCTTTTGAACATTATCTCTAATGAAGTGGTGTCTGACATCAATATGGTTAGTTCTAGAGTGTTGATCAGGATTCTTTGCCAAGCTTATTGCGTTGGTGTTGTCACAATAGATAGGTATCTCCCTTAAATAGATGCCAAGATCTTGAAGTTGTTGCTTTACCCAGAGTACTTTGCATAACAACTTGAGGTAGCAACATATTCAACTTCTATTGATGATAGAGAGACTGTGTTCTGTTTCTTGATGAACCTTGAAACTATTGAGCTTCCTAGAAAATAACATTGCCCACTAGTGCTTTTTCTATATGTTTTATAGCCTCTGTAGTCAGAATCTGAGTATGCAATAAGGTACTCATTTCCTCCCTTAGGATACTAGATGCCTAATTTTGATGTGTCAGCAAGATATTTGAAAATTTGTTTGATCGTCTCAGCTTGTGATTCCTTTAGAGCTAACTGGTACCTTGCACATATTCTAACACTGAATTAAATGTTAGGTTTGCTTGCAATGAGATAGAGTAATGAGCTAATCATTCCTCTATATTTAGTGTTTTCATAGTCTGCTCCCTTTATATCAGGATCGAGTAGTGAGGTTGAGCTCATAGGCTTATTTACTCTATTTGCTTGATCCACCCTATACTTCCTCAATAGATTGTTTAGGTACTTTGTTTGAGACATAAAGATTCTGTTCTTTCTTTATTTGATTCGCAAACCAAGAAAGAAGGTTAACTCTCCCATCATTGAATTTCAAACTCCCCCTGCATTATATCAGAAAATTCTTTACACAAAAGATCGATATTAGCACCGAAAATGATATCATCCACATATATTTAAACTATTAAAATATCATTTTATTGTTGTTTTATAAATAATGTTGTATAGACTTTTCCCCTAACAAAACCTTGATAAGTGATGAATTTGCTAAGTCTTTCGTACTAGACTCTTGGAGCTTGTTTTAAGCCATATAAAGCTTTCTTTAGTTTGAAAACGTGGTCAGGTTTAGTTACATCCTCAAATCCTGAAGGTCATTCCATGTATACTTCTTCCATAATATACCCATTTAAAAATGCACTTTTCACATCCATTTTGTGAAGTTTGAATCCCTTGATGCATGCAAAGGTTAAAGTACTCATATGGCTTCTAATCTTCCTACTAGAGCATATGTTCCCTCATAATCAATGCCTTTTTCTTGATTATAGCCTTTGGCCACCAATCTTGCCTTGTTTCTATCAATGATTGCAGATTCATCAAGTTTGTTTTTGAATAACCATTTAGTGCCAATGACTAGGTGGTCTTTAGGCCTGGGTACCAAATCCCAAACTTGATTCTTTCAAATTGATTTAGTTCTTCTTGTAATGCTATCACCCAATAATTGTTTGACAGGGCTTTATCAATGTTTGAAAGGTTCAAGCTCAAAAAATAAATGCAAAGAAACTAACTTCATTTAAAGTTATATTTCTTGTTTTTTCTCCTTCGCTCACTTTTCCTATAACTTGGTTTAGGGGATAACTCTTGTTATACTTCCAAGCTCTATGTTGACTTTGTATAGGTAGCACATTTTCATTTTCAATTTTCTCAACCACTGGATTGCAAGAATTAGGGGTAGACTGGTTATTTTCTTTAGAAATAATTACTTCTTGTTCATCATCAATGGTTTCATGAGTAGATTCATTTTTCATCAAATACTACATGAATTGATTCTTCAATAATACATGTTGTTTTATTAAAAACTCTATAAGCTTTGCTTCGATTGAAGTAAACTAGCAATATTCCTTCTTCAGATTTAGGATCAAATTTTCCTAGGTTATCTTTACCATTGTTATAAATAAAGCACTTATGACCGAATATATGCAGATTAGCAATGTTTGGCTTTTTTCCTTTGTATAACTCGTATGGTGTCTTTCCAAGTTTTGATCTAATGTAAGCTCTGTTTGAGATATAACACGTGGTGCTTATAGCATCAGCCTAGAAAACTTGTGATACATTATTTTCATTCAGCATAGCTCTGGCCATGTCTGTGAGAACTCTATTCTTTCTTTCCATGACTCCATTTTGTTATGGTGTTCTTGGTACAGAGAAATTCTAATGAATGCCATTAGTATCATAGTATTCTCCAAAGGCTTGATTTTTAAATTCTCCTCCATGATTTGTCCTTATGCCTGCAATGGACATACCTTTCTCATTTTGCACTTTCTTGTCAAATACACTAAGTTCACTGAGAGTTTTATCCTTAGATGACAAGAAAGTAGTCCATGTAAATATAGAAAAATCAACAATGACAAATGAATATTGGTTACAACTAAGACTTTTAACTCTTAATGGTCTAACTAAATCCATATAGAGCAGTTGAAGTGGTCTAATTGTTGTGATTTCCTTTTTGGATTTAAAAGATGACTTTGTTTGTTTACTCTTTTGACATGTATCACATAATAAATCATTTTTGAAATTTAATTTAGGTAAACCAATTACTAAGTCATCTTTAAGTAACTTGCCTAGTTGTTGTATATTGACATGGGCTAGTCTTTTATGGCACAACCAACTTTCATCAGCGGTACTTAGAAAAAACTTTTTAGAAGCATTATTACTCATATATAGAGCATAACAATTACCTTCCTTTATTGCTTTGATCTTTGCTTTAAGATTTTTCTTCTCCAATTGTAAATCCTTCTTGCTTACTATTAGACATTCCTCTTAGTCAAATATTACCCAGTTGTCTTTATCGGTGCTTTCACTTATGCTTAGCAAATTATGGCACAGTCCTTCAACAAAGTACACAACTTTAACTTGAATTCCTTCATTATCTCCAACTTCTCCTATTCCTGCTATTTTTTCGGACTAGTTTCCTCCAGATTCTACTTTTCCACCCTAAAGGCTTTAACTTAGTAAACTTTTCTTGGTCACCAGTCATATGTTGGGAGCATCCACTGTCTATGGACCATTTGTTGGTTTTGGATGCTTTGAAACATACTTGTAATTAGAAATAATTGATTCTTTGGTACCTATATTTTTTGGGTCCTTTTGGATGGTATGAATCACTTTCTAAACATGTGATCCTTTAGGAGCCCATATGTAGATTCCTATTTTACCTTCCATTTTATGAAAACATGAGGAAGTATAGTGAACATTTTTATTGCAGAAGTTCCAATGTGCAAAAGGATTTGATATATACATACAGAATGTTGAAAATAGTTTAAATATATTTTGCCTCCTGTCTTCTTTCTTCTTTTCTTTTTGTCTAATTTGGGATCGTAGCCAATACCAGACTGATCATTTACAAAATGTTGACATTTCAAAATGACATTTAGCATCTCAGTGCCTTTGGTAAAATTTTCAAGCGTTTTAGTGAGATCCACATTTTTCTTTTCTAAAATAGGACACTTTTCACAAACTTTTTTAAAGACGTCCTCAAGTTTTTCTTCAAGAGTTTTGTTCTTCTTTTTGTAGATAATCAATTCTTTAACTACTTTGATAAATTCATAATGTAAAGTATTATATTCGGAATTTAATTCATTATAAGTAGGGCCAGAATTTGTTACCTCTTTTTCTTCTGATTCTTCTTGGGCAATTTGACAAATATTGGCTACTTCTTCTTTATTGCTATCTTCGTCAAATGAGCTATCTCTCCAAATTGTGGATACAAATGCTTTCTTTTTGTTGAAAAATTTGCTTTTCCTCTTTTCTTTGTTCTTTTGAAACTCTGGCACTCTAACTTGATGTGTCCTGGCTTTCTGCATTCATAGTAGATGATATGTTTCTTACATTCCTTTCTATTATTAGTTCCTCCTTTTTGGAAGTTTCTGAATCCCTGGCCTTTCCTGTAGAATTTCTTGAATCTTTTTACCATTTTCCCCATTTCATCATCATCAAAATCTCTATCATCTCCTTAATCCTTTTCTTCCTTTATCACATTCAGTGCTAGATTTTTCTTTTCTTATCATCAATATCTTCTAGTTCTCATTTGAACTTTAATTTGCTCTCGTATTCAGAAAGACTTTTGAATAGAGAAGCCATTAATCGCATTGATTTGCCTTTGGCTTCTTTTATTACCGTGACTTTGGCCTCCTATTCTTTAAAGAGGACATTCAATATTTTTCTCACTTGAGTATTCTAATAATAGAATTTTCCAAGTGCACCAAGTTGATTTGCAAGATGAGTATACCTGAGTTCAAACTCAACTATTGATTCTCCTAATTTCATTTGGAGCAAATCAAACTCTATAACAAGAATATTGGCTCTATTTTCTTTAAGGCCCGAAGTTCCTTTACGAGCAATTTCCAGAGCTTGCCACATTTCCTTTGCCATTGGAAGTGTGCAAATCATGAAATACTCCTTTTGACTCAAAGCTCTTTAAATCATCAAGATTGCTTTGCTGTTGAGAGTCATGAGCTTTTTATCATTCTCATTAAATTCCACCGGTGTCTTAGGAATTGGTTGTCCTTCTACATCTTTTAAAGGTATGTAGTTCCAATTTTGAATAACTTCCCAGAGTCTGTATTTTGTAGCCATTACGAATACTCTGAATTTTGGTTTCCAAAAGGAGAAGTGTTCTCTATTGAAACCTAGAGGTCTTGTGATTGAGGCTTCATCAAGAAGTATTCATTCACTTATACTTGCCATCGGATCCTTCTTTGGTTGTTATACGTGAACAAGGAAACCTCACTCTGATAACAAATGTTAGTGCAAACGTTTTACCCAAGAGAGGGGGTGAATTGGGTGAAAATAAAAATTTAACTAACAATAACAATTAATAGAAATTAAATCAGAGTTGAGAGTTAGAGGGAATCACCGAAGTGTACACCGGAGATTTATATTGGTTCTATCACAACCTCTTTGACCTACGTCCAGTCCTCATATCACCTCTGAGATTTTTAATGTAGCTTCCAAGATTTAGTGGGTCACTGGCACCTCAGTGTAACACCCTCATTTTCAAAGCGTATGGACAGCTTAAGTGCAATAATATATTTAAAAAAGAGACTGGTAATCTTTTGTAAATAGCGGGAGTCCTAACTTCAAGTAGAGTGGAGCTGTACTTGAGTGGGTTTTCAAAAAAATATTTTCAAAAATCATTTTCAGATTTTGTCTTATATTATTTTATGATTCATTTTAAGCCATCCATGTTAGGTTCATTTCATTATATCAGAGTTATTACTAATAAGTTATTTGCTAAAAGCCAAACTACTATAGTTAATTAACAGCCTTAGATGGATAACTGTCCATTACTGGTTCAGATGCCGGCTATGCGTTTGCTTATATACAGACGCTTATATACTTGTCTATTGACTTGCTAGTATGAGACAGACCACACTTAAATACAAATTAAATACAATTTCCAAAATAGACAACCAACATAAAATTAAATTATAAATCCTTCGCTTTATTCGCCTGTGTTTACCTTCTTGCTTGAGGAATTACCTGCCCTTTCTGATAAATTGTTTGGACAAATAGGGTGAGATTCAATGAATCTCAATAGTAATAAATATCACTTATATAAGATGCATACATATAACATGCCATGTCAACCAAAGTTTCAATAAAAACAACATTTCAACATTCAGAGATAAATTCATGATATGCAAAAAGCATAAAGTTACCAATTCAAGGACAATCGTCCCTTGTCATAGTGTTGGGAAATTCTATTGGGTCTTAGCGCTTCTCATCTAAATGTTTTAAATTCACAATTGTACAAACATGCATATAATATATCACATAGTATGTGAGGGATAAGTTACTACCTGACAATTTTTCCAAATCTTGATCTTGATTAACGTGCTTTGGACGTCCTGGGCAAGTGTCAAATCCTATAAATTATTATTTACGGGCAATGAGTTATTACTTAGTCCAATTCCTTCATAAATCATTCTTTATGTTGGTTATCATTAGGGTCACTACATTAGGCCCAATATATAGCTAATGAGCCCAAGCTAACCCAAATGCTAAACTTAGCCCTTTAAGGTCCAATTCTATTACAAAAACCCTTTACTTTGAATCTTCGCACAATTGCCACAAGCTGGCAGATTTTTCCCTCCATTTTGAAAAATCGTAACTAATTCTAGAAAGCTCCAATTGGGATGATTCATAATTCTGTGACCCTTATTAAGTCTATTTTAAGGAAAAAAATACTTCTAGCAGCTACCTGACCAAGCACACTTCCTAGTTTTCCTTTTTACCCCTGCTGCCAAAAAATCTGACCAGTTTTAATGGTTTACTTCAAACACTTATAGCTCCTAGTGTACTTATCTAAATCCTTCATAATACATATCAAATTAAAAGTCATATGTTCAACCATTTTCTCTTCCCTCTCTCTCACTCAAGTCAGTTACAAGGAGGAATAGGGGCCAAAAAATCTGATCATTCATCATCTCTCACTCTCTCTCCTAAGCTCTCTCGGCATCCAAGTATGGAGGAGAAAAGAGAAAGTGGAACTAAGGTAAATCAAGCTCTTCTTCTTGAGATTTGACCTTGTAGATGACCCCTAATGCTCAAAACCTCTTCTTTAATCTTTCTTTTCTTGATAAAAGCTTCATTTGTATGGTTTTATATTTTCAAGAGGAGGTGTTTTGTGTGCTTCAAAAAAACTTGAGGTTGGAGAATAAAAGAACAAGCTAGTGGAAGTGGTAGAGGTGAGCAAAAGTAACCTTTTGATATGTATATTGTGATCATTGGTTGAGTGCTTTGGCTTGTAGATTTTTACCCTATTTTGTGTTATTAGGGTTTTAGAGGGTTTATGATGTTTTGATTATGGAAATGATGTACTGTGTTGTGGTTTGAATCAATGAACTTGATTTGGGACTTGTATGGAAAGTTTGGAAATTCTGGATTTTGGTTGAATTGTTGCCCTAAACAGAACTTGTGAAAGAAAAGTGAATTTGGTTGTTTTGATGTTTCCATTGGATTCTGTGAAAAACTGTATGGGGAGTAGCCCTGGTTGTGAATTCTGACCTTTGGAAACATAAGTTGAAAAAATTGGAAATTCTGTCAAGTAAAAATTCTGTGCAGGGTAGCTAGTTTGTTTAGTGTTTTGAATGAGTAAATGTTGTCTAAAAATTCTAAAACTTATTAGTCTATAGTAGACGTTGCAAGCTTTAAATTGGTATATCATAGGCCTCATTTAGATGTGTGTGTTAAAAGTTATGGTAGTTGGAAAACAACCAAGAAACAGGCTAGTTTTTGGTTGCGGCCAGGCATTTTGGCCACAACCAAAAAGAGTCTGACCAATTCTTGGCTGCGACCCAAAACCTTCTGACCTGTTCTTGGCCACAGCCAAAAGGGTCTTGGTTGCGACCCAAAAGTTTCTGTCTTATTCTTGGCTGTAGCTCAAAAGCTTCTAACCATCTCTTGGCCGCGGCCAGAGAGGGTCTTAGCCACGGATAACCCCTAAAATCTTGCACTTTGAATTTTTGAAAGGTCGTTTCTGGTCTAGCTCTCCCCAACCCTTTAGGCTTTTGTTTGAGCTTCTAGAAGCTATATAAAGGTCTCAAATGATAACCAACCCTAAGTGTTTTGGAGTTATATAAAACTCAAGATAGGCAATAACTCATCGTCCTTGAATATGATTTATAGGATTTGACATTTGCCTTGAGTGTAAGAGACTTGTGCTCGAGCATGAATGAAAACAACAAGGTAGTGACTCTTTCTCTTATATCATGTATAATGATTTGTATGCATGTGCTTATCATTAAATTGTGACGAATGAGAAGCCTACCGTGAATACAACTATGAAAGCTGTTGTGAACATGAATATAATTATGGAAGCTGTCGTTAATGTGAATACAGCTGTGAAAGCTATCATAAATGTGATGAAATTCATGAATGTGTATACAGTTGTGAGAGCTGTCGTTAATGTGATAAAAGTCACGAATACGAATGCTATTGTGATTGCTGATGTGGATGCTGCTTTGTAATAATTGCTTACATGCTTTGTTTATTATATGTCATATGAGTGAAATGTTACTACTGAGATGACAAAGTTGAAGAAGCAAATTGAAAAGTTGCTTGAGAAAGGGTTTATTTGATCCAGTGTTTCGCATTGGAGAGCTCCAGTACTATTTGTGAAAAAGAAGGATAGGAGTTTTCGATTGTGTATCGATTATAGAGAACTTAACAAAGTCACCATTAAGAACAAGTATCCACTCCCGAGAATCGATGACCTTTTAGATCAACTATCTGGTTCTTGTGTATTCTCTAAAATTAATCTAAGGTCGGGTTATCATCAACTGCATGTGAGAGTAGAAGACGTACCAAAGACTGCTTTTAGAATGAGATACAGGCACTATGAGTGTTTAGTGATACCCTTTGGGTTGACTAATACACCTATGGTATTCATGGATTACATGAATCGTGTCTTTTGATAGTATCTTGATCAATTTGTTGTGGTGATTATCGATGACATCCTGATATACTCTAAGAGTAGAGAAGAGCATGAGCATTATTTGAGAATTGTGCTTGAGACATTGTGTGAAAAGCAGTTCTATGCAAAGCTGAGTAAGTGTGAGTATGGCTTACAGATGTGAAATTTCTTGGCCATGTTATCTCACGAGAAAGGGTCTCGATGGATTCTAGTAAAGTGGAAGCAGTACTTGACTGGAAGTGGCCAGAAACTGTTTCTAAGATTCACAGTTTTTCGGGTCTTACTGGTTACTATCAGAGGTTCATTCAGAACTTCTCCTGGATTATATTGTCGATGACCAAGTTCACAAGGAAGGATTAGTAGTTTGTGTGGGATGAGTGTTGTGAAAACCGTTTTGCGGAGCTAAAGGAGAGATTGACTACGACACCAGTATTGATTATACCTGATCCCAGTGAGGCTTACGTCATGTACAGTGATGCGAGTAAGCAGGGGTTAGGGTGTGTCCTGATGTAGTAGGGATGTGTGGTGGCCTATGCCTCTCGACAGCTTAAGCCGTATGAGATGGATTATCCCACTCATAATTTGGAGCTTGCAGTGATTGTGTGTGCATTGAAGATTTGGCGTCATTACCTGTATGGTGTGACAGTGGAACTGTACTGTGACCAAAAGAGTCTCAAATATCTGTATCGCCGCTGGATGGAGTTGCTTAAAGACTACAACCTAGAATCAAATATCATCCAGGTAAAGCCAATGTCGTTGCGGATGCTCTTAGTCAAAAGACGGTGCTTGTTGCAGTAATGATGATTCAAGAGGTGAAATTGAATGAGGATTTTCGAGACTTCAATCTCTCGAATGACATCCTGTATGCCAATTATGGTGTTGTCCTAAGGGAGAATGACTTGAGGACTGAAATTGAAGAGTCTTAGATGCAAGATGAGTGAACCCAGTCCATCCAAGCTATGATTGAGAAAGGATGGACTTGAGAATATGATTTGTCACCTAGTATACTAGTCTGTTACTAGAAGAGAAATATGTTCCACTAAAGGCTGACTTGAGGCAGAGAATTCTGGATGAGACTCATAAGAGTCAGTATACTCTTTACCCAGGCATGACCAAGATGTCTCACAACTTGAAATCCATGTATTGGTGGCTAGGGTTGAAGAGTGATGTGACTAAGTATGTGACATGGTGTCTTACCTGTCAAAAAGCGAAGATTGAACACCAGAGACTACTAGGGTTGCTTCAGAGTCTGGAAATTCCAGAGTGGAAGTGGGAGAGTGTGACCATGGATTTAGTGGTAGGTCTACCTAGGATCAGGAATTATGATGCAATCTGGGTGATTGTTGATCGACTCACAAAGTCAGCGCATTTCATACAGATTAATGCTAGCTATTCTTAGGCTATGCTGGCTGAAATCTATATCAAAGAGATAGTAAGACTCTATGGTACATCGAAGAACATTATCTCTGACAAAGATCCCCGGTTTAATTCTAGATTCTGGAGGGCTCTATATGAAGCTATTGGTATGCAATTAAGGTTTAGCATGGCTTACCATCCTTAGACAGATGAGCAGTCAGAAAGCACTATTTAGATACTAGAACATATGTTGAGAGCATGTGTCCTAAACTTCAAGGGAAAATGGGACTACTATCTTCTACTAGCCGAGTATGCTTACAACGATAGCTATCATGCAAGCATTCAGAAGTGCCAGTTACCATTGTGCTAGACAGAACTATCTGAGAGGAAGTTGTATGGGCAGGATCTTGTTGATCAAACCTCAAAGTAGATCAAAATCATTAGGAAGAGGCTCCTTGCAGCACAGAGTTGACAGAAGAGCTATGCTAATAAAAGGAGAAGAACTCTAGAGTTTGAAGTAGGGGATCATGTTTTCTTGAGAGTATCTTCGGTCACAGGTATCAGGAGAGCAATCAAGCGGAAGAAGCTGAGTCTGAGGTACATTGGTCCATTTGAGATTCTAGCAAGAATCCGACTGGTGGCATATCAGATGCACTACCCCTAAATTTGAGCCGACTTCATGATGTGTTCCATGTCTCGCAGCTTAAGAAGTACTAACCAGACCCTGAGCATATTATTGAGTATGAAGAAGTTGAGTTACAAGATAACTTCACTTATGCAGTAGAGCCAGAATGTATCATTGATCGAGAATAGCGGCATCTCAGGTATTGAAGCTTACCATTTGTGAAGGTAGTCCAGAAGGGAATATCGCCTTGAAAAGCAACCTGGGAAGTGGAGGCGGACATGAAGAAGTGATTTCCTAATTTTATGCCCCATGATGTGTAACAAATTTTGGGGATAAAATTTATTGAATGGTGAGAGAATTGTAATGCCCAAAATTTTGATTAAGGACTAATGATGATTATTGTGAATGATTTGGTAAATTAAAGTTGATTTAAGATCCAAATTAATTATTGGAAATGCCAACAACACCTTGTATTTTAGCATAATTATGTGACAAAAAATTATTTGGGCTAAATATGGGGGAAATGGCGCATGAAGAAGAGGAAAGGAATTTAAATGTGTTATGTGGCAATTTTAATTAATGTATGATAATCAATGAGAAATTGAAAGAATGGCTATAAGTTAGTGATTAATGGAGAAATTAATTACTAACTAAGAGGAAAATGAAAGGTGTAACTAAATGGCTAATGGAGTGGTTAGAGTAACTAATTAGTTAATTATTTTATGAGAGCCAATAAGAGGTTGGCATGTGGTAAGTGAGTTTGAAGGAAGAGTGGATAAGAAAAGTCAAATGAGAATATTTTAACATTTCTTCTCTCTCTTCGCTCCCTTCTTTTCGCTGAACAAGCATGGGCAAGGGTCAGAAATCATCATTCTTCATCTTCTTCCTCACTCTTCCCTCTCATTTCTCTATCTTGTTTGGCAGCCATAGGAGCTTAAGAGAGAGAAAGGAAAAGCTTGATTTTAAGGTAAGCTAATGACCTCAAATGCCAAAACTCATGTCATTAATCTTGTTCCTTGGATTGAGGGATCCATTTCTATAGTTCTAGATTGTCCATTGGTGGTGGTTTGAGCTCTCAAGGAAATCTAGTGGTTGGTGAATAAAGGAACCTCTTTGAGAAAGTTGTTGAGGTAAGTGAAATGAACCTTTCTATCTATGTTTTGTGCCAAATGATTAAGCTTTGAATTTCTAGGAATTTTGGCCTTATTTTTGGAAATTAGTATAATGGAGAGTTTAGTATGCTATTGTCATGGAATGGTGTTTTGGTATGTGTTTGGAATATATAGAAATGGTTTTAAGGTTGAAATGTTAAGTTTGATAATTTTAAGGAGTTTGTGTTAGAAGTTGCTTAAAACAAAGCATGATAATGGAATAGGAATTTGGTAATTTTGATGTTTCCATTATATTTCTTGTGTAAATTTATGTGGGAGTAGCCTTTGTTGAGGATTTAAGATCATTGGAAACACTTGGGTAAAGTTTGAAAAATACTGTCATCTTTATTGCATTTTTGGCTTTTAATATGTATCACTCAAGTAATCTAGAGTCTCACTCGAGTGAAGCATTGCATATTCGTTTTTCCTTCAAGTTTTCAGGTGCACTTCCATGCAAAAAGCCAAAAGTGTTGTCTTACTTATGGGTGAAGTGGGTTCTCACTCGAGTGAACCTTGTCTCACTCGTGTAATGCCCCAATTTTTGATTAAGGGCTAATAAGGATTATTATGGATATTTATGAATTTAAATTGGAATTATTATGTGTTTTGTAGCAATTTTAATTAATATGCCATAATTGGTGGAAAAATTGAAAGAATGGAATTATTGGCCATAAGTTAGTGATTAAAGGAGGAATTAATTACAAACTAAGAGGAAAAATGAAAAGTGTGATTAAATGGCTAATGGAGGGATTAAAGTGACTAAGTAGTTACTCACTCTATAAGAGCCAATGGGGTGTAGACATTTGTGTTAGACCTCACATGTTTTGATGATAACAAAGAATGGGTGTGAAAAAGTTTTGATAAACAAACAAGTTTGAACAAAGTAATGACGGAGCAAATCATCACTTGAAGTAAGCACTGCAATAATGAAGAAAGGCCAAGAGAGAAAGCTGAGAAACTTTATCACTGGCAGAATTTCTAAAGGGCTACTTGAGTAAGAACTCGAGTAATGAGACAAAAACTTGAAGTAACCAGAGCAAAGAACCTCAAGTAACTCACGGCCAGATACATCACTTGAGGGACGACTCGAGTAATATGAAATGAAAAGAAGAGTTACTCGAGTCAACATTCGAGTAACCTGCCACAAGGAAATGAGTTGCTCTTGACCATGTAATCCTGCAAATGTTACTCGAGTAAGTACTTGAGTAATCAGGGAAATCACTTCCAGTTGCTCTCGGCCTGCCAACGTTACTCGAGTAATTAGGGAAATCACTTCCAGTTGCTCTCGGCCTGCCAACGTTACTCGATTCAGTACTCGAGTTCCCTGCTTCAAGAAATATGTTGCTCTCGGCATTCCAATCCTGCCAATGTTACTCGAGGAGCCACTCGAGTAAAACACTGTGGTAAACAAAACTTGAAGTTAACACTTGAATAATCTGAAATGTTTTTATCACACTTCACTCGAGGCACCACTCAAAGACTTGAACGAGATTACTCGAGTCAGTAATCGAGTAATCTGCAAAGTTATTTACAATGCACTTGAAGTATCCACCCGAGTAAGCTATGCAGAAAATAGATGTTCACTCGAGGCTACACTCGAGTAAACAGGTAAGCAAAACTTGAAGTACTCTCGGCCTGGAATCCTGCCAACATTACTAGAGTGAAGCATCGAGTAACCTGTGAAGAAAATTGTAGTATACTCGAGTGAGTACTCGAGTAAACAGGTATTTCCTAGGTTTGTAATTTGCTTTACTCTATGCACTACCTGAGTAATCAAAACCAGAAATTCAGAAATCATTCCAACGTTCATTGATTTTATGTGATTAACCCTTCATTGTATTAGTATTCTTAGCATATTTGCAGATAAACAAAGAAGAGATCTTATCAAATAAGGAAAGTCAAATGCAACGTTCAAATGCTACCTACCGCCACCTACCGCAAACAGATATTTTTCAAAAACTGGAAAAGTCAACAGTGGCTGCACACACTCTAACAGACGAGAAGAAAATGTTCCAACGGTCATTATCAACACATCTATATATATGGGAATATCCAAACAGAGATAACAACGAGAACACACACGAACGCATTATCAAGTTCACGCTCAATACTCTGTTTTTACATATACTTGTAATTCTGTACTTCAGTGATTCTTATTCACTCTGTAAGAGAGATATTTCATTCAAACTCAATATTTGTTGTTGAGGTAACTTAAGGTTGTGGAACCTTAAGTTGGGATTGGATTACAACTTGTAAGGGGGAGCGAGTGTCCAGGAGAAGGAACTTGCTTGTACCAAGGTGCCAAGAACCCACTGAATCTTGGAAATTATAGTGAAACTCTCAGAGATGCTCTGAGGACTGGACGTAGGTCAAAGTGGTTGTGGCCGAACCAGTATAACTCCCGGTATACACTTCGGTGATATTTCTCCTTACTCTTTACTGCTTTATATTCGCCATCAAATTTTATATTTGCAACGAAATTTTTAGTATCACCCAATTCACCCCCCTCTTGGGTGAAACACTTGCTCTAACATTTGGTATCAGAGCATGGTCTTCTTGTTAAGGTATAACAACCTAAGAAGGATCCAATGGCAAGCATGGGTGAAGGAATTCTTCCCGACGAAGCAACCATTACTAGACCTCCAGGTTTCAGTGGCAAACACTTTTCTTTCTGGAAAGCAAAGTTTAGAGTATTTGTAATGGCTACCGAATATGGGCTTTGGAATGTGATTGAGAGTGGAAACTATCAACATACAAAGATTGTAGATTCTCAGAAAATTCCCAAGACGCCAGCGGAATATGATGAGAATGACAAGAAACTTATCACTCTCAACAGCAAGGCAATTCTGATGATACAAAGTGCTTTGAGTCAAAGTGAATACTTCAGAATTTGCACACTTTCAACAGCAAAGGAAATGTGGGAAGCTCTGGAAATAGCTCATGAAGGAACTTCGGGAATAAAGGAGAATCGGATCAACACCTTGGTCACTGAATTCGATCTACTTCGAATGAAATCAGTTGAGTCAATATCTAAATTCGAACTTAGATATACTCATCTTGTTAATCAACTTGCAGTACTTGGGAAAGTCTATGATCAACATAGCCAAGTATGAAAGATTTTGAATATTCTTTCTAAAGAGTGGGAGGCTAAAGTCACTGCAATAGAAGAAGCAAAAGGATAATCAATGAGATCAGTTACTTCTCTATTTGTAAGTCTTTCTAAATATGAAAGTAAACTAAAGTTCAAACGGGAACTAGATGACATCGGTGACAAGAAGAAGAGAGGCTTAGCACTAAAAGCAAAAGAAAAAAATCAAGATGAGGATGAGGAGTTTGACGATGATGAAATGGGCCTAATCATAAAACGATTCAGAAAGTTCTACAAGAAAGGTCAAGGATTCAAACACTTTCAGAAAGGAGGAACTAGCAGCAAAGATCATATTATCTGCTACGAATATGGAAAACCATGACATATCAAATCAGAATGTCCAGAGTTGAACCAAAAGAGCAAAGAAAAGAGAAAAGGAAAATTCTTCAACAAAAAGAAGGCCTTTGTATATGCTATATGGGGTGATAGTTCCTTTGACGAAGAAAGTGATGAAGAAGAAGTAGCCAATATATATCTCGTTGCTCAAGAAGAAATAGAAGAAGAGGTAAATGATTCTGATCCTACCTATGATGAATTACTTTCTGAATATAATGCTTTACATTCTGAATTCATCAAAGTAGTTAAAGAATTAGTTGTTTTCAAAAAGAAAAACAAAGTTCTTGAAATTGAACTTAAAGAAAGTTCAGAAAAGGATTGTGAAAATTGTTCTTCTTTGAAAAAGAAAAACACTGATCTCACAAAAACTCTTGAAAAATTTACTAAAGGAAGTGAGATGCTAAATGTGATTTTAAAATCTCAACGATTTGTAAATGACCGATCTGGTATTGGATATGATCCAAAATCAGATAGAAGGAAAGGTAGAAGAAAGCAAGAGGTAAGTCATATTTGAATTATTTCCAGCATTTTGTGCATACATCAAATCCTTTTGCATTTTGTAATTACTGTAATAGAAAAGGTCATTATATTTCTTCATGCATTCATAAGAAGAAAGGAAAGATAGGAACCTACAAATGGGTACCTAAAGGATCATATGTTTTGAAAATTTCCTGTACTAACCTAAAAGGACCCAAAAAGAAGTGGGTCCTTTTCATCTATTCATGAATTGAAGGGTGACTAACCACTTCCTCAATTCACGTCGTAACTATGAATTAGCATATCCGAACTCCATTCCTTATCATCTATTCACCATAGATAAAAGAAATACCTGGCTAGCCGGATAAAATGAGATTAGTAATCATCATAAATCTCCGTGACACCCTGCCTGACTTATAACAACCCAATCTCTTTCTCGAGCCGCACCGATATGGGAAAATACTTTTCATTAAACTGTTGCTGAAACCACTCCCTAGTCAATGGCATATTTTTGTTTCGCATTGCTGGGGCGATATTCCGCTACCATCGATCTGCAATTCCTCTCCAACCCGTACACAACCAACTATGCTTTTACCTCTGTTGAGCATGCTTTTACCTCTGTTGAGCATTCAAACACTTCAAATATCTTTCCCAGCCGGTTCAATCAGTCTATGGTTGCTTGGAAATCAAATATCCCTCTGAATACTGGAGGTAGGTGCTTGCAAAATAACAAAACCCAGTATTGAAGATCCCTTCCTTCTCCAGCTGGTACCCCAAATGACTCTTCAGCAATCTCTTCATTTTGAATCTCTTCCTGAGTAGATTGAGCTCGGTCTTCATTCCGCTTCACTCTCTCTTTTCAAAGTTCTTCTCTTAATTCATTAATCCTACCCCTTTGGTCTTTAACCAAACCCATCATCTCCACGTCAATACCACAAATAATGTATACACATAGTCCACCAATCTCTTATGCATCCACAATAGCAGAGAATCTATGTGTATATGCCACAACCATTCACCAATCATCTACTATCACTAAGGTCAACTAAGGGAGCTATCCTAGCAATTACCAATGTTTGCCAGGAACTACAGCTCTGATACCAAAATGTAACCCCCTGCTTTTAAACACGTAATTATAATTCAAAAATGCATATTTAATTCGGATTAGAGACCATTGGATGCTTTAACCTCGTTTTAAACTTTCAGTCTCACAGTAAAATTTTCACAAAACTTTCAAAACTCTTTTTCCCATCCTGGTCTCCATTTCAATATTCGAATATAATTACCTGTGCTGTTAATATACATTCAACTATATCAGAGTGTATAACCAAATCCCCGGCAACTCCCAGGTTCTATACATATAACCTGAGGTTTATAAGTATCCACTAGGGGATTACACAACCAAAATCGAATGTAATATTCCTAATACAAAATATACAGTAATCCCGAGTTCAAAATCGATAACCAACATTTCCATTATCAAATGTACCCCTAAAGGTCCTAGTTGCTCCGGGTTGGCCTCTTCTCTCTTGAGCCACACGCCCTATCTGAAATGTTAGTCATAGGAAAGAATGAGATTCGAGAGAATCTCAGTAGTAACAAACCACTCACACAATGCATAAATACAAAGCATGTATATAAATCACAACCAGCAACAGCAGCAGTAATCTCAAAGATGCATGGTTTTCACCACAAACGATAGCACTCACGGCTGTATACACAATACGACAGCTCTTGCTGTAATCAACATCACGACAGCTTACGCTGTAATCACAATAATGACAGCTTGCGCTGTAAACGATAGCTTGCGCTGTACACGACAGCTTGCGCTGTAAAGGACAGCTTGCGCTGTAAACGACAGCTATCACCAGCTGTAACCGCAGCAGCATCAAAGATTCATCACAGAACAGTGATAACACACACATACAGAGCATTACACATAGTATAAGAGAGAGAGTCACTACCTGATCCTTTCCTGACGTTTCTTGGCACTGCAGGCTCACGAGGACGGAAAATATCAAATCCTGTAACCAAGTTAGGGACAACCCGTCAATCTCTTTCCCAAGTTCTTTTCTCTATAATACTTTAAGTTGGTTATCATTTGAACTCTTTAGGTGTCTATTTTAGGTCTAACCATATGCCTAAAAGGGTGGGAAAGACTATACCAAAAACCACCTTTCAAAAGTGCAAAACACTGATTTTTGGGGGTGGGCCACGGCCCAAAACTGCCAAGAAACGCTCAGAAACATTTGGGCTGCGGCCCAGAATCCACGGGCTGCGGCCCAAGAAAATCCAGTTTCTTGGCTGAACTTCCAAAAATCATAACTAATTTAGGAAAAATCGAAATAAGGTGATTCCAAAGCCAAATGAAATCTATTTAAGTCCTCTTTCAAGGAAAAATATTGGCTATAACTAGAAAGCACCACAAAAGTTCAGATTTACCAAAAACCTAATGTTGTGCCAAAACAGAATCCAGTTTTGATGCCAAACTTTGGACAGTTCAAACTCCCAGCTCACAAAGCGAAATGACACAAACTTTAGGTCCATTTTGAAGCTTGAGATGTGAAATTTAAGACTGGAAAGTTTCATAATTTTTCAACATCATTTACCCAGTCAAAAAGTCCACACCATCTGACTGTCCAGAACAGACTTTCAATGGCCAGATTTTCCAGATTTTCACATTTGATCCCAAATGATTCCCATTCCAACCCAGACACCATTCTCACACAATTTTACTCAAGAAAACCATTGAAATCATCAAAATGACCAAATTCAACTCCCATTGACATATTGCTCAACAATTACAACATGTCTCACAATGTCACAACACAATTCACACATTGCAACACTTTCCAATCCAAGTTCCCAAATCAATTCCAATGGCCAAAATGTTCAACAAAAGACCAAATTCTACACAACACATAAACCAATTCATTCCATTCGAAAATTGCACAAAATCAGGGCAAATTCATAAATTCTCAATACTCAACCAATGATTACAACAACTATACCAAAATGCTTCTAATTCTTACCTCTTCTTCTTCCTAAAGCCAATTCTTCAATTCTCCAACTTACAAATTTCCACAAGTTCCCAAACTTCACCAACCAAAATTCTGAAACCATAGGAATATAGCCCTCAACCTCATGAACAACATTAATGAAAGACACTTGAGCATATGAAGGCATTAACTTACCAAAAACTCAAGCTTTTCCCTTTCTCTTTTCTTAGCTTGTTCAGTGAAAAAAATGGAGGAGGATGAGAGAGAAAATGAGATATTGATGAAGAAGATCACATTGCCTCACACACACATAACCGACTAGGAAGAGAGGAGAAAGAGAAAATGGTTTGAAACTTTGACTTTCATGTAAGGGTCCTTATTTTGACACTTGGCACCATCCTATTCTTCCTACCATGATTTCATGTAAACTTGCATGCATAGGATTCCACCCTTTGGTCTTTTAATCTTAGCCATTGATCTTGATTACCAAGGAGTGTTCTTATCGGTAACTAACCAGTCAGTCGGTAAATTTACCGTTTTGCCCCTGATTATCACAATGCACGATATATACTTCAAAAGTGCTCAATTAATATTAATTACATTACTTTGAAGTTGCTAATCCTTGGTCACAATCCGGGATATTACAGAAGGATTGTGCCATAACTTGCTGAGTGTGAGTCAAAGTGCAGACAAAAACAACTGGGTAATATTTGACTCAGAGGAATGTCTAATTATCAACAAGAAAGAGTTACTACTTGATAAGAAGAATATCAAGCTAAGCTTAGAGCAAAAAGGGAAGGTAACTGTTATACTCTAGATATTAGTAGAAATGAATCTGAAAACTGTTTTTTGAGTAATGCCGATGAAAGTTGGCTATGGCATAAGAGATTGGCTCATGTCAACATGCTTCAACTAGGCAAACTACTCAAAAAGGATTTAGTTTTTGGATTACCCAAAGTAAATTTCAAAAATGATTTGATTTGTGACGCATGTCAAAAGGGTAAACAAACTAAATCATCTTTCAAATTGAAAAATAAGATTTCAACAAATAGACCACTACAATTATTGCATATGGATTTAGTTGGCCCAACAAGAGTAAAGAGTCTTGGTGGCAACTTATATTCATTGGTCATTATTGATGACTTCTCCAGATTTACATGGGTTATTTTTCTATCATCAAAGAATGAAACCTCTGAAGAATTTATTGTTTTTGCCAAGAAAGTACAAAATGAGAAAGGTATGTCCATTACAGGTATTAGGACAGATCATGGAGGAGAATTTGAAAATCAAGCCTTTGAAGAATATTGTGATACTAATGGCATTGATCACAATTTCTCTGCTCCAAGGACACCTCGACAAAATGGAGTCGTGGAGCGTAAGAATAGAGTGCTTACTGAAATGGCTAGAGCAATGTTAAATGAAAAGAACGTGTCTTAAGTTTTGTGGGCTGATGCTATAAGCACAACATGCTATATTTCAAATAGAGCCTATATTAGAACAATACTCGGAAAGACACCATACGAGCTATACAAAGGAAGAAAGCCAAACATTACTTATCTACACATCTTCGGTTGTAAGTGTTTCATTCATAATAATGGTAAAGATAACTTAGGAAAATTTGATTATAAAACTGATGAAGGAATTTTCCTAGGATATTCTAACCGAAGTAAAGCATATAGAGTTTGCAATAAAAGAACATGTGTTATTGAAGAATCAATTCATATTGTATTTGATGAATTTGAATCCTCTGACAAAATCATTGATAAAGAGCAGGAAGTTGTTTTAAATCAAGAAAATGGTCAATCTATTTCTAAATATCTTATTCCAGAAGTTGATGAAACTAAGGAAGAAGAGCAGTCACTGGGACAACCTAGAGCTTGGAAATACCATAAAAGTCATCCCTTAGATCAAGTCATAGGAGATGTGAATGAAGGGATCAAAAGTAGAAATAGAATTTTCAATGAAGTAAGTTTTTCTGCATTCATTTATGAGATTGAACCCTCTAACATTGATGAAGCCCTATCAGACAATGATTGGGTTATAGTAATGCAAGAAGAACTAAATCAATTTGAAAGAAATCAAGTTTGGGATTTGGTACCCTGACCCAAGGATCATCCGATCATTGGCACTAAATGGGTATTCTAGAACAAACTCGATGAATCCACAATTATTGTCAGAAACAAGGCAAGATTGGTGGCCAAAGGCTATAATCAGGAAGAAGGAATTGATTATGAGGAAACGTTGCTCTAGTGGCTAGATTGGAAGCTATACGCGTACTCTTAGCCTTTGCATGCATCAAAGGATTCAAACTCTATCAAATGGATATAAAGAGTGCATTTCTAAATGGCTACATTATGGAAGAAATATATGTAGAGCAACCTCCAGGTTTTGAAGATGTAACCCAATCTGACCATGTTTTCAAACTCAAAAAGACTTTATATGGTTTAAAACAAGCTCCTAGAGCATGGTACGAAAGGCTCAGTAAATTTCTTATTGATTAAGGTTTTGTACGAGGAAAAGTTGATACAACACTTTTTACAAAACGAAAATGTGATGATATTTTAATTGTTCAAATATATGTTGATGACATTGTTTTCAATGCTACTAATGAATCTCTGTGTAAGGAATTTTTTGAGATAATGCAGGGAGAGTTTGAGATGTCAATGATGGGAGAATTGAATTTCTTTCTCGGTTTGCAAATCAAACAAAGAAAGAATGGAATCTTCATATCTCAAACAAAGTACTTGAAAGAGCAATTGAAGAAGTATGGAATGGATGAAGCAAATGGAACGGACACACCTATGAGCTCAACTACGTTGCTTGATGCTGATGTCAAAGGGAAAGACTACAATATCACAAAATACAGAGGAATGATTGGATCATTACTCTATCTCACGGCAAGCAGACCAGACATCCAATTTAGTGTTGGCATATGTGCAAGATATCAATCAGTACCAAAGGAATCATATGCCGAAACTGTCAAACGACTCTTTAGATACCTTGCTGACACACCAGAATTGGGTCTATGGTATCCTAAAGGAAGAAGTGAATATCTTGTTGCATATTTAGATTCTGATCATGGAGGATACAAGACAGACAGAAAGAGCACCAACAGACAAGGTCAATTTCTTGGAGGATCTCTTGTATCATGGTTCAGTAAGAAACAAAATACAGTGTCTCTTTCGTCAATGGAAGTCGAATATGTTGCAGTCTCAAGTTGTTGCGCACAAGTGATATGGCTAAAACAACAACTACAAGATCTTGGTATTTATCTCAAAGAAATACCAATCTATTGTGACAATACTAGTACGATAAGCTTGGCAAAGAATCCAGTTCAACATTCTAGACCAAGCATATTGATGTTAGACACCACTTTATCAGAGATCATGTCCAAAAGAAAGATGTGAAAGTGATATTCATTCCTACTCATCTTCAACTAGCTGATATCTTAACCAAATCTCTTGCAAAAGATCAATTTCTATACATTAGAAGAGAATTAGGGATGGTGAATCCCAATGAATTATAAGTTTTTTTGATTTTTCTTAATGTTAGATAATGTTATTTGATAATGTTTTGATGATTACTAACTTAAGCATCGGAGTATGTAAAAAATTGTTTTGCAGGAAGATTGAAACTCTATTTTTAAGAAATAAAAACAGAGATTAACAGAGGACACCATCACTGGAGTGCCAACTTCAAGTAATGTCTGACAGTGCAGCATTACCCGAGAGACAACTTGAAGTAAATGGGCACATTACTCGATTGGGCACTCGAGTAATGGACTTCAAAAACTGGCAGTAAAGTCTCAAGTCACATGGAATTTAAATCAAATGGCTCATTTGGTCGGAAATGAAAAGTCAAGAGGAGAAAAGACAGATTGCCTGAGGGAAGCCTCGAGTAAACTTGAAGTTTACTCGAGCAAGGCATCGAGTGACAGCAGGTCCAGATCACAAATTCGATGAGAATCAACTCAAATCTGTTCTAAAATGGCTATTAAATGATCGAGGTAACATACATGGATAATTACAAAATTATTCATGCCAGGTACACAATTTAAATGAATTATTTTAGAATTTTCTATATGATTACTCGAGTGGGGACTCGAGTAAACTTGATAATCACCCTAGTAGGGCCTCGAGTAATGTCGGATTCTAGGTCTTTATAAGTCGCAAAGTCGGTCATTTCCACAAAATCTCCTTGAGTGAATCACCCAGTCCTCTCACAAAAAAAGTTTTCACAAACTCTTCCTTGCTTGATTTCCTTCAAAACCCATCAAATCTTAGCTCTAAAAACTTCCTATTTTGCTCAGAATCTCTTTGCCCTAACTCGTGACTTCTCACTCTGGTTTTTTGAGATTTCAATTTTCTCTAAATCAAGATGGTTAGAACCAAGAATCTTACTCCTACAGACTCTTCTGAATCTCGACAACCCTCTGACCCTCTTTCTTCTCCTCCTAGAAAGAGACGAAAGCTCACTCCAATATTAAAGGCCAAAATCCAACCGAAACCTCAACCTAAACCAAAGGAGAAAGGTGTTGTGATCAAAGAGCCAGTAGTCACAAGGGCTCAATCAAAGAAAAGCACCTCAACTGGGAGAGGCAAAAGCACCAAGTCACCTTCTCCTTTTGATTCTTCCACTCCCTCTTTTACTCTGAAACCCTCCAAAAAGCCAAAGTATGATGTGAATGTTGCCAAAGCTATGGTTGGGATCCTTGAACAATTAGAGAAGAGCCAATCCTCCAAAAAGCCAGAATTTCCAGAAGAAGAAATCACTAAACCTCTAAAAGGGTTCAATGTCAACAAATTGGAGGAATCTTAAAAGTACCTGACACAGTTCTCAAGAAGGAAGGTATGCAAAACTCACAGTGTGGATCTCAAGATTCTTCAGGAGGTATTGAAGTATGACCTAAGTCCCTTCCTTGAACCCTTTATGCCTTGGTTGTCAATTAAACTTCCTTTTTGCACTAAAATAGTCACTCATTTCTACTGCAACCTAGAAATCCTAGATGAACCTAATAGGACTTCTGCAGAGGAAGAAATGACCACAACAGTTAGAGGCCAGAAAATCCTTATCTCACCCTCTAGGATCAATATTTGGTTAGGAATAAAGAATCCCCGTGATGACATCTATTCCAAGCTTGAACGTAACTAGATTTTCACTGTCCTTAAACCTGGTGAGCTAGTGGGTCCTCTTAACTTTAAACCAAGTGACATGTGTGACCATCACAGGGTTCTTTGGTATATTTACTCTAGATCCCTTGTGAACAAAGCCAATAACTATACCCATTTCTCTGACTGAGACTATAGGTGGTTTGCTTCTCTACTCCTGAAGGAACAAAAGGACTTGGGAGAATACATCTTCTCTGAGATGTAGAGGTACAAAATAAAAGGGAAAGCAACTACTCCTATGCCATATCCTCAGATCATTTCTCTTATTCTAAAGAAAAACAAGATATGGTATTTGGAGAATAAGGAGCCCATTGAGAGGATCACTCCAATTGGAAGAAACCAAATTGGGAAGCTTAATGTTGAGATTCCCCTCAAGAGCCCTATGGAGTCTGGTCCAAGGAAGAAGAAGAAGAAGACAGAGACTGAGACAAGTAGAATGGATGATACTCAGTCCTCTACTCCAGCTGCCACTACTTCTTCACCTTCATTCCTTAATGCCACACTTCAACATTTCATGGAGAATATGCTAAAGGGATTTCATATCGATATTGCAAATACCAATGCTAAATTGATAACTCATATGAATTACAAGATGGCTGAATTGGTTGAGAGGATGGACAAGAGGCACGAGGAGATGTTAGCAGAGCAGCGTGCCCAGGGTGAGACTCTGAGGTTAAGTCTGGCTAGATTGGACTCTATGGGTCGTGGACCTTCTGTTGGTCCATCATTTGTTCCTAAGGCATTCTCACCTCCAGAGAACATCCCTTCAGAGCACCATCATATTGAGGTTGAGCCAACTGTCCCTGTGACTTCCTTTCCCAAACCTCCAGAGTTTAGATCCTTTGAACCTAGACCCTCTGCACTCAAAATCCCCATTATTCTTCCTAGAGATATTCTATGATCAGTGTATAATCCTGAAACCAATGAGACTATCCATATCACTATTAAGGATTCACCACCCAGAGTTCAGCCTGTACCCACACCCATACCTATTCCTTCCCCTACTCATACAGAGGAGATCTCTTCCTCATCCTCTGGTCATCATTCTCCAGGTGCCATAGAAGAGGTTGAGACCACCTCTATTTTTGTATATAAGTCATCTCCGATCCCTCCAAGAGATGACATTCATATTCCTCCACTCAACCTTCCAGAACCAGAATCTTCCAGCTCCTCTTTTGATTCTTCTAGTTCAGATGGCTCCTTGGTCATTCCTTTCAAGCCTATATCTGCAGTCAAGTCTTCCAGTTCTCTACTTGATTGATGAAGACAAAAAGGGGGAGAAGAGCTTGAGTGATTTTGTGGTTGACTGAGCTTCTTTTATTTCGGGTATATGGGTGTACATGGGATTTAGGGAGCTTTTCATATTTGTAATGCAATTCTAGTTCAATTTCAATTCAAGTTCCTTTAAGTTTTAATTTCAATTCAAGTTCATTTAAGTTTTTAAGTTATTTTACATTGTGGGACTAATGAGTTTATTATGTATGCAAGGTGAATATGTTATGTTTTCAAAACTTTCCAAAACACTTTGAATTGACACTTAATAAGTTATTTCAAAAAGGATTTTAAAGTTACAATTGATTTCAAGAAGTGTTTATTTGAGAACTTAATTTCAAAAAACTTTTTTCAAAATCACCAAGTTTTGTCATCATCAAAAAGGGGGAGAATGTTAGACCTCACGTGTTTTAATGATAACAAAGAATGAGTGTGAAAAAGTTTTGATAAACAAACAAGTTTGAATAAAGTAATGACAGAGCAAATTATTACTTGAAGTAAGCACTGCAGTAATAAAGAAAAGCCAAGAGAGAAAGCTGAGAAACTTTATCACTGGCAGAATTTCTAAAGGGCTACTAGAGTAAGAACACGAGTAATGGGAAGCAGAGGAAGATATGCGAAGGCGATATCCGGAGTTTATGGCTCACGTGATGTAGCAAATTTCGAGGACGAAATTTATTTGACAGGGGGAGAATTGTAATATCCTGATTTATGAATAGGGCTAATGACTCTGATAATTATGGTAATTAGTGTAATTAAGCACTTTTGGAATTAATGTAATGTGATTTTGAGAATTTATGTGTGTGGTATTTAAGATCAAGGGTTGTGATTCCTTGACCATGGGTCGGGATCCTATGTTTTGCGGTTTGTGAGCTCTTTGATGGAGTGCTTGAGATGTGGACATGTGGCATTGTGGTAGTGGTTGGATGAGGCCACAAGAAGACAAAACCTCACTTTTTCCCTCATTCTCTCTCTCCTATTCGGTTGAGTGTGTGTGTGTGGGAGGATGAGTTGACTTCTCATCATCATCATTCCATCTCTCATCTCTTCTCCCTCTCTCTCTCTCCATTTTCGCTGGATCAAACAAGGAAAGAGGAAGAAGAAAGCTTGAATCTTGGTAAGCTATGATCCTCTAATGCCTTAATCCTCTTCTCTAATGTGATGTGTCTCATTGAGAGCTTCATTGTGGTAAATTCAGAATCTTGAGTAGTGTTGGGTTGGTGATTTGGTTGAATTTGGAAGTTGGAGAAACAAGATTCTGGATTGACCAAAGTAAAGAGGTAGGTATTTAGAGCATTTTGGTATGTTGTTTGTGATCTTTGGCTAAAGTTTGGCAAAATATGGAAATTTGCCCTAATTTGCACCAAATGTGGACTTTAAGAATTTTATTGTATTTGATGTTAGAAATGAGTTGTTGTGGAGTTATTTGAGTATTGAATATGATTTGGAATGTTGGAATTAAGTGTAATGAAATTTGGATATTGTGTATCATAGAGACCTTAGTGTTTGATTGTGGTCAAAGTGGTTTTTGGGGTGTTTTTGGAGTTGCCATTGTGTTCCCTAGTTAGTGCTTAGAATGTATGAGCATTGGGAAGAGTTTGGGAACCTTTGGGTGAGGATTTGACCATCTAGTGTTTTCTGGTTTTTGCTGCGTTTTTGGGTCTCTGATGCACAACACTCAAGCACGGGATGATCATGCTCGAGTGATGTGGGAGTTTTTCCCTTTTATGCTTCGAGTTCGTCTGGGTTCTTTGAATAATGCTCGAGTGCAGCTCTTTGTGCTCGAGTGAGGGAAGAACATGCTCGAGTGAGCTTGGGTCTGCTCGAGTGATGGTGTAAGTCCTGAGTGAAGGGTTGCTTTCAGGTCTTCACTTGCTGGTAGATGCCACGAGTGTGCTCTGACACTCGCGAGCATAGCCTTCTCACCCGAGCACTGGGGATCATGCTCGAGTGAGATTGTGCCTCAGGTAGAAGTGGTGCTTTCGGGTTCTCACTCGCGAGTAAGGTGCTCGGGTGTGCCTTCTCACTCGCCGGTATAAGGTGTGTGCTCGAGTGCAAACGGCTGTGCTCGAGTGATCCAGTTCTGGGAGAGCTTTGTGTGCTCTCGGGTCCTCACTTCCTAAACTTCACTCGCGGGTGCTCGAGTGAGGCAGTTGGCCTTGTGCTCGAGTGAGGTTTAGCGTGCTCGAGTGAGCCAGTTCCTGGAAGTTTCTTTGTGCTCTCGGGTGCTCACTCGCAGTCTCACTTTCTGTTGTGCTCGAGTGATGTTCGTACTTGTGCTCGAGTGAGAGCATCTGTGCTCGAGTGAAACTGCCAAAAATCAGAGTTTTGCCTTCGAGTAAGGGGTCTTTTGGGTAGTATCTTCCAACCCTTTAGGCATATGTTTAGGCCTCTAATAGTCACCTAAAGAGTCCTAAATGATAACCAACTTAGAGTATTATTGAAATATACATATGGAAAAGAGATTGATTGGTTGTCCCTAATTGATATAGGATTTGACATCTGTCGTCCTCGTGAGGCCAAGGTGCCGGAGCCAGTCAGGAAAGATACAGGTAGTGACTCTTTCTTTATATCTTATGTGATACATTGTATGTGTTCAATGTCATTGAGATGAAATGGGTTTTCGTATGCTGCATGTTTGTGAAAATTTGTGGAAGCACCGCTATACCAATAGTCCCTGAGTCGCTAACAACGGTTCGGGTAAGGGCTGTGTGCCTTCCCGGCGGTAAAAGGGGATGAGGTTAGGGTGTGTATATGTGATTATGTGGGCCGAAAGGCTAATTGTGGGCCAAAAGGCTATTTGTGAAGGCCGACGGGCCAATTGTGAAAGCCGAAAGGCTATATGTGAGCCGTAAGGCTATTCGTATGCACTGCCACGCCAATAGTCCTTGAGTCGCTAACAACGGTTCGGGTTAGGACGGTGTACCTTCCCGGCGGTAAAAGGGAATGAGGGTGGAGTGTGATTCGTGTTGCTGGTATGAGATGATTTGTTTGCATATTATGTGATTGCATGTGATATGAAAAAGTTGTTCTACTGGGATTCTTTAGAATCTCACCCTTTCCATATGACTAACCTTTTCAGACAGGGCGAGTGGCTCGAAAGAGAAGCGGACAACTAGGAGTACTTAGGATTACTCCGAGACTTAGGGTAGTTGGTTATCCTTATTTTGGTTTTGGGATTACCAAGTGTATATGAGATTGTAAATGAATATTTTGGTTATGTAATCCCCATTTTGGGAACTTGTTAACCCATGATACAATTATATGTAGATGAACCCGGGGTTTTGCCAGGATTTTAGCTTCCGCATTCTGATATTCATTATGTAATTTGATTTCTCAAGTAATTATATTCGTAGTGAATGTGAGACCAGGGTGAAATATGTTTTGGAAATTGATTTTTGAAATACCCCATCTCTTGGATGTGGGATTATAAATTGTTATTTTGTTTTATTGGTCTCCATTTCACTTAAATATTGAAGTACGGATGTAATTACGGTGAGGGGGTTACAACTTCAGTTGCTCTCGACCTGCCAACGTTACTAGAGTCAGTACTCGAGTCCCCTGCTTCGAGAAATATATTGCTCTCGGCATTCCAATCCTGCCAATGTTACTCGATGAGCTACTCGAGTAAATTACTGTGGTAAACAAACTTGAAGGTAATACTCGATTAATCTGAAATATTTTTGTCACATTTCACTCGAGGCACCACTCAAAGACTTGAACGAGATTACTCGAGTCAGTAATCGAGTAATCTGCAGGGTTATTTACAATGCACTTGAAGTATCCACCTGAGTAAGCTATGCAGAAAATAGATGTTCACTCGAGGCTACACTCGAGTAAACAGGTAAGCAAAACTTGAAGTGCTCTCGGCCTGAAATCCTGCCAACATTACTAGAGTGAAGCATCGAGTAACCTGTGAAGAAAATTGTAGTATACTCGAGTGAGTACTCGAGTAAACAGGTATTTCCTAGGTTTGAAAATTGCTTTACTCTATGCACTACCCGAGTAATCAAACCCAGAAATTCAGAAATCATTCCAACGTTCATTGATTTGTTTCCTATGTGATTAACCCTTCATTGTATTAGTATTCTTAGCATATTTGCAGATAAACAATGAAGAGATCTTATCAAATAAGGAAAGTCAAATGCAACGTTCAAATGCTACCTACCGCAAACGGATATTTTTCAAAAACTGGAAAAGTCAACAGTGGCTGCACACACTCTAACGGGCGAGAAGAAAATTTTCTAACGGTCATTATCAACACATCTATATATATGGGAATATCCAAACAGAGATAACAACGAGAACACACACGAACGCATTATCAAGTTCACACTCAATACTCTGTTTTTACATATACTTGTAATTCTGTACTTCAGTGATTCTTATTCACTCTGTAAGAGAGATATTTCATTCAAACTCAATATTTGTTATTGAGGTAACTTAAGGTTGTGGAACCTTGAGTTGGGATTGGATTACAACTTGTAAGGGGGAGCGAGTGTCCAGGCGAAGAAACTTGCTTGTACCATGGTGCCAAGAACCCACTGAATCTTGGAAATTATAGTGAAACTCTCAGAGATGCTCTGAGGACTGGATGTAGGTCAAAGTGGTTGTGGCCGAACCAGTATAACTCCCGGTATACACTTCAGTGATATTTCTCCTTACTCTTTACTGCTTTATATTCACCATCAAATTTTATATTTGCAACAAAATTTTTAGTATAACCCAATTCACCCCCTCTTGGGTGAAACGCTTGCTCTAACAATTTGGAAACATAAGAAGATGAGAGAGGGTATTGGGAAAAGTCAAATGCCGTTAGTTTATTATTTTCTCTCTCTTTCTCTTCCTCCTTTTCGGTTGGGCAAGCATGGCTAGAGGGAGTATCATCATTTCACTCCTTCTTCAACCTCTCTTCATATCTTTCTTCTCTCTTATTTTCGGCGCCATTGTTGCCCAAGAAAGAGAAAGGAAAAGCTTGAATTTAAGGTAAGAAAATGACCTTTAATGCTAAAACTCATTTCATTAATCTTGCTTCTTGGCTTGAGATTTTCATTTTCATGGTGGTAGATTTGCCATTGGTGTTGGATTGTGATCTCAAGGAATTGTGAAGTTTGAAGGATCAAGAAATTCCTTTGGGAAAGTTTTAGAGGTGAGTAAGAGCAACACTTCTATCTAAGTTTTGTGGCATTTGATTTAACTTTGAATTTCTTGATTTATTGCCCTATTTTTGAAAATATGAGTCATTGGGTATTTGGCATGTTGTTGGTATGGAAATGGGTGTTTCGGTATGTGTTTTGGATAAATAGATTGACTTGAGATTGGAATGGTATGTTTAGAGATTTTAGAATTTTGGTTTTGAATGCGGCCTAGAACCAAAGCATGATAATGGAATAGAAATTTGGTCAATTTGATGCTTCTATGTGATTCCCTAGGTGAAATTTTGTGGGGATAGCTTTGGTTGAGGCTTTGGGATCATTGGAAACACTTGGGTGAAATCTGGAGGTGCTGTCAGTTTTTCTGTGTTTTCTTGATTCAGATATGGCTCACTCGAGTGACATAGGGTCTTACTCGAGTGAAGCATGATATTTTCATTTTTTCCCTCAGTGTTTCTGTTGTGCTTCCATGTTTAAAATCCAAAAATGTTGTCTCACTTGCGAGTATCGCGGGTTATCACTCAGGTGAGCCTTGTCCCACTCGAGTGAAGGTGTATTGGACACTGTGAACTCGCGGCTTGAGTTGTCACTCACGATCCATTTTTCAAGAGTGGGCCTTAGTACTCGTGGGTGCTAAGATGTCACTCAAGTGGAAATATCCCTGCTTAAGTATGATTATTCTCTAAAAGTTCATGTGCTCTTGGGTGAGCACTTCTTAAACCTCACTTTGGGGGTACTCGAGTGAGCATTAGGCTTCCACTCGAGTGATGTGGTTTATGCTCGAATGCATGAGTATTTCTGGTTTCTGTCATTCCTTTTTGCTCTTGGGTCAACACTTTCTGCACCTTACTTCCTAGACCTTGGGTGAGCATTTGGCTATCACTCAAGTAATGCTTCTAGGACTCGAGTGCAAGTCCATTATCACTTGAGTGAGGCCTTCTTCACTCGAGTGCAATAGTGAAAAACTAGTACTTGAGCTTCCAAAAAGGGGATCTTTGGGATAGTTCTTCTAACCCTTTAGGGCTTTTATTAGAGGCATTTGTAGCTTCTTAAAGAACATAAATGATAACCAATTTAAGTTATATGAAGTCATTTAAGTATTGAAATAAAGAATAATACTTCATCCTTGATTACGAATTATAGGATTCGACATTTTCCCTGCTCGGGAGAGACCAGTGCTAGAGCATGCCTGGAAGGACCAAGGTAGTGACTTTTCTCTGATGTTGTGTATGATGCTTGGTATGCATGACTTATCATTGTTGTGTTGTGAAAAACCTTTGGCATGAGGCCATTACAAACTTGTGTATGTGCTATCGGCCGTAGGGCATTACAGCATGAGCAGTTGTAGGGGGTGATGGTTACACACCTACCCCTGTCGTTGCATCTATCGTTGTAATTGTTGAGGCTGCATTGTGGAATCGTGGATTCCTGTTTGATTATCTGGCCAGTGTCGCTGTGCGTATGTGAAATATTTTATATGGATCCCAGCTGTGGTAATATATGTGATATGAACATATGGTTGTGCAATACAGCATGAGCAAACGTAAGGGTGACGCAAGTCATACCTGCCCTTGTCGTTGTAACTGTCATTGTAGTTGCTATGTGTGTGTGATTATTTGTTTTCATACTTTTTCATTGTGTACTATGAGTGATTTGACACTATGGGGATTCCTTAGAATCTCATTCTCCCAAAAATAAAATTTTAGATAGGGTCGACGGATTTAAAGGAAAGCGGGTGCTGAAGGCAAGGAGTTTAATTTTGGATAAATTGGTTATCATACTTCTGTATTTTGGATATTTTGTTGGGGAAACAGTATATATGGATAATTTTGTGTAATCCCCTGCTTTAGGAAACAATTATGGGGATTTTTGCCTTATAAACCCTTTAAATGATTTATAGACCCCGAGTGTGTCGGGAATTTATATTGTACTGTGATATTTATAAATGGAATCGAATTGTATAGGCCAATTGGGATTTTGAAGTGTGAATATGAGACCATTGTTGAACAGGTTTAGAAAAGTTTTAGAAAACCTTGATTTTGGGAAATTTACTTTTGTTAAGTCCCAAATCATCTTATGGTCTCTAATTCCACATAAGTATGTATTTATGAACTTAATCTCGGCCTTAATCGTGAAGGGGGTTACATATTTCACTGAAGAGGGTGGTGAATTGGGTGATCACAGAAAATTTGAACCATATATAAAAATTAACAGGAAATTTAAAGCAGTTAAAAGCTAAGAGAAATATCACCAAAGTGTACACCAGGAGTTATACTAGTTTGGCTACAACCACTCTGACCCACATCCAGTCTTCAGAGTTTCTCAGAGCGTTTCACTATATCTTCCAAGATTCTGTGGGTTCTTGGCACCTCAGAACAGAGCAAGTCCCTTCACTGGACTCTCGCTCCCCCTTACACGTTGTAAACCAATCCCCAACTTAAGGTTCCATAACCTTAAGTTGTCTCAATAACATATATTGAGTTTATAATGAAAATCTCTGTCACAAAGTAAATATATGAATATTGAAGTACAAAGAATGAATATAAGAAACAAAGCACTACGAATGTGTTGATCAATGTATGTTTGTGTGATCTCAGTGTCTTGCTTCTTCGTTGAATATTCCCATATTTATAGATGAGTTGTGATAGGTGTTGGAACCATTTCAACATGTTAGTTACAGTTATACAGCTTCGTTTGACCATTCTTCGAATTTGAAAAATAGCCATTGCGGTAGGTGAGCGTTACAGATGTTACGTGTGACTTTTCTCTCAAAGCATGATTTCTTCATTGTTTCCATACAAAAATACTTAGAATACTAATATAATGAAAGGTTAATCATATAGGTAACAAATCAATAAATAATAGATCATAATCATGTATTTTGGACTTCATCACTCAAGTGATCCAAGGTCATCACTCGAGTGATCACTCAAGTGATCACTTCTAAAACTTGGCAGAGAGTTGAAGCAGTAATTCTGACTAATTACTCGAGTAGTTACTCGAGTGATCCTTTCTAAATCTTGACAGAGAGCCATTGGCTCATTTCTTACTTGGTCACTCGAGTGGTCACTTAAGTGATCCTTGATCATTACTCAAGTGATACCTCTCAAAATTTGGCCGAGAATTTCTAGATGTTTTTAGCACACATCATTCTGAGTGATTACTCAAGTGATAAAGGGTCATCACTTGAGTGATCCCTTCTGAATTCTGCCAGAGGCTCTCTCTCCTATTCTGTGACTCTTGTCCTTCTTCACTTAAGTGCCCACTCGATTGATGGCTCTGCATGCTTCAACTTCATTGTTTCTTTGATAAAAAAATTCTTTTGCTCATTATCAAACCTTTTCAAGATCATTCCAATCTTTGTTATCATCAAAACATATAGGATCTAACATATTTTACAGAACAAATCCACAACAAAATGAACAAAACTAAACTAGAATCAAACTAAACCAGAATGAAACTAAACCAGAATGAAATAACTCCAAACAAAGAACAAATTCATAAAATCACTACATATCATAGTTAAATTAATTAGTTGTATTACAAGCTAACAAAAATACAAGTGTTATAATGATTTTACTTTTGCAATTGATCAATAACAATTACTATAGTAGCTAAAAATTATAACTACTACACATATCTTTACATATACAACCTATATATAGTAACATGTAATATTATCTAAATTAATTTTCAACATATACAATTGAGAATAATTTTTCACATTTCATAATAAAATAATATAAAAGACATTAAGCAAATTAAACTAGTAACAACTAACAAAAGTATATTTGTAAGCTCAAAAATTTAAAAACTTACAATGTATAGGAAGTTTAACAAGAGAGAGTTGAAACTTCAAGCAAATATCTAAAAAAAATTATAAGCACACATAAAACTACAAGTTAAGATTTATGGCAGATTTTAAACTTAAAAAAAGAAAAAAGGAAACTGTAGTGCCTATCGGTGAAAGCTTTTGTATTAAAAAAACACTTATAAGGGAGCTTCTGTAGAAGGAGACAAGAAGAAAAGAAACGTGGGAGACCAAGCTTTGTAGTGCCAATGGAAGTGGGAATGAAATGTTGAAGAAACATGGAGGATGAGGAGACATGAAGCAAAAAAAAGTAGGAGACCAAGGAAGCTTCTACACTTGCCGCTGTAAAAATAGAGAGGAGGGAGGTGGGACAATGCTACGGGTTGTTAGTGAAAATAGAGAGGAAGGAGTGGGGACAAAGTATTATATAGGAAGAGAGAAGTGGGGAGAATGGTTAAAGAAAGGTGATGGACTAATGAAGTGAGGACCGAAGGGATAAGACAAGATTTGGGATAAGATTCTACTAGAAAATGGAGAGCTCAAGAAGATGATGTCTCTGATCTAGATCTGGGTTTTAAAGGAAAAAGGGCGTAGCTTTGGCACTTGCTTCCCAAATTTTTCTTTTGTTTAAAAAAATAGAGCCTTGTATGGTGCTTGCCTAAACAAGCACCATACAAGGCATTAAGGTCAGCTATAGCGCTTTCTTAGGCAAGTGCCATAGCTGACCCATAATTTTTTTTCTAAAAAAATATGGCCTTGTCTGAGCAAGCACTAAACAAGCCCATACACTAGCTGTGGCACTTGTAATAGCCAGCACCACAACTTCTAATTTTTTTTAAAAATATTATCAATGGCACTTCTTTAAAGAGGTTCTATGTAACCCCATCCTCATTCAAGGCTGTGATTAATGTTTAAATTCATTTTATAACTGAATAAGAGATTAAGAGTAATTAAAACTTTTTACAAAAACCTGTACAAGTAGATCTCCATTCATTCATTTGTAAAAACAATATGCCTGTTCGATTTGTCACATATACGATATCAAAGTATAAGCAAAATTCCTGACATTCACTCAGGATACTAACATTAATCTAAGAGTTTGTAGGGCATCATTGCCCATCCCAATTTCCATACCGGGAATTACACAACATCACTACTCTATGGTCAATTATATATACATTCTTCCAAAATGATAACCAATTCAATAACCAAAAGAATCTAGCTAAGACTACCACCAGCAGTCCTAATCGTCCTTGATCACTTGCTTGCCTCTTGATCCACTTGCTCTGTCTAAAAATGTTATTTGGAAAGAGTGAGATTCAAAAGAATCCCAGTAACAATAGTTTACTATATGATGCATAACTAAACAAAGCAAGTAAGTATATAGCACAATGTAGCATAACAGTATTCAAGGCCGGGCACATCGCCACGTCCCTTTAACAATATTTAAGGTCAGGCTTACAGCCATGTCCCCTGAACAATATTTAAGACCGGGCTTTTGCCACGTCCCCTCAACATTATTCAAGGTCGGGCTTTCACCATGTACCCTTACACATTCAATGATTAATACAAACAAGTAATGTATTTCACATGATATAGGATAAAGTGTCACTGCCTTGGTCTTTCCGTACTTGAGTAGGCATGGGCCTTCTATGCTCTGGGAAAATATCAAATCCTAAAGTCATAATTAAGGAAACACGTTATCACTTATTCTAATACTCAATAACTTCACAAAACTTAAATTGGTTATCGTTAGTGTCCCTTAAGTACTTTTAAATATCCCTAATAATATCCCTAAAGGGTTGGAAGAACTATCGCAAATATCCCCCCTTTTGGAAGCATAAACATAAATATTCTTCATTGTTTCACTCGAGTGAACATGGCCTCACTTGTGTGATGGGGCACTGGCACTCGAGTAAAGACAACCTCACTTGAGTGATGGCACGGTCTGCAGTCGGGTACTAGAGAGTGAAGAACAGTAAGTGAATACCTGAGAGCACAAGAACTTTCAGAAGATGAGAACATCGAGCATAGAAGGCAACACTCGAGTGACACCAAATGCTCACTTGAGTCCTAGGAAGTGAGGTATAGAAAGTAAGAACCCGAGAGCAATGGAAATTTCAAAGGGAAGGGGTACTCGAGTATAGAACTAGTCAATCAAGTGAAGACTTAACACTCGCAAGTGTTAAGGCTCAGTCTTGAAACTTGGCCACGAGTGACAACCTGAGAGGCAAGTTCTGGGTGTCAAATATACCAGCACTCAAGTGAGAAGAAGCTCATTCGAGTGAGAACCCACCACACTCACAATTGAGGCAACACTCTTAACCCCTTTATAGAAGTGCAACACAAAAACTGAAGGGAAAATGAGGAATTTGAGTGACTTACTCGAGTGATACCCCCTCACTTGAGTGACACACATCAGAAACCAGAAAATGTAGAAACATTGACAGTATTCTCCAAAATTTTCCCAAGAGTTCCTAATGAACCCAAAACTTTAACTAAAGCTATCCCTACCCAAAATCACTTAAGGAATCCAATGGAAATGCCAAAACGACCAAAATCCTACTCCATTATCATGCTTTGGTTTTGGGCAACATTAAACACTAAAATTCTAAAATCACCAAACTCAATCATTCAATCCCAATTCCTTTCTATCAATCCACATATATTCCAAACCTACCAATTCCATACCAATAACATGCCAAATACCCAATGACCCTTATTTTCAAAAATAGGGCAATAACTTTCAGAATTTCAAAGCTAAAGCATTTGGCACAAAACTTAGATAGAAAAGGTCTCTTTAACTCACCTTAACAGCTGTCTCAAAGGAGTTTCTTGATTCTCCAACCTCCAAAATTCTTGAAAGCTCAAACCAACACCAAATGGCAAACTATAACCATGAAAATAAAGCTCTTAACTCAAGGAATAACTTTATAGAAGAGAGTTTAAGCAATGGGGTTCATCTTCTTACCTTTTTCTCAAGCTTTTCTTCTTCCTTCTTGGGGCAACAATATCTTATGAGAGAGTGAGAGAGAGAGAAAAGAGAGAGATGAGGTTGAAGAAGAAGGAAAATGATCACACATAGACTCCCATGCCTTGATTTACCCGAAAAGGTGGGAGGGAAGAGAGAGAAAACAATAAAAAATTGCTATTTGACTTTTCTCATATACTCTCTCTTCATAAGCTTGCCACATGTCTCATTTCTATTGGCTCTCCCCAAATAAGTAACTAATTAGTTACTCTAACCATTTCATTAGCCATTTAGTTACACATCTCATTTTTCCTTAGTTAGTAATTAATTTCTCAACTAATCACTAACTAATTATCCAATGGTTTTCCATTCTTCAAATTTTCCACTGATTATGGCACGGTTATCAAAATTTTCCTTAATACACATAATAATTCGGATTTAATTTACAAATCATTCTCTATAATTGTCATTAGCCCTTAATCAAAATTTGGGGCATTACATTCCACAAGAGGGGAGCCACTAAATCCCTCTTTAGTAGTAGTGCTTGTAACTAGTGATTGCTCTTTCTTTACTCTTCAAGTTGAGGTTAAGCTTATAGTTGATGTGACCAAGGTTAGTTTATTCTATATACATGCTTTAGACTGTAAGGTGTTTTCTAAACCTTACTTTCATTTATACTACTTTTATGTATTTTGAAAAGTTATATGTATATTTGCATTTGAACTTAGCTCAGTGAAGCAATGTATTTTCTAACTTGTATATATGAGTGGGATTATTATTAAGATTATTACTATTGGAATGTTGTATATGGAATGATAATCTTGTAAAATATTTTTGAAAGCTATATTGATATATTATTTTTTGTTATGGGATATGTTGGGTTGTATGGAAGAGATATAGTGCAATTGTGCCCATTGACTCTCTCATTTCTGGCCTGGATTTTGAGTTGAGTGTTTTGGTCAGACACCTCCCTGTTATGGTATATAGTGGTGCATTAGGAGGGGATAGTATTCTTGAAGTGACTAGCTAACCTTTGGTTAGGTATACTAGCAGAGATAGGTTGTATTGCGTCTAGAAGATATAAGGAGGAGCAAGATGGATGAGTAGGGGTGGTTCTAATCATTGAAATTATTATATAATAATTAATTATTGAGAATATTATCATTATATTATTTAAAACTGCTTCTCTGACTTGCAATCCATTCCTACATATTTTATAAATTGATTTTGGTTACTGGGACTTTAAGTGTCACCACATCGTTGATTTAATATTTTTTCAAGCATGTCTTTATTTTTGATTAAGCGCAAAGGTAAGCAAACTGAGACATAAGCTTTGGTAGCCTAGTGCTTGTTTGGATTAATAGTATAAGCTATTTTTCCAGCGTGATTTACAATATATGAGGTAAGTTTGTGAAAGAAGTTTTGTCTTGACCTGCATGAACATGCTTCTTGAACGCTAACTCAAACAAGCCATTATAGGTCTCATATTTTGTTGATTTTCAATGATTATCATATTGCCATCTAGGTTCCATATCCTTAAATTCATTATGAACTATGTTTTAGGTATCTGTGAAGGTTTTATTAGGCATGAGGCCCTAACTTGTGCATTCAATGACTTTTTGGATAGACTAAATTATTATTTTGTTCTGTTGTGTCAAAGACCTTTTCGTTTTGGGGTTTAGTGGTACGTTAAGATATATGCTAGTCAGCTGGGTTTTCTAACCCCTGTTCTGATTGTGCCCTTAGTCTTGTATTTGCTTTACTGTAATGGATTTTTGGGCAAATTTTGTGCCCTGAACTCTGATGTGTCTTCTTGGAGGAAATGGTTTTCAATTATCACTGGTTAAACAGGTTTTGTAAAACCACTATGGATAATTGTTGTTGTGAGAAAGGGTCTTTTCAATTTGACACATAATTTCCAAAACACATATAAGTAGTATAAATGAAAGTAAGGTTTAGAAAACACCTTATAGCCCAAAGCATACATATAAAATAAATTGACCCCGGTTACCTCAACTCCAAGCCTAACCTTCACATGAGGAACAAAGCAAGAGCAATCACTGGTCATAAGAAAGCTCTATATTATCAGTGTAGGTACCAATCAACCATAAGCTACAATAAAATAAATAAGTTATACAATTCAATCCTCTAAAAATCCAATTTCCTCTACAACCACTATACTCAACATCTTAATTTTCTTAACAATCGTTAACCCTAACAATCCAAGGTCATAGATCACTTCTCATAAGCCAAAATCACTTATTAAAATCCTTAGATAACCTTTACACCATCCTTTTACATCAATCACTCAATTCACTACTACAAAAAACGCTTTTAATGTCCATTTTTTAGGCCTTTTAAGTCTGAAAATAGGGAGACATCTATGTGAGCGACGTAGTAAAAATGACAATAACGTCCGTAAATAAAAGGACGTCTAAAGTCTGGACTTTAGATGTCCCCATTTTAAAAAGGGACATCTAAAGTGCTACACTGATACTTTAGACGTCCCCATTTTAAAATGGGGGCGTATAAAGTAGGACTATTAACTTCCCTATTTTAAAATGGGGATGTCTAAAGTATCAGTGTAGACTTTAGACGTCCCCATTTTTTTTTTAAAAAAAGAACTTTAGACGTCCCCATTTTAAAATGGGGACATCTAAAGTGTTTTTTTTAAAAAATCATTTATATTACAGATATAGACTAAACAGTAATTAAAATCAGAAATTACAAATCATAATCAATAAAATTACAGATCTAGTATCTGAACTCCAAATCCAAAATCTACATAATAATAACTCCAAAGGTAAAATCTCATATGCAGAAGATGATAACAATAAGAGGAATCAGTTATAAAAAACATATCCCTTCTATTATTGAAATTCATTTTCTCATAATAATGAATAGTGAAGAGCAACAGGGAGAGATAAACCTCATTTTCTCGATGGGAACGTGGCCATGAAGCATGTGTCAGAGTTTTGATCTACAAGCCATAACAACATGAGTTAGAAGATAAAATAGAAGGGAAACCCAAAGAAAAAAGAGAAAGAAGATAAAATAATAAAAAAAAGGTAAGAAAGCATAACAGATCTGGAGTTGAAAAAAAGAGAGAGAAAGGAAGAAGCGAGAGTAAAAAGAGCATATAAAGAAGAAAAAGTAAGAGTTAAAAGGCGTGGTGGTCGTAGTTCTTCTTATGGTTAAGCAATGGGAATGGTCTTCCATTTAAATCAAGAAGAAGAGAAAGATGAGTATAAGAATATAAAACTGACAAATAAAGACTGTCAGTTTAAATTTGATTTATTTTTGGCGTCCCAAATTTAATTTAGAGATGCCTAAAGTTGTCCAGTTAACTTTTGTTTTTACACTTTAGACGTCCCTATATGCATTGGGGACGTCTAAAGTAATAAAAAAAATTAATCAGGGACGTTCTTTGGCGGCCTTCATATCATGTACAAATTGGCGTCCTTAATATATATTAGGGACACCAAAGGGCGTCCCTGATTAAAAAAATAGTTTACTTTAGACGTCCCCAATGCACATAGGAAAGTTTAAAGTGTGACTTTAGAGACTTTAGACGTCCTTATTTGAATTGAGGATGTCTAAAGTAAAAAAAAGATTATTATTTTTTTACTTTAGCTGTCCCCAATTCAAATTGGGGACGCCTAAAGCTATCCAGTTCCCACCCAGAATTACAAAAATACTATCGCCTTTGTTTTTGACTTCCTTTTTTTAAAAAGGGACATCCTTTAGGATTGTAGAATTTATATTCTGTAGTAGTGATTTCATAAGTTAAAGTTTCACCTCCAACATACCCATAGTCACCCATAGTCATAAAATCATCAATATCAACATCCTAGACAAACTAAATCTCTTTTCTAGCTTATATGAGCATAACTCAATTAATTAAACAACTCTTAAACCCTCCATGTCAGACCTTTTACTATTTTGACATTTATCAGAGTAACAATGCATAGTTCAGTAGGAAAACAAAAATAACATAAACATACTCATACAAAGTACTTGATTATATTACAAGAATCCCCACAGGATTTGTATGAAATATTTATAGATCTCAAAAATAATAAGAAAGGCTACAAATAACCAATGACAATGCTTGAACTGGACCGAGATCCTTAATTGTTGGTATCTACATTCTTGCCCTAGGAGCCACTTGTAACACCCCATTTTTTATTCACCAATATGCCTTGTAAATGTTTGTGGCATTCAATGTAATAAAATGGTGAATTTTGATGCAAATGAAATGACAAAAACACCTGTAGTAGAAGCTACATAGAAATTAGACTAAAACAAGTCATGAAACTAATTTTTTGGTGTTCCAAAAAGCCCATTATTTAAGCCCAAAATGGAGAATAAAAGAGCACAATTCTTGGGCCAATATTAAGGGTTAATTACATGGAGAGAAGAAAAGGAAGAATGCCTAAATTAAATGCAAAAATGTAAGGGTAAAATAGTAATTTTCCAATAAAGCACAATTAATTATTTTCCTATTTTCTTGAAGCCAATTTCAGTTAAATAAGGAAAATAAAGGGGGAAAAAATAAATATTGGTGATAAATATCCCAAATTTGGAGCAACTATGGCCAAGTTAAATCAAGTTTGAAAAGTCAAAAGTAAATATGTACTTAATTAATTAATTGGTGAAAGAGAACTATAAAATTTAAGAAGCAATTTTTATTTCCCTTTCCTCTTGGTAAATGCGGCCATCAAGGGAAATATTAAAGAAGAATAAATGCTTGGATGATAAATGTGCCATGAGCCATCATCTTGCACCAAGTAAAAATATGAAGAGGCAAAAAGGTAAAACACACGGTAAATTGGTAATATAAATATATTAAGTTAGGAGAGATGAAGAGAATATTTTTAAATCATCATCATCCTCTTCCAAGACCCATATTTCAATTCGCATAAGGAAAATAGAGAGAGGAAGAGTTTCAAGAATTAGAGATAGCTTAAGAGGTTCAAGAAGCACAAATCAAGGTAAGAGCTTGTGATTTCAAGTGATTAAGCTCATAAAATCCATGGCAACCTCTTGTAATCTCTTCTTCATCATGAAAATCATGTGTAGCAAACAAAATTTCAAGAGAAGAGAGAGAGAAGGGGGATGGCCTAGAGAGAGAAAGTTGAAGAATCAAGTGGTAACTTCAAGAACCTTGATTCTCTTGATTAATATGTTGTTGTTATTGGCTTGATTTGTGGTTGTTTTGGTAAATTTTGGATTTTGAAATCCTAAGGGATTATGCTGTCCAAATTTCTACAAATCATGTTCAAATGGTTTTTAAAGGGTTAATCATGTGATTAGGAGTGAAAAGGAAGGTGTTTAAGGGGTTAAATCAAGAAAATCATGTTTTCCCTTTTGTTTGTGTAAGTTTCGGCCATACCAGATTCAGGGGGTTAGGGCTGAAATTTTAATAATTTGATGGTTCCATTGGGTTCAGAAGGAAAAATTGTGTACGGGTTTATGTTCAGTAGAAAGTGTGAAAAGCATTGGAATATGAAATGACAAAATAACCCCTATAACCCTGAATAGGGGCTGCTAAGGGCAAATCTGTCATTTGGAGTGAAATTATGTAGGATTAGCCTAGATTATAATTTTTGAAAAAGTATAGTTGGACAGGGTACAAAGGGACTTACATGGAGTCCCTAAGGGCATTTTGGTCATTTTGTAGTTTTAAGCTATGGTAACCAACAAAATGAGTTTAAACGAGTTTAGAAGAGTGCATGAATGAGCATTAGCCCAATTCTTGTAAACTTGGAATTTTAGGACCGGACAATTTATCCACGCCGGAATGGGTTAGAGTAAAAAAAGGGATTAAGGTAGTAACTCTATCTTTCAAAAACTATGTGATTGTTTGTATGCTTTGTGTATGCCATCTTCTGTGATATGTATAATGCACTCTCTAATTAAGGTGGGAAAAGCATAAGTATCATTTGGGGGGAAAGCATAAGTACTCCAATGGCCCCAAAAGAGGATCCAGTTATGATATATAGTACCAAAAAGGTACATTGTCCACACTGTTGGCATAAGCCCAGCTGAGGTATAGACAAGTAAGGCTTCTAATAGCAGTTGGCCTTGAATACATGTGCACATTCTAATGAATATGAATTATATAGTATATTTATTCTGTTGCATTATATGGTGTTTGACATATTTATTTATCATATTTTATATGACTAATTGCATGTTACTATTGATATTTATTCGAATCTCACCCTTTCCAATATTTAAAAACATTACAGCTAAAGTTAGTGGCTTCAAGGACAAAACGGTAAATACCGATGATTGAGTGTGCCAATTCAAGCAAGGATCACTGATGGTTAGCCTTAGTTTAATTTTTTGAATTTTTAGGATTGTATATATTTTTTAAACCTTATGGGGGACTCTCCTATATTGTAAACACACTAGTACAAAAAAGACGTTTAAGATAGGCTCTTTTAGATTGATTATAGCGATAAGGTCTAAAAGGTATGACCAGTAGTATTTTTGTAATTATGAGAAACTTGTGAGACCGATTCATTGCAAGATAGGTCTAAAATATATTATTAAGACTAGTTTTATAAGGAACCGGTCTAAAAAGTTAATATAATATTTTAAAAAATAAGAAATACATTTTCTAGACTGGTTATGCTTATAACATATCTAATATATTTCGTGAATTAAAAGCAACTAAAAAAATAATATATTTATATATTTTTAGATTGGTTACACCTAAAAACCAGTCTAAAATAATAAACTTTTTAGACTGGTTGTTCATTGGAATTGGTCTAAAAGGATGAGTAGAGAAAAATTTTAAAAATTCATTACTTTTAAGATTGGTTAGTTAGATCAGTCGGTCTAAAATAGAAATTTTAAGACCCTATTTTAGATAATCAGTCTTAAAGATCCCACCCTAAATTTGGCCCCTCCCTTGGCTGCAGTTTTTATGTTATGCTTCCTTTGAACTTACGGCATTTTGCAATTGTGGCATGGTTGTGAAAGCATTAGAGATCTGTGCATGGCGGCCCTTCTCCCTTGCGACATTTTGTGCATTCTGCCTCCTCCCAAAAAAAGGATCTGTTATTCTATGCTTTACTAAATCTTTAGCCTCTGGAAGTTTCTTGTCTTCTGCTTCCTCCAAACTTGTGACATTTTGTGAATGTGGCATGGCTGTGAAAGGTGAAAATTGAGCATGAGAGATATGTGCATGGTGGTCCTCCTCCCTTGCGACATTTTACTCGTTTGACCTCCTCCAAAGCTAAAGCTCTATGATCACACTAGATTCGGTCAGACGAGTGAAAACTGGGAAAGCAACCCAATCAAGATGGACCGATGTTTAGTCAAAAAGGAAGATTTACCCCTAGATACATAAGATGTGCTAGTGTCTGTAGTCGACCCCTTACTAGATCTATGTGTAGCTTGTAAGTGCGTATTCTATGCGCATGGAAGGTGTAACCCCCTTTGTAATTATGATTTGAAATACATATTTTAAAATGAAATAGAGACCAATAATAATCAAACTCATTTACAATCCCTTCCTTACGGAAGGGTTTTCACAAATATTTTCAAAATTTCTGCCTTACCCTGGTCTCAAATTCCACAACTAGAATATAATTACCCTGTGCAGTTACATCACATTTACATATCAGAGTGTACAACAAAATCTCGGCAACCCCTGGGTTTCATACATAAACTAAAGGTTTATGAATTCCCATTAGGGGATTACACCATTATCTCCAAAACAACATTTATAAGATATACGGTGATCTCCCAACAAAACATGATAACCAACACCAAAATATAAATCTCCCTAAGGAGCCCTATCCGCCCTTGGTCGTCTCCTTTCCCTTGGAGCCACTTGCCCTGTCTGAAGGTTAGTTAATGGAAAGAATGAGATTCAAAAGAATCCCAGTAGCAACAAATCACTTATACCACATGTAATTAGAAAGCATGCGAGAAAATCATCAAGCAGTATCACAGCATAAAGCATAGCACGCAGGCTGCCACATATGCACATAATCACATAATCTCATCCCCCGTATTCCACCACCCCAAAGGCACGGTCCTCCCACAGTCAACACCGATAGGCCGCAGCTGAAGGTTTCAAAAATAGCCTTTCGGCTTTCACTTATAGCCTTACGGCTTTTACAGAGTCTCATCCCCCGGATTCCACCGCCCTGAAGGTACGATCCTCCCACCGTCAACACCGATGGGCCGCAGGTGATAGACTCACAAATAATGATCAAACAAATATACCATGTATCACATATAGTATAAGGGAAAAGAGTCACTACCTTGTTCTTTCCGATTGTGCTCTAGCGCAGGTGGAACACAAACAGGGCAAATATCAAATTCTAAAATTCCAAGTGCATCATTTAGACACTTCCATAGTGTTTCTTAGGGTTGTATGAGTCTATAATGAAAATTTACAAAAATGCCCCCGGGGACCCAGCTCGGGCTTGTTATACCCGGTCCGGTTGCACTTTTCCCAAAATTCTAATCTGGGCTATCCTAACATATTTCCGCCCAAGGAATCCATTTTCAGACTCATAATTATCAAATTTAATGTAAAATTACAAATTTACCCTTGGCAGCCCTACTTTAAGGGTTTCAGGGGTGTTTTCGTAATTATGCTTTTTCGGCTTTTTCCGAAAAAGTGACCAACTGTAACCCCACCTAATTTTTGCTCCTGAACTCAATGGAACCATCAAATAATTTAAAATCAAACTCTAGCCCCTCCAAACTAGCCTTGGCCAAAATTCTCAGTTCCCCGAGAAAAATTGGGGTTTTTCGGTTTCGGCTTCGTAAATGTGTTTCTTTCTACTCTTAATCACTTTATTAACCATTACATTAGATTACAACTAACATTAAGATCCAATTTGGGTAGCATAATCCCTAGGCCATATCATTTCCAAACTTTAAAACCAATGGCAATCCGTCGAAATTTCACGGATTAAATTGCCCACAGCAGCCAGAATAAGCAATATACGAAAGTTTGGAAATTACCTCAAGCTCCCACTAGCTTTTTCTCAAGGTGGCTGAAAACCCTAGCCTTAGAACACCCAAATTTGTGCTCCAAAAACCTTGAAGAACATAGAAGAATAGCTTAGGAGTGGAGTTATACGCATTAGGTAAGGATTTACCGAAGAAATCAACTTACCGTATAAGTTCTCTTCTCCTTCTCTCTCTAGAATTTCTCACACCTTCTCTCTCTTGTTACAGCTGAATGGCACGGTTTTGGATTGATGGAGGAGGTGGATGATGATTTAATATGATATACTATTATTTTCTAATTATTTACTAAATTTCCATCAATTTCGGATTTTTACAAAATTCTGGCAGATTTCTGGCTAAACCTTGAAAAATCATAACTAATTCTAGAAAAATCAAATTAGGGTGATCCCAAAGCCAATGGAAATCTATTTAAGTCCTATTTATTGGAAAAATATGGATCACTACAGCTCATAATCTCAAAAATACATAATTGCACAAAAGTCCATACTGCTCCAAAACAGATTCCAATTTCCATCCCAAACTTTGGAAAATCATAATTCTTAGCTCAAAAATTGAAATGACACAAATTATATGTCCATTTTGAAGCTTGGCATGTGAACTTTAAGAATGGAAAATTTCAGAATTTTTATACACTATTTGGCTATTTAAAATTTCCATACAAATCGACTGCCCTGTTCAGAGTTTCAATGGACAAAATTTCCAACTTTTACACAATTGTTCCCAATGGTTCCAATTTCACAATAAACACTCTCCCCACACAAATTTTCACAAGGAAGCCATTGGAATCAATAAAAAAACCAATTTCCCATCACACATTGTCCAAAAGGTTTATTCAACAATAATTACATTCACTTTTGAAGCCATTAGCCCTTAATCGCTTTTTGGGATATTACAGAAGACAATCTGAGTTAATCAACATATTGAGTCTAGAGGGATTAGATATGCCATGAGTAATATGTATGGAAGAATTTAGGGCATCTGAGGCAATGAACATATAGCTTGCAAATATATATATATATATATATAAAGGGTGTCCTTGGATGCTGATTCGATATGAAGGATTTCTAGTATCACAAGTACCAAATATTGAAGATACTTTTGCCCACTCGGTCATGACAGATGACAAGTATGAAACAGGAAACAGCAATTGATGCATGATGGGAGGCCCATCAAGTACGAGTAGGAGATGTTAGACTTTGGGTCCAAGTCTGCCCTTGATGGGCTGGACTATTTGATTAGGATATTGATTAGGATATAAGTAGCCAAATCAAATAAGAATCAAATCAGCATTAATTGTAGATTGGGGAATAAGTTAGTATTAATTATGATATTGTTAATTGAGAAACTGTTAGGATCGGCAGGCACAGAGGAAGAATTTTAAACCAAGTTGGAAGGATTCATACCTTTTATGATTCAGGGTTTTCACGATCTCTAGGAGCCAACACGTCAGGTCCGCTCCCTCTACCGGTATCCACACGAATGCTCTCCAACTGAGACTGCGTGCTAGCGCCTCTAATGTCTCCTAGGGTTTTCCTTACGGCTCTCAATTCTCATATGCATATCAATATATCTGCTCTATCAAGTTTATAACCTATGAGGGCTATTTTCAAATTTCAAAATTAATCATCATTAATTTTGAAATTAATTAACTATTAATTATCTTGATGAGCTAATTAAATAAATTCAGTTTAAATTAAATCTGTCCAACAGTTTTAATTTAACCTATTTATTTAATCCAAATAAAGAGCCATTAGATTTAATTTATCTTCATAAATTAAATCTGAGATACTATATCTCTATCATGTTAGTTATTAAATTTAATATATCTTAATAAATTAAATTTAAAACTAACAGAATATAATAATATCATATAATATATATATACACACATATATATAAGATATATATATTTCAAAAATATATATCTATATAATATTATTAATGAATTTTATATTTTAAATATATATATATATATATAAATATAAAATTCGTCCACCCTAAATTAAACATTATCTCGTGTTGGGCCATTCTTGTGTGCGACCCTGTAGGCCCATATGAAGTTGGCAGTGGGCCAATAACTATACTAACCCAAAAGTCGTAAGCGGCCTCTAGTAAGACATTACAACTACCCAATTCATATGAGGATCGTTATCACGATGCAACCTGTCATACAACCATGTCACATCCCTTTTGTCACACGATATATCGATCAAGGATAAGGCATGGATAATGTCATCCTCTTGTTCCTGACCATTACTTTCTCGATTCCTGAGTAGCCTGATAATAGAGACAGAAACTCCTTTCCATCATAGTATGGCCATACATTTCTCAGACTCACTCATCAAGGGGCCCAGTAATATCTCTCTACTAATGTGAGGGACAAATTCCATCTTGATCATTCATATTCCTCTGCATGAAAAACCACTAAGCCCGATCGTAGCCTTTATCATCACCTGGTCAAAAGTGACTTTTGACTAGTTCAAAGTTTAGCAACTCTCATGTAGGAATCTATGATTACCTCAGGTCTAAGGGCATTGTGACGTGGTTATACATGAGAAAAGCTTATGACTTGATCCATATAGCTTTCTCATAGTGGGTCGGTCCAGCACCTTGTACTCTTACAAGTGCCTAAGACTTTGATTCGTATCTCCATATCTTATCAAAGTCATATTGATCTTGTTTCATCTCTGCTCCCACATAGATGACCGACCAAGGACTTTTTAGGACAATCTTTATGAATTATCCAAGGATACAATTATCACAATTAACATGCAAATAATATGATAACAGAATGGAGAAATTTCATTAAAATAATGTTCAAAGTGCAATGATTGGCACTTAGGACACAATTTCCAACATCCTCCTACTCGCCCTAGGTGCAATCATTAATTTGCCTAATTCCCATTACCCTAACATGACGCTCATGCTTTGCCTGTGCAAGTGGCTTAGTAAGAGGATCAACAACATTATCTTCTCTTGCTACTTTTCATATCTTTATATCACCTCTATCATTGATTTCTCTAATAAGATGAAATTGCTTGAGTATATGCTTGGTCCTTTGATGTGACCTAGGCTCCTTGGCCTGTGCAATAGCACCGCTATTGTCATTGAACAAATCTATTGGATTTGAGATGGTAGGTACCACCCCTAGTTCAGTAATGAACTTTCTGATCCAAACGGCTTCTTTAGTTGCATCTGATGCTGCTATATACTCAGTTTCTATTATAGAATCTGCTATAGTGCTCTGCTTGGAGCTCTTCCAGCATACTGCTCCACCATTCAGGATGAATACATATCCAGATTGCGATTTAAGGTCATCTTAGTCAGTTTGAAAACTTGCATCTGTCTAACCGGTTATGCAAAGCTCATCATCCAATCCACCATAGACCAAAATATAAGTCCTTAGTCATTCTTAAGTACTTTAGGATTTTCTTGACAGCAAACCAATGACCCTCACCAGGATCTTGTTGGTATCTGTTGGTCATACTTAAGGCAAACAAGACATTCGGTCGAGTACATAACATGGCATACATGATGGATCCAATGGCCGAGGCATATGGAACCTTACTCATGCGATCTCGCTGATCAGGTGTACTAGGACACAGATCCTTGCTAAGATGGATGCCATGAGACATGGGCATATAACCCCTTTTTGAATCCTGCATACTGAACCTATACAGTATCTTGTCTATGATGTGCTATGACTTAGGCCTATTAGTCTTTTGGATCTATCCCTATAGATCCTAATCCCTGGATATAGGTGGCTTCACCTAACTCTTTCATTGAAAATGACTTTCCTAACCAAGACTTGACACTCTACAAGGTAGGAATATCATTCCCAATGAGTAGGATGTCATCTACATAAAGTACTAGAAATACAACTATGCTCCCACTAACCTTCTTGTAAACACAAGGTTTATCGATGTTTTGAATGAATCCAAACTCTTTGACTACTTCATCAAAACGATGATTCCAGCTCTGAGATGCTTGCTTTAATCCATAAATGGATCTTTGAAGCTTGTAAATTTTACCAGAGTCCTTTGGACGCACAAAACCTTCAGGTTGTGTCATGTACACATCCTCAAGTAGCTTTCCATTAAGGAAGGCTATTTTGACATCCATCTGCCATATTTCATAGTCATAATATGCTGCAATGGCAAGAAGGATTCTGATTGATTTGGCCATTACAACTGGGGAAAAGGTTTCATCATAGTCTACACCATGAGTTTGAGTGAATCCTTTTGCAACCGGTCATGCCTTGAAGACATTTACATTGCCATCCATGTCAGTTTTCTCCTTGAAAACCCATTTGCACCCAATGGTTTTTACACCTTCATGTGGATCGACTAAGGTCCATACCTGATTTTCGTACATGGATTGCATTTCAGATTTCATGGCATTTAGCCATTTCTCAGAGTCTGGTCCCACTGTGGCTTCTCGATAGGTGGTGGGCTTATTTTGCTCAATAAGCAACACATCACGACCTTCAGTAATCAAAAATCCATATATCTGAGGCTGATGCCGTGTCCTATCAGATCTTCGTGGACCTTGTGTTACTTGAGGAGGCTCAACAACTTGTTGTAAGTCTTTTCTAATTTCCATCTATGGTTCTGTACTATCTTGTAGCTCTCGAATTTCTTTGAGATGTACGTCGCTCCCTTTAGTTGTTTTAGAGACAAACTCTCTTTCTAGAAACTTACCATTTCGAATAACAAACACTTTGTTATCGGTGGGATTATAGACATAGTATCCTTTCATTTCTTTAGGATACCCCACGAAAAGGCACTTTGTGGATCTGGGCACTAATTTATCAAAGGCTTATTGCTTGACATATACCTCACATCCCTAGATCTTGAGAAAAGATGAACTTGGTTTCTCTTCAGTCCATATCTCATATGGTGTCTTTTCAATTGCCTTAGATGGAGCACGATTTAGTGTGAACACAACTGTCTCTAGGGAATGTCCCCAAAAGGACAGTGGAAGATCTGTTTGACTCATCATAGATCGAACCATATCTAATAGTGTTCGATTCCTCCATTCAGAAATGCCATTCTATTGTGGTGTTCCTGGAGGAGTCAATTGTGAAATTATCCTACAACTCCTAAGATGGTCAATGAATTCTTGGCTCAAATATTCACCACCTCGATCAGATCGAAGTGCTTTAATTGTTTTACCAAGTTGGTTTTGTACTTCATTTTGGAATATTTTAAACATTTCAAAAGATTCAGATTTATGTTTCATTATATAGATATAGCCATATCTACTAAAGTCATATATAAATGTAATTAAGTAGACATAACCTCCTCTGGCAGCTATATTTAATGGTCCACATATATCTGTATGTATGAGGCCCAATAATTCAGTGGCCCTCTCACTGTGCCCAGTAAAAAGTGCCTTAGTCATCTTTCCTAATAAGCAAGATTTGCATGTATCATATGATTCAAAATCAAATGAGTTTAGAAATCCATCTTGATGGAGTTTAGAAATGTGTTTCTCATTTATGTGCCCTAGACGAAAATGCCATAGGCAGGTCGGATTCAAATCGTTTGATTTTATCCTCTTAGTAGTTACGTTATAGATATTCCTATTATTAGGATGTTCCAAATTTAATATATAATGACCAACATAAAAATCACAATGAGTATAGAAAATGTCATTACGATAAATAGAACATTTACCATTCCTAGTAATGGAAGTATAACCTTCCTTATACAAATAAGAAAGAGAAACAATGTTACTACTCAAAGCAAGAACATAATAGCAATTGTTTAAAACTAACAAAAGCCCACTGGGCAGAACTAATTCATAAGTGCCTACGGCTAAAGCAGCAACTCTTGCTCTGTTTCCAACTCGTAGGTCTACCTTGCCCTTCTTCAGCTTTCTACCATCCTTTAGACCCTGCACATTTGTACAAATGTGAGAACTACATGCAGTATCAAATACCCATGTAGATGAAGTAGAAAAATGAATGTCTATAACATAAATACCTAAAGCGATAGCCTCGCTATCCTTCTTGTTCTTTTTCAGATCTTCCAGATAGAGTTTACAATTCCTCTTCCAATGACCGGATTCATAGCAGAAGTAGCAGACTCCTTCCTTTGGAGGCTTTGCCTTCTTGGGTGCAGGCTTGGTTTCAGGCTTGTATGACTCTTTGGTCTTACCACTTGAGCCATTACCCTTCCATTTGCCATTCCCTTTCCTTTTCATACGCTTTCCTTTCTGAACCATCAAAACTGTGTTAGGCTTTTTCTTAATGCTTTGCTCAGCAGTTTTGAGCATCCCATGCAGCTCAGAAATTGATTTCTCTATGTTGTTCATGTTATAGTTCATAACAAACTGGTCATAACTTTCGGGAGTGAGTTGAGGATCAAATCCGTAGCTAACTCCTCGCTCATGGGAAATCCAAGCCTCTCAAGGTGATCAATATAACCTTTCATCTTTAACACATGAGTACTAACTGATGCACCTTCAGCCATTTTGTAGGAATGTAAGGCCTTTGTGATCTCATACATGTAACTTTTAGATCTTTATGGGATTTAATCATCATATGATTCGGCATGTTTAACCCCATCTAATGCCTTGAGATTCAAAACCGTTTTGTTAATCTCAATTAAGTCAAAACAATAATGAATATTATGAGTAGCACCATTACTCAAGCTTGTCTCATCAAGATAACTCAAGTGCATCCACTTTGGTGGTTTCCACAATTGAGCGATCTAGATTTTGACAAGTACTCATTAATTGACGGCATTTTGACTTAAGATTTGATTCAGAGGGCTTAATTAATTAGTTTTGTTTATATGGATGCAATCGTGGTCGTATCTCATACAGATAAATACATATAAATGTAAAAGTAATTATACAATGATCTTATTAAAAGCATAATTTAAATGTGACACAACATGGCTTACCTAACCTAAAATCCTCCCAAGCCAATGAGAGGACTTCTCTAAATAAAAAAAGAAATACATTGAGAGAAACCTCGTTTAAACATTCGAGCGGAGTGAGATGAGAAGAGAATGTACATCGAGAGTATTTAGAGAAAGGCACGGCACGCAGGCCGTATTTAAATATTTCAACCCTTTGTAAAATTCTAAAGCCATGTTGTTCACCATACCCAAACAAGTATAAATAATAAATCACAACAAGAATTCATACAATATGAAAAGTAATAAATGTCGTGATCAGTTTGAAAAAGGCACATTCCTTCTAAAAGAAATATTTGAAATTTTTAAAATTTTAAAATTTCGGACCCAATTTTTTCAAAAAATTCGTTTAGTCCAATTCTTAAGGGATTTCAACCCAATTTCAAAAACAACGGCCCAGAACGCTTCTGATCCGGATTGTCTACCCCAAAGTTTCGAATCCCTAAATCCGATTAGAGATCCTAACGTGTCTGTACACCATGTTCTTCACCTATTCGAAACCTAAACGATGAATTCTACTTCGAATCAAATCTAGAATAGAAATCGCAATGCCAGTGGTGAAATTGAAACTTAAACATATCGCATATAATCGAAACAATTTCACCAAATCGCATATACATACAGCACTTATATGGAAAGCGCACATAACGTTAAACATATTCCTTTTCGATTTAACATATTCGGATGTTTTCTTATGAACACCCATAAATGTATATCCCATATATATCACATGTATAAGAACATAAACTAAGTTTAAACGCACAATTGATCTGGTTGTGATGCCACTGTTAGGATTAGCAAGCACAGCGGAAGAATTTTAAAATTTTACCAATCCTACTCGAGGATCTATCAACGGCGTTTAAACCAAGTTGGAAGGATTCATACCTTTTATGATTCAGGGTTTTCATGATCTCTAGGAGCCAACACATCAGGTCCACTCCCTCTACTGGTATCCACATGAATGCTCTCCAACCGAGACTGCGTGCTAGCGCCTCTAATGTCTCCTAAGGTTTTCCTTGCGGCTCTCAATTCTCATGTGCATATCAATATATCTGCTCTATCAAGTTTATAACCTATGAGGGCTATTTTCAAATTTCAAAATTAATCATCATTAATTTCGAAATTAATTAACTATTAATTATCTTGATGAGCTAATTAAATAAATTCAGTTTAAATTAAATCTGTCCAACAGTTTTAATTTAACCTATTTATTTAATCCAAATAAAGAGCCATTAGATTTAATTTATCTTCATAAATTAAATCTGAGATACTATATCTCTATCATGTTAGTTATTAAATTTAATATATCTTAATAAATTAAATTTAAAACTAACACAATATAATAATATCATATATATATACATATACATATATATAAGATATATATTTTTTGAATATATATGTCTATATAATATTATTAATGAATTTTATATTATATATATATAAATATAAAATTCATCCACCCTAAATTAAACATTATCTCGTGTTAGGCCATTCTTGTGTGCGACCCTGTAGGCCCATATGAAGTTGGCAGTGGGCCAATAACTATACTAACCCAAAAGTCGCAAGCGGCCTCTAACAAGACATTACGACTACCCAATTCATATGAGGATCGTTATCACGATGCAACCTGTCATACAACCATGTCACATCCCTTTTGTCACACGATATATCGATCAAGGATAAGGCATGGATAATGTCATCCTCTTGTTCCTGACCATTACTTTCTTGATTCCTGAGTAGCCTGATAATAGAGACAGAAACTCCTTTCTATCATAGTATGGCCATACATTTCTCAGACTCACTCATCGAGGGGCCCAGTAATATCTCTCTACTAATGTGAGGGACAAATTCCATCTTGATCATTCATATTCCTCTGCATGAAAAACCACCAAGCCCAATCGTAGCCTTTATCATCACCTGGTCAAAAGTGACTTTTGACTAGTTCAAAGTTTAGCAACTCTCATGTAGGAATCCATGATGACCTCAGGTTTAAGGGCATTGTGACGTGGTTATACATGAGAAAAGCTTATGACTTGATCCATGTAGCTTTCTCATAGTGGGTCGGTCCAGCACCTTGTACTCTTACAAGTGCCTAAGACTTTGATTCATATCTCCATATCTTATCAAAGTCATACTGATCTTGTTTCATCTCTGCTCCCGCATAGATGACCGACCAGGGACATTTTAGGACAATCTTTATGAATTATCCAAGGATTCAATTATCACAGTTAACATGTAAATAATATGATAACAGAATGAAGAAATTTCATTAAAATAGTGTTCAAAGTATAATGATTGGCCTTTAGGACACAATTTCCAACAGAAACAAGTCATCATAATTTAGGAAATTAATTGAGAATTAATTCTCCTAATTACTAACTTGGAAGGCAAGAAGGGTGGACATCATTTCCTAATTAGTGGCCACATTGACCACTATGAATAGGAGGTGCCTCCTTCAGTTATTCCACACCCCTGCTATTCAGCTTTCTAGAATCTCTTCTCTTTTACCATCTTTCTTGTTTTGGTGATCTGTTGTGCCAATCCCAATTAGGCTCTAGTAGTCTAATAATTGTGTGGGCACTATTATGGAGCATTGGAGCTTTGACCCAGATCCAAACATAGATTCACCCCGGTACGCTAATCTCCTTTCTCTTTATTTTTTCCTATAGGCTGAATATTTGACCAACTTTCTCCTTCTTTCTTTGTCTCAATTGAATTGCACATAGAGAAAAGATGAGGAAATGTGTTTGACTATTGTCCAATTCTTTTCGTATTATTGTTATGGCCAAAATTTTCACAATGGAGAAGGAAGTATATTTTACTTGATTTTGTATGCTTTTATGAAGGAGCTTAGGTGTCAACTTGTGGTGGCTCCAATAAAAAAATAATTGTTTACTTCCATCATAATTACCTTTACTTTTTAAGGGTAACTCTTGACCCTTCATTCTTGTTTCCAATTCTATCCTCAAGAGTAAATGGCAAATATCTCTTTTTCCCTTGATTATGGCAACATTAACTAAGTTGCCATTAGTTCTTTTATTCCACTTTATTTTCTCTTGCAAGGTGCCATTTCTTCTTCTTTGTGGATCAAAGTTAGGCTTTAGATCCTTTTTGACTTTAGATAAAGGAATTGGGTATTTTCCTTTGACTAATTGGAACTAAATCTCATATTTAAATACAAAATCGTCTCTAAAAGTCATTATGGCTCTTGGACATTCTTAGGGCTCTTGCTAAATTGGGGCTTAGTAGTCCACTTGATTTAAACTTAACCTCAAGCTTCTAGTTCTACAATTTGGGATATTACACCTTTCACCTAAAGGACCATGTTTACTACATCCATTAGGAAGAGCCTGATTAGACAACATAAATATTTCATATACCCATATTCATAATCCTATAAGAACTTAGTTTTCTTAGTCCAAAATCCAAAACCTATAAACAAAGGCACATTCACATGTGCAATTTTCCAATCCATAAGGCATGAGATTTAACAATCACTACTTCCATAAAGATTCTTCTTTATAGAGGCTATTAAGACCACATCACCAACCACTTTATCCTTCAGGATTCATATTTTCTACTCAAATTTTATACTATAACTCTTATACACCATAAGATTGCATCATTTAGAAAAGAAATTACATGAATGGTGTGCAAAATCTCTTGGTTTCACATCCTCTTTCTCCACCTAAAGATGAAACCCTACACAAAAGTGGGATTAGTACAAGTAACAAACAAAACACAACAATAAAGGGAAGCAGGTGTGTAAAGATTCTATATTGCTATACTCTAAATGCAATGCATAAAAGGGCTAAGAAATCATTAACACATGGCTTTGATGCCAAATTGAAAACATTTAGAGTATGATAATTTTGATCGATTATTTATAAATGAGTAAGAACCATGGACAACATCTTAAATCACTATCATTCATCCTCATATAGTGGTCATCTTGGAGCAAATAGAACAGCTATTAAAGTCCTTTAATCAAGATTTTATTGGCCTACACTCTTCAAGGACGCTAACAGAATTGTGGTAACCTATGACACATGGGAAATATCATAAGGAGACATGGAGCCCCTTTAACTAACATCTTAAAAGTTGAGCGTTTTGATGTATGGGGGATCGATTTTATGGGGCTTTTCCCATCCTTATTTAGCAATCAGTTCATTTTGGTAGATGTTCATTATGTCTCCAAGTAGGTTGAAGCAGCTGCTTTTCCTACAAATGATTATCGAGTAGTTGTGAAGTTTTTAAGGAAAAATATTTTTACAAGATTTGAAGTGCCTAGAGCTATTATCAGTGATGGAGGAAGGCATTTTTGCAATCAACAGCTCCAATCAGTGTTACCTAAATATGGAGTAACCTATAAGGATGCAACTCTATATCATCCACAAACTAGCAGGCAGGTAAAAATCTCAAACAGAGAACTAAAGTGGATCTTAGAGAAGACGGTGAATTCCAATCGGAAGGACTTGGCTCAAAAGTTCGATGATGCACTCTGGGCTTATAGAACTGCCTTCAAGAAACCAATTGGTACATCTCTATATCAATTGGTCTATGGAAAAGCATATCATCTTCCAGTAGAAGTGGAAGCACAAAGCATATTGGGTAGTAAAAGCCTTAAATTTTGACTTAAAGGCAATTAGTGAGAAAAGACTTCTCCAACTCAATAAGCTTGAAGAATTCAGACAATAATCTTATGAAAATGCAAAGTTATATAAGGAGAAGACAAAAATGTGGCATGACAAAAGAATTTTGAGGAGAGAGTACACACTGGGACAAAAAGTGCTTTTATACAATCAAGGTTAAAACTATTTCCAGGAAAGTTGAAATCAAGGTAGTCAGGACCATTTACTGTGACTCAAGTATGGCTATATGGAACGGTGGAGATTCAAGATGGTGATCAAAAATTCAAAGTGAATAGACAAAGGCTCAAAGAATACAATGACGATGCACTCAACACTTTGAAAACTATCATCACTTTTGAGGAACCAACAGGTATGCTCTAATATAAAAAAATTAATTAAAAAATTTTGGTTTGGTCTTTGTCTAGCTAAAGACGTTAAAGAAAGGTGGCTACTTGGGAGGCAACCCAAAACTTCTTTCCTACTCTCTCATTTTTTCTTTCCTACTCACTGAAACACACTGCACTGCATTGAGATTTTAGTTTTCACCAGTTTCATTTTAAGTTACCATGGAGGAATCTCTTGTAAAGCTTAAGAATAGGTTCCCTACTCTTCCCAAAGATGTGCTGAAGAAGATCTATAGCAGTTGACTTAAAAGGATGATGATATTCAATCGTTTTGGCCTTCCTATGAACATACACTGGATCATTGAAGCTAAGGTACGTTTAGCATGTGAGATTCATAAATCATTTATTAAACCTTTGCCAGGAATGGGAAGAAGTTCTTACTCCAAAAAGAGAAGAGCTAAAAAAATGAATGTCTGCTATAAATGTGCAAGGTGAACATGGGATCAGCACTGTAGGAGCAAATGTATGGTTTCTATAAATTGAGAAGATAAAATTAAATTTATAAAGAATGGACTGAGTAAGGAGTCACTGGATGATATCATTCAAACTCTTGAGATACATCCAAGTGGTTATGTTCATCATATTCTTCTTGATTTAATGGACATATTCAACAACAAAAAATGGCACTACTATTGTCTTGGGAATCTGATGAAAAAAGACCTTGTTTGCCAGTTTATAAGAAAACTGGATGAGAAACAAATTCTTGATTCATAGAAATTGTTTAAGCCATTATTGGACGCAAAACCAGAGGAAGATGTGAGCCAAAATCACAACTATTGTACATAAGCATGCTTTTGTCTAATATGTCTTATCTTTTCAGTAGCTTTTGTCTAATATGTTTTATCTTTTCAGTAACTTTTGACTTTCTTTCCTCTTTTTGTTTAATTCCTTCACGCAATGACCCATTGATCATCTGTGTTAGAAATTTTTTTTCAAACTTCTTTGAAAAATGTGTGATTTGTATGATTTGTTGTCATTGTTTTAGTGTCATATATATGTATTCTTTCACTTGTAAATATGTACTCTTCACTTGTAAATATGAATTCTTCTACTTGTGAACACAAATGGTCTGAGAGAAAGAAAGAGAAAAATGGTATCACACAAAAATATAGATTTACATCTATCTTCATTTTTTATGAAACTAATTTAGGAAAGAATGGAGACTTTGTAATTGCAACAAAAGAACTTAGAATCGTGTTAGCTTCCAAAAGGATCAACTTTGTATTTGGGGGAGGTATCCAGGGCCTAAGGGGAAGTGTGGTCATTTCTGCATCCATGAATGGAAGCAAGGGTTTAAGTGTAAGGGTGAAGATCACACCTTTTCCTTAGGACAAGAGTTATAGGTTTCAAGCTTGCCTGAACGAATAGGATGAATGTTATATCATGCTCAAGCTTTCATTGCTCTACCTGGTGGTTTGGAGACGTTAGATGGCATTTCTAGTGTTGCATATTGGGTTAAGTTAAACTTTCACAAAAAGCCATTAGGATTGTTAAATGTTAATAGTTTTATGATGATTTGTTGTTTTTTTTTATCATGCTGTGGAAACATGATTCAACTACTGATCAGTTGCTCGATCAATTGCAAACTATGAACCTCACCCAGATCTATTAGGCAAGCAAACAGGTAGGCAATCTTCAGATAGCAGTCAGAGGCAGAATCTAGATATCACTCTTCAGTTGTAACTCTCTTTAATCTTTTGGTTTTACTTTTAGCATTTTGGTTTCTTGTGTGTTTGTGTTTAGAAAAAATTCTCTAAGCTATAGAAGTCATTGAGGAAAATGTCTTATTTAGGTTGGGGGAGGAATTGTGGAAAAAAATTAGTTAGTTAGTAAAAAACCATTAGATGCATGGGGTGTGAAAAAAAATGGCAGAGTACGGAGTTATTCTTAACTCCTAAGACGCATTTTATTAATTGCATTTTATTAGTTACATGTTTTTGTTCTTTTCTAAAAAAAGAGCCAAAAAAACTCATCTTGTTCAAGTGCTTTGTAATGATTTTAAGAAGTATATAAGTTTTAAGTATGGATCAAATGAATTTAGAGATTTTATAGCATGAATGAACAACTGATTGTTGCAATTGGTGATGAATTTTGAGATTAAATGAGCTGAGTTTGAAAGTCTCTAACCGTGAGCTTTAGAGCCTATAATAATTATTTCACTTGTGTGTGATATTCACCTATTAAGTTGTTACTCTAGAACTTGTTTTAAATTTGGTCGAAATTTCATCTCACATGCACATTCAAAAATTATAAAGGCATTCATTTTCTTTAGCCTTAGCCAAAGCCAAATAGCCAACCTTGCAATTATGTCGTTGCTAAGCCCCTTGAACCTAATTGACTGTTTCTTTGTTTTCAACCCACTAACATATGTTGTAATGATATATCAAGTGCTCTTACCTTATTCAAAAGATTAGTAGAGCATTTGGAATTTTTGCGAAATGGGCTTTTGACAAGTATGTGGGTGTATATATCATCAACTTTAGAGTTGTAAATAAAAAACATAAAAAAATGAGATAAAAATGAAAAAAAAAATATTAAGTATTTGAATTGTGGGTTGTTGTGATGAGATAAATTTATAAGTAGCCCATTTTTCAATTGTTCTATTAAATTTCTTAAATGTAGCCTTTCATACCATGTTTTACATTCCTTTTACCTTAACCCCATTACAACCCTTAATAACTCCTTTTGATTTGAATTATGCATGTGAATTAAGTAGTGGAGATTGAGATTTTTAGAAAGCTTATGATAGTGCAATTTTTTCGGTTGACTTGAGTGAAACACTTACCTTTAAACACTTGAGAGATTGAGAGAATGAGCTACACTTATGAACTCGGTTTATTCAATTTCAAATAAAGTTACCAGTTTATATTTTCGTTGATTCATGAATACTATTATCTCTTTATTTTTCAATTGTGTTCTTGCTTATGACTTGACACTTCTGATTTTGTTAGAAGCACTTATTAGTCATTCCTTGTCTGAGGACATCTAAGAGCTAAGTGTGGGGGAATTCGATAATTAAAATATTTGCATATTTATTTTCCCTTATATGATGATTTTGTAGATGATATTTGAGATTAATATAATAAACTTAGATGTAATTGATAAATACAGGATGATTTTGGCATAAATATTATTATTAGTATTATAATATTTACTTATTTTATCTTTTGATGGCCACACAATAAGAGGAGAAAGGAGACCAAAAATTGGACCGATGAAATTGAAAAAGGCCAATTACTGTAGCATCGGTTACTATTAACTTGGGTCACTATTCATGACGACACTATTCACGATGAAAATCACCATTCAAGACGGAAGTACTGTAATTGATGGAAGCACTATTGTAAATGCAGTTTTCTCAATAAAATCAAATGCATATAGCTTTGGAGTTTTACTTTTGGAGATTGTTACTAGCAGAAAGAATCGTCATTATGACGATATTACTTCTACTTTGATTGGACATGTAAGTATAGATAATGAACAACTTTAGTTAAGTTTGCTCTTTAGTAATAGTATAACTATCTAATGTATTCAATTGATTCAAATTTGGAACCTTTAGAGAGAAAGTAAAGCAATGGATATTGTTGATCCATAATTAATAGGTGAAACATGCCTTGAAAATGAAGCTCTAAAGTGCATCCAGCACTACAAAAAAATTGACTTTCAGCGACAACTTTTAGCGGAGACTCTAAAAGTTGCTATTAAAAGTATGGTTTCGGTGGTGACTTTTGATAGTCACCGCTAAAAATGGAACTTTCAGTGGTGACTAAATTGTCGCCGCTAAAAGTATGGTTTCAGTCACCGCTGAAAGTGCCATTTTTAGCGGCGACTATCAAATGTCGTCACCAAAACCATACTTTCAGTGGCAACTCTAATTGTCGCCGTTGAAAGTCAATTTTAGCTTATTTTTTTATGGATTTTTTTATCACCAACAAATGTTATTTTTTTTATATTTTTTGTTTAAATTTGATATTTAACATTTGATGACACTAAATATGTTATTTGTTATAAAGAAAGATAAGATAATTATACATTTGCATATATGTGGGATCTCTCTACACAAGTTTCCTTCTCTTGCATATTAAAATGAATGGATGAAAAGCAATTTGATTCAAATTTTTTTGCTACCACCAAAATTTTCCATTGGAAATTCTGCGGCAAAAATTAAATTTATTAATTCCTTTTTTAAAATAATATTTATAATATAAAAATATTAATTACTAAATAATTCTATTTAATCTTAATTATTACACTTATATTATTATTTATTAATATTATATTTAAAATTTTCTACTAAAATAATATTTATGATATTATTATATTAGTTATTATTTTATTTTATTTAAAAATAAATTATATGTTAGTAATATTATATGCATCATTTTATATTAAAAATAATATTTATAATATTAAATTATTATTTATTAAGTAATTTTAATTAAAAAATTGGTTAATTAAATATATAAATAATTTTTTAAATTTTTATTTAATTTATCATTATTTTTAATAATATATAATTAATAATTAATTATCATATATATATAAATGATTAATTAATTAATTAATTGTGTGTGTGTGTGTGATAATATTATATATATAACAATATGTAATAATTTAATGCAAGTTCATTCCAGCACAACTGGCAAGCGAACATGCTTGAAGGCGTCGGCAACATGAGCTCGCGGGTTCGAATTGGAGGAGAAGCACTTTCAGGAATTATGTGAAGCCGACACATGGCATCACAAGAAGCCAACAAGTAGCAGCGTGTGGAGATGACACATGGCAACAAGTGGAGGAGAGAGACACATGAAATTTATAATTTTTTTTAAAAGAAATTTGTAACGGAATTTATAATTTTAAAAAAAATTGACACTTTCAGCGGTGACAAAAGTCACCGCTAAAAGTCACCTTTAGCGGCAACACAAATTGTTGCCGTCAAAACTTTTAGCAACAGTCACAACAGCAGCGACTTTTAACCTATGTCGCAACCGAAAGTCTTTCTTTTTTTGTAGTGTAGATTGGGTTTTTATGTGTACAAGAATATGCTACAGATAGGCCAACTATGTTAGAAATTGTGTCCATGTTTGATAATGACTCGACTCTTCCTCCTCCAAAGCAACTAGCATTTCTTTCCAAGAAAACTAATGGTGATCATTCAGATCTGTCAATCAATGGAGGGGTTAATTCAATAAATGAGATGAGTACTACTATGGCTGACGTTCACTGAAATCATTACTCTCTCTCATGCTTGGTAATACTCTTGCAAAGTTGCAATGCTGTAATACTTGTGAGTGAATGATTTTATGTTTTTAGCAATTATGAAGGATAATGTTGCATTATATTACTATAAAAAAACACTAAATTTTTGACGAAATTTGCGACGGAATTAGAGTTTCCGACAGAATTGATTTCTGACAGAATGGATTCCGTCGGTAATAATAGCATCAGAATTGATTTCTAACAAAAAAAATTTTGACTTAATTTAGATTCCGTCAGAAATTTGGGGCGGAATTTATCAATTCCGTCGCAAATTCCCTTGGCAACTCCGGCAACCGCCCCCTCATCGCCGACGGCAGTGCATGGCAGCTCTGCCGGCATCCACCTTGTTGTCGGCCCCCAGATCCATCACGTGTCGTAACCTCCCTTCGTCACTTGTCGCTATAACCCCCGTCCAACGATAGGCCAAGATTAGTGTTTAATAAACATAATCATGCTAAATTAGAGACTATAAGATGCTTTGGAACTTATTTAAAAGTAAATATCCAAAACCGGGTTTACAAAACTTTTCTAAAACTTATTCACCAAGGTCTCATATTCGCATTTCAGTATACAAATAGCCTATATAAAATGATTCCATTCATCAACATCAGAGTACACAGTAAATTCCCGACTCACTCGGGTTCCATTAATCAATTAAGGGTTCATACAAAGGCACAAAGCCCATAATTCATACCCTTAACTTGGGGATTACACAAAATCATTCCCTAACCATATACAATTATCCAAAGTACCGAATGATAACCAATATCCAAAAATACACTCCCACATTAGAGCTCTAGCTGCTCTTCGTCACCCGCTTTTCCTTCGATCCTTCGGCCCTGTCTAAAACATTGTTTTTGGGAGAGTGAGATTCTAAAGAATCCCCATAGTGTTAAATCACTCAGAATGTGCATAACAGTAAGGCATGAAAGCAATCACATAGCACAGACATTGCAACTACAACGGCAGTTACAGCGGCAAAGGCAGGCATGACTCATGTCACCCTTACGTTTTCTCATGCTGAAGTGCTCACGCTGTATCGCACATATCACATTTCACAACGATATATATATACTTCACCACAGCTGGGATTCATATAACAGTTCACAATGCACAGCCATACTGGTCGGTTTACAGTTCACAATTGATCCATGTCGATTACAACGACAGTTTAATGGCCGAGCTAGAGAGGACCACTGTCACTCCCTAAACGGCTCACGCTAACCTGCTCACGCTGTAAGGGACCATGGTACATACAGTTCACAATTCACTAAGCACAAAGTCATGTTTCACAAACACTATGATAAATCATGCATACCATATATCATACACAATATGAGTGAGAAATCACTACCTGTCCGTTCCTTCCGTGCACACTCTAGCACTACTCGCTCCCAAGAGGACAAACGTCGTATCCTACGATACATAATGAGTGACGAAGTATCAATCCTCCATTCCAATTCTCAATGACTTCTTAACACTTAATTGGTTATCATTACTGCTCTTTAAGTACCCTCAAACACCTCTATCGATAGCCCTAAGGGGTTGGAAAGAAAATCTCAAAGATCCCTTTTCGGAAGGCACAACACTGATTTCTGACGGTCTCACTCGAGTGAAGATGACCTCACTCGAGTGATGGTACGGACGGAACTCAAGCACAAGAGAGTGAGAGGCAGCAAGTGAACACCCGAGAGCACAAAGAAGTTTTCAGAAATAGGCTCACTCGAGCATGCCGGACCTTACCCGAGTGAAGGCCAAATGCCTTACTCGAGCATTAGAGAGAGAAGTCCAGGAAGTGAGGACCCGAGAGCACACAAGTTCTCAAGGATCAGGAACACTCGAGCACAACCATATGCACTCGAGTAAACACCACATACCCACGAGTGACAACCCGAGAGGCAATTCTTTTGGTGTCAAATACACTCATCACTCGAGTACCAGGAGGCTCACTTGAGTGATGTTCATCTCTCACTCGCAAGTGAGGCAACACTTGCCATGACCATAGAAGTACAATAAGAACACAGAGAGCAAGAAATGAAACTTGCACTATGCACTCGAGCAGAGTTCATCGCTGCTCGGGTGATGCTCATCCTGCACTCGAGTGAACTCCCATCACTCGAGTGATTCTATCAAAACCAGAAAATGCAGGAAAACATACCACATTTCCTGACACTTGCCCAAATGATCCAAATGGACCCAAAACCTCTACCAAAGCTATCCCCATACAAAATCACTCAATGAATTCAATAAAACCATCAATACAACCTAAATTCCACTACATTTGCATGCTTTGGTCTAGGGCAACACAATCATCACTTTTCCAAAATCACTAACTTTAATCATTTCAATCCCCAATCAATCTATCTATCCCAAACTCACTCTAAGATACCATTTCCACAACTATATCATGCCAACTACCCAATAACCCATATTTTCGAAATTAGGGCAAAAATCCAAGAATTTCTAAACTTAATATAATGGCATGAAACATAGATAGAAAGATTGGACTCACTTACCTCTTTCACTTCCTCAAAGCACTCTCTTGATTCTCTACACTTCATATTTTCGTGATTCTTCAAATCACCAACAATGGAGAAGCTACAACCATCAAATTGAAGCTCTCACTCCAAGGATCAACATTAATGAAAAGGATTTGAGCAAAGGAAGCCATTTACTCACCTTTTCCCAAGCTTTTCTTTCCCCTTTTTCCTTCTACTTTGGCCGAATGAGAGAGAGTGAGAGAAGAGAGGTGGAGTATGAGAGAGAATGAAAACACAATGATACTCCCTCCATGCTTGTCCATCGAAAAGAGAGGAGAGGAAGAGAGAGAAAACAAATAAAATACTCCCCCATTTGACTTTTCCACATACTCTCTCTTCACTCACACTTTTGCCACATGTCAACTTGCTATTGGCTCACCCAAAATAAGTCACCAATTAGCTACTCAATCACTCCATTAACCATTTTAATCACACATATCATTTTCTATTAGCTAGTAATTAATTTCTCTATTAATCACTAACCATTTGCCCAACAATTTCATTCTTTCAATTTCCCCTAATTATGGCATATTAATTAATATGGCCACTAAAACCAATAATTATTCCACTTTAATTCGATAATTATCCTCAATAATTATCATTAGCCCTTACTCAAAATTTGGGATATTACAGTCACAACCTCATATTTCCTGGAAATATAACTCAACTTGCCCCTCCTTTGGTTCAAACCCACAACCTCGTCTGTACGCACGCGATTCCTTACCGGATGAGCTCGATTGCTTTAGTGTTATATTATTACACACAATTATATATATAATCTTATGAGTATATATATTTTTTAATTTCTAAAATTAAATTTTTATTAACATTAATTAATAACTAAATAGTAATTATTAACTAATATTTTATTTACTAATATTAATTAATAACTAATACATTTTATTTTTTATATGACTATTTTGCCCCTACAATGACCAAAACCTATGATTGAAAATTAAAAATATTTTAGAAATTAGAAAATAATAATAATTAAATTAAAAATATTATTTAAAAATAATAAATTTTTTAAAAATAATTTTTTAAAAATTAAATTAAATTTAAAAATATTAAATAATTAAAAAATAATTTTTAAATTTTTCCACAGAATCCGTCGGAAATTCTCTCTCAATTCCGACGAAATGAAATTCCGCCGGAAATTTTCGACAGAATTTTCCATCGGAAATTTAATGGCAAAAGTCAGAATTTCCAACGGAATATTTTCTATAGCTAATTTTTGCCACGGAAAAAATTTCGTCAAAAAATTTTCCTATGGAATTAATTCCGTCAAAAATTTCATATTTTTTTGTAGTGTATGTTTTAGTATTGAAGTCAAGCGTCGATGACATTAATGCATATTTGTTTTACTACTAAAGTAAACAATGTATAAAACTTGCTATGTCATATCTTGTTGGTTTTCATTATATAGTGTCATGACTTGAATTTGTAAGACAATTAGAGCATTCGGTTCCAATTAAATGTTATGTCAAATAAGTTTATGGCTTGTGGGCCCACTAGTACAAAAAAGGTGATTTAGACCGGCACATTTAAACCGGTTATAGTAAATGAGGTCTAAAAAGAAATGCGCGGTGGCATTTACGTAATTATAAAGAAATTGGGAGACCGGTTATTATAATAACCGGTCTAAAAAATAAAATTTAGACCGGTTGTACACTAACCGGTCTTAAAATATTAATTTTTAGACCGGTTATTCTAATAACCGGTCTAAAAATAATCTTTTTAAGACCGGTTACTAGAGAACCGGTTTAAAATGAAAGATTTTTAAGACCGGTTGTGAGACAACCGGTCTTAAAAATCCACTTTTAAGACCGGTTGTCTCACACCCGGTCTTAAAAGTGGAGTTTTAAGACCGGTTGTGAGACAACCGGTCTTAAAACTCCACTTTTAAGGACAACCGGTCTTAAAACTGTCCCCAAAATTCAACCTCAGCTCCCGCGCGCCATCTTTCCCCAAACTTTCCCCAAATTTCTGAAATCAACTCACTCCGACGCACTCTCCGCCTCCGTCAAATCCGTCTTCCACCTCCCAAATCCGTCTTCCATCACCGACGCACTCTCCCAAATCCGTCTTCCATTCCGTCACCGACGCACTCTCCGCCTCCGTCAATCTCTTTCTGGGCCGCCACCATCACCGATTAACCCCACCGTTAACCCCACCGTCAACCTCTCTCTCACCTCCCAAATCCGTCTTCCGCTCCATCTCCACCGTCTTTTCCCTTCCATTCCACCGTAACTCAAGCTCCCATCATCACCGACGCCCTCTTTCTCTATCCCTCCGCCTCCGTCAATCTCTTTCCGGGCCGGCACCATCACAGATCTGGCTCTATTTCCAGCACCGCCAGCAACTGTCATCACATCTTACAAGCACGCAGTTGGTAATTTCCCCTGTTTTACTGTCTTCATGTCTTTAATCCTGATTTCAGGTCTAGGAGAATTAACTTGATACCTTCATTTTTGTTGGCATGCGATTATCATATTCCATTTCTTGTTATGGTCTTTTCTGTCTTCTTAGGCAGACGGTAATAGGCAGAGAGGAGAATGGGAGGCAAGTATAGAACTATCAACTACTAGCTACGAACTATACTACCTGTCTTGGTTTGGTTTAGCAAAATTAATTGCTGTTGCACCTCGGGTGAGAAAGTCAACATTCTCATCCATTGTACAACCCCATCCAGACATTGGTTCACTGATATAAGAGGGCTATATATATATATATAGATAAGTAAGCTTTTACATTTCAAGTTTGATTAGAGTGTTAGTGTGAATTAATTAGAATCGGTGTGAGGGAATCTGTATGTATCTATATATATAACGAGAGGGGTTAATGTAGTCAATTAATTTGTGGTTTGAGAAAATAAATGGATGTTTGGCCCCAAAAAAAATGCCTGGATGAAAATGAAGGGGTAGTATTTGATGGATTTTAAATTTGTCTTTTTGAGATTGAACTGTAGTATTTGATGGATTTTAGATTTGTCTTTTTGAGATTGAACTATCTGTATTATAAGAGTCAAGTTTTTTTAATGCTATGTGCAGCTGAATATTATAAATATCAACTGTCCAAATTTGATCATTAGTAATAGGGGAAAACTATTGTTGAGGTAGTTCCATTCATTTTCTATTATGTTCCTCGTGTGTGCTGAATTTTTGAAGTTTTCAACGGTATTGCTTGGATATTATTAGTCGAAGGACCAAAGTCACCCTAAAAAATATATCCAGGGACAAACAATATAATAATGGATCTAGCGTGTGCAGGCGTTAGACTTTAAAAGAATATATATCCAAGTCACTTTCTCTGACGAAAGCGCATTCTTTCCTTCCTCTTTCCACCTCCATTCCTCATTCCCTCACTCCTTCTCCATTCCACTTTCCCTCATTCCATTTTTTCCTCACACGCTACTCTAAATCACGATATTCTTTGTTTACTTCTAGTTACACTATGTACTTGGGTGTAATGATTGCATGCTCTCAACATTCTCCTACCTTTTCCAGGGAAAAAGTACAAAACAAATAAAAGGTGTTAGAATATATGGATCGTAGTTGGATACAAGCTAAACGGACGAGTGTTGAATATGATGTTGGGGTCAAGGGTTTTTTAGACTTTGCAAAAAGAAATGCCGATGATGATAGTGAAATGTTTTATTGCCCTTGTGTAAAATGTTTGAATGAGAAGCGATTAAGTGCTGCAGATATATATACACATTTAATTTGTGAAGGGTTTTGTAAGACGTATGTAGTATGGGTATGGCATGGTGAACAATTAGAAATGCCAAGTGCATCTCAACAGGGGGAAGTGACTTGTGATGATAATGACATGGATATGGATGATCGGATAGAGGACATTATTCGTGATGTAGGAGAAGAGGCTTTTGAACAATCACATGCATATGGTAATATGTGCAGTGATGCTGAGAAGCCGTTGTACCCGGGGTGTAAAAAATACCAATTGCTGAATGCTGTATTGAAATTGGTAAGCTTGAAAGCACGGCATGGATGGAGCGACAAGAGTTTTTCAGAAACGCTTGGGGCCTTTAAAGATATGCTTCCTGATGATAATGTGTTGCCTTGTCGATACTATGATGCTAAGAAAATACTGTGTCCACTAGGGATGCAGTATAAAAAGATCCATGCTTGCCCTAATGATTGCATATTGTATAGAAAAGATCATGAAGAGAAGGAGCAATGTCCGATATGTGAAACTCCGAGGTATAAATCAAATAAGGGCCCTGCAAAAGTGTTGTGGTATCTTCCAATCATTCCAAGGTTCAAGCGCCTGTTTGCTAATGAAATTGATGCCAAAAATTTGAGATGGCACGCAGATGAGCGGATTTCTGATGGAAAGCTTCGGCATCCAGCTGATTCTTCTCAATGGCAGAAAATCGATCAATTATTTCCTAGCTTCGGTGAAGAACCTAGGAATCTCAGGCTTGGGCTTAGCACAGATGGTATGAATCCTTATGGTAGCCTAAGCAGTATACATAGTTCATGGCCTGTTCTGTTGGTAATTTACAACTTATCTCCTTTGTTATGTATGAAACGAAAGTACATAATGTTGTCTATGTTGATTTCGGGACCAAAGCAACCCGGAAATGACATAGATGTTTACCTACAACCCTTGATCGAAGACTTGAAAGAGTTGTGGGATAAAGGTGTCGATGTTTTTGATGCGAACAAGAAGGAGACTTTTAATATGCAAGCAATGATCTTTTGTACTATAAATGACTTCCCTGCATATGGGAACTTGTCAGGATATAGCGTTAAAGGCCACAAAGCTTGTCCGATATGTGAAGAAGGCACATGCTACCATCAACTTCAACATGGAAGAAAGACGGTTTACCTTGGGCATAGGCGATTTCTAAGACAAAGCCACCCTTATCGTAGATTAAAAAAAGCTTTTTTCGGTGGCCAAGAGTTTGAAGATGCTCCAGAGGCATTGACTGGGGAGCAAATTTATGAAAAGGTGAAAAATATCAATACTATGTTTGGTAAGTCATCAAAGAGTAGAAATGAGAAAAATATATGGAAAAAAAGGTTCGTCTTCTTCGATCTTCCATATTGGCGCAATCTTGACGTCAGACACTGTATTGATTTCATGCATGTGGAGAAGAACGTATGTGATAGTATCGTTGGGACACTGCTCAACATACAGGGAAGTTCTAAGGATGGCGTGAAGGCAAGATTAGACTTGCAAGAAATGGGAATACGAGAAGATTTACATCCAAGGCCATACGGTAATAGAACATTTTGTCCTCCAGCTGCTCATACTTTGTCTAAGGTTGAGAAAAGAAGCTTTTGTGAGTGTTTACATGGCGCTAAAGTTCCCTCAGGGTATTGTTCAAATTTTAAAAAGCTTGTATCGATGAAAGACTTGAAGTTAATAGGGCTAAAGTCTCATGATTGTCATGTCTTAATGCAACAACTACTCCCAGTAGCTATTCGAGGCATTGCCGAATATGATCTTCAACACATATTGACTAGACTTTGTTTCTTCTTCAATGCCATTTGTTGTAAAGTCATTGACACGGAAAGATTGGAGGAATTGGAAAATGAAGGATACATTATCTTATGCCAGCTTGAGAAGCTTTTTCTTCCGTCCTTTTTTGATATCATGGCACACTTGGTTGTTCATCTAGTGAGGGAGATAAAGTTGTGTGGCCCTATCTATTTCCGGTGGATGTACCCGATCGAAAGAACTATGAAAATACTAAAAGGGTATGTGAAGAACCCCAATCGGCCTGAAGCATCTATTGTTCAAAAATATGTTTCTGAAGAAGCTATGGAATTTTGTCAACAGTATTTGTCAAATGTACGACATATTGGCCTTCCTAAGCGTCATGATCAAGAAGGGGGTAGACGTGGGGCAACAGTAAATTGCAACAAGTCCACCTGTACATCTTGAACAATGTTGATGAAGTTCAATATTACATGAATGCCCATAAAGAAATTGTACGGAAACAAAATAGTCGAATGAGCGAACAAAGGTTAATCAGGGAGCATAACAGAACTTTCGCACATTGGTTCAAACAAAAGGTTGACGGAGAAGAATGTGTTTCTGATACAATAAATTGGTTAGCACGTGGTCCTGAAGTTGATGTCATAAATTGGACTTCATTTGTGATCAATGGTTATACCTTTTACACGAAGTCCCTAGATGATAAGAGCACCGTCCAGAACAGTGGTGTTGTATTAGTGGCTGAATCTATGCACTTCTCTAGTTCGAAAGATAAGAACCCTACGTATTGAGCAAGATGAAAGAGGAAATGATAGTGTTTATGAGCTCAAGACAAGATACCAGTGCTCCCCAGCCACAATCGATTGATCCTAATAAGCAGAGCACTAAAGGTAGTTGTTGCAACATCGGGCAGTCATCAGAGGGTCCTAACCCGCAAATTACTGGGCTTTGTGATCTTTTTGTCGAGGATCCTCTGAGACGGTTAGTTGCACGGGGTAGTGTGCATAACCTGGGATCAACTGTCCACCACCGACAAATGGAAGGTGATCAAGTCCGGGTGTCAGTTGACGAGGTGATTATTGCGGATGCACCTGTCCCTATCCCTTCTGATGAATTCAAGGTCGTTAGCGATGTCTTGGGCACATTCATCTTGTGGCCAACGAACCTTGTTTCTGGTCGAGCCGAGGATAGTCCGATCAAAGGCCCACCACCAAGTCCGATCAAAGCCCCACCAAGTCCAGCTCCCTTCACTCAGCAAGAAGTTTCACAGCCTCCATTGAATATCATGCAGCAAGTGATTCTGATGGCATATGATACATCCTTCAAAACAAGAGAGTGGCCTACGGATTCAGTTGTTGGACAGTCAGGAGTGACATGCTATCTTGAGAGGGATGATTTGATGTCCCTGGTAGCTCCTGGACAAAATCTTACGATTGGGATTGTCCAACTGTTCTTAATGTAAGTAGCTTCTGCAATTCAAAGTAAATATTTTAAAAGTTTCACCGTTTACCTTTTATTTATGTGCTTGCATTATTGTAGGTACATGCATCGTAGGTTGGTCTCCTCTGGCAAAAGCGAAAAATTTGGATTCTTATGCCCCCATCACATCCAAGAGAAAGGGACCACTGCTGCTACTAGACATACATACTTGTCAAAGAGGCTTAGTGAAACTGGAACCGAGTGTTTCTTGGCTCCATATGTGCATAGGTAAGAAACAAATTGATATTTTATAATTTATATAATGTTTTATGTTTGCTTATTAATATTCTTCTGTTTTTTTCAGTGATCATTGGCAGTTGCTTCTTCTATGCAAGAGTAGTTACACTGTCATCCTCTTATGTTCCCTCCACTTCAAACCAGGGAATGATTTGAAAAAGACCATTAATTCGTTAGTTTTCTTGCATTCTTACCTTTTGTATGCAAAGTTTATGGAATTTGTGTAAAACCAATAACCTTTGTCATTGTGATGATCATAGGGCTATGCGGACATTCCTACACACTGCTTGTGGTAAGCATGTTCGTGACTTAAAGGACCCTACATGGATCATGCCAAAGGTTAGTACATATGGATTTGTTTACAGAATATAATAAGACATGCCTTTATATTTGTTTTAATGATATCATGTTTTTTCTCAGAGCCGTCGGCAACCAAAGGGGTCCAACTTATGTGGTTTTTATGTTTTGAGACATATTTACAATATTATCACTCTAGGCACGACTGATTTTACTCAAGAGGTAAATTTATATTTCAAAACTTTTGTTTTACTTTATTGTTTTTAAGTTATACTAAGTCAATGTTTCGTCTGGTTTTGGTGTTACAGATGTTTGATCTTGCTGATCCCTTTCCTGAAGAAGATATTGATTTCATTCGCACATGTTGTGCTGAATTCATCCATGAGCTATTACAAAAATAGTGAGTTTTTGAATCCAAAGTTCATTGTACATTATTGTAATTTATTATGATAAACGCTGGTCTGATGTTGTTCTAGTTATGGTATGAATGAATCAGGTTTTGTTTTACTGTTGTCATTTGGTGATTGTTAATTGCATATACCTAGCTTATATATAGGGATGTGATTGGAGATTATGGAGAATGTTGAGGTGTTGTATATGTATGAGTGATTGAGTTCAGAGAAATTTCTGTCCATCAAATTGCTTACAAGTATATGATTCTTGCAGGTGGATTTTGTGGGAGGACGAGAAACGCTGGACTGCCTTTAGTTGACTAGAATTTGCAGTTTTGTATGCAAACTTGTTGATTACTATACTTTGCGCTTAGTTGTTCTTCTGCTTCAATGGCTTTGCCTGCACTTCTGCAAAATCACAAAATAGTTTGAACTTTCTGAGATGAGATTTGGAAATGCTGAAAATTTTAGTGACTTACCATAACACACACACACGTGATGTGTGTTTTATGACATTTCTTAATCTTAGTTTGGTATTTTTCCACCCATAACTAGGCGAGTTCAATGAATGCATGGGAAAGATGGGATGGTGATTGTTATGTATTGCTGTTTAAAGTTGGAGCATTCTGTGCGTGTACATATAATAAAAGGGACGTTTTTTAAAAAAAATGAAGCTTTAAGACCGGTTGTAGTCACAACCGGTCTTAAAAAGTACTTTAAGACCGGTTGTGGGAGCAACCGGTCTTAAAGATGAGACATTTAAGACCGGTTGTGGGAGCAACCGGTCTTAAATGTGAGACATTTAAGACCGGTTGTGGTACAACCGGTCTTAAATGTCTCATCTTTAAGACCGGTTGTGGGAGCAACCGGTCTTAAAAGTATGACTTTTAAGACCGGTTCTAACAACCGGTCTAAAAAATAACAGACTTTTTAGACCGGCTGTATCAAGACCTAATACAGAACCGGTCTAAAAAGTCATTTTTAACCGGTCTTAAAAGTCATTTTTCTACTGGTGGCCCTATCAATAACCTGCAATTGTAAGTTCGACCATATATGGGTATGCTGGTAGTATGAGTTATGACAAAAAAATGCTTAACCTTCTCAATCCAAGGCTTATATTTATTATTATAATTATTATTATAAAAATTGGACCAGTTATTAAACAAGTCAAAGTAATGGTTAACACTTCATTGGTTGGATTAATTGTGGTTGAACAGTGATCAAATAAATTATTAATAAAGTAATATTTTCTAAACAAATTAAGTATTTAATCCTTATAGTTTTACTAAGTTTGTAACTCAGTCCTTAGAGTTTAACCCAACACGACCCAGTCCCTAAAGTTTAGTCATTTTATATTTTCATCCTTACTATTACAGAGCCAAGGTGAACCGCGTGTTGATGTGTCATAACAGTGTTAACACTGTCAAAAGTTACCTCCATTGTGTCCTTGTCAGCATACACCTGGGATAAGTGTTTTTCTTTATTCGTTTTTTTTTAAAAAAACGAGTTACTCCACCACGGAAAAGAAAAAATGTAGGGATGATAAAAAAAGAACAAAACCCTACACCCCTTCAGACCTCTCTCTCTCACCATCTCCGACTGACTTCACCACACGTCATCCTTCGATTGCTCACTGTTCTTGTTGCTTTGAAGTCAAGCAGTTGAAATAGCTTTAGTGTCCTATGGTTGATAATCTGTATTGGGGGTCGAGAAATTGAGCAAAATCCGTCAACTCCAGGTGTTCGATATACTATTTGTTCACCAACTTTCAATTTCGATGCCCCTTTCTGCTTTTTATAGTTAGGATGACAGAATGATTGAGAATAGGATATATTGAACTTCATTTTATTTCTATTGAACAGATAGCAATATGGCTAGGGTTTATAATAAAGAATGAGACATGGTTAAAGGAAGAAGTGTACTCGATTGGAGAAAAAGTGTGACAAATAAGAACACCGTGGTGAGAAAGCTGCTAAACTACAGTGGCAAATAAGATATATTGGTAAGTGAAAAGGGTTGTGGTTTGTCTGTTTTCGAAGAATATTGAAAAGTATACCATGCGCATTGTGGCCCAGAACTTGAAGATTTTGTTTGCTTGTGAAGCTGATGCATTTATCTCCCCATGACAGAAGTGGGTGTATTCATTAAATTTTGATTATTTTATACAAACATTGGCAAATATTGGTGGTCCCGACACACTTGAATAATGTTGATTAATTGTTGTAATATATTTTGTAACTATTGTTTTTTTTTTTTTTTTTGGTTGCAGTTTATAGTGTGTGATATATATGGTAAGAAATTACATGGATGCTTCTAGTGTCATGGGTTAGTTGATATCTTTACTTAATACTATAATTTGGTTTTTCACTAGACATGTCTAATCGTGTGAACATATTTTGACTAATTTTAACTCGTCCTATGTGGCGTTGGTTTTTCTCAGTGCCCTCTACATCTAGCCAGGGATTGAGAAGGTTAAGCATTTTTTTTTTGCCATAACTCATACTTCCAGCATACCCATATATGGTCGAACTAACAACTGAAGGTTATTAATAGGGTTGGGCCCACGAGCCATAAAATTATTCAACATAACGTTTAATTGGAACCAAATGCTCTAATTTTCTTATAAAATTAAAGTCATGACACTATATAATGAAAACCAACAACGTAAGCTTGATTATGATATAGCAAGTTTTACACATTGTTTACTTTACACTTTAATAGTAAACAAATATGCATCAATGTCATTCACAGTTGACTACAATACTAAAACATATAATGCAACATTATCCTTCACAATTGTTAAAAAACATAAAATCATTCACTCACAAGTATTACAGCATTGCAACTTTGCAAGAGTATTACCAAGCATGAGAGAGGGTAATGGTTTTCAACGAGCTTCAATCACAGTAGTACTCATCTCATTTATTGAATTAACGCCACCATTGATTGACTGATCTGAATTATCACCATTAGTTTTCTTGAAAAGAAATGCTGGTTGCTTTGGAGGAGGAAGAGTCGAGTCATTATCCAACATGGAAACAACTTCTAACATAGTTGGCCTATCTGTAGCATATTCTTGTACACATAAAAGCCCAATCTGGATGCACTCTTCAGAACTTCATTGTCAGGACATGTTTCAACTATTAATGATGGATCAACAATCTCCATAACTCTACTTTCTCTCCAAAGTTCCAAATCTGAATTAATTGAATGCATTAGATAGTTAGAATATTACTATAATAGCAAACTTAACTCAAGTTGTTCATTATCTATAGTACTTACATGTCCAACCAAAGTAGGAGAAACGTCATCATAATGACCACTATTTTTTCTAGTAGTAACATTCTCCAAAAGTAATACTCCAAAGCTATATGCATATGATTTTATTGAGAAAATTCCTTTCATTGCATATTCTGGTGACATATAACCACTGTAAAAAATTACAGATATATATATCAATGATCATTTTAAATAAAGATACTTAAATGATGTTAAGTATTTGAGTTTTTTTTTTATTTATTTCAAGCATATAATGTCATATGAATATCTTTCAACTTTGTATGGAGCATTAATCATAAACATATCTAGCTCATGCTGATATGTTATTTCACCATGAAGAATGGGTTTAAAATTAACGCTAAAATCTACATAATTTAGATATAGATATTGATGATAATAGTGTGTGTAGAAAAGCATTCCAACTAAATACTTATTAATTTAGTTTTTACTAGCACTCTTGGGACTTGTGGAAACTAGGAATGTGTCTGTGTGTAGTTCAATGCTAGGAAACTGTAGTCATATAATGTGTGTGTGTGTGTGTGTGTGTGTGTGTGTGTGTGTAGTTGAGTATACTTACTAGGTTCCAACAACACGGTTTGTGTTTGCTTCAATTTGATCTCTACCAAATATTCTTGCCATATCAAAATCTGTAATTTTTGGATTCATTGCTGAATCTAATAAGACATTGTTGGCCTTTAAATCTCTATGAATTATTCGTAACCTTGAATCTTGATGAAGGTATAAAATTCCTCTTGCAACTCCACAAATGATGTCAAATCTTTTCCTCCAATCTAATTGTAATCTTTTTGCTTGATCTAAATAAAAGTTGTAAACTAATAAAAGTGAAGAATATATTGCTTAATGAATTCTTTTATTTTCTAAAATTGAAAAAGTTGACAATAGCTATATGTTGAAAGCTTAAATGACTATTATTTAAAAAAAAAAAAAAAAAGAGCTTAAATGCAAAGAAGAAATACCAAAAATGAAAGAGTCCAAGCTTTTGTTTGGAAAATATTCATATATCAACATCTTCTCTTCTCCATCTATGCAACAACCTAAGATCCTCACAAGATTTCTATGTTGGAGCTTTGCAATTAAAGTAACCTCATTTCTAAATTCTTCAATGCCTTGTTCAGAATACTTTGACAGCCTCTTAACTGCTATTTCCATTCCATCTTTGAGCAGACCCTGATGTCAAAATCTATAATTAATTCATGAATGTGAACATTTTATCTTTGTTGTGTGAAACAAGTACTGGAAATAATAAGCTAAGGGCATTGAAAAAAATGTTGATCCTATTTATGAAATTTGAGACTAGTTACAGATAATAGCTACCTTATATACAGAACCAAAACCACCTTTTCCAAGCATATTAGTGTCAGAGAAATTGTTTGTTGCCTCAACTATGTCTTTTAGATCAAAGAGATTTACATCGGAATTGTTTTCTCCATCAAACAAATATTCTTTGTGCAACCTTCTTACTGTGTTAAACCAAAAAAAAAAATAATGTAACAGAAGAGCTGTAATGCAGCCAAATTATCACTTTAGATAGAAAATAAGACAAACCTTCAAATAAAAAATTTGTGTGTGTTTTTGGAATGAAAAGGGAAAATTTTGCGGAGAAGGCCCCATTAAAATTTATATTGGTGAGAAGGATTTAAATCAGATTAATTACAAGTACCCTATGTGTACAAAAATTGCAGAGCATTACTAGTACTCTTGTGTGTATAAAAAAATTAACAAGTATTTTTAATGGTGGACTTTTTCCCATTTTGCCGTGAAAAGTTAAAGCTTACCTTGATTGTTGTACTTTACAAACCAATACACTAAATAAATCACCAGGAACGTTATTAGGCAAATAGAAATGACTACGAGTGTCACCATTCCTTCCTTGCCCAGAGAACCATGATGCTTCGTCGTTTCATATTTACCTGCATGCAGGAACACACACCAAAGCGGAATTTATGTTCAAACAAAATTTTTCATAGACGCAAATTTTTTTTTTATGGTTATGCAATGGACCATTTTGTGGCCTTCGGTGCGCCCAACTTCCAGGTATCTGGCATTAACCTGAAGACCAACATCAGATTTACCAACATGGGCCCTCGACAACATACTAGTCTTGGCGCCCCTAACTTGATAGGCCCGAAAGGTCACGCCACCTTTGGTGGTGCCTCAAGGGAGAGAGCTCCCAACAAAAGTTTCTTACACCTTCCGATTTCTGGGATCAAACCTAGGAATGGATTGGTGTGGTGCAGATGCCTACCCATCTGCGCCAACCTCTGTTGGTATTGTAATCATATTTCTAAATGAATATATTAATTAGACTTTACAGTTAGTTATAGATGACCAAAATAAATTTTATAAAATAAATAAAATATTATTCCCTCAACCATATGTCAACTGCTAAAGAACTTGGCTAAAATTAGTTGAATATAAAAACAACTTTTTTTAAATTTCCCATTTAATGATAGAGACATACAAGAAGATTTTTACAAATAATAAAAATATTTTATTTAATTTTGTAAATAGCATTTTATTAAATATCAATAGGTAAGATTATATAAATAAACTAGAACAGTAAGTTTAAGAAACAAATTTTATATGTCGTTTAATTTTGAAAACTTATTTTTCATCAAAAAGAGTATCGATGACTTGACCCCCTTTTTCTGCCAACAACTTGACTAGGAGTGGTAATTTGGGTCGAGCTGGCGGGTTGGACCCGCCAGCCCGTTTAAAAAGTCGGGTTCGGGCTGAGAAAAAGCTAGCCCATTATTATTCAGGCTAAACAGGCTAGACCCGATTAACCCGCGGGTTAAACGGGTTAGCCCGTTTTATTAAAAACAAAAAACCCTCGTTCTCGGCTTCTCGCTGACGCACAGACACACACACAAGTGACAAGTCCTCACTTCTCAATCTTAGATTCGATTCGGTTTCGATTGGCTTCTCGGGCGCTCGTCACTTCTCATCTCATCTCAGCTTCTCACTTCTCTAGTTCTCCGTCTCTCACGCACACCACCGCGGCTGGCCGATCGGAAGCGTCTCTCCCTTCCTCTTCGGCTCGAGTCCTCTCGTCTCGTGTCTCATGGGTCCGCCGTTCGGTGAGTTGCGTAGTTGTGTGGTGGTGGTGTGGCATCTGAAATCAAACCCTAATCCTCTACATCGGCTTCCTTTTGCGTCCTCTGCTCTCATTCTAAACACCGTGGACTGCCGGCGTTGATCGTGGACCCTCGACTGGCAACGGCGCCCCATTCCCCCTCTTCGATTTTCCGTTGTGGCCTTCATCGTCTGGAGTGACGCATCCGCGTGCGACTGTGCGAGAGTTGAGAGGTAAAAATTTCCTTCGATTTCTTTGCTATTGTAAAATTTATCATCGATTTCTCTTCAATCGCGTGTTCCTGTGGTTTTGTTAATTAGTTTTAGAGGTAAAAATTTCTCAGTTCTGTCTTGATAGTTGATTGCTTGAATTGCATATTGATATTGGTCAACAAATAATGGCAGAGATAAAGGGAAATTAATCTTTTGTACATCTTAGAAAATAGTCATGATGTTGCAAGTGTTGCTGGACGCTGGTTGTTAGAAAATAGTCATGAAATTAATATTAGTTATGATGCTGCATTGTTGCTGGACGCTGGTTGTCACTCATGGGTCTCGATTCTTGAATGTAAAATTTCTAAATAGTAGTCTGTAATATGTGTATTTCACTGACTCTATTTCTAATAGATTATGTGTGGGGTGTGGCATATACTAATATTCCTTGACTCTATTCCTAAAAGAAATGTTAGGTGACGAACTACACAGAATCACAATTTCTCAAGTGCATGGTTTGGTAATAACGTGTGGCTATGAGTTATACTTTGTTGTTGGAAGCATTCTTATTTATCTATATGCAAAACAAGGCAACATGGACAAATGGACAATGCACTTAGATTGTTTGAAAGGATGTCAGATAAGGACATTGTAGCTTGGTCTAGTTTGATTGCTGGTTGTGCTAGACTGGGTTTAGGTGCTTTAGCTTTTATTAGGTTATGTGTAATGTTATGAACTGCTTTAATACGAAATGTGAATGAGTGAGTTTCTCCACTGTGACTTTGAATTTAGAATTCTGAATTGCTTGGTGGAATATTTTTTCAATTATGCTACTAATCTTGATTTCTACATTGCATATGTGATTGTTGCAAACTTGCTATGTGCTGGACTTTTTGATTAATTCGTTGTTATAAAAATATGGCTACAATTACAAATGTGAATGAGGATAAAGATAACAAAAGAAAGAATGTTGACAGTAGTACAATTTCTGCAATGGATGTTGATGATGTCGTGCCAACACAATCTGAACAAGCTGCTGAACCTGACTCTTCATGTTTACGAACACAAAATAAAGATGCTCCTGCTCCAAGTAAAAAAGGCGAGGTGTACCACATCTGATGTTTGGAGATATTTTACCAAACTTGGCGTAGTTGATGGTAAAGAAAAAGCCAAATATAATGGTTGTGGGAAACCATATGTTGTGGGGAGCAAGAATTGTGGCACTTCACACCTTCGACGTCATGTTGAACAGTGTAAATCACTCCCAAAATACAAGGATGTTGGTAGCATGATGATAGACCAAGCAGGGATTGTTCGAGCTAGAAAGATTGACCCAAACAGGGTGCGAGAAATCATTGCTTATTGCATCATTAAGCATAATCTCCCATATTCTTTTGTTGAGTATGATGGAATCAGGGAGTTGCTCACATATTTAAATCCGGACTATAGGAGCATTACTAGAAAAACTGTTATAGTAGATGTCTGGAATTTCTATCTTCAACAAAAGGATAACCTGAAGAAAAAGCTTTTATTGAGTTCGAGCAGAATATGTTTTACTTTTGATTGTTGGACTGCAATAACTGATGAAGGTTTTCTTTGCTTAAATGCCCACTTTGTTGATGAGTAGTGGAATCTTAATAGCAAAATACTTTCTTTTTCTAAGATGGAGCCTCTTCACACTGGATCTGAAATGGCAAAAAGGGCGCATGAGATTTTGATAGAATGGGGGATTGAAAAGAAAGTATTCTCTATCACTCTGAACAATGCTTCTGCAAACTTTCAAATGCAAAGAATTTTGAAAGAGAATTTGAACTTGAGTAATAGCTTGATATGCAATGGAGAGTTCTTCCATGTTCGATGTTCTGCCCATATCTTAAATCTCATTGTTCAGGATGGCTTGAGAGTAGCAGAAGGTGCCTTGAATAAGATTAGGAACAGTATTTTATATGTGAGGAAATCTGAGGCAAGGATGATAGAATTCAGGAGAAGGGTTGAACAGGTTGGTGGTATTGACACTTCAGTGGGTTTGCGGTATGATGTCTCGACCAGATGGAATTCCACACCTGCAATGCTTGAGAGTGCACTTAAGTATCATCGTGCTTTAGCTAGCTTAGCTCTAAATGACACAAATTACAGTCATTGTCTGACAGATGAAGAGTGGACTAGAGCAGAGACTATGTGCACTTTCTTGAAGCCTTTTGCAGTGATAACAAATTTGATTTCTGGATCATCATATCCCACTGCTAACATGTATTTCACACAGATTTCAAAGATTGAGTTGCTGTTGAAGGGACATTTGTATAGTAACGATTCTGTGATCTGGGAAATGGCTCAGAGTATGCTTGACAAGTTTGACAAATATTAGAGTGACTATAGTGTCATCCTTGCTCTAGCAATTATCCTTGATCCTCGGATGAAGCTTGAAGTGATTAAGTTCACTTTTGGGAAAGTTGATCCCTTAAATTGTCAAGAAAAGATTGAAAATATAAGGAGCAAGTTATACTTTGTTTTCAATGAGTATAGAAGTGGAACATCATCTTCATCTTCATCTTCAGCTCCACTTGTTGGAGATGCATCAAGCTCCAATGCCAACTTGTTAATCACAGAATCAGTTGTTGCCTCTCGCTCGACTCAAGTAGATGACTATGATGTTTTTTATGTAAGTTTTAACTTCTTTACTAGTTAGCTGCTCGATTTAATGTTATTTTGATTGTCACTTTACTATTTTGTGTTGACCCTTTATTAATTATATGCAATATAGGATTTTTTTTTTCATTTAAGAGTCAAGATGAGTCAATAATCGAAAAGTCAAAATTGGACTACTATTTGGAAGAAGCGACACTTTATAATAGATTGGCGACGAGATTTAATGTGTTGGATTATTGGAAAGCTAACTCTTCTCGATTTCCTTGCCTTTCAAAGATGGCATGTGATATTCTTAGCATTCCAATTACAATCGTTGCCAGCGAATCAGCTTTTAGCATTGGATCTCGTGTTCTCACAAAGTATCGATCTTGTCTTCTTCCTGATAATGTTGAAGCTCTTATTTGCACTTGAAATTGGCTTCTTGGTTTTCCCTGGGATGGTAATATCTAGTTCTTTAATTTTTTTACTCTACCCTTTTGAACCATTAAGAAAACTAATTATCTAACTAGCACTTTGTGTTGTTTTTGTCATTATGTGTGCCAGAGGATTCTGAGACAGAGAAAAGGGAAACTGCTCCTGTTCCTGTTTTTGCTGCTTCAAATAATGCTTCAAATATCATTATTGATAATTGAAGAATGGGGAAGATTATAAGTTTATTATTATCCATCATTATCTATTAATTTGCCTTTTATCAGATTATGTTTGTAATGTGTTGTGGACTTGTGTTTATTTTGATTTCATAACATTCACAAGCTAAAATTGAGACATTAAGTGAATTGAACTTAGATGTGTCATGTTTATGGAAATTAGAATGATGAAATATGTTGCTTCAAACAAGCACGCATGGAGTGATGGATGATTGGACATTGGAGGAACATGATGAATTGCAAATATTATGTGTTTCATTGGAAGATATATATGTATATTTTTTTGGGTACAATTCATGATCAGAAACCTATGGCTTGATTGACTTCTATGCTTGACATTAATTGTGATGAATTATTGAAATGCAGGTTTGTTTTTATATATATTTTTCTTTGTAGATGCTTGATTGATGATGTTTTTTATTTGTTTACTTGTGATCAATTTGTTTTTTTTTTTTTTTTGTGTGTGCTGATCCAGTTTTTTGGTTTATACTATCACAAATTGTACAATTCAAAGGTAACAAACCAATTGTTGGTGCAAATTAACCATGTAAAGTCCAAGCGAATTCACCATGTAATACTAATCTCATTATTTTTGGGCTGCACCTTGCACAGCATTTTGGGCCTCAACAAGTTTTTTAAAAAAAAAAAATTTCGGGCTGGCGGGCTAGCCTGTTTAGCCGCCAACCCGATCAATCGGGCTCGGGCTGCCAATTTGGCAGCCCGTTAGATGTCAGGCTGAACATTTTCAGCCCGACGGGCTCGGGCTGGCCCGATTTACCAGTACTAAACTTGACCCCCTTTTTTAGGCACAAGTAATTTGTTTGAGGCATTATTGGGAATTTTAAAAACATATTAATAATTTATTTTCATTACCCTCATGGTCTCACTTTCACTCCTCATATAATATTTTGCATCAGAAATTTTTTTTATATTATTATCCGGTATCCCAGTTCGAAGTTCATGGCTATACAGAATTATTATATCAGCATTTAATCCTAATATCTAATCATTATCAAAATAATACTTGATACTAATTTGTTTAAAACAAACAGACTTGATATCATAACTTATATCTGCATTTTTTATTTTAAGATGAAGATTAAAAATTAAGAATTTTAGTATCACAACTTATATATAAAATTTGTTAAATTAAAAATAAATAATATGATCACTATAAGTTATATATATTATATCAATATACATTAAACGTTTTTGGTAGTATTAAAATAGTATATTTAATAAGATAATTTTTTTTTCTTCTAGTTTTTATTGTTTTGTATTTGTATTCTCAATTTTAAGAAAAATTTTTATTTTTATAATTATATTATTATACTAAATTCTAATTTGGGTTATTAAACTTAACAAGTCATTATTCAAGTCCCATGGAACAAAGTGGAATTTAAGAATTGGGTCAAATTACCTCCATGCCCCTAATTTATTAAGAAAAATTGAAGTGTGCAAGTTTTTAGCAACACTTTTCTAGTTTATCAAAATTTATATATCCCTATCACCAAAAAAATAAACCTATATAACTCGTTTGAGGATTGACCATATATGGTAAGCTCTCGAAGTATATTAATGCCCTGAAACTTGATCTGAGATTTCATTAGTTTAGGAATTTTTTAGGTTAAGCAACGATGATGTTTGCTATCTCTTATTAGGGGGGAAGGTTCTGATAAATTAGAATTGAGACTAAGAGAAATAAAGCAATAGGAGATTTATTTCATATTTTAATTTTACCAACTTGATTTGACATTTCATTAGTTTAGAACTTTTTATACTGGATTTTCCGGATTATTTAATAATTTTAATATTTATGTCATATTTTATAATAATAATCTTATTTGTTAAATTAAACTATAAAAGTAAAAAAAATTATAAAAATTAATAGTGATGGTTGATTTTCTTTTACCCTTGATAGCAAAAACGTAGAACAAGTAGAGTAAAGAATGTACCCAATTCATGTGCATCCACGCGCACGTACAAATCTTGGCCCACATGGTCAAATGTTCTGATGTCTTCCATATCAGCATGCCACGTCAAGCACCCACTTTCTTTGACCTCGTCTACACTTGTATACGCTACACAGGAACAATCCCTCAGGCACTTCTCCTCACACCCTTTCAAGCTCTTACTCTCGCTCTTATCCACACGTGCCTTTGATGTATCTGGCACCTTCACACGTGCCACTTTCACAAACCCCTCCCCACTTTGACACATGGACACATTCTTCTTCCTCACAATCCCGCTCGACCCATTTCTCATATTCCACTCTTGCAGGTTCATGGGTTCAAATCCCGGCAAGCACACGCACTCAAACTTGTCCATATTATATGGGTCACACTTACTATTTGATCCGCACAAGCGATAATGGTCACAATCCTCCATTGGACCATACCATACTTGGAGCCATCTTTTCTCCTTAGCTTACCAAATAGTTCTTGTCACATGACCAGTGTTGTCTAGCACCATTCTTAAGAAAATTGAAACATCTACGACTCGAGTCACCAAGCTAACTTCATTTGCATCGTCAACAAAGGTGACTTTGAATATGAAGTTGGGTGTCATTTCAGGTACACCACTCCATCTCTGACCAGTCCAATGTCCTCCCTGCCAAAATGGAGCTCCATTTTTATAAATGAAAAGTTGAGGAAAACCTGTTGGGTCAATCACGTGAGTTGCATTCCCCACTCCAGGGTTGCCTGGGGATTTCCATGAAGTAAAAAACATATTAAAACCGGTTTTTCGGTCCACCCCAAATTTCATGAATGGAACCATTGTGTCGCCAGGATAGTCAAAACTCTGCCATAGAACCTTAGGTCTACCTTCATTTCTGATTAAAACCAAGTTTCCAGTGTCTTGAAGCTTAGCAAAGGTGTGGCTAAGAGATGTGATGGAAACGTTGGAAGACCAAATGGGGTTGTTTCTATTCAAATGGGCATCATTGTAAGTAAGAACAATATTTCCTTGGGTATCAATCGACAAAACTCCAGAAGCATCATTAAGAGGATTCTCTCTATTAGCAACCCACATGATAATTGGTTTGGAAGATCTACTATACCATATTCCAACGTATCGCTTTGTTGAATTGTGGCTGGGGGTGAAGAAACCGAGGGCAAAGGTTCCTCCATTTAAGACCAAAATGTCACCATCACTACTAGAAAAAATGGTTTTAACGTCCCTTTTTTGGCTTTTTAACGTCTGAAAAATGAGGGACGTCTATCTGAGGGTCGTGGAAAAAACGTCAATAACGTCCGTAAATTGGGGACGTCTAAAGGCAGACTTTAGACGTCCCCAGTTATACTGGAGACGTCTAAAGTCCCCATTAGACATCCCTAGTTGCATCTGGGGACGTCTAATTTAGACGTCCCCACATGGAACTGGGGACGTCTAAGGTGATCTTTAGACGTCCCTAGTTGTAACTGGGGACGTCTAAAGTGTCGCCTCCCACTCTACCACGTCCCTTTTTATTTAAGGACATTGAAAGTTTTTTTAAAATGGCCTTTTATATATTGCACTGTCTAGAAAATGTAAACTGCAGAAATAGGATTCCAACAACAGAATAAAACAACAGTAGTTCAGCAGAATGGAAACAACAACTTTGAAACACAGTGATCAACCCAAGGCTCTACTACATGCAATAATTTTAAGGAGTAGCAAACTAATTAACTAACAAACCACACGAACTACACAACAATCTATATCCAAGTCCCCAGTTTGTACAATAACCAAGACTAAATCCAATCTATATCCAACAACAATAACACTAATTATATATACAATATATAGAACTACCACAAAAGTATGTCCTACACAAACTACTAAAGACTTTACTCTGGTATACATTGAAGAAGATGTCTAGCCAAAAAGTCTCTGATCATATTTAGGTCTTCATATGAGTTAGGCATCTTCATTGTCAAAAATTTGTAAATTAGAAAATAAGCTTAGATGAAAATAAGCTTAGATGTCCAGCAACAGTCGGATTTACGTACTTCCCACCCTTAAGCCTCCCTGCTTTCCATTTTTTGTGACGTGGAGGAGGTGGCGGGGGCTGGACCACAACGGTAGGATCTGATGTGAATGCTTCCTTCAATTTCTCCAACTCTTCTACCATCATCTTTCGCTCAAGCTTCCGATAACCACCACGAGACATACAATGTTGATAGTTATTAGCTGCTTGCCTCTCTGTATTTGCTGCACTTAATGCATGTGAAAGGAAAACAATGAACACCGAATCAATAATGTCAACTATGTTCAAATAAAACACTATGATGACAGAAATCTTACCAAAAAGTTTGGATCTTCTCGTGATGCCATAAACAACCTCCAATCCTCTGGAAACAAAAATGTATACTCATGACATGGATCCTGACCCCTCAGGTCCCCTCGAATATAATCTCGTGTGAGCCTGTTCTTGAAATCTTTCCATCGTAGACGAACCTCCGTCATCCACTCCTTGTACATCTCCGCGGTGTCAGGGACATCATAAGTTTGCTGCAAGGTAAAAACATAAGTTAATTATATTTGAAGCAATAGGAATAAAGATATATATGCAGATGTATTGAAACTTATATACCAAAAGTTTTTGCCAAATCAAGTCTTTGGTTTTTGGTGGAACCAACTTCTAATTATCATAGGCAATGCGAACTTTGCTTTGAGCCAAAAAACCTACGTAGCTAATGAAATGGTCTTCCTCCGGACCAATTGGTTTCATATTTTCATCAAAGTCAATATGCAACCTCTCCTATTGATGGTGATGACGTGCTACCAATGCAGGCATTTTTGTACTGCCTCTAACCCTTCTTCTTGCAACCGGTTCAGGTCTTGCATCAGGTTCAGGCGTATTCATTTCATTGTCCCTATCACTTTATGAGTCACCAGAATTGTCTATATTCCTGTAAGCACAAAAATCATTGTCAGATAGGTGAATAAATTGTAAGTAAATGAATAAACTAACTAGTTATAAAACAAACAGCACACATTACTATTTTTTAAGTTAAGCTCTTACTCTAGATTGTTTCCCATATTCCTTCACCATGATCATTTCTTACAGCATATTCTTCATCATCTACCAATTCTACTTCACTTGTTGTAGGTGGATTAATTGTGAAAGGCGGTGTGTCGTCAAGGTTGAAGATCGGATCACCATGCTTCTGTTTTTTACTTTGAAGTACAATGGAAATTTTTTTATTTGCGGGATCTGTGACATAAAACACTTGTTTCGCCTGGCTTGCTAGAATGAAGGGCTCATCCCTATAACCTACTCTTTCAAGATCAACTGAGACAAATCCAAATTGTTGATCTATTACCACAGCATTATTGCTAACCCACTTACATTTGAATAAAGCAACTTTGAACTTGTTGTAAGTGATTTCCCATATTTCTTCTATCACTCCATAATAGGCCATTGATGCTAATATGGGGTTTTTATCTTTCAAACTGGAAAAGTGCATGGCTTCAGCTTCTACCATCACCCCACTATTTTGCATGGTACTTCTGTCATCTTGGTTTTTTGTGTAGAAAGAATACCTGTTTATATCATAACCGCTCCAAGTAATGATCTGAAACAAAGGCCCCCAGGCTAGCCACTATATTGTCTCAGACACACTGGTCTCATGCAAAACCTTTTCCTCAAACCACTGAATGAATGTCTTGTTTTGCTCAATAGTAATTTGCATGTCATTCTTCCTCATATTCATGTTCTTCAATCTCTTTCTGTGTTCATCTATGTACGGTTGAACTTTTGCCATGTTATTCAAGATACAAAGGTATGCTTGCAACACCTCTTCACAAGGCATAGTCTTCACTTTCAGTCCTCGTGTTCCCTTGCTCCTCCCCTCTTCACGCCGAGATTGTTCCTTCTTCCCTGATAGATAATTGCTGCAGAAGTCCATAGCCTCTTCAACAACATACCTTTCAACTATTGAGGCTTCTGGTCGATAGGGATTTTTAGAGTACCCTTTTAAGATCTTCATGTATCGCTCGAAAGGGTACATCCACCTCAGGTAAACTGGACCGCAGAGCCTTACCTCCCTTACCAAATAAACTATCAAATGCACCATTATATCAAAAAAATGAAGGAGGAAAGTGCATCTCTAATTGGGACAATATAATATAACCCTCAGCTTCCAGTTCATCCAGCTTTTCAGTGTCAATGACTTTATTATAGATAGCATTAAAGAAAATACACAATCTTGTCACAGTGCTTCAAACTTCATCTTTCATAATGCCTCTAATAGCAACTGGTAACAGTTGTTGCATCAACACGTGATAATCATGGGACTTCATTCCCACTAACTTCAAATCGTCCATTGACACACACCTTCTCACATTCGAAGAATATCCTTGTGGTACCTTAATTTCATGTAAACACCCACATAAACTTCTTTTCTCTACTTTTGATAGTGTATGCGCTGCTGGCTCTATGTATGCCCTCCTACCATCATCTCTTAGCTGTGGATGTAACCGTTCTCTTATTCCCATATCAACAAGGTCTAGTCTCGCATTAATCCCATCCTTGGTCTTCCCTAGAATGTGTAAAAGCGTACTGACAAGGCTATCACAAACGTTTTTCTCCACGTGTATTACATCAATACTGTGTCTCACGTCAAGACTACGCTAATATGGAAGATCAAAGAAAATTGATCTCTTCTTCCATATGTTTTTCTCACCCGCAGTCTTCTTATTCTTACCGTGTAAGACATTAATACGTTCAACCCGACTGTAAACTTCCTCTCCGTTAATGCCTTTGGAGCCATTCCATGCTCCGGCAAGCCATTAAAACGCTTTCTTAACCTACGATACGAGTGGAACCTAGGAAGGAACCTCCTGTGACCGAGGTAGACCGTTTTTCTTCCATGTTTAAGTTGGTGGAAGTGAGTGTCTGCTTCACAGATTGGACATGCTTTATGCCCCTTCATACTATATCCTGAGAGGTTTCCGTACGCAAGAAAGTCATTTATGGTGGTGAAAATCATTGCACGTAGCTTGAAGGACTCATTCTTATATGCATCAAACATATCTATGCCTTCCTCCCACAACTTCTTCAAGTCCTCAATCAAAGGCGCCAAGTAGACATCGATATCGTTTCCTGGCTGTTTTGGTCCAGAAATCATCATATAAAGCATCACATACTTCCTTTTCATATAAAGCTAAGGAGGCAAGTTGTATATTACAAGGAGTACTCGCCATGCATTATGTGTGCTATTAAGAGTTCCATACGGATTGATGCCATATGTACAAAGCCCAAGTCGAAGGTTTCTCGGCTCGCTGCCAAATTCAGGGAACATTTCATCTATTTTCTTCCACTGTGGAGAGTCAGCTGGGTGCCGAAGATATTTTCCGTCGGATATTCTGTCATCCGAATGCCATCTCAACTTCTTCGCCTTTTTTGTAGTGCCAAACAAACGCTTAAAGTGCGGTATTATTGGAAGATACCACAAAACTTTTATAGGTTGCCTTTTAGTTGTCCTATCGCCATAACCACCATCTTTCTTCACTTTATATCGTGCGATTTGACACTTAGGGCACTCACTCAGACCTTCATACTCCTTTCTGTACAGTACACAGTCATTAGGGCAAGCGTGAATCTTTTTATACTCCATACCCATTGTAGATAGGATTTTCTTGGCCTCATATATACGATTTGGAAGTACATTATCGTCTGGAAACATATCACACAACAATTCAAGCAGCAATGTGAAACTACTATCGGTCCACCCACAAGTTGCTTTTAAGTTAATCAAATGTAATGTTCCTGTTAGCCGTGTGTTCTTACTCCCAGGGTACAACGGTGTCTCTGTATCACTCCGCAGGCTGTCATATTCATGAGACTGCGTAAAGGATTCTACCTCAACATCGTGAATCATTCTCTCCATTCTATCTTCATCCAGCTTCCTTCTTGTGCGACGGACAATCAGTTACTTCCTCACCATGCCATATCCACCTTGTGTATCGAAGATTTATTCCATCACAAAGTAGGTGATCCCTTATAACTTCAACATCCCGTTTTCTCTCATTTAAACAATTAACACAAGGACAAAAATACATCCCATTTTTTGGCTGGAACGTTCCTCCTAGCAAATTCAATAAAGTCTTCAACCCCATTCTCATATTCTTCACTTGTTCTCAAAGCATTCATCCAACTATGATCCATTTTATTACCACCTATGTCATTTCCATTTACATTCAAATTTAGAATAATTGTTAACACGGGGAATTGCCTTTTACACGCATGTTTTTCAAAATTTTGGTAGCATTTCCCCTTAAAAGTGAGACATCCCAAAATCAAAATAACAAACCATCTCAACTTAATTTAAATGAAACTAAACTTTAGCTTCTAGCACCAAGCACAAACAGAATACACTTATATTTTAGAAATCAAAATATTAAATTAGATATGTACCATAAGTGAGATATGTGGGAATTTACAAATCAACTATGTGTATTTACAAGAGACACATGTGGGAATTTTTGGGAATTTATAAAGGGCATTTGGGGCTGAGGAATTGAGGGCTCATAGTATAATAGTCATTAATTGGTAAGATTACATTGCATTAACTGTAACTTTTTGTCTACTCCTATAACTGTAACTTTTTGTCTACTCCTATTATTTACATGCTTGAAAAGTCCACAAACATTATTGGCAAGTATAGTTGAGAACTTCCTTGATGAATGCGTTGCTTACTAGTTAAATACAATGTTGCATTACAACTTACAACTTAATATACCAGAAGATTATGAATTCTTATATAATTTTATTGATTAGTGACTGAAGTGTCAAATTAGTCATGTTTTCACAGTAATTTCCTTTATAAAGAGAACTTGTAATTTTCATTGCAACTGACTTTTTTTTAATAAAAAGCAAACAAAATCATCACCATTAACTTGAAATCAACTGAGAGATAAGGACTTCTTTTAATAAAAAGAAAACAAAATCATCACCAAATTTGAAACAAAACATCATCTTGAAAATTGTATTTCAAATAAAACATTCAAATAATTCAATAAGTACAAATTATTAGTATATTATTCAAATCAAATCAAATTAAAAAAAATTAAGATTGCAAATGCAAATTTGTTTCAAATCAAATTAATTATTTAAAACAATCAGATAATGATTCTTCAATCTTCAAATCAACCAAAAAAATTTAAATTGCAATTTAAATTGCAATCATCACCTTGTTGTGAAGACAAGTAACATACACAATTCTGTTTTTGCTTCATACAATGTGGCTATCCGTTTTAGTAAAAAGTGGATTTTGTTCTGTAAGTTAGGCACTTGACACAGTAAATAGGTAAAAGTAACGTACACAATTCAGTTTTGACTATCTTGTTATGATTTTAAATTGAACTAGATTTTCCTTCTTGCTCAAATAGATTTAAAATTAATGGTGGTTCATTATTGATGTTGATCCTAATCCATTTTAAATAATGAAAAAAAACTATTGAACATGTCAAGATAAACGCATGCTTATTATATGCTAGGCAAACCTTTTTTTTATAGTTATTTCCTCCATTTAAAGCTGATATTTCTGTTATGAGCCAATCACAACTCGATATCTTTTGGTAAATAAAGATCTCCATCACAATGCAAAAAAGCAAAAGATTAAAACTTGATGTGGTACGTCTTAAATTCAGTAAAATAGCAAAGATAAAGCTCAAGCACAAACCACACTTAAATTCCAGCCGAGAATCAAATGCATTTTGCTAATCATTCACAAGTTCATTCACAAGTTTAGTTTTAGCTAACCTGTTGCTGCAACTTTAGAGGCAGATGACCCACGGTGGTAAGAGGAGGCCGACGGTGGAGAGAATGAGAGAGAACAGTGCAAACCCAGCAGAGCAAAGACAGCAATGAGCAACGCTATGGATGAAATAGAGGGTAAGAAGGACCAAGAAGAAACAGGGGAGAGGAGAAATAGCCGTATTTGATTTGGAGAAACAAGAAAAAAAAACAAGAAGCCCAGGGGAGAGGAGACGGAAGTGATGAAGATGGGAGAGTTAAAAAGTAAAGTAATAAAGCAAGTAATAATTCTGATACTGAACATGCACTGGTCATGTCGACCAGTGCATGTGAGCTAGCTTAAGACGTCCCCAGCTGGGCTGGGACGTCTAAAGGGACCCTTTAGACGTCCCCAGACCAACTGGGGACGTCTAATGTAAAGCTTTAGATGTCCCCAGGCCATCTGGGGACGTCTAATGTGTGTTCCTTTTTTTTTCTTTATACGATTTTCTGGGGGTCTTTAGACGTCCCCATATTCATTGGGGACGTCTAAAACACATTCAGGTGCGAGATTCAATTTTATTTGACGAGTCAACCTTTTCAATTTTGATTTATAATTACACATATGCCACCGCCTAATATTTTGGGCGTCCCTTTTTCAAAAAGGGACGTCCTTTAGGGTAGTTATAAGTATATTCTGTAGTAGTGCATCTTTGAGGGGTTGGCTTGGGGTTATTCTAGTAAGGTGGAGACAAGAAGAATGAAGCACCAAGAGAAGGAAAAATTGAATAATATTTATTAGAATTAGCTCTTTAGCAGAATAGAGCTTCATGGTGTGGTAACAGAGGAGCGAGAGATAAGGCTGGGGCTAAATTTCTTAAGTGGTTTACATATTTGGCTGAGTTAAGAGGGGACAGATATTTGTGGTACCTCTTACATTAAAGTCTTCCTTTTGTTTGTGCAGCGTTGTTCTGTTGAAGAAGATTTATTTCGCGGGACCACTAGATTGTTTTGGTCTTGGGATGGACATCTTAAGATCGTCCAGAGTGCCATATTTCGAGGTAATTAAAATCAGACAAATTAAGACTTACTTCCTCTGGTTTGAATGTAGAAATTAGTTAGGTATTTAATTTGTTTTTGTCCTTAAATGTAATACTCCATCCGGTCTATTTTATAAGATGTTTTTTAGAAGATTTATTTTTAATCATTTTTATAAGATATTTTGTTAGTATTCCTCATGGCATGGACTGGTAGGTTGATAAATCTCAAATTTTATATATTTTATCCTTATTCATTTATTTTGGGGATTATTTTAGACTAATTTGGATTTATTAACTAATATTTGGATTGCTAGCCAATCTTAGAAAATAACATAAATCTGAATTGATTATGATATTTTTGAGCTTAAATTGTTAATATTTTGATGGATATCTTGTTATTGGATAATATTTTTAAATATATGATAGATCATGATTTTATTTAATTCTTACAGTGTAAGGAGAAGTAGATTCGAAAATCCTACAGTGCAGAATTTTACTTAGAAACTAAAAGAGAATCTAATGATGGGATTTTATTGGGCTTCTGAAATTTTAATGGACATAAGGTTAACCCCAAAGCTCTCTCTTACTACCTTAAAATTAGCCTAGCGGCCACATAAGAAAGTCACGCTCGTTCTCTCGACCTTTAAGTTTCAGTTTTATCTTGGAATTTACACTGAGACCAAGGCTATTGCTTGAATTCCACCATCATCCATAACTTCTTACGCTCTTGTTCGCTCACTGACCCTACACCATCTCATTGGAGACTTGCTTCATTCAAAGACCATTATTTCTCCATTCACGGGTCCCACGGCCATTAACCAACCGTCAACCAATTCTGCACAAATCCTTTTGATGGCTGTGACGCTGACGCGGTTGGAGCTGGGAAGAAAGGGAGAAATTTTTATGGCAGCTTAAGCTATTTTGGGAGGCGACTTGGGAGAAACATTGAGGAAGTTAGAGCCTAGGAGCTTACACTTAGAGTCTATTTGGTGTAAGGGATTTGGAGGGGGGAGAGAAGGAAAAATTTTTATGAGTTGAATTTTAAAATATTGAAGAAATGGGTTAATAAAATTTTAATAAAGAGAATATATAAGATAAAAGAGTAAGAAAAATTAATTAAAACTTTTTAACCCCATTTCTCTATTTTTTTTAAATTGAACTCAAAAAAATTTTCCCTCCCCTCCCCTCATACCAAACAAGCCCTTAAAGAACACAAGGTATTGTCTTTCCTTTTATCGTTTTAATTCAAGACTTGGGATTATTTAGTTTTAAATAATTTTGAGTTGTATTAATTGAGCCGGAATGTTGAAAAGGATTGATGAACTGCACACATCATATCTTCCTTTACGGTATCCAATTATTTTCCACTATGGAAACAATGGCTATGACAACCATTCAACATCATAAAGCTATCCTTCCTTATACCAAGAAAAACAAGACCCTTACACCTCAATGTTAGAACAAGCGTTTCACCCAAGAGGGGGGGTGAATTGGGTGATACTAAAATTTCGTCGAAAATATAAAACTTTATCAGAGGAATTAAAACAGTAATGAGTAAGGAGAAATATCACCGAAGTGTGCACCGGGAGTTATACTGGTTCGGTCACAACCACTTTGACCTACGTCCAATCCTCAGATCTTCTCTGAGAGTTTTACTATAACTTCCAAGATTCAGTGGGTTCTTGGCACCTCAGTACAAGCAAGTTCCTATACCTGGACACTCGCTCCCCCTTACAAGTTGTAACTCAATCCCAACTCAAGGTTCCACAACCTTAAGTTACCTCAATAACAAATATTGAGTTTGAATGAAATATCTCTCTTACAGAGTGAATAAGAATCACTGAAGCATAGAAATATAATTTCAACGTGAAAACAGAGTAATAAACTTGATAATACGTTTATGTGTGTGCTTGTTATTGTTTCTCTGTTTGGATGTTCCCATATATATAGATATGTTGGTGATGACCGTTGGAACATTTTCTTTCGTCCGTTGGAGAGTGCGCAACCACTGTTGACTTTTCAAGTTTTTGAAAAATATCCGTTGGCGGTGGTTGGCATTTGAACGTTTCTTTTGACTTCAATCTCTTGAAGTGTTTTCTTCATTGTTTATCTGTAAATAGACTAAGAATACTAATACAATGAAAGATTAATCATATAGGAAACAAATCTATGAACGTTTGAATGATTTCAAAATTTCTGGGTAAGCTTACTCGAGTATCGCCTCGAGTATTGCTTGAATGTTACTCGAGTACCTACTCGAGTAACCTCGGGAAATCTTTGATCAATTGCAGGTTAATGAATAAACATAAGATTACTCGGGTAGTGTCTGGAATAACCAATTTTCAAACCTTTGGAAATACATGTTTACTCGGGTACCTACTCGAGTAATGCACTCACAACTTTATGAGTTACTCGGGTACCAACTCGAGTAAAACTTGAAATAAACTTTTGGTTACTCGATGCTCTACTCGGGTAATGTTACAGGATTTCAATGCCGAGAGCATTTACCTCATTACTCGAGTACGTACTCGAGTAATGCACTCATTGTTCCATAGGTTACTCGGGTACCACCTCGAGTAACTGTGCTTTTTGTCAATGACTTACCCGGGTAAAGACTTGAAGTTGTCTTTGAAAATTTTCTGCATACTCGGGTACTTACTCGAGGAATCTACTTAAATATATGCATACTAGAGTAAGGACTCGATGAACATGAAATAAAGAGAGATCAAGTTAATCGGGTACCACCTTCAAGTTTTTGCTTACCTTAGTGCGTTACTCGAGTACCTACTCGAGTAATGTTGCAGTGGTATAAAGTGCCGAGAGCTCCATCTTTTCAGAAACAGAGTTACTCGAGTAGCTCCTCGAGTAACGTTGCCTGGTTACTGGAAGTTGTCTTTGATTACTTCAAGTTTTGTCTCATTACTCGAGTACCGCCTCGAGTAATGCCTTAGAAAACTTGCTTCTGATCAGGTTTCTCAGCTTTATCTCTTGGCCTCTCTTCATTACTTCCATGCTTACCTCAAGTAAAGCTTATTCCTGTCATTACTTAGTTCAAGCTTGATTATTAAACATTTCCTTTTCAAACCATTCTTTTGTTATCATCAAAACATGGGATCTAACACTTAAGAATATCTATCTTTCAGGTTTATGGATAGAAAGAATGAGCAATCTGTTATACTTCACTCTAAAAGGTTGCTTCAATAGTTCATTGTTGACGGCTTTTCAATGGTAGAAAGTGAGAAGCTACACTATATACATCTGTAATCATAACAAAAAACTATGGGTTGACATGTACAAAGGGCTCACAGATACTCTCACTAGGGGTGAGACAGATCCTTCTCGAACAGGAAAAAGGATCATCCTTCCCTCCTCATTTATTAGGGGAGCGAGATATATGATACAAAACTTTCAAGATGTAATGACAATATTCAAATCTATAGGTTATCCAAACTTATTCTTAACTTTCACATGCAATCCAACATAGCCAGAGGTGAAAAGATACTGCAAAAACATACATTAAGTCTAGCTGATCGACCAGACATATTATGTAGAATATTCAAGTTAAAGCTTGATGTGTTGATGAAAATCATAAAGGAATGCAAAATCTTTGGGAAAGTCAAGGTAGGTATGTCTAATCCCATTTACTATAAGGTATAACACAGTCCAACTATTCATCGGTGGTAAACTATAATCATTATATTATTTCCAAGATTATTATTCATTATTGTTAATTGTCAGCATATTAAGTTATTATATTGACTGATAACTAACATAACAACCATATTTTACTTAGAGTTATGGATATGTTTTTCAAGAACTCTCATGAATTTTCTACCTATATCCAAGAAAGTTTGGAAGATAAAATAACAGCAAGTAATGCTTTTTTCTACTCATGAATAAATTTATACAATTGAGTTCCAAAAAAGGGGCCTACCACATGCCCACATTACTTTGTCCCTAGATCCATCTAACAAAACAACTACTCTTGATGATGTAGATAGAATCATTTGTGCAGAAATTCCACACAAAGAGAAAGACCCATTACTTTATGATCTTATCAACAACTATATGATACATGGACCATGTGGAACCTCCAACAAGAGATCTCCCTGCATGAAAGATGGGAAATGTTCTAAGTACTTCCCAAAGAAATTTGTCAACCATACCATAGTAGACGGAGATGGTTATCCTACTTACAGGATAAGAAATGATGGCAGGACTGTCATCAAGAAGGGTGTACCTTTTGATAATAGATATGGCGTTCCTTACAATGCGATGTTGTTGAAGATATTTCATGCCCACATTAATGTTGAGAAAACAAATCAATCAAGTGCCAAATATTTGTTCAAGTATGTGAGAAAAGGAAGTGATTGGGTTATTGCTGGCATCTACAATAGTGATCAGTCTGAAAATGGAGATAGTTGTAATATCCCGAATTTTAATACTTGAGCTTAGAGATTAAGCCTGAGATTAGTGGACTGCTAAGCCCTGGGTTAGCAAGAGTCCCAAATTGTGATTAAGAGATATAAAATGAGTTGATGGTGATTTAAGAGGAATTGCCATAATCAAGGGCAAAACGGTAAAGTTGCAGACCATTTGATTAGTTGCCGAAGAGGAAACTCATTGGTAGCTTCAAGATCAATGGCTAGGATTGATTTGTGAAGTTGAGTAAGGGGCATAATCATGTGTATGTGTGTGCATGTGAGCCCATGAGAGTTGAAGTAAGATGGTGACAAGTGGCAAGGTGTGGACCCTTGGATGAGGCATAAGTGTATGAGACACATCATCATCATCTCCATCTCCTCTCTTCTCTCTCTCTCTCATTTTCTCTCTCCTGTTTCGGTGGCCATGGAACTTAGGAGGGAGAAAGGAAAAACTGATTTTGAGGTAAGCAAATGGCCTCTTTAGCTCAAACTCTCTTCTCTAATGTTAATCCTTGAGTTGAGAGCTTTACTTTGGTGGTTGTAGCTTCTCCATTGGTGGTGATTTGAAGAATCACGAAAATCTGAAGAGTAGAGAATCAAGAAGTGTTCTTGAGAAAGTTGTTAAGGTATGTGAACCCAATCTTTCTATCTATGTTTCATGCCAAATGATTAAGTTTGGAATTTCTGGAATTATTGCCCTAATTTCGAAAATATGGGTCAATGGGTAGTTTGGCATGTTATGGTTATGGAAATGGTATCTTAGAGTGAGTTTGGAATAGATAGATTGATTGGGGATTGAAATGATTGAAGTTAGTGATTTTGGAAAAAATGATGATTGTGATGCCCTAGACCAAAGCATGTAAATGGAATGGGATTTTGGTAATTCTATTGATTCCATTGAATTCAATGAGTGATTTTATGTGGGAATAGCTTTGGTAGAGGTTTTGGGTCCATTTGGATCAATTGGGCAAATGGTAGAAGATGTGGTATGTTTTGCTGCGTTTTCTGGAATCTGATAGATTCACTCGAGCAGACATGGGTGTGCTCGAGTGAAGGAGGAACATTGCTCGAGTGAGGGGGATCCTGCTCGAGTGATATGAGAGTTTTCCCTTTGTGCTTCGAGTTGCACCTGGGATTTTATGAACAATGCTCGAGCACATCGCTTTGTGCTCGAGTGAGCAAAGAATATGCTCGAGTGAGCTGGGTTCTGCTCGAGTGAAGGTGTAAGCCCAGAGTTGAGAATTGCTCTCGGGTGGATACTCGCGGGAAAGAGGCACGAGTGTGCTTTCTCACTCGCGGGTATGGGGAATGTGCTCGAGCACATATGGCTGTGCTCGAGTGAGCCTGTGCCTCAGGTGAGAGTGGTGCTCTCGGGTTGTCACTCGTGGCGTTGTGCTCGCGGGTGTGAGGTGTGTGCTCGAGTGCAAATGGCTGTGCTCGAGTGATCCAATGCTTGGAGAGCTGTGTGTGTGCTTTCGGGGTGCTCACTCGCAGTCTCACTTTCTCTTGTGCTCGAGTGCTGTCCGTACCAATGCTCGAGTGAGAGCATTTGTGCTCGAGTGATGTCCGTACTTGTGCTCGAGTGAGGCCATCCCTGCTCGAGTGAGGCAGTGAAAAATAGCATGATTGAGTATTCAAAAGGGGATCTTTGGGGATAGTCTTCCAACCCTTTAGAGCTATCGATAGAGGTGTTTGAGGGTGCTTAAAGAGCAATAATGATAACCAACTTGAGTGTCTAAAAGTTAAGGAATTGGAAAAGGGATTAATCATATGTCCTTGATCTTGGTTATAGGATTTGATGATTTCCCTGATCGTGAGCAGCCGGAGCTGGAGCTTACGTGGAAAGAGGGTAGGGAACTTACCTCTCCTGCATGTATTGATAATTGTATTTGTGTATTGATGCATGTTATTGCTTTGCATGATTATGTGAAACATGTATGAATGATTGTAGCTCTGTTTCTAGTTATGCTATGGCCATGAGTATGTTGTTGAAACATTGAGCATGCGGATATATCATTATGTGAACATGAGTTATTGTGATGCAAGCATGTCATGCATTAAATACTTATCTTACATGCATATTGGTATCTGTTTCCTACTGAGATTCCCCAGAATCTCACCCTCCCCTATCAACATTTTAGATAGGGAAGGAAGATTGAGGATGAAGCAAGCATCCGAGGACGAAGAGGACTCGTTTCTGGGTGAGAGCTTAGTAGTTGGTTATCATGGAGCAATTGAGAATATGTATTGTATATATTTGGATCAGTGTTTGAGCATGTACTCGAGTAAGTTGTGTAATCCCTGTTGATGGAGTTGTATGGGCTATTGTGCCCTAAGATTAATGAGCGAAGATATGATTCCGGGATTGCCGGGAATTTATATTGCTACTCTGATATTTGTCTAAATGTAATTTATCTTCGCATAGTAATTATATTCGGAGTGTGGATGTGAGACCGTATTTTAAATGAATATGAAAGGTATTTGTGAAAACCCCGTCGGGTTGATGGATTTAAAAATGTTGTTTTGAATTATCGGTCTCTATTTCACTTAATCACGTAATCCGGATATTAATTACGGCTGGGGGGTTACAATAGTGACCTTGATGAAATCTAACATTATTTGAATTGCAAATATGTTTCTTCCTGTGAGGGTGCAAGGCGTATTTTTTCATTTGATATCCACAATAGATATCCCCTTATCAAGCGCTTGAGTTTCCACTTACTAGACCAGCAAGCAATTTTCTATTCTGGAAAAGATTTTGTTTCCTCAATAGTTCACAACCCAGAGTTAAGGAATCAATGTTTCTTGCATGGATGGTGCAAAATAAAGATGACACATTTGCTAGGAGTTTGATGTATATTGAGTTTCCACATTAATATACATTTAACAAAAAAAAGGTTTACAAGACTAGAGAAAGAGGCTTTACTATTGGAAGATTGGCACATGCATCTCCCTCTCAAAGCAAAATATATTATCTCATAATACTCTTAACAAAAGTAAGGGGACCTTATAGTTATGAACAAATATGAACTGTAAATAACATTGTCCATCAAACCTTTAGGTCTGCTTGCTATACTCTAGGGTTCATAGATGATGAGCAGGAATTCATTGATGCTATAAAGGAGGCATCTTTTTGGGCTATAGGAAGTTATCTTAAAAGATTCTTTGTATACATGCTATTAAGTCATTGCATCTCACAACCACACATGGCATGGGAACAAATCAAACAACTCTTGTATGAGGACATGTTGTATGTGCCTCGTAATAATCCTCAATATGCTGGTAAGTATAACCATCTAATTATTATTTTGCAATTGCCATTAGTATGATATTTGTTTTGTCTTTTCAATTTATCAAATTAGTGTTTTTTCAATCAAAATAGATTTGAATATTAGTGATAATGACAAGCAACAAGCGGGTTTAATTGACATTGAGAAGCTTCTACAATTGAATGGGAGATCTCTCCTTGGTTACCCATTAATGCCAATGGCAATATCTACTGAGTATTTTAGTACCAGGAATCATTTAGTGCTACAAGAACTAAATTTTGACAAAGAAACATGTCAACGAGAAGCAGATAGATTGGTAGCATCATTGATAGATGAGCAAAAAATATATATTCCAATGTGTCATGCATGCAATGATTTAACCCATTAATGGGTTCTTTTTTGTCTATGGCTTTGGTGGCACTAGGAAAACTTTCTTATGAAATGCACTCACAACATTAGTTAGATCCCAAAGAGGAGTAGTGATTAATGTTGCAACAACTCTGCTACCTTCAGGTAGGACTGCGCTTTCAAGATTTGAGACTCCAATAAATGTCGATGGAAACTTTATGTGCAGTATACCACTATGTGAGCTCATCAGGTGTGCCAAATTGATTATTTGGGATGAAGCCTCAATGGTTCAACGATTTTGTGTAGAAGCTGTTGATCAGACATTTAGAGATATAATGAAGTGTAATAGTCCCTTTGGAGGTAAATGTATTGTTATGGGAGGGGACTTTAGACAAATATTGCCTGTAATTCCAAGAGTTAACCGTACAGATGTTGTCAACTTGAGCATAAACTTTTCTAATTTATGGGGTCACTATAAGTTGTTCCAACTTACCAAGAACATGTGGTTATCTTCAAGTTCATATAAAGATAATTGACAATTGAAGCAATTTTTAGACTGGCTACTAGATGTTGGTGATGCCTGGATTGGTTTGCCCAACGATGGAATATCAGAGACAGAAATACCAAAACATTTTTTAATTCTAGACTATATGATCCTCTACAATCGATCATCAAAGCTATATTTCAATTCACCATGAATGATTTATTTCATCCATATTTATGCAAATTTGTGCAAGTATTCTTTGACGATATTTTGATATATAGTGTTGATTCCTCAGGTGGGCAGAATACTCATTTAATACTAGTTATCATGTATCGGCTCAGACTACTGCATTTAAACTAGTATATGGGAGGGACCCCCACCTTTAGTTCCTTATGTGAAAGGAGAGACATTGGTGGTTGAATTGGAATTGCAACTTGAGTTAAGAGATGACAAGCTCAAATTCCTATGTCAAAATTTATTAAAGGCTCAAGATAGAATGAAGTTTTAGGTTGATAAAAAACGTAGGGACCTACAATTTGCCCTGAGTAATATGATGTGGTTAAGATTACAACCATACCGCCAAAAATCATTAGCTAAGAGGAAATTCAAAAAACTCGCCCTAAGATTTATTAGCCCTTACAAAGTCATTAAAAAATTGGCCAGGTATCCTACAAACTAAAAATCCCCCCGGGGCCAAGATTCACCCAGTTTTCTATATTTCTCTCCTTCAGCCAGCAATGGGTCAATCATCAAGCCAACCACCAGCACCACTTCCTCTCTCTGCAGATGTTGAACTACTACTCACCCCTTAAAAGGTACTGCATCACTGCTGGACCAAGGAAGGTACACTGGAAGTACTAATACAATGGGAGTCTTTTTCCATTAAAGATTCAACATGGGAAGATTATGACTTATTGGCCACTCAATTTCCATCATTATGACTTGAGGACAAGTCGTCTTTCCAGGAGGGCAATATTGATATAACACCACCACCATTTTTGACTCATGCGAGAAGGCGCAAACAATCTAGGGGAAATAATTATTAATTGTTGTTTAATTGTTTTACTTATTCAATTATTGTTAGTTGAGGAATAAGTGGGATCCCCACCTTTAGATACACTCAGCATGTCGGTTAGTGGATTCAGGTTAGTTTCCTATTTTTATGTTATCTTTTATTAATTCAGAAAACACCAAAAATATGCTCTGTAAGTTTTATTATAAATTGTCCCTATAGTCGGATGAATGAATAAGAAGAATTTACATAGTAAAACACTTGTGTGAGGAGATTCTCTAGGCTATTAGACAACAAAAGCGAGATACTTGCTTGAGTTCTCTAATAGAATTCTACCTTTCTACTCTTTCTCATTATATTCAAGGTTAGATACTAACATATAGCATGTTGGGCACCCCAGAAAGTAGAGCAAGGTCCAACAAACAACTGTATGGTTTCGTGGAACATATTAAGGTATGTGTTCAGATACATGTAACGACACTAATACGCAGTCCGCACACAATATTTAGTCAGCTAGTAACAATGGCATGACTCAATGGACCAAGGCTAGTCATAGGGTAGCAGTGGTCAGAAGCAGTTGAAGTCGGTAACTACGTTTTGGAATGGGTACACAAAAGTTAAGCATGCTTAACCCAGGAAAATATTAGGATGGGTGACCCCCTGGGAAGTTGTTGCACATGTTATGCTATGTCATGGAAAAAAAGTAAGAACATGTTGTACAGTAGTTCAGAAGCTGTATATGTTGTTATAAGCTTTCTCTAACTACTATAAACATTTGTGATGTGTTGTTTTTAGGGTACAAGTGTACCCAAAACTTTATGAAATGACATATATGCCCTCACTAAAAATACAAGTTATGGCGCTTAATTCAAAGAACACTATAGCTCTTAGGAAGTGCCGTAGCTTCCAACACAATTAAAACAAGCTATAACATTTCTTGAATATATGGAAGGGTCAAGGCTTGATTATTTAATTTCTTTAAAGTATAAAGCTATGGCGTTTTCTCAAGGGAGCGTCACAAGAATGTGGCACTTCCTATGGCGCTTATCCAGGGAAGTGCCATTCGAAGTCATTACGGAAGTGCCATTGGAAGTCAATGACTTCCAATGGCACTTCCCTGGAAAAGTGCCATAGGAAGTTTTTTTTAAAAAAAAATCATAATTATTTTATTTCCTAATGTAAACCTCTGATTGCAATTCAAAATCCACAATAATTTATAATACAATCCACAGTAAAATAAAAAACGTAGCATGTATCTTTTCTAATATTACGTCTTCATGTATCAAGCATAAAAGAACTCTAGCATTTAAGTTGCTTAAACTTGACCCATACACGTTACTTCTATGGAGGATTGGACTAAATATTATTATATTTGTAAGCTCAAAAATTTAAAATGTTATTACAATGTATAGGAAATTCAATAAGATAAAGTTGAAACTTCAAATAAATACCTGAAAAAAAAATTATGAGCATACCTGTGAGATTCATGACAGATTTTAACTTAAAAACAATGTGAACCAAATGCTGAAAAAAACACTTACATGCTAGGGAGCTTCTGAAGGAAGCCGAGATAAGAAGAAAAAAAACAGGTGGGAGAGGAAGTTTTGTATTGAAACGGAGTTCTGGGAAATGGGAGAGCTAGAAGAAACGTGGGAAGATAAAAATGAAAATGAAAATAGCAGATTGTGGAAATTATATATCACCTTGTCAGACAAACAGTAGAAGCTATGGCACTTTGATACAAAGTGCTGTAGCTTCCCTATTTAAAGAAAAGAAAATTGAAAGCTTTGGAAAGGCATTAGCTTCCTGATTTAAAAAAAAAATTAAAAACTTTGGAAAGTGGAAGTGTCGGTGGGTTTGTTGCCTCCAATGGTGCTTGCTTCAGCAAGGGCCATTGGAGGCCTAATCATTATGCCTCCAATGGGTCTTGCTCCCTCCTAATAGAAATATTTTTTTAAAAAAAATAATTTTAAATAATAAATTAAATGTAAAAGACATTAAGCAAATTAAACAAGTAACAACTAATAAAATTACATTTGTAAGCTTAAAAATTAATAGGATGCATGTGTCATATTTTAGAAATATTATAATTTCACTATAAATCTAACTGAAATAAATAGGACACATGGTCTTAGAGGACTTTACATGATAAATCAAGGAACTTAACTTAAAGTTTTTTCTTCCTTTAAATCTTTAGAAAATCTATTTTTTTAATTAATTTTGACTCCTACTAGTTACTACAATTATTTTTTACTCCATGTTTAGGTATGACTTTTCTCCTTTATGAAACGCATACAATAGAAGGTATGATTGATTTATTTGAATTAAATGCAAGATAGTCTCATTTCAACCCAAATAATCTTCACAAGTTTTCTCAATTTCTATAGAGGGAATGCGGGAAGATGAAGATGAAAATGAAAATGAGAATGGCGGGTTGTGAAAATTAAATACAACCTTATATGGCGCTTGTTTGTCAAAGTGTCATAGCTTCCTCATCTTAAAAAAATTTAAATTTTTATTAAATACAAAAAGGCCCCCAATCTTGTAAATTTAAGGCCCCCGGTGCCTTGAATGGCACCACGTGGCGCCTTTAATATTCAAGGCACCACGTGGTGCCATATTCAAGGCACCAGGAAGGTGCCTTGAATTCAACCAAGCACCTTGGACAGTGCTTGGTGTATCAAGTGCCGTCCAAGGTGTTAGATATGATTAGTTTTAATGATATCAAATATAAATGTGAAATATTAAGAGCAAAAAGTTTGCATAATATATCAATATTCTACATTGACTAACTACTATATTTAATGTTGCATAACTTGTAGATTAGCCAAGCAAAGAAAGAAGAAGATTGAAGGTAGTCAAGAAAATAAAAGAAGATATCTTGATTGAGTTATGGAGAATTATTATTAAGAGGAAAATCAAGAAGAAAGATATTGAAGAAAGAAGAAATTGCAAGATCTAATAAGAATATTAAGATTCAAGCTCTTAGAAGTGATACTGGAGGTTTCTATGATGATACCGAAGGCTTCTATGATCAAATGATGGTTGGAATGGGTTAATACGTAGCTAAGATGACTTATATATGAGTTATGGCACTTCTAGAGGAGTTTCACTCGAGTGCCAGAGGTGTTGCACTCGAGTGCAGAATGAACACACTCGAGTGTCGGGGTTACTCTGTTCAGATCTATTTTTCGTTCCGTCAGATAGAGGGCCAGTATTTTGGCCATATCTCTCAAACCACATGTCGGATTGACCTAAACCTAGTGGCATATGAAAGAAGACTCACAACACGAAAAATGCACACCAAGAACACATTGAAAGAAGCTCAGATGAAGGAGATATGATCCATGGAAGATGACACTGAAATCACCGTCACTTTTCAAGATAGGTTTGGTATTTTTGACATAACTCACAAATGACACATCCGATTGAGACGAAATCAGTGCCATATGAAACAAGACTCAAAGAGCTTTCCATGGATAGGTAATTTCCCTAATTTGAAGTTATATTCTATGAGCTATACCTTCTGGAAGTTGACGTTTGTGCAGTCTAGTGCGATAGACACTCTTTCGATCATAACTTGCAGAATACAAGGAGTTTGGAGCTAATTCTTTTTGCATTCGAATGCATATGAAAAAAGCTTTCTTCTAATGCATCATTTTCCATATTTAGAATCAAATAAATAAATTGAGTTTGACATGGCCCCACATCACTCACGAGTGCCAAAACGCACTCTTGAAAAATGTCATGCGAGTGTTGTCCAGAAGCGGCTGAAGTGTGGAGAAATTTAGCAACACTCGAGCATTGAACAACACACTCGAGGGAGGATCAGAATTGCACTCGAGTCATGCAAATGTTGACATGAAAGTGTTAACTGGAGAAGAATCATGTAAGTGAAAACAAGAAGTGCACTCGAGTGAGAGATGTTGCACTTGTGTGATGTCCAGAATTGCACTCGAGTCCTGCGAGTGAAGAGCAGCAAGTGTTTGCCCGAGAGGAAGCTAAAATGTGAAAATATGAAATGCACTCGAGTGAGCCATACTGAACTCGAGTGAAGTCTTAACAAAACCAAAACGCAAAAAGTTCAAACTCTCATAGCCATCAATCCAAACGTGGTTAAATGTTATACATTCATTATGTTTTCACTTGTAATTATTCCTTAACTAACTTATATTTCAAATGAGAAACAGGAGATTAAACATTTGGATTGCATCTTCAAGAATGGAGGTCACGTATGGCAAATATCATCACTCAACGAACAATCCGAATATGGTTACATGTTATTGAATCATTGTGTTCTCACTTGTTATTGTTTCTAAATGTTAACTAACATATATTTCAAGTGTGAAATAGGATATTAAACATTCGGATTGAAGTTTCAAATAAGAAAGTCAGTTACAGTGAACTTCATCATTACACACCGAATGGCGGCTACCTACCACGACAAGCAACTGACACACCACGAAAGACTGTCGAATATTCAAACATCTTCATACCGCTCCACAACGTGACGTACAACTCATAATGAAAAACTATCGGATATCCAAATGCTCACAACCTGCTCCTCTACGGGATGCTCTGCTCTGCAACAGACAACGGCTAGTTGGTCAAATGCACTCAATGGTCAAATCTTACAATGAGACTCCAACGGACAAATGCTTATAACGGTTATCTTCTACAACTCATTTATAAATATGGTAGCATTCAGAGAAGAGAAGATGATGATGAGAGCTCAACAACGCCAACATGTTTATATCATGAGTCATCCACTCCGACCCAACCACTCTCTGTTCTTATCTATTTTCTGTATTATGTATATTTGAGAGAGAGTTAGTTATATTGTACTTTAGCGATCATTTTATCCACTCTGTGAGAGAGTCTGTAAACATCTTCATCTATATTTCTGAATTGATCTCAAGGTAGAGGGACCTTGAGAGGGTTTATTTCCTTATGGGGGAAGTTGTAGAGAGAATTGCCAGTAAGACATTCTGCTCGTAAGACTTACAAGGTGCAAGCAGTAGAGAACATTGCTGCTCATAAAACTTACAGGGGTGTAAGCAGGAGAGAACGTTGCTGCTCGTAAGACTTGCACGAGTAAGCAAGAGAGGAAGATCTTCGGGATTGCTCTGCTCGTAAGACTTGCCGTAAGAGGGAGTATTTCAATGAGAGATTTGTAAAAGGTTTCACAAGTACCCGGCTAAACTTGTGGGATTGTAAAGGATTTTCTTGTGTTCGAATTAAATAAGAAGATAGTGGATTTGAAAATCTCAGGAGGAGCTTGGGGACTGGACGTAGGCATCACAGATTGGACCGAACCAGGATAAATCACAGTTTGCATATTCTCTTCCCTAAGCTCTTATATTTCCAGCATATATTATTTAATCTAACTATTGATTTATAATTTATCACCTTCATACTTACCGCTTTTGTTAAGATGCGAAAAATTTCCAAAATTCTTAAGTTTTTATCATACACCCAATTCACCCCCCTCTTGGGTGAGAGCCGGTTCTAACACAAGGTGCTTCCACCCATACTACACCAAGCGCCATCCAAGGCAGTCTTTTTATTTAAAAAAATTTAAAATTTTTTTAGAAGGGGTGCTTCATTTATAAGTTTTGACTTCTAATTTTTTTTAAAATTAGCTCACTTTATATGGCTTTTGAAGTTACTTCCCATAGAAAATATTTTAACATAATAAATCAAATATAAAAGACATTGAACAAATTAAATAAGTAATAACTAATAAAATTATATTTGTTCCTACTAGTTACTACAATTATTTTTAAAAATAATTTTATGTAATAAATTAAATATAAAAGACATTGAGTAAATTAAATAAGTAACAACTAATAAAATTATACTTGGAAGCTTAAAAATTAAAAAACTTACAATGTATAGGAAGTTTAACAAGAGATGAAAAAAATTATAAGCACACGTATAACTACAAGCTGAGATTCATGACATATTTAATGGCGCTTTATAGAGCAAGTGACATTAAAGGTATGTAACCCAGCTATGGCACTTGTCTGGGTAAGCATCATACAAGGAAAATAACTCCTCGTATGGCGCTTCCCCAGACAAGCGCCATACAGGGTACTCAGCAGCTACGACACTTGACACAAAAAGTGTCATAGTTGCCACATGTATTTTATTTTCTAAAAAATAGAATCTCCTCTGGCACTTATTTGAAGAAGTGCTATAAGATCAGCACCGCTAAATCTATATTTTGTAGTAGTGCCTTGTGCTTATGAGATGCTTACCTCTTCTTTATTCCATATAGTGAAACATAATGATGATGGGACCAAGAGGTACAGGTGCTAGGCAGGGTCAAGAAGTTAGACCTGACCCCATACAACAAACACAAGGCAAGTTAATAGAACGGCAAATAATGATCCATGATCATCCGGAATGAACTATAGGAAGTGTGCAGGAATAAAACACAGACAGGGGCAATACTGGTTAACAAGAATATGAGCAACAATCTAAGGAACCTGAACAAGAGCCTCTATTTACACTTGCTCCTAAGGGAGACAGTTCGCAGAGATGAACAACACAGCTCAATCAATAAGGGTATATCATTGATAAAGGCCGACACCCCTAGCTTCTGAGGATGGTTTGATGGAGGACCTGTTATAGATTTAGTGTTGATATTCTAATCTACTCAATGAGTAGAGAAGAACATGATAAACACCTATGAGTGGTGTTGGGAGTCTTAAACAAGCGTTGGTTTTCAAAACTTAATCTGCTGTGTGATGACCTTATGGTCTACTGTTTAATGACCTGTATGGTCTATGTGTGATGACTTGTGTGGTTTACTATGAGGTGACCTATGCGGTCTACTGTGTGATTGACAATAAGGCAAATGGTGTGGTTTGTAATGTGGTGATCTATATGACTGTGTGGTTTACAATGATGCAACTTGTGAGGTTGGTAGTAATGTGAGTTGTGTGGTCAGTAGTGCATTACGCAAGCAAAGATTTAAAATGAGCCCTAGTGTATCAGGGCATCATAATGGCAAATGGAAAGTGACAAAGGAAGTAAGACCCTATGTGTAAGATGGCATGGGCAGTGGCCCTAGGCTATAAAATCCTATATGCCAATAATGTTGCAGCAGATTAGTGTATTCATAAGCCCTAAGACCTTGTAGACCAATGTGTCCCTAAGGCTGGAAGATGTATCTAGAATTGTGCTGAGTAATAGCCCGAGGATTTGGAGCTTGAGACCCTTGGTTGTACGATCTTATATGTCAGTTATTTTCATTGTACTTTGATTATGAATGTGATGCTAAATGCTAATTGAGAATCACGTTAAGCCCATAATGATGGTTATGTTGCATGGGTTGTGAGCCTGCACATTAAAGAGATAGATTGAGTGAAAAAAATGAGATTCCCTGAGGTATAGATGATATTATACGATGTAGCAAATTTTGGGGACAAAATTTATTTAAGTACGGGAGAATTGTAAAACCCTAAATTTTATTCACCAAGAACGTATTGTAATTATTTATGATATTCAATAAAATGGAGAATATTCATGGCCATAGGAATTAAATATTGGAAATTGAAGGGTGAACAGTACTTCCAATGAAATTGCCTGTGAAGCAGTGAGTTTGTCATATGATTTTTGGATGATCAAATGATGACAAAAATTTATGAAATTTTCCATAATGAAAGTATACATCTTAAGCTTTAATTTAATTGGTCATATGAATTAATTATAGCTATATACAAAGAGTTATGAATTTTTGAAATCAGCCCAGAAAAACTGTTTATTTTCTAGAGCAGCATCCAAAGAATTTAATTCTGAGAATTTTATGCTTCTGATTGGCAAAATTCTATATTTTTCCTTAAAACTAAACTCAATATTGGCTATATAGCCTTTGGAATCACCTAATTCAATATCTAAAAATTTAGTTATGATTTTTCAAATTTTGGATAGAAAATTTGCTAGAATTTCCAATAAATCCGAAAATGGAAGAAATTTGTGATGGCAATTTTGTAATTATGAGATAATTAATATCAGCCCATTTTGGCATTAATAAGGACCCTAGGACGTGTTTTGGATGCACCAAGGAAGGGAAATATGAGTTGAGTTTTAATTGGGCTTATGACAATATTTCATGTACATGAAGTTATGTACATAAAAGGCAACATTTTAATTTTTGGGAAATTGAATAAATGGTGCAAAAATAGAATATATTATAAAATCATATCTCATCCTCTTCCCTCCTCCAAAACTGGCATCCATGCTCATGAGAGAGAGAGAGAGAGAGAGAGAGAGAGAGAGTTATAGTGAGAGAATGAGCAAGATATTGCAAAGTAAGTCGATTCCTCCAATGATTTAGCTTCTAACCTATGTAATCCTTCTCCTAAGCTTCTCCTCTATGTGATTCAAGGTTGTTGGAAGCAAAATTTTAGAGTTTGAAAGGGGCTAGGGTTTGACCAAACATGGAAGCAATAAGAAAGAGCAAAAGGTGACTTCCTAAGCTTCAATTTCTTATTGATATTACTGTTGTGGTTAAGTTAATCGATGAAATTGTGACTAATATGCTATGGCTGTAAAATTTGGGAAGCGTTGAACCCTACGCGTTATGCTACAAAAATTGGGTCTAAATGGTAGTTATAATGTAATTAAATAGCTAATAAAGTGGTTTGGCGTAGAAAGGAGTAAGTCTACGGAGTCAAATTTCGAAAACCCCAAATTTTTCTAGAGAATTGTGAATTTCAGTCAGTGCTAGTTCAAGTGGTTAGAGTTATATTTTTAATGATCTAATGATTCTATTTGTTTAGGAGGGAAAATTAGGTGAGGTTACAGTTGATCACTTTTCCAAAAAAGTCATAAAAAGCATAATTACCAAAATGCCCCTGAAACCCTAAACTAGGGGCATTTTTGTTTTTTGGAAGTGAATTTGGTAATTCCAAGGCCAAAAAAGGATTCCTTGAGCAAAAATATATTAGAATAGCCTTGGTAAAAATTTAGGCAAAAGTATAGTCGGACAAGGTACGAAGGACTGGGCCGAGTCCCCAAGGGTATTTTGGTAATTTTTGAATATAGACTCATATAACTACCAGAAATACTATGGAAGTGTTTAAATTGTACATTTGGAATTTTAGGACCCGATTGATAGCCAAGTTGTGGCACGAAGTTCGGGGAGCCTATTTAAGGATAAAAAAGGGTTAAGGTATGGGACTTACCTTACTCCATGTATGTGATATCTTTACTTGTGTAGTGTTGTATGTGATTGCTTTACTTGACTGTGTAGAGCATATTTGAATAAATGAAGCTTTATTTCTGTTTATATTGTGACCATAGTTTGTTACATGAAATATTGAGCATGCAAAAATTTATTATGGGGCATACATCTAGTTAAAGCTAACATGTCATACACATAGCAAATATCTTGCATACATTAAGGTAATTGTTTTCCTACTGAGATTCTCCCGAATCTCACCCTCCCCTACCAACAATTTAGACAGGTGAGGATGTATATCTTTAACTCTTAATTTTGAGGACTGATTAATTTTCGGGGTCATGCTATCCCATATATGTATAGCAACAAAAGGTTACAAGAAAGAAGATATATATCAAATTTTGCTGGTAATTAACAACTAAATCCAGCCTGATTATGATTTAGCAAGTTTACAAAATGTTTTAAGAATAATAAAACATATATGCATCAACCTCACTCAAGCTTTGATTTCAATGCTAAAACATATATGTATATCATTATCATTTACAATATTTTAAAAACAACAAAACATATTGTTCACATCAGAAGTATTCTAGCAATATCATAAGAACATTACCAAGTATGAGAGAGTCTTAGTTTTCAACGAGCTTCAACCACAGTAGTACTCATCTCATTTATTGAATTAACCCCTTCACTGATCGACAAATTTGGATCATCACACTTGGTTTTCTTGAAAAGAAATGCTGGTTGCTTTGGAGGAGCAAGAGTCGAGTCATTATCCAACATGGAAACAACTTCTAACATAGTTGGCCTATCTGTTGCATATTCTTGCACACATAAAAGTCCAATCTGGATACATTTCAGAACTTCACATTTAGGGCATGTTTCACCTATTAATGATGGATCAACAATCTCCATAACTCTACTTTCTCTCCAGAGGTTCCAGATCTGAATTAATTGAATGCATTAGATAGTTAGATTATTACTATAATAGCAAACTGAACTCTAGTTGTTCATTATCTATATACTTACGTGTCCAATCAAAGTAGAAGAAACGTCATCATAATGACCACTATTTTTTTTGCTAGTAACAATCTCCAAAAGTAATACTCCAAAGCTATATACATCTGATTTTATTGAGAAAATTCCTTCCATTGCATATTCTGGTGACATATAACCACTGTAAAAAATTATAAAAATATATCAATGATCATTTCAATAAAGATACTTAAATGGTTTTATTATAAGTATTTGAATTTTTTTTATTTATTTCTAGCATATAATGTCATATGAATATATTTTGACTTTGTATGGAGCATAAATCATAAGCATATCTAGCTCATGCAGACATGTTATTTGACCATGAAAAATGGATTTAAAATTAACGCAAAAATCTACATAATTTAGATATAGATATTGATGAGAATGATGTGTGGGTAGAAAATCATTCCAACTAAATACTTATTAGTTTAGTTTATACCGGTACTTTTGGAACATGTGGAAACTAGGAATATGCGTGTGTAATTCAATGCTAAGAAACTGTAGTGATATGATATACATATAGTTGAGTATACTTACTAGGTTCCAACAATACGGTTTGTGTTTGCTTCTGTTTGGTTTCCACCAAATATTCTTGCCATGCCAAAATCTGCAATTTTTGAATTCATTGTGGAATCTAACAAGATGTTGCTAGCCTTCAAGTCTCTATGAATTATTCGTAATCTTGAATCTTGATGAAGGTATAAAATTCCTCTTGCAACTCCACAAATGATGTCAAATCTTTTCCTCCAATCTAATTGTAGTCTTTTTGCTTGATCTAAATAAAAGTTGTAAACTATTAAAAGTGAAGAATATATTACTTAATCAATTATTTTATTTTCTAAAATTGAAAAATTTGACAATACCTATATGTAGAAAGCTTAAATGACTATTATAAAGAAAAAGAAATCTTAAATGAAAAGAAGACATACCAAAAATGAAAGAGTCCAAGCTTTTGTTTGGCAAATATTCATATATCAACATCTTCTCTTCTCCATCTATACAACAACCTAAGATCCTTACAAGATTTCTATGTTGTAGCTTTGCAATTAAAGTAACCTCATTTCTGAATTCTTCAATGCCTTGTCCAGAATACTTTGATAACCTCTTAACTGCTATTTCCATTCCATCTTTGAGTAGACCCTGATGTCAAAGCCCATAGTTAATTCATGAATGTGTACATTTTATCTTTGTTGTATTAAACAAGTACTATAAATAATAAGCTAATGGCATTGAAAAAACTGTTGATCCTACTTATGAAAATTTGCGACTAGTTACATATAATAGCTACCTTATATACAGAGCCAAAACCACCTTTTCCAAGCATATTAGTGTCTGAGAAATTGTTTGTTGCCTCAACTATGTCCTTTAGATCAAAGAGAGTTACATCGGAGTTGTTTTCTCCATCAAACAGATATTCTTTGTGCAACCTTTTTGCTGTGTTAAACAAAGAGAAAGTAAGAACAATGTAAGAGAGGAGTTGTAATGCAGCCAATTATCACTTTACATTGAAAATAAGACAAACCTTCAAATAAGTTTTTTTTTTTTTAAAGGGAAAATTGTTGGGGAAACCCCGTTAAAAATTATATTGGTGAGAAAGATTTAAATCAAAGTATTAGTACTTTGTGTGTATAAAAATTGCATGGTATTACTAATACTCTAATACTCTGTGTGTATAAAAAAATTATCAAGTATTTTTAATGGTGCACTTTTTCACATTTTACTGACAAAAGATAAAGCTTACCTTGATTATTGTACTTTACAAACCAATACACTAAAGAAATCACCAGGAACGTTAGGAAAATAGAAATGACTACGACTGTCACCATTCCCTCCTTGCCTAGAAAACCATAATGCTTCTTCCTTCCATATTTACCTGCATACAAGAACACATCAAAGCGGAATTTATGTTCAAAAAAATCTTTGATAGACGTAATTGTAATCATGTTATATTAATTAGGCTTTACAGTTAATTATAGATGACCAAAATAAATTTTATAAAATAAATAAAATAATATTACCTACACCATATGTCAACTTCTAAAGAACTTGGCTAAAATTAGTTGAATATAAAAAAAAATTTTAAAAAATTCCCAACTAATGATAGAGACAACAGGATTTTTACAAATAATAAAAATATTTTATTAAATTTTGTAAATAGTCTTTTATTAAATATCAATAGGTAAGATTTTATAAATAAACTAGAACAGTAGGTTTAACAAATAAATTTTATATGTAAAAATTTAATATGCCGTTTAATTTTAAAAACTTATTTTTTTTATCAAAAAGAGTATATGGAATTGAACCCCTTTTATTGCCAACAACTTGACCCCCTTTTTTCTTTAGGCACAAGTATTTATTCGAGGAATTATTGGTCATTTTAAAAACATATTAATAAATTATTTTCAATACCCCCAAGGTCTCACTCTCACTCCTCATATATAATATTTTGCACCATAACTATTATATCTGCATTTAATACTAAAATACATTAATTATCAAAATAATACTTGATACTTTAAAAAAAAAAGACTTGGTAATATAATAGGAAATGCGTTCTTTAAAAATAATTAAATTTTTTATTTTGAGATGAAGATTAAAAATTAAGAATTTTAATATCACAACTTATATATATAATTTTTTAATTAAAAATATATAATATGATCACAATAAATTATACATATTATATCAATATACATTGAAACGTTTATGGGTAGTATTAAAATAGCATATTTAATATGATCAATGTTTTATTTCTTCTATTTTTTTTATATTTTTATTCTCAATTTTAAGAAAATTTTTATTTTTATAATTATATGATTATACTAAATTCTAATTTGAGTTATTAACCTTAACAAATTATTATTTAAGTCACATGGAACAAAATGGAATTTAAGAATTGGGTCAAATTACCTCCATGCCCCTAATTTATTAAGAAAAATTGAAGTGTGCAAGTTTTTAGCTAACAACACTTTTCTGGTTTATCAAAATTTATATGTCCCTATTACCAAAAAAAAATAAACCTATATAGCCCGCTTGAGGATTGACCATATATGGTAAGCTCTGAAAGAATATTAATGCCCTGAAACTTGATCTGAGATTTCAATAGTAGTTTAGCAACTTTTTAAGTTTACCAATTACCAACGATGATGTTTGCCATCTCTTATTAGGGCGGAAGGTTCTGATAAATTAGAATTGAGACTAATAGAAATCAAGCAATAGGAGATTTATTTCATATTTTAATTTTACCAACTTGATTTGAGATTTCATTATTTTAGGGATTTGTATACTGGATTTTCCCGATTATTTAATTAATTTTTATTAATTTGAATATTTATGTCATATTTTATAGTGATAATCTTATATTTAAATTAAACTATGAAAGTAAAAAAATTATAAAAATTAATAGTGATGTTTGATTTTCTTTTACCATTGATAGCAAAAACGTAAAACAAGTAAAGAATGTACCCAATTCATGTGCATCCACACGCACGTACAAATCTTGGCCCACATGGTCAAATGTTCTGATGTCTTCCATATCAGCATGCCACGTCAAGCACCCACTTTCTTTGACCTCGTCTACACTCGTATACGCAACACATGAACAATCCCTCAGGCACTTCTCCTCACACCCTTTCAAGCTCATACTCTCACTCTTATCCACAAGTGCCTTTGATGTATCTGGCACCTTCACACGTGTCACTTTCACAAACCCCTCCCCGCTTTGACACGTGGACACATTCTTCTTCCTCACACACCCCCTCGACCCATTTCTCATATTCCACTCTTGCAGGTTCATGGGTTCAAATCCCGGCAAGCACACGCACTCAAACTTGTCCACATTATATGGGTCACACTTACTATTTGATCCGCACCAGCGATAATGGTCACAGCGCTCCGTTGGACCATACCATACTTGGAGCCATCTTTTCTCCTTAGCTTGCCAAATAGTTCTTGTCACATGACCAGTGTTGTCTAGCACCATTCTTAAAAAAATTGAAACATCTACGACTCGAGTCACCAAGCTAACTTCATTTGCATCGTCAACAAAGGTGACTTTGAATATGAAGTTGGGTGTCATTTCAGGTACACCACTCCATCTCTGACCAGTCCAAGGTCCTCCCCGCCAAAATGGAGCTCCATTTTTATAAATGAAAAGTTGAGCAAAACCTGTTGGGTCAATCACGTGAGTTGCATTCCCCAATCCTGGGTTGTCTGGCGATTTCCATGACGTAAAAAACCGATTAAAACCGGTTTTTCGGTCCACCCCAAATTTCATGAATGGAACCATTGTGTCACCAGGATAGTCAAAACTCTGCCATAGAACCTTTGGTCTACCTTCGTTTCTGATTAAAACCAAGTTTCCAGTGTCTTGAAGCTTAGCAAAGGTGTGACTAAGAGATGTGACGGAAACGTTGGAAGACCAAATGGGGTTGTTTCTGTTCAAATGGGCATCATTGTAAGTGAGAACAATATTTCCTTGGGTATCAATCGACAAAACTCCAGAAGCATCATTAAGAGGATTCTCTCTATTAGCAACCCACACTATAGTTGGTTTGGAAGATCTATTATACCATATTCCAACGTATCGCTTTGTTGAATTGTGGCCGGGGGTGAAGAAACCGAGGGCAAAGGTTCCTCCATTTGAGACCAAAACGTCACCATCTTTGAGGGGTTGGCTTGGGGTTATTCTAGTAAGGGGGAGACAAGAAGAATGAAGCACCAAGAGAAGGAAAAATTGAATAATATTTATCAGAATTATGGCTTTAGCAGAATAAAGCTTCATGGTTGGAACGGAGAAGCAAGAGATAAAACTGGGGCTAAATTTCATAAGTGTTATATATATATATATATATATCTCTGAGTTACGTTACGTTAAAAGGAGAAAGATATTGACAGATGGTCATTAAGTTACCCTTATGTCATTTCCTCCTTACCCCTTACGGGTTCAATCCATGCCTTTGTAATAAAAAAAAAAAGAAAGAAAGAAAGATATTTGTAGTACCCCTTATCTTGATAGATATTGGTTAGGTGTGTGCATGTGATTTGTGAAGGTGCTTGTGCTTGTAGTTGAGGTCCTAAATAAAATTTCAGGTCTTAATGATTTCAGGACAGGTATCTTTGCACTGTTTGAGAAAAATATCTAGGTTTCGGAGAAAGATATTTTAAGTACCTCTTATCTTGATCGATATTAGGTGTGTGCATGTGATTGTGATGGTGCATGTGCATGTGACTTATGAAGTGTGATACGGAACTGTTTAATAAAGTCTTTTGGTCTTGATGTGACCAAAAGTAAAAGTTAGTTGGTCTTCCTAGCTTCTTAACAAGGCTAATCAGACTAATTCTGAACCATAATATATATATCATTTCAACTAATTTGTCTAACTTAAAAATAGTAGTTAAATTGTTAAATTTATCTTAAATTGAAAGAAATTTCAACTTTACCCATAGTAAAAGATTTTTTTTTTTTTTTGCCAAACATATTATATAGCCAGAAATATGGCCGGGCTGGCCCTTCATAGGCGCTAGTTTAGGCCCGCTTCCTATAAAATCTCCAATTTTTGAAACCTGCGGCCCTATAAAGCTGACCCTTCACAAGCTTGGGCTTAAACTCATTTTAATTCAAATAAAATTCACTTTCAAGTTTTACAATTTATTTATTATTTTGTTTTAAATTGAGATACATTATTTTTAAAATCATAAATTTTTAGTTAAAATAATTATCTAATGGCCAAATTAGCCTCTTTTTTTTATGTTTAAATGAATAAATCATTGTAGAAAATAAAATAAATCAAATCATTTAATAATAGGTGTTAGCTTGTTACTAATACTCTATTAGGTACTTATGTGTCTTTCATATTAATAATTTGATATAATGATACTACATATGTTAATTTATTTTTAAAAAATATTAAATGAGCCTAACTGTAGGGTCGGCCATTTTAGGTTTGCTTCCTTTTGGAGCCTTCAAATCATAAGTCCGGCCCTTGACAACCTCGGCCTTAAACGGGCTGGGCCGACGGACCCTACCCAATTTCCCATCTCTAATATTAAATGATACATTCATGGAAAGAGAAAAATACAATGAGCCATATTTGAACATTAATTACAAGGATAAAATTGACCAATATATATTAATTGCTCTCCAAGTGACTTATATTATGGATCAAATCATTCTTCTAGAAGTGACTGATATTGTGGATCGGAGGTTTGAATAAAACTTCAGAAATGATATCTTTGCACTGTTTGTGAAAAAATACCTCGATATTTGTGAATATGTCAACTATTTTACCTCACACATACTTGTACGTACGTGTGTACGTAAAAACTCGTTTTCTCCTGTATACGATGTTAACTCCTTGTTATAACTTACATCTATAATATATTAACGGATTATAGGGCATTTTGTTAAACTATTCTGTAAGGGAAATTGGGTATCTTAAACTAATAAGTGGTGCAATGTTTCTCCTGTGCTAAATATTCATTATTTTTTACCCTATAAAAAAGTAAGACCAATTAAGTTTCAAAAATTACAAATAAATGTCAAGAGGCTAATGTTATTTTTTACCCTTGTAAAAGACTAAAATATCATTTTAACCAATAACTTTATCTGACAAATAGGTGATTATTGAATTGTCATTGCTGATAACAACACTTTGACCATTAAGTAATTAAAATATTATATTTATTTTAATAATATTTTATTAAAATATTAATACTTTAATATTTAATAATTTAAATAATATTACTATTTACAAATCCTCATATACAATTTATCAGGATTAGCTCTTTTTAAAATAGAGCTTCATGGGGGTTAAATTTCTTAAGTGGGTTATAGCTGAGTTAGAAGGGGAGATGTATTTGTAGCACCTCTTAAAAGGTATAAATACTGACTAATACAGTATTAAGGTTTTTCTTCTATGTTTACAACGTTTTTTTTTATACATATGTGACCAAACTTGTTCTGTCGCAGACAGAGTTTGCGGGTTCATATTGTTGCGGTCCAGATTGAAAATATATTTCCATTTACTGTATCATCCAAAATGTGGCAACTAATTGAGATGATTGACCTTCATCCTAAATACAAGACTTTGATCAATCTCTCATATTTACTTTTTTTCTAAAACTATTCGTTGTGATTGCATATATCAAATGAAAATTTCATCTATGGAAGTTCTGGTTTCTAATACAAATGATTAAAGGCATATTTTAGAAAACATAACACATTTTTAACAATAAATAACTTAACTAATTCTTTTAATTTTTGTGAATTAATTATCTACCTCCCACAATATTTAACTATGGAGGAATATTACTTATTGTGTGTTGAGGGGTTTTTGTTATTTCGAGGGAAAATATGATTTGACTTGTTCACATATACACAAACTATACTTTAACGTGGGTTTAACAAATTAAGACTCACTCCCTCGTATCCTAAATATGGGAGTAAATAGGGTTTTGTCTTGGTTTTAAATATAATATTTCATCAATCTCCTTTCTCCCCAACTTTTATTATTTGTTTGCCAAAACTACTCTCATTGAGATATATTTTCCAATGTAGATAATTAAAAGAGGGATATTTTAAGAAACCAATACATATAATAATTAACTTAGTTAATTTTCTTAATCTGTATGAATTGATTATCTAGCTCTTATATTTTTAATCGTAGCTATAAAAAATATAAACAACATTTAATGTAAAGAGAGATTATACAATTTGTGGTTACCTGATATCCAGTTCATCTAACCGTAAAGACTTGAGCTCAACAATAATAAATATATATAGTAATGGAGAAAATGCATGCGCATGCATGTGATATTGTGATTGTGATGAAGTGTGGCAGAGACACAACGAGAAAAGGTATAGGACTTTTCAAAGCCATTGGTCATGATCTTGCCAAAAGTATAAGTCGTTGGTCTTTTCTTCTTCACGAGAGCCTATGTTTAGGTTCCAATAAAATTTCAGAAAAGATCTTTGCACTGTTACGTTTGAGAAAAATATCTAGGTTAACATAGTCCAATGTTCACTATTTTACAGACACACATCACACGTACGTTTTGAAATGGCCGAGTAGTCCCTTACACACTTCCAATTTTCTCTGTTGCCTGGCAAGTATTTACCGTAATATTGAGGATGAAAGGGAGTAAATGACAAAAACACTATCAATGTTGAAAAGTGTTGAATTCAATATATTGAGAGGACATGCCAATGAATGAACGAATTGAATCATATTATTGTTGATTCATTCTTAAACTTGTGTTAACTCTAAACTTAGTTGAACTCACAAATTCATGGAAGAGGATATTTTCATAATAATTTTTCTCCTCTTCTTCTCAGAATCTCATCTCCACTCATATCAAAAAATAAATGGTTCAGATTTAATATTTTTTTTAAAACTATTATCATAGTATTTTATAATTTAAATTTTTAAAATTTTATTTGTATTGCAATTATGAATTATGTAGATCAAATTTTTAACACTTTAAATTTATTTGTTTATGTTTGAAATAATAGTTTTATAAATATAAAATCTAAGCCATATATTTTTTTAGTCTGAGGGTAGAGATGAGATTATGAGAAAAAAAGAAGACAAATAATTCTGCGAGAACCCAAACCCCAAATTCACATACCCAGTTTTTTTTTTTTTTTTTTTTACATTTTTAACTTATAAATTCACATTAATTCAATCTTAAAGTTATGCTAGTTTTTTGTATTTAATCATGTTTATTGGCATCATATATATATCAATTTTATAAGAATTTCTGTGTTGAGCATGATAAATTATTAATATATTTAAACTAAATTATTTTTATTTAAAATATATTTAAATTAAACTAAATTGTTGCCATTTTATTTTAATTATTGAATTATATACTTTTAAGTTTTAACAACTATTTATTGTTGATAAATGTAAATCTTTACTTGTTTAACATTCGACAATTTTGTGTGTATTTTCAACTATTTGCAAATATCTTCTATTTAATACATAGTTGAAGATAAATTGAATATAACTTAAAAAATAGTCACACATGGGTCCTTAAATTCAGTTACCTTTAAACAATTGTTATTTATTGGTGAATTTATTGGTGAATTTATGGTGACACTATTAATTATAAATATAAATTTTCATTTAGAGTGTCCTAAATGAAATATAATGTGTGTGAATTTATACAAATGAATTAATTTTATTTTTTTGTATGATTTCTATTATTGTTAAATGTTTATTGGTGAAATCAGTTAATGTTTTAATCGTCCAATAATTTTCAAAATTGAACAAAACTGATTGAGTCAAACTCAATCAAATCCAATTGAAAAATAAGCTTAACAACTGGCTAGTTTAATCAATTATTAGTTTGATCCGGTGCCTGTTTAAAAAGCATGTTTAATCAATTAAGAAAAAAATGTATTCAAACACTCATATTTTAATTAAATTAATGATAAAACTCTCAAATAAACACAAATATTTGTTATGAGATCCTCAATGTATGATTTTCAGCCAAATCATTCAATCAAAAAGCAGTAGCCTGTAAGAGTTGTTTATGAGATAACTGTGGTTGAGGGTATCAAAAGTATGAGTGTTTGCTTAATGTCACATAATTAATTTAATCAAAATATAGGTGTTTGGATCAATATTTTAGTAAGCCACATTTTACTAAACTAAATACCTTATCCCCAATGTAGCATCGGGTTTAGAATATGTGCTCACGTTGTCATCATCTTGAACATCTTTTACCTGCACAATCAAAGCTTGCCTTGCAACAAATATCTCATTTTGTACAGGTGCATCAAAGTCATCATCTACATCATAACAAGTCTCTAGCGATGCCATATCATCACAATCAGAGCTAGCACTAGTCACTCCCTCGTCCTCTTTGATGAAGAGAGTTCTCTTATTTGGGCATTCAGATCAAACATGGCCAAGTCCTTGACATTTGTAGCACTGAATTTCATGAGCTTTAGAAGAAGATTTAGAATCAGAATTACCTATAGTTGCAGCAATTATATGCGCCGCAATTTCTTTGGATTTAGGGGTTGACTTAGCACTAGTGCGAAAAATCTCTTTTTAGATCAATTCTGGATCAGGTCCAAACATAACCGGTCTAAAAAGTCTATTATTTTTAAAACTAGTTGAGAAACCAATCTTAAAAAATACTTTTTAGACCAGTTGCTCAAGATGAAGTCTAAAAAATCTGACCTTTTTAGACCTCACTTGGCTTATAATAGGTATAAAATGTTTTAGACCTATTGTTTTGAAATCACATCTAAAAAATATTTTTTAAACCTCGCATTTAATATGTTAGGTCTTGAAAGGTATACTTTTTAGACCATATATTTCTTACATCTGGTCTAAAATTTGTGTGCTTTTTTAAAACATCTACCCTATTTCTTCCTCTAACCCACCATCTAAGCTAACATCTAAAAGGAACTCGTGTCTAAAAGAATACAGTTCAAACTACAAGGTCTCAACAACTCAATATGAGTTACAAATTGAATTCCCACACTCAAGCTTCAAAATGAAATATAAAACCAACAATCTTCCAATTCAAGTGGGAACAAATTTAATCAAACAACTATTTATCATTCAAAGGTTCATGAACTACAAACATGTTCTAAGATGAGCCAAAATACATATAGAATGAAAATGAAATAACGATCACCATGTGTCTTAAAAACTACACAAGACCTAAACTCACAATTGTTGTAAAAGCTCATAAATGAATTTAGCATAACATTCAATGATGAAGTCAATATCTTCTTTAGGAAATGGATTAATAAGATAAAAAATCTGTAACATCAAAGCCAGATAAATTATTAACTTGCTAACTTGACAAATATAAAAGTACAAAATTTTTTAAATATATAGTTATCTCTTGAATAAATTCAGTCATGCTTAAGGCGATAATATTAACTATGTTTCTCAGCACATAAAAGCCACATAAGATGGACTCTAGTGGTTGCTTATAGCTCTAAAAAAGAACATGACATTATTAAAATTGTATAGAGCACAGCTTATTGAACAAGTTCATAAAGCAAACAAATATCTACTAACCTTTGGTGTGATCTACAAGGTTCTGAAACTCGGACCGGTCATTAGACCGATCGGGGTACTGGGTCAAGGGTCAGTGGGTCATATTGGAGTCAAACTGGAGCTAAACCGGGACTAAACCGGTGAGAAATTGAATATTTTAACCTTATTAATATGAAATTATAAGAAAAAATATTAAAAAAATCAATTTAAAAATATAAATAAAAAATAAAAAATTGGTGAACCGGACTGGTTTATGGTCCGGTCCGGGTTCCAAAATAGTGGTGATCTATTTAGGGCCTGTTTGGTTGGAGGGGAGGGGATGGAAGGGGATGAAAAATGAGCCCCTCCCCTTGTTTGGTATGAAAAATAGGAGGGGAGGGGCCCAAAAAAGGGGCTCCAAATCCCTCCCACTCCCTCAAATTGATTCCCTCCAATTTGGGGGGTTTTGGAGGGAGCCCAAAATTTGTGACTATTTTGCCCCCATAGACTTTTCATATTTCCAATTATATCCTATGAGTCTTCAATAAAAATATAACTTCTTCTTCCTCACTAACGAAAATATACATACTCAGATTTTCCTGGTGATAGGTGATTTATCTGCTGCAGAAAATATTTTTTTTTTCTCTTGGGCTATTATGTTGTTTTAGAGCGTTTATTCTTGTTTAGTACATGCTTCTCTAGTGCAGGGTAGAGACACATGCTCATTTTTTTCATTACCATTTTGCACCTAATTAAACATTGCCACTTAGAAACAATTTTTTTAAGTTTTTCTACCATTTTTTTTCAAGTCCTCTACATTTTTTTTTTCAATAGAAGGAATTTTCCATTTAATTTGACATGATAATTACTGAAATATTCATATAACGAGAAATTAAGTTGGGGGGAATTGAAAACTATTTCCATTTTATATCTTCATCATTTTTTTTATAAATTATATAATTTATATTGAGGTGTAAATTAATTTAAATCATTTATATAAGGAAAAATATAGAAACTAATGTCTAAGGATAAAATGGTAAATTAGATATTACCTCCCCTCCCCTCCCCCCTTAAACCAAACAAAGGATCATTAAAAACTCTTTCCCTTCCTCCCCCTCTAACCAAACCAAACAAGGTGATCCTCCATCCTCCCCTTCCATCCCCTCCCATCCATCCCCTCCCATTCCATCCCCTCCCTTTAAACCAAACAGGCCCTTAGGGTCTTTTACCTCATGCACATGCTTATTACAAGTAGCTTGTCGATATGTCCTCATAGCTCAATCATCAAAATCACAAAGATTACTTATTTATCACAAACTCCATTACTATTTCACTACTTTATTTAGTAATAAGCAAACTTATGAGTTCATGGTCTCATAAATGCAAGATATGTGGCACGCACAAACACATCAATACTAGATTCAAACTCAGGATCTCATCAAACTATGGCGGGTAGCACTACCACAAAGGCAGCTTGCTGTTGACATACATTGTTCACACATAAGACATAAACAATAGAATAAAACCAAGTCAGTAAAAAAAAAAAAACACAATAAATCACCCAAAGAATCCCATGCAAGCTAAAAGGGGAAAAAACAAATGTTAAAAAAGGATATATTTATTCGGTCTTAAATATAAGACTTAGAGCTATTCGTGGGTTAATTTAGGTCCTCTTCCTTTTCTTCGTTTGGATTTTGTGTTTTCCCCTAAATGGATTTATAGGGCACGGTGAGGCGGATGCCATGGTATACAGAGACTTGTCAGCATTGGAATCAATTATGCATGTATTTAAGTACAAAGTGCTACACACCCCACCACTTCTCCTGTCGACTTGAAAAGATTCAAAGACATTAATGTAAACCAGTCCCACATTTTTATTTCTATATATGCTTCTCTATCACACAATCACGTCATGAGGGATCATCAATATACATAGCAATGTTTTAAAACGTGGATAGCCATCGACCCCAAAAGATCAACGGGTCATGTTTCAAACAGTTAGATTAGTTGAGTTGTCCAGTCGGGTTGGTGACGTAATAATTAAATTAAAATAATATTATATAAATATATAATAATTAAAATATAATTAATCCTTAATCCAATTTAATATTTTTTAATTATAAAGAAAAAATATATTAATAATAAAATTGAAATATTACAAAGTATTAGTTATAGCATAAAAGAAAGTAAAATTAATCACATCATTAAGCAAATAGGGCCTTAATCCAATTTAATAAAAAAAAAGTTAACAAAGTCATAAAATATATCCAACAAGATAAAATAGAAAAATATATTTTAATTACATATCACTTATTATGAACAAAATTTAAATACCAAAAATGCATTTTGAATTATTTTTGTTGACACTATTGAAATTAAACAAAATTAAAATTGTTAAAATTATAATCATATTATGACATATGCAATATAAAAAATGAGTGTTGGAAAAAATATAAAAAATGAGTATTGTTAAAATATTTTTCATTTCAAAACATGTGGTGGGAGATTAACTTATTTATAATAAAATTATAATGATGAAAATTGAGTAAAAAAACACAGCTAAAATATTTTATACATGTTTTTTGTGTTTTTTTTTAATTTTCTAATCCTTTTATGTTGGCCAATTTGGTTTTTATAAAAGTGTTCCAGGTCCCGGCTTAATAGCGGCTTCCAGTTTAATGACGAGTTAATAACATCCCAAAGTGTTCTAACTGTTGAAACCGCCTAAAGGTACAATTCGTGCCATTGTTGTGACCGGGTGACGGTCCAACCATTCGGTCCGGTTTGACTGTAAAAACCTTAATACATAGTGAACACTAGGGGAGTTCAACATTTTACTGTTCTGGTCTTCCCATCTCGATCCTAAGCAAATCAGGATGGGGAAAATTTTGGGATGGCAAAACTTCAAGAACGGGATGGGCATTGGGGCTTTCTAATCCCGAATACACACACACACACACACATTTTTTTAAAAAATATCCAAAACGGTAGGACCAAATATAAAAGAAAATGTGAAAATCCCTAACACCCTTAAGGTAATATTTGTTCTTTTAGTTTATTTTGTTAATTTCATTTATTATTTATTAAAGGGTTAAGGTGCAAAAATACCCATGAACTTTTTTCAAAAGTGCATCCAACACTAAACTTTTTTAAGGTGTAAAAATACCCATGAACTTCTCAAAATTGGGCAAAAATGTCAAACCGTTAATTGGTGCAAACGTCCATTTTGTGGGACCCACAATATCATTTTTTGAGGTGCAAAAATATCCATAAAATTTTCTAAAAAGTGTACCAAACACCATAAAATTTTGAAAAGTTCATGGGCATTTTTGCACCCAGAAAAAATTTTATGGTGTTGGGTGCACTTTTTAGAAAAGTTAATGGGTATTTTTGCACCTCAAAAAATTGTCTCACAAAACAGACGTTTGTACCAATTAACAGTTTGACATTTTTGCCCCATTTTGAGAAATTCATGGGTATTTTTGCACGTAAAAAATTTTTATGGTGTTTGATGCACTTTTGAGAAAAGTTCATGCGTATTTTTGCACTTTAACCCTTTATTAAATAATTCTAATTTTTTATTCTTGTCCTTATGCTTTTGGCAGCTGAATCAGCAACTTTAAGCATGTTATATAAAGAGCAAGCACTAAACAACTAATCGAATGACGTTATTTTGATTTCCAAAATAAGAACAATAGTTAGTTTTCTTGTTCTTTCATTTGGTACCAAACAAATTCAACCATTCAGGCCTACAATGAAATCCATCGTTCCTTTTAATTCACTTTAAATAGTTGTATAGGACTAATTTGGTATCATATGATATTAAACAAATTATATATTTGAACTAGATTAAAGGAAATACAACAAAAAAATCCAATACAGGAAAACAACTTTAAAAAAAAAGAAGAAAGGGATCGGGATCGGAATTGGGCATGAAAAACATTTCCGTACCCTTCTTGGGTCAGGGTCGGGATCGGGAATAGGATTTCTTGATCCCGTCCTATCCCGATAACACCCCTAGTGAACACAAAATTATGAAACTCAACGGAATTATTTAAGAAGTGAGAAAGACTTATAACAACTATTATTTATTTCTAGTTGTGTGTTCCCATCACACTCTGACATGATGTTACCTGATAATGATGACATGTTTAAAAAAAAGAACTCAATCCTAAAAGATTAGCTTATTAGAAGATAATGTTCCTTTAACTTATATAAGCCTCACTCTACTTGTAAGGCTCCCAATATGGGACTCATAACAATGTACCCCTTTAAGAGCTGACATCCTCAACATAAAGTCCTTAACAAAACCAAATCCTAAAAGTTAGATATTATAGTTGGGGAAGCCAATGTCTTTAAAAGCCCCTATTTCAAAGTCACTTTCCAAATGAGGGATTCATGAGTCTAGAGCTGATAATATAGGTTAGGCCTACCCTGTTAAAATTTGGTGAATTGGGGTTGTGAAAAATGGATTTGGCTGCGGTCCGCTGCCAATCCTTTTCTCCCAAACTACACCGTTTTGGTGTAGTTTGGGGGTAAAGGGGTGAGTTTTTTTTTTTTTAAAAAAAAATAAGATATAGTATTTTGAAATATTTTTTTGGAAGTATCTAGTATCGTAAAATATTTTTTAAGTAACATATAGTATTCTAAAATAATTTTTAGTACTTTAACCCCTTAAAATATTTTTCAGTTGTATCCAGTGTGTTAGCAGACTGATTGTAATTTAACTCTTAATATATTTTAAAGAGTTCAAAGCACCAAAAAAATATTTTAAAGGGTTAAAAACACCAAAAAAATATTTTAAAGTGATTTTTGGAACTAAAAAAATACATTAAAGGTTAAATTGCAATCAATCTGCTAACACACTGGATACAACTGAAAACATATTTTAAGAGATTAAAGTATTAAAAATTATTTTAGGATACTATATGTTACTTTTAAGATACTAGATACTTCCAAAAAAATATTTCAAAATACTATATCTTATTTGTTTAAAAAAAAAAAACTCACCCTTTTACCCCCAAACTACATCAAAACGGTGTAGTTTGGGAGAAAAGGATTGGCAGCGGACCGCAGCCAAATCCGTGAAAAATGGACCTGTTTTCATGAGCTCTTTTCGGCTAGAATTTGTATAACCCGGAACTGTAACAGGCTAGCTCATGTTTATTTTATTATATTTGTTAACAATTTTGAAATTCTAAAATTTTAAAAAGTAAAACCCAACACAAAACAAAAAAACCATCCCTCCCTCTCCGCTACTCATGACTCCCTCACCCTTCCCTTTCAATTAATCTTGTGAATTGTGATGTATGCTGAATTTATAATGTTTAAAATATTAAATTTGATGCTTTTATAATCACTTTATCTTTGTAATGTATTTTTATAATTTAGATTTGTGAAAAAAGACTTTCATTTTATGTTAGGTAATAGCGTAATAGGTCATTAGATAAAATCATTTTGTTGTTTAAAAAACATGGAAAAGAAATATGCAAAAAAAAAAAAAATTAAGAAAATAAAAATGGGTGACAGGGATGGGATGGGGTTGGCTAAATTCTAGCCTGTCAGCATGCAGGTTTTTTAACTTGCTCCATTGGGCTATTAGCCCAACACCAGCAAACTGACCCACATTACCAACTCTGCTCATGACGTACATTTAATTATATAGTCTTTATCTCAGTTCTCTGTTGCCCAATTATCCTATAATAGCTCAACTTTCTCACTTAAGAAATTTGTCCTTACCTAATCTCCAAGGGTCAATCCTATATTCTTCCTCTTCTTAAGGGTCTGTTTGATATGAGGGATTTGAAGAGAAAGGGAAGGGAGAGAAAATTTTTATGAATTGAATTTTAAAAGATTGATAAAATAGAGTAATAAAATTTTAATAAAGAGAATATATAAGATAAAAGAATAAGAAAAATTAATTAAAAATTTTAAATCTCACTTCTCTAATTTTTTTAAATTCAATTCAAAAAAATTTTTCCCCCACCTACTTTCCCTCCCCTCCCCTCAGACCAAACAAGCCCTTGTGAGGGATTTGGAGGGGAAGGGAGGGGAGGGAAAATTTTTATGAATTGAATTTTAAAAGATTGAAGAAGTGGGGTAATAAAATTTTAATAAAGAGAATATATAAGCTAAAAGAGTAAGAAAAATTAATTAAAAATTTTTAATCCCACTTCTCTAATTTTTTTATATTCAACTAAAAAAAATTTTCCCTCCGCTCACTTTCCCTCCCCTTCCCTCAGACCAAACAAGCCCTAAGTATAAGTGAAACCTAGCAACTCATGGTTTAAGATTTGACTCCATCAAGTCCCTTGAAACTGTCAGCCATGCGTAGTTGTTGAATTTGATGGGTTCTGTGCATTTTTCGTGTTGTGTGCCTTTTTCTTATAGGAGTTTTCTATATATAGAATTGGAGGAGCGGGTTTGGGCCTTCACTTTGAGGAACCCTATGGAGGTTAGGGTAATAAAAGGGTGTGCCCATTACTGGGGATAAAAGAGTCCTTTTGGGCCTAGGATTAGGACTTCGATAAAGTGAAGTAATAAGTAATTTAGTGGGCCAAAGGCCGAAATCTAATAGCTAAGATAGAGGAATTGATCTCTTTTTTTTTTTTAACAATACAGATGTTGATCATTTTTCTTTATTACGGATTAAAAATAGTGTTGATTTTTATCCAAAAAAAAAAAAATAGTGTTCATTAAAGGGAAATAATGAATCCATATAATTTAATTAGGATGAAGGTGTTTCGACTCCAAGAATGTTGCAAATAGGGGTTTTAGCCCACAAAAAGTGACAGGTGTTGTTTAAGGTTTTTTTTTTTAAATCAATGCTTATATGAGAGTCATGCAATTTAATTTTATCTATTTTTCATAGTAAGTTTTTTAAGAAAAAACTTCCTCAGCTTTTACATCTTCCTCTTCTCAAACTTCTTCAGTTGTTCCATCGTCCATGTCTAGCTCATGCGTGTTATAGTCTGTGATCCTTTTTCCTTGGTTCCAGTAGTCTCCTTCTAAAGCAGCCTTCATAGAAATTTTAGCTCCAAGTGTTCATATTGGCGATGATGGAGCTCAGTGGTGAAATTTGGCAGCATGAAACCAATGCTAAAGGAAAGGCTTTTCACACTGATTAAAAAAGACTTTCTATTCATTATAGAATTGGGGTAAAAAGTCGAATACTCAACTGGTGTAGACAGTGACTTCAACAAGTGTATGAAGTTCGGATTTGTTTTTTAAAAAGCTTAACAGCACTTTCAATCCCACATTAGTTATCTCTACCATTGGTGTAAAAAGTAATTTTTTTTAAAAAAGGCATCTTTCTAGTAGGTGATTTTAAAATCACATTCAATCGGACAAATGATCCTATTTTTTTTTTTAAATACTAATAATCATAATAAGCAAACAATATGCTTTATATGTTTAATAAAGGGAAAATTTTATTAAGGTCCTGACCAATGAAAATAATTTCAGAAAAATCTCCATTAATAAGTGAAGAGCTACCATTGATAAGTTATGAGATTTGTTATGTTAACATTTTCCTTTGGTTGGGACCTAAATGATATATTTCCTTTTTTTTTTTAATAATAATGAGCAGCTAACCAACACCAGAAGATTCATTACAATCCATGCAGATTAAATCTAAGAGTTCCTGCATAGGCTGAAGAATCGGATGATACCCGGGCATGCAACTCACAGCTTGCTTAGCCAAGTAGTCCGCCACAGTATTCACCCATTGAGGAATATATAGGAAATAACATTTTACCAAGACTGCCTCAAATATATGTGAAAATGAAAATGTCGCATCTTAAATCAAACTCACCACTCTTCCGAGGTCTCCCTCTTCTTCTTATTTAGTTGAGGTGGGACTTTTATTTCTCTTTTATTTTATTATTTAGTTATTTATTATTTGCCACTAATAAATATTTCCTTCATAATATTACCTAAATCTTATGAATAAAAGTTAAGGATATTACAGTTATTGTTGGATGATTTGTTGCGATTTTATTATATGTGCTTTTTTTTTTCTTAATTTTTTCAAATTTATCTTCTTTTATGTTATTGAGATATGGATTTTATTATGAGATCTCATAAAATTGTAGCTTCTCTTCTGTGATTTTATGATATCTTGTATAGATCTCAAAATCCATATCTCAAAATCTTCACAGAAGAAGCCGTTCTAAAAAGTAAAATTAAAAAAAAAATCCATATCTCAAAATCGCTTCTTCAACACGATTTTGAAATCTGGATTTTTCTTAATTTTTAATTTTATTTTTTAGATTGGTTATCTATCATCTGATCTTAAAAATGTCAAACTTTTAAAATCATTCGTTATAAAACCGGATCTAAATCTAGTTTAAATAACCATTTTTAACCGGTTTAAAAAGTTTTTTTTTTTCTAGTAGTGATCCAAATTCAAAAGAATCAAGCGGAGCCTTACATTGTTATATCAACTATATGATATTAATATCATTACAGAGATTTAATGTAATGTAATTTATTTATACTATTATTATTCCTCTAAATATTTAGAAAATCATTTATATCGTAAATGAGGGTTCATGATCACTTGTATTTTTTTTTTTTGGGTCAAAGGCTTCATGACTTGGATAACCTACCTGTCCCTGCCATGAGGAATAATAATCCAAAACGTAGTGTTGGAAAAAAAAAATCTAAAAAGTTATTTAAAGACCAAAAAAAAAAACAAGGAGAATTCCTTAGAAAAAACTTGAAAATTATAAAATTTTAAATCAAGTTTCTTATCAAGATTTAATTAAAAATGTCAAAACTTGATAATTAATTTCTAATTTATTTTTTTTTGGAAATACCTGATTTAAAATTTTACAATTTTAAAGTTTTACTTCTAGAATTTTCTCAAAAAAAAAAAAAACAAATACCAACGACTTTTGAGTTTTGACTGCATCAAGTAACGCCAAAATAAAAATAAAAAAAAGTAACGCCAAACCGCCCTTATGACTAGGATTGGGGGAGACAACAAATTTCCACATAGTTCAGTCGTATTTTTTGGGATGAATAATCAAAAGTTTGAATGAACTATTCTTCCTATGCCTTGTTGAAAAATTCATTTCTCTGTTACGTACAGTCTTAGCTTGATGGCCACTCCAAACCAGTACCCACTTATGCACGTTAGGATAAATTATTATCCCATTTTCAGTTTCAGGACATAATTGAATAATATTTATCAGAATTAGCTCTTTAGCAGAATAGAGCTTCATGGTGTGGTAAAGGAGGAGCAATAGTTAAGGCTGGGGCTAAATTTCTTAAGTGGTTTACATATGCAACTAAGAGGGGACAGATATTTGTAGTACCTCTTACATTAAAGTCTTCCTTTTGTTTGTGCAGCGTCGTTCTGTCGAAGAAGATTTATAACACTGAAATTACTCAGACAAGAGTTGAGCTTCTGTATAGCTCGAGAAGAAACATATCGAAACAGGGACTGAACAGGAGAAGTGAGAAAACAGAGAAAGAGAGAAAGGGAAAGGGGAAGAGAATCTGTAATTTTTTAAAGAATTCTGCAGTACTTTATTTCTTTAGTCAACATATAAGCCAAGAGCCACTAGCATATAGAATACAGCTGGCATTTATTCTAAGTGTGTTTTCTTCTACCCAAAATCATAGTTTTAGAAGCATTTTTTTTGTAAATTGAGATAAAATTTTTCTCATATATTTACCTCGTAAACTGTAAAAGCTATTCTCTAAAAGTTAATTCGAACACACACTAACTAACAATAAAACAACGAACACTTAAGTTAGAACCTAACTAATTTCTAACTAATTACAAGTTTATCAATTTATTTCGCGGGACCACTAGATTGTTGGAAGAATGATAAAAAAATTGTAACACCCCAAATTTTATTTACCAAGGGTCTGTTTAGTGTGAGGGATTTGGAGGGAAAGGGAGAGGAGGAAAATTTTTATGAGTTGAATTTTAAAAGATTGAAGAAGTGGGGTAATAAAATTTTAATAAAGAGAATATATAAGATACAAGAGTAAGAAAAATTAATTAAAAATTTTTAAACCCACTTCTCTAATATTTTTAAATTCAACTCAAAAAAATTTTCCCTCCGCCCACTTTCCCTCCCCTCCCCTCAGACCAAACAAGCCCCAAGAGTATATGGTGATTATTTTATATATTCAATAAAATGGTGAATATTTAATACTAAAGAAATTAAATATTGAAACTGAAAGTTAAATAATGTTTTCAGTGAAATCGCCTGCGAGGCAGTGAGCTTGTCATGCTGTTTTGGAAGACCAAATGATGAGAAAAAATTATGAAATTTTACAATGTGAAAGTAGAGATTCTAGGCTTTAATTTGATATGTCTTATGAATCATTTGAAGCTATGTGCGAAAATATATGAATTTTTGAAGTTAGCCGAGAAAATCTGGAGTGTCTCTGGAGCAACGGTCAAAGAAATGAAATATGGGAATGATATGATTCCATCTGGCTAAATTCCATATTTTTTCCTTGAAACTAGATTCAATAAGGGTTTCATAGCCTTTTAAATGGCTCCAAAATGAAATCTGCAAATTTAGTTATGATTTTTCAAATTTAGGGCTGAAAATCTGCCAAGAAAGCCAACTATTCTTAAAATTGGAAAATAAAATATGTTGGCAATTGTGTAAATTATGGAATAAGGAAATAAGAGGGGAAATAATTATTGTTATTATGTTGTGCCAAGTGTTATTAATCCAAGCCAAGGATTAAATAAAATTGAATGGAAATGTATAACACAAATTGGAAGAAGATAAGACTAAGTATAAAGGTGATGTCATAACTCATTAAATTACCATTTATCAAATAAGGGAAAAATAAGAGATAATATTGAGTCTTACTCCCTCCGGTTCTAATTATAAGACAAAATTGACTTTTTTGGAGAAATTAAGGAAACTAATTAAATTACTTTAGAGTCTTTATATTTTTATTTTTTTTCTCCAAACTAATTAATTTGACTACTAAATTAATATATAATATAAAGATACTAAAAATATAAACACTCTAAAGTAATTTAATTGGCTTCCTTAATTTCTCCAAAAAAGCCAACCTTATTTTATAATTAGGACCAGAGGGAGTATCATCTTATTTCTCTTTCTCATTTACGTTGGGAAATAAAGAGAGGAGGAAGAGGAAAAGTTATACTTGGTGGAAGATAATATCAAGTACAAGTGTGTCATAAAAATCCCAATTTTTGGATAAGGTTAATTAAGAGAAAATGGGAGATCTTATTATTAAACATGTGGCTTCATCTCTTCCCACCCCATTTAGACGTTTAAGGGCAAGAGAAAGAAGAGAGAGAAAGTGTCTTGGAGTCTTGAGAAGCTTGAGCACACAAGGGAGCTTGAAGAAGCAAAATCAAATGTAAGGGTTGTGAAATTCATATGTTCTTGCCTCTAAATTCATGAGTAACCATTTCTATCCTCTAATCCTTCTTGAAACATATATATAGCAAGAGGAAAATCAAGGGAAAGAAGGAAAGAGGGAGGACGAAATTGGAGTCTAGAGAGAGAAATCAAACGTAAACTCATAAATCTTACTCTCTTAGTTGAATTCAAGGTTGTTGTTGTTATGATTAGATTATTGGCAGGAATTGGTTAAGTTTGTAGGTTTGGAAAGTCCTAACCCTAAGGGGTTATGCTGCCCAAATTTCTTTAAATCATAGTTAGTAGGTGTTTAAATGACTTGATAATGGTTTAGAAGTGGAAATGAGTAGACCTTAGAGGTTAAAACACAAAACTTCATTTTCTCAAATTTTTAAAGAATTTTGTCCAGATCAGTTTTGGGCTGTGTTGAGACTGGATTTTGGTGTTTTTTATGATTCCATTGTGTTTAGAATGGAAAATTGTGTAGGGTTCATGTTAGGTGCGAAGTGAGGAAAAAACCTAAAAAGTGAAATTACAAAAATAGCCTTAAAACCCTCACATAGGAGCTGCCAGGGGTAAATTTGTAATTGGGTCTGAAATTTGAGAAAACCGATGTCAAAAATGGATTCCTTTGAAAACTTCGTCAGGATAGCTCTAGTCAAAATTTTGGAAAAACGTACTGTTGGGCCGGGTACGGCTGGGCCGGGGTCCAGGGGCATTTTGGTAAATTTTTACCATAGACTAATATAACCACAAGAAACACTATGGAAGAGTCTAAGATGTTACTTGGATAGGTTATGACCTATTTCTTGTACATTTAATATTTTAGGACCGAGACGGAAGTCTAGATGACACGTTGTACGAGACACATCTTAAAAGGGATCTATTGAGGTAGGGACATTATTCTTCATACATCATGCCATAGTTATATTATTGTGTGGATGTAATATCCCAATTTTTGATTAAGGGATAATCATGATTATTGTGGATAATTATGCATTTAATTGGGATTATTATGTATTTTATGACAATATTAATTAATGTCATAATTAGTGGAAATTGGAAATATTGGTGCATGTGTGTGGTATTTTAGATCAAGGGTTGTGATTCCTTGACCGTGGGTGGGAATGAGCTTGGTTATTGATTTTGGGTTCATTAAAATCACTTGGGAAAAGTTGGAAAATTGTTTGGTTTGAGCTCTGTTTTTCGCTGTCAGTTTGAGCGAGCGTTTTGAGTGACCAAATGGTATTGGAAAATTGTGAAACTTTCCAGTCTTAAAGTTCACATCCCAAGCTTCAAAATGGACATATATTTTGTGTCATTTCGTTGGGTATTCTGTGAGTTATGGTTGTCCAAAGTTTGGGATTGAAACAGAACTCTGTTTTGGAGTAGGGGTTAGTTTTTGGTGATTCTGTAATTTTGTAGTGATTCCCAGTGAAGGGCTGTATTTTTCCTTGAAAGAGGACTTATATACCTTTCATTTGGCTTTGGAATCACTTCGTTTCGATTTTTCTAGAATTAGTTATGGTTTTTCAAAGTTCAGCCCAGAATCAGAAACTTCTGGGCCGCGGCCCAAGACTTTCTGGCCTGTTTTGGGCCGCGGCCCAAGGATGGGTGGGCCGGGGCCCAACCCTGTGTTTTGGCACTTTGTGTTATCGAAAGGGGATCTTTAACCTATTGTTTCCCAACCTTTTAGGGCTTTTATTAGAGGCATTTGGGGCCTCTAAAGAGTCAATTATGATAACCAAAATTAAGTATTTCAAGTTAATTAAGTCTTGGAATAGAATGTAACCCTTCGTCCCTAATTATGAATATAGGATTTGATATTTGCCTTCCTCGGGAGAGACCGGCGCTAGGACACGCACGGAAGGATCAAGGTAGTGACTTTTCTCTCATATCTTGTATGATGTCTTGGCATGCATATCTTATCGTTAAAGTTGTGAAATGTGTGCCATGGTCCATTACGGCGTGAGCAGGTCCGCGTGAGCCGTGTAGGGATTGACAGTGGTCATCTCTAGGTCGGCCGCTGAACTGCCGTCGTAATCGACATGGATCGTTGTGAATCCGACCCGTGGGGGCGGCGTTTGTGAAACCAGCCGTGGGCTGTGTGTGTGTATCTTGCCTATGTGGCTTGCGATTATGATATGCTTTATATGGATCCCAGCTGTGGTGAATTATATTGTGTTGATTGTTGTGATGCAATACAGCGTGAGCAATTCAGCGTGAGCAATCGTAAGGGATGACATGTGTCATACTAACCATTGCCGCTGTAACTGCCGTTGTAGTTGCTTGTTGTGAATAATGATTTGCTTACATGCATTATGGTTGTACATTATATGATTGATTTGTTACTACGGGGATTCCTTAGAATCTCACTCTCCCAAAAACCATGTTTTAGACAGGGCAGAAGGATCAAAAGGCAAGCGGGCGACGAAGAGTAGTTAGAACTCCAGATAGGAGTATATTTTGGAATTGTTGGTTATCATATGTGTATATCTTTTGGGATAATTTTGGTGAAGAATTGTGTATATTGGGATTGATAGTATGTTTTGTGTAATCCCCAAGTTAAGGGTATTGAATTGTAGGCTTTGAGCCTTTGTAAATCCCTTATTGAATGAATGGAACCCGAGTGTGTCGGAAATTTGTTTATACTCTGATATTTGTAAATGAAATCAACTTGTACAGGCCATTTAGTATTGAAATGTGAATATGAGACCGTCATGAATAGATTTTGTAAAAGTTTTTGTAAGTCATGATTTTGGGAAGTTTGATTTTGTTTAAGTCCCAAAATCATCTATGGTCTCTAATTCCACATTAATTATGTTTTTATGAACTAATCTCGGCCTAAGGTGGGAAGGGGGTTACATATGTGGTATCAGAGCTGTAGTTCCTGGCAAGGTGAGCATTTGCTAGGATAGCTCCTTAGTTGACCTTAATCCTTTGAGTTTAGGGTAACGTAATGATTGATAAGTTCTTGTTGCGTATACACATGAGTATTCTTGCTAATGATGGCTTGAGATGAATTATATGGATTATGTGTATACATTGGCTAAGGTACTGACGTGGTGAATCATTTGTAGTGATAAAGACGAAATGGTTCGCCCTCTTACTAGAGTCAGGCAACAGGACCCAGAAGTGGAGGAACTTAATGATAATCCTCCCGACCCAATGCGAGAAATGATGGATCTCGTGCGGGAACAAAGGGATATGATCCGTGAGCTAAGAGAAGAGCTCAGAGAGGAAAGGGCCAAGCGAAATGAGGAAAGGGCCCAGTCGACTCGTGAGGAGACTCAAGCAGAGACTCATCATGAGGAGACAGCTGAGGGGTCCAATCGGTCCCATGAATCCCTACCTCACACGGTGCCTAACCAAGAGTCTCAAGGGGTACTGGTTCGTGAGGGAAGAGGCTTACAATATTGGGTCTCTGAGTTTTGCAAGCATCTACCTCCAGTGTTCAGGAGGAGGTTTGAGCCCCAAGTCGCTGAGGACTGGTTGAATCGCCTAGAGAAAATCTTTGAGGTCCTTGAGTGCTCTACGGAGGTAAAGGCGAAGCTAGCTGTGTATAAGCTAGAGGGGGACGCAGACCGGTGGTGGCGGAATATCGCCATGACACTTCAAAGCCGGAATGTGCCATTGACTTGGGAAGTGTTCCAAGAAAAGTTCAATGAGAAGTACTTCCCTAAGTCGGTGAGGTTGGAGAAAGAGTCTGAGTTCTTGGCTATCCGGCAGGGAGATACAGAGAGCTTTGATGAGTATCTTTCCCGTTTCGTCCGGCTATCTCGGTACTCTACACATCTCCGGGAAAAGGATGATGAGGAGTAGAGCTCTGATATGCTTATCAGGGGCTTGAGGCGAGAACTGAAGAAGAGATTAGCCTCTCACCTGTTTACTGACTTCAACAAGGCGGTGGAGCAGTGTAGGATTGTTGAGAACAATCTGAGGGATTGGTACCCAACTAAGGGTAAAGACAGTCGCAATGAGCCTAGCAAGGCTAACACTTCCCAGAAGCGTAAGGGACAAGGATCCTCATATGGGGGTGGTAACAAGAAGCCCTATCAACCTGGGGGTCGTAGTGACCAGAAACCTCCAGCGGGACCGATGTGCAACCAGTGCAGAAAGTACCATCCGGGAAGAACTTGTGCTGGGGAGGTGATTTGCTTCAACTGTAAGCAAGTGGGTCATGTATCTTTTAAGTGCCCACGACAGCCGACAGAGCAAAGGCCCAGGAATCAGGGTCGAGTGTTCGCCATGACGCATGAGGAAGCCCGAAAATCGCCTGAATTGATCCAAGGTAAAATTCTTCTTGGTGACAATGAATTAGATACTTTGTTTGACTCGGGTGCAAGTCATTCGTTCATAGCTTATGACTGTGTAAAGCGCCTGGGATTGCATGTGCATAGACTACCATTTGATTTGGTTGTGTCGACGCCGATGGGTGTCAAGGCCGTGGCGGCCGAAGCCTGTTTAAATTGTGTGATAGTTGTTGAGGGTTGTGAGTCTTCAGTAGATTTAATTTGTTTGCCACTTCAACAACTGGAAGTTATTTTGGGCTTTGACTGGTTAACAGCAAATGATGTATTGCTTGATTGTGGTAATAAAAGGATCACTTTCTGTAGTGCATAGCGGGATAGCAATGTAAATGCTAGTTTGAACTTACTTTCAACAGCTAAAGCAGAAAGATATCTTGAGAAGGGATGCCAAGGGTATATGGTGTTTTTCTCCGTTCAGGGAGAGTCAAGTGAAGCTATAGAGAACATACCTGTGGTAAATGAATTCCCTGAGGTATTTCCAGACGATCTTAGTGGATTGCCTCCGGAAAGGGAAGTGGAATTCCCAATTGAGATTGTGCCTGGAGCTGGTTCGATATCGAAAGCCCCATATCGTATGGCCCCAAATGAAATGGCAGAGTTGAAGAAGCAAATTGAAGAATTGCTTGAAAAAGGATTCATCCAACCCAGTGTATCGCCGTGGGGAGCTCCAGTGTTATTTGTGAAAAAGAAAGATGGAAGCTTGAGGCTTTGTATTGATTATCGAGAACTTAACAAGGTGACTGTTAAGAACAAGTACCCTCTCCCAAGGATTGATGACCTATTAGATCAATTGTCTGGCTTGTGCGTATTCTCCAAGATTGATCTAGGGTCAGGATACCATCAGTTGCGTGTGAAGGCAGCGGATGTTCCGAAGACTGCTTTCAGAACGAGATATGGGCACTATGAGTTCCTTGTGATGCCCTTCGGTTTGACGAATGCACCGGCGGTATTCATGGATTATATGAATCGCATCTTCCGACAGTATCTTGACCAGTTTGTGGTTGTGTTTATTGACGACATCTTGATCTATTCCAAGAGTAGGGAGGATCATGAGCAACACTTGAGAATTGTGTTGAGAATTCTACGAGAAAAGCAACTCTATGCCAAACTGAGCAAATGTGAGTTTTGGCTTATGGAAGTAAAGTTCCTTGGCCATGTGATCTCTCGAGACGGGGTATCAGTGGATCCCAGTAAGGTGGAAGCAGTACTTGATTGGAAAAGACCAGAAACTGTTTCTGAGATTCGCAGCTTTCTGGGTCTTGCTGGTTATTACCGGAGGTTCATTCAGAACTTCTCGCGTATTGCATTGCCGATGACCAAGCTCACGAGGAAGGATCAACCGTTTTTGTGGGATGAACGTTGTGAGCGGAGTTTCACTGAGCTGAAGGAGAGATTGACTACGGCACCAATGTTGATTATACCTGATCCCAGTGAGGCTTACGTCGTGTACAGTGATGCGAGTAAGCAGGGGTTAGGGTGTGTCCTGATGCAGCAGGGATGTGTGGTGGCCTATGCCTCTCGATAGCTGAAACCGCATGAGATGAACTACCCCACTCATGATCTGGAGCTTGCGGCAATAGTGTTTGCATTGAAAATTTGGCGTCATTACCTGTACGGTGTGACTGTGGAATTGTACTGCGACCACAAAAGTCTGAAATATCTGTATGATCAGAAAGAGTTGAACATGAGACAGCGTTGGTGGATGGAGTTGCTGAAAGATTACAACCTGGAGATCAAATATCATCCGGGTAAGGCTAATGTCGTCGCGGATGCTTTGAGTCGGAAGGCGGTGCTAGTGGCAACAATGATGATCCAGGAATGGAAACTGATAGAGGATTTTCGGGATTTGAATCTCTCGAAGGAAATCCTGTGTGCCAGTTATGGTGTGGTCCAAGGGGAGAATGACCTGAGGACTGAGATTGAAGAGGCTCAAATGCATGATGAGCTAGCCCAGTCGATCCGAGCTAAGATTGAGCGAGGAGAGACGCAAGACTATGACTTGTCACCAAGTGGATTGGTGCGTTATCAGAAGAGAATCTATGTACCACTGAAGGCGGAGTTGACGTTGAGAATTCTTGATGAGGCTCATAAGAGTCAGTATACTCTTCACCCCGGTATGACCAAGATGTATCACAATTTGAAATCTATGTATTGGTGGCCAGGGTTGAAGAGTGATGTGACGAAGTACGTGGCGCGGTGTCTCACCTGTCAAAAGGTGAAGATTGAGCACCAGAGACCGCCAGGTTTACTTCAGAGTCCAGAAATTCCAGAATGGAAGTGGGAGAGTGTGACCATGGATCTAGTGGTGGGTTTGCCCAAGATCAAGAACTACGATGCGATTTGGGTGATTGTTGATCGACTCACGAAGTCTGTGCACTTCATACCTATCAACGCTAGCTATTCTCCTGATAGGCTGGCTGAGATTTATATCAAGGAGATTGTGAGACTCCATGGTACACCGAAGAATATAATCTCTGATAGAGATCCTCGGTTTACTTCGAGATTCTGGAAGGCTTTACATGAAGCTATGGGTACTCAATTGAGGTTTAGCACGGCCTACCATCCTCAGATAGACGGACAGTCAGAGAGGACTATCCAAACTTTAGAAGATATGCTGAGAGCATGTGTCCTAGACTTCAAAGGAAAGTGGGACTACTATCTTCCATTGGCTGAGTTTGCTTATAACAACAGTTACCATGCGAGCATTCAAATGGCTCCGTATGAAGCACTGTATGGGAGAAAGTGCCAGTCACCGTTGTGCTGGTCAGAGTTGTCTGAGAGGAAGTTGTACAGGCCGGATCTTGTTGACCAAACCGCTGAGCAGATCCGAGTTATCAGGAAGAGGCTCCTTACAGCACAGAGTCGTCAGAAGAGCTATGCTGATAAGAGGACAAGACCTCTTGAGTTTGAAGTGGGGGATCATGTTTTCTTGAGGGTGTCTCCGGTTACAGGCATCGGGAGGGCGATCAAGCGGAAGAAGCTAAGTCCGAGATACATTGGTCCATTTGAGATTCTGGCACGAATCGGACCTGTAGCATATCGAATAGCCCTACCCCCGAGTTTGAGTAGATTGCATGATGTATTCCATGTCTCGCAGCTCAAGAAGTACCAACCAGACCCTGAGCATGTCATTGAGTATGAAGAGGTTGAGTTGCAAGATAACTTCACTTATGCGGTAGAGCCAGAGAGAATCATTGATCGAGAAGAGCGGAAGCTCAGGCATCGAAGCTTACCGTTCGTGAAGGTGATCTGGAAGGGAATGTCTCCAAGGGAAGCCACTTGGGAGGCAGAAGCGGACATGAGGAAGAGATTTCCTGATTTTATGCCCCATGATGTGTAAGAAATTTCGAGGGCGAAATTTATTGAACGGGGGGAGAATTGTAATATCCCAATTTTTGATTAAGGGATAATCATGATTATTGTGGATAATTATTCATTTAATTGGGATTATTATGTATTTTATGACAATATTAATTAATGTCATAATTAGTGGAAATTGGAAATATTGGTGCATGTGTGTGGTATTTTAGATCAAGGGTTGTGATTCCTTGACCGTGGGTGGGAATGAGCTTGGTTATTGATTTTGGGTTCATTAAAATCACTTGGGAAAAGTTGGAAAATTGTTTGGTTTGAGCTCTGTTTTTCGCTGTCAGTTTGAGCGAGCGTTTTGAGTGACCAAATGGTATTGGAAAATTGTGAAACTTTCCAGTCTTAAAGTTCACATCCCAAGCTTCAAAATGGACATATATTTTGTGTCATTTCGTTGGGTATTCTGTGAGTTATGGTTGTCCAAAGTTTGGGATTGAAACAGAACTCTGTTTTGGAGTAGGGGTTAGTTTTTGGTGATTCTGTAATTTTGTAGTGATTCCCAGTGAAGGGCTGTATTTTTCCTTGAAAGAGGACTTATATACCTTTCATTTGGCTTTGGAATCACTTCGTTTCGATTTTTCTAGAATTAGTTATGGTTTTTCGAAGTTCAGCCCAGAATCAGAAACTTCTGGGCCGCGGCCCAAACCTTTCTGGCCTGTTCTGGGCCGCAGCCCAAGACTTTCTGGCCTGTTTTGGGCCGCGGCCCAAGGATGGGTGGGCCGGGGCCCAACCCTGTGTTTTGGCACTTTGTGTTATCGAAAGGGGATCTTTAACCTATTGTTTCCCAACCTTTTAGGGCTTTTATTAGAGGCATTTGGGGCCTCTAAAGAGTCAATTATGATAACCAAAATTAAGTATTTCAAGTTAATTAAGTCTTGGAATAGAATGTAACCCTTCGTCCCTAATTATGAATATAGGATTTGATATTTGCCTTCCTCGGGAGAGACCGGCGCTAGGACACGCACGGAAGGATCAAGGTAGTGACTTTTCTCTCATATCTTGTATGATGTCTTAGCATGCATATCTTATCGTTAAAGTTGTGAAATGTGTGCCATGGTCCATTACGGCGTGAGCAGGTCCGCGTGAGCCGTGTAGGGATTGACAGTGGTCATCTCTAGGTCGGCCGCTGAACTGCCGTCGTAATCGACATGGATCGTTGTGAATCCGACCCGTGGGGGCGGCGTTTGTGAAACCAGCCGTGGGCTGTGTGTGTGTATCTTGCCTATGTGGCTTGCGATTATGATATGCTTTATATGGATCCCAGCTGTGGTGAATTATATTGTGTTGATTGTTGTGATGCAATACAGCGTGAGCAATCGTAAGGGATGACATGTGTCATACTAACCATTGCCGCTGTAACTGCCGTTGTAGTTGCTTGTTGTGAATAATGATTTGCTTACATGCATTATGGTTGTACATTATATGATTGATTTGTTACTACGGGGATTCCTTAGAATCTCACTCTCCCAAAAACCATGTTTTAGACAGGGCAGAAGGATCAAAAGGCAAGCGGGCGACGAAGAGTAGTTAGAACTCCAGATAGGAGTATATTTTGGAATTGTTGGTTATCATATGTGTATATCTTTTGGGATAATTTTGGTGAAGAATTGTGTATATTGGGATTGATAGTATGTTTTGTGTAATCCCCAAGTTAAGGGTATTGAATTGTAGGCTTTGAGCCTTTGTAAATCCCTTATTGAATGAATGGAACCCGAGTGTGTCGGAAATTTGTTTATACTCTGATATTTGTAAATGAAATCAACTTGTACAGGCCATTTAGTATTGAAATGTGAATATGAGACCGTCATGAATAGATTTTGTAAAAGTTTTTGTAAGTCATGATTTTGGGAAGTTTGATTTTGTTTAAGTCCCAAAATCATCTATGGTCTCTAATTCCACATTAATTATGTTTTTATGAACTAATCTCGGCCTAAGGTGGGAAGGGGGTTACAGTGGATGCCATTATTGTAAATGTAATTTATTAATCAACATTTTTTGCTCAAAGAAGGGCCAGTAGTGCCAGAGGCACTTACACTGGAGTTGGTGAGAACCCAACCAGTGTAGATTAGTGGGGCTGAGCCCTACTCATGTATACATGCAGATGATATGTTTATATTGTTCAGTAAGTGCAGATTAGTGGGGCTGGGCCTTACTCATATATACATGCAGATGATATGTGTATATTGTTCAATAAGTGCAGATTAGTGGGGCTGGACCCTCCTCATGTATACATGCAGATGATATATTTATATTGTTTCATTAATTGGTGCGTACATGGCACATATCATATTTATTTTTCGCATTTTCTATGAACGATAGCATGTCTCTACTGGGATTTCTTGAAATCTCACCCTATTTTTAAATAAACATCTCAGTGGGTGCCAATGGATCAAAAGGCAAAGGCATAGACGCAGAGAAGTAATTGGCTCGTGTCTCGAGGCGAGGACAAGATCGCGGTTATAATTAGTTTATGCTTTAGATATTTTGGGTTATCCTGTATATATATAAAACTTTCACTGTATTTTCTGGTTTTCGTTAACTAATGATGTTGGGATTGTAAATGAATATGTTATCAGTATAATTGTACTTTTCGGTATGCCCATTGAATTTCATCTTTTTTACTTTTTGAATATCGAAATGGAAATGAGTGTTGATAAAAATACCATTTAAATTTCAAAATCCTGCTGACAAGAATGATAATTGATTGACAAGAATGGTAATGGAATTGACAATGTAAATCTTTATCAAATTTAGAAGTGATATTTTTTTATCATTCTCTCTTGATTGTTTTAGTCTTAGGAAGAACACCTATAGATCGTCCAGATTGCCTTATTTAATTTCGAGGTGATAAAAATGAGACAAAATAAGACTGACTTTCTCTAGTTTGAATTTAGAAATTAGTTAGGTATTTAATTTGTTTTTGTCTATAAATGTAATACTCCCTCTGGTCTATTTTATAAGATGTTTTTTAGATGATTTTTTTTTTAAATTTTTATTAGATATTTTGTTAGTTTAAATGAGTATTAAATATTTTTTCATATATTTCCAAATTAAATAAGAGAGACTAGAAATTGGTATGATGTTGGAATTTATTATAATTAACAAAGATGATATTGAAAATCGTTTGAGTTTTATGATAAATTTATTGCTTTAAGCTGTTGTTATTAGTACATGTGAATTAATTTGCCGAACATCATACAACATAAAATGGACAGCAGGTGGTACATAACCTTCTTTATTTCTCACATTTATTATTTTTTTCATAAATTACTTTCATTGAGCGATAGTTTTCAATGTGAGTTTGCAAAAAGATGGGTATTTTAGGAAAAAAATAATACTTCATCCGGTTCTATTTGTAGCAATGTTTTAAAAGTCGGACCGAAAGTCGAGCCGGAATGGTTAACGGGTCATGGTTCAATCGGTTGGAACGGTCGAACCGTTCGGTCAGACCGGTAATGTAATAATAAAATTTAAAAATAATATATATTATATATTACAATTAATCTTCAGTCCAATTTCATATGAAGTTAATAAAGTAACAAAATACCATTTAAGGAAGACCATTAATCAACCATCAACCTAACAAAATGTATTAACAATAATGATTTTATGACTTGTTAAATATTGGTGGATCTTGATTGATCCAAGCATGAGTTTCTTGAAAGATATCAGACCATACCACTCTAGTCCTATTTATAATTTTTTTTTACAAAAAAAAAATTGATCCTATTTATCAGTCTAGTTTCAATGTAATAAATGAGATTGTGATAATTTTACCCCTATTTATTGTACAGATGAAAAAATAATTTAAAGATAGATAGAGAAGAAAGAGTTGAAAAGTACCCATTCATAAATGAGGGCATAGTCATAAATTTACCTCATAATCATTGAGTTAACTACCTCTCTTTGGTGTGTAAAATTTAGTTAAAATGAACTTATAAATACGACTAGAGTGGTAAATGTCATCAACATCTTGAAGAAATGACCTAAAATTAAGACCTTCAATTCAATCTCAGTGCTTCTAATTTCATCCTTAGCTTGAGGATAAACCTTATTGCCTTTTTCTTCAAAAGCATTTTTATAAAATAGTTTGCAACAAACCAAATTATGAAAATTAGTAACATATAATATACTTGGAAAAAAACTAATAACATATAATATTAATAAAATAAAATAAAATAAGATGTCCAAAATTTATATGCCATTTTTAAAATTTTTTTTCAGCATCAAATATAAAAAAAAATTGCAGGAAAAAAAAAATTTCCTGCTTTTTTATTAGACCGGACGGTTTTTGAAAAACCGGTCCGGTTTCCGGCTCAATAACGGTTGACGGTTCAAAACCGGCTAAATGACGGTCCAAAACGGCTCCTTAAGAAAAACGGCTCAATGCATAAATCCGGCCCGCTTCAATGACCGGCCGACGGTCCAACCGGTCCAACCGCTCGGTTCGGTCCGGTTCTCTAAACAGTGATTTGTAGGTACTTTTTTTTGCTGTGGTTTGAGTCCCATATATAAGCAATAATTTTACTTTATCTAAAAATTTAATACATTTTTTTTTACCCTCAATTAATTGTATATCTCTTTCATTTCTTTTTGGCACTCATTTTATCTCGTTTTTTTATGACCCATTCTCTATATCTCACTCGTAATCTTCATAAATAAGTGTATGTTTGAGAATATATATATTACATATTCATTATTTTTAACTAATTTTAAGCATCGATTTATTTTGCGTGATTTGAATAGTTGTTATATACTTATAAAAAAGACATGAGGGAATATATAATTTTACAAAAAAATAATTAACTTAACTAATATTTTTACTTTAAACTTGAATTAGTTATCTAACCCCTACATTTAATATGTGAATATTTTTTTTTTTTTGCCAAAAGATCAGATGATATGAATCAAAAACCCTTTAATGTTAGACACTACTGGAAAAAACCCTTTTTAGACCGTCACATTTAGACCGATTTTGGCGGATAAGGTTTTAAAAATTTGCGCGGTGGCAGTATTGTAATTATATTGAACTTCTAAGACCGGTTCTTAAAAAAACGGTCTTAAAAAATTTATTTAGATCAGTTATAAATAAAATCGGTCTTAAAATGTTAAAATTTTGTGAATTTAAAATGTTTTAACATTTAAGACCGGTTTACATATAAACCGGTCTTAAATGTTAAAGATTTAAGACCGTTTTTAATATAAAACCAGTATTAAATCTTTTACTTTTAAAACCGGTTTATATGTAAACTGGTCTTAAATGTTAAAACATTTTAAATTTATAAAAATTTTAACATTTTAAGACCGGTTTGTAAAAAATCAATCTTAAATGTTACATATTTAAGACCGGTTTTTCTACAAACTGGTCTTAAATGTGAAATTTCACTATTTTAAGACCGGTTTTTATTAAAAACCGGTCTTAAAGGTAAGATTTTTCACCCTTATTTTTATTTCCGCGTTCAGATCGCTCGCTCTATGAACCCTTTATGCTCTTTCTGCCATTTCTCTGTAAGCTCTGTCCGTGCTTGTTCTGAACTCGTCCGTGGCGTCCCGTCCCTCATTTGCTCAACTCTCCTCCGTCATTACTGCTGACGTTGCTGTGTTCGTCATCGATGTTCTTTGATTATCGTCAGGCTTCTCCGCCGCCACCTCTAATCTCCGCAGTGATCATTCTTCTCTTACTTGACTTCCCTTTATTAATGCTGTGAATTTGAGGACTTCATTTTAACCTCAGTCGACGCCACCGTGACTTTGGGATGAAGATCACTTCTTGGTCTTCAATCAGGTTAGTGTTTGATCTGTTATTTAGTTGTACGTTGTTCAATAATTAATAATGTTCTATGAAAAAATGGTTCTTGTTGTTGCTTTGAGCACTTAAACGTAATATGGAAAAAAATTAAATCTGTACATTCTTATTAGATATATGCTCTGACTTTTAATTACATCCTTGTGATATTTGGCTTGGATTAATACCACTCTATGTTCTGTTTTAATTTAGTGCGATCGTTTGATTATTGTCAGTGTTATTGGTTTGTTAAAACAATACTAGTTTCAAATGGTGCCTGTTAATTTTGTTGAAATATCTAAAACTCTATTGTTGTTGTTTTTTTGTCTATCCTTTTGTTGTTGGATATAGGGTGCTAGAAGTGTTGAGATATATATGGATCATAGTTGGATAAACGCTAAACAAACGAGTGTTGAATATGATAATGGGGAGAGGGGTTTTTTAGACTTCGCTAGTAGAAATGCCGATGATGGTAGTGGGAAGTTTTATTGCGCTTGTGTAGTATGTTTGAATGAGAAGCGACTAAGTACTGCAGATATATATACATATTTAATTTGTGAAGGATTTTGTAAGAGTTATACAGTGTGGGTATGACATGGTGAAGAATTAGAAATGTCAAGTTCATCTCAACAAGGGGGAGTGAACTTTGATGATAATGACACGGATACGGATGATCGGATAGAGGATATTATTCGTGATGTAGGAGAAGAGACTTTTGAGCAATCACATACATATGGTAATATGTGTAGTGATGTTGAGATGCCGTTGTACCCGAGGTGTAAAAAGTTCCAATTGTTGAAAGCAGTATTGAAATTGGTAAGCTTGAAAATACGACATGGATGGAGCGACAAGAGTTTTTCAGAAACGCTTGAGGCTTTTAAGGACATGCTTCCAGATGATAATGCGTTGCCTTCTCGATACTATAATGCTAAGAAAATATTGTGTCCACTAGGGATGAAGTATAAAAAGATCCATGCATGCCCTAATGATTGTACATTGTATAGAAAAGAGCATGAAGAGGAACAACAGTGTCCAATATGTGAAATCCCGAGGTACAAATCAAATAATGCTCCTGCAAAAGTATTGTGGTACCTTCCAATCATACCAAGGTTCAAGCGCTTGTTTGCTAATGAAAACGATGCAAGAAATTTGAGATGACATGTGGATGAGAGGATATCCGATGGAAAGCTTTGACATCCAGCTGATTCTTCTCAATAGAAGAACATCGATCAATTATTTCCTACCTTCGGTGAAGAGCCTAGGAACCTTAGGCTTGGGCTTAGCACAGATGGCATGAATCCTTTTGGTAGCATGAGCACTATGCATAGTTCATGACCTGTTCTATTGGTAATTTACAACTTATCTCCTCTGTTATGCATAAAACGAAAGTATATCATGTTATCTATGTTGATTTTGGGACCAAAACAACCTGAAAATGATATAGATGTTTACCTAGAGCCCTTGATCAAAGACTTGAAAGAGTTGTGGGACGAAAGTGTTGATGTTTTTTATGCGAACAAAAAGGAGGTTTTTAAAATGCGAGTCATGATCTTTTGTACTATAAATGACTTCCCTGCATATGGAAACTTGCAGACTACAGTGTTAAAGGTCATAAAGCATGTCCGATTTGTGAAGAAGGAACATGTTACCATCAACTTCAATATGGAAGAAAAACAGTTTATCTTAACTATAGGAAATTTCTTAGACGAGGCCACCTGTATCGCAGATTAAAGAAAACTTCTTTTGGTGGACAATGTTAGATCCCATGTTTTGATGATAACAAAAGAATGGTTTGAAAAGGAAATGTTTAATAATCAAGCTTGAACTAAGTAATGACAGGAATAAGCTTTACTTGAGGTAAGCATGGAAGTAATGAAGAGAGGCCAAGAGATAAAGCTGAGAAACCTGATCAGAAGCAAGTTTTCTAAGGCATTACTCGAGGCGGTACTCGAGTAATGAGACAAAACTTGAAGTAATCAAAGACAACTTCCAGTAACCAGGCAACGTTACTCGAGTAACAGTGTAAAAGTTTTCAGGATGCCATTGATACTCGAGGAGCTACTCGAGTAACCCTATTTCTAAAAATGTGCAGCTCTCAGCATTTAGTACTACTGCAACATTACTCGAGGAGCGACTCGAGTAACCATGTGAAAAACTTCCAGTTGCCTTCAGGTTGCCAACGATACTCGAGGAGCTACTCGAGTAACTCTGTTTCTGAAAAGATGGAGCTCTCGGCACTTTGTACCACTGCAACATTACTCGAGTAGGTACTCGAGTAACGCACTAAGGTAAGCAAAAACTTGAAGGTGGTACCCGATTAACTTGATCTCTCTTTATTTCATGTTCCTCGAGTCCTTACTCCAGTATGCATATATTTAAGTAGATTCCTCGAGTAAGTACCCGAGTATGCAGAATATTTTCAAAGACAACTTCAAGTCTTTACCCGGGTAAGTCATTGACAAAAAGCACAGTTACTCGAGGTGGTACCCGAGTAACCTATGGAACAATGAGTGTATTACTCGAGTACGTACTCGAGTAATGAGGTAAGTGCTCTCGGCATTGAAATCCTGCAACATTACCCGAGTAGAGCATCGAGTAACCAAAAGTTTATTTCAAGTTTTACTCGAGTTGGTACCCGAGTAACTCATAAAGTTGTGAGTGCATTACTCGAGTAGGTACCCGAGTAAACATGTATTTCCAAAGGTTTGAAAATTGGTTATTCCAGACACTACCCGAGTAATCTTATGTTTATTCATTAACCTGCAATTGATCAAAGATTTCCCGAGGTTACTCGAGTAGGTACTCGAGTAACATTCAAGCAATACTCGAGGCGATACTCGAGTAAGCTTACCCAGAAATTTTGAAATCATTCAAACGTTCATAGATTTGTTTCCTATATGATTAATCTTTCATTGTATTAGTATTCTTAGTCTATTTACAGATAAACAATGAAGAAAACACTTCAAGAGATTGAAGTCAAAAGAAACGTTCAAATGCCAACCACCGCCAACGGATATTTTTCAAAAACTTGAAAAGTCAACAGTGGCTGCGCACTCTCCAACGGACGAAAGAAAATGTTCCAACGGTCATCACCAACATATCTATATATATGGGAACATCCAAACAGAGAAAAAACAACAAGCACACACACAACGTATTATCAAGTTTATTGCTCTATTTTCACGTTGAAATTATATTTCTATGCTTCAGTGATTCTTATTCACTCTGTAAGAGAGATATTTCATTCAAACTCAATATTTGTTATTGGGGTAACTTAAGGTTGTGGAACCTTGAGTTGGGATTGAATTACAACTTGTAAGGGGGAGCGAGTGTCTAGGTATAGGAACTTGCTTGTACTGAGGTGCTAAGAACCCACTGAATCTTGGAAGTTATAGTAAAACTCTCAGAGAAGATCTGAGGACTGGACGTAGGTCAAAGTGGTTGTGACCGAACCAGTATAACTCCCGGTGCACACTTCGGTGATATTTCTCCTTACTCATTACTGTTTTAATTCCTCTGATAAAGTTTTATATTTCCGACGAAATTTTAGTATCACCCAATTCACCCCCCCTCTTGGGTGAAACGCTTGTTCTAATATTTGGTATCAGAGCGTAGGTCTTCTTGTTAAGGTATAACAACCTAAGAAGGATCCAATGGCAAGCATGGGTGAAGGAATTCTTCCCGACGGAGCATCCATCACTAGACCTCCCGGTTTCAGTGGAGAACACTTTTCCTTTTGGAAAGCAAAATTCAGAGTGTTCGTGATGGCTACCGAATATGGGCTATGGGATGTAATTGAGAGTGGAAATTATCAACCTACAAAGATTGTAGATTCTCAGAAAATTCCAAAGACACCAGCGGAATATGATGAGAATGACAAGAAACTTATCACTCTCAACAGCAAGGCAATTCTGATGTTACAAAGTGCCTTAAGCCAAAGTGAATACTTCAGAATCTGCACACTTCCAACAGCAAAGGAAATGTGGGAAGCTCTGGAAATAGCTCATGAAGGAACTTCGGGAATAAAGGAGAATCGCATCAACACCTTGGTCACTGAATTCGATCTACTTCGAATGAAATCAGGTGAATCAATTTCTGAATTTGAACTTAGATATACTCATCTTGTTAATCAACTTGCAGCACTTGGGAAATCTTATGATCAACATACCCAAGTACGAAAGATTTTGAATATTCTTTCTAAAGAGTGGGAGGCCAAAGTCACTGCGATAGAAGAAGCAAAAGGAGAATCAATGAGATCAGTTGCTTCTCTATTTGGAAGTCTTTCTGAATATGAAAGCAAACTAAAGTTCAAACGGGAACTAGATGACATTGGTGACAAGAAAAAGAAAGGTCTAGCACTAAAAGCAAAAGAAGAAAATCAAGATGAGAATGAAGAGTTCGACGATGAAGAAATGGGTCTAATCATAAAACGATTCAGAAAGTTCTACAAGAAAGGACAAGGATTCAAACACTTTCAAAAAGGTGGAACTAGCAACAAAGATCACATCATTTGCTACGAATGTGGAAAACCAGGACATATCAAATTAGAATGTCCAGAACTAAATCAAAAGAGCAAAGAAAAGAGAAAAGGCAAATTCTTCAACAAAAAGAAGGCCTTCGTATCTGCTATATGGGGTGATAGCTCTTCTGACGAAGAAAGTGATGAGGAAGAAGTAGCTAACATATGCCTCGTTGCTCAAGAAGAAACAGAAAGAGAGGTAAATGATTCTGAACCTACCTATGATGAATTACTTTCCGAATATAATGCTTTGCATTCTGAATTCATCAAAGTAGTTAAAGAATTGATTGTTTACAAAAAGAAAAACAAAGCTCTTGAAACTGAACTTAAAGAAAAGGATTGTGAAAATTGTTCATCTCTGAAAAAGAAAAACATTGATCTTACAAAAACTCTTGAAAAATTTACACAAGGTAGTGAGATGCTAAATGTTATTTTAAAAGCTCAACGATTTGTAAATGATCGATCTGGAATTGGATACGATCCAAAGTCAGATAAAAGGAAAGGTAGAAAGAAAGCAGGGGGTAAGTCATATTTGAATTATTTCCAGCATTCTGTGCATACATCAAATCCTTTTGCATTTTGTAACTACTGTAATAGAAAAGGCCATTATACTTCTTCATGCATTCATAAGAAGAAAGGAATGATAGGAACCTACAAATGGGTACCTAAAGGTTCATATATCCAGAAAATTATTTGTACTAATCCAAAAGGACCCAAAAAGATGTGGGTACCTAAGACCTAGTCATTCGATTGCAGGAATGTCTCAAAGCATCCAAAAATAACAAGTGGTACATTGATAGTGGATGCTCTAGACATATGACCGGTGATTTCGAAAGTTTTACCAAATTGCAACCTAAAGAAGGTGGAGAGGTAAAATTTGGAGGAAATCAAACCGGAAGAATAGCAGGAATTGGTGAAATAAAAAATGATAAAGGAATACAAGTCAAAGATGTATATTATGTTGAAGGCTTGTGTCATAATTTGCTGAGCGTAAGTCAAAGTGCAAATAAAGACAACTGGGTAATATTTGACTCAGAAGAATGCTTAATTATCAACAAAAATGACTTACAACTTGATAAGAAGAATATCAAGGCTAAGCTCAGAGCAAAAAGGGAAGGTAACTGCTATACTCTAGATATTAGTAGAAATGAATCTGAAAATTGTTTCCTGAGTAATACTGATGAAAGTTGGTTATGGCATAAGAGATTGGCTCATGTTAATATGCATCAATTAGGCAAACTACTCAAAAAGGATTTAGTTCTTGGATTACCCAAAGTGACTTTCAAAAATGATTTGATTTGTGATGCATGTCAAAAGGGTAAACAAACTAAATCATCTTTTAAATTGAAAAATGAGATTTCAACAAATAGACCACTACAACTATTGCATATGGACTTAGTTGGTCCAGCAAGAGTAAAGAGTCTTGGTGGCAACTTATATTCATTGGTCATTGTTGATGATTTCTCTAGATTTACATGGGTTATCTTTCTATCATCAAAAGATGAAACTTTTGAAGAATTTATTGTTTTTGCTAAGAAAGTGCAAAATGAGAAAGGTATGTCCATTGCAGGTATTAGGACCGACCATGGCGGAGAATTTAAAAATCAAGCATTTGAAGAGTATTGTGACACTAATGGGATTGATCACAATTTCTCTGCTCCAAGGACGCCTCAACAAAATGGAGTTGTAGACCGCAAGAATAGAGTGCTTACAGAAATGGCTAGAGCAATGTTGAATGAAAAGAACGTGTCTCAAGTATTTTGGGCTGATGCTATGTGTACAGCATGCTACATTTCAAATAGAGCCTATATCAGAACAAAACTTGGTAAGACACCATACGAGTTGTACAAAGGAAGAAAGCCAAACATTGCTCATCTACACATCTTCGGTTGTAAGTGTTTCATTCATAATAATGGTAAAGATAACTTAGGAAAATTTGATTCTAAAACTGATGAAGGAATTTTCCTAGGATACTCTAACCGAAGTAAAGCATATAGAGTTTTCAATAAACGAACATATGTTGTTGAAGAATCAATTCATATTGTATTTGATGAATTTGAATCCGCTGACAAAACCATTGATGAAGAACAGGAAGTTGTTTTAAATCAAGAAAATGATCAATCTATTTCTAAGTCTCTTATTCCAGAGGTTGATGAAACTAAGGAAGAAGAGCAATCCCTAGGTCAACCTAGAGCTTGGAAATACAATAAAAGTCATCCCCTAGATCAAGTCATAGGAGATGTGAATGAAGGGATCAAAACTAGAAATAGAATTTTCAATGAAGTAAGTTTTTCTGCATTCATTTCTGAGATTGAACCTTCTAACATTGATGAAGCCTTATCAGACAATGATTGGGTTATAGCAATGCAAGAAGAACTAAATCAATTTGAGAGAAATCAAGTTTGGGATTTGGTGCCCCGACCCAAATATCATCCGATCATTGGTACTAAATGGGTATTCAAGAACAAACTTGATGAATCTGCAATTATTGTCAGAAACAAGGCAAGATTGGTGGCCAAAGGCTATAATCAGGAAGAAGGGATTGATTATGAGGAAACGTATGCTCCAGTGGCTAGATTGGAAGCTATACGTGTACTCTTAGCCTTTGCATGCATCAAAGGATTCAAACTCTATCAAATGGATGTAAAGAGTGCTTTTCTAAATGGTTACATCATGGAAGAAGTGTATGTAGAACAACCTCCAGGCTTTGAGGATGTTACTAAACCTGACCATGTTTTCAAACTCAAAAAGGCTTTATACGATTTAAAACAAGCTCCTAGAGCCTGGTATGAAAGGCTCAGTAAGTTTCTCATCGATCAAGGTTTTGTACGAGGAAAAGTTGATACAACACTCTTTATAAAACGAAAACACAATGATATTTTAATTGTTCAAATATATGTTGATGACATTGTTTTCGGTGCTACTAATGAATCTCTATGTAAGGAATTTTCTGAGATAATGCAGGGAGAATTTGAGATGTCAATGATGGGAGAATTGAATTTCTTTCTTGGTCTACAAATCAAACAAAGAAAGAATGGAATCTTCATATCTCAAACAAAGTATTTAAAAGAGCTATTGAAGAAGTATGGAATGGATGAAGCAAATGGGACATATACGCCTATGAGTTCAACTACATTGCTTGATGCTGATGTCAAAGGTAAAGACTACAACATAACAAAGTATAGAGGAATGATTGGATCATTACTCTACCCCACGGCAAGTAGACCAGACATCCAATTTAGTGTTGGCATATGTGCAAGATATCAATCAGCACCAAAAGAATCACATGCTGAAACAGTCAAACGAATTTTTAGATACCTTGCTGACACACCCGAACTGGGTCTGTGGTATCCCAAAGGAAGAAGTGAATATCTTGTTGCATATTCAGATTCGGATCATGGAGGATAAAAAACAGACAGAAAGAGCACCACTGGACAAGGACAATTTCTTGGCGGATCTCTTGTATCGTGGTTCAGCAAGAAACAAAAAACAGTGTCTCTTTCGTCAACGGAAGCCGAATATGTTGCAGTCTCAAGTTGTTGTGCACAAGTGATATGGTTAAAACAACAACTACAAGATCTTGGTATTTATCTCAAGGAAATACCAATCTATTGTGACAATACAAGTACGATAAGATTGGCAAAGAATCCAGTTCAACACTCTAGAACCAAGCATATCGATGTCAGGCATCACTTCATCAGAGACCATGTACAGAAGAAAGATGTGAAAGTGATATTCATTCCTACTCATCTTCAACTAGCAGATATCTTCACAAAACCCCTTGCAAAAGATCAATTTCTATACATTAGAAGAGAATTGGGAATGGTAAATCCCAATGAGTTGTAAGTTATTTCAATTTCTCATAATATTAGATGAAGTCATTTGTTAAAGTTTTGATGATTATTAACTTAAGCATCGGAGTATATAGAAACTTGTTTTGCAGGAAGAATAAAACCCTGTTTTGAGAAACAAAAACAGAGGTGATCAGAGGACACCTTTACTGGAGTACCAACTTGAAGTTTTGGCTATCTGAGAAACATTACCCGAGGAGTAACTTGAGGTAAAGTAGCATGTTACTCGAGTATGTACTCGAGTAATGGACACTAAAACTGGAAGTAACGGATCAAGTTACTTGATTTTCAAACATAACGGCTCAGTTTTCGAAGAAATGAAGAGTCAGAAGTTAAAAAGATGGTTACCCGAGGCGTGCCTCGAGTAAACTTGAATATTACTCGAGTAAGGCCTCGAGTAAAGTCGGAGTCCAGATTTTCAAATTGATGAAAAATGACTCAAATCTGATCAGAATGGGTTATAAATGATCGAGGGAACATCCATGGATAATTACTATATTATTCATGCCAGGTACGCAATTTAAATGAATTATTTTTGAATTTTTCTGTATGATCACTCGAGGAAGGCCTCGAGTAAAGTTGAATGTTACTCGAGTAAGGCCTCGAGTAATGTCGGGTGTTAGGTCTTTATCTTGCACAAACTCGGTCATTTTCACAAAATCACCTCGAGTAAATCACTATACACCCTTCCAAAAACTTTTCCCAATTGATTCCTTGCCTCATTTCCGTCAAAACCCAACTGATTTCAAGTCCAAAAACTTCCTATTTTGTTCAAAATCTCTCTGCCCTAAACTCGCAACAGTTACCCTGTTTTTCTGTGATTCTTGATTTTCTGTGTTTCAAGATGGTTAGAACCAAGAATCTCAACTTCACTGATTCCTCTGATTCACAACAAAACCCTGATCTCCTTTCTAATCCTCCAACAAAGAGGAGAAAGTTAATCCCAAGACCAAAAGCCAAAATTCCTCTTCAACCTCAATCAAAACCTAAAGCCAAAGGAGTGGTGATTAAAGAGCCTATTGTGACTAGGGCTCAGTCTAAAAAGAGCACATCTACTGGAAGAAGCAAAGGAGCCAAAACTCCCTCACCTTCTCATTCTGATTCCTCTACACCCTCTTTCACTCCTAAGCCACTCAAGAAGCCAAAGTATGACAAAAATGTGGCTAAGGCAATGGCTGGGATCATTGACCAAATGGAGAAGGGTCAATCTTCCAAGAAGTCCAAGATTCCAGAAGCAGAAATCACTTCCCCTCTAAAGGGATTTAATGTGGGCAAACTGGAGGAGTCTCCCAAGTACTTAACTCAATTCTCCAGAAGGAAAGTGTGCAAGACACACTATGTGGATCTCAAGCTACTTCAAGAGGTAGTGAAGCACGATCTTAGTCCTTATCTAGATCCTTTTATGCCTTGGTTGTCAATTAGATTACCTTTTTGCACAAAGGTAGTCACTCATTTCTATTGTAACCTAGAGATAATAGATGAACCTAACCGAACTTTAGTAGAGGAAGAGATGACCACAACTGTGAGAGGTCAAAAAATTTTGATTTCACCTTCCAAAATCAACTTGTGGTTAGGAATAGAGGACCCCCTGATGATATATATTCTGAGCTTGAGCCAAATCAGATTTTCACTATCCTAAAGCCCGGTGAGTTAGTTGGCCCCCTAAACTTTAAACCGAGTGATATGTGTGATCACCATAGGGTCCTTTGGTACATATACTCTAGGTCCCTAGTAAACAAAGCCAACAACTATACCCACTTCTCGGATAGGGACTATAGATGGTTTGCTTCATTTCTCTTGATGGAGCAAAAAGATCTGGGTGAATACATTTTCTCGGAGATGAAGAGGTACAAGGTGGAAGGGAAGGCTACTACTCCAATGCCATATCCCCAAATTGTGTCTCTTATCTTAAAAGAGAACAAAATATGGTACTTGGATAGTAAGGAGCCAATTGAGAGGATGATCCCAGTGGGGAGGAACCAGATTGGTAAACTAAACATCGACATCCCTCTTAAAGGCCCACTGGAGTCTGGATCCAAGAAGAAGCGAAAGACTACTGAGGCAGAGACCAGTAGGATGGATGACACTCAGTCATCGGCTCCAGCTGCTACCACATCTTCACCATCTTTCCTGAATGCCACTCTCCAGCACTTTATGGAGAATATGCTCAGAGGCTTTCATGTGGACATAGCCAACACCAATGCAGAACTCATAACCCACATGAACATAAAAATGGGAGAGTTGGTTGAAAGAATGGATCGAAGGCATGAGGAGTTGCTAGCAGAGCAACGTGCCCAAGGAGAAACATTGAGACTGATCTTGGCACGATTGGATTCCTTGGGTCCTGGACCTTCTGCCGGTCCCTCTTCATCTGCACCACCTCCTCCAGAAAACCCTCCTATTGTTGAACCACAAGGCAAAGAAATTCTATTCACTGTGGATGATCCTGAAACCCATGAGACAACTCACATCACCATTGATGATTCACCTCCCAAACCTCAACCACAAACTGATCCTAAACCAACTCCATCACCTGCTCCCACAGAGGAAATCTCTCCTTCCACATCCTCCTCTGAACATCTTACTCCCACGGCTGAGACCACCCCTGAGAATCAGAACACTCCAGGAGGAGATACATCTTCTATGGTTGTCTTCCAACCCACTCCTCCAGGGGATGACATCCAAGTCCCTCCAGTTCATCTACCTGACCCTGTCCCATCTAGCTCTTTTGACTCTTTGAGCTCAGATGGTTCTCCGGTTCTTCCAGTGACACCCATTTCCGTGGTCAAACCTCCTAGCCCTCCACTTCATTGATGACGCCAAAAAGGGGGAGAAGAGCTTGAAGTGATTTTGTGAATGTGTCCTAGTTCATTTTGGGGTATTTGGGTGTACATGGGATTTTAGGGAGCATTTTGTTTTCATTGTGATTTTATCTTGTAATTTGAAAACTTTTAAGATTAATGCAAGTGTGTTATGATTTCATTTTAAGTTCATTTTTAGCTTTGAATTATAATACATGTTTTGGACTAATGAAGTTATTATGTATGCAAGGTATATGATATGAATTCAAACTTAATATGACATATTTATAATTGAAAATTCAATTTGAAAAACCATGTTCAAAATCACCAAGTTTTGTCATCATCAAAAAGGGGGAGAATGTTACATCCCATGTTTTGATGATAACAAAAGAATGGTTTGAAAAGGAAATGTTTAATAATCAAGCTTGAACTAAGTAATGACAGGAATAAGCTTTACTTGAGGTAAGCATGGAAGTAATGAAGAGAGGCCAAGAGATAAAGCTGAGAAACCTGATCAGAAGCAAGTTTTCTAAGGCATTACTCGAGGCGGTACTCGAGTAATGAGACAAAACTTGAAGTAATCAAAGACAACTTCCAGTAACCAGGCAACGTTACTCGAGTAACAGTGTAAAAGTTTTCAGGATGCCATTGATACTCGAGGAGCTACTCGAGTAACCCTATTTCTAAAAATGTGCAGCTCTCAGCATTTAGTACTACTGCAACATTACTCGAGGAGCGACTCGAGTAACCATGTGAAAAACTTCCAGTTGCCTTCAGGTTGCCAACGATACTCGAGGAGCTACTCGAGTAACTCTGTTTCTGAAAAGATGGAGCTCTCGGCACTTTGTACCACTGCAACATTACTCGAGTAGGTACTCGAGTAACGCACTAAGGTAAGCAAAAACTTGAAGGTGGTACCCGATTAACTTGATCTCTCTTTATTTCATGTTCCTCGAGTCCTTACTCCAGTATGCATATATTTAAGTAGATTCCTCGAGTAAGTACCCGAGTATGCAGAATATTTTCAAAGACAACTTCAAGTCTTTACCCGGGTAAGTCATTGACAAAAAGCACAGTTACTCGAGGTGGTACCCGAGTAACCTATGGAACAATGAGTGTATTACTCGAGTACGTACTCGAGTAATGAGGTAAGTGCTCTCGGCATTGAAATCCTGCAACATTACCCGAGTAGAGCATCGAGTAACCAAAAGTTTATTTCAAGTTTTACTCGAGTTGGTACCCGAGTAACTCATAAAGTTGTGAGTGCATTACTCGAGTAGGTACCCGAGTAAACATGTATTTCCAAAGGTTTGAAAATTGGTTATTCCAGACACTACCCGAGTAATCTTATGTTTATTCATTAACCTGCAATTGATCAAAGATTTCCCGAGGTTACTCGAGTAGGTACTCGAGTAACATTCAAGCAATACTCGAGGCGATACTCGAGTAAGCTTACCCAGAAATTTTGAAATCATTCAAACGTTCATAGATTTGTTTCCTATATGATTAATCTTTCATTGTATTAGTATTCTTAGTCTATTTACAGATAAACAATGAAGAAAACACTTCAAGAGATTGAAGTCAAAAGAAACGTTCAAATGCCAACCACCGCCAACGGATATTTTTCAAAAACTTGAAAAGTCAACAGTGGCTGCGCACTCTCCAACGGACGAAAGAAAATGTTCCAACGGTCATCACCAACATATCTATATATATGGGAACATCCAAACAGAGAAAAAACAACAAGCACACACACAACGTATTATCAAGTTTATTGCTCTATTTTCACGTTGAAATTATATTTCTATGCTTCAGTGATTCTTATTCACTCTGTAAGAGAGATATTTCATTCAAACTCAATATTTGTTATTGGGGTAACTTAAGGTTGTGGAACCTTGAGTTGGGATTGAATTACAACTTGTAAGGGGGAGCGAGTGTCCAGGTATAGGAACTTGCTTGTACTGAGGTGCCAAGAACCCACTGAATCTTGGAAGTTATAGTAAAACTCTCAGAGAAGATCTGAGGACTGGACGTAGGTCAAAGTGGTTGTGACCGAACCAGTATAACTCCCGGTGCACACTTCGGTGATATTTCTCCTTACTCATTACTGTTTTAATTCCTCTGATAAAGTTTTATATTTCCGACGAAATTTTAGTTTCACCCAATTCACCCCCCCTCTTGGGTGAAACGCTTGTTCTAACAGACAAGAGTTTGAAAATGCTTCGAAGGCATTGACTGGGGAGCAAGTTTATGAAAAGGTGAAAAATATGAATGTTATCTTTGGTAAGACTACAAATAATAGTAATGAGAAAAGTAAATGGAAAAAGAGGTTTGTCTTCTTCAATCTTCCATATTGGCCGAAACTTGATGTGAGACACTGTATTGAGGATGTCGTGAAGGCAAGATTAGACTTGCAAGAAATGGGGATACGAGAAAACTTGCATCCAAAGCCATATGGTAAGAGAACTTTTTGTCCTCCAGTTGCTCATACTTTGTCTAAGGATGAGAAAAGAAGCTTTTGTCAGTGTTTACATGGCATCAAAGTTCCTTCAGGGTATTCTTCAAATGTTAGGAAGCTTGTGTCGATGAAAGACTTGAAGTTAGTGGGGCTAAAGTCTCATGATTGTCATGTCTTAATGCAACAACTGCTCCCAGTAACTATTCAAGGCATTGCCGAATATGATCTTTAACATATTTTGACTAGACTTTGTTTCTTCTTCAATGCTATTTGTAGTGAAGTCATTGAGACAGAAAAATTGGATAAACTGGAAAATGAAGGATATATGATCTTGTGCCAGCTTGAAAAGTTTTTTTTCCTTCTTTTTTTGACATCATGGTACATCTAATTGTTCATCTAGTCAGGGAGATCAAGTTGGGTGGCCCTATCTATTTACGATGGATGTACCCAATTGAAAGAACTACGAAAATCCTAAAAAGGTATGTGAAAAACCCTATCCATCCTGAAGCATCTATTGTTCAAAAATGTTTCTGAAGAAGCCATGGAGTTTTGTCAAGATTACTTGTCAAATGTAGGACACATTGGACTTCCTGAACGTCATGACGAAGAAGGCGGTAGACGCGGGGCTTCAGTAAAGAGTATGGATCCTGATGAATTGCAACCAGTCCACTTGTACATCTTGAATAATGTTGATGAAGTTTAAGATTACATTAATGCTCATAAAGAAATTGTACGGAAAGGAAATAGTCGAATGACTGAAGAAAGGTTAATTAGGGAGTATAACAAAATTTTTGCACATTGGTTCAAACAAAAGGTTGACGATGAAGAATGTGTTTCTGATACAATTAAATGGTTAGCACGTGGTCTTGACCGCTATATGAAGTCCCTTGATGATAGGAGCACCATCCAGAACAGTAGGGTTATGTTAGTGGCTAAATATATGCACGTCTCTAGTTCAAAAGATAAGAATCCTGATTGGCAGCAATACCTTATTATGGGGTGATTGAAGAAATTTGGGTGGTTAATTATGTTAAAGTTAAACTTCCCATTTTCAAATGCAAGTGGGTTGATGTCAACAATGGTGTGATGATTGATCAGTTGGGATTTACATTGGTTGATTTGAATAGTAGAAGTTTTAGAGATGAACCTTTTATTATGGCATATCAAGCGAAACAAGTGTTTTATGTTATTGATCAGGCAAATAAAATGTGGTATGTAGCTCTCCAAGGAAAAAGGGTCATTGATATTAATCAGGAAAGTCATTCAATGAATGATCTGCTTGAGACTCCTTTTTCTAGGGGTTTACCAGAATTGAACGAAGAAGATGAAGCAGACAATGAACACGGCACAAGAAACGATCATCATGAAGGGATATGGGAGGTATCCCTTTGTAAAACTACATTGAAGGTTAGTTAGCTAAAATAATTATTATGAACTATATTTGAATTATGTATATTGTTATTGGTGTATATATATATAACTACTTTTTTTGTTGTCATCACAAGAAAATGAAGGATATGAGGTGTACGTCTTAGTGTAGATTCTCCAAAGTCAGGCCAGCTAGTGATCATTAGCCTGAGAAGAGTGTGTATAAAGTATTTTGGACCTAATGAATAACAACATTGTCATTAATGTAATTTAATCTTTGATGTATGTATGTAAGTGAAAAGATAAGGAACTTGGTCAAAACAACATTTGTCATGGTTGTATGATTTCCTTGTATTATGATTCTGTCTATGATTGTGAGTTTATTATTCATGGTTGTTTTCCTTGCTTCTATTTCGGCCAGCACTGTTTAAGCACAAGGGAGTTGAGTTTTAATATGTTCCAATGAGTTTTGAGTCTCTCACATGTCATTAAGATGTTAGTTATATAATCTGTAAGAGAAGATTTATTTGAATGTTGTTGAACTGGCTGCTGCTTGTTGAGTGAAATGTTTTAACAGGAGAAATGGCTTGCTGGGTATATCTTTTAAAAGAAAATATTTTTTAAAAAAATTCAACTTTTAAGATCGGTTCTCTCCAAAACCGGTCTGAAAAGTACATTTAAGATCGGTTTTGGAGAGAACTGGTCTAAAAAGTTGAATTTTTAGACCGGTTTTCTGCAAAACCAGTCTAAAAAGTAATACTTTTAAGACTGATTTTGGAGAAAATCGGTCTTAATATTTCAACTTTTTAGACCGGTTTTTTAGAAAACCGGTCTAAAATTTTAACCTTTTAGACCGGTTCCTCTGATAACCAGTCTAAAAATATTTATTTTTAGACCGGTTTTATAATAACCGGTCTTAAAACTTTTTTTTAAGACTGGTTCCATAACTGGTCTAAAAAGTAGCAGACTTTTTAGACCGGCTGTATCAAGACTGAATCCAAAACCGGTCTAAAAAGTCTTTTTTAATTGGTCTTAAAAGTGATTTTTTCAATAGTGAGAGAGACGTGCTATACAATTTGGGGTTACGTGGTAGACTGTTCATGTTATCACAATTCACAAAGGCTTGAGGTAAGCCAAGGCTTCTGTCTTGCCAAAATAACACCCCCCAACAGAACCTTTTTTTTATCAGCCTTGAAATTTTAACTTGGAATATTAGGGAAAAGATAGTATTAGAGAGATATTTTTTCATACTACTCTAGTTTCGGAGTTCACAACTTCCCCTCTTAAAACAAACACTACAAAAAAAAAAAGACTTTCGGCAGTGACTTTTGTCGTCGCTGAAAGTCTAAAAGTCGCTGCTGAAAGTCTTTCAGCGGCGACTTTTGTGACTGTCATCGAAAGTTTTAGTGGCGACAATTTTTGTCACCGCTGAAAGTATACTAAGTCGCCGCTGAAGGTGATGTTCAGCGGCGACTTTTGTCGCCGCTGAACGTGTTAATTTAAAAAAAAATCAAAAAATTAAATTTTTTATTAAAAAAATTTGAATTTTTTTTAAAAATTTAATTTACAATTGCCACGTGTCTCCTCCTCGGGCTACCACGTGTCGCCTCCCTCGTGCTGTCACGTGTCGCCTCGTCGTGTCGCCGTGCTCCCACCTCAGGGAGCCGATGCCTTCGCGCACGAGTCTCTGCCAGTTACGCCGAAATGAACCTATGTCATATTATTATATATATAATATTATCATATATATAAACATACATACATATAATTAATTAATTATATACATATAATTAATTATTAATTAAATATATATTTTTAAAAATAATTAAAAATTAAATAAAAACGAAAAAAAATATTTATATATTTAAATTAAAAATTTTTTAAATTAAAACTACTTAATAAATAATAATTTAATATCATAAATATTATTTTTAATATAAAATTATAAATATAATATTAATAAATAATAATATAATTTTAATAATTAAGGTTAAATAGAATTATTTAATAATTAATAGTTAAATTTTATAAATATTATTTTTGAAAAATATTAATAAAAAAAATATGAAACTCACTTTCAGCGGCGACTATTAAAAGTCGCCGCTGAAAGTGTTTTAAATTTTGTTTCTTCTTTAAATTTCAAAGAAGACTTTCAGTGGCGACACTAAAGTCGCCACTGAAACTCACTTTCAGCGGCGACATTTAATAGTCGCCGCTGAAAGTGTTTTAAATTTTTTTTTTTAAATTTCAAAGAAGACTTTCAGCGGCGACACTAAAGTCGCCGCTGAAACTCACTTTCAGCGGCGACATTTAATAGTCGCCGATGAAAGTGTTTAAAATTTTTTTTTTAAATTTCAAATAACACTTTCAGCGGCGACAACACAATGTCGCTGCTGAAAGTCTCACTTTCAGCAGCGACATTAAAAGTCGCCGCCAAATGTCACCGCTGAAAGTGATTTTTTTTTTTGTAGTGAAATGTCTCCTCTAATAGACAAGCTCAAGACTTAAAAGGATCTAATAAGGACATACACTATTAGACCAATTCTGGGTTGGCAAAATCATTGGAGAAATTTAATATAATGTAATTTATCTGTACTATTATTATTCTTGTAAATATTTAGTAAATCATTTATATCGTAAATGTGAGGATACATGACTTGTATAACCTACCTGTCCATGCCATGAGGAATAATAATCACAACATAGTGTTGGAAAAAAAAAATATAAAATGACATTTAAAGACCAGCAACATTTATACCCAAAGAAAAAAAGAAAAAAAAGAAAACCCAACAACTTTTGACCATATCAAGTAATCCCAAACCGCCCTTCTGACTCGGATTGGAGAAGACAACAAATTTTCACCTAGTTCAGTTGTTTTTTTGGGGATGAATAATCAAAAGTTTGAATGAACTATTCTTCCTATCCCTTGTTGGAAAATTCATTTTTCTGTTGCCTACGGTCTTTACTTGATGGCCACTCCAAAGCAACACCCAATTTTTAAAGTTCAAATAAATCTTTACATGACATTGTAGCGCAACCAATAAATAACAAGTGAGAGTGCGTTTATTAATAGGTTAAGGTGTCACCATTGACAAGTGTCACAACTCTATTCATATCATCATATTACATTATAATATCATCAAGTGTGTATAGAAAATAAATAGAATACAAAACATGAAATTCGACTGAGAAATTCACATAGAAGGAGATAAGGTATAAGCAAGGACAAGTCACAATTCTGCACAATGGAAGTGACAGGCAATGTACCAATATATAACAAGTGAGATCGTAAGAATTAACATTAGGTGGGTGTCGGTAATAACAAGTGAATTTACATCAAGATGTAACAGTATCATATTAATCCATATACTGCATTAAGGTTAATTAAATGTTTTACCCCTTCGTCATCTACAACAAGGCTCATGTATCAAAGATAATTATGAATTTCATAAGAATTATATTACTTTCTTTTTCAATAATTAATATATTGTTCTCTCAACTTTTCATAGGTTATGTTTTCCTTTATGGTTCTTGTTCTCATACTACCTCCAATATGACAATATTAATTTCTCCACCAAATAACTAATCATCCCCCAATATTAAAGAAATTCAATATAATAGATGCTTATCATATGTGATTGCCATCTTTAGAGGCTGCTTAGTACGGGGAATTTGGAGAAGAGGTGGGAGAAAATTTTTATGAGTTGGATTTTTTAAAATTGAAGAAGTGGTGTTATAAAACTTTAACAAAGATAATATGTAAGATAAGAGACTCATAAAAATTGATTAAAAATTTTTAACCCAATTCTTTAATTTTTTTAAATCCAAATAAAAAAAATTCTCTCTTCTCAATTTCCCTTCTCTTCCCCTCATACTAAACAGTCTTGTTGATATAGCTCAATTGAAATAAGGGATCGCGAAATGAATTGAAAAAGGGTAGCTGGACCGAATTTATTATGAAGAGAGAGGGCTGGACCGATTGGAGGATTTAATTAATAAAGAAGGAGAGTGGCGGCTGTGGAAAGGGAGAATTGAATTGAATAAAAAAAATGAGGAAGCGGCCGAATTGAAGAATGAGAAAGGCGTGAAGATGAGGGGCTGTTGACCGAATAGATTCTGAGAAGCAAGCTAGAGCATTTGAGCCTGCTGGACCGAAAATGGGAATTAAAGAAAAGAGGGGGAGTGGCGGCTGTTGAAAGGGAGGATTGAATTGAATAAAAAAATCTGGACCGATGGAATAAAGAAAAGGAGAGGCGGCTGAGAAGAATTGACGTGAAGTAAGCTGCTCCATTTTCATGGCTAATCTCTTTTTTATTCTTTAAGTTTCATCTTCTTCCTCTATCAATAACTAAATTTTGGTGATTTTTTTGAGTTGGACTAATAGTTTGAACTTCTAAACTTCAATGGAATTCTTTTAAGCTCCTTTTCTGGTTTATAATTATATGGCTTTGTTAAGTATGTGATTGTGATCTAGATTGTTCTATACCAAGGGAATAAACTTGGTGTTGAGCTATGAGTTGATTAATTAATCTTTGTATGATTCATATTAGGAGTAGGTTGAGTTATTTATTCTGACTCGTTTGAGTGGATTTTAAATGATTAAATTGAATATTTTGAATTTTTATGATGATAATTACAAGTTAAAATTGGAAATTAATTATTCATCTCCTTGAGTCTGAATTATTTAGTGGTATTCATTTAATTACTTCGGTGTAATGAATTAAATGAGTATTGCAAGTATGGATCTAGTGGTAGCTTAGGTTCATCCTCTTGACTCATATTATTGAATTCTTATCATTAGCAATCAAGGAAGACTAAAACCTAAACTCAAGGGAATCTCATTTCATCATTATACTAGTTTATTGAATTTACCTTGTTGCTATTGTTAATTTCAATTCTATTTGCTTCTTTATCTTGAAAACCGAAAAATACAAAAATATTGAATTAGGTTAGATTACTTCATTAGTTTTATAAACAATTTCTCAAAATGATTTCTCACAATTTTAAGGTATTTATCACTTTACTATTTAAAAACTTGGAAATTAATTTTCTCACAAGAATGACCTAGGTTGAGCTACTATGCTACATTTTCAAACCTAGTTTATTTTAAGAACTCACACGACATGAGTTCATCAAATGGCACCGTTGGTGGAGAGGATGATTGCTAAGGTTTTAAGTAGTTAAGTGTTCTTTTAAGTTGTCATAGTGTGTCTTAGTTTGGTAGAAAGTGTATGGCAATCATTTGAATTTTGGAGAAAATCTGAGTTTTGAATAGCACTGTCTTGCTGGAACTGAAATATTCTTATTTATAAAATTCTGAAATTTAATATGCCAAAGTTTTTCTGCATTATAAACAAGACTAATAGCTATAGCTATTAGGTCTGCTGAATTTTAGTCAAAATCGAAGGTTTGCATTACTTTTCTAAATTTTCTTTATTATTTTTTGGAATTTTTCTAGATTTTTTATTAGGTTTGTTTTTTGGATTTTCTTTTATTTTTGTTAGTTGTTAGTGTGTTTTTGAGTTTCTTAGGTAATTGCTAATTATTGGAGTGTTTGGTAGTGATTTTGATCATTTTTCATGTTCATAGTTGTTTTTCATTCCATTCACATCTAGAAAAACAAAACAAAACAAAAAGAAATTTGTATTTTGTTGCTTTGTTATCATATTCTTAATGGTCATTGTGTGGTTTACTCTAGTTTTGTGGTAAACAACTTTGTATTCTTCATCCTTAGGAAGCTCTTAGTAATATTATCGGAATGGAAGTTCCTCTCTTTCACAAAACTTTGAAGTCATACGATATTAGTTACAGCTTCTCTATGTCTAATTGGAGAGTCAAGAGAGAAGTTTCAATAGTCAAGACTATGATTCATTCTTCCACAACCTATATCATGAAGCCAATCGATCACCAACAATCTTTTCCATCATACCAACCCTTCCATCATTACCCCTACAACTCACATATAGTAACAATATTAACAACTATCACAACATACAATTATGATGGTTGACAACTAAATTAATAATATTAACAACTATTGCAACATGTAGTAGCAACTAATATCAACCTACACTATACACTTGTTATTGACAATTAAACTAAATATAGTAACAATTGTCATAGTATGTTTAAACAATTAATATCAACTTGTACATACTGCACACTTATTATTGACAACTAAAATAATTATCTTATAGCAATGGTCGTGACTTGTATATTAACAACTAAATTAACTAGTGAGGGTGGTTTGGTAATTTCGCAATTAGATTTTCTTACCCATAGATTCCTTGGGACTAGTTAATTATTTGATATTGCAGTAACAGTTTTATTCTTTAGGACCTGAATGTAATTTTTCTCAAATATATAAATATTTATCTTTATTGGGGTAACAATACAAGTCATTTCAACTAATTTATTAAAAATTAGAACCAATAAACGATAATTAATTCATTAAATACACATTTAATTGAATTTTTTCCCAACTCTACTCATATTAAATTTGTTTTAAAAGAGAGAGAGAAATATATAAAGTCACATTTAAGTATTAATTATATATGAGAATTATTTCTCTCTCCTTCCTCTCCTCCCTTGTTCGGCTGATGGCATAAGAGGGAGTTGCATCATCATTGTTTTCCTTCTTCCTCCACACTCTATCTCTCTTCTCTCTTCCATTTTTGGCAGCCATTATGGGTAAGAGAGAGGAAGAAAAGCTGGTGATTTGGGTAAGTAAATGCCCTCCATTACTCGAACACCATTTATTAAAGTTGTTCCATGAGTAATAAGCTTCATTTTGGTAGTTGTAGCTTGTCCATTGGATGTGGGTTGTGATCACACGAAAATCTAGTTGTTGGAGAATCAAAGAGTGTTTTTAGAGAAGTTGAAGAGGTATGTGAAACCAATCTATCTAATCTAAGTTTCATGCCATTTGAAATAGTTTATAATTTCTGGAAATTTTGGCTTGAATCTGAAAATGAGAGCCACTGTTCATTTGGTATGTTTTTGGCATGAGAATAGTATCTTGGAATGAGTTTAGGATAGATAGATTGATTGGTGATTGAAATTTTTTTGTGGGGATGGCTCTAGGTAAAGTTTTGTGTCTATAGGGATCAATTGGGCAAGTGTTAGGAAGTTTGGTCTGTTTCTGCTTTTTCTGGTTCTGATAGAATCACTCAAGTGATTCGGGATTCACTCGAGTGAGGGATGATGATCACTCGGGTAGGGTTGAATAATGCTCGAGTGCTGTGCGTATCTTCTGTTTCTCTTCAATTTTTCTATTGTGCTTTCTGGAAAATCCAAGAGTACATAGTCTCACTCGTAAGTGAGGGATGAATATCACTCGAGTGAGCCTCCTTGTGCTTGAGTGACTGGTGTATTTGGCACCAAGGACTTGACTCTCGGGTTGTCACTCGCGAGCATGGTGCAAGAGTGTGCCTTCTCACTCGCGGGTATAGGGTATCCGCTCGAGTGAGCTGTGTTGTGCTCGAGTGTAGTGAGCTATTTGGGCTACTGCCATTTCTCTTGTGCTCTCGGGTTCTCACTTTCTAGACTTCACTCTCAGGTGCTCGAGTGAGGTATTTGGCTTTAACTCGGGTGAGGTCCAGTGTGCTCGAGTGATCCTGTCTCTGAAAAACTTCTTTGTGCTCTCGGGTATGCACTCGCTGTCTCTCACTCTCTGGTGCCCGAGTGCAGACCGTACCATCACTCGAGTGAGGTTTCCTTCACTCGAGTATCCGTAAAATCTCACTCGAGTGAGGCCATCTTCACTCGAGTGCCTCAGTAGAAAATGTTAGTTTGTGTTTCCAAAAAAGGGATCTTTGGGATAGTTCTTCCAACCCCTTAGGGCTATGGTTAGAGGTATTCTTGAGTACTAAAAGAGCAATAATGATAACCAATTAAGTGTTATGAAGACATTGAGAATTGGAATAGAGAAATAAATCTTCGTCCCTAATTATGATTCTAGGATATGATATTTGCCCGATGCGGGAGAGACCGGTACCAAGGAACGCTCGGAAGGACTCAGGTAGTGACTTTTCTCTCATGTTGTGTATAATACTTGGTATGCATGTTTATCATTATTAATGTGTTATCAGCCATAGGGCATTACAGCGCGAGCAGTTCAGCTTGAGCCGTCGTAGGGGGCAATGCTCATGATACCTACCCCGGTCGTTGTATTTTCCGTTCTAAGTGCCGAGGCTGTGTTATGGAATTGTGGATTTCTATTTGAATATCCAGCCCATGGGGCTGCATGTTGTGTTGAGTATCCAGCCCGTGGGGCTGTGTGTTGTGAAATATTTTATATGAATCCCAACTGTGGTGATATATGTGATATGTTCATGTGGATTATACAATACAGCAAGTAGTTCAGTGTGAGACGTCGTAGCGGGGGCGATGCCCATGATACCTACCCCGGCCGTTGCAACTGTTGTTGGGATTGCTGTATGTTGTATGAATGATTTACTTTCATGCTTTGATGGTGTGCATATTATGAGTGATTTGTTACTACGGGGATTCTTTAGAATCTCACTCTCCCAAAAGTAAACATTTTAGACAGGGCTGAAGGATCAAAAGGCAAGTGAGTGACGAAGAGCGGGTAGAGCTCCGTGTTAGGAGTTCCTTTTTGGTTAATGGTTATCATTGTATATCATTTGGGTATTTTTGGTAGGGACAATTGTATATATTGGATTTTGTGTAATCCCCCAAGTAAAGGGTATGACTTGTGGGCTTTGTACCTTTGTGTAAACCCTTTTGTAATGAATGGAACTCGAGTGAGTCAGGAATTTACTTTGTACTCTGATATTTGTAAATGGAATCCACCTATATAGGCCATATTTGTTTAGTATTGTGAATATGAGACCATTGTGGAATAGATGTTGTAAAAGTTTTTATAAACCTTGATTTTAGGAAGTTTAATTTTGAATAAACCCTAAATCATCGTACGGTCTCTAATTCAAACTTAATTATATGTTTACGAATGTAAATCTCAGCCTAAGGAGGGAAGGGGGTTACATTTGTGGTATCAGAGCTATAGTTCCTGGTAAGGTGAGGATTTGCTAGGATAGCTCCCTTAGTTGGCCTTAGTTCTTTGACTTAAGGTAGCTTGATGATTGATAATTGTTGGTTGTATACCATGAGTATTTCTACTGTTTATGGATATATCTAAGTCTTATGGATTATGTGTATACATTTGCCTTGAAACTGACATGGTGAATCATTGTAGAGTTAAAGGACAACATGGTTCACCTTAAAGTTAGACAAGAGGGTCTGGAGGTTGAGGAGTTGAATGACAATCCTCCAAACCCAATGTGAGAGATGATGGATCTTATCTGGGAACAACAAGATATGATCCGTGAGCTGAGAGAAGAGCTCCGGGAAGAAAGGGTCAAGCGTAATGAGGAAAGGGTCCAGTCAACTCATAAGGAAACTCAACCAGAGACTCATCATGAGGAAACAGCTGAGGGGTCGAATAGATCTCACGAGTCCCCACCTTACACGGTACCTAATCAAGAGTCCCTAGGGGTGCCAGCTCGTGAGGAAAGAGACTTGCAATACTGGGTCTCTATGTTTTGCAAGCATCTACCTCCAGTGTTCAAGGGGAGGTTTGAGCCCCAAATTGCTGAGGACTGGTTAAATCGTCTAGAGAAGATTTTTGAAGTCCTCGAGTGCTCTACGGAGGTAAAGGCGAAGCTAGCTGTGTATAAGCTAGAGGGGGATGCAGACCGGTGGTGGCAGAATGTCGCCATGACACTTAAAAGCCGGAATATGCCATTGACTTGGGAGGTGTTCCAAGACAAATTCAATGAGAAGTAATTCCCCAAGTCTGTGAGATTGGAAAAAGAATCTGAGTTCTTGGCTATCAGGTAAGGAGATACGGATAGTTTTGACGAGTATCTTTCCCGTTTCATCCGGCTATCTCAGTACTCTACACATCTCTGGGATAGGGATGATGAGGAGTGGAGCTCTGATTTGCTTATCAGGGGCTTGAGGCGTGTCACCCAAAACCACATGATAAACACACTGCCTCGTTGGCGATTTAACTCGAAGCATTATTCACCTTTCTATTTCCAATATTTAATTCCTATGGCTATGAATATTCACCATTTTATTGAATATCTTACATTTTTACAATACATCATTGGTGAATAAAATTTTGGGCTTTATATTGCCCTTCAATTTAAAAAAAGAAAAGAAAAATTGCCTCTTGCCAGAGCAGTGCAACCGGCCGGCCACCACCTGCTTGGACCATCCGGTGGCCTGAATTGCGGTTGCTGGAACTCCAGCGCCAGTGGCCTTTTTTTTGTAGGGCAACTTTTCTTTAAGAGAAAAAAATTAAAGGGGGTAAGGTGTGGGATCAAACCCACCCCATCCTCTTTGCAAAACGGCTTGGCGGTGATTGGGCCATCAAGCTCCTTTGATATATATATATATATATATGTATGTATAATATAAATGAAGGCATAATGACTTTAACAAAATTAGTAATGAAAATAATAAAATGTGTAGTGGTATTGACTAAACGAGTAATAGGATTAATAAAATACGTAATGCATAATGGTATTAATGTAGATATATTACTAGTTTAGTCAATACCATTACACATTTTATTATTTCTATTACTTATTTTATTAAAGTCATTACGCCTTTATATATATATATATATTAATGTATATATATTACTCGTTTAGTCAATATCATTACGTATTTTGTTATTTTCATTATTGATTTTGTTAAAACCATTATGCATTTATTTATATTATACATATATATATAATGTATATATATTACTTGTTTAGTCAATCCCATTACTTATTTAGTCAATATCATTACACCTTTTGTCATTTTCATTACTAATTTTGTTAACGCCATTATACATACAAAAGAGCTTGATAACCCAATAGCCACCAAGACTCTTTGGAAATGGGGTAGGGTGGGTTCGATCCCGCCCCTTGCCCCCTTCAGAATTTTTTAAAAAAAACAAAATTCCCCATAAAAAAGGTCCCTTATTGCAGAAGCTCAGGTTGCCATAGTCCAGCCGGCAGTAGTGCTCCAGCAAGGGGCATCTTTTCTTTTTTCTTTTTAAATTACGGGATAAAATGGTAAAAGTATCAACACTTTAAAATCCCAATTTGATATCTATCACCTTTACGCCATTTTCAAGTGTTAATAAACTTTTATGGGTTTTAAAAGTTCACGTGGTATTTAAATGGAATTTTCTCTTATAACTACTGAATTTCAACTTTCATAACAATAAAAACAACAACAACAACAACAACAACAACAACAACAACAACAACAACAACAACAACAACAACAAAGCCTTATCCATTAGGTGGGTTGGAACTTTCATATCTAATGCTGATCAAATTTTGAAATTGCCTAACTATGGTTTACTAATTTATTAGCAATGTAAATTTTTTTTAATATTGAAATATTGAAGCATATTATTGCCATTATGATTTATATTTTATATTATTATCATGGCTGATTGAGAACATTTTATTATTTATATGCCATAAATGTATGTGGCAGTCTTCTCAATTTTTTTGTTTCTATCTTTTTTATTTTCCTTTCATAAAGATATGGGAGCCTGATAAGTAATGAGTCAAAAATTAGCTAAATACTCTCATAGGTTTTTGGGAAATTTTTGCATCTTTGATCATTCGCCTCCTCTTTCCTAGGAAAAGAGGAGAATGAGGGAGGTTATTTTTTAAAGTATTTTATTTTTGGTAGTTTCTTGTTATTGCTATGTACTCTTATTTTAAGTAATGTATTCTATTTTTCATTCAAAAAAGAAATTAGATTGATTAGTACGCCTTTGCAATGACAATTAGAGAATTTAAAAAGCAACCATTTAATTGTAATTTATTATGTATGAGTTAAATATGTATTTGATGGGCTGGATCTCTCATAAGTACACGAATGAAAAATGAAGAAAAAAGTAGTGTATAATGTGTTTAATGTGTGGGTGATACTTTCTTTTAGGCTTAATTCACCCCCACCAATACTTATCTTATAGGGTGCAATTTGGATTGATGGGTGAATTTCCTACAGGACATAATGAAGACCCTTACGTGTGGATTGCGCTCCCAACAATCAAGCCAAGACAACAATAGCTTTTACAAAGTGATCATTTGACTTTATCTTTGTATTCACTCAAGGACAAAGGCAACGAGTTTAACCTCTTATTGTTTTATGATTTCTGATATTGTATTGTGTTGTTTGTCACAAATAAAGTGATGGTGTAAGGTATTTATAGACCATGAAGTGATGTCTTGAAGTGGTGCCCCTTGAAGCAACTCTTCCTCAATTAAAAGTCATAACTATATGTTAGATTCATAAACCCCTATAAACCAATATAACTTAAATAATCAATGGTTATTTAAAGCAACTCTTCCACGAAGAGTTACACCTTTATAGTATGTAGGGTTTTCTTAAAAAGCAACACACTTTCATTAAGAACCTTTAGTCATAATCTTTCATATGTGTTTCTAGGAACCAAATAGACATAACCTTGGTGACCTTTAGTGCTATAACTTCCTACACAACCCTTCACAAAAATTCCTTAATTTATAAGGACATGACTTTGCAACAAACACATCTCTTTATTTTAAAATATTCTAACAATCCCCCACCATTTTAAAATAATTACAAACTCTTATCTATTCAAAAATCTCATGTTGTCAGTAAAGGTATCTCAAGGATTTGAACCCTTACTTAAGTAAGACATGGTTTCACCCATTCGAAATAATATGGTGACTAGGCTATGAACTAATTATTTTATATGAACATGTGTGCATAAATTATGCATGGGATCTTAGGCCATTGTATGCCACTTTAAATAATATGTTTAGTCGTGGCCTTATGTCTGTATCCTTTCATGAGAGCTTTTCAAAGTCAAGCCTTTGAACTTTTAGAAGCGGCCCCACTGCACTCTCATATAGTTAGACTTTGTTAAGAACATTACCATTATAAATGTTCCAGCAAATATATGTTTGCAAGTCCATTAAGAGCCAAATTAGGCTCAACTTACCCCCTTTTAGTCTTATAGTTATGAAGTGCTTTGCCAACCTGGGATATATTAAAAAGTCAAGTACTTGCAATCACTCTGCTAGCGTATTTTCACTATTGAACTCAAGACTTGATAAGATGGTTAAGAGTGAGTTGGGTTTCTACTATTAGTGATCAAAGTTTATAGAGCTTCAATCCCATACCTTTTAATGTTTTTAACACTAAATCCCTTGTCAAACCTTTTGTCAAAAAATCTGCAAGATTTAATTTAGATCTTATGTAACTCATGGATATTACTCCATTAAAAATCAAATATTTCATATAGCTATATCTCAAGCTAGTATGTTACGACTTTCAATTATAAACTTAGCTATAAGCCCTTACAATAATAGATTGACTATAACAATGAATATATATTAGTGTTAATTTCATACCAGAGTTTATTAAAACTACCATAACTAAACATGTAAATAGAATTTATAATTCTAGCATTCCCTCTTTTCTCTAAGGTCTTGTGAAACTGTCATTCCTCCACTACATGTACCTTCTCATGATTCTTTCTGTTGAGTATTGGTGCCTTTTGTATCATGAATATTATGCCATACTCCTTTTCTAAAAGAAGATAATCCCCAAATTACTCAAGGAAAGTATTCAAACCATGTTCAATCCATGAATTTATTCTATAACACATATTACATCTAGCATTCTAATTAAAATTAGAACACAACATGATAATTATCAAATTATCTAATTGACCATAGAATTTCTCATGATAATTATCACTTTATTAAATTCAAAATCTATCATGCTTCTTATCACTTTCTAGTCATGATTATAATTGCACGATTCCAAGAACCAATAAACCACATAATTTTTGCCAAATAATTACATAATACCATATCATGAATGAACCTCATAAATATGTAAATCATATTTCATAAAGAAAGGAAAATAGATACTTATATCTCTCTTTTGCCATTGACCAAAGGAATTCAAGGTTATTCGTTATCGAAGTTTTTGGATTGAACCATCCATTTCTTCAAAAGAGCAAAGCTAGTGCCATCTTAGGAAGTTTCCTTCTTCAGATCTTTCTAAAAGAGGCAAGCTTCACTCAAGAGGGGGTGAATTGGGTGATGTGACAAATTTTTCATGTGTTACGGTGTTATGGAGATCGATAAAGAGAGAGTAGAGATAATAGAATTTGCACATAGAGAGTTACATTGGTTCTACCGAACCCCAGGCCTACATCCAATCCTTAGATATCGACACCCCTAAGATTTTCACTAATCTTCCAAGATTCAGTGGGCTCTTAAAACGTCATAAGACAACAACTGTCCTTGCAAGGACTATGAGCAGAAATATTCTACACTAAGAATTTTCTCTCCCCTTTATGGCAAGTATTACAAGCAGAACAATCCCTATGACCTTTCTCTCTTGCTTACGCATGCAAGTCTAACGAGCATCAATGTTCTCTCCTACTTACACCCCTCTAAGTCTTACAAGCAGTAATGTTCTCCCCTGTTTGCACCTTGTAAGTCCTATGAGCAGAAAGTCCTAATAGGAATTTTCTCTATAGCTTTACCCATAAAGAAATCTAACCTCTCAAGGTCCCTTTACCTTAAGATCAAATTGAAAATATAATTTGACTTGTTTATAGACTCTCTTAGTGAGTGGATATGATAATCACTGAAGTATAATATGAATTTAGATATGAATATAAAAGTATAGACTCTTGTAAGGTTTTTGATATATGATCTTGTGCTATATTCTTTGTCTTTCATCTATCTTCGATGCTCTGTATTTATAGCAAGTCTTGAATACCTTTTGTGTAATGTGCTGTTGAGGAGCGGGATGTTCCGTTATGAAACTAAACATCACGTTGTGGAGCAAGATGTAAGCGTTTGTATCTTCAGACATTCATTCATGAGAGGTCAACTAAATGTGATGCAGTTGTCCGGTAGTCGGTGTGTAATGATGATGTTTGCCACAATTGACTCTCTCATTTGAATCTATGATCCGAAAGTTCATTTTCTTGTTTCACACTTGAAATATATGTTAGACAACATTTAAGTATAATAGCAAGTGAAAAACATAATTTAATAAATATCATTTAACCATATTCGAATTGTTCACTGTGACTCTGTATTGCATTCAGCTTGTGTGACAGAAGAACTTGAGTTCTTCTGTCTCACTCGAGTATACTTGTTCACTCTCGAGTGTCACCTTTCATTTGAAATTTGCATGCCTACACAAAGTAAACTTGATCACACTTTCAAGTGCATGAGATAACTTTCAAGTATTGGTGCTCACACTGAGTTCTTGAGCCACACTCGAGTACACTTGTCTGTTGTCACATTTTCAAGTTGTCTCTACCAAGCACTTGCAAGTGGGAGCTTTGCACTTGCAAGAGTGTTCATGTGACACTCAAGTGCACAATCATGAACTTGAGTGCTCAAGCTGTTCAACAACTCTTCACTTAGTTCATGCAGAAAGTGTTAAGATTGCACTGGAAGTGCAGCACCACACTCGAGTGCCTTACCGCTCACTCAAGTGCACATTACATGTCAGCTTGATAAGGTTTTTTGGTCTTGCTTCAGAATGCAAGGTTGCAATAGTTCACTTAAAAGTATTGCTGCAGGACTCAAGTCTTAGTCCCTCACTCTAGTGCATATACAGACACTCGAGTGCACTTCATGGTTTTAGGATCTTGTTCCTCTTGGGATAACACTTGCAGGGCATCACTTTTAGACCTTGACTAAGTCTTTGACCTTTACTAAGATGTCTTCCAATAAGCCATGAGGTTTCCTAGTAGTGCGATCAGCTAGTTGTAGGATGACACTAGTGGATTTGATGTTTGTGAGGCCAAGAGAGGTGTAAACGAAGTAAGGCATGACATTTATAGCGGCTCCTAGATCAAGAAGAGCATTGCTAAAAGGCATGGTACCTATAGTGCATAGAACAATGAATGAGCCAGGGTCTTTACATTTAATTGGAAGATGGGGTTTAAACATAGCAGACACACTAGGACTCAATTGAACACACTCATTGGGTTTACACCTACGCTTTTGGGTACATAAATCTTTCAAGAATTTAGCAAGCAGGCATTCCTTTCAACACATTAAGCAAAGGTAAATTAACTTCAATCTTATTGAAAATATCCATCATATCAAGAAATTTCTTTTCATTTGAAACCTTTTTGCTAAGCACATATGAATTAGGAAATGGAATTTTAGAGAGATTTACCTTTTTACCTTCCCCTTTGCCTGAAGAAGAAGAAGTTGAAGGGTCAAGTACCTTAGTATTTGTTGAAGTTGACACTCCTTGCTTGCAATCCATATTTGAATTTAGAGAAGAATGCCTTTATAGCAGCTTCTATTCAACTATACTCTCAGATTTTCCAATAGCAAGGTGAGTGCTGTGATCAGAATTATCACTACCATCAATATCTTCCACTTGTGGTTGCAATGGACCCTCAACCTCTTCACTGTGCCTATCACTTGAATGCATTCCAGATTTGAAACTCTCAACATTTTCTTCAAATTGGACTTGTTTACCCACTTGTTTACCACTTCTCAAGGAGATAGCATGTACATCCTTAGGATTGATCACAGTGTTGGAAGGCAACCCTTGTCTACTCTTAGCTTGTTGCTCATTGAGGCTATCAGATATTTGAGTGACAAATGAAGTAAGGTTAGAATTCTTAGAATCCAACAACTCCAACTTGTTGAAGATTGTGTCAAACTTAGTCCCAATGTCAGAAAATTTAGAATTAGTTTGAGCTCTCTCTTCATCAAATCTCGAGGCTAAGTTACCTATTGAAGATGACACATTGTTCATACACTTGAGAAGTTGAGATATGTCATCTTTAGTAGCATGGTATTCAGGTGTAGCAACCACTATTTGTTGGGGATTAGATTGGTTTGAATGTCCTTGAGTTGGAGCTTGATTTGAAGAACTCCCTTAAAATTGATTTTGATTCCTCCAACCAAAGTTGGGATGGGACCTTAAACCTTCATTATATGTATTAGAGTAGGGATTCCAAGGCCTTTGATTCTGTCCTTGTCTCCCTTGAAAAACAGCCGAGACCTCCCCAAGTTGGTGTGCGCAATTAAGAGCCATATGCATGTGAGTACACATATGTCACAGCTAGGAGCCACTAGAGCTTGAGAATGTGACCCATGAATGTTCACATTGTTTAGATGGGCCATTCTCTCTGTTCTCCAGCACCTCCTCCTTCTGTTTTATTCCACTTGATCCCGTTCTTTCACGCACAGCCACACCCCTTTCACACCAGCCGCAACCCTTCTATTAATTCCTTCCCTGCCTTTGTTCTCGGGTCAGCCTTTAGTGCTAATTGGGTCAACAAAAATAGTGTTGCTTCCACTCTCTTTTCTTTTTCCTTTTACCATCGGTTCAGCCCCCTCACTAATTCAATTCGGTATGCTACTCTTCTATAATTCGGTTCAGCCTTCTTTCGGTCAACCATTCCTTTTGTTTTCTTCATCAATTCATTCCTTTGCCTACGTCAGCTTGTTTCTTTTCCTTCCATTCTTGCCTTTAATTCAGTCAACAATTTCGGCTCAACATTTCTTTCCCTTTATTTCTCTTTGTTCTCAGTTCAGCTGCTCCTCTTTTCTTCAATTGATAAGTTTCCTTCGGTTCAGCATCTATTTCCTTCACATTCGGTCTCTCTCTTTTGGTTCAGCCTTTTCTCTTCTTTTCCTTCAATAAATCTCATTCGGTCCAGCCCTCCTTGTTCTCTTCAACTTGGTCTCTTCCTTTCCTTATTACAATTTAGCCGCCACTCTCTCAAAAACCATGGTCCCCACATCCTTTTCTTTCTTCAATTCATTAGGTTAAATGAGTTAAAGGTATGTTTGGATAAGAGATAAAAATCTGTTTTGGCATTAGACACAAAATTGCAACCACCAAACAAGGCCCTTACTCATTTAACCTCCTCTTAGAAAAAAATGTGAAAATAAATTCTACACTTGTGATGTTCCACTTTTGTCCTTCATTAAGCTCCAAAATAACATCTTTGACATTAACTACTCAAGTTGTGCCACATCATCACCTACAAAATTATATTTACAAAGGTAATATCTTTTGCTCATAATTAAAGAAATAATGGGAATAACAAATATTAATTAACAATATAACAATTTAACCACTTTAATTCCCAAATTATTCTTTCACTAAAATCTCATATTAACAATTGATTATGCCCAAAATATTCAATTAAGTCCCACAAAAGCCCAAGATTAATTACTAAAAATATATAAATATTGAGCTCTATCACCCGTGGGGCAGCGTTTGTTAATCCAGCCGTGGGCTGTGAGTTTTGAATCTTGCCTGTATGGCTTGTGTGATGAAATGCTTTATATGAATCCCAACAGTGGTGAAATATATTGTGCGGATTGTGTTGTGCAATGCAGCGTGAGCAATTCAGCATGAGCAATTGTAAGGGATGCCATGTGCCATACTAACTATTGCCGTTGTAGTTGCTTTGTGTGGATAATGATTTGATTTCATGCCTTATTGTTATGCATATTATGAGTGATTTGATACTACGGGGATTCCTTAGAATCTCACTCTCCCATAATTAAATATTTTAGACAGGGCAGAAGGATCGAAGGGAAAGCGGGTGATGAAGAGCAGGTAGAGCTCATTGCTAGGAGTCTATTTTGGAAAAAAAAAGTGGTTATCATTTTGTAAATCATTTGGATATATTTTGTTGGGAATTATATGTATATATTGGATAGTAATTATGTAATCCCCTTATTTGGGAAACTACTTGGGCTTTGTGCCTTGTATAGACCCTAAATTAGTAATTGAACCCTGAGTATGTCGGGAATTTACTGAGTACTCTGATATTTATAAATAGAATCAATTGTTCAGGCCATTTGGGTATTGAAATGTGAATAGGAGACCATTGTTAACACTTTTTAGAAAAGGTTTTATAAAAGCATGTTTTGGGCAAAACTTGTTGTATTAAGTCCTGAATCATCTACGGTCTCTAATTCCACATTAATTACGTGTTTATGAACTTAATCTCGGCCTAAGCATGAAAGGGGTTACAAGAAGTATGTTTAAGTGATTAAACAAGTGATTTAGGGTGAAAAGAAGGTGTTAAGTAGATTGGAATCAAGAAACCTCATTTTCCCTAATTTCTCTAGATTCTTGCCAGCCACTATTCACAGTGTTGGAGCTGGAATTTCATGAATTTGATGTTCCCATTATGTTTGGAAGGCAAAATTGTGTGGAAATATGGTATGGTTATAACATTTGGATAATTATAGATAATTCTGAAATTTTTGGAAGTTGGATGACCCTACTGCCAGATTCATTTTTCTGAAGTAGAGTTGTTGTGGCACATTTTTCAGTAGTCAAACCTAGTCTAAACTTTATGAAATTTTATAGGATAAAAGTAAGCATCCTGGCCTTTAATTTGATAGGTAATATGAAGCAATTAGACCAATGGATTGAGAGATATGATTTTTCAAATTTTGATGTTGATTCTGGAATTGAAATCAGTGACAGATTGAGTTTGACCATTTTTCTGGAATTGTGTGGTTATAGTTGGTACTTTGTGATATTTTTCATTGCAAGAGGATGTAAAGAACTTTTTATAGAACCTAGAATCAACTCATTTGGATTTTTGTAGAATTATTTATGAAGTTTCAAAGTTTGATGAAAATTCTAGCAGTTTTAGTCAATATGCGAAATTAAAAAGGTAATGGCAAAATGTAATTACCTTGCACTCTAAGAGTAAAGATAACCAACAAAATAAGTTTGGAATAGTACATGAATGAGTAATAACTCAATTCTTGTACATTTGGGAATTTTAGGATATGTGTTAGATACATTAACCCTCATGAACCAAAATAACTTAAATAATTAATGGTTATTTAAAATAACTCTTTCATAAGGAGTTACACCTTTATAGTATGTACGGTTTTCTTAAAAACCAATATAACCTTTCACTAAGAACATTTGGTCATTGCCTTTCATATATATATATATATATATCTAGGAATCAAATAGACATAACCTTGATAACTTTTAGTGTTATAACTCCCTACATATCCTTTACATAAATTCCTTAATTTATAAGGACATGAATTTTCAATAAATATATCTCTTCATTTTAAAATATTCCAACAACATGTGTGATACGTTTTGTCTTGACTTATGCAAATATATTCATGTTGTAAAAATTAAAAAAAGAAAATGAATAATAATACTGTAACCCCCTTCCGTAATTATATCCGAAATACGCGATTAAAGTGAAATAGAGACCAATAATTGTTAAAACTCATTCACAATCCCATTCTTGAGATAGGGTTTTCACAAATACTTTTCGAAATCTAATTGACCTGGTCTCATATTCACATATCGAATATAACTACTCTGTGAAGATAAATCACATTCGTGTAACTATCAGAGTGCACAATATAAATTTCCGGCAATCTCGGATTCCTTACATTAATCTAAGCTTTACAGGGCTCATTCGCCCTTTACAATTTTCTAAATACACAAATTCTCATATCAAATACATACTCGAATATACATTCCAACCTACACAATAATATATCCAAATATACTCAATCTCAAACATGCATTGATAACCAACTATCACAAGATTACAACCCGAAGGAGTCATCGTCGCCCTTGGTTGCATGCTCCATCCTTGATCCACCTACCCTGTCTAAAATGTTGGTAGGGAGGGTGAGATTCTAGAGAATCTCAATTGGAAACAAATACCAGAATGCATGCAAGATAAGTGTTTAATGCATGACATGCTTGCTGTTAGAACTGGCTATCACCCAAGAGGGGGGTGAATTGGGTGTATAATAAAAACTTAAGAACTTTAGAAATCTTTTCGTATCTTAACGAAAGCGGTAAGTATGAAGGTTTATAAATCAATAGTTAGATTAAATAATATATGCTGGAAATATAAGAGTTTAGGGAAGAGAATATGCAAACTGTGATTTATCCTGGTTCGGTCCAATTTGTGATGGCCTACGTCCAGTCCCCAGGCTCCTCCTGAGATTTTCAAATCCACTATCTTCTTGTTTAATCCGGGCACAAGAAAAGCCTTTACAATCCCACAAGTTTAGCCGGGTACTTGTGAAACCTTTTACAAATCTCTCACTGAAATACTCCCCCTTACGGCAAGTCTTACGAGCAGAGCAATCCCGAAGATCTTCCTCTCCTGCTTACTCATGCAAGTCTTACGAGCATCAACGTTCTCTCCTGCTTACACCCCTGTAAGTCTTATGAGCAGCAACGTTCTCTACTGCTTGCACCTTGTAAGTCTTACGAGCAGAATGTCTTACTGGCAATTCTCTCTACAGCTTCTCCCGTAAGGAAATCAACCCTCTCAAGGTCCCTCTACCTTGAGATCAACTCAGAAATACAGATGAAATTGTTTACAGACTCTCTCACAGAGTGGATATAATGCTCACTGAAGTACAATACAAATAATCACTCTCTCAACGATAAGTAATATAGAAACTGAAAAACAGAGAGTGTTTGGGTAGAAGCAGAGGATTCATATTTCTATCATTTTTCACGTAGTTGCTCGCTGTCTCTGTTTTCTCCGTTTTTCTCAGTTACACATCGATGTTGAATGCTTTCACATTTATAGTTGATGAAGATGATGACCGTTGTGAGCATTCGTCCGTTGGAGTCATTTTGACTGTTGAGCATATTTGAAAAATGAGCTACCATGAGTTTTCCGTTGCAAAGTAGAGCGTCTCGTTGAACAGAAGGAAGATTCATTTTGAGCTGAATGTCACGTTGTGGAGCGTTTTGTGTTTCAGACAATCTCTCATGGTGGGTCAGTTACTTGTCGTGGTTGGTAGCCGCCATTCGGTGTGTAATGATGAAGTTCACCGTAGTTGACTTTTATTTGAATTTGCAATCTGAACGTTTAATATCCTGTTTCACACTTGAAATATATGTTACCTATCATTTAGAAACAATAACAAGTGAGAACACAATGATTCAATAACATGTAACCATATTCGGATTGTTCGTTGAGTGATGATATTTCCGTATGTGACCTCCGTTCTTGAAGATGCAATCCAAATATTTAATCTCTTGTTTTACACTTGAAATATATGTTAGTTAATGTTTAGAAACAATAACAAGTGAAAACATAATGATTGTATAACGTTTAACCATGTTTGGATTGATGGCTGGAAGGCTCTGTTTTGTTTCTTCATTCTACCACGTTCTGTCAGGACCTCACTTCGAGTGCAATATGGCTCACTCGAGTGATCTTGATAATTTCACGTTTTGACTTCTTCTCAGGCAAGCACTCGCTGCACTTCACTCGCATCTGCTCGAGTGAATTCTCGAATCACTCGAGCACAACCAGTCATGCTCGAGTGCGCCTTATGCTTTCACGTATATGCTTCTTCTCGGGTTAACACTTTCTTGTCAAAACTTGCATGTGCTCGAGTGAGAAATACTCCAATGATCGAGCATGAATCCTAGTGCTCGAGCGTTACAGATTTCTTCACGTTTCAGCTGCTTCTGGACATCACTCGCACAACTTTTTCAGAGAGATTATTTTTGCACTCGAGGGTGATGTGGGGCCACTTTAGAAAAATTTTATTCATTTGATTCAAATGATGTATCATAAGAATGTTCTTGCCATATGCATTCCAATGCAACAAGAATCAGCTCCAAACTCCTTGTATTCTGCAAGTTATGATCGAAAGAGTGTATATTTCGCTAGTCTGCACAAGCGTCAACTTCTAGAAGGCATAGCTCCTAGAATATACGTTAAAATTAGGCAAATTACCTATCCATGGAAAGCTCTTTGAGTCTACTTTCATTTGGCACTGGTCTCGTCTCAATCCGATGTGTAGTTTGTGAGTTATACTCAAAATACCGAACCTGTGTCAAAAAGTGACGGTGATTTAAGTTTCATTTTCGACGACTCATATCTCCTTCATTTGATCTTCTTTCAATGTGATTCTGGTGCAGATTTTACGTGTTGTGAGTCCTCTTTCATATGCCACCAGTTTCGGGTCAATCCGATGTGGTTTGAGAGATATGATCAAAATACCAGACCTCGCTCAGGCTAAACGTAAAACAGAGTAGAACAGAGTATTCACCCCGTGCTCGAGTGAAATCATCTGTGCTCGAGTGAGTTCTTCCTGTGCTCGAGTGAGACACCTCATGCTCGAGCATAACACCCCTGGAAGTGCCAAAACACATATACAAGTCATCTTAGCTTCGTATTAACATATTCCAACCATTATTTGATCATAGAAACCTCCGGTATCATCATAGAAACCTCCAGTATCACTTCTAACAACTTGAATCTTGATCTTCTTGTAAGATCTAACAAGTTCTTCATTCTTCAATATCTCTATTTTTGATCTTCCTCTTGATAAAAATTCTCCATAACCCAAGTAAGCATCTCCTTGACTATCTTCAATTTCTTCCTTCTTCTTCCTCTTGTTCATTTTCATTAATTCAATCTTCTCCATTCTTTGCTTGACTAATCTACAAAATATGTAACATTAAATATAGTAGTTAGTCAAAGAAATACATTATATAAACTTTTTGCTCTTATCACTTCATATCTATATTTGACATCATCAAAACTAATCATATCTAATACTTGCAATACATAACTCATGCTCACACAATGACATATCTGCGTGCTCAATATTTCGACAACATACTCATGGCCATAGCATAAATAGAAACAGAGCTACAATCATTCATATATGTTTCATATAATCAAGCAAAGCAATACATGTATCAATACACTAATACAAATATCAAGTACATATAGAAAATGTAAGTTCCCTACAATTATTCTTTCCACGTAAGCTCCAGCATCGGCTACTTGCGATCCGAGCGAATATCGAACCCTATAACCAAATCAAGAACATAGGGTAAATATCAATTCCAAATCCTTACTTCCACAATACTTAAAGTTGGTTACCATTCACACCCTTTCAGTGGCTATAATAAGCTCAACGAAAGCCTAAAGGATTGGGAAGTACTATGTTAGAAATCACCTTTCAAAATCATAAAATACTGAAAATGGTGGTTGGCTGCAGCCAAAACGCGCACAGAAGGCTTTTGGTTGCAGCCAAGAATTTTTGTCTGTGGCCAAAACGCACACAAAAACTTTTGCGCTGCAGCCAAGATTTTCTGCTACAGCTAAGGAAACTTCACAAATTATATGTCCATTTTGAAGCTTGAGATGTGAAATTTAAGATTGGAAAGTTTTATAATTTTTAGACATCATTTGCCTATTCAAACAGCCCACACGAACAGACTGCCCAGCAAAGAGTTTCAATGGACAGATTTTCAGTTTTTGCAATTTGGCTTCCAATGGTTCCATTTTCACATTAAACATCATTTCCACACAAATTTTCACAAGGAAACCATTGGAAACACCAAAACATCTAAATTCACATCACATTGACATGTTATACCATAGCCACAACATGTCACACAATGTCAAAATACAATGCACCACATTGCAATCCTTTCCAACCAAAGTTCCAAACAAATACCAATGGTCATAAAACATAACAAAAGACCATTGTAACACACTACACAATGCAATTCCTCCATTTCAAAATCACATAACTTAGATCAAAAGGCTTCAAATACTCACATCTTCCTCTTTCCCAAACCAATTCTTTGATTCTTCAGCTTTCTACTTTTCCTCAAGCTATCAAATACCTCCAATCAAGAACATAAAACCATAGAGATGAAGCTCTTATCACTATGAACAACATTAAAGAAGGGTATTTGAGCATTAGAGGACATTATCTCACCTAAACATTGAACTCTTCCTTTCTCTTTCTTCCTTGTGCTTGGCGTCCATGGAAGATGAAGAAAGAGATGAGAGATGAGGATGATGATTAGATTTTTGACCCAAAATGGCCTCTTGGACGTCCAAAAAGGGAGGACAGGAGAGAGGGAATATGTTGACAATTTGACCAAGATCCAAAGGTTCAAAACTTACCAAGTGTCAACATCTTGTTCCATCTTCCATGAGCTCACATACACACACATACACATGATTCCACCCCTTTTGATCTATCACAAATCAATCTCAACCATTGATGTTAAAGTTACCAATGAGTTTTCTTTTCGGTAACTGACCAATTGGTCGGTAACTTTACCATTTTGCCCCTAATTACGGCAATTCCTCTTGAATCACCACCAAAACACCATATCATTCCTTTTCTTCCACAATGTGCCCTCCCCTCTATTTTAATTCAATTTATATGTTAATCCATAATTGAACTTAAATACAGGGTTTCGGCACTGCTCACAACGCATACGAATCACAGTTCACAGCATACTCTCTAAAAGGGTTCATTTATCACTAATGACATTCACTTTTGGAGTCATTAACCCTTAATCACAATTTGGGATCTTGCTAAAATGGGGCTTAGCAATCCACTAATCTTAGGCTTATTCTCTAGCCTCGAGTCTCAAAATTCGGAGTATTACAAATACTTCCTCTCAGTCAATATGATTTGTTATAATCAGAGTGCATGTGAGTGATATATTTTGAAACAATCAATGCTTTTATTTTTATTCAAGGTATCTCTGAATAATTAACCAATAATGACTAATCTCCTTCAACAGGTAAACATCGCAAAAATGGGTTGTGAAAATCTTTTTTAGTTGAATTAAAAAAATAGACATGTACCAAAATCAACTAGTGACAACGTTCTTAATTAAAGGCTTGTTTGGTGAAATTGTTTTTGAGTTGAATTAAAAAAGTTTTTAATTACTTTTTATATTCTTTTATGTTATATCTTCTTTTTATTAAAATTTTTTAAGTCCACATTTATAATTTTTTTTATTCAACTCATAAAATTTTTATTTTCCCTCACTGCCCCTCCCCTCTCCTCCTCTCCTGCCAAACATCCCCCATGAGGCTCCCATATTTGCTAACGAAACATAACATGTCCGTTTGGATTAGCAGTAGAAAAGTAGCTTTTTTTGCAATCTAACTTTTAGAAAAGTCAGATAAGAAAAAAGTCAAAATGTAGATGTGATTTGTGTTTGAATTGGTGGTAGAAAAAGTGATTTTTTTCTAACCTTAAACGTGTTTAGATTGGTGTTTGAAAAGCCCGTTAAGATGGAAAATGACTGAAAAGGGCATGAATCTTATTGAATACTCCATATATATATATGTATATATATTAGTTGTATATATTGTGATAATTGAAGTGAAAAAATATAAATAAAATTTGATAAAATAATAAAATTTCAATTATTATTGAAAAAAAAAGAAAAATACACTAAAGCCACTTCAATTAAAACTAGATAAATTTATATCTAAATTACAAAGCATACATGAAATGTCTCATTATTGGATCATCTATTCCTAACAAGTTGGTCTTTGATTGTGTCACGAAAAATCTTTTTTTGTTATGTAATTAAAGAGGGAAAATAGTTTTACAAAAAAGAAACAAACACATGACACCTATTCCATTATGAAGAACTAGATTTTCAAAGACATTTTCATTGATCAATAGAATACTCTATCATGAAGACATTTACAAATCCACAACGGACAAAATAGGACTATATATATCATAGTCAGTCAAACCAAAGAGATGAGAAAGTTGAATTATATATGCTACATTAATTATAACTTTGAACTTTAGAAAGAAGTCTCATGTTTAAGAGATTAATCTCTCCACACAGGAATAATCCCTTGTGCAGCCAAACGTTTCTCAACCCAGAAGATGACAAGTTTTGCTGTAATTTTTTTTCCATCAATGAGGAATGGCTCAACAATGCTTGCTTGTGAATTATAAGATGATAGAGAAAACCCTTTTGGACCTGTTCTAGCACACAAATCAAATGGTTCTCATAATTATGTCTGCTTAATAGGGTTAATTAATTTGATAAACCAATAGCAATGGAAAATACACATACTAGTAAGCACTCCATTAGGAGAGAAAGCCCAAAATGAATAGGGATTTCCTTGTTTCAAGAAGGATCGTTCCAACTGTTAATTAAAATCAATCGAATGTGTTACTGAAAAGGGGGAAAATCAATCCAATGTAATAAGGTAAGTTAATCCAACCATTAAAGGAAGTGGGCATGAGAACAATTTATTGTTTGGACCCTTTTCACTCTCAACATTCAGAGAATAAGACTTCTCATGTGCACATGGTGCCCATAACAGTTAACAGCTGCTTCACACAACAAGTATACAAATCAAATCTTGATCATTAACTGCCTTCCAAAATTTTTCTTTATCCAAATAACAGAGCAATGGCTCTTGGCTCTAATAGTTATAACCTACTCTGCTTTGTTAGTAACTCCTCAACTTAGCCCAAGTTTTAAGGGATGAAAAGGCATTAATGGTAAAAAAACAAAGATACGAAAAGAGTATCTTACTAACCTTATTGTCCTGAAAGATGAGCTCAATGTCAGAGATGTCTTGTTAGGCTTCAAGTATAGCTTTTAATGAAGGTATCGCATCCTCCTCCATCATTTGAGGTAGAGGCTTGACAGGTGCTTTGGCAGGAGGCTTCTTTACAAGTGCTACTTTTGGAGCTACATTTACCTCCTCCTCCTCCTCCTCCTTTGTTTCAGCAGTTGCTATTACCATAAATTGAAATCAATATCTACAATATATGTAAGAACAATTGGAGGGTTGGTATGATTCTAAAGTCATGAACAGTACAAACTTACCTCTCGCTTTGTATTTAATTTTGTATACTGTTCTAACATTGCTCATACTATTATTTAACAAGGCCCTGTGAAGTTAAAACCATCTATTTATTTATCTGGACATGTCGCTTATGTGTAATTTTGATTAGATGAATTGGCTTGTGGAAAAAAGTCATCGTTAGAGTTTTCTATTATAAATGCAGAAACTCACCTGTTGTACTAGTGGAAGATTCTTGAACAGCAAAGCAAATAATCCTGTTTCTGCTTGAAGTTGCTAGCTTACTTGTACTCTACAGCTCAGGAAAATCAAACATTGAAAGTAAATTTACTCATAAATTCACAATATCCCAGAGAAACATAATTGGTGGGACTGAAATGAAAGAACTGTATTATGACACCTTAACACATATCTAAATATTTCAGCTATCTAGAGCTCCACCTCTTGAAAAAATGCGTTTCCACCATTCAATTCTTATTTTTACATAGAGATTATTACATTTTATTTGATAAATATAACTTCCACGCAAAAATAAAAAAAGTAAACACATAAGCTTTACTAGAGATTAAAAATCCAAGTAAGAAACTACCAAATCATGTTGTAACAGCAAAGTTTAGTTTTTTCTAAAGACTTATAAAGCTGTAAATTGAAAACATGACGGGACATTAAAGTATTTCAATCGCTATGCTTTAACTCATAGAAGACATTAAACAAACACATAGAGGTCATGAATTGTCTTGACAAACTAAACTCCTAAATACACTTGACCCGGAAAAGAATAACTACTCAGGAAGCTTTAAGAGATCAATAATCATAGTTAGAGCTTCTCACCAGAGGGAGTATCAATGATGACGAGGAACTGGATCTGAAATTCTGGGCAAGATGCAAAGAAGAAGAAGAACTAGTGGTTGATGACCAAGATAACCTAAAAGTAGAAGAATCAATGACTGCTCCTCTTAAAGAAATCACCATTTGCATTCTTTCTCTCGAACAAATAGTTATCTTCTTCCTTCAGCTATTCTTGTATGTAATCCCCCACCATTGTTTTTTTTTTTTTGCCGTCTAGTTTATTGAAGTTCAATCAAAAGAACGTTCGTATTGAAAGAACCTCCAGGCCCATAATAACTGATTTGTGTCGTGCCGCTGCGAAAAAGCTCAAGTTGTGAGCTTCTTTGTTAACCTGCGATAATGATAAAAGCTCAGTAATGTATACCGTGAACCTAAACAGGATGATAAATGCTTACCGAGCTTTTTTTTCCCCTACCGCGCATTTTCCCTCTGTTAACGCTGTGCCAAACAGACCCAACGTTGTTGATGACCTAATTGAACTTTATTTAGAAAGAACAAATTAAAGTAATAGATTGAATCAAGGGAGAATCCCTTAAAAATACCATCGAAAGAGCTAAATCCCAAATCAGTGCAGCAAATTTACAAAATCCCGGTTCAGTGCTGTGTTAGTTGTAATCCCCTACCTTGATAATCGTAATTAAGATTCGAAAATGCATAATTTAAAGGAATTAGAGACCGACGGATACGTTTTTCTCAAATCTCTTTTCTAAAATTCGTTCAACATGGTCTCAGATTCATCTTCCGAATCTAATTACTCTGCGCAGTTCAATCATATTCATAGATATCAGAGTGCATAGCCAAATTTTCGGCAACTCCCAGGTTTCATACAGGTATAAACTAAGGGTTGTAAGTTCCAACTAGGGGATTACATGACCAACATCAACGTAATATCTACATTTAAAAAATAAACAGTAATCCCAAGTCCAAAATGGATAACCAACAACCTAACAACACATCTCTACAAGATCCTAGCCGCTCCTGGTGGTTCGTTTCTCCTTAGAGCCACTTGCCCTGTCTGAAATGTTAGTCAATGGAAAGAATGAGATTCAAAAGAATTCTGTAGTAACAAATCACTCATACAGTGTATAAATGCATAGCATATATGATCATGTTAAGCAGCATCACAATGATATATGGCTCACGCCACATATGTCAGCACTTATGGCTGTAAACACTATGCGCCAGCTTACGCTGTAATCACTATGCGTCAGCTTTCACTGCGATCTCAAATCATCACAATGTATCACAATGCATGACAAACATACATACAATACTTTACACATAGCATAAGAGAAGAGTCACTACCTTGTTATTTCTGATTGTGCTCTAGTGCAGGTGGATCACGAATAGGGCAAATATCGAATCCTACAATTCCAAATGCACCATTTAGACACTTACATAGTGCTTCTTGGGGTTATATGAGTCTATAATTAAAATTTATAAAAATGCCCCCGTGGACCCGGCCCGAGCCTGCCGGACCCGGTCCGGTTGCACTTTTCCCGAAATTCTAATCTGGGCTATCCTAACATATTTCCGCCCAAGGAATCCATTTTCAAAATCAAAATTATCAAAATTCAATGTCAAATTACAAATTTACCCTTGGCAGCCCTACTTCAAGGGTTTCAGGGGCGTTTTTGTAATTATGCTTTTTCGGCCTTTTCCGAAAAAGTGACCAGCTGTAACCCCACCTAATTTTCACTCATGAACTCAATGGAACCATAAAATCATTGAAAAACCAACTCTAAGACCCATTTCTAGAGCTAGCTGAAATTTATGAGCTCTCTGGAGAAAATCGGGGTTTTACGATTTCGGCTCCGTAAACGCGTTCCTTTCTACTCCTAACCACTTTATTAACCATTACATTAGGTTACAACTAACAATAAGACCCAATTTGGGTAGCATAACCCCTAGGCCGTATTATTTCCAAACTTTAAAACCAATGGCAATCCAGCGAAATTTCACCGATTAAATTGCCCACAGCAGCCAGAATAAGCAATATACGAAAGTTTGAAAGTTACCTTAAGCTCCTTCTGGCTTTTCTCAAGAGTGGCTGAAAACCCTAGCCCCTTGAACACCAAATTTGCTTCTCAAACACCTTAAATAACATAGAAGAGAAGCTTAGGAACAAGGTTATACACATTAGGTACAAATTCACTGAAGAAATCGACCTACCTTGTAAGTTCTCTTCTCTTTCTCTCTCTAAAAGCTCTCAAACTTTCTCTCTCTCTTGGCTACTGGTTCAGCACGAAAATGAGCTAAGGAGGAAGATGGAAAAATGATTTTATAATATTTTATGTCTTACTTTAATTATTCATTAAAGTAAAATTCCAAAAATCACACTTTATGTACATAAACATAATGTTGTAAGCTAAAATAACATGTGCATAATATTTTCTCTTCTTGGCCCATGATAAAGACGTCCAAGAAAGTCCTTCCATCAGCCCAAATGAGTTTTCTTTCTTTTTTATTACAAACTGGAAATCATCAATTATCTACCCAAGGTAATAGACAAGCACTTACAAGCAGCCTACATTCTTTCATCATTCTCCACCTCTTGATTAACAGGTGGAGGATGATCAAAGATACAAAATTCCCTACAATACCATGCGCATATTTGGCCAATCCATCGGCAAGAACCAATTCTTCCCGTGGAACATTGATGAACTGAACCTGCCAATCTCTAGAAATTAGATTCCTAATCTCATCAACCAAATGAGTTTTCCATGTACCTCATAATTTCAAAACTTGCCATCACATTATTTCTTTATTTTCAGACTTAATGAGATTTCTAGCAGATTTTCTGCTCTAACTGTAAAAAATCATAACTAATTCTAGAAAAATCAAAATGGAGTGACTCCAAAGCCTATAGAACCCTTATTGAGTCTAGTTTTAAGGAAAAATATAGAATTTTTCCGGATGGAATCACAAAATTTCCAGAATTTCAATCTTTGCATACTATTCCAGAAAATAATTAATTTCGCTGGGCAAAATTCAAAAATCCATAATGCTTAGCTCACAAATCAAAATGATACAAATTATATGTCAATTTTGAAGCTTGACATGTGAACTTTAAGACTGGAAAATGTCAGAATTTTTAGACACCATTGGCCTATTTAAAACGTCCACACAAATCGGCTGCCCTGTACAGAGTTTCAATGGACAGAGTTTTCAACTTTTGCACAATTGTTCCCAATGGTTCCAATTTCACAATAAACACTCTCCCCACACGAATTTTCATAAGGAAGCCATTGGAATCATTAAAATATCCAAATTCCCATCACACATTCTCTAAAAGTTTTTATTCAATAATAATTACATCCACTTTTGAAGTCATTAGCCCTTAATCGCTTTTTAGGATATTACATTATTAGTACAGATGAACAGTGTGTATGCGAAAAGACGATTTTACCCATCAGCCCTCCCTCTTGCCACTTCAAAATAACAACACGAGACTCTTAATTAAAAACTCTGGATTCTTGATTAACAACTCCGCTTAATTCTTTCACATATTCATATATCAAAAATATAGTGTTGTTAATAAAGAAAGAGGTGTTGTTATTGACCCTGAAACTTAAATTATGAAGTTGTGAAACAAGAAATGGGAGTTGTTAATGTAGAATATGGTATATTTAATAACAAGCCAGGTGTTCTCATTGTGAATGTAAAGAAGAAACTGAAGTTGTTAATCAAGACGTAGGAGTTGTTAATTAAGAGTCTCGTGTTGTTATTCTGGAGTGGCGAGAGGGAGGGCTGAAGGGCAAAATTGTCTTTTCGCATACCCACACTATTCATCCGTACTAATACAGCACTGAACCAAGATTTTGCAAATTCACTTCACTAATTTAAGATTTAGCTATTTTAATAGTATTTTAAGGGATTTTCCCTTGAATCAATTAGGTACAATTAGATATAATAAGAGACTTCAAACTTTTAGAATAAGGTTATATATTAAAATATTTTGAATAGAAAAATTCATGGTAAGAGAATTATTTCTATTTCGAAAATCAATGATAAAATCTTATTCCACTATGTAAGGTTCACTATATAAATCACATGACGATATTACCGGCATGCATGTTGGCCTCACGCGTGACTCATGTAAAAAGCCAATAATTCCTGACACATTAACACAGTAACCTTCTCACGTGTTTAATCCTAGGTAGACGTCAGACTAGAAATTATTTGTCGAGAAAATTCAAAATCAAAAGGGACATGGTATGAAGTCGAAGAACAAGGCAAGTACGGTTCACTGTCTGGAAATTTTATTAAAAATAAAAAACTGAATCAGATCTAGACTATTCATATTAGTTCATTGATCAGATTTATTTCTATATTTTCACATTATGTGAGAAGATCCATACTACAAAATATCTCTAGTTGAATGAGAGGGAAAACTAAACTCTATATATATATATATATTCTACTATTATTAAAAAAAATGGATTATGATCAATATTTTCGGATTCATTTCCAAATGATGAAAAAACAAGAGTAACCTTCTTCAGCTTTGACAGAAAAATAAATTGAATTATATACAATCAAGTAATGTTGTTTTCAAAGGGAATTGTCTTTCACACATTTTCTTCTATTTTTTGTATTGCCTTTTCAATTCTATTATACACAATTAATTTGTAACATTCATATATATCCACTGACAGTTATAAATCCATCAAGTAAGAAAAAAGTTAGAATTATTATGAGGTTTCAAGGAAGGAATGCAATCACAAAAAATTTCTAATGACAAGTGAGAAGTATACACTTATTATTTCTTGCACTGAGATTTATTGCATACATATTACTCAGTTATGTTGGACTTTTTGATGTAAAAAATTATTTTGTTAGTCCTTATACCTGATTTTTAAATTGGTCCCTATAGGTTTTTTAATTAGGCCTTATAATTTCCTTAATTACAAGCACTAGTCCTTATAAGCTTATAATATGTTAAATCATGACTGTCGGATTTCGGGCGTACCTGAAGTATCGTTTCGAATTCTTCCAGTACGCACGTGAGTCGAATCACAGGGATTTCAACTATATCACACAGCAAATGCACAAGAAGGGGAGAGAGGAGAAGAGAGTTCTCTTGAGAAAAAGTTTTTCTCTGTGTGTATTGTCTGTTATTTCTCTGTGTTATTATTCACACACACACACACACACGTCCGTTTTATCAAACAACTATTCCCTCCAAAATATATGGGGGAATTGCTCCCTTCAGGTTTTCAATTTTGAACCCTTGGGGAAAATTATAAATAAATACCCCACATTTGTCTTGGTATTTTATTTTACCCCAAAGCTTAAACTTAATGGGTTTGGGTTTTGGGTCTAATCCACTAAGGGTGGACCAAGCCCAATTCCCAACATCTCCCACTCACACTTGGTGGATTGGATGTCATAAGGATTGTCTCTCTCTCTTTCTTCTTTCATACTAGATGCTTTGTCGTGACCGCATGGGCATAACGTCTCCTAGGTGTTTGTACTAGAAATCCCTCTCATAGGACCAGCACAAGACAACCTTCCTTTGTGTAGCTTGAATTTTAATATTATGCCTCATATGTCCTAGATATACCAATATACACTTCCATATAGCAGATCTAATCCCTCTCAAGTCAAGATAAAACTTAGATTGCCTTTTTATATGCTTAGTATCCTCACTCATGAAATTACCAATATTAATATCATAAGGGACATGTCTCAGACACCAGCATAGGTGTGTATATTTTAGGTAACATTCCTTTCACTCATATATCATTTTGATATACGTCAACCGCTTTCCTAACATAATACCATGGATTGTATCAATCGTAATCATATGACAAATGTTAAGGTAGCAGTCGCTGAAGTATACCTCCATGACAATGTCAAAGTCAAAGGACATCACATAAGTGTTTAACCTTCTTGGGACTCACACAACAATGAAGCAGGGATCCATTCACTTACTTCCTATTTGCAGTTCTTTCGCACATGTGGTATGAATCACATGCTACGGTGTTACTCTTATACTATAAGAGTGTACATCATTTTGATTCTCATCATTAACACCGTACAGACATGAGTTTAAATGCTCCCAGTATCTAAACCCAAATTTTTTTACTCCATTTATCTATCATGACCTCAATGTTGAAGAATTTGTTATCTAGCAACAGGCATCATGGAAGTGGGTATCCATGATTCGATCCATATTTATATTACGTCTTATTGGATCTCATCTCGACGTACTACACTCTTATCAAGGTGACATAATTTGTGTTTCTTCTTTACCATAACAGCATTCCTGCTACTTTACTGGTGAACACAACTGTCTCATCTTTGCATACTCTTCCTGAGTATCAAAGGCGGTTTCTTGTGTGTGAGAGCCAACCTTACCTGCCTGTACAACATACTAGACATTGTATACCTTCATATAGACACATAAAATTTTATAAAGAAACATTTTCGTTAATCATAGACATATTATATAGTGTCTGCAATTTTACATTTTACGCATCCCAATAGCCTTCACATGTTTGTCATACATTTCCTTGGCTATGAGTTTGGTTAGGGGGTCTGCGACCATACTCTTGGTCGAAATATGTTGTACAGTAACAACTTTCTGTGCTACATAATCTCTCACAAAATTATACTCTATATCTATATGTTTGGCCTTGCTATGATATTTGGGATCTTTCATATAGGCTATGGCTGCTGTATTATTACAATACACTAATACCGGATTTGTGCTATCATTTCCAAATCCAAGATGTTCAATGAATCTCGTGAGCCATATAGCCTCTTGCACTCCTGAGGTGCACGCCACAAATTCAACTTCCATAGAATGTAGAGTAATGCATGTCTGCTTCTTGCTGCTCCAACATATGGAGCCATTGTTCAGCAAGAAGGTGTATCCTGAAGTTGATCTTCGCTCAAATTCATCTCCACCCAAATCAGCGTCAGAGTATCCAACCAAGCGAAGATCACTTCCTTGATAGCATAGAGCATAATCTGACGTGCCCTTCAAGTATCTCAAAATCCTTTTCACTGCTTTCCAATATTGCTCACCGAGATTTGACTGGAATCTGCTAACCTGTCCAACTCGTAACAAATATCTGGCCTTGTACACATCATTACGTACATCAAACTTCTAACGGCACTAGCATAAGGAACCCTTTCCATTTTCTTCTTTGCTGACTCAATTTTGAGACACATATCAAGACTTAAGGTTACACCTGAAGTTACTGGGGTATCTAATGGATTGCAGTCTCTCATATTGAATCGCTCAAGAATTTTCTTGATGTATTTCTCTTGTGAAAGAGAGAGAATTATTTTAGAGCGATCCCTTTGGATTTTAACTCCAAGTATATATTCTGCTTCACCCATGTCTTTCATCTCAAAATTCGATGATAACCATTCTTTAATAGCTAAGACCGACTTTGAACTATTTCTAGCTAGTAGTATGTCATCTACATATAAGGATAATATTACAAAATTACCCTCAAACCGCTTAATGTAGACGCAGTGGTGTTCTTCAATCATTTGAAAGTCATAAGAGGTTATTGCTCTATGAAATCTCAAACACCACTGTATGGATTATTGTTTTAGTCCATAAATGGACCTTTTGAGCTTACAAACTCTACTCTCCATTCCTTTCTTAATGAAACCTAATTGTTGTTCCATATAGATTTCTTCATCCAGATCACCGTTTAGAAATACGGTTTTTACATCCATCTGATGCAGTTCCAGATCTAAACTATTTACTATTTCCAGAATAAGTCTTATAGAATTGAAACGTACAACAGGTGAGAAGGTATCCTGGTAATCTATACCTTCCTGTTGTGTGTACCCCTTTGCAACCAATCAAGCCTTGTATTTGTCAATTGATCCATCAACTTTTCTTTTAATTTTGAGAACCCATTTGTTCCCAATGGCTTTTCGCCCTTTTGGTATATCAACTAGTTCCCAAACTTGATTCTTCTTCATTGAATCAATTTCTTCCTCCATTGTATTCTTCTATTCATCCTTAGTAGGACCTGATAAGGCTATTTGCACAGAACGAAGCTCATCATCTCCGTCTGGAGTAACAATAAGTGCCTTTCCTTCTATGGAGAAGCGTCTCCTAGGTACATTTCCCCTGTCACTCCTTCTTGTGGGAACTTCTTGTCTCTTTCACTTCTCTTGTCTAGGCCTTTGTAAAGGTCTTTCTGATCTCCCACTCAAGTCAATGTATTGAGACGATTGAGGATCATTAGTCTGAGTTTGTTCTGTACTGCCTTGTTCTCGTGTCTCATAAAAAGATACTGTACGATCAATATCTCCCCTACTAGGAAATTCATTTTCTAGAAATATGGTATCTCTTGATTCAATTTCAATCACAGTTCCATCTTTGTTTTCACCTATGAAAACATATCCTTTTGATTGCTCAGAGTATCTTATAAAGATACACTTTTTCCTTCAGGACCCAATTTTCCATACCTATGGGAATTATTATGAATGTACACAGCAGACCCCCGGGTCTCAAGATGCTTAAATCTGGCTTGCGTTTTGTCCATAACTCATAGGGTGTAGAAGTGACTGATTTTGAGGGCACAAGGTTAAGAATGAAGGCAGCCGTTAGTAAAGCATCACCCCAATATGAAATTGGCATATGTGCTTGAGCCATCATTGACCAACCATGTCTAGAAGAGTTCTATTTCTTCTTTCAGCAACTCTGTTTTGTTGTGGAGTGCCAAGGATGGTTAGTTACCTAATTATCTATTTTTCTTCATAGAGCTCCTTAAACTGATCAGATCAGCTTTAATTTTACAATCCGTTTGATTCTCTACTTCATTCATGTACCGTCTAAAGCATTCAAGAGCTTCAGACTTGTGTGAGATCAAATAGATGTGACCATATCGCGAATAGTCATCAATGAAGGTAATGAAATACCAGGCTCCGTGCCTCGCCCTCACACTCATTGGCCCGTATATATCAGAATGGATTAATCGCTATAGAATCTCAGCTCTAGTTCCCTTACCGAAATGTTTCCAGTTGCCTTACCAGCTAGACAATTCTCATATAAAGACATTTCCATATTTGAAATTTCACCTAGCGAACCTTCTCTAGCTAGTTTAATCATTCTATTTTGAATAATGTGTCCTAGTCTAGCATGCTAGATATTCATATCAACAATAATATTAGAGGAAACAATGAAACAGTCATGCACATTAAAATTACCAACAATATCCATAACAAAGAACTTTCTAGAAAGGAAAGCTAAACCATAAAAAGTCTTGTAGCTAAAAATGTCTACAACTTTGCCATGAAAGTTTAGACCCATAATCTAATAAACAAAGTACTGAAACTAAATTCCGTCGGATGTCAGGTGCATGAAGAACATCATGTAGGATCAAAGTCTTCCCACCACACAAAGGTAACTTGCAGGTGCCAATTCCTTTGACTTCGATCTTTGCATTATTGCCCACGTAAAGCCATTTGCTTAGATGCGACAACCAACGGTATTCCACGAAGGATCCCCGATCCCTCGTCACATGGTTTGTTGAGCCTGAATCCAAAATCCAAGAAGAACAAACAGGTTCTATTAGAAAAGAAATACTTAAAACAAAAGAAATGTGTGAATTCACATAATCTACTAGTACCTTTTCATGGTCGTTTCGCTCGGTACAGTCCCGTGCGAAGTGACCCATTTTCTAGCAGGCATAACACTTGACCTTATTTAGGTCAACTTTCTTCTTTCCGCCCTTCTTTCCTTTCTTCTTGAATTGTTTTCTGCCCTTTTTGAGCTTAGAGCCATCCTTCTTGCCTTTCTTTTGAGATTTCTTGCCCTTTTTGGAATCGAGCTTTGCAATAGAAGGACCAGTATTTTCAGTGTAGTAGGCTTGTCCAGAAGCCATATACGCCTTTAGGCGTTCATCCTCAAGCTCAAGATGTTTCACTACATCATCAAAAGTGACGATGTTGTCATTATGAGTCAAGTTCACTTTCATGTGCTCCCAGCTAGAAGGAAGCGATCTGATTACAGCCTGAACTTGCTGTTCATCAGTCAAGATGTGTCCAGCTTCCTGAAGTTCTCTGATTATGTTGGACATCTCTCTCAGATGTTGCTTCATAGGAGTATTTGCTCTAAACTTGTAGGTATCAAACTTGATTGTCAACCTTCTAAGCTTAGTAGTTAATGTGCCACTAAACTTATCCTTAAGTGCAGCCCACATAGCCTAAGCAGTTTAGTATTTCTCATATTGGCACATCAGGTCATTCTCCATTGTGCTCAGTAAGGTGACTCTGGCAATGCTGTTCTTCTTCTTCCATGCCTGGAAAACTTCTAAGTTTCTCCTATGCTGAGTAGTAGTCCCAGCTTTAGGTTCCACTAAAATAGTGGTTAGTGGTTCAATAGCCTCCTATTCCTCTAAAATGTATTGCACCTTACGGTGCCAGATGTCTCAATTGTCGCCATTCAATTTCTCCCCTTATTTAGTTCAGCAATGATGCCCTCACGCGCCCTGAGAAGAAGAAAGTCCTGGAAAAATAAAAAATGGATAAAACCTACACTCGCTGGACGTGCGTGTAATGCACGCGCTACTCTGCACCCCTCCGATCATTACACGGTCGGCTGGCATTTCTGTCCTTTTTTTTGGTTGGGCAATGGGTCAAGTTGGGCCTTACCACCAACCCAATCCATTTTTTTTTCATTTTGGGCCTCCTATGGCCCAAACTGATTGTTTGTTTTGGTTTTTTTTTTTTGCACTGAATCAGGTTGGGCTCTGACCCGATCTGTTTTTTTTATTATTTTTTAGGCGCAAAACAGCGCCATTTTGGAGTCATTGGAGGTTGTCTTCAACCTCCAGCCGAGTCAGCCCGAACCCTGTTTCAATCGTGGGTCGGGTCCGCCGACCCGAAAACTTCTCTCCTTCGTAACTTCACCGTCCGACATCCGTTTTGCTCATTCTTGGTGTCCCTCTTCATCATTCTTTTGAGCTCTACTCAATGAAATTATTTTTAAATCCTAAAAAAACACATTTTATGATGAACCAATCCGATTCTCTTTTTGGTCTTCCGCTTTTTTTTCCGATTTCTCACAACCTATGAGTTCTCTTTTGTTTCATAGCCTTATTATGTGTATTATGAGACTTTTTGATATACTAATACTCATAGTACAACAACTCAAACACATAACAGGAATTCAGGAAAAAAAGAACTCACAATGTATCACAAAAAAAAACAGTAAACACAAAACGCATACATTTATATACATATTAACAGGAATTAATTCTCATATAGATCATCATTTGCTCATGAACTTTAAACGAATAAACAGACGGACAAAATTTCCATATTTGCATTCATGATAAAAAAAACACATATGCAAATTCATTGTTCATAATCGTACAGTATGACAGAAGCAACATTCGGACATATTAAAAAACCTAATCAGGCTCTGATACCAATGTCGGATTTCGGGCGTACTTGAAGTGTCGTTTCGAATTCTTTCTGTACCAACGCGAGTTGAATCACAGGGATTTCGACTATATCACACAGCAAATGCATAGGAAGGGAAGAGAGGAGAAGAGAGTTCTCTTGAGAAAAAGTTTTTCTCTCTGTATGTATTGTCTGTTATTTCTCTGTGTTATTATTCACGCACGCACACGTCTTTTTTATCAAACGACTGTTCCCTCCAAAATATACGGGGGAACTGCTTCCTCTAGGTTTTCAATTTTGAACCCTTGGGGAAAATTATAAATAAATACCCCACATTTTTCTGGGTATTTTATTTTGCCCCAAAGCTTAAAGCTTAATGGGTTTGGGTTTTGGGCCTAATCCACCAAGGGTGGACCAAGCCCAATTCCCAACAATGACTATATGAATGCAGGTTAATCAACATATAAGTTTCCATAAAATACAAAATAAGAAGTTTTTTTTTAAGAAAAAATAATGATGAGAAAAACTCATTTATCATCAACATAAAAATAATAAAAATTATTATTCTAATAATATCATCACCTTGCATCATGTAATCTAGTTGATTTTGATTTTATTTAGATCTACATGGTAGATTAATCCAAGTATTTGTTGAGTGAGAGGCACGCCAATAGCTACTAATATAATTTCTTTTAAAAATTAACCAACTATGAGTTTAGGGGGCCAATACCTCTATAATTGAGATAACTAGAAGGATCAAATAAAAAGGAAAAAAAATAATGACTCAATTTAAAATAAAGTAAAACTGCATTAGCTCACACTTTTTTTTTTGTCTCAACTTCAAATTTACATGTGTTGGGTGGATCAGGCTCAAGCTCAATTGTATTGAGGTGAGAATATAAATATTAGGAAACTTTGGGTAGATGACTGTGGTATTCCCCAATTGTTTTAATTTGTATTGTTAAACTCATACAATACATATGTTGATGAAAGGGTGCATGGATTGATGAAGGGTCTGTTTGGTGTGAGGGATTTGGAGGGAAAGGGAGGGGAGGAAAAATATTTATGAGTTGAATTTTAAAAGATTGAAGAAGTGGGGTAATAAAATTTTAATAAAGAGAATATATAAGATAAAAGAGTAAGAAAAATTAATTAAAAATCTTTAACCCCACTTCCCTAATTTTTTTAAATTCAACTCAAAAAAATTTTCCTTCCGCCCACTTTCCCTCCCCTCCCCTCAGACCAAACAAGCCCGAAGAGTAATGTGGAACTCTATATATATGTTATTGCACAACGGTTCAAAATTACGCTATATGTATGTATATATATGTCTTCTATCTTCCTCTTCCATCTATGGTTAATTTGCTGTGTAATATAATTGCAGTTCACAGTGTGGATACTTCAACGAGTTAACTAAATTCCAAGTACATCCGGAATTTCTACAACATGAAACACGACTCATATTTCTCCTTAGACAAGGCCATCGTGGCAAGTAAGATCAGTGCGTTCGTTATGTAGGAAATAAAGGACAATTCATGTTCCCAACATGTTTCTTGTTCTTAAAGCATAATCTTCAAACTAGATAGCTTTATAATCTTCAAACTGCATACATATACGGTTCAAAGTGTCGGCAAGGCACGTTTGAGATCGCATCACTCATGGGCCTTTCTTTAAGGTTAAAAAAAAAGCCGCTTCCGCCAATGTAATATCCTTTTTTCTGCGAGTTCCACTATCATTTTAATGTTTTTATAAACGTTGAGGGAATAAAATAGGGTTAAGCTTTGATTTTGACTAGTGATTATAATTTAAGGAAAGTGCTTAATGATGATGAATATATATTTTATAATTAAATAGATACATATTTTAGGACACAATTGGTTAAATTTAGTAATATTTTATACCTATTTAATTATCTTTTATATATTTTCTATCTTTTAATTAAGTTTAGGATAATAAGAAAATTTGATATAAAATCTACTCATATCATATTTTATTATATAGGAGATATGATACCAAATAAGAGATAAAAAAAAATCAAATAAAGAAAAAGAAAAGGAAGCTTTATCAATCATAAATATAATATATATATATATATATATATATGTATATACATATATATTATATTAGATAAGAGAAAAAAAGGGCGTGGAGCTTCAGCTGGCATTAAATTGAAGGGAAAAAAGACGTGGACCCCACGCAAGGGAAAAAAGACAAATTCAGTTGTGATTTGGTGGATGTAGACAGAGATTCGGTCAATTACATGATACTCCCTCTGGTCCTAATTATAAGATAAAGTTGATTTTTTTTGAAGAAATTAAGAAAAATAATTAAATTACTTTAGATTATTTATATTTTTCTTTTTTTTTCTTGAAACTAATTAGTTTGACTAATAAATTGATATATAATCTAAGGATACATAACATATGATATGATTAAGTAATTTATTTAGCTTCCTTAATTTCTAAAAAAAAGTCAACTTTGTCTTATAATTAGGACCGGAAGTAGTATATCTTTTGAATGAAAGATTTGGATAAAGAATGAAGACATGCTCGCAACTGGAGATGCAAGCAAAGCAGCGTGAACTTGTATCTGTTTAAGGGAAGCAATACGCACAGAAAGAGGGGGAATCAGAATCGGAGCCGGAGAACAACGGCAAAGACACGAAGCAGAGAGGATCAATGCTGGAAGAAGGGAGCTTTTGACAGATTTGTTCTCTTTATTGCTTGTTTTTCTTGCTGTTAAATCTGAATTTAATATTTTTATCATGGATTTTATTATAGCCATGAGTGGCTAATTTTCTTTTAGACCTAGAGAAACAATGAACTCACTAGTGAACTAGATGTTATTTTCATGATTTATTAGTTATGATTTATGTTAATTTTGGTTACTTAATTGGATGTCCGGTCTACTTGCCGTGAGATAGAGTAATGATCCAATCATTCCTCTATATTTTGTTATGTTGTAGTCTTTCCCTTTGACATCAGCATCAAGCAACGTAGTTGAACTCATAGGCGTGTCCGTATCATTTGCTTCATCCATTCCATACTTCTTCAATAGCTCTTTTAAATACTTTGTTTGAGATATGAAGATTCCATTCTTTCTTTGTTTGATTTGTAAACCAAGAAAGAAATTCAGTTCTCCCATCATTGACATCTCAAATTCTCCCTGCATTATCTCAGAAAATTCTTTACACAGAGATTCATTAGTAGCACCGAAAACAATGTCATCAACATATATTTGAACAATTAAAATATCATTGTGTTTTCGTTTTATAAAGAGTGTTGTATCAACTTTTCCTCGTACAAAACCTTGATTAATAAGAAAATTACTGAGCCTTTCATACTAGGCTCTAGGAGCTTGTTTTAAACCATATAAAGCCTTTTTAAGTTTGAAAACATGGTTAGGTTTGGTAACATCCTCAAAACCTGGAGGTTGTTCTACATATACTTCTTCCATGATGTAACCATTTAGAAAAGCACTCTTTACATCCATTTGATAGAGTTTGAATCCTTTGATGCATGCAAAGGCTAAGAGTACACGTATAGCTTCCAATCTAGCCACTGGAGCATACGTTTCCTCATAATCAATTCCTTCTTCCTGATTATATCCTTTGGCCACCAATCTTGCCTTGTTTCTGACAATAATTGCGGATTCATCAAGTTTGTTCTTGAATACCCATTTAGTACCAATGATCGGATGATCTTTGGGTCGGGGCACCAAATCCCAAACTTGATTTCTCTCAAATTGATTTAGCTCTTCTTGCATTGCTATAACCCAATCATTGTCTGATAGGGCTTCATCAATGTTAGAAGGTTCAATTTCAGAAATGAATGCAGAAAAACTTACTTCATTGAAAATCCTATTTCTAGTTTTGATCCCTTCATTCACATCTCCTATGACTTGATCTAAGGGATGACTTTTGTTGTATTTCCAAGCTTTAGGTTGTCCTAGGGATCGTTCTTCTTCCTTGGTTTCATCAACCTCTGGAATAAGAGATTTAGAAATAGATTGACCATTTTCTTGATTTAAACCAACTTCCTGTTCTTCATCAATGGTTTTGTCAGAGGATTCAAATTCATCAAATACAATATGAATTGATTCTTCAATAATACATGTTCTTTTATTGTAAACTCTATATGCTTTACTTCGGTTAGAATATCCTAGGAAAATTCCTTCATCTGTTTTAGAATCAAATTTTCCTAAGTTATCTTTACCATTATTATGAATGAAACACTTACAACCAAAGATGTGTAGATGAGCAATGTTTGGTTTCCTTCCTTTGTACAGCTCGTATGGTGTCTTTCCAAGTTTTGTTCTGATGTAAGCTCTATTTGAGATATAACATGTTGTACTCATAGCATCAGCCCAAAATACTTGAGAGACGTTCTTTTCATTCAACATTGCTCTAGCCATTTCTGTGAGTACTCTATTCTTGCGTTCTACAACTCCATTTTGTTGAGGTGTCCTTGGAGCAGAGAAATTGTGATCAATCCCATTAGTATCACAATATTCTTCAAAGGCTTGATTTTCAAATTCTCCGCCATGATCGGTCCTAATACCTGCAATGGACATACCTTTCTCATTTTGCACCTTCTTGGCAAAAACAATAAATTCTTCAAAGGTCTCATCCTTTGATGATAGAAAAATAACCCATGTAAATCTAGAGAAATCATCAACAATAACCAATGAATATAGATTGCCACCAAGACTCTTTACTCTTGCTGGACCAACTAAATCCATATGAAGTAATTGTAATGGTTTATTTGTTGAAATCTCATTTTTCAATTTGAAAGATGATTTAGTTTGTTTACCCTTTTGACATGCATCACAAATCAAGTCATTTTTGAAATTAACGTTGGGTAATCCAAGGACTAGATCATTTTTGAGTAATTTGCCTAGTTGATGCATATTGACATGAGCCAATCTCTTATGCCATAACCAACTTTCATCGGCATTACTTAGAAAACAGTTTTCAGAGTCATTTCTACTAATATCTAGAGTATAGCAGTTACCTTCCCTTTTTGCTCTGAGCTTAGTCTTGATATTCTTCTTATCAAGCTGTAAGTCATTCTTGTTGATGATTAAACATTCTTCTGAGTCAAATATTACCCAGTTATTTTTATCTGCACTTTGACTTACGCTCAGCAAATTGTGACACAAGCCTTCAACATAATATACATCTTTGACTTGTATTCCTTTGTCATTTTTTATTTCACCAATTCCTGCTATCCTTCCGGATTGATTTCCTCCAAATTTTACCTCTCCACCTTCTTTAGGTTGCAATTTGGTAAAACTATCGAAATCACCGGTCATATGTCTAGAGCATCCACTATCAATGTACCACCTGCTATTTTTGGATGTTTTAAGACATTCCTGCAATCAAATGACTAGGTCTTAGGTACCCACATCTTTCTGGGTCCTTTTGGGTTAGTACAAATAATTTTCTGAATATATGAACCTTTAGGTACCCATTTGTAGGTTCCTATCGTTCCTTTCTTCTTATGAATGCATGAAGAAGTATAATGACCTTTTCTATTACAGTAATTACAAAATGCAAAAGGATTTGATGTATGTACAGAATGCTGGAAATAATTCAAATATGACTTACCTCCTGCTTTCTTTCTACCTTTCCTTTTATCGGACTTTGGATCATATCCAATTCCAGATCGGTCATTTACAAATCGTTGAGCTTTTAGAATAACATTTAGCATCTCACTTCCTTGTGTAAATTTTTCAAGAGTTTTTGTGAGATCAATGTTTTTCTTTTTCAAAGATGAACAACCTTCACAATTCTTTTCTTTAAGTTCAGTTTCAAGAGCTTTGTTTTTCTTTTTGAAAACAATCAATTCTTTAACTACTTTGATGAATTCAGAATGTAAAGCATTATATTCGGAAAGTAATTCATCATAGGTAGGTTCAGAATCATTTACCTCTCTTTCTGTTTCTTCTTGAGCTACGAGACATATGTTAGCTACTTCTTCCTCATCACTTTCTTCGTCAGAGGAGCTATCACCCCATATAGCAGATACAAAGGCTTTCTTTTTGTTGAAGAATTTGCCTTTTCTCTTTTCTTTGCTTTTTTTGATTCAGTTCTGGACATTCTGATTTGATATGTCCTGGTTTTCCACATTCGTAGCAAATGATATGATCTTTGCTGCTAGTTCCACCTTTTTGAAAGTGTTTGAATCCTTGTCCTTTCTTGTAGAACTTTCTGAATCGTTTTATGATTAGGCCCATTTCATCATCGTCAAACTCCTCGTCCTCATCTTGATTCTCTTCTTTTACCTTTAGTGCAAGACCTTTCTTTTTCTTGTCACCAATGTCATCTAGTTCTCGTTTGAACTTTAGTTTGCTCTCATATTCAGAAAGACTTCCAAATAGAGAAGCAACTGATCTCATTGATTCTCCTTTTGCTTCTTCTATCGCAGTGACTTTGGCCTCCCACTCTTTAGAAAGAATATTCAAAATCTTTCGTACTTGGGTATGTTGATCATAAGATTTCCCAAGTGCTGCAAGTTGATTAACAAGATGAGTATATTTAAGTTCAAATTCAGAAATTGATTCACCTGATTTCATTCGAAGTAGATCAAATTCAGTGACTAAGGTGTTGATCCGATTCTCCTTTATTCCTGAAGTTCCTTCATGAGCTATTTCCAGAGCTTCCCACATTTCCTTTGCTGTTGGAAGTGTGCAAATTCCGAAATACTCACTTTGACTCAAGGCACTTTGTAACATCAGAATTGCCTTGCTGTTGAGAGTGATAAGCTTCTTGTCATTCTCATCATATTCCGCTGGTGTCTTGGGAATTTTCTGAGAATCTACAGTTTTTGTAGGTTGATAATTTCCACTCTCAATCACATCCCATAGTCCATATTCGGTAGCCATCATGAACACTCTGAATTTTGCTTTCCAAAAGGAAAAGTGTTCTCCACTGAATCCATGAGGTCTAGTGATGGATGCTCCGTCGGGAAGAATTCCTTCGCCCATGCTTGCCATTGGATCCTTCTTAGGTTGTTATACCTTAACAAGAAGACCTACTCTCTGATACCAAATGTTAGAGCAAGCGTTTCACCCAAGAGGGGGGGTGAATTGGGTGATCTTAAAAATTTCGTTGCAAATATAAAATTTGACGTTGAAATTAAAACATGAAAGAGTAAGGAGAAATATCACCGAAGTGTACACCGGGAGTTATACTGGTTCGGCCACAACCACTTTGACCTACGTCTAGTCCTCAGAGCTTCTCTGAGAGTTTCACTATATCTTCCAAGATTCAGTGGGTTCTTGGCACCTCAGTACAAGCAAGTTCCTACACCTGGACACTCGCTCCCCCTTACAAGTTGTAATTCAATCCCAACTCAAGGTTCCACAACCTTAAGTTACCTCAATAACAAATATTGAGTTTGAATGAAATATCTCTCTTCACAGAGTAAATAAGAATCACTGAAGCATAGAAACACAAGTATAATGAAAACAGAGTAATGAACTTGATGATACGTTCGTAAGTGTGTTCTCGTGTTCTTCTCTGTTCAGATGTTCACATATATATAGATATGTTGGTAATAATTGCTGGAACATATTTCTTCATGTCCGTTGGAGCGTGCGCAGCCATTATTGACTTTTCCAGTTTTTGAAAAACATACGTTGTGGTAGGTGACGGTCGGTGACATTTGAATGTTTCATTTGACTTCCACTACTTGATATGATTTCTTCATTGTTCATCTGTAAATAGGCTAAGAATACTAACACAATGAAAGATTAATTATATAGAAAACCAAATAATCAACGTTTGAAAGGTTTTTGGATTTCTGGGTTTGCTTACTCGAGTAGCTACTCGAGTATCACATGAAGTTTACTCGAGTACTTACTCGAGTATCATCGGGAAACCTTTGATTAACTGCAAGTCAATGAATAAATACAAGATTACTCGGGTAGTGCATCGAGTAAACTAAATTTCAAACCTTTGGAAATAGTTATTTACTCGGGTACCTACTCGAGTAATGCACTCACAACTTTATGAGTTACTCGGGTACCAACTCGAGTAAACCTTTATAAAAAATTTTGGTTACTCGATGCTTTACTCCAGTAATGTTGCAGGATCTCAAAGCCGAGAGCACTTACCTGGTTACTCGGATACAGACTCGAGTAATGTACTCATTTTTGCATAGGTTACTCGGGTACCACCTCGAGTAACTGAGACTTTTGTGCATAGCTTACCCGGGTAATGACTGGAAGTTTACTTTGAAAATATTTGTGCATACTCGGATACCTACTCGAGGATCCCACTCAAAATAGATCATTGAATAGTTGCATATCAGAGTAAGGACTCGAGGAAAATGAGATAAAATGAAAACAAGTTAATCGGGTACCACCTTCAAGTTTTTACTTACTTTAGTGCCTTACTCGAGTACCTACTCGAGTAATGTTGCAGTGGTACAAAATGTCGAGAGCATCATTTTTCAGAAACAGAGTTACTCGAGTAGCTCCTCGAGTATCTTTGGCAACCTGAAGGCAACTGGAAGCTTTTCACATGGTTACTCGAGTAGCTCCTCGAGTATCATAGGCAGGCCGAGAGTAACTTGAAAATACTTACACTATTACTCGAGTAGCTCCTCGAGTAACGTTGGCAGGTTACTGGAAGTTGTCTCTGATTACTTCAAGTTTTGTCTCATTACTCGAGTAGCGCCTCGAGTAATGCCTTAGAAAACCTTCTTTTGATCAAGTTTCTCAGCTTTTTCTCTTGGCCTTTCTTCATTCTTCCAATGCTTATCTCAAGTAATACTTATCCCTGTTGTTTCTTAGTTCAAACTTGTTTATTAATTATTTCCTTTTCAAACCATTCTTTTGTTATCATCAAAACATGAGATCTAACACTTATAACTATTTATACTCAAGATTAACAAAATTAATAGTTGAGATTAATTAAGTAAATGGATTTGAGATTTGGAGATCTAGTGAGAGATTAGTGACTCTAGGTTGTGTTTAATATTGATAGTTTTCGTTAATTAGTTTTCTTTGAATTTTCTCATAATTAGATTCGTTTGACTTAAAAGAAATTGAGATTTTAATTCCTAAAAATTAATTGATTGATTCCTCGTGGGATGATACTCTACTTGTCATTTTATTACTTGGCACGTCCCGTATACTTGCGGAGTGCATCATGTTTTTGGCGCGGTTGCCGGGAAATCAAGGCACCTAATTTTTAGTATTAAAGGACCTTTAGTATTTTAAGCTTAAGCAATTTTTCTTTCTTTCTTTCTTTCTTTTTTTTTTCCAGTTTGATATTCGATCTTTGTCTCTTTATCTTTGTAGTGCTTTACATTATATGTCAGGGACAACAAATAAAACATTTAAGAAGACAAGGAAGGTTAGCGAACTTTTAGAGACAACACCACCTCAGCATTCAAATCACGAAGAAGAAGAAACCATAAGCAAAGAGATGGCTCGAGATGAGAATGATACATTTGGTGTTAATGATTTTCTTGGAAGGCAATCTCGAGGTTATCAGTCCAGAATCAGAGTACCTGAGTTTCAAGCCAACAATTTTGAAATCAAGCAAGCTATGCTTAATGTGCTTGAACTACAGGGTTAGTATGTAGGAAACAACACAGAAGATCCAAATCAGCATCTAATACAATTTCTTGATGTTTGTGACTGCTTCAAACAGAATGGAGTTCCTAGTTATGTGATCCGTCTTCGGCTTTTTCCATTCTCTCTACAAGGAAAAGTGAAAGAATGGCTCAATGGTTTAAAGGAGGGTAGCATAACCTCTTGGGAGACATTGGAAGAAAAGTTCAGATCAAGATTCTTTCCACACAACAAGATGGTATATGTAAGAGCTACTCTTACTAACTTCTGTCAACAGTTCAGCGAACATTTACATGAAGCTTGGGAGAGATTTAAGTTGTTTGTTAGGCAAAGTCCAGGTCATAATATGGAAAAATGGGTATTGCTTCAAATGTTTTGTACCCATTTGACTCTTGAATCTAAATCTGAATTGAACGCCGTCACTAGTGGAGGAATTACAAAGCAACCAGTAAATCATGTCTGGAAATGTTTAGATGACTTATCAGCTGACTTTATCCAGAACAACAATGAAAGAAGAGCAGTGAAGAAAGTTACTGAAGAACCTTCGTCAGAGTTAATGGCAATGTTACAGACTCTCAACAAGAAGTTTGACCACTTAGAAGCATGAGTAAACCAATCTAATAGTAGGCATATGGGAGTAAATGCTATCTATGCTCCTTGTGATTATTGTGGAGATCACCATGTTAATGGTCAATGCCTCATATCTCAACAGATAGAGCCAGTAAACTATGCTGGAACCTATAGTGGCAATAACCAGAGCAATCCATAAGCAAACATGTATAATCCTAGGTGGCGTAACAATCCTAACTTCTCTTGAAAACATGGTGCCACTCTTAATCAAGCCTCAATTTCTAATACAAAGAAAGTTTCACGTCCTGGCTTCTATCAATTGGAAAAGGAATCCATTCCTACTAAAGAGCCTAAAACTAATATAGAGGCAATGATATCTCAGCTCGCAAGTTTTCAACTAAAGAATACTCAAGATCAAGCTGCTACTAATGCAAGATTAGAATCGTCTATCAAGAATCTTGAAACACAAATGGGACAACTTGCAACTACTGTGAATGCATTACAACAAAGAGAATTCCCAAGTAATACCGTACATAATCCTTGTAGAGATGAAAAAATGGAATGTAAAGCCATTACCCTTAGAAGTAGTAAGGAATTACTTGAAGTGAAGCATCCAACTAAGAAGCCTATAGGTTATAATGGCAAAGAAACTCCAAAGATTCTTGTTGAAAATGATGAAGGGTCGATACAAAAGGTTAAGGGATTAGATAAGGGTATGGACTCCTAAACGAAGGAGATAAAGAAAAAGGCAACAACTACTGAGACTCCTAAATGGAGACCACCTCTACCATGTCCTTAAAGATTTCAAAAGAAGGCATTTGATGAGCAATACAAGAAGTTTCTAGATATCTTCAAGCAATTACACATTAACATCTCATTAATAGAAGCTTTGGAGAAAATGCCAAAGTATGCTAAATACCTAAAGGAGATGTTGAGTAAGAAGAAGGATTTTACTGAGTTTGCAACGATAGCACTAACCAAGGAGATTACTAGTGTCATCAAGCCCAATGTTCCTTTAAAGTGTAAAGATCCTTGTTCTTTTACTATTCCATGCATAATTGGTGACAAATTTGAAGGTTGTGCACTATGTGATTTGGGGTCTGCTGTGAATCTTATACCCCTATCTCTTTTTAAGAAGCTTCAGCTAGGGATGGCTAATCCTACAATTGTTACACTCAAGCTAGTTGATCAAAGTTTCTCTTATCCATATGGTATCATTAATGATGTGCCGTTAAAAGTTGGCTCTTTTATATATCCTGCTAACTTTATTGTTCTTGACATAGAAGAGGATCAAGACATTCCACTAATTGTTAGGAGACCATTCCTAGCTACTACAAGAGCATTAGTAAATGTCGAACAAGGAGAGATAATTCTACGACTTGGTGATGAGCAAGTCAAGTTTAAGAGGGACAAAGCAATAGATAGAGTATCAAAATGAGTTTAAACAATGTGCAAAGGTTGTTGTGATGGATGATCTCAATCCAACTGAATTGGATTCATTTATCATTAAAGAGCCCCTTAAAACAACTATCGCTGTTGAAAAAAATATTGTGGAAAATGCTTATAGGCAAAGTGAGCAAATTTTGAACACTGCGTTATATTGGCACTGCTTGTTTCAACCTCCATGACCTTCTGACATAGCCAGGCTGAAGACTATAAAACAAGCGCTTGTTGGGAGGCAACCCAATAATTTGGTTTTCATTTATTATTTTTTTTCCTTTCTTATTTTTATTCAGGTTTAAAGATGATCGCTCCTCTTGTGGCTACAAATTCTTGCTCGTGCACTCTTTCCTCTCTCAAAGTTGAAAACATCCTGCATGGTACTGGACAAAGAACCCCACATCAGAATTAGAGACATAAACCAGGGGAGTACTAGTTCCTTTCCTTCTTTATTGATTTTTGCAACATTGAGGACAATGTTTAATTTAAGTGTGCGGGAGGGATATGATTTTTTTTTTGCTTGTCCTTATGCAATTGAAAAGAATTTTTTTTTCAAAAGTTGAAATTGTTGCATTGCTTAGGATTGACCTTAACTTTGAACTTTCCCTGTCTTAGAGAGTGCTATTGAAAAAAATTAAAATAGAAAAGAATGCTTCAATTAAGCCTCTAAGCCTTGATTTTTTGTATAAATCTTGAGATAGATTATGAGAATAGGGAATAGTTTGTAATATGATCAACAAATTATTAGTTTATGAATATTTTGCTAACTAATTTCTTTAGAAATTAGATTATGACCCTTGCTGGCTAAGTAAGATTTTGTTTAAGGATATGACTCAGGTGAAAAAAAATATAAATGAAAAGAAGAAAAAAGCAAAGAATGAGAAACACAACTCGAATGGCTTCTCTAGACCTAACTTAGTAACCAAGGGTACTTCATCACCAATGTTGGCACTCGTGTCAAACGGTAAAGTCAAAGAGAGTTATGAGTTGGGCTAAAAGCCTCTTGAGGTATTTGTTGGAGTAACTGAGTAACCGATGCTACATCACACATGTGCAGGGTCACGTCAAAAGGGGACCTATAACAGCTCAAGATGAAAAAAAAACGAAAAGAAATAAATGAATCAATTTTCTCCTGAAGATCCTTAGTAAATTAAATGAAAAGCTTCGTTAAGTGGGGGCATTTGAATTTTTCTGGAGTAGTTTAGTAGTGTAATATTCCTTTACTAATCTTATTGTTGCACTTATTACTTACCGATCCTTTGATCATGGGACATTAAGAGATGATTACAATTGTTTAAGGTTATTGGTTTAGTGACACATTCTTATAAGACATTAAATTAAACAAAAATTGATAGCATGATCTAAGTGTGGTGGTGTGATGTTCTCTGTTGAGGAATTTCGTAGGCAATGTTTTTTTATTCAAATAATAAATTTTCTTTCTTTTGCTTTAGGACCATCAAATGTCCAAGTGTGGGGGAATGTGATGAATATATATTTTATAATTAAATAGATACAGATTTTGGGACACAATTGGTTAAATTTAGTAATATTTTATACCTATTTAATTATCTTTTATATATTTTCTATCTTTTAATTAAGTTTAGGATAATAAGAAAATTTGATATAAAATCTATTCATATCATATTTTATTGTGTAGGAGATATGATACGAAGTAAGAGATAAAAAGAAATCAAATAAAGAAAAAGAAAAGGAAGCTTTATCAATCATAAATACAATATATATGTATATATATATATATTTGCCAAGAAAGAAACATAATATATTGAATCAAGCGGAAAATTACATCAACTTACAAACTAAAAGGCAGCCTATAAACTAAGAACACTAGTAAAAATTTAGAACATACAAACTCTAAAACAACAAAAATAAGCCAATAAAAGGTTCTCCAATATATCAAACACATAAATCTTAATCAAAATAAACATCCACAACACCAGTGACCAAATGATAACATCTATGATAGAGGTCGATGAACCCAATGCACAGGTGAGACCATCTAGGAAAGCTTTGGCAGTCCACACATTCGCCAAATGTGCTTCTATGAGAATCCATCTTTAAAAGAGGTTCCTGACAAATGTCCTTGAGCCCAAATCATGCTCAAGGAGGTCAACAATCCAAATACTAACAAATAAGGCATAGTCAGTATGGCAGTAAATGAAAGAACCACAATTCCAGCCTCATGATGAACATTGTTGCCATACCCACCGAACAGGCACACATTAAACCCAAATATGAACTATGTTGAGAAAAACACTGAACAAGCAAATGTCTACCCAATAAAGAATAGAGTGTATGAATCCACTAAACAGACTCAAATTGAAAGTTCTATCATCTAAACACCCAATATACCAATTCAAAACCGCACATCTAGCCATACAACTATGCTCAAATGCCATCCCCAAATACAGAATACAGGATTTTGGACTATAAACCCCGCAACCCAGAGGAGCATGATAATAGAGCATCCGAACAAGAAAAACAAACCCAACCTCAAGTCTCAAAGCTTCAAACCAGAATACTAAATTTATCCTAGAGAAATCAGCAATAATCAAAATGGCCCTACTAGAAGCAAAACTTAGACTAAATCGGCCATTGTTAGGGAAAACGGAAACCTTAAGCAAATCACTCACCTCAGAATCTAAGAGTCGATCAATAGGTACCTTTGAGTACATCTGCTTCTCTGCCTTAGGTTCACTCAGGTCGAATGCCATTCCCCAATAGCTAGCCTCCGTCGATCTCGTCGTTTCGCTCGAACGGAGAAAGAACCGCCGCATCGAGCTGTTCATCCTCAACGAGATCCACAGTGGAACCCATCAGAGATCTTCATCAGAGTCCTTCACAATGGCTTCAGGCCTAGTTGCCTTCTCAAGCCCCTCCTCGCTTCCTCCCTGTTCACCTTCGTCACCAGTTCCACTCCCCACCAATACCTCCACTGGCCACAGCATAAGGGCTACTCGAGAGCTCCCCCGGGGAAGGAGAGACAACCTTACAAAGCGAGACGCGATCTACCCCCTAGCAAGGTCGGCCTGCCGCTGGAGGAGATTGACGCTGGCTCGAAGGAACTCGCATCTACAGTGAAAACCCTGACAGAGGGTAAGAAAATTGCACCGCGGGCGAAAAACCAATGGACCACTATGTTTGAAGACCTTATATGTATATACATATATATTATATTAGATAAGAGAAAAAAGGGCGTGGAGCTTCAGCTGGCATTAAATTGAAGGGATAAAAGATGTGGACCCCACGCAAGGAAAAAAAGACAAATTCAGTTGTGATTTGGTGGATGACAGAGATTCGGTCAATTACATGATATATCTTTTGAATGAAATATTTGGATAAAGAATGAAGATACGCACGCAACTGGAGATGCAAGCGAAGCAGTGTGAACTTGTATCTATTTAAGGGAAGCAATACGCACAGAAAGGGGGGGAATCAGAATCGGAGCCTGAGAACAATGGCAGAGACGCGAAGCAAAGAGGATCAACGCTAGAAGAAGGGAGCTTTTGACAGATTTGTTCTCTTTGTTGCTTGTTTTTCTTGCTGTTAAATCTGAATTTAATATTTATATCATGGATTTTATTATAGCCATGAGTGGCTAATTTTCTTTTAGACCTAGAGAAACAATGAACTCACTAGTGAACTAGATGTTATTTTCATGATTTATTAGTTATGATTTATGTTAATTTTGGTTACTTAATCTTGTTTTGACATGTCCGTTTGGTGATTGGCCATCATTAGATGTGAATTTGAGTATTAGAATTTACCTTGACGAAGAGAATTTTAATTAGGCTATGAGATTAAGTAATATGGGATTAAATTACAATTTAATTTGCTATTAGGATAGACATATACCTAATAGCCCCATATAATTGTTGAAGAGTGTGTTTGAATTATCTTGCCTCTTGAGTAATTTGGTCAGACATAACAATTATAGTTAAGAGAGGGTTGTGAGTGAACCGATAGGCACTTATAACTATTTATACTCGAGATTAAGAAAATCAACATTTGAGATTAATTAAGTAAATGGATTTGAGATTTGGAGATCTAGTGAGAGATTAGTGACTCTAGGTTATATTTAATATTGATAGTTTTTGTTAATTAGTTTTCTTTGAATTTTCTCATAACTCGATTCGTTTGACTTAAAAGAAATTAAGATTTTAATTCCTGAAAATTAATTGATTGATTCCTCGTGGGACGATACTCTACTTATCATTTTATTACTTGGTACGACCCGTATACTTGCGGAGTGCATCACTTAATTTAAAAAATTGGTATAAAAGTATGGTATGTAAAGCTGTGAGTCCTTGAGGAACCATCTGTGTTAGAAGGGGTAGCCACGAAACCCAAATTGGATACTGAATAATAATATGAAAAAGGGGTGATTAATTTTTTTGGTTGAATAAACTTGATTAAATTTATTAAATAATGTATAAAAAATTTTCATGAGTAGTTTCGAAAATTAACCCTAATTATTATATGAATTCATGATGCCACTTAATCATCCTTATGTTCAAAGAAAATAATATTTTTGGGAGAAAAGTAATTAATTAATACTTGAAAAAAATTTGTGTAGGACGTAATAAGGAAACTTACTAAAAGTGATCGAATCCTTATATCTAGGAGCAAGAAAAAAGCTTGCTAAAAGAGATCGAATAGGGAGTATATAACGAAACCTTCAATCCGGATTATGAAATGTGATGTGGAAAGATCACATTTTTCTCCAAGGGAGATACAACCTTTTTTTTTTCTGTTTTAATTGCAAAGTTTATCATATATTCTCAATTACTTGATAATATAATTTTATTTGTGCATTGGGTCCAACTAAAAGTACACTTCACATGATTTTTTCCATATGTAAAATTTAAACACTTAACTTAAGGAAAATCATACCACTTCTACTTGATCCAATCACCATTGACATAAACTAGCTTTTACACCAAATGAAAATTCAAACCCTTCTTTACTTCTCTCAATATATTTTATATGCGATATGGAACATGATGTAAACGATTAAGAAAAAACGATAGACTATTTGAATAGTTTTCAAGCTTTCCTTAGTATAAATTCCATACCTCACTAATATGAATCGTTATTCAAAGTTATTGAGGGCTCGTTTGGTTCATGAAATCATTGGGAATGTACCGGAATTGAATGGGGATCGGATTACATTGAATTTGTCTGGTATGATATTTAAAAATGTGAAAATTAAATATATTATGTATATGTTATTAAATTAACTCCAAAATAAAAAGACAAGCTTAAGGCTATCAAGCTTCTTCAGCTTTGCCTGTCAAGCTTAAGGTTCAAGTTCTAGCTTGTCCTCCCCATCATAGGTTTGATCTTTGATATGCACCTTAAGGTTCATCGTCTTTTTAAGCTTCTTAATATTATACCACCGTTCCCCATTCAGGATGTATTTTCTTACTTAGGGCAGACCTCCCTCACCCCTTTGATGTGGATTATATAATGTAATTTATATTATCCAAATTAGTTTGGCCATTGAGAAACAAAAAAAAAAATATTATACCACCGGTCCTTAATATAATGTCTTTTTTCTAATCCCAATGATATTTCTCACGTGTAAAGTGGAGGAAGACTGTGGTGGAGAGATGAAGGCAAATAATGTCTTTTTTCAAATTCTCACGTGTTTGGAACAACGATAGAAAAAATGGAGTTTCTCAATTTAATTTTTGATAATTTTATTTTTGATAAAAACCCGATTGTGTAATGTGATTTATGTTTAGAACAGCGATTGTATAAATGACTTTTGCAAAAGTAAAACTTGTTTTGATTGATTTAAGCACAAGTGACTTTTGTGATAATAGTAAGAGAGAGTGGGTGAAAAAATATTTTAAGGGTTAAAAATACCAAAAAATAGTTTAAAATAATTTTTGGAACTGAAAAAGTACATTAAGGATAAAGTTACAATCAGTCTGATAACATACTGAGTACAGTTGAAAAAATATTTTAAGGATTAAAAGCACAAAAAATTAGTTGAAATTAATTTTTGTAACCGAAAAATTATATTAAGGATAAAATTACAATCATTCTTATAGTACACTGGACACAACTGGAAAAATATTTTAATCATTTCCACTTTTCCCAAACGCTAAATCAGTAAAAGCTCTAATGTTGAGCTTATGATATAAGCTATTTTGGTAACTACAAGCTCAATTAGTAATTAGAGACTCCAAACACTCTCAAATTTTTTTTTCCTAATTACCAATTGAGGGTTTGGGGGCCTAAACCTTCCAATCAAGCTAGTCTTATAAATAGAAAATGGGGTATCTTTGATAACGTCATCACCACCAAATTCTTCTATTGATTTCTCGATGTAGGGAATATGTGGGCATGTTTCTTTCTCTTTTTAAAATAGATTTTTTTTTTAATTTTTAAAATAAAAATAATAAAACTTGTTTGAAAAACTATTTTCAATAAGTTGTTTTTAAAAACTAAAAATTCAAAACAATTTGTAGGTGTTTTCTTGATTTTGTTTTGTTTTTGTTTTTTTTTAAGATGTCCCCTATCAAACTATCAAAACCACACCACTGGCACCAACCATCGTCATGTTGCCGGCGGCGACTGTTGCCACCACATCACTGCCAAGTCACTTCTAAAATAAATTTTTTTTAAACAACTATCTAAACTACTTTTTTTTTTTATTTTTTGTTTTGAAAACTTGTTTTTTAAAAAACAATTTTATAAAACTCTTTTAGAAAAAAATAGAATCAAACACGAATCTCTCTACAGATGCTTGGATTGAATTTATGTTTTTTTTTCAGACAAAAGAATTTATGTTTTCAAATGGCACGGGGAGAGAATTATGTTTTGTGTTTTCAGAAATTCTTGCGTTAGGGTGAGTTAGCTCTTTTTTTTTTTTTTAATGATAACTGGAATTCATTAAGTTACAACTAAGAACTTAATACAAAGCAAAAGGGGAAACCCCAAATTAATCATCAACGACCGCCTCCTCCAACGAAGGTGGTGGTTGATCGAAGAAGACAAAAACATCCGCATTAGTATGCGCTAATCTAGCAAGATGATCAGCATTCCTATTCTGATCTCTAGGAATGTAATTCAACAAAACATGCCAATCCCTAGACAACCATAATCTAGCTTCTACAATAATAACACTGAAAGGGTGGTTTTGCTCTCCACCTCTTGTTAACAAATTGATAGCCTCAATACAATCAGTGTGGATCAGAATGTTTGTGTATCCTCTGCTCCAGCAAATCTGAAATCCTTGGATAATTGCTAAAATCTCTATGATTGCAGGAGGAACTGTCAACAGCTTACACGTGAAACCACCAAGCCAAACTCCTACCATATCACGTAAAACTCCCCCACAGCTGCATTGACCTGAGTCCATAGCCGATCCATCTACCTCCAAGTGTACAAAGCCTGACTGCCTATCTCTTACACTCTGATATTCAGATGACTGGTGAGAATAAAACTTACAATGGGAAAGCATATCCTGATCCCAGCTAGTGCGAAAGAAGCTGGCCTGTGTATCCTGTGAATAAAACTCAAGCTCCTCGCTAAAGACATTCTTGCATCTGGATACCCATATATCCCAACAGACATAACCAAACAAGGAGGCCCATTGGACTTTTTTCATGAAATCTCTGCCAAATCCATGTTTAAGATTCCAATTTATCCATTCTCTCCCTTGTAATGATATGAATTTATCCCACAAGGTTGGATGAGTTAAAGCAATCCATCGCTCCCGAGCGTTCCCACAATCTCTAAGCATGTGCATCATGTCCTCCTCTTGGTTACAGCCGAAGGAACAACTTGCCGAATCCAGTAGGCCTCTCTGAGTTCTCAACTTCGCCTTATGTAGTCAATCATGATAGGCTAACCACATAAAAGATTTGATCTTCTCTGGAATTGAGCATCTCCACAGTGTCCTCCAGAATGGCTCTCTGATAGCATGAGTACCTGCAAAAAGGAAATAATATGCAGATTTAACAGAAAAGCAGCCATCCGAAGAAGGCTTCCAGTAATACTTATCCTCTCCCCTCTCCTCACAGGGAGGGTGGGCTCGCATAAGACGATCAATAACATGAGGCTGGAACCATTGGCTTAGCTTATCCCTGTCCCATTCTCCCAACAGATTAGTGTAATCACTTACTTTAGCTTCCCTATCCACAAAAGCTTCATAACCCGGAATGAGCTCAATTAAAGGTCTATTCATCTCAGACCAATTATCATGCCAGAAGGAGGCCAAATTCCCATTCTCAATATTGACTCTTACGCCTTTGATAAACTTTTCCCATACAGCACATATACCTCTCCAAGGCGCAAATGAGTTTGTCTTGCGTTGAATCCTTGGCATGAAGCCAATGCCACATCTATACTTCGATCGAAGAACCCTAACCCATAGAGCATATTTGCTGTTAAGGAGGTGCCAGCATAACTTCATCAAAAAAGCTTCATTTTGTCTTCCCAATTCACGGATCCCAAGGCCTCCGTCTTTCTTATCTCTGGTTATTTGATCCCAAGATATCAAATGAAGTTTCTTTCTATCGTCTTCTTCCCCCCATAGGAAGTTTCTGCTTCTTTTTTCAAGCTCGTTCAGCATTCCTTTGGGTAATAACATTGTCTGCATGTAATACGATGGCAAGGCATTTAAGACTGATTTAACAAGAGTAGCACGACCGGCCAGGTTCAGTTATCTCCTTTTCCATCCTGAAAGCTTATTCTTGGTTTTTTCCAAGATAGGCATAAAAGTAATGTAGTTCGCTCTTTTGTGTATCAAAGGAATTCCCAGATATTTACCCAGATCCCTTGTAAGGCCAACTCCCATACTCCGACTCATACTTAAAGCTCTGGAAAAGTTCACATTCTTCGAAAAACAGACTTTTGTCTTACCTCGGTTCATTTTTTGCTCCGAAGCCTCACAGAATCTCTGGATACAATCTAACATCCCCTCTACCTGACTTTCAGAGGCCTCCCCAAACAGAATGAGGTCATTAGCAAAAAATAAATGAGAAATAAGAGGACCTTCTATGTTCAGCTGAATCGGTATCCATGTGTCATTATCAATAGCATCATGAATTATATGGCTTAATCTCTCCATACACAAGGTAAATATATAGGGAGAGATTAGATCTCCCTGACGAATGCCTCTAGATGAATTGAAAGTAGAAGTGACTTCACCATTCCATAGAATTTGAGAAGATGAGGTGGTAATACAAGCCATGATAGCTTCGCACAATTTTTCCTCAAGGCCCAACATTCTAAGAGTATCTTGAATAAAACCCCATTCAAGATGATCAAAAGCCTTCTCTAAGTCAACCTTGAGTGCCATCCAACCTGTCTTGCCAGATTTAGTCTTCATTGAATGGATAACCTCCTGCGCCACTATAATGTTATCACTGCTCTGTCTTCCAGCTATAAAGCTACACTGATGTTTACCAATAACTTTCCCCATAATCTCCCGGAGTCTATGCGAAATAGTTTTAGTAATAATTTTGTAGTTCACATTACAAAGAGATATCGGCCGAAAATCCATGATTGTTTGAGGGCTTTCTATTTTGGGAATGAGCACAATATTAGTATTATTTATGCCCCTGACCGACATAGGAACGTTGAAGAAATCCCTCACCAGAGAAAAAATGGACTCGCCAACAATAGGCCAGAACTCTTGATAGAGAATAGCTTGAATACCATCTGGTCCTGGTGCCTTGAAACCTCCCAAATCAAAGATAGATTTTTTTATTTCCTCATTTGTTACCCTTGCTTGAAGTTGTTCCATATCCTTGTCACTCAATCTAGGAAAGCATGAACTTGTTATAAGCTGATTGACAGAAGGCCCGCTGCTGCTAAAGAGATTCATATAATAATTGATGGCAAGATTCTTCAATTCATACTCATCAAACGTCCAGCTACCATCCTCCCTTTTCAAGCCCTCAATTCGATTTTTCTTACGTCGAATTAGAGCAGCAGATTGAAAGAATTTACTATTTTTATCCCCCCATTTGAGCCATTGGCAACGGGATTTCTGGTACCACATCAATTCTTCTTAAGCTAAGATTCTGTTGTAATCCTTCCAAAGTTCCTTTTCTGTTTGGACTAGATATTGATTATCACGTCTTCCCCTAGCCCTTTCCACCCCTTCGATCCTTCTAAAAAGCCTCTTCTTTTTCTCATTAATATTACCTATTTTTTTACGATTCCATTCCTCTTCTGAGCTTGCAAAATTAGTCACTTTATTAGTCCATTGATCTAAGCTCCAACAATTTTGAACCACATCCGCAAACCCATCTTCAAGAAACCAAGCAGCTTGACAACGAAAGGGCGTTGTCCTTCTTCTATAAGACCTATCCGGATTGCAGCGGAGAAGAATAGGCTTGTGATTGGAACCAAATTTGTTCAGGTGATGAGTTTTAGTTAGAGGGTAAACTTGGTTCCAACCAGCATTAATGAAGGCCCAATCAAGCCGTTCCTTCAAGAGATCACGTTCCCATGTGAATCGCTCGCCAACAAACTCAGATTCAATCAAATCAGCTTTCATTATGCAATCTCTGAAATGATGCATAGATCGAAGATTTGGAGCTGAGCCTCCTTTCTTATCTTCAGTAGATAAATAAGCATTAAAGTCTCCTATGATCAGCCACGGCTCATTAACTCAGTCACTGAAGTTGACAATATCATCCCAAAGGTTTTGACACAGCATACAATTATTTTCGGCATACACGCATGAGAGCAAAAAACTGACAGAGTTATTCTTAACCGTAACTCTAACATGAATAACTTGAGTGGAGGAAGAGATATACTGAAGATTTAGCTCTTCCTCATTCCAAAGGATCCAAATCCCACCGGCAAACCCAGTAGCTTCAAGCCTAAGCCAAGCACTGAAACCAAGACGCCTGATAATTTTGTCCGCTTTACTACCACTGACACGAGTTTCACAGAGAATAAGAATATTAACCTTTTTACCTCTGAGCATATCCTTGATTCGACCTGGAAAAATTTTTGAGGCTGCGCCTCTATAGTTCCAAGAAATAACATTCATAACAAAATTAATTTAAAAGAGAGAGATGGAGAAAAAGAACCTGAGCTCCAAGGCTAGTGGCCTGAATCCGAGAGCTGCATTATTGCCTGCTCCATTGTTGCCTCTGCCTCTATTAAGACTACTGACGGGTCATTCAAGCATTCCTGGTAGTCCTCTTCAGGGGGTGCAGTTCGGTTGTCAACACATTCCTCCTTTCTAGTTTCTCTCTTTTGCCCAAGCAATTGGTTTACATTATTGATATCTAATGACCCAGATATAGATGCAGATCCGAAGACCAAATGATGAGTCCGAGCTGTTTGCTTTTTTTTAAATAAGGGAGTAATTAATGTAGGCCTAGAAAAACCTTTTTTTTTCTTCTCTCTACCATAGATTTCGACAGCCCGTCAGCATTATCTCCTGGTCCATTAATACTTGCTTGAGAAATGCTTGCTTGAACATCTTGGATAGGCCCAATTTGATTATTCCTCACCGAACCAGTCTCCTTCTTCGATTTCTCTTTCTTTTGACTCTTCACTGTGCAGATCTCCATAACTGTCTGTGTAACCCCCAGCCGTAATTAATATCCGGATTACGCGATTAATGTGAAATAGAGACCAATAAGACAAAGCAACCTTTATAATCCCATCAACCAGATGGGGTTTTCACAAATACATTTCATAATCATTTAAAACACATGGTCTCATATTTACACTCCGAATATAATTACTATGCGAAGATGAATTATATTTATATAATTATCAGAGTACGCAATATAAATTCCCGGAAATCCCGGGATCATATCTTCGCTCAATAATCATAGGGCACATTAACCCATACAACTCAACCAATAGGGATTACACAACCTACTCAAATACATACTCAAATATTGATCCAATTATACAATACATATTCTCAATTGCACCATGATAACCAACAACTAAGCTCTCAACCAGAAACGAGTCCTCTTCGTCCTTGGAAGCTTGCTTCATCCTCAATCTTCCTTCCCTGTCTAAAATGTTGATAGGGGAGGGTGAGATTCTAGAGAATCCCAGTAGGAAACAGATACCAATATGCATGCAAGATAAGTATTTAATGCATGACATGCTTGCATCACAATAACTCATGTTCACATAATGATGTATCCGCATGCTCAATGTTTCAACAACATACTCATGGCCATAGCATAACTAGAAACAGAGCTACAATCATTCATACATGTTTCACATAATCATGCAAAGCAATAACATGCATCAATACACAAATACAATTATCAATACATGCAGGAGAGGTAAGTTCCCTACCCTCTTTCCACGTAAGCTCCAGCTCCGGCTGCTCACGATCAGGGTAATCATCAAGTCCTATAACCAAAATCAAGGACATAGGATTAATCCCTTTTCCAATTCCTTAACTTTTAGACACTCAAGTTGGTTATCATTACTGCCCTTTAAGTGCCCTCAAACACCTCAATCCATAGCTCTAAAGGGTTGGAAGACTATCCCCAAAGATCCCCTTTTTGAACACTTAAACTTGATATTTTTCACTGCCTCACTCGAGCACAGATGCTCTCACTCGAGCACAAGTACGGACATCACTCGAGCACAAATGCTCTCACTCGAGCATTGGTACGGACGGTACTCGAGCACAAGAGAGTAAAGACAGAAAGCACATGCCCGAGAGCACAACCCTCACCTGAGGCACAGGCTCACTCGAGCACACCAACCTCACTCGAGCACAAGGCCAAATGCCTTACTCGAGCACTCGCGAGCACAACGCCACGAGTGACAACCCGAGAGCACCACTCTCACCTGAGGCACAGGCTCACTCGAGCACAGCCATATGTGCTCGAGCACATTCCCCATACCCGCGAGTGAGAAAGCACACTCGTGCCTCTTCCCCGCGAGTATTCACCCAAGAGCAAACCTCAACACTGGGCTTACACCTTCACTAGAGCAGAACCCAGCTCACTCGAGCATGTTCTTCGCTCACTCGAGCACAAAGCGATGTGCTCGAGCATTACTCATAAAAATCCCAGGTGCAACTCGAAGCACAAAGGGAAAACTCTCATATCACTCGAGCAGGATCTCCCTCACTCGAGCAATGTTCCTCCTTCACTCGAGCACACCCATGTCTGCTCGAGTGAATCTATCAGATTCCAGAAAACGCAGCAAAACATACCACATCTTCTACCTTTTGCCCAATTGATCCAAATGGACCCAAAACCTCTACCAAAGCTACTCCCACATAAAATCACTCATTGAATTCAATGGAATCAATAGAATTACCAAAATCCCATTCTATTTACATGCTTTGGTCTAGGGCATCACAATCATCATTTTTTTTCCAAAATCACTAACTTCAATCATTTCAATCCCCAATCAATCTATCTATTCCAAACTCACTCTAAGATACCATTTCCATAACCATAACATGCCAAACTACCCATTGACCCATATTTTTGAAATTAGGGCAATAATTCCAGAAATTCCAAACTTAATCATTTGGCATGAAACATAGATAGAAAGATTGGGTTCACATACCTTATCAACTTTCTCAAAGACACTCTTTGATTCTCCAAACTTCATATTTTCGTGATCCTCAAATCACCACCAATGGAGAAACTACAACCACCAAAATAAAGCTCTCAACTCAAGGATTAACATTAGAGGAGAGAGTTTGAGCTAAAGAAGCCATTTGCTTACCTCAAAAATCAGTTTTTCCTTTCTCCCTCCCAAGCTCCATGGCCACCAAAACAGAAGAGAGAAAACGAGAGAGAGAAGAGAGGAGATGGAGATGATGATGATGTATCTCACATCACTTATGCCTCATCCAAGGGTCCACACTTTGCCACTTGTCACCATCTCACTTCAACTCTCATGGGCTCACATGCACACACATACACATGATTATGCCCTTTACTCAACTTCACAAATCAATCCTAGCCATTGATCTTGAAGCTACCAATGAGTTTCCTCTTCGGCAACCAATCAAATGGTCGGTAACTTTACCGTTTTGCCCCTGATTATGGCAATTCCTCTTAAATCACCATCAACACATTTCATATCTCTTAATTCACGATTTGGACTCTTGCTAAACCAGGGCTTAGCAGTCCACTAATTCCAGGCTTAATCTCTAAGCTCAAGTATTAAAATTCGGGATATTACAGTCTGCTTCCCCTCGTCCTTTGTTCCACTCGGACCTGCTCTATCAGAGATCTGGACACTCTGAAGCTTTTTATTTTCCGAGATATCTGCTGCAACTTCTTTCTTCTTCCATTGCTTTCCCATATATTTTTTTTTCAAGGCTAAACCTTCCCTATCTTTAGGCAACGGCTCTACTTCAGAATTTTGCAGGATATGAAAACGTGATCCTTCTCCTCTCTCTTCCACCCGTCTATTCATCCGAACGTTGGGCACCGTTTGCATTGAGTTCTTCATGTCCGAATCAGCTCGTTGAATCCTCTGCCGAGACCTTGATTTGACCTTCATCCATTCTCCATACTCCTCCTCTACTGCTACTCCCGAATAGACATTAAAGTTACTGTTCTTTTTCCCTTCTCATTACTTGCTATCGGTGTTCATGTTTCCGGCGACGCCTCCGTTGGCATTCTGTTTGTCATCAGATCCGATTGCTTTTGGTGGCAAGTTTCTTGAGTATGTCCATATAACCTACATTTAAAACATATAATTTCCAAGCCTTCATACTCCACTGTGTAGATTCGGTTTCTAAGAGAGAATTTGGATTGTAGTGGTTTATTTAGATCCACTTCCACACTGACTCTGGCAAATTTTCCTCTCTCTACCACAAACTTATCACTTTCCTTGTGAGCTAAAGTGTTTAAATCAACTTTGAGAGCTCTGCCAATTAAATTCCTAATCGCAAGCATACAATCCTCTGAATACACATGCAGTGGAAGTGTTGGGATTCTTACCCAGATTGCAACTTTTTTAACCTTATTGCAATATGGGTTAAAATTGGGATTTTTTTAGGGCTAATAACAACACCTATCTCTTAATTAACAACTCTTAATTCAAAATTAACAACTCCAATTTCTTCTTTCACAATTAACAAGGCGACTCAGACAGCAACGGTCACCTCTTGGGAATTACATTAAACACAAAAATTCATAGAGATTTTGAAGTTTAAACATTTAAAAGCGCAAATCTCTCCTTAATAAATGAATTTAAAATAAATTCAGGTGAGTTAGCTCTATGTCTTGTCTCTTTTAAATTATTCTTATTATAGATTTTTCAACCAAGAATGTTATTCTTATAGTGTGTACGTGGGCTCACGCCGCACTCGTGGTTTGATAGTCCACCCTTTTTTTTACGTGGGTCAACAATGAACGGCACCTGGTCAACGACACGGGCCAGAAGTTGGCAAAAAAAAAAAAAAGACAGTCAGAAACTGCTTAATTTGGGTCGTCACTTCATAACCTGCGTGGTCGTCTGGTCCGTTTCCCGGTGTAGGGTTGTTTGGTTCCATTGCAATCTTGTCCATGATATAAGGGGCCAGTCTGTTTTAGTGATTCATCAAGTTCACAGGGCATCGCACGTAAATATGGTATTACAAATTTTATAAACTATTATTGTGGAATATTGTAAATACAACCTGGAGATCAAAAATGCCATTCATAATAGATGCAGCCTTGACAAGATAAACAAGAGCCTGTCTGATTTAGTGAGCCCTTATAACTGCCTGACATAAAAATGAATTATATTTCTGATGATAAAATTTTGGGGGGGGGGGGAATAATCATTGCTAATAGTTAGCTAGTTCAAGGATTGCTAACAAGTCAACAAGCACTAGCAACTGATTATGGCCACATTTTTTGAAAGGAAGAAAATAAACATGTGAAGAAAATGCACACAGAATCCATCCACTGCTTTACACTGATGCAACTGTAGTATATATGAGGTCTTCCATTGAAGAAATATTCATAATAAAATAATTTGTTTTTCTAATAATATTCAACAATTTTTGAGAACATGCATGGTTGGTTTCATGTTGGGAACTATCAAATGCATAGTTTAAAAAGAAGCATGTAGGCTTTTAAATTTGTGCTAGAAGTTAGTTTGAGAGTTTTCTTTTATCCTAAATGTTAGACCTCAATACATATTAAAGGGTTTTTCATCAAGAGAATAGTTTCAATACAAATGACTAAATAGGTATTTTATGATAACCAATAGACCTTTTACAAATAACTAACCTAATTAAGCTTTGCATTGAGGGGAATTGGAGCATAGCGCTTAAGTTGGTTTTGTAGAGTCAAACTACGAGCCAGTGTATTCTCCTTTTGTACCTTCACCAAACTCACAACATGAGTGTTATGATCAAAACCATATGAGTCAAGAATAAACTTATGAACCATAATAACTAATTAATGATCAGAAAACAGAAGGATCGGTTGCTTCATGTATAAGAAATTTTAACGCACCTCACTTCAAAAGTATCAAAAAATTGGCCATAACTCACCTCACTTTAACGCACCTCACATCATATCCATGAACATCATAAGGTACATAATCTGAATCTTTTTCAGCCAGTAGCCTTTTATGCTCTTCTTAACATCTATATTTGACTGTTGAAACTTCTATTTCCTGCCATTTCCCAAAAAAATAAAATAAAATAAAACAAAAAATAAACACTTGCATCAGATAATGAAAACTTGTTATTATTCCGCTTGATGAGGGCCAGTTTTGCTTTTTTATTACTTATTAAAATTTTTTTATTATTTTGTTTTATTAAATTAAAGGCTATCGAGCAATTTTGTTACAAAGTTTAATCACAGTGATAATAAATTAAAATTTGTATATTTGGCATGGATTTTTCTGTCTTTCCCTTAAAATTGGGGTGATCAACATTTCATTTTCTCTTTCATTGTACTCTGTCTCATTCTCTTTGTAACACCCCAAATTTTATTCACCAAATATATTATAATTATTAGAAATAGTCAATGAAATAAAATGATGAATTTTGGAGAATATAATTATGTTTTCGGTGAAATCGCCTATGAGGTAGTGAGTTTGTCATATGATTTTGTATGATCAAATGATGAGCAAAAATTATGAAATTTTACAGGGTGAAAGTAGACATCTTAAAATTTAATTTGACATGTCATATTGCTCAATTAAAGCTAGATACAAAAAGCTATGAATTTTTGAATTCAACCCAGAAAAACTGTGAAATTTCTGGAACAGCATGTAAAGATTAAAAATCTAAAAATAATATGCTTCTAATTGGCTAAAGTCTATATTTTTCCTTGAAACTAGACTCAATAAGGGCTCTATAGCCTTTAGAATCACTCCAATTCAATTTTTCTAGAATTAGTTATAATTTTTCAAATTTATGGCAGAAAATATGCCAGAATTTATATAAATCGAAAATGGGAATTATGACATAAGCAAGGTCTTGGATGACACCAGCATAATGTATTAAATATTCCCTCATCTTCTTCAGCCATTTCCGTCGCCATTTGCAGCTGAAAAGAGAGAGACAGAGTTGAGAGCTTTTAGAGAGAGAAAGGGAAGAAATCTCGCAAGGTAGGTCGATTTCTTCAGTAAACTAGTACCAAATGCGGATAACCTCATTCCTAAGCTTTTCTTTTATATTCTTTAAGGTGTTGGAAGCTCAATTTTCAATGGTAAGAAGGGTTAGGGTTCAGCCATATCAATGAAAAGCAGGAGGAAGCTTGGGGTAACTTCCAAACTCTTATATATTGACTATTCTGGCTTCTGTGGATAATTTAATCAATGAAATTTTGTCGGATTGTCTTTGTTTGTAATTTTTGGAAATGAGTTTCCTTAGGGGTTATGCTGCCGAAATTGGGTCCAAATGGAAGTTGTAACCTATGTAATAGTTAACAAAGTGGTTAGAGTAGAAAGGAACACGTCTGCGGAGTCGGATTTCAAAAACCCCAATTTTTTCCTAAGTATTGAGGATTTTGGCCAACTCTAGAAATGGGTCTTAGAGTTTGATTTTCAATGATTTGATAGTTCCATTGAGTTCAGGAGGGAAAATTAGGTGGGGTTACAGTTGGTCACTTTTTCAGAAAAGGGCAAAAAAGTATAATTACGAAAACGCCCCTGAAACCCTTAAAGCATGGCTGCCCATGGCAATTTCATCTTTTGGAAGTGAATTTGGTAATTCCAAGTCTAGAAATAGATTCTTTGAGCAAAAATATGTTAGAATAGCTCAAGTTAGAATTTTAAGAAAAGTACGATCAGACAGGGTACGGCGGGGCCAGGGTCCCGTAGGCATTTGGGTACATTTTCACCATATGCTAATATAACCACTATAAATACTATGGAAGTGCCTAAAATGGTACATGAATGAGTTTTAATCTAATTCTTGTACATTTGATATTTTAGGATTGAATAGGAAGTCTAAGCTTAGCACGTTTTACGAGGCACACGTTTCGAGACAGAAAAGGGTTAAGGTAGGGAACTTACCTCTCTTGCATGTATTTGATATTTTTGCTAGCGTATTAATGCATGTTATTACTTTGCTTGATTATGTGAAATATATATGAATGATTAAAACTCTGCTTCTGTTTATACTGACTGTGGTAATAGTTTTGTGCACAAAATATTGAGCATGCAGATATGTCATTGTGTGAATATGAGTTATGTAATGTAAGTATGTCATGTATTAAGTACTTATCTTGCATGCATATTGGTATTGTTTTCCAACTGAGATTCTTCTGAATCTCACCCTCCCCTATCAACAATTTGGACAGGTGAATACCAAAGGTATTCAGAGATCAGAGTCGAGAACTACATGAGAGGATGGCAATGGTGGAACAAAGATGGAAAGATAACTTCATTTCACTAGGACGGGTTTAGATACTCAAGTAGCCATGTGCGGTTACATTAGTGGTAATTATCATGTACGAACCTCTATGAGGAATTTCTGTAACCATGCACATATTATCAGTATATTTATATTATTACTATGTTGCCCACCGAATTGCCTATCATTTTCCACAAATATTCTAAAATAGCTGAAAATAAGATAATGGTGTGACACTCTTGCTTTTTGTGTGTATATACTTATATTATGATGATATATAAAGCAGTTTAATTACCTAAAGAGTAAATGCCTCCAAGGGTATTGGATCAATAGTTATAACCACATATACATCATTTAGGCCCCTGAAACTCAACTTAAACTAATATTATTATGGGTTAAGGGGCAAGTTTACCCCGTACGTCTTCATCGAGAGGCAATTTTGCTTTGAAAGTTTTTTTGGGGGTAATTTTGCCTTGAAAGTATAAAAAAAAAGGGAGCAATTTTGTCATGATAATTATCTCAGTTAATTTTAATTGTTAGTTTATCAAATATGATGAGCTGATAATCCACATATTATCCATGTCATTAGGGGAGCAGGAGCCCGATATCCCTACCCAAAAAAAGTGGCTTGAAAATAATTTGAGCATTTTTAGGCCAGGCTAACCATTGGGCAAGGGGTACCACCCTGGCCATTTAGCCTTACCCCATAAAGTATATACAATTTATTATTCAATATATATTATTTTATATAAAATAAATAGTATTATATATGTATTATTTTCTTTAATATATATATATATATTATTTTATTTTTATGAAACATTTTATATTACTATTTAATATCCATACACCGCAGTTTACATATAAGTCATTGCTTTTTGGATGGACGTGGTTTTTTTATTTGGATGGATGATGCAAAGCATTAAAAAATTGAGATCAAAGACAAGAAATTTAGTTTCTTTGAAGTCTTTATCTCAATTACACATATTCATACATAAAAACATATTAATTTATAATTTGTAAGGTAATTATTAAGACATATGATAGTTTTTTTTTTTTTCAACTGCAAGACTCAAGGTATAATTTATTTTGAGATGTCTCAAGGTGTGAAATTATGAAATGTATTTGAAGTTTTTAATAGTATTTATTAGGTATAATTGAAGTTTTTGTACATATGATATTAGTTAGGAAGTTTCCACTTGGGCAGGGAAGCTCGCCCTATCCAATCCACCAATGCCCTGCCCAAAATGGTTAGTGTTTCTAACAGGTACGTAGGGCCGGATATCAAATTGCAATTCATCATTCGGGTTAGGCATTGGGTAGGGGTCTTACTCTACCCAACCCTCCCTATGCCCACCCTTACATGTCATTTCTTTAATGTGTAAATTTATGTCGAAAATCCATATATCATCTGCTTCATCTTATTTATGAACGACGTCCTTGCAGAAGCACTACATTAATTTATGATCAATTTAAAACCTTAGACAAATTTTGGGGGGGGGGGGGGTAAGAGGATATTGGGACTAACTCCAGCATTATGAACAAGACCATAGAAACAAATTCAGACAAATAGGTATGTTGTTGGTGCCAACTCCAAATTAAAGTGGTCAAAAACCAACATATGTCGAATAACGGCTTGATTGGAACAAAACACCACACCCAGATGGCCAACGTACGCTCCAAAGATGACTCATCAAATGCTGCGTATAACATTAAAATAAAAACAAAAAATAGAGACACAAAAATGAACGAGGGTGATTCCTCAATCCTTTAGATTTAATGCAATTTTATGATGTGATTTCAATGTTTTTTTGGAGAAATAAAGTTTATTCATTGATATAATTATTTATATAAATTTAAATTTGAATTAATAAATTTTAAAATATTTATATTGTGTTGTATTTTATTTATTCTTCAAATAATTGTAATCTAGACTTTAGATATTATAATTTTCATTTTATATTTGTATTTATTAATTTTATATTTACGAAAGAGTTTATAAAAATTACATATGTGCTTATGGGTTCCACCTTAGGCCCTTAAGTTTAACGCCTAGCTTTATTAATTACGTGAGAAAACATAACTATTAGGGCTGCTGACATTACTATTGGTAAAAGTGATTTTAGGGAAATTCTAAAAAAATACATCTGAAATAGGGAAATCCCTAATCAGTGCTACGAATTTCAAAATTCTGGATCAGTGTGCTGTCAGTATGGATGAACAGTGTGGGGGCGTCAAAAGACGATTTTGCCCTTCAGTCCTCATTCTCGACACTTCAGAATAACAACACGCTGCTTTTAATTAACAACTTTGGTTTCTTGATTAACAACTCCCATTTCTTATTTCACAACTTCGTAATTTAAGTTTCAGGGCCAATAATAACACCTCTTTCTTTATTAATAACACGCGGTTCTTAATAACAACACACTGCTCTTAATTAACAACTTTGGTTTCTTGATTAACAACTCCCATTTCTTATTTCACAACTTCGTAATTAAAGTTTCAGGGCCAATAATAACACCTCTTTCTTTATTAACAACACGCGGTTCTTAATTAACAACTCCGTATTCTTGATTAACAACTCTAGTTTCATCTTTTTACTTTCACAATAACAACACCGATCTTATTATTAACAACACCATATTCTACATTAACAACTCCCATTTCTTGTTTCATAACTTCATAATTTTAGTTTCAGGGCCAATAACAACACCTCTTTTTTTATTAACAACACCTTATTTTACATTAACAACACTATATTTTTGAGATATGAATATGTGAAAAAATAAAGCGGAGTTGTTAATAACAAGACCGGTATTGTTATTGTGAAAGTAAAAAGATGAAACGGGAGTTGTTAATCAAGAAACTAGAGTTGTTAATTAAGAGCAGTGTGTTATTATTCTGAAGTGGCGAGAATGGGGATTGAAGGGCAAAATCGTCTTTTGGCGCCCCCGCATTGTTCGTCCATACTGACAGCAAACTGATCCGGAGTTTTGGAATTCGCAGCATTGATTAGGGATTTCCTTATTTCGGATGTATTTTTCTAGAATTTTCCCGTGATTTTATCACAACTAGTTTTAGTAAAGTGAAGTTAAAATAATAGTTAATTAGTGTAACATGACTTATATTTAGATAAACTTTTATGAAATAGTCAGTTTGACATAAACTTGTTTGGGTGACAATTAAAAAGTTAGTTTTAAAATGTTTAAATATGAAGAAAAGTCTAAAGTTAAATACCACAAAAAGTTGGTTCAATTTTAAAATTAATTTTGGTTAAAATGTCGGTGATCTTCAATGCCATGCCAAACAAAATCTATAGTGCCTGAAGTAGCTTTTTAACTTTCAAAAGTCAGTTAGCAGCCCTCCATTGTGATGCCAAACAAATGATTAAGAGAATGTTTGGATTAGATTATTTTGAGTTATTTTGCGTGGTGGAAGATAATTGAGAGAAGGGAAAGGGAAATTTGAATTTTCCCATCGGTGGCGACCATTTGATTTGCTATTTCCGTTGGAAAATATTTTCCCACCTAAACCCATTTTCTTTAGATCCCCCCAAAAAGCTAAGGAAAAAGAGATCTTCTATTGGAAAAACTTCTAAAAATACCGATTTGCCCCAACTTGGGTTCTGATGATGGTGGCCTGCTCTCCGATTCCTCCTCCTTTAGTCCGTTATTCCTAGCAGTGAGAGTTAGATGATGGTCTCTTATCTCATCTCCCTTGTTCTCTGCTTTTTCTCTGTTCCAAGTCAGCCAAATCAATGGTGAAGGTGGATAAATGGAGGGTGGAAGTAGGGGTGGAAACAGGCCACGCCAGGACAGGGGCCTCCGGCCTGGCCTGTTAGAGGCCTGTTCAGACCTGACCTGACAGGCTAAAAGGCCAGACCAAGACCTCTTTAAGAGCCTATTATCCTTAACAGGCCAGGCCAAGGCCTAATGACAGGCCTGTCAGGCCGGCCTGAACCTGTAAGGTTTATAAAAAAAAAAAAAAAAATTAAATACCCAGACGCCCACTGCCCCACTCCCCTCATCTGTGAGTGTAATGTCTAAACCTAAACCTTATTCCTAAGTCCTAAATCGACATTCGACTGCCCTCTGCCTCGCTTTGCTGTGCGCTCTGCCTCGCTCGCCGCTGCCCTCGCACGAATCGGCGACCACCCTCGACTGCAACTGCAAACTCTGCAAGTCTGCCACCCCACTCGACGTCCGTCTGCCTCCCGAGCCCTCTGCGCTCTGCCTCGCACGAATCGGCGACCACCCTCGACGGAGCTCCACCGTGAGACTCCGTCAACTCCACAACTCCACAACTCCACAAGCCGACTCACCCACCCTCAAAAGTCTCAGTCACTCCGTGTGGATCTTGTCTCCGTCAGATCGTCGACGTGGTCACGCTCTCACCCACCCGCGCTTCTGTCTTCATCTTCGTCACGCTGAATCATTGATGAGCCCTTGATTCTTGCACAATCGGCGGTCACCGTCAACTGTAGGCCGTCCGTCCTTCCTCCGAGAGTCACCGTCGCATACTCTCGTCGTGGCCGTCGTTCCTCCTACTTGATCTACACATTTAGTAAGTCCGATGTCTTTTGCCGTCCTTTCTCGCCTTGTTCTGATATTTTTCTCAGTTTTTCTGCTGGCATGCTGCTCTATTTTGTCTATCTCCAGATCTGTTATATGTAATTTCTTTCTGTTACTGTTGTTTTTCTGGTGCAAATGTTCTCTGTTTCGTCTATCGCCGGTTTTTCTGCTGGAATACTCTCTGTTTCGTCTATTAGATAGTGTTCCAATGTTTTTAATTAGAGGATCTTGTTCTTAAACACTGTCATCTACAAGTACATCACAATGCTTATGAGAATCTGTTGCTGGTCATTGGTTTATGTTCAGGTTGTAATCTGAATTAATTTATTTGATGGGTCATTATCTCTGTTTCCCAGAATCTGTTACTGCTTGCCTTTGAAATAAAGAATATGAATTCAAAACTATGTTGTTATAATTTAGAGAGAAGAGAAGCAATGAGTTGTAACTGTAATTTATTCATTTGAAATATGAAATATTCCTTATTTATGTTGAATCTCTGTTCTGCTGCGTCTGGATTCTGGAATATGCTATGGGCTGATACATTATTGTGCAATTGGGAGAGCTTTACATCTACATGGTTTGACCTAGCGAAGCCTGATTACTTGGCGCCCAATGTGGCTTTTAGAAACCAATTGGCATTTGCTAATTTTAGTAAGGATAAATGAGAAGCAACAAGGATCAAACTCTACTGGGATCATCACTGAGACACTTCTACCTTATTAAGGACCACTACATACCAAAAGCCTAAGTTCTTAAGTAATGACCCATGATTAATTCTGGAATTTTCTGACAATTTAAGAGGAATTCTTCTCATATTTAAATGGAATTACATCTGAAGCTTTTAATTGACAATTACACACTCCCCTGCTACCAACGGATAGCAATTTCTGTTGCTGTCCACACAACAGTCTTCCATCCACCAGGGCCCTGCTTTAACGTCACTGGACCTTTGCCTTCAAGCTCAACATCTTTGATCCACAATGGTCAATGGAGTTAAAAAATAAAAAATCAGCAGGGATAAGTGGTTCCACCAACAATGAAAGACCTTTCTTTGCTTTTATAAGATAGGTGAACCAAAACCTATTCATCTTTCTTTTGTAGTCAATGCAAGTTTGATTAATGAATAAAGGGCCACCCTGAAAGTCATTATCATGTAAGGCTTTGTAATGGGGAGCAGGTCAATAGCATTAATCTACAACCCTTTCTCAAGTGTGAATCACGAATTCCAGGGAAAGAATTAGGTATCTTTTTCATTGTCTCTTTAATTTATTCGTGCACCTCACTGATTGACAATACCACGTTGCTACAGCATCAATTGTCCAACCATACTCTCCAAATTCTAATAGTGTTACATCCAAAGTTTTAGCTTCATACAGCTATATAGGCCTTTCATCTAACATCTATTCTACATCCAAACTAACTTCCCTGCTACTAGCTACAAACAGCTTTCATTGGCCTCCACCTAAAACTCTTCCATTCACCCAGCCCATTTTCACCTAGCTGGACCTTGGCCTTAACATCTTTGTTAATACTTTTTTGCCTACGCAACAATCTACCTTATAGCATAAATTAAGGCAATTTACTCGGTATTTTTAACTTCTTCCCATCACTGAGAGTAGCTCAAACCTCAAAAAGTTGCATAATATTCACATTAAACTGTTCAATACTGTAGATAGATAGAGATTAAACAGAGAGCGATAGACATTGATACTGTACTTCAACATAACAAATGTGAAACACCGCATTTTTAGCTTTCAAATTATGAGCATAGAAAACTACGCAGTATCATACGAATCGCTCAAGGGGCAAGAAAAAACCCAAGAAATACCACATGATGGATCGTCAGCTATCATTTTAAGGATAAATCATACAACCTCGTCATTTTTCTTGCTGTGACTTTCACCTCCACTGGGGAATTCATCCTCTTGCTGTGACTTATCCTTCATTAGCATCAAGCTCAATTAACCTGTATTCAGATACAGAACAAAGAAGCTTAGGCTTCAAATGAACTGAAGCAAAAATTTTAAGGGGAGAGAAGTGAAGATGATGACGGAGGAAAGAGGATGAAGGGGGTATGAGAAACCTCAGGCAGAAACCAATGTATGGAAAACCGGACCGGACCGGCCGGTTCAGACCGGAAACCGGTGAACCGGTCACTGGTCCGGTCCGGTTGAGGGAAAAAACCGGTGACCCGGTGAACCGGTCAACCCGGTCTGACCCGGCCTAAACCGGGGTGAACCGGCGTGACCCGGACTAGTCACGGTTCAGCTTTTTTTTTTTTTTTTTACTTTTTTACTTTTTTACTTTTTTACACTCCAAATGAAATTGTTTTGGCTTTTTTTTTTAAAAAAAATATTTTCTTAACAGTTTTTTATTTATAAGGAGCTTTAAAAGGATTGTGGAATACTTTTGGCATTGGTTGGGGAAAAATCCTCATGTCCTTAATGATATTTTTGTAGGTATTAGGTTTAGGAGGTTATATTGGACTATTAGTTGAAAAATAATTCTCATATAATTTTTTGAATGGTATATATGAATATTTAAATTATATATATTTTTTTAATTGACCCCGGTCTGACCCCCGGTTTGACCCCCGGGTTGACCCCGGTCTAAACCACTAACCCTTAACCCAGTGCCTCGGCCGGTTCAATGTCCGGTCCAGTTTTCAGTACCTTGGCAGAAACAAAGCAGATCTCTTCGCGAACCAGGAGATCTTGTGACGGAGGAGAAGGGCAGAAGGCGACGGTGACGTGGAGGAGACTAACGATTTATGACACTTCAGTGGCAAGGCTATCCGGCGGTAATTCGTGCGAACACTGCGTAGGCCGAAGAAGAGCGTCGATGACGACGAGAATTGGAGAATTGGGATGGTGGGCTTTTGCTTTCGGGTTTCGACGTTGGGAGTTTTTCAATGGTAAAATGGTAAAGTATGAAGAAAAATTTTAAATCATCATTCACCCAAATATTTAATTTTACTAGTACCATTATATACGACGTGCCATGAGTGTAAACGGGATAAGGCGGGCAACCTGGTCCTTTTCTAGTAGAGTAATGGGTCGGCTCGATTCAATTTACGAGCTTAGCCCATATTGTTTGTTTCTGCCAGAGCTTAGCCCATATGGTAGAGAGGGAGGTGGTGACTTTGACGTCGGCTTAATATACTACTTCCAATCTTCAATATAAAAGTCAATTGACTTTTATTTAGAGAGATTAAGAAAGCAGAATAGATTATTTAATTATAACATATGCAATATATTATTAGATTATATATCATTTTATAATTAAGGCAAATTAGTTTGGAGATAAATGATAAATATATATATATTTTAGGGTTGAAGTGCAAATTTGCTCTGAAGTTTTCGTTGTGGAGTAATATTGCCCTGAAAGTTTTTTAAGATTCAATGTTACCCTGAAAGTATTAAAATGGAGCAATATTGCCTTTTACCATTAAAACGTTAACGAGCAACGTCTAAGTTTTAACGGTCAATGCTCAATTTTTAACAGGATAAGGTAACATTGTTAGACTTTTAAACTTTCGGGGCGATATTGAATTTGAAAAAAACTTTCAGGGCAACATTACTCCTTAGCGAAAACTTTCAGGGCAAATTTGCATATTAACCCAATATTATAATATAACTTATTTAACTTCTTTAACCTTTTTAATAAAAGTCAATTGCCTCTTATATTAAAGATGAGAGGGAGTAATTTTTTTATATTATTATCTAAGGTTTTAAAACCATTCCTCTAGTAGATTCTTTTCTTCCTAGGATTAAGAGAGAATCTAGCTCTTGGCTTTGTTAACTTGTCGAGAGCTAACCTAGATATGTTGATTCTATTATGTATTTTTTGCTTGCGATGTGAAACTTTGTTCTGTGAAATTCTTTGGTGGTATATTTCTTCTGCTATGAACTGACTTAAATTGAGTTCATTCTTTTCATCATATGCAGGAAGCTGCTGCCCGCCTTGATGAAATGAAAAAATCAATTGAGGCCAAAATGACTTTACGTCAAAGCAATTTGAATCCTGAAAGGCCTGGTTAGTTTTGCCCCCACTCATACTGAAAATATTTACACACTATTCTGTTTTATGCTGCAATTGGCAGGAATTAAATTCTTCAAAATTGAGTTTACCTCTGGTACTAGAAGTGACCTTTAGCCTCCTCCCCCTTCTAGAAAACAAAGCCTTTCCTTAGAGAACGAAATTTCCTTCTTGTGGTATGATGACGGAAAACATGGATTAGAGGCGGTAATAACCTGCCAGCCCGCCAAAAACAAATGGGTTCGGCGGCCCGTTTAAATTCGGGTGGCCTGCATTATTTAATTTTTTTTTTTAAGTTTTTTTTTTCAAATGCCCTTAGTCTCCCTTATCTTCTTTCCTTTAATGATGTGTTTAATTAATTCCCTATACTTTTTATTTGACATTTATTTTCATATTATATTTATTTATTCTACTATTATTAAATTTAAAAGAGATGTGTTTATATAGTTTTGTGATGTGAATAGATGAAAAAAAGGAAAGTAAGAATGAAATTGACTTCATAACACAAATGTATAAAAGAAAAGAAGTGTGATATGAGCGGGTGAAAAAGAAAGAGTAAAAATTTTTTTAAAAAAAGTGAAATTTAAAAAAAAAAATTGGGGGGACGGGCTGGTCTCAACCCACAGCCCCCGCGAGCTGGCCCGCAACCCGTGGGCCAGCCCGCATTACCAGCTCTACATGGATGATTATGACGTTTGTTGCCTTAGGGATAGAACTACCTGTGCTTTAATATATCAAATTTTCTTTTCTTTTTTCTTTTTATGAGTGGAAAGTTGGTAATTAAAATATGAAATTGATCCTTCCTTTTATTCAAACAGCTGTTTGCAACATAGGAATCCATGTCTGGTCATTATCTTGTATGCATGTTAGATTGTCAACAATTTTTGTTTCATGCATAGTAATCGAGTCTATATTTATGTACAGACTCAGGATTTCTTAGGACTCAGGATTTCTTAGGACACTGGATTCTACCATCAAGCGCAACACTGCAGTTATTAAGAAACTGAAGCAGATCAATGAAGAGCAGCGAGAAGCACTGATGGATGAGTTGCAAAGTGTCAACTTAAGCAAATTTGTCAGTGAAGCTGTGGCAGCTATATGCGAAGCTAAGCTTAGATCATCAGATATACAGGCAGCAGTTCAGGTGGGTGCTTTGCTTTTTTCTTCTCATCATTTTCTTTTGGGCATTCTGCATTGCTTTAACTGAGTCATGTTTGGGTTTCTTGTTTCTGCATATTAAAAATGATTTCCTTGTAAAACGGAGGTTCTTTGTTTAATTCTAGTTAACATGTTAAGGGGCAGTAATTTTGCATTTACCTTGTTTAGATTGTCGCACAAATCTATGATAAGTATTCTAAAACCTCCAATGGTACAAAATTTAAACTTTAAAGTGGTAGATAAATATTCATGTGTTTTCTTCAGCTGTCATCTGGCTTGCTTTCCATCTCATGCTGGGACTCTTCTTGTTTTCAATTTCTCTTTTGTGGGGCTTTTGTTAGATAAAAATTCTGGGTTTGTTATTGCAATTGGCTTTTAGACACAGTATGTGAATACAGTACCTTCTATAATTTAGAATGTAGTTTTTCCCCCATTTAGTTTTGAGATCTTGCCATAAATTTATTGGTTGCAATTGCGTTTTTAAAGACATGATTCCTGAGACATTCCTGACTTGTATCATTCTTCCGATAGATCTGCTCTTTGCTTCACCAAAGATACAAGGACTTCACACCAAGCCTTATTCAAGGGCTTCTTAAAGTTTTCTCCCCTGGGAAATCTGGGGATGAATCAGATGTAGACAAAAACTTGAAGGCAATGAAAAAGCGCAGCACTCTGAAACTTCTGTTGGAACTTTATTTTGTTGGTGTTATAGAAGATTGCGGTATTTTTATCAACATTATAAAAGATCTTACCAGTGCGGAACAGCTAAAAGACATAGATTCTACACAAACTAGTTTGACTCTTCTTTCTAGCTTTGCTCGCCAAGGGAGGATATTTTTAGGACTTCCTGTTACTGGACAAGAAATTCACGAAGAGGTAGATCTTTTGCTCCCCATTGAGAATTCCATTTGTTGTTTTCTCTGACTCTAATGGGGAGTTTGGTTGTTGTGGGGGGATAGAGTTCTTTTCTTCCTTGCATAAAAATATTTGTTTTACTATGACATTATTATTTAATAATAACTGTTTTTTACTTATTTTTTAGGGATATAAAATTAATTTCTTATCTGCAAAATCACTTTTTTTATTTTGTTATCTTTTCTTTTCCATTTCATTCTTCATACCAAACCTGCCCTAAATCTTTAATCATTTTTAATTATTACTGTCTCATTTGAACTGTTCTACCATGCCTGCTTTGTCCTGTATATTGCTGTACTGAGATGATGATACAGTTTTTGAAGCGACTGAACATCACAGCTGATCAGAAGAAAATTTTCCGAAAAGCATTTTATGCATTTTATGATGCTGCTGCAGAACTGCTTCGATCTGAGCATGCAGTAAGACTCTTCCTCAGGAAATTCTTAACTTTGGTTTGTTCTTCATTTTGTGTTCTAGGCACTACTTTTTGGTAGATATTTGTTGCAATAATATGGTTTATGTGATTATTAATGGCTTTTATTTTTTGACAGTCACTTCGACTAATGGAGAATGAAACTTCTAAGATCTTAAATGCAAAAGGGGAACTTAATGATGAGAATGTCTCCGCATATGAAAAGCTTCGAAAATCATATGATCATTTATATCGTAATGTCTCATCGTAAGTTGCTTTTGTCGGCTTAACTCATTTCATTTTTCTATTTGCATGTAATTGTCAATTACTTAATTTTTTTCTCTAAATGAATGGCTGCATCTACAAATATTTCATAAGATTGGCTGTAAATAAATGCATGAAAGCTTTAAGCTATATATAGACATAAGCTAAAACAATTTTACAGAAATTCTAGATATGACTATCTATCCTTGAGGACAGTCTTGCAGGGGAGATTATTTTTAGGTTAGTAATAAATGAAGTTAAGGAGGTCTGCATGCAATGAGTTGATGTTGTGTCAGACGCGCCCTCTGGCTAATTGTATTACAGCTTAAACCATATATTTAGGTGCATGCAACACCGCCCTAAAAGGTTTTGGGATCCCAAAACATGGTTTGGGGCGATGCAATGCCACCCAAACATGCCGTATGATGTTCCTCACCCCATGAGATATCATCTTAGAATATTTTTGCATTACTTTTCTTTGGTCAACTCTTGCATGATTGCCTTGATGCAGATTAGCGGAATCTCTTGACATGCAGCCTCCAGTTATGCCAGAGGATGGTCACACAACTAGGGTTACTAGTGGTGAGGAAGCTGTTTCTTCCACTGCCGGGAAAGATTCTTCTATTGTTGAAGCCATATGGGATGATGAAGATACTAGAGCATTCTATGAATGTTTACCTGATCTTAGGTATTTATTTAAAATTTTATTCACTTAATAAGCAAAAAATGATTATATATTGATTGGTAGCTTTTCTTTCTAGTTCAAATGTTTGTGGCAAACTTCGGTTTTATTTTTATTCAGTTGGTTCTATCTTTGTTTTATATATCAGAGGAAACTTAGTTTAGCGTTTTTCCCAGAGCATTTGTTCCTGCTGTGTTATTGGGGGAAGTTGAGCCAAAAAGCAATGAACAACCTGGAAAGACTCAAGACCAACCAACTGTAAGGAATCAAAGCTCTGAATTATATTGACCCATTGCAGGCCTATGTTATAGTTGCATGCCTTTTTATATTATAATATCTCTGCTCATAGTGGAAGCTAAAACCTAGGTGTAATCAATTCCTATATCTTTTTTGGCTTTCCCCTTTCTGAATGGCCATTTATGAAGTTTTGAAACTATCTGGTTGTTTTGCAACATTGGCATATTGTTTGATGTCATTTATCTGGTGTCCTCTCTGCCTTCCCCCCATTATTTGATGTTCCGTTTCTTTTTTTTTTTTTTGCTGTTCAAGTTGTTTGAGGAGCATATTTTTTCCCTCCTTCTCTGTATGATAACATGATCATTTCTTTTCTAGAAGTTACGATTACTAAAAGAAAAGAATTGATATACGTGGAATGATTTGAAGTTAAAATTTAAGTTCTAGTTTTATTTCTACTTTTTTAATGTCTGTATTCCTTCTAGTTTCAATTTGGACCCTGAATTTTGTGTTAGTTCCATTCTGCTTTATCTAGGAACTGCAGTGCAATATGATTAGGAATCGGTTAATGTGACATTTCTTAACCTTTTTTCACCTGCCAATATGAGTAGATCTTATCAATTAAGACCATCGTAGCAGTTGAATCTTAATATTATGTAAGCTGAATTTTCTCATATCTTGCTTTTTCTTTATATGGGCTAACTGGTAAACTGGACATCTGCAAAGCTTTCACTAGTCATGTGAAATGTCACATTTGATTATTTTTACCATGTATGAAATAGTATCCGATTAGGGTTAGGACTAGATATTATGAGATATTAGGATTGAATTTGGATTAGATATTTAAGGATTTGAATTAGATAAGGGTTTGGATTACCCATAACTTGTAAATAAGAGTAATTATCAGTCTTATTTTCTTATTTTTTTGAACTTATGAATTGTTCAGTAATTCCAGTTTCTCTTTCTCTCTACTCTCTCTCTCTCTCTCTCTCACTCACACACACACACACAAACCCTTATTTCTACAATCTCCCTATCATGGTGGCATAAATTGCATCTTTTGTTACTGCATCCATTCATTGACTTCAAGATTTTTGCTTTTCAAGGAGCCAGTGCCTGAATCAGACAAAGGTCAACCGGTTACCCAAGATAGTGGAGACATCTCCACGGAGTCCAATGTGTCTCCAGAGCCAGAAACAGCTGAAAGAATGAAAGATAAGGATGATAAAGAGAAGTCTAAAGACTTGGACAAAGAGAAGGGAAAAGAAAAAGACATTGACAAAAGGGGGGAAAATGAAAAGGAGAATCTTAGAAATCTTGAGGGGACTAGTTTAGATGCTTTGTTGCAGAGGCTCCCAGGTTGTGTAAGCCGAGACCTTATTGATCAATTGACTGTAAGGATCTCTTGTTGAGTGCTATTATTCCATAATTTCTTAGATTTTGTTGTCATTTTAGCCCTCACTATTAATTACCATTGGCTGAGTTTTAATTCCAATTTCAGGTGGAATTCTGTTATCTAAATTCAAAGTCAAATCGGAAAAGGCTTGTTAGGGCATTGTTCAATGTACCAAGGACATCTCTGGAACTTCTGCCATATTATTCACGAATGGTTGCTACACTGTCAACATGTATGAAGGATGTCTCCTCCATGCTGTTGCAGATGTTGGAGGAGGAATTCAATTTCTTAATAAATAAAAAGGTTAGCATTATGATTTTTTAATACAAGTAGGACTAATCTGTGAAAACTTTTGTATTTATTTTACTTGTTTTTATTGTCTGGTTTTCAAATTTCTTATTCTGTAGGACCAAATGAACATTGAGACAAAGATAAGGAACATACGGTTCATTGGAGAACTTTGCAAGTTCAGAATAGCCCCGGCGGGCCTTGTCTTCAGTTGTTTAAAGGTATGATAAACTATCAATGAAGTACAAAAACAAATGCTAACTGCTTTTAATTGAATTATTATGTTTTAAACCATTTATATTTTGAAGTCAATCTTATGTTTTCAGTAAGAACCAATTGACTTTAATGACAACATGGAATTGTATATGTTTGCTGGTATAGGTTCGTAAAGGAAATAAATGGAAATAACAATATTATCTGATGAAATATCAATTTAATTTATCAATAATTAAGGTGTGACTATTTTATTTGACTCTAACTTGGAATAAGATAAAAAAAAATACAAGGGGATAAAACCTCTGGGCTCAAACTGTTAGTCTTAGGGCATGAATATGATTTATCCAGGCCATCAATAAGCTCCGATTTTGAACTGAAATGGTCATTGATATATTATTCGTTTTCCTTTGAACAAGTTTCTTGACTCTAGTGTTCAATGCTTGCTCCTGCCCTTTCTCGTAGACAAATTTAAGATTCAATACAAGATTTGGCTACTGAAATCACAAGATTTGCCAACTCCCTTTTTCATATGACAACTATTCCCCTTTGCTGTGCTGTTGATTAATAAAATGTGTTCTTTTCCTCAAAATCATCTATCAATTCAAAATATTAAAAGTAATGGGAGCTGTACTGTTCACAAGTTGCACATCTTACGTTTTCTCTCTGTTTTTTTTATGGCAAATATAAGTGGTCCACTGTAGTTATTTACATAGTATATTAAGGAAATTATTGGCAAAAGAAAAAGAAATGCATATTAGATTGTAAGGAGTACTTTTGAGCTTTTAAAATTTATTTTGAACATCAGCATTGCGAGCAATGATAAAGTTTGCTACCATGTGATCTAAAGGTCACAGGTTCAAATCTTGGAAATAGTCTCTCCCCTTGCAGGGGTAAGGCTTACACCTGACCTTCTGTGGACCCCATCTGGTAGGAGCCTTGTGTACTGGGACACCCTCTATTAACATTGCAAGCAAAAATTAGGGTTCTCTGAATGCTTCTTTGTAGTCTTGTTACCTTTTTATCTTTTTTGACCACCATTTGTTCTTTCCTTTTTCATCTCTGCCTGTGTTTATTTAAAGTTCTAATAGCAATATGATATTGGCAAGTACTGAAACTGATGAAGACAATAAAGAGAGTGGTAAGTCCATTAAGAAAATATAGTGCTAGAATCTCATTGTAAGTGTTCTTATAGTAGCTTAACGTTTAGGAGGATCTTTAAATGGAATAAACTGAACTTTCATTTCTCAATGACTTGTTTCAGAGGTTGCTGGCCTATTTATAGATCTGGAAATACATTCAAATAATATGATAATATGAAAAATCTCTAAAATATCTGAAAGGATGCAACAGCTGAGAGTAATAAACTGAACGTCGGGAAACACCTAACAACATTATGGTCCCTTATTCTGCTAAACTGACTCCTAAAATCTCTCAAAAGCAATTATGCAGAAAAACATGCAGAAAAGTAAGAGAAATAAGTAATTCAGCTTTTGACGTTTTCTCCTAAAATAAGTCTGCATTGGTCTCTTAATAAATACAACCAAAGGCCTTAGCAAAGGCATTTAGTCTTATGCTAATAAGAGTATATCAATCAGTTAGATTTCTTCTTGGTGGTTAGTTGTTCACTGCTGTATTAAAAGCTTCATACTTTTGGTTCTTTTTCTGTTCTTCTCTATGCTGTATCTCTTCTGCCATGTGCCCTTGCTCAACCTTGGCTGAAGTTTCAGAGTGATGCTTTTCTCAAAGAAATGAGATAACTTGTGTGCTCATAATGATGAAAAATTTGCTATTTCACAAGAATGACTCAAGTTACCCCCAAGAGGTCAGGATTCACAATGTTGGGATATGTTTTATTTCTTCATTTTTCCAAAAGCAAGAGGAAACAATGGGTTTTCATGTTGGGCTGATGGGAAATACAGTTGAGATGCTTGAAGTGGATGATGGATGTTGTGGTTTTATAGACCTGTTTGTTCAACCTCTGGATTGCCTATGGAGGTGAATGTAATGCCTTCTTTGGACATTGATGGAGTTTGTTTGTGTCTATAGTACCGAGTGAGGATATTGAGATGGATGTGTGGTTATATAAGACAAGATAAGATTTGTAGTGATATCTATTGAAGAGAAATGGTAGAGATTGTCAAAGATGGAACAAAGAAAGCCATTGGATGGGTTGGTGAGGATGTTAGGTCAAGCAGTCCTCTAAATAGTGATAGAGGAAGACCAAAGGGAATACTCAATCGACACATCAATGTCAGCAGTGAAAGAGAAGAGAGGGAAAGTAAACAGTACGATGTATATTCAATCGAAGCCATTACATTCTTCAACCCCTATCCTATTAAGCATATTTTCCAAACTACCCCTTTCCTTCCTACTTTTCCCACGTATCAAGGAGATTAACCATTTCCTTTTCCTCTAAAACAAAACACTTGTTTCCTTTCCGTGTTGATCCCCCCTTTAGTGCTTGGCATCCTCTTTGCTCTCTGTTATTTTTTCTGTTGTACTTCTTTGTCTTGTCTGATTTTGTAATTTATAATGATTCTGTAATTGATAATGTGACATGTCTACTATGCACAGCTTAATTTCTTTGTTTTTTCCCTGCTTTGAAAAAGTTTTGTTTAGGAAGATGCATTTAAGTCACAATTTTAAATCTTTTAGGATTTGGAGATTGAGACATAGACAATACATTGCAAATGTGAAATCCCTAAGAAAAGATTTACGCCATCTATGTATGCATAATAGAGGTGTGGATGGGATTTTGACTAACATCAAATTCCCTTACTAGCCCTATGGAAAATTCCGTAGCTACACCTTAATTCCCTCATTACTGTAGCTCTGATTCACAAATGAATTGAATTATGCAAGACCATGATTTTAAATTAATTGCTTTTTGTATTTTGTTTTGGTTGATCGTGTCCCAGGCTTGTTTAGATGACTTCACTCATCACAACATTGATGTAGCCTGCAATCTCCTTGAAACTTGCGGTCGTTTCTTATATCGATCTCCTGAAACTACTATACGTATGGCTAACATGTTGGAGATATTGATGCGCTTGAAAAATGTGAAAAACTTGGATCCCAGACATAGTACTTTAGTGGAGAATGCCTACTACCTTTGCAAGCCACCAGAGAGATCTGCACGAGTTTCTGAAGTCCGTCCTCCATTGCATCAGGTGTTACATGTATTTCAAGTTCATTTTATTTATTATATCTGTTAAGTATCTGAATTAACATTCTAAGTGATTTTTCTGCTTCAGTATATCAGAAAATTACTTTTCTCTGATCTTGACAAGTCTACCATTGAGCGTGTGTTGAGGCAACTCCGTAAATTACCATGGAGTGAATGTGAAGCATACCTTTTGAAATGCTTCATGAAGGTTCATAAAGGAAAATATGGTCAGATACATCTGATAGCTTCTCTTGCTGCTGGTTTAAGTCGCTATCATGATGAATTTGCAGTGGCTATAGTTGATGAGGTTGGTTTTTCTGGGTCATTTCTTTTCAATTCAATATCGTGATCTAGATTTTGGTGAATGTCTTTTTTTTTTTTGTTAAGATATTCTTGTACTATATAGAATACGAGAAGTTCTTATAACAGAACAGGAGCAAAAGGCCTGAATAGCCGATAAATGTAAAGGTGGCCATTATCTTTACAGATCAGACATTTCGACGCCCTTAAAATTCTTTTGAGCAGAGCACTTCAGGGCTGTCATATAAATAATTCTATCTCAACATACATATCCCTTGAAGATGCAAGCATCCTTCTCCAACCAGGGCATAGATAATATGGTGTTCATTTAAATGGTTTAAGTATAAATTATATTCAAACTTCTTGAATTAGCAGTTTTAGCTGCAGTTAACTCTCTCTCGTCAGGGGGAAAATGAACTTTTCAGGTGGATTCTTTTATAAGACCTTTTCTCGTGTAATGGTTGTGCTTTGAGTTGGAATCATGATATTTGTAACATGACTTTCAGGTTTTGGAGGAGATTAGACTTGGGCTGGAGCTAAATGACTATGGGATGCAGCAGCGACGCATTGCCCATATGCGATTCCTTGGGGAGCTTTATAATTATGAGCATGTAGACTCCTCTGTTATATTTGAGACGCTATATCTAGTTCTTATCTTTGGTCATGGAACTCCAGAGGTATGGTTTGAATTTGTTCTTTTTCAGTTCAATCAGTGACTCAGAAGATTGATGCAAAGATAACGATATGTTTCATGTATTGGATAGCAGAAGTGATCTCTTTCTCACAAGGAAGACACTAGCTACTATTAATAGGCCACATATCACAACAAACAACGACAATAGATGCCACTTCAACTCGTTCACGTATATGGTCATTATGAATCTTATCTTTTCTTATTTGACCACACATCCATCTCAGCATCCTCATCTCGGCTAACCCCACTTTATATTCATGTTGTCCCTTTAAAGCCTATCATTCACTTCAATATAGTATTGCTAGTCTTATAGCAGTGCAATAAAACTTCTTTACAACTTATACATGCTGGAAAAACATAGCCGTGCAGTATAATAAATGACAACAATAGGCTGAAGTGCGATTCTACCTTTTTATGTAACATTTTGCTGTATTGTTTAAAATATTTATCCTTTTAGGTGAGAGGCATACTGTTTTAGAATTAGCAGCTCTTAATTCCTTGGATTTGGTATTTTTAAATGTATAAATGAAAATTTTAATTTTTACCCCTAAGGATTCCTTGGCGCCTCCTACTTCATGGCATGAGTAGAATGTAAGAGCAATAAAATGCATGAGTGTAATTATACTGCCTTAAGCAGTGCTTCCTACATCAAATTCATGTTTTATTTGAGGTTCTATGTTATTATTAAGTATTTAATAACTTGACAGGCCATGTTGATGCTCTGTACGTGATAAATAGTTCAAGGTTTTCTTTTTAAAAAAATTAATTGAATGATTTTGTTTTGCATATCTGACAATCTTCTCCTAACATACTATACATTTCATACATCCAGCAAGATGTATTGGATCCACCAGAAGATTGTTTCCGTATCAGGATGGTTATTACTCTCCTTGAAACTTGTGGTCATTACTTTGGCTGAGGATCTTCTAAGAGGAAACTTGATCGATTCCTCGTACACTTCCAGAGGTATATTCTAAGCAAAGGTGTGCTGCCACTGGACATTGAATTTGATTTACAGGTTAGTCAGGCAGCTCTTTGATAGATCTTTTTTTTTTTTTCCCCATTTCTGTGTTAGTATTGATACAAGCATATGAAGCAAAAGGATGTCTGTCAAAATGCTAAATTATAAATGTTGCCTAAATTTTTAATTGCTAGTTTGCCTAAATACACTAGTACTAGTTGAAAAGGGACGTTTTCAAAAGCACTGTTCTCCTCCTTCTCTCAAAAATCTATGGACTCAGAAAACCCTAGTGTAAGCACCCAAATCAAGTGCCCACAAAAATTTCCAGTATGACAAGTAATTTCTCAATGCCTAAATAGAAGAATCATATTTTTCCCCTTTTGTGTTGCTTATTAATGGCGTTAGGGGTTTTATGTGGTCCACAGCATTGTTACTGGCCAGGCCCTCCTGGTGTTGGAGCTTAGGGCCAAATTGTTAGGAGAGATTCAAATTTAAATTAGTCAAGTTGACTTTAAGTGTAGATTCGCAAAATTCCTTTTTCCTGCTCTCTTAAAATTTTTAATCATAAATATGATGAATATTGTCCCAAAAAAAATATGATCAATATTATATCATTGTATTTGACTCATGATTGATGCTCATATAGGATCTGTTTGCGGACTTGCGTCCCAACATGACTCGATACACATCAATTGAAGAAGTGAATGCAGCTCTTGTAGAGCTCGACGAGCATGACCATATTGCTTCTTCAGACAAGGCCAATAGTGAAAAACATTCTGACACTGAAAAACCTTCAAGTAGGAGTGCATCTCATACTTCAGCAAGGAATGGGCAGAGCATTGATAACGGCACAGAAGACAATGGAGTGCAAGATGATCTGAATGACAGTGAGAGTGATTCAGGGAGTGAAGTAATTGATGTGGAGGGACATGATGATGAGTTAGATGAGGAAAATCATGATGACGGATGTGAGAGTGAAGATGAGGATGATGATGATGATGGGGCTGTACCTGCTTCTGATGAAGAAGATGAAATCCATGTGAGACAGACAGTGGCAGAGATGGACCCTCAAGAAGAAGCCAGTTTTGACCAGGAGCTCAAGGCTGTATTACAGGCAAGGAACTGCATAATTTTTTCACTTTCTCCTGCTCATTTCCGCAGAGTTGTGACTTCCCTTTTTATATTTTTAAATTTTATTCTTTTCCTGCTTCCTTCTGAATTTTCAGTTTTAGGACATTGTAAAATACTGTCTGGGAATTCATGCTGAGCTCAAGAATGGAGATAACAGATGAATGATACTGTTCATATATATATATATATTATGAATGAGAAAAATTTAGTGGGGGAAAAATGTTAGGCTGTCAGTTGTAGCATGTTGAATCACACGATTTGATTTTTTATGCAGGAGAGTATGGAACAGCGGAGGCAAGAGCTAAGAGGTCGTCCCACATTAAACATGATGATTCCAATGAATTTATTTGAGAGTTCCACCAAGGATCATCACGTGAGAGGAGTTGGTGGGGAAAGTGGTGATGAGGCATTGGATGAAGAGACAGGTGGAAACAAAGAGGTACAGGTGAAAGTTCTTGTGAAGAGAGGGAACAAGCAACAAACCAAGCAGATGTACATTCCCCGAGATTGCTCATTGGTGCAGAGTACAAAGCAGAAAGAAGCAGCTGAACTTCAGGAGAAAGAAGACATCAAAAGGCTTGTCTTGGAGTATAATGATAGAGAAGAGGAGGAGTTGAATGGATTAGGGACCCAGCCCACAAACTGGTTCCTGAGCTCAGGGAACAAGGGTGCTGGTCGTGGCTACACTTTCGAAGGAGCCGGTGGCCGGACTGGTGGATCACGGCATCGGCATCATACTGGCAGTGGAGTCTACTATAGTCGGAGAAAGTGAATGGTACAAGATATATTCTGAATTCTGAAAGCAGATCAGGCTTAGTTCCTCTCAGCAAGCTAAATATTGGGAAAACTGTAGTCTCAGCATGCAAAATACGGGAAATGGGGGCAGGACTGACGGAGGCATCGGCATCATAATCAATCTTCGTCATTCTATACACTCACCCTGTGCTATCCGGATGATTCAGTGTCAGAAGCTTAATCTCTTGTTGGTTAAGAAACTGAAATTTGTTGGTGAATACAATGTGGAATGAGGCGCAGTGCAGAGCAGTTCTCACCAAACAATCCTGGCAGTTTGGTTGCAACGTGTTAGATGCTTGAATAAATCCTATTCTAACCATTCTGTATTTGTTGTATAGTCCTCCTTATGAAGAGAGAAATTTTTCTATTTTTTTTTTTTTTGGACAAATGGAGAAATTTTTCTATTCAAGATGTGGTTTTTGGCCTTTTTAGGGTGCATAACTGGTTGAAATCGTGGCTGGACCAGTAGTGATGTAAAGTGAGAGAATGAGGATTGAATTCCACTTAGTGTAGGATGATGAATATGCAAGTGATTTAACATATTACTAATTTAATATTCACCTCATTTGAGATGAGGCTTGAATTCCACTATGTGGAGAACGAGGTTCGTATGTAGAGGTGGGATCCCTTCAATAAGGATTTTAAATTTCAAGGCCTTAATATATATACGCGCAAGTGCCTCTGATGTATTAGATGAAGCTGTAAAAACAGGACATCTTCGATTGGAAAAGAGTGAAGTGAAAGGGAAAGGAAAAATAATGGCTTGGAGGACTGGGAATTGACAATAGAAATAAGATATTTTAATAAAGATTTTGGATAATAGTTAATTTTTTATAATCTTTTTAGAAATATATCTAGTTTGTACCCAAAAAAATGAGAAGGTTCGTTGGTTTGAGGTAGGGGTGGAAATAAGTTAGGGTTAGGTTTTATCTAAATAGGTTTGAGCATGTGATAGAAGATTAAAGTCTGAGCTTGTATGTAGGGTTTTTTTAAGGTTTGAGTCTGAGCCTTCAAAAGGTTTGAAACCTATATATAAAGGTTTTAAAGCTTATGTCTCTAAATTTATATATAATCCTTCAAGCCTATTGACAATCCTACATTGTTTTCAAAACCGAACATCCATTCTCATCGTAATATAAGGGTTTAGTAAGAAAAAGAAAAGAATGCCTAATAACAATAGTTGTCTAAACAAATAAGAATAAAAAAACTAATCATTTGTTAACAAATGAGATATTTTGTGAAATCAACTAAGCATAATAAGCCACAGGTAAAACTGGATTTTACCCTTTACTTTTTCTATGTAAATGAAGACAAACTCCCCTTACCAAGATTATAATATTACAATTGGCACTAAAATAAACTCATAGTAATTATTATGCTTTAGTGGACGATGCAAATCAAGGGAGAGGGAGTGAGTTAACATTGTCATCCCGAGCAATTAGAGAAGAGAGGTAGGGGTGTGAATGCAATGTTTAAATGAGTTTGAATGATAATAGGATGTAAAACTTATGATTAAGGTTGAGTTGATAAATTTATATGCTAGACTTTGGGTCTGAGTCACCTTTGATGGGCCGAACCATTTATTCGGGAAAAACACGAATCCAATGGAGACGCAATTATTATTGATGGAATCGCATTTATGTGTGTTGATTTGCTAGAGGAGCCTCTTGATTGAGTAATTCAATTAAGAAGTTATTGCCTGAGTTAATGCTGCTTGGTGGGCAAGAAGAATGAGCTCTCCAGGCCTCTATAAATAGAGGTCTACATTAGCATTATTCCTTACCCCAAAGCAATTGAATCTTTTTGCTCTTTCTTTTCCTATTTTTATCTTTTTCTTGTTCTGGTGCATTGCTGTGCAAACTAGATTAGACTCTAGTAGTTTAATCCTTGTGTCAACTCTGCTTACTCGAATTTGACCCAACCTTGTACGCATCTCTCCTCCCTCTCTATTATTTCTAACATTATAAATATTTTATAAAATTATTTAGATGATATTATGTATATTTATACAATGGCTAAATCGAAAAAAGTTAAATAGGCCAGGCCTGTTGGCTTGTAGGCTAAACCTTGTGAAAATAGGCATGCCAACAAGTCTAAGTATGAGTCTGACCTATTAACTAAATAGGTTAGGTTAGATTTTATATAAGTTAGGTCGTAGACCCCTAACAGAGGCATGGCCTATTTCCATCTCTATTTGAGGGAAACCCAACAATTCGTTCTTTATTTATCATTAATGCATATATGAGTGAGGGGAAAAGGGTTGCATTTATATAACGATAGAAAGATTGATTAATTGAATATAGATAAAAAAGGAAAAATTTCATTAAAAGCCTTTTGAAATATTCACATTTTGAGTGAGGCTCCTTAATTTTAACAAATTCTAAATCAAGTCAACCGTCCCAATTTAGGATTTTATAATTAGGTGATATTTACATATATGTGCTCTTGCTGCCTCTCTTTTCTACCTTTTATCTCATTCCCCATCTTCTCGGTAGGTGGCAGAGCTCAGCATGAACGCCAATATCCCTTATTTCTTGGGACTTAAAGAGTCAGTTATAGTAGTTTAGGACATATAATTAAGGTGGAGAACTTGATCTCCTCCTCACGTTGCTTTCAAAGAGTATAAAATGTATAGTGAAGAATTGGTGGTGAACCATATATTAATACACCGAAGAAAGAAAGTTATAATTGGACATGTATTTGGGTTTATTGACATATAAATATTTGTTTATTTCGAATCAGATTTTTTCCTTCGATTCTGGCCTTCAAAGGACGATTGCGGTTTATATTACGCGTAAAAGAGCGACGAAAAATTCTTGTGGGGGTATGAGGCCACTGAAATCACTTAATCCTAAAATATTGAATTGCGCTGGTTGACTTGACTTAAAATTTGTTAAATTTACAAGTCTGACATAGAATTTGCAAGGTACTAAAATCGAATCAGACATTGAATCGGTTGAGGTACTAAGTTAAGGGTCAGTGGTTCAGATGGGGGTCAATTCGGGGGTCAGACCAAGGTCAATTAAATATATATATATAATTTAAATGTTAATGCATACCATTCAAAAAACTATATAAGAGTTTTTTTTCCAACCATTAATCTAGTATAGTCTCCTGAATCTAATACCCACAAAATTATCATTAATCACATGAGGATTTCTCTCTAATCAATGTAAAACAACAAAAGTATTCTACAATCCTTTTAAAACTCATTGCAAATCAAAAAATTTTAAAGAAATAATTTTTTAGAAAAGCCAAAATGACGTCGTTTGGAGTAAAAAAAAGTTTTTTAAAAAAAAGAAAAAAAAGAGGCAAACCGTGACCACCCGGTTCACCCTGGTTTACCCCCGAGTCAGACCGATTTTCTACAGTGCGGTTCACTGACCTCCAACCAAACCGATCCGATGACAGGTTTCTGGTCTGAACCGGCTAGTCCGATCCAGTTTTACATACTATGAGAGAATTTGAATATTTCACAAGGATTTTAATGAGCTTTTCTAAAAAAAAAAAAAGAAAAAAAAAAAGAAAAAGGCATTAGATATGTATAATTTATTCATTATTTCTCATTAAATAAAAATATAACAACTAACCAACCAGTACATAGCCTTACCTCTTTAGGAAGAGAATACAAGTTTAAATACGAGAAAGTTTGATTAAATAAATATAAAAAACAAAGTAAAACAACTAAATAATGATAAGTATGTATAATTTCTCATTATTATTACTACCTTCGGTCCTAAATATAAGATAAAGTTGACTTTTTTTGGAGAAATTAAGGAAGCTAAATAAGTTACATAATTATATCATATGTTATATATCTTTAGATTATATATTAATTTATTAGTCAAATTAATTAGTTTGAAGAACAAAAATATAAATATAAATACTTTAAATTAATTTAATTAACTTCTTTAATTTTTTTAAAAAAATCAATTTTATTTTATAATTAGGACTGGATAGAGTATTTTTTTTTGTTTACAATTGGCAAGCCTGAGCTTGAAATGCAAAATACACACCACTAAGACAACGAACTAGTGTCATTCCCGACATGCACGTTATCGAGCATAAACCGAGTTCTGCATCTTGGATGCACCTCTGGAATTAACCTTAACTGCATGTCATCTGTATGTGTCTCTTTAGCCAAAACATCTGCGCATTCGATAATCTCCCTATTGCAAAGGGACTAATTTCTCATTAATTACATATGTATAATTAAACATAATACTACCAGCCGAACAAATTTCTAACCGTAATTTTCTAGTCCTGGTGAGCTTTAGCCATTGGATATCGACATAAAGGACACTTATGACTAACTTTTAGCCATCGAACAATACAATTATTATGAAAAATATGGTGACAATATGTCATGGTTGAAACTTGCTCCAAATCTTCGAGACAAATATGATACAGTTTAAGCTAGAAAAGAAACGAATATGGAGGAAAAAATAATATTTTCCATTACTGAATGGTGAGATACAGTAGCCTTTATATAGGCTAATAATCCTGGTGTTAACTATACAAACAATAAAGAATAAAAGAATAAAATAAATGTCTACCCTAACTAATTCTATAACAGAAGTTGTTACAGGTAACTTAATATGCTAATATCCCCCCTCAAGCTGGAGAATGGATATTAATCATTCCCAGCTTGGTAAGAAGTGTACAAAAAACAGAAGGAATCAGGGGTTTTGTAAAAATGTCTGCAAGTTGATCTTGTGATTTGATAGGTAACAGATGGATGAGACCCTGTTTCAACTTCTCACGAACCACATGACAGTCAATGTCCAGATGCTTGGTACGCTCATGAAAAGTCGGGTTAGCAGCAATATGGCGGGCAGACTGATTATCACAGTAAAGAGGAGCTGGACCAGTTGGTGGTAAGCCAAAATCACGTAATAAATTGCATAACCATTGTAACTCACAAGTCGTAGCAGCAAGAGCGCGATATTCGGCCTCAGAAGAAGAAGTAGAGACAGTAGGTTGCTTCTTAGATTTCCATGTAATTAAAGCTTGATCCAAAAAACCACAGAAACCAGTAATGGAGCGGCGGGTATCAAGACAACCAGCCCAGTCACTGTCACTAAAGGCACTAAGCTTCATGGAAGAAGAAGAAGGAAAGAAAAGACCAAGACCAGGGGCCCCCTTAACATAACGCAGAACCCGGAACAAAGCCTGAAGATGAACAGTAGTAGGCTGCTGAACAAACTGGCATAGCTGTTGGACAGCAAAAGATAAATCTGGCCGGGTATTCGAAAGATAAAGCAAACGACCAACAATAGTACGATATTGAGCAATGGCAGAAGAATCAGTCAACACAACACCAGAATCCTTAGACAATTTTAAATGATGAGCCATGGGAGTCTTAACAGGTTTACAGTCCAAGAAACCAGATTCAGATAAAATGTCAAGAGCAAATTTCCGCTGACATAAAGAGATGCCAGTAGCAGAACGAGCAATTTCCAATCCCAAAAAATACTGAGCATCACCGAGATCCTTTATTTTGAAACAATCATCAAGATAGGACTTGATGGAATTAATTTCAGACAAGGCAGTCCCACAAAGAAGCACATCATCAACATAAACAAGTAAGGCAGTAAAGGAAGAAGCAGTATTTTTGATAAAAAGGGAATGATCAGATGGAGACTGATGATAACCTTTAGCAAGAAGAGCTTGTGACAATTTAAAGTACCACTGACGACTTGCTTGCTTAAGACCATAAAGAGAACGCTGTAATTTGCAAACCTTATCAGCAGGAACAGACAAACCAGGGGGAGGAACCATATACACCTCCTCATCAAGATCACCATGGAGGAAAGCGTTATTAACATCCAATTGCTTAAGATGCCAGTTATGAGAAGCTGCCAAGGCAAGTAATAATCGAACAGTGGTTAATTTGGCAACAGGAGAAAATGTGTCATTATAATCCAGACCCTCTACCTGTGTATAACCTCGAGCAACCAAGCGACCCTTATAACGATTAAGAGTGCCATCAGAATTATACTTCTTAGTAAAAACCCACTTACACCCAATAGGATGCTTACCAGGTGGTAAATCAGCAATCACCCAAGTTTTAGTTTGTTGCAAAGCATCAAGTTCAACAGCAATAGCATTTCGCCAACCCTCATGTTGAACAGCCTTATTATATGTCTTAGGGATATCATCAGAGGAGATTGAACACACAAAACGATAATGGGAAGAAGACAAGTGATGATAAGAGAGAACTTTAGAAAGTGGATGAGATATACTTGTCTCCAAAGAAGCGGGTAACACTGAAGCACATTGAAGAGCAAAATGATAATCTCGCAGATACTGTGGAAGCTTATGTGATCTAGTGGACCGACGAAGGGGAGGCAAAGAATGAGTGGAAGAAGGAGAAGAATCAGATGTAGAAGGGACAGGAGAAGAAGAAGAAATCGAAGGAGAAGTGGACAATGGAATAGAAGAAATGAATGGGTCAGGAAAATCTAATGGTGGAAGGGTCTGAGGGAAGGGCAAGGAAGTAGGCAAAACAGGGGATGGATTATGACAAAAAGGGAAATGAGATTCATAAAAATAAACATTGCGTGAAACAGATATCTGACGAGTATGAATATCCAGGGTCACATATCCTTTAGTACCTTCTTTGAAACCCAAGAAAACACATTTATTGGCCCTCTTATCCAGTTTAGTGCGACCATGAATCAAAGTGGAAGAAAAACATAAACAACCAAACACACGCAACAGACTAAAATCTGGAGATTGATGAAACAACAGTTCATAAGGGCTCTTATTATGTAAAATAGGAGTAGGTAACCTATTAATGATATAAACAGCATGAGACAATGCATAGGACCAAAAAATTTTAGGAAGATGAGCTTGAAACAGAAGTGCTCTAGTAACATTAAGAATGTGCTCATGCTTTCGCTCAACTTTACTATTCTGTTCTGGAGTCTCAATGCAAGTTGTCTGATGAGAAATACCATGTTGAGCATAAAATTCCTTTAGTTGAAATTCCAAACCATTGTCAGACCGAATGACTTGTATATTAGAGGAAAATTGAGTAGAAACCATTTTGATAAAACTTTGAACATAAGAGCGAACTTCAAATTTATTAGAAAGCAAATAAATCCAAGTATAACGTGTATAATCATCTACCACTGTCAAAAAATATTTATGGCCATGAATTGAAGGCATATGATATGGACCCCAAATATCCATATGAACTAGAGCAAACATTTTATTAGAAGTACTGTGACTTACAGGAAAAGGCAACTTTCGTTGCTTAGCAAAATGACAAATGTCACAACAATTGAAAGAGGAAGTGTAAGAAACATTTGGAAATTGTTTGTGAATGGTATACAAAGTATTCCTAGACAAGTGACCTAGACGAAAATGCCACAAATCAAATGTAGGCTGAGCTGGAGGAGCAGTGGAGACATTACCAACCAAGGGTGAAGTAGTATCTGCAAGTGTCATGACATATAGCCCATCAATGCCTTCAGCTGAACCAATCATCTTCTCTGAAGACTGGAGGCGAATGTGGCACTGTGAGTTCTGAAATGAAACCAGACAGGGAATAGAGGAAGTAAGTTTGGAAACAGAAATCAAGTTGAAACGAAAGTTTGGTACATATAGGACATCATGGATCACAAATGAAGGAGAAAAAACAACAGTGCCACGAAAAGAAGCAGAAACACAAGTACCATCAGGAAGATTAATAACAATGCATGGTATACGTGTGTAAGAAGAAAATAAAGCAAGATTGGAACAAACATGGTCAGTAGCTCCTGAATCAATTATCCAAGAGTTAGCATTAGAATGAAAAGAACAAATGGCTACTGTACCACTAGCCGAAACACTGTGAACAAAGGCTGAGGGTTGAGACGAAGTATTATCTGTCTGAACAAGAGCTAGCAGCTTTCTGTATTGATCTGGAGTGAAGCTAAAATTTTCATTAGCAATCTTATTAGGTTCAGAAGGAGTTATACCAGAAGTAGTAATATCAGATGACACAGCATTAACGCTCTTGGGTCTAAACTGGAAACCTGGTGGATAACCATGTTTCTTGTAGCAAGTAGCTTCAGTGTGCCTATACCATCCACAAAAGGTGCACTGTTTTGTAGAACCAGATGAGTGTTGTTTATTTGAACCTGGGATAGGAGGTTTGACACTAGAAACAGATGATTTAGCCAATAAGGCAGCAGTGGAAGCAATAGAGTATCCTAATTCCCTCTCCTGTTGTTGAACTAGGGCAAATACCCGATTAATATTTGGTAATGGCTCAATCAACATAATCTGTGATTTCACAGATGAGAAACGATCGCTCAAACCTTTTAAAAACCGAATGGTATAATCTTGATCCAGATGGTTCCGAAAAGACTCAATCGCACCACAAGAGCACTTAGGCGTGCAAGAACAGGAAAGTGCAGGCCGCAAAGTCAAATACTCATCCCAAAGAATTTTTAAATTTGTGAAGTAATCACTTACAGTAAGGTCGCCCTGCTTCAAACCGTGGATTTCTTCTTGAAGATCGGCGATTCTGAACACATTATTCTGAGAAAATCGCGTGCGAAGATCTTCCCAAACATCACTCGCTTTATCTATCCAGAGAATACTCTGCGCCAAGGAAGAAGAGATGGAACGCGTCAACCAAGATAGCACCATCATATTACATCGCTGCCATGCCGGATGAAGAGGATCACTGCCTACTGGAATCTGTGCATCCGGATCGATGAAGCAGAGTTTGTTTTTCGACATAAGAGCCATTTTCATGGCTCTCGCCCAAGAATGATAATTCGCACCGATCAAAATAGGCGAAACAAGAACTAAAGCTGGGTTTTCGTTAGGATGTAGGTAATACGGGTGAGAAAAATTTTGCAAAGGATCAAGATTAGAAGCAGCTAGGGTTTCGGAACTGTGGGAAGAAGAAAACGATGAAGAAGACGAGTTCATCGGATGAGCCATAGCGAAATTGGGAAAGGGAGAGAGAGAAAAGTAGGTATAGACACACGAGGGAGAGAAAATTCTACACCGAAAATCGAGATGCAGATGAACAGAGGAAAAGAAAGAAAACAAAAAATATTTGAGAAGAAAACAAGGAGTCAAATACTTCCTTGTAGCTCTGATACCATGATACAGTTTAAGCTAGAAAAGAAACGAATATGGAGGAAAAAATAATATTTTCCATTACTGAATGGTGAGATACAGTAGCCTTTATATAGGCTAATAATCCTGGTGTTAACTATACAAACAATAAAGAATAAAAGAATAAAATAAATGTCTACCCTAACTAATTCTATAACAGAAGTTGTTACAGGTAACTTAATATGCTAATAAAATACAACACTGATCCTTCTCCTTTTCCTCCTCATCCACATCAATATTTTCTAGAAGATTTATTTTCTTGAGCGATTCAATAGCTTCTGTTGATGCCGGGACCATATTAATCTCTTGCATGGATTGTTCTGATAGGAATAATATTTCATCAGACATATGCACAACTTCTATGTTTTCAGGCAATTCGACGATGACCTCAATAGCTAAAGGATAAACCATGAAAATATCCTCTTCAAAATAAGGATACGGAGGATTGCCATAGAAGAATTCTTGAGCGCAAGAAATTATGTCTGGTACCAACAAGCCGAGCAATTCCGGGCTGATCAGATCGTGCGAAAGATTGCTTCGTAGAAAACTCGTAGCACGTCGGAAAAACTCTCTGCAAGACATGTAATGGGAAGAAATTGGCATGGAGGGAATAGCAAGAAGATGAGTCTGACCACAAGAACAACTTTTTGCGAAAAGAACACGAAGTTTGATATTGAAATTTATCATTGAAGTCTTGTGGCGTTGGATCGGTAGATTTTGAAAGGCTGCAGGATCACTTGGTTCAACGGAGACATGGCAGTAGTATTCTGGTGTGGTAGTCGCCATGATTTGAGATTAGAAAAGCAATTTGGAAAGATGTAAATAGAGATTGAGAAGGGAAAAAAATGGTATTATTGGGATATTTATAGGCTCTAACTTTGATCTTTATTCAGAAGATTTTAGGATAAATTTTATCAAGATAAGTGAATAATATAGTAGTTCGATAAGAGAAGATAACAGAATAAAGAAATTTAATCTGACTGATACACACACTTGTCTTTATTTTTAGTATTTGAAATTGTTATTATTTAACACATAATAATGTATTCTTCCTTTCTGAGAATGATTAAAAGATTATTTTTTTCACAAGGGATTAAAAGATATTTATTCAGGATATTTTCATATAAGGTTTATCATCAAGAGAAAGATATTAATGTTTTGGGATAAGGAGATTGAAATTTAAATGTTGTTAAGTGAATAATATGTTAGTTTAAGATAATATAATGATGCTGAAAAAAAAGATAATATAACAAAATTTAGAGAAATTTAATCTGAATGATATATATAGTTGTCTTCTTTTTAGTGTTTGAAATTGTTATTTTTTAACATATAATAATGTATTGTTCCTTTATGAGGATGATTAAGAAATATTTTTTAAAGTTTGAAATTGATAAAATTTTAAATTAAATAAATATTAGAGGTTATACGCTTCTTTCTGCTAGGGGGCCTTTTTACTAGGTTGCATGTTTTTTTAATTATAATTTTAGGACATAAGGGAAAGGATATTTAGAACAGATTTGTTTTGATCAATAACGTAGCATTTTCTTTAATCTTTTGTCATTTTGAATCTTTTTAATTACAATTTTTTAGATTTTAGATTGTCCTTCACTTGAATAAAAAAGATTGTGCTTCAATGCTTCATAAGAGAAATTGAATTGGTGATCGACATTGTTCAATTCTCATTTGTAACTTTTTTTAGTTTTTATTCTTTAAAGATTAAAATTAAAATTTTGTCCAAAAAAAAAGATTAAAATTAAAATTAAATGGTAATTTATGAAATAACAAATAATGAAATTTATTCTTTGTTCTTTATTTTTCATATTCTACCCATCTACGAGATAAAGGAAAGAAGGGTATAAGCTTTATAATTTTTTATCCTTTATACTTTCTACTTCTTTTTGGGACAATTCCATTGAAGAAACTTTAAAACTAGAAAAAATCAAAAAGATTTTCGAAATTTCAATATTTCTATGAGATGTTGTTTTTCCAAAATGGGATAGTGGAAATTCAAGCAAAAAGACACAAATGTCCTCGAATATATATTACTTAAAAAATAATACTGCAGTAACCCACGCGGCCGGCCGCCCGCAACATACTCCGCCGCCGCCAAGGCTCAATGGAGAATTGGAGATACAGGAATGGGATTCAACCCCAGGCACAGAGAAACTCACCGGCCATTAGGCCTGCCTCGAAGATCCGCCCGCCAATCAAATGCACAAGCTCCAATGGCGGTAGAAAATCCAAGATCTAGAGCATTGAGCAAGCTGAAGAAAGAAATCTACGAACCCAATATAGCGAACAAAATTTGTGTAATGCCATGGCTGAGAAGCCAAGGTCAGTATCCGATCTGTAGATTTGTGATCTGCGAAAAAGAGAGAGAATCCATTTCCGTTGAACGACAATGAAATTGGCACCATTTAAGTAATCGCAGTCGAGCTTATGTCTATTGTGAGGGCCATGGAAGAAGCCTTCCGATTGGTTGCAGAAACTCGTTGATTTGCCAAAGGATCATTTCATAATAAAGCAAACAAAATCTGCCTACTTTCGGAAACAATTTATATCGGGTATTTGAATCAGGTTTTATTTGGCCAAGGATTGCTTAGGTAGATCAGTGTGCGTTCATCTTGAGCAAAAAAATTCTAAACTGAAATTTCCTTCCAAGCTTTGAGCAAAACCTCTGTTCGTTCGTGGCCTTTTGTATCTTAATAACATTCTTAACCCTTGTAGCCGCCATCTTGAGATCCAAAGCTAAGGTTCTTGCATATATGCCCTTGGGACTGGCCTAGGAGCTATTATTATTTTTTTATTATATTATGTGTGTGTGTGTGTTTAAGGGTATTTGTGTCTTTTTGCTTGAATTTTCAATATTTCATTTTAGAAAAATAACATCTGATCTAATATTGAAATTGAGAGCATCTTTTTGTCTTTTACTGCTTTTAAATTTCCTTCAATGGGATGTTCCCCTTTATTTAGCGGTTTGGATTGATACGTTTCTTTTTAAACTCACTCCACCTAATTCCTTTAAAATATCGTCCAAAATACCTATTAATGAATCTCAGTGAGGAAAGGACTTCTTATCAAGTATGAGTTAATATAATTATTGGTCGTTATAGTTAATGAATTCTAGTTTTGGTTTTTATAGTTTTAAATCATTGGTTTTAACCTATATAATTTTATAAAGACTTGGTCTAAGTTTAGGTTTAGAGGCCAAAACCAAAACTTGTTAAAATTACATGAACTAATCGTTAAACCCATATTAAATTTTTATGAAACTATCAAATTATAAAGATTAAAACCAATGATTTGAAATTACAATGACTAAAATCAAAACTTAATCAAACTATATAGACTAATAATGATATTAACCCTACCAATTATCAATAAGTTTTGTGGTCATACTCAATTTATGCTCATAACTTGAATTATTTGATTAATGTAAAAGAATAAGATTTTTTTCCTTGGATAATTGTTCTATAGATCCATAATTATAGCTTTAATCTATATTTAATCAGGTCCTTAAAGTTTTTCTTTCCTATTTTATTAGATCCTTATTTTGTAATTCTAATTTTATTTATTTTCATAATTATAAAGTTCGAATCATAATAATAACAATTTCTAAAATACAATATAATTATAATTAATTATTCTAATTATACGAACTATTATATACAAATTTATTATATTAATTACTTTTTCTAATTATAGGCCTCTTAATTTAAAATTATTGTTAGTATTTATATTTTATATTATTTATTTATTTAATTTTAAATTAAATTGATAAATAAAACCTATAAGGACCTATTAAAAAAAACTACAGGAATCTTATTAAAAGCAAGTGAAAGTATAAGCATCAAATAAAAAGAAAAAAAAAACTATAGGAACCTAATTTAAAATGATTGAAACTATAAAGACTTGCATTCTTTTTCTTTAGAATCTCCCTTTTCACTCACCTGCTATATGTAGTTTTACACTTTTCTCCCTTAGTTAAACATGACAGTAAAACTGTAACACTTACTTTATATTTAATAATTATTTTATAACTTAATTTTAAGTTAACGACAAATTTATTTTAAGAATAAGACATTATACATTTTAAAGCTTCGAATCTTATATATAGAAAAAAGACACAACAATATCTAAAATTGTCCAAGAAAATTAAACTAAGAATAATACTTAAGGCAATTGTGAAATGTTTTTCCATCTCTTATTCCAAATGAAATATTTTCATGATTAGGCAAAATAAATCAAATAAATCTTCTTAATAATCATTAATAGTATGCTTGCTTAATTCCTTATTACCTAACCCTTCTTTTCTCATCGAGGCATCTTTTAGCCACTTGGGCTCTCTTGCAATAAAAGCTCTATCTTTAGCCATTAAGACTTTATCTCTTACTTGGATCTCTCATACCTTGAGGGTAAATCTTTGCCAAAGAGGTGTAGTCATGTGAACCTGAAGGGTAATTTTGTCACTTTACTTGAGATTGCTCAAGTGGAAGAATGCCCAAAACAAAATATGCAGATTCAAGAGGCTAAAACTGGTTTCTAGAGCTCAAAACACTATATTGAAGACCCAAAATATAAATATACACTCGGAGGAGAGAAGTTAGGCCATAGTCTTGCGTATTTAAGCCCAAAATACATGTTCCAACGTGCCATGACAAGTTATGAGCGTGAATAATGATTTGAAGTATCTTAATGGGCTCCAAGAAAGTTGGTTGGGAGTTTCAGAAAGCATTACTTGAAGACCAATTCAACTCGAATCTATTTAGTTTGTTTAAGTCAATTTTCAATTTATTTATAGGTACCCTTTCTTAGTATTGTGCTTCTTAGTTTTTTTTTGGCTAAGTACAAATATTCTCCTATTGAAGACAATCTTGTTCAAAGCACTGCTGGGTACTAAATATAAGCACCTCTCTCCTAGCAGGAATTCAAACTTTGAATCGCCATATTGTGAGAGACTAGCCTTTTTCATTAGACCCAACCCCCTTTGGTTGCTTCCTAATTTTAAAGAAAGTAATTCTTGACAATCTTGATCTCAATCCATTACTCTTGGACTCTTAAATTTCAAAAGCAGAATAAACTTATATAGAAATTGATAGGAGACTCAGCCCTTTTTATCTGATTGGTTTGTTTTATGGCTTCATTACAACCTCAAACCTCTGTAGTTTGTCTTGATGAATCTTAAATTTTAGTAAAGGAAGAAATTAGCTAACAAAGGCTTGTCTAATTGGTCTTTGCTCATAACCCATAAGGTTGAAAGTTCATATCTCATTACAGATATGAGAATCTTGGTGTTAGATTTGTGAATTTTTCTATAAGTGCTTTTTATTAAATCAGGAAAATTATAATACAGGACCCAGGATAAATAATATTTATTAAGAAGGACTATAAAAGTAGTAATTATTTTGAAGGACCATAAATTAAAATATTAAAATAGAAAGACTAAATTGCCTTTAGCCAGATTTCCTATCTTCTCTCTAACTGAATCTAGAGTGATTTTTATTTAACTGAGGATTTGGAGTGATTGATGATTAATAACAAATAGATACCAATTGAAATTACCTCATTCTCCCAAAACAAGGTGACTTCGCCTTCGACAGACTAGTAGTTTTACTAGAATAATCTGTAAACTATATCACAAAGAGAGGGCCTTTTTCTAAGGAAATCTGCATTAACATTTTCATTTTTGTTGATGACTTGCATCTGAGTGTGTGGCTGCTAATTCTTCACATCCTCATTCTTCCCAATAACATTCTCATTTTTTTTTCATCTTAATTTTTTTCGTTTCTTCTTCAATAGGCATATTTTTACATTCGTTATTGTATCCCACAGTTAGGGGTGAGCAAAATGAAATCGAAGCCAGAAACCGAACCAAACCAAACTCAATTCGGTTATTTCGGTTTTTGGTTATTTTTTAGTTTTTTTCTTCTAATACTTTGGTGTTCGGTGTTCGGATTGATTACTATAAAAAAATTTCGGTTATAACCAAAATAATATAGGTAGTATTGGGTTGTGTATGTTTTATGATATGCCTTTGCAAAGGCCCAAGTCCAACCCTTATTATTTTTCATTAAAAACATGTCCAGCCCATCGCCAAACCCAAGTCCAAGTATTTCTTTTTTATAGTTTTCTTTTTCTACACTCGAGTTAAACACCCTTTCGACCCAAAAAAAAAAAAAAAAACTCTACCTTATGTTTCAAATTATGTAAACCCTATTTTCATTCCCTCAAACTCACTCAACATCACAGATTCACAGCCGCATAGAAGACACCCTCCTTTCCTTCCTCTCCTTTCATTGCATCAATCTTGATAAGCCTCGTGAAGCCACTCTTGATCTCTCACCCTCAACTTCACATCGCGTACTTCGTCTTCACTCTTCTCTCTTGAATGTTCTGTCATTCTCGATCTGTTGGCTTTGGAATTTTGAGAGTCAAAGTCGTCCTCTCGCATTCAGTATCATGTTCAATCTTCACTATCAAACTCTCAGGCTCATCATTTTTACTCTCTCGTCGGCTGTCTCTACTTGCTGTCGGTGTCTTCTGCTCTCATTCATCTTTGCTTTCCATACTTTTATTTCAGTTATTTCAAGAACAAGTATTACTATTATCTTGTAAAATACAACATTAATGTGTGTTTTCTATGACTTCTGTCTATAGCCTTTATTTCTGTGTAAAATACAGCATTCAATTTCTCCCTATTTATGGATCTGCTTGCTGGGGCTTCATCATTTTAGGTGAGAAATTTGTTTCAAGAAAAGCTAGGCAGTGTGTACCCATATTTCGGTTAATGGAACAATCGAATTGAAATTTTCGATTAGTTTGGTTTCAGTTCGGTGTTGAAACTTGGCTCTATTCGGTTTTCGGTTAATTCAGTTTTCACTGAAAACTGAACCGAATAACTGATTGCTCACCACTACCCACGGTCAGTATATTGTTTCTTCCTGGTATGAAAAAAGCAATAATCATTATGTGCTTCTCTGATTCTACATAATGTGCAAAAAGAAAATACTTGAATAGCGTTTGGATCACTCTTAAATAATGCTTTAATAATTGATTCCCTTTGATAGTTGTCCCATATCAGTTAGAACCTCGCACCTGAAAAACCTTACTACCGAAATGGCAAAGACTAGAAAGAAGAGGATCTAGAGATAACATAGGGGCAATTTAGTCTTTCTATTTTAATATTTTAATTACTGGTCCTTCAAAATGACTACCATTTTTATGGTCCTTTTTAATAAATATTATTTATGCGGGGTCCTTTATTATAATTTTCCCTTTGATTTATGACACTTAAATGACACATTTTTAATTTTTGAGTAAAATACTCTGACCACCCTTCTGTTTTACCTCAATTACACAGACCTCCCTTCTATTTTAAAAATATACATTTAAGTCCAAATAGTTAACTCCATTAAGAATATTCTAACAAGATTCCAAAAATATATTTTTTAGTTAAATTTTATATAAAAATAAAATTTATTTACTATTTTACCCTTAATACTAAATTCCTAGTTTTATTTGAGAGTTAGTAGACTTCGGGAAGAAAAAACACTAGCCGTAAGAATAGCTATGGAGAAGACAACTGCAACCGATCATGGAAATAAAAAGGTACAAACTTATCAAATCTTCATTTAAATCCATTGAACAATGAGTTTCGCATAACCTGTAGTCTATTTCTCATGGACCTTTTTCACTGTACATGATATATAGATGTATAATCATTCATTGTAAGTGTTGCGCGAAAAAGGTCTTGATTGTGGGTTTTTTTTTTGAAAAAATTGTTCTTTGATAATTGGGATTATCGGTTCAGACCGTTGACATGAACCGAGACAACTACTTTGAAGAGGCACTCAAAATGCTGAATCGATCTCTTGTAAGAATATGAGCATTATTTTCGAGTCAGAGAACACATTTTTACTGGTTTTATAGAATTGTTATTGAAGTACCAGTATTACTGTTTACTTGTTATCTAAGATCTATGTTTCAGTTCAGTCCAAAAAAAAAAAGATCTATGTTTCAGGAATTTAGATACAGGTATATGTTAGGGTTGTCTTTATATCAAAACTACTTAAGCTATTTGATAGAACTTCCTTCTTACATTGTACTATACCCTTAATCTCTTATTTAGTTAATTAATGTGGGGCTTCTTTATATTCTAATACTATGAGTTTGTTGTCTTTGGGTTTTATGTGGTTAATGTGCACAGGGTAATTATGCAGCCACATATAACATATCTATGTTGTCATTGGCTGGCTCAGTCCCTTGTCATTATATTTGTGGGGTGCACTACACCGTACTTTCTTGGCTATAGAATCTCTATTGATAAATCATAGAACATTAGGTCACCAAAATTCATCCCTACAAAAATTTTATGACATCATAAAATATGTTGTTGGCATTCTATTTTGATTTTAATTTTAAAATTTTTCATCCTTGCAGGATAATATTATTCTTGTTGATGATATTGATAATTGTGATAAAAGTGAACCTCCTTTTGATAAATTATATACTGATACTGAAGAAGAGGATTATGATGATGATGATGAAGTAGAAGAACTTGGACAGGGAGAAAGGATTGTTGATGGTTCTATTTTAAATGATGTTGAAGACAACGAAGGTAGTGAATCTGAAATTGAGATTGAAGGTAGTGAAAATTCTGCAAGTGGTAGTGACGTGGAAAAACCTGAAATTCTTGACATTGTCAAGAACATCAAGGGAAAAAGATTTGATTACGATGCTAATGGTAAAGTGCATTTGGAAAAAGATATGTTGTTTATCAATGTGAATGAGTTTAGGAATGCTTTAAGGGATTATGTAATCCAAGAAAATTTTGACATAATTAGAATAAAAAATGAAAAAGCCAGAGTAACTGCTATTTGTGCTTCAGATGGTTGTCCTTGGAGAATTCATGCTTCTCCTACCCCAGATGGTGTGACTTTTATGATAAAGACATACGAACAAATGCACACTTGCATTAGGCTAACTAATCAACCCAATGCCACATCTACCTGGATAGCAGATAAATTGAAAGGATCTTTGAATGCTGATCCTAATATGAGCTATGAATTAATGGACAATGAATTGACTACCAGATATGGAGTTAAGGCTCATCGAATGCAATTATATAGGGCAAGAAAAAAAGGAAGAGAAGAATGCGAAGGTTCTCATGCTGCAAGTTACAAGAAGATACCAAAATATGCGGAGTTATTGTTGGAAAAAAATAGGGGAAGTTTGGTGAAGTTAAGTTACCATGAAAGGTTATCATTTGAAGAAAGTCCTACTTTCAAGAGAATTTTTGTATGCTTGGCGGCTTGCAGAGATGGCTTTTTGAAAGGTTGTAGGCCATATTTTGGGTTAGATGGTTGCCACTTGAAAGGTCCATATGGAGGTGTCTTGTTATGTGCAGTTTCTCTGGATGCGAATATTGGGTTATTTCCATTAGCATATGCAGTAGTTGAGGTAGAGTGTAAGGAGTCTTGGAGATTTTTCTTGGAATATTTGAATGATGCGATAGGAGACAATCATTATATAATTATGAGTGATAGGCAAAAGGTAATAGTTTTTATTTACGAACCTTATATTTTTGTTTGGTTCATATATGTTATGACTTGATGTTTATGCGAATTTTCTTTTGGATGTAGGGATTGACACAAGCTGTTGCTGAATTTTTTCCCAACTCATGGCATAGATATTGTGGTAGGCATTTATTTAATAATTTCAAGGCTAAATTTCCATTGTTAATCTTACGGGAACTTTTTTGGATGGCTGTTAAGGCTCCAAATGAATTTGTTTTTAAGAAGGCAATGGAAAAGATAAGAAGACATGATGATAATGCATACCACTATTTGATGTCTATCCCCTTAAATACTTGGACTCGGCATGCATTTCATGAAAGTTGCAAGAGTCCACACATCACTAATAATGCTTGTGAATCTTTCAATAAGTGGATTAATGACTTGAGAAACATGAACGTATTGAATTTGTTAGATAGGTTAAGGTCAAAAATAATGATGAGATTTTACAAAAAGTTTCATTCTACTACATCTTGCCAACAAAATATTGGTGCAAGAATTGTGGATGAAATAAACAAGATCATGAGGGATGGAAGACATTGTAAAGTAGAGATGGCCGGTAATAATCTATTTGAAGTATGTGATGGTTTTACAAGATTTCCTGTGAACTTAAATTCTCATACTTGTGACTACAAAGTATGGCAACTTAGTGGACTGCCTTGCAAACATGGTGCTACTGCCATTGCATATATGAGAGCAAAAGTAGAAGACTATTGTGATGCTTATTATAGCAAAACAAATTACATGGCCACATATTCTGGTACAATTAGCCCTTTACCGGATTTAAGTACGTTAGAAGAATTAGATGTTCTTCCGCCCCCATTACGCAGACTTCCAGGAAGGCCTAGAGTTAGTAGAAAAAAAGAAAAAGATGAAGTTGCACCATCAAATGTAAGATGAAGACTGTCAACTGTCAAGTGTGCTAACTGTGGAGGGTTAGGACACAATAAAAGGAGTTGTCAAAGAGCTCCCATTAAAGTCAAGAGCAGTAGACAGGTAATATATTGCCTTAATTTTTATCAACAATTGTATATAATATTTTCCATTTTTATTTAATCATTTCTCTTTACAGGAAGTTTCAACAAGTGCATCACAAACTTCAGTTAAAGAAGTAACTCAAGTGCATGCTTCAGTGCAAGCAAGAGCAAAGTCAAAAATCGAGGCTAGACGAATAAGGAAGGTATGCGTCAATTTGTTACATTATATTCAATGGCTTTTGTTCAATATTTTGTAGTATCTTAATAGATGCTCTTTTTCTGTTTTTGAAGATTATCAGGTCAGGCAATGCTCCTAACAATCCTCATTCAACTGCTTTTCCAACGCCTTCTGTTGCTCCTACAGAATAGGATTAAAATCACGCTTTGTTGTCTTTTCTTTGTAATAACATCAAATTTATTGGATGTAATATAGAAACTTACACATGGTTGGTGTATTTATTTTGTCTTGCGCATTTTGACTAAAATTGTTTTAAAGAATTTAAGATTTTTTTTTTTATCTTTTCCTTAATTTCTATTTTTATCTTTAAAAATAGTTATTAGTTTGATGATTTTAGCATTGGTTAATGTAAATATCACAAACGTTGGATATTCAAGCAAGCTTTTAAATAAAAGTGTGCTTGATCAAATGTGTTTATAAATATTTGTGAAAAAATTATTAAATTATAAATTTAAATCACACATACAATCTCAAACTTATATAGTTTGTTATATTTGATAAAAATATGTGTTTAATATATATTTTAATTCAAAATTAATTTATAATATCAAAATTAATAAATTTTTTAACAAATTAGAAAGTTAGAAAATCTATTAGAATAAATTTTTTGTTGTATAAATTTTTATTAGCCTCTGTATATATATACATATATGTTTAAATAATTCTAATAGTGAAGCGGGCATTTTGGTAAAAAAAAGTTTAAAAGTCAAATTTAACGGTCAACTAACGGTTTGAATGAATGGAAATAGAATCTCAAAATATAAGGGAGGTTTGTGTAATATACACTTTAGTTTTAAGGGAGGTTTATATGGGTTTCCAAAATAGAGGGGAGGTCTGTGTAATTAAGGCAAAACCCAGGGGTAGTTAGAGTATTTTACTCTTAATTTTTCTATACGGATCCTTAACTTCTAGGACTTCATTAATACACATATACAAGAGTGAGGGGAGAAGGGTTGTATTTATATACTATAATGACAGTAAGATTAATTAGTTGAATATAGAAAAAAAAACGTCAGTAAGTATGTATAATTTATCTTCGAATAAAAGTACTATAACAACTATTTAAATTAAACCGATAGAAGCAAATAAATGATAGAAACCCCATAATCCAAAGGTAATTTCTAAGAGTAGTTAATTATTTATAAGGATGGTAGATTCTACACATATTGAGCTTTAGGCATTGGATATCGACATAAAGGACAAGTATGACTAGTTTTTAGCCATTGGACTAGACAATTATTGTGAAAAATATGGTGACAATATGGCATTGTTAAAATTTCCTCGCCATTACAAAAATCTTAAAGACAAATGCAACATTGATTTTTCTCAATATCATTCTTCACATCAATATTTTCTTGAAAATTTATTTTCCCAAGTAATTCAATAGCTTCTGTAGATGCCGGAACCATTCTAATTTCTTCTTGTATGGATTGTTCTACGCCTCTAGGAAATTCGATGACGGCTTCAATAACTAAAGGATATACAATGAAATCATTCTCGTCAAAATAAGGACTCGGAGAATAATGATGGAATAATTCTTGAGCACCGGAAATGATGTCTGCTTCCAACAAATCAAGCAATTCCTGGTCGAGCAAATCATGGGATAGATTGCTTCGAAGAAAACTTGAACCGCGTTGGAAAAACTCTTTGCATGAGATGTAATGGGAAGAAATTGGTGAGGAGGGAATAGCTAGCAAATGAGTCTCACCACAAGAACAACGTTTTGCCAAACGAACACAAAGGTTGATATTGAAATTTTACATTGAAGTCTTGTGGCGTTGGATCGGTAGATTTTGAAAGGCTTCAGGATCACTTGGTTGATTGGAGACTTGAAGGTAGTATTCTCCGATGAGAGTCGACATGATTGAGAGATTAGAAGAGCAATGGAAAGATGTGACTTGAGATTGAGAAAATAAATGTTACCATATGTATATTTGTAGGCCCTAAATTTGATATTTATTCAGAAAATTTTAGGATAAATTTTATCAAGAAAAAGATATTAGTTTTGGGATATCGCAATTGAAATTTAAATATTGTTAAATGAATATTATAGTATTTTAATAAGATAATATTAGAGGCTATACGTTTCTTTTTGCTAGGGGACCTTTTTATTACGTTGTATGTTTTTTAATTATAATTTTTGGATATTAGGTAAAGGATATTTTGAACAGATTTGTTTTGCTTAATAACATTTTATTTAATATTTTTCATTTTAAATCTTTTAATTATCATTTTTGAGATTTTAAAAGATTGTCCTTCACTTGTATAAAAAAGATTGTCCTATACGAGAAATTGGTGGCTTTGTTCGATTCTCAGTTGTAATTTTTATTATCTTTTCTGCTTTGTAGATTAAAATTAAATGGTAATTTATGAACTAATAAATAATGAAATTTGTTCTTTATTCTATATTCTACACCTCTGTTGGTCCAAAAAAAAAAAAAAAAAAACTACCCATCTACGAGAAAAAAGAAAGAAGAATATAAGCTGTATTTTTTTGGGAAAATACCAGCTAGGTCCCAAGGTAGGGAATTAATCTCAAAAAAGTCCCTTTGCAAATTCCAATATCAGAAAAGTCCCTAGGGACTTTTCTGACATGGATTCCCAATGACCATTTACCAAAATACCCCCCAAGCAATTTAACCACTGTCATTGGTTACAACATGTTCTGCTATATTTACAACATCGTAAGTCATATTAACAACATAATCAGTTACGTTTACAACATGTTACGTTATATTTAATGAGTTGTAAACGTAACTGAAGAGGTTGTAAACGCAACACAATCACGCATTTTATATACATGTTGTAAACATAACTTTCTATGTTGTTAATATGACTTACGAAGTTGTAAATATAGTAGAACATGTTGTAACCAATGACAGTGGTTAAATTGCTTGGGGGGTATTTTGGTAAATGGTCATTGGGAATCCATGTTAGAAAAGTCCCTAGGGACTTTTCTGATATTGGAATTTACAAAGGGACTTTTTTGAGATTAATTCCCTACCTTGGGACCTAGCTGGTATTTTCCCTATTTTTTTTATCCTTTAATTTGTACTTCCTCCTTTTTTTATCTGTTTGGAACTTTGAATTGACATGTTTATTTTTTAAAACTCACTTTAATTCCTTCAAAATATCTTCCAATATACCAATTAATGAATCTTGGTGAGAAAAGGACTTGTTATCAATTATCAATAAGTTCTGTGATCATCCTCAATTTATGCTCGTAACTTTTATTATTGGATTAAATTAAAGGAGAATTTTAATTAAATTGCTGAAATAACAAAATTCAAATTCCAGCCTATACCAAACTTGGTATAGTAATTGGTAGATGGCTGGGTCCTTCAAACATGATGTCCCTGGTTCAAACCAGGCTGTGTATGAAAAAAAGGTTTTGTTGGGAGATTCTAGCAAAAAACAAATCCAGCCTATACTTTTAACAAATTTTTAATAAGGTCAAAAAGTCTAATTAAGAATTTATAAATTTTGTAAAAAGACCCGAATACCCTTCTATAGTTTTAAAAAAACAAAGAAAATTGAAGGCATTCGAAAAAAACATGACACTGAAATTCCTTCTCCCTTCCCCTCTTTGCAACTGCTTGCACAACTCCACTCAAAAGAAGAAGAACTAGGTCCTTCTTTGAAAATGACAACTCCCTCCTCTGTCAACGATGGTTGCTGCCTCCAGCAGTAGAAGAAAGGAACATCAGAACCTGGTCCTCCTTGGATCCAGCTGCTCAAAACCGAGAAGAAAAGAAAAACCAGTGCAGTCAACGGCCGCTCCCCTCTCGGTTGACTTCTCAAACTCACCTCCAGGCTCCACGAGAAAGATCAACAACGATGACAGTGTGCCTCAAGCCCAGATCACGTCTCTTCCCCCTTGATTCCATTCGTGTCTCCTCTCTTCAAGGAAGACAATGAACAGTGGCTTAGTGCAGCCTCCTCTCTCCGCACATGGAATTTGTGCCACATCAGGCATGTCCCATTCAAAACTCTTCTCCAACAGTATCGCTTGTAAGAGCCGAAAATAAACAATAAAAAAATAAAGGTTAAAGTCCAAATTTGCCTATGAAGTTTTCACTTAAAAATAATGTTGTCTGAGAGTCTTTTTTTTTTTTTTTTTAATTTTTTGGTTCAAGGTTACTCTAAAAGTACTAAAATGGAGCAATGTTTCCCTTTACTATTAAAAATGTTAACGAGCAACCTATTTTTTTAACCGTAAAGGTCAACATCGAACCCAAAAATCTTGCATGGCAATAATGCTCGAGTGAAAACTTCATGGGCAAATTTACATCTTAACTCAAAAATAAATAAATGAAAACAAGGGATTAAAATAAATTAAACGAAATTTGTTTTTTAAATTCAAAACTATATATTATTATTTATTTATTTTCCCCAAAATTGAACTAGTCCTATTTCTTGCTTAACAATATCTCAAATCTAACTAAAATCGGGGAGTCATCACCTTTTTAACCATGAAGAGGTACTCTGGTCTTTGAACAACTAGCATTTACTCCACTACGCGATGCGCGGGCTACAAAAACTAACAAAATACCAAACATAAAACAGACAAAAAATTGTTCATGAAAATATGCAAATATTGAAAAATGTACATCATTTACAAATGGAGTCTGCGTATATATAATCCAAAAAGCAATCAACTTGACCCTTAGTGTGGAATATGAAAAAAATTAGTTGATGTTTGTCAGATTCCTAAACACTTCCTTATACACAACATTAGTGGTTGCATTTTCAGAGGTACTCTCATCACCATGAAATAAAATCTTCAAGCCCCCCCATGGTTCTAACCTTTGAAAGTGCCACATATAGTTGACCATGTGTGAGCACAAGTTTCGTTAAATATATGCCCACATAAAGTAATGACTGCCCCTGGCTTTTATTGATTGTCATGGCAAATGAAATCAATATAGGTAATTTCCTCCTCCTCATTTGAACAAGCAAACGACTGTCTGAAGGGTTCATATCCATCTTATGAATCAAGACCTTTTGATTAGATTTTGACTCATTCAAAGTCACTGCCTCTAACACAGATTGGCCTATTTGTGCCACACAAACGCATGCCATTGCATAATCCAGCAGCCTGGTCAATGTTACATTCCTTAGTAACATTATTAGTGTCCCAACCTTTAGAGAGGTCTTATGTATAGGTAAACCTGAAAAATTAATGTTATTCAACAGCTCAAGCGTATATAGATCTTCGACTCCTTCATGGTCTTGGCATGTCTTGCAAACAAAATCACAGCTTAAAAAGTCAACAGAATCACCAGGCAACAATGAACACATGTACTCATTAACCTGATTTACGACCTCAATTGTGGGAGCTAGTATGGCTCTATCATTGAAATAATCAGTGTTGCCTATATTATCCAATAAATCTAGATAAGTCGTTGATGCAATGGCGTGAATTGGATCTGAGTATTCACGAATCAACAATTCCTTAGGTGTTTCAATTTTCGTAACACCATCATTTGGCAACCCCAGCTTTCCATCACTAATATCTAACAACCACTGAGAAAAACCTCCTCAATTCATCAGGATGCTCTCCATTTGATGATGAAGACAAACACATGTTTGTTGTCAACTAGTGTAATAGCCTGAATATATATAATATAAAAATAGTAATATATGATAAATATAAGTTTAAAGTTACCAAAATACCTACTCTTTTAAAATATCTTCATGGCTCAATATGGCTAGTTTTGTCTGTCAATCTAAACCCTTATTCTCTTAACCTTTTTTGGTGAACAAAGACAGCAAGCAGGGGTAGAAAATTCTGGAGACTTCTTGTGGGGTTCAATTTTCCTCTTCCCTTCGCATCGTAAATTCCAGTCCGTGGTTGGTGTGTGCGAGTGAGCCTCTGATCATTGCTTGTTTCAGATTAATATCCTCTTTGCTTGTGTGATTATTTCCTTCGATCAAACCCCTTTTTCCTTCTTTGTTTCAGCTGCCAAGGGTTTTGTGTGAGTAAGGATTAGGATAATCACTGTTCTACTGATTTTTCTGCAAAATTCCAGCGCAAGATTCCCCTTCATTGTTTTTTTTCTTTCTTTCTGTTTGTGTTGGGGAATTTAAAGTAGTGGGTTGAGATTGATTTTTCCCCTTTTTATAGCTGTTTTGCGTGGAAGAGAAAGGGACGATCTTGGGTCAAGACTTGGTGGGGATTAGAAGATGGAAAGCTTGCTTTCAATAGGTACATATATATTAAAATTCCTTGTTACTGTTAATGCAGAAAAAGAGACATCAATAGATGCTTGTTCATTTTTTTTTGGGTTTCGCTGAGAGAGAATAGTTGACTTTGAAAATCTGCTGTGGAAGTGTTTGGAGATCATATATTATGCTTAGGACTGTTCAGGCTATATTAATTGTTGGAAGCACACAAGGTGTTTGAAGAAATGTCTGAGAAAGAAATCTTGAGGAATTTAAGTGTGGTAATTGTATATATAAAATGATATTGTAAAGGAAAATAGATTTTGTGGGAGAAGAGTATGTAGGAGATAATATTAGATGATTAGAAGCTATTCAATGTCGTAACAAGAGTTGAGAAATTATATACTATGCTTATCAAAACATAGGTATTCTTATGCAAGTAAAAGTAATAATAATTCTTTCTTATTTGCAACTATTACGAGTATAGAATTCTAAATTTCTATACACCCAGCCCCAAATGTTAGTGCTTAAAAAAAAATTTAAAGAGAGACTATCATGTATTATATGTATTTGTATAAGGTTATGGTCATAATGACAATAGTATTGTTTGTATGCTAGGGGGTCAAAGTTGAATCATATTTGAAGCCTACATAGTAAGATTATGTACATAGCTATCGAGATTATCAGGTGAGTAAATAACGCCCCACTTGGATATGGATGTAGTAGTTTAAATTGAATTCTACATCAAACATTTTTAACTATGTTATTTTCTTATAAAAGTTTTTACTTGAATGCTAGCACTTTGGAATATTATAGTTTGTTTTTCTAGAAATGGGAATATGTTTTATTCGGCTTTTCTATTTGGGTTTAACTTTATATACATACATGGAAGGGATCAATTTTCTCTAAGGAAACACTTGTTTATTCTGTATTGAAGTGATTTGAAATTACAAGACAGTTTACTTCCATGTATGCCGGGAAAAATGTTTTCAAGGGATTGAAAGCAAAACATTGGTTGCTAACGGCAGTTCCGTTAGCCCTTGACGCGCCATGGCACACCCAGCTAGCAGGGTGATTAGGAGGTGCTAGCCCCGTGTGATGGCCAACACACGTGGAACGGAGGGAGATTTTTCGTGAGTATTGCTCACGCCAGTTCTTCGTGGCTTTTAGCCGTGTCAGATTGGTTATTTACCTTCGTGGACTGTGTGTCCACGCCTGTTATCCTATAAAAAAAGAAGAAGAAGAAGAAGTAAAGTTTTTTTTTATCAACTTGTTGATTTTTTTTTTCAATTAATATAGACATTTGAAATTATTTGTTTACTTTTCTATTCATTTAGACAATGTGGTTATCTCTTCCCATAGCATTTAGTGCTCCTAACTACTAAGGTTGAATGTTTACATAGTTGATTCTGTTATTTAAATACTAATTTGCTTATTGTGATAAAAGTTAACCAATTATGCTTGCTACACAATTATATTTTATGGTGGGGACATTATTTACCGGAAATTATTTTTGACCTTTAGATAGTAGAAGTGGACCTGCTCCTCCAGTCGACCCTTAAAGCCCTATTATGGAAAGAAGCTTTTGAATACTACTTGAATGAAGTAAACCACTGTAAACATTTAATGAATACTTTTGTATGTTGTAGTAGAATTGCTCCACGTATTCTATAGGCAGGGTCCCTCCCTTTCTTTGATATTTTGGATGTATGTAAATGTATATACTATGGTGGAGCAGAGCTCCTTATTCTATTATAGACTAACAAGCTGTTGTAGAATTTTCGGGAAGTCTTACTTACAATGGAGACTCTGCCGAAATTTCTACATAAAGCTTTATATTTTGCTTATGAGAAATATGATAATACATGTTCTATAAATTATATAGACACACACACCCAAATGTAAGATTATCACATTAAATATGAAATAGAAAATGTTATTACATTAATATTTCAATTAATTATTTTTATTTATAAAGGCTTATGGAATATGAGATTTTCTTGTATTCCGTACCGATCACCCCTAAAATTTCAAGGCGTGACAATTTGGTATCAGAGCCTAGGTGTTTTTTTCCTATAGTTATATGGAGCAAATGTTCTTCAGTGGGGTCTCAATTATCATTATGAACCCAGGCATAATCATAATTGAGGCATCATTGAAGGCCTTATAGGAAATAAACATATATTCTCTATTGCTTTACTTATGAATTTGTGTATATATATAGGTATAATTGTATGTTATCATTTATATTATAAATCTTGTGTTAATTACCTCTATGTTTTCTTCTAGAAAGAAGATGCCCCCAAGATCTAAAGTGCGTAGTAGTAGATCAACTAGAAATAAAGATTCTAATAGAGCCTCTACTCATCCTGATCTTTTGGCTCCCGGGGGTAGAGGACGGGGTCGTGCTCGAGGTTGAGGAAGAGGAAGAGGGAGAGGGAGGAGCGGTAGGAGTACCAGACCTATTAGAAAGGTTATTTCTGAGGGTGAACAAGAGAGTTCTCAATCTCATGAAGTTGCCATGTCATCTGAACCTATAACTGAAGAAAGGGCCGTAAAAGTGAGCCTTATTGACTTTATGAAGTTAAAGCCTCTGACTTTCTCAGGATGTGATGAAAATGAGGAACCAGAGCAGTTTCTTGATGATATTGAGAAACTTTGTTTCACACTTGATTGTCCAGATTCTCAGTATACTGAGTTCGCTATATTTCAATTGAAGGGTACTGCTGATGCATGGATTAAAGCAATACGACCACGGAAGCAAACAATGCATCCTCCTATGCCATGGGATGAGTTCAAAAAGATTTTCTTGGATCGTTTTCTCCCATAAAGTATAAGAGAGGAACGGGCTAATAAGTTTGAGAAACTTGTGTATGAGAAGTCCATTACATATTATAGCAACCAATTTACGCAACTTTCGCGGTATGCACCTCATCTAGTTCCTACTGAGGAAGAGAGAATTAAAATATTTGTGAAGGGGTTACCTACGTATATGTATTGGTCAATGGCTCCACAAATAGGGCACTTCAAAACTTATGCTGAGGCGGTAAGCTGTGCGCTAAGATTAGAAATGAGGGAGAAAGAAGAGGAATCTGTAAAAAAGAAATGCAAGATAGAGATAGATGTGAGATCTTTAGGCACAAGTAGCTTTTATAGAGGTGGACAACCTCTAAGCCAGCATCGTTCAATGCCTTCATTATCTAGGCCATCTGCCTCTTCATTTGATACCTCCATTTTGAGATCTGGTATAAAAAATGTTAATAGGCCTTCACCGGTAGTGACTTAGTCAACCTACTCCAGGACTCCATGTGTTAATTGTGGTAATTTCCATTCAGGGGAATGTCGTAAAGCAACAGGTGCTTGTTATCGGTGTGGTCAAATAGGTCATTTGAAGAGGGATTGCCCTATGGCACCACCAACCTCAAGTCAAGGGTCGGTTAGACCTCCCACTCGTCCTACATCATCAATTGCTCCATCTGTAGGAGCAACTTCTATGCCTGCTAGTAAGGGTATGTCAGGGAAACCATCAGGGAAACGTGGGCAGACTTCATTTGGACAAGGACAAGCACGGGTTTATGCATTAACTAGACAAGACACTCAAGCTTCTAAAGATGTGGTTATAGGTACAATCTCAATTTGTTCTAAAAAGGCTTTTGTATTATTTGATCCTGGAGGACAAAGACTTCTGTTTCCGATGTTCTAATATGATGATGCATTAGATTGGATGCGACATATTTCGTGGCTAGCAAGGGGATAAACCTACCTTGCTAACGTGGTTGCGGCACCATGTTTATAACAGCCCACATCTTCAGCTTGCCCCGAATCACTGAACCATATTTTATGTCACTTTTTCAAACTTGGTTATTTGTAATTGTAGTGATATGCTTGACCTAATATATGCTATGGTAGATTCTGACCTTACTTTTGCAAACTTGGTTATGTGATATGTTATGCTAGAACTTATTGTTGTTAGAGGACCGTTTGTTATTATTATTATTATTATTATTATTACTATTATGAATTTTATCAACTTTTTCTACATGATGTCAATTTACTTGAACAATTTGTCATTGTACTTGATTTCATACAATCTTGGCAATCAAACAGATTACATAGTCTATGGCAAGTTCTAGTGGTCGTGATATTTTGGAAGAAACAACGGAAGTAGGATCATCTGGTGCAGCTCACAGGTCCTAACTCATATTCCTTATAGATAAAGAGATGACGGAGTATGAACAGGTGGCTGTCTTTATAGCTCAATATCTCGTGCCATATGTTTGCAAAGAGCCACGCAGAACTAGTAAGCAAACTGGTGCAAAGTAGGTGTAAGAGGTACTGGAAGGCCATGATCGAGTTTGTCCTAAAAATTTTCGAGTTGAAAAGCATGTCTTCTATCTCTTATGCTCTAAATTGGTAGAACATGAGTTATGAAAGACTAGGAACCTTGGAATTGAAGAAATGGTTGCCATGTTCTTATACACTGTTGGACATACCCAAGGAAATAGAATCCTACAGGACAGATTTCAACGTTCAGGAGAAACTGTCAGTAGAATCTTCCACATGGTATTACACGCTTGTGTGAATCTATCGGCAGAACTTATCAAACCGGTTGATCCCGAGTTCAGTCATTGTCACCCAAAAATCTTGAATGATCGGTGATATTACCCATACTTCAAGGGTGCAATAGGAGCAATTGATGGAACTCACATCCGGTGTGTGGTTAGTCAGTCTGAGCAAGAGAAATATATCTGGAGAAAGGGATATCCAAATCAAAATATCATGGCCGTATGTGATTGGGATATGTGCTTCACTTTTGTATTGGCAGGCTGGGAGGGAACTGCACATGATGCTTGTGTGTTCCAAACTGCAATCTCAACTCCATCTATGAATTTCCCCCATACACCTCAAGGTATCTATTCCTCACTAGAACTTACATTGTGTGGTTTTTTTCCTCACACTTGCTATAATTTTACTGTGTAAACGACATTTTTGGTGTATAACTCAGGGAAATATTATTTGGTCGATGCTAGCTATCCAACACCAGTTGGATATCTTGGTCCGTATAGACGTGAGCGTTATCATATTCCAGACTTCAGGCGACGCGAGGGATTTGCAAATCTGAACGAGATGTTCAATTATTATCATTCTAGTTTGCGGACAACTATAGAAATGACGTTTGGAGTCTGGAATAATAGATTTCAGCTCTTGGGGGAAAAGAAATCATTTAGCTTCGAAACACAAGTCCACATAGTTTGTGCGACAATGGCTATACATAATCTTATCCGGAGAAATTCCCAAATAGATATGGATTTTCAAGAAGCTGAACGAGGAAATATACCTAGTCAAGATACTAATGATCCAATTGATGTCGCATCCACATCAACTATCCGTAGATTATCTTCAACACAAATAAATCATGTTCGTGACACAATCAGAGAACAACTTGTTAGGGGTAGATGATCCAATGATAAGACATTTTATGTATGCATTCTAAGTTAAATATAAATTTAATCTTTTTTAATTCAGTTTTTCGTGCATTTTTCTTTTTTTTTTTTCAGTAATAATTGCACCTTTTTTATTTTATCAATTTTTTAAATTTTTTCATTTCAATTATCATAATATACACAACTAATATATATATATATATAGTATTTAATAAGATTCATGCCATTTTTAGTCATTTTCCATCTAAACGGGCTTTTCAAACGCTAATTCAAACAGGTTTCAGGTTAAAAAAAAAAGTTACTTCTGCCACCGCCAATCCAAACATAAATCACATTTACAATCTAACTTTTTTTCTATCTGACTTTTCCAAAAGCCCATCTGCAAAAAAAAGCTCCTTCTCCGCCGCTAATCCAAACACACACCTAGAATATTGTTCAAAAGAAGGCCCAAGTCAAGATACACTAGTACAAAAAACGCCTTTTAGACCGGCACATTTAGACCGGTTATAGAGGATAAGGTCTAAAAGGTATAAGCGTTAGCAATTTTGTAATTATAAAAAACTTATGAGACCAATTCTCTTAATATAAGGTTTAAAATATATTATTTAGATCAATTGTCCCTCAAAACCGGTCTAAAATATCAAACTTTTTAGACCGGTTGTTATTAGGAACAATTCTAAAAAGTTAAACAGTAAAAAAAACATTTCTTATTTTTACGACCGGTTATTTGAGACACCCAATCTAAAATATGATATTTTTAGATCGGTTGTTGTCTGAAACCGGTCTAAAAGAATAGGCCATGTACGTTTCTGATTTTTCATTCCATTGCTTGCGCCTAAAATTCTCGCACTCTGAATCTCAATCCTCTCTTCTTCGCGCGCGATTTATCTGTAAGTGTAAGTCTCGTAGACTCGTCCCTCGCTCTGTCTCAGAGGAGTAGCTCTATTTGTTCATCGTCATCGTCTTCGTCTTTTGAGCGGAGAAATGAGGATTACGCCGCTTGCTTCACTATTCATGATGATCAGGGTTCTCCTCTCCGACTGGTGGGACGAGATCAATGACTCTTCTCTGTGGCAGGACGGTATTTACTACTTCCTCTGTGCTGCATATGCTCTCGTTTCCTTAGTAGCTCTAGTTTTTGACAAACACTATCTCCCTCTCTTTTTCTGAAACTATTGTATATTTTGTGCTTGACTTGCCATGATTCTGGATTTTCCTTCGCAGTTCTCGTGATTGTGTTCTTGAGTCGTAATCTTCTGAATTGGAATTTCGCTGTGGTAGATGTTAATTTTCTTTCTTCGGTCGTTTTGTTTTAGCTAAGCTATTTGGAAAATTAGGTATGCATCTACGTTCTTGATTGATTAATGTACTTGTCTATTGACATGTACTGAAGGTTTTAAACTATTTCAAGCTGAAATTCAACTTGATTTCTCTTGTGGACTTATTTAAAACTAGTTTCTATCCTGTATTTGCTGCTGTGGACTTGCATGAACATTTTGATTTTCTACTATCCCGATTGTAGAACAAGGGAAATTGCAATAAATATTGTATATATAAATAATAGTTGTGTTGACAAAAGGTGGGCTTATTTGTACTGCATGTCGGATCGGTCACTATCATATGTTTCACCTACTCTTTGATACGATCCATAATGGTAACTTCTGACTGTATTATCACAACGATCGTTGTTATATATTGAAGTTTATTGTGAGAATGATAGGAAAGAACTAAAGTTGCTGGTTTACAATTAAGTTATGAATTCCATTATTTTTCTTTCAAACCCTCAAGCAAAACTCTTACGTTGGTGATCATGCAGGTTTTTCTAGCTGCATTTGATACAAATGCATCCCTGAATGTTTTGAATCATACGATTCTGGACTTGATATACATTTGAGAAGATGTTTGTCAACATTCTGGACTTGATACAAATGCATCCCTGGACCGAGACACACTACGGGTTATTAACATCCCATGAAATGTGTGCTAAATACTACTGTTTCTTTATCTACATCCACAAGCTTTACTTGTTATTAGATCATGGACTTTGTGTACTAATACATTATATCTTGAATTTCTAAGGAAACACTTCTCGTGCACAAGGATCTAACACAGAATGGTGGAATTAGGGAACTCATGGCTGAACTCCAAAAAGAAGGTTTGATCTTAATTCCATATGGATTAATGAGAAACTGAAAGCATATATTTAAATTGGGGACAAGTTCTTTTTCTTTTGTTATCTTTTAGCCCTCTGTCAAACTGATGATTTCCCCCCTTTTCTTCTGTAATTGAACAAATCCTTGATTCTCAAACCAAAAATTAGAATGTGCTGAAATGGTAGCTAGCTAGTTTTTCACATCTAGAAAAAAGAATCCAGGAACTCTAGGAAACTCTTTTTTGGTTGGTTACTGATGTTGTAAAGGAAAAACCAGGAGATCTGATCTGTTTACAAAGAGGGTATTAGTTGAGAGTCTATGAATCTTACATATTATACAATAAATTTGTTGGCAGGTGTTCAACTATATGGTGGACCAAGAGCCTGTGGATTGTTAAGTGTTCCTGAAGCCAGTTGCTTCCATAATGAGTACAGCTCACTGGCATGCACAGTTGAAATTGTTGATGATGTATTTGCTACTATTATTGACCACATACATAAACATGGAAGGCATGTTAAGACCATCCTGCTTCTTTCACATTCATCTTTACTTGATTTCTGTTAGGATACCAGATTTATTATCTAAATTTAGGATTAAAAAGAAGGAAATAGAATATTCTGTTATAAAGAGAAAGCAAGTATCTCACTAACTCTAAATGATAATAAAAACAGACTCAATTAATAAAATAAATATTAATAAAATCAGACTCTATCAATTTCTCTGTATTTCAAGTCTGACAGCCTTTCTTCCATTCCTTTTTCTGCAGCGCTCATACTGATTGCATTGTTACTGAAGACTCTGAAGTTGCTGCTACTTTCCTTCGTCATGTTGATAGGTAAGCTCGCTATAATTTAGGGGAATAAAATGACAGTATTCCTGTTCCGTGCTTCATCTACAACAGTCTAATTAATCTAAAACTCTGATATTTATATCACTCAAGTCTTTCTCAAAAATTTTTGATGTGTTACTTTTGTATCTTTTGCTTGCTAATCATGACTTACTGCTACATATGTATAATTCATTAAACTGGAGGCTGGATCTCTTTTGAATAGTTCATTTGTTCAATGCTTCACAGCTATGAAACATGTACAAAACTGTCTATCTGCAGAAACTCCTCAGGGCCTTTGTGTATTTAAATAATGTTCACGTTTTAATTGTAAGATTGAGATATTTTTTATTAATTATTGTTAGTTTTTTATCTTATGAGTTGTTGTTTTTCATATTTTGTTACGGTTGTCATAACTTACTTAAAAGTATATGATACTAAAAAAATAGGGCTCTTTTTTTTTTTGGATTGGGATGATTTTAAAATCCTTCCAATAAAAAAAAAAGCCCTATTTATTTTTTTAAAAAAAATGTCACTTTTTAGACTGGTTATTCTGATAATCGGTCTTAAAAGTACTTTTAAGACCGGTTATTCTGAAAACTGATCTTAAAAGTATGACTTTTAAGACCGGTTATTTTAATAATCGGTCTTAAAAGTCTTGAAAAGAAAAGTTTTTAGACCGGTTTTTAAACAACCGATCTAAAAAGTTTGGACTTTTTAGACTTGGTCTTTGAGGAACCGGTCTAAAAAAGTTATTTTTAAGGCCGGTTGCTTAACCAGTCTAAAAAGTAACAAACTTTTTAGACCGGCTGTATCAAGACTTCATCCAAAACCGATCTAAAAAGTCATTTTTAACCGGTCTAAAAAATCATTTTTCCACCAGTGATACATCAAGGCATGAGTATAAGAAGTCAAAAGCTATGATGAAGGAGGCTTGGAATGAAAGTGATGTTTTCCACTCTGCAGACTCTCTTCCTTACTCTGGACCTTCTTCTGTCACTTTCTATTTCCCTTTTCTGCTATATTTTTGTTTGTACTAGAACGGTGCTCTGATTTCCTTCCGTTTATAAGCACTGTGACTGCATAATATTGCTCATTCGAATCTATATCTGGGGGTATTATTCTATTCTATTTCCTATCTGTTTTTTGATCGTTACAATTTGTTCTTTGTTGAGAGTTTTCTACCCTAATGGCAGACAACCCGAAAATGAAGGAGTTACATTTGATATGAAGGAGTTAAGAGTAAGGAAGAGAATATCATATTCATTCCATGCATCCTCCATCACAGCTTTTGTTTTCTTCTGTTTTTTTTTTGTGCCCAAGTATTCATTGCCGATAGTTATGACTAATCTCCTCATACCATAGCCCCCAAAAGATTTTAGTGCTGACCACGAAACTTTATCCATATACACCGCCAAGGACCAAACCCTTTACTAAATGCTCAATGAAGCCAACTAAGTGCCAAATGTGACCTATCTTGACTTGGGCCTTCTTTTGAACCATATTCTAAGCCCAATCCCTTCGGATCCGTTACATTAATTATTGCAAGCGTGTCAAGGACTACAAGGGTAAGAACACTGTCCCTATTCCAAAGTCAGATTGGCTCATTGATTGTACTCTTAGATATTGTGTTCTTCGCTGGTTACAATTCAGTTGACTGTCATAAGAATACTCATATCATGATTAATTAGCTTCATAACATTTGATCCGGGTATTACTATTTTACTTCTTTTCATGAACTGCAGTTTACAATCTAGCATTCCAGATTTGGTTCACGGACTTTACAAAATTCTTGCGCTATGCAATTAATTTAAGTGAGTTCCCTGGTAAGTGCTCGCAACTCTTCACTGGTTTGATTATTCATTTAGCATTTGACCCTAGACTCTTTGTGAAATAATGTGCTTCGTTCTCCGGCACTCTCTCTGCAATTTAGTAGGCAAATAAACATAATGGAAGATTAAAATAATAGAGGGAGGGAGCCGTGACAAGTAGGCTGACACATAAGATAAAATACTTGACCTGTGATAATTTTATTGGCCATTACATAAATTACATGGTGAGCTCAGTGCACACAAATTAAAGATTCCTCTGTTAAGATGATTTTGTGCCCACAATAACGAAGGAAAATTAATTCATACATAGTGAAGCAAGGTTCTGACCAAAAAGGCGTTCGTACAATCTCATATTGAGGTTGCAAAGATCAACGTCGGCTTTAAGATCGTCAATAAATAGGTAAATTTTTCCAAAAAAAAAAAAATGCATGGATGCGAGACAAACAATATTACAATCAATTATGCATGTTTTATTTTAACTTAAAAAAATGCATAGTTATTTTATTTTTATTTGAACCTGATAGTCAAAATTAAAAAAGAGCGCAGATTATTATCACCTTATAAATTGTTCCAAAGGAAAAAAAAAAGATATAATGTGATATAAAGTTTGCATGTTGTAACCAGAGTTGGTCTAGCAATGTCAGGACCCACTCAATCTCTTTAGGTCTTGAGTTTGAGTCCCAGAGAAAGCATTTGTATTGGGAGGTGCATGCTATATAGTCACCATCTATCTATTGTTATTAGAGGCAATATAGAGTTGGTCTAGCAGTATAAGGCCCCATTAGATCTCTTTAGGTCTTGAGTTCAAATTTTGGGGAAGACACTTATGTTGGGAGGCGCATGTTGTAACTATAGTCACCATCTATCTATTGTTATTAGAGGACATAATTGTTTTTATTAATAATAAAATCTTCTATTAAAAAACAACATCTTTACTTTTTTAACAATACTAGTTAGATATTAGACGGAAATTTCTCAAACCCAATTAGTAATATGGTCAAAACAAACACAACCCACTAAAAATTTGCAAGAAATTTCACTAGCTTAGAACCATTAGAGTTACGGGCCACCATTCACTGGGACATCAGTGGCCAGCTCCTTTTATCATTAGGTCACCAACTTAAATGATCTTTCGGGCATGTGTCAGGCCCTCATACATAGTCTTGTAACTTTGGGGAGCCATAAGTTATCTTCCTTGCATTTCTGTGAGTGTGACAGTTTTACATGTGGAGTAAATAGGATCACTTTGTTGAGAAGATTCAGCACTCACAATGCATTGCCTCTTGGTGAAAGCAGGTTGCGTTGGTGAAGGAAGATTGACAATCTCACTATTAAGCATTGAATATACAACGCCCATACTTGGTCTATCTTTAGCAAGTTCTTGCACACATAGAAGTCCAATTTGTATACATCTCAACATCTCCACATGAAAGCTTGGATCATATATTTCTGGGTCTATTAGAGATTTAATATCATCTTCAATCCATAGTTGCCATGCCTACAAATATCAAAGTAAGAGTATAATCATTAAATGTAATACACACACACACCCCACAAGACTTGAAAATCAAAATTGTATGTGAATGAGAGTCCCTTACAAATCCCAATAGGGTTAAAGGCCATCTCCAGGTGATAGAAGCTTGTGTTTTTCTTTCCAGCAACAATTTCCAATAACAATACTCCAAAACTGAAGACATCTGATTTTTCTGAAAATAGTCCTTCCATTGCATACTCCGGAGACATGTAGCCGCTGTGTTCCCATAAACAATTTGTCTATCAATATCACTATATTATTGAATAATGAAATAAAATATCATAACAAAAAATATGTTAAGATTATGAAACATACTATGTTCCAACAACCCTTTTAGTGTTGCCTTCTTGATCATTCTCGTTGCCTCAAAAAATCATCTTTGCCAAACCAAAGTCTGATATTTTTGGATTTAGCTCTTCATCTAACAAGATGTTACTTGCCTTAAGATCTCTGTGTATTATTTTTAATCTTGAATCTCTATGAAGATAAAGTAATCCTTGAGCAATTCTTTCAATTATGTTAAAGCGTCTTCTCCAATCTAAGAATACCACTTCGCTTGAATCTAAAGAAGAATTGAAGAAAACTTCCAGAAGTGACCAAAACTATATTTACTATATATATATATATATATAAAGACCATGGAAGTTATGATAAGAAAATGGGCATTAATTAACAAGAACTGACCAAAGAGCGATGCATCCAAACTTTTATTTGGCATGTACTCATATACCAATATCTTTTCATCTCCTTCGATACAACAACCAAGAAGTCTTACAAGATTGCGATGCTGAAGCTTAGATATCACCCTTACTTCATTCATGAATTCTTCAAGGCCCTGTCCAGAGCCTCTTGAAAGTCTTTTAACTGCTATGACCTGAGAATCTTGCAATTCTCCCTAGAGGAAAATGATTAATTTTTTGTAAAAAAAATCTGTAATTAATTATATAAATAAATTAATTTATTTGACCCACTTTTACCTTGTATACGGGACCAAATCCTCCCTGACCAAGCCTGTTAGATTGGTGAAAATTGTTTGTTGCAACTGCAAGCTTTTCAAATTCAAACAGTGGAAGCTCCTCTAGTTTGTTTTGTCTTGACTTTCTTATCATGCTTTCACTTAGACCACTTTGATTCTTTTTTCCTGTACTAATAAACAGCGTTTTAATCTGAATAAACTCCACTAATTTAGTGCAGCACTATGAAAAGTGGCCAGAATATAGTGCATGTACCTTTTGATCTGGTACCAACTATCCATAAAAAATACGAACATGCAGCAAAAAAAGTGGCTCCAATTATCACACAGATAGCAATCACTATCACCTTCCGCTTCTTCCTTCTGCTATCTCCTATTTGATCTGCAACATTTTCTGCATTAATATGAAAGAAAAAAATTGTTTATAGGATTGATATGCACTTGAAAAGTGATGGGGATAACTGTAAGAATTACAAAAATATACCGAGTTCTGAATTTGCTAGACGAATGTAAAGATCAACACCTCCAGAAGTGAATGTTCTAATATCAATTAATTTACCACTCCAAGACATGCATCCTATGGAAGCATCATATGCATATGCCAAACAAGAGCAATTTTGTAAACATTGCCTACTGCAATTTTCTGCAGGAACCGGCAATCTCTCTACAAAATCTGGTGTTTTCATGTTCTCTAGTTTCTTGAACCAATCTTCACTTCCGTTTTCCGTCCTTTTTTCACACTGCAATGGTGCTTTTCTTATACAACCATTTTTCCAGTTTTGCTTATTCCATTCCTCTGGATTCTTCGGTTCAAACCCATCGAAACAGCTACATATAGGAGTACTCAGGGGATTACAGTATCCAAATTCTGCACATTTACCATACACACTGCATTCATGCTTTGGAATAGACAATCTTACAAATTCCTTCTTGTTGATCCATCCCGTTACAACAATTTTTCCTGTTGAACTCAACTTAAAGACTGCGAAACAAGATGGATTTGAGAAATCAAAGGAGATGTAATATGTACCATTGTATTCCCTTAGAGTGAATCCCTCAAGATATGAAGAAGCCATCACTCCTAGAAACTCCCTGCCATTCCATGGACCAGAACGCCAATATGGTTTAGTCCCATTGTAGACTACAACTTCAGGAGCATCCAAACGTTCAAGATCAGCAGAGAAGCTACCTATGGATGGATCAGAAGGCGATTTCCAAGACGTAAGCTTTGGATTTTCACCTGTTCCTTGGTTTATACCAAGTTTCATTTTTGGAAAGAATGAATCAGAAGGATGCTGAAAACTGTCCCATAGTGTTTCTCCTGCGGTGTTATCTTTCAGAACAAGGTTCCCAGTGTCTAGAAGTTGAGCCATTATTGATGAAATGGGAGGAATGTTTGACACATTAGATGACCAAAGTGTGAGATTTAGTTCATTTAAAACCACAAGGTTGCCATCCTTAGAAATTGTGAAAACCCCAGATGGATCTCTGAGAGGGTTGTTTCTGTTAGCCACCCATATGACATTGGTTGTAGAAAGATACCAAATTCCAACATAGCGATTGGTTGAATTTCCTGGGCTAAAGAACCCAAGTTTGAAGCTTCCAGAGCTGACAGTATCAGGGTCATTGATATATTGAAACGAAGCATTGAAATCTATAGAAGAACCATAATATAAACAGCAACTAGAAATGAGCAGCAAGATACAACCAATGTCTTTACACATCGATGAAGAGGATATAAGGTTCAGATTTGCTATTTTGGACGATACTATGAAGAATACCAGTTTCTCTATTTCATCCAGGCGAAGATAATCTCCTACTCCTCCTCCTCCTGCCTTTTCTGGTTATGATCACATGGGTTAATGTCTCTGAGATTGCATTTTCTATATATTTTTTATGAGCACATGGAAAATGAGGATGAGGGTAAACAAACAAGCGTGGCTCCAACAAAGAGAGCATAAGTTGGGAATCTTTGTAGGATAAGTCACAAATTTAAGAGGCCGGATGGATTGAAGTCTCACATTTAAAACCTGAGGAGTAGTAAATATCAAACTCAGGTCAAAAGCAATTTGGTTTACGAATTAAAATATTATGTGTTCAAAGGGGTGAAATTATTTGAGCATTGTATGGGTTTTTAGCCTTCTTGGACTTGTCTTCAGAGAATGATGTCTTATCTTTCATTATCTAGCTACGATCAAGTGGTGGTTTCCCCCCCTTTTTTTTTCAAACCTAAATAGCACCAAGTATCTCTTTAATGGCCTTCTAAGCGTGAAGTTATGAGTTTAAACCTTGTATAGTATATAATAGGTACATGAGTATATAGGAAAAAAATGGTACACCTCTTATCATATTTACAAGACACATCCAAAATGTTTCATACAGATAAAGAAAAGCCTTAAATTTCATTAACTTTACCTTGAAATTTCGCAACTTCCCAAATTTACCCCTAATTAACTACATAATTTCCAAGAAAATAATTATCTCCAAAATAATCACTACTACAGACAACGGACATTAAAAACGTTGTCTATAGTAGTGATTATTTTCAAATTGGAACACCGAATACTACTATAAGATATAGATTTTACTTCAAAAAAAAATGTCCGTTATTCAAAAAAAGAAGTAAAAAATAAAGGCGATGATATTTTTGTAATTATAGGAAAAAATTGGTGTATTGGGAGTCCCAAATAATATTTAGGAAGCCAAAAGCCCTATTTTTGCGTCCTAAGTAAAATTGGGGAGGCTAAAAGAGGGGCTTTAGTCGAGAAAGGCGCCAAAAGCCCCACTTTCAGCTTTCCCATTTAAATTGGGGACGCCAAAAGTACAGGCATAAATTTAAATTTACGGCTTTTATTTGCCAATTTCATACAATCACACTCGTCTTCCTCTTCTTCTTGATTCAAATGGAAGGCCTCTCCCATTGTCGTCGCTACAAGAAGAATCACTACCACCACGCCTCTACTACCACCCCACCTCCCTCAGCACTACCATTGGTGAATCTGACGATGAGGTCGAGGAGACCAAAGAAGGTGAATCCTCGGTGTCCCAATTTGAAAAGGGACGGCGAAAGTTGACTTTTGGCGTCCTCTTTAAGTAAAGGTACGTTAAATATGTCAAAAATCCTACACAGAATTACAAAAGTGCCACCATCTTTATTTTTTACTTCCCTTTTTGAAAAATGGACGTTTTTTAGGGAAGTAAAATCTATGTCTTGTAGTAGTAAATAAATGAAATGTAAAATTGTATATTCATGTAAAAAATCGAACGACTTGCCTTGGAATTATGACCAACAAATACATTCTCTCTTAGGCTTAAAAATACGACTAGAGGAGTATATCACTTTGAGAATTTATATCCCTTCCTCTATATGTGTGTGTGTGTGTATATATATATGAGGGAATCATAGAACAAGGTTGGTAAGCCGCCAAATATTACTTTTCAGGAGTGATTGAAAACTGAATTGTTAAATTTCCATTACCTAATAAATTATTCATCATAAGCAACCCACTGACCATAAAATATTGCATTTTTTATGTAGTGGGCTGATCACTTGAGATTCTGAATGTTAATGAACAAATTTAAAAATAAGTTATATGCTGATCATTGATTGCATTGCTTGTACTCTATTATGAATACGATTGTAGAAATGTATGAAGTGCGCTTCTTGTGTAAAAGCTGTCCCATTTTCTGTGTGCTTTTTCTGTACCAATCAATATTCATGAGAGTAGGGCTTAAATCTTTTACACACACACAGATATATATATATATATATATATATATATATATATATATATATATATATATATATATATATATATATATATATATATATATATATATATATATATATATATATATATATATATATATATATATATATATATATATATATATATATATATATATATATATATATATATATATATTCTCATGGGAGCACGCATATGTGAACTCTCAATAATGTACTTATCAATCACTTAAGTTATGTAAGACTAATTTACTGAAAAAAAAAACAAAAATTAGTTAGCTGATTAAAGTTATTTAAAAATTGTTCCCTGTGTACCATGCATACATATATACACATGCATATATGTGTGTATATATTTTCTATTTCCTTGTTAGTAACTGAGAAGTCGGCCATATTTAAAATAAAACGCTTAATGTTACACAAGTTTTTACACAGTGACTTATGTTTAGAATTACAATTTTTTTTTTTAAAAAAAAAAGTAAGATTAATTATGGATACTGCAATGTGCTGTTAATGTAATTGGGAATCCTAGAAAGTGGGTTGGAAAGATAAGATTACTTTCTTGGACTCATTCATTACATTGTTAATTGATGTTCCATTACCCTCCAAATTGAGTGGCGTGATGGCTTTTATACTTCTTCCCGTCTTAAACATTCATATATAGAAATTAGATATAATTTATAGATACTCCTAAATAAATTAATTAAATTAGCTATTTTTAATAAATGTGTGTTGGATTATCTAAAATATAAACCTTTTTGAATCATTATTCCCACTGATGAAAACTAATCCCTTTAATATATGCAATTACTATGAATAGTTTGAGAAAAAAATTATAAATTTAAGAGGCCGGATGGATTGAAGTCTCACATTTAGGATTAAAATAAAGGGACAATCTCACTCACATCCCAAAGACCAGAAAAAATATCAAAAGAGTTTCATTGTAGATTCCTCTATCGAAAAAATCCCTAGTTATCTTATTGACATATATGCGCATGTTAATTGCCACTCAATGACTTGTCAATATAGTCACATACACTTGTCAACAGAAGCTGTTTTAGTTAATATAGATGAGCTTGTCAATAGTCACTCTATGACTTGTCAATATAGTGACACACACTTGTCAACAGAAGCTGGTTTGGCTAACATAGATGGCTTGTCAATAGCCACTCTATGACTTGTCAATATAGTCATATACACTTGTCATCGGGAGGTGCTTTAGTTAACATATATGAGCTTGTTAATGACTGCTCTTTGACTTGTCAATATAGTCCCATAAACTTGTCTATTAAATAAGCTCACATTTGGAATTTATATCAATAAGATTCCTAGAGATTTTTTTGATATTTTTGCTGGTCCTTAAGACCTGAATGAGATTTTCCCCAAAATAAATGCAACAACTGAGTCACATTGAAAACCCGAGGAGTAGTAAATATCAAACTCAGGTCAAAAGCAATTTGCTTTACGAATTAAATATTATGTGTTCAAAGAAATGAAATTATTTGAGCATTGTATGGGTTCTTTGTAACCCCCCTCACGATAATTATATCCAGACTACGAAATTTAAGTGAAATAGAGACCAATAAGACAAAAATCATTTTTATAATCACTCATCTCCAAGAGATGGGGTTAACAATCAAAACATTTAAAGCAGAATTCATCTAGTCTCACATTCACTTTCGAATACAATTACCTGTGCAGTTATATCACAATAAATATCAGAGTGCGTAACCAAAACCCCGGCAACCCCGGGTTACACACACACACACACACATATATATATATATAATGTGTTTAAAGGTTTCTCAAAATGGGGATTACATGACCAAAAATTCATATTTACATCTCATATACATTTGGTAATCCCAAATCAAAAACAGATAACCAACAATCCACTAAATGTCCCAAGTAATTCTAACTACTCCTGGTTGTCCGCTTCCCCTTTGAGCCACTCGCCCTGTCTGAAATGTTAGTCATTTGGAAAGAGTGAGATTCTAAAGAATCACAGTAATAAAAATCATTCATACCACACGTAATCATATTGCATGTAAACAAATCATCACATAACAGCAACTCAAATCACACTCCACCCTCATCCCCTTTTACCGCTTGGAAGGCACACCGTCCTAACCCGAACCGTTGTTAGCGACTCAGGGACTATTGGTGTGGCAGTGCATACGAATAGCCTTACGGCTCACATATAGCCTTTTGGCCCACAATTAGCCTTTCGACCCACATAATCACATATATCACACCCTAACCTCATCCCTTTTTACCGCCGGGAAGGCACACAGGCCTTACCCGAACCGTTGTTAGCGACTCAGGACTATTGGTATAGCGGTGCTTTCACAATTTCACAAATCTTGTAGCATTTAAATCCATCGTAAACCAATGATATAGCACACATACAATGTATCACATAAGGTATAAAGAAAGAGTCACTACCTGTATCTTTCCTGACTGGCTCCGCAGGCTCACGAGGGCGACAGATATCAAATCCTATACCAAAATAGGGACAACCAATCAATTTCTTTTCAAAGTATATATTTTCAAATACTCTATGTTGGTTATCATTTAGGACTCTTTAGGTGACTATTAGAGGCCTAAACATATGCCTAAAGGGTTGGGAGAACTACCCTAAAAACCCCTTTTTCGAAAGGTAAAACAGTGATTTTAGGTTGGCTCACTCGAGTGAAGATGACCTCACTCGAGTGATGAGACACTCGTGCCCGACTGAGAATGGCTCTCACCCGTGAGTGTTTGACAGTGAGCAACCATCATGGCCAGAAAGTGCTCACCGCACTCGAGCACATAGCTTTGCACTCAGGAGATGACTTCAAACTCACTCGAGTCACCGAAAGTGCAAGACAAGAAGTGAGAACCTGAGAGCACAAGCAACGATAGAGGGACAAGCTCACTCGAGCATACCCCCCAGTGCTCGGGTGAGAGGCCTGCACTCGCGAGTGTCAGATCACACTCTTGAGCATTGGCCAGCGAGTGACAACCCGAGAGTAATCCCTAACCTTGGACTCGCACCATCACTCGAGTGACCACCAACTTCACCCGCGGTGACAGAAGTGCACTCGAGCTCCACTCATAGAACCCAGGCAAAACTCGAAGCAGAAAAGGGAAAACACACGCAGCACTCGAGCATGATCTTCCCTCACTCGAGTGTTGCTATCAGAATACCCAGGTCGCAGCATATGACAGAAATTTCCCAGATGGTCAAAACCAATCCCAATGGTTTCCAAACTTCACACAAAACTCAAACGCACTTAAACTTGCCTAAGGAACACATTGGCAACTTCCAAAACACCAAAATACCATTCTAACCACAATCAAACACTTAGGTCTTTATGACACACCCAATGTCCAAATTTCATTCAACTCAATTCAAACTTTCCAAATCAACTCCAACAATCAAATAACTCTACAATAGGCTAATTTCAACATCATCCACTATGAATTTCATTCATTCCAAAATAACCATAAATTAGGGCAAATTTTCCAGAATTTCTCAAACTTATCCAAAAATCACAAATAATATATCAAAGTGCATCAAATGCCTACCTCCTCACTTTGCCAAAGTCATATCCTTGATTCTCAAACTTCCAATTTCGTCCAACACCCAAATCAACACTATTCAAGATTCTGAAATCACCATAATGAAGCTCTCAATGAGATGCACAACATTAGAGAAGAGGTTTAGGGCATAAGAGGATCATTACTCACCAAAGATTCAAGCTTTTTCCCTTGCTTGTCCGCCGGAAATGAAGAAAGAAGAGAGAAAGAGAGAGATGGTGAGGTGATGAGAAAGATGATGATGAAGTGGTGATCTTTTCCCTTGGCTATACTCCACCGAAAATGAGAGAGAAAAGAGAGAAAAGTGGACTTTAGTCCTTTTGTGCCATATCTCATGGTTCACACTATGCCACATGTCATCATCCTACATACTCTTGCATGAGCTCACATAGCTGCAAAGCATGGGATTCCGACCCATGGTCAATAGATCTCAACCCTTGATGTCTAATCTCCAACTATACCTATATCAAATTTACATCATATTTCTCTAAAAGTGTTTAATTAGACTAATTACAATAAATCTCAAAATCATTAGCCCTTAATCACAAATTGGGATATTACATTCTTAGCCTTCTTAGTTGGACTTGTCTTCAGAAAATGACGTCTTATCTTTCATTATCTGGCTACGATCAGATGGTGGTTTTTCTCCTTTGTTTTTTTAGGGTTAAGATGCAAAAATACACATTAGATTTTTCCAAAGTGCGCCCAACACCAACTATTTTTTTTGAGAGGTAAAAAAAACTATGAACTTTTAAAATAGGTGCAAAAATACAAATTAACAGTTAGTTGGCCATTTGTTTGAATTTTTTAAGGGTTAAGTTGCAAAACTACATGAGATTTTTATAAAAGTGTGCCCGACACAAATACTTTTTTAAGAGACAAAAGTAACTATGAACTTTGATAGAGCTTAATATTTATGTATTTTTATTAATTAATCTTAGGCTTTTTTGAGATTTAATTGAATATTATGGGCATAATCAAGTGTTAATGTGAGATTTTAGTGAAAGAATAATTTGGGAATTATAGTGGTTAAATTGTTATATTTTTAATTAATATTTGTTATTCCCATTATTCTTTAAGTGTGAGCAAAAAATATTACCTTTGTGAATCTAATTTTGTAGGTGATGATGTGGCACAACTTGAGTGGTCAGGGTCAGAGATTTTATTTTGGAGCTTAATGAAGGACAAGAGTGGAACATCATAAGTGCAAAATTTATTTTCACATTTTTTCTAAAAGGTGGTTAAATGAGTAAGGGCCTTGTTTGGTAGTTGCAATTTTATGCCTAATACCAAAATAGATTTTTACCTCTTATCCAAACAAGGCACAACTCGTTTTAACCTAAAGACAATTGAAGAAATTGGAAGGAGGGGGGACCACATGAAATGAGAAGGCAAGTGGCGGCTGAAATTAAATAGCAATTGGACCACATGAAATGAGAAGTTGGACCATATAATTGGCGCCGTTGCCGGGGAGGATGATTACCAAGGTTTTGAGTAGTTAAGTGTTTTTTTAGTTGTCATAGTGAGTCTTAGCTTAGTTGCTAGTGTGTTTTTGAGTTTGTCTTAGTTAGTTGTTAGTTGTTGACGTGTTAGGTAGTGGTTTAGGTCATTTTTCTTGTTCATAGTTGTTTTGCATTCCATTTGCATATAAAATTCTCTAAAAAAATTTTGCATTTTGTTGCTGTGCTATAATGTTCTTAGTGGTCATTTTGTGGGTTACTATTGTTTTGTGGTAGTCAACTTTGCATTCTTCATCCTTGGAAAGCTCTTGATAATACTACCAGAATGGAAGATCCTCTTTCATAAAGCTTTAAAGCCATACAATATCAATTAGAGCTTGTTCAAGCCCAGTTGGAGAGTCTAGAGAGAGGTTCCAATAGTCAAGAATATGATTCATCCTTCCACAGCCTATATCATAAACTCTATCCCCAACAATCTTTTCCACCACACTAACCTTTCCATAGTCCTTCATTCCCACAACAACCCCTATATAGACCTCAACATGACTTTTGTTCCCCACCATACAACCTAAATCTTGACCCCATCCCTTCACCACAAAGGCCACCCTATGAACCATCTTCTCTACACCATCTACCCTCTTACTCACCATACCAACCCTCATTCCAATTATTTCACCCACCACTTTGTGAACCTTCCCCACCATCCTACCTTGAACCTCCACCTTCTTTTCATGACCCATAACCTAGTAGATTGAATTCCATTTTCTCACCTCACAACATGGATTCCTTAACAAGTGCCTTAACAAGAAAGTATGAGACACTCAAAGAGCAATACTTTCAGTTACTCATGTATCAAGGAACAGTTGATAGCTCTAAGGAGATAGAAGAGAAATTGAAAGATATTGATGAATTCTTCAAGGCATATTATGATCACATGTTATGGGTAAAGACAGGTGGTGAAGTTGGAACCCATTGGCCTCAAGACATACAAAATGAGGAACAAGGAACCTAAAATCAAGAGCTTTATGCTACTTTACATGTGGAGAGTTCTCAACCTTCAATGATTCCATTAAATGCATCCATCCAAGCACAAGAAGTGAAGTAAGTACAAACAAACAATAAAGAGTCTTTCTTACCCTTTGGTAACAATCTTATCCTTATAAAAGTTGACTCTCCTACTACTTTGATTGATTAAGTAATTCATGATTTGTGTGATAATGAGGTGGATAAGGAAATAATTGTCGAATTCCCTCTAATGGTTGAACATGTAATTGCTCAACCCATTGATTCTAATCGTGGTAGCTTAGATGGGCCTATGCCTTGAAATGATTCTACTTCTTTGTATGATACTTTAAGTGATGATTTGCATGATAATGATGATGTTATTGCTAAAATTACATGTTCTTGTGATGAAAATAAAATGTGTATGGATTGCATTGATGAGAAATATTCTAAATTTGTTGAAATGCATAGGAGTGGAGATGACCATTATCTAGAACTTAGTGATATGCATGCCATACATGATGTTGAGACTCAAACTCCTTTATCTTTCTCTTCTTCTCCCTCTCTTGCTTGTGAAAGTGACTTGATGCACTCCAATTCTATATTGGATTCTGCACTTTCCACTTCACACAAGACTGAAGATAAAGATGTCAATTCACAATTGATCACTAATCCTAAGGTCAATCTTTGTTTGCAAGAGTTCAATGTTCACATTTTTTATGATGACAAGCATGTACCCATTCTTTCAATTGATAATGCTTTTGATTTAGCAAGTGAGATTCACCTTGATTCACTTGAATTGGTTGGACCTAGTTTTGTGCTTTGTGATGATCATGCTTCTTTACTAGATGATGTCAAGCATATTCATGACTCCTACTGCCAAATCTTATTATGTGATTTATCTCCTAATTTATTAGGATTTGATGTTGCTAATGATTCTATTGACTTAGATTGTGCTATACATGATAGAGAGGTGCTTGACTATGTCACTACCAATACTAAAATCCAATTTGATTCTTTGATACCTAGTGTTGCTTGTTGTAGGCCACTAGTTGACTTTATTGGTTGTGAGAAGCACTTGTTATCGAATGCAACCGACTCTAGTTTTCTCACATTACATACACCATTATGCCATTTCATTAGTCCTAATGCTTTCCATGGATTTAAGTATTTTGATTCATGTGGCATCCTTGGAGTAGGTACTACTGTTGTTTTGATTAATTCTTTACAGGATAATTCTCTTAGTAGTTGTCGTCATTCTTATTATCTTTGCATTTGGGAAACTCCACTCCTACTTGGGCCTATACTGTTGAGGAGGAAAACACTAAGCTTTCTTTTTATTTTCCTATCTAGCTACAAGCCACCATAATGCACATGGTAGTCTCTTTCCTTACCTTGTTCCTTATTTTATTTGATGATTTATGCTATTGAACAAGTGTGGGGGAGGGACATATCAGTAGTAAAAAGTAGTATGTTTGTTTGCATTTTTCAAATTGAATAAACTCCATTTTGGACATACTCTTGAGCTTGACCTTATCCTCCTCTACCCTTTTCTCTATATCCTTATACCTAATTTCTAAGAACTATTTCCACTTATGTCTTGTCCTTATCTCTTTCCTTGTGATGATGATATGTTTTCAATCTTGAATTGGACTTCACAACATTCACTTCACCCAAGAGATAAGTGCATCTAGGTTCTTTGTTTTTGTGAATTACATTGAGGGCAATGTAAGGATTGAGTGTGGGGGAGTGTGTTTATTCTCATGATGGATTTCACTGTGACATCAAATGGTTCTGTCTACTGCTTTTGTCCTTTATTGTTTTTAGTCCAATTTACTGAGATTTTTGAGGTCTTCAGTCATGACCAAAGGATCTTGATTACTCTTAGTTAGATTCATGGTTGAAAATTGCTTTGAATTAGTGAATTGCCACAAAATTCAAGTGTTTTAATGATGCATGGTTTAATTTTGATGAGTTTGTTAGGGAACAAAAAGCCTAGTTGGAACGTGTTTTGGGCCTAATTATTCATTTCATTGTGTGATTTATCCACTTAGATTATTGCTCTCTAGAACTTGTTTTGTTTCTTGCTTGAGGCTACATTTTGCAATGGTATGGATAGAGATAACATTGGTATTCATTTCTAAACCTTCTAACCTAACATTTCAGCATGCTCAATGTTTCATACAACAAAAGTATGGCCATAGTGAAAATAGAAACAGAGCTTCATTTATTCATATATGCTTTACACAATCAAGTAAAGCAATCACATACATCACTACATAAGCAGAGATATCAAATACATTCAAATAAGGTAAGTCCCCTACCTCCGGTCATTGAGTCCTTGTCTTGTACCTTAAATAGGCTTCTCAAACTTTGTGCCACAGCTTGGGCTATCAATCAAGTCTTTTTGCTTACTTTGGCTCTTCTCTTATGTAGTTGAAACCATAGCCTCTAAAACCACCAAATTTGTGCTTCAAACACCTTGTGAGATTTTCCTCCTCTCTCTAAAATTCTCTCAACTCTCTCTTTCTATTTTTGTGTTAAAACCGTTAGGAATGAGCACGGAAGAAGGAAGGAAAATGATTTATAATATGCTTGCTTATGTCATAATTCCTAATTTCCCAAAAATACCAAAGCTTTAGTTTTGTGTACATATAAATGGGTTATAAAGCCCAATTAAAATCCTTCCCTCTTGGTCTATCCACAATCATGTCTGAGGGCCCTTGAATCAGTTCAAATGGCTTTTCAAATTTATCTCATAATTTCAAAGTTGTTTTGCCTTCATTTTTGGATTTATTGGAAATTCTGGCAGATTTTCTGCCTAAAATTTGAAAAATCATAATTAAGTTTGTAGACATCGGATTGAAGTGATTCCAAAGGCTATAGAACCGTTATTGAGCCTAGTTTCAAGGAAAATATAGCCCTTTACCAATTGAAAGCACAAACTTCCCAGAATTTAAGTCTTTGAATGTTGTTCCAGAAAATCAACAATTTTTCTGAGCTAATTTCAAAATTTCATAACTTTTTACATATAGCTCTAAAAATTACGTATGACCAATAAAATTAAAGTTTAGGATGTCTACTTTTATCCTATAAAATTTCATAATTTTTTTCTTATTATGTGGTCATCCAAAACCATATGACAAACTCACTACTTCATAGAAAATCTCACTGGCAGCACTATTCACATTTTCTAAAATTCACTATTTTATTGAATATTTCAAATAATTACAATGCATGTTGGGGAATAAAATTTGGGGTGTTACGTTTCTCCCCCACTTAAATAAATTTCGTCCCCGACTTTGCTACATATGCATAGCCAAAAACTCTGGGTAACATTTTCTTATATTCAATTCTTTTTGATTATATCAATACTTCAAATCTCGGTGGTCGCAATATAGTACTACAGTCGCACTATAACGGTACGTCTCTAGATTTTCAGTGCAACACAATTGGTGCTAACTCAAGATCATGTGTGGGATAAAAAGTCAAAATTTTTTTCATAACGCTTCCATTCTCTATATGTAGAAGCCAATACATGGCAATGCCACATTAAAACACTTCTCAGTCCTGCCTACTGGCATCAATAAGAACAACAAAGGTCCACAGTGGATTTGGGGTTATTAATATCAGTGCTGATAAGTTTTTTTTAGCTCAATGAAGCTCTTCTCTCAATTACGGTCCCATAAATAATGTTGAGTTTTTCAGGTTAACCTTGTCAAAGGCAAAACTATCCTATTTCGGTATAAATTTTTGGTAATATTTGGTAAGACCCAGAGAACTACGTATTTCAGAGATAGTCTCTGGCCCCTTTCAGTTCAGTACTACTTCCACCTTAGCTGGATCCCACTTGACCTTTGCAGTAACACACAATCATTCATATAGAATTCGATAATGTATATGCCTTGCACCATATAATGCAATAATATACTAACACATAACTCAGTTTAGTCAGAAATGTGTTCAGAGCCAACCATTGTTACAACCCCTACACATTTCGTACCTTAGACCTCGACGGGCATATCAGTGTACCTATAGGCACTATTCATCAGTGTAGCCGAAGGCACTAGGGGTGGGCATAGGCAGGGCTGGGTAGGGCGAGACCCCTGCCCGATGCCCAGCCCAAAGGATGAATGGGCTACATTTTGCAGCCCGATGCCCGACCCTACCAGCTAAAAGCCCTAACCATTTTGGGCTGGGCAAGGGTGGACTGGGCAGGGTGGGCTTCCCTGCCCAAGTGATAACACTGAATTGTCCACATATGAAAAAAATAATTCCGTACAAATTTTATGAACATTCCTGTAGTTACCAAACCATATGTCTTAACTTCGCCCTAAGTAATATAAACTTCAAATACATTTGACGATTCCACATCTTGGGATATTTCAAAAAAAGTCTACAACTTGAGTCTTGAAATTTAAAAACTACCATATGTCTTAACAAATATCCATACTTTAAAAATTAAACAACATCCATAATCCATTATAAATAAGGAAACAAAATGATTGTAATTAAAGCCGTGAAGTCAAAGTAGTTTGCATCAATTCAATGTCCCAAAAGTTGATCAAATGATGAAGCATTTGGAAAAAAATAAATAAAAAGAAACTATAATTTAATACATCACAAAGTAAAGAAGAAAGGAAGAAATCTACTTATAAATAGTGTTTAGTGGCTAGGGTAAAAAAGAGAGGACTAGAAGAGTATTATACAATAGACAATATATATTTTAAATAAAAATATATACATATGAAATAATATTTAATTGATATGAAATTTTATATTTTAAATAAATGAAAATAATTTTTCGAGCAGGGCCAAACGGGCAGGGCAGCACCCTTTGCTCGATGCCCGACCCTGCCCTGTTATTAGCCCGCCCAAAGCTGCCCAAAACTTTTTCAGGCCACTTTTTTAGGGCTGGGCTAGGTGCACCGGGCCACTAGGCACCATGCTCACCCCTAGAAGGCACTACCCATAGGCATTATTCATCAGTGTACCTAAAGGCACTGCCTGTAGGCATTATTCATCAGTGTACCCGAAGGCACTGTGTATCATACATATTACAGAAGATGGCATATACAAAGCATATAAACATTTACATAGTGTATGAAGGATAGAGTTACTACATTGGCCTTTCCTAGATAACATTGGATTTCAAGTCTTCCCCTGGTCTATGTTCCGCTGCATCTCTCATAGCTTATTACTATAATCCTTGATCATTGATCCTTGTTTGATGTTTTGCTAACATGTTGAAGATTTACTATATTGGGTCAGGTTCTAGCTTCTTGACCTGACCTAGCATCTGTACCTCTTAGCCTTACCATTTTTGTGTTACACTATACGATATGATCACCACTCATCATATAGCACCGTATATCGTATCTACATCCCCTTAACACTACAATGTTATTAAGGATCATCACTTAGCATGAAGAAACCTCAAAACATTTACAACACCTCAAGTTTCCCATAACCTTACCAAATGAACTTTTCTGTGCAGTACTTACTGCAACATAAACGGTTCGAATTAAAGTTAATACTTACATCATCAATATATCCATGCTTTTAAGAATCCTTTAAATCATCTAATTAAAATGATTACTAGCCATAGAGAAACCTCAAGACAATTACTATTTCTCAAGTCTCCTTGACTTTACTAATTTAACTTCCCAGGGGGTCACCCATTCTAAGATTTCCCTGAGTTGAGCACGCTTAACTTTTGAGTGCCTGTGCCAAAACGCAGATACTAGCTTCAACTGCTTCCAACCACCAGTACCTTGAGACTTCCCTAGTCTCAAACATCGTGCCAGCCACCTTCGGCTGACTAGATACCGTGTTTGTACCCTGGCCTTGGCCATACACATTTCCTCGGGTTTTCACAATATCCTTGGAGTATCCATAATCCGGTATTGCTCTACTTGCTGCCCTTCAGATATTCCCTAATCTTTCGGGGCTAATTCACAAAAGAGGGGTAGTTCACTTCTCTAGTGACCCATTCTATGCGTATCTCCTTTTACCATATAATGAAGACCTTATCAGTATATCATCATGTTGCCAGAACCGCCACTCTGCCAAAACCACTTTAGGCTCTGATACCAAACTGTCATACCCTTATCTTATTTTCACCTTTTTCAGAGTATTTACAGAAAATGATACGTCGTTCGGTGGGAAACACAGGAATAACATTAATATACTAATAATAAGTAATTGATTATGGAAATTCCCATCGAGATTGTATGTGATAATTACAATCAATGTCGCCGCGCAGGGCTACTAGGGTATCTAAACCTGTTACAATGAAATGAAGACATCTTCCCATCTTCGTTCCACCACTGCATTCCTCCCGTATGGTTCTCTTCTCTACATACCTTCTGTATTCACCTGTCTAAATTGTTGGTAGGGGAGGGTGAGATTCGAGAGAATCTCAGTAGGAAACAGATACCATAATGAATGCATGATAGATGCTATGTTAGCTTAACTAGATGTATGCCTCATAATGACATTCTACATGCTCAATGTTTCATGCAACGAAACTATGGCCACAGTGAAAACAGAAACAGAGCTTCATTTATTCATATATGCTCTACACAATCAAGTAAAGCAATCACATACATCACTACACAAGCAGAGATATCAAATACCTGCAAATAAGGTAAGTCCCCTATCTCCGATCATTGAGTCCTTGTCTTGTACCTTAAATAGGCTCCTCAAACTTTGTGCCACAACTTGGGCTATCAATCAGGTCTTTTTGCTTACTCTGGCTCTTCTCTTATGTAGTTGAAACCATAGCCTCTAAAACAACCAAATTTGTGCTTCAAACACCTTGTGAGATTTTACTCCTTCTCTCTCTAAAACTCTCTCAACTCTCTCTTTCTCTTTTTGTGTTAAAACCGTCAAGAATAAGAACAGAAGAAGGAAGGAAAATGATTTATAATATGCTTGCTTATGTCATAATTCCTAATTTCCCAAAAATACCAAAGATTTAGTTTTGTGTACATATAAATGGGTTATAAATCCCCATTAAAATCCTTCCCTCTTGGTCCATCCACAATCATGTCTGAGGGTCCTTCAATCAGCTCAAATGGCTTTTCCAATTTATCTCATAATTTCAAAGTTGTTTTGCCTTCATTTTCGGATTTATTGTAAATTCAGGTAAATTTTCTGCCTAAACTTTGAAATATCCTAACTAAATTTGTAGATATCGGATTGGAGTGATTCTAAAGGCTATAGAACCCTTATTGAGTCTAGTTTCAAGGAAAAATATTTTTTCCCAATTGAAAGCACAGTTCCTAGAATTTAAGTTTTTGAATGCTGTTCTAGAAAATCAACAATTTTTCTGGGCTAACTTCAAAAATTCATAACCTTTTTATATACATCTCTAAAAATTACCCATGACCTATCAAATTAAAGCTTAGGATTTCTACTTTCATCCTGTAAAAGTTAATAATGTTTGCTTATTATTTGGTCATCCAAAACCAAATGAGAAACTCACTGACTCATAGGAAATCTCATTGGCAGCACTATTCATATTTTATAAAGTTAACCATTTTATTGAATATTTCAAATAATTACAATACATGTTGGGGAATAAAATTTGGGGTGTTACATCTCCTTCATTTTCTCCCGTTTCCTCAACTCGATAAAACACTACTATGTGAGGTATGTTTAAAAAAAAGAAAAAGAAACTCTTCTTTCCTTAAATTTGTAGCTATCGTTTGTGTGTGGGTATGTTTAGTTTCATAAACTTTCTACTATTATTTTGTGGCTGTGCGTAGGACATAAGGGAAAATGGGAGTCAAAATAAGCTGAAACTTGTAGTTTAGTAAGCTTGATTAATTGGTTTGATTGTGAATGCACACTAGGTGTTTAATAAAATGTTTGAAAGGAGAATTTAGAGTTAAAATGGAAAGTTATACATAATTATTTTAGCGTAAATCAAATTTTAGAATTGAGGGAATGTTGAGAAATCATTTTGTCTCTTGAAGAGATAGAATTGGTAATTTATTAGCACAGTGTTGTTTATTACTAAAACTTTGATTGTCCATTAGGTGCTTCATGAAGTGATTGGTGGATGAATTTTAAAATTTTTGTAGCAAATAAGTGTGTTGAAGATGTTTGTTTTATGATTTAATAGAGTGCCTACAAATTGTTTGATAAAAAGCTTGAAGGAAAGAAGATTTATGTGTGTTGTAAGATTGTTATGATGACTATGGTATTTGTTAAATTTGGAAGCATGTATGGAAAGAAAAATAAAACAAGAACTTTTCTTTTAGAATGTCTATGATTGACTTTGGAGTGGGTACTTAGCTATAGTGTATATATTAGCAATTGAATTCAATATTATTTCCAATGTGATGAGGATTAAAGTTCAGATCTCTTACATTTTTTCTAATGGACTTGAGAATGATAATGTGGATGTGTTTGTTGTGTGTTGATAGTTATTTGTTGAAGTAATTCATAACGATTGGGATTATGTTGGTGATTGAACAAAAAAATAATGTTAAGGAAAAACTATTAAAGAAATACTTCTCTTAATAAGACGTTATGAAAATTGTGTATAGATTATAGTTGGAATATTAATATTTTGTTTTGGGATATTAAGAGAGTAAGGAGTTAATAAGTGGGAAGCTGATAACTAGTAAAGAGTGATATGATACAATTGGGATCACAACAAGTGAGTGAATAGCGTTCCATTATAAATTTTTTATAAATGATTTTTTTACTATATACCATACTTTCATGTTAATTACCATCTTTACAAGCCAATGAAAGTTTATCGGATTTGTTTTGTGCTCTTATTGATATTGAAATTAGTATAGATTGATGATTTTATTTATTGTTATTTATTCTTCTCCTATTACTTCATAGTATAATTCATGATTATGTATGAAAATGCTAAGGAAACTTTATGATTTTCTCACAGAAATTTTCATATTAAGACAATCTTGTATTTTGGAATGTTTCTACGCAAGTTTTATTATTTGGGAAGAGTTTTTGTTGACAGATTGAATTTGAAGGAAAGTTGAGATATTTTTGTGAACTTTTATGCTATGACATTCTATTATGTCGTATTTGATACAAGATATCACGGTATTACAAGAAGAAATTTTCACTTTTTTTGATAAATTGGCCCCACGCATGCTTGTGAAACATTTTTGAGAGGACTGAATACAGAATGCTGGTTACTAATAGCAATTCTATTAGTTCTTGGCACACCATGGTTAATTTCAAGCTCGATTGATAGTCGTGGGCATAGTGCTCACACTTGATATTCGTGGGGTTCATTCTCATGCTTGTTATTTGTCGGTTTTGTACCTACGCTTGTTTCGTGGTTTTCAGCCATGCTTGGTTACTTACCCTTGGGATGTAACATCCCAATTTTCATCACCAATATTCCCTTGATGTAATGAGATATTTAGTGGAATAAAAATGGTGAATTAAGATACATGTGAAGTGGCAAAACAATGCACTTAATGATTTTATGCACTAAAATTAAGTTTGGCCACAAAGTAGAAACTTTTAGTTTCTTAAAGGCCTAATGTAACCCCCTCCGTAATTATATCTGAAATACGAGATTAAAATGAAATAGAGACCAATAATAATCAAATAACATTTACTAACCCATCACATGATGGGGTTTTCACGAATACTTTTTGAAATCATTTATAAATATGGTCTCATATTCACATTTCGAATATAATTACTACGCGAAGATAAATCACATTCATATAAATATCAGAGTGCACAACTTAATCATCCCGGCAATCCCGGGTACATACCTTCGCTAAAGATACACAGGGTACAATTGCCCATTACAATTCTTCAAGTGGGGATCACACAATCTCATCTCGAAGGAGTCCTAGCCGCTCCCTCCACGAGCCACTTGCCCTGTCTAAATTGTTGGTAGGGGAGAGTGAGATTCGAGAGAATCTCAGTAGGAAACAGATACCATAATGCATGCATGATAGATGCTATGTGTATGACATGTTAGCTTTATCTAGATGCATACCCCATAATGATATTTCTGCATGCTCAATGTTTCATACAACATGACATGGCCACAGCGAAAACAGAAACAGAGCTTCATTTATTCAAATATGCTCTACACAATCAAGTAAAGCAATCACATACATCACTACACAAGCGTAGATATCGAATACATGCAAGAAAGGTAAGTCCCCTACCTCCAGTCTTTTCTCCTCGATTTGCGTGCCAGCAACTCAGGGCTTCACATTCGATCCTACAATGTCAAATGTACCATTTAGACACTTCCATAGTGTTTCTGGGGGTTATATGAGGCTATATTGAAAATTTACTAAAATACCCCTGGGGACCCGGCCCGGCCCCGCCGTACCCGGTCCGGCTGTACTTTTCTTGACATTTTGACACGGCTATTCTGACATATTTTCGCCCAAGGAATCCATTTCCGTACTCGGAATTATCAAATTCAATGTCAAATTACGAAATTGCCCTTGGCAGCCCTACTTTTAGGGTTTTAGGGGCGTTTCTGTAATTATGCTTTCTCGGCCTTTTCCGAAAAAGTACCCAACTGTAACCCCACCTATTTTCGCCCACTGAATCCAATGGAATCATCAAATCATTGAAAATCCAACTCTAAGACCCATTTACAATGCTGGCCGAAATATATGGGTTTTAAGGGGAAAATTGGGGTTTTTCGGTTTCGGCTCCGTAAACGTGTTTCTTTCCACTCCTAACCACTTTATTGACTATTCCATTAGGTTACAACTACCATTTAGTATCAATTTGGGCAGCATAACAGCCCCTACAACCCATTTCCATAAATTAAAACCAACGGCAATCCGGCGAAATTTCACCGATTAAATTGCCCACAGCAGCTAGAATAGTCAATATACAAGAGTTTGGAAGTTACCTCAAGCTCCCACTAGCTTTTCTCAAAGATGGCTGAAAACCCTAACTTTCAAAACACCAAATTTGAGCTTTCCAAACCTTAAAGAATAAAGAGGAGTAGTTTAGAGTCGGAGTTATACGCGTTAGGAGCGAAATCGTCGGAGAAATCGGCTTACCTTGTGATTTTTCTTCTCTTTCTCTCTCTAAACTCTCTCAACTTTCTCACACTATGTTCAGGTGCTGTGCGTGAATGAGCAGCTGAAGATGATGAGAAGATGTTTTAATTCCATGCTTATGTCATCTTTCCTTTTGATGATGTCATAATTCCCAAAATTAGCATTTTCGGATTTTCTGGCAGATTTTCTGCCCAATCTTTGAAAAATCATAACTAATTCTAGAAAAATCGAAATGAGGTGATTCCAAAGCCAAATGAAAGCTATTTAAGTCCTCTTTATAGGAAAAATATTTACCAATATTAGAAATCACCACAAAAATCCAGAATTACACAAATTTCATCACTGCCCCAAAACAGAGTCCACTTTCGACCTCAAACTTTGGACAGTCATATCTCCCCGTTCCCAACATGAAATGGTACCAATTATATGTCCATTTTGAATCTTGGGATGTGAACTTTAAGACTGGAAAGTTTCATAATTTTCTGACATCATTTTCCTAGTAAAACCGTCCACACGAGAAGACTGCCCAGACAGAATTCACACTGGACAACATTTCCAATTTTTGCAACCAATGTGTCCAATCCAATTTAAATCAATTCCAATGATTAAATACCACAACATGACACCATTTCCATCACAATATCCCATTCAATTCCTCCCTCTATTCTAAGTCAATTTGGATGTTAATCCACAATTGAACTCAAATACAGGGTTTTGGCGTTGCTCATAACACAAGCGACTACAATCCACTTTATATTCTCTAAAAGGGTTCATTAATCACTAACCACGTCCACTTTTGTAGTCATTAAACCCTAATCACAATTTGGGATCTTGCTAAAACGGGGCTTAGCAATCCACTAATCTCAGGCTTATTCTCTAAGCTCAAGTCTCAAAATTCGGGGTATTACATTTCTCCCCCCGTTCAATAAATTTCGTCCTCGAAATTTGTGATACCACTTAATCCTAAAACAACGGATGCTTCTTCACGACAGCTTCCGTTTCACAATTCATTTCATATTGGGATGGTCTCCTCTAGACCACCCACACACAAATGATACTCCACAAATCCGATTCTCGCAAGAATCTCAAACAATGAATGCAACTCAATTGCCCCAAACTGCAATCGGCCCATTTCACGATTGCCACACAAACCAAATCACCATATTTTTTTTCCAAACAGATGCAATTGCTTCCACATACGATTGCCACCAAAACCATCATCACATAATCACAATCGTCGTAAGCCCTTCTAATTCATGAGTGGCTAATGCATCTCGATATCTGGAGGCTCTAAATGATGAGCCATATCATAAAATCTCAGCAGTTGGGCAGCATAGGCCACCACACTGCTCAACTCAATCTGGTTACCCCTTCCGGGAGTAACCATCACAACCTCAATACGTCAAACGACAGCCTCAACTGTATACACAAACATTCAACTTCTGCCATATCCACTTTCACAGCTTTACCCTCACCCGTACACCCACCAGTAACTCCACTAGTGGTAACCGGGACTTTTGGTATCAACCACAATCGCATCAAGTCACTCCGGAATCTCAATTTCTTTTATCCAAAGTACCTGACCGTAATGGCCCACCTAGAGTCTCAGTCTCTTCTATCCAGGCGCCTTTTATTGTCATACCCACCTCGGTTTTACCCCCTCTAGGGATGCCCCGTGCCGGTGGTGCCCACCCCGGTTTTACCCCCCGCTGGGGATGCCCCGCGACGGTGGCTGGGTTACTCAATTATTGTCACACCTACCCCGGTTTTACCCCCTCTAGGGATGCCCCGTGCCGGTGGTGCCCACCCCGGTTTTACCCCCCGCTGGGGATGCCCCGCGACAGTGGCTGGGTTACTCACATTTCACCCAGGACTCACAAGAAAATCCACTTCCTTATCAAATGTACATTGCAGATTCTAATTTTACGCACCGCCTTTCGGCCTTGGGTCAATACCGGTGCAACCAACGTGGTGGCTAGCCAGGCTGGCCATGCCGGGGTAGTGCCCTCAGAATAGAGAACCCCCGATCATGTAGTCGAATTAGCCATCAGCTGAATTAGCTCTGCTCTACTACACAACTATACCTCAGTCCCAGCTTATCCACAATTGTCACAGATTCACAATCACACTCCACTCTCATCCCTTTTCTCCACCAGGAAGACACACAGTCTTTACCCGAACCGTTGTTAGCTACTCAGGGACTATCGACGTGGCAGTGCATACACATAGCCATTCAGGCTCACAATGGTAGATCCACAATCACACCCTACCCTCATCCCCTTTCTCCGCCAGGAAGACACACAGTCTAACCCGAACCGTTGTTAGCTACTCAGGGACTATTGGCGTAGCGGTGCTCACATATAGCCTTTCGGCTTCCACATCACACTCCACCCTCATCCCTTTTCTCCGCCGGGAAGACACACAGTCTTTACCTGAACCGTTGCTAGCTACTCAGGGACTGTTGGTGTGGCAGTGCATACACATAGCCTTATAGCTCATAAAGCTATCCGGCTTTCACAATTGGCCCGTCGGCCTTCACAAATAGCCTGTCCCCAGTATCACTACCGCCCTGAAGGCACGGTCCTCCCACCGGAATCACCCAATGGGCCGTAGGTCAAAGACTCACAAATATCAGTCACATCCTGAGCCTATGCCTATCAGGCGCAGCCCACCAGACCAAACCGATCCGGCCCAACCGGGGAGATGGACTCACCGTACACAATCGTAACAAGCTGGAACCAGGCATATTAACAACTTCACCTTCAACATTGCGAATTCTTTTCACGTACTGGGATCCTTCAAGGCCCCTTTTCACAATACAACTTGACCTAGAAGTTTTACCTCCCGAAGCCATCACTAACGCATTGCACTTTCTGCAAATTCGAGCTTCTGCTCAACACAATTATCAAACATCACATTCACCACGCTTCCGCTGCACACTCTGAGGTTTTTATGCTCATCTGTGCCTTTACAATGTCAGGGTGACTCAATAGGAGTCCCATAAGAATCTCCTACTACCTCTGTCCACACACATAATCTGTGCCAGACCTTGGCTCAATTCAATTCGAATCATTTAGAGCCATAACCAACACATCGTTGAGATCCCATACTCCCAACGTTCCCAGAGCTCTACGCTACGATTCAACATCACGGCGATTGCTCTCGACGGTTCGTTATCAAGGCGGCTGCACACTAGGGTTCATCGTCACGGTGGCTTCACTCTAGGGTTCATCGTCATGGTGGCTCCACACTATGGTACTGTACCCGATGCTTTACTCAGTCACCTGACTGGTCAGCCCCTTCGGTCAGCATCCTCCGTAGGTAGCCCTTTCCAATCAGATCTCACCGTAGGTAGCCCTCTCCGATCAGATCTCACCGTAGGTAGCCCTCTCCGATCAGATCTCACCGTAGGTAGCCCTCTTCCATCAAAACTCCCCATAGGTAGCACTCTCCGATCCGAATCCTCCATAGGTAACTTTTCCCTCTGCTAGATTTACAACTAGCAATCTCGAGTACCTGATACATATTTCAATTCAATTCTAGTACCATGCTCTAGCACCATAGACCATCCAGGTCAAATGCAATTCCTATGAATCAGCCCAGCTGTGGAGTCTGATCCTTGGATCACAGCTCATCTGTCCAAACCTCAACCTTAGTTGAACTGGGAAATCACTTCCCTCAATTCCACGAAGCATTATCAACCCCAACACAAATCCAAATATCTTTGCCAGCCTAAGGCACCATGGTCCCCTAGGTCTTAAGGACTTTAAACACACAAATTCAGGACAACCAAATAATGTATACACATAATCCACAAATCTCAGATATCCATAACACCAGAGATATAAATGTGTATACCACAAACAACCAAAATCACAAATCATTGCCTATTCCTTAGGCAATCATAACTCATCACTCATTCCTTAGCTTGGCCTAAGGGAAATATCCTAGCAAAATCCATCTTTGCCAGGACTGCAGCTCTGATACCAAAATGTAACCCCCTCCGTAATTATATCTGAAATACGAGATTAAAATGAAATAGAGACCAATAATAATCAAATAACATTTACTAACCCATCACATGATGGGGTTTTCACGAATACTTTTTGAAATCATTTATAAATATGGTCTCATATTCACATTTCGAATATAATTACTACGCGAAGATAAATCACATTCATATAAATATCAGAGTGCACAACTTAATCATCCCGGCAATCCCGGGTACATACCTTCGCTAAAGATACACAGGGTACAATTGCCCATTACAATTCTTCAAGTGGGGATCACACAATCTCATCTCGAAGGAGTCCTAGCCGCTCCCTCCACGAGCCACTTGCCCTGTCTAAATTGTTGGTAGGGGAGAGTGAGATTCGAGAGAATCTCAGTAGGAAACAGATACCATAATGCATGCATGATAGATGCTATGTGTATGACATGTTAGCTTTATCTAGATGCATACCCCATAATGATATTTCTGCATGCTCAATGTTTCATACAACATGACATGGCCACAGCGAAAACAGAAACAGAGCTTCATTTATTCAAATATGCTCTACACAATCAAGTAAAGCAATCACATACATCACTACACAAGCGTAGATATCGAATACATGCAAGAAAGGTAAGTCCCCTACCTCCAGTCTTTTCTCCTCGATTTGCGTGCCAGCAACTCAGGGCTTCACATTCGATCCTACAATGTCAAATGTACCATTTAGACACTTCCATAGTGTTTCTGGGGGTTATATGAGGCTATATTGAAAATTTACTAAAATACCCCTAGGGACCCGGCCCGGCCCCGCCGTACCCGGTCCGGCTGTACTTTTCTTGACATTTTGACACGGCTATTCTGACATATTTTCGCCCAAGGAATCCATTTCCGTACTCGGAATTATCAAATTCAATGTCAAATTACGAAATTGCCCTTGGCAGCCCTACTTTTAGGGTTTTAGGGGCGTTTCTGTAATTATGCTTTCTCGGCCTTTTCCGAAAAAGTGCCCAACTGTAACCCCACCTATTTTCGCCCACTGAATCCAATGGAATCATCAAATCATTGAAAATCCAACTCTAAGACCCATTTACAATGCTGGCCGAAATATATGGGTTTTAAGGGGAAAATTGGGGTTTTTCGGTTTCGGCTCCGTAAACGTGTTTCTTTCCACTCCTAACCACTTTATTGACTATTCCATTAGGTTACAACTACCATTTAGTATCAATTTGGGCAGCATAACAGCCCCTACAACCCATTTCCATAAATTAAAACCAACGGCAATCCGGCGAAATTTCACCGATTAAATTGCCCATAGCAGCTAGAATAGTCAATATACAAGAGTTTGGAAGTTACCTCAAGCTCCCACTAGCTTTTCTCAAAGATGGCTGAAAACCCTAACTTTCAAAACACCAAATTTGAGCTTTCCAAACCTTAAAGAATAAAGAGGAGTAGTTTAGAGTCGGAGTTATACGCGTTAGGAGCGAAATCGTCGGAGAAATCGGCTTACCTTGTGATTTTTCTTCTCTTTCTCTCTCTAAACTCTCTCAACTTTCTCACACTGTGTTCAGGTGCTGTGCGTGAATGAGCAGCTGAAGATGATGAGAAGATGTTTTAATTCCATGCTTATGTCATCTTTCCTTTTGATGATGTCATAATTCCCAAAATTGGCATTTTCGGATTTTCTGGCAGATTTTCTGCCCAATCTTTGAAAAATCATAACTAATTCTAGAAAAATCGAAATGAGGTGATTCCAAAGCCAAATGAAATCTATTTAAGTCCTCTTTATAGGAAAAATATTTACCAATATTAGAAATCACCACAAAAATCCAGAATTACACAAATTTCATCACTGCCCCAAAACAGAGTCCACTTTCGACCTCAAACTTTGGACAGTCATATCTCCCCGTTCCCAACATGAAATGGTACCAATTATATGTCCATTTTGAATCTTGGGATGTGAACTTTAAGACTGGAAAGTTTCATAATTTTCTGACATCATTTTCCTAGTAAAACCGTCCACACGAGAAGACTGCCCAGACAGAATTCACACTGGACAACATTTCCAATTTTTGCAACCAATGTGTCCAATCCAATTTAAATCAATTCCAATGATTAAATACCACAACATGACACCATTTCCATCACAATATCCCATTCAATTCCTCCCTCTATTCTAAGTCAATTTGGATGTTAATCCACAATTGAACTCAAATACAGGGTTTTGGCGTTGCTCATAACACAAGCGACTACAATCCACTTTATATTCTCTAAAAGGGTTCATTAATCACTAACCACGTCCACTTTTGTAGTCATTAAACCCTAATCACAATTTGGGATCTTGCTAAAACGGGGCTTAGCAATCCACTAATCTCAGGCTTATTCTCTAAGCTCAAGTCTCAAAATTCGGGGTATTACACCTAACATGGGGACCCAAATTGAAGCATAAAATGGCACAAATATTGGCCAATAATAGTGTCAAGTTTCAGCCAAGAAGAGAGAAAAAAGGAAGAAGCCATAATTAAATACAAAAATATGAGGGCAAAAGAGTACTTTGCCAATAAAGCAAAAAATTAATTAGTTTCCCAATTAAAGGAGGCCATTTTCGGCCAAATAAAGAAATAAAAGGGAAAATAAATGTTTGGGGGGATAAATATCCCAATTTTGGAACAATTGTGGCCAAGAAAATTGAGTTGAAAAGTCAAAGAGCAAAAAGGAGGATTAATTAATTATTTGAAGAGAGAATTGTGATAATGCAAGAGACAATTATTATTTTCCTTTCTCCTTAATATTTTCACCCAAAAAGGGAAATTAGGAGGAAATAGTAATACTTGATAGCTAATGGTGCTATGTGTCATCATCTTAAGCCAAGTAAAAAGATGAAGCAAAAAGGGGAGTTTGAAAAGTCAAAGACAAGTGGTAATTAAAGGGCTAAGTACGTGGTAATTAAAGGGCTAAGTACATGGTAACTAGGGGTGTTCATCAATTTCCCATCCCGGTCTTTCCGTCCCAATCCTGAGCAAATCGGGAGGGGAAAATCCCGTTCTGAAAATTTTAGGATCGGGAATGTTATTTCGGGATCAGGAAAAAGTCAGGATTGGGAATAGGATTTCCTGATCCCGACTTTTTCCCGATCTCGAATTTATATATATATGTTCATTTTTAAAAATATTTAAGAAAATAAGACCAAATGTAAAATAAAATGTGAAAATCCCTAACACCCTTAATGTAATATCTATTCTTTTAGTTTATTTAGTTAATTTCGTTTATTCTTTATTAAATAATTCTAATTTTTTGTTCTTGTCTTTGTTCTTTTTGCAGCTGAATCGATAACTTTAAGCATGTATTGGACTAATTATATATTTGTATTAGACTTATTTGGTACAATATGATATTAGACAAATTATATATTCATATTAGACTAAAGGAAACACAACAAAAAATTCAATATAGATACTTTTTTTAAAAAAGGAAATCCGGGATCGGGAAATTCTTGATCCCGAACCCAAAAATTTCCCGATTTTTGGGATCAGGAAATTTTCGGGATCGGGAATGAAACTCCTTCCCAAACCCTTTTCGAGATCGGGATCGGGAATGGCATTTCCTGATCCCATCCTGATCCTAAACAGCCCTAATGGTAACTTCAAGAGGCAATTGAAGAGGCCCATTTGGTTTATTTGGAACCCCTCCATGGCGTCTTTTTGGCTAAAGAGAAGGGATTGAATTTAATCAAGAAGCAAGGGGAATAATTATGATAAGTTACATAGAGATAAGCCCAAGTAAGAGCAGACGTGCAAGTTACCTTAAAATAATATATTTCTAAGAGAGATGAAGTGATATTTTAAAAGCTTCTCATCTCTTTCCTAACCTTCATTTTCATTCAAACAAAGAAGAGAGAGAGAGACCTTCAAGAGGGTTCAAGGAGGCAAAAATCCAAGGTAAGATTATGAATTCCTTGTGTTTAAGCCTTCTAATTCATGTAGAACCTCTTCTAACCTCTTCTTCATCTTGGAAATCATGTTTAGCAAGCAAAATCAATAGGGAAGAGAGAATGAACAGTGGCATCCTAGAAAGAGAAAGCCAAGAAATGAAGAGGTAGTCTCATAAACTTAATCCTCTTGTGCTATAAGATGTTGTTGTGGTTGTGGTTGTGGAATTTGGCTTTGTTTTTTCCTTGGTTTGTAAGTTTGGGATGATGAACCCTAGAATGTTTTGCTTTCAAAATTTCTATGGATCATGTTTGTTTAGTGTTTAAGTAGTTAATCTTGTGATTATAGGTGAAAGGAAGTGATTAATCAAGAGAAATCAATAAAACACACTTTACCTCCTAAGAACCTAAATTTCGTTCTGATGTAGAACCATAAGAAGGAGTTAGAATTTTATAATTTTGATTGTTCTATTGGATTTATAAGGGAAAATTGTGTGGGAATATATGTGTTCATAATTTTTGGATGATTGTATGAAAATCTGGAATTTTTAGAGGTTCAAAGTACATGTTGTTTGCTTGTTTCACTGGATGCAGTGTTAATATACAGTGAATTTCTTCATTCAAACCTAGTCCAAATGCTATGAAACTTTCTAGGTCTAAAGTAGAGATGTAGAACTTTAATTCGATAGGTGGTTCATAATTGTTGGACGTGTATACTAAAAGATATGGATTTTTGAAGTTGTGCCCTGTTTATAGAATGTAATTTGGAACAAGGGAAGTTTTGTGAATTTCTGGGAAAAATGTGATAATAGTAACTAGATTTGGGTATTTTTTTTTTCTATGAAAATGCACTTAAATAGCTTCACATAGGCTTTGGAATCAATCAATTTGAAATTTTCTAGAATTAGTTATGATTTTTTCAAAGTTGACTAAAAACTGCTAGTTTCTGGAAACAATGAAACTGCATTGTGCAGAATTGTACCATGTAGAAATTCTTAAAATTGTACTAGATAACTAGCAGAATTTGATTTAGAGGCAGTAATAATACAAGTAATAATTAGTTACTTGTAACTATAATTTTTTTAGAAACTGGAAATTTCCTGAGCTGGAACCAAAGTTTAGGACGGACCAAGGAACCAAAAAAGGAGTCAGGTAGTAATACTTTCTTTCATATACTACGTAATAATCTGTATACTTTATGTATGCTATCTTCTGTAGTATGACAGTGCCTAGGACACACAACCTAGCTATGATTTGAGATCAAGCAATGATACACGTGGATAAGCCAGGGGTTTAAAAATGTTGTTTGACCTTGGACATGAGTTAAGCCAGGGTCGCAAGCATGTTGTTTGACCTTGGATATGAGTTAAGCTGGGGTCACAAGCATGTTGTTTGACCTTGGACAAGAGTTAAGCTGGGGTGCAAGCATGTCGTTTGACCTTGGACACGAGTTAAGCCGGGGTTGCAAACATGTTGTTTGGCCTTGGACAGAGTGCACACAACACAAGTTTGTATCTTTCATAACATAGTGCATGGCATATTTATTTTCACATTTTGTATGTCTGAAATGCATGTTGCTACTGTGATTCACTTGAATCTCACTCTTTTTTCAATAATACAAACATTACAGCTGAAGCTAGTGGCTCAAAGGGCAAGGTAGTAGTTACCAGTGAATAGAATCCCGGGGCAGGTAGAAGTTGTTGTTAGTTATTTAAAATTGTAGTTTTGGTTCTTTTGAACACTTTGTATATATTTTCAAACCCTATGAGAATTTTCTGTATTGTAAACAAGTACTTAATATTAGTATGTTTCCGCTATTTTTGTATGCCTTACGGAAGTACGCGTTTAATACTCTACAAATATCAAAATATTAAGGGGTTTGACAAGTGGACTGTGTGTCCATGCTTGCACTTGGTTATTGTCCCTCGTTTACTGTGTGTCGACGCTTATTATCCATTCTGTTGATGAAGTCCTACAAAAAGGAGTTTGAGATTTAATGTTTTTAAACTTGTTTTGAAAAAAAAATTTGTTTTGTTACCTGTTGGTATTGTGTGTTTAATAATCTTCTATACGGCTACTTCAATTATGCTTATTAGTAATATTTTCTATAAATTCGTTTAGGGTTATGATTTCGTACATGGAATTTGAAATTAACTGTTATATCTTTATTATATATTTTTGTTTAATCAATTTATTTCTTTCAGTATTTTAGTTATTTTCATTAATGAGATGTTATTCACTAAAAAATTATTTTGGTCTCAAATAGAATCATTAACTTCGCATCTCCAGCTGAGTAGTGAAGACTCTCATTGCTTATCAAAGTTTGTAGATATATTTTGGAAGAGCTGCTAAATGTTGTAAATATAAGTTTACATTTATGTATTTATTTCTATAGTTTAGATGCTCCATGTAGACTATAGGCAGGATCCCTATCTTCCCTTGTAATTTGGAATATATGCATATGTATATGCTATTGTGGAGCGGAGCTCCTAGTCTTGTTAGGAAAATTCGAGTCATTGTAGAATTTTGGAAAGTCTGATTTCTAAAGAAGACTTTGCCCAAATTTTCTACAAGAAACATACTACTTTTCATTAAATGAAGTATGTTGTTGATATGAGTTTAAGATGTTTTAAGAATACTTAGGATTATTGTACTAGTTATGATTTTTTTAATGGTATTATGAGTACTATTTAATTTTTGTTTATATGTTTAGGGTTAAGGAATGTGAGTTCACTTATGTTTCATGTCGGTCACCCCTTGATTTTCAGGACATGACACCTTTATCTCCACCTCATCACTTTATTTTCACCTAACCCTTCCTCTCCTCCCCTTATCTCTTCCGAAAGAAATGATAAGGTGGAGGTAAAGGGTTAGGTGGAAATTAATTTCCTTGCCCAGCCTGCAAACTATTATTCAAGGTTGGAGAAATATTTGCATACTCCAAGAATACCACATCATCTGAATTCTATCTAATTAAAACATAACAACTCATATCATTTTAATCCTATTTGACTGATGACTCATCTTAAAAAATTCAAATTTTATCTTGTTTTTTTTTTTAAAAAAAAACATCTTAATTTTAAAAAAACTAAAACAAAATGATCACCAATATTTTTTTTTAAAAACAATATAAAATTTAAATTTTTTCAGATGAGTTATTAGCCAACTAGGATTAAAATAATGAGTTATATTTTCATTCGATAGAGTTCAGATAACACAGTACTCCTAGAGTATGTCAGCATTTCTCTCTAGGTTGTTTCTTAATCATCCACGTCATCCTCAATGCCACTATTTTCAATAAAAAATTCAAACAAATAGTCAACTAATGGTCAATATATTTTTACACCTATTGTGGAAGTTCATAGTTACGTTTGTGCCTAAAAAACATTTGCGTTGAGCCCACTTTTGGAAAAATCTCATGTGTATTTTTACACCTTAACCCTTAAAAAAAAAGGTTCAACTAACAGTCAATGTGTATTTTTGAACCTATTTAAAAAGTTCATAGTAACTTTTGCCCATGAAAAAAGCATTTGATGTTAAGCACACTTTTAGAAAATTTACATGTTTATTCTTGCACCTTAACCGGTTCTTTAAACATAAATAACACCAAGTATGTATTTTAATACCTTTTTAAGCGTGAAGTTATGACTTTAAACCCTTGTTAGGATATAATAGGTACATGAGTGTACAGGAAAAATTGGTACACCTCTCATCATATTTATAAGATACTTCTAGCATGTTTCACATAGATCAAGAAAAGCCTTAAGCTTCATTAAATATACCTTTAAATTTGGTAACTTCCCAAATGTACCACTATTTAACTACATATTCCCCAAGAAAATATCTATCTCCAAAATAATAAATGAAATATAAAATTGTGCATTCATATAAAAAATTTAATGACATACCTTGCAATTATGACCAACAAATATATTCTCCCTATGGCTTATAAATACGACTAGAGATCACTTTTAGAATGTTTATTTGTGTGTGTGTGTGTATATATATATGAGGTAATCATAGAACAGGGTTGGTGAGCCGCCACGATTACTTTTCAGGAGTGATTGAAAACTGAATTGTTAAATTTCCATTACCTAATATAATTATTCATCATAAGCAACCCACTGACCATAAAATATTGCATTTTGTATGTAGTGGTCTGATCACTTGAGATTCTGAATGTTCATGAACAAACTTAAAAATAAGTTATATGCTGATTATTACTTGCATTGCTTGTGCTCTATTATGACGGTACGATTTTAGGAATGTATGAAGTGCGCTTCTTGCGTAAAGGCTGTCCCATTTTATGTGTGCTTCTTCTGTACCAATATTCATGAGATTAGGGTATAAATCTTTTACACACACACACACACATTCTCATGGGGGCACGCATATGTGCACTCTCAATGTACTTATCAATCACATAAGTTACGTATGACTAATCTACTGAAAACAAACAAAAATTAGTTGGATCATTAAAGTTATTTAAAAATTGTTCCCTGTGTACCATGTATTCATATACTCTCTCTGGTCCTATTTTTAAGAGTTTGATAACCGAATTATGCTGATTAAGAAAGTGTTACTCTACTACAAAAAACACAAGTTGTGGAGCTTAATTCAAAGAACACTATGGCACTTGGGAAGCACCGTAGCTTCCAGCACCATTAAAACAAGTTACGATGCTTCTTGAATATACGGAAGCGCCATAGAATGATTATTTAATTTTTTTAAAGTATAAAGCTATGATGCTTTATCAGGAAAGCGTCATAGGAAGTTGGCACTTCCTATGGCGCTTCTCCGGGGAAGTGCCATTGGAAGTCAATGACTTCCAATGGCACTTCCCCGGAGAAGCGTCATAGGAAGTCTTTTTTTTTTTTTTTTTTTTAAATCGTAATTATTTTTATTTTCTGATGTAAACCTCCTTTTAAAATTCAAAATTCACATCAATTTACAATATAAGCCATAGCAAATAAAATAACATATCACGTATCTTTTCTAATATTGCGTCTTCATGTATCAAGCATAAAAGAACTCTAACATTTAAGTTGTTTAAACTTGAGCCATACACGTTACTTCTACGAAGGATTGAACTAAGTATTATTATATTTGTAAGCTCAAAAATTTAAAAAAAGTTATTACAATGTATAGGAAATTCAAGCAGACAGAGTTGAAGCTTCAATAAATACCTAAAAACAAAATTATGAGCATATATATATGTGAGATTCATGAAAAATTTTAACTTAAAAGAAACATGAACCAAATGTTGCAAAAAAAAAAAAAAACACTTACACACTAGGAAGCTTCTGAAGGAAGCCGAGATAAGAAGAAAAAAAAGCAAGCAGGAGCGGAAGTTTTGTACTGCAATGGAGTTTTAGGAAATGAGAGATTTAAAGTGAAAGCGGAAAGAAGAAAATGAAAACAAAAATGGCAAGCTGTGGAAATTATATAGCACCTTATTATAAAAGTGATAAAAGCTATGACACTTAGACACAAAGTGCCATAGCTTCCCAATTTAAGGAAGAAAAAAATTGAAAGCCTTAGGAAGGTATTAACTTCATAATTTAAGGGAAAAAAATTAAAAAGTAAATTTGTTGATGGGTTTGTTGCCTCCAATGGCGCTTGCTCGAGCAAGGGCCATAGGAGGCATATTGATATATGCTTCCAATGGCACTGGCTGGAGCAAGCGTCATTAAAGGCATATTGATATATGCGTGGAGGCCCTTCCAGTAGAATTTTTTTAAAAAAATAATTTTAAATAATAAATTAAATATAAAATATATTGAGTAAATTAAATAAGTAACAACTAATAAAATTATATTTGTAAGCTTAAAAATTAATAGGATACATGTGTCAAATTTTAGAAATATTATAATTTCAATATAAATCTAGCTGAAATAAATAGGATACATGGTTTTAAAGGACTTGACATGATGAATCAAGGAACTTGACTTAAATTGTTTTTCTTCCTTTAAATCTTTAGAAAATCTTTGTTTTTTAATTAATTTTGACTCCTACTAGTTACTACAATTATTTTTTACTCCATGTTTAGGAATAACCTTTTTCCTTTATGAAACGCTGACAATAGAAGTTATGATTGATTTATTTGAATTGAATGCAAAATAGTCTCATCTCAACCCAAATAATCTTCACAAGTTTTTCTATTTTTTATACACTTCACAAATTTTTTCTGTTTTTAGACATGATGTATAGGAGATACTTTTTTAAATGCACTTCCTATGGCGCTTCTTAAGGAAGGGCCATATATGAAGTGTGACTTTGGAACTTAGTAAGTATGGATCTAATAACACCCAAGCAAGCGCCATACAAGGTGTGTGAAGTTTTTTTTTTTAAAACAAAACCCCTTGTATGGTGCTTCCCCAGGAAAGCGCCATAGAAGGTATTAAGCAGCTATGACGCTTTCCTGGTTAAGCGCCATAGTTGCCACATGTATTCTTTTTTGAAATAGAAGTCTTCTTTGGAACTTATTTGAAGAAGTGGCATAAGATTGACGCCGTTAAATTTATATTTTGTAGTAGTGTTAAAAGTAGTTAAAAATGATATGTTTGACATAAACTTTCTTTTTCCAAATATGCCCTTATTTATAAGGGGCAAGTAAGAGAGAGAAAAAAAGTAAATATATGTATCACCAACTTTTACTTATTGCAATATACATAAATAATGAGGGGTAAAAATGAAAAAAAAACTCATTAAATGTTCAGACAATTTTTGTTGGGCTCTTATAAAAAGGACCAAGAGAATTCAAATTTTGAGCTTTAATAAAAAGGACCGGAGGGAGTACATATATGTGTGTATATATTATGTATATATTCTCTATTTCCTTATAAGTAACTGAGAAGTAGGACATATTTAAAATAAAACGCTTAATGTTACACGATTTTTCACAAAATGACTTGTGTTTAGGTTTACAATTTTTTTTACCAACAAGCTATTGGTTGAGGTGGTAAGGGGCCTCATTCCTATAAGGGGAGGAGAATACAAGTTCGAATCCCAAGAAACACACTTATTGAGAGAGGTGAGAACCCTCTGCCCTTTAAGCCTCAAATGGGAAACCCTTGATCAAATAAAAAAAAGAATTACATTTTTCTTTTGAAAAGTAAAATTATATTATGGATCAAAAGGAGTATATTAATATATACTACTACGTGTTGTTAATGTAATGGGAAATCATAGATAGTTATTGCACAATGTCTTCAAGGTGTAGGCTGCACTTTCTTTTAGGCTTAATTGCCCCCACTTATACCTATCTTATCAAGTGCAATTTGGATTGATGGGTAAATTTCCTGCAGGATACAATGAAGACCCATTGAGTATGGATTGCACTCCCAACACTCAAGCCAAGACAACAGTGGCTTTTACAAAGTGATTGTTTGACTTTATCTTTGTGTGCACTCAAGGACAAAGGCAATGAATTTGATCTCTTGTTTGTTGTGTGATTTTTTATGTGTCATATTGTATTGTTTGTCCCAAATGAAGTGATGGTGCAATGTATAGACCATTAAGTGATGTCTTGAAGTGGTGCCTTTTGAAACAACACCTCTTCAATTAAAAGTCATAATTATATGCTAGATTCATGAACCCCATATGTTAATTAATGAATCAACATAACTTAAATAACCATTGGCATTTATTCTAACATTTTCTTGAAGAGTTACACTTTTATATTATATAGAGTTTTCTTATAAACACAACACAACCTTTCACCATGTGATGGTTACTACACATATCTTTAGCAACTAAGAGATATAACCTTGCTGACTCTTAGTGTTATAACTCCTTACATAACTCTTCATATAAGTCTCTTAATTTACAAGAACATGCCATTATAAAAACATATCTCTTTATTTTAAAATATTCCAACAATTTATAGATACTCCTAAATAAATTAATTAAATTAGTTATTTTTCAAAAGTGTGTGTTGGATTATCTAATATATAAACCTTTTTGAATCATTATTCTCAATGATGAAAACTAATCCCTTTAATATATGTAATCACTGTGAATAGTTTGAGGGAAAAAAATTATAAATTTAGGAGGCCGGAGGGACTAAGATAAAAATAAACGCCTCAATTAAGTCTCATATTTAAAACTAGAGGAGTAGTAAATATCAAACTCAAGTCAAAAGCAATTTGCTTTACGGATTAGAATATTATGTGTTCAAAGGAATGAACTTATTTGAGCATTGTATGGGTTCTTAGACGTCTTAGTTGGACTTTTTTTTTTATTGGACTTGTTTTCAGAGAATGACGCCTTATCTTTTATTATCTGGCTATGATCAAATTGTGTGTTTTTTTTTCTTTTTTTTAAACCTAAGTAAGACCAAATATCTCATTTAATGCCTTTTTATAACCATGAAGTTTATAACCATGAAGTTGAGTTTAAACCCTTGTATAGGATATAATAGGTACAAGATTATATAGGGAAAAAATGGTACACCTCTTATCATATTTATACGACACTTCTAGCATGTTTCACACAAATCAAAAAAACCTTAAACTTCATTAATTTTACCTTGAAATTTAACTACTCAAATTTTTCCCTATTTAACTACATACACTATAAGAAAATAACTATCTCTGGCTTATAAATACGATTAGAGGAGTATATGTCTTTGAGAATGTATATTCCTTCCTCTCCGTTGCTATATATATGAGGGAATCATAGAACAAGGTTGGAAAGCCTCTAAAGATTACTTTTTAGGAGTGATTGAAAACGGAATTGTTAAATTTCCATTAACTAATATAATTATTCATCATAAGCAACCCTTTGACCATAAAATATTGCATTTTTTATGCAGTGGGCTGATCACTTGAGATTCTGAACGTTAATGAACAAACTTAAAACTAAGTTATATGCTGATTATTGATTGCACTGCTTGTGCTCTATTATGACTATACGATTGTAGGAATGAATGAAGTGCGCTTCTTGTGTGAAAGCTGTCCCATTTTCTGTGCGCTGCTTCTGTCCCAATATAAAATAAGTTGTCATTTTCGTTGGAATGCATGTGAGCCAAATGACATTTATTTCATTTTTAAGTGTTTTGGGTATATGGTTGGATTTTTTTTATTTTTTTTTCAATTTTAAAAATATGAACCACATCATTTCATGACAGCTAGATACCATAATGTCTCCCATAATGTAGAAATTAATTATCAAAAGAAAAAAAAATACAATTAAGCGCTTGAGTAATCACAAAGGTATGAGAAGGTAAAGCATTAGAGGCCCAAAAGTCAGAAAAGTTTTTGAAGTAATTACTACGTCATAATGCTAAGAATTTGACTATTTTCTTAAAAAAAAGTAAAATAATGTGAGGCCAAGAAATTTGGCTTGATTAATAAATGGTTATATATATGAAACGTCAATTTGTATTATTTATATTTTATTATTTTTTAAGAAATAAATTATATATTTTGGACGATTAAATCAAAATTTTTTCTTGTATTCTTTCAATTTGATTAATTTGTCCCAAAACTTGCAATGAACTCAACAAAAAATTCTTTTACTAGTTTTATTATCATAAAAATAAAATAATTTCTTACCTAAATAAAAATAAAATGATTAACTTTAATTAACATGATATTTTAAATCACTAGTGAAGGTGGATGTATCCGGATCCTAATGACTATGTGGTGTTATATATGAACAAGATCAAAAGATCTCAGACACAGACACCAACACAGTCATTGGGACTAAGATCTATCACATCTGATACCAAATGAACTGAGAAAAATGTAAAAAATGTAAACCAGGAGCATGTATCGGACTCTTAGTCCAGGTAAGTCCAAGCTTTCTCATCTCTTTGCTCAAGGACACTTTAGGACTTCCAAGTCTTAAACAGATACTGGAGTTCATCATCAACTTGTTTCTCAATACTTTCACAGGATCATGGTCGGATTCTTTCGGATGCATAGGTTCCTCACAAAGAGGCAAGTGCAAAGCATACTTGAATCTTTACAGAGACAAGAGCAACATGTTAAGAATTTAGGCTCTCAGAAGAAAAGAAGAATATAGAAGGAAGTCATCTGAAAAGGAAAACTTACATTGATAGAAGAGGAATACAACTCTTGATGATCCAGATTGAAGCGAGGATCATACCTTATATAGATACATAGATTAGGAAGAAGCAAACATCATACTATTAATAGTACAGACACATAGGCCATTGAGATAAGCCCATGATAATTGTAGGACAGCTAGAAAGTAACACTGTCACACACATGGCATAGGTATTCAGAAAAGTAAGGGTAACTTTTTACAAAGTACTGTTTACACTTTTTGATGGCTGAGATGTTGCCGACATTTATTGAGGGCTGAAATGCTGCCTACACTTTTGGAGTTCAATCTTTAAACATTGATAGTATTGGCTCGTGATCATCATTAGGAGACAAATTGTCATAGTCATTATCTCTATACATCATGTCACGGACATATTGTAGTGGATCCCAATAATATCGTCTGGAAGGGAATTTGATGGCTTGTTATCAAGACCTTCTAGATAGATTAAGTCTTAGGCCTTCTGGATCGAGGCTTGGGTACTGTATGGTGGATAGGTTTGAGTCAAATTGGGTTGAGGCAAATTAAGTTCTTTGGGTAGAGGATTCTAGAACACTTGAGAGGAGGTGCCTAGGATAGAAAGACTAAGCTAAGGATAGTTTTCACTTGGATCTTGCGAGTCTTGAAATTTAAGGCCTAGAATTCCTATGGGAATTTGACTAGGCATTGCTTGAGAAGAGAATCCTTGAACAACATAGCCAGTTTTTGGAAGAGTAATCCCTTGGAATGGATCATAGTCTTCAATTGGGATAGGGCCTAAGATGTGGCAGTTGGTCCTCAAGCAGTCATTGACCTGTCCTAAGTAATAACCAAGTTCATTAAGGATTTGAGTCTTTTGACAAACCCAATCAAAAGGAGTCTCCTATAGTTCTACATTACTGTTGGTATAAAGGCCATCTAATTGCAGTTCATAAGACCTATTAAGTAGGAAAACACAAGAAAATCTTTTTTTTTTTTTTTGCTTTTCAATGTGCCAAAGATTATTATCACAAATAAAATTATAAAGTTCTCCTCTCTAGTAGGTTAGAGGAGTGAAGGAGGGAATTTTCATGGTTTTTATCACAGAGATAGTGATATATGGGTAATGGTGTGAAGGCTATTGACTAACATGGAGAATGGTCAAAGACCAAAGATACCAAAAGAGTTCTTTAGGTATAGGTCCTTGGACGAAAGGTAAAGTTGTGTAAGGAGTGTTTAGGCTAAATATTGGGCTTTAGGAATAAGATTAGTCTTAATAAAAAGAAGATGAAGCCAATAGAAAAGTTGTTGTTCAGCAATCTTTTGAACATGATGAGGAAATGCAAGGTAGGTATTTGGAGGGAAGAGAGTGGCTTTTATGATGTAAGGCATGGTTGGCTGTGTGAGATGGTTAATATATAGGTTTAGAAGGCATGGCTTTTGAGGTCTAGATAAAAAATCTGTAATGGTATTGTGGTGACCTTTGAGATGTTGAACTATGAATTTATAGCGAGAAAACCAGTCTTTCCATTTGAGTAGCTAAGCATTTGGTAAGATCTTTTTCTTTGGATCAAGCATCATTGGAAAAGATGTATTGTCCATTTCCATAATAAAGTGATAAGGGCTCAGATGAAAATTGAATTTTCAATTCCATGCTTGGCAGTAAGGATTTCCTTGTACGTTGCATGGTAATGCTTTTCTGGTTCTCTGAATTGTCCAAGAATTCAATTTCTTTAACACCAATTTCACATTTCTTGGAAGATAGCTTGATGGCGTATTGTTCTACAATCTTAGTGAATTGGGTCAACAGGATTCTATGAGATTCTTCCTTATCAGAGAAAAGAAGAATATTATCAATGTAAATTAGGGCATTTGTGAAGGATGGGTTCAAAAATTTTGGTCATAGCTTTTAGAATAGTAAAGGGAAACTTTGAGACCAAAAGGCATGACAATCCATTGGTATTGAGCATTAGGTATGCAAAAAAGCAGTTTTGGGTCTATCTGCTGGGTGAATATCCAATTGTCAAAATCCTACTTTGAGGTCAAACTTTGAAAAGATTTGGCCTTTTTTGAGATGGGCAAACAAAGTATTGGGCTTAGGTAAAGGAAACTTATCATCTTGAAGAAAATGGTTTAGTGGCTTGTAGTCAATGACAAGTCTCTTTTTCCCTCTTTTGACTTTTGATCTTTTTTCATCATAGAAGGCCTAGTAAGCCCATTCAGACTTTGTGAGCTTAATAAGTCTTTGTTTCAATAAAGCTGAACATTCTTCTCTAGCTAATTTCAAGTCATCAGGATTTATACCTGGATGAGAAGCTTTTGTAGGATTAATATCCTCATTTTTCTTGAAAGGTAGCTTGATAAAGAGTTTCTGATTCTTTTACAAAGGAGAAGGATGAGAAAATTGATCATGACTGTCTAAACAATATTAAAGTCATTGATCCTTGATATCTGAGTATTGAAGCGATGCTTACTGAAGTTCAAACAAGCTTGGGATATCTGTATAAGGACTAAAATTTCCTTTCTATCTAATCCCTTTAGGCAAGATCATGAGATTTTGAGTATGATGGAAAGCATCAAACCATAATAAAATATCTTTTCCAGGAAGATCACTTCCTAGCACTTTGATTTTTAAAGTGCATCACTAGAAGAACTTGATGCCAATCTTTCTTCTAGAAATAAAATCAATTTTGAAATGTTTGGCATCATTTATGTGGAAATACTGATCATGGGGAGCCCATTCTTCAGGAGGAAAAATATGAGGTTTCATCACTGTCTTACAAGAACCAGTATCAAAGAAGATAATAGCTATAACGGGTTTGGAATACTTTTCTAGAAGAACTTGGACTTTTATGTTTGGCAGGGGAATATTGAGGTTCTCTTTAGTATTAGATCAAAAAGATTCAAGAGATCCTATAAAATATTGACTTAGAGAGGATGGGTCGGATTTAATGGATGGAAATTTGGAGAGTGAAGAAAGCAAAGCTGGTCTTATATAGTTAATGGCCCATAAGGATAAGGGTTTTTTTCATCTGACTCAGAGTCAGATTCAAGATCAGAAGATCAGAGAAATCTGAATTCTCTTCTTCTTTAGAAAGTGGAAAAACATATTGAGTATCTTTATATCTGAAGGGTTATTCTGCAAGCAAAGATTCAATGTCTGCATTTTCATCTGTGATCATCAAGATATTATGAAGTTGCAACATCTTGATATCCTTCTTTGTTTTATTAGGAAAATTCTTGGTAAAGTGTCCTTTCTGTCTGCAAATAAATGACCAAGATCCTTTTCCTTTTGAAAATCTTCTAGGTTTTAAAAACCTAGTTCTTTATCTTCTAGATGTCTTTTGGGGAAAAATCTCTTATCTGAATTTTCGGGTCTGCCAATTCAAAACTTTTTCAGCTGCAAATGCTGGTTTGAGATTTCCTTGAGAATAAACTGTATTTGGAATTACATAAGGTCGACCATAGACCTTAGTATTATCATTTGTTTTTGTCTCAAGACGAGGAAATTTAGAGTCATAAGGATGTTCGATCATCCCTATGCATGGAATCTATTGTGTAGATGGAGATGGAAGAGCTGAAATCACTAGTTCCGGATTTACAGCTAGATCTGGAAAGAACTTCTGGACAATATCTGAATGTCTTGTTTCTAACATTAATTCAACAAGATTAATGTCTTTAGAAGATCTTTCAGGAGGAGGAGGAGGTCTCTAACTTCTTTTTATAGAAAGCTGCTTGGCCCATGATCATCATCATCTTTATGGAGATGGTGAAACTTGTATGAACAAAATAATCCTTTAAAGGATTTATTTTTCTTGGCCTTCTTGGTTGCATATTTGTATGGGTAAAGTCCTTATTCATCATCATTAAACTCTTCCCACCATTCTGGAGTATCACACTCATAGTTAGGGTCACACATACCTGAACCAGGTACATCCCATAGAAATTGGCTATTTAAATAAGAAATATAGCAATGGATTGCATGTTGGTCTACTTATACTATAGGTGCATCTTTTCTAGAAAGTGTATAAGCTGGAGAGAGATCTAGAGTAAGGATTCTCCCAAGAGGAGCTAAAGGTGCTTGTAGACTTGGTCTCTCAAAGGTAGTCTTGATGGTACCGTCTGGTAATCTTTGAATAAGAGGGGGAATAGTTGTATGAACATCAAGTTGGATCCCATAAAAAAGTTTTACATAATTGTTAATCCACTCAAATGGCATCAACTAGGAAAGTTCTCCTTAAAGGATTTGTCTGGGGATTTGGATGATAGAAGTATCATCAGATCTATTTGACATGACAAACAGGGCATCTTTTGTGGAGTTTAGAAGGTAAAGGTCAAGAGAGTGTTCTATAGTCTGTAAACCACCTGATGTTGTAAGGTTGCCATGATGATGTTGGGATCTTGATTAGCTCCAGCAATCAAAGATGGTACTTTAAATCTGTTGGTAAGAGTAGAGCCAAGCAAATTGATGTTGAAATTTGGCTGGATTGTAAGGATAACACTTCCATTACTCAGATTAGTTAAAAGAGCACCAATAAGAGCATTAGGATAGTGTTTGTCGGTAAAGTCAACAAGAGCAACTTTAGTAGTAGCAGGAATACCTTTTCTTCTATGGAGAGTAAGAGCTAGCTTGATAGCTCCTATATAAAGATGGGTATATCCTTTAGATCTCCAGTGGTTGATCAAAGGCTGTGGTATCTCTATGGCGGCATACTGTTCTTTTGTAGTAGTAGGAAGATGACATTGTTCTAGATTTGTTGTCTGAACAACCTCCTTGACATGATGTCGTATGGTAGTCAGGAGAGTCTTGATATTTCTAGTGAGGCTCTGATGCCACTAGAGAAGGTAGATGTATCCGGATCCTGATGACTGTATCGTGTCATATATGAACAAGATCAGAAGATCTCAGTCACAGACACCAACAAAGTCATTAGGACCAAGATCTATCCCACCTGATATGAAATGAACTGAGAAAAATGTAAATGATGTAAACCAGGAGCATGTATCACATTCTTAGTCCAGGTTAGTCCGAGCTTTCTCATTTCTTAGCTCAAGGACACTTTAAGACTACCAAGTTTTAAACAGATATTGGAGTTCATCATCAACCTGTTTCTCAATACTTTCTTTTTTTTTTGCCAAGGTGTTTCTCAATACTTTCACTAGATCATGGTTGGATTCTTTCTGATGCACAGGTTCCTCATGAAAAGGCAAGTGCAGAGCATACTGGATCTCTAAAGAGACTAGAGCAAAAATTTAAGAATTCAAGCTTTCAGAAGAAAAGAAGAATTTAGGAGAAAGTCATCTAAGAAGAAAAACTTATATTGATAGAAGAGGAATGAATACAATTATCAATGATCCAAATTGAAGTGAGGATCATCCCTTATATAGATACACACACTAGGAAGAAGACAAACATCATCTATTAATAATACAGACACCTAGGCTATTGAGATAAGCCTGTGATTATTGTAGGATAGCTAGAAAGTAATATTGTCGCACACATGGTACATGTATTCAAAAAAGTAAGAGTGACTTTTTAAGAAGTGCTGCCGACACTTTTGGATAGTTGAGATCTTGCCGATACTTCTAAAGGGCTAAGATGCTGCCTACACTTTTGGAGTTTAATCTTTGAACATTGATAGTATTGGCTCATGCTCATCATTAGGAGACAAATTGTCATGCTCTTTATCTCTATACATCATGTCACAGACATATTGTAGTGGAGGATCCCAATAATATCTGTCTGGAAGGAAATCTGATGGCTTGTTATCAAGACGTTATGGACAGATTAAGTCTTAGGCCTTCTGGATCAAGGCTTGGGTACAGTATGGTGGATATGTCTGAGTCAAATTGGGCTGAGGTAGATTAAGTTCTTTGGGCAGAGGATTCTGGAACACTTAGGAGGAGGTTCCTATGATAGAAAGATTGAGCTGAGGATAATCTTCACTTGGATCTTACAAGTCTTGAATTTCAGGGCCTAGAATTTTTGTGGGAATTTGACTAGACATTGGTTGAGAAGAGAATACTTGAACAACATAGCCAATTTCTGGAGGAGTAATCCCTTGGAATGGATCATAGTCTTCAGTTGGGATGGGGCCTAAGATGTGGTAGTTGGCCTTTAGGCAGTCATTGACTTGTCCCAAGTAATAACCAAGTTCCTTAAGGATTTGAGTCTTTTGGCTAACCCAATCAAAAGGAGTGTCCCATAGTTCTATATTTCTATTGGTATAAAGGCAACATGGAGAATGGTTAAAGATCATAGATACCAAAAGAGTTATTTAGACATAGGTCCTTAGATGAAGGGTAAACTTGTGCAAGGAGTGTTCAAGCTAAAATGTTGGGCTTTAGGAATAAGATTAGTTTTAATAAAAAGAAGATGAAACCAATAGAAAAACTGTTGTTCAGCAATTTTTTGAACATGATGAGGAAAAATAGGGTAGGTATTTGAAGGAAAGAGAGTGGCTTTTATGTTGTAAGGCATGGTTGGTTGTGCTTCAAAGATGATTAAAATATACAGAGGCTTTATAAAAGGTTTAGAAGGCAGGGCTTTCTAAGGTCTAAATAAAAATCTACAATGGTATTGTGGTGACCTTTGAGATATTGAACTATAAATTTATAGCGAGAAAACTAGTCTTTCCATCTAAGTAGATGTTCATCTGGTAAGATCTTTTTCTTTGGATCAAGCATCTCTGGAAAAGATGTATTATCCATTTCCATAATAAAGTGATAAGGACTCTGATGAAAATTGAAAATTTCAATTCCATGCTTGACAGTAAGGATTTCCTTGTACATTACATGGTAATGTTTTTCTGATTCTTTGAATTATCCACTAGCATGTCTATAGTAGTACCTTTTGCCATTTACTTCTTCAAGAAGTATTTTACCTCAAAATTCATCATTGGTGTCCATTTGTAAAATTCTTTCACCTTGATCTGGAATTTTCAACGGTAGAGGATTTTGAGTGATTCTTTTGAGGACTTGACAACTTTTGTTTATTATTTTCCCCACTGTGGAGGATTCTTTTTGAGTAACTTGGACAACTGGAAGGTTTGACAAGACACAAAGAATAAAGTCTATGAGATAATTCACAATTCCAAGAAACTGTTGGATTCATTTGGGAGTAAAATTGTCATTAGGAAAATTTAACAATTCCTATGCAATGTAGGGTCTAGGATTGTACTAACCATCTTTGAAATACATGCCCAATAATTCAATTTCTTTAACACCAATTTCACTTTTCTAGGAAGATAGCATGATGCCTTATTGTTCTATAATCTTAGTGAATTAGGTCAACATGATTTTGTGTGATTCTTTATTATCAGAGAAAAGAAGAATATCATCAATATAAAGCAGGGCATTGTGAAGGATAGGTTCAAAAATTTTGGTCATAGCTTTTTAGAATAGTGATAGGGCAACTTTGAGACCAAAAGGCATGACAGTCCATTGGTATTGAGAATTAGGTATGCAAAAAAGCAGTTTTGGGTCTATCTTCGGGGTGAATACCCAATTGCCAAAAACCTGCTTTAAGGTAAAACTTTGAAAATATTTGACCTTTTTTGAGATAGGCAAAAAAAGTATTGGCCTTAGGTAAAGGAAACTTGTCATCTTAGAGAAAATGGTTTAGTGGCTTGTAGTGAATGACAAGTCTCTTTTTTCCTCTTTTGACTTCTGATATTTTTTCAACATAGAAGGCCTGGCAAGCCCATTCAGACTTTGTGAGCTCAATAAGTCCTTGTTTCAATAAGGCTAAACATTCTTCTCTGGCTAATTTCAAGTCATTAAGATTCATACATAGATGAGAAGCTTTTGTAGGATTAATATCCTCATTTTTCTTGAAAGGTAGCTTGATGAAGAATTTTTGATTCTTCAATAAAGGAGAAGGATGAGAAAATTGATCATGACTATCTAAACAGTATTGAAGTTATTGATCCTTGATATATGAGTATTGAAGTGGAGCTTGCTAAAGTTCAAACAAGCTTGGGATATCAGTATAAGGACTAAAATTACCTTTCCATCTAATCCCTTTAGGCATGATCATGAGATTTTGAGTATGATAGAAAGTATCCAATAAAATATCTTTTCCTGGAAGATCACATCCTAGCACTTTGATTTTTGAAGTGCATCTTGGAAGAACTTGATACCAATCTTTCTTCTGGAAATAAGATCAATTCTAAAATGTTTGGTATCAGCTGTGAGGAAATACTGATCATGGGGAGCCCATTCTTCAAGAGGAAGAATATAAGGTTTCATCACTATCTTACAAGAACCAGTATCAAAGAAGGCAATAGCTGCAACAAGCTTGGAATATTTTTCTGGAAGAACTTGGACTTTTATGTTTGGTAGGGGAATATTGAGGTTCTCTTTAGGATTAGATCTAAGAGATCCTATAAAACACTGACTTAGAAAGGATAAGTCTGATTTAATGGATGGAACTTTGGAGGGTGAAGAAAGTAGAGCTGGTCTTATATGGTGAATGGATCCATAAGGATAAGGGTTTTCTTCATTGACTCAGAGTCAGATTCAAGATCAGAAAGATCAAAGAAATCTGAATTCTCTTCTTCAAAAAGTGGAAGAACATATTGAGTATCTTTATCTCTGAAGGGTTGTTCTTCAAGGAAGGATTCAATGTCTGCATTTTCATTTGTGATCATCAAGATATTATGTCCAAAAAAATTTATTATGAAAAATTTATGATTATAAGTAATTTTAATTATTATAATCTTATCATCAAAATAAAATAATTATTATTTATTGAATTATGGAAAAGGACCTTGAAGTCAAAGGGTTTGACTTGAGTATGAACAAAATAAAATATATGTATTGTTTATATTTGGGATCAATTATACAAAAACATGGTGAAATCGATGAAGATGTTCATAGAATTAAAGCTAGGAGGTTTAAATGAAGAAAAGTCACTGGAGTTACACAATACGGTAAAAGAGAAGTTTTATCATATTGCTATAAGACAAACAATGCTATATGGACCAATAGGGTTAAGTCTAGTAGCCAAGATGAGGATACTAAGGTGAATGTGTAATTGTACAAGAAAAAAATAAGATTCGTAATATAGTGATCATATGCAAAAGAGTTAGAGTGGCATCTATTAAAGAGAAAATGATACAAAATTGTTTGAGGCGGTTCAAACGTTCAAAGAAGGCCATTAGATTATATATACGTCATACACACTACTACAAAATATAGATTTTACTTCCCAAAAAAACATCTGTTTTTCAAAAAGGGAAGTAAAAAATAAAGGGAGTGGCATTTTTGTAATTTGTGCTAGAATTTTGACATATTAGGCGTCCCTTTAATGAAAAAGGATGCCAAAAGTACCACTTTAGGCGTCCTAATTCAAAAGGGATGCCAAAAGGGATACTTTTGGCGTCCCAAACTTTAGCAGAAATTGGGATGCCGAAAGTGAGACTGGAAGCTTAAAGCTTGCGGTCTTTGTAATGACCCAATTTAAGATTAAGGGCTAATTACTTCAAAATTGATTGTAATTAGTGGAATTAAACACTTTTGGAGAAATGTGATGCAAATTTAATATAAATGTACTTGGTGATGATTTAATAAGCATAGTGAAAACCAGGGGCAAAATGGTAAAAATTGAAAATTTACCGACCAAGTGTTCAGTTACCAAAGAGGAAACTCATTGGTGATTAAAGAACAATGCTTGAGATTGATTGTCAATGGGTCGGAATCATGTGCTTTAAGATTATGTGAGCTCATGGAGAGAGTGAGCAAGATTTGCAAAGGGGGAAAAATTCTGCACTCATCATCATCATCTTCATCATCTCCTCTATCCTCCATTTCTGGCGACCAAGGTGGAAAGAGAAAGAGAAAAGCTTGATTTTTGGTGAGTAGTAGTTGTCCTATGTTCAAACACTCTTCATTAAACTTGTTCATAGTGTAAAGAGCTTCATCTTGGTGGTTTCAGAATTTTGAAAGGTGGTAGTTCGGGTGTTGGAGCAATTTGGACGTTTGAGAATCAAGGTTTTGGCTTTGGCAAGTTGAAGAGGTAAGGATTTGATGCTTTTTGGTATATCTATTGTGATTTTTGGTTAAGGTTGATAAATTCTGGAATTTGCCCTGGTTTTATGCCAATTTTGAATGTATGGATTACATGGTGAATGATGTTAAGTTGGTTTATTGTGAAGTTATTTAAGTGTTGAATATGGTTTTAAATTTTGGAAGTGAGTTGAATGAAATTGGGTATTGTGTGTGTGTTAGAGACCCAAGAAGAAATTGGGAGGAAAAAATAAATGCTTGGTGGATAATTGTGCCATGTGGAATAACTTGAAGCCAAGTAAAAAGCAAGAAGCAAAAATAAAAAAAAATGCATATGGTAAAATTTAGATTAAAATGTAATATTGGATAAGAGAGATGAAGATGATATTTTTAACTCTTCTCTTGCCTTTTGGGACCTCATTTTTGTCAAAAGTTGAGAAATAGAGAGAGAAGAGAGCTCAAGAACATAAGCACAAGAAAGTTCAAGAGGAAAATATCAAAGTAAGTGCTTGTGATTGCAAGTGCTAAGCTCATAAAATCCATAGAAAACCTTCTCTAATCTCTATTCCCTCTTGAAAATCATGTGTAGCAAGCAAAAATCGAAGAGAAGAGAGAGAGAGAGAGGAGGGTGACACCTAGAGAGAGAAAGTGAAAGAATCTAGAGGTAATCTCCATAACTTTGATCCTGTTGGTTAATTTGTTGTTGTTGTGGTGGTTGTTGTTGTTCTTAGCTTGATTTGTGAATGTTTCCATTGACTTTGTAAGTTTCGGATGATGAAATCCTAAGGGCTTATGCTGCCCAAATTTCCACAAATTATGTTTAATAAGTGTTCAAGAAGTTAAATATATGATTAGGAGTGAAAAGGAAGGATTTTAAAGGATTAAATCAAGAAAACCCAATTTTCCCTTTTATTCTTGTATGTTTCGGCCAGCTACAAAAATGAGGGAAGGAGCTAGAATTTCATCAATCAAGAAAACCCAATTTTCCCTTTTAGGGTTTAGAAGGGAAACTTGTGTAGGGTTCATGTAGATTGTGAAGTGTGAAAAGCCTTAGAATGTGAAATGACAAAATTACCCTTAAAACCCTAAATAGGGGTTCCCAAGGGCCAAATTGTCTTTTGGCAGTGAATATGGCAAAACCAAGGTTGAAATTGGATTCTACACACGAAAATGTGTAGGAATAGCCCGGGTCATAATTTTTGGAAAAGTAAGTTGGACTGGGTTCAAAGGGACTTAGACGGAGTCCCCGAGGTATTTTGATAATTTTGCAGTTTTAAGCTAAGATAAGCAACAAAGTGAGTTTAGAACAATACATGAATGAGTAATAACTCATGTCCTTGTAAACTTGGAATTTTAGGACTAGATAGTTTACCTAAGGGGGGACAGGGTTCAAAACAAATTATGAGCCGGAAAAGGGACTTAAGGTAGTAACTCTAACTTTCATACACTATGTGAACTTGTATATGCATTGTGTATGCCATCTTCTATGATATGTATAATGCACCTCTAACTAGGGCGGGAAAATCACAAGTACCGTCCGGGGGAGAAACATAAGTACCCCAACAGCCCAAAGGGGATCCAGTTATGAGATACAGTTCCACGAGGGTACATTGCCCAGTCTGTGGTCTTGAGTCCAGCTGAGGTGCAAACAAGTAGGGGTTCTAATAGTATTGGCCCTAAATACAGTGCACATTCCAATGATTATGAGTTTTACAGTGTTATTATTCTATTGCATTATATGGTGCTTGACATATATATTTGTCACATTTTATATGATTGATTGCATGTTACTGCTAAGATTCGTTTGAATCTCACCTTTCTCAATATTTAAAATTATTCCAACAGAAGCTAGCGGCTCCAAGGGCAAAACGGTAAATACCGGCATTTGAGAGTATCGATTCAAGCAAGGACTATTGTTGGTTACCCTTAGTTTTATTTTACAAATTTTGAGGATTTGTATATATTTTTCAAACCCTTTGGGGAATTCCTGTATTGTAAACAAGTACTTATTATCAGTATATTTGTGCTATTTTTGTATGCATGTGCAACTGTGCCTTTATTACTCTGTCAAATATTGAAATGTTAAGGGGTTTGACATACACTATCAAAAGCAGAGAAAAAAAGTTTATGGGTGTTTGCATGACATTAAGGTACCATAAGGGTATTCTTCTAATGTGAGAAGGTGTGTCTCAAATGATGCTTTGAAGTTAGTGGTAATGAAGTCCCATGATTATTATGTGTTGATGTACAACTATTACCAATAGCTATTAAAGGCATTATGAAAGATAAAGTGCGAACCGTTGTAACAAGATTGTGTGTTTTCTTTAATGCTATCTATAATAAAGTCATTGACACTGAAAAGTTGGATGAATTGGAAAATGAGGGCTATATTATTTTGTCCCAACTAGAGATGCATTTTACTCCTTCATTTTTGATATAATGGTGTATTTGATAGTTTATTTGGTAAGGGATATAAGGCTCTGCGGTCCAGTTTACCTAAGATGGATGTACCCTTTCGAGTGATACATGAAGATCTTAAAAGGGTATTCTAAAAATTCTCATCGACCTGAAGCCTCAATAGTTGAAAGATATGTAGTTGAAGAGGCTATAGACTTTTGCAAAGATTATCTATCAAGGGTACAATCTCGACATAAAGATGGGAGAAGTAAGGGAACATGAGGACTCAAATTGAAGAATATGCCTCGTGAGCAGATGATGTTGCAAGAACACTTGTAAATCTTGAATAATATGGAAGAAATTCAATCGTACATAGATGAACACATAAAGAGTTTGAAGAGCACGCATCCAAGGAAGAATGACATGCAGATAGCTAATAAGCAAAACAAGACATTTATAGACCGGTTCGAGGAAAATGTTTCGCACGAAATCGGTGTGTCTGAGATAATTGAGTGGTTAGTATGGGGGCCTTCTTTTCAGGTCATCACTTGGAGTGATTATGATATAATGGTATTCTTTCTACACAAAAGACCAAGATGATAGAAGTGCAATGTAAAATAGTGAGGTAATCGTAGAAGTTGAAGCCATGTACTTTTCTAGTTTGAAAGACAAAAACCCCATATTAGCATCCATGGCCTATTATGTAGTTATTGGAGAAATATGGGAGATGACCTACAACAAGTTCAAAGTTGTTTTATTCAAATGTAACTGGGTTAGCAATATTATTATTGTAATAGATCAACAATTTGGATTTGTTTTAGTTGATCTTCAAAGAGTTAGTTATAGATATGAGCCCTTCATTCTAGTAAGCTAGGCAAAACAAGTGTTTTATGTCATAGATCTTGCAAATAAAAAAATGGTCATTGTACTTCAAAGTAAAAAATAGAAGTATGGTGATCCAACCTTTAACCTTGTCGACACACCACCTTTCACAATAAATCCACCTAGAGAAAGTGAAGTAGAATTGGTAGATGATGAAAAATATGCCACAAGAAATGATTATTGTGAAGGAATATGGGCAAGTGTATGAAGTAAGACCTTAAGTTATGAAATAGTACCATATGATTTTTGTTTTAATTTTCGTTAGTTTATTTCATTCAATTAATTGCAATTAATTACCTATCTGACATTGATTTTTGTCTTAACAAGAATATGGACAATTCTAATGAGTCACAAAGCGATAGAGGCTCTAGGGAGGATCAAATGGACATAGGTGAACTTGTTGTGAAAAGGGTTAGAGACAACACAAAGATGGGAGCATTGGTTGCATGTCATCAAGAGTAACAAGAGAGACTGCATGTGAACTTTGATGCTAATATGAATCCAATTGGTGTTGAGGAAGACAGATTCATTAGTTATTTAAGCTATTTAGCTCGAAGCAAAGTTCGCATTATATACCCTAATGGAAGCTAGTTCTACAAAAAATGAAAGAGATGATTTGGCAACAAATTTTGGCATATAACTTTTGATATATCTGCATTTGTATCTTTATTCCTATTGCTTCAAATATAAGTATATTATGTTACCTTCTAGCAAATGTACGATGTCCTAGACAATAAGGCGATGAACAAGCACTAGATAGGGAAGTTCATCTACGATAGTGGGCGATTTCTGAGGAGTAAAAGAGTGGTGGGGAGTAGGGGTTGTTGGTTACATAGTGGGTCCGAAGTGGGTGGGGTCGATTTGAGGAGGAAGGAAGGAGTTGACAGGGCTAGGGATTGTGCCGCATTCTTCCATTGAAGCAGAGAAGAGGTCATTGTTCTGATGGCTGAAAAATAAGAAAAAAAACACCGTAAACCAGTAAAAGCTGTCATTTTGGCTTAGTTAGGTGTGCTTTTGTGGTGCGAAAGAGGCGTCGACGGTGGGTGGGAAGTCGGCTAGTCCATCGCAGGCTGACGGAGGGTGGCGACGACAGTCTAGAAGTGGCCGTTTCTTGGATTGGCATAGAGATTGGGTGGTAAGTTGCTGGGAAATCAATATTCTGGTGTGAAGTTGCAGCTGGGCGTGAAAGTTCGATAAGTGAATGGGTTTAAAAGTATGTCGCATGTGTAGTTGTGAAATTCTTAACCTAAACTATGAAAATTGAATTTAAAGTTGCGAATGTATAACTGTGAAACCCTGTTGGAATATGGATATAGTGTGATTTGGAAGTTGATATAACGCTATGCGAAGTTGCGAAATATGTATAAGAACTTGTTACATTGTCTGATGATGTGGGAAATTTAGCAGAATGGGTAGTTGGGAAATTGTAATCATAACCTGAGAAAACTAAAATTAAAGTTGGGAATCCTTATTCCCAAGTTGTCAAATTGTGATGCGTGGATGTGAAGTGCCAAATCTAAACATGAGAAAACTTAATCTGAATTTGGGAATGCTTAATCTGAAATTGTGAAACTCTGATTCGTGGATATGATTAGGTAAAACAGACCAGAGAAAAGGTAAATTCAACGTGGGAATGGTTGATTACTATTGTGAAATCCTATTAGAATGTTCTATTTGCAATATGTGAAAACCAATATGAAAGTTGTGAACTGTTATGGAAAAATTGCAAACCAGTGGTGTAATGTAGGAAATTTGGTGTGGCCTTAAGCTGATAAAGTGTAATATGAATATGGGAATTCTTAATCTGACATTATGACAGGATGTTTGTTTGTGGGAATGTGTAATTTCAAACTTGTGGGAACATATATTGAAGTTGTTAATAATTTATGATAACTTGGGAAACTATATTACCCATTGGGAAATTTGCAATTAGTATGAACCCCGGTGGTGAAAAGGTTATGATAACCTGTGAAAACCTAATATAAACTTGGGAATTGTTCATATGACATTGTGAAAGCGTGTTGGTATGTGGGAAGGTGTAATTTCCAAGTTGGGAAATCATTTGTAGAATTTGTGAATCCGTAATGAGAACTTGGGAAATTGTCTAGTTTGAGAATTCCCTAGTCAAAATTGGTTGTTTGGTTGTGAACTCCTAATCTTAACGTGGGAAAATGTTACAAGTTTGTTGGGAATGGTTAATATGAAATTGAAAAGCATGTTGGTATATAGGAATGTTTGATAGCGTACTTGTGAAAATGAAATCAGCACTTGGGAAACCTTAATATGAAGTTGTTAAACTCTGTTAATAGGTTAATTTTGAGAAGCAAGCAGTGAAATTGTTTTCACAAGTTGTGAATCCTTTTATCAAGACCTGTTAGACTATGCTACTTTCATGAGGGGAATTAGGATTCACAAGAAGTGAGAGTGTGAAAGAACTATTTAAATTGTTAGCAAACAATGTTAATGAATGTGAAATGCTTCTTGTGTAGGTCGAAGAAGATGACGTTACAAAAGGGGAGACATCAAAATTGAAAGCACTAAGGCAGAAAGATGTAAAGAGCATACATGCAAAGAGCACAAGTGTGAAGACGAAAGGAGGAAACAACAAAATTGTGAAGACTCAACCAGTACAAGGTGGTTTTATGTTGTTTAAAAATGAGTATGTGGCAAACTTGGGGGACAAGAAGAAGAAGATGACAGAAGAAAGCAAGGCTGTAGGAAAGGCATGGTGAGAGCTGTCGGATGATAAGAAGAAGGAGTACACTGAAAGAGCTAAGCAAGGAAGGCCATAAAAGAAGAAGAGCAAAATTACAATGCCTTTCATACCCACTCGGCACTTCGAGGATTTACATCGTTGGTGGAATTTTTCAATGAGAATGAAAATTTGAAGGAGAGGGTTAGAAGAATAGGTTTTGGAAACTTGTTGAATGTTAAATTGGACAGACTCCCCCATGACTTGATTGTATCCATACTTAGAGCATATGACCCACCGATATAGCAATTCAGGATAAGGGGAAAGACACAAGAAATTAAAGCAAAAGATGTGGAGATGTTGCTTGGTATTACATGTGAAGGGGTCGAGGTTAGGGTAGATATGGAGGATTGTGATCCATTGTATGAGAGGTTGAAGAGTGAATATGGGAAAAAGAAATACACTAACATATTGAAGAACATAAAATCTGCAAAAAGCGGGGACAACTTTGAATTTCTCTTCGTCTTGTACACTTTAGGAGTTTTTTTATGCCTACACTCAAGTGGAGTCATAAGTGATAGGATGTTGAGAGTCATGTGTTGCACAATGGACGAATTTGAAAAATATGACTGAGCAACGTACATGATCAAAGAGTTGTGGAAGGAAATGAGCGACTACATAAAAAGTGTATAGGAAGAAGAATGAAAGCGAAGGGACCTGCAACGTGAGTGGCTGCCTCTACTTACTAATGGTATGAAACTTGTTCCATTTTCATTAATTTATTATTCATGTTCACACTCATCGCTGTTATTTTTTTGGTGGTGTTGCTATTCTTTACGGAAAAGTTCCCTTTAAAACAAGGTGTCCACCATAAGTCTACTAGCCCTATTGAATTCTAAACTAAGAACAAGATCAACAAAATGGTAAACAACAAAAGGATGAGCAACATGGGAATTTTGTACCAAATGCGGGGTAGTAAAGTAAGGGCAGCCAATGACAACGCACAACAAATGCCTTATTTAGACCCAGTATGTTTGTTGTTTCAGTAATACCTGTTTTCCTTCATTGAAAAGATTAAATCTAAAATTAAATTCTGTTATTGACATAGGAGTTAAGGAATCTTTATGCACGACTTATGGAAGTTATTGATGAACACCGTAAGCGACTTATCAATATTGTGGTTGAGGAGTTAACCAATGTGTAGAATGCATGAGAGCGTAAGGGAAAATCGCAACGAACCATTCCTGTTGTGACAGCTGATGATGGGGATGGTACTGGTTTGGATGACGATGGTGGAGCGGGTGATGATGATAATGGAGATGCTGACAGTAGACATATGCCAGAAGACATCGGTGATGATGGTGAGAAACATAAGGCTTCTAATCATGATGATGATGAGCGTGATGATGCAAATGATGAAGAAGGTGGTAATGTTGACACTAACATAGAGGGAGTAAAGGTGGGGGATGAAGGGGATAGTGGGAAAGTAGGTAATGAAGAGGATTACAAATCCTTATCTCCATTAAATATATCCCCCATTTCAGTGTTTGAGCAAGTAGAAAGAGAAGGCGTAAGAGGAGGTAGCAGTATTGAGAGGCTTGAACAACCACGGAGATCAAGGAGGCGGCCAAAAATAGCGATTATATCTCCATTTGTAGAGCTACATGTGGGTCAAAAGAGGAAGAGTCCAACTAATGATCAGGAGACTTTTTTCAAAATTATTTCCCACCTGGCAACAGGACTAGAGCGCGATACATGAGTATAGCAGTTCTGTTCTATAGTATATCATTAGTACATATGAACAACATATTAAGTTTTAACCACCTTGATGTTTATGTTTAATGGAAAAAAATTGCAAGCCGGTGGTTGAGATCTTGGATGTGAACTAAGTTGGGATCAGCTATATACGCTAGGGGGAATTCAAAGAATAAGCAATACGGTATGTATGTGTACTTGTAAAAATTGAAGGGTTATACCAAAATATTCTCAAATACCATGCATTGCCAAATAATAGTAAGTCGTGTGTCATGGTTGATAATCTAGAATTAAGTCTAATTCATATGTTTGGTGTTGCAGGTTATGTTAGTTGTCTATAATACTTTAATGTATGAGTTTAAAGAGGTGGGAGGACAACCAAAGCAACATATATTTGATGCATGGTTCATGGTAAGTGAAACTATCCACCCACTCATTTACATGTTTTCATGTTGGAATATCATGTCATCATCACACACTACAATCTTTTTGTCGTAGACAAAGTTGTTAGGTGGGCCAATAGGGTGGAAAGTTTCCAGTGTGCAACAACAATTTATGCCTGAAATTGTTGGGTACAATATTGGGGAATGTGATTTGATCATTGGCCCGGCACTTGTGAGTGGCCACTGGTTTTGTGTTGCTCTAGCAACAAACAATATGCAATTCTATGTGTTGGACTTCATGAAGCCTAAAATGACCGATAAGAAGTCAAGTAGGAAGGGTGCCATGCAAGATGATTACATTTTCGTTGTCAACTTAATTGTAAGTTTTGTATTGCTGCAAGTAGATACTGTTGTCACACGCTGAAATTCTCACACCATGTCATTAACTTGTTATGTATTATGTTTGTGGCTTCAGAGGGATCGTTTTCTTGACATTATGGGGCTAATGAAGCTAGATAAGGTCGAAAAGAAGGAAAAGAGCAAAATTCAGTGGCCTCCTATTGCCCAACAAAATAATCCATGAGTTTTACCATTTTGTTCAAATAAATAATTGTTTTTCCTGTCATTAGAACTAATACAAACTATGACTAACTATGTGACGATAGTAAGGACTGTGGTGTGCACGTGATGATATAGTTGAGCTAGTGGGATCTCGATTATGTCTTGGACTATAAAAATGTATACCTCTGCAACTTTAACCTTCTACTTTTTTTTGTGAAATTAAAGCAAAATTAACTTGGTTACTTATTTACAGGAGGAGATTAAGCAATTAAGGAGAGATATAATGTGGTGGTCAGTCAATCATCTGCTGAACTTACGCCGTGACACTACATTGGAGCTCATTCCCCCTACACTAGCCACGGCCAAAAAACGTTCTTAGTGTGTCTTACTATTTTGTATGCACAGAGTTGTTATGTTTGTTTCTTGAACCCATATGGGATGATCCAACTTGTTTTGGCCTTGTTTTGTGTATTAATCCATTTGTTGTTATGATTTGACACATGCTAACAAGCATTTAATGCCATAGCTCTTTATCAGCTGCATTCATATTTTGGCTTTGACAATTTGATATTATAGATCATCTTGTTGCGATAAGCATTTCACAACATTACATAAGCAGTTCCGCAGATGATGTTGTTGCATTGTAAATGTCCCCTGCATTTAAACGTGGTTCCACAATGCTAGCTAAGAGTTTAACAAGTTCTGTATGCTGTTTCCCAATATTTGTTTAGCATTTCCCAAGACTTCTTGCCACGTTTTCCAACTTGGATGCCAATAAGACCTGAATCTACTTTCTTTTTCCCCAAGTTACATTTTAATTTATCAACTTTACATAATTGTTTCACAATATTAGATAAGCAGTTTTGCAGGTTATAATGCATACATTGTTTAAACCTTGGCACATTTAATACTCTGCACGTGAAAGTGATTCCACTATTCTAGAAATGATTTTATCAAGTTATGTTTTGTGTTTACCAAAATTTGATTAGCGTTTCCTTGGATGGCCCTCATTGCTTGTGAACTTAGTTGCGAACACGCACTAACACAACTTTGTTTTTGCCAAGTTAACATTATACGATACCAACTTTTGTTGTTGGTTTTGCAAAATTACATTAGCTGTCCGTGGATGATAACGTATACATGATTTGTCGCTCTGTACATGTAATCCCCTCAACATGAAAGTGGTACTGCAATGCCGGAATAAGGTTTATCAAGTTATGTTAACCGTTTCACAATGTAGAATAAGCAATTCGCAGGCGCCTAGCAAACAATCCCGAAGCAAAAATTTTTTACCAATATTACATAAGAATTTGTCAAATTTATACACACTACTCGCAATATTAGATAAGCCGTTTGCAGTTGATGACACTAACATTTCGCCTATGTTCGAAACTTTAATCCCCTAAACTTTAAACTTGTTCCCCAAGTCCATATAAGGTTTTACCAATCTTTTGTTATATTTTTCACCATATATGATGACCATTTCACAGATGCTGTCACAATTTTGTGAACTTGGTCATGAACAAGGCTTGAAAAAAATTAAATTTCCTAATGTTACATTAGAATGTGTCACCTTTATACACATTATTTGCAATATTAGATAAGTCGTTCGCAGTTGGTAATGCAAACATTTCGCCTCTCTTCCAAACTTTAATCCCCTGAATGTTAAACTGGTTCCCTAACTCTAGATACGGTTTTAGCAACTTGTTGTTAACATTTTCGCAATTTATTATGAGTATTTTGCAGACATCGTCACACGTTTGTGAACTTGGACGGAAACAAGTACTGAAGAAAATTAGTTTTCCCAAGATTACATTATAATATGTCAAATTTATACAAATTATTCGCAATATTAGATAATCCATTCGCAGCTGATACACTAATATAGGATAATCCCCTGAACATCGAACTGGGTTCCCGAATCCAGATAAGGGTTTATCAAGTTTTATATTGTGGTTCGCCATATTTTATTACCATTTAAGTAGATAACGCTAAGATATTTCCCCATCTTCGTACATTTGTTACCAATTTCTCTTAACCATTTGTAACTTTTTTTACGTATTTAGCATTTTCAGATAACCATTTCCATACTTTGGCCATTTTTTTCCACATAGGACAGCAAAATCCCTAACTGCTGTAGGATTTTCCCCAAAAACACTCAAGAGTTCATAAAGAAACGATGAGCCTTTCCCAATTGTACATTAACATTTAACATGTTGGTACACAACTTTTGCAGCATCATTTTGCAAATATCAATATGGCATGACACTGCAATTGCCTTATCAGAACACATCGAAAGAGGCCAAAAACCTTCTTCTTCTAAATCTTATATACATAAGTTTCAAAATAAAGGAGTAGACAATATATACCCAAAAAACTTGATATACTTACATGTAGGCCTCATAAAGGAGTATGACCTTACATACACAAAAATGGGGAATACAATGACAGTGCCAAAAAACCAACAACAAGAAACATTGTTCTAACATGTGCATTGACAACAAGACATTAAGTAATTGGTTCCTCTTAATGTTCCTTTGTCATTGACATAACCCTATATCTATTACTAATTACTTATAACATTTGATACCCCATGTACCCCATCCCTTCATCCAAAAAAATAACACAGAAGGGTCATACCAAAGTATATATACACCAAAAGATTTTGCCTAATACTAACTTCAACATGGATTGGGATTTTTGCAAGTCCTTCATGTGTGCCCAACTTCATGGCACCGTGCACAATGATAGATCTTTCTGTTTTGAAACTGTGATTCCTGCCTTATTGATCTTGGTCTTCCAGGTGGTTTGCTTGTAATTAGAGGGTACAAGAAGATATTTTTAGACATGTTGTGCATGGTATAAAGGCTATAATCATTCAGGTTTGGCATATCTATTGTGACAACTGAAATCATGCTGTGCTCATAAATCTTTGCCTAAGTTTTGATCTTAAAACAATTATCAACATATTCATAAATGTTGCCATAGACAACCTTCACAGCTATACAGGCAAATGTGCATAGAATCCCACTCATTTGCCAAAATGCACAACTACAGTCACGTTGTTGAATGTCAACCCTATGGTCTCCACGTGTGGTATGCACAAAAAATCTTCCCTGACCATAATCTTCACACCACATATACTCACTTCCAATTATATTTTCCCTCACCTTCGCCTCTATGTGTGGCCTAACATAATTCTTCCACTTCCTTATTAACAGATCTGTCGCATGCATCTTCTTTGTTACTTTCTCACGATGCGCATGATTATTTGAACTACATTGTACTTTTTCTCCTTCACCATCCAAGCATTGAAAGACTCGGCAAGATTGGTTGTTATGTTGTCCCAACACTTGTAAGGGAACTTGCTCATTGCCTACCTGTCAATATCGCCATGATTCAAAATCAAATCATATAACTCTTTTGAGCACCCCTGCATCTGTTCCATTGCCTTATCAAAGTCATCCGAAAGCCTTGCATACACAACTTTGTCAAGAAGAATAAGTCCATCCTTTTTTAGCCTAGCACATGTTTTTTGCCCCTATTTATTTTCAGTATTTTAGTACTGGGTTCTCCTTCACATGTCTATAACAAAATGCATGCCGATGACCTCCAATTATTGCTACCACACCACCTATTATGGCATTATGACGATCTGACACAACAGTAATTTCAATTGAACCAACAATCCTTTTAATCATATACATAAACCAAGTCCAATCATCCAGTATCTCTCCTTTCACAATTGCTATTGCGAAAGGCAACACCTCATTATCGGCATCATAGGCCGCAGCTGAAAGGAGTGTCCCCCTATAGGGCTCACTTAAATGAGTTCCATCAACATATAGTACATGCTTGGCACCTCGCAAGAATCCCTCAATACATGACCCATATGCAATGAAAACTCATTCAAACTTGTATCCATTTGCTACCCATTCAACCATTGTTTTATCATCCGTTTTCTTCAACCTTTGGCATATCCATGGGATTAACATGTAAGATTGTTCTGGCCTTTTATGAATGTTTTCAATTGCCTTTTCCTTTGCCCTATAAACATGTTTATATGTTAGGTTAACACCATACTCCCTTTGCAAAATCTTCATAATCTTAGTTGGACGCTTCTCTATATGGTTCCTGACCTCATCAATGATTATTGCTAATGTCAAACTAGATCTCGCACTATGGCTGGTCACTTCCAAATTATCTTAAGCACTATACATATGATCTCTTACAAATTTGGTGACACAAAGTATTGTTGCACTCTTGCTATCTCCATTTGCACATAATTTCCAAGGACATCCTTCTACTTTACACTTGACATATATCTTCTTCTTGGTATTCCTCTCGTATTGGGCAAAAACTTATACGCAATGCTATATTTGTACAAAGCTCCTCTTAATGCATCTGTATGTAGAAAAGGTTGCCCAACTCCTAAAATTAGTCTGCCACATTTCAAATAGCTCCTCTCACTGGCAAGTGTCAGTTCAGTGTCATAAGTTAGATTGCCACCACCAAATGCAACTGACATAGGCTGAACATCACTGCCATCACTCATGGGATAAACCTCTACTTCTGGTGACTGTTGCAGGAATCTCTCAATCCTGCATTAAATATTTACAAAATCTCATTAACGATTACCGACATTTGATTACAAAATACCAACATATTCATTACAATAACTTTTTGTAACTTACATATCAGAATCATTTCTTCGCAACAGTTGGTTCACATTATCCTTATCGGATGCAAACACATGAGCTCTGCTGTCATTGAACCGAAACAAATTTTCTATTTCTCCATCACTATCCAGATCAATTAAAGTCCTCTAATCAAACATAACTTTATATTTAATGTCACAACTACTCCCCACATCACCTGTCCATATAGCAATGATTTCCCTTAATTCTTCCAACCTTATCCCTTCTTTTAGCATTTTTACCTTCATACTACCTCCAATGTATTTAACTTCACCATCATGATTACTTTCAAAATTTCTTTTTACATGAAAATAACAAAACAACTCCTTCGCTGAACTTGCCCTACTATTTTCATCCATTTTGTTAATTCCCTTGCAACAAATAAATGAGCACACTATCAGTAGAAAAAGAAAACTAACTGCCCTCTTCAGTATTTAACAGATCTACATTAGGGTTTGTTAGCTTTATCTTACTCATTTCCTACAAAATCCACCCTCTCTTTTCTCTTCACTCTTATGCCTCTAACTCACCTTATCTTCCATCGCCATCTTCTACAACATTCACCCAATATCAGCAATTTTTACCCCTGTACTAACATCAAGCATCACGTCCCTCTAAACCAACTACCCAACTCCAACATGCTCACTTAAGACCCAAATGAGGAGGATGAAAACTAACGATTCTGATCAACGAGGCAAGGGCATAGCTTTATATACCTCAACTGGGTTACATTTCGCTAGCTTGCTCCTTTACTCTCATCTTGCAGCTCTTTCATGTCACTTCTGCACAATACCTCTCTCTTCTTTTCTCGTCACCTCATATGGGCAAACCAGTAATTTTATCTTCAAATTGTAAATCCTTGATTAGTCACAAAGCACCTCTGCAGGATTTCAGAATTTTGTTACACCTCTATGTCTTTACATACTTTTAAGGTTCCGTTTGAGGGATTTTCCCACAATAAAAAATTATTAACCCATCCCAGAAAAAAAAAAGTAAAACCAGCCCAAACAGGTATGCAAACATTGGACGGAATAGAAATCATATAATTAATATTTTCATCAGGGAAGTATACAATACATGTGGTGTCACCATACCTAGAACTTCATCAAGATCACTGGGTCACTCATTCCTATTTCCCTTCTCCATAATTTTCTTGATAATACCACCATCTTTGCAAACATCTACCACTTTGATCAACGAACTGAGTTCAGCCTCAAACCAGGCGCCTGAGTTGGATAGAATACTTCGAGAATTCCCAACTTCATTGCCTGATCCAGTAGGAAATGTAAATAAAACACCTCCCCTATTTTCTCGGTGATAATCCCGTGATCTAACCCATCAGCCACTTGAGCTATCAAGCCCATCAATGCATCAAATACATGAGTCGAGTTTTATCAACCCAAGAATCAACCAATTCTATAAACATTATATCATGAATTTCTAAACACAATTCTAGGACAAATGTCAACCAGAGGCCTAGAACTCACCTTGACCGACTATAGATGTAACAGGTCACCCCTATCTCTAGTGGAATCGAACTTTATCATGTTAAGCAAAGTTGCCAAGAAGTGAACTGCATTCAGTAACACCATCATTGTCCTTATATTTTCCTATGTGACGAACAATGTCTATGTCTCACTTATTTTGACTAAAAACTGAACTTTACGTTGTTTGTATCATTGTCTTTCATTAGAAACCAAAATGTCAAAGAGATGAGTACCGGTTACTTCATCATTGAACTCAGGGGTCTCCCATTAATGCCCGGGCTTGAGTAGCTTCTTCTTGAGGCGGGAGTTGAGTTCCCTCTCTTTACCATCCTTTTGTTGAGGCCTTTGAGTTCAGTGACCGCCATACTATTATACTTTGCTGCATATAACGTATGCAGGGAGTACAAATCCCACCCCTATTCTACACCAACTAAACCAATCAAAATCCTTGTATATATCAGGGAGATAGGTTATGATGAGGGCGATTTTGGAGGAATTTGAAATTTAAAATCCCTACCTAACTAAACCAATCGAAATCCCTACCTAATTAAACCAATCTAGACTAACCCATGGCCTAGTTTCTTTAGCCAGTGCACTACCCAACTATACTGACCAAAAACATTTTGGCAAATTTGACTCCATGCCTAAGAATAAATGTGTACATGGTGGGGAAAGGGATGGAAGCGAGGGAATTATACAATATTAAATGATACAGTTCATGCGTCAAAGATTACACCAATGGCATTGTAAGTTTCCACAGCTAAATGTCTCCTCATTTTCTCGACACCTGTTATGTTTGAAAAATTTTGACATTTCAACAATGGACAAAGAAGGAATCGAAGACCAATTAGTAGTGAATAAGCACGCTAGGTAGGATGATTACTCAGCCCAATTACTGTTTGAATACACCGTGTAGTAGGATATATTTGATGATGAGGCTCTTCATTGATCAGCTAGAAGTGTAGGGTCAACAATTCTATCAGAAGCCAAAATAATTTTCTAGTAAATAACGTCCCATAACAAAAATTAACCAATAGATGCCAAAAGGAATAATTTGAGAAAATATGATTTGATATTAAACGAGATAACAATATTTCTAACTTCTAAAATATACCATATAAAAGATTATTACTTGAAAAAAAATGAAATACAATATCTCTCTTTTCAAAAGATAATAATAATGATAATTCACAAATAATCTAGAAACACAATGCTCAATGACGACTTCACTAGAATGAAACAAGTGCGGACACATAATCAATAAGGGTAACTAATCAACAAGCATGGACATATAGTCTACAAGAGTAAGTAAACAAGCATTGGTTGAGGCCACGAAAACAAGCATGGACATGCAATCCACTAGGGTAAATAACCAAATGCAGCTTGAGGCCACAAGAAAACAAGCTTAGGTACAAGACCCACAATAACAAGCATAAGGTCAATTCCCACAAATATCAAGCATAAATATTGTGTCCACGAATGTCAAGCAAGTTCGAGATTAACCATGGCACACCAAAGACTAACAATACACCACTGCAGATTTACATATAGTTGATGCACCATACTTAACGGTTTTAGAGTAAACTATAAAATATCAAGAGGCAAAGATTGTAGAAACCAATATTTAACAGTTGTTAAGATAAACTGACCTTGAAAATATCTTTATCTTTTTATTTATTAAAATATTCACTCATAGTTAACAGTTTAAATTGAAAACCGTTAAGTATATAACATCAATATATGGTGGTTGTTTTTTAAACACCATGAAACTTATATATTTAACTGTTGTTCAATAAAACCCGTGAAGTATATGTCTTTAAAATCCACTTCTAGCCCTATTTATTCACGATTTCAAACTTCTCACCATTTCTCTGTGCTATGCAAACAACTCCGACCACTCTTTTCTGGCATCCCTACCACTATTTTTCTCTCTGTTGTTGCTAGACTTGTCATTCTCCTCAATTGCATGTTCGTTGTAGTTAGTGAAGGCATTTGTCGTTCGTTCTTATTAAGTAAGTTTTAATTATTTCTTAATTTTGATTATGCCTTTGATCTAAAAATGATAAAAGAAGATAATTACATATTTATATTATATATTTTCAATCAACTAGGTTCAGCTTCCAACTCATATCAATACATATTAAAAACTTAAGACCTTGTATATATAATTTATTACCATAGTACATATTAAAAACTTGAACGGCATATGTTAGGCAAGAATCTATTACTCACGGCAAATTATGTTAAAATTACATCATAAAATATAGATAACAACATATCATATTTCAAAATTTATTAGGAAAAATCACACCTAGGGTCTAACCAAGAAAAATAATATCTGAAAAGTCTCATAACTTGTTAATGGTACCTACATAACGAACGGAAATTAATTCTGAAGGAAGATTCAGAACGAAAAGTTGTACGATCTCTCATTGAGGTTACAATGATAAGAGTCTGCTTTAAGATAGTCAATAAATTGGTACATTTTTCAAATTTTTTAATGGATGCGAGACAAACGATAGTAAAACCAATTCTTTTTTATATGAACATTAAAATCAATTCTGCGTGTTCTATTTTAACCTTAAAAAATGCAAATATTTTATTTTAATGTTTATTTGGACATGACAGTCAAAATTGAAAAGGGCAGATTATTATCACCTTATAAATTGTTCCAAAGAAAGAAAAAGGATTTGATGTGATACAATACGCTTGCTATAACTATAGGTTTGGTTTAGCTATTTTATAATTTAGTCCCTACCTTTATTAAATATATAATTTTATTTTTTTAAAACATAGGGATCTAAATTATAGAATGGTTAAAACTATAGGGATTGAGTTATACTGAGTCAAAGTTTAAGAATTGGATTACAACCAAGTCAAAATTATAAGAACTTAATTGCATCGAGTTAAAATGTAAGGACTTAGTTACAACAAAGTCAAGACTACAAAAAGGAAAAAAAAATAATTTTCCCTTTTTGTTAAGAATACTACAACTCTATTCAAGCTGTGATTCAAAATTTTGAAATTAAGTGTCACAAATACTTTAGAGGGCTAGAAAGAGGTCCATAGATAAAAGATAGATTTACTTCAAATAATTTGGAGAGTCATCAAAATGAGCTGCATCCACCCTAACTTTAATCTATCTTTGCTTTGGTAGATTAGATCAAAATTTTATAAACCCAATTAATAATATAGTCAAACAAACAAAACCCACTAAAAATTAGAGGATGAATAGCAAGGAATTTCACCTAGCTTAGAACCCATTATACTTACGACTGTCATTCACTAGAGCTCCGATCGCCGGCTCCTGTTATCATTAAGTCACCAACTTAAATGATTTTTCTGGACTGGACAGGTGTCAGCCCCATACACATAGTCTTATGACTTTGGGGAGCCAAAAGTTCATCTTCCTTGCTTTTCTGTGAGTGTGACAGTGTTACATGTGGAGTAAATAGGATCAATCTGTTGAGAAGATTCAGCACTCACAATGTACTGCCTCTTGGTGAAAGCAGGTTGTGTTGGTGAAGGAAGATTGACAATCTCACTATTAAGCATTGAGTACACAATGCCCATACTTGGTCTATCTTTTGCAAGTTCTTGCACGCATAGAAGTCCGATATGTATGCATCTCAACATCTCCACATGAAAGCTTGAATCATATATTTCTAGGTCTATTAGAGATTTAGGGCTTGTATGGATTAGCGGTGGAGAATGAGCGTTTTTTGCAGATGGGTTTTTGGAAAAGCCAGATAGAAAAAAAGTTAGATTGTAGATGTAATTTGTGTTTGGATTGGTGATGGCAGAAGTGACTTTTTTTTTTCTAACCTTAAACCTATTTAGATTAGCGTTTGAAAAGCCCATTTAGATGGGAAATGACTTAAAAGGGCATGAATATTATTGAATACTACATATATATATATATATATATATATATATATATATATATATATATATATATATATATATATATATATATATATATATATATATATATTATGATAATTGAAGTGAAAAAATGTGAATAAAAGTTTATCATAAAAAAAATTCAATTATTATTGAAAAAAAAAGAAAAATGCACTAAAGAACTTAATTAAAAATGGATAAATTTATATTTAAATTAGAATGCATAATTAAAGTGGATCATTATTGGATTATCCACCACTAACAATTTGGTCTCTTATTATGTCATGTACATGATTCATATATATAATAAAGTTCCTACATTTAAATTTTAAATTTAAAGAATTCAGTAAATGGAAGGCACTTTTGTTCTTTTTGAATTCAACAACCCCCACAATTTTTTTAATGATAAAAAAAAAACTCCCACTTCAGACCACAGTGAAGATTTAAAAAAAAAAAAACTCCAATTGAACATGCCTTTCTGGTTTTAATATAATTCTCCCTCTAGCAGTTAAGTGAAGATAAAAAAAAAAAAAAACTTAGAAACCGTCTTACTAGAAGGGAAACCACAAAAACTTGTGAAATTTTTACATGAAAATCTAGCTTGTAGCTTCTATATTAGTATGAAAAAAATTCAAAAAATAGTGATCCTGACCCCTTGGGCGGTTGACATGGCAATTAGTGCTTTAAAAAACAAGGAACACTGATATGCTTCCATAATAAGCTGAATCTAATAGAATTGCAAAAGAAAATAGAGCAAAAAACCGCAGAGAACAAAACAGAGTGACATGAACACAGGAAAAATTATACAAAAAAACCACAACATCACAACACCAGTGCATCACAGATTCAGCAAAATTTAAAGATCATCACCGAAGCAGTTTCAGAGCCACAATTGTTCATGACCCATAGAGCAAAATAAACAAACAAACTCAGTCTTATCAGAGAGAACCACAAAACAGAGCAAGAGACCCCACAAGACATATATGGGATGGCAACAATCGGCAAAGATGTAATATGTGCATAAACGAAAAAGAGGGAGACGCGAGAAGGATTTCGGGAGAGAAGATTGAATATTCATTGCTTGAACAAGTACAGAATGCATAAATGCTCCTAATGATCACCTACCGTCGCAATGACAGCCGCAGAAGCTCTAATAGTGGGCTTCTTGTACTTTTCTTGCAGAAGCCCAGTCGTGCAGAAGCTAAGCCAAACACTACAGCTTTTGTCCACTGGGCTTTTCAGCATCCACTTCGCGGTTGGGGCCACAAAACGTTTTGCCAAACAAGCTCTTAGTGTCTGTTTGGATTAGCAGTGGAGAATGAGTTTTTTTTGTAGATGAGCTTTTAAAAAAGTCATATAGAAAAAAAGTCAGACTGTAGATGTGATTTGTGTTCGGATTGGCGGTGGCAGAAGTTACTTTTTTTGATCTCCATCTGAGTAAAAGTAGCTTTAATCTCTATATGATAAAAGCTCTATTTTCTGCAGAAGCCCATCCATCACCAACGCTCTCCCAAACATACCAAATGAGCTTTTGGGGCTTTTAGCCCCCAAATGGGCTTTTTTAACCTCTAAATGGATTCCCAAACAGACCCTTAATATTATCTTCAATCCATAGTTTCCATGCCTACACATATCAAAGTAAGAGTATAATCATTAAATATATATACACACACCACAAGACATGAAAATCAAGATTGTATGTGAATGAGTCTTGCAAATCCCAATAGGGTTAAGGACATCTCCTGAAGGCAGAATCTTGTGTTTTTCTTGCCAGTAACAATTTCTAATAACAGTACTCCAAAACTAAAGACGTCTAATTTTTCTAAAAATAGTCCTTGCATTGCATATTCAGGAGACATGTAGCCTCTATATTACCAAAACACAATTTGTCTATCGATTTCACTATATTAATAGTGAAATAAAATATCATCACAAAAAATATCACATAATTATGAAACATAGTATGTTCCAACAACCCTTCTAGTGTTGCCTTTATCATTCTCATTGCCTCTAAAAATCTTCGCCAAACCAAAGTCCGATATTTTTTGTTTTAGCTCTTCATCTAACAAGATGTTACTTACTTTAAGGTTCCTGTGTATTATTTTTAATCTTGAATCTCTATGGAGATAAAATATTCCTCGAGTAATTCCTTCAATTATGTTATAGCATTTTCTCCAATCTAAGAATGCTACTTTTCTTGAATCTAAAGAGTAAGAAAAGAAGAAAACTTCGTGAAGTGTCCAAAACCAAAACCATATTTACTTATATGTATATATAACCATGAAAGAGAAACATCCAATATGATAAGCAAATGGGCATTAACAAGAACTAACCAAAGAGCAATGTATCCAAACTTTTATTTGGCATGTACTCATATATCAACATATTTTCATATCCTTCAATGCAACAACCAAGAAGTCTTACGAGACTACGATGCTGAAGCTTAGATATAACCCTCACTTCATTCATGAATTCTTCAAGGCCCTGTCCAGAGCCTCTTGAAAGTCTTTTAACCGCTACAACCTGAGAATCTTGCAATTGTCCCTGGAACAACATGGATAATTTTTTTTTTAAAAAATCTATAATTAATTATATAAATAAATGAATTTATTTGACCCAATTTTACCTTGTATACAGGACCAAAACCTCCCTGACCAAGCAAGTTAGATTGGTCAAAATTGTTTGTTGCAATCGAAAGATTTTCAAATTCAAACAGTGGAAGCTCCTCTAGTTTTTCTTGTCTTGACTCTCATATCATTCTTTCACTCAGACCACTTTGCTTCTTTCTTCCTGTATTAATAAACATATTCAGCTGAATAAACTCCACTGATCACCACTGTTTGTGGACCTCTTTGAATATTAGAGAAACTAATATTATAATTTAGTGCATCACTATATGAAAAGTGGCCAGAATATGGTATATGTACCTTTTGATCTGGCAACAACTATCCACAAAAAATGCAAACATGCTGCAAAAAGTGGCTCCAACTATCACAGAAATAGCAATCACTATCACCTTCCGCTTGTTCCTTCTTTCTGCTGCTGTTTTTCTGCATTAGTATGAATGAAATAATTGTTTATCGGATTAATATGGGCTTGGAAAGTGAGGGGGAAAACTGTGAGAATGACAAAAATATACGGAGTTCTGAATTTGCTAGACGAATGTAAAGATCGACACCTCCAGAAGTGAATGTTCTAATATCAATTAATTTACTACTCCAAGACATGCATCCTGTGGAAGCATCATATGCATATGCCAAACAAGAGCAATTTTGTAAACATTGCCTACTGCAATTTTCTGCAGGAACCTGCAATCTCTCTACAAAATCTGGTGTTTTCATGTTCTCTAGTTTCTTGAACCCATCTTCACTTCCGTTTTCTGTCCTTTTTTCAACTGCAATGGTGCTTTTCTTATACAACCATTTTTCCAGTTTTGATCATTCCATTCTTCTGGATTCTTCGGCTCAAACCCATCTAAACAGCTACATGTAGGAGTACTCGGGATTACAGAATCCAAATTCTCCACATTTACCATACACACCGCATTCATTATTTGGAATAATCAATATTCCAAATTCCTTCTTGTTGATCCATCCCGGTACAACAATTTCTCCTGTTGAACTAAAAGACTGCGAAACAAGATGTATTTGTGAAATCAATGTAGATGTAATATGTACCATTGTATTCCCTTAGAATGAATCCGTCAAGATATGAAGAAGCCATCACTCCTACAAACTCCCTGCCATTCCATGGACCAGAACGCTAATTTGGTTTAGTCCCATTTCAGACTACAACTTCAGGAGCATCCAAGCGTTCAAGACTAGCAGAGAATCTACCTAAGAATGGATCAGAAAGCGATTTCCAAGACGTACGCTTTGGATTTTCACCTGTTCCTTGGTTTATACCTAGTTTCATTTTTGGAAAGAATGAATCAGAAGGATGCTGAAAACTGTCCCATAGTGTTTTTCCTGTGGTGTTATCTTCAGAACAAGATTCCTAGTGTCGAGAAGTTGAGCCATTATTGATGAATTGGGAGGAATGTTTGACACATTAGATGACCAAAGTGGGAAATTTTGACCATTCGACACCACCACGTTGCCATCCTTGGAAATTGCGAAAACCTCACAAGAATCACTGAGGGTTGTTTCTGTTAGCCACCCATGAGTGTGGTTGTAGATTGATACCAAATTCCAACATAGCGATTGGTTGAATTTCCTGGGCTAAAGAACCCAAGTATGAAGCTTCCTGAGCTAACGATATCAGAGTCTTTGATAAATAGAAACGATGAAGTGAAATCTATAGATGAACTAGAATATAAAGAAATGCTAGAAATGAGCAGCCAGATACACACAAGATCTTTACACACTGATTAGGAGAAGGTTGCTTTAGCGAGACCGGATTTGTTATTTTGGAAGATGCTACGAAGAATACCTGTTTCTCTATTTCATGCAAGGGAAGAAAGTCTCCTCCTCCTCCTCCTCTTTCTTCTGCCTTAATTTTGTGGTTTGTGATTAATATCTCTGAGATTTCATGCTCTCTATATGTTTGATGAGCACGTAGCAAATGAGTGTGAAGGTAAAGATACAAGTGTTGTCCCAAGAAAGAGCGTAGAGAGGAGGGAACCTGTGTAGGATGAGTCACAGGATGAATGATTAAAGGGGGAATAAATATGATGTCTTTCTGAGAAACTTGTACATATATGTCCATTTTTGTTAGAGGTAGTCCCACTTCTAATAATTAGATAAGACTATAGGTTAAGAAAATATAACATTTAGAATGTGTCTAACCAGGTGAGTTAAACCATTTGGTTAAGTAGACAAACCTTGAAGCATGTATATACTACTTTCAGTCTTAAATATAAGATCTAGGCCAATTGACTTTTTTTGAAGAGATTAATTAAGTTAAATAAGTTATTTAATCATATCATATGTTATGTATTATTTTATTATATACCAATTTATATGTCAGACTAGTTAGTTTAGATTAACCATCACCAAGTCCTCAAAGAAGCCCCTACATGAGACATTCCTTCCCCCTCTTCTTTCCATGGTGTCTTTGAATCTCTTCCGTCCACTTCCCGATTGTTGTGCCCCCAAGAACCTAACGTTCTTAAAAATCATACAAATCACTCATTCATGGCCTTCTAAGACTCATCATTATCACAGAATCTGACATTCTTAAAAATCATATAGATCACTCAGTAATTATCATTAAAAAAAAACTTAATTCAATCTTCAATGGCTTTCTCAAGATTCATGGGGAAGAAGGTGTTGGCGGCAGGATTAGGGTTTTATACAGGGAAGGGTGAGGTAGCATGGTGAAGGACCAAAGGGAGCGCAGATGTAAAAGAAGTAATTAAAAATTGAGAGTTTTTTATGACAATATTATTATTATAATTAAAATATGATTTTTTTTTAAAAAAAATTGAGGTTATGTGGCAGCTAATTAAGATTTAAATAATGTAACTTGATGAGTTAGCACTTTCCGTCAGATAAAACCAACGGTGTTAAGTTTTAAGGACTAAAGGTGCACCTTTTAAACTCAAGGGATTAAAATGATTCTTGATACCAACATAAAAGACTAAATGTATACTTTAGTCTATAAATATGTATGTATATGAACTTTGGAAGGAACTGGTAACTAACCTCGTGACAGCACTCTTCACTTCCTTGCTTGTATCCTTTCCTCTCTTTATTAATGAAAGAGAGATGGATGTCTGGCCTCAAGCTTAGTAGGGTTCAACAGCTTCTATAATCCTATTAGGTCCTTATGGATTGGTATTATAAGAAAACAAAAGACTCAAGAAAAAAGCAATTTCAAGTATCGGGCATCCAAACCAGGGACACTTGTTCCAACTCTGCCCTTCGTTCGTGTCCCACATATATATATATATATATTAATTTGTCCTGCGTGTTCTCTACTGGGAAAAAAAAAGTTGTCATACGTATCATCTACAAGAAATTAAGCATTTGACAGTGGCCAAACTCACGTATAACAAATGAGGTGACCAATGATGATGGCGCAGGTGAAGGCTGGGTTGTTTTGGAAAATTTACTCTCTTACAAAATCTCTCCATCTTTGGAAAGAAAATGTTGGGTAGAAAACAATGGGACCCACGCCATTGTTTCCTTCCACTCTTCTCTTCCTCTATGTTTTCCTCCAATCCAAACAAGGGAAAATATATTTTCCTCTCCATTTTCTCACCCACTTTTCTCTTTCCCATTTACTCTCCATCCAAAATACACTGAAAGAGATATTTTGGTCCAAAGAATGTAATATAATTAGTATGTAATAGTTGGGTGTATGAAAATAGACCTTACAAAATAAAGATGATGTATAATTTATGTAACTTTTGATTTCAAAACCGCCGTTTATATAAATTTTAAAAATATAAGAGCTCTCAGAAATCAAAGTAAAATAGAAGATGATGGTGTTTTTCACTCGGAAACAAATGTTCACATGTTAATTCAACAAGCTTTTGCCAGCTAGTGTGAGTGTGCGTGTATATTACATTTTATTCATACCACGCATCCATTTCTTTGATCTTTACTTTATGTATATTTTAAGATTAAGGTGTAAAAATACCCATAAGTTTTTACCAAAAGTGTGTTCAGCACTATATACTTTTTAGAAGTGCAAACATGCCCATGACCCATGAACTAATAAAATGGGTGCAATATTACCATTTCTGTTAATATTAGAAAGTATCTGTTAAGTTTTTGCCAACTAGTGTGTATAATTGATTCTTCAGCTGATCAGTGGAAATGTGGCCGAATGTGAAAATGCCCTTTGCCCACTTCTTCCTCGACCTCAAGCCTACATGTGAATGGTGAACTCATTCAAAAACCTAAACCTCTTGTAAAAATCAATTGCATCGCCGTCGAAGTCTTCCTTCCCTATCTTTTAGCCAGGAAAGCCTTTATGTGTTTCATTGGCAACGGCAGAGGGAAGGAACTGGAAAATTCTCCACGGCGTCGAATTCGCACTTCGGTGCCTTCCACTCGTTGCTGAAGATTTCCTAAAGAAGTGAGCTAGGGTTGGGTTGTAGAATGGAAAGAGTGGAAACCGTCATTGTTATGGATTTTTTCAACAAATTTATTTATCAAACCCTCCTTCATCCAAATCAATTTCTTTCATGCTCAGTCAACCAAATGGGCTCTAAGTGATGGGCTCTAAGTTACTTTGTAATTCATCTTTACTATTCATGGTGGAAACTTGAGATGACACCATATTTTGTGGGAACCCATCTTCCCGCTTTTAATTGAATTTTGGTGATGGTGGGAATTTGGATTCCCAGGAAATTTGTCCACCAAACACATTTTTTGGTAGGGAATTTTGTTAAGTTCCTTTCCCTTCCCTCCAGTTCGGTCACCCAAACGGGCTCTAAGTGATGGAAAAATGCCCCCTCCCAGATGTGTCTCTTATGTCTTCTCTCGGTGATTCTTTTGTTTAAAAAAAATAATAAATTTATCACTTAGCCATGTAAAATATAAGAACCATTAGTTAGCTTACCCAGTCCCTAAGCCACATCAGCATAATTGATCAAGTTAACGCTACCTCATCATATTTAACACCGTTAAAGTCGTTATTAAATTATAGGGACTAATATTTTAAATAAAATAAAACTTGAGGGACCAAAACCAAAACGAGGACAAACTATAAAGACTAAACATTATATTAACCCATTATATTTACTGTAAATATGGGGCACATTTGAGTGCAATACTTTCATATATAAATTCAAGTGCTTTTAGGCCTTGAATGGGGAGTAGCCATCAACGTTTTAATGAACACACAATACTTTCACACACACACACACACACAAACAGGTAAAACTGTAACAATCGCCATAGTAAAAACAACCATTAAACAAAACCATACCAAAATCATAAGTATTCTTACCTCATATCCTTGCTTTTGCTAACTACTGACCTCTCCCACTCCATTCACTTCGTCCAGCCCTCAAGTAATGTTTTCCAAATTCTAAAATCATGGATAAATAGCTTTTGGTGGGTTTGGAAAGTTTCATGAACGCTATGTTTGGATTGGGTGAAAAGTGAGAGAAAAATAGAGGGAAGAAAATACTAAGGTTAACTTCCAAAAATGATAAAATTTTTTTTTACTATTTTTGGAAGTTTTCCTTCATAGTATTCTTTCCCCCTTAATTTTCTCTCAATCTAAATATAATGTAAGAGTACTTTCGCTATAGAGGAGTCTCTCTTCCGCCATTGCTTCCCATTCTTCTTTATATTTAACTCATCGCCTTCCACTCCTCTCAATTGTTTTGAGGGACGTAAGGAAGGAGGAAGAAAGAAAATGAATTAACTTGTTAATATTACACTAAATTTAATAAAATCCATATTCCACCAATCAATTTTTGCCAAATAATTCTTTAATCATCATTAAGTTTTCTTTTAAATAGTAAATCTTGGCCATTCATTTTGTCTTCTGAGTTTGTCCTTGAGATCACTTTATGAATCCAATTTTTACCCTTGAATGTAGGAAAATTGATTAGCTTGCCACTGAATATCTTTAGTTTAATTTCCTCTAAGCTCAACACATTTTCTTCGCATGTGTTGGTTAAATCTTGGCCAAGTAAATACATAAAAGTATCTTCTCATTCTCTGCCAAAAAGCCACGTCCTTCACCTCTTTAAAATGGGTTTGGATTAGCCCTCATAAATTTTTAATCTTGGTAGAATTTTGGGAATTTTCTTGACCTGATTGAATTTAATTTCTATGACTATTTTTTTTTGGTAATTTCTAATCAATAGAATTGACATGATTCTTTTAAAATTCTTCCTTTCCATTTACTGATTTTCCTTACACTTATTGGGCCCAATTTGAACCCCACACATAGTTTTGCATCAATTTGGAAGAATAATACTTTTTTAAGCCCAAAAATTAATTTTAACTTAACATAAATCCACTCCAATACTCAAAAATAGTTTTTTAATACAAAATATTTTCCTCGAGTTATTTCACCTTCATTTTATAATTTGAACCTTTCTTCATTTACATTTTGGTCACTATTCCCTTTCTTTATAGCCCTTGGAACAGTCTCAGGAACATTCCCCGAGTCTAAAAATATTTAAATTGTAGCCTAAAATCTTTTAAGTTGTGATTTAATTTGTGACAATTGTTCTAACCTTTTAGAGCACTTTTGGGACTCTGCCTCAGTTGACGAAGTAGCCTACTTAATTAAGGCTTATTCTTATGCTTCTAGACTTTAAATCTGGGATATGACACTTTCACCAGATATAACAAAACCCATACTTCATTCCCCATTGTCATTGGACCAATATATCTTTTCTTTGTGTTCATGCTCGTGGCAAATTCCGGCGGAAATCCGTATGATAGCGGAAAAGTTTCCGATGGAATTTTTTATGTAGCAAAATTTGTCACAGAATTAGCCACGGAAAATATTCTATGGCAAATTCTATCTTTTGTAATGGAATTTTTGATGGAATAATTTCGTAGCAAAATTTCCGACGGAATTGAATTCCGTCGGAAATTCCCTATCAATTTCCGACGAAATTCAATTCTATCAGAAAATTTAAAAGTTATTATTATTTAATTAATTAAATTAAATTTTTAAAATTTATTTTTTTAAAAATTATTATTTATTAATTAATATTTTAAGTTTAATTTAAATTTATTTTTTAATTATTATTTTCTAATTTCTAAAATATTTTTAATTTTCAATCATAGGTTTTGGTCCCTGTAGGGGCAAAATGGTCATATAAAAATTTATTTATAAAAAATAAAATTTATTAGTTATTAATTAATATTAGTAAAAAATATTAGATAATAATTATTTATTAGTTACTAATTAATGTTAATAAAAAATAATTTTAGAAATTAGAAAAAAATATAGTCATATGAAATTTATTTAAGATGTAAACTTTTTTAATTTGAAGTTAATTTATATTAAAAACTATAAGAATATATAAAATTATTTTATATTACTATTACATTTAAATATAAGAAACAAATATATATTTATAAATAATTGATTATGTATAATAAAATTATATATATATAACTGTGTAATAATATAATGTCAAAGCAGTCGAGCCTATCTGGTAAGGCATCACGCGCGTACGGACGAGGTCGTGGGTTCAAACCAAAGGAGGGGCAAGTTGAGTTGCATTTCCAGGAATAAAGAGGTTGCGACACGTGGTGGATCTAGGCGCCAGTGATGAGGGGCAGTAGCTAGAGTTGCCACGTGGCTTTTTAAATTTAAAAAATAAAAAATAAGTTTGCGACGGAATTTCTGAAGAAATTCAATTCCGTCGGAAGTTGCAAGGGAATTTTCCGACAGAATATTCCGTCGAAAGTTGTGAGGGAATTTCCGACGGAATTGAATTCTGTCGGAAATTGTGACAAAAATAAATTCCGTCGGAAATTTCTATCAGAAATTTGAGACTGAATTAATCCCGTTAGAAATCCCGTTGAAAATTTCTGACAGAATCTGAATTTCGCCAGAAATTGGTTTGTCACGCTATTATTACTGACAGAATCCATTCTGTCGGAATCCATTTCCGTTTTCTAAATTCCATTGGAAATTCAGTGTTTTTTTTGTAGTGTATGTAACTACTGGCATATAAGAAATGTTGTAACCCTCTTTACGTTCAAGGCCGGGATTCGTTCTCAAACATGTAATTAAGCTGGAATTAGAGATCATATTACAATTTGGGACTTATTAAAATAAACTTTTGCCCAAAACCGGGTTTACAAAACTTTTCAAAAGTCTTTTCTACATGGTCTCCCATTCACATTTTCAAGCAATACAAATGGCCTATACAGGTTGATTCCATTTACAAATATCAGAGTACAGCATAAATTCCCGACACACTCGAGTTCCATTAATTGATAAAAGGGTTTACATAAAGCCTAAATGCCATAATCTCATTCCCTTTTTTTCTTGGGGATTACACAACTATGCCACAAATATATATATACACACACACACGCACACATTCATATCTCAAGAATATATTCAAAAATTACAAATATGATAACCAAATATTCCCAAAATGAAACTCCTATCCGTAGCTCTAACCACTCTTCGTCATCCGCTTTCCTTTTGATCCTTCAGCCCTGTCTAAAAGTTGTTTTGGGAGAGTGAGATTCTAAGGAATTCTTGTAGTAATAAACCACTCAGAGTATGCACAATAATAAGGCGTGAAAGCAATCATCACACACACATTGCAACTACAACGGCAGTTACAGTAGTAAGGGCAAGTATGACTCATGTCACCCTTACGTTTACTCACACTGAAGTGCTCACGCTGTATTGCACCACAACACAGTTCACAACAATATATTTGACCACAATTAGGATTCATATAAAGAATTTTATAATACACAGCCACACTGACCAGATTCACAAAGTAGTTTCTCAAAGATCCATGTCTATTACAACGGCAGTTCAACGGCCGTGGTAGGTGTGATAAGCATCAATCCTCTACGACGGCTCCTACTAAAGTGCTCACGCTGCAATGGACCATGGCACATTTTCATTCACATTTCACTAACACACAATGAACAACCATGTATACCAGACATCATACACAACATGAGAGAAAAGTCACTACCTGCTCGTTCCTTCCATGCATGCTTTGGCACTGGTCCCTCCTAAGTAGGGCAAATGTCGTATTCTATAATTATAATCAGTGACGAAGAGTCAATTCTCTATTCCAATTCTCAATGACTTCTTTACACTTAATTTGGTTATCATTATTGCTCTTTTAGTACCCATAAATAAATCTATAAATAGCTCTAAAGGGTTGGAAGACTATCCCAAAAGATCTCCTTTTTGAAAGCCCAAACCTGATATTTTTCATTGAGACACTCGAGTGAAGATAGCTTCACTCAAGTGATATTGTACGGATACTCGAGTAAAGGAGACCTCACTTGAGTGATGGTACGGTCTACACTCGGGTACTAGAGAGTGAACAACAGCGAGTGAATACCCGAGAGCACAAAGGAACAATAGAACCCAGAGTTGCTCACTGCACTCGAGCACAGACATAATCACTTGAGTGGAAGCCTAATACTCACCCGAGCAGGGACAAGAGCACTCGAGTGATGGCTTGACACCCGCGAGTGTCAAGACACACTTTTGGATTTTGATCACGGAAGCACAGCAGAAAGCTGAAGAAAAACAGAATATGCACGCAGCATTCGAGTGATGCACCGCCTCACCTAAGTGAAATTCATCCCACACTCAAGTGAACCCCAAATCACTCGAATGATTTTATTAGAAATCAAAAAACGCAGAAACACTGACAGCATTTCCCAACATTTGCCCAAGAGATCCTAATGGTCCCAAACTCTTACTCAAGGCTACTCCTACACAAAAACACCCAAGGAATCACATGGAACCATCAGATTTACCAAAACCTATTCCATTATCATACTTTGGTTTTGGGCAATATAAACATCCAAAATCCAAAATCATCCAAACAAAACATTTCAATCCCAAATCCATCTATCTATCCCAAACTTACCACAAGGTACCATTTTCATGCCAATGACATACCAAAAACATCATGATCCTCAATTTCGAAAATGAGGCCAAAAATCCCAGAAATTCAAAACTAATACAAATGGCACAAAGCTTAAATGAATATATAGGTTTCACTTACCTCTTCAACTTTTCCAAAAGGACTTCTTGATCCTCCAACCTCTAGATTTTCTTGATGTCACAATTCAACACCAATAGCCAATCTATAACCACCAAAATGAAGCTCTCAACTCAAGGAACAACTTTAGAGAAGAGAGTTTAAGCATTTGAGGTCATTTTCCTTACCTTTTCACAAGCTTTCCTTTCTCTTTCTTGAGCCATAATGGCTGCTGGTTTGGAGAGAGAAAAAGAGAGAGAGAGAGAGAAGAGGGAGATTGAGTGAAGAAGATGAAGGAATGATGATGATCATACTCCCTCCCATACTCTTCAGCGAAAAATGAAGGAAAAGAGAGAGAGAGAGAGAGAAACTATTAAAATATTTCATTTGACCTTTCTCTCACCCTCTTTACATGTGAGCTTGCCACTTGTCACATTCCCATTCTCTCTTCATACAATAATTCACCAATTAACTTCTCTAATCCATCCATTAGTCATTTAATCACACTTCTCATTTTTCTCTTAGTTAGTAATTAATTTCTCCACTAATCACTAACTTATGGCCCAACAATTTTATTCTTTCAATTTCCACTAACCATGGCATATTAATTAATATTTCCACAAAACATATAATTATTCCACTTTAATTCAATAATTATCCTCAATAATCACTATTAGCCCTTAATTGAAATTTGGGGCGTTACAAATGTCACTTGTCACGCCCTTATCTTGTTTTAACCTTTTTTCAGAGTATTCGCGGAAAACGACATGCGATTTGATGGGCAACACAGGAATAACATGAATATATACTGATAAAAAGTGAATGATTACATAAATTCCCCATAGGGGTTCGTACATGATCATTACCATCAATATAGCTACACAAGGCTACTTGGGTATCTAAACCCGTCCCAATGAAACAGAGATATCTTCTCGTCTTCATTCCACCACTGCAATCCCCTCATATAGTTCTCTGCATTGTTCTCAACATATCTTCTGTCTTCTCCTGTCTAAATTATTGGTAGGGGATAATGAGATTCGAGAGAAACTTAGTAGGAAAACAATACCAATATGCATGTACGATAAATGTTTAATGTATGACATGCATGTATCACATAACTCATGCTTACACAATGACAAATCTGTAAGCTCAATGCTTCGAACAATACACTTATGGCCATAGCATAAATTGAAACATAGCTTCAAATCATTCATATATGTTGCACATAATCAAACAAAGCAATAACAAGCATCAACACACTAACACAAATATCATATACATACAGGAGAGGTAAGTTCCCTACCTTAACCCTTTTTCCGCCTTGAAACATGTGCCTCGTAAAGCGTGCCAACAACTCGGCTTCATATTCAATCCTACAATGCCAAAGGTATCGTTCAGACACTCCCATAGTGTTTTTGGGGGTTATGTAAGCCTATTCTGCAAATTTACTAAAATGCCCTTAGGGACCCGGCCCGGCCCGGCCTCGCCATACCCGGTCTAACTGTACTTTTCCCAAAATTTTGACATGGGCTATTATGACATATTTTTTGCCCAAAAAATCTATTTTCGTACTCAGAATTATCAAATTCAATGTCAAATTACAAATTTACCCTTGGCAGCCCTACTTTAAGGGTTTCAGTGGCATTTTCATGATTATGCTTTTTCGGCCTTTTCCGAAAAAGTGACCAACTGTAACCCTACCTAATTTTCCACCCTGAACACAATGGAATCATCAAATCATTGAAAATCCAACTCTAATACCCTTAACTAGAGTTGGCTGAAACTTATGGATTCTCTGGGAAAATCAGGGTTTTTGAGTTTTGACTTCGCAGACGTATTCCTTTCTACTCCTAATCACTTTATCAACTATTTAATTAGGTTACAACTACCTTTTAGACCCAATTTTGGCATCATAACCCCTAGGCAACTCAATTTCCAAACTTTAAAACCCATGACAATCCAGTGAAATTTCACTGATTAAATTGCTCACAGCAGCCAAAATAAGCAATATACGAAAGTTTGGAAGTTACTTTAAGCTTCTTCTAGCTTTTCTCAAATATGACTGAAAACCCTAACACCTCCACACCAAAATATGAGCTTTACAACCTTAAAGAACATGAAAGAGAAGCTTAGAAGTAGAGTTATATGTGTTAGAAGCTAGATCGTTGGAGATATCGGCTTACCTTGCGAGTTCTCTTCTCCTTCTCTCTCTAAACTCTCTTAAGCTTTCACTCTCTAATTTCAGATCTGTTCACGTGGTTTGCTGGCTGGAGGAAGAGGATGAGCTTATATTATTATATTTTATCAATTTTCCAAATTTTCGGATTTTTACAAAATTCTGGCAGATTTTCTGCCTAAATTTTGAAAAATCATAAATAATTCTAGAAAAATAGAATTGAAGTGATTCCAAAGCCTATAGAACCCTTATTGAGTCTAGTTTCATGGAAAAATATAGAATTTTGCTAGATGGAATCACAAAATTCCCAGAATTTCAATCTTTACATAATGTTTCAGAAATTTCACAGTTTTTCTGTGCTGAATTTAAAAATTCATAACTTTTTGTATATAGCTCTAATTGAGTCATATGACCTATCAAATTAAAGCTTAGGATGTCTACTTTCATCCTGTAAAATTTCATAATTTTTTCTCATCATTTGGTCATTCTAAATCACATGACAATCTCACTATCTCATAGGCGTTTTCACCAAAAACATAATTACCTTCTCCAAAATTCACCATTGTACTTTCTTTAATACCCCAAATATATAAGAATTATTAGGGAATAAATTTGAGCTCCTGCTAAACTGGGGCTTAGCAGTCCACTTATTTCAGGCTTATTCTTTAACCTTAAATCTTAAAGTTCGAGGTATTACATCACTCCCTAGGATTAAACAAAGTTTTCTACAGAAAACAAGATGAACGTAACAATGAAAGATAAAAGAACTCAATAGACCAAATTAAAATACCAGATGAGGGAAGAGAGTTGACCAAAAGCTTAGAGCCTGGTTACAATGAATTTTGGTCTTATGCCCCTTTTATAGGGCATGGATCACCAATCCATTGGGCACACTTAAAAACTCATTCAATGACAATTAAATCGTCGATTAATGCACATTATGATATTCAACATAAACACAATAGATAGGAAGATAAAAAGCTTCTCAAAATGACTTGTGCATAGGAACTATAGGAATATAAACTTTTCTCATGACATCACAAGATGAAACATTACAACAACCATCCAAAGTTCATCTAACTTGCACATTGGTCAAAGTGACATTATTGATAGAACAAACTTCATCGTCCTTTGAAGATGATTCACTACAAAAAAAAAAAACAATTCGTAACGGTGCATTTGTAGCAGTTAAAATAAACCGTTACAAATATCAGGATTTGTAGCGGTTTTAAGCAACACCGCTACAAATTTGTAACTGTATGTTTCACGCCAAGTGTAGCGTGGGTTAGGGAACGCGATTTATAAGACATAACCGCTACAAATTTTGATGCCAATCCCGCGCCAAATTTGCCATGGTTATTTTGTAGCGGTTAGTCTATATTAACTGCTACAAATGTGGTGCCAGCTGCGACTATTGTTGCGGTTCTTTTGTAGCGGTTTTTATGACATAGAACCACTACAAAGTTTAACTCATATTTGTAGCGGTTACAGCATATAATCGATATAAAATGCATTTGAAATAAATATTTATAAAATAAATAAATTATTTGTAGTAGTTTTTATATATAAAAGGCTACAAAGTATAAATATTTGTAGCGGTTAAATGGATGAAACTGTTATAAAGTGATACGTAACTTTGTAGTGTAACGCCCCAAATTTTGATTAAGGGCTAATGATAATTATTGAGAATATTTTGTGAATTAAAGTTGAATTATTATGGGTTAATGGAATTGGTTAGTATAACTAAGTGGAGGATTACTTATGAGGAGATTGTATGAGGGAGTGACAAGTGGCAGGCTTACTTGATGGTGGAGTGTTTGGAGAAGTCAAGGACATGGTGCAATGATTTTTCTCTCTCTCTCTTCCCTTGCATTCAGTTGAATGGAGTACGGGAGTCAAAGAATTATTATTACATCTCCCTCCATACACTCAATCTCTCATTGTCTCTCTCTCCCTCTCTCTTATGCGTATGAGACAAGGGAAGGCAGAATTTCTGCCCTCAACTTCATCTTCATCATCACTCTTCATGTCTCCTCTCCCTCTCTCATGCGTGCTTCCATGGCTGCCCAAGAAGGAGGAAGAACTTGGTGAAATATGTGAGCCATTTGACCCTCTTAATGACCCCTAATGGAAAAACTCTCTACTTCAATCTTGTTCCTTGTGTTGAGAGCTTCAATATTATGGTTTTAGATTTGCCATTGGTGGTGATTTGAGCTCTCAAGGAAATATAGAGTTTGGTGAACCAAGGAACTCCTTTGGGAAAGTTAAAGAGGTGAGTAAGTTGAGCATTTTGATATAAGTTTTGTGGTCATTTGGTTAAGTTGGAATTTTTGGGAATTTAACCCTATTTTCAAAAATTAGGGTCTTGTGGTGTTTGAGTTGTTGTTGTCATGGATATGGTGTTTTGAGATGTATTTTGGATAGATAGAAGTTGATTGGAAACTTGGATTGAAAAGTTGCAAGTTTGGTCAGTGAAAAACTCTGTACTGGCAGTGGTCTTGCATGGACGTTTTAAAATAGTAAATGGTGTTGGAAAATTATGAAACTTTTCAGTCTTAAATTTCACATGCCAAGCTTCAAAATGGACATATAATTTATATAATTTTGACTTTTGAGTTGGGAGTTATGACTGTCCAATGTTTGTTGTTAAATCTGGGAACAATTCTGGAGCAGTGTGAACATTTCTTAAATCCTGTATTTTTGTGGTAATTTCTGGTAATGGTCCATATTTTTCTAGTAACGGGGACTTAAATAGCTTTCAATGGGCTTTGGGATCACCTCATTTCGATTTTTCTAGAATTAGTTATAATATTTGGAAGTTAAGACACAAAAGTCTAATTTTTCCAATTTTTTTGTCTAAACTTTCGGCCATCACTGTTCTGAGGGGTGGGAGCTGGATTTTCATAAAATAGGTGGTTCCATTGGATTCAGTGGGCAAAAATAGGTGGGGTTATAGTTGGGCACTTTTTCGGTAGAGGCCGAAAAAGCATAATTACTAAAACGCCATTGAAATCCCTAAATAGGGGCTGTCAGGGGTAATTTCATAATTTGACATTGAATTTGATAATTTTGAGCCCGGAAATAGATTCCTTGGGTGAAAATATGTCAAAATAGCTGTAGTCAAAATTTTGGGAAAATGTGCCATCGGGCCGGGTACGGCGAGGCCGGGCCGAGGTCCCGGGGGCATTTTGGTAAATTTTCACCATAGGCTAATATAACCACAAGAAACACTATGGAAGAGTCTAAAATGATACTTGGATAGGTTATGACCTATTTCTTATACATTTAATACTTTAAAACCGAGTCGGAAGCTAGAAGTGGCACATTTTACGAGGCACACTAAAAAGGGTGGTCTTTGAGATAGTACTTCCCAATCTTTTTAGGCGATTGTTAGAGACTTGCATAGCTACTTAAGGGACTTTAATGATAACCAAAATTAAGTGTTTTGAAGTCATTTGAGTATTGGAATAAGTGATAACGCGTCGTCCTTAATTATGATTATAGGATTCGATATTTGCCCGGATCATAGAAGGTCTATGCCTGATCAAGGACGGAAAGAATACGGTAGTGACACTTTATCCTATATCATGTATAATGCATTGCTTTTTTGTATTAATCATTGAATGAGCGAGGGGACGTGGCGGAAGCCCGGCCTTGAATAGGGGACGTGGTAGTTAGCCCGACCTTGAATATTGTTATGTTGCATTGTGATATATGCTTACTTTCTTTGCTTAATTATACATCATATTCGTAAATTGTTGCTACTGGGATTCTTTTGAATCTCACTCTTTCCAAATAACATTTTTAGCCAGGGCAAGTAGATCTCGAGGCAAGCAAGTGAACAAGGACGACTAGGATTGCCAGTGGTAGTCTTAGTTTCTTTTTGGATTTTGGTTATCATTTGGACAAATGTATGTATATATTGATTGACCATAGGTTTGTAGTTATTGTGTAATCCCCGGTATGGGAAATTGAGATGGGTGATGATGCCTTATAAAACTCTTGGATTAATGATATTATCTAGGATGAATGTCAGGAATTTTGTTAATACTCTGATATTGTATATGTGACAAACCGAACAAGCCAATTGTTTTTATTTAAAAATGAATGGAGATCATGTTGTACAAGTGTTGCAAAAAGTTTTTAATTATCTCGGATCTCTTATTCAACTATAAAACGTATTTAAACACTAATCACGGCCTTGATGACGGCGGGGGTTACATGTAGCGGTTTTACAAACAAAACTGCTACAAATTGAATGCTTGAAATTTGAAATATTTTAATTCCTACCAACGGTCATGAATATTTATAGCGGTTTTGCGGATGTAACTGCTACAAAGTGTTCATTTGAAATCTGAATATTTTAATTCCCGCCAACAGTCATGAATATTTGTAACGGTTTTGGGACATAACCGCTACAAAGTGTTGCACATTGGAAATTTGAATTTCATATCCCCGCCAACGGTTGTGAAAGTTTGTAGCGGTTTTTATGACAATAATCGCTACAGAATGCATTTGAAATAAATATTTATAAAAAAAGTTAAATAAAAAAAATCCATTTGTAGCGGTTTTTATATACAAACCGCTACAAAGTATAAATATTTGTAGCGGTTAAATGGATTAAATCGCTACAAATTGAACATTTGAAATTTGAAATATTTTTACAAAAAAAAAATTCAGACCAATATTTGTAGAGGTTATGAAACCGCTACAAATAATGTCACATAAACTGCTACAATATAACGACTACAAAATCAAATAAAATCGCTACAAATAATGTCACATAAACCACTACAAATATCAACCGCTATAAAATCTATCACATTAACTGCTACAAGCGCTATGCAGATTTCTATAAATACCCCCACCACACCTCATTTCAAACACTCTTTCATTTGTTTCAACCCTTCTTCTCTTTCATTTTCTCTCTTCTAAAATTTATTTTAAGGGCAAAAGAGCTTAGCAAAGTGATCAAATATAATAAAAAAATTTTTAATTATTTGATTTCAACATTTTTCCCACTCTCATAATATTTATACTCATTATTATTTTTTTGGTCTAGAAATTGAAGAACTTTTCCTCAAGGTTTTCAATATTCCTTCCACAATGATCAACATATAGTAGACAACATAATAAGTCTTTATTATCTACACATTCTCAATAATATTACTTATATAAAATTTATACTTATCTAACGTAATTTAATAATTCTTTTTAAATAATAACTACTATCATTTAAGTTACTTAAATAATAACTATTCAACACAGTATTATAACAATAGACTTAGATAATTGTATAATTTTTTTAAAAAAATTTCCCAAAATTTTAAACCACTACAAATTTAAACTTAAAATGGAATTACATTTTTTGCGCTATTTTTAAAATTTCATACTATATTAATAGTGGTTTGGTAACAACTACAAAGGTGTTGGCGCCAAATTATTAAAATTCCTATTTAAATTTAGCTGCGGTTTTCCAACCACTACAAAATTGAAGCTTAATTTTCATTTTTCATTTCCTGCCACGCGAAATTGTGACTCCAACATTTGTAACAGTTGAAATGAACCACTACTAAGTTTGTAGCAGTTGTGGTATGTGAGTAGCGGTTATTGTAAACCACTACAAATCCATTTACAACAGTGGATTTTGTAGCAATTTTTACAACCGCTACTAATGTCATTTGTAGCAACTAAAACCACTATAAATATACATTTTTAACCACTACTAAATTATATTATCTTTTATAGTGATTCTGCACTAACAATATACTGCTTTATAGTGAAAGCAAGTTATGCTGGTAAAGGAAGATTAATGATCTCACTGTTGAGCATAGAAGTAACGGTGACCATATTTGGCCTATCACTTGCAAGTTCTTGCTCACATAGAAGTCCAATGTGCATACATCTCATAATATCTTTATGAAAGAATGGATCATACATCTCCTGGTCTATGAACGATGTAATGTTGTTTTCGTTCCATAGTTTCAATGCATGAAAATACCAAAGAAGCATCAATATACACACATCTTTAACTTGAAGTTTAAAATTTACTAGATAGTACTCCAATTTTAAATGTAAACCCTAGTTTGTAGTGAAAATTGCATTATAAAGTAGGCTCTACATTTTAGAATAGAGGAGTAATAAATTTGTAATTAACTTACAAGTCGGAGGAGGCTAAAACTTTCCTCATGATAGAAGAGAATGTTTCTTTTCCCACTAATAATTTCTAGGATCAAAATGCCGAAGCTAAACACATTTGATTTCTCTGAAAATAATCATTCGATTGCATATTCTGGAGACATGTAACCACTACATAAATAAAACTCAATCGTTGATAATTAATCTAAGAGAATTTGAATGTAATGCTATAAGAAATGTCATAATGTAAATTGTGATAGTAGTTGTTTACTATATTCCAACAATTCTCTTAGTGTTGCTAGCATCTTCACTATCTCCAAAAATCTTTGCTATACTAAAATATGATATCTTTGGATTCAATCCATCATCTAATAAGATATTACTCGCCTTAAGACCTCTATGTATTATTTTCAATCTTGAATCTCTATGAAGATAAAGTAGACCTCGTGCAACTCCGTCAATAATATTATAACACTTTATCCAATCTAAGACAATCACTTTCTTCGAATCTATAAAATGAGATTACCAGAACAAAACTCATATTTTGCTTTCCTTTGAAAAAATTGAAACTTTCGGAAAAATAAAGCAAATGGAATTCATAAATTTAACTACCCAAAGAGTATTGCATCTTAATTTTTATTTGGCAAGTACTTGTAGATCAACACCTTTTCATCTTTGTCAATAGAACAACCAAGGAGTCTAACACGATTGCTATGTTGAAGCTTAGAAATCACCTTAACCTCATTCATAAATTCTTCTAGACCTCGTCGAGAGACTCTTGAAAGCCTTTTAACTTCAATTATTTGTTGTGTATCTTGCAATATTCCCTTGAGAAAATATGAATGTCAAGAAAACCAATATATATACCCACCAGTATATATATAAACTTGATATTAAAAGAAATGAACACAAATAATTTACCAATGCTACCTTGTACACATGACCAAAACCTCCTTCTCCAAGCTTGTCATCAGGGTGAAAACTGTTTGTTGTGTTTACTATCTTTACAAATTCTAACATTGGAAGCTCCTCAAGTTTTTCTTGTTTAGAGTCTCTAACAATGTTTTCACTCTTAGCATTTAGAATTTCATTCCCTGAGTCACCAACAACAATAAATCATTTTGGATAATCTAAAATGCTCATTAATATATAAATCGAAGCAATAATAATTATTTGGAAAAAATTCAAGTACTTTTAGATTTGGCAAAACTTGCCCATACAAAAAATGAACATGCAGCCAAAACAGTGGATCCTAGTGTCGCTGAATTTGCAATGATTACTTTCATGACCTTCCTCTTTTTCCTTCCTTCATCAATTCTATTATCACCAATCTCTACTTCGTTGACTGCAATTATAACTATTATTACTGTGGAAAGTGGAATCAAATTGGGAAAAAGAATAAAACATAAACTGATGGATATATTGAACAATAAAAGCTAAGGACCCAGTTTCCCTGATCATCCAAAAGCTTTTCTGATCTGGATCGTTCAAATCATATTTAGACAGTCCAGATTTGATTTTATTTAATTGGTGATTTTTAAATAAAAAAAATCATTTTTTGAAAAAATGTTAGTTAAGAGATTATTTTTATTTTAGATTCTCTACCCATTGAAATATTTTTTTTAAAAAAACAAAAAGTAAAAAAAATTAAATTTGGACCAATATTGACAATTTAGATGAGAAGAGGTTCCCTGTTCATCCTAATGGATTCTAAAAGCTAAGGTAATAAGATCCGAATTTGCCAGACGAAGGTAGAGATCAACTCCTCCATAGGGGAATTTGTCCATGTCAATTAAGCTATTACCACTTCAAATCATGCATCGTATTTAAGAGTCATATGCGTATCCCAAACATGAACAATTCTCTAAACACTTGGTTTTGCAATTTTCTTCCTCAAGATCTATTCTCTACAAAATCTGGCACTTTCATGTTCTCTAGCTTCAAGAAGCCATCTTCTTAGCATTGTAATTGTAGGGAAAAATATAACTAAAGGGAGATTTGGCGTACCTGGGTGAATCCATGTTCGGATCCGGGTCAAGGCTCCAATGCTCCCTAATTGTGCCCACACAATTATTAGACTACTAGAGCCTAATTGTGATTTGCACAGCAGATCACCAGAACCAGAAAGATGGTAGGAGAGAAGAGAATTGTCAGAAAGCTCAATGGCGGGGTGAATTACAATTGAGGAGGCACACCCTATTTATAGTGGTTTATGGAGGCCACTAATTAGGAAACGTGTGCACACCTTCTTGCCCTCCAAGACAGCAATTAATTGATTCTCAATTAATCCCCTAATTATGGTGATTTGTTCCTTAATTAACAAATTTATAATTATTACTGAATTATTCCCCAATCAGCATTTTATGTTGATTTTATTCTTATTTGATTAGGCTACTTATTTCCTAATCAAATAGTCCGGCCCATCAAGGGCAGACTTGGACCCAAAGTTCAACATCTCCCACTCGCACTTGATGGGCCTCCCATCGTGCGTGCATTACTCTTTCTTGTTTCATAGTTGGCGTCTACCGTGACTGCGTGGGCAAAAACGTCTTTATGATTTTGGTGCTTGTGATACTAGAAATCCTTCATATCGGATCAGTATCCAAGGACACCCTTTATATATAACTGTAAGCTATATATTCATTGCCTCATATGCCCCAGATTCTCCCATACATATTACTCATGGCATATCTAATCCCTCTTGAGTTAATATGTTAATTAACTCAGATTGCCTTCTACGCACATAGTATCCACACTTACTAGCTACACATAGAGCTAGTAAGGGGTCGACCACAGATACTAGCACATCTTATGTATCTAGGAGTAAATCTTCCTTTTTGACTAATCATCAGTCCATCTTGACTTGGTCGCTTTCCTAGTTTTCACTCGTTTGACCGAATCGAGTGTGATCATGGAACTTCAGCTAAAGTAGCTATCACCAAACCAAGCTTTCATGATGTCGCCTAAGCCTTAAGGGCATCATAGAAGGATTCTTCCTTCCTGGGACTCACACTGTGGTGAACTAGGGATCTTTCTCCCACATCCCATGTTGCAGTTTAACTCTCAAGCACATGCAGTATGAATTGCATGCTACGGTGAATGGTTTGAGGTGTACGTCGATTTCTTTATCTTTCACCGTACAGACATTAGTTCCAAAATGTACTCAACATTCAAACCAGAACTTTCTTTTTCACAATATCTCTTTTACAATCTCATTTGTGAAAAAGAGTTCTTTGCCTGGCTACAAGTCTATATTCATGCTTCGATCCATTTTCTATGTATATGCACACATGTAGATCTCATCTCAGTCTGACCGAGGCGACTCAAATGCAAAGATTCTTCTTAACCATCTCATGGTGATCATTTGCTCATCTTACCCTCCCATGCCCCCGCAAAACATGGGAAGAGGTTGTTCGTGTGAGTGAACCAACCTTTTCTGACCTGTACGACATACAAACTTGTATACCTTATATGTATTTACTCATAACATACATACTATTTCTTTTATTTTTATATAAAAGAAGTTCACGACCTTACATTTTATTTGCGCCCCTAGATTTTCATTAACTCAATGAAAATCAAGCTATGGGCTCAATAAGGGGATCTACCAACATTCTGTCAGTAGAAGGTCATTAAACTATCGCTTTCCTTCTTTGAAAGCATATCTCTTATAGAGATGTATCAAAAAGTATGTTTCGCCTTGCTGTGATACTTAGGATCCTCATCATAAGATGTTATCGTTTAGATCTTTCTATCCACCATTCATTCCCAATTACTCATAGGAATTACTTTAGCCATATGGCACCTTGAATGATGGTAGAACACACTCTGTATTCTATTTCCATGGATAAGAAAAAAACATCATATTTTTCTTTACTCCATTTCCTAGGCCTTGTATTGGAGTATCCTTGTAAAGGAAAAGTTGTTGTCTTAACAACCTAATCCAGGGTTATTCTCATAGCCCATTTTACAGCAGGACCAAAACAACTTCCAAGTCTGACAAAAAAACATTTGGTCTTATGTACACCAATGTGTACATTCATATTACCAACTATAGTCTCACATGGGACTCTATCCACCTTTCTTATGTTGGATTCCTCATAGGACATGTAATCCTCTTTAGGTTTATGCCCTTGACTTCAGGGATGTCCATGGGTTTGCAGTTTGACATCCTAAGATGTCTAAGGAGTACACTTGTACATGTCTTAGGTGGAAAAGACTATATCTTTCTTGTGCAATCTCCGTTTATCTTGTCATTCAAGATATTTGTTCAGCCCATGACTTTCTCAACTTAGAATTTAAGGATTCTCTGATCCTTTATTCCTTTGACTCCATTGACACTTGTTTCATATGTCATTTGACAAAGGATGACTTTACAAAGAATCATCACTAGACCATTTGGGACTTGTGTAGTGTTCTTCGATTACTTCAAAGTTGGTGAGGCTTTCACCTCGTGAAAACCTCATATACTACTATTTGGGTGATTATTTCTACGAAGCCCTTAAGCTGCTTCATGTAGAGTTTATCATCCATTTTCCAAAATTCCAAATTGGAAGGTGGTCTTTACATCATCTTGATGCAATTTTCAAGACGAAGCTTGTTGTCATAGCCAAAGTTCAGAGTTAAAATGTGCAACGGACAAGCTTCCATTGTATTACCCCCTAGCCACTAAGTGTTTTAGGTTCTCCATGCCCCCAACAGATTTGAGAACCTACTTGTTCCCAATCACCTCTTGGCTAGGTGACAAATTACCCAAACACGTATTTGGCTTAAAAGGAATCCAAATCCTCCTGCATGACACTTTGCAATTCATCTTAGCAGGTCCTTCTAGTGTCTTTCAGACACTTATAGGTAGTTATCATCACCTTCTAAATGATGAAGAGAGCATTCAATCAATTAGGGAATCTATCCCTTATAGTCATTCGCTAGATGACAATTTGCTCCGAGGTGGATTTCATAGGATTCTTTTCCTATGTATGAGTAAGGTAATTCTCTCGTAACTTACCTCTTACCTCTTCGTTATGAAAATGGTCTCAATCCTCCCACTCGGATCAGTGAACTTAGGAACACTTGGTTATTTCTTGTCACTTGTGAATCTCTTAAAGAGATTTATTGTGATTAATGCTCATTTCCTGCTAGGAAATCTAGGTTTTATGAACGTTGTGTCCCACGGTTTTATCTCAGTCACTGAACCACCATCATTTTCACTAATGAAGACGTGTCATGTCAAATTCTCATGTCATCTCACAAAGAGATACCTTGTATACCTTGGCCCTAATCTTCCTTACTCATAGGAAGAATTATGAATATGAAATTGATGACCCTTATGGTCTTAACGAGCTTAGTCTTAGTCTATGGCCCATCCACGATTCATAGGGTAAGGTCGTGACTGACCTAGAGGGCATTTGATTAAGTGTGAATATAATAGCTGCAAGTCTACCTACCAACATATGGCTGATGGCCTTATTGATGCCATTATGTTCACAACCAAATCAAGGAGAGGTCTATCTCTCCATTTCAACAACTCTATTATGTTGAAGGGTTCTAGGTATTGATAGTTTCCTAACAATGCCTTTCTTGTACACAAAATTGCTTGAACTAATCACATGGGTGTCCTAAACCCTTGTTAGTTCGAAAGGTCTTATTGTTTCAGTTTACTGAATCCTGACTAGTTCATCCATTATCTAACAGCTTTACACTTGCCTAGAATCAAGTAAATGTTACTTATTTCATGTAAACGTCCATGACATTAACAAAACACTAAGTTCTGTGTTTGGCCTTCACGTTCATTAGTTCACTAACGTCATATTTTGCCCATTGCAGTGGATTTTCTTAAAAAATGTTTCTTTGTCTTTCTTGCCAGGTAGAATAAGTCTTCAACTTATTCATAAGGGTATTAACCTTTTAACATGTGTTGTCTAGTAAATACTCTTTTGCTAGTTTGATCATTCCCTTTGATTAAGGTGTACATGTGGCAAGAAATGGAATCTTTTATCCCTAGAAAAGAAACATCAAAATCCAACAAAGGATTTGAGAATCATAGTCCCATCGATCCTTAACTAAAGAGATAGCAAAGATGTGATTTTGTCAGTTGCAATTGCATGGAGTGAATCAGGGTGGTTTATCTATGCAGAGTTAACATGCAAGTTCCAATCCCTTGATTCTATCTCTTTATTGCTTTGCATTTGACTTAAAGCCATATGCTTTATTTGAAACATCCACAACTCATGTGGATTGCTACTTTTACAACCTTTAAGGATTATCAACGTAGCTTTTCATCTTTGTAGAAACCATTTGACCTCATCTAGATCAAGTTTACCTCATAAGTTTCTTGCCCTTAGGCATAGAGGATGAATTCTCCCACTCTTTAGCTAAGTTTGTCTGACTGATGGATGTTGAATTCTTCAGTCTTTCACACTCAAGTTCAATGTGGTGAATCACATTGCTGAAAGTTACAATATGCATATCAGAGGCAATCTTTACTTTCGTATACGCCCACTCACTGGAAGACGTTGCTCACTCCCACTCACTGGGAGACATAGCTTCCTCCCACTCACTGAGAGATGTCTTATCACAACATACACTTGTTGTCTGTTAGAAAGAACTTGGCATTTAGTTTGTCTCAACTTTTTAGTTTGACATCTACCTCAAGTGTTGCCTAAACAACATGTTAGGACTTAGTACACTATATTAAAACTTAAAACTTAGTTTTAACTTTATGGAACAAGATCACCTATTCCACTATCCTCCAACACTATCCACACAAGTTGGATAAGGTTACATTGCTCATACCATCATAAGTTTGAGCAATGTTGTTCTTTCTATACTTGATAGCATAAACCTTTTGTATCCTTCAGTTGCTTCAGCTTCTAAATGCTGAAGACTAGTTGGTAGGATGTCCCTGACATCTCATTCTTCTTGAATGAAAGAGATTTGAGAGTTTCTAACTCCATAGATATCTCTATTTAAGCTTGCCTTTATAAGCTTAGTCAAATAGACTTGGTCATAATTGGTCACTCAGACGATTATGGTATACAAATCTTATTTGTTCAAACAAGACAAAGGATAATTAGGTAATAAGTTCACTAGTTTCATGTTCAGGAGACAACTATGTTGACTCCCATCCCAATCATGCTAGTTAGCTGATCACCCTTTTAACCAAAATCTTTATTGAACACATTCCCCTTGTTTGGATTTCTAGACACATTCCAGAAACTCCCACTCAATCAAAGGCAGTTATATCAACAAGATAATAACACAATATGATTTAATCAGCATAAATGTTCAAGGAAACAAGAAAAGAACATACTTAATTCAATTCCATAAAAAAATAGAGAATTTAATCATAAATTCAATGAAAAAACAAGAACATTCAAAAGTTTAAGCCTCATATTGTTGTCTCTTAACTAGGTTCTCCTTCTCATAGGCCCTTCTGACCATATTAACTCATGTAGCGTCTAGCTACAATGTCCAGCTCCTCTTTGCCATCTTTACATCCACTCATTTGGATGTATTTGTAGCATACCTCCCACTTGCTGAGATGATTCTCACATCTCTATCTGTCTTGTCCTTTGTCACAACATATGTGATAAAAGGTTAACTTTTAGAAGTCACTGATTCAATCCCAATTAAATCAATGTGGTTAAAACCATAGGAAGACTTGTTATTATTCAATAATTATTGAACAATTTCAAGTTGCTGCAATTTTTAGGTTTTATCTCTAAAAGTTTGAGTCAAGGTTGGATAGGATTTATATTCAAAAACTCATTTGAATAATCCCTTACTTTTAAAGAATCTTTCAGCATTTAACCTTATGTTGCAACTGAAAATACTCTTAAAAAAAATAAGCCAACCTATACCAAAAAACAATAGAACCAACATTGATTCAATTCCAACATTTTGGGACCCTCTAAATGCACATAAGCACTTTTTTTTGACTCAAATTACACCCAAAATTGCTTCAAATATATGTAAATTACATATCAAATTGAAGCTCTCGAATTTAGGGATTTTTAGAAACAAACCGCATCTCAATCAGAGGTCCCATGCACCCACATGCACCCCTAGAAGGTGTCTGGATCAAAAAAATCCTGAAAAATTGGAAAATTCCAACATTGGCCACTCTCGGCGGTGACGCGTGACATACATGCGCCTCCATGCGGCAGTCCGCCAACCCCACGCGCTGGCTCCCAAGACTCCACACGACGTCCTCTCTCCGACGGTGCTTGCCACGTGTCAAACGGAGGTCCCAGTGGGTCCCATGAGCCACTTGTCAATTTCTGGTTTTTTTTTGGGCCAGTGCTGACCGTTGACCAGTCAATGTTAACTGGTCAACCTTAACTCGTCACTGCTGACGTGTCGATGATGTGGCACTGACGTGGCTGGTCAACAGATGACGTGGCCTCGTTGATCGATGCTGACGTGGTACTGAACATTGACGTGTCGCCTCTCATTGGCGCCACATGGCATTGGTTGAATGATGATGTGGCATTGACTGCCACATCATCATCTTCAACCTCCGGCCGGGTCAACCCGACCCGGTTGGAGCTCCGGCGGGTTATCCTGACCCGCAAACTTTGGGAGGCCATATCTCCCTCGTTTTAGCTCCGTTTTTCGCGTTCTTGGTGTCGTTGGAATCATAGTTTAGCGAACTACAAATCCATGGCATTCATTTGATTTGAAAACCTCAATTTCATTGATCGAATCTTGGGTGAAGTGGCGAAGGCGACTAACATCGTTTCTCCCTTATCCGAACTCCGTTTGACACGTTGTAAGTATCGTTGGAATCGTCTCTTCGAGATCTACACATCCATGGCTTTGTTTGGGGCAAAAACACTTAGTTTCAAAACACCCCATTTTTCTCGACGTTGACGGCGCTGCGTAATTCATCCTGGATGTGTGCCATCTGTGTTTCAAAAGCTTCTTCTAACCTTTAAGGGGTTAAATCTTTTCGTTTTTTAATCCATATAGGCTTCAAAAACTCAACTCTTAAGAAAACGGAGTCCAGAGAAAAAGAAGAAATCTTTGTACACAAAAACTTTTATCCTCAAGCTTTATACATGCAAACTAAAGAGCAACATATTATTTCATGCATATATAAATAGGAACAACATATACATATATATTAACCTTGCTCGTATGAGGGGAAAAAATTGTGCAGTAAGTCTCACGGCCTCTCGTGTTGTAGGCATTCCATATTCACAAGCTCATATTATTACATACTATCATGAAGCAGAGGTAACAATAAATAAATATCTTGTACAACGAAATATTAGAGGGGAGCAGGTCGAAGAATATGCACGTGGCAATTGCATATAATCATATGTATATGTGCGTGAATGAGAGGAGAAGAAATATGTACAATATATATTTACATATGTACAGTAGCACAGCGGAAAAAATGATGGAGATATAAACAAATTATATCACATGTTTATTCACATATAATAATCACAACCACAGGATCAACAGGCTTTGATGCCAATGTAGAGAAAAATATAACTAAAGGGAGATTTGGTATACCTGGGCGAATCCATGTTCGGATCCGGGTCAAGGCTCCAATGCTCCCTAACTGTGCCACACAATTATTAGACTACTAGAGCCTAATTGTGATTTGTACAGCAGATCACCAGAACCAGAAAGATGGTAGGAGAGAAGAGAATTTCCAGAAAGCTCAATGGCGGAGTGAATTGCAATGAGGAGGCACACCCTATTTATAGTGGTTTATGGAGGCCACTAATTAGGAAACGTGTGTACACCTTCTTGCCCTTTAAGACAACAATTAATTGATTCTCAATTAATTCCCTAATTATGGTGATTTGTTCCTTAATTAACAAATCCATAATTATTATTGAATTATTCCCCAATCTGCATTTTATGCTGATTTTATTCTTATTTGATTAGGCTACTTATTTCCTAATCAAATAGTCTGGCCCATCAAGGGCGGACTTGGACCCAAAGTCCAACAGTAATGGTGTCTCTCTCACACACCCATTTGTCCAATTCTGTGTATTCCATTCTTCTGAATTCTTGGGCTCAAACCCATATAAATTAAACAACTACATATAGGTAAACTCTGACGATTACAGATTCCAAATTCCTTGCATTCACTATGGACATCACAGTAAGAGTTTTGAAGTCCCCATTTTCCAAAAACTTTTTTAAGCTTCCACCCTATCATTAGCCTTTTTCTTACTGAATTCAACTTAAAGACTCCAAAGTTCTCTCTATCTCCCAAATCATAAGTGATATAACTTGTAACATATGGGTCTTTTCCTACAGAAAATCCTCCAAGATATGAACCACCCAAAATATATTGGCCCAGAAATTCTTGGCCATTCCATGGACTAGATCGCCAATATGGTTTGGACACATTATAGACTATAATTTCAGGAGCTTCTAGGCGTTCAATACTTGCAGAGAAGCTGCCCATGGATGGATCTGAAGGGCCTTCCCAAGATGTAAGCTTTGCTTTTTCACTTATTTTTGGGTTGGTACCAAGTTTCATTTTGGGCAAGAATGAATCAGAAGGATGATGAAAACTCTCCCAAAGAGTGTTTCCCGTGTTGTTATCTTTCAGAACAAGGTTCCTTGTGTCCACAAGTTGAGCAATAATTGATGAACTTGGATGAACGTTTGACACATTAGAAGACCAAAGTGTGTGATTTTGTGAATTCAACACCACAAGGTTGTTGTCTCCAGAAAAGGCAACAATCCCAGAAGAATCTCAGAGAGGTTGTTCTCTGTTAGCCACCCAAATGATGGCAGTGGACTTTAATAGATACCAGCTTCCCACATAGCGGTTGGTAGAATTTTATGGGCTAAAGAACCCAAGTTTGAATGAAGTTACCTAAGCTTATTGTTTCAGCGTCTTTGATGAATTGGGATGAGGTAATGAAATCAATGGAAGAACCAAAACATAAACAACAGCTGAAAAAGAGGAGTAGGGGACTCATAAAGTTACTGTAGAGACTTGATTCCATTGTTGTTATGGCTCAATCTTTGGTTCATCTGGATCTGGTGGTTGGAGCGATGATCCATGTGATTATGAAGATGTGTTCAAACTTTAAATGAGATTTCAACACATATTTTTGTCTTGTGAAATGTATTATCTTCTCTCCGTTCATACACCAACAAAACAAGAATAAGCAACAATTAATGTAGAACTGCAAAGAGGACCCTACAATCTCACAGCCTTGTTACTTTTTAAGTAATAACTCAGCAATACTCTCTTTAACCTTTTATATAAACAACAACTATCCTAATTGTTCAAAGCAAACTGATGGTTAAAATTAGATAAAAATAATAAATATGTCTAACACATAATATCTTTTCCAAATATATGCCCCTATTTATGAAAAATATAGTAGAGAGAATGAGTGAAAAATATGAGGGAGAATGAGTAGAAAATAAGACATCGATTGTGTAATAAATGATTGAATAAAAGAGAATTAATGTTTCATTAATATAAAGATATGTTTTTAACAATGATAGAAAAAAAGAGTAGTTTAAATCTTAAGGCACAAAAAAAATTGCTTATATTAAAGACCATCCATAAGAGAGAAAAAGTTATATAAAAATAGAACAGGAGAAAACACCTTTATATTATCAAAACATTGATCAATCCAGTTTGAAGTTACCATTTGATTTTGCATGTATGTATCACATATATAGGAAGTGATGATAAATTCCTTTATTTAGCAGAAGTTTTTCATGTATTTTACATGTTGGAACATTTTAAAATAAAGATCAGACGTGTGTTTTGTAAACACTACTACAAAAAAGGGGTTTTAACGTCCCTATTTTGGTACTTTTAACGTCGAAAAACTAGGGGACATCTATGTAGGGGGCATAGTATGTTTTAAGAAAAGACGTCCCAAAAAAATGAGACGTCTAAAGTGAGACTTTAGACGTCCCAATTCTCAATTTTGGAACGTCTAAAGTCCTCCACGGGGGGACTTTAGATGTCCCAATTCTTAATTTAGGACATTAAAAGGTTTTATTTTTTTAAAAAATGATTATTTATATTCTTCATTACCCAGTAAATTAAAATTGCAGAAACAAAATTGAAGATGGATTCATAAACCACAAAATGTCCCTTACAAAATGGTAAGGATATCTAGCACTACAATCTTTTTACTATATATATATGTATAATAACAACAACTCATACAATCTAATATTATATATCTATAACAACAACCAGAAAGTGTCAAAATGTTTGTCACCATACAACTACAAACTAATTGTTGTTCATTTCATCAAAATAAATATACATATGTATTTCCCTCAATTTCCACCAAACGTATAAAATAAAAACATTATTAGTATTGCATAACTACTAACAACTAGTTTATGATTCTGACAAAAAAAAAAACCAATCAAGGGAAAAACACTCCAATAACTAATTTATATTTATTTAACTAGTTTATTTAACTTAATTCTTCATGTAAATTTATATTTAAAAAAAAACAAACCTGATGAAAGTAGGGGAGAGGGTAGCCAATGGTGTCTATGTGCTTCCAAGGTGGAGAGAAGACGTTGGAGGAGTTGTGTATGCACAGTGGAGAGGAGAGGTACGCCAGAGGGTGAAAGCAACGAAGAAAGTGGGAGGTCTACACCGGAGGGTGGAGGCGGAAAAAAGGTGGAGGAGTTGTACGCCGGAGGGTGAGAGCAAAGAAGGTGCTATGAGAATGGAAGGAGGTGGAGGAAAAGGTAATGAAGAAAAGGAAGAAGAGTGAGGAAGACAAAGTGTAATGATGAAAAGGGAATAATAAAAAAGCTTACACATTGTGTAGAGAAGATGAAGTCACGAGAATGAAAGAAAAAAGGAAATGCAAAAAAAAGAGAAGAGAAGTCATAGGGGATGAGAAAGATGGAAAAGGAGGGATGAGTTTCTGACATGGGAATGAAGAAAAGGGAAGAAAAGTCTCACACATGTCAGAATTTCTGACATGACTTTAGGAGTCCCAAAAAAAATTTGGGACGCCTAAAGTCTCACTTTAGGAGTCCCAAGACTTTAGGCGTCCCAAATCCCATTTGGGACGCCAAAAGTAAGTTAAACTTTTTTTAATTTACTTTTTTGGCTCCAGTGGAAATCTTTAGGTGTCCTAAATAAAATTTGGGACGTCTAAACTCTACTTTAGGCGTCCCAAATTCAAATTTGCCGTCTAAAGGTTTTCCTATGTACACATAATTATGAAAATGCCACCGCCTTCCTTTTTAACCACCCAATTTTAAAATTGGGACGTCCATTAGGGTGGTTATATCATAATTTTGTAGTAGTGAAAGTCATGTTCATTAAATTAAGGAATTCATATACAGGGTTGTGTAAGGAGTTATAACACTAAAGATCACCATGGTTATGTCTTTTTAGTTCCTAAAGACACCTATGAAAAGGTGTGGGGTAACTATCTCTTGGTGAAAGGTTATGTTGATTTTTAAGAAAATCATATATACTATAAAGGTGTAACTCTCCATTAAAGAGTTATTTTAAATAATCATTGGTTATTAAAGTTACGTTGGCTCATAGAAAGGCGTTGTTGTCTTGCTTGAGTATTGGGAGTGAAATCTATACTTAAGGATCTTTATTGTATCCTGTAAGAAATTCGTCAGTCAATCCAACTTTCACTCTATAAGATAGGTGTAGGTGGGGGCGAATTAAGCCTAAATGAAAGTACTGCCTACGTCTTGAAGATATTATCTACTACTTTCTTCTTCATCTTTTCTTCTTATACTTCTCAAAGATCTAACCCCTTTAACAATCTTTAGGTGTAAATCAGTGAATACAAATGATCACTACAAAAAAACATCCCATTACCCACGAAAATTACCCACAGAATTCCGTGGGTGAAATCATTTCAGATGGACATTTAAGATGGGATTCCATCGGTAAATATTTACCGACGGACTGAAATCCGTCGGCAAAAAAACTATGGCAACGGTCTTTTGGGACGGAAAATGAGTCCGTGGGGAATTTGAGACAGACTTATTGACGGAAATTTCTGTCAGTAATTACCACGGAAAGCCGACAGAAATTTCCGTGGGTAATCAGAGACGGAAGTGCATGGGCAATTACCCACGGAAATATGTGACGGAAGTATGTGGGATATTGCCCACGGAAATCTGAGACGGAAGTGCGTGGCTAATTACCCACGGAAATGAGCGACGGAAGTGCATGGGAAATTACCCATGGAAATCAGCGACAGAAGTGCATGGCTAATTACCCACGGAAATCTGAGACTGAAGTGCGTGGCTAATTACCCACGTAAATTTGAGACGGAAGTGCGTGGGAAATTACCCACAAAAATCTGAGACGGAAGTGCATGGCTAATTACCCACGGAATTGCGTCTGGAATTCCGTGGGTAAATTTGATTTGGCAAACAAATTTGACACTATCTGTTTCTACGCCATTTTTTTAATAATTTCCATTACATTAATTTTTGAAAAACAAAATTTAAAATGCTCAGCAAAGTAACTTGATCATTGAAATACAAAGTAACCTGATCACTGAACAAAGCAATATGTCACAAGTTCAAAGTCATGAAATAGTAAAAAAAAGTGTGTCTAGAACTTAGCATTAACAAGTGTACGGAAACACTAAACATAAGAAAGCTACAACAAGTTCTCAACTCTGATTTTCATGTTCTTCATTTGTCTGATTTTTATGTTCTTCATTTGCATTGGTAGCAGAGGCGCCCGCAGCATTGGCATTGTTAGAGAGATTAGGCAATTGAATCCCCATTCCTTGCAATGCAGTCATAATCATACCAGTTGCTTGTTTAAGATGTTGATTTTCTTGTTTGAGATGTTCAATCTCTTGTGTGAGGTGTGTTATCCTCGTGTGCAATTCTTGAACGTTAGAATCCCCCGTTGAGTTGATGGAAGGAGGTGAGATAGAAGAAACAATATTTTGATTTTTAGATCCAAGCCCATAGATTAGACCTTTCTTGTTCTTACCACCGGTAACCTTAAACCACAGATTAAGTTCATCCTAATTAGATTGGACACTGCCTGTCTCAGAACTAATAGATGCTTTTAGTCTCAAAAATTCATCCTACAAAAAAAAAAGTACATAAAATAAGTACATCATAACATATTTATTTCCAGATCAGATTTATCATATAAGGAGACCATAAAGAGAAAAGCTTAACCTGCAAGATGGAACCAAAAGCCATCCAAAGACGTTGCTTCTAGCTAATCTCTTTCTATATATATATAGAAGACAAAGGTTTTAACCTTAACTTTTAAGATTGCTACTATTGGAACAATTCTCCTCGTGCCTCACCAAAAAAAAAAGAAGGAGCAAAAAAAAAAAAAAAACCAAAGCTATATAAATATAATCTATTTTATCTTAAATTAGAATCCAGCATGTTTGTGGGATGATAATGGCTAAAAACTTCGAAAAACATGGACGTGAACATTCCAACCTCCTTCATGGTAAGTAGGTTCAGACCCTCTTGACTTGTGGGAATTGCAACACACAAACAAAACTGATATTCTAAAACTCAATCTTGTTGGATGGGTGATGAACCCACGTCGTGTGAGTTCACAAAATAAAACTAGGTTTAAAAATGTAGCGTAGTAGCTCAACCTAGGTCGTTCCTGTGAGGAGATTAATTTCCAATTTTCTAAGTAGTAAAGTGATAAAAAGCCTTAAAGTTGTGAGAAATCATTTTGAGAATTTGATTTTAAAACTAGTGAAGTAATCTAAGCTAAAGCAATATTTTTATATTTTTTCAGTTTTCAAGACAAAGAAGCAAAAGGAATTGAAATTAACACTAACAATAAGATAAATTCAACTAACTAATATAATGATGAAATGGGCTTCCCTTGAGTTGAGGTTTTAGTCTTCTTTGCTTGCTAATAATATGAATTCCATAATGAGTCAAGAGGATGGAACTAAGATACCACTAGCTCCATACTTGCAATAATCATTTAATTCATTCAACCGAAGCAATTAAATGAATACTACCAAATAATAGTGACTCAAGGAGATGAATAATCAACTTCCAATTCTAAATTGTAATTACCATTACAACAATTCAAAATATTCAGTTTAATCGTTTAAATCCACTTAGCCAAGTTGGAATAAACAATTCAACCTACTCCTAATATGAATCATACAAAGCTTAATTAATCAACTCCTAGCTCAACCACCAAGTTTATTCACTTGGCATAGAACAATCTAGATCACAATTACATACTTAACCAAGCTACATAATCATGAACTAAAAAGAGAGCTTAAGGAATTCCATTGAAGTTTAGAAACTCAAACCATTACCCAACTCAAGGAAATCACCAAGGCTTAGCTACTCATGGAAGAAGAGGATAAAGCTTGATGAAGGAAAAATGATTTACCCATGGAGATAAGATGCAGCGTGCTTCCCCTTTTTCAATTCTGCACAACAGCCATGCCTCCTCTTTTTCTTTGTTTCATTCGGTGCTCTTCTTCCATGCACAGCCGTGACCCTTCAATTCTTTTCAAATATCCATTTTTCTTTTGGTCAAAAGTTTCAGCTGCTCCTTCCTTCTTCCTTGCACAGCCGCCTCTCCTCACGCCTCCCTCTCTTTATTTTCGATACTCCTTCCTTTCTATTCGATGCTCTCTCCTTTCTTTTATTAGTCCAGCCGCCAAACCCTGATAATTATTTCTCACGTGGTCCCCTTTTGTCCAACTGCCACCTCTTCCTTTTAATTCCTCATTTTCGGTCAGCCCATCTTAATTGCTTTTCTTTCTTCATTTTGGTCCAACTATTCTTTTATATTATTCACTTTTTTCATTGTTTGGTCTAGCCCATCATCTTCACGCCAATTCTCATTCTTCCATTCCCTTTGGTCCAGCTTTATTCAAATAAAGCCCTTACTTGCTTATTTCCCATGCTTCTTAGTTCAGCTCAAAAACAGCACCACCTCCTTTCTTTACAATTATCTCAAGGTTAAATAAGTTGCGCCATGTCATCATCTACAAAATTAAATTCATAAAGGTAATATATTTTTCTCACAATTAAAGGATAATGGAAATAACAAATGTTAATTAAAAATATAACAATTCATCTAATATAATTCCCAAATTATTCTTTCACTATAATCTCACATTAATACTTGATTATGCCCAAAATATTCAATTAAGTCCCACAAAAGCCTAAGATTAATTAATAAAAATATATAAATATTGAGCTCTATCAATTCCCCCACACTTAAGCTTTTGCACTCCTGAGCAAAACATTTACCTCAACACTAAGCAAAGAGGGATGAAAGTTGAGAGAATAGGTAAGATCAAGCTTCAAGAATCACACTTAGTCAAATAACAAGGTATCCTCTTATCCAAATTCAATGAACGTACCAAAAAAGTAGTTAAAGCAATGCAATGTTTAATTATAATGAGTTTAATTGGAAACCTTAACTAGGACAAGTGTTTGCACTCTTCTCTCATATAAGGTAGTTTTTCACTCACACCCACTTTAACCACACTTTACCATAGGCTTGTAGTATTTCTAGGCTCTCCACTACTTGTAACAATGGCATAAATAAATCCAAAGGACTTTGTAGGGTTGTAATGTTGAATAGGCCAAATGATGGAAAATGTAACAAACACTATGCTTGCACCAAATAAATTACTAGATCACTTAGCACTATAGAACTAACTTAATTCACATATTCTACCATTGTAACTTTATTTCCTCCTTTGAATTTTTCTTTTTTTTCTATTCACACTTTTTCTCTTCTTTTTCTTCTTTTCGATTTTCTATTTTTTTTACTATTCACATGGCAATTATTTTTCTTTTTCCTTTCTAATATATAATAGTACTCTTTTTTTTAATAGTGCTAATAAGAACTTGATAAAGGATGCAAACATAGCATTTGTATAATGAAATGGAAATGAAAGTGAAGGGCTCAAAGGGGTAAATAAAGGTAAATGATGAATGGTTTGTGTTTGAGTAAATGGGTGATGAAATGAATGCCAATGTCATCTTTATCCATACCATTGCAAAATGTAGCCTCAAGCAAGAAACAAAACAAGTTCTAGACAGCAATAATCTAAGTAGATGAATCACACAATGAAATGAACAATTAGGCCCAAAATACCTTCCAACTAGGCTTTTTGTTTTCTAACAAACTCATCAAAATTAAACGATGCATCATTAAAACACTTGAATTCTATGGCAATTCACTAATTCAAAGCAAGTTTCAACCATGAATCCAACTAAGAGTAATCAAGATATTTGATCATGACTAAAGGCTTAAAAAATCTCAGTGAATTGGACCAAAAACAATAGAGGACACAAGCAGGAGACAAAGGCATATGATATCATAGTGAAATCCATCATGAGAATAAACACACTCCCCCACACTCAATCCTTACATTGCCTTCAATGTAATGCACAAAAACAAAGAACCTAGACGCACTTATCTCTTGGGTGAAGTGAATGTTGTGAAGTCCAATTTAAGATTGAAGCACAACACATCATCGTCACAAGGAGAGAGAGGACAAGACATAAGTGGAAATAGTTCTCAGAAATTAGGCATAAGGATAAGAGAAAAGGATAGTGTAGGATAAGGTTAAGCACAAGCGTATGATTCAAAATGGAGTTTATTCAATTAGAAAAGCAAACAAACAAACTACTTTTTACTGGTAAGTCCCTCCCCCACACTTGTTCAATAGCATATATCATTAAATAAAACAAGGAACAAGGTAAGGAAAGAGACTACCGTGTAATCATGGTGGCTTGTAGCTAGATAGGAAAATCAAAAGGAAGCTCAGTGTTTTGCTCCTCAACAGTTTAGGCCTAAGTAGGAGTAGAGTTTCCCAAATGCAAAGAAAATAAGAATGAGGGCAACCATCAAGAGAATTAGCCTGCAAAGAATTAACCAAAACAACAGCAGTACCTACTCCAAGGATGCTACATGAATCAAAATACTTAAATCCATGGAAAGCATTAGGACCAATGAAATGACATAATGGTGTATGTAATGTGAGAAGACTAGAGTCGGGTGCATTCGATAACAAGTGCTTCTCACAACCAATAAAATCAACTAGTGGCATACAACAAGCAACACTAGGTATCAAATAATCAATTTGCATTTCAGTAGTGGTAATGACATAGTCAAGCACCACTCTATCATATATAGCACAATCCAAATCAATAGAATCACTAACAACATAAAATCCTATTAAATCAGGAGGTAAATCACATGATAAGATTTAGGAGTAGGATTCATAAATATGCTGGACATCATCTAGTAAAGAAGTATGATCATCACAAAGCACAAAACTAGGTCCAAGCAATTCAAGTGATTCAAGGTGAATCTCACTTGCTAAACCAAAAGCATTGACAATTGAAATAATGGGTACATGCATGTCATCATAAAATATGTGCATATAGAACTCTTGCAAACAAAGATTGACCTTAGGATTAGTGATCAATTGTGATTTAACATCTTTATCTTCACTCTTGTGTGAAATGGAAAGTGCAGAATCTAATATAGAGTACATCAAGTCACTTTCACAAGTAAGAGAGAAAGAAGAAGAGAAAGATACAGGAGTTTGATTCTCAACATCATGCATGGCATGCATATCACTAAGTTCTAGAGAATGGTCTTCTCTACCTCTATGCATTTCAACAAATTTAGGATATTTCTCATCCATGCAATCGATACACATTGTATTTTCATCACAAGAACATGTAATTTCAGCACTAGCATTATCATTATCATCCAAATCATCACTCAAAGTATCATGCAAAGGAGTAGAATCATTACAAGGCATAGGCTCATCCAAGCTACCACTATTAGAATCAATGGGTTGAGTAATTACATGTTCAAGCATTAGAGGGAATTCAACAATTATTTCCTCATCCACCTCATTATCACTCAAATCATGAATTACTTCATCAATTAAAGTAGTAGAAGAGTCAACTTTTATAAGGATAGGATTGTTACCAAAGGATAAGAATGACTCTTCATTGCTCATTTATACTTGCTTCACTTCTTGTGCTTGGATAGATGCATTTGATGGAATCATTGAAGGTTGAGAACTCTCCACATGTAAAGTAGCAATAAGCTCTTGATTTTGGGTTCCTTGTTCCTCCTTTTGTAGGTCTTGAGGCCAATGGGTTCCAACTTCACCTCCTGTCTTTACCCATAACATGTGATCATAATATGCCTTGAATAATTCATCAATATCTATCAATTGCTCTTCTCTCTCCTTAGAGCTATCAATTATTCCTTGATACATGAGTAATTGAAGGTATTGCTCTTGGAGTGTCTCATACTTTCTTGTTAAGGCACTTGTTAGGGAATCCATGTTATGAGGTGAGAAAATGGTATCCAATCTACTAGGTTGTGGGTCATGAAATGGAAGTGGAGGGTCAAGGTAGGATGGTGGGGAAGGTTCACAAAGTGGTGGGTGAAATGATTGGAATAAGGGATGGTATGGTGAGTAAGAGGGTAGATGGTGTAAAGGAGATGGTTCATATGGGGGTTGTGGTGGGAAAGAAGGACTATGGAAAGGTTGATGTGGTGGAAAAGATTGTTGGGGGTAGGGTTCATGATATAGGTTGTGGAAGGATGAATCATATTCTTGATTATTGGAACCTCTCTCTAGATTCTCCAACTTGGCTTGAACAAGCTCTAATTTATGTTGCATGGCTTTAAACTATGTAAAAGAGGATCTTCCATTCTAGTAGTGTTACCAAGAGCTTCCCAAGGATGAAGAATGCAAAGTTGCTCACCAAAAGACAATAGTAAACCACACAATGACTATTAAGAACATGATAGCAAAGCAACAAAATGCAATTTCTTTTTTGTTTTTGTTTTAAAGATGAAAATGGAATGCAAAACAACTATGAATATGAAAATGACTAAACCACTATCAAACACTCCAACAATGAACAACTACCTAAAACAAACTCAAAAACACACTAACAACCAAGAAAAATCAAAGAAAACCCTAAGAACAAACTAAATCAAAAACTTAGAAAAATACAAAAAAAAGAAAGAAAATTCAAGATATATCCATGTTCCAGGAGATGATATTTGAGGAGATGGGACTGGAGATAGAGAGGGGTTAGGTGATAATGAGTGTCCATCGATTGATTCATGCAATTGTGGAAGTGAGGGTTCACCTGAGTCATGATGCATTTGGGTGGATAGTGTGGGTCTCACAATTGGAGTAAGGATTTGAGGTGGTAATGAGGGTTAGAAAAGTGGTTCACGTAATTAAGGAGCTGATACAAATGATGATGGTCTAACTACCTTAGGAATAGACGGAATAGAAGTAGTTGTCTGAGGAAGAGACAACTTAGGACGTTGCTGAGGAAGAAATGATTGTGGGGTACTCGATTGGCTATTATCACACTTTGAACCATGGCTTGACATCTACATATTCATTATAAGACTTGAGTTAGTAATAAGAAATACATAAATGATGACAAAATTAAATCAAAATAAAAACTAAAACAATTAAAAGTCAATGCAATCAAAGGTAAAGGCAAAAACTTCATTACAACAAAATGTCTAAACATTAATCTTCTTCCTCATTATCGTCTTCGTCTTCATCTTTGTAATATCCCAAAAAGTGATTAAGGGCTAATGACTTCAAAAGTGGATGTAATTATTGTTGAATAAACACTTTTGGAGAATGTGTGATGGGAATTTGGATATTTTAATGATTCCAATGGCTTCCTTGTGAAAATTCATGTGGGGAGAGTGTTTATTGTGAAGTTGGAACCATTGGGAACAATTGTGCAAAAGTTGAAAACTCTGTCCATTGAAACTCTGTACAGGGCAGCCAATTTTTATGGACGTTTTAAATAGGCAAATGGTGTCTAAAAATTCTGAAATTTTCCAGTATTAAATTTCACATGTCAAGCTTCAAAATGAACATATAATTTGTATCATTTTGATTTGTGACCTAAGAGTTTTGGATTTTTGAAGTTTGCCCAGCGAAATTAATTATTTTCTGGAACAGTATGCAAAGATTGAGAGTCTGGGAATTTTGTGGTGATTTTCAGTAATGGCCAATATTTTTCCTATGAATAGGACTTAAATATCTTTCATTTGGCTTTGGAATCACCTCATTTCGATTTTTCTAGAATTAGTTATGATTTTTTAAAGTTTGGGCAGAAAAACTGTCATAAAATCCGAAAATGGGATTTATGACATCAGCATAATAAAACATGACATCATCCTAATGTTAAAACACTTTTTATTCATCATCTTCATCAGCTATTCCCGACGCCATTCTGCAGCCAAAGTAAAGAAAAAGAGTTGAGAGGGTTTTGGGAGAAAAGGAGAAGAGAACTCGCAAGGTAAGCCGATTTCTCCGACGATCTAGCTCCTAACGCGTATAACTCCGATCCTAAGCTACTCCTTTATGTTCTTTAAGGTTTGGAAGCTCCTCTTTTGGTGTTAAAACACCTAGGGTTTTCATTCAAGTCAAGGAAAATCTATTGGGAGCTTGAGGTAACTTCCAAACTCTTGTATATTGACTATTCTGGCTGCTGTGGGCAATTTAATCGGTGAAATTTCGCCGGATTGCCATTGATTTTAATTCTTGGAAATGGGTTTTTCTAGGGGTTATGCTGCCCAAATTGATACTAAATGGTAGTTGTAACTTAATGAAATAGTCAATAAAGTGGTTAGGAGTAGAAAGGAACGTGTTTACGGAGCCGAAATCGTAAAACCCCGATTTTCTCCGAAGAGCTCATATATTTCGGTCAGGGGTCTAAATGGGTCTTAGAGTTGGATTTTCAATGATTTGATGGTTCCATTGAGTTCAGGGGCGAAAATTAGGTGGGGTTACAGTTGGGCACTTTTTCAAAAAAGGCTGAGAAAGCATAATTACGGAAACACCCCTAAAACCCTAAAAGTAGGGCTGCCAAGGGCTTTCGTAATTTGACATTGAATTTGATAATTCTGAGTACGGAAATGGATTCCTTGGGCGGAAATATGTTAGGATAGCCCAGATTAGAATTTCGGGAAAAGTGCAACCAGACCGGGTACGGCGGGCCCGGGCCGGGTCCCCGGGGGTAGTTTTGTAAATTTTCATTATAGACTAATATAACCCCAAGTAACACTATGGAAGTGTCTAAATGGTGCATTTGGAATTGTAGGATTCGATATTTGCCGCCCTCGGGAGCCCGCAGTGCCAAGAAACGTCGGGAAAGGATCAGGTAGTGACTCTCTCTCTTATACTATGTATAATGCTCTGTATGTGTGTGTTATCATTGTTATGTGATGATTCTTTGATGCTGCTGCGATTACAGCTGGTGATAGCTGTCGTTTACAGCGCAAGCTGTCGTTTACAGCGCAATCTGTCGTTTACAGCGTAAGCTGTCGTTATTGTGATTACAGCGTAAGCTGTCGTGATTATTATTACAGCGAGAGCTGTCGTATTATGCATACAGCCGTGAGTGCTGTCGTTTGTGGTGAAAACCATGTATCTTTGAGATTGCTGCTGCTGTTGCTGGTTGTGATTTATATACATGCTTTGTGTTATGCATTGTGTGAGTGGTTTGTTACTACTGGGATTCGCTCGAATCTCATTCTTTCCTATGACTAACATTTCAGACAGGGCATGTGGCTCAAAGGAGAAGCGGCCAACCCGAAGCACTTAGAATCTTTAGTGATACTAAGGATTTTTGAGATGTTGGTTATCTACTTTAAACTCGGGATTACTGTATATCCTGAATCAGGAACACTACATTCGATTTTGGTTGTGTAATCCCCTAGTAGATACTTGTAACCTCTAGATTATATAAGTATAGGACCCGGGAGTTGCCGGGGATTTGGTTATACACTCTGTTATACATGAATGTAGATAAACTGCACAGGTAATTATATTCAAATTTTGAAATGGAGACCAGGAACAGGAAGAGATTTTGAATGTTTTGTGAAAACCCTACTACAAAGTAGGAGATTGAAATGAGTTTAAGTTATCCGATGGTCTCTAATCCGAATTAAATGTGCATTATCGAATTATAATTACGTGATTAAAGGCAGGGTGTTACAATCTTTGTCTTCAACTTCTTCCTTATCCACATAAACATCTTCAACCTCATCATCTGTATCTTCTTCTTTATTGTCATCATCTTCTTCCTCATCATCTTCTTCTTCATCTTCATTTTCTTCATATTCCATGTTAGCCACCGACATATCTACATCTTCATAGTGAATTTCAGTTGCAAGAGTGTCAACTATTAGCCTTGGGATTTCATCATCATCGACAATTATTGGCAGTATGACTTCAAGGTCATCCACTTGAAACAGCCCCACATTTACTTCAGATACAGGAGAGTCAATTACGCTACGAGCCTTGATCTTAATAACAGCTAACCAATTTTCCTTTTGACGGCAACAAGGGTAAGGCATGTAGTAGACTTGCATTGCTTGTTGGGCCAAAATAAATGGGTCATATTTGTTATACCTCTGTGATGCATTAACTTCAACAGTCCCGTAATGCGGATAAACCTTGGTACCACGATTCGGTGTTGGATCAAACCACTCACATTTAAATAATACCACTCTCTTCACAGGGACACCCATATATTCAAGTTCAACAATCTCGTGTAGAATGCCATGGAAGTCATATTCTGCTTATGCATAGTCAGTTCCCTTAATGCATACACCACTATTGTTGGTTGATTTATTAAGGGCAACTTCGGCTATATGAAACTTGTACCCATTCACAAAGTACATTGGCCATGTTCTCGCTCTTCTCTTTGGGCCCTAAAAAATGTCATGTAAAAATGAATCCTCAATATTGTTGGCAGGATTTTCAACCTACGTGACATAATAAGAATCATGTCAAATAGTTTGTTTAGGTATTTCATTCATATTAGGGGTGTCCATATGATCCCGGTCCCGGCAAGACAAGGACTAAAAAATCCCGGCCTTACCGGGACCGGGACCGGGAGTGGAAGATACCGGGACAGGGACGGGATCCGGTCAAGGCTTCGGGATTCCCGGTCCCGGTCCCGGTCCCGGTATATTATGTATACAAATTTTTTTTTGTTATGTTGATGTTTAATGGGTTATGCTTGTAATGGGGTTAAAATGGGCCCAAAATTAATAAAAACCCAACTGTAACAACAAAAGAAAACCCAATTGAATTGGGTGACAAAAAAAGAAACAGAACCTTGAGGCTTGAGCCGATCACTGATTCACTGTCATCCTTCACCTCAGTCTCACAATAGAAAATTTTGATTCCACAATAGAAATTTTTGATTCCAGAATTTTGGCGGATTCCAGAATTTTTGATTATGTAATTTCAATAGAAATTTCATTATCACAAGCCCAAAGAGTCTCCTCAATCCAGATTTTCTTTGTGCAAAAAAAAAAAAAAAAACAGGTGTTGTGTGTCAAACCGGGAATTCCCGGTCTTGGTCCCGGGATAGTCCCGGTTGTTCCGGGACCGGGACCGGGACCGATCACAAATTCTCAATCCCGGCCTCATACCGGGACCGGGACCGGGAGTGAGGGATCCCGGTCCCGGTCCCGGATTTGAACACCCCTAATTCATATTATTAACTACTTACATGATCTTTAAACCATGTTGCAAATCTATCATTGATATGAGCTTTTATCTCATTATCTGTAATTTGAGGGTGAGCTTCCTTTAATTGCTGTACAAAAAAACTGCATTGCAAGTTATGTGTTAATAACCATCATATATTTGGTATAAATTTTATTTTATCAGGATTTAACATCACTTACTTCATATATGGTTGCACCTCATCATAATTCATTAGAATGAATGTGGTCGCGGCTTTGATGTCTTCATCCCCTAAGAAATGAGATTTACAAGCCCCAGAAGGTCTTCCTCAATGATTAAAAATTGAAATAGTTGGCAAATCTGGTTCTCCACCATCGTCATTTCTGATAGGTCTTGTTATTCTTGGTGGAACACCTGGCTCAAAGTATTACAAGCAAAACATGGCAGTCTCCTCAGCAATATATGCTTCACATATAGATGCTTCAACCCTAGCTTTGTTCCACGCCTTTTGTTTTAGGGTATAAAGGAACCTATATATAGCGAAGTCTATTGCTCAATTATTGTATACAATTATCATATATTTTTTGTCAACTCACATAAAACAATATTCAGTACCTTTCAAATGGATACATCCATCTATATTAGACAGGCCCTCCTACCTTAGCTTCATATGGAAGATGGACGGGTAAATGCTCTATTGAGTCGAAGAACCCCGGGGGAAAGACTTTCTCCAACTTGCACAATGTCACAACAATATTTTGCTCTAACAACTCTAGTTGATCTCACAACAAGGTTGTAGAACAAAGTTGTGTAAAGAATTGACTAAGCTCTACTATAGGATTCAAGACATTTTCCGGCAAAGTCACAAAGGCAATAGGAAGCAAGCGTTCCATGAACACATGGCAATCATGACTCTTCATTCCATACAACTTTGCTTCCTTTATACACACACATCTATTTAGATTAGATGCATATCCATCAGGAAGCTTCAAGTTCTTCACCCATTGACAAATATGTTGTTTTTGTTCTAAATTCAATGTATAGTTTGCGATCGGTTTCACCATTCTCCCTCTGAGTTCAACAAGTTCATCGTCCTTCCTTCGAAAATACTCTTTCAGATCCATTTGATCTTGTGTATTATCTTTTGTTTTCCCCTTTGTGTCCATAACAGTGTTAAACATATTATCAAAGACATTTTTCTCAATGTGCATGACATCAAGATTATGTCGAATGAGATTAGTTTTCCAATAAGGCAATTCCCAAAATGTGCTTTGTTTTGTCCAATGATGAGTGGCCTTATACTCTTCAATTGGTATATTTTTCCCATACTCAATGACCTTGGGTAGATTTTTAACTCTTTGCCAAACTTCCTCTCCGCTAAACCGAGGCGGAGGCACTGATTTCTCAACTCTGTTCTTCAAAAAAGATATTTTATTTCTCCTGAATTGGTGGTCAATGGGAAGGAATTGACGATGGCAGTCAAAGAAACAAGTTTTTTGCCCATGCTTCAGTTGGAACGCTTTTGAGTTCTCCATACATATAGGACATGATAGTCTCCCCATAGTCATCCAACCAGACAACATACCATAAGCTGGAAAGTCGTTTATTGTCCACAATAGTGCAGCACGCATAGGAAAGTTTTGTCGCAAAGAGGCATCATATGTTGACACCCCCACACCCCACAATAACTTTAATTCATTTATCAATTGTTGCAAATACACATCTATTTTTCCCTTTGGATTATTAGGACCAAGGATAATCAAGGTCAAGAACATATATTCCCATGTCATGCATATCTCAGGTGGTAGATTATATGGAGTAACTATCACAGGCCAACAAGAATATTGTCTTCCAAATTGGCCAAATGGCGTAAATCCATCCGTACACAATCCAAGCCTCACATTTCTTAGATCATATGCAACGTCTGAATATGTTTTATCAAAAACCTTCCATGCTTCACCATCAGAAGGGTGAGAGAGAACATTGGAACCTCGACGATTCTCAAAGTGCCATCTCATTTCCTTTGCCATTTTTTCAGAAGCAAATAGTCTTTGTAATCTTGGAATAAGAGGTAAGTAAAACAACTGCTTCCTTGCAACTTTCTTTTTTCTTCTATGACACTTCTTAAAGGAATATCTTTCCTCACAACAGAACTTACATTTTGTTGCATTAGCATCATCTTTATAATACAACATACACCCATTCACACAACAATCAATCTTCTTATAATCTAGACCTAACTTCGATACTAACTTATTTGTTTGGTACAAATCAGGAAGCATAAGGGTGTCTTTAGGTTGCATCCTTAGCATGAGTTGGGAAACTAAATTAAAGGAATGCTGAGACATATTTGTTGTTGCCTTAATGCTTAATAACTCCAATGTTGTTGAAAGTTGAGACTCTTCACAACCTTCCCACAACGGTTTTTGTGCAGCACGTAACATGTCATAAAAGTCTCTTGTTGTAGTATTTGGCATCTCTTCAACACTTTCATGATAGTGATCCCTAAAACTAGGCCCAGCTGCATCCATCACCATCGTCTCATATGGACTTGGATGGGTTCCAACTGCCCTATGTGAGGCACATGGTATTGGCAACATGGACAGATGATTTTTTACTCATGTTTCACCATGACTAGTTCATACATAATAGTTCGGCATGAATCCCCTACTATATAGTGTACCTTAACGTCATCAAAAGGTAGATAATATCTACATTTACATTTCACATATGGACACCTAAGCTCTCCCCATTTTTGAGAATATTGTGATTGATGTGCATATGCAAAAAACCCATCAACACCTTGCTCGAACTCTACCGTCACCCATTTAGTACTCTGATTAATTCTGTTATACATCCATCTTTGATGTTCTGGGACTTCCATTCTAAGAAACAGGAATTCTAAGTAAATACTAAATAAGATTTGAAGCAGACAAAATTGCAAACACAATTAAACTCTAATTCACAATTTTATGGCAGCAGGCATGTATATGATGTTGCCATGAAAACTATTTGTATCAGTATAAAGTGATAAAGAAAACTATGGGAATATGTATGTAAAGTCATGATAATGTATGCAACTGAAATGATGTACCAGTAATGTACTAGCCATTTGAATCAACATACTAATGTCAAGAGAGCATCAAGAAGAGATAAAACATTTACATAACACTGATATGTTCTGAAACTTAAGAATTAAATAACATATGCGAAGGAACTACCTCAACAGTGCTGTCAATTTAAAATTTAAGTCCCCCCCACGTTCACTCACTCAGATTCAACCTAACATCAACAAACAACTTATCAAAACAATACATGGCTAAACATATGAAGTACAAGTTTTTGGAGGATATTCATAGTTCAAAGTACTTGACTGCTGTATTTTCACAACAAAAGACAATTAAAATTTAGAACCCTTTCAGCTCTAAGAAGTATGAGAATGTGACAGCAAAAGGGCCCAAAACACATGGGAAGAAATTCACTGTTTTCCATGTTAGGCAGCTTTATTATACTTCAGAATTTGAATGGTGGGAGACATATCCTAAAGAACAGTGGTAACCAAGAAAGTAGAAGTCATTAAAATATCAACAAAGTATGTAGAAAGTTTATGCGCCTAGGCATTAGCAAGTATGATAATCAGAAAACACCAAGACCAACTAATGGTACTAACACAGCAAAGATTTGCATTAAGGGGGAAAATATGATCAGATTCATTTACAAGAGGACCATCCAAGAACAAATGAAAGTGCTTTCTACAAGAGGAAAAACACGAGAGAACATATCTACCAAAAAGAACATGGACCATTCTATTCACTAGTATAAGTAACATTATTGATTTTACTTGCAAATAACATTAATGAGAGATTAATCAATGAAGTTAATCCCAACCTCTTGAACTAGTGAAGTATCAACTTAAGACCAAAATATTAATCAACAAAAATAAAAATATATCAAGCACTTTTCTCCAAACAATAAAAAATTAGTATATTGGCTTTCAATTCAGCCAGTCTTTGCCAAGGCAAGTAGCATGAAGGGTTGGAAACTCTCATACTTGATTCTGCTGTCACATATCTACCTTCTCTTGTCTTAAATTAGTGTGCCATTTCATGAACTTTGTGTGCATAAAGTTCTTAAATAGTGATTGTTATGTTCTTCTTTCCTACCAATTCGAACCTCTGACCATTTGGTTAAATGCACAGTACACAAACCAAATGGCTAGAAGTCATTTTGGCAGTAATTGTTAAATTCTAAGATAGTCCCAATCTTATCAATTGCTTGCTATATTCTAAAATTTATATACCAATTTTATAACTAAGTCTTAATCCAGAATAACAGCAAGGTAGAGGATGATGACAGGTACAAAAATAAACATCAATCATGTGTCAATCTAGCCTAAGAATTATCAAAATTTATTTGCTTTTCCTTAAACAAAATTAGTAGAGACATGCCAATTCCTTAATATCAATTTTTAATATTTCATAACAATCATGCTTAAGTATAAGCTCAGTATATTCTAGATTAAACAGAAATAATGTCAATTTGACTATCTTAACCATAAATCAAACCTTAAACTAGCTAAAGATCAAAACCTAGAAGCCAAAAGTTGTGAAAATATTTACACAGAGCAGCAGGGCACATCAAACTACCACTCATAATAGGCTGTAATTAGGTCCTCTGCCTTATTTGTACTTTTTCACTTAATCAACATTTAAATGCCATCAGCACCTCCAAATTTCTACCAGGGAAACATTGTAACCAAGCATCACTATACTGTATAACCAAATAAAGGCAACAACACACAGTTAAAACTCAACATTTAGATGATAGAACATTCGGTTCTCAAATTAACAAAAGCGGAATTACTCTTCTTGGACCATGCCTAAACAGCTACAAAACCTCAATCACTTTTGATTACATTCTTGTAAGGAAAGTATCCATCCTCACCTGCCTATAGCTACTTTGCCTTCTAATGATCATAAATAATGCAAGACCCAGGAATTATAAAAAAATGCAGCATGCATAAAGTTGGATTTTGAACATTTTCCTTCCTGAGAAAGTGCCTTCATCAACTTTAGCAAATAAAGGCATATCACTTTGTTGCTTACAACCATATTCAATGAGTAGCATATTTTGAATAACACACCTCTCTAATATAAACTTTCACTCCTACTTAAAAAGCGGAGGAAAAACTTATGCATAGATTTTCCCAAGACTATAACAATTGATTACAATATGTTCTAAAGTGAATACTCCCTACCTAATTCGACTTTATGATAAGGAAAATGTAAATCTGAATGCTTAATGAATTCATGAATCCACATGCAACCTAAAAAAGCATGGTTAGAAAAAAACACAAAACTCAAAGGTAATCTGAGAAAAATTACACCAGCAAAGCAAGCAACATTTAGTTATTGAATAAGTTATAGTCAAAGAACCAGCAGAAGCGAGAATTATTTTCTGAAGCACAAAAAATTGATATATCATCATATACCAATCCCCTTTCAAATTAATACATACAGAGAAAGCCAAATCTACAAATGTAGGTTTACTTTAGAATAATCGCAAACAACCCCTGAAACCAAAATTGTTAAAAGTGTTCAAGTTTGTATAAGTACAAGAGGCCTGCGTCATGTCCTGATTATTCGTCGGTGAATTCCGTCGGCAATGTTCACTCACTGACGCCATTGCCGACGCAAAGTTTCTGTTGGTAATCAATGATGCCTTTCCATCTGTAAATCCGTCGGCAATTTTACCGATGGAATGTCCGTCCCTGTTCCCTCTGCAATTACCCACGGACAATGTTCCGTCGCCATTTCCGTTTGTGATATGCCCTTTTTTTGTAGTGGATATCTTTAAAGGAGTATGCTAGAAGAAAACTTTGTGAAGTTTTAATAAAGATTTTGATCTTGACCGCAAGCTACGTGGCCTACTTCTTAGATGGCTTCTCCGATCTCGCTTTAAGTTAATATATAGCAATTCTCAAGTTGCTGCTATATGGCTAAATTTGAAGATGGCTGCCTTTTTTTGGGTAAAAAACAAAGGATTCGGATCAAGCCTATGACTTTATCTACGGCGAAGTGTAATTCATGGACCGCTTTCATCATTGTCACCTTTTGTCACTCAGAATTTTCTTGAAATAGAAGAGGCAAATCGATGATTTCATTCTTGAACTTTGTCAATAAGTCATCTTGAATTCTTTTGGTCAATGGCAAAGGAGAGAGACGTAAGTATCTATTTTCCTTTCTTTATGGAATATGTTTTATAGATTCATGACGGTCAATCATGGTCTAGTTTGATACAATTATTTTGCTTAAATAATATGGTTTATTGTTTTATGGAATCATGGAATATGTTAATCATGATTAGAAAGTGATGAGAAATATGATAGATTTTGAATTTAGTAAATTGATAACTTTCATAAAAAGGTCTATAGTCAATTAGATGAGTTAATAGTTATGATGTTGTGTTTTGATTTTAATTTGAATGATTGATGAAAAATGTGATATAGAATTAATGCATGGATTGAACATGGTTTGAATAATTTCAAATAAATAGCATGTATGTGGATGAATTTATTTTGTCTCATCAATCATAGATAAAACTCCCTCCTTTATGGAAAGACTTAAAAAAGACTCCTAATTAAACATAAAATATTAAACCTCTCTTGAGAAATTGAGGGATTATCTTCGCATAAAAGAGGAATGGATCATGGGTAATGATATATGATACAAAAGGTATCAATGCTCATGAGAAGGTACATGTAGGGGAGGAAGGATAGTCTCATAAGACCTCAAAGAAAAAGAGGGAATGACAGAGTTATAAATTCTAATTACATGTTTGGCTATAGTAATTTTAATAATAGCAATGAGTCGTGTTTTATTGTTGACATGTTAATAATTTTGATTGTTGTTATGGGTCTTTATTGGTCAACTTTAGTATGAAGTTGGCACCAATATTTATTCATTGTGATAGTCATCATATTCTTGGAAGAGGCTTATAGCCAATTTTATAATGGAAAGTCGCTATATATTAACCTAAAATATGTGAAAGATTTGATTTTGAATGGAGAAATTTCCATTAACTATGTAAAATCTAAATTAAATCTTGCAGATCCTTTAATAAAAGGTCTGACAAGAGATTTGGTGTTAAGAACATCAAAAGGGATGAGATTGAAGCTCTATAAACTATTATCAGCAATAGTGGAAACTCAACTCACACTTGACCATTATATCAAATCTTAAGTTTAGTGCTGAAAATATGCTATTATAGTGATTGCAAGTATTTGACTTTTTAATACATTCTAGGTTGGAAAAGTAATTGGTACCCATGAGATTAGGAGAGGGTGGGTTGAGCTCTAGCTAATTTGGCTCTTAATGGATTTGTAAACATATATTTGCTAGAATATTTTGTTAGATATGATTAGTTTTGATGATGTCAAATATAGATGTGAAATGATAAGAGCAAAAATTTTATATACTGTATTTCTTTGACTAATTACTATGTTTAATGTTACATATCTTGTAGATTAGTCAAGCAAAGAAAGAAGAAGATTGAAGATTAGCCAGGCAAAGAAAGAAAAAGATTGAAGGTAGTCAAGAAAATAAAGAAGATATCTTGATTAGGTTATGGAGAATTATTATCAAGAGGAAAATTAAGAAGAAAGATATTGAAGAAAGAAGAAATTGCAAGATCTAATGAGAATATCAAGATTCAAGCTCTTAGAAGTGATACTAGAGGTTTCTATGATGATACCAGAGGCTTCTATGATCAAATGATGGTTGGAATGAGTTAATACAAAGTTAAGATGACTTATATATGAATTATGGCACTTCTAGAGAAATTACACTCAAGTGTGAGCTCAACACTCGAGTGCCAAAGGTGTTGCACTCGAGTGCAGGATGAAGCACACTCGAGTGTGGGGGCTACTCTATTCAGCTCTGTTTTTTATTTCGTCTGGTAGAGGTTCGGTATTTTGGTCATATCTCTCAAACCACATATCGGATTGACTTAAAACTAGTGGCATATGAAAGAAGACTCACAACACGAAAATTGTACACCAAGATCACATTAAAAGAAGCTCAGATGAAGGAGATATGATCCGTGGAAGTTGACACTGAAATCACCGTCACTTTTCAAGACAGGTTTGGTGTTTTGGACATAACTCACAAACGACACATTGGATTGAGATAAAACCAGTGCTTTATGAAACTAGACTCAAAGAAATTTCCATGGATAGGTAATTTTCCTAATTAGAAGTTATATTCTAGGAGCTATGCCTTCTGGAAGTCAACACTTGTGCAGTCTAGTGTTATAGACACTCTTTCGATCATAACTTGCAGAAAACAAGGAGTTTGGAGCTAATTCTTTTTACATTGGAATGTATATGACAAGAGCTTTCTTATGATACATCATTTTCCATATTTAGAATCAAATAAATAAATCAAGTTTGACATGGCCTCACATCACTCACAATTGCAAAATCACACTCTTGATAAAATAGGGTGCGAGTGTTATCCAGAGACGTGGGTTCATAGTACAAAGTACAAGTGCACTCGAGTGAGAGGATATGTGCTCGAGTGAGAACCCACATCACTCGCAAGTGTGAAAATGCACTCTCTCAAAATCACATGGAAGTACAACACAAAAACAAAAGCAGAAGAGGAAATATGAAGATGCACTCGAGTGAGACCAAGGTGCACTCGAGTGATGCTCTGTCAGAAGCCAAAACGCAACAGACTTACAGCGATCAATCCGAACATGGTTTAATTTTATTTATTCTTTTTGTTTTCACTTGTTATTATTATTTAACATCATTTAACATATATCACAAGTGTGAAATAAGAGTTTGATCGTTTGAATTAGAAAGGCATAGAGGAGTCAAATAAGGGTTAACAGAGTATGTAGAAACTCTAAGGAGACTCTCGAGTTCATCAAATGTTTTGACGCATACTCGAGTGAGACGTGAGCACACTCGAGTGCTTGAAGAACTCACCTAAAAGTGCAGCAAGAACTCGCGAATGCTACAGGTACAATTGCATAAATTAGCTTCAAAACATGGTTTACTCAAGTAATCTTGGAGGACTTGAATACAAAGAAACAAGGATATGGAAATTAACTTGAGTGTCTATGTCACACCCTTATCTTATTCTCAGCTATTTAAAAGTACTTGTGGAAACGATACGCAGTTCAATAGGCAACACAGGAATAACATAGATATACTGATATTATGTGCGCGATTACGGAAATTCCCCATACGGGTTTGTACTTGATAATTACAATTAACGTAGCCTCGCAACGCTATGTGGGTGTCTAAGTCTATCCCAGTAAAACAGAGACATCTTCCAATCATCGTTCCACCACTGCAATCCCCTCATACGATTCTCTTCTTTGTTCTCAGCATATGTTCTGTCTTCTCCTGTCTAAATTGTTGGTAGGGGAGGGTGAGATTCTGTGGAATCTCAGTAGGAAAGCAATACCAATATGCATGCAAGATAAGTGCCTAATGCATGACGTGCTTGCATTACGTAACTCATGCTCACACAATGACATATCTGCGTGCTCAATGTTTCAATCAACATGCGTATGGCCATAGCATAAAAAAACAGAGCTTCAATTATTCATATATGTTTCATATCATTAGGCAAAGCAATAACATGCATCAATACACTAGCACAAATATCAAATACATGCAGGAGAGGTAAGTTCCCTACCTCAAAGCTTTAAATCCCCTTTTTAAATGTGCCTCAAAGAACGTGTCGTATCCGGCCTCTAAATCGGTCCTAAAATATTAAATGTACCAGAAATAGGTCATAACCTATCCAAGTATCATTTTAGACTCTTCCATAGTGTTTATTGTGGTTATATTAGTCTATAGTGAAAATTTACAAAAATGCCCCGGGAACCCGGCCCGACCCCGCCGTACCTGGCCCGATGGCACGTTTTCCCAAAATTTTGACTAAGGATATTCTGACTTATTTTTGCCCAAGGAATCCATTTCCGAGCTCGAAATTACCAAATTCACTGTCAAATTATGAAAATGCCCTTGACATCCCCTATTTAGGGATTTCAGTGGCGTTTTCGTAATTATGCTTTTTCGGCCTCTACCAAAAAAGTGTCCAACTGTAACCCCACCTATTTTTGCCCACTGAGTCCAATGGAACCATTTATTTTATGAAAATCCAACTCCTAGTACCATTCTGTTCTGGCCAAAATATTGAAGGGAAAATAGAAAAATGGAGCTTTGTGTTTTAGCTTCCAAAACTTGTACTTTTCCACTTCTAATCCTTAGTTAACTCATTTAAACACTTCATAATCATGATTTAAAGGATTTTGGGCAGCATTACCCCTTAGGGTTATGGCTTTTCTAATTTTACAACTCAACCCAAAAATCACAAAACCAAACAACAATCACCAACAACAACTTCAATACACAAAGAAGTTGAGATTTTGGAGATTACCTCTTGATCCTTGGTGTCTCTCTCTCTAGGACGTCCTCTCTCTCTTATCCTTGAGCTAAGAATGAGTCTTCAAGATCATAGATTCATGAAGAAACATGGTTTAGAGAAGGATCTAGGGGAAATGTTACAAGGAAAGCTTAAGATTCAACTCTTACCTTAAGATTTCTTCTTCCTCCTCCCTCTAACTCTTCAACGTTTCTCCAAACTCTCTCCCTCTCTATGTTGAACGAAAATGCATGAAGGGAAGGGAAGAGAAAGCCTTCATAAAAATTCTCCCTTGATTCCCAACCATTGATCTCATCTAAGGTTGTTATAGTGACACATGCCAACCACCATACTTGCCTCCATGCTTGCACCATACTTCCCTTTTGTGTGCACTCAACCTTGCCATACTTCCCTTTTGTGTACATTCAACCTTGATTATCATTTCCTTCTTCCTTGGTTGGCCAAAAACGTGCTCCCTCCTATGCTCCAACTAAATCAAGTGTTCCTTCCATTTACTCAAGTCAATTGGTACAAAAGTTGGCTACCTAACCTTATGACATAAGTAAGGACTTATGACACAACAATTATCTCCATCATCTTTCATGTGGTGTTGACACTTGGTCTCATTGGATTTTGACACTTGTCTTCTCCTCCTTCATCCCTTAATTTCTAAAATAATTAAGAGAAAAAGGAAGATTACTTTATTTCTTAAATTTTCGGAATAATGCCAATTCTGGCAGATTTTCTGCCTTAACTTTGAAAAATCATAACTAATTTTATAGACATCGTTTCGTAGCGATTCCAAAGCCTATGGAACCCTCATTGAATCTAGTTTCAAGAAAAAATATGGAATTTTACTGGATAGGATCATATTATTCCCAGATTTTAAATCTTTGATCGCTGCTCCAGAAACTTTCCAGATTTTCTGGATTAACTTAAAAAATTCATATCTTTTTGTACGTAGCTTCAATTGAGTCATATGACCTATCAAATTAAAGTTTCGGATGTTTATTTCCATTCTGTAAAATTTCATAATTTTAGCTCATCATTTGGTCTTCCAAAACCACATGACAAACTCACTACCTCACAGGAGATTTCACTTAAAACACTATTCAACTTTCAATTTTCAATATTTAATCCCTTTGGCCTTAAATATTCACCATTTCATTGAATATATCTAATAATTACAATATATTCTTGGTGAATAAAATTTGGGATGTTATAGTCTACAAGTTACACTCAAGCCAGGTACATTGTATTAGTACTTAAAATCTCAACAGTTGTACCCATTCTTTCCAACTCAATTTGAGTGGTAAATTCTTGCTCATTACTGCATACCATTAGCAATCAATGATTTATGGTTTTCAAAATATTTTCAGATTGCTAAATGTATCAAAATAGAATTGTGCATAACTTTTCTATGCATTGGAAATTTGAAATGCACATTTCACAAATTTACTTGGGTTTCAATTCATCCTACTTATAAAAAGTATATACACATTATTTGAAAATTATTCATATCTTGTTTGCATTCAAATCGATTTCAAAATTGGAAGTTAGTATTTTTGTACACTGAAAGTCAGAAATTCTTCAAATCCATCCACTAGAGTATTTCCCCATCATTTGATATATTGATCATTGATCTTAAATGTGTTATCCAATGCTTGAACTCTTTAGCCTTTATTCTCTAACATGTTAGACCTTACGTCTAGCAAGTTACCTATTTATATGAGATTCAAGTGTATTTCTCATAAAAGAATTCAATATGTGAATGCCTTGTGACTAATGTCTAGAGTCTTATTTGGCTAAGTTATTCCAATAATTACAGATGTTCATTGATGTATTAAATACATCAACTATTACAGTGGAGTAACTTTATAAGACAACACTTTAGAACTCTAGTCATCTGAACCAACGAGCCTGAACTTCACTGTTTATAAATATACATACTTACTCTTATTGCTCGAATGTCTTAACAATTGACATTACCTATCTCAGAGCCTGAACTTCACCGTTTAAAAATATTATTATAATAATAATATTTTTATTATATATTAAATTTGGATTGTTGAGATCTTAATCCAACGGCTCATAGGAGGAAAAAGACCATCCTTTTCCTTTGAGAAAAGTGAGCCAGAGTGACATGACCCTAATGAGGAGAGTTGAGCGTAAACACTAATATCCTAGAAAGTTCTCTTATGCTTATTTCAATTACATTTGATTGTGTAGTGGACTAATCCCTTTGCATTGCTTTGTACCATGACTTATGCTAGTTGTGGAGTTTAATTAATCGATTTATTGCTTTTCATTCCATGAGACAGCTCATCTTTAAATTGAATTGATGTTCATATTAAATGGCTTTAAATTGATAATCTTTGTTCAGGAGTACAAAGGTTCAAGTGTGGGGGAATTTGATATATCCCGAATTTATCATAATATTTAATATCATATTTAGTGATTTTATCATTAATTTTTGGGTTAAATAACATTTATTATGATTAAATTGAATTAAAGATGATTGTGTGAAAATAAATCTTAAAAGCATATATTTGTTATAATCTTGTAATTACTTTTTAAAATTTGAATTTTGAATAAAGATATTACAAGATATTGATTTGAATTGTAGGTCGCGTTGGAAAAGTAGGAGCTGAGGGACTAAAATGTAAAGATTTTCAAGGACTGCAAGAGAAATTAAAATTTTGCATGTGGCTACAAGGAAATTTTGATAGGAAAAAGGGTATTTTTCTGTAATATTAGCTCTCACTTTCAGGTGGGAAAATATCAGAAATAATTACAGAAATAGGCCCCCGAATTTACAAAATGCCACTTGGGTCCCAAAATACGAAGACACCGCTGGAACTGATTCACTTGGCTAATCAGTGAATATTACAGAACAGGACCCCGAATTTATAAACTGTCATTTTGGTCTAAAAATCCGAAATTGACGCCTACCGCGTCTGCAACTGATTTCTTTCGAATTTTCACAATCTTGGAAGATTATATCCCAATTTTAAGGAGATTTGACCTAGATTTCAAATAACAAAAGGAAATTAATAAAAGGATCTGAGGAGAGAAGAGGCAGAGGCAGCAGCGGGGACGCACCAAAACTGAGAACCGGAGGGTGCAGCAGACGAGACGGGAACGAGATACACCAGACGTAGTAGCAAACGCTAGAGAAGGAGAACAAAGATCAAGATTCACCAACAACACCGCTCTCCTTCTCTAATCTATTCCTTTCATCTTAATTCCATGGATTCTTGGTGTCTTGAAGGAGTTGTAGCTATGATAAGTTCCATGAGAGGCTAAATTCCTTCTTACTTCTTGGAAATGGAAGATTGGTTTGAGCTCCAGAGATACATTCAGGGGAGTTATTTGTTTTAATCTTTCTATTTAATTATGTAACGGATTTCCTGAGTTAGGATTTTATGTTATATGGTTAATTTACTGAGATTGCGAGTTGTTTATCTTAGTATTGATTGAACAATTGTGATTTAGATTGGTTTATGTGGTTTGAGATTTAAATTTTTATATTTCCTTTTGGTTTAATGTGGTTGCCTATTCTTTCATAGTTTGAATGAGTATTATGACTGCTTAAATCTTGTTTGGATATCTCAGTTGAGTGTTCATTGTATAGAGGAACAAGTTGCATGAATCCAATCCTAAATTGCACACTAGGTGGTATTTAAGAGTGTATTAAGAGGTAATTATCTAGCAAGAGTTTTAGGGGTAATCACCAATTAATATACTAGACTTAACGAGTTGTTAATGTTTAAATTTTGACTTAGTGAGTGGTTTAACTCCCAATTCAATTTGAGCAATGATAACCTATATTCCATTTTTCCAAGAAGCGTTCATCATTAATTTGTTTAAATCACAATTTCATTAATTATCTCAACAATTTCTCAAAGAAAAAAATCCAAAAAAAAAATAGTAGTTTAAGTTATTTTCATTATTAAAAAGAAAAAAAAAATCAATTTAAAACCCATCTAAATATTTTTTGTCACTTAGTTTAGATTAGGAATTAAATAAAAGGCTCCTCAAGAGAATACGACCCGAGTTGTGCCATTCACTGCATAATTTGGTTTATTTTGATTTAACCTGAGGCGACTAAAGGCTTTAAATCAGCTGTATGGTATGATGCTACTTCTTTGAGACTGCCTTCATTAACCTTTGACAAATTTAAACCATGGTTTAAAGCAACAATTATGCAATTACATAAAGATAAGCTTTTCATAGAGCTTAATGAGCATGATGATCAAAATACTTAGCGTCATTTGAATGAAGAGAAACCAGATTAGTCACAAGTCTCTTGGACCTCTCTAAAGCCTGAAGCAGTCATTAAGGAAATTCAATCTGCAGTTTCTTTATGCACTTTAGCATTCTCTGATTTGCATTCTTCAAGAAACACTGGAACATTGGCATCTTAGTCCTCAGTGTTATCTGTTGGCTAAATTCCAATTGAAGGGTGGTCCATTTTCATGGAAAAATCCAAAAATGGAAGAAAAACTATTTGTAGATCATGATATGTTTTCAAGGACAAGCCATTTAGTCTTTCTGCGACACAGTGTTTCAGGATAACATTTCCTTTCACTCACCTACTTCAAAGCATCTCTCCCATGGATTTCCAAGTCTTCGTTCTTCCATTCAGTTTCCAATAGAGGGTTACAGGTCTTCTACATTCGAAAGCACCTATTGCTACCTCAAGGGACAAAACCTAACTCTACTAATATCCTTTTCAAGGACATTGAGAATTATCTTTGTTTATTTGTTTTTGACAGGGTTTGTAAGGTTGATAGTATTGACCGAACATTATTTCTTCCTCGACAATCATGCCCTCATATGATTGTGGACTTATGATGTGTAGGAAAAAAATATTTAACTAATAGGAGATTAGGCGTACCTGGACGAATCCATGTTCGGATTCGGGTCAAAGCTCCAATACTCCATACTTGTGCCCACACAATTATTAGACTACTAGAGCCTAATTGTGATTTACACAGCAGATCACCAGAACCAGAAAGATGGTAGGAGAGAAGGGAATTGCCAGAAAACTCAATGGCGGGGTGAGTTGCAATTGAGGAGGCACACCCTATTTATAGTGATTTATGGAGGCCACTAATTAGGAAACATGTGCACTCCTTCTTGTCCTCCAAGACAGCAATTAATTGTCTCTCAATTAATTCCCTAATTATGGTGATTTGTTCCTCTTTTAACAAATCCATAATTATTGCTGAAATATTCCCAAATCTGCATTGTATGCTGATTTTATTCTTATTTGATTAGGCTACTTATTTCCTAATCAAATAGTCCAGCCCATCAAGGGCAGACTTGGACCCAAAGTCCAACATCTCCCACTTGCACTTGATGGGCCTGCCATCGTGCGTGCGTTACTCTTTCTTGTTTCATACTTGGCGTCTGCCGTGACTGCGTGGGTAAAAACGTCTTTAAGATTTGGTGCTTGTGATACTAGAAATCCTTTATATCGGACCAGCATCCAAGGACACCCTTTATATATAACCGTAAGCTCTATGTTCATTGCCTCCTATGCCCCAGATTCTCCCATACATATTACTCATGACATATCTAATCCCTCTCGAGTTAATATGTTGATTAACTCAGATTACCTTCTATGAACATAGTATCCGCACTTACTAGCTACACATAGAGCTAGTAAAGGGTCGACCACAGATACTAGTACATCTTATGTATCTAGGAGTAAATCTTCCTTTTTAACTAAACATCAGTCCATCTTGACTTGGTCGCTTTCCTAGTTTTCACTCGTCTGACTGAATCGAGTGTGATCATGGAGCTTCAGCTAAAGTAGTTGTCACCAAACCAAGCTTTCATGATGTCGCCTAAGTCTTAAGGGCATCGTGGAAGGATTCTTCCTTCCTGGGACTCACACTGTGGTAACTAGGGATCTTTCACCCACATCCCGTGTTGCAGTTTAACTCTCAAGCATATGCAGTATGAATTGCATGCTACGGTGAATTGTTTAAGGTGTACGTCAATTTCTTTATCTTTCACCGTACAGACATTAGTTTCAAAATGTACTCAACATTCGAACCAGAACTTCCTTTTTCACAATATTTCTTTTACAATCTCATTTGTGAAAAAGGGTTCTTTGCCTGGCTACAGGTCTATATTCATGCTTCGATCCATTTTCTATGTATATGCACACATGTAGATCTTATCTCAGTCTAACTGAGGCGACTCAAATGCAAAGATTCTTCTCAACCATCTCATAGTGATCATTTGCTCATCTTACCTTCCCATGCCCCTGCAAAACATGGGAAGACTATTGTTCGTGTGAGTGAACCAACCTCTTTTGACCTGTACGACATACAAAACTGTATACCTTTATGTATTTACTCATAACAAACATACCATTTCTTTTCTCTTCTTATAAAAGAAGTTCACGACCTTATATTTTATTTGCGCCCCTAGATTTTCACTAACTCAATGAAAATCAAGCTATGGGCTCAATAAGGGGATCTACCAACATTCTGTCAGTAGAAGGTCATTGAACTATCGTCTTCCCTCTTTGAAAGCATATCTCTCATAGAGATGTATCAAAAAGTATGTTTCGTCTTGATGTGATACTTAGGATCCTCATCATAAGATGTTATCGTTTAGATCCTTCTATCCACCATTCATTCCCAATCTCTCATAGGAATTACTTTAGCCATATGGCACTTTGAATGATGGCAGAACACACCCTGCGTTCTATTTCCATGGATAACAGGAAAAATACTATGTATATTTCCTTACTCCATCACCATTTGCCTCGGTCTTGTATTGGAGTATCCTTTCAAAAAAGGAAAGTTGTTGTCTTGACAACTTAATCCATGGTTATTCTCATAACCCATTTCACAGTAGGACCAAAAAGCAACTTCCAAGTTTGACCCAAAAAACATTTGGTCTTATGTACACCAATATGTACATTCACATTACCAACTATAGTCTCACATGGGACTTTATCCACCTTTCTTATGTTGGATTCCTCATAGGACATGTAACCTCTTTAGGTTTATGTCCTTGACCTCAAGGGTGTCCATGGGCTTGGAGTTTGACATCCTAAGATGTCTAAGGATTACACTTGTACATGTCTTAGGTGGAAAAGACTGTATCTTTCTTGTGCAACTCCGTTTATCTTGTCAATCAAGATATTTGTTCAGCCCATGACTTTCTCAACTTAGAATTTAAGGATTCTCTGATCCTTTATTACTTTGACTCCATTGACACTTGTTTCATATGTCATTTGACAAAGGATGACTTCACAAAGAATCATCACTAGACCATTTGGGACTTGTGTAGTGTTCTTCGATTACTTCGAAGTTGGTGAGGCTTTCACCTCGTGAAAACCTCATATACTACTATTTGGGTGATTATTTCTACGAAGCCCTTAAGCTGCTTCATGTAGAGTTTATCATCCATTTTCCAAAATTCCAAATTGGAAGGTGGTCTTTACATCATCTTGATGCAATTTTCAAGACTAAGCTTGTTGTCATAGCCAAAGTTCAGAGTTAAACGCACAATGGAAAACCTTCCATTGTATTACCCCTTAGCCATTAAGTGTTTTAGGTTCTACATGCCCCCAACAGATTTAAGAATCTATTTGTTCCCAATCGCCTCTTGGCTAGGTGACAAATTACCCAAACACGTATTTGGCTTAAAAGGAATCCAAATCCTCCTGCATAACACTTTGCAATTCATCTTAGCAGGTCCTTCTAGTGTCTTTTAGACACTTATAGGTAGTTATCATCACCTTCTAAATGATGAAGAGAGCATTCAATCCATTAGGGAATCTATCCCTTATAGTCATTCGCTAGATCACAATTTACTCCGAGGTGGATTTCATAGGATTCTTTTCCTATGTATGAGTGAGGTAATTCTCTCGTAACTTACCTCTTAACTCTTTCATTATGAAAATGGTCTCAATTCTCCCACTCGGATCAGTGAATTTAGGAACACTTGGTTATTCCTTGTCACTTGTGAACCTCTTAAAGAGATTTATTGTGATTAATACTCATTTCCTGCTAGGAAATCTTGGTTTTATGAACATTGTGTCCCATGATTTTTCTATCAGTCACTGAACCGTCATCATTTTCACTAATGAAGACGTGTCATGTCAAATTCTCATGTTATTTCACAAAGAGATACCTTGTATACCTTGACCCTAATCTTCCTTACTTATAGGAAGAAGTGTGAATATAAAGTTGATGACCCTTATGGTCTTAACGAACTTGGCCCTGGTCTAAAGGCCCATCCACGATTCATAGGGTAAGGTCGTGACTGACATAGAGGGCATTTGGTTAAGTGTGAATATAATAGCTATGAGTCCATATACCAACATATGGTTGATAGCCTCATTGATGCCATTATGTTTATAACCAAATTAAGGAGAGGTCTATCTCTCCATTTCAACAACTCTATTATGTTGAAGGGTTCTAGGTATTGATAGTTGCCTAACAATGCCTTTCTTGTACACAAAACAGCTTGAACTGAGCACATGGGTGTCTTTAACCGTTGTTAGTTCAAAAGGTCTTATCCTTTCAGTTTCACTGATTCCCGACTAGATCAGCCATTATCTAACAGCTTCATACTAGCCAAAAGTCAAGTAAATATTACTGTATTTTGAGTAAACGTGCACAACGTCAATGAAACACCAAGCTGTTTGCGTTTTTTCCCTCACGTTCATTGGTTCACTAACGCCATAATTTGTCAATTGCAGTGGATATTCTCAAAAAATGTTTCTTTGTCTTTCTTGCCAGGTAGAATAAGTTCTCAACTTATTCATAAGGGTATTAACCCTTTAGCACACGTTATTTAGCAAATACTCTTTTGCTAGTTTGATCATTCCCTTTGATCAAGGTGTGCATGTGGCAAGAAATGGAATCTTTTATCCCTAGAAAAGAAACATCAAAATCCAACGAAGGATTTGAGAATCATAGTCCCATCGATCCTTAACTAAAGAGATAGCAAAGATGTGATTCTATCAATTGCAATTGCATGGAGTGAATCAGGGTGGTTTATCTATGCAGAGTTAACGTGCAAGTTCCAATCCCTTGATTCTATCTCTTTATTGCTTTGCTTTTGACATGAAGCCATATGCTTCTGTGAAACATCCACAACTCATGTGGATTTCTACTTTTACAACCCTTAAAGGTTTATCAATGTAGCATTTTATCTTTGCAGAAACCATTGAGCTCTTCTAGATCATGTTAACCTTATAGGTTTCTTGCCATTAGGCATGGAGGATGAATCCTCCCATTCTTTAGCTAAGTTGTCTGACTGATGGATCTTGGATCCCTCAGTCTCTCACACTTAAGTTCAATGTGGTGAATCACATTGCTGAAGGTTACAATATGCGTATCAGGGGCAATTTGTACTTTTGTATATGTCCACTCATTGGAAGACGTGCCTTACTCCCACTCACGAGAGACATAGCTTCCTCCCACTCACTAGGAGATGTCTTATCACAACAAATACTTGTTGTTTGTTAGAAAGAACTTGGCATTTAGTTTTGTCTCAAATTCTTAGTTTGACATCTGCCTCAAGTGTTGCCTAAACAACATGTTAGGACTTAGTACACTATGTTTAAAACTTAACTTTAGTTTTAACTTTATGGAAGAAGATCACTTATTTCACTATCTTCCAACACTATCCACACGGCTTGGATAAGGTTACATTGCTCATACCATCATAAGTTTGAGCAATGCTGTTCTTTCTATGCTTGATAGCATAATCCTTTGTATCCTTCAGTTGCTTCAGCCTCTAAATGCTGAAGACTAGTTGGTAGGATGTCCTTGACATCTCATTCTTCTTGAATGAAAGAGATTTGAAAGTTTCTAACTCCACAGATATCTCTATTGAGCTTGTCTTCATAAGCTCAGTCAAATAGACTTGGTCATAATTGGTCACTCAGACGATTATGGTATACAAATCTTATTTGTTCAAATAAGAAAAAGGATAATTAGATAATAAGTTCACTAGTTTCATGTTCAGGAGACAACTATGTTGACTCCCATCCCAATCATACTAGTTAGCTCATCACCCTTTTAACCACAGTCTTCATTTGAACAATTTCCCCTTTGGATTTCTAGACGCATTCCAGAAAACTCCTACTCAATCATAGAGCAGTTATATTAATAAGATAATAACACAATATCATCTAACTAGCATGAATGTTCAAGAAAACAAGAAGATAATATACTAAATTCAATTCCAAAAACAAATAGAGAATTTAATCTTAAATTCAATGGAAAAACAAGAACATTCAAAAGTTTAAGCCTCATATCATTGTCTCTTAACTAGGTTCTCCTTCTCATAGGCCCTTCTGACCATATTAACTTATGTAGCGTCTAGCTACAATGTTCAGCTCCTATTTACCATGTTTACATCCACTCATTTGGATGTATTTGCAGCATACCTCCCACTTGATGAGATGATTCTCACATCTCTATCTGTCTTGTCCTTTGTCACAACATTTGTGATAAAGGATTGACTTTTAGAAGTCATTGCTTCAATCCAAGTGGATCAATGTGGTTAGAAGCATGAGAAGACTTATTATTATTCAATAATTATTGAATAATTTTAAGTTGCTGCAATTTTTCAGGTTTTTATCTCTAAGAGTTTGAGTCAAGGTTGGATAGGATTTTACATTCAAAAACTCATTTGAATAATCCTTTACTTTTAAAGAATCTTTCAGTATTTAACCTTATGTTGCAACTGAATAATACTCTTAAAAAATAAGCCAACTTATCCCAAAAAATAATAGAACCAACATTGATTCAATTCCAACGTTTTTGGGACCCTCTAAGTGCATATAAGCACCTTTTTGACTCAAAACAAATCCAAACGTGCTTCAAATATATTCAAATTATATATCAAATTGAAGCTCTCGAATTTAGGGATTTTTAGGAACCAACCACATCTCAATCGGAGGTCCCATGCGCTCTCGTGCGCCTCTAGAAGGTGTCTGGATGGAAAAATCCTAAAAAATTGGAAAATTCCAGCGTTGGCCACTCTTGCCGATGGCGCGTGACGTACACGCGCCACCTTGCGGCCGTCTGCAGGCGACATGCGCCGGCTCCCAAGACTCCACGCGTCGTCCTCTCTCAGACGATGCTTGCCACGTGTCAAACGGAAACCCCAGTGGGCCCCACGCGCCACGTGTCACCTTTTTTTTGGTCAACAGTCAACGAATAACTGTTGACCATTGACCGTCAGCGTTGACCGTTGACCAGTCAACGTTGACTGGTCAACCGTGACCCGTCACCGCTGACGTGTCAGTGATGTGGCGCTGGCGTGTCTCGGTCAACGCATGACGTGGCCTTGTTGACCGATGCTGACGTGGCGTTCGGTGCTTTCGTGGCGCCCGCTCATTGGTGCCACATGTCATTGGTTAACCGATGACCTGGCAGTCAATGCCACGTCATCGTCTTCAACCTCCAGCCGGGTCAACCCGACCCGGTTGGAGCTCCGACGGGTCATCGCGACCCGCTAACTTCGGGAGGTCATATCTCCCTCGTTTTTCTTGTTCTTGGTGTCGTTGGAATCGTAGTTCAGCGAACTACAAATCCATGGCATTTATTTGATCTTAAAACCTCTGTTTCATTGATCAAATCACGAGTGAAGTTGCGGCGGTGACTAACGACCCGCGAACTTCTTTCCTTTGTTTCTCCCTCATCCGTACTCCGTTTGACCGTTCTAAGCATCGTTAGAATCGTCTCTTCGAGATCTACCCATCCATGGCTTCTTTTGGGGCAAAAACACTCTGTTTCGAACACCACATTTTTTTCGACATTGACGGCACTGCGTAAACCGACGTGGATGTGTGTCTCTGTATATCAAAGGCTCTTCTAACCTTTGAAGGGTCAAGTCTTTTCGGTTTTTAGCTCCACATAGGTTCCAAAAACACCAACTTGAAAGAGATCCAAGAAGGGAGGAGAAGAAATGATGGAAATCGCATGACGTAGTATATATATATATAAACTAACCAGAGGAGTAAACGTATGAACCCAGTATTTTATGTGTGCATGTTGAGCTTAAGTCGAATAACAATTCTAATGCACACACAGACACGCATATAACACAGCAAAGGCAAAAACAAAAAATATATACATATATATATATACATGTTCACATTTTGGAAAAAAAAAACATACGGCCAGATTTCCAAAAGAATTCACATATGAACCAGAGAACATGCACAACGAAAATTTCAAGCAATAGAGGCTACAGATATAAAGCTTGAAAAAAAATACAGTAGCACAACGGAATATATAATGGAGAGATATAAACAAATTATATCACATTATTATTCACATAGAATAATCACAGCCTCAAGGATCAAATGGCTCTGATGCCAATGTAGGAAAAAAAAATATTTAACTAATAGGAGATTAGGCGTACCTGGACGAATCCATGTTCGGACTCGGGTCAAAGCTCCAATACTCCATACTTGTGCCCACACAATTATTAGACTACTAGAGCCTAATTGTGATTTATACAGCAGATCACCAGAACCAGAAAGATGGTAGGAGAGAAGGGAATTGCCAGAAAACTCAATGGCGGGGTGAGTTGCAATTGAGGAGGCACACCCTATTTATAGTGGTTTATGGAGGCCACTAATTAGGAAACGTGTGTACTCCTTCTTGTCCTCCAAGACAGCAATTAATTGTCTCTCAATTAATTCCCTAATTATGGTGATTTGTTCCTCTTTTAATAAATCCATAATTATTGCTGAAATATTCCCAAATCTGCATTTTATGCTAATTTTATTCTTATTTGATTAGGCTACTTATTTCCTAATCAAATAGTCCGGCCCATCAAGGGCGGACTTGGACCCAAAATCCAACATGATGTATGATCATTTTACTTTCAGTGATATTTGATACTTATAAAAAAAAAAAAAAAAAAAAGGAATTAAATGTTGTATTTGCTTAGGGAAAAAGGGTAAGGGAATTCTACTTACTCCATCTCTGATTCATTCGTTAACATAGAATGCTACTCCAGGAAGCTGCGTCATAAAGTCCACCTTGCTCTTAACTGATGCTTCAGAAGGATTTGGGGTGCGAGAGTTGTCCCCTCTGCTGCCCTTAAATTTCCCCCACTTCCCAAATGTTTTTTGTTTTCATGTTTTTTTTATTATTAGATTCTATATAAAATAAGTAACTTTTTGATTTCTTATAGGTAAAAAAATGATATAGTTTTGAATTTTTTTACTTTTTTTTTTAAAGAAAATACTAAATATTTAAAAAAAAAACAACACAATTTTATACAACCTCTGGTCTTAATATAAGACCTAGTTGACTTTTTTTTTTAAAGAGATTAAGGAAGCTAAATAAATTACTTCTTTAAAGCACATGTTGTGTATCATTGGATTATATATCAGTTTATAAGTCAAAGAAATTAGTTTGGTGAAAAACAATAAATATAAATACATTAAAATAATTTATTTAGCTTTATTAATTTTTCCAAAAAAAAGTCAATTGAGTCTTATATATTAAGAATTAGATGTAATACTTTTTTCTTTGAGAAATCATAAAAAATTTTCAAAACTTCATTATTTTTAATCCATAAGATTTTAAAATATCACTCACTTTATGTAGACTCTAATTATTAAATGAAATTTGGGAAGTGCGGAAAGCTTAAGGGGCAGCTATGGGGCCGGACAACTGACACCCTTCTTAGGGAGAGGGCTTTGAACATATGATTAGAGTTTTTCTTTTTGTTTGGATAGCAAAATGAGAGAATGAATGAAAACTTGATTTTCTCAAATATTGTTAGGGTTAGATTGATCATTTGGAAATACTTTTATATCTCAAATTCCTTCCAAAGACCTGAGTTGGAAATTGTGATTTTAGATTCACTGATCTGTCTTTTTCCTATTTTAAAGGTATTTTAATGGAATTTTTCCTTTTTTTTTTTTTTTTGTTTTTTTCTGAGTGAAAAGAGATCAGAGTGTTTCGTGTCATTTTCCAATTTCCATAGTCCAAATTGACTTATTTTATCCAAAAAGCCACTTCACGCACAAAAAGTTTGGGATGGCTGCCTTTTTTGTTTTGGTACTGATGTTTGAGATGGCTTTGAAATCAAAGCAATTCTACTGTGGAAGTCAAGATCAACAATTAAAGCCATTAGGGACAAAACTAAATAATAATTCCGCCTAGGTCACTTCTGCCTACCAAGAACTACAGGAGCCAACTTGGCAAGACAAAGGAAAGGTTTGGGAATGGATGTGGAAATGGCCCGGGATGCAGCAACATTTCTGTGGTTAACCGATGCGAAACCGGTTACTCACAAATGCGGAGAGACTACGCCGGATATGACTAAAGATGCGACCTGCCCACTATGTTGCTCTGTCGAAGATCTTGACCATGTTTTCCGGTGCTACCCCACTGCTGCTCAACGCTGGTTGAAGACAGTTCTCAACCAGCCTTTGGACAAATGGCTACGATGGAACCTTGATCCACGAAACATTGGTGCTCACTTAGAGGTTATTTTTTGGAATTCTGTTATGGAAACTCTGGGATAGCAGAAATAGGAGCATTTTTATGAATGAGCATCAGTCCCCAGAAAGTCTCATCTTGTCTACTTCTGCTTTTGTTTCTCTCTCTAGTAACGCGAGGGATTTAATTTGTAATGTTGATCCCTCGACTTAACTGGTAGTGCTTTGTAACCTTGTATATATTGTTAAGGACAAAACCTACCTACCCCCAGTTCCTTATATCCAGTTCTCCAATGACTAAGAATAAACCAGGTCAACATTTGACACCGTTAGTGGTCTGGCTGTGGTCGTTAGTTTCAACTTAGATCTGAGCTCCTGTTGTTGGTCGTCTTCTTCGCACAGGTATAGAAAGACCCAGCAATTATCTGCCAAATTTCCAAATTCCTCAAATCCCTTTGAATCAATTTTTGGACTCGTGGGTAACAGTCTTAGAGGAATACATAATTGGTGCTTTGAAGTTTTAACAAGGGCTTGAGCGAAAGTAAGGGCACAGCCAGGACCACCGTCGCATACCTTCGTCGTCGTTTCCTCATGCTCTGCATTATTAGAATATACTAGAACATGGCATTATCCTTGTTATGCTTAGCTGGCACATTCAGTTCTGGTTAGTTGTCACTTAGTTAGAGTTAGTTCCAGACTTCAGCTAAGGTGATGACATGTGTACACACAATCACATGTCCACTTGCTTTACTCGAGTCAGCTATATATTCAGTGTACACTCAACTCAGTCAATAAGATCCAGAACTATTTCTCTTCCTCTAATTCTGATTCTCTAATTCTGATTATCTGGTATGCATGATTAATAAATCTAGGTGGTACTTCTTCATTTCCTTTTTCACTCAAAAAGAAAAATAATTTCGCATAGAGGTACCAGACAAAAAACAAAAATTAAAGCCATCTTTCCCTGCTTTTTCCCTGCTCCGGCGTCAGTGCGATATTAGTCCAAACGGTTTTGGGCCCTACTACAATTCTTTTTTTTTTTTTTGATGGTTTATGCAATGGACCATTTTTGACCTTCGGTGCACCCACCTTCCAGGTATCCGGCGTTAACCTGAAGGCCAACGCCGGATTTACCGACATAAGCCCCCGACAACCGACTAGTCCTGGCACCTCTCATATGATTAATTCCGCCCATGTCTTGCTCATCGGATGATCAATTCTCATTTCCAAATAAATCGATAAAATACATTCTTATCGATTAAAAATTTAGCATTCATATAATTCATAATTTAGATACTCTCTCTTGTCCTAATACAAAAGAAACATTCATCTCTTTTTCCCACTCATTCTCTCTCAACTCTTTTCTCACACTCATCATTTTCATTTAATTGGTAGTTCTTACTTATAAAAAGGATGGTAACTCCTACGCAAAAGACATTTTCAACATATTTTATACAGATTAGGAAAAATATTAAATTTCATTAACTCTGCTTATAATTTAACTTTCTAACTTTATCCCTATTTAATATAAATTATTCCTTAGAAAAATTGTCTACACTATGATAAATAAATGGTAAAATTGCATATTCATGTGAAAAATTTAATGATTTGCTAAATCAATAAGACCAAAATATTTGTTCACTCAGCCTTACAAATAACACCAAAGGAGTATATTTTATCTATTAAATATATCTAATTAAGTGTTTTTTAATATTCACAAATTTTCTCAATAGTACATTAACTCTATTTTTATAATTTTAATATTTCTCTTAAAATTATCAAAATATATTATAAAAACCCATGTTTTTTCTGTCATTTTATTTTAAACTTGCTTTTCCATTAATTATTCAAGCAAATTTCAGTTTATCAAACTCACTTCTTAAAAGTCAATCCAAACATAAATTATATTACACCAACAAGCTATTACCCTAACTTAAGTTTAGGAGAGTCAGATAAAGTAAAAATCAATTTTGTCAACGCTAATCCAAGCACACATTGCAGCAACTCAGCTTAAAAAGTAGTGGTGCCAATCCGAGAAAAATGGAAACAAAACACATAATATTATCATTTTGTGTGTGTGTGTGTATTTGATTTTTCATTATTTTAAACAAAGTTTAAATATCCTCATAATACAAAAGATAACAGATCAAATTATTCAAATAAAAGGGAATAAAAACAAATGAGAACTAAAACAACGAGTAAAGATAACGAAAGTTATATTAATAGAGACAAGCTTGACATGCACTAATGGCATAATGCATTGAATTCTTCAATCAAATTCTAGAAATGCATACTTATTATAAAACACAATTTGCCCATACCTAAATCATGATTAATATGGATCTCAAGTGACTTTAGGTAAAGTAAGGAGAAACATACATACAAAATAACGGATATACTACTTTGAGACCCCCAGGTCATAAAGGAGGCTCACCGTTTTGTGCCTTTTTCTTTCCTCAGTTCACTTAAAACCACTGAAAGGCTATCCATGTTTGATTTATGGTTATCGACCACTAATTGTAGAATGAGTGAGGACATTAGCTGAAGCTTCTCTATGAGTGAGGACATTGGCCGAAGCTTCCCTAGAGGTTGAACCCTCTGAATACAAATCATTAGAATTTAACAGAAATGCAGGTTTTTGAGGCGAGGGAAGGCTTACTTCATTGCCAAGCATGAATATAACTTCACACATGGATGGCCTTTGGACTGCAATTTCTTGCACACACAAGAGCCCTGTTTTGACGTATCTTAGGACAACATCAACAGGATATGATTCGCCAAATGTTGAGTCTACTATTTCCAAGGCCTTTCCTTCTTCCCACAAGTCCCATACCTACAAATAAATGGAATATTATACTATTATCAACAGGAAAAATGCAAGGTAAAACATGAGAGGATAAGGGGAAAAATAGTTTAGTTTAGATTTCATCCTTGTAGGTTTTTAGTCTTACTTGTCCAATCAAATTCAAGTGTGATCCTTCCATTTTACGATCTGTATTTCTCCTCCCACTAATAATCTCTAGTAAAAGAATACCAAAGCTGAAGACATCAGACTTTATTGAATATTGTCCTTCCATTGCATATTCTGGGGACATATAACCACTGCAACAACTCAAAAGTGTTATAATGTATTGTGCAAATCAATCTTTCATTTTATTTCAAGAGATGTAAAAGAGTTAATTGGTCTTGCCAATGGCCTTGTGGTGCCCTTCAATAAATAAAAGTAAAAATAATTAAAAAAAAGAGTTTCGTTCTTACTATGTTCCAACAATCCTCCTTGTTGTTGCTTGGATTTGGTCCTCTCCAAATATTCTAGCCATACCAAAATCTGAAATTTTGGGGTTCATTATAGCATCTAAGAGAACATTGCTAGCTTTAAGGTCTCGGTGGATTATTTTCAACCTTGAATCATGATGAAGATAGAGAAGACCTCGAGCAATTCCAAAGATTATATGAACACGCTTATCCCAATCTAAAGAAGATCTTTGATTCATATCTGAAACGAACCATCAAATGTTTCTCTAATTCATTTAGGTATGTAAATTGATTGTGTTATATTTGACGCAATCAGTTTATCAATATATATAAATATATATATATATGAAATAACATCTATTTTAGGTTACGCTATTCTTGAGTCATAAATAGTGTGACTCATTGTTCAAACTTCATCTATATAACGTGTCTAGTTGGGGAGAGGAAGGAGAAGGACACACCAAAAAGATAGAAGTCCAAGCTTTTGTTGGGAAGGTACTCATAGATCAATATCCTTTCTTCTTTATGAATGCAATATCCAAGTAACCGTACAAGATTTCTGTGCTGCAATTTAGCAATCAGTTTAATTTCATTCTTGAACTCTTCAGTCCCTTGTCCTGAACCTTTAGACAATCTTTTCACTGCTACCTCTTGCCCATTAACTAATAAGCCCTGAAATATCAAGTGCTAAAATATCTTACTTATTTGTTCAAGACTATTAAACATTGGTAATTATTTTATAATAATTAAAACATACAGGAAGTTGCATACGAATGAGATTTTTAATATTTCACTTACCTTGTAGACAGAGCCAAATCCACCATGCCCTAACTCATTCTCTCTTGAAAAACTATTTGTAGCAGCCTGTATGGTTTTAATGTCAAAAAACGGTACGCTTACTTGGGTTCTATTTTCACCTTGCTCTTCTTCTGAGGGAGATTCTATGTTTATTTCTTGCTCAATCATTTTGTCTGGAATAAACAAAAACAAGAGCATACAATAACAAATTTGAAATTTGTTTGTGTCAAGAAAAGAGCAGACTCGTTTAAAACAGTATTTTAAGAAAAAGATGCATCATTTAACAAGAATTTGTTCACATTACTATGATTTGATATCAACTAAACGAAGTCGAATTTTTTAAAGTTTAAATACATATAATATTATACAAATAATTTAATAAATAAATTGTAAAACATAGTTTAGCATAAATATGAATGCCTGATTAATATAAAGGTCAGCAACAATATTGTGTATATGACAATACATCTGTTCAATAAGCAAGGTAGAATCTGTTATATGTCATAAATCTTTCTTCCATCTCAAATGACTAATTAAGGTGAGGGAAACACACATTGTAATCAGTTACATCTAAACTGTAGCGTTTAAAAGACAATTTTAAAGGTGGAATTAGAATGACAATAGGACAGACGGGTTTTATTACAGCCCATTCAACTTCCACAACAACAAAAATTGAACCCTGATTATCAATTCTCCAATATACATCATGCCTACCCTAAAAAATTGCATTTTTTTTTCTTTTTTAATACAACACCCTTTAAAGCCATCAATCTGTTAATATATAATAGTGTTATATAATTATTTATATAAGAAATTTACATGCAACTCAATATTTTAGTAATTTCGTTTTAAAAACTTACCATCTCTAATTTTGTAGATTTATACTACATACCTAGGCATATGATACATGATAGAGGATACAGATTCAGGGTGGGCACAAATTGAGACTACCCTATGCCACCTTGCTCCAAAGGCAAAACAATTAACTTTTCTCTCTAAAGTAAATTTAGGAGAACTAATGGCAAAAAAAAAAAAAAAAATTAGGAGAACTGAAGAGAAAAAGACGGTATAATGGTATAATGATGATCCCACTAAGCTTCTAGGTGAGCACCATATGCAACTCACCATTCTATCTCTATGTATCTATGTTTATCCCCCTCTCATGTTTTTACCTCACATAAAACTAGTTGAGAGCATTTATTTCATGTTCTCTTTGTTGAATTCATAACTTGTCTTGGATACAAAAAAATCCATAAATTGTCCTAGAGAAATGAAGAAGGGAAAAGTTGGCACCTCTCTTTTTCTTCATCCAAAAGCAATAAGCACACATGGAAATCAAAAGAATTATCACAACAATAGTAGCCGTCAGAAATCCCACCACTCCAGACACAGAAAGTGTTCCTTTTGATTTCCTGCTATAATTTGCTGAGAAAATTGGAAACAAGAAAGTCTGTAAGACAAAGAAAAATGAAAACCGGGGAAAATGAAGAAATAAGCAATATATATACCCAGTTCAATGGCATCAACACGAACATACAAATCTTGGCCTTCCTCTTTTAATACTATTGTGTCCATCAGAATCCCATACCATGATAAGCAACCACTTCCTCCATTTCTCACATCTGCAGCAGCACAGGCAGTGCAAGAACAGTTTCCCAAGCACTCTTGTTTACATTGCTCCATGCTCAAACCCTTTCTAACATTTGCCATAGATGTATCAGGAATCTTGACACTTTCTACTTTAACAAAGCCTTCTCCATTTCTGCACAAGGGTGGTCCTTTCTTCCTCACACAACCCGCTGATTGATCATCCTTCTCATACCAGTCATTATGGTTTTTGGGTTCAAACCCAGGTAGGCAAGAACACTTCTTGTAACCATAGTTGTAAGAATCACAGTTACTATTGGGTCCACATTTTCCATACATATCACAGCCCACTTCTGGATAAGATCCATATCGCTCCCAATCTTTCTTATCGTAATCCCATTTATGTGTTTGTATGTATCCTGATGGAATAGCTACAATATTGAATATAGAGGTGTTGTCCAAGGCATGATACATGACTTTAACCTCATTATCATCTTCAGTAACAGAGACATTGATAGTATGCACCATTAATCGTTTCAAAGCTGTCCGACCTACAAATATTTCTCCATTGAAGAATCCAACTCGCCACACTGGAACATTTTTTTTGTACAGAAACAACTGAGCTTTGCCGGAAGTATTGAACCTAGCTGAGAAGCTTCCTGTTGCAGGATCATCATCTGACTTCCATGACTGCAAGATCCAGTTTTTACCAGTTCTTTTGTTGAAACCCAGTTTGGCATATGGAAGAAAGGTGTCGGTGGGATGATCAAAGCTTTGCCAGAACATAGCTTTGGAGTCGTTTTGAATTAGAACAAGATTACCTACATCAGAGAGTTGAGCCATAACTCTGGTACTTGGAACAGTGATGATAGAAACATTCGTGGACCAGATGGGGAAGTTGGTGTTATTGTGGTGGAGTATAAGATTCCCATCTGTGCTGAGGGAGAGAACTCCAGAGGTGTCATTGATGGGATTGTCTCTGTTTGCAACCCAAACAAAAGTTTGCGTTGGCAAGTTATTGTACCAGATTCCAACATAGCGAGAGCGAGATTTGCCAGGAGCAAAGAACCCAAGAGCAAACTTTCTTCCCTTAGAAATAAGAAGTTCTCCATCGCTAATGGGTTTGCCAATGGTTATGGAGTCAGAAGCTGAACAAAACAAGTAGTGGTAAGTGAATAATATAAGACAGATATGAACGATCCAATTTGCTATCTTCATGATCAGAACTGCCATGACTTAAAAGTTGGGGCTGTAATGAACTTTATAAAAAGAATATATATATTCATCTATACTTCTATTTATGAATATCATCATTCTATCATACTCCCACCACATTTTCTCCCTTTGCCCCTTTCTATGAGATGTTTTCAACCGTTTTAGATATGTCAATAGTAAGTATTTATTTAATTAATAAGGTAAAAAAAATAGGTCAACCTTTCATTTTTTGCTCCTAATCAATTAATAAAAGCTTGTTTTCAAAATATAATTAATATAAAATGATCTGACTATGGAAAAGAAATTACGATTTTGGAGGGACTAGCTAATGATTCTCTGTTAGTTAGGTCCATATAATCAACTTCTAGATTATTATTGCTTGGCAGCAATATCGCAAAGTTTGGTGCATATAACTCTTGCTGTTCATAAATGCCGCAATTACAAGAGTCAATAGGAGATGATGTCAATGCTTATTAATGTTTCTGGGCCAGAGTGTTGTCTCTTTCTTTGTTTGTTTTTTTTTTTTGGAGTACACAGAGCACGGTCGAAACTGTGATTTGGGGGAGGGGGGAGTGACCTTAAGGGTGTGTTTGGTTTGAGTGGAGGGAAAGGGGGGAGGGGGTGGCAAATTACAATTTTGGATAAGAGAAACCCAAAATTTACCCTCTCATTCTTTTAAATTTTGGATCCCCATCCAAAATTTACCCTCTCATTCCTTTTAAATTTTGAATTCCCATTCAAAATTTAAATACCTTCAACCTAAAAAGGTAGTTTAACCCCCTCTTTTTCCCTACCCTCCCTCCCGTCCCCTCAAACCAAACACACCCTAAAGGCCACTAGTGACCATTGCGCCATCAGGCGCTGGTCAAAGTGTTGTCTCTTTGAGACCCACACACGGGAGAGAAAGAAAGCCGGCGGGATTATGGATTATCTCCATAATTATTTTAGGGAAAATTTCACTGAGTCCCAAGAATGTGATATAATTTCAGGAAGCTTCCAAAAATTTTTGAAATTTCACTGTACCCCTTGGATCAAAATGAAATTAAGTTTTATTTGTTTCATAAATTATCTTATTTTCCTTCACTACTACAAAAAATGTTTTTTGCAGCACACCATTTGTAGCACTTAAATGATGAAGAGCTAGAGATAAGAAGGTGGAACCTATTGTAGCGCTAGTTTAAACCAGTGCTATAATACATTTTACCAATTGTAGCTCTTTTTTAACAAAGCACTACAATTTGTCATAATTTTTCTTTAAAAAAATTATTAAAACAATTATAGCTCTTTTTATTAAAAAAAAATACATAAGTGTCAGTTAAATTTTATTTAAATATATAGGTATTGAAGCATTTGGTTGGTTAAGAGTGACAATAGGCTTTTTTTTTAAAATATATTTTGAACCCTAATATTACCCCACTTAACTCACCCACTACACCCACAAAGGTTGTAACTTTCAAATACTTCTCCGCATGAGTAACTGCTCTTTTTTCTTTTTCATCTCTAGGGCAACAAATCGATAGTTTTCCTTCAACTCCAACACCAAACTCTCTCCTTGCCATTTAATCTTCTTGTTCTCCGACGCCCCAGACTATCTTTTCACCATTTTTCTTCTTCCTCTTAATTCCTTCCTCATTTCCCCCTTCGTTCTTAGCTCTATTTACTCTTTTCTCGTATCTGGACACTGCAATGACGACATTCAAGTTTTTCACCATCATTCGAAGCAGTGATTTTGTTCCCCGAAGCTGAAGCTTGTAAAGCTTTTCTTTGAAGATTTGCCTCCATCTCTGGTAAGTTTTAGTAGTGAAGTTTCTTTTTCGTTTAAATGGTTTTAGTCTCTAAGTTATAAATTTGAAATCTATTTTACAACGTTCTTCCTCTAGTTAAAAATCAGAAATCTTTCAAGGTGCCCCTTTTTCTATTTGAAATTGTTGCTGACTATTCCCCAGTTTGGCCTCTTCAATGTTCGTCCTTGTAAAAAGCCAAAAGCATGCTGAGCGAGAATAGAGTAATTAGAACTGTTGATGCTTTGCAATGTTTTCCTGATTTATTGATTCATTAGAGGGAATTGGATTTCCTGATCAATTGATTTGTTTAAACAGTTTTGTTGTTAAGAGAAAGTTATGTGTGTGTGAGAGAGGTATTATATTATATCTAGTTTTATTTGCTCAAGATTTCTCTAAGGAAGTTCAACATATTTTATTTGTTGGCTGCTTTTTTTTACTGTGTTAAAATTAATGGCCCATAGGCATTTTTTGTTCCTAAAGACATGGTATGATTCTTCATGAACCACATCTTGGATGTGAAGCCCGTATGTGAGTAGTGGACGGATAGTGGTAGTCGCTATTAGTGTTGTAAGCTTTAACCTCAAGTTCTAAGTTGCCTTTTATATAAGGAAAAAGAGTTGATAGCTGCGTTTTTCATGTCATTTGTATGATATGAAGAAAAGATTTGTCACCATAAAAAAAAAAAAAAAAAGATAAGATAATTTTTTCCTCATCTTACTATTTCTTATCTTCAAAATACAGAGCTATGCTACTTCTAGTATTTTCTATGTCTGTGTAATTTGGCGAGCCTTAAACTTTGTGTGATCTAGAAAGGACCTTTTGGGTCAAGTGAAAAAATGAGTTCTTTTAAATATTATGTTTAATTTCTTTTGTGTTAGGAAAAATTATTTATTTTCTATTTAAGAGCTATGATGTGTTGGTAAATGAGAGTTCTTTTGTTATGGGCTCTTGAAAATCATTGAGATATGTTATTTAGAATATTTTGTTAAGATTATGAAAGATTATCTTATTAGCTAGGATTTGGATTTTAGATATTTATATTGTTAGGATTTGGTTTAAATATTATTTATTTATTATTTAAGTTAGATATTTAAGAATTTGAACTAGATATTAAGATAGGAGTAGATATTTAGAGTTATATTTTCTAAAGAAAAGTTTTTTATAATATTTCTAGCTAAATTAGGATGAATTGAATGACATACTTAATTGTGGAAGAACCAACATATAGATTAAGTACTTTATCATACCTTTTCTTTATCATCTAATTTTATTAATGTAAATCTAATCGTTTGTTTTATATGAAGGTATTTATACTAGAACGTTTTGAGGGACACCGGGAGACTACGGTTCTCATTTATTGGTGCGAACCCACAAGGGAAGATCCCACGAACCCACAACCAATTCTGAACTATACACACCCCAAGAAAGCTAAACACAGATCAACGATCCACTTGAACCCTTGAACAGGAATGAACAAGGACCCGAAGTGTTGGAAAAACGCCACAAGGTTGATCAAGCCTTGATAAGTTTGTTAGTTCTAAAAAGAACCCTTAGAGAGAATCCACTCTCAAGAAACAAAGTGCAGAAGTGCAACTTTAATTTATGATTCAAATCTGAATTGTGTGTCTTACAAATGAAGAAGCACCAAGTATTTATAGGAACCTAATTGTAGTAGGTGCAAATCTGAACATAGAAAATACAAATTGTAAAACCATGTGCTAGGAAACCTAAAAGTCTAATACAATAAACACAAAAGTCTAATACAATCTAGAAGAAAGTTGAAAACTCAAATACAAATGCTTAAAGAAACCAAAAGTCAAATCTTCCACCAACTCCTTGTTGATTTTCGCACACTTAACATCAAGAAAATGTAATCAGCAAATTAAGGCTCAAAATGTGCTTATTTAGGCCCAAATGAACCTCCCATGTGTAATACTAGGTCAAAGCTCTTTGTTTTGAAGTTTCCAAGACCAAAACTTGATTAACAACTCCATATTTAGGACAAATGAACTTAGTGACGTTTTCAGCATCTTTGTTTTGTAAATCAGATTTATTGATCCAATTGCCATTTGATTTACAACAACTTCTTCAATAAACCCAATCAATGCTTCCTTGAATATTTTAGCTTGTGCTCTCATGATTTGTTGAGTTGGAATTTGATAATGATCATTTGAAACGGAAGAGACGTCACTTGTATTTGAAGGGACAACTTGTTGATTCTGGATCGCATCATTCCCTCTCTCCTCAAAAGGATTCGTCCTCGAATCTTGACTTGAATTTAGAAAGTTAAATTGTTGATTCTGTCCCTCTCTCCTCAAAAGGATTCGTCCTCGAATCTTGACTTGAATTTGGAGAGTTAATCACAAGGGAAGATCCCACGAACCCACAACCAATTCTGAACTATACACACCCCAAGAAAGCTAAACACAGATCGACGATCCACTTGAACCCTTGAACAGGAAAGAACAAGGACCCGAAGTGTTGGAAAAACGCCACAAGGTTGATCAAGCCTTGATAAGTATGTTAGTTCTAAAAAGAACCCTTAGAGAGAATCCACTCTCAAGAAACAAAGTGCAGAAGTGCAACTTTCATTTATGATTCAAATCTGAATTGTGTGTCTTACAAATGAAGAAGCACCAAGTATTTATAGGAACCTAATTGTAGTAGGTGCAAATCTGAACATAGAAAATACAAATTGTAAAACCATGTGCTAGGAAACCTAAAAGTCTAATACAATAAACACAAAAGTCTAATACAATCTAGAAGAAAGTTGAAAACTCAAATACAAATGCTTAAAGAAACCAAAAGTCAAATCTTCCACCAACTCCTTGTTGATTTTCGCACACCTAATATCAAGAAAATGTAATCAGCAAATTAAGGCTCAAAATGTGCTTATTTAGGCCCAAATGAACCTCCCATGTGTAGTACTAGGTCCAAGCTCTTTGTTTTGAAGTTTCCAAGACCAAAACTTGATTAACAACTCCATATTTAGGACAAATGAACTTAGTGACGTTTTCAGCATCTTTGTTTTGTAAATCAGATTTATTTATCTAATTGCCATTTGATTTACAACAACTTCTTCAATAAGCCCAATCAATGCTTCCTTGAATATTTTAGCTTGTGCTCTCATGATTTGTTGAGTTGGAATTTGATAATGATCATTTGAAACGGAAGAGACGTCACTTGTATTTAAAGGGACAACTTGTTGATTCTGGATCGCATCATTCCCTCTCTCCTCAAAAGGATTCGTCCTCGAATCTTGACTTGAATTTGGCGAGTTAATCACAAGGGAAGATCCCACGAACCCACAACCAATTCTGAAATATACACACCCCAAGAAAGCTAAACACAGATCGACGATCCACTTGAACCCTTGAACAGGAATGAACAAGGACCCGAAGTGTTGGAAAAACGCCACAAGGTTGATCAAGCCTTGATAAGTATGTTAGTTCTAAAAAGAACCCTTAGAGAGAATCCACTCTCAAGAAACAAAGTGCAGAAGTGCAACTTTCATTTATGATTCAAATCTGAATTGTGTGTCTTACAAATGAAGAAGCACCAAGTATTTATAGGAACCTAATTGTAGTAGGTGCAAATCTGAACATAGAAAATACAAATTGTAAAACCATGTGCTAGGAAACCTAAAAGTCTAATACAATAAACACAAAAGTCTAATACAATCTAGAAGAAAGTTGAAAACTCAAATACAAATGCTTAAAGAAACCAAAAGTCAAATCTTCCACCAACTCCTTGTTGATTTTCGCACACCTAACATCAAGAAAATGTAATCAGCAAATTAAGGCTCAAAATGTGCTTATTTAGGCCCAAATGAACCTCCCATGTGTAGTACTAGGTCCAAGCTCTTTGTTTTGAAGTTTCCAAGCCCAAAACTTGATTAACAACTCCATATTTAGTACAAATGAACTTAGTGACGTTTTCAGCATCTTTGTTTTGTAAATCAGATTTATTGATCCAATTGCCATTTGATTTACAACAACTTCTTCAATAAGCCCAATCAATGCTTCCTTGAATATTTTAGCTTGTGCTCTCATGATTTGTTGAGTTGGAATTTGATAATGATCATTTGAAACGGAAGAGACGTCACTTGTATTTGAAGGGACAACTTATTGATTCTGGATCGCATCATTGATGAGCCTACATATGATAGGCCAACAACAAGGGAGAAATAGCCATAGTGGGAAGAAAATTAAGGTATTTATATAAGTTAAGTTATTTTTTCATGTTAATCTAATTGTTAAACATGCATTCATGTGAAAAGTTAATTGTTCTGTAATTATGGTATTGATTGTCTTATACAAGTTTTTTAGATATAATAGCTAAAGAAATCAGTATATAAAATAGTTGCTCATTTAATTTTGGAACTTTTTTTTAAAAAAAAAAAACATTTTTGTAGCTCTTTCTTGAAAAAGAGCTGCAATATATGAATCATTTATTGTACCACTAATCCAACAAAGTGCACTACAAGAGATCAATATTTTTTTAAAAAAATAATTACCTATTATAGTGCTTTGTCAAAAACATGCTACAAAAGAGTCCACCTATTGTAACACTTTTACACACACTACCCCAAAACCATGGTTTCAGAAGCACTTTTCTACAAATCAAGACAAAACTCCTCTCACATACTTATCTCATAAACTGTAAAAACTATTCTCTAAAAATTAATCCGAGCGCACACTAACAAAACCATTAAAAAAATAGGAGTATAGCACCAATCATGTGGAATGTCGGTTATAAAAAAAAGGGTTAATGACAACACACTAACTTTATAGACACTTTATCCACAACAATCATAAAAGTATAAAAAGTCTTAAATATAGCATAAATGACTTTGACTAAACAAAAGGAAAAGGATTAACATAACCATTCAAAGAGGAAATATGTCTAACCTTCAGAAATGTGTCCAAGTGGGTTAAAATGAAGCAAGTTATTCAGCATATCTGAAATTTAATATTAAAATATTAAATAGCTTAAATTTAATAATAAAATAATCCGAACTTTTCAAAAAGCAGATAACATTAATTTATAAAGATCTCATTTACTATATTATTTTCTTATTGATATAACTAAAAAAGTAGTTTCATTTTCTAGGAAAAAAATTAATACAATTATTTCGAGCAATGCGACATATGTAATTTTGATTTGTTTATTTTTAGAATGACCTTAAATAGTTTTTCATAATATTTGCAACATTGAAAAGATTTAACTTCATTTTTGTTACTTCTTAATACTCACCAACTACTCTGAATCCCAAAATAATCCAAATTCAAATATGGCTAGACTTCAAATAGTTTAAAGTTTAAATAGGGAAAGAGGAAATCCTACAGTACATACATTCACCAACAAAAAAATTAAGTAAAACATTGCCAATGTCTGGACTGCACTTGTGAAGTAGGCAACATATAAAAGGAAAAGCACAAACATAACCATTCAAAGAGGAATTATGTTTAACCTTGAGAAATGTGTCCAACTGGGTTATTTCATTTGTGAAGGAGGTAATTATGTCTATAAAAGATCTAACATAGCAAAAAAAAAAAAAAAACACCAACAAAAAAATTAAATAAAACATTGCCAACGTCTCGACTGCACTTACAAATTATGGGTTCAACTTTTTGGGTATAAAGGAAAAATTATATCCAATTTTAAATTTTGAAAATCATCTCTTGAGAGTGCAACAAGAGAAGATGTCATCATAAATCAATCGATCAAATATATACTACTAAAACTTGTAAACCTATAGTAATTGGTCCAACTCATCATCCTATTATGGCCGATTATCATTAATGTGATGTCCACGTGTTATTCAATTAGAAATACCAGTTCACGTTTTGTGCTTTTGAAGTTCAGAATTTGATTTTGAATTTAAAATTTCGAACTTCCCTCTTTATCATTCCTTATAACATCTTCTTTTCTCTCTTTTACTTAAAAGTATGTGCCCTGGCTTTTAATCTTTCCCCATACCTTTTCCGGTTTTCCCACTCATACTAAGGGTATGTTTGGGAATTTGTTTGTATGATAAAAAAAATCTATTTGGGGCTAAAAACTTTTGAAGCTCATTTGATATGCTTGGAAAAGCGTATGTGATGGCTGAGCTTCTAAAAAAAATGGAGTTTTTCTCAGATGGAGATTAAAGCTGCTTCTCCCGCATCCGGATGCTCAGTGACTGAAGGTTAACAACCGTTGGAGGTAATTATTATTATTATTTGTGGTGTAAATTGATTTACAATGTCTAAATCCATTGTAAATCGATTTACAATGGTGTAAATCGATTTAGATCCATTATAAATTGATTTACAATGGGTTAAATTGGTAATTTACATTATGTTGTTGTTTTTCCCCCTTACACTTACTATAATTTTACCGTGTAAAAGAAATTTTCGATGTATTACTCAGGGAAATATTATTTGGTCGATGCTGACTATCCAACACCAGTTAGATATCTTGGTCTGTATAGACGTAAGTGTTTCAATAATAATTACACCTTTTTTATTTTATCATTTTTTTAAAAATTTTTTCATTTCAATTATCACAATATATACAATTAATATATATATATATATAGTATTCAATAAGATTCATGTCATTTTCAGTCATTTTCCATCTAAACGGATTTTTCAAACGCTAATCCAAACGGGTTTCCGGTTAGAAAAAAAGACACTTCTGCCACCATCAATCCAAACACAAATCACATCTACAATCTGACTTTTTTTCTATATGACTTTTTTAAAACCCCATTTGCAAAAAAAAAAAAAAAAAAAAACTCATTCTCCACCGCTAATCCAAACATGCACTTAAAGTGCTAGGAAACCCTATTGTACCAAAGGCTTTTGTAGCACTTAAAAAGTGCTACAAAAATGAAAAAAATAAGAGCTACTAATTAACTTTTTTGTAGTAGTGCTTATAAATGCCCATATTTATCTTGTGAATTTCCATATTTGTATTCTAAATGTCTAAACTATTTTTAATTTCCTAGGTTTTTTTGAATCCCTTTATTTGTTTTGTAAATGCCTATATTTGTCTTATGAATTTCTATATTTGTCTTGTAAATGGCTAAAATATTTTAAATTTCTTATGTTCTTTCAAATCCCTTTATTTTTCTTCTAATTGTCTTGTCAATTTTCTTATTTGTCTTGCACATAAGTGCTCTTTTGGAAAAAATAAAGTAAGGGCATTGTAATATCCTGACTTGTGATTTAGGGCTAATTACGATCTTAATGATGTAATTATTGTTAATCTTGTTGTAAACATGTTGTAAGCAAAATTTAAGTTTATATTGGAATATAGTGATGATTTGGCAAAGGTTATGATAATCAGGGGCGAAATTGGAAATTTACCGACCGATGGGTCAGTTGCGGGAGAGGAAACTTCTTAGTAATCAAGATCAATGGCTAGGATTGAAAGAACAAGAGAACAAGAGGTGGAATCAAGTGTGTTGGAGAGTATATGAAATTATTGAAGGAAGCATAAGATAGTGACATGTGGCAAAAGGTGGACCATGGGATTAAGTCAAAGATTCAAACATTGTTACTTCTCTCTTCTCTCTCAAAAACCGATGGTGAGCTTGGGAATGAGGAAAGCTCATGATCATCCTCTTCATCATCATCTTCTCTCTCTTCTCCTCCATTTCCGGTGTTTAGGCATATGAAGCCATTTACCTTCATAAATTTCCGGCAAAAGGAAGGGTTTGAAATTTATGAAGGTAAATGGCTTCATATGCCTAAACACTCTTCATTGATATTGTTCAAGAAGTTGAGAGCTTGACTTTTATGGTTTCAGAATTTTCATTGGTGGTAATTGAAGGATTGTGAAGTTTGAGAAGTTGGAAAATCAAGGGTTTGATCTTGGCAAGTTGAGAAGGTAAGCATTGGTGACCTTTTGGTATAAATGTTATGACTTTTGGTTTAGTTTAGCAAATTCTGGATTTTTGCCCTGGTTTCTTGTGGTTTTAGAATATATGAGATAAGTGATGTAATGTGGTTAAATAGATGTCAAATGGTGTATAGAAGTCAATGGTTTTGGTGTGGATTTGAAAAGATGAAGTTTGATAAATTATGGTTTTGGTGATCTTGTGGTCTAGAGATAAGAATGTGTTGCTTGAGTAAGGATTTGGTTGTTTTGGGTTTACCAATGGGTTCTTGGTTTTAAAACAAGTGAGAATGAGTTGTGGTATGAGTCTTAGGACAATTAGTAGCAAATTGGTCAATTCTGGAAAACCATATTAGTTGTTGCGATTTGGCATCTGATAGGCATCACTCGAGTGAGGGAGGATCTCACTCGAGCACGATATGAATTTCTGGGAATTTTGGCTAAGTCTTTAGGCAGAAACTGCAAGCACACTTCCTGCCTTGCGAGTGAAATATGATCCATCTCGAGTGCACATGGGCAAGCTCGAGTGAGGTCTTGCCAGGAAGTGGTCTGTGCTCTTGGGCAAACACTCTTGGTGTTGCACTTCTTGGTGCTCTAGTGCACTTGAGGTCATTGCTCGGGTGCAGCTTCTTGTGCTCAAGTGAGTGTGAGAGATATTTTGAGGATTTGCTCTTGGGAAAACACTTTCTGTGTTTCACTCGCTGGGACTCGAGCACAACTGAGGGCATCACTCGAGTGAGGTGGTTGTCACTCGAGTGAGCATCCCAAAATTGGTGTTTTGCATCCAAAAAATGTATCTTCTGGGTAGGTTCTTCCAACCCTTTGGGGATATGTTTAGGCCTATTATAGCCACCTAAAGAGTCTAAATGATAACCAACATAAAGTATTACCAAATATGGAAACTTGGAAAAGAGATTGACCTATTGTCCCTATTTTGGTTTATAGGATTTGATATCTGCCGTCCTCGTGAGCCCACTGAGCCAACAAAGGTCAAGAAGGAACGAGGTAGTAAATTTTCCTTCGTACCATATGTGATGCATTGTATGTGTGTATTATCATTGATTTGTGATAAATTCGTATGCTGCGACATTGTGAATATGTGTAAGCACCGTCATTCCGATAGTCCCTGAGTAACTAACAATAGATCGGGTAAGGGTTGTTTGCCTTCCCGGCGGAGAAAGGGGATGAGGATGAGGTGTGACTTTGTGATTATGTGAAAAGCCGAAAGGCTATTTGTGAAGGCCGACGGGCCATTTGTGGAAGCCAGATAGCTATATGAGCTATAAGGCTATGTGTATGCACTGCCACGCCAACAGTCCCTGAGTAGCTAAGAACGATTCGGGTTAGGACGGTGTGCCTTCCCGGCGGAGAAAGGGGATGAGGGTGGAGTGTGATTTGTGCTACTGTTGCTGTATGATGATTTACTTACATGCTGTGTGATTATGTATGGTATAAATGTTTTGTTATTACTGGGATTCTCTTGAATCTCATTCTTTCCTTAAACTAACCTTTCAGACAGGGCGAGTGGCTCCAAGGAGAAGCGCACGACTCGGAGTGGTTAGAACCCTGTAGGGACATGTTCTTTTGGATATGTTGGTTAATCGTGTTGAACAGAGATCTTGTAAATTATTTTTGGGTTGTAATTAGTAGTTGAATATAGTTGTGTAATCCCCGATATGGGAATTGTAAACCTTGGAGAGAATGAATGGAACCCGAGGGTTGCCGGGATTGTTATTAGATACTCTGATATGAATGAATGTAAATTAACTGCACAGGTGATTATATTCAATAATTGAAATCGAGACCGGAATGGGAAAGAAGTTTTGAATTTTTTTGTAAAATTCCTACTACTTAGTAGGTGTTTTAATGAGTTTTGAACTATCCAACGGTCTCTAACCCCTTTTTATTATGTTATCGAATCTTAATTACGCTAATTAAGGCAGGGGGTTACAGGCATCATTGTAATTTCACCCACAAAATTTAATTTCATTTTGAACCATGGAGACAAAGTGAAGTTTCAAAAAGTTGAGGGTTGACTGAAATTACCAGTATGTCACACATCATTGGGGTCTCAATGAAATTTTCCCATTATTTTATTTATTGTGTATCTAAATATTTTACATTTATTTATATTTGATGAATATACTTATTTTTTATTATTACAAATAGAACATTATCCCCATTCGTTAAGCATTTGTAATTTTCTTTTATCATTGGGCTAATACTATTGTTGATGCTTATAACTTGATTATTTGGTTTTGGTTTTTGTAATTTCCAATTATGACTTTTTAGTACCTATAGTTTTATAAGGATTAGGCCTAAATTTAATGGCGTTAACTAAAAATAAAGCCGTCAAGTATATAGATCAAAATCAAAACTCGTTAAAAGTATAGATATCAAATTCAAAACTCATAAGGATTAAAACTAAAACTCACTGAAAGTATATATAGAGACCAAAACCAAAACTTTTGATTCATATACTTAACGGCATTAAATAAAGTTAAAGTCATTAAACTCAAAATAAATCTTTATGAAAATATATAGGCATGATTTGAAAGTTTAGGGGTACAAATTTAACTTCAATCAAACTATCAAGACCTTGATATTAACCCTTCATCATTAGTTGATTGAAATATACACAAAAAGTCTCAAAAAATTGGGCATAAGTACGCTGTAAGAAATTAATACCGATTGGATTTCTAAAATTACAAATACATGCCAAGAGATTATACTATTTTTCTTACCCATTTAAAAGACCAAAATACCACTTTAACCAAGCACTTTGACTGGTTACCGGCTGATTATCGTATCAACATCAACAACACTGGTAAGCAATTAACAAAAATATATTACATTTGTTTTAATAATATCTCTTTAAAATATAATAATTTAAATATTATTACTTACAAATCTTAATACAAAATTTATAATTCAGCTTTTGATATCTAAATCCCTAGAAATATATAATTTAACTAGCAAGTTATCTGTTACTTGTAAAGTTAATATGAGAAAATTTATACATCTTTATCAATAATTTATAATGAGAAAATGATAAATAAATACCATTTGAACTTACAAAATCCTAAAAACCCTTATGAAATAGGAAAAGGACCAAAATGTGACGTGGTAGGAATTTGGAATTTTGAAGTTTATGTGTTTTTACCAAAATGTCACAGACATTTAAAAAAAAAAGGTCAAGAACTCTTGCCAGCCACCAACGCCGGAGCTCCATCAGTCGGCACCACCCGTCTACTGCATAATAAATCTCTCCCTATAATCCCATATTTGTGCTTCTCATTTAACTCTTTTTCTTGGTCTCTCAATTTACTTATTCTTTGATTATAAGTATGAGGTATTATTACATATAATATATAATAATATCTCATATTTATACTTTTAAGACAAATATAATATGTTAAGATATTAGTCTAAAATATAATATCTATTAATATCTTATGGAAGTGGGAAAGGTGGGATTCTGAAAAAATTTTATTTGACAACACTGGACAATTTTTTATAAAGAACCATCATGTATTCTTTAAGAATACATAACAATTATCAACAAAAACTGTCATATATAAGAAGGCGGGATTCTAAAAAAAATTTATTTCACAATATTTGACAGTTCTTCACAAAGAACTGTTATATATTCTTTAAGATTACTTAATGATTAAAAATGATGACCGTCATGTATAAAAAGGTAGGATTCTGAAAAATGTCAAATATACAGAGACAGGATTCCATAAAAGTGTCATTTGACAATACATTACGGTTTTTCATAAAAAAACAATTAAGTATTATTTAATATACATATGTGGGATTCTGAAAAAAAATTTTGTTTGACAATATTTTACGATTCTTTATAAAGAACCTTTAATTATTATTATTACAAAAATCGCGATACATGACGGTTATTAACTGCGATACTTCACGGTTCCAAGCCATCATATATGCGGGATATTTGCTCTACGTAGATAAATTATGGTTCCTAACTGTTATTTATTCTTGACCTATTATAACATTTATAGGATAACACCCGTTATATATTGAGGCTTGGCGAGGCCATGATATGAGCATTGCTATGATAATAATTGATGATCAAACGTGAACAACTATCATAATATATAGTAATGCTTACATGATACACATCGGTCTCATTTTGACAACCATAATTTATTTAGTAACATAAATAACAGTTCTTTTATAAGAAACATGACTTTTAATAACACTAAATAACGGTCTCACGTAGACAACTGTTATGTATTTAGTACATAAATAACAGTTTCTAAATAAGGACCATAAACTTTTATAATACATGGCGGTTAACCATCATGTATGAATGTGAGACTCTTCAAGTGAGAGTTTCTAAGCTAGTTGGACTAGACTGTATATAATATAATAGTACCTCCCACATTGAGTTTCTATACAAGTTGGGATAAATTAAGACATTCTAGGCTTTATAGGGAGAATCAATGGCAACTGTTGACCTATATAAATGATGATGTAACTGTGTACTTATAAATTGTGTCTCTTTACAAGAATTAACCCTAGAAAGCAATGGATTAGGGAAAAAACCTACGAATATTCATATTGGAAAGGCCACACAAGGTATGTGAACCCTTAACCAAAGCAAGGGGTAGTCAAACTCTTGAGCTGCTTAAGGCTTTGCTTACCCCCTTGTGGCCTTTCCTATATACGGATATTCATGTTTTTTTCCACCAACCTATTGCTTTCCTGGCTTAACTGCTGATGAGACACAAGGTATAAGTAATGAACACTTACATTATGAGATATATAGGTCAAGAGTGCGATTGATTTAGGCAATAAAGCCTAGAAAATCTTGATCCATCCCATATTGCAAGGCTAATAAATCTGGGAAGTACTACTCTATTAGATAGAATTGAGACCAAATAACTCTAAAACTCTTATATTGAACAGTGTAGGACTGATCACAATATTGAATTTCAGAGCTTTTAACTTAGTGCCACCTACACAATACAAAAAGCAGGAAAAGAATTTTCGATCAGAGCAATAATGGATTTTCCAAAAAAGCATAACTTCACAAAAAGCAATTTAATGCCACATTGAATGCTTTATCGCGTCTTGGTATGACTAAACTAGTTTATTCATCATATCCCTATTGATCTTTTTGAAGTAACTTCTGGAAATATGGATACTTCTAAGAAATGAGGTATTTTCTTTGGAATCCATATCAATATACTAGGGTTTCTAAAAAAACATAACTTCAAAAAAGCAATTTAAGGAACCTTCGATCAGAACAATAATTGAAATTGTAAAAAAGCAATTTAAGGAACCTTCGAAAAAACATAACTTCAAAAAAGCAATTTTTCCTGCTCCGGCTCGGGCTACCTAACAATGCCAAATTTTCAATAAATGAGTTAATACTCATGCATATCTTATTCCAAATTTATTTTGTTGATTATCTTTGCTTAAAACTGTAAAATAACCAAAATACCCCCGGGAACCGTCTAAGTCCTTTTGTACTCGGTCTAACTATACTTTTCCAAAAATTATGACCCGGGCTATTCTTACACAGTTTTTCATGTATAATCCATTTGAACCTCAGTTTTACAAAATTCACTGCCAAAAGAAGAAAATGCCCTTGGCGTCCCCTAACTTAGGGTTTTAAGGGTAATTTTGTCATTTCACATTCTAAGGCCTTTGTGTCACGCCCTTATCTTAATTTCACATTTACCAGAGTATTCATGGAAAATGATATGCGGTTTGGTGGGCAACATACGAATAGCATAAATATATTGATAATATGTGCATGATTACAAAAATTCTCCATAGGGGTTCATACATAATAATTACCATCAATGTAACAGCACAGGGCTATCAAGGTGTCTAAACTCATCCAAGTGAAATGGAGACACCTTCCTGTCTTCGTTTCACCACCGCAATCCGTTCGTACGGTTCTTTTCTTTGTTCTCAACATACATTATGTCTTCACCTGTCTATATTGTTGGTATCGGAAGGTAAGATTTGAGAAAATCTCAGTAGGAAAACAATACCAATATGCATGCAAGATAAGTACTTAATGCATGACATGCTTGCATTACATAAACTCATCCTAACACAATGACATATCTACATGCTCAATGTTTCGTGCAACAAAACTATGGCCACAGTATAAACAGAAATAGAGCTTCAATCATTCATATATGTTTCACATAATCAAGCAAAGCAATAACATGCATTAATACACTTGAAAAAATATCAAATACATGTTAGAGAGGTAAGTTCCCTACCTTAGACCTTTTTCACCTCGAACCATGTGCTTCAATTCGCATGTCAATCCCTCGGGCTTTCAACTTAGTCCTAACATGTCAAACATACCAGTTTAGACATTTCCATAGTGTTTTTGGGGGGTTATATAAGCCTATTATGAAAATTTACCAAAATAACCCCAAGACCCCGGCCCCGCACGTACCCGGTCCGACTGTACTTTTCCTGAAATTTTGACATGGGCTATTCTGACATATTTTTGCCCAAGGAAACCATTTCCAGACTCATAATTATCAAATTCAATGTCAAATTAGAAAATTACCCTTGGCAGCCCCACTTTAAGGGTTTCAGGGGCGTTTTCATAATTATGTTTTTTCGGCCTTTTCCGAAAAAGTGACCAACTATAAACCTACCTAATTTTCCCTCCTGAACTCAATGGAATCATCAAATCATTGAAATGCCAACTCTAAGGCCCATTTTTGGCCCTAGCTGAATATACAAGTACTCCGGAGAAAATTTGGGTTTTTCGGTTTCGGCTTCGTAAATGTGTTCCTTTCTACTCCTAACCACTTTATTGACTATTCCATTAGGTTACAACTAACATTTAGTACCAATTTGGGCAGCATAACACCTAGGCTAACCCATTTTCCAAATTTACAAACAAAGACAATCCGGCGAAATTCCACCTATTAAATTATCCACAGCAGTCAGAATAGTCAATATACGAAGGTTTGGAAGTTACCTCAAGCTCCCACTAGCTTTTCCTCTTCTTGACTGAAACCCTAGGTCCTTGAACAAGAGAATTTAAGCTTCCCAAACCTGAATTAATAGAGAAGAGTAGCTTAAGATCAGAGTTATACGTGTTAGGAACCGATTTACCAAAGAAATCGACCTACCGTACAAGTTCTCTTCTCCTTTCTCTCTCTAGAAAATGGCTGCACTTCCTCTATCTTATTTCAGCTGGTTCATGTCTGTTTTGTTTAGAGGAAGGAGATGGAGAATTATTTTATAAGTTCATGCTTATGTCATCTTTAAGTATGCTTATGTCATAATTCCATTTTCGGATGTTACTGCAGATTTTCTGTCCAATCTTTGAATAATTCTATAAAAATCGAAATAGAGTGATCCTAAAGCCTATTAAAAGCTATTTAAGTCCTCTTCACAAGAAAAATGTGAGTCAAGGCTGTCCATAACCACAAAAATACAGAAACGCACAAAATCCAACACTGCTCCAAAACATATTCCAGTTTTAAACCCAATCTTTGGAAAATCATAACTCTAAGCTCCCAAAACGAAATGACATGAATTATGTGTCCATTTTGAAGCTTGTCATGTGACCTTTAAAAATGGAAATTTTCATAATTTTTAGACATCATTTGCCCATTCAAAATGTCCAGACAAACCGACTGCCCTGTACAGAGTTCACACTGGACCGAATTTCAGATTTTTGCACCTTTATTCCCAATGGTTCCAATTTCACAACAAACACCATTCCCACACAAATTTTCACAAGGAATCCATTGGAAACACCAAATCAACCTAATTCACATTACATTGACATGTTTCCCCCAATGACCACAACATGTCACACAATATCACAACACAAAACTCACATAAGCACCCACACATGTGATTCCACCCTCTTGATCTCTTGCAAAATCAATCACCACCATTGATCTTTAAGTTACTAATGAGTTTCCCCTTCAGTAACTGACCAATTAGTCGGTAACTTTCTCAGTTTGCCCCTGATTATGACAATTATTCTTGAATCACAACCAAACACATTTTCTCATTTCCTTTCACCAATCATGCGCCCTCCCTTTCTCCTTCAATTCATTTTAAGCTTTGACACACAATTAAGGTTAAATACAGGGTTTGGGTACTGACTACAATACATTCAAATCACAACTATATCGTATTCTCTAAAAGTGTTGGTTTAACAATAATCACCTTCACCTTTGGAGTCATAATCCCTTACTCAAATTTTGGGGCATTACACGTTGTACTTCAAACTTTACATGTTCCCTACACAATTTTGCATTCTAAACACAATGGAATAATCAAATTGATGAAATTCCAAATCTAACCCTCAATTCTGGGTTTGCCCAAAACTCACTAAAATTTGGAAGAAAATGAGTTTTCATGAATTCAATCCATAAAATATCTTCCCTTCACTTGTACTTGCTTGTTTAACCACCCAAACTCCAAATGAACATGATTAATGTAAATTTGGCAGCATAACCCCTTAGGATTTCATCATTCCAATTTGCAAAAACCATGAAAATAAAGCCAACAAATCCAATCAAACTACCACAACAATCAATAACTACCAAGAGATGTCTAGTTCTTAAGCTCACCTTAATTTCCTTGTCTTTCTCTCTCTAAACCATTCCCTCTCTCCTCTTCTTGCTCTTGTTTTTGCTTGGTACAAATGTTATTCATGAAGATATAGAGGTTAGGAGAGGTCTTACATGAACTAGAAGGCAAGAGCACTTGAATTTTCATCAACTTACCTTGGATTTGCCTTCTTGAACTCTCTTGTTTCCTCTTTGCTCTTGAAATAGTTCTCTCTTTCTCTTGGTTTATGGTTGGCCGAAATGAAGCTTAAGGAAAGATGATATAAGCTCTTTAAAATATCCCTTCCACCTCCTTTGTTTATAATATTTAATTGCCTTTTATCACATGCCAATTTGTTAAGCTTCATCTCTTTTAATTTTTTGTCATAAATGTTTCCCTTTCTCTCTCCTTCTTGACGTAAATAAGGGTTTTTGGATGAACCAAATATGCCTCTTCAATTATCTTCATCCAAGTCTTGCGATGACTATGTAAGGCTCTTTATTACAAACTTGCTTTTGACTATTCAAACTTCACTTTTTGCTTGGCTAAAATGCTTCAACTTGTGGCATTTGTATTTCAATCATTAATTCCCTTTGCCTCTTGCCAAAAGTGACGTAAATGAGCCCCCAAAGTAACCAAATAGGCTTCTTCAACTAGCTCCATCCATTCCCTTACAATTAATTGTGCAATAGCCATTTATTACAAATGTTACTTTTGACTTTTCCAATTTAATTTACTTGGCCACAATTGTTCCAACTCTTGTCATATCTATTTCAAATACTTATTGCCCTTGTCTCTTCTCTTTTGGACATCCCACACACAAGAAAAAGGGGAAAATATGGGAGATGGATTTAATTTAGCCAAATAACTATTTTGCCTATACATTTTTGCCATTGCCTTGTTAATTTGGCACCTTGTCTAAAAGCTAACAGAATTTTCATCAAACTTTGAAAATTCATATATTTATTTATAGATGTTCAATTGCAGTGGTTCTAAAGGCTATATAACCATTATTAAGTCATATTGAAGGAAAAATATTGCCTTTTGTCAACTGGACACATAGCATTCCAGAATTACCTTTATTAGGCACTGTCACATTAACTTGCCACTTTTACTTGGCTAATTTTAAAAATACATAACTCCCAATGTACATGTCCAAATGACTAATATGACCTGTCAAATTAAAGCTTGATATATCTACTTTTATTTTGAAAACTTTCATAGGCATTGGACATCATTTGCCTATTTAAAAGCATCACACAACTAGACTGCCATGCAGGAAATTACACTGGCGGCAAATCCAAATTCTTACAATTTGTGTTCTAAACTTAGTCATATTGTGTGTGACCACTATTTGCTTTATTTTTAACATTCCATGTTAACCAAAATTCACCATCTTATTCCATTAAATGTCACAGTACACAAAAGGAATATTGATGAATGAAATTGGGATGTTACAAATCAAATCTCTTTTCTAACTTATATGGGCATAGCCCAATTATTAAACAACTCTTCAAACTTCCACATAATTAAAATCATATCAAAGTTTAACTTAAATATCAAATCCTAACTTATAATTTCATATAACTCAAAATCTATAAAACTAAATTGATTAAAATTTCAATAATACCTCCAATAATTCAAATAAATTGTTTAACCCAAATTTAATTGGCAAAAACTTCCAAAAAGAAATAATTTATTGTCTGTTTTTAAGTGAAATTCATTGTAAAATCATAAGATAACCAAATAATAAATTCAAACCGATTAAGATTATCTATTAGCATTCCCCTATCCATATATAGTCATCTATTGTCTAAACTCAGAAATCTCCCAAAACTCTAACGTCAAAATTCTCACTAATCTGTACAATATTAACACCAATAAAAAGATAAAAATACATAGAACAACTTTTATGAAGGAAGTTTGATAAAAAAAAAGTGATTTTAAGCACTGAAATTATCTGAAAAGCTTAAAAACTCAGCTTAAAAAGCGACAGAGACTGAATCGCGCCCTCTGATCCTTGTTGCTGAATGAAAATTAAAGTGGTGGGGGTGGGGTATTTATTAACATACCTACTGCCTTTAAACTAAAGGGCCACGTGCCCTTTAGTTTATTTTAATATATTTTTTATATTATTTTTTAATTTTTTTAATCATATTTTAACCAAACCCTTTTTCTTTTCAATAATTACGTGCTAAATCCATTTTTCATAAATAATTATTTCCTAATTATACTTTCATCCTAGAAATAAAAATAAGGGGTTTACAATAATGAGTTTTCTAAAAAAACATAACTTCACTAAAGAAATTTAACATCACCTTATATGCTTTATAGCGTTGTGACTTGATTAAGGAAGCCCAATCGGCTACGGTTCACGAACAAAAACAACTAACGCAGCAGTTGCTGAGACAAGGGTCAGGCGAATTCACTAGCACAGCTGTCAGGGAGAAGTCAGATAAAGGCTTTCTAGGGTGGGATTCGAATGAAAATGTAATATCCCAGATTTTGAGATTAAAGGCTTGAGAATAAGCCTGAATTAAGTGGACTGCTAAGCCCCGATTTAGCAAGAGTCCCAAGAATGTAAACTTTGCTGCTAGTGTGTTTTTCCTACGTGGCAGTTTGGTTGTGTGATAGTTTTGGATAATCAAATGATGTCCAATAAATGTGAAATTTTTTAGAATAAAAGTAGACTTATCAAGCTTTAATTTGATAAGTCATATAAGTCATTTGGAGTTGTACACAAAGAGTTATGTATTTTTAAAGTTAGCCAGTGAAACTGGCAACTTCTGTGATAGCATCCAAAAATGGAAATTCTAGGAAGTATGAGCTTTAAATTTGTAACATCCCAAATTTTATTCACCCAAAATTCCTTATATGAAAGGGAATAAAAAGATGAAGTAAAGAGCATATGGAATGACAAAACAAGGCAATTAATGGTCACACACAACATGATTATGTTTGGAACACAAATTGTAAACTTTTGAATTTGCTGCCAGTGAGTTTCCCTGTGTAGCAGTCTTGTTGCGTGACATTTTTAAATAGGCACATGATACCCAATGCCTATGAAAGATTTCAAAATAAAAGTAAACTAATCAAGCTTTAACTTGATAGGTCATATAAGTCATTTGGAGATATACACACAGTGTTATGTATTTTTGAAGTTAGCCCATTGAAACTGGCAAGTTTCTATGACAACATCCAAAAATGAAAATTCTGGGAATTATGAGCTTCCAGTTGGCTAAAGGCTATTTGTTTTATTAAAAATAGGCTTAATAAGGGTCACATAGCCTTTAGAATGAAACCAATTGGACATTGGTACAATTAGATAAGGATTTTCAAAATTGGATGACAATTCTGCCAAAATTCCAGCAAAGTGCGAAAATGGAAAAAAATGTTTAGGCAAAATAGTCATTTGACTAAGTTAAATCCATAGCCCATATTTTTCCCTTTTTCTTGTGAGTTGGATGTCCAAAAAGCAAGGGCCAAAGGGAAATGAATATTTGGGATAAATATGACAAGAGTTGAAGCATTTACACCAAGTAAATGAAAGTGGAAAAGTCAAAAATTGTGGGAAAGTAATTACCATGAAAAGTAGTATTTGAAGAGGTGAAAACTATGATAATTGAAGAAGCATTTTAACTCTCTCAATAGCCCCGTCCAAACACAAGTAAGAAAGAGAGAAAAAATAACAACATATGGTACCTTTATCCATATAAGAAAAGTTGACCAACATGTGTAAGAAGGAAGAGGACTTAGTCAACAATTGCAACTTGAAAAATTATTAACCAATGGCAACTTAAAGTTGAGGCAATTAGTCAACAAAAATTCCTCCCTTTTGGCAACCAAAATGTCATCCAAAAGGAGCAAGAAAGAAGGAAAGGAAGTCAAAAAGGAATTACCAAGGTAATTTACAATACATGGTAAATAGAATTAGCTTGTGCAAGAAGGAGAGATTGTGGCCACATATTAATTTTTCCTCTCTTATTTCTCTAGCAACTTTTGACCAAGTGTTTAAATGGCTAAGGAAGAGAATCTTCATACCTTATGTCACTCTCTTCTCTCTCTCAAAATTCGTCCAAAACCTAGAAGGAAAGAGAAAAGAAGAACACAAGTAAAGGTAAGCTCTTCTAGCTTGATTTTCACCTTTTTAGCCACTCCTATGGCTCAAAAGCTATTCATGAACCTTGTTTCCCTTTATGAGAACTTCATTTCTATGGTTTTTGTTTTTGAAGAAGAGGAATTTTCAGCCATCTTGCAAGAATAAAAGTTGAGGAATCAAGAAAAGAACACAAGAAGAAGCAAGAGGTGAGTAAGAGCATCGTTTTGATGTATATGATGCTTGATTTGGCTGAGTTTTGTTGGGCTATTTTGACAGTCCTAATTTTGGTTTTCAGGGTTCATGAAGCTTTCATCCTATACATGTGCTTATATGTTGGTTTGGAGGCAAATGAGGTAAGTTTAGTGATTAAATTGTGAATTGGTTGTTTGTTGTGAAAAACCCTAAACTTCTGACCTAAACAGGGCATCATTAAGTAATGGGAATTTGATCATGTTGATAATTCCATTGGGTTTATGAGGGAACATTGTGTAGGAATATATGAGTTCATGATTTTTGGATGTTAGTATGCAAATCTGGAAGTTATTGAAGTTGAAAGGAAATGTTGTTTGATTTGTTTCACTGGAGGCTGTGTTGTTGTGAAATGAATTTCGTTGGCCAAACCTGGTCCAAAAATTATGAAACTTTATAGGATTAAAGGAGAGGTTTAGAGCTTTAATTTGGTGGGTATAAATGATTTTTGGATGACTAGATTAAAAGATATGAATTTTCAAAATTGTGTCCTGTTTCTGGAATACAATCTAGAACAGGGAATGTTTGGCAAAGTTTTGGGAAAAGTGTGATAACAGTGACCAGTCTTGGGTATTTTTCCATGAAAATAAACTTAGAGAGCTGTATATAGGCTTTGGAACCAGTCAATTTGGAATTTCTTAGAATTAATTATGATTTTCCAAATTCGACTAAAAATCTTCTAGTTTTCTAGAAAACTGTGAAACTGCACTATGCAAAGTTGTATTAGTGCAGAAATTGTTGAAACTATAACAGATAACCAACAAACTGTGATCAAAGGCAGTAATAGTTCAAATAATAACTAGTTACTTATTAACTATAATTTATAGGACTTGGTAATAGCCCGAGCTGGATATAGTATTGGACCGACAATCAGGCAAGGAAAGGGCATGTTCTAGGTAGTAACTCTTTCTTTCATGCACTATGTGATTATTGTATGTTTTTGTATGCCATCTTCTGTAACATGAGCACAGTCTCTTGGACACGTATATTAGCATAGTTGTGGTCTGGGACCCAACGGAGGTGTAGAGTTAAGCCAAGGTTGAAAACAGTCATTTGACCTTGAACAGTGTACACACAACATTCTATCAGTTTACGTAACATGTTGTGTAATATCCTGAATTTTAAGCTTAGAGACTTGAGGATATGCCTATATCAGGCAGAATACTAAGCCCAATTTCGGAAGAGCCCCAAGAATGTCAGAGATAGAAAGACTCAAGGGGACTATGTGATCCAGCCCTACCAAGCATAGGGCTCAGTACGTGTAGGTAATAGGATTAAAGTGTCGGTGCAAATGTGCATAGGACAGATATACGATGTCATTGGGTTGGTAGAAGATGCCACCCAGTTATGTCATAAGGTAAGGGATGGATTAGTCGAGCGAAATAAGTCAGTATAGGTGTGCACATGGCATTTCCAAGGTAGACATATATACCTATGTTTTTGAAGTAGAGACCAGTATATGGCACCATATGGGGCCTACACACACATAGTTCGACTTGGTGTCATCTTTTATGCCTCGTTATGCATGCCATGGAACCGAGTAGAATCCTGAGTATGCACCAATAAAGTAACTTTATTAAAGTACCAATCGAGTATGAAGTTAAGAATTGGATTGTGATCCAAGAATTTATTTTATGCCTTAGGTTCTTAAGGACGCTGAAATGGATAACTGAGCATGACCTTAAGGTTAAGAAGCAATGAAAGAATGTTATATATTGCTTCTTTAGCTTGAATGGTGTTTTAGTAATCTGAACAATGACTCAAGGTGATTCGAGGTATTAAGAGAATGATTTAAAGAATATGCTAGAATCTAGAAGCCTTTGTAAGACAATTGAATTTGAGGCAGAAAAATGTGATAGATGCCTGACCATATACCCCAGTGAATTATAACCTAAGAATCAAACGATAGTTGAATTGATTGCCTAGGTAATTGAAATGTTTTAAATGAATTGAGATACTAGAATGAATTTAACGAATTGAGGTTTCTGATGATTGCTAGGTGCTAATCCAGCATAGGGAAAGGTTATGATTACAAATATTCCAACAGAAAGAATAAATGAGAGTGTGTTCCCCGATGGAATATAGTAATAGAAAGAACAGGCTCGACATAACAAGTCAAGTGAACTCTTGCTCTCATATCTTATGTAATGGTTCCACACTAATGTGTATACCATCGAATATGTTCGTGTTATGAATATATGGTAGGAAGTAAGATCCGACATGCCTATGGCATGGGGTGATACCCTGAGTAGTCAGACATAATGTGCATTCAATATAGAATCAGAGCTGGTTTAGTAGAATTTTGACATGATTGTGGGCTCTCACCCTGATATAGCCTTACGCTACGGTGGAAGGTTGCACCAGCTAGAATTTGCCCTAGGCCGAGAGGCGATGTGTAAAATCAGTATCTGAGAATGATAAATTCCTAGTGCTGTGGCAAGGGACGGTTGTTCTTAAATTTACCTAACTTTATGCTAGATGTATATCTGGTATTGGTGCTTATACGCATATCATGAATTGAGAATACCTAATGCTAGGAGTAGGAACCAGTGTGTCCTATAAATGCTAAACTTGACCGGTTAGGTCTTATGAATGAATGTGAAAGCTTGAGAATGGATTGTTTGTTTTGCGTGCTTTGTGAACATTTTATAAGGGTATGAATGGCTTGAGTAGCAAGAGAGGAGCCTGGAATGTATACAGAATAAATGACCTTCTAGAATAAATGACCTTCAAGAATAGTTATCTGGTTCTTGAGTATCTGTAAAAATTGAATTTCGAACTGACTAATGCCCCTGCTAGTGTCGTGAATTATATGAAATGAACTGTAAATAGAATTTTTCAAGAATTGAATTTTTGAACAAAATTTTTGACCAGTTTGTAGTGGTCATTGTTGAACTTTATTGTCTCAAAAGAAGGGATCCTCAGAGAAACCCAGAATAGTGGGAGCAATACAGAACTAGAAGAGGCTAGAAACTATTGTAGAATTACTCAGTTTGCTAGGTCTTGCTAGATGAATCCAGAATTTTTCTCGAATAGTTTTGCCACTCACTTGAAAGAAAGAATTGAAGAAAGAATTTCTTAAGTGGGAGGATGTCTATGAGAGGATTTCATAGAGCTATAGGAGAGGTTAAAACTCGCACCAGTATTGAATATTCTCGATCCAAGGATGCGACCCATGTGTGGTCTACAGAGAATTGTGACCTATAAGGTTTGTAGTAAAGCGACCGGTATGGTCTTCAACAGAATGAGAATAAAAGAAAGGATTGGGAAATGTCCTGCGTGTCGTGTGTCTCTCAACAATTGAAACCTCACTAAATGAATTACCCCACTTGTGAATTAGGCTGGCAGCGATCATGTTGTCTTTGAAAATGTAATAGTACTATTATGTATAGTGCAATTGTGAAAATGTACTGTGGCCACAAGAATTTTGAACATTTGAAAAGTCAAAAAATAATAATAATAAAATAGAATATGAGACAACATATATGAATGAAAAAGCAGTGACGCTACATTGTTGCTGATGCTTTAAATTGAAAAGTGGGGTAGTTGATGGTTATGATGATACAGAACAAAAACTAATAGAAGTATCTAGAAATCTAAACTGATGAAGTTAGATAAGTACTTGTTAGCTACCGTGCTAGTCAAGAGGAAAGTAGTCTGAGAGCTTAGATTGAAGAAGCTTTGACGCAAGATAGACGAGTAAGATCTATAAGAAAAGAATTGAAGGAGAAAACATCTTGAATTTGAGGTGTCAATAGCATGTAGAAGTAAAGAAATGAAACCCTCGCTATATGGTCCTTTTGAAGTATTATTAAGAATCAAACTAATAGTAAATTTCAAGGACGAAATTTATTGATTGTGAGGAGAATTGTAATATCCCAAATTTTGGGCGTAGAGACTTGAGAATATGCCTATATCAGGAAGACTACTAAGCCCAGTTTGGAAAGAGTACTAAGAATGTCAAGAGATAGAAAGACTCAAATGGACTATGTGATCCAATCTTACCGAGCAAAGGGCCCAGTACGCATAGGTAATATGATCAAAGTGTCGATGTAGATGTACCAGGACATATATACGATGCCATTGGGTTGGTAGAAGATGCCACCCAATTATGTCATGAGGTCAGGGACGGATTAGTCGGGAGAAATAGGTTGGTATAGGTGTGCACATGGCATTTCCAGGACAGATATGTGTACCCTGTGTTTTTGAAGTAGACATCAGTATGTGGCGCCATGTAAGGGCCAACACATATACTCCGACCTGGTCTCATCTTTTTTGCCTCGTTATGTGTGCCGCGGTCTCTTGTAGAACCTCGAATATGTACCAATAAAGTAACTTTATTAAAGTAACTTTAATAAAGTAAGCAATAATGACTCATGATGGCATAACTTTTGTGTTGGCTAAACAAGAGCTTGACATATGTCCCTTAATCATGACAAAAGAGAAAGCCACTTTTGTGTTGGCCAAATAAAGAGGTGACAAGTGTCTCTCATCATTACACCACCTTTATGCCTTTTGTGTTGGCATTCCCAGATAGCGCTACCTAACGCCTGAGTTTAGGGAATCCACCGGTCACTAGTTCGGACACAAAATTGACTTTCTCGAACACTAAGCCTGGGAGCCGGTGAAAATCATCAGACGCCTACTTTCCCTGACATATTGAATGGTTAGAAGCTTGAGAAAAGAGGCAGGACACACTTTATTAAAGTAAGTGACATGTGTCATTGAATCACTGAAACTCCGAACAAAAGGCACCACCGGAATGCCACAAGTGGCCGACACTTTCCAAGACTATTAAGGGCCCAAAAATTTCATCCATATACCCCCAAAAATAAAAAAAAATGGCAAGAAATCATTAGAGGAGAGATAGAAGGTGAAATGTGATTTCAAAGAACTTGAATCTGCCGAAACACTATCGAATCGATGTTTTCTCTCGAAATACCCTTCACAAATCTTCTTCTACTCATCCTAAACTTCATTTTTTTTGGTTTTAAATGATCATTTGGAGGTTTTTGGTGCCATCTCACTGGCCAGAATACTGCCAGATTTCTGAATCGGTTGCGGAAACGTATAGAGGTAAGCGTAGGCTTCATTTTGAACAAATTGGTTTATTGTTTGGATGAGTTTTCTTGAGGGCTATGGTACTATTCATTTTCATCTAGAGGATTCTTTTAAGGTTTAATCATGGTTTAATCATGTATTTATGATTTTATGATGATTTATGATGATTTTGGAAGTTGTGTGCAAAGCTGCCTGAATTCATTTTCTGGAGGCAGTGAACTTGCAACGTGTTTTTTATCGGCCAAACTTAGTCCAAGTGTAATAAAATTTTATAGGATTAATGTGGATATCCTGAGCTTTAATCTGATAGTAATATGAGCCATTTGGACAAATAGATTTAAAGTTATGATTTTTCAAAGTTTGACCTTGATTCTGGAATGAATTCTGTCACAGTCTGGGTTTAACGAATTTCTAGGAAATATGTTGTTGAAATTGATGCTCTAGGATTTTTCCCCTTAAATTAGACATAAAGATATTTTTATAGAAACTGGAAGCAACCTATTGGATTTTTGTAGAATTAATTATGAATTTTCAAAGTTTAGTCATCAGAAATATGCCATGTTTTGGACAGAGATTGGTGGCAGGGGTGAATCATTATGGAATCTAGAATTGTGTAAATCTGAAATGAAGGGATGATTATTTTTTTCCTTCAAATGGACTTAATGAGGGCCACATAGGACTTTGAATTACTACAATTGGATTTTTCTAGATTTAGTTATGATTTTTCAAAGTTAAGTGAAAAATCTGACAATTTTCTAGAATAGTGCGAAAATATGAAAGTAAGGGTAATTGGAAATTAATTTGAACTTCAATGGTTAAGTAAAGCCATAAAGTTAGTATGGGCCTATTAAATATCCATTGGGCCTAATGTGTTAACTTTAACGGTTAACCAACTAAAGTGTCTTGGGTTATTAAAATTTAGAACAAGTATGGGCCCAAAGACTAAAGACAAGTCCTAGAGGCTAAAGTAGCCCATTGGACATTTATTTGTCATGACTCTAATAATATAGCCATTTATCTAAGGCCATGAGATGAGAAAGAAGAGGCAATGGATTTAACTTCAGTGGTTGGAAAAAAAGGTACAAAAGGGGACTCGAAAGCAAAAAGTAGTGAACTTACTTATTTATATGTATGTAATGTTTATGCTGTGTATTGATTTGCTATATTACTTTACTTGATTATGTGAAGCATGCATGATTGAATGAAGCTCTGTTTCTGTTTTTGCTAGTGCCATAAGTATGTTGCACGAAACATTGAGCATGCAAAATATCATTATGTGAACATGAGCCTATGTAAGGCAAACATATCATGCACTAGCATCCATCTTACATGTATTGTCTGTAATGTTTGCTACTGAGATTCCCCCGAATCTCACCCTCCCCCACCAACCATATAGATAGCTGACCATAGAAGAGGAGTGCAGGACGCTGTACCAAAAATGAAGTTATAATGAAGAAGAGAAGAATTATTCACGCATTAGTCCATTATGTAAATTAATATATTTGCAATGGTTAACTGTACAATCCGCATGACGAATGAATTAATTATCCAAGCTTGATAATTGAATTAGAAATGGTTAATCGCATGGTACGAGCCCATTAGTTAAGAAACCTTCTATGCACAAAAATGATCAAAGAATCACTCTGATTAAGATAACAAGAGAATTAAGGAAAGATGTGTATTAAGAAATTATGAGTTACAAAGAAATTACAAACCACTTTATGATAGTTTGTGAAAATTTTTGAAATATTCTGAAAAACCCACTCAACTACAGGTTCAAATCCTATCTTGAGGTTTGGAAATTGAAAGAACTTTATAAATGAATATTACTACATGGTTCGAATTCACTGCAAAAGACTCATCAAAATGATAACATAAATAGGGTGTTATATCGCCATGGCGTATTTATTTTCATATTGTATATATCTAATTGTATGTTACTACTGATATTCTTTGAATCTCACCCTTTCCATAAATATAAAAAATTTTTAACAGTAGATAGTGGCTCAGAGGGCAGAATCGTAAGTACTAGCAATAGAAGATTCCGGACGAGCACAAGAGGAGATGTTGGTTATCTGAAGACCTTTTATTGTTTTAAGGTCTATAATTATTATGTACGAACCCTAGTGGGAGAAACTCCTGTAATATAATCAAGCAATATTGTTTCAATAATATCAGTATATTTTTGCTATCCCTATGTGCCCATCGAACTGAACAATTGCTACTCTGATTAATATCAATAATAAGTAGTATGTAAGGCGGGGTCTTACAAAAGTGGCTAAAGACTATATTTTTCCTTAAAAATAGACTTCATTGCCTTTGGAACTGTACCAATTGGACACCTATACAATTAGATATGAATTTTCAAAGTTAGAAGAAAATTCTACCAGATTTCCAGCAAGATGCGAAAATGGGAACAAATGTATAGGTAAAATGGTCATTTGACTAATACAGAAAGAAGTTATTATGTATAAATCTAGAAATTTTAGAAGTTAAGAAAAGATGTTGTTTGATTGGTTTCTCTAGAAACAGTTTCGTTGCAAAATGAATTTTGTTAGCCAAACTTGGTCCAAAAATGATGAAACTTTACAGACATAAAGTATACATGTAGAGCTTTAATTTGATGGGTAGAACATAATTTTTGGACTAGTGGATTGAAAGATATGATTTTTCAAATTTGAGCCTTATTTCTGGAAGAGAATCTGGAACAGGGGAGGTTTGACGTAATTCTAGGAATAATGTGGTGATAATGGTCAGACTTGGGTATTTTTCCATAAAATTACACTTAAAGAGCTTTTTATGGAATTTGGAATCAGTCAATTTGGAGTTTCCTAGTGTTATGAGTGTAGATGATTAATTAAATAGTGCAAGTGTACATTGTCATAATCAAGAAATATAGAAGTGAGTAGAGTATCGTTCACATGAGGATTGGTCACTAAGTACCAAAATAGGTAATTTTAATTCTATTTAGTCGATCGATTCGTTGGTGATTAAGAGTACAAATAAAAGAAAAATAATTAAATATGAGTGCAGATGATATGAAAGCAAATATGAGATAAAGCCCTAGGGATTAGATTTCACTTAACAAATTTCGGATTGAATCACTTATCTATTCTAGCCCAATTTATTCCACATGATTGATAGTCGAGTTTCCCTAATTTAATTACTAGCCTCTTCCAAGGTCAAGCAATTATGTAATTAATTGCTAATCCAAATATTCCTATATGAATTTAAGCAATTAATTATGTATTAAGTTTTATGGAGCTCAGTAAGACTACACAACTCATATGAATATATTCCTATTTCATATGCAAGTCATGGTTTTAATTATAGGATCTACACACATACATCTCCTTCCGGTCTCAACATGCATATTGAAATCATTCAAAAGGTGGCCAATCAAATGAAAGCATTAAGAACAATAATTAAAAATCAATCATGAAGGAGAAATTAAAACTAGATTTAATAAGTTAAGATCCAATCCGTCATTAGTAAGCTACGTCATCACCCTAGGAAAATGAAAATTTAGCTCAAGATAAAATTAAAAACAAAACCAAAATAAATTGACACTATATAAAGCTAAAATGAAATCCTCATAAATACTGCATGAACTTGAATATTAAATTCTCAAACATAAATATACAACCAAAAGATGAATAAAAAATGTAAAAATCTAGCCGTCCCTTTAGGAGGTAAAACCTTCCATGTAGGTGGCATTTAAAAAGTAATACAATCCTAAGCCTTCCAAGATGGAGGCATGCAAAAAGTAATACAATGCATAAAATTATTTCTAAGATGATGTAGTAAATGGAGAAGAGATGAGAGTAATGGAAATGAAATGGTATGTGTGGAGAAGAGATGAAAGTAATGGATATGAATTGGTGTAAGTGAAATGTGAAGGAAAGGGTGGCTATATATAGGGAAGAATGGAGTAGGGTAGATGAAGTGGTAGATGAAATGTGATAGGTGAAGTAGTAGATGAAGTAGTAGGTGAAAAGAAAGATGAAGAGGTAGATGAAATGGTTGGTAGGATGGTAGATGATTCCCGCTTTCAACTTCCAAGCAAAATTCGAAACCCTTGAAGATAGAACTGGATTTTGGTCCCAACATCAAAGTTGTAGAGCTCTTTCTTAGCTTTTTATCCATATAAAGAATGTCCCAATCCGACATCTAGAGCTTCAGATATTACATGAAAACTGAAAGAGAGTCTAATTTGGTATTTTCCAAGAAATTCTATTTTATGCCAAAATCATTATTTATTTATTAATTACACCCAAATTTATTAAATTGAGCTCAAATATCATCCATAAAATCATCATATAAGGGAAAATAAATATGCAAATATTTTACTTATCAAATTCCCCCACACTTAGCTCTTAGACGTCCTCAGACAAGGACTGACCATTAAGTGCTTCCAACAAAATTAGAAGTGTCAAGTTATAAGCAAGAATACAATTGAAAAATAAAGAGATCATAGTATTCATAAATCAACGAAAATATAAACTGGTAATTTCATTTGAAAATGAATAAACCGAGTTCGTAGTTGTGACTCATTCTCCCAATATCTCAAGTGTTTAAGGGTAAGTGTTTCACTCGAATTCAATCAAAAAAATTGCACCACCATAGGCTTGCTAAAAATCTAAATCTCCACTATCTAATTCACATGCATAATTCAAATCAAAAGGACTTATTATGGGTTGTAATGGAGTTAAGGTAAAAGAAATGTAAAACGTGATATGAAGAACTAAATATAAAAATTAATAGAACAATTAAAAAAATGGGCCAGCTTGTGAATAAATCTATTTCATCACAATAACCCACAATTCGAATATTCAATTTTTTTTTCATTTTTTTCTTTTCTTTTCTTTTTTTTTTTTTTTTTTGCTTGCAACTTTAAAGTTGATGATATATACACCCCCACACTTGTTAAAAGCCCATTTCACAAAAATTTCAAATGCTCTACTAATCTTCCGAATTAGGTAAAAGCACTTGATATATCATTAAAGCATATGTCAATGGGTTGAGAACAAAGAAACAGTCAATGAGGCTCAAAGGGGCTTATCAACGGTATAATTGCAAGGTTGACTATGTGACTCTGGCCAAACAAAATGAATGCCTTTATCATCTTTGAATGTGCATGTGAAATGTAATCTCAACCAGATTTAGAGCAAGTTCTAGAGTGACAACTTAATAGGTGAATATCACACATAAGAGAAATACTCATTATAGGTTCAAAAGCTCACGGTTAGGGGCTTTCAAACTCAGCTCATTCAATCTCAAAATTCATCACCAATTGTAACAATCAGCTATTCATTCGTGCTATGAAATCTCTAAATTCAATTGATCTATACTCAAAGATGAAGTTTGTGGTTATACATAGTCTATATCGGGAACACTTTTGGGATATTTTGTAATATTAGTAAATATTATCAAATTCTGCACTGTTGATTCCGATCTATAAACAAATACTTTTATCAGTAAATTTTTACATTTCTGTATGCTTGTGAAATTTGGTCTCTATTACTCTGTATATATCGAAATGGAAACGAGTGTTGACAGTGGACCATCCAATGGGGGTAATAAAGGGCCAAACCAAGTAGAGGCTACAGAGACCAGAGTTTTCCAGGAAGTAGAACCTATTGGCGTTGTCACAAGCCATACCACCCTGGCAGAACTTGCAATAGTGCTCCATTGAGGCCAGATCCAGCTAGACAACCCGCTTGTTATGTATGCCATAAACCAACACATTTTGCCAGAGATTATCTACAGAATCACCAGCTAGGGAGATGAGGCCTAGAGTTCTAGGCAGGGTCAACACTATAATGCAGGAGGAAGCTAGGAAGTCTCGTGAACTGATACAAGGTACAGTTTCTCTTAATGATAGTTAGTACAGGTCATCTATGATTCGGGTGTTAGTCATTCATTCATTTTATATGATTATGTGAGATAGTTAGACTTGAGAGTACACAAATTGCAGTATGATCTGGCCGTATCTACACCCACAAGTGTTAGAGTTGTCACGGCTGATGTCTTTTGAATTGTGTAGTAAATACCGATGGGTGTTAATCCACTATAGATCTGATTTGTCTACTATTGCAAAGCTTAAAGGTAATCCTCGGTATTGATTGGTTGACAACCAATAGTGTGTTGCTTAACTACAGAAACAAAAGTGTTATATATCCTAATTCTCAACCGTATATTGGTACAGAAATCAATCTTAATTTTCTCTCCTCAACTGAGGCCGAGAGATGCTTACATAAAGGTTGTCAGGGGTACCTCATGTTTTTCTTCATGCAATTAGAGGTTGGAAAAGCAGTACAAAATATTCCTATGGTAAATGAATTTCCTGACTTGTTTCTAAAGGATATCAGCAGATTACCCACGGATAGGGAAGTAGAGTATGCAATTGATCTTAAGCCTAGAGCAGGACAAATATCTAAAGCCCCATACAGAATGGCTCCAAGTGAGCTGACTGAGTTGAAGAAGAAGATTGAAGAGTTATTAAAGAAAGGGTTTATTAGACCTAGTGTAGCACAATGGGGAGCTCTAGTGCTCTTTGTCAAAAAGAAAGATAGAATTCTATGACTCTATATTGATTATAGGAGTTAAACAATGTAACTATCAAGAACAAATACCCACTTCCCAGAATAGATGATTTACTTGATCAATTATCTAGTTCCTGTGTATTTTCAAAAATTGACCTACGATCAACGTATCACCAACTCAGGGTTAAAGTAGAAAATGTACCAAAAATTGCTTTCAGGATTAGATATGGCCATTACAAATTTCTTGTAATGCCATTTGGTATGACAAATGCACCTGCTGTATTTATGGACTATATGAATCGATTTTTTCTTACCTGGACCAATTCATGCTAGTCTTTATTAATGATATTCTGGTGTATTCATGAAGCAGAACAGAGTATGAGCAATATCTAAGAATAGTGTTGAACATGTTAAGGGAAAAGCAACTCTATGCCAAGTTAAGCAAGTGTGAGTTTTGGCTTAGATAGGTTAAATATCTGGGTCATATAGTCTTATAGTAAGGGATCTCAGTTGATCCTAACAAAGTGGAAGCAATACTAAACTGGAAGAGGCCAGAGACTGCCTTTGAAATACGTAGTTTTCTAGGTCTTGTCATGTATTATAGAAGATTTATACATAATTTCTCCAGAATAGCTTTGCCTTTGATAAAGTTGATGCAGAAAACTCAACATTTTGTGTGGGACGATGGTTATGAGAGGAGCTTCATGGAACTAAAACATTGATTAATGACAGCACCAGTGCTGATGATCCCAAATCCACAGTTTACCTTTGTTGTATATACAGATGCTAATAGGCAAGGATGGGGATGTGTTTTAATGCAACATGGTTGAGTAATGGCATATACATCTCGTCAGCTAAAGCCTCATAAATTGAATTATCACACTCATGATCTTGAGTTATTGGCTATTGTATTTGCTTTGAAAATCTGAAGACATTATCTCTATGGTGCGACTGTAGAGCTGTACTACAACCACAAGAGATTGAAATGTCTGTATGATAAAAAAGAATTGAATATGAGACAACACAGGTGGATGGAGTTGTTGAAAGATTATAACTTAGAGATCAAATACCATCCAGGGAAGGCTAATATAGTTTCAGACTCTTTAAGCCATAAAACAATACTGGATACAGCCCCGATGATACATGAGTATCGATTAATCGAGGATTTTAGAGATCTCAGTCTATTCAAGCAGATTTTGATCGGCAGTAATAATGTTAGTAAGGCATATAATGATATGAGAGCAATGATTAAGGAAGCTTAATTACAGGATAGACAAGCACAATCTATCAGAGGGATGATTAAGAAAGGTGAAACTCAGAAATATGATTTGTCACCAAGTGGATTAGCTAGATACAAGAAATGATTATACGTTCCATTGCAGATAGAGTTGAAGCAGAAAATCCCGGAAGAGGCTCGCAAGAGTAAATACACTCTACATCTAGGAACAATCAAAATGTATCATGACTGAAGGTCCACATATTAGTGGCCGTGTATGAAGAAAGACATGACACAGTTTGTTGCTCTTTGTCTTACATGCCAAAGGGTGAAGATTGAGCATCAACGACCTTTAAGACTTCTTCAAAATCCTGAGATTCTTCAGTGGAAATGGGAAAGTATCATGATGGATTTCATGATGGGGTTGCCCAAGATCAAAAATCATGATACTATATGGGTAATCATTGATCAATTCACAAAAACAACCCATTTCCTACAATTAGTGTTTATTATTCTCTCGATAAACTTGCAGAGATTTACATCAAAGAAATTGTGAGATTACATGGTACACCAAAGAGCATCATAGTAGATAAAGAGCCTCACTTTACTTCCAATTTCTGGAAAGCGTTGCATGAGGCTTTGGCTACTAAGCTCAAGTTCAGCACATCATATCATCCATATATAGATGGCTAGATGGAACAAACCATTTAGACACTAGAGGATATGTTGAGGGCATATGTGCTAGATTTTAAAGGTAGTTGGGACCAATTCCTTCCACTTGCCGAGTTTTCCTATAATAACAGCTATCACTCAAGTATACAAATAGCTCCCTATAAGGCATTACACGAAAGGAAGTGCCAATCACCCTTGTGTTAGACAGAGTTACCCGAGAGATATTTATTTGGGCCAGATATTGTTGATTAAACAATAGACCAGATTATTCTGATCAAACAGAGATTATTAACTACCCAGAATAGAAAGAAAAGTTATGCTAACAAGAGAAGAAAACCTCTAGAATTTAAGGTCGGTGACCATATGTTTATGAAGGTTTCACCTGTCACAAGGATTAGTAGGGCATTGAAAGTGAAAAAGCTAAGCCCTAGGTACATTGGTCTATTTGACATCTTGTTGAAGATTGGGCCAGTAGCATATCAGATCATTTACCCCTAAATTTGAGCAGATTGCATGATGTTTTCCATGTGTCACAGTTAAAGAAATATCAATCCAATCTGAACATATCATTGAGTATGAAGAATTGAATATGCACGATGCTTTGATTTATGAAGTCGTACCTAATTGGATCATTGATCTATAGGAGAAACGGCTGAGACATAAGAGTATCCCATTCATCAAATTTGTCTAGAAGGGATTATCTCCTAGAAAAGCTATAGAGGAAGACATGCGCAAACAGTGCTTAGAATTTATGAATCAATATGTGTAACAAATTTCGGGGACGAAATTTTATTAACGGGGGAGAGCTATAATATCCCAAAATTCATACACCAAATATTTAATGTATATTTATTCAAAAAATAGAATAAAGGGTGAATTTTGGAGAATTTGATTATGTTACTAGTGAAAATTTCTTGTGAGGCAATGAGTTTATCATGTGGTTTTGGATGATCAAATGATGTCCAAAAATTGTGAAATTTTTAAGAATGAAAGTAGACATTCCAAGCTTTAATTTGATAGGTTATGAATTATTTGGCCTTGTACACTAAAAGTTACAAATTTCTGAAGTTCACCCAATGAAACTATCAACTTTCTGGGACAGCGTCCAAAGATTAAAATTCTGGAAATGTTGAGCTTTTAGTTGGCTAAAGACTATATTTTTCCTTGAAACTAGACTCAATAAGGGTTAAGTAGCCTTTGGAAGCACCTCAATGGAATGTCTATAAATAAAGATATAAATTTTCAAATTTTGATGAAAATTCTACTTGATTTCCAGCAAAGTGTAAAAATCACAAAATGCAAGGGAAAATTTAGGAATTGAAAATTTTTTTGAGCCTAAATCAAAGTTAGGACAACTGAGAAATTGAGAAAAGAGACAGGTAGTAACTCCATCTTTCATAAATTATGTGAATGTTTTATATGTATGTGTATGCCATTTTCTGTGATATAATTTATGAACAATGTTTTGTCGAATAGGGCAATTTGTATGAATAGGCACTTTTACCTGGTTGTTGAGTAAGAATCCGACCAAGGTGTATGGATGGTGGGGAAATAGCCCCAACTCATGCATACATGTCGTGATGTGGTTTGTATTGTTAATATATTGCATAACATGAGCTTGACATATTTAATTTTCGCATATTATATGATTGATTATATGTTACTACCAAGATTCTTTTGAATCTCACCGTTTTTCATAATTAAAAATATTCCAGCTGAAGGTAGCAGCTCGAAGAACAAATTCGTGGCCACCGGCCAGTAGAGTTCCAGTACACACATGGAGACTGTTATTGGTTATCTAGCTTGTAATTTAGTTTCTTTTGAACACTCTATACATTTGTATATATATTTCAACCCTACAGGAATTTCATGTAGTATAAACAAGGACTTAATGTCAATATGTTTCTGTTATTTCTGTATGCCTTAAGGAATTATGCGCTTATTACACTTCGTATATTGAAATGTTAAGGGGTTTGACACTTTTTCTCTTATTTTGCGTAGAATTGTTTGCATGAGAAGTAGGATTTTCATCATGGTGTTCTATATGACTATTCTTTCCAGTAAATAATGAATTGATGAAACTCATTACGGAATAACATAGTGATTGGTTTATATCCACTCTATAGGCAAAAAAGAATTATTACATTCTGAGCATAAGATGACACCGTGGGGTTATTTTTTACTTGAACTTAAGTAAATTAAAATTAAAATACTTACCTTCAATGCGTGATGGTGCAGTGACGTCAACTTTCTTCCTTGACTTTTCCATAGACTCTATATTGAAGGAACCAAATAACTCTGACCCTAAACTTGTCAAAATCTGACAATCTCACAAGTGATTCAAAAATCAATCAAAGTACTTTGCAAACATCAGCATCTTAATCAAGCCAACATCGGAACATCATGTAGTTATTTGAAGTAATCAATATTTTATTAATATTGGTCGTAATTGTTAAGATTGTCTTAGCTATATAAGTTAAACTATTATGTTCAAATGCATATGTCTAAAATGCCTTCAGTTGATATCCATGGAAATATGTTGTTAATTTATTTGAGTTTTGGAAATTTTTGTTGAGTATGTTTAGATTAAAAGGTAAAGTAATGGAAAAGGAAGTCTGCAATATAAGAGGGAAAAAGAGGGAAAAAGGGGTAATCTAGAATAGATTAAAAGTAATTTCATAGCAGAAGATTCATCTTAAATTGAGTGCCAAAAAATGATAAAAGGCTTCGCAATTAATTTGGTATTCATCTTGTTAACAATTGCTCATAGATATACATTGCATACCTAATTGCACTCACTATTCATTTATAATGCCACAATTCCACTTGCAGTTGCCTGGATTGTAAAAACTATTCTAGTTTGTCATAACTATGTGAAAATGGGTGATGATGTTTTCCAACGTATCAATCAAGTAGCTTCCATATTTAAGTTTATTATGGATGAAGGACCTTTAATGTATTTTCTAAGGTTGAAAAACAGAAAATAATGGCACTTTTATGGCAATAAATAGGGTTTTCCAAATTCTCATATCCCGTAGGTAGAAAAGGAATAGAGATTATTACTATAACAGTTTTCATTGGATTTTGAATTAGCATCAATCTCTTTGATGTTAATGTCTTGTTTTAAATTTGATTTGTTACCAAAAGGTACAAAATGAATAATTAATGAAAAAATATTCTAACAAAATCATTTGGGTAATTAATCAGGTAATTAATATTATTTGTTATGCAAATACCCCAATAATTGGGTAAACCAATAAGTAAATGAATGTTGTTAATTCGTAGAACCCCTAACCATAATTATCGTGAGTAATCGGTGATGAATATGTGACGGAATTGGGCCAAATAAAAAACATATAGTGATTATAGCAATGTAAATAAAAATGTATGGTAATTATAGTAATAATAATTTAAATCAGCCAACATAATAATGAATGATGTATTTCCTCACATAAATTATAATTATTGTCAAGTTTTCAAATTAATGTTAATTTGATATAGGATTAAAAAATTATTAGGATTAAAAGATTATTTTTTTTCTTTTTAAGTGAACTCTTTATTTTAATGTTAATGGTAGTATATGCAGAGATCTATCAATAATAAAAACACAAATTTTTATTTAAAAAAAGGAAAATAAGAACAAAGGAATTGAGAATTGATATTAGTTTGGCAAACCTTAGTTAATTAAAGCTAACGTAAATATAAATAGTGTAACTTTATTATTTGATTGGGTAGATGGATGATTAATTGGATGTTGTTAATGATGCAGGAAGGACCTTTAATGTATTTTCTAAATTTGAAAAATAGATAATAATGGCACTTTTATGGCAATAAAAAGGGTTTTCCAAATTCTCATATGCCATTGGTAGGAAAGGAATAGCGATTATTACTATAATAGTTTTAATTGGATTTTGAATGAGCATCAATCTCTTTAATGTTAATGGCTCATTTTAAATTTAATTTGTTACCCAAAGGTACAAAATGAATAATTAATGCAATAATATTCAAATAAAATCATGTGGGTAATTAATCAGATAATTAATATTATTTGTGATGCAAAGACACCAATAATTGGGTAAACCAAAAAGTAAACATTTGTTGTCAATTTGTGGAACCTTTAATCATAATTATCGTGAGAAATCAGTGAAGAATTTGTGACGGGATTTGTAAGACCCTTATCTTATTTTCTCATTCTTTTTCGAGTGATTTTGCGCAGTTCAGTGAGCAACACAGGAATAGGGTAAATATAATGATATATTGATACAAAGTACTTGATTACATTACCGGTTTTTCCATAGGGGTTTGTACATAATATTCACAGACCTTAAAATAATATAAAGCATGCAGATAACCAACGCTAGCACTTGAACTAGATCTGACCTCTCAGTTGCTAGTACTCACTTCTTTTCCCTTCAAGCCACTCACTTATGTTGGAATATTATAATATTTGAAAAAGGGTGAGATTCAAACGAATCTTAGTAGTAACAGACAGTCGATCATAGAAAATGCAATAATACATATGCTATAGACTAGATACAACAATATTATACTAACCTACAATACAGTTCAGGTTAGTAGAAAACATTTAAAGCCAACTACTGTTGCAACTCCTACTCATTCTATACCTCAGATGGGCTCGAGGCCATCAACTGGGCATACTAGTGTACTCGTATGCACTATATTTAGTCATGTTCAGTGTACCCATAGGCACTAATGCTCAAACATGTTCAGTGTACCCGCAGGCACTATGCTCAGTCATGTTCAATGTACAAATAGGCACTATGCTTGGGCATGTTCAGTGTACCTATAGGCACTATGTTCAGTCATATTCAGTGTACCAGTAGGCACTATGCATAATACATGTTACTATAAATGACATGCACAATGCATATAAACATTGATATAATGTATGAAAGAAAGAGTTACTACCTTAAACCCCTTTTTGTTCGTAAACCATTCCTTGAATATTGTTCCGATGGCTCGGGCTATCAATCCGTCCTAAAATTCTAAATGTACAAGAATTAGGTTAAACCCTTTTTTACCCGGTCCGATTGTACTTTTCTAGAAATTTTAACTCAGGCTATTCTTACATATTTTTGCCCAATAAATCCATTTTTTGAACTCGATTTTCTCAAATTCCAGCCTAAATTATGGATTTACCCCTGGCAGCCCCTATGTGAGGGTTTTAAGACTATTTTTGTCATTTCACTTTCTATAGTTTTTCTCACTTCGCACCCAACATGAACCCTACACAATTTTCCATTCTAAACACAATGAAATCATCAAAAACACCAAAATCCAGTCCAAACATAACTCAAAACTAGGGATGGAAATAGGCCAGGCCTCTAACAGGGGCTTACGGCCTAGCCTACATAAAGCCCAGCCTAGCCTATTTAGCAAATAGGCCAGGCTCAAGCTCAGGCATATTACTAGGCCTATTTAGATAAACAGGCCAGACCTATTTTCATAAGGCCTAGCCTACAAGCCTACAGGCCTGGCCTATTTAGCTTTTTTTTTTTTTAATGTATACTATTACATAAGTATATATAATATAATCTAAATAATTTTATAAATTTATCAACTTAACCTTAATTCTAAGTTTCATATCCTATCGTCATTACACTCAACCATTACTTTCGCATAAATCATTCACCCTTGCCTTTCTTCTCTTTGATCGCTCGAGATGGCAATACTAACTCACTCACTCTCCTCTAATTTGCACCCTCCACTAAAGCATAATAATTTTTGTGAGTTTATTTTAATGTCAAATGAAATATTATAATTAAATAAGAGGAGTTTGTCCCAATTTATGTGGGAAAGGTAAAAGAGGTAGAATCTAGTTTTGTATGTTATTTGTTATGCTTAGGCAATTTTAGAAAATATATCTCATTAGTCACGAGACGATTGGTTTTTTTTATTCCTATTTGCTTGGACAATTGTTGTCACTATACGTTCTTTTCTTTTCCTTACTAAGCCCTAATATTACTATGAGAATGGATATTAGGCTTTTAAGATATAATGTAGGATTGTATATAATTGTGAATGGTTATATATGAATTTGGAAGCATATGCTTTAAAGGCTATTTAAAAGCCTATATTATTTAAGTAGGTCTTTAAACAGGCTTCAGGCCTTGTTAGGCCTTTTAAAGGCCCAGGCTCAGGCCTAAAAATAGCCTACATACAAGCCCAAGCTCAGGCTTTGAATCTCTGTTGCAGGCCCAAGCCTATTTAGACAAAGCCTAGCCTAGCCTAGCCTATTTCCACCCCTACTCAAAACAGATCTAGACGAAATTCCATAAAAATTGAGGAAAATGGAGTTTTATGATTTCAATCCATAAAACACCTTCTTATCACCTTTAATCACTTGTTTAGCCACCTAATTACACTTCCCACATGATTAATCCAAATTTGGGCAGCACCTCACCTTAGGGTTTGTGTTCGCAAATTACAAAATCATGAAAACCAAGTCAACAGACAACCACAGCAACAACAACAATCATAAATCAACAAGAGAAACCAAGCTCTTGAGATTATCTTTAATTTCATTTTTTTCTCTCTCTAAAACCATGGGCTCCCTCTCTATCTTTCCTCTTAATTTTGCTTGTCAAACAATGTTTTCCATGAAGATCATGAGGTTAGAGAAGAAATTACACAAGTTAAAAGGCTTGAACTCTTGAAATCAGAAGTTCCCACCTTTGATTTTCCTCTTTGAGCTCCTCCTCTCTCTCTCTCTCTCTCTCTCAAAGAAATATTTTCCCCCTCATTTACAACACATTTGGACGAAAATAAGTGTGTGTGCTGAAGAAAATAATTTTCTTTGGCTTAATATGAAAAACTATCATTTTGCCCATACATTTTGTGATTTTCACCCAAAACTAGCAGCAATTTCACCCAATTTTGAAAATTTATATCTTTATTTGTAGAAATTGAATTGGAGTAATTCTAAAGGCTATAAAATCCTTATTGAGTCTATTTTAAAGGAAAAATATAGCCTTTAGCCAACTAGAAGCTCAACATTTCCAAAATTTAAATCTTTGGACGTTGTCCCAGAAATTGGCCAGTTTCACTGGACTAGGTAAATTTTAAAAATCCATAACTTTTAGTATACAAGTCTAAAAATTACCCATTAAAATTAAATCTTAAGATGTCTACTTTCATTCTATAAAATTTCACAATTTGTGAACATCATTTGGTCATCCAAAACTACCTGAAAAACTCACTACCTCGCAGGAAATTTCACTGGTAGTACTGTTACATTCCAATTTTCAGTGTTTAATTCCTATGATCATGAATACTCACCATTCCATTTCATTGAATGCCTCAAATAATTATAAAGCATATTGGTGAATAAAATTTGGGGAGTTATAGAATTGGGCCAAAGTAAAATCACATTGTAATTATAGCAATGTTAATAAAAACATACAGTAATTATAGTAATAACAATTTAAAACAACCAAGATAATAATTGAATGATGTATCCCTTCACTTAAATTATAATCATTATCAAGTTTTCAAATTTATGTTAATTTGACATAAGGTGATAAATTATTTTTCCTTTTAAGTGAACTCTTAATTTTAATGTTAATGGTAGCCTATGCAAAGATCTATCAATAATAAAAACATGCTCTTTTATAATTAAAAAGAAAGAAAAAAAAAAAGAAACAATAACCAAGGAACTCAGAATTGATTTTATTTTGGTAAACCAACGTTAACTAAGGCTAACTTACATTTATATAGTAATTTAAATCGTTGAACTTCTTACATTACTCTAACCATAGCTTCATTATTTGTGAATCCTCATACCACAAATTTTGTGAGAATTAAAATCATGATGTTATTTTAGTTACACATTATTTATGAATCTGAGAATATGTTTTTGCTTGCATATTATTTAATTTTTGTATCATCTGTTAGGCAAACCATCATAAAAACGTTAGGCAATTATGGTATTATAATAAAAGCGTATGGTAATTCTAGTCATAATAATTGAAATCAATCAAGGTGATAATTGAATTATGTATTTTATCACATAATTTATAATTATTTTTAATATTTCAAATTACCATTAATTTGATATAGGATCAATAATTTATTTTTCCTTTTAAGTGACCTCCAAATTTTAATATTAGTGGTAGTATATGCAGAGATCTAACAATAACAAATTCATGATATTTTATGAAAAAGGAAAATTAGAAAAAATAAGCTCAGAATTGATATTATCTTGATTCCTATTCAAGAGATTTATACCTAACACGTCAGCATAATTTTTTTTATTTTAAATCATCCACTAAATCAATGAATTTCTAGAATATCTACGTGCTGGGTTTTTGTGAAATTATAATGCAAATGCAGTTTTATCACCAAATTAAGTGTATATAATCTTATCATTTTGTTATTGTGTAGATACTTGCAACTAACAAATCACAGATGAAAATAAGTTAAAGGAACATAAGGTAAGCACTTTTGTTGAAAAGTAGAAGAGTTCCACCGAGCATTATAACTCTTTAATGGATATAGATAAAGTCAACCATTAGAGCAACAAAAGCATAAATACATTTGGAATCCATATTCTGAAATTAGCATGACCTTCTACAAACTTATTGGATGCAGAATTAGAGTATGTAATAAATTTGAAGAAAATACCACTGCTTATTTTTCTATTTTGACGTTTTTGGTTGGTCTAGTTACACTAAAGCTAGGAGTTGACAATTCGGACAGCCCAATACCATCAACTTTGACATGTCCACTACTTGCAATCTTCTTTCTCTTTGATGCAGCCATCACAGGAGTCACCATCTAAGATATGCTTATGTCATCTCTATCGTTATCCTTTTCATTGCTTATATTTTGTTCCAAAGTTATAGATGCAAATTACTCCAGTGGCCAAATCTGGGAAGCAACATCAATAGAGGTTAGGAAAAGAAGGTTGAATAGTAAAGTAGTTATGATGTAGCTTGCTTGCATTCTCATTGGAACTGCCAACAGAGTAGGTTAATTTCTTAACAATATCCTTGTCGGAAGTAAAGTGCGAGACACTCATACTACTCACCGGATATTTTATGTTATTGTCCTTCACCGTCAGCTTAACCACGATTACCCTCCCAACAACTCTAGTCATTAACTTCTAGGAAAGATGAAGATGCCCCTGCCTAAAATTGAAAGAACATAATGATGAAAATCATAGATGTCATGTTATCAGTATTAATAAGTCTGAAAATTTTTAACACCTTCGTCTTAAGCTCAGCTGTCGAATAACCTAAAAGCTCATATACATGTTGGTTGAACATTAGCATGGAATATTTTGCAGTTGAATCAAACACTGTGTAATGAACTTTGAACCGGTCAGAAATAACCATTCAAATGGTAATGTTAATCGTTGATGAGAAAGTCATTAATCATTAAGTGTTTAAGTTATAAAGTAGTATGAAAACACATTATTAAAGAATGGTGAATACTATTTGAGCTTACTTAGGCTTGGTCTTCATCACTTCCCTGTGACATGACTTGCACATCAACTTAGCATCCTCATATATTGGTTTTTTATCACATGAACATCCATCATAATACCAACCGTGTGTTGTCTCAAGCTTTTGGATTGTTAGCTTGGTAACAATTTCAGATTCTTATAGATCATATCACATAAGTAAAGATTAGTAAGCTTAAAAAAATGAGGTTGGAATATATTGCATACATATTGGAACAATTAAAATGAAAATTATTTACCTTTGATAACTTCGAAATTTCATGCAAAGGAATTCTGGCAGGGAATGATAAAAGTGAGTCACTTGAAATCTCGTGCGACACAATTGAGGAGATCTGTGTGAAAGCTTGACTCGCCTCAGGTGCATTGGTGAGTATTTGTAGTAAATGCGACATTTACGTCAGGAAACCCTATACGTTATATAATTTAGGTACACGGATGCACAAAGAACATGGATACAACTAACTTTTAACCAGTCATAAAGGTCCTTTACGTCTAGAAAATCAGGGTTGAAATAAACATGTGTGGCATTGAAGGTGCTACTTATGTCTCTATAACCTTAAACAAAAAAGCATGTAATTAAAACCCCAAAAAAATGAATTTATAGGGAAATTAAACATACATGTAATACTTTTGTTTTAGTAATCCTAGCAAACTGTAAGACAACTAAGGTGGGCACATCCAAATCTTCGTATATGTTGGTTCCAGATATATGAATTAAAACATCCACTAAATCATAAGTATTACATGTGACCCGCTCCATAACCCAATTACGCTTGAACCGGGTCAAAAAATCACAATCCTAATTACATTAAAACACATTTATGGTGATTAGAAAATAATAGTTAGACATAGCCTTTCAAATTTCAAATAATAACTGTAATTTTTCATGATTTTGGGAAATAATAAATTTAACATTCCAATCCTAATTAAATTAAAGCACATTTATGGTGGTTGGCAAATAATAATTGGATATAGCCTTTCAAATTTCAAATAACCTAATTACATTGAAACACATTTATGATGATTGGCAAATAATAATTGGTCATATCCTTTTAAATTTCAAATAATGATTGTAATCTTCCACGATTGTAGGAAATAATAACTTTAACATTCCAATCCTAATTAAATTCAAACCATTCAATCAATATAGGTCAATGCTATTTCCAACAATTGCACTCTAGCAGGACTAAATTCCGGCATACAATCCTATGAACAAAATTGCTCTAAAAAGAATAATTAGGAAGGAAGAAAGCCAGAGGTTGTATTTGGCCGTCCCGGTTTCTACAATTTGAACAACGTTATTCCCAATCCTTTCATATTAATAATAGAACAATTAATGTGATCCGTCCCGATTTCTTTCAATATGCTTAGTCAATTCAATATTTGTCATCACTATTCCCAATCCTTTCATATTATCGTGTTCCTTTTATATTAACAATAGAACAATTAATAATAGAACAAAAATTAGGAAGGAAGAAACCTGACGTTGAACATAGATAGTAGGGCTTTAATGCATGTCATTGAAATTTCATTTATACACACTTACAATAATTGAAAAATAATAATTATAAGTTACATTTCAAATTATGACTTGCTACAGCACTTTCCTAGATAAGCACCATAGGAAGTCTTTTATTTAACAAACAAAAACATTATGACTTCTTACGGCCCTTCCCTGGAGAAGTGCCGTAGGAAATCTTTCAGTTAACAAAAAAAAAAAAAGTTGAATTCCTACGGCACTTCCCTGGAGAAGCACCATAAATTCATAATTATTTTATTTTCCTGATGAAAACCTCTATTTACAATCCAAAATCCACAACAAAATGAAATAGCATAGCACATATCTTTTGTAATATTACGTCTTCATGTATCAAGCATAAAAGAGCTCCAGCATTTAAGTTGCCTAAGTTTGAGCCATACACGTTACTTCTACGGAGGATTAAACTAAGTATTATTATATTTGTAAGCTCAAAAATTAAAAAACTTACAATGTATAAGAAGTTCAAGAAGATAGAGTTGATACTTCAAATAAATATCTGAAAAAAGAAATTATGAGCACACATATAAGATTCATAACATATTTTAACTAAAAGAAAACCTAAACCAAATGTTGAAAAAAGAAAAACACTTACAAGCTAAGGAGCTTCTGAAGGAGGCCGAGACAAGGAAAAAAACACATGGGAGATAAAGTTTTCTATAGCAACGGAGTTCTGGGAAATGGAAGAGCTAGAGAGAAAGCAGGAAGATGAAAATGAAAATGAAAACTGCAAGCTATGGAAATTAAATTACAAGGTGGAAGAAGCTATGGGGCTTTTTGTCAAAACGCCAAAGCTTCTCAATTTAAAAAAAAAACGATGACCAATTTTAAAAAACAAGAGACAAAAGCTCCGACGCTTTTTCTCAAAGCATCAAAGCATCTCAATTTAAAAAGAATGATGGCCAATTTTGTTTTAAAAAAAAGTCTTAGACGGCGCTTGATTATCAAGAGCTGTCCAAAACTGAGCCTTAAATGACACTTGATTTCCAAACGCCATCTAAGGCCTTAAAATATCCACACACCATAGATAATTCAAGACACCACGTGGTGCCTTCAAGGCAGCTGATGGTGCCTTGAAAATTCAAGGCTAAAGGCACCACGTGGTGCCTTGAATTTTCATGGCACCATTAGTGCCTCCTTGAAATTGTGCCTTGGATGGCGCCAATTTCAAGGCCCCTTGAACGACACTTCACTATGAAGCGCCATCTGTCCAAGGCCTTATTCTTAGATGGCACTTCACTATGAAGCGTCGTCTAAGGCTTTTTTATTAAAAAAAAATTAAACTATTTTCTAATATGGATGATTTATCTTTAAGTTTTGACTTTTAAACCGATTTTTAAATTTAATGTTTTTCTTAATATAGACAAACTTTCTCAAGAAAGCATCTTATCATAGTAATGGAGCTTAAACACTTACAGAATTTTTATTATTTCATAGTTACCACATGTTTTTTTTAATAGTAGTAAAGGGATTAATTTTTTTTTTTTAAAATAACCCTTTGTATGGTGCTTTCTTAGGCAAGCGCTATACAATGTATTAAGTAACTATGTCGCTTTCCTACTCAAGCATCGTAGCTGTCACATTTTTATAAAAAAAAAAAAAAAGAAGTATCCTCCGGCGCTTGTTTGAAGAAGTGCCATAAAACTAGCGCCACTAAATCTATATTTTGTAGTAGTGATTGATTCTTGACTTAAATGAATTGTTTTAACGTCTATTGATTTTCATTTTAATGATAGTGCACTCAAGATATATAGACTACTTGGTGGGACACACGAAGGTAAAATTAAAGTAGAGAGCCAAAGTGGTTTTATCCGAGAGTAAGTATTTATGTTCTTTCATTGGCAATAGCTTTAGATATGCCTTTATTTATTTTAACCATTTGCTTTTGATTTATAGTGCCCTCAACAACCAAGGAGCACTGAATGCGGATACTATGTTATACTTTATATATATATATATATATATATATATAACATCATTCAAAGCAGAGTTACTAAAGATTTTGAACAAATAATCACTTCTTCATTCTCAAATGATGATATTTTTGGTGTCATAATTGAATTATTAATTAATTCATTCTTTTGATTGATTTATCTTAGCTTATTTTCAAATTTGCAGATTTTTGTAAAGACGATACCTACTTAGATGAAGACATTAATTTAGTCCGAGACCTTTTGGCTGGACATCTTTTTCAACACATAGATGAGTAAAGTTTATGTTTATAGTAGTTAGTTGTTGTGTAAACAACTTTTTGACACTTTGTGGTGAGTATTGTACATAGTAGTAGTTAACACTTTAATTAGCTAATGCTAGATATTTTCTTACTATTTGGAAGGAAAATTTTGGTTTATGAAGAATTGTTTGATGATATTTCTGTAGGGTTTAATTGCTGGGCAGTAAAAAATATAAAGAAAATTAAAAAAAAAAAAAAAAAAAACCTTTCAAAGTCAGTTAAAAAAGGGACACCGTAAGTGGGACGTAGTAGTGTGGGATGTTGTTCCTAGACTTTATTATGCCGCTCACATAAGTGTCTCCCTGAAAAGGGACATAGAAATGACCTAAAAACAAACATTAAAAGTGCTTTCTATATTAGTGTGATGATAATTCATATCTGTCAATCAATGGAGGGGTTAATTCAATAAATGAGATGAGAACTACTATGATTGAAGCTCGTTGAAAACCATGACCCTCTGTCATGCTTGGTAACACTCTTGCAAAGTTGCAATGCTGTAATACTTGTGAGTGAACGATTTTATGTTTTGAACAATTGTGAAGGATAACGTTGCATTATATGTTTTAGTATTGAAGTCAAGTGTGAATGACATTGATGCATATTTGCTTTACTATTGAAGTAAACATCGTGTAAAACTTGCTATATCATAATCAATCTTATTTTGTTGGTTTTCGTTATATAGTGTCATGACTTTTATTTGTAAGAAAACTAAAGCATTTGGTTTCAATTAAACGTTATGTCGAATAAGCTTATGGCTCGCCGGCCCAACCCTATCAGTAACCTTCAAATTCAATTGTAAGTTCGGCCATATGGGGGTACGCTGGAAGTATGAGGTATGACAAAAAAATGCTTAACCTTCTCAATCCATGGCTTCTTCTTCTTATTATTATTATTATTATAAAAATTGGACCAGTTATTAAACAAGTCAAGGCAATGGTTTACACTTCATTGGTTGAAACAGTGATCAAATAAATTATTGATAAAGTAATATTTTTTAAAAAAAAAATTAATTATTTAATCCTTATATATAGTTTCACCGAGTTTGTAACTCAGTCCTTAAAGTTTGACTCGTCATGATCCAATCCTTGAAGTTTAGTCATTTTATAGTTCCATCCTTACCATTACAGAGTCAAGGTAAACTGTGCTGATGTGTCATTAACAGTGTTAACTCTGTCAAAGCTTACCTCCATTTTGTCCTTGTCAGCGCACACCTTCGATTGCTCACTGTTCTTGTTGCTTTGAGGTCAAGCAGTTGAAATAGCTTTAGTGTCCTATCGTTGCTTATCTGTGTTGGGGGTGGAGAGATTGCGCAAAATCCGTCAACTCCAGTTGTTAGAAATACTATTTTGTTCACCTACTTTCAATTTCTATGCCCCTTTCTGCTTTTTATAGTTAGGATGACAGAATGAGTGAGAATAGGATATATTGAACCTCAAAGAACTTCATATTATTTCTATTGAACAGATAGCAATATGGCTAGTGTTTAGAATAAAGAATGAGACATGGTTAAAGGAAGAAGTGTATATTATTGGAGAAAAAGTGTGACAAATAAGAACACCGTGGTGAGAAAGCTGCTAAAACTACAGTGGCAAATAAGATATATTGGTAAATGGAAAGGGTTGTGGTTTGTCTGGAGTATACCATGTGCATTGTGGCCCAGCACTTGAAGATTTTGCTTGCTTGTGAAGCTGATGCATTTATCTCCCATGACAGAAGTGGGTGTATTCATTAAATTTTGATTATTTTATACAAACATTGACAAACATTGGTGGTCCCCCACACACTTGAACAATGTTGATTAATTGTTGTAATATATATGTTTTTGTAACTTTTATTTTATTTTATTTTTGCTGCAGTTTATTGTGTGTGATATATAAGGTAAGAGATTACATGGTTGCTTCTAGTGTCATGGGTTAGTCGATATCTTTACTTAATATTATAATTTGGTTTTCACTAGACATGTCTAATCGTGTGAACATATTTTGACTTAATTTAATTGTCCTATGCGGCCCTAGCTTTTCTCAATACCGTCTACATCTATTGTCCATAAAAAAATACCCTCTACATCTAACATACAGCGTTTTTGACCTGAACCTAGAGCATTCATTATTCGGATTAGGGGGAAAATCCTACTGTTTTTATTTATTAATAAAACAAGGGAAAATGACGCGCAAGTCCTAAGGACCAAAAATAATTACAGTGAAGTCCCAAAAATCAGAAATAACAACTTGTTAAACTGTTTTTACAACATGTTGAGTTATTTTTTACTGCTGTGAGACTTCACTATAATTATCTTTGATCCTTGAGACCTGCGCGTCATTTTCCCATAAAACAAGGTGCTGATGATGATGCCAGCTCAGTTTATTTTAACATAGTTAATTAACACAAGCGCCACATAGGACTTGCTAAAAATGACTAAGGAGTGTTTAAAAATAGAGAAAACTTCAAAGATTGAGTCGTAACGAGTTAAACTATAAAGCCTAAGTTACAAACTCGGTAAAACTATAAGGATTACATAATTAATTTTTCCTATTTTTTTATTTTATGTATTCAAATAAATATAATTATATGTATAAATATATAGATTTATGGGATGAATTGAATATTTTTAATGGAAAATTAAGACTAAAATTCAATACATTTTATTTTTCTAAGAAAAAGAAATAAATGGTTTAAAATGCAAATATGAAAAAAAAAATAATCCACATGTCGTGAAAAAAGTCTTGGAGATTAAAACAATCAAAGATCATTCAAAACGAAGTAAATGGTTTAAACTACACTCTTAAATAGGGCTGGTCAATATGTATGTTACACTTTTTTGTCCAAAATATAATGTTCAGATACTCTTTCTTTCTTTACCCCCATTAAATAAAGCACCACTCATTATTTGACCTTTATGGCTCTTTTGAAATTCTAATTTAAATTCTGTTATAAGATTGAAATTGGTTTGAAAATCTCTCTGCATATCTGAAAATGTTCTGAAGTCCCGTTGGCAACCATTAAATTATTTGCGGCCGGCAGTGCAATGCTTGGTGGTCAAAGGTCGCCGGGCAGTGCAATTTGGTATTTTTATACCATATACATATATATATATATATATATATATATATATATGAAATTATAAATCACAAACAAAGCCCTCCAAGACACTTGTGGCCCAATTCATTCATATAATGGACGTCTAAAATGAAAAATGATATCAGTTGATAGTGGTCAGTACTCCTATAAAAATAGTTTGAGGATAAAAATGTCCTTTCACTCAATTTTCTTTCCACAGTGTTAATAGCTGAATTTGGCAATTCTTTTCAAGAAAAATTGTAGCAATAATTTTATAACTATAACTTTTTATTCTTAATTTTGAGGATGTATATCTTTAACTCTTAATTTTGAGGACTGATTAATTTTCGGGGTCAGGCTATCCCATATATGTACAGCAACAAAAGGATACAAGAAAGAAGATATATATCAAACTTTGCTGGTAATTAACAACTAAAATCCAGCCTGATTATGATTTAGCAAGTTTACAAAATGTTTTAAGAATAATAAAACATATATGCATCAACCTCACTCAAACTTTGATTTCAAAGCTAAAACATATATGTATATCATTATCATTTACAATATTTTAAAAATAATAAAACATATTGTTCACATCAGAAGTATTCTAGCAATATCATAAGAACATTACCAAGTATGAGAGAGTCTTAGTTTTCAACGAGCTTCAACCACAGTAGTACTCATCTCATTTATTGAATTAACCCCTTCACTGATCGACAAATTTGGATCATCACACTTAGTTTTCTTGAAAAGAAATGCTGGTTGCTTTGGAGGAGCAAGACACTACAAAAAAACAGGGAATTAGAGACGGAATTTAGCGACGGAAATTCCGTCGCTAAAAATATTAGCGACGGAATTTCCGTCGCTAATTCCGTCGCTAATCAGTTAGCGACGGATTAACGACGGAAAATGGTCCGTCCCTAAAAAGGGCGTTACTAATTCTGTTAGCGACGGAATTTCAATTCCGTCGCAAATTTAGAGACGGATTAGCGACGGAAATTCCGTCTCTAATCTGCGACAGAAAATTCCGTCTCTAATGATAAATTCCGTCGCTAATTTTGGAGACGGATTTAGCGACGGAAATTCCGTCGCTAATTTCAGAGACGGATTTAGCGACGGAAGTTCCGTCGCTAAGTTTTCGACGGATTTAGCGACGGAATTTCCGTCGCTAAGTTTTGAGACGGATTTAGCGACGGAAATTCCGTCGCTAATCTGTCACAACGTAATAAAAAAAATAAGTTTATTATTAATTTTGGAGACGGAATTAGCGACGGAAATTTCGTCGCTAATTTTTGAGACGGAATTAGCGACGGAAATTCCGTCGCTAATATGTCAAAAGATTAAAAAAACATAATTCCATTATTAATTTCTGAGACGGATTAGCGACGGAATTTCCGTCTCTAATTTGTCCAAGATTAGTGACGGAATTTCCGTCCCTAATCCGTCACAAGGTTAAAAAAAATTAATTCTATTTTTATTTTATGAGATGAATTAGTAACGGAATTTCCGTCACTAATCCGTTGCAAAGTGAAATTTTTTTTAAAAAAATAATTTAATTTTATTACAGAATTTTTAAAAAAACCGGCTTTAAGCTTTTTAAATTTTCTCTCTCCAATTAAATTTTTTGTGAGTGGTTAATTTGAATTTAACGGTAAGTCAAGTTGAATAACCTATAATTGTTAAAGAACTGAAAATGAAATTAAACTGATTGCAAATAAAATCATATTCAAACCCAGTTTGACAATTATATTAAGTTAACAACTACAAAACAACAAAAGTACTAAAGTGAAAATGTATATAATATATCAAATAAACCACACAAATATTAAATATAGTCAAACAACCTAGTAACCACCCTATCCTATGGTGGGCTATCATCAGTGGTATGAGCTTCAGGGTTTGAATTGTTGACAGCCGCAGATAGTTTTTGCTCAAGTGCTTCCAACCTAGTTAAGATAATTTCATTCTGTTGCTTAAGATTGTTATTCTCCTGTCTAAGCTGTGTGACAACATTGTCAATATCAGGTCGGAGCATTGGGTTGATGGAAGGAGAAGACTTATAAGAATAGGATGAGGAATCAACATCTTTAGCCTCAGATCCTAAGCCAAATATGCGACCCTTCTTGTTCTTACCACCTGCAGCCTCTAAATATAGGTTCAGCTCTTCTTCATCTAGCTGATTTGATTGTACATCACTCAGAGAATCTGGATTAGAACTTCTAGATGCCTTGATCCTCATGTAATACTCCTATATATTAAAGAAAATAATGAGTACAAAAAGTCAAAAGATATGAACAAATATAAAATAAAGGACAGTATGCAATCACTAAAATGAATTTGATTACTCAAATTAACACAACAATAACAAGAAATCAAAAAGCCACTCCTCAAAAACCAAGTATAAGAAGAGAAGGCCTAACAACTCACTACTTCATGATGGCCTAACATATAAAAGGCACACCCTTAAGGTATCATGAGATATCCTGTACGTGTCAAAGGAGCATATCATTGAATAGCAGCAATTTTTCGACCAAAAAAAAAATAGCAGCAATGAGCATACAAGGAAAGTCATGGAATTAAATTCAGCAGGTGATATTAAGGGTCTCCAAGCCATTTATCTCGTGCCCCCTTTTACTTTCTTTCTATTGGACCACTTCATGTCTACCTCTACACACCATATCATTTCCTTTTGTTCTTTCTTCAATTTGTTATTCACCACTTTGGTAACCAGTTTTCGCAGATAGATCATTATATAAATAGGAATAAATAGATCATTATATAGTACATGTACAGTGGTTATATATCTTGTGATGAATATGAATAAATAGAAACGAATCAGGGGGTTAATATAGATTAAATTCAGCAAGGAAAGTCATGGAATTACCATAAATTTGGTGCTCTATTATAAACACATGATATGCACAGTAGCTAAACGAAATTCTGGACCAATGAACCAAATTTATTCATCAATCATTAACACCTCATGAACATAAATTCTGCACAAATAATATTTGAAGGATTATTCGGCCTTGACTTCCTTTAAACATCACAATTGCTAATTAACCTTTCTACTCTATTCCATTCACTGAATTGAATGAATCCTTGTGACAATACCTCCAAAGAATCACAGTGTAATGAATCAAAAGAAATCAGTACGGGGATTCATAATCAATCAACCAACATCAGCCATCAGGTTCATTTCAGCTGCTGCGAGAAAATTTTGTATTTAATAGAAATATGAAAGGAATGAGAAAAATATGAGCAGGGAAAATCCACACTGGGGCTTTGGTTAGTATGTATCAAAGAATTTATATTAGGCTTTGCTCTCTTACTACCGTGCCCCATCAAGAAAATAATAACAAATAAATAATCCAACTTTTATTAGTAACTAGTAAGATTATTAATATTCACATGTTATTCCCTTTTCTTTGATCAGCTTCAAAGTCCATACCATTATGGAATGAATGAAAAAAATGCGAAGAAGACATAAGAAAGAATGTGGGCCACAAGCTAAGTCAATGGAAGTAGAAGATGCCAAAGTTGAACAAGAGGAAGGTGGCATCAATTGTCAAAAAGCAAATTTGGAAAGGAAAGAAGAAAGGTGGGCGAAATTTTTAAAAAAAAAATCAAACTCATATCACAAGTTGGAAAGAAAAGAAGAGGCAACCACAACTTGACAAAAAAGTAAGCAGCCAATTTGGAAAGAAAAGAAGAGGCAGCTGGACCCTTAAAGTAAGTAAAAGAGGGGGGGAAGAAAAGAGAAGTGATCACCGTCTTTTGCAATTGAGGCACGAAGTAGAACAACTTAATATATGGTCTAGAGACACAAAGTAGAACAACTTAATATGTGGAAACAAAAATTCCAGCATTTATTATATGTGGCAACAAAAATTCCAGCATGTATTTGGGTTATTTATCACAATAGCTTGAACTTACAAAATCATCAACACATAACTGATGACTCCTTATTTTTAGTTAAATATTTGAGATATATTTTGATATATTTGGGAGTCATCAATGCTAAATTAAAGATATTTTCTTGACATATCAAGTTAGGTACATCATTTTTGGGATTTCAAGTTAAAATATAAGTTTTTCATTTTAAGAAAGAATTAAAAAAATAATAACAAATAAATAATCCAACTTTTATTAGTAACTAGTAAGATTATTAATATTCACATGTTATTCCCTTTTCTTTGATCAGCTTCAAAGTCCATACCATTATGGAATGAATGAAAAAAATGCGAAGAAGACATAAGAAAGAATGTGGGCCACAAGCTAAGTCAATGGAAGTAGAAGATGCTAAAGTTGAACAAGAGGAAGGTGGCATCAATTGTCAAAAAGCAAATTTGGAAAGGAAAGAAGAAAGGTGGGCGAAATTAAAAAAAAAAAAAAAAATCAAACTCATATCACAAGTTGGAAAGAAAAGAAGAGGCAACCACAACTTGACCAAAAAGTAAGCAGCCAATTTGGAAAGAAAAGAAGAGGCAGCTGGACCCTTAAAGTAAGTAAAAGAGGGGGGGGGAGAAAAGAGAAGTGATCACCATCTTTTGCAATTGAGGCACAAAATAGAACAACTTAATATATGGCAACAAAAATTCCAGCATGTATTATGGGCTATTAGTCACAATAGCTTAAACTTGCAAAATTATCAACACATAACATAAATGAAAGTAGCATCTAAAATGATTTAAGCATTCTAGAATAAAAGATACATATATACACACATACCTTTTTTGTCTGGTTTCCTCTTCCTTTTCTGTTAATTCCTACGCTGTATTGATATCACTCTGTGGGAGAACAGATTAAGACATAAGCTAGTCAATTAAATGAAAAAGCCACAAACTTTATAGCACATGAAACTTAAGACCTAAATGTTATCAATAAAATATTTCACATGGCCGGCTCTCTCTCTCTCTCTGTTGGTTCCACTTTGAAAGTGACAATTAAAAGTTGTGAACATCACTCACAGACACACAACACTCACAGAGATGTATATATTAGTATTGAGATGTTGAATCGATATCAGTAAGTGTGTTTGTTGGATAGTGAGCTTGCACTATCAGGGCCATATCTTCAAGAACGTCATTAACTCACACTAACCCAGGAACACACGCTATATATGCATGAATCATGATGGTAATGGACCACCTAAAAGTTGAATCCACATAGCTTTTTTGTTTTCAGGCAGAGAGAAGGCAACACACACACACACACACACACACACACACATATATATATATCCCTACTATAGCTTCCAATTTATAGTTTACAAGATTCTTTTAATTTGTTCTTATATATGACTATTCCTAGTGTTATACATGTGAGAATGAGAAAGGTGTTAAGTGAGGGAAAACTCTTTTGGTGGCCATTGTATGCGTGTTAGTTTAGTTATTTATTAGACTGACACGAAAGAGGTGAAGTGGGGTGGGAAGGTGAATATTTAAGGGGGGTTGCATTTAAGTGAGTGGAGAAAGTATTATAAATCACAACAAAATCTTATGACCTGTTACTTCGCAGTGTAACTCTCAGGGCGACCTTTATATATCTTAGCTTCATCAACTACTGCTATATATCTCAGATCTGTTAGATATGAATTGAATATTGATGTTTTATTTAATTCATCATCATCAGACACCAACCCTTGCAAAACCGTCCCTTTCCAATAGAGTATTCATTCAAAAGTAGTCAATACCTTGTGAAAAAATTCCCATCATCATATCAAAAATGCAAAGATGCCCTGTTCATATCATACTACATATGCTATAACCCATTCAATTCAATTATGAGTCAGAACTTAAGCAAATGCTTGCAATTATAAGACACAAAGAAATGAAAGGAAGATGCAATGTTTTTACAGTAAAATGAAGACAAAAAAGAAGCTTTAGCCCTTGAAGAAAATAGTGACAGAAAAAACAAAATAGAGGAGTAAGTATATAATCACTAGCCTGAATTTCTCTTGGCTGCGGAAGTCGCGAGAGAGTGAGCAATAGAGAGAAAACCACCTTCAACCCTCCAAGAAAAGAGCTTGAAGACGAAGAAGCCACTGCATATCGGACAAGCAGATGGAAGTCCCAGAAGGCGAAGCTTGGGGTTTTGGGTGGAGCAAATCGAACTAAGAGAATCGGATGAAAGTCGAAGAAGATGAAGCTTGCCTTTTTTGGAGTAGCAAATCGAACTCAGACAAGGTGGAGATTGGGGTTTTGGAAGGAAATGCTGAGGCTGATTGGGGTTGAAGAAGGTTGAAGAAGGTGAAGATTGGGGTATTGTTGGGGAGCCGCAGGAGGAGTGCAGAGGAAGAGTTTCAAGTGAGGGAAAATGGACGGTTTTGCAAAATTTGGGGGGATTATGTAAACTAATGAAATAAATGGAGGGAAACGTTTTTGCGCCATGGAATTTCAGCAACATCTATAAAAACTATGTTGGCAAAAAAAAACATCTATAGACACTAATGAAACAGATTTTTTAATATAAGACTATAACTTTAATAATATAATTTCAATAAATTTAAGAAAAATAGCGTGAATCACATAACAATGATGTTATTAACTCAAAATTAAATTGGTTAGAGTTATGGTTCTAATTTTCATTTTTTACTCTTTAAATTTATTTTATTTTATTTTTCTAAATTATAGTGAATTTTCAAATTGTATAACTTAAATATTGAGAGTCTTAATCTAAAATACATAAACTCATTATAGTGAATTTTCAAATTGTACTTTGACTAATTATTTGCTTTGGCCTGTTGGCTACCACTCTAATCCTACTTATTAGTCTCAATTAACAAATCAAATGAATATTTAACATTGAACTAAACAAACCAGCTAAGGAAGAGAGAGTTTGAGAGAGGAGAGCTGCAATGGCTGACGGACAAGGGGGAGACGGTGACTCAATGATTCTGAGAGAGAGGAGAGTTGTGACCGCCGATGAAGAGAGGAGAAGTCGGTGACCTTGTGAGGTTGAACAAGTGACTAAGAGGAAGAACCAGAGACAATAGATCCGTGCTAGAATGAGAGAGCCGTAGAAATTAAGGAGAAGTCGCCAACTTACAACATAAGAAAAAAAATTACATTTTCTAAATTTTAGACTAGAATTTTATTTTGAAATAGATTGGCCAAGTTACAAGATTGAACTTTTTTTTGATACAATTGCAAGATTGCACTTATATTGTAAATCAAATGAGTATTTAATTACACATTCATATAATATATGTAATAGTAATTATTTACATGTTTTTATGTAGTTCTTGAAATGGTAAAATACATTATTGCAATTTGTCACAAATTCAATATTTTATAAATAAAATACTATGCTTTGCATAAAACTCAAAGAAACAAGTTGTGAGGTCTATACTTTGTAAATTATATCATGAGTTGTTATAAATTTTAACTTTTATATATTACTGTCATTTGTTTGTATTTTTGTTTAATTTTTATCTATGGATTTCATAACTATATATAGCTTCCAAAACAACTATTGTATTCTTATTTTGTTAAAGAAATCATATTAGTAACACTAATAAATGAGTGTATGAATAAATTGCTTAGCAGTATAATTAATTTCACGAAATTAGCACTACAATTATTCTTTCTTCATTTATCATGTTAATTTCTAAAAGAGGGTAGTTCATATATTATTTCATTGTTTGTTTAGCTAATACAAAGTCACATGACGATGCCATTTTTATGATATACGAATGTGTTTCATAAGAATTCATCTCCATGACGTTTCAACAAGTTTTACATAATTATATTATCATTTATTCTTTACATGGTGAATATTTGAAATTTTCAAATTTGCAACAGATTTAGTGACGAAACTTATAGACGGAACAATTTTTGTCTTTAATTTCTGTCAAAAAACAAGATTAAATTATCCCTTAAATTAGTAACGGAATTTGTGACGGAATATCCACGGAATTGGTGACGGAATTTACCGACGGAATTTAGAGACGGAAATTAGAGACGGAATAATTCCGTCTCTAATCCGTCCCTAACTAAATTTAGAGACGGAATTTAGAGACGGAATTTAGAGTCGGAATGATTCCGTCGCTAATTTCCGTCTCTAAAAATTTAGAGACGGAAATTAGCGACGGAATCATTCCGTCTCTAAATTCCGTCTCTAATCCGTCTCCGATTCCGTCTCTAAATTTTTAGAGACGGAATTTAGAGACGGAATTATTCCGTCTCTAAATTCCGTCTCTAATCCATCTCCGATTCCGTCTCTAAATTGTTAGAGACGGAAATTAGCGACGGAATTATTCCGTCTCTAAATTCCGTCTCTAATCCGTCTCAGATTCCGTCTCTAAATTGTTAGAGACGGAAATTAGCGACGGAATTATGCCGTCTCTAAATTCCGTCTCTAATCCGTCTCAGATTCCGTCACTAAAGTTTTAGAGACGGAAATTAGCCACGGAATTATTCCGTCTCTAAATTCCGTCTCTAATCCGTCTCTAATTCCGTCTCTAAAATTAGAGACGGAATCAGAGACGGATTAGAGACGGAATAGCGACGGAATTAATTCCGTCGCTAATTTCCGTCTCTAATTCCCTGTTTTTTTGTAGTGAGAGTCGAGTCATTATCCAACATGGAAACAACTTCTAACATAGTTGGCCTATCTGTCGCATATTCTTGCACACATAAAAGTCCAATCTGGATACATTTCAGAACTTCACATCTAGGGCATGTTTCACCTATTAATGATGGATCAACAATCTCCATAACTCTACTTTCTCTCTCCAAAGGTTCCAAATCTGAATTAATTGAATGCATTAGATAGTTAGATTATTACTATAATAGCAAACTGAATTCTAGTTGTTCATTATCTATATACTTACATGTCCAATCAAATTAGAAGAAACGTCATCATAATGACCACTATTTTTTCTGCTAGTAACAATCTCCAAAAGTAATACTCCAAAGCTATATACATCTGATTTTATTGAGAAAATTCCTTCCATTGCATATTCTGGTGACATATAACCACTGTAAAAAATTATAGAAATATATCAATGATCATTTCAATAAAGATACTTAAATGGTTTTATTATAAGTATTTGAATTTTTTTATTTATTTCTAGCATATAATGTCATATGAATATATTTTGACTTTGTATGGAGCATAAATCATAAGCATATCTAGCTCATGCAGACATGTTATTTGACCATGAAGAATGGATTTAAAATTAACGCAAAAATCTACATAATTTAGATATAGATATTGATGAGAATGATGTGTGTGTAGAAAATCATTCCAACTAAATACTTATTAGTTTAGTTTATACTGGTACTTTTGGAACTTTTGGAAACTAGGAGTATGCGTGTGTAATTCAATGCTAAGAAACTAAAGTGATATGCTATACGTATAGTTGAGTATACTTACTAGGTTCCAACAACACGGTTTGTGTTTGATTCAGTTTGATTTCCACCAAATATTCTTGCCATGCCAAAATCTGCAATTTTTGAATTCATTGTGGAATCTAACAAGATGTTGCTAGCCTTAAAATCTCTATGAATTATTCGTAATCTTGAATCTTGATGAAGGTATAAAATTCCTCTTGCAACTCCACAAATGATGTCAAATCTTTTCCTCCAATCTAATTGTAGTTTTTTTGCTTGATCTAAATAAAAGTTGTAAACTATTAAAAGTGAAGAATATATTACTTAATCAATTATTTTATTTTCTAAAATTGAAAAATTTGACAATACCTATATGTAGAAAGCTTAAATGACTATTATAAAGAAAAAGAAATCTTAAATGAAAAGAAGACATACCAAAAATGAAAGAGTCCAAGCTTTTGTTTGGCAGATATTCATATATCAACATCTTCTCTTCTCCATCTATACAACAACCTAAGATCCTTACAAGATTTCTATGTTGTAGCTTTGCAATTAAAGTAACCTCATTTCTGAATTCTTCAATGCCTTGTCCAGAATACTTTGATAGCCTCTTAACTGCTATTTCCATTCCATCTTTGAGTAGACCCTGATGTCAAAACCCATAGTTAATTCATGAATGTGTACATTTTATCTTTGTTATATTAAACAAGTACTATAAATAATAAGCTAATGGCATTGAAAAAAATGTTGATCCTACTTATGAAATTTGTGACTAGTTACATATAATAGCTACCTTATATACAGAGCCAAAACCACCTTTTCCAAGCATATTAGTGTCTGAGAAATTGTTTGTTGCCTCAACTATGTCCTTTAGATCAAAGAGAGTTACATCGGAGTTGTTTTCTCCATCAAACAAATATTCTTTGTGCAACCTTTTTGCTGTGTTAAACAAAAAAAAAAAGTAAGAAAAATGTAAGAGAGGAGTTGTAATGCAGCCAATTATCACTTTACATTGAAAATAAGACAAACCTTCAAATAAGGTTTTTTTTTTTTTTTTTTTTTTTTTTTTGTAGAATGAAAAGGGAAAATTGTTGGGGAAACCCCGTTAAAAATTATATTGATGAAAAAGATTTAAATCAAAGTATTGGTACTCTGTGTGTATAAAAATTGCATGGTATTATTAATACTCTAATACTCTGTGTGTAAAAAAAAAAATTATCAAGTATTTTTAATGGTGCACTTTTTCACATTTTCCCGAGAAAACATAAAGCTTACCTTGATTATTGTACTTTACAAACCAATACACTAAAGAAATCACCAGGAACGTTATTAGGCAAATAGAAATGACTACGACTATCACCATTCCCTCCTTGCCTAGAGAACCATAATGCTTCTTCCTTCCATATTTACCTGAATACAAGAACACATCAAAGCGGAATTTATGTTCAAACAAATCTTTGATAGATGTAATTGTAATCATGTTATATTAATTAGGCTTTACAGTTAATTATAGATGACCAAAATAAATTTTATAAAATAAATAAAATACTATTACCTACACCATATGTCAACTTCTAAAGAACTTGGCTAAAATTAGTTGAATATAAAAAACATTTTTTTAAAAAATCCCCAACTAATGATAGAGACATGAGGATTTTTACAAATAATAATAATATTTTATTAAATTTTGTAAATAGTCTTTTATTAAATATCAATAGGATTTTATAAATAAACTAGAACAGTAGGTTTAACAAACAAATTTTATATGTAAAAATTTAATATGTCGTTTAATTTTAAAAACTTATTTTTTTATCAAAAAGAGTATATGGATGACTTGAACCCCTTTTATTGCCAACAACTTGACCCCCCTTTTTTTTTTTAAGGCACAAGTATTTATTCGAGGAATTATTGGTCATTTTAAAAACATATTAATAAATTATTTTCAATACCCCCAAGGTCTCACTCTCACTCCTCATATATAATATTTTGCACCATAACTATTATATCTGCATTTAATACTAAAATACATTAATTATCAAAATAATACTTGATACTTTTTTCAAAAAATAAAAATAAAACTTGATAATATAATAGGAAATGCGTTCTTTAAAAATAATTAAATTTTTTATTTTGAGATGAAGATTAAAAATTAAGAATTTTAATATCACAACTTATATATAAAATTTGTTAATTAAAAATATATAATATGATCACAATAAATTATACATATTATATCAATATAAATTGAAACGTTTATGGGTAGTATTAAAATAGTATATTTAATATGATCAATGTTTTATGTCTTCTATTTTTTTTTATTGTTTTGTATTTTTATTCTCAATTTTAAGAATATTTTTATTTTTATAATTATATGATTATACTAAATTCTAATTTGAGTTATTAACCTTAACAAATTCTTTAAGTAACATGGAACAAAATGGAATTTAAGAATTGGGTCAAATTACCTCCATACCCCTAATTTATTAAGAAAAATTGAAGTGTGCAAGTTTTTAGCTAACAACACTTTTCTAGTTTATCAAAATTTATATGTCCCTATTACCACAAAAAATAAACCTATATAACCCGCTTGAGGATTGACCATAAATGGTAACCCCTCAAAGAATATTAATGCCCTGAAACTTGATCTGAGATTTCAATAGTTTAGCGAATTTTTAAGTTTACCAATTACCAACGATGATGTTTGCCATCTCTTATTAGGGCGCAAGGTTCTGATAAATTAGAATTGAGACTAATAGAAATCAAGCAATAGGAGATTTATTTCATATTTTAATTTTACCAACTTGATTTGAGATTTCATTATTTTAGGGATTTTTATACTGGATTTTCCAGATTATTTAATTAATTTTTATTAATTTGAATATTTATGTCATATTTTATAGTGATAATCTTATATTTAAATTAAAATATAAAAGTAAAAAAATCATAAAAATTAATAGTGATGTTTGATTTTCTTTTACCATTGATAGCAAAAACGTAAAACAAGTAAAGAATGTACCCAATTCATGTGCATCCACACGCACGTACAAATCTTGGCCCACATGGTCAAATGTTCTGATGTCTTCCATATCAGCATGCCACGTCAAGCACCCACTTTGTTTGACCTCGTCTACACTCGTATACGCAACACATGAACAATCCCTCAGGCACTTCTCCTCACACCCTTTCAAGCTCATACTCTCGCTCTTATCCACACGTGCCTTTGATGTATCTGGCACCTTCACACGTGCCACTTTCACAAACCCCTCCCCGCTTTGACACGTGGACACATTCTTCTTCCTCACACACCCGCTCGACCCATTTCTCATATTCCACTCTTGCAGGTTCATGGGTTCAAATCCCGGCAAGCACACGCACTCAAACTTGTCCACATTATATGGGTCACACTTACTATTTGATCCGCACCAGCGATAATGGTCACAGTCCTCTGTTGGACCATGCCATACTTGGAGCCATCTTTTCTCCTTAGCTTGCCAAATAGTTCTTGTCACATGACCAGTGTTGTCTAGCACCATTCTTAAGAAAATTGAAACATCTACGACTCAAGTCACCAAGCTAACTTCATTTGCATCGTCAACAAAGGTGACTTTGAATATGAAGTTGGGTGTCATTTCAGGTACACCACTCCATCTCTGACCACTCCAAGGTCCTCCCCGCCAAAATGGGGCTCCATTTTTATAACTGAATAGTTGAGGATAACCTGTTGGGTCAATCATGTGCGTTGCATTCCCCAATCCTGGGTTGTCTGGGGATTTCCATGACGTAAAAAACCGATTAAAACCAGTTTTTCGGTCCACCCCAAATTTCATGAATGGAACCATTGTGTCGCCAGGATAGTCAAAACTCTGCCATATAACATTTGGTCTACCTTCGTTTCTGATTAAAACCAAGTTTCCAGTGTCTTGAAGCTTAGCAAAGGTGTGACTAAAAGACGTGACAGAAACGTTGGAAGACCAAAGATGGTTGTTTATGTTCAAATGGGCATCATTGTAAGTGAGAACAATATTTCCTTGGGCATCAATCGACAAAACTCCAGAAGCATCATTAAGAGGATTCTCTCTATTAGCAACCCACACTATCGTTGGTTTGGAAGATCTATTATACCATATTCCAACGTATCGCTTTGTTGAATTGTGGCCGGGGGTGAAGAAACCGAGGGCAAAGGCTCCTCCATTTGACACCAAAACGTCACCATCTTTGAGGGGTTGGCATGGGGTTATTCTAGTAAGGGGGAGACAAGAAGAATGAAGCACCAAGAGAAGGAAAAATTGAATAATATTTATCAGAATTATGCCTTTAGCAGAATAAAGCTTCATGGTTGGAACGGAGAAGCAAGAGATAAAACTGGGGCTAAATTTCATAAGTGTGTTATATATATATATATATATCTGAGTTACGTTACGTTAAAAGGAGAAAGATATTGTTTGGCAAAAAAAAAAAAAAAGGAGAAAGATATTAACCAACGTCTGGTGGCGCGATAGTCATTAAATTACCCTTAGGTTACTTCCTCCTTACCTTTCACGGGTTTGACCGTGACTTTGCAATAAAAAAAAAAAAAAAAAAGAAAGATATTTGTAATACCTCTTATCTTGATAGATATTGGTTAGGTGTGTGCATGTGACTTGTGAAGGTGCTTGTACTTGTAGTTGAGGTCTTAAATAAAATTTCAGGTCTTAATGGTTTCAGGACAGGTATCTTTGCACAGTTTGAGAAAAATATCTAGGTTTAGGAGAAAGATATTTTTAGTACCTCATCGATAATATAGGGGTGTGCATGTGATTGTGATGGGGCATGTGCATGTGACTTATGAAGTGTGATGTGGAACTATTTAATAAAGTCTTTTGGTCTTGATGTGACCAAAAGTAAAAGTTAGTTGGTCTTCCTACCTTCTTAACAAGGCTAATTAGACTAATTCTGAACGATAATATATATCACTTTAATTAATTTATTTAATCTAAAAATAGTAGTTAAATTGTTAAATTTATCTTAAATTGAAAAAAATTTCAACTTTACTCATAGTAAATGATTTTTTTTCCAAACATTAAATATAGCCAGAAATACGGTCAGGTTGGCTTTTCACAGGCACTCGTTTAGGCCTGCTTCCTGTAAAATCTACAATTTTTGATACCTGCAGCCCTACAAAGTTGGTCTTTCATGGGCTTGGGCCTAAACTCATTTTAATTCAAATAAAATTCACTTTCAAGTTTTACAATTTATTTATTATTTTATTTTAAATTGAGATACATTATTTTTAAAATTATAAATTTTTAGTTAAAATAATTATCTAATGGCCACATTAGCCTCTCTTTTTTAAGTTTAAATGAATAAATCATTGTAGAAAATAAAATAAATCAAATCATTTAATAATAGGTTTTAACTTGTTACTAATACTCTATTAGGTACTTATGTATCTTTTATATTAATAATTTGATATAATGATACTACCTATATTAATTTATTTTTAAAAATATTAAATGGGCATATCTGTAAGGTTGGCCCTTTTAGGTCCGCTTCCTTTTAAAGCCTTCAAATCATAAGTCCGACTCTTGACAGCCTTGGCCTTAAATGAGCTGGCCCAACGGGCTCCCAGCTCTAATATTAAATGACACGTTCATGGAAAGAGAAAAATACAATGATCCATATTTGAACATTAATTACAAAGATAAAATCAACCAATAGATATTAATTATTCTCTAAGTGACTTATATTATGAATCAAATCATTTTTCTAAAAGTGACTGATATTGTAGATAGGAGGTATGAATAAAACTTCAGAAATGATATCTTTGCACTGTTTGTGAAAAAATACCTAGATATATGTGAATATGTCAACTATTTTATTACCTCACACGTACTTGTACGTACGTGTGTACGTAAAAACTCGTTTTCTCCTGTATACGATGTTAACCCCTTGTTATAACTTACAACTATAATATATTAACGGATTATAGGGCATTTTGTTAAACTATTCTGTAAGGGAAATTGGGTATCTTAAACTAATAAGTGGTGCACAATGTTGCTACTGTCACTATTACAGAATTAGGATATAATCACTCTTAAGGACGTTCCAAATTTAAAATTGGATGGTTAAAAAGGGAGGTGGTGACATTTTCGTAATTATATGTATGCAGGGAAACTTTTAGGCTTCCCAAATTTGAATTTGGGACATCTAAAATTCTTTCAGGCGCAAAATATAAATTTCATAAATTTTTTTTTAGCACCAGGAGCTGACTTTAGACGTCCCAAAATAATTTTAGGACGCCTAAACCCAGACTTTAGGCGTCTCAAATGGCATTTGGACGCCTAAAGTTGACAAATGATCCTATTTTTTAAAAAAAATACTAATAATCATAATAAGCAAACAATATGCTTTATATGTTTAATAAAGGGAAAATTTTATTAAGGTCCCAACAAATGAAAATAATATCAGAAAAATCTCCATTGATAAGTGAAGAGCTACCATTGACAAGTTATGAAATTTGTCATGTTATTATTTTCTTTTGATTGAGACCTAAATGATATGTTTCCTTTTTCTTTTTTTTTATAATAATTGAGGAAACACCCTCATGAGCAGCTTACCAATACCAGAAGATTCATTACAATCCATGCAGATTAAATCTAAGAGTTCCTGCATAGGCTGAAGAATCGGATGATACCCGGGCATGCAACTCAGAGCTTGCTTAGCCAAGTAGTCCACCACAGTATTCGCCCATTGAGGAATATATATGAAATAACATTTTACCGAGGGTACTGTAAAAATGAAAATGTCACATCTTAAATCAAACTCATCACTTTTTCGAGGTCTCCTTCTTCTTCTTATTTACTCACTCTGGTCTTAATTATAAGATAAAATTGATTTTTTTAAAAAAATTAAGGAAGCCAATTAAATTACTTTGAGTATTTATATTTATATTTTTTTCTCCAAACTAATTAATTTGACTAATAAATTAATATATAATCTAAGGATACTAAAAATATAAACACTCTAAAGTAATTTAATTGACTTCCTTAATTTCTCCAAAAAAGTCAACTTTATCTTATAATTAGGACCTGAGGTAGTAGTTGATATGGTACTTTTTATTCCTCTTTTATTTTATTATTTAGTTATTTATTATTTTCCACTAAATATTTCCTTCATAATATTATCTAAGTTTTATGAATAAAAGTTAAGGATATTACAGTTATTGTTGGATAGTTTGTTGCGATTTTATTATATGTGCTTTTTTTTCTTAATTTTTTTCAAATTTATCTTCTTTTATGTTATTGAGATATAGATTTTATTATGAGATCTCATAAAATTGTAGCTTCTCTTCTGTGATTTTATGATATCTTGTCTAGATCTCAAAATCTATATCTCAAAATCTTCACAGAAAAAGCCATTCTAAAAAGTAAAATTAAAAAAAACATCCATATCTCAAAATTGCTTCTTCAACACGATTTTGAAATCTGGATTTTTCTTAATTTTTAATTTTATTTTTTAGATCGGTTATCTATCATTTGATCTTAAAAGTGTCAAACTTTTAAAACCATTCATATAAAACCGGATCTAAATCTAGTCTAAATAGCCATTTTTAACCGGTTTAAAAAGCTTTTTTTTCTAGTAGTGATCCAAACTCAACAGAATCACGCGGAGCCTTACATTATTATATCAACTATATGATATTAATATCATTACAGAGATTTAATGTAATGTAATTTATTTATACTATTATTATTCCTCTAAATATTTGGAAAATCATTTATATCGTAAATGAGGGTTCATGATCACTTGTTTTTTTTTTTTTTTTGGGTCAAAGGGTTCATGACTTGGATAACCTACCTGTCCCTGCCATGAGGAATAATAATCCAAAACGTAGTGTTGGGAAAAAGAAAATCTAAAAAGATATTTAAAGACCAACAAGGACATTTGTACACAAAGGAAAAAAAAAAAAAAGAGAGAGAATCTCTTAGAAAGAACTTGAAAATTATAAAATTTTAAATCAAATTTCTTACCAAGAGTTAATTAAAAAATGTCAAAACTTGATAATTAATTTCTAACTTATTTTTTTGGAAATACCTGATTTAAAATTTTACAATTTTAAAGTATTACTTCTAGAATTTTCTCAACAAAAAAAAAATACCAACGACTTTTGAGTTTTGACTTCATCAAGTAACGCCAAAAAAAAAAAAAAAAAAAGTAACGCCAAACCGCCCTTATGACTCGGATTGGGGGAGACAACAAATTTCCACATAGTTCAGTTGTATTTTTCGGGATGAATAATCAAAAGTTTGAATGAACTATTCTTCCTATGCCTTGTTGAAAAATTCATTTCTCTGTTACGTACAGTCTTAAGCTTGATGGCCACTCCAAACCAGTACCCACTTATGCACGTTAGGATAAATTATTATCCCATTTTCAGTTTCAGGACATAATTGAATAATATTTATCAGAATTAGCTCTTTAGCAGAATAGAGCTTCATGGTGTGGTAAAGGAGGAGCAATAGTTAAGGCTGGGGCTAAATTTCTTAAGTGGTTTACATATGCAGCTAAGAGGGGACAGATATTTGTAGTACCTCTTACATTAAAGTCTTCCTTTTGTTTGTGCAGCGTCGTTCTGTCGAAGAAGATTTATAACACTGAAATTACTCAGATAAGAGTTGAGCTTCTGTATAGCTCGAGAAGAAACATATCGAAACAGGGACTGAACAGGAGAAGTGAGAAAACAGAGAAAGAGAGAAAGGGAAAGGGGAAGAGAATCTGTAATTTTTTAAAGAATTCTGCAGTACTTTATTTCTTTAGTCAACATATAAGCAAAGAGCCACTAGCATATAGAATACAGCTGGCACTTATTCTAAGTGTGTTTTCTTCTACCCAAAATCATAGTTTTAGAAGCATTTTTTTGTAAATCGAGATAAAATTTCTCTGATATATTTACCTCATAAACTGTAAAAACTATTCTCTAAAAATTAATCCGAACACACACTAACTAACAATAAAACAACGAACACTTAAGTTAGAACCTAACTAATTTCTAACTAATTACAAGTTTATCAATTTATTTCGCGGGACCACTAGATTGTTGGAAGAATGACAAAAAAACTGTAACACCCCAAATTTTATTCACCAAGAGTATATGGTGATTATTTTATATATTCAATAAAATGGTGAATATTTAATACTAAAGGAATTAAATATTGAAAACTGAAAGTTGAATAATGTTTTCAGTGAAATCGTCTGTAAGGCAGTGAGTTTGTCATGCTGTTTTGGAAGACCAAATGATGAGAAAAAATTATGAAATTTTACAATGTGAAAGTAGACATCCTAGGCTTTAATTTGATATGTCATATGAATCATTTGAAGCAATGTGCGAAAATATATGAATTTTTGAAGTTAGCCGAGAAAATCTGGAGTGTCTCTGGAGCAACGGTCAAAGAAATAAAATATGGGAATGATATGATTCCATCTGGCTAAATTCCATATTTTTTTCCTTGAAACTAAATTCAATAAGGATTCCATAGCCTTTTAAATGGCTCCAAAATGAAATCTACAAATTTAGTTATGAATTTTTAAATTTAGGGCTGAAAATTTGTCAAGAAAGCCAACTATTCCTAAAATTGGAAAATAAAATATGTTGGCAATTGTGTAAATTATGGAATAAGAAAATAAGAGGGGAAATAATTATTGTTATTATGTTGTGCCAAGTGTTATTAATCCAAGCCAAGGATTAAATAAAATTGAATGGAAATGTATAACACAAATTGGAAGAAGACAAGACCAAGTATAAAGGTGATGTCATAACTCATTAAATTACCATTTATCAAATAAGGGAAAAATAAGAGATAATATTGAGTCTTACTCCCTCCGGTCCTAATTATAAGATAAAATTGACTTTTTTGGAGAAATTAAGGAAACCAATTAAATTACTTTAGAGTCTTTATATTTTTTTTCTCCAAACTAATTAATTTGACTACTAAATTAATATATAATATAATGATACTAAAAATATAAACACTCTAAAGTAATTTAATTGGCTTTCTTAATTTCTCCAAAAAAATTAACTTTATCTTATAATTAGAACGAGAGGAGTATCATCTTATTTCTCTTTCTCATTTACGTTGGGAAATAAAGAGAGGAGGAAGAGGAAAAGTTATACTTGGTGGAAGATAGTACAAGTGTATCATAAAAATCTCAATTTTTGGATAAGGCTACTAAACATGTGGCTTCATCTCTTCCCACCCCATTTGGACGTTTAAGGGCAAGAGAAAGAAGAGAGAGAAAGTGTCTTGGAGTCTTGAGAAGCTTGAGCACACAAGGGAGCTTGAAGAAGCAAAATCAAATGTAAGGGTTGTGAAATTCATATGTTCTTGCCTCTAAATTCATGAGCAACCATTTCTATCCTCTAATCCTTCTTGAAACATATATATAGCAAGAGGAAAATCAAGGGAAAGAAGGAAAGAGGGAGGACGAAATTGGAGTCTAGAGAGAGAAATCAAAGGTAAACTCATAAATTTTACTCTCTTAGTTGAATTCAAGGTTGTTGTTGTTATGATTAGATTATTGGCATGAATTGGTTAAGTTTGTAGGTTTGAAAAGTCCTAACCCTAAGGGGTTATACTGCCCAAATTTCTTTAAATCATTGTTAGTAGGTGTTTAAATGACTTGATAATGGTTTAGAAGTGGAAAGGAGTATACCTTAGAGGTTAAAACACAAAACTTCATTTTCTCAAATTTTTAAAGAATTTCGTCCAGATCAGTTTTGGGCTGTGTTGGGATTGGATTTTGGTGTTTTTGATGATTCCATTGTGTTTAGAATGGAAAATTGTGTAGGGTTCATGTTAGGTGCGAAGTGAGAAAAACCCTAAAAAGTGAAATTACAAAAATAGCCTTAAAACCCTCACATAGGAGTTGTCAGGGGTAAATTTGTAATTGGGTCTGAAATTTGAGAAAACCGAGGTAAAAAATGGATTCCTTGGAAAACTTCGTCAGGATAGCTCTAGTCAAAGTTTTGGAAAAACGTACTGTTGGGCCGAGTACGGCTGGCCGGGGTCCAAGGGCATTTTGGTAAATTTTTACCATAGACTAATATAACCACAAGAAACACTACGGAAGAGTCGAAGATGTTACTTGGATAGGTTATGACCTATTTCTTGTACATTTAATATTTTAGGACCGAGACAGAAGTCGGAATGACACGTTGTACGAGACACATCTTAAAAGGGATCTATTGAGGTAGGGATATTATCCTTCATACATCATGCCATAGTTATATTATTGTGTGGATGCCATTATTGTAAATATAATTTATTAATCAACATGTTTTGCCTAAAGAAGTGCCAGTAGTGCCAGAGGCACTTACACTGGAGTTGGTAAGAACCCAACCGGTGCAGATTAGTGGGGCTAAGCCCTACTCATTTATACATGCAGATGATATGTTTATATTGTTCAGTAAGTGCAGATTAGTGGAGTTGGGCCTTACTCATATATACATGCAGATTATATGTGTATATTGTTCAATAAGTGCATATTAGTGGGGTTGGACCCTCCTCATGTATACATGTAGATGATATGTTTATATTGTTTAATTAATTGGTGCGTACATGACACATATCATATTTATTTTTCGCATTTTCTATGAACGATAGCATGTCTCTACTGGGATTTCTTGGAATCTCACCCTATTTTTAAATAAACATCTCAGCGGGTGCCAATAGATCGAAAGGCAAAGGCATAAACGCAGAGAAGTAATTGGCTCATGTCTCGAGGCGAGGACAAGATCGCGGTTATAATTAGTTTATGCTTTAGATATTTTGGGTTATCCTGTATATATATAAAACTTCCATTGTATTTTCTGGTTTTTGTTAACTAACGATGTTGGGATTGTAAATGAATATGTTATTAGTATAATTGTACTTTTCTGTATGCCAATTGAATTTCATCTTTATTACTTTTTGAATATCGAAATGGAAATGAGTGTTGACAAAAATACCATTTAAATTTCAAAATCCTGCTGACAAGAATGGTAATTGATTGACAAGAATAGTAATGGAATTGACAATGTAAATCTTTATCAAAAGACTAATTTAGAAGTGATATTTTTTTTTATCATTCTCTCTTGATTGTTTTAGTCTTAGGAAGAACACCTATAGATCGTCCAGATTGCCTTATTTAATTTCGAGGTGATAAAAATGAGACAAAATAAGACTGACTTTCTCTGGTTTGAATTTAGAAATTAGTTAGGTATTTAATTTGTTTTTGTCTATAAATGTAATACTCCCTCTGGTCTATTTTATAAGATGTTTTTTAGATGATTTTTTTTTTTCATTTTTATTAGATATTTTGTTAGTTTCAATGAGTATTAAATATTTTTTCATATATTTCCAAATTAAATAAGAGATACTACTACAAAAAACCAAAGCTATGACGCTTATAATTGTATTAACTGTGGCGCTAGAGAAGTGCCACATATCTGGACGCTACTAAAAAAAGCTGTGGCGCTTGAAAGCGCCACAACATTTTAAATTTTTTTTAAAAAAATACCCTCCTATGGCGCTTATTAGAGGAAGTGCCACAGGAGGGGGATCTCCTGTGGCGCTTGCGTCAGCAAGAGCCACAGGAGGGGGGTCCTACTGTGGCGCTTACGTCAGCAAGCGCCACAGGAGACCCCCCTCCTGTGGCACTTCCTCTAACAAGCGCCACAGGAGGGTCCCCTTTTTTTTTCTTTTCTTTTCTTTTCTTTCCTGTGGCCCCTTTTATATGCTTCCTGATTGTGAAGCTTTATATAAAATGAGTTGCTTTCATGTTTATTATCTCTCATATTGTCAATCTTTCTATTTTATATTTCAACTTATTATATATATATATATATATATATATATATATATAATTTTCACATTTAAAATTCAAGTTCCCCAACAATAATGTTCTTACACGACAATATATTTATTGTCATTTCCCCAACAATAATGTTCTTACATTAATACTCTCCAAAGCTAACATAAAAAATATCACAATACAAGAACTTGATATGTGAACACAGTACATCAACAACTAATTAAATAAATTAAAAGATTACTAAAAAACGCAAGCTTGTCGGCTAAAAAATTTAAACAAAGCAAAAAGGAAAACGTTATATTACGGTTTATCTTGACTGTACTAAAAAAAATTTAAACAAAGCAAGCTAGAATGAAACAATCTTCTTCTTACGTTGGTGACGCTAGCTTGAGTGACGAGGATGAGCAAATGTGAGCTGTGGAGTGGAGTAGGGATCAACTGGAGTGGGGTTCAAAAGAGGAAGAGAGATAGAGAGTATGAAGAAAAGGGAATAACTAGGAACAAAAGTGGGGACAGACGAAACAAAATTGGAAAAAGGGACAAGAGAATTTAATGAAGAAGACGAGTGTGTGTTTTTGTTGTGCAAGAGAAAGTGATATCTTTTACAGGGGGAGAGGCGTAAATGTGAGCTGAGGAAGAGGGAATAAAAACGAAAAAGGGAGGGAAAAGATAAAAAGTAAAGTTAAAGGAGGGAAATCTGATTGATGGGAGAGTTCAAAATTCATATTCAGCCAATTGTGGCACTTTTTTAAAGAAGTGCCACAGCTGCCCCTTTTTTTCTATTTAATTTTTTTTTTAATTTTTAGGACCCAATTGTGGCGCCTGCCTTCACCTTTGGGTAGGACCAGCGGACCAGGCGCCACAGCTGGCCAATTGGGCAGGAGCCACAATTGTCCCCACCAGCTATGGCGCCTAGTGGACGAGGCGCCACAGCTGGTCCCAAAAATTAAAAAAAAATTAAATAGAAAAAGAAAAAAAAAGGGGCAGCTGTGGCACTTCTTTAAAGAAGTGCCACAAAATGTGCGCCACCTTTCAACCTTTTTATAGTAGTGAGAGACTAGAAATTGGTATGATGTTGGAATTTATTATAATTAATAAAGATGATATTGAAAATCGTTTGAGTTTTATGATAAATTTATTGCTTTAAGCTGTTGTCACTACAAAAAAAAAAGGGATTTTGTAGCGGTGAAATTGTAGCGGTTATATTAAACCGCTACAAATTATAGCATTTGTAGCGGTTTTTACCTAAACCGCTACAAATTTGTAGCGGCAAGATTATTTGTAGCGGTTTCCTAAAAAAAACCGCTACAAATTTGGCGCGAATTTCCCGCCAAAACCTGTAGCGGTTATTTTGTAGCGATTAATGCACATAAACCGCTACAAAATACCAAAAGTCAGAATTTTGTAGCGGTTTTTTGGGCAAAAACCGCTACAGAATTTCAAGAGTCTCGAAATTTGTAGCGGTTTTGGTCAATAACCGCTACAGAATTTCAAACGTTGTGAAGCTTTGTAGCGGTTATTATAGAACCGCTACAAATAATTAAATTTGTAGCGGTTACAGTAGCGGTTATTTTAATAACCGCTACTAATATCTGCCTATTTATTCCCCCACCTCCTTCATTTCTCCTTTTGCTCATTTTGTTTCCTGAGGTTTCTCTGAGTGATTTCTTCGAGATTTGAGCGTTCAGACGTCTCTATATGAGTTTTTGGTCAGTATTCCGCAGTATTCGCATTGAGGTACGTATATAACACGTATTTTTATTTATATTTGTATTTTTATTATATTTTTGCATAATAATGGACTAATTTTTTTTTTAATTTGTACAGTTGATATGGCTTCAAGACAGGATAAGGGGAAGGCCCCTCAGGTCCCCAGACCGACTTTACGGGGTGGCAGCAGCCGGGCAGGGGGCAGAGGGAGGGGGCAGCGCGCAGGCAGAGCTACCGCGGCATCACAGTCCCCCCCACAGGTACCGCAGACGATCCCACATGCGACGACCGCACCAGAGGTGCCTGAGGTAGAGAGGCCAGAGATTAGCGTTGAGGACTTCCTCAACGAGGAGGACATCGAGATCCCGTTTGGTGGGTTCAGGGAGATGGAGCAGTTCCTCGATGAGGAGGACGCTCGGGAGCAGAACAACCCACGAGGGTCGTCTTCGCAGTCCATTGGGTTTGAGGTGCAGGTCGAAGGTAAATTACTTTTTTAATTTAGTAAGTTATTTATTTAAATTTGAAATGTTAACTTTGAATTATAATTTATCTAACGTGCGGTCAACTGTGCAGATGAGCAGGGGAACGTGTCGTCGAGGAGGCTGGATATGACCGGTCTGAACAGCATGGACCGGTCCCTGCGAGTTATAGTGTCGTGGAACGAGGGCACTGACCAGCCGATCCACAATGGGGGTCACCTGCTCAACCGCTTCCTGAGCGACCTGGGCTCGAATTGGATGTGGTTCCCCCTTCACTTCCCGACGTGGAGGCACATTCCGAAGGGGCTGAAGGACCAGGCTTGGGAGGAGGTGGTTCAGGTAATTAAAAATATTTAATTAATATTTTTTTAATTAATTCTATTTAATTATTTTTTTAAATTATGGTTTTTATAATTATTGATATTTAAATGTATTTTTTTCAGCTGCGGTTTGCCGTCCGGGCCAACCGGAATAGGTACGCCCTCGTGAAGATGGGTGACGCCTAGAGGAACAGGAGGAACCGTCTCTTCCACAAGGTGGATGGGGACGGGACGATGCCTCTGGAGCAGCTGCAGGAGAGGGTCTCGGACGGCGTGCCGCCGAACGACTGGGCGCGTTTCGTCCAGTTCAGGAGGAGCCCTCAGGCGCATGTAATGTATTTATTATATTTTTGATATATAATTTTGTAATTGTTAAATATTAAATTATAATATCTATTTAATTTGTATTTAATTTTAAATTATAATACATTTAATTATTTGTTTTTCCAGGAGCTTTCTCAGAGGAACACCGAGATCCGGGCGCAACAGACGATCCACCACACAGCAGGATCGAAGACCTTTGCTGTGACCTACAGCGAGCTGGTAACTTTTCAAGTACTTCACTTACTTTTAGCTGATTAATTCATAATACTAATATTTTTGTAATTGTTTCAGGAGACGAGGGCACAGCAGGAGAACCGTCAGACGGACTATGCGGAGCTGTACGCCATCACACACAGACACCGTGACGGGACTGCGACCTCTCAGCAGGCAGAGGCGGCCATTGTAAGTAATTTTATTATTATATTTTTTATAAAACCAAGTTAATAATGAAAAATGCTAATTATTAATTGTTTCATAAAATGGCAGGAGCGGATGCAGCTGTCGCAGGCTGAGCTGCGACAGACCCAGCCTGAGGAGTCACAAGGGTCAGTGGACCCGACGGCTCCTTTGAAGGCGGGTCTGGCTCAGGTTGAGCACCCCGGACGCGTGCGGGGTATGGGGATAGGCGCCAGACCCAGCATGGTCTATGGCAGGAGCGCCGCCTCTGAGGCTGGCAGCTCTAGAGGGGTCAGACGTTGGAGGGACGAGTCTATTGACCAGCTGCGGTCAGATTTGGAGCAGACGCAGCAGCAGATGGTGCAGTAGGTGCAGCAAATGCATCAGATGCAGGTGCAGCAGCAGCAGCTGCTGCAGATGCACGCAGATATGATGTACGCTCAGCAGACGCAGTGGAGTGAGATCGCGAACAACATGCTCGAGGGAGCATGGAGTCGCCTGTTCCCGAACGAGCAGCATCCAGCGGTTCCCCCTGTCCCTCGCTACGTCGTCCTGAGTACTACTCCTCCTCCTACTGCTCCTCCTCCTGCTGATGACGATGGTGCGGTTCACTCTGCGCAGCGGCCCGATCCAGCGGCATCTGAGGGAGCCCCACCTGAGGGAGCACCAGAGGATCAGCCCCCAGCTCCTTAGTTTAGGACATTTTCTTTTGTTTAAACATTTGTAAATATTTATATGAGTTTTTATTTCAGAATTTTCTTATTGTGTTTTATATAATTATATTTATATTATTAGATCGCGTTGAAATAATTTATGAACGATTTATATCTAAATTTAAAAAAAAATAAAGTATATATATATTTGTAGCGGTTTTAAGTTAAAACTGCTACAAATCTGTATATTTGTAGCGGTTATTAGTGTATAACCGCTACAAACATAGATATTTGTAGCGGTTATAAAATAATAACCGCTACAAATGTACATATAATGTAAAAAATTCAAGTGTAAAAAATTTTGTCATTACAAAAAAATGCAAATAATTTGTGTTAAAATAAAATGTAAAAAAAAATTAAAAAAAATTAAAATAATATTTGTAGCGGTTATAAAATAATAACCGCTACAAATGTACATATATATTTGTAGCGGTTTACCTTCAGAAACCGCTACAAATACTCAAACCATTTGAATTTTGAAATTTGCCACCTTTGTGCACATTTGTAGCGGTTATGTTATGGATAACCGCTACAAATTAGAAAAAATATTTTTATATTTAATGTCCCTTAATATTAGTAGCGGTTTTATATATATAACCGCTACTAATACTCAACAAGTACATTTTGAATTTCCCACCAATTAACGGCTTGAATATTAGTAGCGGTTTTATATATATAACCGCTACTAATACTCAACAAGTACATTTTGAATTTCCCACCAATTAATGGCTTGAATATTAGTAGCGGTTTTATATATATAACCGCTACGAAATTATAAACGTTGGAATTTCTGTAGCGGTTGGTGTAGCGGTTTAATAACCGCTACAAAATTATAAACGTTGGATTTTCAGAATATAAGGTTCTAGGCATTCGTCATTATCTTCTCACTCATCTTCTTCTCTATACTTTCTTCTCTCTCACTTGTAGCTATGGATAAATCATGGATAAGGTTGCCGCGCAATTCTCCTGAATATTTGTATGGATTAAACAGTTTCTTAGATTTCGCATTCACTCACGGCAGCTATAACGGCAAGATCGTCTGTCCCTGTCGAAAATGCAAGTTCAAGAAGTGGCATGCACGAAATGTTGTGAAGGAACATTTGCTTGTGAAGCCTTTCCCTGAGGACTATACGTTCTGGGCAGTTCATGGTGAGAAGGCCGGCATTAGATATGACGAGGCTCTTCCTCGAAGTTCTCAAGTAGGCGTTCAAGTAGATGAAGATGATCCTCTGAATGATGATGTGCGTGATGCGTTTGGATTTCAAGGCGACAACTTCAACGAAGAAGTGCACGGCTCTGAGCCAGCTTTTATGGGGAATGAAGCAGCTCGGGATTTTTTCAGCTTGATGGATGAGGCAGATCGTCCTTTATATCAAGGTTGTCGCAAATATTCTAAATTATCTTTCTTGATCAAATTGTATCATATCAAGTGCTTGTGTGGGATCACAGATAAGGGAATGTCGATGTTGCTCGACTTATTACAAGATGCATTCCCTGACGCCGAGATTCCCACAACCTTCTACGAGGCTAAGAAGATTATCAACAGGTTGGGGTTGAATTATCAAAAGATTGATGCGTGCCCAAATGATTGTATGCTGTATTGGGGAGACGATTCCAGCAGGGAGACGTGTAAGAGATGTCACACATCGAGGTACAAGACAATTCGGAAGGGGAAAAAGCAGAAGAAGAAACCTGCAAAGATTCTCAGGTACTTCCCTTTGAAACCTCATCTACAAAGATTATTTATGTCGTCTAAAACTACTGAGCACATGAGGTGGCATGCCGTTGATAAAAACGAAGACGGTAAATTAAGACATCCGCGGGATGCAGCTGCTTGGAAAACGTTTGACAACGACTTTCCAGATTTTGCGACTCACCCCAGAAATGTTCGGCTTGCGTTGGCGACCGACGGTTTCAATCCTTTCGGGAATCTTAGCACAAGTTACAGCATTTGGCTGGTAGTCTTAGTTCCCTACAACTTACCCCCTGGATGTGTATGAAACAAAGCTCTTTCATTATGTCTATGATCATTCCAGGCAAAAAGGCACCGGGCAATGACATCGATGTGTATCTCCAACCGCTTATTGCGGAATTGCTTGACCTGTGGAATGTCGGCTTGGAGACGTACGACGCTCACAGCAAGACTTTGTTCAACATGCGTGCAGCCTTGATGTGGACGATCAGTGACTTTCCTGGCCTTGGCACATTATCTGGTTGGAATGTGCATATTGGGTCGGCGTGTCCAGCTTGCAATTTCGACTCTGACGCATTGCGCCTTCCCCACAGCCAAAAGTGGTGCTTTATGGGGCATCGGAGGTTTCTCGATGGAACGCATAAGTTCAGATTGCAACGGAATCGCTTCAATGGGAAACTAGAGAAAAGAGGACCACCTCAGACTTTGTCCGGTACAGATATCTTACAGCAGCTTGAGCATGTTGACTTCGAATTTGGAAAAAGCGACGATTCAGCACAAACTCGCCAAAAGACGCGCAGGACTTCGGCGCCTCAGCAGTGGAAGAAGATAAGTATTTTCTTCATGCTTCCGTATTGGAGATCTAATTTACTTCGCCACAGTCTTGATGTAATGCACATTGAAAAGAATGTTGCGACAATGTGCTGTATACACTGCTTAACGAACCCGGCAAGACAAAAGATCACCTTCAAGCTAGGAAAGATTTACGAGATATGGGAGTTCGTGAAGACGCTTGGCCAGATGAGCATAACAGATTTACACCGGCAAAGTTTACCCTCATAAAACCGAACAAGGATGTGTTCCTCGCGACGTTGAAGAAATTAAAAGTTCCTGATGGGTATTCAAGCAGCATTTCTCGATGTGTCGACTTGCAGGCTCGAAAGGTTGCTGGCCTGAAGAGTCACGACTCACATGTTCTTATGCAGCAGTTACTCCCTCTGGCTATAAAGAATACACTTCCTCCCGATGTTTCCATCGTTTTGGTGGAACTTTGTTCTTTCTTTCGGAAGTTGTGTTCTAAGGTTTTGATAGTTGAGGTGCTCGATCAGCTGCAGTCGAAAATCATTCTTACGCTTTGTCACTTGGAGATGATCTTTCCTCCGTCCTTTTTTACTGTGATGGTTCACCTCACAGTCCACCTCGTTCATGAAACAAAGCTCTCTGGACCAGTACAATATCGTTGGATGTATCCGATTGAGAGGTACTCATTTTAAATATATGCTTTCATTTATTGTCCGTATTTAATGTTTGCTGGTCATCCTTTTCATCATTTTATATCAATTTTCTCTTATGTACTTCGTACGTTCCTTGGGAAATTAAAATCTTACGTGAGGAATAAGGCGTGGCCAGAAGGTTCTATAGCTGAAGGCTATATAGGGGATGAGGTGCTATATTTTTGCTCAAGGTATTTTGATGATCTTGAGACGGCTTTCAACCGCCCGCCTCGTGTTGACGATTGTCTTGAACCTGCGCCGACATCAGAAGAATTTATCCCTCGTGTTGGTAAACCAGTTGGAGCAACTGAAAACTTCAAACTAACGGCAACTGAGAAGTTCCAAGCACATAGACATGTCTTGATTAATTGCACTCAAGTTGAGCCTTTCATACGGTAAGAATTGTACACTCACATGTATGTTATTCGATCTATATCTTTCATAACATTTCTCACTTTCATTTCACTAACGCCTTTCCATTATTAATTGTAGGGAATTCAGAAGTCATGTCAAGCGTCAGCTCAGGATCCGTACACAGACATCCTCGGAAGTTGATAGGAGGGTCCATAGAGAATTCCCGAGCTGGTTTGCGCGCAGAATACTAAATGACCACAACCCACACTCACCAAATTTCAGAGCTCTCGCAATCGGCCCTCTTGATCATGCAAAACGGTTTACAGCATACAATGTCAATGGTTTTAAGTTTTGCACGGTTTCACGGGATCAAGGATTGCAAACACAGAATTAGGGTGTTTATGACACATTTGGGACAAGGAGTTATGCGAGCAGCAGTGACGCCAACATGCAGTTCGGAGGCGTCCCTTACTATGGCAAGCTTCTTGATGTGGTCGAGCTTAATTATCAAGGCCGTTTCATTGTGACGCTGTTCAAGTGTTTGTGGGCAAATACCACTACTTCTCGGGGACTGACAACTGACGACCTAGGGATCACATCAGTCAATTTCTCACGCCCGATTCATACTGGTATTTCTCAAGATGATGAGCCGTATATTCTAGCTTCAGAGGCACATCAGGTTTATTATGTCGAGGACAAGAGGCATAGGGATTGGCACATGGTCGTTCATTTAAAGCCAAGAGACCTTTACGACATGGGTGAAGACATGGGTGAAGGCGATAACATCGCCTACGAGAGTGAGCCATTTCAGCCAGCTGATTTTGAAAACTACTTCCCTGAAGGCGATGACAATTTACCTCTACTGCGGTGAGTTTTTTTAAGTCCACGTCATTTCAATTAAATTTTTTTAAATTTAATAAAACATCAATAACAATAATTTTTCTACAAAATTTCTGTAGGGATGGGGACGATGAGTGATCAAATTCAAGTGTAAAAAATTTGTCTTTACAAAAAATGCAAAAAATTTGAGTTAAAATAAAATGTAAAAAAAAAATTTAAAAAAAAATTAAAATAATATTTGTAGCGGTTATTAAACCGCTACAAAAATATAAATAACCGCTACTAAATAATAACCGCTACATTAACCGCTACAAATAATTAAACCGCTACAAAAAGATAAATAACCGCTACTAATTAATAACCACTACATTAACCGCTACATTAACCGCTACAAATAATACGTGAATCCCTATAAATACCCTTATCACAACTCATTTCAAACACTCCCCAATTTCTTTTCACCTTACCCTTCTTTCATTTCCTCTCATTTACAACTTCTTTCGTATGAGTAGAAGAGCTGAATAATACAATCAAATATGGTAACAAGATTTTCAATTTTTTTTAGAATACTTCTTTCCTTTCTATAAAATTTATTCTAACCATTTTTTTTTCTAGATATATCATAACTCTATCTCATTTTCATCTATTTTTCATACACAATTACATTATATTATAAAACATAATAATTCCTTATTACCTAACTATCCTTAATAATATTATTAATATAAATTTTATACTAATCATATTCAATTACATTTTTTCTTTTTAATTTATTAATAAGTTAAACTATTGAATAATAAACTAATTGAAATAGATAAAATAATAACAAATTAAACTATTTAATATAATATTGAAAAAACAGAAAAAAAATCAACGTATATTTTTAAAAAAAATTTAAATATTTGTAGCGGTTATTAAACCGCTACTAAATAACGCGCCTTTTTAAAGCTAAATTTAAATTTTTTTGCGCCAATTTTGAATTTCATGAAATTAGTAGCGGTTTTTGTAGCGGTTAGAACCGCTACGAATACCCATTTTTAACCGCTACTAAATTACGTTTTTTTTGTAGTGTGTTATTAGTACATGTGAATTAATTTGCGGAACATCATACAGCATAAAATGGACAGCAGGTGGTACATAACCTTCTTTATTTCTCACATTTATTATTTTTTCATAAATTACTTTCATTGAGCGATAGTTTTCAATGTGAGTTTGCAAAAAGATGGGTATTTTAGGAAAAATAATACTTCATCCGGTTCTATTTGTATGTACTTTTTTTCTGTGGTTTGAGTCCTATATATAAGCAATAATTTTACTTTATCTAAAAATTTAATACATATTTTTTTATTTTCCCCCTCAATTAATTGTATATCTCTTTCAATTCTTTTTGGCACTCATTTTCTCTCGTTTTTTTATGACCCATTCTCTATATCTCACTCGTAATCTTCATAAATAAGCGTATGTTTGAAAATGTATATATTACATATTCATTATTTTTAATTAATTTTACGCATCGATTTATTTTGCGTGATTTGAATAGTTGTTATATACTTATAAGAAAGACATGAGGGAATATATAATTTTACAAAAAAATAATTAACTTAACTAATATTTTTACTTTAAACTTGAATTAGTTATCTAACCCCTACATTTAATATGTGAATATTTTTTTTGCCAAAAGATCAGATGATATGAAAAAAAAAACCATTTAATGTGTAGACACTACTGGAAAAAACTCTTTTTAGAACGTCACATTTAGACCGATTTTGGCGGATAAGGTTTTAAAAATTTGCGCGGTGGCAGTATTGTAATTATATTGAACTTCTAAGACCAGTTCTTAAAAAATCGGTCTTAAAAAATTTATTTAGACCGGTTATAAATAAAATCGGTTTTAGAATGTTAAAATTTTTTGAATTTAAAATGTTTTAACATTTAAGACCGGTTTACATATAAACCGGTCTTAAATGTTAAAGATTTAAGACCGTTTTTAATATAAAACCGGTTTTAAATATTTTACTTTTAAAACCGGTTTATATGTAAACCGGTCTTAAATGTTAAAACATTTTAAATTTATAAAAATTTTAACATTTTAAGACCGGTTTGTACAAAAACCAGTCTTAAATGTGTTACATTTAAGACCGGTTTGTCTATAAACCGGTCTTAAATGTGTTACATTTAATACCGGTTGTTTTACAAACCGGTTTTAAATGTGAAATTTCACTATTTTAAAACCGGTTTTTATTAAAAACCGGTCTTAAAGGTAAGATTTTTCACCCTTATATTTACTTCCGCGCTCAAATCGCTTGCTCTATGAACCCTTTTTTCTCTTTTTGCCATTTCTCTGTGAGCTCTGTCCGTGCTTGTTCTGAACTCGTCCGTGGCATCCCGTCCCTCATTTGCTCAACTCTCCTCCGTCATTACTGCTGCCGTTGCTATGTTCGTCATCGCTGTTCTTTGATTATCGTCGGCTTCTCCGCCGCCACCTCTAATCTCCGCAGTGATCATTCTTCTCTTACTTGACTTCCCTTTATCAATGACGTGAATGTGAGGACTTCATTTTAACCTCAGTCGACGCCACAGTGACTTTGGGTTGAAGCTCACTTCTTGGTCTTCAATAAGGTTAGTGTTTGATTTGTTATTTAGTTGTACGTTGTTCAATAATTAATAATGTTCTATGAAAAAAATGGTTCTTGTCGTTGCTTTGAGCACTTAAACGTAATCTGGAAAAAATTAAATCTGCACATTCTTATTAGATATATGCTTTGACTTTTAATTACATCCCTATGATATTTGGCTTGGATTAATACCACTCTATGTTCTGTTTTAATTTAGTGTGATCGTTTGATTATTGTCAGTGTTATTGGTTTGTTAAAACAATACTAGTTTCAAATGGTGCCTGTTAATTTCGTTGAAATATCTAAAACTCTATTGTTGTTGTTTTTTTGTCTATCCTTTTGTTGTTGGATATAGGGTGCTAGAAGTGTTGAGATATATATGGATCATAGTTGGATAAACGCTAAACAAACGAGTGTTGAATATAATAATGGGGTGAGGAGTTTTTTAGACTTCGCTAGTAGAAATGCTGATGATGGTAGTGGGAAGTTTTATTGCGCTTGTATAGTATGTTTGAATGAGAAGTAACTAAGTATTGCAGATATATATACACATTTAATTTGTGAAAGACTTTGTAAGAGTTATATAGTGTGGGTATGACATGGTGAAGAATTAGAAATGTCAAGTTCATCTCAACAAGGGGGAGTGAACTTTGATGATAATGACACGGATACGGATGATCGGATAAAGGATATTATTAGTGATGTAAGAGAAGAGACTTTTGAGCAATCACATGCATATGGTAATATGTGTAGTGATGTTGAGACGTCGTTGTACCCGGGGTGTAAAAAGTACTAATTGTTGAAAGCAGTATTGAAATTGGTAAGCTTGAAAACACGACATGGATGGAGCGACAAGAGTTTTTCAAAACGCTTGAGGATTTTAAGGACATGCTTCTAGATGATAATGCGTTGCCTTCTCGATACTATAATGCTAAGAAAATATTGTGTCCACTAGGGATGAAGTATAAAAAGATCCATGCATGCCCTAATGATTGTATATTGTATAGAAAAGAGTATAAAGAGGAACAACAGTATCCAATATGTGAAATCCTGAGGTACAAATCAAATAATGCTCCTGCAAAAGTATCGTGGTACCTTCCAATCATACCAAGGTTCAAGCGCTTGTTTGCTAATGAAAACGATGCAAGAAATTTGAGATGACATGTGGATGAGAGGATATCCGATGGAAAGCTTCGACATCCAGCTAATTCTTCTCAATAGAAGAACATCGATCAATTATTTCCTGCCTTCGGTGAAGAGCCTAGGAACCTAAGGCTTGGGCTTAGCACAGATGGCATGAATCCTTTTGGTAGCATGAGCACTATACATAGTTCATGGCCTGTTCTATTGGTAATTTACAACTTATCTCCTCTGTTATGCATAAAACGAAAGTATATCATGTTATCTATGTTGATTTCGGGACCAAAACAACCTGAAAATGATATAGATGTTTACCTGGAGCCCTTGATCAAAGACTTGAAAGAGTTGTGGGACGAAGGTGTTGATGTTTTTAATGCGAACAAGAAGGAGGTTTTTAAAATGTGAGTCATGATCTTTTGTACTATAAATGACTTCCCTGCATATGGAAACTTGAAGACTACAGTGTTAAAGGCCATCAAGCATGTCCGATTTGTGAAGAAGGAATATGCTACCATCAACTTCAACATGGAAGAAAGACAGTTTATCTTAACTATAGGAGATTTCTTATACGAGGCCACCTGTATCACAGATTAAAGAAAGCTTCTTTTGGTGGACAAGAGTTTGAAAATGCTCTGAAGGCATTGACTGGGGAGCAAGTTTATGAAAAGGTGAAAAATATGAATGTTATCTTTGGTAAGACTACAAATAATAGTAATGAGAAAAGTAAATGGAAAAAGAGGTTTGTCTTCTTCAATCTTCCATATTGGCCGAAGCTTGATGTGAGACACTGTATTGATTTTATGCATGTAGAGAAAAACGTTTGTGATAGTATTGTTGGGACATTGCTTAACATGCAAGGTAGTTCTAAGGATGACGTGAAGGCAAGATTAGACTTGCAAGAAACGGGTATACGAGAAAACTTGCATCCAAAGCCATATGGTAAGAGAACTTTTTGTCCTCCAGTTGCTCATACTTTGTCTAAGGATGAGAAAAGAAGCTTTTGTCAGTGTTTACATGGCATCAAAGTTCCTTCATGGTATTCTTTAAATGTTAGGAAGCTTGTGTCAATGAAAGACTTGAAGTTAGTGGGGCTAAAGTCTCATGATTGTCATGTCTTAATGCAACAACTACTCCCAGTAGCTATTCAAGGCATTGCCGAATATGATCTTTAACATATTTTGACTAGACTTTATTTCTTCTTCAATGCTATTTGTAGTAAAGTCATTGAGACAGAAAAATTGGATGAACTGGAAAATGAAGGATATCTGATCTTGTGCCAGCTTGAAAAGTTTTTTTTTTCCTTCTTTTTTTGACATCATGGTATATCTAATTGTTCATCTAGTCAGGGAGATCAAGTTGGGTGGCCCTATCTATTTACGATGGATGTACCCAATTGAAAGAACTATGAAAATCCTAAAAAGTATGTAAAAAACCCTATCCATCCTTAAGCATCTATTGTTCAAAAATGTTTCTGAAGAAGCCATGGAGTTTTGTCAAGATTACTTGTCAAATGTAGGACACATTGGACTTCTTGAACGTCATGACGAAGAAGGCGGTAGACGTGGGGCTTCAGTAAAGAGTATGGATCCTGATGAATTGCAACCAGTCCACTTGTACATCTTGAATAATGTTGATGAAGTTCAAGATTACATTAATGCTCATAAAGAAATTATACGGAAAGGAAATAGTTGAATGACTGAAGAAACGTTAATTAGGGAGTATAACAAAACTTTTGCACATTGGTTTAAACAAAAGGTTGACGACGAAGAATGTGTTTCTGATATAATTAAATGGTTAGCACGTGGTCCTGACCGCTACATGAAGTCCCTTGATGATAGGAGCACCATCCAGAACAGTAGGGTTATGTTAGTGGCTGAATATATGCACTTCTCTAGTTCAAAAGATAAGAATCCTAGATTGGCAGCAATACCTTATTATGGGGTGATTGAAGAGATTTGGGTGGTTAATTATGTTAAAGTTAAACTTCCCATTTTCAAATGCAAGTGGGTTGATATCAACAATGGTGTGATGATTGATCAGTTGGGATTTACATTGGTTGATTTGAATAGTAGAAGTTTTAGAGATGAACATTTTATTATGGCATATCAAGCGAAACAAGTGTTTTATGTTATTGATCAGGCAAATAAAATGTGGTCTGTATCTCTCTAAGAAAAAAGGGTTGTTGATATTAATCAGGAAAGTCATTCAATGAATGATCTGCTTGAGACTCCTTTTTCTAGGGGTTTACCAGAATTGAACGAAGAAGATGAAGCAGACAATGAACACGGCACAAGAAACGATCATCATGAAGGGATATGGGAGGATATCCCTTTGTAAAACTACATTGAAGGTTAGTTAGTTAAAATAATTATCATGAACTATATTTGAATTATATATATTGATATTGGTGTATATATATAACTACTTTTTTTGTTGTCGTCACAAGAAAATGAAGGATATGAGGTGTACGTCTTAGTGTAGATTCTCCGAAGTCAGGCCAGCTTGTGATCATCAGCCTGAGAAGAGTGTGTATAAAGAATTTTAGACCTAATGAATAACAACATTGTCATTAATGTAATTTAATCTTTGATGTATGTATGTAAGTGAAAAGATAAGGAACTTGGTCAAAACAACATTTGTCATGGTTGTATGATTTCCTTGTATTATGATTCTGTCTATGATTGTGAGTTTATTATTCATGGTTGTTTTCCTTGCTTCTGTTTCGGCCAGCACTGTTTAAGCACAAGGGAGTTGAGTTTTAATATGTTCCAATGAGTTTTGAGTCTCTCACATGTCATTAAGATGTTAGTTATATAATCTGTAAGAGAAGATTTATTTGAATGTCGTTGAACTGGCTGCTGCTTGTTGAGTGAAATGTTTTAACAGGAAAAATGGCTTGCTGGGTATATCTTTTAAACGAAAATATTTTTTTAAAAAATTCAACTTTAAAGATCGGTTCTCTCCAAAACCGGTCTGAAAAGTACATTTAAGATCGGTTTTGGAGAGAACCGGTCTAAAAAGTTGAATTTTTAGATCAGTTTTCTGCAAAACCGGTTTAAAAAGTAATACTTTTAAGACTGATTTTGGAGAAAATCGGTCTTAATATTTCAACTTTTTAGACCTGTTTTTTAGAAAATCGGTCTAAAATTTTAACCTTTTAGACCAGTTCCTTTGATAACCAGTCTAAAAATATTTATTTTTAGACCGGTTTTATAATAACCGGTCTTAAAATTTTTTTTTAAGATTGGTTTCATAACTGGTCTAAAAAGTAGCAGACTTTTTAGACCGGTTGTATCAAGACCGAATCCAAAACTGGTCTAAAATGTTTTTTTTAATTGGTTTTAAAAGTGATTTTTCCAATAGTGAGAGAGACGTGCTATACAATTTGGGGTTACGTGGTAGATTGTTCATGTTATCACAATTCACAAAGGCTTGAGGTAAGCCAAGGCTTTTGTCTTGCCAAAATAACACCCCCCAACAGAACCTTTTTTTTATCAGCCTTGAAATTTTAACTTGGAATATTAGGGAAAAGATAGTATTAGAGAGATATTTTTTCATACTACTCTATAGTTTCGGAGTTCACAACTTGCCCTCTTAAAACAAATGCCTCCTCTAATAGACAAGCTCAAGACTTAAAAAGATCTAATAAGGACATACACTATTAGACCAATTCTGTGTTGGCAAAATCATTGGAGAAATTTAATATAATGTAATTTATCTGTACTATTATTATTCTTGTAAATATTTAGTAAATCATTTATATCGTAAATGTGAGGATACATGACTTGTATAACCTACCTGTCCATGCCATGAGGAATAATAATCACAACTGAGAAATTCACATAGAAGGAGATAAGGTATAAGCAAGGACAAGTCACAATTCTGCACAATGGAAGTGACAAGCTATGTACCAAGATATAACAAGTGAGATTATAAGAATTAACATTAGGTGGGTGTGGGTAATAACAAGTGAATTTGCATCAAGATGTAACAGTATCATATTAATCCATATACTGCATTAAGGTTAATTAAATGTTTTACCCCTTCGTCATCTACAACAAGGCTCATGTATCAAAGATAATTATGAATTTCATAAGAATTATATTACTTTCTTTTTCAATAATTAATATATTGTTCTCTCAACTTTTCATAGGTCATGTTTTCCTTTATGGTTCTTGTTCTCATACTACCTCCAATATGACTATTAATTTCTCCACCAAATAACTAATCATCCCCCAATATTAAAGAAATTCAATATAATAGATGCTTATCATATGTGATAGCCATCTTTAGAGGCTGCTTAGTACGGGGAATTTGGAGAAGAGGTGAGAGAAAATTTTTATGAGTTGGATTTTTTAAAATTGAAGAAGTGGTGTTATAAAACTTTAGCAAATATAATATGTAAGATAAGAGAATCATAAAAATTGATTAAAAATTTTTAACCCAGTTCTTTAATTTTTTTTAAATCCAAATAAAAAAAATTCTCTCTTCTCAATTTCCCTTCTCTTCCCCTCATACTAAATAGTCTTGTTGATATAGCTCAATATTTATATATTTTTATTAATTAATCTTAGGCTTTTGAGGGACTTCATTAAACATTTTGGGTATAATCAAGTGTTACTGTGAGATTTTAGTGAAATGATAATTTAGGAATTATAGTGGTTAAATTGTTATATTTTTAATTAATATTTATTATTCTCATTATTTCTTAATTGTGAGCAAAAGATATTACCTTTGTGAATCTAATTTTTGTAGGTGATGATGTGGCACAATTTTTGTAAAGTGATCGAGGTTAAAGATGTCATTTTGGAGCTTACTGAAAAGATAAGAGTGAAACACCATAAGTGCAGAATTTATTTTCATATTTGTTTAAAGAGGAGATTAATTGAGTAAGGCTCTTATTTGGTAATTGTAATTTTGTATCTATCCTAAAACATATTTTCACCCCTCATCGATGAATTGAAAAAAAGAAAAGGAAATGGGGACATTGTTTTTACGAGAGTGGCGGCTCAATTGAAATAAGAAGGGAACGCGAAATGAATTGAAGGAAAGGGAGAATTGATTATGAAGAGAGAGGGCTGGACCGATTGGAGGATTTAATTACTAAAGAAGGAGAGTGGCGGCTGTGGAAAGGGAGAATTGAATTGAATAAAAAAAATGAGGAAGCGGCCGAATTGAAGAATGAGAAAGGCGTGAAGATGAGGGGCTGTTGACCGAATAGATTCTGAGAAGCAAGCTAGAGCATTTGAGCCTGCTGGACCGAAAATGGGAATTAAAGAAAAGAGGGGAGTGGCGGCTGTTGAAAGGGAGGATTGAATTGAAAAAAAAAAAATCTGGACCGATGGAATAAAGAAAAGGAGAGGCGGCTGAGAAGAATTGACGTGAAGTAAGCTGCTGCATTTCCATGGCTAATCTCTTTTTTATTCTTTAAGTTTCATCTTCTTCCTATATGAATAACTAAATTTTGGTGATTTTTTTGAGTTAGAGTAATAGTTTGAGCTTTTAAACTTCAATGGAATTCTTTTAAGCTCCTTTTCTAATTCATAATTATATGGCTTGATTAAGTATGTGATTGTAATCTAGATTGTTCTATACCAAGGGAATAAACTTGATGTTGAGCTATGAGTTGATTAATTAATTTTTGTATGATTCATATTAGGAGTAGGTTGAGTTATTTATTCTGACTCGTTTGAGTGGATTTTAAATGATTAAACTGAATATTTTGAATTTTTATGATGATAATTACAATTTAAAATTAGAAGTTAATTATTCATCTCTTTGAGTCTGAATTATTTAGTGTTATTCATTTAATTACTTTGGTGTAATGAATTAAATGAGTATTGCAAGTATGGATCTAGTGGTAGCTTAGGTTTATCCTCTTGACTCATATTATTGAATTCTTATCATTAGCAAGCAAGGAAGACTAAAATATAAACTCAAGGGAATCTCATTTCATCATTATACTAGTTTATTAAATTTACCTTGTTGCTATTGTTAATTTCAATTCTATTTGCTTCTTTATCTTGAAAACTGAAAAATACAAAAATATTGAATTAGGTTAGATTACTTCATTAGTTTTGTAAACAATTTCTCAAAATGATTTCTCACAATTTTAAGGTATTTATCACTTTACTATTTAAAAACTTGAAAATTAATTTCCTCACAAGAATGACTTAGATTGAGCTACTATGCTACATTTTCAAACCTAGTTTATTTTGAGAACTCACATGACATGAGTTCATGAAATGGCACCGTTAGTAGGGAGGATGATTGCTAAGGTTTTAAGTAGTTAAGTGTTCTTTTAAGTTGTCATAGTGTGTCTTAGTTTGGTAGAAAGTGTATGACAATTATTTGAATTTTGGAGAAAATCTGAGTTTTGAATAGCACTGTCTTGCTGGAACTGAAATATTCTTATTTAGAAAATTCTAAAATTTGACATGCCAAAGTTTTTCTGCATTCTAAACAAGACTAATAGCTATAGCTATTAGGTCTGCTGAATTTTAGTCAAATTCGAAGGTGTGCTATACTTTTCTGAATTTTCTTTATTATTTTTTGGAATTTTTCTAGATTTTTTATTAGGTTTTTTTTTTTTGGATTTTCTTTTATTTTTGTTGGTTGTTAGTGTGTTTTTGAGTTTGTCTTAGGTAGTTGCTAATTGTTGGAGTGTTTGGTAGTGATTTTGATCATTTTTCATGTTCATAGTTGTTTTTCATTCCATTCACATCTAGAAAAACAAAACAAAACAAAAAGAAATTTGTATTTTGTTGCTTTATTATCATGTTCCTAATGGTCATTGTGTGGTTTACTCTAGTTTTGTGGTAAACAACTTTGTATTCTTCATCCTTAGGAAGCTCTTAGTAATATTATCGGAATGAAAGTTCCTCTTTCATAAAACTTTGAAGTCATACGATATTAGTTACAGCTTCTTTATGCCTGGTTGGAGAGTCAAGAGAGAAGTTCCAATAGTTAAGACTATGATTCATTCTTCCACAACCTATATCATGAAGCCAATCACCAACAATCTTTTCCATCATACCAACCCTTCCATCATTACCCCTACAACTCACATATAGTAACAATATTAACAACTATCACAACATACAGTTATGATGGTTGACAACTAAACTAATAATATTAACAACTATCGCAACATGTAGTAGCAACTAATATCAACCTACACTATACACTTTTTATTAACAATTAACCTAAATATAGTAACAATTGTCATAGCATGTTTAAACAATTAATATCAACTTGTACATATTGCACACTTATTATTGACAACTAAAATAATTATCTTATAGCAATTGTCGTGACTTGTATATTAACAACTAAATTAATTAGTAAGGGTGGTTTGGTAATTTCGCAATTAGATTTTCTTACCCATAGATTCCTTGGGATTAGTTAATTATTTGACATTGCAGTAACAGTTTTATTCTTTAGGACCTGAATGTAATTTTTCTCGAATATATAAATATTTATCTTTATTGGGGTAACAATACAAGTCATTTCAACTAATTTATTAAAAATTAGAACCAATAAACGATAATTAATTCATTAAATACACATTTAATTGAATTTTTTTTCCAACTCTACTCATATTAAATTTGTTTTAAAAGAGAGAGAGAGAAATATATAAAGTCACATTTAAATATTAATTATATATGAGAATTAACCAATAAGCATTAATTTAATCACTCTTTAAATAACTTGTTAACTTTTTTTTTTTTTTTTGCCAACTAATAACTTGTTAACCAATGTATTCCTCTATAAGTGAATTGTATAGTTGAATGGAGGGAAACTTGTAGAATTTGTAAAAGTTAGTGGTATATTTTGGGCCTAGAGTTATATGTGCGGCCCAAGTTGGTTTAGTGGTTAGTAGTGCCTTGAATATAATGAACATGTGTCATATAATCTGTTTAAGACTCTGTCATTTCTTCATTCAATAATATTCAGAGTGTTTATTCTTTCTCTAGGCTAAATGTAACGCTCCAAATTTGGATTAAGGGCTAATGATGATTATCGAGAATGTAATTGTGAATTAAACTTGATTGAGACATGAATTGTTCTTGGAAATGCCCAACACCCTGTATTTTAGCATAATTATGTGATAAAATAATTCTTTGGGCTAAAATAGGGATAAATGGCGTATGAAGAAGAGGAAAAGAATTAAACATGTGTTATTTGGAAGAAATTGAAGAAATGGAAAATTGAAAAAATGGAAAATTGATGAGTAATTAGTTAGTGATTAATGGATAAATTAATTACTAACTAAGGAGAAATGAGATATGTAACTAAATGGCTAATGGAGGGATTAGAGTAACTAATTGGTTACTTATGAGAGCCAATAATATTGTGACACTTGTCAAGTTGGCAAGAAAAGAGAGTAAGAGAAAAAGTCAAATATTGCATTTCTAAAACATTTTCTCTCTCTTTCCTTCCCTCCATTTCAGCTGACATGAGACAAGGGGGAGGGGGTGTCATCATTTCATCTTCTCCAACTCTCCTCTCTCTCATTTCCTCTCTCATTTTGGTGCACCATGGCAGCTTGGAGAAAGAAGAAAAACTTTGTATAAAAGGCGAGCTTTTGACCCTCTAAAAGGCTTCTAATGGAAAAACTCTCTTCTATAAACTTGTTTCTTGTGTTGAGAGTTTCAATTTCATGGTTTTAGATTTGTCATTTGGTGGTGTTTGAGCTCTCACGAAATTTTGGACTTGGGTGAATCAAGGAACTCCTTTGGGGAAAGTTGTAGAGGTGAGTAAGACAAACCTTTTCATATAGGTTTTGTAGCCATTGGTTGAGTTTGGATTTTCTGGAAAATTTGCCTTGAATTTCAAAAATGAGGGTCATTGTGTTGTTGGCATGTTGTTGTCATGGAAATGGTGCCTTGTTTAGTGTTTTGAATGAATAGAATTGAATTGAAGCTTAAAAGTAAAGTTTGGCAACTTTGTGTTTGGTTTTGTGTATTGGTCAAAACAGGGCATAGTGATGGGTTGTGATTTTGGTCATTTTAAGGTTACCATTGTGTTCCTTATGGAAAATTGTATGGGAATAGGTTTGGTTAATGATTTTGGAGTCATTGGACACTTTGGTAGAAAAGTTGAAAAATCTATCTTGTGTGAATTCTGTTTGGTCAGTTAGTTTTCAAGAACATTTTGAATGACCAAATGGTGTTGGAAAATTCTGAAACTTTCCAGTCTTAAATTTCACATTTCAAGCTTCAAAATAGACATATAGTGTGTGTTTGTTAGGGGTGTTTGGGCCCCCATAAGCTCAGCAGGTGACCCAAAAGCTGATAGCCAATTGAGAAAAGAAAACATGTGTTTGGTGAGCCCAATTAATGATTGAGCTTGTGATTCAAAAACCAGCGTTTGCCTTAAGCTCACATCTGGAGCTTCTCCATCCGGTCAGAGCGAGCTTTTATTATTACCGTTAGGTAATAATGATGTTTGGTCTTCTCTCACCAACATTATTCTTTTGTCTCTTTCCCTGTCATCTCCTACACTCCTATGACATATCTTCTTCTTTTTTCGTTCTCCTCCTCCATCGTTCGGTCTGGTGTCTTGCGGTGTGAGTGTCGTTCCTTCCGTTCCCTCTCTCGGAGTCCACCCAGTCTTTAAGGTAAAGAGATGCTTCATCTTCAACCTCGAGCTGTCCTCCGTTCGATCTGTCTCCTCCAACAGCAAGTCTGACTCAGCTTGCTTTGGTGCCACCGTCGCCGTTCACTTTCTCTCTAGCTGTGGATCTGGTCTCCGGCAGTGTTTCCCTTTTGGAGGTAAGGTTTTACTTCATCCATTAAAGATTTATTATGGTTGGTCTTGGGTGCTTTGTGGCTGTTCATCCTCTGCTTTGTTCTGGCCTGGTTTGGGTGTAACACACACACACATTGTTTGCGATCTGCGATCTGTACACTGTGATGGTTTTTTTTTAAATAAACAGCAAAATAGACATTTCAGTTCGTTGAGAATGAGCACGAACTCTGTTTATCTTTGATTCTGGTTTCGGTTAGTTAATTTTTTGGCCTAGGATAATGATTCTGATTTATTTTGGAGTATTATTGTAATGTGGCATTATATAATCAGCGTGCCTAACTAAAATGCGATCTTCGTCTTGCTTAATGGTAGAGACAATTGAGAATATCGATTGCTCTAGCTTCCTCTGCTTTGCTGTGGCCTCGTTTGCATTTTACACACGCACACACATTGTTTGCGATCTCTGTTTTCTTGGCTGTGATGGTATTTTTTGTTGTTAAAAACAACAAATGAGACGTTTTTGTGGGTTGAGAATGAGCACCAACATTATTGATCTTTGCCTCTGATTTCTGGAAATTAATTTTTTGACCCAGGATAACATTCTGATTTATATTGAATTATTGTTGTAATGTAGCATTATATAATCAGCTTGCCTAACCGAAATGCAGTATTTTGCCTTGCTTAATGGTAGAGATCCTTGAGAATATCGATGGCTCTGGCTTCCTCTGCTTTGTGGTGGCCTCGTTTGCATTTTACACACGTACACACATTGTTTGCAAATTAGACGTTTTTGTTAACATATAACTTGGACATTCATAACTCTCATTCATCTGCTTAGCTTCAGAAAATCGATGACTTGTGAAAGAGATTGCCAAATTGAATTGCTTAGCTTGTTAGTATTTTTTTTTTTTTGCATTAATTAATGATGTGTGTGGAAACGAGGGAAGAGCAATTGATTTTTTTTGGTCCTGCGAAAATTTGATAGCTCTCAGTACTACTTTAGATCATTATTCTGCAAATGCCCATCAAATAATTTAGATTCTCTCTATATAAATGAAAGTGAATATATACACACACATTTAATGAAAAAGGCTTGAGTCTTGCTTTCAATGATTTGTTCCTTTTTTTTTGGTATTGATTTGATCAAATGAATTATACTTTTCTACAATTTCATGCTGAATTCATTTAGTGAAAATGCTTGGTGAGTTTGGAGTGATGAAGGATATACTGACCCTATGAATTGGTTTCCTCTTTGGCCTTCATATTAATTCTTATTCACTGACGTTGTGTTTTAGCCTTCATGTTAATTCAATCAATGAAATCATGCATTTATTCTTGTGTGTGTGTAATGCTAAATTTGTACGTTTCAGGAATGCTTGTTTTTTAATTTGCTTTTTTGAGGTGCAAGTATTGTTGAAATAGTGGCATAGAAATATGGATAAAGCTGTTTGGGATGAAGCGACAACAGAGACTTTTGTGTACGCTTGCCTAGAGCAAATTTACAAAAAAGAACGCCAGGGGTTGCATTTTACAAAGGATGGATGGAAGGGTATCGTTGGTACATTTAATGAGAAGACTGGGAAAAAATATACAAGGGCACAGTTGAAGAATAGGTTTGATATCCTTAGGAAAGATTTCAAGGCTTGGGATTCCTTAATCAAAGAGACCAGTGTGAGTAGAGATGCTACATGTAAAGTTCTCACATCAAAAGAGTGGTGCCAGCTGAAAATACAGGTAAAAAAATGTTGTTTAGCAACTTATACAATTAACTGTTTTTTGCTCGAGAATATCATTTTGTTTAATTAATTAGTTTTTTGTTGCTTGTGTGCTTGCAGGAGAATTCAGCACATAGAAAGTTTAGAAACAAAAGCTTGAAGTTTGAAAACGAACTAAGGATTATATTCAAGGATGCTATGGCGTCCGGTGAGGATGTTTTTGCACCGCCTTTCGTAAATCCACGGACACAGACAGAAGATGCTGAGAATGAGGATGTGTACAAACCGACAATGCATGAAGATGAAGGGTCAGGGGATAGCGAAGATGATATGTTCGGTACTAACCCCGTGCCTAGTACCGGAGTGACTGATGAGCTTGCTAGCATTGGTCTAACAACAAGCACTCCATCAACTGTGGGTACTATGTTAGGAAGTCGGGGTAAGAGAAAGGTGAGTGAGGGGTCTGGATAGAGAAAGAAGCTGAAAGGGCCAGCTTCAAGACAGATCGCGGATGCAGTTAGTGTTATGGCAAATGCATCCAAGGACAGAGCAGCAACATTAGATGCTATTAAAGAAGTTAGTGTCAATGCTACTCTAACTCAGCTGCTTGCCATTAACGAACTCATACATGATGAGGACTTTCGTCACCACTATATCGACCTAGTACAGGATAAGACAAACCGTGAAACGTTTATGTCAATCTGTCAACAGAACATGGATTTTGTTGTTCTGTGGTTGTGCTATAAGATTTATGGCTCCTAGATGTACCTAAACAATGTTTTATTATGTTTGTGACTTCATGACACTATGTGACTTCATGACAATATGCTTTATGAAAGCTATTTTATGCCATTATCACTTGAATCTGTTTACTATATGCCTTTCAGTCCTTATTGAGTATTTTATTTCTTCCATTACTCATAATTGAATTTTTAATCATACTCACAGGGTCCATAATCAATGGCCAATTCAAACAATCAACAGTTACCTGATATGGTGGAGGAAGATGACCAGTCTCGACTTATATCTCTTATAAACAGGGAATGTGATGAGTATGAACGAATGACCGCTTTGATCTGTGAATATTGGGTGCCTTTCATGTGCAAAGAACCCCACAAAACAAGTGCACACACTGGTCGATTATGGGTGCACGAGGTATTATCAACCCATGGTTCACGCTATCATGACATGTTTAGAGTGGAAAAACATGTCTTTTACAGCTTGTGTCATAAATTGGTTGAACATGGCTTACAGAATTCAGTGAACATTGGGATCGAGGAAATGGTTGCCATGTTTTTTATCACCGTTGGCCATGGGATAGGCAATAGGGTGTTACAGGAACTCTTTCAACATTTAGGGGAAATGGTAAGTAGACTTCTACACAAAGTATTAGATGCTTGCATCAATCTAGCTCAGGAAAATATCAAACCGAGTGATCCTGAATTCACTGTATGCCACCCAAAGATCGAAAACGATCCTCGTTATTATCCATACTTCAAAGATGCTATTGGAGCAATAGATGGAACGCACATTAGGTGTGTGATCATTGGTGGCAATCGGGAAAAATATATCGGCAAAAAGGGATATCCAACGTAGAATGTAATGGCTGTATGTGACTGGGATATGTGCTTTACGTTTGTGTCAGCGGGATGGGAAGGTACTGCACATGATGCTCGTGTGTTTAAACATGCTGTTTCAAATCCAGCTATGACCTTCCCTCATCCACCTGCAGGTATATTTCAGTCACCTTCTTGTCAATTACTTTCACGACATGCCGCACTAATATTTATCTAACAGTTTGAATTGAATTCAACATTTATTAGGAAAATATTATTTGGTTGATGCTGGCTATCCGACACAACTTGGTTACCTTGGTCCCTATAGGTGTGAGCGTTATCATATGCCAGAATTTAGCCGCCAACCCGGCTTTAGAAATGCTAACGAGACATTTAATTTTTATCATTCTAGTTTGAGGTCAACTATAGAAAGGACTTTCTGAGTATGGAAGAATCAATTTTTTTTGTTACAGAACATGCGTAAATATAGCTACCAGACACAATTATGCATTGCTTGTGTAACAATGGCCCTACATAATTTTATTAGGAGAAATGATGTTCAAGACGTGGTGTTTCGCCAGGGTGAAGCTGGGAATCTCATTGATGTAGATAATAATAGCATAGATGAACAGCCTTCCGCATCAAATTATGGTAGGCGATCTTCCATTCAAATGAATCAGTTGCGTGACTCAATTAGAGACCACATTATACGAGACATGTGATACAATTTGTTATGTAATATTTTTTGGACAAATTGTGTTAATTTTAAATTCCAATTTTCCCAACTTTAAATTTTATAATTTTTTTTTCAATTTTGTTGTCAATTTATTTCTTACTATTCTCTCTAAAATCACTTATGCTTAAGCCAATCCAAACAAGGTTGTAAAAGCTAAATTGACAAACTCCATTTTTTCAATCGCCAATCCAAACATAAATCACAATACACAATCGGGCTTTTACCAAAGACAAGATTACCAAAAGCTAAATGGACAAACTCCATTTTTCCAACCGCTGTTCCAAACACACACATAATTTGTGTCATTTCGTTTTTTTAACTGAGAGTTATGATTTGCCAAAGTTTGAGACAAAAAATGGACTCTGTTTTGGAGTAGTGTTGAGTTATGGGTGATTCTGGAATTGTGTGGTGATTTCTAGTTATGGTTCATATTTTTCTCATAAAGAGGACTTAAATAGCTTTCATTTGGTTTTGGAATCACCTCGTTTCGATTTTTCTAGAATTAGTTATGAATTTTGGAAGTTCAGCAAAGAATCAGGGAATTTCTTGGCCTTGGCCCAAACCTTTCTGTCCTGATTCTAGCCGCAGCCCATGAGTGGCTGGCCGCGGCCAGTGACCTTCTGACCATATTTTGGCCGCGGCCAACCCCTGTGTTCCAGCACTTTGAGTTTTTGAAAAGAGATCTTCAACCTATTGTTTCTTAACCTTTTAGGGCTTTTATTAAAGGCATTTGTAGCTTCTTAAGGGTCATTATTGATAACCAAATCTTAGTGTTGAAGAGTCAATTGAGTATTGGAATAGAGAATAATACTTCGTCCTTAATTATGACTTTAGGATTTGATATTTGCCTAGAGCGTAGAAGGCCTGTGCCTGCTCAAGAACGAAAAGACCAAGGTAGTGACACTTTATCCTATATCATGTATATTGCATTGCTTGTTTGCATTAGTTATTGAATACGGTGAGGGGACGTGGCGAAAGCCCGGCCTCAAATGCAGATACAGTCAAGGGAACATGGCGTAAGCCCAATCTCAAATACAGATACAGTTGATAGGACGTGGCGAAAGCCCGGCCTTGAATACAAACACCATGAATATTGATTGCTACATTGTGATATATGTTGACTTACTTTATTTATATGCATTATATACGTAAACTGTTGCTACTGGGATTATCTAGAATCTCATTCTTTCCCAATAACATTTTTAGACAGGGCAAGTGAATCAAGGAACAAGCAAGTGGATAAGGGCGATTAGGATTGCCGGTGGTAGTCTTAGTTAGATATTTTGGTTTCTACTGAACTGGTTATCATTTTGGATAAATGTACATATTAAATAGATTATAGCATTATAGTTTTGTGTAATCCCCGGTTTGGATACTGAGATGGGCAGTGATGCCTTGTATAAACCTTTGGATTAATGTTATTATCCCAGGTGAACATCAGGAATTGTGCTTATACTCTGATATTATGCATGTGACAAACCGAACAGGCCAATTGCTTTTATGAATGAATGAATGGAGATCATATTGTTCATGTGTTGAAAATGTTTTTAATTATTCCGGATCTCTTATTCAATTATTAAACGTGTTTTGAAAACCAATCACGGCCTTAATATATAGGCGGGGGTTACACTAAACCTGGATTTCACATGGTACCAAAGCTAGCCCGTTGAAGAAGAGTCTATCAGGGTGCGCTTCACCCGAACAGGAAATGCATAAGAAGTCACCTGTGACCTGATTCGAAGCTAAGGACCAACGATTGAAGAAACGAATATGTGATTACAAGGTTGAAAATATGAAACCCTTGATCTTTAACAACAATGGCAAAATGATTGGATCTCAGGCGTATATAGGGTAAATGGTATAGAGATGGCAGCTAGAGGAAAGGGTTGCGAAAGGGGCAGAGTAAGAGGAGTTACTCAACCTGATATCTCATACTATCTTAAGAAGGGCCATACTAAAGAGAATTGCTGGCACCTTGTTGAATTTTCTTCTAACTTCAAAGGAAACAAAGCTCGCCAGGCTAGAGAAGCCAATTTGAATCAGTCCACCACAGAATCAGCTCGAGAAGGCAATGGGAACTCACACTCAGCAAACATTATTTCCCCCACATTCACTCAGGAGGAATACCAATGCTTGCTTGAATTTTTGTGCAAAGATTCAGAGATGATTAACACAATCCACACACTTACGGGAACAGGTTTGGCTAATTCCTCTAGTTTTTTTTTGAATTCACACACACATATTGGGTAATTGATTTCGGGCCATGGCACATTTAGTTAGTGATCTATCTCTATTAGACACTTATATCCCTTATAAGGGTCCAATCACAAACATCAAAATACCTAATGGAAATAGAGTTCTCATCACACATATAGGTAGTGTGAAATTTTCAGAAGAATTTAAAGTGGAAAATGTTTTATATACCCCACAACTGCAATTTAACTTGATCTTTATCTCTAAAATTAGTAAGGAACTTCAATGTATGGTTGTTTTCTTTCCTAATTGTTGCTTGATACAGGGCCTTCAAGGTGGAAGGATGAAGGTGAGTCGTAGATATATTAGTCAATAGGCTGTATATTTTGAGATACCGAAGGAACAAAACTCTGCTGTTATGAATGTGACTATTACTGATTGGTAAAAACAAACCATCCAAGTTGTCAAAAAGTCTGAAAGAAGAGGAACTTGGATACCTACAACCAACAAACAAATGATCGAAAGGAAAGCCAAATGGACGAACGTGGTAGTGTGCTAACCGCCAGTGAGCTACGCAGATAAATATCTGATGGCATGGAAACAATCACGTCGGAGGTGTGTGGACGTGAATTACAAGAGTCTGGTTTAAACCTCCCCAAAAAATCATAAGGAAGCTGAACTTGAGATAGGTATCTTCAATCACGGAACACACGACCATAACGTGACAATAGAAACGAACGAGGCTTCTTCTTAACTGCCCCTGCAAGCAGCAATAGAATAACTGACTACGAGACAGTAAAAGTGAAGGAGGAGAGAGAGCTGGTTTAGCAGACGTGGATGCATAGGAGACAAGCTTTAAATCTTACTATTATATATATATAGCTTCAAAGGTTATGTGATTAAGGACTATTAATTTGGGGGATATGCCATATATGTGAAGCAAGAAAAAGTTACATGGAAGAAATATACATCAATGTCATCCACACTTGAGTTCATGCTAAAACATATATGCATCAATATCATTTACAATGTCTTAAAAATCATAAAATCATTCACTTCATAAGTATTATAGTATAATAAGTAGCATGACCAAGCATGGCAGTCATGGTTTTCAACGAGCTTCAACCACAGTAGTACTAATCTCATTTATTGAATGAACCCCTTCACCTTTTGATGGATTTGAATAATCAAAATTAGTTCTCTTGAAAAGAAATGCCGGTTGCTTTGGAGGAGTAAGAGTTGACTCATTATCCAACATGGAAACAACTTCTAACATAGTAGGCCTATCTATTGCATATTCTTGCACACATAAAAGCCCTATTTGGATGCATTTCAAAACTTCATGTTCAGGGCATGTTTCACCTCGTAATGATGGATCAACAATATCCATAGCTCTACACTCTCTCCAAAAGTTCCAAATCTGAATTAATTGAAATCATTATATAGTTAGACTATTACTAAATTAAAGTGCAGGCTTAACCCAAATTGTTCATTATCTATACTTACATGTCCAACCAAAGTAGAAGAAATGTTATCATAATAATGACCACTATTCTTTTTACCAGTAACAATCTCTAAAAGTAAAACTCCAAAGCTATATGTATCTGATTTTATTGAGAAAATTCCTTCCATTGCATATTCAGGTGACATATAACCACTGTAAAAGATTATTGAAATTTGTCAATATAATCATTTCAACTAAATATACTCAAATTGTTAAGTATTTGAATTCTGCTATTGTTATTTCTACCAAGCATATGTCACACATACACACACACACACCTATCTTGACTTAATGGAGCATAGATACCAAACCTATCTAGTTCACGTTGAAATCACTACAAAAAAAAGGTATTTTGTAGCGGTGCAATTGTAGCGGTTATATTAAACCGCTACAAATTGTAGTATTTGTAGCGGTTTACAACTTTGTAGCGGCAAGCTACGCGCCAAGTGGTATGACAGATTAGCCGCGTTTTTTGTAGCGGTTACGCACATAAAACCGCTACAAATTTAGTGCGAAATTCCTGCCAAAACGTGTAGCGGTGAGTTTGTAGTGGTTAATGCACAGAAACCGCTACAATATTCCCGCCACTTGGCGCGACCAAGGCCCGCCAACAGTGTAGCGGTTATTTGTAGCGGTTACAGCAAGAGAACCACTACAAAATACCAAAGGTTAGCATTTTGTAGCGGTTATACCCCTATAACCGCTACAGAATTTCAAGAGTCTCGAAATTGGTAGCGGTTCTGGTCAATAACCGCTACAGAATTTCAAACGTTGTCATAATTTGTAGCTGTTATTGCTAAACCGCTACAAATTTAATTAGTTGTAGCGGTTAGAGTAGCGGTTATTTGAATAACCGCTACTAAAATCTAGCCTATTTAAGGCCTCCGCCTCCTTCATTCATCCTTTTGCTCATTTTGATTCCTAGAGCTTCTCTGAGTGATTTCGCTAAGGTTTGAGCGTTCAGACGTCTGTGTAGGAGTTTTTACTACAGTATTTCTCAGTATTTGCACTTGAGGTACGTATATAACACGTATTTTATTTATATTTGTATTTTTATTAGATTTTTACATAATAATGTGACTAATTTATTTTTGTTTTGATTTGTACAGTTTATATGGCTTCAAGAGAGGATAAGGGGAAGGCCCCTGAGGTCCCCAGACCTATTTTATGGGGTGGCAGCAGCCGGGCAGGGGGCAGAGGGAGGGGCCAGCGCGGAGGCAGGGCGACCGCGGCATCTCAGCCCATCCCCCCACAGGAGTCGGCCCCACCACAGGCACCGGAGACGATCCCACAGGAGACGACCCCACCAGAGGTGCCTGAGGTTGGGGGGCTAGATATTAGCTTTGAGGACTTCCTCAACGAGGAGGACTTTGAGATCCCGATTGTGTTCAGGGAGATGGAGCAGTTCCTTAATGAGGAGGACGCTCGGGACCAAAACAACCCACGAGGGTCGTCTTCGCGGTCCACTGGGTTTGAGGTACAGGTCGAAGGTAAATTAATTTTTTAATTTAGTAAATTATTTATTTAAATTAGAAATTTTACCTTTGAATTACAATTTATCTAACGTGCAGTAAACTGTGCAGACGAGCAGGGGAACGTTTCGACGAGGAGGCTCGACGTGACCGGTGTGAACAGGTTGGACCGGAGCCTGCGAGTTATAGTGCTGTGGAATGAGGGCACTGACCAGCCCATCCATAATGGGGGTCACCTGCTCAACCACTTCCTGAACGACCTGGGCGTGAACTGGATGCGGTTCCCGTTCACTTAATGAGGGCACTGACCAGCCCACCTCTGTAGGGGCCGAAAGACCTGGCTTGGGAGGAGGTGGTTCAGGTAATTAAAATTATTTAATCAATATTTTTTGTCATTAATTCTATTTAATTAATATTTTATTTATTATGTTTTTTTGTAATTATTAATATTTAAATAATCTTTTTTCAGATGCGGTTTGCCGTCCGGGCCAACTGGAAGAGGTATGCCCTCATGAAGATGGGTGACGCCTGGAGGAACAGGAGGAACCGTCTCTACCACAAGGTGGATCTGGATGGGACGATGCCTCTGGAGCAGCTGATCGAGAGCGTCCCAGACGGCGTGCCGCTGAACGACTGGGCGAGTTTCGTCCAGTTCAGGAGGAGCCCTGAGGCGCAGGTAATGTATTTATTAGATTTTTTATATATAATTTTGTAATTGTTAAATATTAAATTATAATTTCAATTTAATTTGTATTTAAATTTAAATTATAATACATTTAATTTTTTTTCCAGGAGCTTGCTCAGAGGAACGCCGAGATCCGAGCGCAGCAGACGATCCACCACACAGCAGGATCGAAGACCTTTGCTGTGACCTATAGCGAGCTGGTAACTTTTCAAAATATCACTTACTTTTAGCTGATTATTTCATAATACTAATTGATTTGTGTAATTGTTTCAGGAGACGAAGGCACAGCAGGAGAACAGTCAGACGGACTACGGGGAGTTGTACGCCATTACACACAGACACCGTGACGGGACTGCGATCTCTCAGCAGGCAGAGGCGGCCATTGTAAGTAATTTTATTATTATATTTTTTATAAAACCAAGTTAATAATGAAAAATACTAATTAATCATTGTTTCATAAAATGACAGGAGCAGATGCAGCAGTCGCAGGCTGAGCTACGACAGACCCAGCCTGAGGAGTCACAGGGGTCAGTGGACCTGATGGCTCCTTTGAAGGCGGGTCTGGCTCAAGCTGAACACCCCGGACGCGTGCGGGGGATGGGGATAGGCGCCAGACCCAGCATGGTCTACGGCAGGAGCGCCGCCTCTAAGGCTGGCAGCTCTAGAGGGGTCAGACGTCTGAGGGACGAGTCTATTGACCAGCTACGGTCAGATTTAGAGCAGCAGATGGCACAGCAGGAGCAGCGGATGCAGCAGGTGCAGGTGCAGCAGATGCAACTGCACGCTGATATGGTCTACGCTCAGCAGATGCAATGGGTGAGATCGTGAACAACATGCTCGAGGGGGCATAGAGTCGCATGTTCCCGAACAAGCAGCATCCAGCGGTTCCCCCTGTCCCTCGCTACGTTGTCCCGAGTACTACTCCTCCTCCTCCTCCTCCTCCTCCTGCTGATGACGATGGTGCGGTTCACTCTGCGCAGCGGCCTGATGTAGCAGGACCTGAGGGAGCACCAGATGATCAGCCCCCAACTACTTAGTTTAGGACATTTTTTTAAACATTTGTAAATATATATAAGTTTGTATTTCAGAACTTTCTTACTGTGTTTAATATAATTATATTTATATTATTAGATCGCGTTGTTTAATTTATGAATTAATTGCAATAATTATTTATATTTCTAAATTTTTTAAAAAAAATAAAGAATATATATTCACTATTACAGAATTGAGATATAACCACCCCCAAAGACGTCCCAAATTGAAAATTGGGTGGTTAAAAAGGGAGGCGGTGGCATTTTCGTAATTTTATATATGTAGGGGAACTTTTAGACGTCCCAAATTTGAATTTGGGACGTCTAAAGTGCTTCATGGCGCGAAATATAAATGTTTTAAATTTTTTTTAGCGCCTGGAGGTGGGTTAGACGTCCCAAAATGCTTTTGGGACGCCTAAACACAGACTTTAGGCGTCCTAAATGGATTTGGGACGCCTAAAGTCTGGGTTTAGGCGTCCCAAATGCCATTTGGGACGCCTAAAGGCGCATGTCAGACACTTGTCTGACATGCGTCTTCTCATATGACTACTCCTCTCCTCACATGTCTCATCTAACTTTACTCTTCTTCAACCTCCCCCACCTACACCGTCGGCACTCTTTTTTGCTCTCTTCAACTCGTCCCTCCTCCTTTCTTCTTCACTTCAACTCAGGCGTCCTCCCTTCCACAGCCACCGGCGAGCATCATCGCCAGTACAGCCCTAGCAGAGAAGCTGGGAGGTGGAGATCAGAAGGTGGGAGCCGTGAGTGACAGAGGGAGCTGCCGTTCTACACCATCGTTCACCACCGCCCTTCATCACCTTCATCATTCCTTCATCGCCCTTCGTCTTTAATTTGTTTCTTTGTATGGGACATTACCAAGTGTTTGTGTGGTTGTGGCAAGAAAGAAGCTGATTATATTCTTAATTTGGAAGAGAATTTGCAGTCACTGAAAGATAAATGGGAAGATCGATCTCCAAAGCTCATCTTGAAGACAAGAGGTATTGTGCATCTAAGCTATTCTTTCTTTTTAAAATTTTCATATTAGTTAAATTTTGAAGTGTTTTTTACATTATGAGTAGCTTAGTCATCAATCAACGTAGGCGTGTGCAGAAAATTTCAGAAAGTATATAGTATGGATCGGAAATTAGAGAAAGGAAACAAGAAAAATTGTATATGTGAAAAAGTGTATGGACATTAGAAAAAGTATAGTCTGGACATGCATTACGATTGTAGCCTGACTATCATTTTACTTCTTTAATGAAAATTGTTACTTAATTATCAATAAAAATAAAATAAAAACTAACTTTTGGTTGGATAGATGAAAATTGAACATCAAATATATGAGGAAGGTTTGCTTAACATATATTTTAATTTCAATTAAGATTTATATAGTACATTTTTAAATTAGAGGGAAGGTTACTATAATTTATGTAAAATGGAAGGTGGTAATTAATGTATTTTATTCAATTTTTTAATGTTTAAACTCATATACAAAGAAACTAATGAGTTAGGAATTTAATAAAAAAAGGGATAAATTGAACAATATAATTTGTTAATTTTTATTCTATATAATCTAAACTTAATTGTACCATAAGCTTATAGCAAAAAACTTTATTACTAAAATTGCACCTTAACCCTATATTTTTAATATGATACTTGTAAACATATTTTTTAAATATTTTTATATCTATTTTTAAACAGTGTGTAGATTTTTGCTCTCGTCCACCTCCTTCCTTCCATTGTCGTGCACACCACCGTGGTTCTTTGCTTTCTCCACCTCCCCACCGTGCATACACCTCTGATCTCCAACGTCTTCTCTACCTCTCCAGCATACTAGTGGGTGCCCCCTGATCAGGTTAGTTTATTTTCTTCTTGTTTTTTTTGTAACAGAATGGTATATTTTCTTTTTCATTCCTTAAAATTTACTTGAAATGGTTGAGATTGTGCTGATATATTGCTTATATTGAGATGGTTGAGATTATAGCCTGGTGTGTTTGGTGTGCTTATATTGCTTAAATTGCATGTACTCGGGAACTCCAGTGCAATGGTCTATTTTCTTGTTTATATATAAATTTACGTGTGTATATTACCATTAATTAGTATATATAATAAAATAAAATATGATTTTTTTAAATTAAAGAAATTCTTGTATTCAAAACGAATTATGAATGTTATTGGGTTGATAACTTAATTAGGCAATCTCATCATATGTCGTTGACAATTGTACTAAACGTGTGAATGTGATTGGGAATGCCCCTAGGTAACAAAATGGATCATAGTTGGATGAATGCTTTGAGAACTAGTGAAGAATATGAGAAAGGGGTGGAAGAATTTATTGAATTCGCTAAAAAGAATGCTCCTGCAAAAAATGGGAAGTATTTTTGTCCTTGTGTCAATTGTTTGAATGAGAGTCGACGGGATGTTGATGTCATAAAGGATCACATACTTTGTGATGGATACACAAGGTGGATATGGCATGGTGAGGAAGTAACGGATTGTCCGTCGCACAAGACCATTGATGTGGATATCGTAGGTGAAGATAGAATGGAGAAAATGATTAACGATGTTGAGGCAGAATCCTTTGCGCAGTCGCAGGAGTATGACAGCCTGCGGAGTGATGCAGAGACACCATTGTACAGTGGTAGTAAGTACACGCGGCTGACAGGAACATTACATTTGGTTAACTTAAAGGCAACTTGTGGGTGGACCGATAGTAGTTTCACATTGCTGCTTGAACTATTGTGTGATATGTTTCCAGAGGATAATGTACTTCCAAATCGTATGTATGAGGCCAAGAAAATCCTGTCTACGATGGGTATGGAGTATACAAAGATACATGCTTGCCCTAATGACTGCGTATTGTACAGAAATGAGTACGGAGGTCTTAGTGAGTGTCCTAAGTGTAAAACTGCACGATACAAAGTGAAAAAAGATGGTGGTTGTGGTGATGTGACAAGTAAAAGGCAACCTTTAAAGGTTATGTGGTATCTTCCAATAATACCACGTTTTAAACGTTTGTTTGCGACTGCAACAAAAGCGAAGAAGTTGAGATGGCACTCTGATGAGAGAATATCTGATGGGAAATATCTTCGGCACCCAGCTGACTCACCACAATGGCAAAAAATAGATGAAATGTTCCCTCAATTTGGCAGCGAGCCCAGAAACCTACGGCTTGGGCTTTGTACAGACGACATCAATCCTTATAGAACTCTTACTAGCACACATAGTGCGTGGCCGGTTCTCCTTGTAATATACAACTTGTCTCCCTGGCTATGTATGAAACGTAAGTATATGATGCTATCTATGATGATTTCTGGACCAAAACAGCCAGGGAACGATATTGATGTCTATTTGGTGCCTTTGATTAAGGACTTGAAGAAGTTGTGGGAGGAAGGCGTAGATGTGTTTGATGCTTCTAAGAAGGAGTCTTTCAAGCTACGTGCAATGATTTTCACAATGATAAACGACTTCCCTGCGTACGGAAACTTGTCAGGGTACAGCGTGAAGGGTCACAAAGCATGCCCAATATGTGAAGCAGACACACACTTCCAACAACTAAAGCATGGAAGAAAAACTGTCTACCTTGGCCACAGGAGGTTTCTTCATCGGTTCCACCCGTATCGTAGGCTAAGAAAGCGGTTTAACGGCTTACCGGAGCATGGAATGGCTCCAAAGTCACTAACCGGAGAGGAAGTCTACAGTCGAGTGGAATGTATCCATGTCACTTTTGGTAAGAATCAGAGGGTTACGGGTGAGAAGAACATATGGAAGAAGAGATCCATTTTCTTTGATCTTCCATATTGGCGTTTGCTAGACGTGAGACACAGTATTGATGTGATGCATATGGAGAAGAATGTTTGTGATAGCCTTATCAGTACGCTTTTGCACATACCAGGGAAGACTAAGGATGGGATTAATGCAAGATTAGACCTTGTCGATATGGGAATAAGAGAACGGTTACATCCACAACTAAGAGATGATGGTAGGAGGGCATAAATGGAGCCAGCAGCACATACACTATCAAAAGCAGAGAAAAGAAGTTTGTGTGGGTGTTTGCATGAAATGAAGGTGCCGCAAGGGTATTCCTCGAATGTGAGAAGATGTGTCTCAATGGACGATTTGAAGTTAGTGGGAATGAAGTCCCATGATTATCATGTGTTGATGCAACAACTATTACCAGTAGCTATTAGAGGCATAATGAAAGATAAAGTACGAAACACAGTGACAAGATTGTGCGTTTTCTTCAATGCTATCTGTAACAAAGTCATTGACACTGAAAAGTTGGATGAACTAGAAAATGAGGGTTACATTATTTTGTCACAACTAGAGATGCACTTTCCGCCTTCATTTTTTGATATAATGGTGCATTTGGTAGTTCATTTGGTGAGGGAGGTAAGGCTATGCGGTCCAATTTACCTGAGGTGGATGTACCCTTTCGAGCGATACATGAAGATCTTAAAAGGGTATTCTAAAAATCCTTATCGACCAGAAGCCTCAATAGTAGAAAGATATGTAGTTGAGGAGGCTATGGAGTTTTGCAAAGATTATATGTCAGGGAAGAAGGAACAATCTCGACATGAAGAAGGGAGAAGCAAGGGAACACGAGGACTGAAAGTGAAGAATGTTCCTCGTGAAGAGGTGTTGCAAGCCCACTTGTATATCCTGAATAATACGGAAGAAGTTCAACCTTACATAAATGAACACAGAAACACTTTGAAGAACAAGAATCCAAGGAAGAATGACATGCAGATTGCTATTGAGCAAAACAAGACATTCATGCAGTGGTTCGAGGAAAAGGTTTTGCACGAGATCGGTGTGTCTGAGACAATCGAGTGGCTAGCTTGGGGGCCTTCGTTTCAGGTCATTACTTGGACCGGTTATGATATAAATGGCTATTCTTTCTATACCAAAGAGCAAGATGACAAAAGTACCATGCAAAATAGTGGGGTCATGGTAGAAGCTGAATCTATGCACTTTTCCAGTTCGAGAGACAAAAACCCCATATTAGCGTCTATGGCCTATTATGGAGTTATAGAAGAAATATGGGAGATGACGTACAACAAGTTCAAAGTTGCTTTATTTAAATGTAAGTGGGTTAGCAACAATGCCGTGGTAATAGATAAACAATTTGGATTTGTCTCAGTCGATCTTCGAAGAGTTGGCTATAGAGACGAGCCCTTCATTTTAGCAAGCCAGGCGAAACAAGTGTTTTATGTCACCGATCCTGCCACCAAAAACATGTCCATTATCCTTAAAAGTAAAAAACAGAAGTATGGTGATCCGACCTTCAACCTTGATGACACACCACCTTTCACAACAACTACACCTCGAACAAATGAAGTAGAATTGGTAGATGATGACGAGTATGCTGTAAGAAATGACCATGGTGAAGGACTATGGGAAACAATATAGAGTAAGACCTTAATTTATAAACGAGAACTGTGTTTTTTCTGTTTTACTTCCCGTTTAGTATATTTCATTTTCATTGCAATTTATTTACGTTTCTGATGTCGCTTTTTGTGTGTTAACAAGAATATGGACAACTCTAGTGATGACGAGAGGCGTAGAGATGACGAAAGCTCTAGCAATGACGAAAGGCCTAGAGTTGAACCCCCTGCAAGAAGGAGGGTTAGAGGCTGTACAAAGATGGGAGCATTGGTTGCACGTCATGAACATCAACAGGAGAGGCTGCATATAGACTTTGATGACAATCTGAATCCAGTTGGTCCTGAGGAAGACCACTTCATTAGCTACATAGGACTTTTGGCTCGAAGCAAAGTGCGCATTACCTACGATAATTGGAGATTGGTTCCCCCAAAAACGAAAAACATGATTTGGCAGCAACTTTTGGTATGTAAGCTAAGTTTTGATGCATTGTAGCTTTGTTCTTATTGTTTGAAATATAATAATCTTATGTTTTACCTTGCAGCAAACATACGATGTCCCAGACACCACGGAGATGCATAGGCACTGGATGGATGAGGTTCGTGTACGTTGGAAAGGTTTCAAGAACAAGCTAACAGCGTATTACATTCGAGGGGCCCTTACAAGTAAGGATCCATGTGCAATGTATACGTATTTGTCTCCAGAGGACTGGAGGTTGTTTGCGGCATCACGAGCAGATCCTGAGTTTTTGGTAAGATTTCTGTCATCATGATATAGAACTTGTAATTTTCATATACTTTATATCGTTGATTCATTTTTTGTTGTTTTTCATTCATAGAAATTAAGTGCAGCAAATGCCCAGAGGCAAGCAGAAAATAAATATCAACATTTCATGTCTCATGATGGATATCAGAAGCTTGATCGGCAAATGATGGCAGAAGAGTTACAGAAAATGAAGGAAGCAGCGGAATCTGATCCTAGCGTTGTTATCCAGCCACCGGCACCTCCTCCACGTCACAAAAAATGGAAAGCAGGGAGGATTAAGGCTGGGAAGTACATAAATCCGACTGTTGCTGAGGTTGCTGTGAGGATTGTAAGTAGTTATACCATAAGTACCTAATTTTTTACATGTTGCGAGTGGTTTCGATACATTTACGATAAACTGCATGCTACAGGATGACCTGGACGAGCAGAGTAGCCAAGGTTCATTCAATCCAAGTAGACGGATGGACATCTTGTCAACGGCTATTGGGAAGGCAGATGACCTTGGTCGTGTTCGAGGAGAGACAAGGGGAGTTAGTGCCGCGAGGTATTTTGGACGAGAGCCACGTTATTCGTCACAAGCTGGACCTAGTAAGGACGTTGTGGCCAAGATTCGAGAGGAGCTCGAACGAGAGATCGAGGCCAACCTTTGCGACAAGCTCCGACAAGAGCTGTTGCCAGAGCTTCAACTTGAAATGGCAAAGATGTTTGAAGCACAAAGGGCAAGGGACGAGCATAGAACTCAGGAATCCCCGGCCTTCAATAGCACCAGAGGAAGTTACAACCCTCTGGAGCAACCACTTGGCGCCCCTTCTCCCACTCCAGTGTCGGGACCACTTGGCGACCCTTCTCCCACTCCAATGTCGGGAGACCCTTGCACCCTCTATTTGGATGATCCACTGTTGCGTGTTGTTGCTGATGTTCTCGTTAACACATGTGCTACCACCCACCATAATCAGCAAATTCCAGAGGATTTTCGTAGGGTGAATGTGATGAGTGTTAGAAAGGGGGAAGAAGGTACAGTCATCCCTGTTCCTGATCCAGAGGTTGGCACGTTAGGTCAAGCGATAGGATCTTTCATCCTTTGGCCTCGCAATCTTATTGGTTTAGACGCAACACCTCCAATGGTAGGAATTACCTTACTGTTACTGAAAATTTGTTGGCATCCTAATAACAATTTGTTTTTTGATGTTCTAAAAGGATGACGAAGCTGCGAGCAAATGGCCCTTCTTAGCACGGCTACAACAGATCTACAAGCGCATTAAAGAGATTGACTTGAAGATGCCTCCAGGGATTGTGGGCCAAGAGGAGTATCCCTACACGATCGACAATAACGATCTCAAGCAGTTTATCAGGTTGGAGGAGATAGATGCAGGCTGGGTCAAATTTGCAGTCCGGTAAGTTTTTTTTTCAATTTTCCCATAGAATTCATTTAGTGGTTTTTTGTTTTCATACATTCAAGAATTGATTCCTTATTTTAATTCTATTATAGCACCTTCCACGATCTCTGCACAAACATGGAAAGAAGTAATTGGTATGGATTCTTATGTCCTGCAAATACGACAAGGGATACTTGTACTGTGGCGCATAGGACTCACTATGTCGGCTACCAAATGGCACAAACCAAACTTCGTTGTTATCTAGCACCCATTGTCCAACGGTTCGTATTTACATTTTGTCAATTTAAGAGGTTTAATAAATAATTGTCTTCTCACTCATCTAACTTCATTTTAATGTGTACATGTTGTTAAAGTTACCACTGGACTTTGTGTTATATGTCCCCGCCGCAATGTAGTCTATTGGTTTGATCCCTTGAGTAAAAAGCCAGACAGAGATACAAAATCCGTCTTCGACACGTAAGTTATTCTGTTTGTATTTCATTGACAACAAAAATAAATGAATGGTTCTAATTTCTGTTCATTTTGCTTTTCATGATAGTGCTTGTCGAACATATAGAATCCTAGGTGGGTCACGCGAGGGTGCAGTTGTTAAAAAGCCAAAGTGGTTTTATCCCATAGTAAGTACATTCGATCCTACCTAATTGTTTCATTGACGGTCCTTTTAGACATAACTTTATTGATTTTAACAACCAATTGCATCCCTTTGATTAAAAGTGCCCTCGGCAACCTGGCCACACTGAATGCGGATATTATGTTATACTTTATATGTATAACATAACTCAAAGTGGAATTACTAGCGATTTTGAAAAGGTAATCGCTTCTTCATTCTCAAATGATAATATTTTTGGTGCTCTAATCGAAATGCTAATTAATTCATTTGCTTGAGATTCATTTCATCAAAGCTTACTTTCTAATTTTCAGATTTTTGATAATGAAGATGCCTACCTACGTGAAGACCTTGATTTGATCAGAGATCTTTTTGGCTGGACATCTTCTTCAACATATAGAGCAGTAAACTTGTTATTTTATATAAGTTTGTACTTGTGTGATGACAGCGTTTTGACACTTTCTGGTTGTTTTTTGTTGATATATATAGTAGTAGGTTGTATGAAAGGTTATTGTATGTATATATCGTAAAGATTGTAGTGCTGGATGTCCTTACCAGTTTGTAATGGACAGCGTGGTTTATGAATCCATCTTCTATTCTGTTTCTGCAGTTTGAATTCGTTGAGTAATACAGAATGTAAATTATGGTTTAAAAAAAAATCTAACTTTTAGACGTCCCAAATTAAGAATTGGGAGGCCTAAAGTCCACTAGGGTGGGACTTTAGACGTCCGAAATGACATTTGGGACGCCTAAAGTCAGCCTTTGGGCGTCCCTATCATTTGGGACGTCTTTTGTTTCAACTTACTACGTCCCCAGTATATACGTCCCCCCGTTTTAGGACGTTAAAGGTGCCAAATTTGGGAGGTTAAAGCCCCTTTTTGTAGTAGTGATTTATAGCGGTTTTTTAGTTAAAACTTCTACAAATATATATATTTGTAGCGGTTTTAACTAAAAAACTGCTACAACTTTATAAATATTAGTAGCGGTTCTCAAATAGAAACCGCTACTAATATTTATAAAGTTGTAGCGGTTTCTCTTATGAAACCGCTACAAGTATATATTTATATATATTTGTAGTGGTTTTAACTAAAAAACCGCTACAACTTTATAAATATTAGTAGCGGTTCTCAAATAGAAACCGCTACTAATATTTATAAAGTTGTAGCGGTTTCTCTTATGAAACCGCTACAAGTATATATCTTAGTAGCGGTTTTACAATAAGAACCGCTACAAATACTCATCATCTGAATTTTGAATTTTGCCATCTTTGTGCACATTTGTAGCGGTTATGTTATGTATAACCGCTACAAATTAAACATTATTTTTTAATTTTCTGTCCAACGGCTTTAATGTTAGTAGCGGTTTTATATATATAACTGCTACAAATAGTAAACAAGTAAATTTTGAATTTCCCTCCAAATATTAACGGCTTGAAAATTAGTAGCGGTTTTTAATACATAACCGCTACAAATACTCAACATATAAATTTTGAATTTCCCACAAATGTGTAACGGCTTGAAACTTAGAAGCGGTTTTTTATATATAACCGCTACTAATATTTTATAATTGTAGCGGTTAGTGTAGCGGTTTTAGAACCGCTACAAATTTATAAACGTTGGAATTTCAGAATATAAGGTTCTTGGCATTCCTCATTATCTTCTCACTCATCTTCTTCTCTATACTTTCTTCTCTCTCACTTGTAGCTATGGATAAATCATGAATCAGGTTGCCGCGCAATTCTCCTGAATATCTGTACGGTAAGACAGTTTCTTGGATTTCGCATTCACTCACGCCAGCTGTAACGGCAAGATCGTCTGTCCGTGTCGGAAATGCAAGTTCAAGAAGTGGCATGCACGAAATGTTGTGAAGGAACATTTGCTTGTGAAGCCTTTCCCTGAGAACTATACGTTCTGGGCAAATCATGGTGAGAAGGCCGGCATTAGATATGACGATGCTCTTCCTTGAAGTTCTCAAGTAGGCGTTCAAGTAGATGAAGATGATCCTGTGAATGATGCTGTGCGTGATGCGTTTAGATTTCAAGGCGACAACTTCAACGAAGAAGTGCACGGCTCTGAGCCGGTTTTTATGGGGAATGAAGCAGTTCGAGATTTTTTCAGCTTGATGGATGAAGCAGATCGTCCTTTATATCAAGGTTGTCGGAAATATTCTAAATTATCTTTCTTGATCAAATTGTATCATATCAAGTACTTGTGTGGGATCACAGATAAGGGAATGTCGATGTTGCTCGACTTATTACAAGATGCATTCCCCGACGCTGAGATTCCCACAACGTTCTACGAGGCCAAGAAGATTATTAATAGGTTGGGGTTGAATTATCAAAAGATTGATGCATGCCCAAATGATTGTATGCTGTATTGGGGAGACGATTCCAGCAGGCAGACGTGTAAGAGATGTCACACATCGAGGTACAAGACAATTCGGAAGGGGAAAAAGTAGAAGAAGAAACCTGCAAAGATTCTCAGGTACTTCCCTTTGAAACCTCCTCTACAAAGATTATTTATGTCGTCTAAAACTGCTGAGCACATGAGGTGGCATGCCGTTGATAAAAACGAAGACGGTAAATTAAGACATCCGCGGGATGCAGCTGCTTGGAAAACGTTTGACAACAACTTTCCAGATTTTGCGACTGACCCCAGAAATGTTCGGCTTGCGTTGGCGACCGACGGTTTCAATCCTTTCGGGAATCTTAGCACAAGTTACAGTATTTGGCCGGTAGTCTTAGTGCCCTACAACTTACCCCCTGGATGTGTATGAAACAAAGCTCTTTCATTATGTCTATGATCATTCTAGGCAAAAAGGCACTGGGCAATGACATCGATGTGTATCTCCAACCGCTTATTGCGGAATTGCTTGACCTGTGGAATGTCGGCTTGGAGACGTACGACGCTTACAGCAAGACTTTATTCAACATGCGTGCAGCCTTGATGTGGACGATTAATGACTTTCCTGGCCTTGGCACACTATCTGGTTGGAATGTGCATACTGGGTCGGCGTGTCCAGCTTGCAATTTTGACTCTGACGCATTGCGCCTTCCCCACAGCCGAAAGTGGTGCTTTATGGGGCATCAGAGGTTTCTCGATGGAACGCATAAGTTCAGATTGCAACGGAATCGCTTCAATGGGAAACCAGAAAAAAGAGGACCACCTCAGACTTTGTCCAGTACAGATATCTTACAGCTTGAGCATGTTGACTTCGAGTTTGGAAAAAGCGACAAAACAGCACAAACTCGCCAAAAGACGCGCATGACTTCAGCGCCTCAGCAGTGGAAGATGATAAGTATTTTCTTCACGCTTCCATATTGGAGATCTAATTTACTTCGCCACAGTCTTGATGTAATGCACATTGAAAAAAATGTTTGCGACAATGTGCTGTATACGCTGCTTAACGAACCCGGTAAGACAAAAGATCACCTTCAAGCGAGGAAAGATTTACGTGACATGGGAGTTCGTGAAGACGCTTGGCCAGATGAGCATGACAGATTTCCACCGGCAAAGTTTACCCTCACAAAACCGAACAAGGAAGTGTTCCTCGCGACGTTGAAGAAATTAAAAGTTCCTAATGGGTATTCAAGTAATATTTCTCGATGTGTCGACTTGCAGGCTCGAAAGGTTGCTGGCCTAAAGAGTCATGACTCACATGTTCTTATGCAGCAGTTACTCCCTCTGGCTATAAAGAATACACTTCCTCCCGATGTTTCCATCGTTCTGGTGGAACTTTGTTCTTTCTTTCGGAAGTTGTGTTCTAAGGTTTTGATCGTTGAGGAGCTCGATCAGCTGCAGTCGAAAATCATTCTTACACTTTGTCATTTGGAGATGATCTTTCCTCCGTCCTTTTTTACTGTGATGGTTCACCTCACAGTCCACCTCGTTTATGAAACAAAGCTCGCTGGACCAGTACAATATCGTTGGATGTATCCGATTGAGAGGTACTCATTTTAAATACGTGCTTTAATTTATTATCCGTATTTAATGTTTGCTATTCGTCCTTTTCATCATTTTATATCAATTTTCTCTTCTGTACTTCGTAGGTTCCTTGGGAAATTAAAATCTTACGTGAGGAATAAGGCGTGGTCAGAAGGTTCTATAGCTGAAGGCTATATAGGGGATGAGGTGCTATATTTTTGCTCAAGGTACTTTGATGATCTTGAGATGGCTTTCAACCGCCCGTCTCGTGTTGACGATTGTCCTAAACCTGCGCCGACATCAGGAGAATTTATCCCTCGTGTTGGTAAACCAGTTGGAGCAACTGAGAACTTCAAACTAACGGCAACTGAGAAGTTGCAAGCACATAGACATGTCTTGATTAATTGCACTCAAGTTGAACCTTTCATACGGTAAGAATTGTACACTCACATGTTCTTCGATCTATATCTTTCATAACATTTCTCACTTTCATTTCACTAACGCCTTTCCATTATTAATTACAGCAAATTCAGAAGTCATGTTAAGCGTCAACTCAGGATCCGTACACAGACATCCTCGGAAGTTGATAGGAGGGTCCACAGAGAATTCCCGAGCTGGTTTGCACGCAGAATACTAAATGACCACAACCCACACTCACCAGATTTCAGAGCTCTCGCAATCGGCCCTCTTGATCATGCAAAACGGTTTACAGCATACAATGTCAATGGTTTTAAGTTTTGCACGGTTTCACGGGATCAAGGATTGCAAACACAGAATTCGGGTGTTTATGGCACATTTGGGACAAGGAGTTATGCGAGCAGCAGTGACGCCAACATGCAGTTCGGAGGCGTCCCTTACGATGGCAAGCTTCTTGATGTGGTCGAGCTTAATTACCAAGGTCGTTTCACGGTGACGCTGTTCAAGTGTTTGTGGGCAAATACCACTACTTCTCGGGGACTGACAACTGACGACCTAAGGATCACATCAGTCAATTTCTCACGGCCGATTCATACCGGTATTTCTCAAGATGATGAGCCGTATATTCTAGCTTCAGAGGCACATCAGGTTTATTATGTCGAGGACGAGAGGCATAGGGATCGGCACATGGTCGTTCATTTAAAGCCAAGAGACCTTTACGACATGGGTGAAGGCGATAACATCGCCTACGAGAGTGAGCCATTTCAGCCAGCTGATTTTGAAAACTACTTCCCTGAAGGCGATGACAATTTACCTCTATTGCGGTGAGTTTTTTTAAGTCCACGTCATTTGAATTAAATTTTTTTAAAATTAATAATACATCAATAACAATAATTTTTCTACAAAATTTCTGTAGGGATGGCGACGATGAGTGATCTCTTTTGTCTTTACAAAAAATGCAAAAAAAAAATTTAAAATCAAATGTAAAAAAAAATTAAAAATAATTAAAAATAATATTTGTAGCTGTTATTAAACCGCTACAAATAAAAAAAAAACCGCTACTAAATGAATAACCGCTACAAAATGGATATAACCGCTACACTAACTGCTATAAATAGCACTATAAATATTAAACCGCTACAAAAATACAAATAACTGCTACTAAATAATAACCGCTACACTAACCGCTACATTAACCGCTACAAATAATACGTGGATCCCTATAAATACCTTTACCACAACTCATTTCAAACACTCCCTAATTTCTTTTCACTTTACCTTTCTTTCATTTTCTCTCATTTACAACTTCTTTCGTATGAGTAGAGGAGCTGAATAATATGATCAAATATGGTAACAAGATTTTTAATTTTTCTTACAATACTTATTTCCTTTCTATAAAAATTATTCTAACCATTTTTTTTCTAGATATATCATAACTGTATCTCATTTTCATCTATTTTTCATACACAATTACATTATATTAGATAACATAATAGTTCCTTATTACCTATATATCCTTAATAATATTATTAATATAAATTTTATACTAATCCAATCCAATTACATTTTTCTTTTTTATTTATTAATAAGTTAAACTATTAAATAATAACCTAATTGAAATAGATTAAATAATAATAAAATAAACTATTTAATTTAATATTGAAAAAACAGAAACAAATAATTGTATATTTTATAAAAAATTCTTAAATATTTGTAGCAGTTATTAAACCGCTACTAAATAACGCGCCTTTTTACAACTAAAATTAAATTTTTTTTGGCGCCAAATTTGAATTTCATGAAATTAGTAGCGGTTTTTAAAACCGCTACTAATTTCAAGAAATTCAAACTAAGTAGCGGTTTCTGAACCACTACAAAAAAAATGTCATTTTTTTTTCGCCAACAAAATTTCAATTTTTTATATTTGTAGCGGGTTTTAACCGCTACCAAAAAAAAGTCATTTTTTCGGTCTCAAAATTTCAATTTTTTATATTTGTAGCGGTTATATAACCGCTACAAATATTTATGTGTTGTAGCGGTGAAGTTGAACCGCTACAAATGATGTAGCGGTTATTTTTGATTGAGTAGCAGTTTTAAATAACCGCTACAAAACAGCTTGCAACATACGATTTAGTAGCGGTTCTTGTAACCGCTACTAACCTTGTTTGTAGCGGTTAGAACCGCTACTAATACCCATTTTTAACCACTACTAAATGACGTTTTTTTTTTGTAGTGAATGTTATTTGATGATGAACAATGGATTTGTAGTTAGCATCAAAATTTACATTATTTCATTATAGATATTGATTGTATGTAGAAAGTCATTCCAACTAAATATTTAGTAGTTTGATTTTTACAAGTATTTTTTGAACTATATAGTTGAGTACTTACTAGGTTCCAATAACATGGTTTGTGTTTGCTTCAATTTGGTCTTCACCAAATATTCTTGCCATACCAAAATCTGCAATTTTCGGATTCATTGTAGAATCTAACAAGATATTGCTGGCCTTCAAGTCTCTATGAATTATTCGTAATCTTGAATCATGATGAAGATATAAAATTCCTCTTGCAACTCCACAAATAACATCAAATCTTTTCCTCCAATCTAATTGTAATTTTTTCCCTTGATCTAAATATAAAAGATGTAAACTATTAAAAGCCAGTAAGATTGCTTGATCAATTCTTTCATTTTCTAAAATTGAACAAACTGGCAATAACTTGTGTGTCTGTGTGGAAAAATGTAAATGATAAGAAGACACACCAAAAATGAAAGAATCCAAGCTTTTGTTGGGCAAATATTCATATATCAACATCTTCTCTTCTCCATCTACGCAACAACCTAAGATCCTTACAAGATTTCTATGTTGGAGCTTTGCAATTAAAGTAACCTCATTTCTGAATTCTTCGATGCCTTGTCCAAAATACTTTGATAGCCTCTTAACTGCAACTTCCATTCCATCTTTGAGTAGACCCTGATGTAAAAATACAAACTTAATTCATGAAACAAATGCTGGAATATTTAGAGAAAAATGTTAATTAAATTTATGAAATTTGAGACTAGTTACATACAAAAGCTACCTTATATACAGAACCAAAGCCACCTTTTCCAAGCATTTTAGTGTCTGAGAAATTGTTTGTTGCCTCAACTACGTCCTTTAGATCAAATAGAGTTAAATTGGAATCGTTTTTCCCATCAAACAAATCTTTTTTGCGCATTCTTTTTGCTGTGTTAAACAAAAATTAAAAACAAAATGTAAGAGACGAGTTGTGATATGGCAATTAATCAGTTTAGATTGAAAAGCAGACAAACCTTCAACCAATTTTATATATGTGCACGGTATATATAGATTATATTAACTTTAGAACTTCATTTTGTGGGGAAATTGATAGAAATAAAGCTTACCTTGATTATTGTTCTTTACAAACCAATACACAAAAGTGATCACCATGAACGTAACCAAGAAAATAGAAATGACTACAATTGTCACCATCCCCTTTTCTCCAAGAGAACCATAATACTTCTTTTCATGTTCAGCTGCAGACAAGAATACACCAAAGCGGTATTTATGTATGTTCAAACAAATCAAATTGAAGTCATCAAAGATATGTAATAAATAGTGATGATGGATTTCTTTGTACTCTTGATAGCAAAAACATAAAAGAAGCGTAGTACAGAATGTACCCATTCATGTGCATCAACACGCACGTACAAATCTTGGCCCACATTTTCAAATGTTCTTACGTCTTCCATATCAGCATGCCACGTCAAGCATCCACTTTGTTTGACATCATCTACATTCGTATACGCCACACACGAACAATCCTTGAGGCACTTCTCCTCACACCCCTTCAAGCTCATACTCTCACTCTCATCCACACTTGCTTTTGAAGTATTTGGCACCTTTACACGTGCCACCTTTACAAACCCCTCCCCACTTTGACACGTGGACACATTCTTCTTCCTCACACACCCGCTTGACCCATTTCTCTTATTCCACTCTTGAGGGTTCACGGGTTCGAATCCGGGCAAGCACACGCACTCAAACTTGTCCTTGTTAAATGGGTCACACACACTATTTGACCCACACTGACGATAAAGGTCACAGTCGTCTAATGGACCATACCATTCTTGGAGCCACCCATTCTCCTTGGCCTGCCAAATATATCGTGTCGAATGACCAGTGTTGTCTAGCACTGCTCGTAAGAAGACTGAAGGGTCCATGACTCGGGTCATGTAGCTAACTTCACTTGCATTGTCAACATGGGTGATGTTGAAGATGAAGTTGGGTGTCATTTGAGGTATTCCACTCCATCTTTCACCTGTCCAAGACCCAACACGCCAAAATGGAGTTCCTTTTTTATAAACGAATACTTGAGCATAACCTTTTGGGTCGATTATGTAAGTTGCGTCCCCCAATCCTGGGTCGTCTGGGGATTTCCATGATGTAAGGGACCAATTAAAACCGGTTTTCCGGTCCACTCCAATTTTCATTAACGCGACCATTGTGTCACCTGGATAGTCAAAACTCTGCCATAGAACCTTTGGTCTTCCTTCATCTCTGATTAAAACCAAGTTTCCAGTGTATTGAAGCTTAGCAAAGGTGTGACTAAAAGATGTAATGGTCGAAACATTGGAAGACCAAATGGTGTTAGTTTTGTTCAAATGGGTATCATTGTGAACGAGAACGATGTTTCCAAGGGTATTGATGGACAAAACTGCAGAAGTATCATAGAGAGGATTCTGTCTATTAGCAACCCAACAAACGGTTGGTTTGGAGGATATGTTAAACCATATTCCAACGTAGCGCTTTGTTGAATTGTTGCTGGGGCTGAAGAAACCGAGGGCAAAGGTTCCTCCATCGGAAAGCAAAACATCGCCGTCTTTGAGGGGTTGGCTTGGGGTTATTCTAGTAAGGGGGTGACAAGAAGTAATACTCCAAAGCTATATGCATCTGATTTTATTGAGAAAATTCCTTTCATTGCATATTCTGGTGACATATAACCACTGTAAAAAATTATAGATATATATCAATGATCATTTTAAATAAAAATACTTAAATGATGTTAAGTATTTGAGTTTTTTATTTATTTCAAGCATATAATGTCGTATGAATATATTTCAACTTTGTATGGAGCATTAATCATAAACATATCTAGCTCATGCTGATATGTTATTTCACCATGAAGAATTGATTTAAAATTAACGCTAAAATCTACATAATTTAGATATAGATATTGATGATAATAGTGTGTGTGTAGAAAAGCATTCCAACTAAATACTTATTAATTTAGTTTTTACTAGCACTTTTGGGACTTGTGGAAACTAGGAATGTGTGTGTGTGTAATTCAACGCTAGGAAACTGTAGTCATATAATATATATATATATATATATATATATATATATATATATATATATATATATATATATATATATATATATATATATATATATATATATATATATATATATATATATATATATATATATATATATATATATATATATATGTAGTTGAGTATACTTACTAGGTTCCAACAACACGGTTTGTGTTTGCTTCAATTTGATCTCCACCAAATATTCTTGCCATACCAAAATCTGCAATTTTTGGATTCATTGCTGAATCTAATAAGACATTGCTGGCCTTCAAGTCTCTATGAATTATTCGTAACCTTGAATCTTGATGAAGGTATAAAATTCCTCTTGCAACTCCACAAATGATGTCAAATCTTTTCCTCCAATCTAATTGTAATCTTTTTGCTTGATCTAAATAAAAGTTGTAAACTATTAAAAGTGAAGAATAATGAATTCTGTTATTTTCTAAAATTGAAAAAGTTGACAATAGCTATATGTAGAAAGTTTAAATGACTATTGTCAAAAAAAAAAAAAAAAAGCTTAAATGCAAAGAAGAAATACCAAAAATGAAAGAGTCCAAGCTTTTGTTTGGTAAATATTCATATATCAACATCTTCTCTTCTCCATCTATGCAACAACCTAAGATCCTCACAAGATTTCTATATTGGAGCTTTGCAATTAAAGTAACCTCATTTCTAAATTCTTCAATGCCTTGTCCAGAATACTTTGACAGCCTCTTAACTGCTATTTCCATTCCATCTTTGTGCAGACCCTGATGTCAAAATCTATAATTAATTCGTGAATGTGTACATTTTATCTTTGTTGTGTGAAACAAGTACTGGAAATAATAAGCTAAGGGCATTGAAAAAAAATGTTGATCCTATTTATGAAATTTGAGACTAGTTACAGATAATAGCTACCTTATATACAGAACCAAAACCACCTTTTCCAAGCATATTAGTGTCAGAGAAATTGTTTGTTGCCTCAACTATGTCCTTTAGATCTAAGAGATTTACAACGGAATTGTTTTCTCCATCAAACAAATATTCTTTGTGCAACCTTCTTACTGTGTTAAACCAAAAAAAAAAATGTAACAGAAGAGTTGTAATGCAGCCAAATTATCACTTTAGATAGAAGACAAACTTTCAAATAAAAAATTTGTGTGTTTGTGTTTGGAATGAAAAGGGAAAATTTTGGGGAGAAGGCCCCATTAAAATTTATATTGGAGAGAAGGATTTAAATCAGATTAATTACAAGTACTCTATGAGTACAAAAATTGCAGAGTATTACTAGTACTCTTGTGTGTATAAAAAAATTAAAAAGTATTTTTAATGGTGGACTTTTTCCCATTTTGCCGTGAAAAGTTAAAGCTTACCTTGATTGTTGTACTTTACAAACCAATACACTGAAGAAATCACCAGGAACGTTACTAGGCAAATAGAAATGACTACGAGTGTCACCATTCCTTCCTTGCCCAGAGAGCCATGATGCTTCGTCGTTTCATATTTACCTGCATGCAGGAACACACACCAAAGCGGAATTTATGTTCAAACAAAATTTTTCATAGACGCAATTGTAATCATATTTCTTTTTTCTTTTTTCTTTTTTATGGTTATGCAATGCAATGTTTTAAAAACCGGATTAGATATCGAGCCGGAAAGGTCAGCGGGTCATGGTTCAATCGGTTGGAACGGTTGAGCCGTTTAACCTGACCGATAACATAATAATTAAATAAATATAATATTATACACATATATAATGACATAAATACAAAATTATTAAATACTACATATATATAAATGGATATTAATATAAATAGTTTTAATCTAAAAAAACTAATACACACATAAGGCATGAAATTCAAATATATACAGATAACATTTTACTTTATAATAATTTATTAGATGTGTTTTCATTTAAAAACACAAAATAAATATTTAGAATTTTTCTCTAAAAGTACATCTCAATTTCAATGAAACAGTTTTTTCTACCTGAAAAAACACTGTATCATGCTTAAAATGATGTGTTATGTAAAATTATTTTAGGAATATTAGAAAAAAAAATTTGACAAAACATAATTACAATCACAACTAAAATAGTTTTCTAAAGAGAAGAGCTATACAAAACTAAAAACATATTACTGTTGGCCAACTTATTTTTAAGAGAATTGTTAATAGGTTAAAACTGAAAAACTAGAAAGAAAAAAAAAAAAAGTATGCACCAAAGGGTAGGGATTTTCCCAATATTATCTTCACAATTTTAATCTTTTTAACGTTGCACTAAACTAATTTTAATATTTTTTTATAATATATTATTTTTATCTTATGAAATAAAATCCTCCAACTTAGAATAATCGCCCAGCATTAACATTTACTTGATAAAAGATTTATTTTGCTGGAAAAAGAAAATATAAGAATTTATTTGAAATTTGAATGTCAAGTAATTACTTTATCCCATCACGTGATCTCTGACAATCTGAGAAATATTAATTTTCCTCTCACATCACACCCCATTTTCACACCTTCTCATGCTCTCATATCACACCTCATTAGTTCTTATACTTTAGGCCTGCAGCCTTTAGGCCTTGAAAAATGAACCATCGCCTCATCTTTCTTCGCGGGTGTCAACCCCTTCTTCTTCCTCATCTTTTCTTTTCTTTTCTGTGTTTCAACTTGAACAGAGAATCACACCAAATACAAACGGATGAGTAAAGGCAAGAGGAGTTGGAGCAAGATACATCCCTGAAGCCACCCCAAGCTCTACGTATCTCATTTGTCTTTTTCATCTTTTTCTTTTTTTAGTTGTTCATTTATCACCCCAACAAGTTCAGCCGTCCCAGATCCCGGCCCAAAAGCGGTTTCCGGTTGAAAAACGGTTTTTTTCCGGTCCAAAACGGTCTAACATTGAAAACGGCTTCCACCATAAAACCGAGCCGTCATTGTCTCCGGTTGACGGTCAGGCCGGCTGGACCGTCCGGTCCGGTCCTGCTCTAAGAACATTGATGCAATGGACCACTTTGTGGCATTCGGTGCACCCAACTTCCAGGTATCCGACATTAACCTGAAGACCAACATCGGATTTACCAACATGGGCCCTTGACAACCGACTAGTCCTAGCGCCCCCAACTTGATAGGCCTGAAAGGTCATGCCACCTTTAGTGGTGCCTCAAGGGAGAGAGCTCCCAACGAAAGTTTTTTTACACCTTCCGATTTCTGGGATCAAATCTAGGAATGAATTGGTGTGGTGCAGATGCCTACCCATCTGCGCGGATCTGATCCGGCTATGGTCGTCTTCCTTCCCATCCACTTACAGTCCTCTTCTCAATCTGGACCGTTGGATTAAGATCTCAACAGTCCAAATTTTTTTTAATATAAAAATATTATTATTATTATATTTTTATAATATATTAAATCTGGACCGTTGAGATCTTAATCCAACGGTCCAGATTGAGAAGAGGACTGTAAGTGGATGGGAAGGAAGACGACCGTAGCCAGATCCCATCTGCGCCAACATCCGTTGGTATTGTAATCATATTTCTAAAAGAATATATTAATTAGACTTTATAGTTAGTTATAGATGACCAAAATAAATTTTATAAAACAAATAAAATATTATTCCCTCAACCATATGTCAACTGCTAAAGAACTTGGCTAAAATTAGTTGAATATAAAAACAACTTTTTTTAAATTTCCCAATTAATGATAGAGACATACAAGAAGATTTTTACAAATAATAAAAATATTTTATTTAATTTTGTAAATAGCATTTTATTAAATATCAATAGGTAAGATTTTATAAATAAACTAGAACAGTAAGTTTAAGAAACATATTTTATATGTCGTTTAATTTTGAAAACTTATTTTTCATCAAAAAGAGTATCGATGACTTGACCCCCTTTTTCTGCCAACAACTTGACCCCCTTTTTTAGGCACAAGTAATTTGTTTGATGCATTATTGGGAATTTTAAAAACATATTAATAATTAATTTTCATTACCCTCATGGTCTCACTCTCATTCCTCATATAATATTTTGCATCAGAACCTTTTTTTATATTATTATCCAGTATCCCGGTTCGAAGTTCATGGCTGTACAGAATTATTATATCTGCATTTAATCCTAATATCTAATCATTATCAAAATAATACTTGATACTTTGTTTAAAAAAAACAGACTTGATATCACAACTTATATCTGCATTTTTTATTTTAAGATGAAGATTAAAATTAAGAATTTTAGTATCACAACTTATATATAAAATTTGTTAAATTAAAAATAAATAATATGATCACTATAAGTTATACATATTATATCAATATACATTAAACGTTTTGGGTAGTATTAAAATAGTATATTTAATAAGATAATTTTTTCTTTTTCTAGTTTTTATTGTTTTGTATTTGTATTCTCAATTTTAAGAAAAATTTTTATTTTTATAATTATATTATTATACTAAATTCTAATTTGGGTTATTAAACTTAACAAGTCATTATTCAAGTCCCATGGAACAAAGTGGAATTTAAGAATTGGGTCACATTACCTCCATGCTCCTAATTTATTAAGAAAAATTGAAGTGTGCAAGTTTTTAGCAACACTTTTCTAGTTTATCAAAATTTATATGTCCCTGTCACCAAAAAAAAAAACAAACCTATATAACCCGCTTGAGGATTGACCATATATGGTAAGCTCTCGAAGAATATTAATGACCTGAAACTTGATCTGAGATTTCATTAGTTTAGGAATTTTTTTGGTTAACCAACGATGATGTTTGCTATCTCTTATTAGGGGGGAAGGTTCTGATAAATTAGAATTGAGACTAAGAGAAATAAAGCAATAGGAGATTTATTTCATATTTTAATTTTACCAACTTGATTTGAGATTTCATTAGTTTAGAAATTTTTATACTGGATTTTCCCGATTATTTAATTAAATTTGATTAATTTTAATATTTATGTCATATTTTATAATGATAATCTTATATTTAAATTAAACTATAAAAGTAAAACAAAATTATAAAAATTAATAGTGATGTTTGATTTTCTTTTACCCTTGGTAGCAAAAACGTAGAACAAGTAGAGTAAAGAATGTACCCAATTCATGTGCATCCACGCGCACGTACAAATCTTGGCCCACATGGTCAAATGTTCTGATGTCTTCCATATCAGCATTCCACGTCAATCACCCACTTTCTTTGACCTCGTCTACACTCGTATACGCTACACAGGAACACTCCCTCAGGCACTTCTCCTCACACCCTTTCAAGCTCATACTCTCGCTCTTATCCACACTTGCCTTTGATGTATCTGGCACCATCACACGTGCTACTTTCACAAACCCCTCCCCGCTTTGACACGTGGACACATTCTTCTTCCTCACACACCCGCTTGACCCATTTCTCATATTCCACTCTTGCAGGTTCATGGGTTCAAATCCAGGCAAGCACACGCACTCAAACTTGTCCACACATTATATGGGTCACACTTACTATTTGATCCGCACCCGCGATAATGGTCACAGTCCTCCGTTGGACCATACCATACTTGGAGCCATCTTTTCTCCTTAGCTTGCCAAATAGTTCTTGTCACATGACCAGTGTTGTCTAGCACCATTCTTAAGAAAATTGAAACATCTACGACTCGAGTCACCAAGCTAACTTCATTTGCATCGTCAACAAAGGTGACTTTGAATATGAAGTTGGGTGTCATTTCAGGTACACCACTCCATCTCTGACCAGTCCAATGTCCTCCCCGCCAAAATGGAGCTCCATTTTTATAAATGAAAAGTTGAGGAAAACCTGTTGGGTCAATCACGTGAGTTGCATTCCCCAATCCAGGGTTGTCTGGGGATTTCCATGACGTAAAAAACCGATTAAAACCGGTTTTTCGGTCCACCCCAAATTTCATGAATGGAAACGTGACGGAAACGTTGGAAGACCAAGTTTCTAGTGTCTTGAAGCTTAGCAAAGGTGTGACTAAGAGACGTGACGGAAACGTTGGAAGACCAAATGCGGTTGTTTCTGTTCAAATGGGCATCATTGTAAGTGAGAACAATATTTCCTTGGGTATCAATCGACAAAACTCCAGAAGCATCATTACGAGGATTCTCTCTATTAGCAACCCACACGATAGTTGGTTTGGAAGATCTACTATACCATATTCCAACGTATCACTTTGTTGAATTGTGGCTGTGGCTGGGGGTGAAGAAACCGAGGGCAAAGGTTCCTCCATTTGAGAGCAAAATGTCACCATCTTTGAGGGGTTGGCTTGGGGTTATTCTAGTAAGGTGGAGACAAGAAGAATGAAGCACCAAGAGAAGGAAAAATTGAATAATATTTATCAGAATTAGCTCTTTAGCAGAATAGAGCTTCATGGTGTGGTAACAGAGGAGCGAGAGATAAGGCTGGGGCTAAATTTCTTAAGTGGTTTACATATTTGGCTGAGTTAAGAGGGGACAGATATTTGTGGTTCCTCTTACATTAAAGTCTTCCTTTTGTTTGTGCAGCGTTGTTCTGTTGAAGAAGATTTATTTCGCGGGACTACTAGATTGTTTTGGTCTTGGGATGGACATCTTAAGATCGTCCAGAGTGCCGTATTTCGAGGTAATTAAAATCGGACAAATTAAGACTTACTTCCTCTGGTTTGAATGTAGAAATTAGTTAGGTATTTAATTTCTTTTTGTCTTTAAATGTAATACTCCCTCCGGTCTATTTTATAAGATGTTTTTTAGAAGATTTATTTTTAATCATTTTTATAAGATATTTTGTTAGTTTCAATGAGCATTAATTATTTTTTCATATATTCCCAAGTTAAATAAGAGAGAGGAGAAATTGATATGACGCTGCAATCTATTGTAATTAATAAATGTAATATTGAAAATTGTTAGAGTTTTATGATATATTTATTGCTTTAAACTGCTTTTATTGATACATGTGAATTAATTTGTGAAACATCATACAGTATAGAAGGGACAGCAGGTGGTACATAACCTTCTTTATTTCTGACATTTATTATTTTTTCATAAATTACTTTCTTTGAGCGATAGTTTTCGATATCAGTTTGCAGAAAGATCGGTATTTTAGGAAAAATAATACTTCATCCGATTCCATTTGTGTGTAGCTTTCTCTCTCGGTATTTTAGGAAAAATAATACTTCATCCGGTTCCATTTGTGTGTAACTTTCTCTCTCATGGGCTTGATCTTATATAGAAGCAACAATTTTACTTCGGAAGTTAAAAAAAATTTAAGGGGCAGCAAACCCATAGAGGAGGCAGAGGGGACGGCACACACCCCCAAATCCTCATGGCTCACTCCAACTCCTTCCTTTGACCGTTAAGACTTGAGCTCAAGTAATAATATTAATGGAGGTAGAAAATAAAGGTGCATGTGCATGTGATTGTAATGAAGTGTGATAGAGACGTACAGTTGGCAAAGGTTGCGTCGTCTAACAGAGAAATGATAGTATGAAGAACAGAGCTTCATGTGGCAAGAGCTGCAAGATAAAAGCTTGCGGGTCCTGACTTATATATTTATATATATAATATGAGTTATAAAGGGATTGTTATTAATCATGAGCATGTCTATTGACTCTTGACCTCTCATATCCTAATCACCATTCATGAATAGTAGTTGAAAAACTAAAAGACTAATTAATATACATTCATATATATGAATGTTGTGACGGGTCACATTAGTTTACATTCATCTATATTAATTTCACTATTCATTGTGTATGACTCTCAGTGATGACTCTTAGAGGTCTATAAATAGAGGCCATGTAGAAAACGTTCTAATGTTCAAATCACAAGAAACACAAGTGAATGAGAATTGCTGCCCTAGTCCCCTTTTCTCTAGAATTTTCTCTTCTCTTGCTCTTCTCTCTTATCTTAAATTTCTTTTATTTTTACAACAAGTTATCAGCACGAAACCTCTAATGATGGTGTGTTTCTCTCATCGTTGCCTTAACGATTTCATCTGCCTTCTTTTACTATATGTTTATTTGATCTATCTAGGATAATATTAGCCACTATATGGAATTAAAGAAATAATTTTACTGATTGTTATAAACATCGAGTTTCATAACTAATATTGGAGACTGTTATTGCTTTTCTATCTTATTTTGATCTCCTTTATGGGCTCTTTTATATTTTTGATATTGTTATTTTAGTATGGCTAGAAGTCATACACCTCTAATTTCCCCTCACCTCCTCTCCAAATTCCCAGCACCAAGCAGCCCCTAAAGATAGCTGGCACATATGAGAAGCATCTATTATTTTTAATTTCTTCAATATAGGGGGATATATGATTAGTAGATGGTGGAGAAACTAATATTGCCATGTTGGAGGTAGTATGAGAACAAGAACCATAATGGAGAACCTAACTTATGAAAAGTTGAGAGAACAATGATATTATTAATTATTGAAAAAGAATGTAATATAATTCTTATAAAATGCATAATTATCTTTGATACAAGAGCCTTGTAGATGACGAAAGAATAAAACATTTAATTAACCTTAATGCAGTATATGTAGGAAATTTGGATTAATATGATGCTACATTTTGATGTAAATTCACTTGTTATTACCCACACCTACCTAATGTTAATTCTTACGATCTCACTTATCATATCTTGGTATATAGCTTGTCACTTCCATTATGCAGAAATGTGACATGTCCTTGCTTATACCTTATCTCCTTCTATGTGAATTTCTCAGTTGAATTTTATGTTTAGTATTCTATTTATTTTATAGACATAATTAATGATATTATAATGTAATATGATGATATAAATAGAGTTGTGATTTTGTATATCTTCACTTGTCAACAGTGACACCTTAACCTGTCAATGAATGCCCTCTCGCTTGTTATTTATTGGTTGCTAACAACGTCATATAAAGATTTATTTGAACTTTAAAAAATCATGCATAAGTGGGTACTGGTTTGGAGTGGTCATCATGCTAAGACCGTAGGTAACAGAAAAATGAATTTTCCAACAAGGGATAGGAAGAATAGTTCATTCAAACTTTTGATTATTCATCCCCAAATATACAACTGAAGTAGGTGGAAATTTGTTGTCTCCTCCAATCCGAGTCATAAAGGCCGTTTGGCGTTACTTGATATAGTCAAAAGTCGTTGGTTTTTCTTCTTGTTTTTTTTTTATTACATAGGCATGGGTCGAACCCATGAGAGGAGGGGGGATGAGTGGCCTAACGCCAACTCCATGACCGTTGCACTACTAAGTGCTGGTCTTCTTGTTTTTTTTTTTTTTCGTTGGGTATAAATGTTGTTGGTCTTTAAATGTCTTTTTAGATTATTTTTCCAACACTACTTTTGATTAGTATTCCTCCTGGCATGGACTGGTAGGTTGATAAATCGCAAATTTTATATATTTTATCCTTTTTTTTTTTGGGATTATTTTAGACTAATTTGGATTTATTAACTAATATTTGGATTACTAGCCAATCTTAGAAAATAACATAAATCTGAATTGATTATGATATTTTTGAGCTTAAATTGTTAATATTTTGATGGATATCTTGTGATTGGATAATATTTTTAAATATATGATAGATCATAATTTTATTTAATTCTTGCAGCGTAAGGAGAAGTAGATTCGAAAATCCTACGGTGCAGAATTTTACTTGAAAACTAAAAAAAAATCTAATAGTGGGATTTTATTAGGCTTCTAAAATTTTAATGGACATAAGTTTAACCCCAAAACTCTCTCTTACTACCTTAAAGTTAGCCTAGCGGCCACATAAGAAAGTCACGCTCGTTCTCTCGACCTTTAATTTTCAGTTTTATCTTGGAATTTACACTGAGACCAAGGCTATTGCTTGAATTCCACCATCATTCATAACTTCTTACGCTCTTGTTCGCTCACTGACCCCACACCATCTCATTGGAGACTTGCTTCATTCAAAGACCATTATTTCTCCATTCACGGGTCCCACGGCCATTAACCAACCGACAACCAATTCTGCACAAATTCTTTTGATGGCTGTGACGTTGACGCGGTTGGAGCTGGGAGGAAAGGGAGAAATTTTTATGGCAGCTTAAGCTATTTTGGGAGGCAACTTGGGAGAAATATTGAGGAAATTAGAGCCTAGGAGCTTATATATTTGGTGTGAGGGATTTGGAGAGGAGGGGAGAGAAGGAAAAATTTTTATGAGTTGAATTTTAAAATATTGAAGAAGTGGGTCCATAAAATTTTAATAAAGAGAATATATAAGATAAAAGAGTAAGAAAAATTAATTAAAAATTTTTAACCCCATTTCTCTATTTTTTTTTTTTAAATTCAACTCAAAAAAATTTTCCCTCCACCAATTTTCCCTCCCCTCCCCTCATACCAAACAAGCCCTTAAAGAACACAAGGGATTGTCTTTCCTTTTATCTTTTTAATTCAAGACTTGGGATTATTTAGTTTTAAATAATTTTGAGTTGTATTAATTGAGCAGTGATGTTGAAAAGGATTGATGATCTGTACACATCATATCTTCCTTTACGGTATCCAATTATTTTCCACTATGGAAACAATGGCTATGACAACCATTCAACATCATGAAGCTAGCCTTCCTTATACCAAGAAAAACAAGACCTTTACACCTCAAGAATATCTATCTTTCAGGTTTATGGATAGAAAGAATGAGCAATCTGTTTTACTTCACTCTAAAAGGTTGCTTCAATAGTTCATTGTTGATGGCTTTTCAATGGTAGAAAGTGAGAGGCTGCACTACATCCGTAATCATAACAAAAAACTATGGGTTGACATGTACAAAGGGCTCACAGATACTCTCACTAGGGGTGAGACAGATCCTTCTCGAACAGGAAAAAGGATCATCCTTCCCTCCTCATTTATTGGAGGAGCGAGATATATGATACAAAACTTTCAAGATGCAATGACAATATTCAAATCTATAGGTTATCCAAACTTATTCTTAACTTTCACATGCAATCCAACATAGCCAAAGGTGAAAAGATACTGCAAAAACATACATTAAGTCTAGCTGATCGACCAGACATATTATGTAGAATATTCAAGTTAAAGCTTGATGTGTTGATGAAAATCATAAAGGAACGCAAAATCTTTGGGAAAGTCAAGGTAGGTATGTCTAATCCCATTTACTATAAGGTATAAACATAGTCCAACTATTCATCGGTGGTAAACTATAATCATTATATTATTTCCAAGATTATTATTCATTATTGTTAATTGTCAGCATATTAAGTTATTATATTGACTGATAACTAACATAACAACCATATTTTACTTAGAGTTATGGATATGTTTTTCAAGAACTCTCATGAATTTTCTACCTATATCCAAGAAAGTTTGGAAGATAAAATAACAGCAAGTAATGCTATTTTCTACTCATGCATAAATTTATACAATTGAGTTCCAAAAAAGGGGCCTACCACATACCCACATTATTTTGTCCCTAGATCCATCTAACAAAACAACTACTCTTGATGATGTAGATAGAATCATTTGTGCAGAAATTCCACACAAAGAGAAAGACCCATTACTTTATGATCTTGTCAACAACTATATGATACATGGACCATGTGGAACCTCCAACAAGAGATCTCCCTGCATGAAAGATGGGAAATGTTCCAAGTACTTCCCAAAGAAATTTGTCAACCATACCATAGTAGACGGAGATAGTTATCCTACTTACAGGAGATGAAATGATGGCAGGACTGTCATCAAGAAGGGTGTACCTCTTGATAATAGATATGTCATTCCTTACAATGCGATGTTGTTGAAGCTATTTCATGCCCACATTAATGTTGAGAAAACAAATCAATCAAGTCCAAATATTTGTCCAAGTATGTGAGAAAAGGAAGTGATTGGGTTATTGCTAGCATCTACAATAGTGATCGGTCTGAAAATGGAGACAGTGACCTTGATGAAATCTAACATTATTTGAATTGCAAATATGTTTCTTCCTGTGAGGGTGCAAGGCATATTTTTTTCATTTGATATCCACAATAGATATCCCCTTATCGAGCGCTTGAGTTTCCACTTACTAGACCAACAAGCAATTTTCTATTCGGGAAAAGATTATGTTTCCTCAATAGTTCACAACCCAAAGTTAAGGAATCAATGTTTCTTGCATGGATGGTGCAAAATAAAGATGACACATTTGCTAGGAGTTTGACATATATTGAGTTTCCACATTAATATACATTTAACAAACAAAAAAGGATTTACAAGACTAGAGAAAGAGGCTTTACTATTGGAAGATTGGCACATGCATCTCCCTCTCAAAGCAAAATATATTATCTCAGAATACTCTTAACAAAAGTAAGGGGACCTTACAGTTATGAACAAATATGAACTGTAGATAACATTGTCCATCAAACCTTTAGGTCTGCTTGCTATGCTATAGGGTTCATAGATGATGAGCAGGAATTCATTGATGCTATAAAGGAGGCATCTTTTTGGGCTACAGGAAGTTATCTTAGAAGATTCTTTGTATCCATGCTATTAAGTCATTGCATCTCACAACCACACATGGCATGGGAACAAATCAAACAACTCTTGTATGAGGACATGTTGTATGTGCCTCGTAATAATCCTCAATATGCTGGTAAGTATAACCATCTAATTATTATTTTGCAATTGCCATTAGTATGATGTTTGTTTTGTCTTTTTCAATTCATCAAATTAGTGTTTTTTCAATCAAAATAGATTTGAAATTAGTGATAATGACAAGCAACAAGCGGGTTTAATTGACATTGAGAAGCTTCTACAATTGAATGGGAGATCTCTCCTTGGTTACCCATTAATGCCAATGACAATATCTACTGAGTATTTTAGTACCAGGAATCATTTAGTGCTACAAGAACTAAATTTTGACAAAGAAACATGTTAACGAGAAGCAGATAGATTGGTAGCATCATTGATAGATGAGCAAAAAATATATATTCCAATGTGTCATGCATGTAATAATTCAACCTATTAATGGGTTCTTTTTTGTCTATGGCTTTGGTGGTACTAGGAAAACTTTCTTATGAAATGCACTCACAACATTAGTTAGATCCCAAAGAGGAGTAGTGATTAATGTTGCAACAACTTTGCTACCTTCAGGCAGGACTGAGCTTTCAAGATTTAAGACTCCAATAAATGTCGATGGAGACTTTATGTGTAGTATACCACTATGTGAGCTCATCAGGTGTGCCAAATTGATTATGTGGGATGAAGCCTCAATGGTTCAACGATTTTGTGTAGAAGCTGTTGATCAAACATTTAGAGATATAATGAAGTGTAATAGTCCCTTTGGAGGTAAATGTATTGTTATGGGAGGGGACTTTAGACAAATATTGCCTATAATTCCAAGAGTTAACCATGCAGATGTTGTCAACTTAAGCATAAACTCTTCTAATTTATGGGGTCACTATAAGTTGTTCCAACTTACCAAGAACATGTGGTTATCTTCAAGTTCATCTAAAGATAATTTAAAGTTGAAGCAATTTTTAGACTGGCTACTAGATATTGGTGATGCCCGGATTGGTTTGCCCCATTATGGAATATCAGAGACAGAAATACCAAAAAAATTTTTAATTTTAGACTATTATGATCCTCTACAATCGATCATCGAAGCTACATTTCAATTCACCATGAATGATTTATTTCATCCATATTTATGCAAATTTCTGCTAGTATTCTTTGACGATATTTTGATATATAGTGTTGATACTCAACATCTAGAACATCTTCAAGTTTTTTTTCAGATTTTATAGTAGTACTCTTTCTAGGTCAATGCGAAAAAGTGTGCATTTGGGTAGACATGTATCAATTATTTGGGATATATTGTATTTTCACAAGGGGTTGAAGTTATGCATGAAAAGATTCATGATGTTTCTCATTGGCCCACTCCCACTTCTGTGAAGGAGTTAAGGGGTTTATTGGGGCTTACAGGTTATTATAGGAGGTTTGTGAAGAACTATGGTATTCTAGCACGCCCATTGATTGAGTTAACAAAGAAGGATGCTTTGTGTGGTCTCGGCCAATACAAGAGGCATTCAAAAATTTAAAGATTGCATTAACCACCACCCTTGTTTTGCAATTGCCAAATATCCAAGTTCCTTTCACCGTGGAATGTGATGCTTCAATGGAAGGTGTAGGTGCTATCGTCATGCAATGTGGCCACCCAATTGCTTATTTTAGTAAGGGATTCTCCTTCTCCAATAAATATAAGTCGGCTTATGAATGAGAACTACTTGCATTGGTATTGTCCCTTCAAAAATGGTGACACTACTTGCTGGGCCATCATTTCTTTATGCAAATTGATCACAACAGTCTACAACATTTACTTAGTTAGCATACCTTAACACCCTAATTGTAGCATCTCATGGTAAAATTGCTTCCCTTTGACTTTACCATTTCATACAAGACAGGGAAAAATAACATGACAGCTGACTCATTATCAAGAAAACCTCAATATACAAATTTTTACCAGAATGTTATGCACATGACTGATGAATTGCTTCATTTACCACAAGCTTTGTAGGAAGATGCAGAGACCAAAACTATAATAGAAGGGGTGCAGCAAAATCTTAATGCATTCCCTGATTATTATGTTGTTCATGGCAGGTTACATTATAAATCTTGGCTGGTCATACCTAATCAAACAGCACTCAAAGCTAAACTAATAGAGGAGGCTTACACCATACCCACGGGTGGTCATTGGTGGATTTCTTAAGACATTGAAGCGGGTAAGTGAACAAATGTATTGGCGAGGGATGAAAAACGATGTTAAAAGATACATACAACAGCGCTATACTTGCCAACAAAACAAATATCAAATGTTGGTACCTGCAGGACTCCTACAACCTCTTCCATTCCCTTAGAAAATATGGAAAGATACATCTCTTGATTTCATTATGGGACTGCCAAAGTCGAAAGGCGTTGATGTCATCCTTGTGGTAGTAGACCGACTCAACAAATACTATCATTTCATGGCCCTATCCCATCCCTATTCAACTAAGATGGTGGCAACAATATTTTGTCAAGAGGTGGTAAGATTACACGGCATGCCCCGATCGATTGTGTCTGACCGAGATCCAATTTTTCTAAGCATCTTTTGGCAGGAGATCTTTCGCTTAAGACAAACATGCTTATAAATGAGCATGACTTACCATCCACAATCCGATGGTCAAACTAAGGTTGTAAACAGATGCTTGGAAACATACTTACAATGTGTTACTCATGAACAACCCAAGCTATGGAGCTAATTCCTCTAGTGGGTAGAATACTCATTTAATACTAGTTATCATGTATTGGCTCAGACTACTGCATTCAAACTAGTATATGGGAGGGACCCCCTACCTTTAGTTCCCTATGTGAAAGGAGAGACATTGGTGGTTGAATTGGAATTGCAACTTGAGTTAAGAGATGACAAGCTCAAATTCCTATGTCAAAATTTATTAAAGGCTCAAGATAGAATGAAGTTTTAGGTTGATCAGAAACGGAGGGACCTGCAATTCGCCCTGAGTAATATTGTAATATCCCAAAAAGTGATTAAGGGCTAATGACTTCAAAAGTGGATGTAATTATTGTTGAATAAACACTTTTGGAGAATGTGTGATCGGAATTTGGATATTTTAATGATTCCAATGGCTTCCTTGTGAAAATTCGTGTGGGGAGAGTGTTTATTGTGAAATTGGAACCATTGGAAACAATTGTGCAAAAGTTGAAAACTCTGTCCATTAAAACTATGTATAGGGCAGCTGATTTGTATGGACGTTTTAAATAGGCAAATGGTGTCTAAAAATTCTTAAATTATCCAGTCTTAAAGTTCACATGTCAAGCTTCAAAATGGACAAATAATTTGTATCATTTTGATTTGTGAGCTAAGAGTTATGGATTTTTGAAGTTTGCCCAGCGAAATTAATTATTTTCTCGAACAGTATGCAAAGATTGAAATTCTGGGAATTTTGTGATTCCATCCAGAAAAAATTATATATTTTTCCTTAAAACTAGACTCAATAAGGGTTCCATAGACTTTTGAATCACTTCAATTCGATTTTTCTAGAATTAGTTATGATTTTTCAAAGTTAGGGCAGAAAATCAGCCAGAAATCTCATTAAGTCCGAAAATAAAGAAATAATGTGATGGCAAGTTTTGAAATTATGAGCTACATGGAAAAATTATTTGGGCTGATGGAAGGACCTTCTTGGACGTCTTTATCATGGGCCAAGAAGAGAAAATATTATGCACATGTTATTTGGGCTTACAACATTATGTTTATGTACATAAAGTATGATTTTTGGAATTTTACTTTAATGAATAATTAAAGTAAGACATAAAATATTATAAAATCATTTTTCCATCTTCCTCCTTAGCTCATTTTCGTGCTGAACCAGCAGCCAAGAGAGAGAGAAATTTTGAGAGCTTTTAGAGAGAGAAAGAGAAGAGAACTTACAAGGTAGGTCGATTTCTTCGGTGAATTCGTACCTAATGTGTATAATATTGTTCCAAAGCTTCTCTTCTATGTTATTTAAGGTGTTTGAGAAGCAAATTTGGTGTTCAATGGGCTAGGGTTTTCAGCCACTCTTGAGAAAAGCCAGAAGGAGCTTGAGGTAACTTCCAAACTTTCATATATTGCTTATTCTGGCTGCTGTGGGTAATTTAATCGGTGAAATTTTGCCAGATTGCCATTGGTTTTAAAGTTTGGAAATGATATGGCCTAGGGGTTATGCTGCCCAAATTGGGTCTTAATGTTAGTTGTAACCTAATGTAATGGTTAATAAAGTGGTTAGGAGTAGAAAGGAACGCATTTACGGAGCCGAAATCGTAAAACCCCGATTTTCCCCAAAGAACTCATAAATTTCGGCCAGCTCTAGAAATTGGTCTTAGAGTTGGATTTTCAATGATTTGATGGTTCTATTGCGTTTAGGAGAAAAATTTAGGTGGGGTTATAGTTGGCCACTTTTTCGGAAAAGGCCGAAAAAGCATAATTACAAAAACACCCCTAAAACCCTTGAAGTAGGGCTGCCAAGGGTAAATTTGTAATTTCACATTGAATTTGATAATTCTGAGTCCGGAAATAGATTCCTTGGGCGCAAATATGTTAGTATAGCCCAGATTAGAATTTCGGGAAAAGTGCAACCGGACCGGGTACGACGGGCCCAGGCCGGGTCCCCGGGGGCATTTTTGTAAATTTTCATTATAGACTCATATAACCCCAAGGAACACTATGGAAGTGTCTAAATGGTGCATTTGGAATTGTAGGATTCGATATTTTCCCTGTTCGTGATCCACCTGCGCTAGAGCACAATCGGAAAGAACAAGGTAGTGACTCTTTCTCTTATATTGTGTGTGAAACATTGTATATATGTTTGTCATGCATTGAGAATACTTTGTGAATACATTGTGATGCTTTGAGGTTGCAGCACAAGCTGACGCATAGTGATACTTTGTGATACATAGAGATCACAGCGAAAGCTGACGCATAGAGATTACAACCATGAGTGCTGTCATTTGTGGCGAAAGCCATGATACATTGTGATGCTGCTTAACATGATCATCTATGCTATGTGTTTATACACTGTATGAGTGATTTGTTACTACAGAGATTCTTTTAAATCTCATTCTTTCCATTGACTAACATTTCAGACAGGGCACGTGGCTCTAAGGAGAAACGAACCACCAGGAGCGGCTAGGATCTTGTAAAGATGTGTTGTTAGGTTGTTGGTTATCTGTTTTGGACTTGGGATTACTGTTTATTTTTGAAATGTAGATATTATGTTGATGTTGGTCATGTAATCCCCTAGTTGGAACTTACAACCCTTAGTTTATACATGTATGAAACCCGGGAGTTGCCGGGAATTTGGCTATGCACTCTGATATGTATGAATGTGATTGAACTGCGTAGAGTAATTAGATTCGAAAGATGAATCTGAGACCATGTTGAACAAATTTTAGAAAAGAGATTTGAGAAAAACATATCCGTCGGTCTCTAATTCCTTTAAATTACGCATTTTCGAATCTTAATTACGGTTATCAAGGTAGGAGATTACAAATATGATGTGGTTAAGATTACAACCATACCGCCAGAAATCATTAGCTAAGAGGAAATTCAAAAAACTCGCCCTAAGATTTATTAGCCATTACAAAGTCATTAAAAAATTGGCCAGGTATCCTACAAACTAAAAATCCCCCCGGTGCCAAGATTCACCTAGTTTTCCATATTTCTCTCCTTCGGTCAGTAGTGGGTCAATCATCAAGCCAACCACCAGCACCACTTCCTCTCTCTGTAGATGTTGAACTACTACTCACCCCTTAAAAGGTACTGTAGCACTGCTGGACCAAGGAAGGTACACTGGAAGTACTAATACAATGGGAGTCTTTTTCCATTAAAGATTCAACATGGGAAGATTATGACTTATTGGCCACTCAATTTCCATCATTCTGACTTGAGGACAAGTCGTCTTTCCAAGAGGGCAATATTGATAGAACGCCACCACCATTTTGGACTTATGCAAGAAGGCGCAAACAATCTAGGGGAAATAATTATTAATTGTTGTTTAATTGTTTTACTTATTCAATTATTGTTAGTTGAGGAATGAGTGGGATCCCCACATTTAGATACACTTAGCATGTAGGTTAGTGGATTCAGTTCAGTTTCCTATTTTTATGTCATCTTTTATTAATTCAGAAAACACCAAAAATATGCTCTGTAAGTTTTATTATAAATTGTCCCTATAGTCGGATGAATTAATAAGAAGAATTTACATAGTAAAACACTTGTGTGAGGAGATTCTCTAGGCTATTAGACAACAAAAGCGAGATACTTGCTTGAGTTCTCTGATAGAATTCTACCTTTCTGCTCTTTTTCATTATATTCAAGGTTAGATACTAACATATAGCATGTTGGGCACCCCAGAAAGTAGAGCAAGGTCCAACAAACAACTATATGGGTTTCGTGGAACATATCAAGGTATGTGTTCAGATACATGTAACGACACTGATACGCAGTCCGCACACAATATTTGGTCAGCTAGTAACAATGGCATGACTCAATGGACCAAGGCCAGTCATAGGGTAGTAGTGGTCAGAAGTAGTTGAAGTCGGTAACTACGTTTTGGAATGGGTACACAAAAGTTAAGCATGCTTAACCCAGGAAAATATTAGGATGGGTGACCCCCTGGGAAGTTGTTGCACATGTTATGCTATGTCATGGAAAAAAAGTAAGAATATGTTGTACAGTAGTTTAAAAGTTGTATGTTGTTATAAGCTTTCTCTGACAACTATAAACATTTGTGATGTGTTGTTTTTAGGGTACAAGTGTACCCAAAACTTTATGAAATGACATATATGCCCTCACTAAAAAATACAAGTTGTGGCACTTAATTCAAAGAACATTATGGCTCTTAGGAAGTGCCGTAGCTTCCAGCACAATTAAAACAAGCTATGGCATTTCTTGAATATATGGAAGTGTCATAGCTTGATTATTTAATTTCTTTAAATTATAAAGCTATGGCATTTTCTCAAGGGAGCGTCACAGGAAGGTGGCACTTCCTATGGCGCTTATCCAGGGAAGTGCCATTCGAAGTCACGGAAGTGCCATTGGAAGTCAATGACTTCCAATGGCACTTCCTTGGAGAAGTGCCATAGGAAGTTTTTTTAAAAAAATCATAATTATTTTATTTTCTAATGTAAACCTCTGATTGCAATTCAAAATCCACAATAATTTATAATACAATCCACAGCAAAATAAAAAACATAGCATGTATCTGTTCTAATATTACGTCTTCATGTATCAAGCATAAAAGAACTCTAGCATTTAAGTCGATTAAACTTGACCCATACACGTTACTTCTACGGAGGATTGGACTAAATATTATTATATTTGTAAGCTCAAAAATTTAAAATGTTATTACAATGTATAGGAAATTCAAGAAGATAAAGTTGAAACTTCAAATAAATACCTGAAAAAAAAATTATGAGCATACATGTGAGATTCATGACAGATTTTAACTTAAACACAATGTGAACCAAATGCTGAAAAAAAAACACTTACACACTAGGGAGCTTCTGAAGGAAGACGGGATGAGAAGAAAAAAAAAACAGGTGGGAGAGGAAGTTTTGTATTGAAACAGAGTTCTGGGAAATGGGAGAGCTAGAAGAAATGTAGGAAGATAAAAATGAAAACGAAAATGGCAGATTGTGGAAATTATATATCACCTTGTCAGACAAGCAGTAGAAGCTATGACACTTTGATACAAAGTGTTGTAGCTTCCCAATTTAAAGAAAAGAAAATTGAAAGCTTTGGAAAGGCATTAGCTTCCTAATTAAAAAAAAATTAAAAACTTTAGAAAGTGGAAGTGTCAGTGGGTTTGTTGCCTCCAATGGTGCTTGCTTCAGCAAGGGCCATTTGAGGCCTAATCATTATGCCTCCAATGGGTCTTGCTCCCTCCTAATAGAAAATATTTTTTAAAAAAAAATAATTTTAAACAATAAATTAAATGTAAAAGACATTAAGCAAATTAAACAAGTAACAACTAATAAAATTACATTTGTAAGCTTAAAAATTAATAGGATGCATGTGTCATATTTTAGAAATATTATAATTTCATTATAAATCTAACTGAAATAAATAGGACACATGGTCTTAGAGGACTTTACATGATAAATCAAGGAACTTAACTTAAAGTTTTTTCTTCCTTTAAATATTTAGAAAATCTGTTTTTTTTAATTAATAAATGACTCCTACTAGTTACTACAATTATTTTTTACTCCATGTTTAGGTATGACTTTTCTCCTTTATGAAACGCATACAATAGAAGTTATGATTGATTTATTTGAATTGAATGCAAGATAGTCTCATTTCAACCCAAATAATCTTCACAAGTTTTCTCAATTTCTGTAGATGGAATGTGGGAAGATGAAAATGAAAATGAGAATGGCAGGTTGTGAAAATTAAATACAACCTTATATGGCGCTTGTTTGTCAAAGTGTCATAGCTTCCTCATCTTAAAAAAATTTAATTTTTTATTAAATACAAAAAGGCCCCCAATCTTGTAAATTTAAGGCCCTCGGTGCCTTGAATGGCACCACGTGGCGCCTTGAATATTCAAGGCACCACGTGGTGCCATATTCAAGGCACCAGGAAGGTGCCTTGAATTCAACCAAGCACCTTGGATAGTGCTTGGTGTATGGTGCTTGGTGTATCAAGCGCCGTCCAAGGTGTTAGATATGATTAATTTTAATGATGTCAAATATAAATGTGAAATATTAAGAGCAAAACGTTTGCATAATATATTAATCTTCTACATTGACTAACTACTATATTTAATGTTGCATAACTTGTAGATTAGCCAAGCAAAGAAAGAAGAAGATTGAAGGTAGTCAAGAAAATAAAAGAAGATATCTTGATTGAGTTATGGAGAATTATTATCAAGAGGAAAATCAAGAAGAAAGATATTGAAGAAAGAAGAAATTGCAAGATCTAATGAGAATATTAAGATTCAAGCTCGTAGAAGTTATACTGGAGGTTTCTATGATGATACCGGAGGCTTCTATGATCAAATGATGGTTGGAATGGGTTAATACGTAGCTATGATGACTTATATATGAGTTATGGCACTTCTAGAGGAGTTTCACTCGAGTGCCAGAGGTGTTGCAATCGAGTGCAAGATGAACACACTCGAGTGTCGGGCTACTCTGTTCATATCTATTTTTTGTTCCACCAGATAGAGGTCCGGTATTTTGGCCATATCTCTCAAACCACATGTCGGATTGACCTAAACACAGTGGCATATGAAAGAATACTCACAACACGAAAAATGGACACCAAGATCACATTGAAATAAGCTCAGATGAAGGAGATATGATCCGTGGAAGATGACACTGAAATCACCGTCACTTTTCAAGATAGGTTTGGTATTTTTGACATAACTCACAAATGACAATCAGATTGAGATGAAATCAGTGCCATATGAAACTAGACTCAAAGAGCTTTCCATGGATAGGTAATTTCCCTAATTTGAAGTTATATTCTAGGAGCTATACCTTCTGGAAGTTGACGTTTGTGCAGTCTAGTGCGATAGACACTCTTTCGATCATAACTTGCAGAATACAAGCAGTTTGGAGCTGATTCTTTTTGCATTTGAATGCATATGACAAGAGCTTTCTTCTAATGCATCATTTTCCATATTTAGAATCAAATAAATAAATTGAGTTTGACATGACCCCACATCACTCACGAGTGCCAAAACGCACTCTTGAAAAATGTCATGCGAGTGTTGTCCAGAAGCGGCTGAAGTGTGCAGAAATTTAGCAACACTCGAGCATTGAACAACATACTTGAGTGAGGATCAGAATTGCACTCGAGTCATGCAAGTGTTGACATGAAAGTGTTAACTCGAGAAGAAGCATGTAAGTGAAAACAAGAAGTGCACTCGAGTGAGAGATGTTGCACTCGAGTGATGTCCAGAATTGCACTCGAGTCCTGCAAGTGAAGAGCAGCAAGTGTTTGCCCGAGAGGAAGCTAGAACGTGAAAATATGAAATGCACTCGAGTGAGCCATACTGAACTCAAGTGAAGTCTTGACAAAACCAAAACGCAAAAAGTTCAGACTCTCATAGTCATCAATCCAAACGTGGTTAAATGTTATACATTCATTATGTTTTCACTTGTAATTATTCCTTAACTAACTTATATTTCAAGTGAGAAACAGGAGATTAAACATTTGGATTGCATCTTCAAGAATGGAAGTCACGTATGGCAAATATCATCAGTCAACGAACAATCCGAATATGGTTACATGTTATTGAATCATTGTGTTCTCACTTGTTATTGTTTCTAAATGTTAACTAACATATATTTCAAGTGTGAAATAGGATATTAAACATTCGGATTGAAGTTTCAAATAAGAAAGTCAGTTACGGTGAACTTCATCATTACACACCGAATGGCGGCTACCTACCACGACAAGCAACTGACACACCACGAAAGACTGTTGAATATTCAAACATCTTCATACCACTCCACAACGTGACGTACATCTTCATATCGCATCCTGCTCCTCTACGGGATGCTCTGCTCTACAACAGACAGCGGCTAGTTAGTCAAATGTACTCAATGGTCAAATCTTACAATGAGACTCCAACAGACAAATGCTTATAACGGTTATCTTCTACAACTCATTTATAAATATGGTAGCATTCAGAGAAGAGAAGATGATGATGAGAGCTCAACAACGCCAACATGTTTATATCATGAGTCATCCACTCCGACCCAACCACTCTCTGTTCTTATCTATTTTCTATATCATGTATATTTGAGAGAGTTAGTTATATTGTACTTTAGTGATCATTTTATCCACTCTGTGAGAGAGTCTGTAAACATCTTCATCTTTATTTCTGAATTGATCTCAAGGTAGAGGGACCTTGAGAGGGTTTATTTCCTTATGGGGGAAGCTTTAGAGAGAATTACCAGTAAGACATTCTGCTCGTAAGACTTACAAGGTGCAAGCAGTAGAGAACATTGCTGCTCATAAGACTTACAGGGGTGTAAGCAAGAGAGAACATTGCTGCTCGTAAGACTTGCACGAGTAATTAGGAGAGGAAGATCTTCGGGATTGCTCTGCTCGTAAGACTTGCCGTAAGGGGGAGTATTTCAATGAGAGATTTGTAAAAGGTTTCACAAGTACCCGGCTAAACTTGTGGGATTGTAAAGGCTTTTCTTATGCCCGAATTAAATAAGAAGATAATGGATTTGAAAATCTCAGGAGGAGCCTAGGGACTGGACGTAAGCCATCACAGATTGGACCGAACCAGGATAAATCACAGTTTGCATATTCTCTTCCCTAAGCTCTTATATTTCCAGCATATATTATTTAATCTAACTATTGATTTATAATTTATCACATTCATACTTACCTCTTTCGTTAAGATGCAAAAAATTTTCAAAGTTCTTAAGTTTTTATCATACACCCAATTCACCCCCCTCTTGGGTGAGAGCCGGTTCTAACACAAGGTGCTTCCACCCATACTACACCAAGCGCCATCCAAGGCAGTCTTTTTATTTAAAAAAATTTAAAATTTTTTTAGAAGGGGTGCTTCATGTATAAGTTTTGACTTCTAATTTTTTTTAAAATTAGCTCACTTTATATGGCTTTTGAAGTTACTTCCCATAGAAAATATTTTAACATAATAAATCAAATATAAAAGACATTGAACAAATTAAATAAGTAATAACTAATAAAATTATATTTGTTCCTACTAGTTACTACAATTATTTTTAAAAATAATTTTATGTAATAAATTAAATAAGTAACAACTAATAAAATTATACTTGGAAGCTTAAAAATTAAAAAAATTACAATGTAGAGGAAGTTTAACAAGAGATGAAAAAAATTATAAACACACATGTAACTACAAGCTGAGATTCATGACATTTAATGGCGCTTTATAGAGCAAGTGACATTAAAGGTATGTAACCCAGCTATGGCACTTGTTTGGGTAAGCATCATACAAGGAAAATAACTCCTTGTATGGCGCTTCCCCAGACAAGCGCCATACAGGGTACTCAACAGCTACGACACTTGACACAAAAAGCGTCATAGTTGCCATCCGGCACTTATTTGAAGAAGTGCTATAAGATCAGCACCGCTAAATCTATATTTTGTAGTAGTGCCTTGTGCTTATGAGATGCTTACCTCTTCTTTATTCCATATTGTGAAACATAATGATGATGGGACCAAGAGGTACAGGTGCTAGGCGGGGTCAGGAAGTTAGACCTAACCCCATACAACAAACACAAGTCAAGTTAATAGAACGGCAAACAATGATCCATGATCATCAGGAATGAACGATGGGAAGTGTGCAGGAATAAAACACAGACAGGGGCAATACTGGTTAACAAGAATATGAGCAACAATCTAAGGAACCTGAACAAGAGCCTCTATTTACACTTGCTCCTAAGGGAGACAGTTCGCAGAGATGAACAACACAGCTCAATCAATAAGGGTATATCATTGATAAAGGCCGACACCCCTGGCTTCTGAGGACGGTTTGATGGAGGACTGGTTATAGATTTAGGGTTGATATTATAATCTACTCAATGAGTAGAGAAGAACATGATAAACACCTATGAGTGGTGTTGGGAGTCTTAAACAAGTGTTGGTTTTCAAAAATTAATCTGTTGTGTGATGACCTTATGGTCTACTGTGTAATGACCTGTATGGTCTATGTGTGATGACCTGTGTGGTTTACTATGAGGTGACTTATGCGGTCTACTGTGTGATTGACAATAAGGCAAATGGTGTGGTTTGTAATGTGGTGATCTATATGACTGTGTGGTTTACAATGATGCAACTTGTGAGGTTGGTAGTAATGTGAGTTGTGTGGTCAGTAGTGCATTACGCAAGCAAAGATTTAAAATGAGCCCTAGTGTATCAGGGCATCATAATGGCAAATGGAAAGTGACAAAGGAAGTAAGACCCATGTGCAAGATGGCATAGGCAGTGGCCCTAGGCTATAAAATCCTATATGCCAATAATGTTGTAGCAGATTAGTGTATTCATAGGCCCTAAGACCTTGTGGACCAATGTGTCCCTAAGGTTGGAAGATGTATCTAGAATTGTGCTGAGTAGTAGCCCGAGGATTTGGAGCTTGAGACCCTTGTCTGTACGATCTTATATGTCAGTTATTTTCATTGTACTTTGATTATGAATGTGATGCTAGATGCTAATTGAGAATCACGTTAAGCCCATAATGATGGTTATGTTGCATGGGTTGTGAGCCTGCGCATTAAAGAGATAGATTGAGTGAGAAAAATGGGATTCCCTGAGGTATAGATGATATTATACGATGTAGCAAATTTCGGGGACAAAATTTATTTAAGTACGGGAGAATTGTAAAACCTTAAATTTTATTCACCAAGAACGTATTGTAATTATTTACGATATTCAATAAAATGGAGAATATTCATGGCCATAGGAATTAAATATTGGAAATTGAAGGGTGAACAGTACTTCCAATGAAATTGCCTGCGAAGCAGTGAGTTTGTCATATGATTTTGGATGATCAAATGATGACAAAAATTTATGAAATTTTCCAGAATGAAAGTATACATCTTAAGCTTTAATTTAATCAGTCATATGAATTAATTATAGCTATATACAAAGAGTTATGAATATTTGAAATCAGCCCAGAAAAACTGTTTATTTTCTAGAGCAGCATCCAAAGAATTTAATTCTAAGAATTTTGTGCTTCCGATTGGCAAAATTCTATATTTTTCCTTAAAACTAGACTCAATATTGGCTATATAGCCTTTGGAATCACCTAATTCGATATCTAAAAATTTAGTTATGATTTTTCAAATTTTGGATAGAAAATTTGCTAGACTTTCCAATAAATCCGAAAATGGAAGAAATTTGTGATAGCAATTTTGTAATTATGAGATAATTAATATCAGCCCATTTTGGCATTAATAAGGACCCTAGGACGTGTTTTGGATGCACCAAGGAAGGGAAATATGAGTTGAGTTTTAATTGGGCTTATGGCAATATTTCATGTACATGAAGTTATGTACATAAAAGGCAACATTTTAATTTTTGGGAAATTGAATAAATGGAGCAAAAATAGAATATATTATAAAATCATATCTCATCCTCTTCCCTCCTCCAGAACTGGCGTCCATGCTCACGAGAGAGAGAGAGAGAGAGAGAGAGAGAGCTTGTGAGAGTTATAGTGAGAGAATGAGCAAGATATTGCAAAGTAAGTCGATTCCTCCGATGATTTAGCTTCTAACCTATGTAATCCTTCTCCTAAGCTTCTCCTCTATGTGATTCAAGGTTGTTGGGAGCAAAATTTTAGAGTTTGAAAGGGGCTAGGGTTTGACCAAACATGGAAGCAATAAGAAAGAGCAAAAGGTGACTTCCTAAGCTTCAATTTCTTATTGATATTACTGTTGTGGTTAAGTTAATCGATGAAATTGTGACTAATATGCTTTGGCTGTAAAATTTGGGAAGCGTTGAACCCTACGCGTTATGCTACAAAAATTGGGTCTAAATGGTAATTATAATGTAATTAAATAGCTAATGAAGTGGTTTGGCATAGAAACGAGTAAGTCTGCGGAGTCAAATTTCGAAAACCCCAAACTTTTCTAGAGAATTGTGAATTTCAGTTAGTGCTAGTTCAAGTGGTTAGAGTTATATTTTTAATGATCTAATGATTCTATTTGTTTAGAAGGGAAAATTAGGTGGGGTTACAGTTGATCACTTTTCCAAAAAAATCATAAAAAGCATAATTACCAAAACGCCCCTGAAACCCTAAACTAGGGGCTGCCAATGGCATTTTTGTTTTTTGGAAGTGAATTTGGTAATTCCAAGGCCAAAAAATGATTCCTTGAGCAAAAATATATTAGAATAGCCTTGGTAAAAATTTAGGCAAAAGTATAGTTGAACAAGGTACGAAGGGCTGGGCCGAGTCCCTAAGGGCATTTTGGTAATTTTTCAATATAGACTCATATAACTACCAGAAATACTATGGAAGTGTTTAAATAGTACATTTGGAATTTTAGGACCCGATTGATAGCCCAAGTTGTGGCACGAAGTTCGAGGAGCCTATTTAAGGATAAAAAAGGGTTAAGGTATGGGACTTGCGTTACTCCATGTATGTGATATCTTTACTTGTGTAGTGTTGTATGTGATTGCTTTACTTGATTGTGTAGAGCATATTTAAATAAATGAAGCTTTATTTCTGTTTATATTGTGACCATAGTTTGTTACATGAAATATTGAGCATGTAAAAATTCATTATGGGGCATGCATCTAGTTAAAGCTAACATGTCATACACATAGCAAATATCTTGCATACATTAATGTAATTGTTTTCCTACTGAGATTCTTCCGAATCTCACCCTCCCCTACCAACAATTTAGACAGGTGAGGATGTATATCTTTTACTCTTAATTTTGAGGACTGATTAATTTTCGGGGTCAGGCTATCCCATATATGTACAGCAACAAAAGGTTACAAGAAAGAAGATATATATCAAATTTTGCTGGTAATTAACAACTAAATCCAGCCTGATTATGATTTAGCAAGTTTACAAAATGTTTTAAGAATAATAAAACATATATGCATCAACCTCACTCAAGCTTTGATTTCAATGCTAAAACATATATGTATATCATTATCATTTACAATATTTTAAAAATAATAAAACATATTGTTCACATCAGAAGTATTCTAGCAATATCATAAGAACATTACCAAGTATGAGAGAGTCTTAGTTTTCAACGAGCTTCAACCACAGTAGTACTCATCTCATTTATTGAATTAACCCCTTCACTGATCGACAAATTTGGATCATCACACTTAGTTTTCTTGAAAAGAAATGCTGGTTGCTTTGGAGGAGCAAGAGTGGAGTCATTATCCAACATGGAAACAACTTCTAACATAGTTGGCCTATCTGTCGCATATTCTTGCACACATAAAAGTCCAATCTGGATACATTTCAGAACTTCACATCTAGGGCATGTTTCACCTATTAATGATGGATCAACAATCTCCATAACTCTACTTTCTCTCCAAAGGTTCCAAATCTGAATTAATTGAATGCATTAGATAGTTAGATTATTACTATAATAGCAAACTGAATTCTAGTTGTTCATTATCTATATACTTACGTGTCCAATCAAATTAGAAGAAACGTCATCATAATGACCACTATTTTTTCTGCTAGTAACAATCTCCAAAAGTAATACTCCAAAGCTATATACATCTGATTTTATTGAGAAAATTCCTTCCATGGCATATTCTGGTGAGATATAACCACTGTAAAAAATTATAGAAATATATCAATGATCATTTCAATAAAGATACTTAAATGGTTTTATTATAAGTATTTGAATTTTTTTATTTATTTCTAGCATATAATGTCATATGAATATATTTTGACTTTGCATGGAGCATATATAAATCAAAAGCATATCTAGCTCATGCAGACATGTTATTTGACCATGAAAAATGGATTTAAAATTAATGCAAAAATCTACATAATTTAGATATAAATATTGATGAGAATGATGTGTGTGTAGAAAATCATTCCAACTAAATCCTTATTAGTTTAGTTTATACCGGTACTTTTGGAACATGTGGAAACTAGGAATATGCGTGTGTAATTCAATGCTAAGAAACTGTAGTGATATGCTATACATATAGTTGAGTATACTTACTAGGTTCCAACAACACGGTTTGTGTTTGCTTCAGTTTGGTTTCCACCAAATATTCTTGCCATGCCAAAATCTGCAATTTTTGAATTCATTGTGGAATCTAACAAGATGTTGCTAGCCTTCAAGTCTCTATGAATTATTCGTAATCTTGAATCTTGATGAAGGTATAAAATTCCTCTTGCAACTCCACAAATGATGTCAAATCTTTTCCTCCAATCTAATTGTAGTCTTTTTGCTTGATCTAAATAAAAGTTGTAAACTATTAAAAGTGAAGAATATATAACTTAATCAATTATTTTATTCTAAAATTGAAAAATTTGACAATACCTATATGTAGAAAGCTTAAATGACTATTATAAAGAAAAAGAAATCTTAAATGAAAAGAAGACATACCAAAAATGAAAGAGTCCAAGCTTTTGTTTGGCAGATATTCATATATCAACATCTTCTCTTCTACATCTATACAACAACCTAAGATCCTTACAAGATTTCTATGTTGTAGCTTTGCAATTAAAGTAACCTCATTTCTGAATTCTTCAATGCCTTGTCCAGAATACTTTGATAGCCTCTTAACTGCTATTTCCATTCCATCTTTGAGTAGACCCTGATGTCAAAACCCATAGTTAATTCATGAATGTGTACATTTTATCTTTGTTATATTAAACAAGTGCTATAAATAATAAGCTAATGGCATTGAAAAAGTGTTGATCCTACTTATGAAATTTGAGACTAGTTACATATAATAGCTACCTTATATACAGAGCCAAAACCACCTTTTCCAAGCATATTAGTGTCTGAGAAATTGTTTGTTGCCTCAACTATGTCCTTTAGATCAAAGAGAGTTACATCGGAGTTGTTTTCTCCATCAAACAAATATTCTTTGTGCAACCTTTTTGCTGTGTTAAACAAAAAAAAAGCAAGAAAAATGTAAGAGAGGAGTTGTAATGCAGCCAATTATCACTTTACATTGAAAATAAGACAAACCTTCAAATAAGTTTTTTTTTTTTTTTTTTGTAGAATGAAAAGGGAAAATTGTTGGGGAAACCCCGTTAAAAATTATATTGATGAAAAAGATTTAAATCAAAGTATTGGTATTCTCTGTGTATAAAAATTGCATGGTATTACTAATACTCTAATACTGTGTGTAAAAAAAATTATCAGGTATTTTTAATGGTGCACTTTTTCACATTTTCCCGATAAAAGATAAAGCTTACCTTGATTATTGTACTTTACAAACCAATACACTAAAGAAATCACCAGGAACGTTATTAGGCAAATAGAAATGACTACGACTGTCACCATTCCCTCCTTGCCTAGAGAACCATAATGCTTCTTCCTTCCATATTTACCTGCATACAAGAACACATCAAAGCGGAATTTATGTTCAAACAAATCTTTGATAGACGTAATTGTAATCATGTTATATTAATTAGGCTTTACAGATAATTATAGATGGCCAAAATAAATTTTATAAAATAAATAAAATACTATTACCTACACCATATGTCAACTTCTAAAGAACTTGGCTAAAATTAGTTGAATATAAAGAACATTTTTTTTTAAAATTCCCAACTAATGATAGAGACAAGAGGATTTTTACAAATAATAATAATATTCTATTAAATTTTGTAAATAGTTTTTTTATTAAATATCAATAGGTAAGATTTTATAAATAAACTAGAACAGTAGGTTTAACAAACAAATTTTATATGTAAAAATTTAATATGTCGTTTAATTTTAAAAACTTATTTTTTTATCAAAAAGAGTATATGGATGACTTGAACCCATTTTATTGCCAACAACTTGACCCCCTTTTTTCTTTAGGCACAAGTATTTATTCCAGGAATTATTGGTCATTTTAAAAACATATTAATAAATTATTTTCAATACCCCCAAGGTCTCACTCTCACTCCTCATATATAATATTTTGCACCATAACTATTATATCTGCATTTAATACTAAAATACATTAATTATCAAAACAATACTTGATACTTTTTTCAAAAAAAAAATAAAACTTGATAATATAATAGGAAATGCGTTCTTTAAAAATAATTAAATTTTTTATTTTGAGATGAAGATTAAAAATTAAGAATTTTAATATCACAACTTATATATAAAATTTGTTAATTAAAAATATATAATATGATCACAATAAATTATACATATTATATCAATATACATTGAAACATTTATGGGTAGTATTAAAATAGTATATTTAATATGATCAATGTTTTATTTCTTCTATTTTTTTATTGTTTTGTATTTTTATTCTCCATTTTAAGAAAATTTTTATTTTTATAATTATATGATTATACTAAATTCTAATTTGAGTTATTAACCTTAACAAATTATTCTTTAAGTCACATGGAACAAAATGGAATTTAAGAATTGGGTCAAATTACCTCCATACCCCTAATTTATTAAGAAAAATTGAAGTGTGCAAGTTTTTAGCTAACAACACTTTTCTAGTTTATCAAAATTTATATGTCCCTATTACCAAAAAAAAATAAACCTATATAACCCGCTTGAGGATTGACCATATACGGTAAGCCCTCAAAGAATATTAATGCCCTGAAACTTGATCTGAGATTTCAATAGTTTAGCGACTTTTTAAGTTTACCAATTACCAACGATGATGTTTGCCATCTCTTATTAGGGCGGAAGGTTCTGATAAATTAGAATTGAGAGTAATAGAAATCAAGCAATAGGAGATTTATTTCATATTTTAATTTTACCAACTTGATTTGAGATTTCATTATTTTAGGGATTTTTATACTGGATTTTCCCGATTATTTAATTAATTTTTATTAATTTGAATATTTATGTCATATTTTATAGTGATAATCTTATATTTAAATTAAAATATAATAGTAAAAAAATCATAAAAATTAATAGTGATGTTTGATTTTCTTTTACCATTGATAGCAAAAACGTAAAACAAGTAAAGAATGTACCCAATTCATGTGCATCCACACGCACGTACAAATCTTGGCCCACATGGTCAAATGTTCTGATGTCTTCCATATCAGCATGCCACGTCAAGCACCCACTTTGTTTGACCTCGTCTACACTCGTATACGCAACACATGAACAATCCCTCAGGCACTTCTCCTCACACCCTTTCAAGCTCATACTCTCGCTCTTGTCCACACGTGCCTTTGATGTATCTGGCACCTTCACACGTGCCACTTTCACAAACCCCTCCCCGCTTTGACACGTGGACACATTCTTCTTCCTCACACACCCGCTCGACCCATTTCTCATATTCCACTCTTGCAGGTTCATGGGTTCAAATCCCGGCAAGCACACGCACTCAAACTTGTCCACATTATATGGGTCACACTTACTATTTGATCCGCACCAGCGATAATGGTCACAGTCCTCCGTTGGACCATGCCATACTGGGAGCCATCTTTTCTCCTTAGCTTGCCAAATAGTTCTTGTCACATGACCAGTGTTGTCTAGCACCATTCTTAAGAAAATTGAAACATCTACGACTCGAGTCACCAAGCTAACTTCATTTGCATCGTCAACAAAGGTGACTTTGAATATGAAGTTGGGTGTCATTTCAGGTACACCACTCCATCTCTGACCAGTCCAAGGTCCTCCCCGCCAAAATGGGGCTCCATTTTTATAACTGAATAGTTGAGGATAACCTGTTGGGTCAATCATGTGCGTTGCATTCCCCAATCCTGGGTTGTCTGGGGATTTCCATGACGTAAAAAACCGATTAAAACCAGTTTTTCGGTCCACCCCAAATTTCATGAATGGAACCATTGTGTCGCCAGGATAGTCAAAACTCTGCCATATAACCTTTGGTCTACCTTCGTTTCTGATTAAAACCAAGTTTCCAGTGTCTTGAAGCTTAGCAAAGGTGTGACTAAAAGACGTGACAGAAACGTTGGGAGACCAAAGATGGTTGTTTATGTTCAAATGGGCATCATTGTAAGTGAGAACAATATTTCCTTGGGCATCAATCGACAAAACTCCAGAAGCATCATTAAGAGGATTCTCTCTATTAGCAACCCACACTATCGTTGGTTTGGAAGATCTATTATACCATATTCCAACGTATCGCTTTGTTGAATTGTGGCCGGGGGTGAAGAAACCGAGGGCAAAGGTTCCTCCATTTGACACCAAAACGTCACCATCTTTGAGGGGTTGGCTTGGGGTTATTCTAGTAAGGGGGAGACAAGAAGAATGAAGCACCAAGAGAAGGAAAAATTGAATAATATTTATCAGAATTATGCCTTTAGCAGAATAAAGCTTCATGGTTGGAACGGAGAAGCAAGAGATAAAACTGGGGCTAAATTTCATAAGTGTTATATATATATATATATATATCTGAGTTACGTTACGTTAAAAGGAGAAAGATATTAACCAACGTCTGGTGGCGCGATAGTCATTAAATTACCCTTAGGTTACTTCCTCCTTACCTCTCACGGGTTTGACCGTGACTTTGCAATAAAAACAATAAAAAGAAAGATATTTGTAATACCTCTTATCTTGATAGATATTGGTTAGGTGTGTGCATGTGACTTGTGAAGGTGCTTGTACTTGTAGTTGAGGTCTTAAATAAAATTTCAGGTCTTAATGGTTTCAGGACAGGTATCTTTGCACTGTTCGAGAAAAATATCTAGGTTTAGGAGAAAGATATTTTTAGTACCTCATCGATATTAGGTGTGTGCATGTGATTGTGATGGGGCATGTGGAACCATTTAATAAAGTCTTTTGGTCTTGATGAACCAAAAGTAAAAGTTAGTTGGTCTTCCTACCTTTCTTAACAAGGCCAATTAGACTAATTCTAAATCATAATATATATCACTTCAATTAATTTGTTTAATCTAAAAATAGTAGTTAAATTGTTAAATTTATCTTAAATTGAAAGAAATTTCAACTTTACTTATAGTAAATGATTTTTTTTTTTTTTGCCAAACATTAAATATAGCCAGAAATACAGTCAAGTTGGCCTTTCACAGGCACTCGTTTAGGCCTGCTTCCTGTAAAATCTACAATTTTTGATACCTGCAGCCCTATAAAGCTGGCCTTTCATGGGCTTGGGCCTAAACTCATTTTAATTCAAATAAAATTTACTTTCAAGTTTTACAATTTATTTATTATTTTATTTTAAATTAAGATACATTATTTTTAAAATTATAAATTTTTAGTTAAAATAATTATCTAATGGCCACATTAGCCTCTCTTTTTTAAGTTTAAATGAATAAATCATTGTAGAAAATAAAATAAATCAAATCATTTAATAATAGGTGTTAACTTGTTACTAATATTCTATTAAGTACTTATGTATCTTTCATATTAATAATTTGATATAATGATACTACCTATGTTAATTTATTTTTAAAAATATTAAATGGGCATATCTGTAGGGTTGGTCCTTTTAGGTCCGCTTCCTTTTAAAGCCTTCAAATCATAAGTCCGACTCTTGACAGCCTTGGCCTTAAACGAGCTGGCCCGACGGGCTCCCAGCTCTAATATTAAATGACACATTCATGGAAAGAGAAAAATACAATGATCCATATTTGAACATTAATTATAAGGATAAAATTGACCAATAGATATTAATTATTCTCTAAATAACTTATATTATGGATCAAATCATTTTTTTAAAAGTGACTGATATTATGGACAGGAGGTATGAATAAAACTTGAGAAATGATATCTTTGCACTGTTTGTGAAAAAATACCTAGATATATGTGAATATGTCAACTATTTTACCTCACACATACTTGTACGTACGTGTGTACGTAAAAACTCGTTTTCTCCTGTATACGATGTTAACCCCTTGTTATAACTTACAACTATAATATATTAACGGATTATAGGGCATTTCGTTAAACTATTCTGTAAGGGAAATTGGGTATCTTAAACTAATAAGTGGTGCAATGTTGCTCCTGTCACTACTACAGAATTATGATATAATTACTTATAAAGACGTCTCAAATTTAAAATTGGGTGGTTAAAAAGGGAGGCGGTGGCATTTTCGTAATTATATGTATGCAGGGAAACCTTTAGGCTTCCCAAATTTGAATTTGGGACATCTAAAATTCTTGCAAGCGTAAAATATAAATTTTATAAATTTTTTTTAGCTCTAGGAGCTGACTTTAGACGTCCCAAAATAATTTTGGGACGCCTAAACCCAGACTTTAGGCGTCTCAAATGGCATTTGGGACGCCTAAAATTGACAAATGATCCTATTTTTTTAAAAAATACTAATAATCATAATAAGCAAACAATATGCTTTATATGTTTAATAAAGGGAAAATTTTATTAAGGTCCCAACAAATGAAAATAATATCAGAAAAATCTCCATTGATAAGTGAAGAGCTACCATTGACAAGTTATGGAATTTGTCATGTTATTATTTTCTTTTGATTGGGACCTAAATGATATGTTTCCTTTTTCTTTTTCTTTTTTTATAATAATTGAGGAAACACCCTCATGAGCAGCTAACCAATACCAGAAGATTCATTACAATCCATGCAGATTAAATCTAAGAGTTCCTGCATAGGCTGAAGAATCGGATGATACCCGGGCATGCAACTCAGAGCTTGCTTAGCCAAGTAGTCCACCACAGTATTCGCCCATTGAGGAATATATAGGAAATAACATTTTACCGAGGCCTCAGTATATGTGAAAATGAAAATGTCACATCTTAAATCAAACTCATCACTCTTTCGAGGTCTCCTTCTTCTTCTTATTTAGTTGATATGGTATTTTTTATTCCTCTTTTATTTTATTATTTAGTTATTTATTATTTACCACTAAATATTTCCTTCATAATATTACCTAAGTCTTATGAATAAAAGTTAAGGATATTACAGTTATTGTTGGATAGTTTGTTGCAATTTTATTATATGTGCCTTTTCTTCTTAATTTTTTTCAAATTTATCTTCTTTTATGTTATTGAGATATAGATTTTATTATGAGATCTCATAAAATTGTAGCTTCTCTTCTGTGATTTTATGATATCTTGTCTAGATCTCAAAATCCATATCTCAAAATCTTCGCAGAAAAAGCCATTCTAAAAAGTGAAATTAAAAAAAAAACATCCATATCTCAAAATCGCTTCTTCAACACAATTTTGAAATCTGGATTTTCTTAATTTTTAATTTTATTTTTTAGATCGGTTATCTATCATTTGATCTTAAAAGTGTCAAACTTTTAAAACCATTCGTTATAAAACCGGATCTAAATCTAGTCTAAATAGCCATTTTTAACCGGTTTAAAAAGCTTTTTTTTTTTCTAGTAGTGATCCAAACTCAACAGAATCAAGCGGAGCCTTACATTATTATATCAACTATATGATATTAATATCATTACAGAGATTTAATGTAATGTAATTTATTTATACTATTATTATTCCTCTAAATATTTAGAAAATCATTTATATCGTAAATGAGGGTTCATGATCACTTGTATTTTTTTTTTTTTTTTTGGGTCAAAGTGTTCATGACTTGGATAACCTACCTGTCCCTGCCATGAGGAATAATAATCCAAAACGTAGTGTTGGGAAAAAAAAATCTAAAAAGATATTTAAAGACCAACAAGGACATTTATACACAAAGAAAAAGAAAAAGAAAAAGAGAATCTCTCAGAAAGAACTTGAAAATTATAAAATTTCAAATCAAATTTCTTACCAAGAGTTAATTGAAAAATGTCAAAACTTGATAATTAATTTCTAACTTATTTTTTTGGAAATACCTGATTTAAAATTTTATAATTTTAAAGTTTTACTTCTAGAATTTTCTCAAAAAAAAAATACCAACGACTTTTGAGTTTTGACTTCATCAAGTAACGCCAAAAAAAAAAAAAAAAAAGTAACTCCAAACCGCCCTTATGACTCGGATTGGGGGAGACAACAAATTTCGACATAGTTCAGCGTATTTTTCGGGATGAATAATCAAAAGTTTGAATGAACTATTCTTCCTATGCCTTGTTGAAAAATTCATTTCTCTGTTACGTACAGTCTTAGCTTGATGGCCACTCCAAACCAGTACCCACTTATGCACGTTAGGATAAATTATTATCCCATTTTCAGTTTCAGGACATAATTGAATAATATTTATCAGAATTAGCTCTTTAGCAGAATAGAGCTTCATGGTGTGGTAAAGGAGGAGCAATAGTTAAGGCTGGGGCTAAATTTCTTAAGTGGTTTACATATGCAGCTAAGAGGGGACAGATATTTGTAGTACCTCTTACATTAAAGTCTTCCTTTTGTTTGTGCAGCATCGTTCTGTCGAAGAAGATTTATAACACTGAAATTACTCAGACAAGAGTTGAGCTTCTGCATAGCTCGAGAAGAAACATATCGAAACAGGGACTGAACAGGAGAAGTGAGAAAACAGAGAAAGAGAGAAAGGGAAAGGGGAAGGGAATCTGTAATTTTTTAAAGAATTCTGCAGTACTTTATTTCTTTAGTCAACATATAAGCAAAGAGCCACTAGCATATAGAATACAGCTGGCACTTATTCTAAGTGTGTTTTCTTCTACCCAAAATCATAGTTTTAAAAGTATTTTTTTTGTAAATCGAGATAAAATTTCTTTGATATATTTACCTCGTAAATTATAAAAACTATCCTCTAAAAGTTAATCCGAACACACACTAACTAACAATAAAACAACGAACACTTAAGTTAGAACCTAACTAATTTCTAACTAATTACAAGTTTATCAATTTATTTCGCGGGACCACTAGATTGTTGGAAGAATGACAAAAAAATTGTAACACCCCAAATTTTATTCACTAAGAGTATATGGTGATTATTTTATATATTCAATAAAATGGTGAATATTTAATACTAAAGGAATTAAATATTGAAAAATGAAAGTTGAATAATGTTTTCAGTGAAATCGCCTGCAAGGCAGTGAGTTTGTCATGCTGTTTTGGAAGACCAAATGATGAGAAAAAATTATGAAATTTTACAATGTGAAAGTAGACATCCTAGGCTTTAATTTGATATGTCATATGAATCATTTGAAGCCATGTCCGAAAATATATGAATTTTTGAAGTTAGCAGGGAAAATCTGGAGTGTCTTTGGAGCAACGGTCAAAGAAATGAAATATGGGAATGATATGATTCAATCTGGCTAAATTCCATATTTTTTCCTTGAAACTAGATTCAACAAGGGTTCCATAGCCTTTTAAATGGCTCCAAAATGAAATCTACAAATTTAGTTATGAATTTTCAAATTTAGGGCTGAAAATCTGTCAAGAAAGCCAACTATTCCTAAAATTGGAAAATAAAATATGTTGGCAATTGTGTAAATTATGGAATAAGGAAATAAGAGGGGAAATAATTATTGTTATTATGTTGTGCCAATTGTTATTAATCCAAGCCAAGGATTAAATAAAATTGAATGGAAATGTATAACACAAATTGGAAGAAGATAAGACCAAGTATAAAGGTGATGTCATAACTCATTAAATTACCATTTATCAAATAAGGGAAAAGTAAGAGATAATATTGAGTCTTACTCCCTGCGGTCCTAATTATAAGATAAAGTTGACTTTTTTGGAGAAATTAAGGAAACCAATTAAATTACTTTAGAATCTTTATATTTTTTTTCCTCCAAACTAATTAATTTGACGACGAAGAATGCGTTTCTGATACAATTAAATGGTTAGCACATGGTCCTGACCGCTACATGAAGTCCCTTGATGATATGAGCACCATCCAGAACAGTAGGATTATGTTAGTGGCTGAATATATGCACTTCTCTAGTTCAAAAGATAAGAATCCTAGATTGGAAGCAATACCTTATTATGGGGTGATTGAAGAGATTTGGGTGGTTAATTATGTTAAAGTTAAACTTCCCATTTTCAAATGCAAGCGGGTTGATGTCAACAATGGTGTGATGATTGATCAGTTGGGATTTACATTGGTTGATTTGAATAGTAGAAGTTTTAGAGATTAACATTTTATTATGGCATATCAAGTGAAACAAGTGTTTTATGTTATTGATCAGGCAAATTAAATGTGGTCTGTAGCTCTCTAAGGAAAAAGGGTTGTTGATATTAATCAGGAAAGTCATTCAATGAATGATCTGCTTGAGACTCCTTTTTCTAGGGGTTTACCAGAATTGAACGAAGAAGATGAAGCAGACAATGAACACGGCACAAGAAACGATCATCATGAACGGATATGGGAGGATATCCCTTTGTAAAACTACATTGAAGGTTAGTTAGCTAAAATAATTATCATGAACTATATTTGAATTATGTATATTGATAGTGGTGTATATATATAACTACTTTTTTTGTTGTCGTCACAAGAAAATGAAGGATATGAGGTGTACGTCTTAGTATAGATTCTCCAAAGTCAGGCCAGCTAGTGATCATCAGCCTGAGAAGAGTGTGTATAAAGTATTTTGGACCTAATGAATAACAACATTGTCATTAATGTAATTTAATCTTTGATGTATGTATGTAAGTGAAAAGATAAGGAACTTGGTTAAAACAACATTTGTCATGGTTGTATGATTTCCTTGTATTATGATTCTGTCTATGATTGTGAGTTTATTATTCATGGTTGTTTTCCTTGCTTCTGTTTCGGCCAGCACTGTTTAAGCATAAGGGAGTTGAGTTTTAATATGTTCCAATGAGTTTTGAGTATCTCACATGTCATTAAAATGTTAGTTATATAATCTGTAAGAGAAAATTTATTTGAATGTCGTTGAACTGGCTGCTGCTTGTTGAGTGAAATGTTTTAATAGGAGAAATGGCTTGCTAGGTATATCTTTTAAACGAAAATATTTTTTAAAAAAATTCAACTTTTAAGATCGGTTCTCTCCAAAACTAGTCTGAAAAGTACATTTAAGATCGGTTTTGGAGAGAACCGATCTAAAAGTTGAATTTTTAGACCGGTTTTCTACAAAACCGTCTAAAAAGTAATACTTTTAATATTGATTTTGGAGAAAATTGGTCTTAATATTTCAACTTTTTATACCCGTTTTTTAGAAAACTGGTCTAAAATTTTAACCTTTTAGATCGGTTCCTTTGATAATCAGTCTAAAAATATTTATTCTTAAACCGGTTTTATAATAACCGGTCTTAAAAATTTTTTTTTAAGACCAGTTCCATAACTAGACTAAAAAGTAAGACTTTTTAGATCGGCTGTATCAAGACCGAATCCAAAACTAGTCTAAAAAGTCTTTTTTAATTGGTCTTAAAAGTGATTTTTCCAATAGTGAGAGAGACGTGCTATACAATTTGGGGTTACGTGGTAGACTGTTCATGTTATCACAATTCACAAAGGCTTGAGGTAAGCCAAGGCTTTTGTCTTGCCAAAATAACACCCCCCCAACAGAACCTTTTTTTTATCAGCCTTGAAATTTTAACTTGGAATATTAGGGAAAAGATAGTATTAGAGAGATATTTTTTCATACTACTCTATAGTTTCGGAGTTCACAACTTCCCCTCTTAAAACAAATGCCTCCTCTAATAGACAAGCTCAAAACTTAGAAGGATCTAATAAGGACATACACTATTAGACCAATTATGTGTTGGCAAAATCATTGGAGAAATTTAATATAATGTAATTTATCTGTACTATTATTATTCTTGTAAATATTTAGTAAATCATTTATATCATAAATGTGAGGATACATGACTTGTATAACCTACCTGTCCATGCCATGAGGAATAATAATCACAACTGAGAAATTCACATAGAAGGAGATAAGGTATAATCAAGGACAAGTCACAATTCTGCACAATGGAAGTGACAAGCTATGTACCAAGATATAACAAGTGAGATTATAAGAATTAACATTAGGTGGGTGTGGGTAATAACAAGTGAATTTGCATCAAGATGTAACAGTATCATATTAATCCATATACTGCATTAAGGTTAATTAAATGTTTTACCCCTTCGTCATCTACAACAAGGCTCATGTATCAAAGATAATTATAAATTTCATAAGAATTATATTACTTTCTTTTTCAATAATTAATATATTGTTCTCTCAACTTTTCATAGGTTATGTTTTCCTTTACGGTTCTTGTTCTCATACTACCTCCAATATGACAATATTAATTTCTCCACCAAATAACTAATCATCCCCCAATATTAAAGAAATTCAATATAATAGATGCTTATCATATGTGATAGCCATCTTTAGAGGCTGCTTAGTACGGGGAATTTGGAGAAGAGGTGAAAGAAAATTTTTATGAGTTGGATTTTTTAAAATTTAAGAAGTGATGTTATAAAACTTTAGCAAAAATAATATGTAAGATAAGAGAATCATAAAAATTGATTAAAAATTTTTAACCCAGTTCTTTAATTTTTTTAAATCCAAATAAAAAAAAATTCTCTCTTCTCAATTTCCCTTCTCTTCCCCTCATACTAAACAGTCTTGTTGATATAGTTCAATATTTATATATTTTTATTAATTAATCTTATGCTTTTGAGGGACTTCATTAAACATTTTGGGTATAATCAAGTGTTACTGTGAGATTTTAGTGAAATGATAATTTAGGAATTATAGTGGTTAAATTGTTATATTTTTAATTAATATTTATTATTCTCATTATTTTTTAATTGTGAGCAAAAGATATTACCTTTGTGAATCTAATTTTTGTAGGTGATGATGTGGTACAATTTTTGTAAAGTGATCAAGGTTAAAGATGTCATTTTGGAGTTTACTGAAAAGATAAGAGTGAAACACCATAAATGCAGAATTTATTTTCATATTTTTTTTAAGAGGAGATTAATTGAGTAAGGCTCTTGTTTGGTAATTGTAATTTTGTATCTATCCTAAAACATATTTTCACCCCTCATTGATGAATTGAAAAAAGAAAAGAAAATAGGGACCATTATTATTTTTTTTTTCGATACATATGAAATAGTAGGGACCATTATTTTTAAGAGAGTGGCGGCTGAATTGAAATAAGGGAACGCCAAATGAATTGAAAAAGGGTAGCTGGACCGAATTGATTATGAAGAGAGAGGGCTGGACCGATTGGAGGATTTAATTAATAAAGGAGAGTGGCTGTGGAAAGGGCGAATTGAATTGAATAAAAAAATGAGGAAGCGGCCGAATTGAATAATGAGAAAGGCGTGAACATGAGGGGCTGTTGACCGAGTAGATTCTGAGAAGCAAGCTAGAGCATTTGAGGCTGCTGTACCGAATATGGGAAATAAAGAAAAGAGGGGAGTAGCGGCTGTTGAAAGGGAGAATTGAATTGAATAAAAAAATCTGGACCGATGGAATAAAGAAAAGGAGAGGCGGCTGAGAAGAGTTGACGTGAAGTAAGCTGCTGCATTTCCATGGCTAATCTCTTTTTTATTCTTTAAGTTTCATCTTTTTCCTCTATGAATAACTAAATTTTGGTGATTTTTTTGAGTTGGAGTAATAATTTGAGCTTCTAAACTTCAATGGAATTCCTTTAAACTCCTTTTCTAGTTCATAATTATATGACTTGGTTAAGTATGTGATTGTGATCTAGATTGTTCTATACCAAGGGAATAAACTTGGTGTTGAGCTATGAGTTGATTAATTAATCTTTGTATGATTCATATTAGGAGTAAGTTGAGTTGTTTATTCTGACTCGTTTGAGTGGATTTTAAATGATTCGACTGAATATTTTGAATTTTTATGATGATAATTATAATTTAAAATGGGAAGTTAATTATTCATCTCCTTGAGTCTGAATTATTTAGTGGTATTCATTTAATTACTTCAGTGTAATGAATTAAATGAGTATTGCAAGTATGGATCTAGTGGTAGCTTAGGTTCATCCTCTTGACTCATATTATTGAATTCTTATCATTAGCAAGCAAGGAAGACTAAAACCTAAACTCAAGGGAATCTCATTTCATCATTATACTAGTTTATTAAATTTACCTTGTTGTTATTGTTAATTTCAATTCTATTTGCTTCTTTATCTTGAAAACCGAAAAATACAAAAATATTGAATTAGGTTAGATTACTTCATTAGTTTTATAAACAATTTCTCAAAATGATTTCTCACAATTTTAAGGTATTTATCACTTTACTATTTAAAAACTTGAAAATTAATTTCCTCACAAGAATGACTTAGATTGAGCTACTATGCTACATTTTCAAACCTAGTTTATTTTGAGAACTCACACGACATGAGTTCATCAAATGGCACCGTTGGTAGGGAGGATGACTGCTAAGGTTTTAAGTAGTTAAGTGTTCTTTTAAGTTGTCATAGTGTGTCTTAGTTTGGTAGAAAGTGTATGGCAATCATTTGAATTTTGGAGAAAATCTGAGTTTTGAATAGCACTGTCTTGCTGGAACTGAAATATTCTTATTTAGAAAATTCTGAAATTTGACAAGCCAAAGTTTTTCTGCATTCTAAACAAGACTAATAGCTATAGCTATTAGGTCTGCTGAATTTTAGTCAAATTCGAAGGTTTGCTATACTTTTCTGAATTTTCTTTATTATTTTTTGGAATTTTTCTAGATTTTTTATTAGGTTTGTTTTTTGGATTTTCTTTTATTTTTGTTGGTTGTTAGTGTGTTTTTGAGTTTGTCTTAGGTAGTTGCTAATTTTTGGAGTGTTTGGTAGTGATTTTGATCATTTTTTATGTTCATAGTTGTTTTTCATTCCATTCACATCTAGAAAAACAAAACAAAACAAAAAGAAATTTGTATTTTGTTGCTTTTTTTTTTTTTGATGAATGCATTGGACCTTTTGGCCTTCGGTGCACCCAACCTCCAGGTATCCGGCGTTAACCTGAAGGCCAACGCCGGATTTACCAGCATGGGCCCCCGACAACCGACTAGTCCTGGCGCCCCCAATCGAATAGGCCCGACAGGAATTCACCTCTTTGAGGCGCCCCAGGGGAGAGAGCTAGCGACGAGGGTTCTTTAAATCCGCCGTTCCAGGTATTTTGTTGCTTTATTATCATATTCCTAATGGTCATTGTGTGGTTTACTCTAGTTTTGTGGTAAACAACTTTGTATTCTTCATCCTTAGGAAGCTCTTAGTAATATTATCAGAATGGAAGTTCCTCTTTCACAAAACTTTGAAGTCATACAATATTAGTTACAGCTTCTCTATGCCTGGTTGGAGAGTCAAGAGAGAAGTTCCAATAGTTAAAACTATGATTTATTCTTCCACAACCTATATCATGAAGCCAATCACCAACAATCTTTTCCATCTAGTTATAGTCCATATTTTTCCCATAAAGAGGACTTAAATAACTTTCATTTGGTTTTGGAATCACCTTGTTTTGATTTTTCTAGAATTAGTTATGAATTTTGGAAGTTCAACAAAGAATCAGGGAATTTCTTGGCCTTGGCCCAAACCTTTTTGTCCTGATTCTAGCCGCGGCCCATGAGTGCTGGCTGCGGCCAGTGACCTTCTGACCATATTTTGGCCGCGGCCAACCCCTGTGTTCCAGCACTTTGAGTTTTTGAAAAGAGATCTTCAACCTATTATTTCTCAACCTTTTAGGGCTTTTATTAGAGGCATTTGTAGCTTCTTAAGGGTCATTATTGATAACCAAATCTAAGTGTTGAAGAGTCAATTGAGTATTGGAATAGAGAATAATACTTCATCCTTAATTATGACTTTAGGATTTGATATTTTCCTGGAGCTTAAAAGGCCTGTGCCTGCTCAAGAACGAAAAGACCAAGGTAGTGACACTTTATCCTATATCATGTATATTACATTGCTTGTTTGCATTAGTCATTGAATACAGTGAGGGGACGTGGTGAAAGCCCGGCCTCGAATGCAGATACAGTGAAGGGAACATGGCGTAAGCCCGATCTCAAATACAGATACAGTTGATAGGATGTGGCGAAAGCCCGGCCTTGAATACAAACACCGTGAATATTGATTGCTACATTGTGATATATGTTGACTTCCTTTGTTTATATGCATCATATACGTAAACTGTTGCTACTGGGATTCTCTAGAATCTCATTCTTTCCAAATAACATTTTTAGACAGGGCAAGTGGATCAAGGAACAAGCAAGTGGATAAGGACGATTAGGATTGCCGGCGGTAGTCTTAGTTAGATATTTTGGTTTATACTGAACTGATTATCATTTTGGATAAATGTACATATTAAATAGATTATAGTATTATAGTTTTGTGTAATCCCCGGTTTGGATACTGAGATGGGCAGTGATGCCTTGTATAAACCTTTGGATTAATGTTATTATCCTGGGTGAACATCAGGAATTGTGCTTATACTCTGATATTATGCATGTGACAAACCGAACAGGCCAATTGCTTTTATGAATGAATGAATGGAGATCATATTGTTCATGTGTTGAAAAAGTTTTTAATTATTCCAGATCTCTTATTCGATTATTAAACGTGTTTTGAAAACCAATCACGACCTTAATATATAGGCGGGGGTTACACTAAACTTGGATTTCACATGGTACCAAAGCTAGCCCGTTGAAGAAGAGTCTATCAGGGTGCACTTAACCCGAACAGGAAATGCATAAGAAGTCACCTGTGACCTGATTCTAAGCTAAGGACCAACGATTGAAGAAACGAATATGCGATTACAAGGTTGAAAATATGAAACCCTCGATCTTTAACTACAATGGCAAAATGATTGGATCTCAGGCGTATATAGGGTAAATGGTATAGCGATGGCAGCTAGAGGAAAGGGTTGCGAAAGAGGCAGAGTAAGAGGAGTTACTCAACCTGATATCTCATACTATCTTAAGAAGGGCCATACTAAAGAGAATTGCTGGCACCTTGTTGAATTTCCTTCTAACTTCAAAGGAAACAAAGCTCGCCAGGCTAGAGAAGCCAATTTGAGTCAGTCCACCACAAAATCAGCTCGAGAAGGCAATGGGAACTCACACTCAACAAACATTATTTCCCCCACATTCACTCAGGAGGAATACCAATGCTTGCTTGAATTTTTGTGCAAAGATTCAGAGACGATTAACACAATCCACACACTTACGGGTACAGGTTTGGCTAATTCCTCTAGTTTTTTTTTGAATTCACACACACATATTGGGTAATTGATTTCGGGCCATGGCACATTTAGTTAGTGATCTATCTCTATTAGACACTTATATCCCTTATAAGGGTCCAATCACAAACATCAAAATACCTAATGGAAATAGAGTTCTCGTCACACATATAGGTAGTGTGAAATTTTTAGAAGAATTTAAAGTGGAAAATGTTTTATATGCCCTACAACTGCAATTTAACTTGATCTTTGTCTCTAAAATTAGTAAGGAACTTCAATGTATGGTTGTTTTCTTTCCTAATTGTTGCTTGATACAGGGCCTTCAAGGTGGAAGGATGAAGGTGAGTCGTAGATATATTAGTCAATAGGCTGTATATTTTGAGATACCGAAGGAACAAAACTCTGCTATTATGAATGTGACTATTACTGATTGGTAAAAACTAACCATCCAAGTTGTCAAAAAGTCTGAAAGAAGAGGAACTTGGATACCTGCAACCAACAAACAAATGATAGAAAGGAAAGCCAAATGGACAAACGTGGTAGTGTGCTAACCGCCAGTGAGCTGCGTAGATAAATATTCGATGGCATGGAAACAATCACGGTGGAGGTGTGTGGACGTGCATTACAAGAGTCTGGTTTAAACCTCCCCAAAAAATCATAAGGAAGCTGAACTTGAGATAGGTATCTTTAATCACGAAACACATGACCAAAACGTGACAATAGAAACGAACGGGGCTTCTTATTAACCGCCCCTACGAGCAGCAATAGAATAACTGACTACGAGATAGTAACAGTGAAGGAGGAGAGAGAGCTGGTTTAGCAGACGTGGATGCATAGGAGACAAGCTTTAAACCTTACTATTATATATATATAGCTTCAAAGGTTATGTGATTAAGGACTATTAATTTGGGGGATATGCCATATATGTGAAGCAAGAAAAAGTTACATGGAAGAAATATACATCAATGTCATCTACACTTGAGTTCATGCTAAAACATATATGCATCAGTATCATTTACAATGTCTTAAAAATCATAAAATCATTCACTTCACAAGTATTATAGTATAATAATTAGCATGACCAAGCATGGCAGTCATGGTTTTCAACGAGCTTCAACCACAGTAGTACTAATCTCATTTATTGAATGAAACCCTTCACCTTTTGATGGATTTGAATAATCAAAATTAGTTCTCTTGAAAAGAAATGCTGGTTGCTTTGGAGGAGCAAGAGTTGACTCATTATCCAACATGGAAACAACTTCTAACATAGTAGGCCTGTCTGTTGCATATTCTTGCACACATAAAAGCCCTATTTGGATGCATTTCAAAACTTCATGTTCAGGGCATGTTTCACCTCGTAATGATGGATCAACAATATCCATAGCTCTACACTCTCTCCAAAGGTTCCAAATCTGAATTAATTGAAATCATTATATAGTTAGACTATTACTAAATTAAACTGCAAGCTTAACCCAAATTGTTCATTATCTATACTTACATGTCCAACCAAAGTAGAAGAAATGTTATCATAATAATGACCACTGTTCTTTTTGCCAGTAACAATCTCTAAAAGTAAAACTCCAAAGCTATATGTATCTGATTTTATTGAGAAAATTCCTTCCATTGCATATTCAGGTGACATATAACCACTGTAAAAGATTATTGAAGTTTGTCAATATAATCATTTCAACTAAATATACTCAAATTATTAAGTATTTTAATTCTGCTATTGTTATTTCTACCAAGCATATGTCACACACACACACACACACACACACACATATATCTATCTTGACTTAATGGAGCATAGATACCAAACCTATCTAGTTCACGCTGAAATGTTATTTGATGATGAACAATGGATTTGTAGTTAGCATCAAAATTTACATTATTTCATTATAGATATTGATTGTATGTAGAAAGTCATTCCAACTAAATATTTAGTAGTTTGATTTTTACTAGTATTTTTTGAACTATATAGTTGAGTACTTACTAGGTTCCAATAACAAGGTTTGTGTTTGCTTCAATTTGGTCTTCACCAAATATTCTTGCCATACCAAAATCTGCAATTTTTGGATTCATTGTAGAATCTAACATGATATTGCTGGCCTTCAAGTCTCTATGAATTATTCGTAATCTTGAATCATGATGAAGACATAAAATTCCTCTTGCAACTCCACAAATAACATCAAATCTTTTCCTCCAATCTAATTATAATTTTTTCCCTTGATCTAAATATAAAAGATGTAAACTATTAAAAGTCAGTAAGATTGCTTGATCAATTCTTTCATTTTCTAAAATTGAACAAACTGGCAATAACTTGTGTGTCTTTGTGAGGAAAAATGTAAATGATAAGAAGACACACCAAAAATGAAAGAATCCAAGCTTTTGTTGGGCAAATATTCATATATCAACATCTTCTCTTCTCCATCTACGCAACAACCTAAGATCCTTACAAGATTTCTATGTTGGAGCTTTGCAATTAAAGTAACCTCATTTCTGAATTCTTCGATGCCTTGTCCAGAATACTTTGATAGCCTCTTAACTGCAACTTCCATTCCATCTTTGAGTAGACCCTAATGTAAAAATACAAACTTAATTCATGAAACAAATGCTAGAATATTTAGAGAAAAATGTTAATTAAATTTATGAAATTTGAGACTAGTTACATACAAAAGCTACCTTATATACAGAACCAAAGCCACCTTTTCCAAGCATGTTAGTGTCTGAGAAATTGTTTGTTGCCTCAACTACGTCCTTTAGATCAAATAGAGTTAAATTGGAATTGTTTTTCCCATCAAACAAATCTTTTTTGCGCATTCTTTTTGCTGTGTTAAACAAAAATTAAAAACAAAATGTAAGAGACGACGGCAATTAATCAGTTTAGATTGAAAAGCAGACAAACCTTCAACCAATTTTATACATGTGCACGGTATATATAGATTATATTAACTTTAGAACTTCATTTTGTGGGGAAATTGATAGAAATAAAGCTTACCTTGATTATTGTTCTTTACAAACCAATGCACAAAAGTGATCACCATGAACGTAATCAAGAAAATTGAAATGACTACAAGTGTCACCATCCCCTTCTCGCCAAGAGAACCATAATGCTTCTTTTCATGTTCAGCTGCAGACAAGAATACACCAAAGCGGTATTTATGTATGTTCAAACAAATCAAATTGAAGTCATCATAGATATGTAATAAATAGTGATGATGGATTTCTTTGTACTCTTGATAGCAAAAACATAAAAGAAGCAAAGTACAGAATGTACCCAATTCATGTGCATCAACACGCACGTACAAATCTTGGCCCACATTTTCAAATGTTCTTATGTCTTCCATATCAGCATGCCATGTCAAGCATCCACTTTGTTTGACATCATCTACATTCGTATACGCCACACACGAACAATCCTTGAGGCACTTCTCCTTACACCCCTTCAAGCTCATATTCTCACTCTCATCCACACTTGCTTTTGAAGTATTTGGCACCTTTACACGTGCCACTTTTACAAACCCCTCCCCACTTTGACACGTGGACACATTCTTCTTCCTCACACACCCACTTGACCCATTTCTCTTATTCCACTCTTGAGGATTCACGGGTTCGAATCCGGGCAAGCACATGCACTCAAACTTGTCCTTGTTAAACAGGTCACACACACTATTTGACCCACATCGACGATAAAGGTCACAGTCCTCTGAAGGACCATACCATTCTTGGAGCCACCCATTCTCCTTGGCCTGCCAAATATATCGTGTCGAACGACCAGTGTTGTCTAGCACTGCTCGTAAGAAGACTGAAGGGTCCATGACTCGGGTCATGTAGCTAACTTCACTTGCATTGTCAACATGGGTGATGTTGAAGATGAAGTTGGGTGTCATTTGAGGTATTCCGCTCCATCTTTCACCTGTCCAAGACCCAACACGCCAAAATGGAGTTCCTTTTTTATAAACGAATACTTGAGCATAACCTTTTGGGTCGATTATGTAAGTTGTGTCCCCCAATCCTGGGTCGTCTGGGGATTTCCATGATGTAAGGAACCAATTAAAACCGGTTTTCCGGTCCACTCCAATTTTCATTAACGCGACCATTGTGTCACCTGGATAGTCAAAACTCTGCCATAGAACCTTTGGTCTTCCTTCATCTCTGATTAAAACCAAGTTTCCAGTTTCTTGAAGCTTAGCAAAGGTGTGACTAAAAGATGTAATGGTCGAAACATTGGAAGACCAAATGGTGTTAGTTTTGTTCAAATAGGTATCATTGTGAACGAGAACGATGTTTCCAAGGGTATTGATGGACAAAACTGCAGAAGTATCATAGAGAGGATTCTGTCTATTAGCAACCCAACAAACGGTTGGTTTGGAGGATCTGTTAAACCATATTCCAACGTAGCGCTGTGTTGAATTGTTGCTGGGGCTATAGAAACCGAGGGCAAAGGTTCCTTCATCGGAAAGCAAAACGTCGCCGTCTTTGAGGGGTTGGCTTGTGGTTATTCTAGTAAGGGGGTGACAAGAAGAATGAAGCACCAAGAGAAGTAAAAATTGAATAATATTTATCAGAATTAGCTCTTTAGCAGAATAGAGCTTCATGCTGTGGTAACGGAGGAGCAAGAGATAAGGCTGGGGCTAAATTTCTTGAGTGGTTTACATATGTGGCTGAGTTAAGAGGGGACAGATATTTGTAGTACCCCTTGCATTAAAGTCTTCCTTTTGTTTGTGCAGCGTTGTTCTGTGGAAGAAGATTATTTCGCGGGACCACTAGATTGGTTTGGTTTTAGGAAGAACATCTTAAGGTCGTCCAGATTGCCTTATTTAATTTCGAGGTAATTAAAATGAGACAAATTAAGACTGACTTCCTCTGGTTTGAATGTAGAAATTAGTTAGGTATTTAATTTGTTTTTGTCTTTAAATGCAATGCTCCCTCCGGTCTATTTTATAAGATGTTTTCTAGAAGATATTTTTTTTTATCATTTTTATAAGATATTTTGTTAGTTTGAATGAACATTAAATATTTTTTTATATATTCCCAAATTAAATAAGAGAGACTAGACCAGAGGAATTAATTTTATGTCGCTTTCATTTCTTTTTGGCACTCATTCTGTCTCATCTTTTTTATCAGCCATTCTCTTTATCTCACTCCTAATCTTCATAAATAAGGGTATGGTTGAATATATATATATATATAATACATAAAATAAATAAATGTAATGAAAAAGAGAAAAGGCAATTAAGAATAGTATATCATAACCAGCCACAAGACTTTGTAGAAGCTTATAATGTAGTAGTAAATAATATGATGAATAGGAATGATATTAAAAAAGTATTGAAACAAAGATTAAAAGTTATATCTTATATATTCATTACTTTTAACTAATTTTAAGCATCGGTTCATTTTGCATGATTTGAATAGCTGTTATATACTTATAAAAAAGACAGAAGGGAATATATATTTTTACAAAACATAATTAACTTAACCAATATTTTTACTTTAAACTTGAATTAGTTATCTAACCCCTGCATTAAATATGTGAATATATTTTTGCTAGAAGATAAGATGATATTAAAAAAACTATTTAATGTCACTATAAAAAAAAGACATTTCGTAGCAGTGAATTTGTAGTGGTCACATTTAACCGCTACAAATATTGGCTTTTGTAGCGGTTAATACATAAACCGCTACAAATTTGTATATACGAGGAACTGACAGCTTAGGCATCACATCAGTCAATTTCTCACGGCCAATTCATATTGATAATTCTCAAGATGATGAGTCATATATTCTTGCCTCAGAGTCACACCAGGTTTATTATGTCTAGGATGAGAGGCACATGGATTGGCACATGGCAGTTCATTTAAAGCCACGAGACCTTTACGACATGAGTGACGTCGCCTATGAGAGTGAGTCGTTTTAGCCCAGCAATTTTGAAAACTTCTTCCTAGAAAGAGATGACAATTTACCTCTACTTCGGTGCGTTTTTTAAGTTCACATCATTTAAATTAATTTTTTTTTAACAAAATAATACATCACTAACAATTTTTCTACATAATTTCTATAGGAATAGCGAGGATGAATGATAAAAAAAATCATGTTTTTGTTTTTTGTTTTAAATTTTTTTAAAAAAAAAAATTAATAAAATATTTGTAGCAGTTACAAAACTGCTACAAAACATAAAATAACCGCTACAAAACCCGTTACACTAACTGCTACAAGTGGTACGTAGATCTCTATAAATACCTCCACCACATCTCATCTTGTAATACCCCAAAATTTGGGATTTGAGGCTTGAGAATAAGCCTAAATTAAGCGTACTGCTAAACCCCGATTTATCATGTGCCCCAAATCTATTCTCTAATGTCTCTAATATCTTTGAGGTATTAAAAAAGTAAAATGGTGAATTTTGGAGAAAGCAATTATGATCAAATGAGGGGATTGTAGTGGTGGAACGAAGACGAGAAGATGTCTCTATTTCCCTGGGACAGGTTTAAATACCCAAGTAGCCCTGTGTGGCTATATTGATGGTAATGATCATGTACAAACCCGTATGGGGAATTTATGTAATCATGCACTTATTATAAGTATATTTATGTTATTCCTGTGTTGCCCACCGAACCGCATATCGTTTTTCGTGAATACTCTGAAAAAAGGTTAAAACAAGGCAAGGGCGAAAAAAGGTTAAAACAAGGCAAGGACATGACACATCTCATTTCAAACACTTTATTTTTTTCTTTCCACCTTACTCTTCTTTCATTTTCTCTCATTTACAAATTTTTTTCTATAAGCCGAGAAGCTGAATAAGGTGATTAAATATGGTAACAAGTTTTTTAATTTTTTATTTCAATACTTTTTTCCTTCGCATAATATTTGTTCTCACTTTTTTTTGCATATATTTAAGAACATTTTCTCATTATTTCCTATTTTCCTTACATAATCATAATCACATTGTAGCAGACAATATAATAGTTCCTTATTACCTACGTATCGTCAATAATATTAGCAATACAATCTTCATATTTATCCAACTTAATTAAACTAAATCATTCCTTTTAAATTATAAATGAGCTAAACTATTGAATAATAAGCTAATTAAATTAGTTAAACTACTAGAATAATAAACTATTTAATTTAATATTAAAAAACAGAAACAAATAATTGTATTTTTTTCAATTTCACAAACATTTGTAGTGGTTCTATAACTGTTACTAATATAAGGTGTCATTTTAAAACAGAAACTAAATTTTTGGCGTAAAATTTGAATTTCCATTGAAATTTGAAGCAGTTAAGCAACCGCTACTAATGTTTGGCGCCATTTTTAAATTCATATTAATAGCGGTTTTTGAACAGCTACAAAAAAAGAGCCAAGTTTTCATTTTTTATTTCCTGTCATTCAAAATTTATGAGTTGACATTTGTAGCGGTTATATAACGGTTACAAAGTTCCCAGAAAACGATTTTCCCTCTTGAGAATGTTGTAGCAGTTAGAATAAACCGCTATAAATTTAGTAACGGTTTTTATGCATGAGTAGCGTTAAAAATAACCGCTATAAAATCGCTTGCAACAATAGATTTAGTAGCAGTTATACCTTTTTAATTGCTACTAAAACACCGCTTTTTTGTAGTGTGTAGAGAGACGTGCTATAAAATTTGGAGTTACGTGGTAGACTGTTCATCTTATCACAATGCACAAAGGCTTGAGGTCAATAATATCAATGGAGTTTCGACCAAAAAAAATATAATAATATCAATGGAGAGAATGCATGTCAAGTCTTCTGTCTGGCCAAAATTTCGCCCCTACCTTTTTTTGTGAGCCTTGGCCGTATCTTGAAATTTTAATTTGGAATATTAGGAAAAAGATAGTATTAGATATATATATATATATATATGCTACTCTAGTTTTGGAGTTCACAACTCCCCCCCCCCAAACAAGTGCCTCCTCCGAGAGACGAGCTCGAGACTCAAGGATCTAATAGGGACGTACACTGTTAGACCAACTCTGTGTTGGTAAAATCATTAGAGAGATTTAATGTAATTAATGTAATTTATCTGTTCTATTATTATTCTTATAAATATTTAGGAAATCATGTATATCGTAAATGTGAGGATTCATGACTTGTATAACCTACCTGTCCATGCCATGAGGAATAATAATCAAAACATAGTGTTGGAAAAAAATCTGAAAAAACATTTAAAGACCAACAACATTTATACCCAAGGAAAAAAAAAAAACCCAACGACTTTTGGCCATATCAAGCAACGCCAAACCGCCTTTATGACTTGGATTAATTGGAGGGGACAACAAATTTCCAGATAGTTCAGTTGTATTTTTGGGATGAATAATCAAAAGTTTGAATGAACTGTTCTTCCTATCTCTTGTTGGAAAATTCATTTTTCTGTTACCTACGGTCTTTGCTTGATGGCCACTCCAAACCAGTACCCACCTATGCACGATTTTTTAAAGTTCAAATAAATATTTATATGACATGTTAGCAACCAATTAATAACAAGTGAGAGTGCGTTTATTGACAGGTTAAGGTGCACCGTTGACAAGTGTCACAACCAAGGTATTAAAACTCGGACGGGGCATTGAATCGATCAGGGTACTGGGTTAAGGGTCAGTGGGTCAAACCAGGGCCAAACCGGAGCTAAATCGGGACTAAACCGGTGAGAAATTGAAAATTTTAGACTTATAGTATGAAATTCTAAAGGAAAAATGTAAATTTTTTTTTTTATAAAAATGTCAACCCGGACCGGACCGGGAACCGGACCGGTTCGCCGGTTTCCGGGCTGGACCGGCCGGTCCGGTCCGGGTTCAGCAACCATGGTCACAACTCTATTCATATAATCATATTACATTATAATATCATTCATTGTGTCTAGAAAATAAATAGAATACAAAACATAAAATTGAACTGAGATATTCACATAGAAGGAGATAAGGTATAAGCAAGGACAAGTCACAATTCTGCACAATGGAAGTGACAAGCAAAAATATACCAAGATGTGACAAGTGACTTCGTAAGAGTTAACATTAGGTGGGTGTGGGTAATAACAAGTGCATTTACATCAAGATGTAACAGTATCATATTAATCCATATACTGCATTAAGGTTAATTAAATGTTTTACTCCTTCGTCATCTACAACAAGGCGCTCTTGTATCAAAGATAATTATGAGTTTCATAAGAATTATATTATTTTCTTTTTCAATAATTAATAATATCATTGTTCTCTCAACTTTTCATAGGTTATGTTTTCCTTTATGGTTCTTGTTCTCATACTACCTCCAACATGGCAATATTAATTTCTCCACCATTTACTAATTATCCCCCAATATTAAAGAAATTAAATATAATAGATGCTTCTCATATGTGATAGCATCTTTAGGGGCTGCTTGGTACAGGGAATTTGGAGAGGAGGTGAGAGAAAATTTTTGTGAGTTGGATTTTTAAAAAATGAAGAAGTGGGGTTATAAAATTTTAACAAAAATAAGATGTAAAATAAGAGAATCATAAAAATTAATTAAAATTTTTTAACCTAGTTCTTTAATTTTTTTCAATCCAACTCAAAAAAAAAATCTCTCTTCTCAATTTCCCTTCTCTTCCCCTCAACAAAATGAAAAAAGCAAACCATAATCAAATAACTCCAAAATTATATAAATTAACAAATAACTAATTAACAAAATCACTACTAAGTAAAATACAAGTGTTAAGAACAAACAATTATTTTACTTATGCAAATCATCAATGTTAACAATTACTACAACAACTAAAAATTATAACTACTACATATCTTCACATACAACCTATATATAATAACATTTAATTTTATCTCATTTATTTTTCAGCATATAAAAATGAGAATAATTTTTTTCAGGTATCACAATAAATAAAATATAAAAGACATTAAGCAAATTAAACTATTAACTAGTAATAAAATTAGACTTATAAGCTTAAAAATTAAAAAAACTTACAGTGTATAGGAATCTTGAATAGAGCAGGGGCTTTAAAAATAATGTGTTGTACGTAGCTTTAATATATATGTATATATATAAGGAAAATTGAATGAGGGCAAACTAAACAAAAGGAGACAATGGCCATGTATTTGAAATATCACAATCCTATTACCGATTATTGAACAGAGAATTACATTTTCCACTCTCCAGTTAGTCATTTCATCATCAACATTGTCCTCCTCACATAGTACCAAGCAAACTTCAGGACCAGCTCCCCCAATTGTGTCTGCAAGCTGCTTAATCACATTGCCAATTAACTTAGATGAGGGACGTCCTTCAGTGTAAGGGGCTTAAAGATCTCTAACCCTTGAACTCCAACTTGCAATCCCAGTCATAGTAAGCACAGGGTTGAACCAAATATGACTTAATAATAAGCTCACACAAATGAATAACTAAAATATAGCTAAAATCAATAAGAAGGAGCGATGGAACAAAGGAATAAGGAGGAAGTACCGATTGAAGTAGGGATGGTGATGAGTGACAAAAAGAGGAGAAGGAGAAAATTTGGGGACTAAGAGCATAAGGAGTGATGGCACGAGTTGGATGAGCAGTGGGGACTAAGAGGATAAAGGTGATGGGAGCAGATCGAGCGAGAGATGGAGCCAGGGCTATGCGAATTGCCCTCAGAGGTAAACATATACTTGGATTTATGGATGGTTCTTGCAAAAAGGAGAACTAAGAAGAGAGATCACAAGATCAATGGGAAAGACGTAATGTCATTGTTTTATTCTAGTTATTGAATTATATCTCGAAAGAACTAGCAAACAGAGTTATTTTCTGTCAAGAGGCACGGCTTGTTTGGGAAGACTTACAAGAACGGTTTGACAAACTTACTGGCTCTCATATCTTCCCTCTTCACCATGAAATTAGCATGCTCCGACAAGGTAATGCCTCTATATCCTCTTATTACACAAATCTGCAAAAGTTATGTGGGGAACAATTTGCTTGCTTCCTCTTCCCTCTTGTAAATGTGACACGGCCAAAATCTATGCTGAACGCATACAACAGCAAAAACTCCTTCAGTTTCTTATGGGTTTGAATGAGAGTAATAATGCAACCAGAAGTCAAGTTCTTCTCATGTCTCCCTTTCCTACAACAAATCAAGGCTTCGCTATGATAGATGAAGACAAAGCACAAAAATCCATCACAAATGATGAAAAGGATGATCTTAATGATGGTATAGCGATGGCAGCCAGAGAAAGGGATCGTGGAAGAGGAAGTACTCTACCTGATTGCTCACACTATCGTAAGAAGGGCTACACTAAAGAGAATTACTGGCACCTCAATGGATTTCCTCCTAACTTTAAAGGAAATAGAGCTTGCAAGGCTAGAGAAGCCAATCTGAGTCAATCTACCACAGAATCAGCTCGAGAAGGCAATGGGAAATCATACTCACTAAACATTATTTCCCCCACATTCACTTAGGAGGAATACCAATGCCTACTTGAATTTTTGGGCAAAGATTCAAAGATGACTAACACAATACACACATTTACAGATACAGGTTTGGCTAATTCTTCTAGTTTTTCTGAATTCACACACACACATATTGGGTAATTGATTTCGAGGCCACGACACAGTTAGTTAGTGATCTATCTCTATTAGACACTTACACTACGTATAAAGGACCAATCACTAATATCAAAATACCCAATAGAAAGAGTTCCCATCACACATATAGGTAGTGTGAAATTTTTAGAAGAATTTAAAGTGGAAAATGTTTTATATGGCCTACAACTACAATTTAACTTGATCTCTGTCTCTAAAATTAGTAAGGAACATCAATGCATGGTTGTTTTCTTTCCTGATTATTGCTTGATATAGGGCCTTCAGGGTGGAAGGATGAATGCGAGTGGTAGATATTAGTGAATGGACTATATATTTTGAGATACCAAAAGGAACAAAACTTTGCTGTTATGAATGTAAATGTTACTAACAATGATAAGAATGTGAATGTTGTTAATAGTAATAAGAAAACTCATGATTTGTGGTTGTTGCATCATCGAATGGGACATAGCCCTTTTTCTGCTCTTAAGCATCTGCAAATTGTAAATGAAGCATCTACTCCAACAAATGAGAAATGTGATGTTTGTATGCAAATTAAGTAAACCAAGCTCCCTTTTCCTTCTACCTTAATTAAAAGCAAGACTTGTTTTGAATTATTGCATCTTAATGTTTGGGGTCCTTATAGACACCCAACTCATCAAGGCTATCATTATTTTTTGATTGTGGCAGATGATTTTCTAGAGTAACATGAATTTTTTTTAACGAAACACAAAAATGAAACCTTTTCACACTTGAACTGTTTTCTTGCTTATCTCTTGAACCAATTTTCTATTCGTGTTAAGAAAATTCATAGTGACAATGCTAGAGAATTCATTAATCATGATGTAAAAGATTTTCTTTTATCCAAAGGTATTATCCATGAAATAAGTTGTCCTAACACCCTGGGATAAAATGGGGTTGTTGAACGAAAGCATAGAAGTCTCTTATAGGTTGTTTATAGTTTACTTATTCAATCTGGCCTTCCCATCAAGTACTGGGGAGAGTGCATAAAGATTGCAGGTTACCTTCTTAATAAGACACCATCGTAATTATTGGGTTTTCAAACCCCCTATGAAAAGGTTGTTGATTACACCTCTTTGCATATTTTTGAATGCTTAGCACATGCTACTAACTTAACTGTTGCAAATAAATTTTAGTCCTGATCCATTCCTTGTATATTATTAGGATAACCTCTAGATCAAAAAGGTTTTTTGCTGTTAAATTTGAAAACCAAAGAGATATTGTTCTGCAGACATGTTATTTTTCAAGAACACAAGTTTCCCTTTAGGGATAGCATGTCTCCTGACCAAGGGGGAGTAACTCTTTGTAACCCCCTGCCTTGATTAGCGTAATTGTGATTTGATAACGCATAATTAAATTGGATTAGAGACAGTCGGATAATGTAAACTCATTTCAACTTCCTACCTTATAGTAGGGTTTTCACAAAATCTTTCAAAATTTTTTCCCCATCCTAGTTTCAGTTTCAAAACTCGAATATAATTACCTGTGCAGTTAATTTACATTCATTTATATAAGAGTGTATAATCAAATCCCTGGCAACTCCCGGGTTTTATACATACATAAACTAAGGGTTTATAGGTCTCAACTAGGGGATTACATGACCATAATCACATATCATAATTACATCTCAAAATATACAGTAATCCCAAGTTCAAAAATAGATAACCAATATCCCCAAAATCAAATATACCCCAAAGGGTCCTAATTACTCTGGGTTGCCCGCTTCTCTTTAAAGACACTTGCTCTATATGAAATGTTAGTCATTAGAAAGAATGAGATTCAAGAGAATTCCAGTAGTAACAAATCACTTACACAATGCATAAAGACATAGCATATAAGGTCATGTTAGCAGCATCACAATGTATCATGGCTCGCACCACATGCAACAACACTCATGGCTGTAAACTCTATGTGTAAGCTTTCGCTGTGATCTCTATTTATCACAAAGTATCACAATGTATCACTAAGCGTCAGCTTTCGCTGTGAACTCAAAGCATCACAATGTATCTCAAAATACTCACAATGCATGACAAACATACATACAATGTTTCACACACAGTGTAAGAGAAAGAGTCACTACCTTGTTCTTTCCTGACGCTCTTTAGCACCGTGGGCTCTCGAAGGTGGCAAATGTCAAATCCTATAAACCAAGTTAGGGACAACCCGTAAATCTCTTTTCCAAGTTCTTAATTTTGTAGTACTTTAAGTGTGTGTTCCGGTACAGCATAAAAAAGCGCTTTTTGGGCTAAACCTTGGTTTTGTGTTTAAAGCAGCCGAACACAACCCAAAATCAGACAATCCTGTTTTTAGCCCAAACCATGGTTTTGGGGGAGAAAAAACTATTCTGAAAGCAAGCTATTTTCAATTGTTTTTGGGAGAAAATTCTGACTGCCCCATGTCCTTTTCTCATATTCCTTTTTCTCTTTCTCTTTCTCATCTCACTTTTTTTACCTCTCTCTCTCTCCTCTGGGCATCTGACGCGACAAGAAAAAATAGCATAAACAAAAGTTTTTTTTTGCCAACAAAAGGATAAAAAATAAAGAATAAAGAAAAAAATTTAAAAATGAAATAACGTCATGGAATTAAAAATTTTGTAATTTGGGAAATCAGTATCTATTTAAAATGAAATATTATTTTTTTTCATAATTGACAAATGTTATAATTTTAAAAATTTTTGACAAATTTATTTCATTTTTTGTATTTATTATGCAATTTAATGTGAAATAATACTTAAAATATAATCTTATCCTTTATATGTAATTATCATAACAGTTAATGTCCTTTTTAGTCATTTGACCATGAAAAAACTATTCTGATAAAATCATCCAAACACTCTCATTTTATCAAAATCACTTTTTTCCCATAATCTATGTTCCTATAATCTATTCTCCAAAAGCTATTCTCTCCAAAATCTATTTTTCAAAAGCTAATAAGAACACACCCTAAGTTGGTTATCATTTAAACTCTTTAAGTGGCTATTATAGGCCTATACATATGCCTAAAGGGTTGGAAGAAACTACCCTGAAGATACCTTTTTAGGAAGTAAAACTCTAATTTCTGGCTGAGTCACTCGAGTGAAGAAGATCTCACTCGAGTGACGAAGACCGAGTGATGCCTCCACTCGCACTCTAGTCCTAACAAGAGAGACTTAGAAAGTGTGTACCCGAGAGCACCAACACACCCTGGAGTGGCCAGCCATCTCGAGTACGAAGACTTGCACTCGAGTGATGACCCCAAACTCACTCGAGTTCCCAAAAGTTAAACACTAAAAGTGCTTACTCGAGAGCACACCCAACCTTAGAAGAGAAAGCTCACTCGAGTACTACCCCTGTCACTCGAGTGAGAACATAACACTTGCGAGTGTCATATCAAACTCTTGGAGTTTGGCCTGCGAGTGCCTGGCCGAGAGCAATCCTTAACATGAACATACACCTATACTAGAGTGAACCCATGTTCACTCGAGTGATGACCTATATCACTCGCGGGTTGGGAAGTGCACTCGAACTTTCCACCAGAAAACCCAAGCAAAATGTAGAAGGAAAAGGGGATTTATGTTGCTGCACTCGAGTGAAACCCTCACTCACTCGAGTGATATTCATCAGAACCCAGAAACGCAGTAACTAACAGAACTTTCCAGATTTACCAAAACTGATCCCAATAGTTCCAAAACTTATACCAAAGCTCATTCCCACACAAAATCTCCTAAGGAACCTATTGGTAACCTCAAAATATCAAAATTCACATTCAATTAACACATTTTCAACTCTAGCTCTCAAGGTCACATAAAACCACAAATTACCAAACTTCCTCATTCAATTCCAAATCAAACATAATGACAATATAACTCATCCTAACATCATTTACTACACATTACCATCCCAAACTCTTCCATTATCTAATTCTCATGAAATCAGGGCAAAATTCCAAAATTTACAATAATTAACCAAAAATTATCACAAATATACCAAAATGCATCAAATGTTTACCTCTTCACTTTGCTAGAATCAAAACCTTGATTCTCCAACTTTCAAATTTGTTCAAATACCAAAACACCCCTTCTCAAAATTTTGAAACCACGGCAAGGAAGCTCTCAACACCATGAACAACTTTAATGAAGAGCATTTGAGCATTTGAGAACTAGAATATCATCAAAATCTTACCTTTATGTTTCCTCTTTCCTTCCATGATCAACAAAAAAATGGAGAAATGGAGAGAGAAAATGAGAGAATGATGAAGAAGATCAGATTTTCCCCTTCCCCATGCATGTCTAGCTGAATAGGAGGAGGAGAGGAGAGAGAAAATGAAGGTTGAACATTTGACCATCATCTATGGTCCAAAGCATGCCACTTGTCAAAATCTTAGATCTTATCACATGGGAACACATGAATTCAAAGTACATGATTCCACCCTATTAATTACTCAATCCTAGCCATTGATTCTTAAATTACCAAGGAGTTTCCTCTTCGGTAACTAACCAATAGGTAATTTACCATTTTGCCCTTGATTATCACAATGCTTACTAAACCATCACCAAGCATATTTTACATCACAATTCACGTCATATACTTTAAAAGTGCTTAATTAACATTAATTAAATCACTTTGAAGTTATGAGCCCTTAATTACAATTTAGGATATTACAGTCTTGATTTTTGGCATATGTTTTTTTTTTTGACTCGTATGATGCTGATGTTGACAATGTTTTTGACAATAATTTACACCTTTATGAGGTGAAAGACTAGGGAGAAGGAAACCAAAATGGATAAAAGGACACAAATGTCCTAGATGAGAACTATATCACAGATATACTATCGATTCCTTCTACTTCTCTCAGGACAACCAAAATCAGAAACCCACCAATTTGGTCAAAGGACTATGTTTGCAACCTTGTCAAAGACAGTTAGATTGGTGACGAAAAGGGTAATTGTTTATAGAAGCATATTACATACTCTGATGTCTCATCTTCACAATTCTATTTCTGTATTAATATTGATTCTATTATTGAGCCCAAAACCTATGAAGAATTTGTTTAAAACAAAAATTGGGTAGAGGCAATGAATCGAGAAATAAATGCTTTAGAACATAACAATACCTGGGAATTAGTTGCTCTACCCAAAGGAAAAAAGGCAATAGGTTGTAAATTGGTATATAAGCTTAAAAATAAGTCTACTAGTGAGATAGAGGAATACAAGGCCAGGTTGCTAGCTAAAGGGTACACTCAGAATAGACTATGACGAGACCTTTTCATCGGTAATTAAAATGGTAACTATTAGGATAATTTTGAAAATGGCTGCTGTATATGATTGGGATCTTTATCACATGAATGTGTACAATGCTTTCTTGTTGGGATATTTAGATAAAGAAATATTCATGCATGTCCCTCAAGGTTTTTGAACCAAGGGGGAGAATGTGGTATGTAAATTAAAAAATTCTCTTTATGGCTTTAAGCAAGCCTCAAGACAATGGAATCAAAAATTGTCTAAAGCATTACTTTAGGGTGCAAGCATGACTACTCTTTGTATGTTAAAAATTATAGTGATGGTATAGTCTTTCTTCTAGTATATGTCAATGATATATTGATTATAGGAAGCTCAAGTGCTATAATAAATGAAGTAAAACAGTTTTTGTGTCAACATTTTAAGACTAAAGATCTAGGTGTAATAAAATATTTTTTGGGTATTGAGATTGCTAGGTCTAAGAAAGGATTAGTGTTGTGTCAACAAAAATATATTTTGGACTTGCTTTCTGATACAAGATTAAGTGGCTACAAGCCTCTGAGCTTGCAAATGACACCAAATCTAAGACTTAGAGCATATGAAGAGGGAAAAGACAAGAAAGAGGATCTCTTAAGGGATCTAGAAAAATTCAAAAGATTGATAGTTCGTTTAATTTATTTGATTGTCACCAGGCTTAACATATGTTTCGTTGTGCAGACACTAAGTCAATTCATACAAACTCCCATAAAATCGCATATGGTAGTAGTTCTTGTTAGATATGAATAGTTTTGATGATGTCAAATATAGATGTTAAATATGAGCAAAAAGTTTGTATGATATAATTATCGTCTACATTGACTGACTACTATATTTAATGTTGCATATTTTGTAGATGAGTCATAAACCCGATTGTGGGTTGATATTATAATGCCTCATAAATGGAGAATAATCATCAAGAAGAAAATCAAGAGGCAAGGAATTGAAGAAAGAAGAAAGAAAGATGAAGATTGAAGATATTCATCAAGAAGATTGAAGTTGGGTTATGAAGAATGACCATCAAGAGAAAAAACAAGAAGAAAGAGATTAAAGAAAGAAAAACTTGCAAGATCACATGAGAATATCAAGATTCAAGCTCCTAGAAGTGATACCGGAGGTTTCTATGATCATACGGAAGTTGGAATAGGTCAATACGAAGCTAAAATAATGTATATGGAAGCTATGGTACCTTTGGGGATGATTACCCGAGTAATCACTCGAGTAATATGTCATTTTCTGATTTTGGACGTGTTTACTCGAGGCCTTACTCGAGTAATCTGCCGGGTTACTTGAAAATTACCCGAGGCGGAACTTGAAGTAATGGGTACTCTGTTTTTCGCGTGCAGAACATAGGTTCGGTATTTTGGGCATATCTCTCCAACCACATATCGGATTGAGACGAAACTAGTGCCATATGAAAGTATACTCAAATAGCTTTCCATGGATATATAATTTGTCACATTTGAAGCTATATCCTAAGAGCTATGCCATCTGGAAGTTGCTGCTCGTGATTTCAGGATTGTCTAAGAACAGTTGATACTCTTTGGATCATAACTTTCTGTACACAACGATTTTGGAGATGATTCTTGTTGCATTGGAATGTAGATAATGAGGGCTTTCCGATGATATATAATTTGCCATGTTTTGAGTCAAAATCAAGAATTCACTTGAAGGCACTACTCGAGTAACTGGTTGATATCAAAAGACTTTACTCGAGTAGGTACTCGAGTAATCAGATAGAAAATTTCCAGTTGCTCTCGGCCTGCAACATTACTCGAGGAGCTACTCGAGTAACCATGTGAAAAACTTCCAGTTGCCTTCAGGTTGCCATTGATACTCGAGGAGCTACTCGAGTAACTTTGTTTCTGAAATTATGGAGCTCTCGGCATTTTGTACCACTGCAACATTACTCGAGTAAGTACTCGAGTAAACTTAAATGAATACTCGAGTAGCTACTCGAGTAAATCACTGTTCATGAAGAGTTTTTTGAACGAAAACTTCAAGTCACTACTGGAGTAAATCACTGTTCATGAAGAGTTATTGACGAAAACTTCAAGTCACTACCCGGGTAAGTCAAGTTCAAAAAGTACATTTACTCGAGGTGGTACCCGAGTAACCTGTGAAGAAACTTGATGTTTACTCGAGTAAGTACTCGAGTAATGCTTCCCAGAAAAACAGAGCAACGTCCCGAAAATTCTGGAAATCAATGGAATGATCATATAACTCATTCTTATCGCTTCTAATCACTCTAACACTTCATTGTATTAGTGTTTAATGCATTTTTCCAGTAAAACAATGAAGAGATGATGAGAAGAGATAAAAGTTGAGTTTACGGAGCGGAGCGGCCAACGTTTCAACGGCTAGTTTTCAAAATCGAAGAACGGTCAAACAAAGCTGCGTCACTCTAACGGACATGTTGAAATGCTCAAACGGTCATCAACCTTCATCAGCTATAAATAGAAGATCATCCAAAACAGAAGTAAGACTCAGAGTATACATCGTCCAAATGCCAACATCCTGACATCAATACTCATCGCACATACTCTCTGTTTCTCTAGCTTCTATATGATTTACCTTTGAGAGAGATATTATTTGTATTGTGCTTCAGTATTCATCTATTCACTTCTGAGAGAGAAGATTGACTGTAATCTTTCATCATCAAAGTTGTATCCTTACGGTGTGTAAGGGGGAGCAACTTGGTTGTAATCTTACGGTGCGTAAGGGGGAGTAATCTCAGTACGAGAATTGTAAAGGCTTCACAAGTGCCCGGATCAAACTTGTGAGAGTGTAGTGGTTCTCAAGTACCCAGTTAAACTTGAGGAAGATAGTGGATTGAAAATCTCAGGAGGAGCCTGGGGACTGGACGTAGGTCATCGTGGATTGGGCCGAACCAGGATAAATCACAGTTTGCATATTCTCTTCCCTAAGCTCTTATACTTCCAGCATATATCATTTAAATATCTAACTGTGATTTATGATTCATTACTTTCATATTTATTGCTTCCTCTAAAATGCGAAAAGAATCTCAAAGTTCTTAAGTTTTTATCTTACACCCAATTCACCCCCCCTCTTGGGTGTCAGCCGGTTCTAACATTTGGTATCAGAGCCGGACTCTTGTTTAAAGGACTTAACCGTCTCAAGAGTTTATAATGGCTGATTTTGGGTGTTATATACTTTCTGAAGGTTTTGACTATACAATTCCACCTATTCTGAAAGATATTGATTTTTGGTTTTGGAAAGCTAGAATGATATCTTTTATAAAATGCTTTGATTATGATATGTGGGATGTTTTTACAAATGTCTTTGATTTCAAACCGAGAAAGGATTGGACAGAAAGAGAAAAGAAAATGTTTTCGTTAAACATTAAAGCAATGAAAATTTTGTATAGTGCTTTAACTGAAAATGATTTTGAGAAAATTAGATTTTGCTCTACTGCAAGAGATATTTGGGATACTCTTGATTCAATGTATACTTCTAACAAGTGTGTTGAAGTTGAAAGTGTTGACAGTTCATGTGAGACTACAAGCTATATATCCACGATTCATGAACAAGTGGAAGTTGACAATGAAGAAGGAGAAATCATAGAACACTTCCATGATCTTGTCAACATAGAAGAACAAGAGGAAAATGATTCCCGAAAAGAGCTCGTTATGGACGGACAAGAAAATTCACTCTCTGGAGCTCAACATGAACTTAAGGTAAAAAGTTCCAATTCTTCTTGTGATTTTTGTAAAACTGATTTTCAAAGCTTGCATAAAATTGTTTTTCAACCAATTATTGATTCTAATGAGAAAAGCAAAAAGATTTTCAATCATACTGGAAATTCATGCGGAAAGAAAGAACTTAGGCAAACTGATCATTTGAAATCATCTTTTCTTGATCAACACAATACTTGCATAGAATCTCATAATACATATCATCATATTATTTGCAATTATTGTGGTAAATCAGGTCATATTTCTCACACATGCTATATTAGAAGAAATTATAATTTGAGAAATAAATATGCTTGGGTTCCAAAAAGACAAGTAATGTCTAATCCTAACAATCAAGGACCCAAGTATATGTGGGTACCAAAATGTTCTTCTAGTACTTTATGTATGCAGATTGAATATAAGAAGAATGAACATAAGGGTACGGAGATGATGAAGAAGAAACCAAGAGTTTCTCATGCACCAAGAAAGAGGTTCATACCATATATATCGAAAAGAAGAACTCTTGGAGCACCCATTGCTGGAACTGCAAAGTTTAATCACAAAGAAATGCAATGGAGAAAAAGAGTACGTACTACCTCAAGAATGGACTACCATAGAGTACCTCTCAACTATCTTGAGGAGAACAAGAAAAGGAGGATCTCTCAAGCATCAAGTAAAAGACTCCTGGAGTCTATGTATTTTGAGAGACGATTGCCAACACCCAAAGCAAGATATTCAAAGTATCAACATCCTAGAAAGATGCAGTGGGTAAGCAAAAGCAATCCTCCAAGTATCTAAGGCAAAGGTACACAATGATAAAATCTCCTATACTATTGTCTATTTATTGAGGTTTTATATTTTGGAATCTTAGGAATGGACATTCCAAATGATTTTGAAATTGTGTTTTCACATCCCTTAAAAAGTCATTTAATAGATTTATTTATAAAGGGATTGCAATGCTCAACAGGATAATTCTTTATGCATATATAATGATTTGAAAAGAAAATATTTCTTTTATGCATAAAGACATGTTTAATTCATTATGCGCAATTGCCTCGAATTGATTATATTCTTAGAGCATGAGAATTTTATCTTGATTCCTACAAGCTAACAAGAAATGGATCCAATCAATGTTGGATATCATAAAGAAAAGAAATTTATATAGTTCTGTAGAATAAGAAAAAGCTTCTCAAGACTATGACCACATGAACACAAATTCATATCTTGATGATGCTGAAATTCGGAGTTTGGATTTTGGTGCTGATTGTGCAAAGGAGAGAAATCAATATTATTCCACCAAAATCAAGCAAGCTGTCACAAGGACAAGAGGAATTATGGTGATATCTAATCCTTACTCTATACTGTGATTATATGAATTATTTATTTTGAGTAATGAGTATTTGTCCATTATTGCATTCATTTAGCAATCAATCCTTCATGATTGTTAATTTGTTTATAGATTGCTAAATGAACGATAAGTGAAATTGTGCATAGTTTATCTATCAGTTTATGTTTTGAAGTGCACAATTCAAAATGTGTTTTGGTTTCATTCCATCATGTGTTATAAAATTGCATACCATTAGCAATCAATCATTTATGGTTTTCAAATTGTTTTTAGATTGCTAAATGGACTTAAAATGAAATTGTGTATTTGAGTTTTGAAATGTACATTTCAAAAATATACTTAGATTCCAATTCATCTTTAAAAAATATACTTAGATTTCAATTCTTCTTGTTTATAAAAATGCATACACATTATTTGAAAATTACTTATATATTGTTTGCATTTAAATTGGTTTCAAAATTGGAAGTTAATATTTATGTATACTAAAAGTTAGAAATGCTTCAAATCCATCACTAGAGTTTTTCCCCATCATTCACATATTATTTCTTGATTTTAAACTTGTTATTGCTTGAACTCCTCAACCATTATTTTCTAACAAATTAGACCTTATGTCTAACAAGTTATCTATCCATGAGTTTCAAGTGTATTTCCCAGAAAAGAATTTCAATATGTGAAAGCCTTATGCCTGATGCATAAATCTTTGGTTGGCTATGTTATTCCAAGCATTATGAATGATTATTAATTCATTAACCATTATTGTGGAATAACTTTCCAGGATAATATTCTAGAACTCTAGTCATTTGGATCAATGAGTATGTGTTTCATCATCTATAAATTCTTATACTCATCTTGTTGCTCAAATGCATTTCCATTTGTCTTCATTCATTCTTCGAGTAACTAGATCCTTCTATTCAAATTCTTGAGTTGAATATTCCTATTCTTCAAGACACATCTCTAAAAGTCAAGTTTATCTCTTGGTCAATAGCAAAGTCATTGTGTTTATATACATCCTTGAAATTAAGCCTTTTTGGCTAATTCATTTTCAATCTGACTTTTGCTCTTGGGAAAATTCTCAAACATGTTAAACTCCAATGTCTAACATGTTATCTTAGTTGTTCTCTAAAAAGGAAGCTTTCTGGTATATGTATATTTAAATTGTTGACTTCCACCATTTTTAACATAAACATTGATTATAAACATATTTCAAAGATGAGTTTTGCATATATTCAAAATCTCAATTTTACAATGCATTGTTATGATTTGAAATTACATTCGAGATTTGAAACAATGTGCATATCTCATGATCATTATTGGACAATTTGATTTCATTCATGATTTATCATTTCTTGGTCATTATAAATAGATTTTCAACTCTCTTTGATCTGACTTACATGCCTTGCATAAAAATCTTATCAATGACATATCTTTTAAAATGTATTTACAAATTGTCATTGATTTTTGAAATCATCATTCTTGGTATTATTTGTGCGTTACCCTTTATGATTCAATTGCTTGAATTTATTTAATTGGGTAAAATTATATTCTGGTCTTTGTTGATTATTATACTCTTTGCTCAAATATCATATGATTCAGTTGTATAAGAGCATAAGAGTTATAATATTTGATACTGTATGGACCCAAGAGAAAGTTGGGTACCAAAGAGCATTTATTTATACTTTTGCAGGAGTTGATCGAAATGCTCTACTTTTGGATACAAAGATCAAAGGCTAACAGAGAAGGCATGACTAGCAGTGTTGCAATGTGAGCAGAAGCAAAATCTGTGTTATCATTCAAGTGACACCACATCACTAGCAAGTAACTAGCTAGTGATGCAGCCAGAGTAAGAAAAAGAGGAGGAAAATCTCTCAAGTGAACCTAGACAAGATTCATCCCAAAGCAGCTCAAAGCCATGAACATGTATAGCTAATATGAATCTTTGTTGCCTACCCACCTTCCTTATCGTTCCAAGGTGATCAAAAGATGATTAGAAGAAGATGATGAGATGCACATAATCATCAAGCTTGGTGAGCCTATGAGGATTCTCAACTACAATCCTAGCTCTATGTTTTCACAAAATTATATGATATATCTATTCTAGAGCTTTGGTGAGCAAGGCCAATTCAATCGCTTCATGAAAGGATTATCACACAATGGCCTATATTGTTAGTGAGAAGGAGAGGAACGTCAGAAAGATCATGTCTTTCAAAGAATAAGAGGTATATATATACTTCTACAGGACTTACTCCAAGTAATCAGAAGTAACTTCAAGTAATCTGCAATTACTTCAAGTAGACCTTCAAGTAATTCACAATTACTCCAAGTAAGTCTGAATCTTACTCACAAGAGGCATAGAGGATGAGAGCTGGGACTTCAAGAATAGATGAGATACAACATTTTGCTAGAGCTGGTCTCCTGGTCCTTCATTCTTTGATCCATCTGTCTAAGGCTTTTTGAGAAAGGAACTTCAACAAATCACACAGAGCTTGATACAAACATGCTGAGTTCATTACTTCTGTGAATGGCAAGATTAGACAACTCTGTGGTTCAATCAACCAGAACTTCAAGGCCTTATTCTGAGCTCATCCTGGTATGCTAAAGTGCTCATAGAAGACTACACTTCAGAATATCTCAGTACTGATCACATTATCATATAGTGAGTCTCCAACGATACGCTAATGGACTTCAGAGGATTATGGCTCGAGTGATTACTATATTACTCGAGTGAGGTATTGTATTCTTAATTAAAATTCTCTGAATTGCATCACTCGAGTGAGCACTCGAGTGATGGTTGAGTGGAATTACTCAAATAACTACTCAAGGGATACAGGGTTACAAGCTTAAAACCCTGAGTAGCATCATCATTTTTCAAAACTTGATTTATCTTTAATCTTCATATTTTCATAATCATTCTCTCTACAAAATTTCCAATGATCTTACTAATCCAAGGGTGTTATTAATTGTATTGCTTACAAAGTTTTTCTTTAAGCCATGCATTCATTAAGAGGGAGCTTCACATTCACATGTGTTTTATATCTTAAAAGCTCATCTCATTTATTGAAAGAAAATTCTTTTAACATACTCATCTGAATTCACTATCTTTTATTTAGTTTTGATGATGAGTTACTCTTATATTTTCCTTTCATGATCTTAATTTTTAACATATCATCTGGAAAGGATGATTTTGGTTTATGCAATAAATTTGATACTTGATTGCACTAACCACTCTCTTTGTAAGAATGCTTTTATAGTAGGAGAATTGGCTCTATGCAAGATCGTTCCTCAACACACTAAAAGGAGAATGTATCAACTTTGAGGACATATGCTTTAGCGCTCAATCAAGGGACAACAACATTTCAAGCAACAAGAGTTTAGACACCACTTGAGAAGCAAGTACTTCAGTTCCCTTCCACATCTCAGAGGCTATTCCTGAGCTCTCTATTGAGCATACTTCAGAGTCTACCACTCAGCCAGCTATAGTTTATTCCTATGAACTTGATCCATCAGAATTGCATAGCAAAAATGTGATAAATACAACATCATGGATCTAACACAACAAGAAGAGAAGGCAATGGATTTCATGGATCAGTTATCAGCTTGCTACATCCAAGTGAGCATTGAGCATGCTGAACAGAAGATCAACTCAATTGGAGAATCTTGGCAACAACATGAACATACATCAGAGTTGCATAGCAAGACGTGTGGAGAACACAACATCATGAACTAGCATCGCTAAAGAATAAAGCAACGGCTTTCATGGAGCTCTTCATCATTTTCCAAATACTACATGAGCATTTCTAAACCCTCTCTTTATATTTTGAGCTTACTTTGCCTATCCTTGATTATGAAAGTTTTTCTTGAAAACCTTTCCATATTCTTTCAAATGTGTTTTTCATGAAAACCATTTTTCATTTACATCACATTATAAATGAAACTACTTTCAAAACGGGGGAGAAAAACTTGTTTTCCTGATGCATTTATTTTGATTAATAGGGAGAATGACATTTCTCATTTGATTTCATATTTACTTCTCTACAAGTCTTTCTTCTTTATACTTCAAACTTTTTGCTGATGTCAAATAGGGGGAGAGAAAGGCAAGAAAAATATATTGTTCTTACATAGTTTTTACAATTCATATATATTTTTCTTGAAGGATTTATCATCATCAAAAAGGGGGAGAATGTTAGATATGAATAGTTTTGATGATGTCAAATATAGATGTTAAATATGAGCAAAAAGTTTGTATGATATAATTATCGTCTACATTGACTGACTACTATATTTAATGTTGCATATTTTGTAGATGAGTCATAAACCCGATTGTGGGTTGATATTATAATGCCTCATAAATGGAGAATAATCATCAAGAAGAAAATCAAGAGGCAAGGAATTGAAGAAAGAAGAAAGAAAGATGAAGATTGAAGATATTCATCAAGAAGATTGAAGTTGGGTTATGAAGAATGACCATCAAGAGAAAAAACAAGAAGAAAGAGATTAAAGAAAGAAAAACTTGCAAGATCACATGAGAATATCAAGATTCAAGCTCCTAGAAGTGATACCGGAGGTTTCTATGATCATACGGAAGTTGGAATAGGTCAATACGAAGCTAAAATAATGTATATGGAAGCTATGGTACCTTTGGGGATGATTACCCGAGTAATCACTCGAGTAATATGTCATTTTCTGATTTTGGACGTGTTTACTCGAGGCCTTACTCGAGTAATCTGCCGGGTTACTTGAAAATTACCCGAGGCGGAACTTGAAGTAATGGGTACTCTGTTTTTCGCGTGCAGAACATAGGTTCGGTATTTTGGGCATATCTCTCCAACCACATATCGGATTGAGACAAAACCAGTGCCATATGAAAGTATACTAAAATAGCTTTCCATGGATATATAATTTGTCACATTTGAAGCTATATCCTAAGAGCTATGCCATCTGGAAGTTGCTGCTCGTGATTTCAGGATTGTCTAAGAACAGTTGATACTCTTTGGATCATAACTTTCTGTACACAACGATTTTGGAGATGATTCTTGTTGCATTGGAATGTAGATAATGAGGGCTTTCCGATGATATATAATTTGCCATGTTTTGAGTCAAAATCAAGAATTCACTTGAAGGCACTACTCGAGTAACTGGTTGATATCAAAAGACTTTACTCGAGTAGGTACTCGAGTAATCAGATAGAAAATTTCCAGTTGCTCTCGGCCTGCAACATTACTCGAGGAGCTACTCGAGTAACCATGTGAAAAACTTCCAGTTGCCTTCAGGTTGCCATTGATACTCGAGGAGCTACTCGAGTAACTTTGTTTCTGAAATTATGGAGCTCTCGGCATTTTGTACCACTGCAACATTACTCGAGTAAGTACTCGAGTAAACTTAAATGAATACTCGAGTAGCTACTCGAGTAAATCACTGTTCATGAAGAGTTTTTTGAACGAAAACTTCAAGTCACTACTGGAGTAAATCACTGTTCATGAAGAGTTATTGACGAAAACTTCAAGTCACTACCCGGGTAAGTCAAGTTCAAAAAGTACATTTACTCGAGGTGGTACCCGAGTAACCTGTGAAGAAACTTGATGTTTACTCGAGTAAGTACTCGAGTAATGCTTCCCAGAAAAACAGAGCAACGTCCCGAAAATTCTGGAAATCAATGGAATGATCATATAACTCATTCTTATCGCTTCTAATCACTCTAACACTTCATTGTATTAGTGTTTAATGCATTTTTCCAGTAAAACAATGAAGAGATGATGAGAAGAGATAAAAGTTGAGTTTACGGAGCGGAGCGGCCAACGTTTCAACGGCTAGTTTTCAAAATCGAAGAACGGTCAAACAAAGCTGCGTCACTCTAACGGACATGTTGAAATGCTCAAACGGTCATCAACCTTCATCAGCTATAAATAGAAGATCATCCAAAACAGAAGTAAGACTCAGAGTATACATCGTCCAAATGCCAACATCCTGACATCAATACTCATCGCACATACTCTCTGTTTCTCTAGCTTCTATATGATTTACCTTTGAGAGAGATATTATTTGTATTGTGCTTCAGTATTCATCTATTCACTTCTGAGAGAGAAGATTGACTGTAATCTTTCATCATCAAAGTTGTATCCTTACGGTGTGTAAGGGGGAGCAACTTGGTTGTAATCTTACGGTGCGTAAGGGGGAGTAATCTCAGTACGAGAATTGTAAAGGCTTCACAAGTGCCCGGATCAAACTTGTGAGAGTGTAGTGGTTCTCAAGTACCCAGTTAAACTTGAGGAAGATAGTGGATTGAAAATCTCAGGAGGAGCCTGGGGACTGGACGTAGGTCATCGTGGATTGGGCCGAACCAGGATAAATCACAGTTTGCATATTCTCTTCCCTAAGCTCTTATACTTCCAGCATATATCATTTAAATATCTAACTGTGATTTATGATTCATTACTTTCATATTTATTGCTTCCTCTAAAATGCGAAAAGAATCTCAAAGTTCTTAAGTTTTTATCTTACACCCAATTCACCCCCCCTCTTGGGTGTCAGCCGGTTCTAACAGTTCTTATTGTTGTCAAATACTTAAAGCAGAGTCCTGGAGTTGTCATTGTCATAAGCTCAAGAGGAGGGCTAATGTTAGATTGCTATTATGACTCTGATTAGGGTGTTGTCAACACTACTCGGCACTTTGTGACAGGTTATTTATTAAAGCTAGGTGGTTCTCTGGTAATGTGGAAGACTAAGAAACAACATATGGTTTCAAGGTCATCTGCAGAAGCAGAGTATAGGGCTCTTAGTTTAGCTATGGTTGAGGTGGTTTGAATCATGGAGTTGTTGAAAAGATTAAACATTGTTCATTCAAGTCCTGTAGAAGTGTATTGTTATAGTCATGTAGTGATCCATATTGCTTCAAACCCTGTATTTCACAAGAGAACTAAACACATTGAAATAGACCTACACTTTGTTAGAGAGAAGCTGGAGCAGAAGTTAATTAATTTGCAACATGTGAAATCTGAAGAGCAACAAGCTGATATTCTGACTAAACCAATTTCGAAGGTTGTACATATGAGGCTGTTGGACAAGTTAGGAGTCATAGATATCTAGAACCCCAAAACTTGAGGGGAGTGTGAAAGTTAGTAGTATATTTAGGGCCTAGAGTTATTTGTGCAACCCAAGTTGGTTTAGTGGTTAGTAGTGCCTTGTATATAGGGGTAGAAATAGGTCAGGCGGCCTGTCAGGGGCCTGTAGTCTGGCCTGTGATTGGCTTGTTCAGGCCTGGCCTGTTAGGCTAAAAGGCCAGGCCAAGGCCAAAACAAAAGCCTATTTTGCTTAATAGGCCAGGCCAAGGCCTATTGACAGGTCTGTCAGGCCGGCTTGAGCCTGTAAAAATATTTTTTTAAAAAAAATCAGATAAGGGTTAAAAGATAATTTCGCCTGAGCCTGTAAGTTTTAGCCTGTTTTTGGCCTGTGACCTGTTAGCCTGTTTTGCAGTGTGGCCTGTAGGCCCTGTCGGTTTGTTTAAAAAATTTTAAAAATTCAGGTCTCCTTAACAGGCTTTAGGCCAGGCCAGGCCTGTGAACAGGCCAGGCTCAGGCTAGTTTGTGTCTTAACAGGCCAGGCCTGTTAAGGCAAAAGCTTGGCCTGGCCTGGCCTGTTTCCACCCCTACTTGTATATAATGAACGTGTGGCTTGTAATCTGCTTAAGACACTCTGTCATTTTTTATTCGATAATATTCAGAGTGTCTATTCTTTCTCTAGGCTAAACCTGGATTTCACATAATTTAATTTGAATTTTTCTTTCTCTTATCACACGAAATCATCTAAAACCAGCTATGAAGCTTGGAAAAGAAGCACTTGTGGAAACTAGATAAGCCATCTTAGAATAAGCTTGCCTTATTGCCTCCAAGTATTTCTTTAATGAAATTTTAATAATTAGAAGTGGATAATATAATTAGAACAACGAGAAAATTCTTGAAAAAGAACTTTAAAAATACCTAGAGACAAAAAGTTATTCCCAATATTCATAATATTAGAGAAGTGTGAGAGTCTAATTTGTTCTTTTTAAAATTAAACAAAAATGATAGAAATATCCTCTGATTCTAAAAAAACAAAGAAAAAGGCGTGAGTTGTTAATTTAAAATGAGAAATTGTGAACTTGTTAAACCCTTCTCAAGTGTAGGAATTAATACATTCTTCACTTGTCATTATCACAAGTGGTTAATTTTAAATGGGAATTAAGTTATGAAATTCATATGTAAACTTGTTAAATTCTTATCAAGTGTAGGAATTAATACGCCATTGAATTGTCATTGTCACAAGTGGTCAATTTAAAATGAAGAGTTGTGAAATTCATATATGAACTTATTAAACCTTTATCAAAACTTGTTAAACCTTTATTGCACCTTCTTCTTTGTTTTTCAAAAGCCTAAAGGGATATTTTTGCTATTTCCAATTTAATTTCAAAATGACAAATCAGACCCTCACACCTCTCTAATATAGTAGCATTATGAATATTGGGAGGGCCTTTATACCTTTTAATATTTTTAAAGTTCTATTTCCTTGACTTTCCCTAAAACCTTTTTTGTAATTAACATTTCCCCTCATTCCAATCCCCCAATATAGGAACCGAAGGGGGAAATGGAGGCAAGCAGGTAAGGGTGGGCATAGGTAGGGCTGGACAAGGCGAGACGCTTGCCTGATACCCAACCTAAAGGATGAATGGGCTATATTTTGCAACCCAATGCCCGGTAGAAGTCCTAACTATTTCGGGTAGAGTATGGGTGGATTGGTTTGGGTGGGCTTCCATGCCTAAGTGACAACTCCCTAACTAATACCATACAAAACTCCATTTATACCTAATAAATACTATTAAAAACTTCAAATACATTCCATAATTTCACATCTTGAGATATCTCAAAATAAATCAATGACTTGAGGCTTGAAATTAAAAAAGAAAACTAACATATGTCTTAATAATTATGTGATAAATTATGAAATAGTATTTGTTTGTGTATAAATATTGATTAATATGAATAGGTGCAATTACAATAAAGACTCCAACGAAACTAAAATTTTTGTCTTTGATCTCAACTTTTAAATGTTTTATATTATCCATTCAAATCAAAAAAACCACGTCCATCCAAAAAATAATGAGTTATATGTAAACTGTGTTGGATGAATATTAAATAATAATATAAAATGCTTCACAAAAATGAAATAATATGTATATATAAATAAATAAAATAATATGTATAGAATATTATTTATTTTATATAAAATAATATATATATTTTAAATAAATTATATATAATTTTTTGAAAATTCCAAAAAACTACATTGAAAATATAAAAAGGACAAATCAGTACATTAAAAATGGGAAAAGACGGATCAAGCGGGTGTCAGAAATGTGAGGAATCTGTCCTTTTGAAATTTCGGCCAAATGACAAAAATGCCCTTCAGCCCTCAGTCGCAATAACAACATAGGAAATGTTAATGGCGAATCCGGAGTTGTTAATGGCGAGATAGATGTTGTTATTGACTTTGAAACTTGTTAATTGTAAAAAAAGAAATTGGAGTTGTTAATTTCTAATCCAGAGTTGTTAATTAAGAGATAAGTGTTGTTATTGGCCCTGAAATTTGTTAAGTGTGAAAGAAGAAATTGGAGTTGTTAATATCGAATCTGAAGTTATTAGAGTTGAATCCCAAGTTGTTAATTAAGAGATATGTGTTGTTATTGGCCGTGAAATTCGTTAATTGTGAAAGAAGAAATTGTAGTTGTTAATGTCGAATCAGGAGTTGTTAATTAAGAGATAAGTGTTGTTATTGGCTCTGAAACTTGTTAATTATCAAAGAAGAATTGAAGTTGTTAATGTCGAATTCGGAGTTGTTAATTACGAGGATCATGTTGTTATTCTGAAGTGGGGGATGAAGTGTGAAAGAAGATATTGGAGTTGTTAATATCAAATACAGAGTTGTTAATTAAGATATATGTGTTGTTATTGACCCTAAAACTTGTTAATTGTAAAAGAAAAATTGAAGTTGTTAATATCGAATCCGAAGTTGTTAATTACGAGGATCATATTGTTATTCCGAAGTGGGGATGAAGTGCTGAATGGCATTTCCGTCATTTGGCCGAAATTTCAAAAGGACATATTCCTCTCACCTCTGACACCCACCTTATCTGTTTTTTTTCATTTTCAATATACTGATTTATCCTTTTAATATTTCATGTAGTTTTTTGAAATTTTCCCTGTAATTTTTCGTGATGCCTAACCCTGCCTGGTAGTTCATCCGGACCCATGATATCTAAATTTTTTTCGGACTACTTTTTTCAGACTGAGCAAAACAATTTTTGATTGGACTTGTTGGGTGGGCATGGGATCATGGGCATCGTGCACACCCCTATTAAAACAAGGTTACGAAATGCGAGAAGGAGCTCGAGCCGTACTTTTTCGTTGACGGTCTGGATCGTCTATTTCTTTTGCCATTTCGGTGCTGATACGGGAAGGTAAGCTGGGGATTTGTTGTTTCACTTTCGTGTTGCAATCCCTGTTTTTATGGGGATCCATTGTACATAGATTCCTCCATTTAGTTTCTTTCCTTCCGTTTCAGATAGAGCATTCTTAGGAAAAACTATTTCGCCATTTTTGTAGACATTATAATGTTTCAATTCTTAATTTGTTGAAATCTTCGTTTATATATTGAAGTTGCCCCCTTTTGTACTGTTGTAGAGTATGAAAATATAAAGAGTATAATATAATTCTATCCGATTCAGAATTCTCTGTCTCATGCGTTTCCTCATCATCTCGTAATTTTTGCTCCTTGCATTCCAATTTCGTGGCACGACAGTTTAAGCAAAGCAATTATTTATATGCCTTAAAATGCTGCATTACGGTATCAGATAAGTGCCTTAAAATTGCATGATCCATTCGTATTCTAATAGTCACTTTGTTTATCTCTTATCTAGAGACATTAGCACGCAAAAAAGCTAACTTTTAATAATCTTTTAGCAACTTCATGAGCTATTCCAGTATACTCATTGAAATTACTTGGACATATATTTTTGTAATTTTGGTTAAACTCAAAGATAGTCTATGCCATTAATTCTTTGTTTGATGGAAGTTTGCATGTTTTAAGAATAGAATGGAGGTATATAGTTTTAGCAATACTCATGAAAGGTTAGTGTTAAATTGAAAAATAGAGAAGATTGCACTTTGTAATTACTAGCATCCCTGATTACTAGAACATATGAGCATAGAAATAAGGCAGATTGAACAAACAAGCGAGCAAGCAAACAAGATGATTTTGAAAATTCACCAAACAGTTTCTAACTAGATTCACTGCTTCACACTTTTGTGTTTCTTTACTTACAAATGAATATAGCAGCTTAGATTGAACTTTACAAGGGCATGATTTTGTTCATATAGCTGAAATACTTGAAAGTTTGCAAAGGATAATAGTTATATTAGCCATGTCATTGTTGTTATACCTATTATCTTCCTTGCACGTTTGTGAGAGTGACAGTATTAACTGAGCATGATTTATTACTCTGTTGAGATGACTCTGCACTTGTCTCAACCTTCCTCTGTATGTAAGCTGGCTGACATGATGGAGGGAGATTAACAATGTGATTGTTAAGCATTGAATTTACAGTGGCCATAGAAGGCCTATCTCTTGCATGTTCTTGAACACATAAAAACCCTATGTGCATGCATCTCACAATGTCATTGAAATAGTCTGAATCAGATATTTCTGAGTCTATGAGAGATTTGATGTTTTCTTCATTCCATAATTTCCATGCCTGATAGGAAATGCAAGAGTTTATAGCAGCATATATTATCAATAATTTATAGACTTATTTTAATAATAAAAATTGCGCCTTAATTAATTTGGAGAGGCTTACAAGTTCTAAGAGGTTCAATGAGTGTTCATGGTCACAAATGCTTGTATTTTTCCTGCCACTAATGATCTCAAATAGCAGAACTCCAAAGCTAAAGACATCTGATTTCTCTGAAAATAGCCCTTCCATTGCATATTCAGGTGACATATAACCACTGTAATAAATCATTAGTAGTAAAGCTCAATTCATATGAATCTAGTAGTGATATATGAAAATTATAGAGAATGAAAACTTACTATGTTCCAACAACCCTTCGAGTATTGCCTTCATCTTCACTGCTTTCAAAGATTCTTGCTAAACCAAAGTCTGATATTTTAGGATTAAGTTGTGCATCTAGTAAGATATTACTTGGCTTTAGGTCTCTATGAATAATTTTTAGTCTAGAATCTCTATGGAGATAAAGTAAACCACGAGCAATTCCTTTGATAATGTTCAAGCGGTTTTTCCAATCTAAGACCTTCTTTTTGATAGGATCTACATAAACAGCACAAGAGAGGTTACTTTCTGTTCTACAATAAGAAAAATTCAATTTTAATCTAAGTGCAAGATTTTGATTTAATTGGATAAAAAACTAAATCCTTTCATGGTTTCTCTGAAACCATATTGCCTTGGGAGCAAAAAGACCGTCATCTATATAATAATAGAGATTGCAATTCTGCAGCTGCAAGGCATATATGGACGTAGATAATTAAACAAAGAAGATGGGCTAACCATATATAAAAGCATCCAAACTCTTGTTGGGCATGTACTCATATACCAACATTTTTTCCTCTCCTTCAATACAACATCCTAGAAGTCTCACAAGATTACGATGTTGAAGCTTTGAAATCACAACCACTTCATTCATGAATTCTTCCAGCCCTTGCCTAGAAGTTCTTGAGAGTCTTTTAACTGCTATTTCCTGTCCATCATGCAATTCTCCCTAGTGCAATGCATAAATATGTATATATATTTATATATTATAGGAAACACAATAGGAGTCAAAAAAATTATCTAAAAGAAGATTCATTTCACAAGATATAGGTACCTTGTATACTAGACCAAAACCACCCCGTCCAAGCTTATTGGCAATGCTGAAGTCGTTTGTTGCAGTTGCAAGGATTCTAAAATCAAATAGCGGCAGCTTCTCAAGTTTAGCAATTTTCAGGTCTCCAAGTGGGTTTTCTTCTTTGTTCAGCAATAGTTTTGCCTTTTGTTCCTTTTTTCTTGCTGAATACAATCATATAACCAAAATACCCCGAAATAAATCAATAAAAGAAATCAAGACAGTAACTGGATTATGATTTCTTTTCCTTTTTCATTTGGTGTCTAAGATGATATAATTCTATTATTCGAAAAACATGGCAAAGAGAGACAGTGTATCTGTGATCTATTCAGTTAAAAATATTTACTAAAGTAACAAGCCAATGAAGAGAACATGATTATTCTTGAAATAAACAGATATTTGGGAAACTTACCTGAATATCTAGCAGTCCACACCTTTAGGATATAAGCACAGATGGCAATGACAATCACTCCTACTATCACTGTTACTGTGATAACTACTTTGAAGTCTTTCTTCTTCTTCCTATCTGTATTGATTGCATTATAAACTCATTTAGAAACATCATAATATCAAATATATGACTCAAAATATGCTTACCACGTTCTGAATAGGCTTGGCGGATGTAAAGATCAATTCCTCCACTGGCCAATCTTACTATGTCCGTTAAGTTTCCAGTCCAGTACATGCAGGAAAGAGCAGAAACATATGCATATGCTGTACAATTGCAATTCTTTATGCACTGAGTTCTGCATGCTTCCTCGGAAACAAATGACGCCGTTGAGCGTTCGGGAACTTTTGTCATCTGCAGCACTAGAAACCAGTCATCTTTGCCTTCAGCACTTGCACACTGCAGCGGTGCCCTCCTCACACATCCACTTGTCCAATTTTGGTTTTTCCATTCATCGGTTTTCCTTGGCTCAAACCCTTTCAAACAACTGCAGGTTGGTGAATTGTTGGAGTCACAGATCGCATATGCCCCACAGTAGTTATAAGTATCACAGTTTTCTTGAACCTTTTGCTCTCCAACTTTGTTGGTTCTGGTGGTGTAAGCCAATTTTCTTTCAGAACGGTTTTTTCTTGAAGTACCTGTTTTCTGGGGGAATCTGATTGCCAAATTTGAATAGTCTGTGTCACTTGGATGTTGGAAACTCCCCCATAATGTCTTGCCTGTCTGGTCTAGCAGCACAAGGTTACCGGAATTAAGAAGCTGGGCAGTGGAACTTGATGCTGTGTTTGACATATTTGATGACCAGAAAACCTGTTTCTTCCCATTCAATACTACAAGATTTTTGTCCTCAGATATGGTAATGACCCCAGAAGAATCCTTCAACGGTTGGTTTCTGTTAGCCACCCATGTGACTTTGGAATTGATGGCATACCAGATTCCTACATAGCGATCCGTGGTATTTTGGGGGCTGAAGAATCCAAATTTGAACGCGCTGTTGTTTGAGCTTACAGTTTCTGAATCTTTGATGAATACAGATGATGTAATGGAGTCTGAGGCAGTGATAAAACCTACATTAACGATTAACAGCATGAGAACAATAGGGAGTAATCCCATGAGAAAAACCAGTCCGTGATTCTTATTACTATCTGGGTCTTTCCCATTTCATCACAAGCAGGAGCATTTCCCCTATTACTATTGTCGAGCGTAACCCTGACGTCAGACGAAGGTGCTAGAGGAAGCCTTGACCGTGGCCACCCCAAATTGTAAGTCTCTCTCTCTTTCTCTGTAAATTTTCTTACATGGTGCCATAAGGAAGACTGGAAGAGCAACGACTTTTAATTTTGGCCACAGGAGGACAAAAGGCTTTTTAATGCAAAGGGGTCCCACACTTTCATCTCTAGCTGCGTGTCTCTTATCTCACCTCATCACATGTCATGAGGGATTATCACGATGTATGTATGTATTTAGTAATGATTTAAAAACCGGATTGGAGATTAAATTGGAGAGGTAAGTGGGTCTTGGTTTAACCGATCGAATCGTCTGATCGGATCGTCAACATAATATTTAAATAAAAAATAATATAATATATATAATAACATATAAGTATGAAAATAAAATATCATATTTTGTTAGATAATTTGAGAAAATAATTAAATAGCTTAATTTCATGATTTCATATGCAATACAACGTATCAAAATCAGATAACAAACATAATAATAATATAACAAACAAATAAAACCATATTACATTTTTTTAGATTTTCTTACAGATGAGATTGTAAGTTCAACATATATTAGTGTCTTACAATAAAAAAGAATGAGATTACTATAAAAACTGAAAAGACACACAGGGAAAGATTAAATTTCTTAGGGTAAAGATGCATCCAGCACCCCGAACTATTTTTGGAGGTGCAATCAGCACCCTAAAGTATTTAAGAGTGCAATCAGCACCCTAAACTATTTTTGGGGTGCAATCAGCACCCTAAACTATTTTTTGAGGTGTAATCAGCACCCTAGAGTATTTAATGGTGCAATCAGCACCCTAAACTATTTTTGGAGATGCAATCAGTACCCTAATGTATTATAAATGGAACAATTATACCCTTTCACTAACAGAATACTAACTCCGTTTGCTAACATACTATTTTCTTTCAGTATTTAAGGCTGCAATTTTGCCTCTAATGTAGTAAAAATAAAGCAATTGCACCTCCAAAAATTTGAACTTTAGCAACGGAGTTAGTATTCTGTTAGTGAAAGAGTGTAATTGTTCCATTTTGATACATTAGGGTACTGATTGCACCTCCAAAAATAGTTTAGGGTGCTGATTGCACCTTTAAATACTCTAGGGTGCTGATTGCACCCCAAAAAATAGTTTAGGGTGCTAATTGCACCCTTAAATACTTTAGGGTACTGATTGCACCTCCAAAAATAGTTTGGGGTGCTGGATGCACCTTTACCCAATTTCTTATGTTTAGAATTATTGTTTTTAGCAAATACACGATGGACGAGGCGCATGTCACGCCACTTGAGAGATGATATGACATTAAAAAGACAATGCTTTTATCCATAAGTATTAAGCCATTCCATGCAGTGTTTTATTCATTGGTCTCTTGACAGATCCACTAATAAAATAATAATATCTTTCATCTTCCAGATCTAGTTTCTCTTTCTCAGTTTCTCACGCCGACGGTCACCTTCTCCTCTCCTCAGTCCAACATCTTCAGTCCGAGAAGCACTCTCTTCTTTTCTTATTTTTTTCCTACAAAATATCATATCATTGAAATAAGGCAAGGAATGACATCGTTCGGTAAGCACTTTAAATCTAACAATTTCTTCATCCATTGTTCTCTTACCTTGGCTATGTTTTCGTCTTCATTCTCCATTTTTTCCGTTGAACTTTGAGCCGCCTGGCTATTGCAAATCCGCTCCGGTTCACGGGTTAATAGCGGATCCCAGCTCAAAAGCCGGCTTGAAACAGATCAAAACGGCCGAACACTTAAAAACGGTTGAACACCTCAAAACGGACCGGTAGACTTTCCGGTCGACGGTCCAGCCGGATGGACCGTCCGGTCCGATCCGGTTCTTCAAACATTGATATTTTTATGTCATAAAATCTTCTATTTTTCCTTTTTTGTATGCTAAATGTTTGTTTGTTGGGTCCATTTCAAAATGTTTCAATCCAAAAACGATGTCAAAACGGTGCTGGTTACACACACAAAACAAACAGTATTAAAGTTTCATTAAAATTAAAAGCTGCGTTTCATTTACTGAAATTGTAATTATTATTTATCCAATTGCTGCAGGTTCCGAAAACCATCTGAGGGCAGATGAGGAAGGGAAAAGAAAAGAAGTGTATGAGCGTTTACGGTTGGCCTCTATGCCCTTGTTTTACTAGCCAAATGGGCATCAATATAACGTATAGGCATATTTAATTTTAAGGAAAGCAAAAAATTTGAGTAAATTAAAATAAAAACATAAAACAAAATCATAGTTAAGGGTATCCAAAAATAACAACTAGGAATATTTTGAATGTTTCTTTGTATCATTCTACTCTCACTAACCGCATTGATCAATCCCCTTAGCCATTTCTTTTAGTCCATAATGAAATCCCTTGCTTTCTCTATTTTCGCATATGAATGGGTTAAATACTCTAGGTGACGATGTCTATATATTTACATTCCTCTCCATTTATTTCTTCATCATTGGATCAATTTTTAATGGTTAAGATTTAACATTTTATAATAACATACTATAATCTTAAATAACAAAAATTATTAAATTCAACTTCAGAAGTGCAGGAGATAAAAATTTTTAAAATACGTAAAACATTTTAATAAAAGTCTACATGTTTGAAGTATTTATATGTAATTTTAATAATTTAAATTTATTTATATTTAATATTACACTAATATTCTTATAAAATATTGAATCCCAACTGCTGAAAATTGATACAATAGTGGGAAAAGTAAATTGAGAGGAAATGGAGACTGAAACTCATCATGTGATCATAATTGACGCTGGTTGAACTGATGGGCAAGTTTTTGGTTATTTTATGTGATTTGAATGCCCTTTTCGTCACGTTATGCCCCTAGATTGGGGGTGAAATACCATTAAAATAGCCATACTATGAATCAATAATAACCCCAAAAATGAGAGCAACAGGAGTATATGAATGCCTTGTAATCACAAATTCCCATCCAGATTCTTCACTGCAATTTCCCGTCCATCTTGCAATTCTCCCTATAAGAATATGTTATGAAGAAGCCGTTATGTACACTTTTTTTAATACGCCCTCCATTGCCTTTTATAAGGTACAATTGTTTGAAACGGTGTGTTTTTTTTTACAAGATATATTTAATACTATTTTTACCCTTAATTAATTATATAGCCTCTGATCATCTTTTTCCACTCATTTTCTCTCATTAACTTTTCCACTCATTCTCTCACCCACCCACCTTTTTTATAAAGGGTTATTATCCAAGTTTGCCCTGGAAGTTGTTTAAAAAGAGCAAGTTCGCCCCGGAAGTTTTTTAGGGTGCAATTTCACCCTAGAAGTGTTAATTTAGGAGCAATGTCGACCTGAGGGATGGGGTACTAATTTTCCGTTTTCCATTTAGGAGATTTGGCCACGGTGGACTCCACGCCATCCACAATTTTTTTTTTCTATTTGCTTAGTTAAGTGAAAACGATTGAGAGAAAAAAAAAACACCAAAATTAGGCACAGTTAATAAAGAGACAAAGGTGTTGGCAAACAAAAGTAAAGGAACAGAGGTTGAGGACGGTTAGGGTTCAGCGAGAAAAGAGAAGGGAGCAATGGGAGACTCGACCACATCATCTTCATTAACTGGAAGCAGGAGGAGGGTCGCACTTCTTAGGCGTCGTAGTAGTGAGGTTCAGAATGAGGGTTCGGTGAGGATGTGTGGCTGTGGTGTGGTGGCTCCTCTCTGTACTTCTTGGACCGAGATCAACCCTGGGAGGAGATTCTTCGGCTGTCGAAATTACCAACAGGTAGGTACAAGGAGGATGTGGGTTTATTTTTGTTCACTATGGGTTTATTGGCAGTTGCAAATGATGAGGGTTTTTTTTTTGTTTATATTGTTCTTATTTAAATGATTATTGTAAATGTACAGGGAGGATGTGGGTTTTTTCAATGGCATGATGAAGAAATGGGTGAAAGGTCAAAAGAGGTGATAAATGAGTTACTTGGGCATGTTGATGGGTTATATGATGAAAATATAAGGTATAGAGTATTTGATGAGAAGGGATTGAGCGATGTTGAAGCACACATTGGTGCCATAAAAATGCAGATGAAGAAGACTGAAAGGAGGATGAGGCTCACATTTGGTGCTTTAGTGCTTACATGGTGTTTGTTTATTTTTTTTAGTTTACACTATGTTATGAATGTGTTTTATGATGTAATGGCCATTTTTAATATGTGAAGGAGTTGTGGTCTTCCTTTTGTAATAGCCATGGAGAATCTTCGCAAAGTTCATGAATGATAATACCTAAGACTCTGTGTTAAAGAGCTATGGTCTTCATGTTAGTGTTCAAAGTGATGTGCAAGCTTTAACAACCCGTTTGGTTCGAGAAAAATTTGAGGAAGGAAAGGAATATAATTGATGGGGAGGGAAGGGAAGTGAAGATTGTATTCAAATAATGCAATTTGATGATGAATTTTTATATTCCTGCAACTACTACATTTTTCATATCTGGTTACTCAATAATCCCTCGAGTGATCTCTTCATTTTGATTCAAAGCATGGCAAATTATATGTCATCGGAAAGCTCTCATCGTCTACATTCTAATGCAATAAGAATCACCTCCACACTCATTGTATACAGAAAGTTATGATCTAAGGAGTGTCTATTGTTCCTAACAATGTCTGAAATCACGAGCAGCAACTTCCAGAAGACATAAATCTTAGTATATATCTTGAAAAGTGTCAAATTATATATCCATGGAAAGATCTTTAAGTCTAGTTTCATATGGCACTGGTTTCATCTCAATCCGATGTGTAGTTTGGGAGTCATGTGTTAACTTCAACAGATAATATCTCTCTCATCTGAACTCCTTTTAATGTGATATTGGTGTCCATAGTTCATGTTAGGAGTCTACTTTCATATGCCACTGGTTCTAGTTCAATCCAACATGTGGTTAGAGAGATATCATCAAAATACCAAACCTCTATCCTGACACGCGAAAACAGAGCTTACTGCTGTTATTCGAATAGAAGTAGTACTATTCGAATAGTACTGCTTTTATTCGAATAAAATCACTACTTTTCAGATACTATCCTCATAGTTTATATATATATGCACTGAGATTATGCGAATACTTTTTCTATTATTTGAATAGTATTTAAAGCTTTTATACTGAGTTTATTCGAATAGTTTGAACACCTATTCGAATAGTACTTTATTTAAAAAGAATGAAGTTATCCTGATACAAACGTTGACTATTCGAATACTTGCTTGGAGATGAGAATAAAACATATCTTTAAGCTTTCAACACTATTCGAATATTAGTTGTGCTATTCGGATAATTTTTCATAATAGTCTTGATGTTAGTTTTGAAAAATTATTCGGATAATAGTTATACTATTCGAATAGTGACTCTACTATTTGAATAGTCCTCCTTTTATTCGGATAATACATTTTGAAATCAAAGAATCTGAACCTGGTTATGTGCAACAACTCTTTGAGGCACACAAATCTCTTGTCGATTTCAGAGCCGTACACGAATCTCTTGTCACATGCACCCCACCTCCACACCGATTTGCCTTAGCAAAGCGCTTTCTTCGATCTCCTTAACTTCATTCTCCGATTAGCACTTCTACGTTTTTTTTTTGTCAAAGAGCTTTTAGGGTTTGATTAAACATCTTTCTATAGTAGAGTCACTATTGCACACTCTCTTCCTACTGCACACACATGTCTCGTACACATCCTCACTACCCAGCCACGTTTTAGCCACATACCTTCCACCATGTTTTTTTTTCTCGCCAAGCTGTAACTTTAACGGTGACTGTTAGCTTTCCGTCCCCCAAGGTCGAAATTGCACCTAAAATGATATTTCCGGGGTGAAATTGCACCCTCAAAAACTTCCATGGCAAAATAGCTCCTTTTTAACAACTTCCAGGGCAAAAAAACACCTTAACCCTTTTATAAATAATGGTGTTTTTTTTTTTGGAAAATGATTTGCAGTTTTTTACATATTTGTTGTCTTTAACTAAGTTTGACAAACTTTTTTATCAACATAATTTGGTTATTTGTATATTATAAAAAGGAATGGAGGGAGTGTTGAAAAAGAATTTGAACTTCACGTGATTAAGTTGCAAAACCAAAGTGATTAACCTTGTGGTTAGATTATCAAACAATTAATTTCAAGGAACTGCATCACAGTGATGCAACACCTAGGTCCATTCTCAAGGATGCTAATTATTAGGATTTCAATCGGTTGATTGCCAATTAATACAAGTTAACAGAGTATAGAAACTTATGAGTGAAGTGGTTTGGTATCACCTTTTGTCTAGTTTTTTAATACAATATCTCTTATCTTTAATATAAGAGCTAGTTGTCATTTTATAGAAAGATTAAAAAAAACTAAATAAATTACTTAATTATAGCATATATTGCGTATTATTAGATTATATATAAGTTTGTAAGTCAAACAAATCAATTTGGAGAAAAATGATAAGTATAAATATTTTAAAGTAATTTATTTAGATTCCTAAATCTCTTTAAAAAAATTCAACTAGCTCTTATACCAAGGACTAGAGGGAGTACAATAATTACTTGAGAGTTGGATTTATTTAAATATAAAACCTTAATACACTTCATCTTTTAAATTTATAATTGTTTGCCAAAATATCCTTATTGATATCTAAGGTAGTTATGAACTCATGAAGAAATAAAAACAAGACCACAATAACTTACATTAAGCAGTTTATATCTCAGGGAGTTATGAACTTATGAAGAAATATAGTGTTTTATGAAAACCAACATATATTAATTATAAATAACTATGCTAAGGCCATATAGGTTGAGGCTGGACAAGCTAAAGGCTGAAGAGGTCTAATTATGCAACCATATGAGGGAAAAAATAGAGAAAGTGAAAACGCAGCTTCACAAGGCATGGATCGAGCTGAATTAGTTCAATAGGTTTAGAACTTATAGTTTGTCATTTTCAACGGTGGGATCGTCGTATGGAGGCTTAGTGTGCGAGAAATCATATTCATAGTAAGGGACATTTTTTCTGAAATTTTCAGCTTCTTTGCTCCCTATTATAATCTTGTAGCTTTCACTGTTTGACTAGGTGATTGCATGTGTTTGTATATCTGGCTGAGACTCTCTTATATCCTGTTTTAATCATGGTGGATCATATTCTCATTGGTTTAAATGACCCGTGGTTTTTACTCTTGAATTTATGGTTTTTCATGTTAAAAATCATGGTGTCATAAACTCTCATAAGTGATAGAAAGATTTAACATCTACTGCATCCTTGCTAACAAATTAGGGCAGATCTGAGCAGGGTGCCCACAACTCGGTAGGCCTGTCACAACCCCCTTCAGCCAATCGGCCTACCTGCAACTGGGCCTCCCACCCAGGGCATGGCAAGGATGCTGGACTCACCCACCGATGCAATCCATTGGGCTTACGGGCCCAAGACTCACAAGAGTCCCTCGCTCCCCAAGTGAGGTTTCTAGCCTCCGTAGAGATCGAAGCCACTACCCGGGGGTAAGTAGTGCCTCAATACATCCCCATTAGCTCAAGTGGTAGTGGAGATGCATTGAGGCGCTACTTACCCCTAGGTAGTGGCTTTGATCTCCACGGAGGCGAGAAACCTCACTTGGGGAGCGAGGGACTCTTGTGAGTCTTGGGCCTATAAGCCCAATGGACTGCACCGGTGGGTGAGTCCAACATCCTTGCCATGCCCTGGGTGGGAGGCCCAGTGGCAGGTAGGCCGGTTGGCTGAAGGGGGGATGTGACAGGACCCGCCTAAACCCGTCTTAAATTTGCCCATTTAGGCTCACCCATAAAAAGCCCATGGATGGGGTGGGTTGAAACCCACCCATTTAAAAATTAAATGGGCGGGGCTATGGGCACACCTTAAGGCTGCCCGTGCCTATCCATTTAATTTTATTATCATATAGATTTTTTTTTTAAATTTTTTAACTATTATTCCTTCAAGCTATATATTATTCCTATAATTGATATATGTTGTATGTTCTGTTTTACAATTAGATATGTGGAGTTTAAGTCTATACAAGCTTAAGTATTGTCACTTATCTATATATGTTATTTCCAAACTTGATTACATATGATATTATGAATTAACTAGACAAAAGTTTCCTTAGTCGTTAAACAACTCCGATGGATGTGCATTAGAGTTTTGAAGAACAGAATATGAGTTAACACGTTGGAACAAGTTAAATCAATTCTGTTAAGGCAAGTTAAACCAATCCATTGCACTTTTATTCTATCATGTTTCATATTTGTATCCAACATATGTGCTTCTTAACTTATTTTGGTTCTTATGAACTAGTTTTATATTTTATTAAACTATATAACTCACTAATGACAGTTGGTATTATTTGCTTTTATGGTTATCATGAATATAAACCTTACTTGGGGTCATTTTAAGATTTTTTTTTTTAGATGAAATATGCTTTTCTATTTAAGCTTTCCTATTTTCATACCAAATCATCTTTATTTTTGTTAAGTTTGATTTGATTTTAAAAGGCAAATGAGCATGACACAAGTTTCTTATATTTAAAGATAGTTGAAGCATTCATATGTGCCCAAAATTTGCTACAAAAAACTCCCCAAAATCAAGAACATTGATATTGATAATTTGAATATAACACTTGAACTTTGAACTTTAAAGATTAGAAATTTATTATAATGGAATGGATTGATAACTAAGTATAATATGTATAATTGTGGCCTTTTTTTGAAAAAGGTCAATATCCAAATAGGTTTCCCCCTAGCTTGTTAGCCCCCCATTTATGTCTCAGCTCGTTTAACTCGAGGTTTAACGGGCTCGTCCATACCCGTGCATCAATAAATGGGCAGGTTATGGGTTAGAGCATGGGCTATCCAACCCGCCCATTGCTCAACCTCTAACAAATGTTATTTCCTAAATCTACACATTTTAGTTAACAAATTCTTATGTTAATGACCTTTTTTTAAGTAAATGTGTCACCAGGGACAAGAATGATGGAATCGAGTTGACTAGTTTTTAATTATAATTTCTTAATTATAAAATTTTTTTTATAATAACATATTTTTATTTTAAATTTATTTTATAATAAAATATTTTAATGATAACAATATTTTTTTTATCATAATATTTTTTATTATAGGCATTATTGAAATATCACATAATATATAAGGCAGAATTGTTCAAAATTTTGGCTCTCCCTCCAAAACTCTCAATTTTAAGGGGAGCCAAAATAAGAGTGTAGGAAAGGAGGGGATGGAAGGTTTGAGGTTTGGAGGCTCTCCTCCCCTTCAACCAAATGCACCTTTGGTTCAATAGAGGTAAAGTTAAGTGAGGTTTACACTAGTACAAAAAAGGTGTTTTAGACCGGCCTATTTAGACCGGTTGTAGAGGATGCAGGTCTAAAAGAAATGCGCGGTGGCATTTTTGTTATTATAAACAAGTTGGGAGACCGGTTATTATAATAACCGGTCTAAAAAATATTATTTAGACCGGTTCTATTCTAACCGGTCTAAAAAAATTAGGGATTTTATTTTTTAGACCGGTTACTAAGAGAACCGGTCTAAAATATATATTTTTTAGGCCGGTTAAGAGGATAACGGTCAAAAAAAATTATTTTTAAGACCGGTTGTTAGGCAACCGGTCTTAAAAGTGGACTTTTTAAGACCGGTTGTTAGGCAACCGGTCTTAAAAGTGGACTTTTAAGACCGGTTGTTAGGAAACCGGTCTTAAAAGTGGACTTTTAAGACCGGTTTCCTAACAACCGGTCTTAAAAGTCCACTTTTAAGACCGGTTATCCTCTTAACCGGTCTTAAAAGTCATTCCAATTTCCTTCCCACCCGTGCCTCAGCTTCACACTCCCGCGTTTTGCAATCTGAAATTCGGTCCCTTCCATTCTGAATCACCCAAGCAAGTTTGTTCCCAATCTTTTCTTTCCTCAGCGCGAGTCCCCGTCCCTTACCTAATCCCATTCTGAATCGAGTCCATCGTCGCTCTTCGGCCGCTGTACTGTCGTGGGTGCTCGTGGGTGCTGTCGGCGAACTTCAGCTGCTCGTGGGTGCTGTCGTCACTGCATTTCTGGGAAATCTTGGTCTTCAATCTCTTTTTTGAGGTATGTTCCTCCTCTGTTCTGAGAAAACACCGTTATCTTCCTACTCTGTGCTATATTGTTGAATGTGAATGCACATTAGGTGTTTGATAAAATGTTTGAAAGGAGAAATTGAAGACATTAGGTCAGTTGTTGGGAACTGCTGTCATGGATTTAGTAGATCATGATATGCTCAAAGAGACGTTGAGCTTTAGTAGATCACTCTCCCTTTCTCTCCTTTTTTTTTTTCCTTGCAATGACCGTTTCTTTTCACTGTTAGGACCTGGAAAAAGCCAGAGTTGGCTTGTAAAGAATTCCAAATTAATCTAAGGATGTCTCTAGCGCTAGCAATAAGGAACAATCATTCCCAACTAAATCTAAAAGAGAAAGTAAAGGAGCTGGGAAAGGGGAATTAGGATAAAAATTTACAGGATCGAAATTAGCCAGCAAAGTTGTTGATCTGGGTATTACACTCAGAACTTGATGGGGCAATTTGTTTTCTGGAGTGGGCGTTGGAAGACCGAACCAGCAATCAGAATACACGAGCGAGAGGCAATTTGCTTTCTGCTGTGGTTGACAATAGCCAAATCTAATTGTTTATGTTTGGGTGCACTAGTCTCCATTGTTTATGTTTCTTGATCTTGGCATTGAATAAGACACACTAGCTTTTCACTGCAATTTGCAGAAAACAGAACCTCCGGATAGGGCCATAAGCTTTATTGCTAGCTATATGTTTTTCCTATTTTTGCCCTGTAATTTTCTTTGGGTTTGTCCTAATCTTTTGATTAAGACAAACGAATTAAAAAAGGTGCAAACTTGACAAAATGTGAGTGCAAGTTTAGTAGGTTTTGTTTATGATGTGATGATAAATCTTGTCTTGTCTCTTTTTGCCATAAGAGATACCATAGCCATCTTTCTGTTTTCTTCTTCTTGATTCTGATTTCCTTTTTGCTAATCTTTAAACTCTGTTTCAGTTAAAACACAAACACATCAAGAAGTCAGAAATTAAACCAAAAGTGACTGAAAGTGTTGATAATATTCATATGCTGCTTCTTTGTGGCATTAAATCAAGCACATCATATTCTTCACTTTGTAATTATGATTTCCTCTTTTGTTTGTTAAAGTCAAAACAGAAACTCATTAAACAAGCCATAAACCAGAGCCAACAAGTCACTAAAAAGCTAATAATTAATTAATGGGTTGTGCCTTCCCATTTTCATCAAAATCAAATGTTGTTTCATTGTGACACTAAATAAAACACATTACACATTCTTAACATACATATATTGTTAAATGGGGATGACTCTGCGTGTATCTATTGCTTCCATGCATCGATCTCCCAAAGACATCACAACAACTCGAAATAAACACCACCTTAAAATCACAGCAAGCCTCACGATACATAAATATATTACTCGATTGTTTATAACTTTTTATCTTGTTTATACCTTTCCAAACATGACGGGGTAATTAGGATATATATGTGTTTAGTGAATTTTTCTTTATAAGGTTGGAATTGTAGGAAGCCATGCAAATGGTCCCCCATTAACTTAGTGACATGCACTTCTTTTCAAATAAGTAAAAAAGTCAACACTCTTGTTTATGCTTGAAGAAAAAAGATGACCCATTCTCATCATACTCCTACCTTTTCCAGGGGAAAAAGTAGAAAAAAAAAGGTGTTCAAATATATGGATCGTAGTTGGATACAAGCTAAACGGACGAGTGTTGAATATGATATTGGGGTGAGGGGTTTTTTAGACTTTGTAAAAAGAAATGCCGATGATGATAGTGGGATGTTTTATTGCCCTTGTGTAAAATGTTTGAATGAGAAGCAATTAAGTGCTGCAGATATATATACACATTTAATTTGTGAAGGGTTTTGTAAGACGTATGTAGTATGGGTATGGCATGGTGAACAATTAGAAATGCCAAGTGCATCTCAACAGGGGGAAGTGACTTGTGATGATAATGACACGGATATGGATGATCGGATAGAGGACATTATTCGTGATGTAGGAGAAGAGGCTTTTGAACAATCACATGCATATGGTAATATGTGCAGTGATGCTGAGAAGCCGTTGTACCCGGGGTGTAAAAAATACCAATTGCTGAATGCTGTATTGAAATTGGTAAGCTTGAAAGCACGGCATGGATGGAGCGACAAGAGTTTTTCAGAAACGCTTGAGGCCTTTAAAGATATGCTTCCTGATGATAATGTGTTGCCTTGTCGATACTATGATGCTAAGAAAATACTGTGTCCACTAGGGATGCAGTATAAAAAGATCCATGCTTGCCCTAATGATTGCATATTGTATAGAAAAGATCATGAAGAGAAGGAGCAATGTCCGATATGTGAAACTCCGAGGTATAAATCAAATAAGGGCCCTGCAAAAGTGTTGTGGTATCTTCCAATCATTCCAAGGTTCAAGCGCCTGTTTGCTAATGAAATTGATGCCAAAAATTTGAGATGGCACGCAGATGAGCGGATTTCTGATGGAAAGCTTCGGCATCCAGCTGATTCTTCTCAATGGCAGAAAATCGATCAATTATTTCCTAGCTTCGGTGAAGAACCTAGGAATCTCAGGCTTGGGCTTAGCACAGATGGTATGAATCCTTATGGTAGCCTAAGCAGTATACATAGTTCATGGCCTGTTCTGTTGGTAATTTACAACTTATCTCCTTTGTTATGTATGAAACGAAAGTACATAATGTTGTCTATGTTGATTTCGGGACCAAAGCAACCCGGAAATGACATAGATGTTTACCTACAACCCTTGATCGAAGACTTGAAAGAGTTGTGGGATAAAGGTGTCGATGTTTTTGATGCGAACAAGAAGGAGACTTTTAATATGCGAGCAATGATCTTTTGTACTATAAATGACTTCCCTGCATATGGGAACTTGTCAGGATATAGCGTTAAAGGCCACAAAGCTTGTCCGATATGTGAAGAAGGCACATGCTACCATCAACTTCAACATGGAAGAAAGACGGTTTACCTTGGCCATAGGCGATTTCTAAGACGAAACCACCCTTATCGTAGATTAAAAAAAGCTTTTTTCGGTGGCCAAGAGTTTGAAGATGCTCCAGAGGCATTGACTGGGGAAAAAATTTATGAAAAGGTGAAAAATATCAATACTATGTTTGGTAAGTCATCAAAGAGTAGAAATGAGAAAAATATATGGAAAAAAAGGTCTGTCTTCTTCGATCTTCCATATTGGCGCAATCTTGACGTCAGACACTGTATTGATTTCATGCATGTGGAGAAGAACGTATGTGATAGTATTGTTGGGACACTGCTCAACATACAGGGAAGTTCTAAGGATGGCGTGAAGGCAAGATTAGACTTGCAAGAAATGGGAATACGAGAAGATTTACATCCAATGCCATACGGTAATAGAACTTTTTGTCCTCCAGCTGCTCATACTTTGTCTAAGGTTGAGAAAAGAAGCTTTTGTGAGTGTTTACATGGCGCTAAAGTTCCCTCAGGGTATTGTTCAAATTTTAAAAAGCTTGTATCGATGAAAGACTTGAAGTTAATAGGGCTAAAGTCTCATGATTGTCATGTCTTAATGCAACAACTACTCCCAGTAGCTATTCGAGGCATTGCCGAATATGATCTTCAACACATATTGACTAGACTTTGTTTCTTCTTCAATGCCATTTGTTGTAAAGTCATTGACACGGAAAGATTGGAGGAATTGGAAAATGAAGGATACATTATCTTATGCCAGCTTGAGAAGCTTTTTCTTCCGTCCTTTTTTGATATCATGGTACACTTGGTTGTTCATCTAGTGAGGGAGATAAAGTTGTGTGGCCCTATCTATTTCCGGTGGATGTACCCGATCGAAAGAACTATGAAAATACTAAAAGGGTATGTGAAGAACCCCAATCGGCCTGAAGCATCTATTGTTCAAAAATATGTTTCTGAAGAAGCTATGGAATTTTGTCAACAGTATTTGTCAAATGTACGACATATTGGCCTTCCTAAGCGTCATGATCAAGAAGGGGGTAGACGCGGGGCAACAGTAAAGAGCATAGATGCTGATGAATTGCAACAAGTCCACCTGTACATCTTGAACAATGTTGATGAAGTTCAATGTTACATGAATGCCCATAAAGAAATTGTACGAAAACAAAATAGTCGAATGAGCGAACAAAGGTTAATCAGGGAGCATAACAGAACTTTCGCACATTGGTTCAAACAAAAGGTTGACGGAGAAGAATGTGTTTCTGATACAATAAATTGGTTAGCACGTGGTCCTGAAGTTGATGTCATAAGTTGGACTTCATTTGTGATCAATGGTTATACCTTTTACACGAAGTCCCTAGATGATAAGAGCACCGTCCAGAACAGTGGTGTTGTATTAGTGGCTGAATCTATGCACTTCTCTAGTTCGAAAGATAAGAACCCTACGTTGGCTGCCATACCTTATTATGGGGTGATTGAAGAGATTTGGGTGGTTGACTATGTTAAAATTAGATTTCCCATTTTCAAATGCAAGTGGGTTGATGTCAATAATGGTGTGAAGATCGATAGGTTAGGATTGACATTAGTAGATCTGAATAGTAGAAGTTTTGGAGATGAACCTTTCATTATGGCAGATCAGGCGCAACAAGTGTTCTATATCACTGATCAGGCAAATAAAATGTGGTCTGTAGCTCTCCAAGGAAAAAGGGTCGTTGATATTGACGAGAAAAGTCACTCAAATTATGATCTTCTTGAGACTCCTTCTTTTTCCAGGGGTCTACCAGAACTGAACGAAGAAGATGAAGCAGATAATGCGCACGGCACAAGAAATGATCATCACGAGGGAATATGGGAGGATATCTCTTTATGATACTACTTTGACCTTAACTAACTAAAGTAATTATGATTATGATTATTATCTGAAGAATATGTTTAGTTATTTTATCGATATAGTCTTCACATGTCATAGCTTAGGATTTATCTTTCTTTGTTGTCGTTACAGGAAAATGACGGATCCCCAGCGTCCTAGTGCAGAGGATCAGCCACCTCCTCCACCTCTGGGTCAGTCACCTAGTACTCAGCAGAGTCAGCCAGATAGTGAGCGCAGTAGCCAGTCTGTACGGAGGGGTAGACGTGCCACACAGTTGACAGATGTTTCCCTCAGTCGGAGTGCAGGCCAAAAGATACCGATTGAGTTTGATAGACATTGGAAACCAATCGGGCCTAATGCACAACGATATAGGAGTTTCGTCGGCCTCCTTGCACGTAACAAGCCGAGCATCTTGATAGAGGAGTGGAGAAATGTCGATCCAAAGGTGAAGCAGCATATTTGGGACACTATTCAGGTATACAATTATCTTCTGTATGTAATTAATTATTATCAAATGTCACTTCATTTGTCACTTACTCCTTCAAATGCATGCATTTCAGCTCACCTACGACGTTCCTCAGAGTGAGATCTTGTACAACAAGACGATGACGTATTGTTATGAGCGCTGGAGCAAGTTTAAGACAAGTCTGACCAACAATTACATTCATATTGAGGTGCAAGATGGTCAGCCTCGTCCTAATCCGTGCAGCACGTATACATTTCTTGATCAAGCGACTTGGGAAGAATTTGTTCGGCTTCGGACTACTCCTGAATCTTTGGTTAGTTGACTTATTTTTTATTTTATTTACTTAGCAATTATCTTAATTGATTATAACACTTTCCTTTTGTATCATTTCTTATTCACAGGCAAAAAGGCAAAAAGCACAAGAGAGTGGTAGAAAGAATGATTGCCCTCATACAATGTCTCGTGGGGGTTATGCAAAGGCTGAAAGAGACTTGTTGGCTGCCAAACGGAAGAGATTGGAAGAAGCATCTCAATCCGATCCTTCTGTTCTTCTTTCTCCGCCATCTCCGATTCGTCGAGAAGAAAAATGGCAATTTGCCCACCAAAAGAGGAGTGGGACTTATACGAGTGAACAATCTCGTATAGTTGGTGAAAGAATTGTAAGTATATAACGTTATTGTACTTAATTACATAAGAAACGTACATTATTACTTACGTTTGTTATTTTGTATTATGTTACAGGATGAACTTAGAAAACAACAAGTTGAGGGATCTTTTAAGTCGGAGGGCAGGAATGACATCCTCACAGTTGCTACTGGCAAACACGAGCATCCAGGCCGTGTCAGGGGAGTTGGAGGAGGGGTAGGGATACGGGATTACTTTGGAGCCCCCGTACACTATTCCTCAAACATCGTGACTAGGGAGGAATTGGAGAATATGTTGGCCATTGCAAGAGCAGAAGCAAAGGCCGAGGCTGAAGCATCTTTTGATGCACTTTTAGAGACCCGGTTGAGCAAGATGAAAGAGGAAATGATAGTGTTTATGAGCTCAAGACAAAATACCAGTGCTCCCCAGCCACAATCGATTGATCCTAATAAGCAGAGCACTAAAGGTAGTTGTTGCAACATCGGGCAGTCATCAGAGGGTCCTAACCCGCAAATTACTGGGCTTTGTGATCTTTTTGTCGAGGATCCTCTGAGACGGTTAGTTGCACGGGGTAGTGTGCATAACCTGGGATCAACTGTCCACCACCGACAAATGGAAGGTGATCAAGTCCGGGTGTCAGTTGACGAGGTGATTATTGCGGATGCACCTGTCCCTATCCCTTCTGATGAATTCAATGTCGTTAGCGATGTCTTGGGCACATTCATCTTGTGGCCAAGGAACCTTGTTTCTGGTCGAGCCGAGGATAGTCCGATCAAAGGCCCACCACCAAGTCCGATCAAAGCCCCACCAAGTCCAGCTCCCTTCACTCAGCAAGAAGTTTCACAGCCTCCATTGAATATCATGCAGCAAGTGATTCTGATGGCATATGATACATCCTTCAAAACAAGAGAGTGGCCTACGGATTCAGTTGTTGGACAGTCAGGAGTGACATGCTATCTTGAGAGGGATGATTTGATGTCCCTGGTAGCTCCTGGACAAAATCTTACGATTGGGATTGTCCAACTATTCTTAATGTAAGTAGCTTCTCCAATTCAAAGTAAATATTTTAAAAGTTTCACCGTTTACCTTTTATTTATGTGCTTGCGTTATTGTAGGTACATGCATCGTAGGTTGGTCTCCTCTGGGAAAAGCGAAAAATTTGGATTCTTATGCCCCCATCACATCCAAGAGAAAGGGACCACTGCTGCTACTAGACATACATACTTGTCACAGAGGCTTAGTGAAACTGGAACTGAGTGTTTCTTGGCTCCATATGTGCATAGGTAAGAAAGAAACTGATATTTGATAATTTATATAATGTTTTATGTTTGCTTAATATTATATTCTTCTGTTTTTTTCAGTGATCATTGGCAGTTGCTTCTTCTATGCAAGAGTAGTTACACTGTCATCCTCCTATGTTCCCTCCACTTCAAACCAGGGAATGATTTGAAAAAGACCATGAATTCGTTAGTTTTCTTTCATTATTACCTTTTGTATGAAAAGTTTATGGAATTTGTGTAAAACCACTAACATTTGTCATTGTGATGATCATAGGGCTATGCGGACATTCCTACACAGTGCTTGTGGTAAGCATGTTCGTGACTTAAAGGACCCTACATGGATCATGCCAAAGGTTAGTACATATGGATTTGTTTAAAGAATGTAATAAGCAGACATGCCTTTATATTTGTTTTAATGATATCATGTTTTTTCTCAGAGCCGTCGGCAACCAAAGGGGTCCAACTTATGTGGTTTTTATGTTTTAAGACACATTTACAATATTATCACTCTAGGCACGACTGATTTTACTCAAGAGGTAAATTTATATTTCAGAACTTTTGTTTTACTTTATTGTTTTTAAGTTACTAAGTCAATGTTTGTCTGGTTTTGGTGTTACAGATGTTTGATCTTGCTGATCCCTTTCCTGAAGAAGATATTGATTTCATTCGCACATGTTGTGCTGAATTCATCCATGAGCTATTACAAAAATAGTGAGTTTTTGAATCCAATGTTACATTGTACATTATTTTATTTCATTCTGCATGTATTTGGCTCTGATTTGTATGTTTTATTTTATTTTTGTGATTGCTTGGTTTCATTTATTTGAAGCAATTTTTGTTATATGATCTTGTCTTCTATAATGTGAAAATGTTTGTTTCTTCTCACGGACTGTTTCATTCCTTATGTATTATCTCTCTCTCTCTCTCTCACCCTCTGTTCCACAAAATTGCATTATGTGTGCATCACAATGCTTCAATAGTTGTATTGATGATATGAGCGATTTATTTCCTTCACAAAGCACTAATTTCCAAATATTATGTTCTAATTTTGATGAGTAATGAATGAAGTGAGTGAATTGGTGATATATGCAGGGATTATGGATTCTTCATATTCGTCAAAGGGAAAGAAGAAGGGCTTGGCAGATTTATTTTGTTTATGCAATGCATGCAATATGTATGGTTCTGATGACAATAACAATTAATGGAAAGGGCATGTTCATTTCTTTGCATGTTCATTGCTTTTGTTTTACTGCTGTCATTTGGTCATCCTTACTGTATAATTGCAAATGAATCATCAATGTATGACTGTATTGGCTTATATGAACATTAATTTGTTGCTGCTATAGACTGGTGCTTTTGAATTTTGAAGTTGAAATCAGTGATTGTTATATACTGCTGTTTAAAATTGGAGCATTCTGTGCGTGTACATATAATAAAAGGGACCTTTTTAAAAAAAAAAGAAGAATTTTTAAGACCGGTTGTAGTCACAACCGGTCTTAAAAAGACCTTTAAGACCGGTTAAGGGAACAACCGGTCTTAAAGGTGACACTTTTAAGACCGGTTGTGCCACAACCGGTCTTAAAGGTGATACGTTTAAGACCGGTTGTGGCACAACCGGTCTTAAAAGTCTCACCTTTAAGACCGGTTGTTCCCCCAACCGGTCTTAAAGTACTTTTTAAGACCGGTTGTGATTACAACCGGTCTTAAAAATTCTTCTTTTTTTTTTAAAAAGGTCCCTTTTATTAAGCCCGGTTTCACACTTTTAAGACCGGTTGTGACCACAACCGGTCTTAAATGTCTTACCTTTAAGACCGGTTGTTGTCACAACCGGTCTTAAATGTGTGACTTTTAAGACCGGTTCTAACAACCGGTCTAAAAAATAACAGACTTTTTAGACCTCCTGTATCAAGACCTAATACAGAACCGGTCTAAAAAGTCATTTTTAACCGGTCTAAAAAGTCATTTTTCTACTAGTGTATTAACGTTATATTAGAGAAGGTTATGAGCTTTGTTTCATTCAAGAAGGGGGAGGGAGGTTTAGTTTCTTATTTGATTCAGAAGGATAAATGAGGGAAGCTAATTATAAGTTAATAAATATACCCCTTTTTTTCTTTATCTATATATTTTTCTTCTTCTTTTATTTTTTAATTTATAAATCTCAAAAACCCTATTACCTCAAGTATATATGATAAAAAAGTTATATACATTTTAAAGGATATTTTATTGATTTTTACATATTATTTTATTGCTAATTACTTTTTCGGTTTTCCCTTTTATGCAAAAATAGGCATGTGCATTTTTTGATTAAAGTGGGACAAAATATTTTTAAACAAGAGAAGCTTGGAATAGTCAAAAATAGGCATGAGCATTTTGGCCAAAGTGGGACACAATGTTTTTCTCCCCTCCAAAACACCCCCCAAAATTTTGGAAGGCAGAGAGAGGAGGGGAGGGTAGCAGAAAAAAGACAAAAGTTTTAACCTCACTTTCCCTCTCTTTCTTTCAACCAAACACCCTTCCCTCATCTAACCCTTCCCTCATCTAACTTCCCCTCCAAAAACCTCTAACCAAACAATACCTAAGATGAGTCCTAGCTCATGGAGATAATGCTTAGCCTTCTAATAAGTTAAACAACTAGGCTCAAGCCCTACGCCCTAGAGAGCCACTGCAAATCCTCAAATCGACTGATTATGATGAAATCAAAAGCATGTATTGTATATGTTTGTTTGAAATAATGATTAGAGTATTATAAAAATACTTTTTTTAATTGTAATTTACAACATAGAGTATAAGTTAAATATGTAAGAAGGGTGTTCTTTCGTATGTATATACATTTGTAAACTTTTAAAAAGCTCTTCCAAACAAATCTAGCTCATAATAATCAATTGAAGAACTTTGAATGCTGCAATTAACAAATCTCTACAGTTTAATCAAGGCTTGCAATCATTTCGGAACACAATTCGCCTCATGAATTCATATTATAGAACATGATCTGCGAATCACAAGCTGTAAGAACAAAATAGAAAACTTACAAGTAGTGCTTCGGCTATGGCTTCGGAGAATAGAAGATCTAGCCACTCATACTTTTGGTGGACAAGAGCGGAATCGAGATTGATGAAGAGCATGAGAGATCATAAGGTGTAGGCATGATGATCGATGTTCCCAAGTGGCTTATCTCCCGCTTCTTGATTATGGTGCCAAGGTAACTCTCAGCTTTCTTACTTCAAATGACTAATCTGCAAAATGGGTCACTTTTGTTATTAGCAGTTCCAAAAGCCCATCACCTTTGCCAGTATCACTCCCATTTTCCACCTTCCCACACATCTACTTGTCTAGTTTTGTCGATTCCATTCATGAGCATTTCTTGGCTCAAAACCTCTCAAACAGCTGCAGATTGAGGATTTTCTAGAATAACAGCTTCCAAATGCACCACGTAAGCCATAAATATCACAGGTTGAATCTTGGATCGTACGTCCAGGTGGTTAATACTAGTTTTCCTTCTGAATTGAAAACAAAAGCATCAAAGAAAGATTCATTTGGCAAAGAAAATTTCATGAACAGACCAATTTTCTTCCCTTCCTATATTAGATATGCTGTAGCATACATCTTATCTTGGTCAACACAATAAACACCTGACCGTTCCAAGGACCTGACTCCCAATATGGTCGTGTTTGAAGCTGCCAATGACAGGTTCTGTTAATACCCGTTTCCATTTTGATATTCGAAGAGTAATAGAGACAGAATTCAATGGGTATACAGAAAAGTACAATCATACTGATAAAAATATTCGTTTACAATCCCACGTCGTTCGTCAACGAAATATGAAAAATACAGCGGAAACTTAATTTTTACATAATTCTCCGAAATATCTAAACATAAATTAATTATAAACATGATCATGTCCTTGCCTCGAGACACATGCCAATCATTTCCAGGCGTCTACGCCTTTGCCCTCTGACCCACTAGCACCCTCTGAGATATTTATTTAAAAATAGAATGAGATTCCGAAGAATCCCAATAGAAACATGCTATCGTTCATAGAAAATGCGAAAAGTAAATATGACATGCGCCAAGGTATGCACCAATTAATGAACAATAAACACATCATCATCATGTATACATGAGTAGGGCTCAGCCCCACAATCTACACCGGTTGGACTTCCTCCAACTCCCAGTGTAAGTGCACACTAGCACTAACTGTCTCTTTCTAGGCAATTCAAGTTAATTAATAAAGTGCATTTACAAACATTGGCATCCACACAAGCATATAACTATGGCATGGTGTATAAAGGATAATTTTCCTACCTCAGCTTTATAAACCCCTTTTAGAAGTGTCTTGTAAAATGTGTCATTCCGACTTCCAACTCAGTCCTAAAATATTAAATGTACAAGAAATAGGTCATAATATATTTGAGTATCATTTTAGACTCTTCCGTAGTATTTCTTGTGGTTATATTAGTCTATGGAGAAAATTTACCAAAATGCCTTCGGACCTCAACCTTGTCGTACCCAGTCCGATGACACGTTTTCCCAAACTTTTGACTAAGGCTATCCTGACGTATTTTCACCCAAAGAATCCATTTCCGGGCTTGAAATCACCAAATTCACTGTCAAATTATGAAAATACCCTTGACAGCCCCGGTTTAGGGATTTCAGGGGCATTTTCGTGATTATGCTTTTTCGGCCTTTTCCAAAAAAGTGACCAACTGTATCCCCATCTATTTTTGGCCACTGAATCCAATGGAACTATTTATTTCATGAAAATCCAAATCCTACCCCCTGAAACAATGCTGGCCAAAATATTCAAGAAAAATGGAAAAATTAGAGTTTTGTGTTTTAGCTTCCAAAACTTGTACTTTTCCACTTCTAATCCCTTATTAACTTATTTAAACACATCTTAACCATGATTCAAAGAAATTTGGGCAGCATAACCCCTTAGGGTTATGGCTTTTTCAATTTTTCAACTCAACCAAAAATCACCAAACTAACAACAAACTTCAAAACCAACTTCATACAAGTATAGATTTGAATTTGGTGTAGTTACCTCTTATGCTTCTTGGTTTCTCTCTCTCTATGTGTCCTCTCTCTCTTCTCCTTGAGCTAAGAATATATCTTCAAGATCATGGATTCATGAAGAACAATAGTTTAGAGAAGGATTTAGGGAAATGCTTCAAGAAAAACTTAGGAAACCAACACTTACCTTAGCTTATCTTCTTCCTTCTCTCTGAAGCTCTCAAGTTCTCCAAGCTCTCTCTCTCTCCTTTCTCTAGTGTTGGACAAAATGAATGAAGGGAAGGGAAGAGAAAAGCTTCATAAAAATGCTCCCTTGATCCTACACCATTGATCTCATCAAGGGTTGTCATGGTAAGACATGTCTTCCACCATACCTCTACCCATACCTTCACCCATACTCCCTTCATAATTTGACTTACTTGCTCCCTTAAGTCCCCTTTGGAAATGGACAAATTCTTCCCTTGGTTTGGCTCTCAAAAAAACGTGCTCCCTCTTGTCTTCCTAACCAAACCAAGTGTCCTTCCAACTAAACCAAACTTGCACTCAAGGTAGCATACCATTTCATCATTATTTGTCTATGTAGCATTATTTTAATGCCATTTGACATGTGCTCATTCCAATCTATTATAATTTAATCCCCTCCTCATATGATCATGAAACTTGGCATTTTAATTCCATTAATCAATTTCTAACACATTTTATTTTAAATTTTCGGAATAATGCCAATTCTGGCAGATTTTCTTCCTTAACTTTGAAAAATCATAACTAATTTTGTAGACATTGTTTCGAAGGAATTCCAAAACTATGGAACCTTATTGAGTCTAATTTCAATGAAAAATATGGAATTTAGCCAGCTGGAAGCATATCAATACCAGATTTCATTTCTTTGATCGCTACTCCAGAGACTTTTCAGATTTTCTGGACTAAATTCAAAAATTCATAACTCTTTGTACATAACTTCAATTGATTCACATGACTTATCAAATTAAATATTAGGATGTCTACTTTCTATCTGTAAAATTTTATAATTTTTTCTCATCATTTGGTCTTCCAAAACCACATGACAAACTCATTGTCTCACAGGCGATTTCACTGAAAGCACTATTCACCTTTCAATTTTCAATATTTAATTCCTCTGGCCTTAAATATTCATTATTTTATTGAATTTCTCAATTAGTTATAATATATTTTTTGTGAATATAACATTTGGGGTGTTACAGATCCAAAGTTCTAGGCTCAGGGAGAAGATTCCAAGGATATTATCTAAACAGGTCCAATCAGCGAAAATACTTATATGCGTGTGTGTATTATATCCTGCTTTCATAACTTCCCATCAACGTGTGATTTCTTTCTTCCCTTATTTCTATTGTGTTTAACAGTTTTGTCAAGATGAACATGTGATAGAACTTGCATAGTTGTTATTTAACTACTAGCAACAACCATCCTATCCTACAGACTAGGTGTTGGGTGCATTTCTTATACAAACTAAACAAATCACATCTTGCATTTACAAACTAGCATTTGAAGGAGGGAATATGATACATAAATATTCATTAGAAACAGCGAACATATTAAATACTTAGGACTGATAAGGCAGAAAAACAAGGTTTCTTCCTACCCTGTTGAAGATCTTGAAATTATATATCAATGACAAATATATTTTAGATCTTTCAAATGAGACAGAAACATCAAATATCCTATCTATCTACCCTCAAACTTTGAGATTGTTACATTATTGATGGAACATAAGACATCATTATTTGGAATTTGCTTTGCAGTACGAGACATGGTTTGCCTGAGGATGAATGCTGGTTGGCTTGGAGGAGAAATATCCACACTCTCACTTTGAAGCATTGCCATTACGGAGGCCATAGTGGGCCTATCTTTTGCAAGTTCTTGCACACATAGAAGACCTATATATATGTACTTCAACAACTCCTTGCCAAAGCTTGGATCATATATTTGTGGATCTATTAGAGGTACAATATTGCCATCAAGCCATAATTTCCATGCCTAAAAAATTAACCAAAAAAAAAAACAGAATTATAACTTATAGTTTGATGTATTGTCCATCTTGGCAAATGCATTCTAGAGTTATTTTATGAGAGGAAGGTATAAATTGGAGAGGCTTACAAATCCTAAAAGCGTGAAAGATTCTGCATCTTCATAAAAGCTAGTGTTTTTGCTTCCACTAATAATTTGCTCAAAATCTGATATTTTTGGGTTTATTTGATCATCTAATAATATGTTACTTGCCTTCAAATCCCTATGTATGATTCTTAATTTTGAATTTCTCTGAAGATAAAGTAATCCTCTAGCTATTCCTTCAATTATGTTGAACCACTTCCCCTAGTCTAAGGAATTTTGTCATAGTGGATCTGGAAAAGTTTATTTGAAGAAAAAATGATAAAGGAATCTTGGAATGTATGGAAACATTCAATCTAGTAAACCACCATATGCATAAAAATACACACTAACCAAAGATATGTGCATCCAAACTTTTGTTTGGCATGACTTCATAAACTAATATCTCTTCTTCTCCTTCAATGCAACAACCAAGAAAAGCACCTTGTAGACTGGACCAAAACCACCCTGTCCAAGTTTATTTGCTGAGTCAAAGTTGTTTGTTGCAGTTGCCAACTTTCTAAAATCGAACAATGATAGCTCTTGAATGTAGCCTGCCTTCAGGTTCGTTATCCTCTTGATGTTGTGAATTTGCATATGCATTTGCCCTGTGTTTTACCCATCTTATTCCATATAGTTTCATTCGAAAACATATATTGCTATTCTAATACCAGGTTATTTCAGATGAGATAACCATATGAAGTTTTCATATAATCTGTATCAAAATGATGAAAATAGAATGTTCTATAGATTGGCTATGATTATGAAGTTTCTTTTGTATCCTTTGTATATGAAAAAAATATGCTCTCTCTGTTTGTCTCTGTCTCCATCTCTCATTCCACCGCTCCCTCTATATGTTGGGAGAGAAGGAGAGATATAAAACTAAAGGGAGAAATCTAACCTTAGTTTTCAAACAAGGATTAGTCCATCTTATTATTTCTTAAATATAAGTTAAAAACTAACAATAATTTCTTCCCTGAAAATTATTATCAGATTTTATGTAAAATTTATTTTTCAGTGACTAGCTTGTTTTTCTCACCGTATGCTCTTATATTTTCATCAAGCAGGGGCTTAATAATCATAAACAAAACCATTGATGATCCTTTAAATGAAGTCTTACAGTGAAACTGAAACCCACCTTTTTGCTTTGACAATTTTTTCCATGAGAAATATCCAAAGGCAGTAATGAGAACTATTACTTTCAAAACTGATATTAGAATAGCTGTTGTCATTCTCTTGCTGTCTATACCTGTATCAAAGAGAAGAACATTCAGATAATCTTCGTTTTCTGATGAGACAGGTTCAACACTCTGCCTCGTATTATCATTAAAAGAGGTTTAAAAACAATAAAGCTCCCCAAGTATTTGTTTCCAAATTCAGTCATAATCGTATTACTTTGAGCATTTTTTTTTGGCAGCCAAGCATATGCTAGTTGACTCTCCGTAAAGAAAAATATCCCCGTGCTACAAAACTTATGAAGAACCTAATATTACAAGAGGTGCCAGTGTTTACATGGATATCTAACATGACATGATATGTGAATTGTCATAAGATAAAACAGATAATGCTTGAATTAAATTGGAATGTTTGCTTTTGTGTGTCAAGGTCATGTTTGAGAGAGAACACAATACCTAGTTCTGAGTGGGCTAAACGTATGTAAAAATCAACCCCTCCGATTTGGAAGATTCGTAAGTCAATTAGATCTACATTCCAAACCAGACAACCAAGGCTTCTGTCATAGCATAAGCTATGCAAGAGCAATTCCTTAGGCACAAAGTTTGACAATCTATAGTGTCCTCAGAGTTAGAAGGTAGCACTTCTGCATGATCCGGTAGTTTTATCTTCGCCAGCTTAAAAAATCCATCACACTCAAGTGCTTCTCTTCTCTTGCACCCACTGGTCCAATTCTGCCTTGCCCATTCTTGTTTGTTCTTTGGTTCAAACCCTCTCAAGCAGCTGCAGATTAGATTGGTGAGTTCAGCGGATTGCAGATCCCATATGGGCCACATGCACCATAAAAATCACACTTAGAAAGAGGATTTAACATCCTCTTGGGTTCCCAAATGTTTGTCCTAGGATTCCAAATCATTGGTTTTAGTATACCTACTGGATATAATATAGAAGTCTGCAAGGTAGGGTCTTTGAGATCATAAGATAGGTGAAAAATCCCTTCCTCATCTTTAATCCGAAACCCATTCTGATGGACAGATTGAATTATCCCAGGTATCCCAAGAAAGGCTGTGCCGTCCCAGGGACCAGACCTCCAATAAGGGTGATTTCCTTTCCACAAGAATAGTTCAGTGACATTACGTGGTTCAAGACTGCAAGAAAATCCTCCATAGGATGGATCTGATGTGCTTTTCCATGATGTAAGTTGTACTTTCTTGCCTGTATTTGTATCATTGCTGAGTTCCATGCCTGGTAACAAAGCATTACTAGGATGCTGGAAACTCTACCACAAGAATGCTCCAGTAGTTCTATCTATGAGGACTAGGTTGCCAGAATCTAATAGTTGAGCACTAGAATTTGATGCAATTTGTGAGACATTTGTTGACCAAACAACCTGTTTTTGCCCATTCAAAACAACAAGATTGCCATTCTCTGATATTGTGAGAGTCCCAGAAGAATCCGTTAACGGATTGTTTCTATTAGCTACCCAAACAACTAAGGATTTAGACATGGACCAAATTCCCACGTAGCTATTTATCGAATTCTGAGGACTAAAGAATCCCAGTGTAAACATCTATTATTTGAGCTTACTGTTTCATGCTCTTGGATCAGCAGAGATGATGTTGTTAGGATCGGCAGGCAGGCACACTGGAAGAATTTTTAAAATTTTTTACCGATCCTAATCAAGGATCTATCAACGGCATTTAAATCGAGTTAGAAGGATTCATACCTTTTGATGATTCAGAGTTTTCACGATCTCTAGGAGCCAACACGTCAGGTCCGCTCCCTCTATCGGTATCCACACGAATGCTTTCCAACTCCAACCGAGACTGTGTGCTAGCGCCTCTAATGTCTCCTAGGGTTTACCTTGCGGCTCTCAATTCTCATGTGTCTATCAATATATCTGCTCTATCAAGTTTATAACCTATGAGGGCTATTATCAAATTTCAAAATTAATTAACTATTAATTATCTTGATGAGCTAATTAAATAAATTCTGTTTAAATTAAATCTGTCCAACAGTTTTAATTTAACCTATTTATTTAATCCAAATAAAGAGCCATTAGATTTAATTTATCTTCATAAATTAAATCTGAGATACTATATCTCTATCATGTTAGTTATTAAATTTAATATATTTTAATAAATTAAATTTAAAACTAATACAATACAATAATATCATATAATATATATATACATATATATAAGATATATATATTTCAAAAATATATATCTACATAGTATTATTAATGAATTTTATATTATATATATATAATTCGTCCACCTTAAATTAAACATTATCTCATGTTAGGTCATTCTTGTGTGCGACCCTGTAGGCCCATATGAAGTTGGCAGTGGGCCAATAACTATACTAACCAAAAAGTCGCAAGCGGCCTCTAGCAAGACATTACAACTACCCAATTCATATGAGGATCGTTATCACGATGCAACCTGTCATACAACCATATCACGTCCCTTTTGTCACACGATATATCGATCAAGGATAAGGCATGGATAATATCATCCTCTTGTTCCTGACCATTACTTTGTCAATTTCTGAGTAGCCTGATAATAGAGACGGAAACTCCTTTCCATCATAGTATGACCATACATTTCTTAGACTCACTCATCGAGGGCCCCAGTAATATCTCTCTACTAATGTGAGGGACAAATTCCATCTTGATCATTCATATTCCTCTGCATGAAAAACCATCAAGCCCGATCGTAGCCTTTATCATCACCCGGTCAAAAGTGACTTTTGACTAATTCAAAGCTTAGCAACTCTCATATAGGAATCCATGATGACCTCAGGTCTAAGGGCTTTGTGACGTGGTTATATATGAGAAAAGCTTATGACTTGATCCATGTAGCTTTCTCATAGTGGGTCGATCCAGCACCTTATACTCTTACAAGTGCCTAAGACTTTGATTCGTATCTCCATATCTTATCAAAGTCATAGTGATCTTGTTTCATCTGATGACCGACCAGGGACATTTTAGGATGATCTTTATGAATTATCTAAGGATATAATTATCATAGTTAACATGCAAATAATATGATAACAGAATGGAGAAATTTCATTAAAATAATAATGTTCAAAGTATAATGATTGACCCTTAGGACACAATTTCAAACAGATGTAGTGGAGTCCAAGGCACAGGCCATAACAATAAAAGAGAATATAAGAAAAGACATTAACAAGCAAGTGTTTCGACTGAATGCCCAAAAAAACATGATAACTTTCGAAAATGGAGGCATAAAATGAGTTTGGGAATGCTGTGAGGATAGCCCTCCAACTGTTCTGCTATGGTTATTTGACACTGCAAGTAAAGTAGGGGTGTTCGGGATCGGGACAGGATTGGGAAATCCCATTCCCGATCCCGAGAAAGGTTTGGGAATTATTTTCATTCCAGATCCCGATCTAGTCCCATAAAAATTTTCGAGATCGGGAAATTCCCGATCCCGGATTTCCTTTTTTTTAAAAAAAATTCCTATATTAAATTTTTTGTTGGGTTTCCTTTAGTCTAGTATAAATATATAATTTATCTAATATTATTTTGTACCAAATTAATCCCATACAAATATATAATTAGTCTAATTCATGTTCAAAGTTGTTGATTCTGCTGCAAAAAGTACAAAGATAAGAATAAAAAATTTGAATGATTTAATGAATAATAAATCAAATTAACTAAATAAACTAAAAGAATAAATATTACCTTGAGGGTGTTAGGAATTTTCACATTTTATTTTATATTTAGTCTTACTTTCTTAAATATTTTTTTAAAAACTTTACATATATAGATATATTTTCAGGATTGAGAAAAAGTTGGGATCGGAAAATCTCATTCCCGATCCTAAATTTTCCCGTCCTAAAAATTTTGAGATGGGAAAATCCCGTCCTGACTTGCTTGGGATCGGGACGGGAAAATATCAAACACCCCTAACTACAAGTTTTAGCGAGAAGACAAGATAGGAAGAGACAAGGTTTTTATTTTACAAACCATTGGGCTTTGACAGCAAGCAATACTTGTATTGATTTAGTGTGTTTGGCAAGCACCAAAATCATGGTTTGCGTAATCCGAAATAAAACTCCTCTCACATACTTACCTCGTAAATCGTAAAAGCTATTAAAAAAAGCTAATCCAAACACACACTTAGCCTCCTTAATCTTCTCAACCAGTGTAACTATTTTTCTTTTTATAATTTAACATTTTGATAATAATTTAGCTATTTGCAGTATAATTTAGCATTTAGAATTCAATTTTCCATATCCAACGTTGACTTGTTTTCTCTCTGCTTATGGTTGGCTGTGACAGAGTGTCACTCTCCACCAGCCACTTCGCGCAGGCTTTGCTTTTGTTTTATTAGCCAACTAATCATGAGTATCTCGTGCTGGCTTATTTTTAAGGAAAGCAAATAGTTTGAGTAAATTAAAATAAAAACTTAAAAAGGAAATTATAGTTAAGGTTATCCAAAATAACCATGCTTTGAATCAGTAATAACCCCAAAAATGATATTCAACCTGAGTTTATAAACTGTAGCTTTGAAATAACAACCACTTCATTAACACTTTCTTTAAATTCTTAATATAAGGCATATATATTTAATTTGATTATAGGGTTAAGGGGCAAAAATACACATTTGATTATTCCTAAAGTGCATCCAACAACAAATACTTTTTTTAGGAGCAAAAGTAGACATGAGCTTCCTAAATTGGTACAAAAGTCACATATTCTGTTAAAAGCAAAACGTTGACCGTTAAAATGAAAATTATTGACTAATACTGATGACATGGATTATGACTTGGAATATTTAACAGCTGACTAAGAAATAAAACTTGAAAAAAAAAATAAAAGGGTTTATTTGGTCTAGACTTGCGCAATATACCAAAAACCTGTCACCACCTTCTCCATCTCCAAGGAAGTTGCCCAACACCTCACTAGTCCTTTGTGTCCCTCCAACACTGATAAACACTCATAGTAACAGCTTCCTTCTTCTTTCCTCCAAACCCTTATCATCATATTCTTCGATCAGCTGAATATTAAGTTCCCCACCGTCGCTAGACACTGAACCGCAAATTGGTGACCTTGCAAAAACCCTCTATGGTTGAATATGTAACAGAGTCTCTCTTTCTTTCAGAAATTAATCATCCCATCCGATGACCCCAAGTAGAGAAAGCAATGGTTGAAGGATGTGCTCAATGCCTTTGCATTCACAGGGGAAGGCTGGAATTTAAGTATACGATACGGGTCTTCTATGTAAACCCTCCTCCATTTTTCACTGACCCATCAGAGGAACAACAGAGAATTGAACTCGAACACGCCGCCATCGACCTCCTCTTCAGTGTCGTCTTCCTTCCCCCTCGGATTTGCTTTCGCGAAGGAGTACGACTTGCCTCTGATTTGCTTTGTTCCTTCGCTCTTACCTCTGCTTCGACATCATTTCCTTCCCCCTCCGATTTGCTTTTGCGAAGGAGCACGGCTTGCCTTCGATTTGCAGCTATAGAACCTCCTACACGGCTTGCTTTTTGTGTTTTTTGGCTTTGTTGATTCAGATCGTGATCGTGAATTGTTTTTGTAGTGTTGTTTTCGCCCTTGGTGGTGGGATTTTTGGACAATTTTGGTGTATAGCGCTAGTCTAAATCAAACAGACCCTTCTATTTTATTTTTTTTCAAGTTTTATTTCTTGGTCAACACTTAATATTCCAGGTCAGCGTCCATGTCATCATGGTTAATCAATAACTTTCATTTTAATAGTCAACGATTTGCCTTTAACAGAATATGTGACTTTTGCACCAATTTAGGAAGCTCATATCTAGGGGTGGAAACAGGCCAGGCCGGCTGACAGGGGCCTCCGGCCTGGCCTGTTAGAGGCCTGTTCAGGCCTGGCCTGACAGGCCAAAAGGCCAGGCCAAGGCCTCTTTAATGGCATGTTTTCCTTAACAGGCCAGGCCAAGGCCTCTTGACAGGCCTGTCAGGCCGGCCTGAGCCTGTAAGGTTTATAAAAAAAAAAAAAAAACCCTTACCTTACCTTACCTCAGTCTTCAGCGTCCACCCACCTCATCTCTAATGTCTAAACCTAATTTCTAAATCGACTCTGCGGCTGTGCACAGAGACCCGAGGCGCTGGACCCGATCTGGAATAGAGGGAGTGATATTGAGAAAGAGGGGGCGCCACACAAAGAGAGACCTGGGAGATCATCTTCTTCTTCATCCCTTCCCCTTCTTGCGTCGTCGGCGGCGCAGCTCCTCCGCTCCACTACTGCCACCACCGTCGACGAGACTCCGTCTTCCTCGCACAACTCGGCGACTCCCCTCGACCACCATCGACTGCCACCCCCCTCGACGAGAATCCGTCTGCCTCCCGAGTCCCGACCCCCCCCCCCGAGACGGAGCTCCACCGTGAGTCACCAGCGAACGACAACTCCACAAATCGGCTACCCTCGTCGGATCTGTGGTCCTCTCCGTCAAGGTCTGTTCACCGAGTTGATGTGTGGTCCTCTCCGTTAAGCTATGTTGATTCTCTGTTCTGGTGTCGTTTTTTTTTTTTTTATCTTCTGCAAGTCAATACGAATCTGCAAGGTTAAGCTAACTGTTTTGAATCTATGTTTGTGGAGCTTGATGAGGAGATCATATATGGGTCATATTATCTTCGGCTGTCGTTTTTTTTTATCTTCTGCAAGTCAATAGGAATCTGCAAGCTTAAGCTAACTGTTTTGAATCTATGTTTGTGGAGCTTGATGAGGAGATCATATATGGGTCATATTATCTTCGGCTGTCATTTTTTTTTTATCTTCTGCAAGTCAATACGAATCTGCAATTTTCTTGAACGTAGTGTACGAGCGTTTTCGTGATTATCTTGTGGATTTGGAATTGTAGCTGCAAAATTAATCGTCAATTCTAATTTATTTTGTTTGAAATTGCTATAGTACATTATATCCGATTGTTTTACTCGGAGATCGGTTATATGAAGCTTATTTTCATGATAATATCATTTGACTACTATTTTCATTTCGAATTTTCTTGTTCAAAAATTAGGAAATGACTTTCTGATGGAGGTGAATGTGGTGTTCATATTATACACGCAGGGATATCTCTATGATCACCAGAGTTTGGTTAAGGCGATAAAGGAAGTGGATGTGGTGATATCTACTGTAGGTCAAATGCAGATCGTTGATCAGGATAGGATCATTTCTGCCATTAAAGAAGCAGGAAATATCAAGGTACTACAGCTTTTCAATTTTGGTATATTCTAATATTTTAGTAGTATGTTCTTTTTATACAATAACTTGTTTACTTTGGTGTTTTATCTCAGCAATCTTATCTTTAATCTCTGTACTTAGCAGAATGATAAGTCACACGTTTTGGATGAATTAGAAAAATGCTTTAGCAAGTCACAATTCTTTGCATGAGATGATAGGTGTATATTGTGTAATAAAACCGATCGAAATGTTTTGGTTGGAAAACAATATGAATTAATGTTTGGGGCTTGTGCTTAATAGCAATTGTTTGGTTGCTCAGAGATTCCTTCCTTCAGAGTTTGGAAATGATGTGGATCGAGTTCATGCAGTGGAGCCTGCGAAATCTGCGTTTGCGGGTAAGGCCAAAATTCGCCGAGCCACTGAGTTTTACATCAATCAGATATAGAAATATCAATAATTAAATATCATTAGCCGATTTCAATTAACCTTCTCTTGATCTCAACAGCTGTGTTTAACAAGGAAGAAGATATAGGATATTCATTGTGACTTTTGCTTCAGGAGTGTCACTTTCAAAGTGACTTTTGCTTCAGGAGAACAACTGAACAAGAATATTCATTGCAACAATTATGTGATTTGTAAAATTTTAATATGGCCCTCTTATGTACATGTGGTGTTCTGGTTATTTGCTACTTTTGATTCATGCAATGGTGTTCTCTATCAGGAAAAAAAAATCTGAGAGTCCTAGGCCTGTGTTAGGCCTGTTTGTGTCGGCCTGTTGGCCTGTTTGGCCTGTTAGGATCTTTTAAAAATTCCAGGCCTTCTTAACAGGCCACAGGCCAGGCCAGGCCTGTGTACAGGCCAGGCTTAGGCCTAATAAAAAGCCTGCAACAGGCCACAGGCCAGGCTCAGGCCGTCTTGTGTCTTAACAGGCCAAGCCTGTTAAGGCACAAGCCTGGCCTGGCCTGGCCTGTTTCCACCCCTACTCATATCTACTTTTGTCCCTGAAAAAAGCATTTATTGTTGGGTACACTTTGAGAATAATCATGTGTATTTTTGCATATTAACCCTTGATTATATTAAAAAAATTGTTGAAAACAAAAGATTAGATTAAAAAATTTCGTCAAGTTAATTAATATGACGTATATTTCTTAAAACATCGTAATCATCTTCCTTAATCCTCTCTCTTTTATTATTATTATTATTGAAAAAGCATCAATAAAGATAAATTAAAAAAAAATTGATAAATATAAAAAAGATTTAAAATCCATTTTTACCTTAGAAATTGATAGAAAATCTCAATTGTGCCTTAGAAGTGTTTTTTTGAAGTAATGTTATCTCGTCTGTTAGTCATAATTAATTTTGACCCTTAAATCCTATATTTAACTCATAAATGCTTATTTGGCAGTGACATGCCATTTCACTTCTCCACCTCATCCTCCTCCCTTCTTCTCTGCACCTCACTCCCTCTCTCGAACCTCCCCCGCTCCATCATCTCTTCTTCCTCTTCCTTACAATCAATAATCTCTGCAACTCTGACGATTGAGACTGAAATGAAATTTATTTATCTGAGACTGAGGCTTTGACTGCGTCTAAAGAGGGGGAAAAAAAAGACGAAAAGTAGCTGATCGAGCGAATTTGGACTTGTAGGAGTGGCGGTGTCTGTATGGGCATGATCGAACGAAGATGGGGAGGGTTTTCCTCGCTGATTTGGAAGGCAGGGCTTACAGATGCAAACACTGCGATGATCCTCTGGCTCTTGCAGAGGACGTTATCTCTCGGGTACTTTCTTTTTCTTCTCACTTGCTTCTTTCAATTCGTAGTTGAAACGATTGCTGGCATGCCTGCTTTGGGACAGAAATTGGTTGTGCTGGGGGAAGCATTTTGATTTTGATTTTGATTTTTTTTTTTGGTTGGGTTACTTAGATAATCAATCAAAACCCCCAGGGACCGATTGATTCAATTGATGGAACTTAATTGCTTCAAGTATATTGTTGGTTACATATATCTTAATTCTTCGCATTCAGAATCTAAGACTTATAATTTAATTCCGTTCGTTGATTTTTGTGACTTTCTGAGAAATTAGGGCGTGAACGACGGAGCTTATTAATCTTATTATCAAGGGAAAACCCTCAACCCAGCTGATAAAAATGAGTCCAAGCACAAGTGGAGGAAGATCGATGAAGAGAAATTGGCTTTGGTGAAAGGTTTCTGTAAGAGCGGGGTTCGAATTTTCATTCCTATGCGAGATCTGCCATGGAAGAAGAGGAAGATCGATGGAGTTGGTGAGATAGAGAGGAAGGAGTCAGGAGGATGATGTGGCTCTCGAGGATGAGTTGACTATGCTACGTGTGCAATATAGTCAAAGTAACATTCAAAGTTAACCATTGTAAATGGTTGGGCAACATTGCGTCACTTTTAACGTTTTCGGGCGATATTATTTCAAAAAGGACTTTTGGGGAATAATTTGAGATTTGTTGACAACTTTATAGGTAAAAATAGACCATAACTCTGTAAAAAATATATTTTATCTTTAAGACTAAAGTCAATTTTCTAAACATATCTTATATATTTAAGAATGGGGGTAGAGCTGGGAATACGGGCCTGCCTGACCCTACAGGATCGGCCCTTCACAGGCTCAGGCCTAAACGGGCTGGCCTGTTTAGGCCTGCTTTTTAAAAAATCCCCCAATTTTTAAAGCCCCTACTCTTCACGGGCTTGGGGCTAAACGGGCTTGAACTCATTTTAATTTAAAAAAAAAAAGTTTTTTTCAAATTTTATAATTTATTTATTATTTTACCTTAAATTGAGATACATTATTTTTAAAACTCATAAATTTTTAGTTAAAATAATCATCTAAAGTCCAAATTTACCTCTTTTTTAAAGTTTAAATGAATAAATCATTGAAGAAAATATAATAAATCAAACTATTTAATAAGTGTTTACCTGTTATTAATACTTTATTAAGTACTTATGTGTCTCTTATATTGATAATTTGATATAATGATATTATATATATTAATTTATTTGTAAAAATTATTAAACGGGCCTAAAAGGGTCGGCCTTTTTAGGCCTGCTTCCTGTTTTAGTCTCTAAATCATAAACCCAACCCTTAAAAGACTCGGGCAAGCCCAACGAACTCGGCCGAATTCCCGGCTCTTTTTAAATTCTACAAACTCTCGTGCACATGCTCTTGACAACCTTTTCTTTTATTTTTGCCAGTGCCCTTGACAAACTTTTCACTGCATTTTCCCGTCCTTCTTGAAATTCTCCCTATAAGAATGTGTTACGAAAAGGCAATAACTTCATAAATATCATTCGAAAAGAATTTGAACTTCACGTGATTAAGGTACCTTATATATAAAACCAAAGCCATCACCTCTTCCAATCTTTCTATAGGAATTGAAGTTACGTTGTTTTGAGCTCCTCTAATTTGGTTATTTTCATGCCTTTTAGTTTGGTTTGCACTTTGGGTTGTTAGCTGTAACTCTGCTGTGTTCAGTACTAATGTTCCATTATTTCCTTTTCTTCTAGCTGAATTCAGTCATAAAAATGGGAAAATCCCAGAAAGAGACTTGCAAGATTTCAAAATCTCAAATCAGATTTGTTTTTTTTATGGCTTCAATTGAAAAGGAATTGACCACACTTGATAAGAAATGTATTGTTCATTTAGTAAAAAAATCATTGATTTAGGATTTTAAAATTTTATAGGTCTTTTTTTTAGGATTTTCCCTAAAATAAAAGGAAAAAAAAAACAGAAAAAGAACTTTGAAATTGCAAAATCGCAAAGTAAGTTTGTTACCAAGAGTTTATAAAAAAATGACGAAACTTAATAAGCAATTCATATTTTATTTTTAAATAAATATCTGATTTAAAATTTTGTAAATTTAAAGTTCTTTTTCTCAAACTAAAAGAATGAAAGAAAGGCAGTTAGCTGGGAAAAATAGAACATAAACATTCTTCAAATAACTTAAATATAGAAATGGAAAACACACCAAATTGTCTAATGTTTCCTGCCAAACATATATTTACCCCAATGGTCAATACATTTATCAATGTTGTCATTCCCATTTCAAATGTAGTCAATGATTTAAAATATTATACTCTTGTAAAAATTGATAAGTATAGTCAATTTCTACTCCCTCATCCAGGTAGTTAAATTTCCCCAAGTTTAGAAAGAACTTGCTAAGATCAGTAGTAAGTGACGTTAATGAAACGACAAATACCTTTAAAAATGTTGTTTTTTTTTGCTCAAATTAAAAATGTTGTTAACCACAACACAATAGTATTATTGTTTATGTTTCTTATATTATATTAATTATTTTGAAGTTGATTTATTTATTTTTAATAATAATAATTTCTAACAAAATAGAATAAAATTATAATTTATTATTTTTAATTTGTATAATTATAAATGTTGTTAACCAGGTTACCAAGTGTAGTAGATATTTATTAAAGTGCAGTAATTACGTTACAAAAGTATTAAATCACTATAAGGATTCATCTATTGATTATATAAAACGAGGGATGGTGAGAGTCTCTTCTCTTGCCATATGGCGCATTGTCCTTCTGCCATCTCACATGTAAGAATATCATAGCAACTAAAAAATAAAAATAAAATATGCACACAAAATAAAGAGAGATTACTGGGAGATAGCTGCAAATTACAAAATATTTTAAAATATTTAGCTGTAAAAGAAAGTATTTTTAAAATAAATATATAAAGAATAAAGAGATAATGAAAAGGTAGTTTCACAATATTTTTGAAATCTTATCACATTGGATTCCTCTTGATATCATTACTAATCATTTTCTAAAATTAAAAATTATGTTTATATTTCATAAAATAATTTTTGAGCAAATTCTTCTCACCACACCCTTCACCTCCCATGTTCTTTGCCTCCAACTCCATTAGCCTCTCTGCTACTAATCATTTTTAGAAGTTTAAAATTATTTTTATATTTGGGTTAAGTGCTAAAATAACCTTCAACTTTTATCAAAAGTGCAATAGTAACCTTAAACTATTTTTAAAGCAAAAGTAACAATAAATTTTTAAAATTAGGACAAAACCGTTAAATCCAACTAACTTCCATCTACTACGATGGGGAAAATTAATCTTTTGGCCTTTAAAGTTTTGATTCACTTATAACTCAACCCCTAGAGTTTCACTCGATATAACTTAGTCCTCAAACTTTTGACTCATTTGTAACTCAATCATTGATGTTTCTGAATCATCCTATGTGACAAAAAATGTTAAAAATCTGTTAAAATTTACTTAGGTGGATTTTACATAAATTAGAAAATATAACTAGCGTTCACGTCCTAACCAACTCGCATCCCATTTGCCTCTGCTTTCTGGAAATCTCTTTAGGCATCTGTGATATCGATTTTCTTGTAGGCTTTTTCCTTTCTATATCTCTCTGTTTGTCTGTCAGAAGAACCTTAGTTTGTTTCGCTGTACAACTCAATCAGCTGTTTCAGTTTCGTTCTTTTCTTTTAAATCATTTTGAATCGATTTTCTTGTTCTGAGAACCCACTTTTAGATTGTTTTTCGCCTGCATATATCTAGTTTTTGTTTTGCTTGTTCTAGGGTATCAACTTTACTGCCGAGAGTTCGTAATTTTATGAGCGTTTTGGTCTCACATTAACAATTAACTATGTCCAAAATATTCAGTTAAATCCCACAAAATTCTAAGATTAATTAATAAAAATATATAAATATCAATCTCTATCACTTACATATGAGTGCTCTTTTCTAGTAAGCATTTTTTTTGCCTTAATTAATTAAAATTCTAAGGCTGCATGTGAAAAACATTAAATCGATGCCAGTAAGGAGACAATATAATATTAATGACAGGAAAATAAACTGAGGATTCAAAACAATTATGCCCAACAAACTTATGAATTTTGGAAGACAAATTGCAAATGCAAAACATTGGCATATGAGTGATCTTTTGATCTGGTGTACCTTCAAAGAAAGCATGCTTAACCCTACTCACTCCTTTGTCACATAAACCATTTGTAAAACAAATTGTTCAAGGCTTACTTCAATAAGATTTTGTAATCAAAATAAGAAAATTAACACATTAACTAGCAGTTAGAAAATATATAATAAAATACCATGTAGAAAAATTCAGATGAACTCAACTATCTTACTTTTCCATATAAGTTTATCATCATGGTACATGTTTCAGTAGTTGCCTTGCAGTCATCCCTCCTTATTCTCTAGAAAATCTCTTCAACCTTTTGGGGATTTTGGCCTCTCATTAGTCCATCAATATATAAGTTGAATACCATTGCACCTAAATTTTTCGGTATAAAAAAAATTAGTTAACTTCAAAGATTAAATGTTTTTTCCCCACAAAAAAAAAAAAAGAAGTATTATGTCTATGCAGCTTTGGTCTTCAAAAATTAGTGAGCTGCATGAGTTGTTTCCTAAAAATACAAAATGCGCATTAGTGCTTTTGGAGTATGTCAAAAAGACTAGAGTTAAGTATCAGTTGGATCTTCATGCTCTAGATAAAGCACACTATCACATATAACTAACAGATAAAGCAAACAAAGGAAATTACCATGTATACATCAAAATCCAAAACGCCCCATCTTTCAGGCAAAAGAAAGGACCTAAAAGCCCTCTCTTCTTCATCCTCACCATTGTCCCTCTCTTCAATGTCACCATTTTCTTCCTCCTATTCACTTTATTAACACATTCTCTACCTACAAATGTTGAAAAAGAAGAAAACCCAGAAACACCACCCTAATGTAACTACAATTAGAGGAAGAAGAAATAACTGAATAATCCATTTACTTGAAAAAGGAAATAATTGAAGACAATTCTCCCAACAAAGTCACCCCTAGATCTTGCCATTGTATATTCTTTACATAGATCGCTCCCATCTCTGAACCATCCTCGCCATCAAAGGCGATCTCTGCCCATCTATTGTGGTTGCAAGGTCGAAATGAAGAAGACAAAAGTTGTGTTGTTGAAGATCTCTGGCCTTGTTATCAAAGTAGAACATCACCACTAGGCTACTGATCTCCACAGCAGTCGGATTTATGAGCACAAGCTCGCAGTGGAACTCGCCGACAATGGAAGGTCAAGGCAAATGGTGAAGTAAAATTGAAAGTGAAAAAGAAATAGAGAAATAATAGAATGTTGTTGTAAATGGAGAGATGTTGGGGGAAAAAATACCTCGGCAAGGGAAAAGATAAAAAATGAATGAGAGAGAATAAATTATAACATAATAGGAAATTTTAAATTTTAAATTTCAAAATTTTAAGATGTAAATATTTTGCACAGAGCCCAACACATATTTTAGAGTCGGTACTGTTCATATGAATAGTAAAAATAGAGAAGAGCCATCAAGGGAAGCAGCTCAGCTCGGCTCGGCTTAAAGTCATTGAGATTTATATGTATAAGTAGATTCAAAGTATTACCATATAGGGTGACTAGTCCACTATCATATCAGTTTAAAATTTGAAGACTACTTAGTATTTTTCTCATAATATTATTTTACCTTTTCTTCTTCTTTTTAATTCTGCAATCTTTTTGTCAAAGATAAACCCATTTATATAATACATGCCGAGAGAGAAAAATAAAGAACATAAAAATATGATGCTGCTGCCTCCATGCTAATATAAAAAAGATAGAATACGTATATATTCTTGGTGTTATATTTTTTAAAACAATTTGAAATTTAGTTTTATTTGGGTTGTGAAAGAGACTGAAACTGAACTTTCATTAATAGCTTCAATTTCAAAAATGTGGGGCAGACAAATTTGAGAAAATCATAGCACTGCAGAGATATGCATCAAAATTCTATCGTTTACACTTCTGTAGAAGTTTAAGATAGATGAATGAGAAAATCCAATAATTGTTCGGTGCGACGAAAAATTGATTCAACCGTTGTAGCAGTCTTTGGCGACCAAGCCCCAGCGAAAATTTCAAACTTTTTCTGGGTTTCTTCTTCCGACATTGAAGTTACAGTTTAAGAAAAACTAAATAGTTCAAAATACAATATATTATATGGGTTGTCCTTCACAGAACTCCGAAACCCATTTTCTTGCTTAATTCACGATAATCATCATGTTCTTCATGGGATTTAGTGAAAAAGCTTGCTTGGTACTTGTTTTACTTACATGTTTGATATGTTCTACTCTTGTGGTCTGTGCCTTGGACTCCATTATGCCATCTGTGTTGATCAAAGAACCTGTAACTGTGAGCTCAAGGAATAACATGTTCACCCTGGGATTCTTCAGTCCCCAGAATTCCTCTAATCGCTACGTAGGAATTTGGTACACGTCCAGATCATCCACTATTGTTTGGGTTGCCAACAGAAACGACCCACTAACAGATTCTTCTGGGATTCTCACATTATCAGAAACTGGAAATCTTGTTGTTCTGGATGGGGCAAGAAGGGTTGTTTGGTCAACAAATGTCTCCCATATTACATCAAATTCAAGTGCTCAACTCATGGATTCAGGCAACCTTGTCCTTAGAGATGGAATTACAGGAGCAATTGTGTGGCAGAGTTTCCGGGATCCTAGTGATACATTCTTAAATGGCATGGAACTCATTACTAACAAAAACACAGGCGAGAAAGTACAACTTACATCATGGAAAAGTCCATCTGATCCATCCAATGGAAGATTTTCTCTCGGTCTTGAAGTCCGTAATGTTACTGAACTGTTCCTGTGGGAAGGAAATAGTCCTTACTATCGCACTGGTCCCTGGAATAGTATGATCTTCTTTGGGTGGTTGACTAGGGTAACTTCATCTAACTACCAAAATGGGTTTCAGATAAAAGACGAGGAAGGGAGTGTTAGATTTTCTTTTGATATAGAAAATTCGATGTGGATTTATACTTTACTTTCTGAAGGTATGGTAGAGCAAAGAACATGGAATTCTCAGACACATACATGGTTAATTAGGAGTTCTATAGTTTCTTCATATTGTGATCTTTATGGCATATGTGGCCCATTTGGGATTTGCGATGCGAAGAGCTCCCCAATCTGTAGCTGCTTGAGAGGGTTTGAACCAAAGAACAAACAAGAATGGGAAAGGCAGGACTGGACCAGTGGGTGTGTGAGAAGAGAACCACTGCAGTGTGAAAGATTCAAAAATGATTCTCAAGCTAGCAAAACCGATGGGTTTTTTATGCTGGAGAAAGTAAAAGTACCTGATGATGCACAGGTTTTACCTTCTTATGTTGACGATGCTTTAGATTGTCAAACTTCATGCCTGGAGAATTGCTCCTGTATAGCATATGCCCATGAAACAAACCTTGGCTGTATGGTTTGGAGTGGAGATTTACTTGACATAAAGAGCTTCTCATATGAAGAAGGGCTTGACATTTACATACGTTTAGCCAACTCAGAACTAGGTATTTATTTTAATTTAAAGAAAGCTCTTTAGAAAACAGTGGTTTTCTCTGTTTTATCTATCTTGCTATGTTACATATGTCCTTGGGTACGATGTTACTTCAAGGAGTCAACCAACAAGGTGGTTATTGCAAAACATATTCAATGTTATGATAAATATTTGAGGAGCTTTATTTTATTTTACTGTACTTCTTAACGTCATTTGATGACAATACATGTATAGTTTTGAATTTATTGTTAGAAAATGAAGGCTCTCTAACGTTCTTCTTTTCTTTGAAACAGGCAGGGGCAGGAAGAAAATGAAAACACCTATTATATTATCAGTTTTGATAGGAACAATTTTCATTACTGTGTCTGGATATTTCTTATGGAAAAAATGCTCAAAGCAAAAAGGTGATTTTCAATTTTACTGTAAGAGTTCATTCAAGAGATCAATATTTTTTTCCCCTGATTGTTATTATATATGATACAATCTTAACTTCGTTGTCTTGAATAATCTGTCAAACATTTGAAATCAACATTTTGATACAGAATATGGGAGAACTTCATGTGAATAACTCATTGCTCTAGCAATATATATATATATATATATATATATGTTTTTCGAGGAAATGAAATGGAATAAAATGTGTTTAAAACAGGGGAAATGCAGACTCATGACAAAAGGATTATGACTTTGAAGCAAGCCCATATTCCAGAGCTATTATTGTTTGATTTTAGAAAGTTGGCAACTGCAACAAACAACTTTGACATAGCAAATAAACTTGGGCAGGGTGGCTTTGGTCCAGTTTACATGGTGACTTTCATATATTTTTTTAACTTTATCACCTTTCATCAATTCATAAGAAGTTAATGTTTTTTTATCATATTTTTTCAGGGGAAATTGGAAGACGGACAGGAAATAGCAGTAAAGAGATTATCAAGATCATCTAGACAGGGTATGGAAGAATTTATAAATGAAGTGGCATTGATTTCTAAGCTTCAACACCGAAATCTTGTTAGACTTCTTGGTTGTTGCATTGAAGAAGAAGAAATATTGGTTTATGAATACATGCCAAACAAAAGTTTGGATGCGTATATCTTTGGTTAGTGCCCATCTCCCATGCTTATGAATAAATTGGATGTTTGAATGCTTCGCACAAGATAAAGAAAAAGAAAAAGGGGAAAACTTGATTGAATGTTGATGAATATATAAAGAAGTATGAGCTTAGCACTCCCTTTGTCCCTATATATAAAGTCCTTTTAATTAAATTGCATGATTCTAGAAAACATTTAAAATAGTTAAAATTAATAAATATATAGGAAATATATATACATATATACATAAATATATTTAAAAAATGCCCTTATTTATAAATGAGCAAGAGAGATAGTAATGATGAGAAAATGATGAAAGAGAATGTATGAGGAATAAATGATATAAAAGTAATTGAGAGTAAAATGGATAAAAGTGCATTTATTATTTCGCTCCAACTCAAATGAAACTTTATTAGAAAGGACAAGCCCATTTAAAAAATGGGACTTTATATATAGGAATAGAGGAAGTACTTTAACTCATTTTACAAGATGTTATTACTTAGTTGACATTTTCTAGAAGTTCTTCCTTTTTTTTTTTCTAATTATGTGTGTGTTTTGTGTCTCTTGATGTGCAAGTTCAATTGTGTTTGTATAGAGTAATAGTTATGGTACAACTGACTAAGTGAATCCCAATGGTCACCTAGTGTGCCAAATACTACCACCATTTACTATCGTATTGCAGGAAGTGAGTGAAAATTCCTTTTTGAACATTTTCCTTCATTACATATTTCCTAAAACAATCTTTTATAGATCAAGAGCACCAAAATCTTTTTGATTGGGGGAGGCGCTTCAATATAATTGAGGGAATAGCTAGAGGGTTGCTTTATCTTCACAGAGATTCAAGATTAAGAATTATACATAGAGATGTGAAGGCAAGTAATATATTATTGGATAAAGAAATGAATCCAAAGATATCAGATTTTGGGATGACTAAATTGTTTGGAGGCAATGAAGATCAGGCAAATACAGAAAGAATTGTTGGAACATAGTAAGTGCTTCTTTTGCTTTGCTTGAGATAATAATATTAATGACATATTGAGAGCTCATTAGAGATGCAATGTTTAATTACAGCGGCTACATTTCTCCAGAGTATGCAACTAAAGGACTCTATTCAGAGAAATCTGATGTTTTTAGCTTTGGTGTTTTGTTGCTAGAGATTATCAGTGGAAGGAAAAACACTAGCTTTTACGAAGAGGCAGAATTTTTGACACTTTTAGGATTTGTAAGCCTCTCCATTTTGTACATTTGTTTCTTGCAAAAACTCTAAAATGATTTTTTCCCAATGTATATAACATCAAAGCTTAACATCTATCTTTCTTTTTGTTTGGTAAATTTTTCTAGGCATGGAAGTTATGGATCGATGGCAATGTTATACCTCTAATAGATCCACAGATATATGATCCAAGGTTTCATAAGGATATATTGAGGTGCATACATATAGGTCTTTTGTGTGTGCAAGAACTTGCAAAAGATAAGCCCTCCATGGCATCTGTAATGTCAATGCTTCAAAGTGAGATCGTGGATATTCCTCCCCCAAGCCAACCTGCATTCATCCTCAGGCAGATCATGTCTCATGCGGCAGAGCAAACTCCAGACAATAATGAATTATTTTCCATCAATACAATAACTATCTCAATATTTGAAGGGAGATAGACTGGCTTTTGCGGTGATTTTTTTTTCCTTTTTCATTTGAAAGATTTAAGAAGTTTTATTCATTTACAAACATACTTTCAAGATATTCAGTAGGGTAACTGCACTAATCGTTTAATATGTTTGTGTAATGACCCAAAAATGGGATTGAGGGTTAATGACTTCAAAAGTGAATGTAATTATTGTTGAATAAAACTTTTGGAGAATGTGTTATGGGAATTTGGTTGTTTTAGTAATTCTAGTAGTTTCTTTGTGAAAAATTGTGTGGGAATAGATTTGATTGTTGATTTTAGAGCCATTGGACACATTGGTTGAAAATTGGAAAACTTGTCAAGTGTAATTCTCTCCAAGGGAGTAGGGTTGTATGGAAATTTTGAATGAGCAAATGGTGCCTAAAAGTTCTGAAACTTTCCAGTCTTAAATTTCACATGTCAAGCTTCAAAATGGACGTATAATTTTTGTCATTTCGATTTGTAAGCTAAGAGTTATGAATTTTTGAAGTTTGCATGGCGAAATTGATTATTTTTTGGAGCAACAGTCAAAGAAATTAACTTTGGGAATGATATACTTCCAGCTAGTAAAAGACTATATTTTTCCTTGAAACTAGACTCAATAAGGGTTCTATAGCCTTTGGAATCACTCCAATTCAATTTTTCTAGAATTAGTTATGATTTTTTAAAGATTGGGTAGAAAATCTGCCAGAAAATCTGAAAATGGGAAACTAGGGAATTATGACATCAGCCTATTAAAAGATGATGTCAGCATGGATTATTAATCATATTGGCTCATCTTCTTCAGCCATTTCATGCCATTTTCAGCTGAAGCAAGGGAGAGAAAGTTGAGAGAGAGAAAGGGAAAAAATCTCACAAGGTAAGCGGATTTCTTCGACGATTTAGCTCCTAACGCGTATAACTCTGATCCTAAGCTACTATTCTTTGTTCTTTAAGGTTTGGAGGCTCAAAAATCTGTTGTTATTTAGGTTAGGGTTTCAGCCATATTTGTGAAAAGCTTGTGGGAGCTTGAGGCAACTTTCAAACCTTCATATATTAACTATTTTGGCTGTTGTGGGCAATTTAATTGGTGAAATTTCGCCGAATTGCCATTGGTTTTAAACTTTAGAAATGTATGTGCCTAAGGGTTATACTGCCCAATGTTAGTTCAAATGGTAGTATTAACTCAATTAGATGGTTAATAAAGTGGTTAGGAGTAGAAAGGAACGCGTTTACGGAGTCGAGATCGTAAAACCTTGATTTTCCCTGGAGGACACATAAATTTCGTCCAGCTCTAGAAATGGGACTTAGTTAGATTTTCAATGATTTGATGGTTCCATTGAGTTTAGGAGGGAAAATTAGGTGGGGTTACAATTGGTCACTTTTTCGGAAAAGGCTGAAAAAGCATAATTACGAAAATACCCCTGAAACCCTTAAAGTGTGGCTGTCAAGGGTAAATTTGTAATTTAACATTGAATTTGATAATTCCGAATCTGGAAATGGATTCCTTGGGGTGGAAATATGTTAGTTTAGCTCGGGTTAGAATTTCGGGAAAAGTGCAGCTGAACCGGGTACGGCGGGGCTGATAAATCTTAATATATGCCTTTGATGGTACTCCCTTGAGAAAGCACCATAACTTCTCCCACGCTATATAATTTTCACAACCTGCCACTTTCATTTTCATTTTCATCTTCTCGTGTTCCCTCTAGCTCCTCCATTTCCCAGACCTCGGTTGCAGTACAAAACTTCCTCTCTCACTTGTTTTTTTCCTTCTTATCTTGGCCTTCTTCAGGAGCTCCCTAGCATGTAAGTGTTTTTTTTCCCAACATTTGATCCACATTTTTTTTAGTTAAAAATCTCGCATAAATCTTACATGTGTGCTCATAATTTTTTTTTTTTCAGGTATTTATGTGAAGTTATAACTATGTCTTCTAGAACTTCCTACATATTGTAAGATTTTTAATTTTTAAGCTTAGAAATATAATAATATTTAGTTTAATCCTCCATAGAAGTAATGTGTATAACTCAAGTTTAAGCAAGTTAAATGATGTAGTTATTTTATGCTTGATACATGAAAACCTAATATTGCAAAAGATACGTGCTATATTATTTCATTTTGCTGTAGATTGTATTGTAAATTGCTATGAATTTAAGATTTTAAATAGAGGTTTACATCAGAAAAATAAAATAATTACGAATTTTTTCTTTAAAAAAATACTTCCTATGATGCTTCTCCAAGGAAGTGCTATCAGAAGTCATTTTACATCAGAAAAATAAAATAATTACAAATTTTTTGTTTAAAAAAATACTTCCTATGATGCTTCTCCAGGGAAGTGCCATCGGAAGTTATTGATTTCCTATGACACTTCCCTGGAAAAGCATCATAAGAAGTGCCACTTTCCTATGACACTTCCCTCAAAAAATGCTAGCGCCATAGCTTTATAATTAAAATAAATAAATAAATAAATAATCAAGCTACTATGCTTCTATATAATCAAGAAGCGTTGTAGCTTGTTTTAATGCCGTTGGAAGCTATGACGCTTCCCAAACGCCAAAACGTCATAGTGTTCTTTAAATTGAAAGCCACAACTTGTGTTTTTTATAGTAGTGTTTGGGAGGGAGGAAGTATTATTTTAACCCTAAATAGATTACAGAAAGGTATAAATAGATAAGTAGTCTGACAAGATCTTTTTCATTCGATAACAATCTTGTGGGTCTCCTTCTGAAAATCTGATATTGGCCTTATGAACGTGCCACCATGGTGAGGAATTCTTCGCCTTCCTGCATGATACCAACATCGTGGATCTTAATAGGACTCGCCGAAACCAAACAAAGGAGGCCATTGTTTTTGAAGTATATACTGTTTCCTGCATATCAATTGAAAACAGAAAGGTTTAATGATGTTTTTTTTGTTTCCCCAACCTTTTCTAATGGAGAAAACTTCAATACTTCACCTTAATTATATTCAAGGGTTCTTACATCATACTTTGATTTTATTATAGGAAAATCACTACAACTCTTATGAAATTAACAATGAGGAAATCATTCTTAAGGTAACTATAATTTCCTTCAATTTTAAATTTGACACATGGTTTTCTCTCCTTATTACATTTTTTAATTTTACTTTGCAGAGGTTAACAATGTTAACAGAGCAAAGTTATAGGGGCTGGCAATGCTAAAATAATAACATTTAATGATCCAATAGGAAGTAAAAACACATATATACTAATTTAAAAATTTTAAAAACAACTCAGGTACCTCAAAAATGGTTTTCCCTATTGTGAATACCCTATTTTGTTCGGGCCCCACACAAAAATAATAAAAAAGAAACAAATCCTGTTTGATGCCTACACATCTAAATTAATAAAAAAAATGACATTGATGGCGATTGGATTATAATTGAAATTTGAAAATTGATCACCATTAATGGTGATTGTCTTGAAATTGAGGTTTGTAATAAATGGCAACAAATTTTAAAATAATTCATCTTATTGATGTTGATTGAGGTTTATATTAGGAAATTTCTTGTGGGGAAATATAAATAAATAAATAAATAATGAAAATTAAAAATTAAAAAATATCTCTCATTTATGTTGATAGGTTTAAATTAGAATATTACTTGTCAGAAAAATAATAAAAAAATTTTAAAAATAAAAAATAAAAAATCTTTCATTGATGGTGTTGAGTCAAGTTAGGAAGTCTTATCAACATAAAATACAAAAAATTAATTAAAAAACAAAAAATAAAAAAATTCATTAATGAGGTAAAACCCTGAGAGATGCCTATTTAAAGAGGAGCACAAGAGTGAGCAGGTAGGGGTAGAAACAGGCCAGGCGGCCTGTTAGAGGGTTGTAGCCTAGCCTGTGATTGGCCTGTTCAGGCCTGGCCTGTCAGGTTAAAAGACCAGGCCAAGGCTAAAACAAAAGCCTGTTTTGCTTAATAGGCCAGGCTAAGGCCTATTGACAGGCCTGTCAGGCTGGCCTGAGCCTGTTAAAATATTTAAAAAAAAGCAGATAAGGGTTAAAGGATAATTTTTCCTGAGTCTGTAAGTTTTAGCTTGTTTTCGGCCTGTTTAAGGAGGCCTGTTTTCGGCCTGTGGCCTGTTTTACAGTGTGGCCTGTAGGCTTATCGGTTTGCTTAAAAAATGTTAAAAATTCAAGCCTCCTTAAACAGACTTCAGGCCAGGCCTAGGCCTAAAAATTGGCCTCCAACAGGCCATAGGCTAGGCTCAGGCTATTTTGTGCCTTAACAGACCTGGCCTGTTTCCACCCCTATGAGCAGGACACAAGAATTTTGAGGAGAGTAAGGAGACAAGTAGAAGCTTCTTGAGGCATGGACATCAGAGGTACGTGCTAGTGGCATGTCTTTAATTTGTTGTACAACTATTTTCTTTTATTCTTGATAGTGTTTTACTTTTTTTACCTCTCTCATATTACATGATATAATCACCTCCTCATTTATTTGTTTCATTCCTTTGGTTTTGTTACCCATATCTCAACCACATGACATGTGAGCACCAAAAGGTGAGAGGTATGCTTCTTCTTTCATTCAAGTTGCTAGGTGCCTAATGGTCAATTATCACTCTCTCCTTTATGTTCGGTAGACTCAAATGGATATTTTAACAATATGTTGCCATTTCATCACGTTTGAATGAATTGTATGTGATTGTGTTATGCTATCCATGTGGTTTTCTCACCTTGTTGTTTGTACAGCTTGCAAGGATAAAAAGGAATGTGCTTGTCACTTCATGAAATTATTTTGTATGATGTGCATGTATGTGAGTTTTGATCTTAATCATAGACCTCCTCATTAATATGATGATCATGCCCTTCCTTGTCCTTATTGACTTGTTGAACTCTTTTTTTCCCTTTGTAAATAAAAAGTTAAAAAAAAAGAGGTTCTTTTTTTAAATAAATGAATTTGGTTTCATATGAGAAAATAAGGAAAATGCATTTATTTTTAAAAAATAAAAAACACAAACCAAACAAAAATTATTTTTCTCAAATAAATTAAATAAACCGGTTTTTCTAAAAAATACCAACCAAGTGATGTAACCCCCTCACCGTGATTACATCCGAATTACGAAATTTAAGTGAAATAGAGACCAATAAAACAAAATAACAATTTATAATCTCACATCCAAGAGATGGGGTATTTCAAATATCAGTTCTAAAACATACTGAATCCTGGTCTCACATTCACGTATGGATATAACTACTTGAGAAATCAAATCACATAAGAAATATCAGAGTGCGGAAACTAAAATCCCGGCAAAACCCCGGTTTACTTCATAAATATCATGGGTTAACAAATTCCCAGAATGGGGATTACATATCCAAAATATTCATTTACATTCTCATGTACACTTGGTAATCCCAAAACCAAAATAAGGATAACCAACTACCACTAAGTCTTAGAGTAATCCTAAGTACTCCTGGTTGTCCGCTTCCCTTTCGAGCCACTCGCCCTGTCTGAAAAGGTTAGTCATATGGAAAGGGTGAGATTCTGAAGAATCCCAGTAGTAACAACAATTTTATACCACATGCAATCACATAATATGTAAACAAATCATCTCATACCAGCAACACAAATCACACTCCACCCTCATCCCCTTTTACCGCTAGGAAGACATACAACCTTTACCCGAACCGTTGTTAGCGACTCAGGGACTATTGGAGTGGCAGTGCATACAAATAGCCACACGGCTCACATATAGCCTTTCAGCTTTCACAAATGGCCCGTCGGCCTTCACAAATAGCCTTTCGGCTCACAATACACATATATCACACCTTAACCTCATCCCCTTTTAACACCAGGAAGGCACACATCCCTTACCCGAACCGTTGTTAGCGACTCAGGGACTATTGGTATAGCGGTGCTTCCACAATTTTCACAAACATGCAGCGTACGACAAACCCATTTCATCTCAATGACATTGAACACATACAATGTATCACATAAGATATAAAGAAAGAGTCACTACCTGTATCTTTCTTGACTGGCTCCGGCACCTTGGCCTCACGAGGGCGACAAATGTCAAATCCTATATCAATTAGGGACAACCAATCAGTCTCTTTTCCATATGTATATTTCAATAATACTCTAAGTTGGTTATCATTGAGGACTCTTTAGGTGACTATTAGAGGCCTAACCATATGCCTAAAGGGTTGGAAGACACTACCCAAAAGACCCCTTTTTCGAAGGCAAAACTCTGGTTTTTGACAGTTTCACTCGAGCACAGATGCTCTCACTTTAGCACAAGTACGGACATCACTCGAGCACAAGAGAAAGTGAGACTGCGAGTGAGCACCCGAGAGCACAAAGAAACTTCCAAGAATTGGCTCACTCGAGCACGCTGAACCTCACTCGAGCACAAGGCCAAATGCCTCACTCGAGCACCTGCGAGTGAAGTTCAGGAAGTGAGGACCTGAGAGCACACAAAGCTCTCCAGGATCATAATCACTCGAGCACAACCATATGCACTCGAGCACACACTCCATTCCCGCGAGTGAGAACCCGAAAGCACCACTCCCACCTGAGGCACAATCTCACTCGAGCATGATCCCCAGTGCTCGGGTGAGAAGGCTATGCTCGCGAGTGTCAGAGTACACTCGTGGCATCCACCAGCAAGTGAAGACCCGAAAGCAACCCTTCACTCAGAACTTACACCATCACTTGAGCAGACCCAAGCTCACTCGAGCATGTTCTTCCCTCACTCGAGCACAAAGAGCTGCACTCGAGCATTATTCATAAAACCCAGATGAACTCGAAGCACAAAAGGAAAAACTCACGCATCACTTCAGCACGTTCTTCCTCTGCTCAAGTGATGTGCATCAGAGACCCAAAAATGCAGAAAAACCAGAAAATGCCAGATGGTCAAATCCTCACCCAAAGGTTCCCAAACTCTTCCCAATGCTCATACATTTCAAGCACTAACTAGGGAACACAATGGCAACTCCAAAAACACCCCAAAAACCTCTTTGACCAAAATCAAACACTAAGGGTCTCTATGATACACAATATCCAAATTTCATCCCTCTTAATTCCAACATTCCAAATCATATTCAATACTCAAATAACTCCATAATAACTCATTTCTAACATCAAATACAATAAAACTCCTAAAGTCCACATTTGGTGCAAATTAGGGCAAATTTCCATATTTTGCTCAACTTAACCAAAAATCACAAACAATACTTCAAAATGCTCTAAATGCCTACCTCTTCACTTTGCTCAATCCAGAATCTTGATTCCTCAACTTTCAATTTTGAATCAAATCACAAACCAACACTATTCAAGATTCTAAAATTACCACAATGAAGCTCTCAATGAGACACATCACATTAGAAGAGAGAATTTGAGCAAAGGAGGATCATAACTCACCAAGATTCAAGCTGTTCTTCTTCCTTTCCCTTGCTTGTGCGCCAGAAATGGAGGAAGAAAGAGAGAGAAGATGAGTGAGATGGTGAAATGATGATGATGAAGATGTTTCCTTTTCCCTCCCATACACACAACCGAAAGAGAGAGAGAGAGAGAAAAGAGAAAAAGTGCTACTTTGTCTTCTAGTGCCACATCCCATGGCCACCCTCTGGCCACATGTCACAATCTCACACATTCCTTCAATGAGCTCACAAAATCACAACACATAGGATTCCGACCCATCAAACATGAATCTCAACCCTTGATCTTAAATACCACACATCTTTATTCCACAATTCACATTACATAAATTTCCCAAAAGTGTTTAATTTATACTAATTACAATGATTATTAGAGCCATTAGCTCTAATCACAAATCGGGATATTACAAGTGACATGCCTTTTTACCCCCAAACTACATTGGCTTTGATCTCTCTAAAGGGTACGTAGGCCCTAGGTTCTCTTTCTAGGTCAAGTTTAACTCTGTAAATAAACAGTTTTCCCTTTATTAATTCCTTATTTTTTGCAAATATTTTCTTAATTTCTTTTCTTCTTTGGGTAATTATAATAAAATTAAAGGTCATATTCATTTTTAAATAATTGTCTTAGGGAAATTGTTTTTATGAACGAGTGTTGTGGGGTGCCTAACACCTTCTCCACACACAGTCGACTCCTGAAACTTATATGGTTTTCATTTCTTAAAAAAGGTTTCCAAAATTATCATTTTTAAAAATTTTGGCAACGGCTCCATATTTTCCAAATTTCTAGCGCTACAGCTTGGTGACTCTACTGGGGAAGGTTTGAGAGTCAATCCCATTTAAATTAAGTGTTTAAAAATCATATGGCATTGATTTTATTTTAATTACCTTTTTTATTTTCTTTTTTTGACTATTTGTTTTTATTTATTAAATTCTTTATTCATTTATTTATCTATTCTTTTTTTCTCTCTATCTTGTGATCTGCTTAGCATATGAGGGTTGGGTAGAACCTAGGTCCACAAGTTATTATGCTCCCCACACATATTGAACACATACACTATTATCCTCACACACATTTTGGGCCCTACATCCGGGTCTGTGAGTTCCTTAGGTGAGCAGAAGTTTCTAGCGGTTTCCCTGTGGGGTTTTCAAAATCCCCTGAGGTTACTATGAAGACTTCATCCTAGCTGTTACTCATTTGGCAAGGTTGATCCCTAGGGCTTTTTCAGAATCCCTGAAGGTCAATTACATCTGATGGGGTCTTCAACTTTTTGATAGGGGCAATTAGGAGACCTTTATCTATGAGAATTAGAACCACCTTAAAACTATGGCACATATTAGTAGAAATTATTGACCTGCCCAATTAATTAGTACCTACATTTCTTAAGGTAGATATCCCCCAACCTAGGGTTATTCCTAAATAGGACACCGGAGGGCATTTATTTATTGTTGACAATATTATTTGTCAACCATACATAATCTAGGAAACCCCTAAGATCAAGCGGCTAATTGTCCTTTACTTGAGTATGTATTTAGCATCAATCCACATATAGATACATCACAAAGATGGTGTAGGCATTATATAACCAACCTTAGTTCAATGATTTATGACCCTGAAAGACCATGAGCTCATTACATCTATCATGTTAGTAAATATATCAATGAGAGATAATCCTTTTAGGGCTAATGAAGCATCATTATATCATTTATAGGCCTTTTAGTTTCATTTGATATGGACCTTGGACAGAATCATCATTTTTAAAACCTTTAGCCACGTGAAGGCCTAGGCTATTCACAGGTTAATGTGTACTTCATTCTCCCTACGAAGTAATGGATCTTTTGAGGAAGTGGAGTCTTTTTCCTCAATATCCATCACCCATATCAAAACTTAAAGTACTTGTCATCACTCTTTTATGCCTCATGAGGCATTCTTGCATCATTCATTGGCATTTAGCTTAATTTGACATGGGCCTTGGACATAATAATCATCATTGAATAAAGAGGTAAAAGAGGGGGAAAATGATCATGCAAATAAAAATGAAAAAAAAAAATAAAAAAATGTAGTAATATCTTTAGTTAATAATGCTTGTATAGAATATCTGTCCTTAAAAATGACTTCATTTACCCTTATCCATGTCATCCCACCTTCCCATATATCCCATAAATTGTTGTTCCTTATTCATGATGTGAGGCTAAGATTTTCTCTCTTTTTTACTTTCTGGGGGTATTATTCTTGATTGGAGGAAACTACTAAGGGTTTAAAAACCTTGTTTTCTACATGTCGATTGTATAGAGGTAATATTATAATCTAGAGATGCTTAGTTTTGAAAATGACTTGACCCCACCTTGATGAAGCTAGTTTTAAAGGGTAAATTGTTTAACTTGGATGCAATGTGATGATGATTACACAAGCCATATGAGGATTTGAGCCTATTGAAATGATTTCATTTTCATGTGTGTACCACTTATCTTTTACCCAATCTAGAACTTGTCATGTATCTTGTTTGAGGTCAAATTTGATATTCATTTGCTTGATATAGAGAGGATCAAGGCATTCATTTTTCATCCTTAATAAGAACAAAGCCAACTAGACGCCCTTACATGATAGGCATTTGAGCCTGTGTGATCTTTTTCCGTATCCCTTATCATGCAAAAACCATAAATATGTTTCTTACCTCTTATTCAAGTTTCTTTATGCTTTCCAAAAGTTAGAGCAACAAAAAAGAAAGGGTAAAGGTGCAAATTTAGAAATAAACAATTTCACGATGAGTATCCATAAGAATTATCCATTTTCGGTTTCAAAAATAAACACAAACTATTATTTTGGAGCAAAAGTAAAACTATTTATTTCAGAGCAAAAGTAAAACTATTTATTTCAGAGCAAATATAGCAACATAGTTGAAAACACTTAACTTTCATTACTTTTTGAACTGTGGGTTCCACCAGTCTTCTCTCTCTGTATTTTTTTAATCAAAAGATATCACTTAGACCCCATAAAAACAATTTCATTTCATATAACCCCCCCAAAAAAGTAAGACCATTATTATTTTTTTATTGAAAAATTTAATTTCAGTTTGACCTAACTGATACAGTAAAATTTCAGAATCTTTTGGTTGTTAACTGAAATGAAATTGTTTCTATGTGATCTAAGTGATATTTTCCCATTAAAAAAAATTAAAATAATAGACAGAGAAAAGATTGGTGGGACCCACAATGCAAAAAGTAACATAAGTTAAATATTTTTATCGGGGTTGCTATATTTGCTCCGAAATAAATAGTCTATATCTACTTTTGCTCCAAAATAATAGTTTATGTCTACTTTTGCATCCGAAAATAGATAAGTCTTATGTATACTCATTGCAAAATTATTCATTGCTAAATTTGCACCTTCGCACAAAATGAAAAGAAAATAGAAAAAAATCAAAAGAAAGATGGGCAAATACCAAAGGAAACATGGAAAGAGCTTCCTTCAATTCTTCTTTCGTTTTAAGGCCTTTGAAGTGTACATTTGCTTGACTCTATGTTTGGTTCTTATTGCCCTTAGTTATCATGAGTATCTACTTTGATTCTTAGACATCCTTTATCTTCTACTCAGGGTACTTTTTTGTTTATAAGAGCACCTTGTCTTCTTGGTTAAGGGAGTATGTGTACATTCCTCCAATTTTTGAGGCTATTAAGGTAATCTGGTTGTAAGGCTTCTCTCTTTTGAATATTTTAAAGTTTGCAAAGTGGCTAAAAAGAAAGAAAAGCAAAGAAATAGTTGGAAAAATAAGGAAAAAAAGAGAAAAGAGAAAAAGAAAAGAAAAAAGCTCACTAAATTAAAAACTCGAAAGAGCTACTTAGGCAAAAGTTAGAGAAAAAAATGAAGAAGAACAAAAAAAAAAAACCAAGAAGAAAAAAAATCAAAAGAGAGATGAATAAATATATAAAATATAAGAATAGGAACTGGATATTCTACATCTCCTCTTTACCCTTTGTTTGTATCCCATGCTCACATAAAAAGTCCTTATGATCTATGTTAGCATATGGCTCTTTTAGTGATAAAGAACTTAAATTAGCATATGACTTTTTTAGTGATAGAGAACTTAGATTATTGCCAAGCTTATCGAACAAGAATTGCATAATTTGTATATAGAGAGCAAACTCTAGCCCTCAAAACACTGAGTGGTGAGAGTAAACACTATACCTGGTGAGGAAATCATTGGGGAATTGTGTTCTTGTTAAACCTTTTACCTTGATACTAGTTAACTTAAGATTGGTGACATGATTTAAATAATGATACATTAATATATCTCTTGATTCTCTATTCTCATGACTTAGACATTGTCTTCTATGTTTCAATTCCTAAGATTTCATGATCGGATGTTAACACCTTACTAGGTTTCTTGAGTTATGCTCAGAGGTCTTTCCTCAAGCATTTGGATCTAAGAAATTCTTCCATTTCAATGCTTTTCTACTCCTAATATGGCTTGTGAGCCTTTCTAAATTTTATCATTTCACAATTGGGACATTACCTTTCTTCTATTTGCCTTTTAATAAAGGGAACTAAGTTAGAATTTGGGGCTTCTTCTCAATTCTGTTGCCCCCATCCATTTCTCAGGACAACATTGACAGTGTTAAATAAAGTTTTAAAAAACATTGATTGTGTAAGTATTAAAGATGAAGATAGAAAAAAAAAAAAAAAAGATTCTTGTGTTGCACAAATTAAGATAGCCTAAGGAAGGAAAGAAAGTTTAAAATTTGGCTTATTGCTTAAAAGTCCTTTCTTATATCAAGAGTTTGCACTATGTTATGTCCAAAGAAAAATTGTAATATTTTATCCAATTGGGCAAACCTTTCTTGCAGTAGGCTTTGCATCAATCATACACTCACCCTACTTAACATGTATTGCATGCTATTTCACAAATTAGGGGGCAAATTTGGAATTAATTTTTCAACCAAAGAGGCTTCTATTAATATTATGTCATGTATTGCCTCGAAATGTGCTTTTGTTAAGACTAGGGCAAACCTAAAAGCTTCTCAACAAGAATCAAAATGGCCTAAACAAGAATGGCATCCTACATGAACCAGCAAATGAAGAGGTTTTGAATAAGACTGAGGCCAAAGCGGGGGCAACATCATTCATCAGGTAGCTATTCATCACTTTCACCATCATTATCATTATCATTATCATTACACATTTTATATTATCATCTTCATCTCCTTATCATTACTATCATCCCCATTAGCTCTTCATAAGTTTCATCATCATCATCCTCATTTCATCATTTTCTTAGCATTATCGTCATCTCCTTATCATTATCATCATCCTTATCATCCTTCTTAGTATTTATGACACAATAAGGGAAAGGACCAGCTAGAAAACAAGTTTGAAGACATGAACGGGATGAATGATCAAAGGTTGGACCTTAAGGCTCTGTTTGGTTGGAGGTTAGGTTAGGTTGGGGTAGGTTGGGGGTAAAAAAAGTGGTGTTTGGTTGGAAGGAGGTTAGGTTAGGTGTTGGATGTTTTTTTGTCTTCTAGTGGTAACCTAACCTAGGTTCTGAAACCTCCAAAATTGGGGTTTTTCCTAGGTGAGAGAATATTTGTCTTCAATTGTGACTAAATTGCCCATGACAATTTTTTAAAATTCCAACACTGCCTTAACTTGACCTCCTGATTCAACGAACTTTCCAAATAATAATAATTTCATAAATAATTATTTATATGCTTACACGAATAATTATTTTATAAATAATAATTTTATATAAATAATAATTATTAAATAAATACATTATAAAAAAAGAAGGAAAATACGTAGAAGGGCATTTTAACCTCCTCTAACCTAACTTAACTTAAATAAACCTCACTTAACCTAACCTTCGTTGAACCAAACAACATTATAACCTCTTCTAACCTAACTTAAGTAAACCTCACTTAACTTAACCTTCATTGAACCAAACAAAGCCTAAGAGAACCTGTTTACTCTTACAACCCTAGCCAAAAAGACACCACAAGGATGATCAATCCTCAATATAGTCAGAGTATTCACATGAGAATACAAGGATGTAAGCAAAGCTTACACAAGAGAAATAAAATTCTCCAAGAGTAAGTTCTTATTCATATCATTATAATCTTTTGAATATCAAATGCAAAAAATGCTGCATTCATATATAGGCCACAACAAATACTCTAGAACTGAAAACCTAGTCATAAATACAATAAATGATACCTTAATGATGATTGATTGTCTTGGTTGGCACCATTCAAGCCTAAAGGAATTAGAAAATTACTTATTCTTTAAGACTAAGTTAGCTACCTAAAAATAGAAAACAAAAAAAGACTTCTTGAACAATCTTTGACCACAAGGCCTTGTTTAATGCAAATAAAAATAGGAAACTTGCTTAAAATAAATTAAACTCTAATTAATTAATAATGACGTCTTCTATGTGCTTCTTGAAGTGTGTTGGATGTCACTTATGCTCATCCTCCAAGACACATGTAATATCCCTAATTTTGGGCCTAGGACTTTAGGGATAAGCCTATATCAAGTAGACTACTAAGCCTAGTTTGGGAAGAGTCCTAAGAATTTCGAGAGATAGAAAGACTCTCGGGAACTATGTGATCCGGCCCTACCGGTCAAAGGGCCCAGTATGGGTAGACTGGAGGATCAAAATATCGATGCAAATGTGCATAAGATGTATATATGGTGCCATTGGCATTTTCAGGGCTGACATGCGTAAGGTATGGGACAAGTTAATTGAGTAAAGTATGCCGGTAGTAAGTTCACAAGGCATTTCCAGGAAAGACATGTGTACCCTACATTTTTGGAAATTGATACTGGTGTATGGCCTCATGTGGGGCCCGCACATATATTCTCTGACCTAGTATCATTTGATGGGCCTCATATACGTGTCACATTCCCTAGTAAAACCCAAGTAAACACCGATAAAGTAACTTTATTAAAGTAATGCTATAAAGTATGCATCGATGACTCATGATAGCACACATTTTTTGTTGGCTACACAAGAGCTTGACATGTGTCCCTTAATGATGACAAAGTACAAAGCCACTTTTGTGTTAGCCAAATGAGGAGGTGAAGAGTGTCACTCATTATTACACCACCTTTATGCCTTTTGTGTTGGCATTCCCGGAGAGCACCACTTAGCACCTAAGTCTAGGGAATCCTGTAACCCCCTACCTCAAAAACTGTAATTATGATTCAAAAAAGCATAATTAAAATGAATCAGAGACCAACGGATAATTAAACTCATTTCAAACTCCCCTCCTTACAGTAGGGTTTTCACAAACTCTTTCAAAATTTCATTCCTATTCTGGTCTCAAATTCAAGTTTCGAATATAATACCCAGTGCAGTTAAATCACATTCACATATATCAGAGTGTACAATAAAAATCCCGACAACCCTTAGGTTTTATTCATTCACTAAGGGTTTACAGTTTCTCATGTAGGGTATTACACAAAATCATTCCACATATATACAGTAATCCTAAATCAAAATGGATAACAACAACCAACATCAAAGATCTCTAAGGAGTCTTAGCCGCTCTTGGTTGTCCACTTCCCTTTGGAGTCACTTGCCCTGTCTGTAGGTCAGTTCATGGAAAGAATGAGATTCAAAAAAATCTCAGTAGTAACAAGTTACTCATACAATATATAAGCACACAACATGTAAGTAAATCACAAATAGCAACAGCAGCAACATCACAAAGATACATGGCTTTTACCATAAATGACAGTACTCACGGTTGAATACAGAATGAGACAGCTCTCGCTGTAATCACAATAACGACAGCTTGCACTATAAACGACAGTTTTCGCTGTATAATGATAGATATCACCAGTTGTAACCATAGCAACATCAGAAATCATCACAAAATAGTGATACAACACACATACAGTGCATTACACATAGTATAAGAGAAAGAGTCACTACCTGGTTCTTTCTGAACGTGCTCTGGCACAGGTCATTCACAATCAGGGTAAATGTCGAATCCTACAATTCCAAATACACCATTTAGATACTTCTATAGTGTTTCTGGGGGTTATATGAGTCTATAATGAAAATTTATAAAAATGCCCCTGGGGACTCGGCCCGGCCCCGCCGTACCTGGTCTTGCTGCACTTTTCCTGAAATTCTAATCTGAGCTAACCTAACGTATTTCCGCCCAATGAATCCATTTTCACACTTGGAATTATCAAATTCAATGTTAAATTACAAATATACCCTTGGCAGCCTACTTTAAAGGTTTCAGGGGCGTTTTCGTAATTATGCTTTATCGGCCTTTTCCGAAAAAGTGACCAACTGTAACACCACCTAATTTTCCCTCCAGAACTCAATGGAACCATCAAATCATTGAAAATACAACTCTAAGACCCATTTCTAGAGTTGGTCAAAATTTATGTGTTCTCCAGGGAAAATCGGGGTTTTACGATTTCGGCTCCATAAACGCGTTCCTTTTTACTCCTAACCACTTTATTAACCATCTAATTGAGTTATTACTACCATTTGAACTAAAATTGGGCAGTATATCCCTTAGGCACATACATTTCTAAAGTTTAAAACTAATGGCAATTCGGCAAAATTTCACCAATTAAATTGCCTACAGCTGCCAGAATAGTAATATATGAAGCTTTGGAAGTTACCTCAAGCTCCCACAAGCTTTTCCCAAATATGGATGAAACCCTAACCAAAATAACAACATATTTTTGAGCCTCCAAACCTTAAAGAACAAAGAAAAGTAGCTTAGGGTCGGAGTTATACTCGTTAGGAGCTAAATCGTCGGATATGAGATTTCTTCCCTTTCTCTCTCTTACTTCAGCTAAAAATGGCTTGAAATGGTTGAAGAAGATGAGACAATATGATTGATAATCCATGATGACATCATCTTTTAATGAGCTGATGTCATAATTCCCTATTTTCCCATTTTCAGATTTTCTGCCCAATCTTTGAAAAATCATAACTAATTCTAGAAAAATAGAATTGGAGTGACTCCAAAGGCTATTGAATCCTTATTGAGTCTAGTTTCAAGGAAAATATAGCCTTTTACGAGTTAGAAGTATATCATTCCCAGAGTTAATTTCTTTGACTTCTGCTCCAGAAAATAATCAATTTCGCTGGGCAAACTTCAAAAATTCATAACTCTTAGCTCACAAATCAAAATGACATAAATTACAAGTCCATTTTGAAGTTTGACATGTGAAATTTAAGACTAGAAGGATTCAGAATTTTTAGACACCATTTACCTATTCAAAATGTCCATACAAACTAACTGCCCTGCATTAAATTTTACAGTTTTTCAAATTTTCAACCAATGTGTCCAATGGCTCCAAAATTAACAATCAAACCTATTCCCACGTAATTTTTCACAAGAAAACTATTGGAATCACTAAAACCACCAAATTCCTATCACACATTCTCCAAAAGTATTATTCGACAATAATTACATCCTCTCTTGAAGTCATTAGCCCTTAATCACTTTTTGGGATATTACAAATCCACTGGTCTCTAGTCCGATCACAGAGTTGACTTCCCGAACACCAAACCCGCAGGTCTAATGAAATTGTCAGGCCTCCCCCTTCCCCTGACAATTATGATGCCACCTAAGAGAGAGAGAAAAAGGATGACCAACTAGCTTATTGGCTTATGGCAATCTTGTACTCTCATCATGTGACACTTGGCAAGCTAAGGAAGGATCAAATGCAAGATCAAATCTCAACCCGTCCCTCCCCTTTTAGTGACATTTCAGCCAGCTATGAAAGGAAAGAGAAAAGAGAAGAAAAATCACACAAAATAGAAAGAAGAGAGGAGGAATAGTGACATTTCTTGAATACCGGAGCCAATTCTGACCTCGAATCGCCGTTATCGTCCGGTAAGCCCTTCAGAAAACTTCTTCTATTCACTATAAGCTCCAATTCTATAGTCTTAGATTTCTTATCTGAGGTGTTTTATGTCATTTAGTTAGTTGAAGTGCTGCCAGTATACCGAACTGGTTATAGAAACAAGAAGAGATATGCCTAAGCTTTAATTTGAACCGATTGGTTTGTTGTTTGGATAAGTAATTTTCAGGGTGGGTACTGTGCACATTTTGGCTAAGAGGTGTTTTTAAGGTTTAATTATGGTTTAATAATGTATTTATTTTTAAATGATGATTTATGATGATTTTGGAAGTTTATGTTTAAAGTTGTTTGAATTCGTTTTCTGGAAGCAGTGAACTTGCAATGTGGTTTTGATGAGTCAAACTTAGTCCAAATGCTATGAAATTTTACAGGATTAAAGTAGGCATCCTAAGATTTAATTTGATAGGTAATATGAGCCATTTGGACTACTATATTGAAAGTTATGATTTTTTAAAATGTTACCATGATTCTTGAACTAAATATGTAACAGTCTGAGTTTGACAATTTCTGGGAAATGTGTAGCTGTAATTGATACTCTGTGATATTTTTCCTTGAAATCAGATGTAAAAATATTTACATAGAAACTAGAATCACTCAATTTGAATTTTTCTAGAAATAGTTATGATTTTTCAAATTTAAGTGAAAAAACTGCAAACTTTCTGGAAAAGTGCGAAATGAAAAAGTATTGGCATTTGGTAATAAAATTAATTTCCAAGGGTTAAGTTAAGCACTTGGAGTTAGTATGGGCTCATTAAATACACATTGGGCCTAATGTGTTAACTTTAAAGGTAACCAACCAAAGTGTTTTGAGTTATTAAAATTGGGACAAGTATAGGCCCAAATATAAATATGTCCTAAAGGCCTATGGACCCATATTGGACATTCATTTATTATGGCACTAATAATATGGTATTTATTTAGGGCCATGAGAAGCCAAGAAAGAATAAGAATGGAATAATTTCCAAGAAGCTATGATGGTTGGAAGAAAAGGGGACAAGAAGAAGGACCTTGTGCAAAAGGTAGTGAACTTACTTAACTTGCATGTATTTGATGTGTTTACTTTGTATTGATTTGTAGTATTACTTTACTTGATTATGTGAAGTATGTATGAATTAATAAAGCTCTGTTTCATTTTTTTGCTATGGCTATATGTTAGTGCAAGCGTTTCACCCAAGTGAGGGGTGAATTGGGTGATCCCAAAAAATTTCGTTGCGCATAAGAAAATTGACGGAATATTAAAAGCAGTTATGAGTAAGGATAAATATCACTGAAGTGTACATTAGGAGTTATACTGGTTCGGCCACAACCACTTTGACCTACGTCCAGTCCTCATAACGTCTCTGAGAGTTTCACTATATTCTCCAAGATTCAGTGGGTTCTTGGCACCTCAGTACACAGCAAGTTCCTTCACCTGGACACTTGCTCCCCCTTACACGTTGTAATCAAAACCCCAACTCAAGGTTCCACTACCTTAATTTGCCTCAATAACAAATATTGAGTTTGTAATGAAAAACTCTCTCACAAAGCAAATATGTAATCGCTGAAGTACAATGAATGAGTATAAGTAAAGAAAGCACTAAGAATGTGTTGATCAGTGTAATCTCAGTTCGTGTCTTATATTTTTCTTCTCTTTGAATGCTCCATATATATTGATGATTTGTAGTGACTGTTGGAAGCAATTCAAACTTGTCCGTTAGAGTCACGCAGCAACGGTTGACTATTCTTCGTATTTGAAAACTATTCGTTGGCGGTAGGTAGCGGTAGGTGAACGTTCGGACTTTCATTTGACTTCTCAAATCAGTCATACTCTTTCATTGTTTCTCTACAAATGTACTTAAAATACTAATACAATGAAGAGTTAATCATATAGATAATAGATCAATAGATATTTGATGAAAATATGATTTCTGAAGTGCCTTACTCAAGTGATCAAGTTTGTTACTCGAGTGGTCCCTTGAGTAAACCTGTCAAAAATATGGCAGTGAGCAAATCAACATTTTACATCAGTTATCACTCGGGTAAGACATGGAGTGATATATTACAAACCTTGAGAATACTTGATTACTCGAGTGGCTACTTAAGTGGCCATGTCTTTACCTTCATAGATTACTCGGGTGATTACTGTGGTAAATTGCTTACTCAAGTGATTACTCGAGTGGGCTTTATTTTTCTTCACACCTTACTCGAGTGGTTCCTCGAGTGGCTTTCAAATAACTCGGCAGATTACTCGATTACACCCTCGAGTAATAGCGTCAAATTCTTGGCCGAGAGTTTGCTTTCTAGTTACTCGAGTGGTACTTCAAATAACTTTGTAAATTACTCAGGTGGTCCCTCAAGTAATGCTATTTTCCCACTGGTTACTCGAGTGATATGCTGTATTTCTTGGCCAAGAGTCACTGGAAGATTTTTGACCTGGTTACTCGAGTGGCTACTCGAGTGATACCTATGAAAATCTTGTTACTCAAGTGGCTACTCGAGTAATGGTCTACATAACTTTGTAGATTACTCAAGTTGTCCCTCGAGTAACTTCATCCAAATTTTGGCAGTGCTTAACTAGATGAAATTCTCTTTCCTTACTCGAGTAATGGCATCTCTTACCTGAGTGGCTACTCGAGTAAGCCTTCACAAAATTTTTTGATTAATTCCAATGTTTACTTCAAGTGATGCTATGCCACTTTGTTCAAATCCATTTGTTTGTTATGAAATCCTTTCATATTATTGATTCAATCTTTGTTATCATCAAAACATATGGAATCTAACACTATATATATATTGCATGAAACATTGAGCATGCAGAATATCATTATATGAACATGAGCCTATGTAAGGCAAGCATTTCATGCACTAGCATTCATCTTGCATATATAGTTAGTATTGTTTGCTATTAAGATTCCCCTGAATCTCACCCCCACCAACCATATAAGTACGAGAACTTGAATGAGGAGAATGTTTGAAGATGAACCAAAAGGTAGAATGATGAAGAACGGAAGAAAGAGAGTTGTCTTTATTTTACTGTGCATAAATTATTTACACTTAATAAGAATTGAATGAATACGCGTATAATTGAATTAAGCCGTTAATGGTTAAATCACTACATGATGGACAAGTCAAATTTCCTAAGCATGGTAATTAAACTAGGAATGGGTAATCGCACAGTACGAGCCTATTAGTTTAGAAACCTTACGCACATAAAAATGAACAAAAAATCACTCTGATTAAGATAATAAAGAGAAATAAAGAAAGATGAGTCACAATGAGTAGGAAACCATGGTGAACAATCTTTGAAAATTTTAAGTTATTTAGAAAACTCCCTTTAAGTATAGGTCTGAATCTTGTATTGGAGTTGGGATATGAAGTTGTTTATAAAGGAATATCACTTAGTGGTTTCTCTTCACTACGAAAGACTCATCAGAATGATAATGTAACTACGGTATTGCATTTTTTTTGGTATCAGAGTAGAGATTTCGGCATTTGTCTAGTATGCTCTGCTGCTATGAATATTTATAGTGATACCTTGTTAGTACTCCCAAGACTAGAATGATATATAGGTGAAAGATAAACCCAGAAAAATAGAATTTTCCTCGACCACTAGTTGGTAGGCTAGAAGAAAGGAAGGGGTAGAGTTGTATATAGAGAATGAAATGGAAAAATATTGACATATACCTAATAGAGAAGGGTATGAGCTCTAGAGAATTTGATGTCGAGCCATTCTGTGACCAAAATTCTAGTAGAACTTTGTGGTTAAGCCTGCTCAGGCGAGAAAATCCCGAGATGGGTGACCCCCCCTGGGAAGTTAAGTTGGTAAGGTTATGGAGACTTGAGGAATAGTTATTGTGTTAAGATTTCACCATAACTATGGATCATCTTAGTTAGATGAACTATATTTAAAGGCATATAGAATGAGAATTTAAACCTCAAAATTAAGGTTGAATCTTCAGTAAAGCTGGAGGTTAGTACTTGAATAGTGTAAAGGATAGAATTAGAGCTATAAATCATGATGATTTTTAGCATGCATAGTGAGTATGATTGAGGACTCAATTAATATTAAGGTTATAGATCCAATATGAAGTTAAGAATTGGATTGTGATGCAAGAATCTATTTTGAGCCTTAGGTTCTTAAGAACACTGAAATGGCTCAGAGTTGTTTGAGGCATAGAATATAGTTAAGGATGATCAATTGATGACTGGGCATGACCTTGAGGTTAAGAAGCAATGAAAGAATATTATATATTGCTTATTTGCTTAGAATTATGTTTTAATAATTTGAACAATGACTCGAGGACATTCGAGGTATTAAGAGAACTATTTAAAGAATATACTAGAATCTAGAAGCCTCTATAAGACAAATTGAATTCGAGGCATAAGAATATGATAGATGCTTGACCATATACCCCAGTGAATTGTAACCTAAGAATCAAACTATAGTTGAATTGATTCCTTAAGTAATTGAATTGAATTGAATGAATAGAGATACCGGAATGGATTGAATGAATAGAGGTACTAGAATGACTTGAATGAATTAAGGTACTCTAATGACTTGAATGAATTGAGGTTCTAGAGGTTGCTAGTTGTTAATCCAGCATAGGGAAATATTGTGATTACAAATTATCCCATAGAAAGAAGGAATGAGAAATTTGTTCCCTAATGGAACAGAGTAATAGAAAGAATAAGAATAGTCTTGAATTATGGTCTCATTGTAATATCCCAATTTTTGATTAAGGGAAAATCATGATTATTGTGGATGATTATGAATTTAAATTGAATTATTATGTGCTTTATGGCAATATTAAATTAATATGTCATAATTACTAAAAATTGGAATAATGGAAATATTGGCCATAAGTGGTAATTAATGGAGAAATTAATTACTAAGCATGGGAAAAAATGAGAAATGTGATTAAATGGCTAATGGAGGGATTAGAGTAACTAATTTGGTTACTTACTTTATGAGAGCCAATAGATTTGAGACACTTGGCAAGCTTATATGATGATGGGAGTTGTTGGAAAAGTCAAATAACTATATTTTATTGTTTTCTCTCCCTTTCCCTCTCTCTTATGCGCATAGAAGGGTCTAAAGGGGGCATAATTTATGTGCTCCCTCATCATCACTCTCATTTCTCTCTTCTCTCTCATTCTTGCTCTCTCTCTCTCTTTCGTTCACCATTGTTGAAGGCAAGGGAAAGAAGAAAGCTTGATCTTTGGGTAAGTAAATGCCTTCCTTTGCTCAAACTCCCTTCATTAAAGTTGATCAAACTCCCTTCATTTTATTGTTTTCTCTCCCTCTCCCTCTCTCTTATGCGCATAGAAGGGTCTAAAGGGGGCAGAATTTATGTGCTCCCTCATCATCACTCTCATTTCTCTCTTCTATCTCATTCTTGCTCTCTCTCTCTTTCATTCACCATTGTTGAAGGCAAGGGAAAGAAGAAAGCTTGATCTTTGGGTAAGTAAATGCCTTCCTTTGCTCAAACTCCCTTCATTAAAGTTGATCAAACTCCCTTCATTTTATTGTTTTCTCTCCCTCTCCCTCTCCCTCTCTCTTATGCGCATAGAAGGGTCTAAAGGGGGCAGAATTTATGTGCTCCCTCATCATCACTCTCATTTCTCTCTTCTCTCTCATTCTTGCTCTCTCTCTCTTTCGTTCACCATTGTTGAAGGCAAGGGAAAGAAGAAAGCTTGATCTTTGGGTAAGTAAATGCCTTCCTTTGCTCAAACTCCCTTCATTAAAGTTGATCCTTGAGTTAAGAGCAACATTTCTATGGTTGTAGTTTGTCCATTGGTTGTGGTTTGTGGCCACTCGAAATTTTGGAAAGTGGTGAATCAAGAACTCCTTTTGAGAAAGTTGATAAGGTGAGTGAGACCTATCTATCTATCTATGTTTTATGCCAAATGGATTAACTTGGAATTTCTGGAATTTTGGACCCATTTTCAAAAATGAGGGCCATTGGGAGTTTGGTATGTGTTTGATATGGAATTGGTATGTTTGGAATGCATTTTGGATAGATAGGAAGTGATTGGGTTTGAAATTGTTAAGTTGGAGATTTTGAGAGTTTGGTGTTTAATGTTACCCACAACCAAAGTATGATAATGGAATAGGATTTTTGTGATTTTGACACTTCCATTGGATTCCTTGAGTGATTTTGTGTGGGAATAAGCTTGGTTGTTGATTTTGGATTCATTTGGATCACTTGGGAAAAGTTTGAAAATCTGTTTTGGTTAAGCTCTATTTTTCGCTGTCAGTTTGAATGAGCATTTTGAATGATCAAACGATATTGGAAAATTATGAAACTTTCCAGTCTTACATTTCACATCCCAAGCTTCAAAATGGACATATATTTTGTGTCATTTCGTTTAGTATTCTATGAGATATGGTTGTCCAAAGTTTGGGATTGAAACAGAACTCTGTTTTGGAGTAGTGTGTAGTTTTTGGTGATTCTGTATTTGTGTAGTGATTTCCAGAGATGGGATATATTTTTCCTTGAAAGAGGACTCATATACCTTTCATTTGGCTTTGGAATCACTCCGTTTCGATTTTTCTAGTATTAGTTATGAATTTTTGAAATTCAGCCAAGAGTTAGGAAATTTCTTGGCCGCGGCCCAAACCTTTCTGGCCTGATCTGCGCCGCGGCCCAATAGTGGCGGGCCGCAGCCCACGGCCTTCTGACCATATTTGGGCCGCAGCCCAAGGAAGGGCTGGCCGCAGCCCACCCCTGTGTTCCAGCACTTTGTGTTTTCGAAAAGTGACCTTTAACCTTTTGTTTCCCAACCTTTTAGGGCTTTCATTAGAGACATTTGTGGCCTCTTAAGAGTCCTAAATGATAACCAACTTAGTGTATTATGGGATTAAGTAATTGGAAAAGAGATTGATCAATTGTCCCTAATTTGGTATAGGATTGATATCTGCTGAACGCGTGAGCCCACTGTGCCAAAGATTGTCAGGAAAGATACAGGCAGCGACTCTTCTCTTATACTTTATGTAAATGTATTGTATGTTTGCTTGTCATTCATTGTGTGGATGCTACTGTTACTGCTTTGAGATACCTTGTGGAGTTTAGTGATACATTGTGCTTTGAGATGCTTTGTGGTGCTTTGTGCTTCGTGTTGCTGCTACATAGTGTTCACCGCGAAAGCGGGCGTTGTGCATAGTGAATACAGCGAAAGCTGGCATAGTGTTCACCACGAAAGTGGGCGTAGTGCATTGTGATTACAGCCGTGAGTGCTGTCGTATGTGGCGTGAGCCAGAGATCATTGTGAAGCTGCTGAACATGATGAACATACATGCTTTATGTTTATATATTGTATGAGTGAATTGTTGCTACTGGGATTCTTTAGAATCTCACTCTTTCCATATGACTAACCTTTTCAGACAGGGCGAGTGGCTCGGAAGGGAAGCGACCAACCAGGAGTGGTTAGGGCTTAGGGATATTTTATATTTGGATGTTGGTTATCCTAGTTTTGGTTTTGGGATTACTAAGTGTATATGAGATGTAAATGAATATTTTGGATATGTAATCCCCATTTTGGGAACTCGCAACTCATGTTATATATGTAGATGAACCCGGGGTTTGCCGGGATTTTAGTTTCCGCACTCTGATTTTTCTTATGTAATTTGATTTCTCAAGTAGTTATATCCGCATGTGAATGTGAGATCCGGAATTAATACGTTTTGAATTGATTTTGAAATACCTCATCCCGAGTTGGGGGATTATAAATTGTTGATTTGATTTTATTGGTCTCTATTTCACTTAAACTTCAAAATCCAGATGTAATTACCGTGAGGGGGTTACACTCATAGTCGAGACAAAGAATAAAATGTACAAGTAGCTTACGGATTCCCTATGCGACCTTGGTAGATTACACTATAGGTAAGGGAAGTAGAATTATGCCTGGAGTTGGACTGATATCAAAAGTTCATACAGAATGACCCCAGATGAGATTGCAAAATATAGAATTGTTAGAGAATAGGGGTTTGTAACCTAGTAAGTCACCATGGAGTGCTCCAATGCTGTTAAGGAAAGAAAAACATAAAAGAGGATTAAGAAGGAATTGGCTTGACAGAAAAAGTCAAGTGAACTTTTGCTCTGGTATCATATGTAATAGTTCTGCATGTATGTATATACAATTAATGTATTAGTTTCATGAATATATGGTGGGCAGTTAGACCTTTTGAGCCAGTATGTCCTTAGGCAATCAGACCCGAAAAGCATTCAAAATTAGAAGGGCAGAATCCCATGGTCGTAAGACCAAGAATTGTCGGCCAGCATCTCGAAGAGGTTGTAAATCATGAGAATTACAGGCAGTGCCCTGGAAACAGCCGAAAGGCTAGAATTGAAATGATCGAAAGGCTAGAATAATGGCCGTAAGGCTGGAATAGAATGGACTGTTGTCTTATGAATGAAAAACTTGACTGATTAGGCCAACATTACATCAGGGTATGGATAGCTTGAGTAGTAAGAGTGAACCTAGAATGTATACATAATAAATGACCTTCTAGAACAGTTGTCTGGTTCCTGAGCATATGTGAAAATTGAATTTTGAACTGACTAATGCACTTGCTATTTTTGTGAATTGTTTGAACTGAATTATGAATATAATTTTTCAAGAATTGATTTTTTGAATAGAATTTTTGACCAGTTTGTATTAGTCATTTTTGAACTATGTTGTCTTAAAGAAAGGGATCCTTAGAGGAACCCAGAATAGTGGAAGTAGTATAGAACTAGAACAGGCCAAAAACTGTTGCAGAAATACTCAGTTTGCTAGGCCTTACTAGATAAATTTAGCAATTTTCTAGAATCATTTTGCTACTCACTTGAACAAAACAATTAAAGAAAGAACTAAAAGAAAGATTTGAAAGAAACAATTCCTTAAGTGGGATGATGTCTACGAGAGGGTTTCATAGATCTCTAAGAGAGGTTGAAACCGCACCAATGATGAATATTCCTGATCCTAGAATGTGACTCGTATGTGGTCTGTAAAGAATGAATAAGGCAACTTGTGTAGTCTGTAAAGAATTGTGACCCGTAAGGTTTGTAGTGTAGTGACTAGTATGGTTTGCAACAAAATGAGAAAGAAAGAAAGGATTGGGATATGTCTTATGCAACGCCTCAATTTTATTCATCAATATGCCTTGTAATTATTTGAAGCACTCAATGAAATGAATGGTGAATATTCATAAGCTTGGAATTTACAAAGTTAGAAAATTTTCATTTTCATTAGAATTGGGCTAGAACAAAATATAAAATTAATTTTTGGATGTTCCAAAAAGCTCATTATTAAATCCAAGAATGTAATGGCAAAATTTTAATTAGCCAATAAAGCATAAGATTAATTATTTTCTCAATTAATTGAAGCTAATTTCAATTAATTAAGGAAATAAAGAGTAAATATGTATAATTGAAGCATTCTTGATCAAATAAACCAAAGTTTGAAAAGTCAAAAGCAGGACTTGTACACAAATTAATGAATTGATGAGAGAGATTATGGAAAATACTAAACTAATTATTATTCCCCTTTTCTCTCATGGATTTCGCCTAAATGGAGAAAATAGGAGGAAAAAATATTGTTTGGATTAATATGATGCCAAGTGTCCTCATCAAAAGCCAAGGAAATAAATATAGGTTTATGAAAATATGAGCACATGTTGGAATTTCAATAAAATAGTATATTTTGTGCAATTGGTTAAGGTAAATAAATAAAGTCCAATTGGTTTATGAAGAATCATATATGGCGTCTTGTGGGACAAGAGGAGATAAGGAAAATTGGTCCAAATCAAATGGGAAGATTTATGATGAGTTAGGAAAGGATAAGAGTGATAAGGATATATGTCATAAACCTTAATAAATTATTATATCCTAAAAGATGTAGCGATATTTTTAAGTCATATTCATCTCTTTCCTTCTTCATTTTTACGCCAAGCACATAAGAAAAAGAGAGAGAAGAGAGCTTGAGAGTCTTAGAGAAAGAGAACACAAAAAGCAAAAATCCAAGGTAAGAACTTGTTACTCAAAGCGATTATGCTTCCTATCTTTTGTAGTATCTCTTCTAAGCTCATTTCCTACATGAAAATCATGTGTAGCCAAGCAAAACTCCAAGGGAAGAGAGAGAGAGAGAGAGAGAGGAAGAGTGAAAATCAAGAGGTAACTTCAAGAATCTCATTTCTTTTGGTATTATGTTGTTGTTTTTGATCTTGACATGAATTGTGGTTTGGTTTGTTGTTTTGTAAATTTGGGATGTTGAAACCCTAAGGGGTTATATTTCCTAAATTTCCTCAAATTATGTTTAATAAGTGTTCAAAAGGTTCCATAAGTGATTAGGAGTGAAAAGGAGGAAGCTTTAAGGGTTAGATCATGAAAAATGCATTTTTCCTTTTTCTTTGTATAAGTTTCGGCCAGCACCAAAAGTAAGGGAAGGAGCTATGATTTCATTAATTTAAGGGTTCCATTATATTTAGGAGGAAAAATTGTGTAGGGTTGATGTTGTTCATGTTGTGAGAAAAGCCCTAGAATGTGAAATGACAAAAATACCCTTAAAACCCTAATAGGGGCTGTCAATGGCAAAACTGTCATTTGTAGTGATTTTGAGAAAAAATAAGGTAAAAAATGGATTATACACACAAAACTACATAGGAATAGCCCAGGTCATAATTTTTGGAAAAGAATAGCCAGACCAGGTAAAAAAGGGCTTAGATGGGGTCCCTAGGGGTATTTTGGTAATTTTGCAAAATTAGACTAACATAACCAACAAAAATAATTAGGAAGAGTCTAAAGTGATACATGAATGGGTATTAACCTAATTCTTATAAACTTCGAATTTTAGGACCAAACTGTTGAGCCTGAGCCGGATCAAATTATGAACTTATTTGTATTACAAAAAGAGACATAAGGTTGTAGCACTCTCTTTCATGTACTATGTAATTATCTATATGCTTTGTGTATGCCATCTTCTATGATGTGAACACTGTATTGCCGAGTAGGGCTTTGTGCGAGTAGGCACGTTTATAGAGGTTTACGGATAGTAGGGAACTAGCCCCGACTCATGTGCATATGCCGTATTGTTTATGTTATGTTACATTACATGGTATACGACATATTTAATTATTGCATTTTATATGACTGGTTACATGCTACTACTGAGATTCATTTGAATCTCAACCTTTTTCAAATATTCAAATACATTCCAGCTAAAGGTAGCGGTTAGAAGAAGAAGTTTATGGCTACTGGCAAGTAGAGTCTCGGTGCTCGTGGGGACTTTCGTTTGTTTTCTAGTTTGTGATTTAGGTTTTTTTGAAAACTCCGCATATTTGTATATGTATTTCAAACCCTACAAGGAAATTCTTGTAGTGTAAATAAGTACGCAATGTTAGTATGTTTCCATTATTTCTATATGCCTTACTGAACTATGCGCTTAATACTCTATGTATATCAAAATGTTAAGGGGTTTGACATCCTGGTAAAGCAGGACGGAATGATGTCATGTGCCTCTCAATAGTTGAAACCTCACTAGATGAATTACCCCACTTGTGAATTGAGCTAGCAGTGATTATGATTTCTTTGAAAATGTAACAACACTATTTTGTAGAGTGCTATTGTGAAAATGGACTGCTACCACAAGAATTTTGAATATTTGAAAAATTAGAAAAATGGAATAAAGACAACATAGATGAATGGAAAAGTAGTGACGCGATTATCATCGCTAATACTTTGAACTGAAAAGCAGTGCAGTTGTTGATCATGATGATACAGGAACAGAAATTGATAAGAGTGTTTAGAAATAAGAACTTATTAGGTTAGATAGTACTTGCTAGCTATAGTGCTAGTTGAGAGGAAAGTAGTCTGAGAGCTTAAATTGAAGAAGCTCAAACATAGGATAGACAAGTAAGGTCAATAGAAATAGAATTAAATGAGAAAACCTCTAGAATTTGAGGTATTGGGAAATTGGAGTATCCTTTAGAATTTGAGATGATCTCTAGAATTTGAAGTGTTGATAGGCCTTTAGAAGTTGAGGTGTCAGAAAGGAATAGAAGTAAAGAAATAAAACCCTCACTATAATGGTCCTTTTAAAGTATTATTAAGAATCGGACCAGTAGCAAATTTCGATGACAAAATTTATTGAATGAGAGAGAATTGTAATATCCTGAATTTTGGGCCTAACACTTTGATGATAAGCTTATATCAGGCAGACTACTAAGCCCAGTTTGGGAAGAGTCCCAAGAATGTCAAGAGATAGAAAGACTCTCAAGGACTATATGATCTGGCCCTACCGGGTAGAGCACCCAATATACGTAGGCTAGAAGATCAAAATATCAGTGCAAATGTACATAGAACACATATACGGTGCCATTAGATTGGTAGAAAAATGCCACCCAGCTATGTCATAAGGTATGGGACAAGTTAATCGAGTAAAGTATGCCGGTATGTGAGTGGGCAAGGAAGACATGTTCACCTTACATTTTTGGGAATAGATATCGGTGTGCGGCACCATGTGGAACCCACACACATATACTTGACCTGGCATTATTTAGCTAGCCTTGATATATGTGTTGCATTCCTGAGCAAAACCCGAGTAGAGTCCCAATTGAGCATCGATAAAGGAACTTTATTAAAGTAATGCTAATAAAGTACACAATGATGACTTATGATGGCACACCTATTTTGTTGGCTACACAAGAGCTTGACATGTGTCCCTTAATGATGACAAAGTATAAAGCCACTTTTGTGTTGGCCAAATGAGGAGGTAAAGAGTGTTCCTTATCATCACGCAACCTTTATGCCTTTTATGTTGGCATTCCCGGAAAGCGCCACCTAGCACCGAAGTCCGGGGAATCCATCGGTCTCCAGTCCAGTCGCGTACCTAGTTTTGTGAACACTGAACCAAGGGGTTCGGGGAAATTGTCAAGCCTCTCCCTTCACCTAACAATTATGACACCACCTAAGAGAGAAAAAAGGGAAGACCAACGAGCTTATTGACATATGGCAATCTTGCACTCTAATCTAGTGACACTTGGCAAGCTAAGGAAGGATCAATTGCAAGATCAAATCTCAAACCTTGCCTCCCCTTTTAGTGACATTTCGACTAGCCATGAAAGGAAAAAGAAAAGAGAGAAAAAATCACATGAAATATAAAAATGAGAGAAGAAAATGGAAGAGTGACATTTCCTGAATACTGGAGTCGATTCCGACCCCGAAAAGCCTTTATCGCCTGATAAGTCCTTCAGAAAACTTCTTCTACTCACTGAAAGCCTCAATTTTATGGTCTTAGATTTCTCATCTGAGGTGTTTTGTGTCATTTAGTTAGCCAAAGTGCCACCGGAATACCAAACCAGTTATAGAAACCGAAGAGGTAAGCCTAAGCTTTAATTTGAACCGATTGATTTGTTGTTTGGATGAGTATTGTTTTAGGTAGGTACTATTCATATTTCAGCCAAGGGGTGTTTTTAAGGTTTAATTATGGTTTAATCATTTATTTTGTAACCTCTTGCCTTATAAATCGTTATTATAATTCAAAAATATGTAATTAAGATGAATTAGAGACCATCAGATGTTGAAAGACTTATTTCCAATCCTATCCGTAGGATAAGGTTTTCAAAAATTTCTTTCAAAATATGTTTAATTTGGCCTTATACTGACATTTCGAATATAATTAACTTGCGCAGTTTAATTGCATTTATACATGTTAGAGTGCACACCAAAATTCCCGACAACCCCCAGGTTTCATATAATAACTTAAGGGTTTACGGGCATTACTACCCCAACAATGTCCCAACTGGGGGATTACATAACATTATACAAAAATTTACATCCTTAATATGTACAGTAATCCCAACCAAAATTTGACAACCAACTATCAAAATCATATCCCTAAAGGAGTCCTAGTTGCACTTGGTTGTTTTTTTCCCCTTTGAGCCACTTGCCTTGTCTATAGGTTAGTCAATGGAAAGAATGATATTCAAGAGAATCATAGTAGTAACAAATCACTCATACAATATATAATCACATAGCATGTAAGCAAATCATCAATCAGTACAGTAGCAATGAGCACAGTATACATATTGTCACATAGGCTTCCGGCTTTCACATAGTCTTACCGATTTTGCATCCACAAGCTTTGTAGCATTCAAAACCATCACAATTCAATGATCAATCAAACATACAATACATCACATATAGTATAAGGGAAAGCGTCAATACCTTATTCTTTCAGGGTGTGCTTTGGCACAGGTTGCTCTTGTTCAGGGCAAATATTGAATCCTATCAATCAAAATTAAGGACATAATGTTATTCCCTTTTTTGATTCCTTAACTTTAAAACACTTAAAGTTAGTTGTCATTTGAGTCTCTTAGGTGGCTATGATAAGCTCAACGAAAGCCTAAAAGGTTTGGGAAGAACTATATCAAAAACCACTTCAAAAGTTCCAAAATACTGATTTTTGGGAGTTGGCTGTAGCCAAGAAATTATTTGGTTGTAACCAAAAGTAGGTCAAATTTTTTTGGCTGTAGCCAATAATCCTCTAGCTACAGCCAAAAGCAGTCCAGAAGCTTTTGGGCTACGGCCAGGAACTCTTGGCTTCGGCCAAGAAAATTTTGTTTTCTTGGATGAACTTCTAAAAATCATAACTAATTCTAGAAAAATTGAAATAAGGTGATCTTAAGTCCTATAGAAATCTATTGAAGTCCTCTATACAGGAAAAATATCAATCACTGCTGTTCATAATCAAAAAAATACAAAATTACATGAAATCCCATACTACTCTAGAATAGCTTCCAGTTTCAACCCCAAACTTTGGAAAATCATAACTCCCAGCACATATATTGAAATGACATCCATTATTTGTCCATTTTGAAGCTTTGTATGTGAACTATTAGAATAGAAAATTTCAGAATTTTTAGACACCATTTGCTTATTCAAAACGTCCATGCAAATAAATTGCCCAACACAGAGTTTACACTTGATAGAATTTTAAATTTTCAACCAATGTGTCCAATGGCTCCAAAATTAACAACCAAAGCTATTCCCACACAATTTTTCACAAAGAAACCATTGGAAACACTAAAACATCCAAATTCACATCACATAAACACATATTCTATTTTGACCACATTGCAACCCAAACCACCAAATTGCCAACTTTCAATTCAATGATCCAAATTAATCCAAACCAATTTCATTGTTCAAACCATGCAACAAGACACCTATTCCACTACTAAAACACCATGCTATACACAAGACCCTAATAACATAAAAATTAGGGCTAAAATCCAGAAATTTCAAGGTTCAACCAATTATCACATTATATATACCAAAAGATAGTTATTTCTCACCTCTTTCACTTTCTAAAGCTTGTTCTTTGATTCCACCACTTTCAATTTTTCTCAAGCACTCAAACACCTTCTTTCAAAAATCTAAAACCATAGAGGTAAAGCTCTCATCTACGTGATCAAGATTAATGAAGAGGTCTAGAGCATTTAAGATCATTTCTAAGGTCAAAACATTACCTTTTCTTTTATCTTTCTTCCTTCACTTGGTGAAAATGGAGACTTGAGAGAGAGGAAATGAGATGAAGATGATGATGCAGATTTTTGACCTCTCCCTTGCCCATTTAGCCGACTTGGAGGTGAGAGGGAAGAGAAAAAAATGAGTTGAATCTTTGACCCACATCTATGGCCTCTATGATAACACTTGTCATGATCTCCTAACTACTCCCATGACTTGCAATCACATGATTCTTCCCTCTTGCTCTCCTTAGCAATGGTCATACCTCTTAATCTTTAAGTTACTAATGAGTTCCCTCTTCAATAACTTACAAATGGGTTGGTAACTTTTCTTTTTCCCATTTTGTCCTTGACTATGGCTATAACTACTAAAACACCCCAAACACATTTCCTCATTCTATTTTAGCATCCCATGCGCCCTCCCCTTCCCTTATGATTCATTTTAAGCTTTTTCACACAATTAAGATTAATTGCATGGTTTGGGCACTGGTTATAACACATTCAACTCATAATTCACATCGTATTCTCCAAAAGTGTTTATTTAAGATTAATTACATTCACTTTTGAAGTCATTAGCCCTAAATCACATTTTGGGGCATTACATATTTATAGTTAAATGATGATGATATGAAGATTTTGGAAGTTTATGTTTAAAGCTGCTTGCATTCATTTTTTGGAGGTAGTGAAATAGTAGTATGGTCTTGATCGGTTAAACTTAGTCCAAATGCTATGAAATTTTACAAGATTAAAGTAGACATCCTAGGATTTAATTTGATAGGTAATGTGAGCCATTTGAACTAGTAGATTGTGTAATATCCCAAATTTTGATTAAGGGTTAAGGACTTCAAAAGTGGATGTGATTATTGATAAATAAACACTTTTGGAGAATACATTATGAATTATGGTTTGAATGTGTTATGAGTATTGCCGAAACCTGAATTTAATGTCAATTATGGATTAACATCTAAATTGACTTAAAATAGAGGGAGGGCGCATATTATGGTGATATGGAATGATAAGATGTGCTTGGTGGTGATTCAGTGAGAATTTCCATAATCAGGGGCAAAATGGGAAAAAGGAAAGGTACCGACTGATTGGTCAGTTACTAAAGAGAAAACTCATTAATAACTTAAAGATCAATGATTGTGATTAATTGTTAAGAGATTAAGAGGGTGGAATTATGTGTGTTTGTGCTCATGTGAATTCATGGGAGGTGTGGCAAGATGTTGACAAGTGTCACCCCATGAACCATTGACTTGGTCAAAGGTTTAAACATTCTTCCCTCTCTCCTATCCTTGTAAAGTTAAACAAAGGGCCTATTTTTCTCAAAAATTAGATCATCTTCATCATCTCATCCCTCTCTCCTATCCTTGTAAAGTTGAACAAAGGGCCTATTTTTCTCAAAAATCAGATCATCTCATCCCTCTCTCCTCTCATCTCCATTTTTGTTGAGCTTAAAGGAGGAAAAAGAAAGGAAAAGGTGAGATTTTGCTTGCTTGGTATCCTCTTTAGCTCAAATCATCTTCTATAATGTTGTTCATAGTGATGAGAGCTTTATCTCTATAGTTTTAGATTTGTGAAAGAAGGTGTTTGAGAGCTTGGGAAAATTGTGAAGTTGTGGAATCAGGGAACTAGCTTGAGGAAGAGGAAGATGTGAGTATTTGATGCATTTTGACCTAAGTTTTGTGGTCATTGCTTAAGTTTTGAGAATTATGAATTTTGCCCTGATTTGAATGCGATTTTGGATTGGATGAATTGGATGGTGAATTATGGTAAAAATGGGGTCATATTGTGTTTTGGTGCCATTGGAATTGGTTTAGAACTTTGAATGGAAAGGAATATCAATGTTGAGTTTGTGTTGTGGCATTGTGTTGACATGTTGTGTTTATTGGGGAAGCATGTCATTGTGATGTGAAGTTGGTTGATTTGGTGTTTTGAATAGATTCCTTGTGAAAATTTGTGTGGGGTGAGTGTTTGTTGTGGAATTGGAACCATTGGTAATAATTGTGTAAAACTTGGAATTCTGTCCATTGAAACTCTGTGCTGGGTAGTTTGTTTGTGTGGACATTTTGAATGGGAAAATGCTCTCTAAAAATTCTAAAACTTTCTCTTAAAGTTCACATGCCAAGCTTCAAAATGGACATATAATTCATGTCATTTCGTTTTGTGAGCTAGGAGTTATGATTTTCCAAAGTTTGAGATTAGAACTAAAATCTATTTTGGTGCAGTATTGGATTTTGTGCAATTCTGTATTTATGTGGTGGTGGCTGGTGATAGTTCATATTTTTCCTTTAAAGAGCACTCAAATAGGTTTCCATTAGCTTTAGGATCACCCCATTTTGAGTTTTCTAGGATCAATTATGATTTTTTAAAAGTTTAGGCAAAAAATCTGCCAGAAATTGCAAAAAAATTCGAAAATGAGGAAAATTGTGGTGCCAATTTTGTAATTATGGAATAAAATTGCATCAGCCTATTTTGCTGTTTTAATGGATCCTTAGGCATGTCTTGGGCTAACTAAAATAAGGGAGGAGTTAGTCCATCTAGAATTGAGCTTTGTGACATGTTTACATGTAGTTAGGGTCCAATTAGCTTTATGTACACCAAAGCCCAATTTTTGGAATTTTGGGTAATTAAAAAATGGACCGAAAATAGGATATTATATAAAACATTTCCCTCATCCTTTTCTTCCCAAAACTGACATAAAATAGCTCTAAAGAGATAGAGGAAGTTGCAGAATTTTTGAGTGAGAAGGAAGAGCAAAAGTCACAAGGTAAATTGATTTCTTCGGTGATTTAGCTCCTAACTTGTATAATTCTTCTTCTAAGCTTCTTCTCTACTTGATTCAAGGTGTTTAAGCAGCTCCTTCATTTTGCCAAAGAAGTAAAAGCCAGAATGAAGGATAAGCAACTTCCTAAACTTCAAATATTGGTTGTTCTGGCTGCTGTGAGTAGTTTAATCGCTGAATTTATGGTTATTTCCTATGATTTGTGGATTTGGGATATGGGGTGACATATGTGATATGATGTCAAAATTGAGTCTAAATGGTAGTTATAACATAATTAAATACTTAATAAAGTTATTAGAAGTAGAAAGAAACACGTCTGCCGAGTCAAACTTCAAAAACCCCAATTTTCCCCTGAGTTCCTATAAGTTTCAGCTAGCTCTAGAAATGGGCTTTAGAGTTGGATTTTCAATGATTTGATGGTTTCATTGAGTTCAGGAGGTAAAATCAAGTGGGGTTACAATTGGTCACTTTTTCGGAAAAAGCCTGAAAAAGTATAATTACCAAAATGCCCCTAAAACTGTCAAGGATATTTTTGTAAACTGACAATTATTTTGATAATTCTGAGTTTGGAAACGGATTCTTTGGGTGAAAATATGTAAGAATAGCCCATGTCAAAATTTTAGAAAAAGTACAGTTGGACTGGGTACGACAGGGTCGGGCCTAGTCCCTGGGGGTATTTGGGTAATTTTTTATGATAGACTCGTATAACCACCTGAAACACTATAGAACTATCTAAGCTGGTACATTTGACGTTTTAGGACCAAGTTGAAAGCCTGAGGGATTGGCACGTGAATCGAAGAATATAGTTCGAGGTGGAAAAGGTCTAAGGTAGGGAACTTAACTCTCCTACGTGTATTTGATATTTGTGCTGGTGTATTGATGAATGTTATTCCTTTGCTTGATTATGTGAAATATGTATGAATGATTGAAGTTATGTTTCTGTTTATACTGTGGGCATAGTTTTGTTGCACGAAACATTGAGCACACAGATATGTGATTGTGTTAGCATGAGTTTATGTAATGCAAGCATGTCATGCATTAAGCACTTATCTTGCATGCATATTGGTACTATTTTTGTACTTAGATTCTCTCGAATCCCACCCTCCCCAACCATCAATTTAGATAGGAGGAGATAGAAGATATACTCACTTAGAATAAAGAAAAGAACCATACGAGGGGATTGCGGTGGTGGAACAAAGATGAGAAGATGTCTCTATTTCGCTCGAATGGGTTTAGACACCCTAATAGCCCTTTATGGCTACTTTGATGGCAATTATTATGTACGAACCCTTATGGGGAATTTCTGTAATTGAGCACTTTTTAGCAGTATATTTATGCTATTCCTGTGTTCCCCACAGAACCGCATATCATTTTTCGTGAATACTCTGGTAAAGGTGAAATTAAAATAAGGGCGTGACATTTTGGTATCAGAGCTTCAAGCGGTTCTGGAAGAGCCCAAGAGGTTCTGGTTGTGGGATGGTTCCGGCAACAGGATGGTATACTGATATGGTCTTGATTACACGGTGCTAGGAAATATGCATGAACAGGAGGTACCAAAGGCGGGTATCTTCCTGATTTGTGAATCAACCTTGAGAAATGGCGAGTATCGAAGGGCAGCTAGTGGTGCAATACTAGACTAGAATGGTTTAAGGATATTGCAGAACCCGATGAAATGGGTACGGTCAAGGCCAATGTGTTGTCCACACCTAATATTTTGGTGACCGGAGATAGCCGGTATGTCTTTTGAGATGAGGGTAGTTACAGGGTACCCATGGACGGAAGCAGTAAAAGCTGGTATCTACGTTTGGGCATGGGTACGTGAAAGTTTAGCGTGCTCAACCTAAGGAAATCCTAGGATAGGGTGACCCCCTGGGAAGTGAGTTGATAGGGTCATGGAGACTTGAGACATAGTGATTGTCTTAAGGTTTCTCTATGACTAATGATCATTTATGTTAGATGATTTAAAGGGTGCTTATATGCATTTAGATAATAATGATGTAAGTATTGATTTTAAATCGAAACATTTTTGTTGGAGTGAATACTGCCCAGAAAGATCCATTTAATGGGGTTATGAAAATTTGAGGCATAGTAAATATTTTGCGGTTTCTCCATGCTAAGTGATGATCCTTAGGAACATTATAGGGTTAAAGGAATGTAGATATGATATACGGTGCTATATAATGAGTGGTGATTATACAGTATATGGATCCTAAAGGATCCAAATTGATGATACTAAAGTTTGGGAATAGGCCTAAACTAGATCTAAGCTGAATTGGCACTTAGGTCGAAATGTGAGTTGGTTGTACTTTGGTTCTAATAATGACAAAAGTTTGAATCTTGTGAACCTTATGCATAGTGTTGAACCTTCAGTAATGGGTGGAGGATATTACCCAAATACCATGAAGGTTAGAATAGGCGCTATTGATCTTGATTCTTAAAAAGCCTATTGGGTATATTTGAGGAGAATGGTTTTTGATTAGTGTGATGTTAAGGTTCTAGATTTCATGATGAACCTAAAGGTTGGGTTAGAGACCCTAGAATGCATGATATTACATGCCAGTGATGTTATAGTGGACCTGTGTGTCCAAAGGCCCAAAGACCTAGGGGACCAGTGTGCCCTTAGACTGGCAGATATATTCAAATGGTATTGGGTTAGTGGTGATCTGTGGAAATGAGAAAAGTGATTTCCTGGCTCAGCTAATGTTGAGGTTTTAAGAGTTGAATTGTGATCCAATGATTAAACTCAATAGTTAAGTTGATTTTTAGGAATTGGACTTGACCTGTATGGTCTGAGGTACTTGGAAGGGGTACTAAGTGAACAAGCAAGGGTTTAGGTGTGCTTTACCCAGCTTGATTATTGTGATATGAATAAGCAGAGATTGAGGTAGGACTGGTGCTGTAATACCCCAAATTTTGAGACTTGAGGCTAGAGAATAAGCCTGAAATAAGTGGATTGCTAAGCCCTGGTTTAGTAAGATCCCAAATTGTGATTAAGAGTTCATGACTCCAAAAGGGATGTGGTTAGTGATAAATAACCCTTTTGGAGAATATGATGTGATTTAGGATTCGAATGTGATCCGTATGTGTTATGAGCAGCGCCGAAACCCTGTATTTAAGCTTAATTATGGATTAAAATCTAAATTGACTAAAAATAGAGGGGATGGCATATTGTGAAAGAAAAGGAATGAGAAAATGAGTTTGGTGGTGATTCAATGTGAATTACAGTAATCAGGGGCAAAACGGTAAATTTACTGACCAATTGGTCAGTTACCGAAAAGGAAACTCATTGGTAACTTTCAGATCAATGGTTGAGATTGATTTGTGATAGATCAAAAGGGGTGCAATCATGTGTGTGTGTGTGTGTGAGCTCATGGATGATGGAATAAGATGTTGACACTTGGCAAGTTTTAGACCCTTGGATCTTGGTCAAATTGTCAACACATTCCCTCTCTCCTCTCCTCTCTATTTGGATGTCCAAGAGGGCCTTTGGCCACCTAAAATCTTATCTCTCTTCCTCAGTTTCATCTTTCTCTCTCCAAGAACTCCATGTTCGTCTATGGCAAGGAGGAAAGAGAAAGAAACAAGGTGGGTTTTTGCTTATGTAATGACCTCTAATGATTAAATCCTCTTCACTAATCTTGATCATATTGATGAGAGCTTCGTCTCTATGGTTTTAGATTCTTAAAAGAAGGTGTTTGATAGCTTGAGGAAAAGTGGAAAGGATGAGAATCGAGGAATTGGTTTGGGAAAGAGGAAGAGGTGAGTATTTGAAGCCTTTTGATCTAAGTTTTTTGAATTATAGTTAAGTATTGTGATTTGTGAATTTTGCCCTGATTTTTTGGTATTTTCATATGGCATGTAATTGAATGAATTGCATGTTGATTTGTGGTGAAAATGATGTCATGTAGTGTTTTGATGTCCTTGGAAGTGATTTGAGAAAGCGAAATGGAAAGAGAGCAATGTGGTGTTTGTATTATGATTTGTGTGATATGTTATGGAACCATGTCAATAGGATTTGAATTTGGTTGATTTGGTGTTTCCAATGGATTCCTTGTGAAAATTTGTGCGGGAATGATGTTTGGTATGAAAAGGGGACCATTGGAAGCCAAAGTGTGAAAACTGAAATGTTGTCCATTGAAGTTCTATTTTGAGCAGTCTGTTTGGATGGACGTTTTGACTGGGAAAATGATGTCTAAAAATTCTGAACTTTCCAGTCTTAAAGTTCACATCCCAAGCTTCAAAATTGACACATAATCAATGTCATTTTGTTTCGTGTGTTAAGAGTTATCGTTTGCCAAATGTTGGTATCAAAACTGGATTCTGCTTTGGACCAGTGTTGAGTTTTGTGTAATTCTCGAATTTTGTGGTTATTTTTGGTATAGGTCCATATTTGTTCTATGAAAAGGACTTAAATACCTTTCATTTGGCTTTGAAATCACCTCATTTCAATTTTTGTTGAATTAGTTATGATTTTTGGAAGTTCAGCCAAGAAACAAGATTTTCTTGGTCACAGCCAGAGGTTCTGGGCCATGGCCCAAATGTTTCTGACCTATTTTTGGCCACAGCCAATGGATTTGTGGGTTGCGGGCAACCCCCAAAAATGACATTTTGGACTTCCGAAGATGGTTTTTGGTCAAGTGTTTTTCCAAGCCTTTAGGCATATGTTTAGGCTTTGATTAGCCACCTAAAGGTCATGAATGATAACCAACTTTAAGTGAAATGAAAGTAATGTTTTGGTATAGAAAATAACCCTATGTCCTTGCTTTGGTTATAGGGTTCGACATTCATCTGATCGTGAGTAAGCGGTACTGGAGCATACGTAGAAAGGCTAAGTGTAGGGAACTTACCTCTTCTGCATGTATTTGATATTTGTGTTGGTGTATTGATCCATGTATTGCTTTGCTTGATTATGTGAAACATATATGAATGATTGTAGCTTTGTTTCTATTTATGCTATGGCCATGAGTATGTTGTTGAAACATTGAGCACGCAGATATGTCATTATGTGAGCATGAGTTATGTATTGCAAGCATGTCATGCATTAAACACTCATCTTGCATGCATACTAGTATTTTTTTCCTACTGAGATTCTCTCAAATCTCACCCTCCCCTACTAACCATGTAGACAGGGCAAGAGGCTCGAGGAGGGAGTAAGCACCCAAGGGCGACAAGAGCTTCTTCAGTATTTGATATGGGGGTTGGTTATCATAGTTAGGAGTATTATGTACATTTGGATGAGTATTTGAGTATGTATTTGGTTATTGGAATATGTATCTGAGATGATTGTTAAGTGATCCCCTATTTGGGAAATTCTATATGGGCGAATATACCCAGTACTCCAGAAATTAATGTATAGAACTTGGGGATTGTTCGGATTTTATATTGTGCACTCTGATTTGATATGAATGTGATTTATCCGCGTAAAGTAATTGTATTCAAAATGTGAATATGAGACTAGGTTTGTGGATTTCGAAATGTATTTGTGAAAACCACGTCTAGTAGATGGGCTTGAAAATGAGTTTTGATTATTAGGTCTCTATTTCACTTTAATCTTATATTTCGGATATAATTACAAAGGGGGTTACATGTGCAGTAGATCAGAGCGAGTTCAGCAGATGGCAAATTCAACCACATGATCGGGGGTTCTTACTTGTGAGGGCACTTATCCAGGCATGGCCAGCATGGCTAGCCACTAGGCTGGTTGCATCGGTGCTGACCCAAGGCCGAAAGGCGGTGCATAAAACTTGAGTCTGCTACGAAATTGAATATATTCATTTGAGTTGCATTGCCACGCTAATAGTCCTCCGGTAGCTAACAATGGTTTGAGTGATTGAGGTGTGCATCCTCTGGGTGAAAGAGGATGAGGGTGGGGTATGACAATGTGTATTCCCAATCCAATAGTCCTTCGGTAGCTAACAATGGTTTGAGTGATTGCGGTGTGCATCCCCGACAGTGAAAGAGGATGAGGATGGAGTGTGACCATGCCAATAGTCCTTCGGTAGCTAACAACAGTTTGGGTGAGGGCTGTGTGCTTCCCCAACGGTTAAAGAGGATGAGGGTAGTGTTGGGAAATTAAGACTTCTAGTTGGTCACCTGGATAGAAGAGACTGAGACTCTAGGTGGACCATTATCGTAAGGTGCTTCGAATAGAAGAGATTGAGATTCTGGAGTGGCTTGATGTGGTTAACATCCAAAAGTCCCGGTTACCACTAGCATATTCACTGGTGGGTGTACGGGTAAGGGTAATGTTGTGAAGTTTTGCAAACTGCGAAAGATGAGGTATATGTGAATACAACGAAAGCTATTGTTATAGATTGCAAGTTATCGTTATTGTGATTATAGAAAAAGCTGTCGTTATTATGAATGCAGCACAAGCTATCATTATTGTGATTACAGAAAAAACTATCATTATACAGTGCAAGCTGTTGTTATTGTGGTTACAGCGAAAGCTGTCGTCATACAGCGAAAGCTGTTGTTATTATGATTAAAGCGGAAGCTGTTGTATTGTGTATACAGCCATGAGTGAAGTTGTTTATGTGTAGTGAACCTATGGTACTTTGAGTTACTCCCAGAAGGAGTAATTAGATTGAGTAGAGTGGTGGCATGTTCCACCTAACTGCATGCAACGATTGTACTACTACAACGAGGGTATACGTGTAGTGATGGTGTTTTGTCGCCATTGTGCATATTGGTGATTACTGCTAGTGGCAATTGTGTTGTGCGATAATGGTGTTTTGCGGCAATCGTACGTTGTGACGATTGCATTTGTTTGGCAGTTGTGTTCTGTTGATATGTGTGTTAAGTTATGGCATTGTTGCCGTTATAGGGTGGTGGTGGAGCAGTATTGCAACCATTAAAGTCCTAAGTGGTGTAACAAATTTTGAGGACAACATTTATCATTACAGGAGGAGAAATTTAATATCCCAAATTTTGATTAAGGGTTAAGGACTCCAAAAGTATATGTGATTATTGATAAATAAACACTTTTGGAGAATATGATGTGAATTGTGGTTTGAATGTGTTATGAGTAGTGTTGAAACCCTAAATTTAAGGTCAATTCTAGATTAATATCTAAATTAACTTTAAATAGAGAGAGGGTGCATATTATGGTGATATGGAATGATAAGATATGCTTGGTCGTGATTCAGTGACAATTGCTATAATCAGGGGCAAAATGGAAAAAAGTAAAGTTATCGACCGATTGGTCAGTTACTGAAGAGGAAACTCATTTGTAACTTGAAGATCAATGGTTGTGATTGATTGTTAAGAGATTAAGAGGGTGGAATCATGTGTGTTTGTGCTCATGTGAACTCATGGGAGGTGTGGCAAGATGTTAACTAGTATCACCATATGAACCATTGACTTGGTCAAAGGTTCAAGCACTTATCTTGCATGCATATTTGTACTATTTTCGTACTGAGATTCCCTCAAATCCCACCCTCCCCTACCAACAATTTAGACAGGAGGAGATAGAAGATACATTGAGAACAAAGAAAAGAAACGTATGAGGGGATTACGATGGTGGAACGAAGACAGAAAGATGTCTCCGTTTCACTCGGACGGGTTTAGACACCCTGGTAGCCCTGTGTGGCTACATTGATGGTAATTATTATGTACGAACCCCTATGGGGAATTTCTATAATTGAGCACCTTTTATCATAATATTTATGCTATTCCTGTGTTGCACACGAAACCGCATATCATTTTCTGTGAATACTCTAGTAAAGGTGAAATTAAAATAAGGGCATCATGATTGAAAGTTGTGATTTTTCAAAGTTTGACCGCGATTCTGGAACGAAATCTTTGACAATATGAGTTTAACAATTTATGGCAAATATGTTGTTGTAATTGATATTCTGTGATATTTTTTCTTGAAAGAGGACATTAAAATCTTTACACAGAAACTAGAATCACTCAGTTTGGATTTTTCTAGAATTAGTTATGATTTTTCAAAATTAAGTAAAGCATTTGCCAACTTTATGGAACAGTGTGAAAATGAAACAGTATTGGTTTTGGTAATAAAATTAATTTGCTATGGGCCTATTAAATACCCTTTGGGCTTAATGTGTTAACTTTAAAGGTAACCAACAAATGTGTTTTGAGTTATTAAAATTGGGACAAGTATAGGCCCAAATATAAGAAACATGTCCTGAAGGCCTATGGACCCACATTGGACATTCATTTGTCATGGCACTACTAATGTGGTATTTATTTAGGGCTATGAGAAGCCAACAAAGAAGAAGAATGGAAACATTTCCTAGAAGCTACAATGGTTGGAAGAAAAGGTGACAAGAAGAAGGACCATGTCCAAAAAGTAGTGAACTTACTTAACTTGCATGTATTCGATGTGTTTGTTGTGTATTGATTTGCAGTATTGCTTTGCTTGATTATTTAAAGCATGTATGAATGAATGAAGCTCTGTTTCTGTTTTTGTTGTGGCCATACGTATATTGCATGAAACATTGAGCATGCATAATATCATTATGTGAACATGTGCCTATGTAAGGCAAGCATTCATCTTACATGTATAGTTAGTATTGTTTGCTATTAAGATTCCCCCGAATCTCACTCCCGCCAACCATATAGGTATGGGAACTTGAATGAAGAGAATGTTTAAAGATGAACCAAAAGGAAGAATGACGAAGAATAGAAGAAAGAGAGTTATATTTATTTTACTGCATGTAAATTATTTACACTCAATAAAGATTCGAAGGAATGTATGTGTAATTGAATTAAGCCGTAAACAGGTAAATCACGGCATAACGAACAAGTCAAATTTCCTAAGCACAGTTATTGATCTAGGAATGGGTAATCGCACAGTACGAGCCCATTTGTTAAGAAACCTTCCGCACATAAAAATGAACAAAGAATCACTCTGATTAAGATAATAAAGAGAATTAAGAAAAGATGAGTCACATTGAGTAGGGAACCACAGTGAACAATCTTTGAAAAGTTTTAAGTTATTTAGAAAACCCCTTTCAAGTGCAGGTTCGATTCCTAGATTGGAGTTGGGATATAAAATTTTATACCAAGGAATATCACTTAGTGGTTTCAATTCACTACAAAAGTCGCATCAGAATGATAATGTTACTAAGGTGTTACATTTTTATGGTATCAGATCTAAGATTCTAGCATTTATCTAGTTTGCTTTGTTGCTGTGAATAGGTATAGTAATACCTTGATAGTGCTCCCTAGACTAGAATGAATTATGGGTGAAAGAGAAACCCAGAAAAATAGAATTTTCCCCGACTACTAGTTGGTTGGCTAGAATAAAGGAAGGGGTAGAACTATATATAGAGAATGAAATGGAGCAGTAGTGATGTATACCCAATAGAGAAGGGTATGAGCTCTAGAGAATTTGATGTCGAGCTAGTCTGTGACTCGGATTCTAGTGGAACTTCGTGATTAAGCATGCTTAGGCGAGAGTAATCTCGGGATGGGTGACCCCCCTAGGAAGTAAAGTTTGTTGGGTTATGGATTTCTCTATAACTATAGATTATCTCAGTTAGATGAAGTGTATTTAAAGGCATATAAAATGAGAATTTAAACCTCAGGATTAAGGTTTAATCTTTAGTGAAGCTTAAGGTTAATACTTGAATATTGTAAAGGATAGAATTAGAGCTCTAAATCATGATGATTTTTAGCATGCATATTGGGTATGATTGAGGACTCAATTAACATTAAGGTTATAGATCCAGTATGAAGTTAGGAATTGGATTGTGATCCAAGAATCTATTTTGAGCCTTAGGTTCTTAAGAACACAGAAATGGCTTAGAGTTGTTTAAGGCATATAATATAGTTAAGGATACTCAATTGATGACTGGGCATGACCTTGAGGTCAAGAAGCAATGAAAGAATATTATATATTGCTTCTTTACCTAGAATGATGTTTTAATAAGCTGAACAATAACTTGAGGTGATTTGAGATATTATGAGAATGATTTAAAGAATATACTAGAATCTAGAAGTCTTTATAAGACAAATTGAATTCAAGGCAGAAGAATGTGATAGATGCTTGACCATATACCCTAGTGAATTGTAACCTAAGAATCAAATGATAGTTGAATTGATTCCTTAAGTAATTGAATTAAATTGAATGAATTGAGGTATCAGAATGGATTGAATGAATTGAGGTCCTAGAATGACTTAAAGGAATTAAGGTACTAGAATGACTTGAATGAATTGAGGTTCTGGAGGTTGCTAGTTGCTAATCCAATTTAGGGAACGATTGTGATTACAAATATTCCCATAGAAAGAATGAATGAGAAATTTGTTCCCTAATGGAGCAAAGTAATAGAAAGAATAAGAATAGTCATGAATTATGGTCTCATAGTCAAGACAAAGAGTAGAATGTGCAAGTAGCTTACAGATTCCCTATGCGACCTGGGTAGATTACCCTATAGGTAAGGGAAGTAGAATTATGCATGGAGCTGGATTGATATCAAAAGTACATATATAATGACCCCAACTGAGATGGTCAAATGTAGGATTGTTAGAGAAAAGGGGTTTGTAACCTTGTAAGTTGCCATGTGGTGCTCCAGTACTATTGTGGAAAGAGAAATAGAAAAGAGGATTAAGAAGGAATTGGCTCAACAAAACAAGTTAAGGGAACTTTTGCTCTCGTACCTATGTAATAGTTCTGCACGTATGTATATACTATCGAGTGCATTCGTATCCTGAATATACGTTGGGCAGTCAGACCTTTTGGGTTAGCGTGTGCTTAGGTAGTCAAACATAAAAAGCATTTAGAATTAGAAGGGCAAAATCCCATGGTCGAAAGACCAAGAATTTCCGGGTAGCATCTCGAAGAGGTTGCAAAGCCTAAGAATTATGGGTAGTGTCCTAGAAACGGCCAAAAGGCTGGAATTACAATGGCTAGAAGGCTAGAATTACGGTCGTAAGACTAGAATAAAATGGACTATATGCCTATGAATGCGAAACTTGACCGGTTAGGTCTTATAAATGAATATTAATGCTTGAGAATGGATGGTTTATTTTGCGTACTTCATGAACATTACATCAGGGTATGAATAGCTTGAGTAGTAAGAGAGGACCTAGAATTTATATAGAATGAATTACCTTTTAGAATAGTTGTTTGGTTCCTAAGCATATGTGAAAATTGAATTTTGAACTAACCAATGCACCTGCTATTTTAGTGAATTGTTTAAACAGAATTAAGAACAGACCTCTTCAAGAATTGAATTTTTTAACAAAATTTTTGTCGAGTTTGTAGTAGTCATTTATGAGCCATGTTGTCACAAAAGAAGGGGTCCTCAGAGGAACCCAAAATAGTGGAAACAGTATAAAACTGAAAGAGGCCCTATATTGTTGCAGAAATAGTCAGTTTGCTAGGTCTTACCGGATAAATTTAGAAATTTCCGGAATCATTTTGTCACTCACTTGAATGAAAGAATTCCTTAAGTGGGATAATGTCTATGAGAGGATTTCATGGAGTTGTAAGAGAGGTTGAAACTCACACCAGTGATGAATATTCCTAATCCTAGAATGCAACCCGTGTGTGGTCTGTAAAGAATAAATAAGGCAACTTGTGTGTTCTGTAGAGAATTACAACCCGTAAGATTTGCAATGAAGCGATCAGTATAGTCTACAACAGAATGAGAAAGAAAGAAAGAAAGGATTGGGATATGTCCTAGTAAAGCAGGATGAAAGGTGTCCTAAGTTCGGCGAATCCACCGGTCTTTGATCTAGTCACGTACCTGACTTCTTAAACACAGAACCCAGGGGTATGAGGAAATTTTCAGGCTTTTCCCTTCCCCTAACAATTATGGTGCTACCTAAGAGAGAAAAAAGGGAAGACTAACTAGCTTATTGACCCATGGCAATCTTGCACTCTAATCTTGTGGAACTTGGCAAGCTAAGGAAGGATCAACTTGCAAGATCAAATCTCAACCCTTCCCTCCCCTTTTAGTAACATTTCAGCAAGCTATGAAAGGAAAAAGAAAAGAGAGAAAAAATCACACAGAATAGAAAGATGAGAGAAGGAGATGGAATAGTGACATTTCCTGAATACTAGAGCTAATTTCGACCCCGAAACGCTGTTATCGTCCGGTAAGTCCTTCAGAAAACTTCTTATACGCACTGTAAGGCTCAATTCTATGGTCTTAGATTTCTCATCTGAGGTGTTTTGTGTCATTTAGTTAGCTAAAGTGCCTCTGGAATACCGAACCAGTTGTAGAAACGCGAAAAGGTAAGCCTAAGCTTTAATTTAAACTGATTGATTTGTTGTTTGGATGAGTATTTTTTAGGGTGAGTACTGTTCATAATTAGGCCAAGGGGTGTTTTTAATGTTTAATCATGGTTTAATAATGTATTTATAGTTAAGTGATGATTTATGATGATTTTGGAAGTTTATGTTTAAAGCTGCCTACATTCATTTTCTGGAGGCAGTAAACTTGCAATGTGGTCTTGATTGGCTAAACTTAGTCCAAATGCTATGAAATTTTACAAGATTAAAGTAGACATCTTGGGATTTAATTTGATGGGTAATATGAGTAATTTGAACTAGTAGATTGAAAGTTATGATTTTTCAAAATTTGACCACGATTCTGGAATTAAATCTTTGACATTTTGAGTTTAACAAAGTTATGGGAAATGTGTTGCTGTAATTGATATTCTGTGATATTTTTCCTTGAAAGAGGACATTAAAATCTTTACACAGAAACTGGAATTACTTAATTTGGATTTTTCTAGAATTAGTTATGATTTTTCAAAATCAAGTAAAAAATCTGCCAACTTTCTGGAATAGTGCGAAAATGAAAAGGTATTGGTATTTGGTAATAAAACTAATTTCCAAGTGTTAAGTGAAGCACTTGGAATTACTATAGGCTCACTAAATACCTATTAGGCCTAATGTGTTAACTTCAAAGGTAACCAGCCAAAGTGTTTTGAGTTATTAAAATTGGGACAAGTATAGGCTCAAATATAAGAAACATGTCCTAAAGGCCTATAGACCCATATTGGACATTCATTTGTCATGGCACTAATAATGTGGTATTTATTTAGGGCTAGAGAAGCCAAGAAAGAAGAAGAATGGAAGAATTTCCAACAAGCTACAATGGTTTGAAGAAAATGGGACAAGAAGATGGACCTTATCCAAATAGAAGTAAGCTTGCTTAACTGTCGTGTATTTGATTTGTTTATTGTGTATTGATTTGCAATATTGCTTTGCTTGATTATGTGAAGCATGTAAGAATAAATGAAGCTCCATTTTCGTTTTTGTTGTGGCCATACATATATTGCATAAAATATTTAGCATGCAGAATATCATTATATGAACATGAGCCTATATAAGGCAAGCATTTCATGTAGTAGCATTCATCTTGCATGTGTAGTTATTATTGTTTGCTTCTGAGATTACCCCGAATCTCACCCCCACCAATCATATAGGTACAGTAACTTGAACAAAGAGAATGTTTGAAGATGAACTAAAAGGAAGAATGATGAAGAATAGAAGAAAAAGAGTTGTATTTACTTTACTACATGTAAATTATTTACACTAGATAAAGAATCAAATGAATACGCGTATAATTGAATTAACCCATAAATAGGTAAATTACTGCATGACGGACAAGTCGAAATTCCTAAGCATGGAATTGAACTAGGAATGGGTAATCGAACAGTACGAGTCCATTAGTTAAGAAACCTTCAACACATAAAAATGAACGAAGAATCACTCTGATTATGATAATAAAGAAAATTAAGGAAAGATGAGTCACAATAAGTAGGGAACCACGACGAACGATCTTTGAAAAGTTTTAAGTTATTTAGAAAATCCCCTTCAAGTGTAGGTTTGAATCCTATATTGGAGTGGAGATATGAAATTGTTTACTAAGGAATATCACTTAGTAGTTCTTATTCACTACGAAAGACTCATTAGAACAATAATGTAACTAAGGTGTTACAACACATGCTTGTCACATGGTATTTAAATTGAATTCTTCAATTTGGACTGTACATAGGCCTTATACATCATTATGTTAGGCTTACTGCTTTATGTTACACTAACTTGGATCTTTAAACTTTGGCACATGCTCAAGCTTCTATGTGTTGTAAAAGCATGCATATGGTCTTGAATATGCATGCTTAAGGCCTCATTTGCACCCTCAACATATATACTATCATTATGAGCCATTAATGAAGAAAATTGAAGCCTAAATGTTTTCTCCAGCCTCTCAAACATCTCACTCTTTTATGGACTTCTAGTAATTGTGGCCTTGATGTCATGAAGAGGATATTGGGCTTGCTTAAATTCTAGTTGGATAATAGAGACAAAATCTTGTTTATTGTAGATGCCACTTAAGCTGCCATGTAGTACTTTGTCAACACCTTAGATGCTAACTTTGATGTTTTATTAGACACCATATAAGATGCCACTTGCACCTTTATCATTTTCCTCCTCTTGAAGAAGAGTCATCCTCAACTCTTGAGGGTCATATTCATCATGTGGAACAATAATTGCCAAGTTATCATAATTCTGCTCTTGTAGTGATGATAAAATAACACTAGGAAAAGAATAGTCAATATCAAGAAAAGGTTCTTCTTTTACATATTCTTTATGCTTATCTTCTCTCTCATTCTTTTTATTTTCACTCAAGTCACTATCAATTAGTTTTGTCACCTAAAACTCATTTTCTCTTTCACTCACAATTTTTCTTTTCTCTTCAATCATTTTTTTCATTTGCCTCTTTCTTTCTTTTTATCGACTCTTATGCTCTATTTCTCTCTTTTTTCTTCATAAGTTTTTCTATCTCGATGGCTATAGAGACCATTCCATGAATATCACTATATGGGTACAACTTCATTTGTTTAGCAATGTCTGGATTAAGTCCACGTAAAAAGTGATCTATAGTTGCCTTTAAGCTTTCTTTGACTTGAGCTTGAAGCATAGCAATATGCAACTCATCAAAGTGTTCTTTGATGCTCATGGGACCTTGCTTGAGCTCCTGCAATTCTATAAAAAGCTTAAAATGGGATGATTCCTTTAATTTGCACACCTCTTTATGTAGGTTAGAAATGTCATATGTCATGCTTTCCAAGAGCAACTTGAATTCTACAAGTCTTTCTTCAATACTTATCTTGAACCTGAAGTGTTAGTTTGATGAAAAAAAAGTAATAACATATCTCACCACTCTACTCATGTGTCTACACTCAACAGTTGGCTTTTAACTTTATGTAACACTATTGCCTTTTACTACTCAAGCTTGCCTCATATATTATTCTTGATTAAAACTCAACAAAATCAAGAGACAATATTAGTATGTAGTAATTTTTGTAACTAGAAATTGTAAGAACTAGAGAATATGTGAGAAAGGAGAGAAATATGTGATGAAAGAAGTTGGGAAGGGAAAAAATGTGAATAATAATGGAAAAGAAGAAGGGAAATAACAAGGGAAAAGGAAAAAAAAAAGGAATCAAAAAAAGAAAGGGAAAGGAAATCAAAATAGGAAAGAAGGAAGAATTAGCAAAGTAGGAGTCTTACCACCTAAGTTTGTAGATTTAGGAAACTTTTTTGTGACTTGCAATGGAAGCTCTCAAATTAGGAAACTTGCCTTGAATCTTCCAATTTCCAAAACCTACGGCTCTTTCCTCTTTTTTTTTTTTTGAATTTTCAAATTTTTTTCTACTCAGTTTTTTTCAGCACATCACTTTTTTTAGTATGTTTTTTTTGTTTTTGTAATTGAAGAACAAACAAAGTCACACAACAAACACAAAATATATGGGTGGAAGAGTTGAGAAGAGATGGGAAAACATGAAAAGGAAGGAAGACGATGGATATAAGGGAAGAAGGAAAATGAAAGCAAAGAAAGAAAACATAAGGATAGAACTTGAAATCTAGCAAACCTTAGGCTTTGATACCAATTGATAAGATGGGGAGAACGAACCAGTTAGACAACAAATTTGAAAACATGAATAGGACAGATGATCAAAGGTTAGACCTTAAGAGAACCTGTCTCGTACACCCTAGCCATATAGACACCACAAGGATGACCAATCCTTGATACAGTTAGAGTATTGCATGAGAATATAAGGATGTAAACAAAGCTCTCACAAGAGAAATAAAATTCTCCAAGAATAAAGTTCTTATTCATATCATTATAATCTTTTGAATATCAAATGCCAAAAACACAGCCTTCATATATAGGCCATAAAATAACAATCTAGAATTGAAAACCTAGAATGAATGCAATAAATGATGCCTTAATGATGATTGATTATCTTGGTTAGCACCATTAAAGCCTAAAAGAATTAGGAAATTACTTATTATTCAAGACTATGTCAGCTACCTAAAAATAGGAAACAAAAAAAAAAGTCTTCTTGAACAATCTTCGACTAAAAGGTCTTATTACGTGCAAATAAAAATAGGAAACTTGCTTAAAATGAAATTAAACTCTAATTAATTAATAATGATGCCTTCTGTGTGCTTCTTGAAGTGTGTTGGACTTCACTTATGCTCCTCCTCCAAAGCACATGCTTGTCACATGGTATTTTAACTGAATTCTTCAATCTGGATTGCTTTCGGGCCTTATACATCATCATGTTGGGCTTACTGCTTTATGTTACACCAACTAAATGAATCTTCATGCTTTCCACTTGCTTAAGCTCCTTTGTGCTGTAAAAGCATGCATATAGGCTTGAATACATATGGTTAAGGCCTCATTTGCATCCTCAACATATATACTAATATTATAGGACATTAATGAAGCAAATTAAAGCCTAAATGTTTTCTCTAGCCTCTTAAACATCTCACTCTTTTCTGGGCTTCTAGAAATTGGGCCCTCGATATCATGAAGAGGATATTGGGCTTGCTTAGAATCTAGTTGGATAATAGAGACAACATCTTGTTCATTGTAGATGCCACCTAAGTTGCCATATAGTACTTTTCACCACCTTGGATGCCAATTGTGATACTTTATTGGACACCATATAAGACGCCACTTGCTCCTTTATTAATTTTGTAACATCCTAAATTTGAGTCACCAAAATTCCTTTGCCCCTTGTGGCATTAAAAGGGAATAAATTGTGAATATTGGCAAACTTAAAATAGTCAAACAGTGCAATTGGTGGCCACATGATTTTTTGGCCAATATAAGACATGAAATGCAATTTGTCTTCATGAAAGCCTATTCTTGAAGCCCAAAATAATGAATGGAAGAACACAAGTCTTGGTCCCAATTAATTTTGATTTTTTCCCAAGAAGAGAGGAAAAGAAGAAAGCCCAATTTAATTACAAAAAAAATTGTATGGACAAAATGGTTATATGGCTAAATAAAAATTAAAAGCCAATATTTTTCCTTTTTCCTTGGGTGTTGGACATCCAAAAGAAAAGCAAGAGAGGGAATAATATTTACTTGGTTCCGATTAAGCCTAATATGGTGAAATTGTAGCCAAGTAAAAAGATGTGGAAAAGTCAACAATTATAGCCAAATTAAAAGTAATTTAAAGGAGGTGTAGGAAGATATTTTTAAGAGCTTCTTATCTCTTTTCTAAGCCTCCATTTTCATCACTTTTGACAAGAGGCAAAAGGGAATTAATGAATAAAATCCAAATGCCATAGTTGAGGTATTTTTGCCAAGCAAAAAGGGAACTTTGAAAAGTCAAAAGCAATTTTGTCATGAAAGAGCTCTTACATATTAATTACAAGGGAATGGATGAAGGCAATTGAAGAAGTTCATTTGACTCCGTCAACAGCCCCCTTATAAGTCAATTATGGAGAGAGAAAAGGGAAAAGTTCAACAAAAAATTAATCAACCATACTTAGTTAATTAACTTGGCTTGCGCCAGAAGAAGCATTTATGGCCACATATTTTTCTATGTCTCTTTAGCTCATTTTTGGCCAAGTAATTTTGGGACTGAAGTGGATTCATATAATGACATATTCCCCTACCTCATTCAGCTACCAAGTAGTGAAAAATGAAAGAAAATAAGGAAAAATGAAAGAGAAAAAGATAAAGAAGACAAATGAGGAACAAAGAAGCAAGGTAAGTGTTCTTGAATGATTTCACCTTCCAAATCACCTTTCTAGATCTTGAGGTCTTCATAAATGTTGTTCCTCTCATCAAGAGCTTCATTTCTATGGTTTTTGTTTCTCAAAGGAGAGGTTTTTTGGTGATGCCACCAATGTTGGAGAAACAAAGAACAAGCCATAGAAACTGAAAGAGGCAAGCTTAAGCTTTGTTTTGAGCTTAGCATCTTGTGATTTAGTTTAGTTTTGTGGATTTTTTGGTGCTTTCCTAATTTCTAACATTTAGGGTTTTGTAGGGTTTCATGATGCTTTTCTCATATACATGTGGTTATATGAGGTTTAGGAAGCATATGAACCTAGTTTGGTGGTTAGATTGTGAATTTGTGAATTATTATTTTTAAACCCTAATCTTAGTTAGAATAGGGCACATAGAAGGATTAGGATTTTGCCAAATTTGAGGTTTCCAATGGATTCCTTGGGAAAAATTTTGTGGGAATATGGTATGGTGATACTTTTAGATGAGTGGGATGTAAATTGTCTAAATTAGAACTTGAAAAGTTGTTAGTGAACACTGCTAGATTTGAGGCAGGTTGGTTGTGATGAGTTTTTGTCTGACTAAATGAAGTCCAATGTTCATGAAAATTTCCATATTCAAAGCATACATCTCAAGCTTTAATTTGACATAAATAATGTACAAATCGGATTAGTAGGAAGTGAGATATGATTTTTCAGAGTTTGACCATGAATCTAGACAGAATCCTAGACCAGTGTGGATTTAGTCATGATTATGGAATTCTGTGGCTAGAATTGGCTCTAAGTAATATTTTATCTTTAAAATAGACTCAAAGAGCTTCAACTATAAATTTGAACCACCCACATTGGAGTTCTATAGAATTAGTTGTGAATTTTCAAAGTTTGGTAAAAATATTAGCAGCTTTTGGCTACCGTTCAAATTTAAGCAGGAAAGGGCCAAATGTAATTTCTTTGAACTTCAAGGGTTAAGTTGAGCACTTGGGGCTAGTGTAGCCACACTAGAGGTTCATCAGTCACGGCTCTAATAATGTCATTATTTACCTAGGGCCATGAAGTGACAAAGAAGAAGCAACTTCAGTGGTTGGGAAAAGGTACAAGAGGAGGACTTAAAGACACAAGAGGTAGTAAACTTACTTAACTTGCATGTATTTGATGTGTATTGATTTTCTATATTATGTAAATCATGTATGAATGAATGAAGCTTTGTTTCTGTTTAGACTATGGCCATAGATATGTTGCATAAAACATTGAGCATGCAAAAATATCATTATGTGAACATGAGCCTATAAGGCAAGCATATCATGCACTAGCATTCATCTTGCATGCATTGTTAGTATTGTTTGCTACTAAGATTCCCTCGAATCTCACCCTCTCCAACCAACCATTTAGACAGGTGAACACAGGAGGTATGCTGAGAATAAAGAAAAGAACTACATGAGAGCAATGCAGTAGTGGAATGAAAACAAGATGTTTGCATTTCATTGTAACGAGTTTATACAACTTAGTAGCCCTGTGTGGCTATATTATTTATAATTACTATATACAATCCATATGGGGAATTTTCTATAATCAAGTACTTATTATCAATATTTTCATGCTATTTCAGTGTGTCTATCGAACTGTGCGTAAGCACTTTGAAAAATGTGGAGATAAGATAAGAGTCTTACAAATTTTATTGTCATCATCATGGTTATCATCCTTATTAATATTTCATCATCACTACCACATCATTGGGATTTCATCATCACTACTATTATCATTATTAGAATCATCACCTTTATAATGATCATCTTCATTGTAACACACTAAATTCCATGACTATTAGATGAGTTTAAATGCATAGTAAATTGGACCACCAAGCCAGGATTCTATCTTGGGACAAATATACCTTTATAAACATTTATAAATCCTAACTTCAAACAGGGTTTGGACCTAGAAATGAATGGGTGTTTCGGAATATTTGAAAACCTTCAAAAATAGTTTCATAATGTCTCATCACTTCCTAATAACTCATTGATTCTTAATTCTTTTTATTAGTATTCGAGTGCCTATCTGCTTAAATCATATCACATGTGTTAGCCATTAGGCCTTTGGCATAAAGATGCTCTATTCTATATCATTTACCATATTAATAGGAAGCTACAGATTTGCTAAACATCTATAAGGCTACCATCATTAGTACCACTACTGGTATTATAGTTATATTCTCACAGGTATACACAACTTATACAAGATACAAAACAAATGACCAACAAAAATCCTAGACCTTTATCTGCATGCTTTAACCATCTATGATTACCTTGTTACCCTTCGAGCCACTTGACCTTGCTATATGATAGTTAATGGAAAGGGGTGAGATTCATGAGAATCTCGGTAGTAACAACAATCACTCATATGAAATGTAAATTCACAAAGCATGTTAAACAATCATCACATAAGCATACTTATCATAACAATAATCAGATACATCAATAACAGCAAACAATGGACCCATTGGTCCAATACCACAATGCTTGGCAATTCCGATCTTACGGCTCAGGGTCTTTACCCCATACAAGTTGCCTATATGAGTCTTTTAGCCTCGGGTTACTACCCAGCTCAGGTCTTATAGCCTAGAGCCTCTGTCCCATGCAAATTTGTACTTATGAGTCTTGCTACCTTAGGACTCACTGTCCCCCATAAATCCTGATGAGAAAGATATACATGTAAAGCAATACATAGTTATAAGAGAAAGAATTACTACTTGAATGTCTTTTTGGTCATTTATCCAACTTGTTCTTCAGGCTCAGGCAGATGTCAAATCCTGGACAAAGATGGGTCATTAATCGATCCATTGCTAACAACATAACGAACATTATGTTTTCTTGACCCATTCTTATCCTTGTCATTAACTTAACTTTGTTGGTTATCTTTAGGACTCTTATATTATGTTAAGTGAGTGTCTAATCTAAGAAATATTATGTGTCTCTTGTCCCTTAGGACTTGAGTATCTAATGTGATCCCATTTCTTCCTAAGTCAAACATCCATTCCCTATGATCCCACTTTTCGTAGGTCTACCTTTATCTGCCAGATTTATTGGTCAACTTCAAAAAATCATAACTTAATCTAGGAAATTCTAACTAGGATGGTTCCATCTCCTATTTAAAGCTCTTTAAGTCTTTTTTAAAGGAAAAATATCTCCCACTATCAATTATACGCAAAAAGTTCCAGATACCCCAACCAATCCTTGCTGCCACAGAAATCATTCTAGATTCAATACCTAACCTTAACAAATCATATCTTACAATCTACTAACCCAGATAACATATATATATATATATATATATATTTCAATTTAAAGCTTAAGATATCCACTATCAGTCTAGAAAATATCATGATCATTGGACAAGGTTTAACTATTCAAAATTTCACCACAAGCAATTTGTCTCTCAGAAAACACAATCTAGCAGCAACTAACTCTACAACATCAAATTCCAAATTTAAGGTTTTATGTCCAATCATCTACAAATCGTAACCATAGGCTATTCCCACATAGTTTTTCATGTAGAATACATTGGAAACCTTAGAAACACCAAAATCACATTCCTTCCCTATGTTTTGAACATGGCCGAAACCTACCTCTAGGCCAACACCAACCAATTTTGCAATTTCAACCACCAAACTAGTCAAATATCACTAATAAACCTTATCTATCACCATGATCATGTTCATAACAACATTAAACCCTAAAATTATGCCTTGGCCAAAATTAGAGCAGCCAAAGAAATTCATGAAGACTTAACAAATCCTCAAGATATTACGCTCAAATCAAAGCTTAGGCTTACGTCAATGTGATGCTACAGCCATTTCTTGATTTTGGCAATACTTCCATCAACAAGATGGCACCAAACACATCTAATCAAAAATCCAAAACCATAGAAAGGTAACCCTTGATCAATAGAAGAAGGTTTGTGAAGGCTTAATCAAGTAAAAACGGGGATTCGGTCTTGAAATCGGCTTAAGAACATTCTCACTTTGCTCTTGTTCTTCAAGAACACTACCTTCTCTCATCTTTCATTTTCATCTATTTTTTACTTGTAGGCCAAAATTATAAGGGGCTTTGGAGTGTTAGGATATTAATTCTACATGTGTCAAAATCTTATGTTGCGATATGTCTAAGTGTTTAATCCTAAGGTGCCATGTGTCCCTGATTAAAATTTAGTTCTCTCTCTTCCTTTTAGACCTTAGCCGACTTCAATAGGTCAAGGAAAGAGAGGCCTAATGATTTCCTCTAACTCCCATATTCGGTGTTCGAGAAAGTTTGACACGTGTCCTTACTAAAGACCGGTGAATTTCCCTGACTAATAAGGCAAGGTGGCGCTCCATAAGAGTGCCAACACAAAAGTCCAAAAGTGGATATAATGATGGTGGGACATGTGGCACCTTCTTATGGTGCCATCACAAAAGCAAGGGTTACTTTATTAACTCTACTTTATGGATATCCACTAAAATCAAGCCAAGTGTCCATTTGCCCTTTAAATGTTGCCATGTGTCCTTAAAGGCATCGATACATTTCTTCCGACTAATTACCCATACAAAGCATTACTGGTTACAAATTTTTGTATGTTGTAACCCCCTACAATAAATTTTGTCCCCGAAATTTGTTACAAATCTTAAAACATAAATTTCAGGAATCGCTTCTTTATGTCTTCCTTTACTTCCTAGGTTGCTTCCCTAAATGATAGCCCCTTTCATACCACTTTCACAAATGGTATACTTCTATGCCTAAGCCATGTAACACCCATCCCTTGACCCCTTTGTATTGCATCTCGAAAGCATTACTGGCTTAGGGAAACCTTACTTAGGTCCCCAAACCCAAACTTTCATTTCTTTACTCAGGGTCACTATTTACTTGGTAAAGTCATTTTTACCATATTACTTTATTCATAGGGTTACTTTTCAATTCTTCGCTACATTCATTACAATTAGAGTTTTTCTCTACTTATTAATTCCTTTAACTAATAGACTCGCACTGTGCGATTATCCATTCCTAGTTCAATTATCATGCTTAGTAAAAACATCCATCCATTATGTAGGTTATTGATAAGTCTTAATTTTACCATATATTTCCATAGATTTTTGGGAGATTTTATTGATAATATCATGCTTGGAAAGCATTTATGATGATAAATTATGATTAATATTGATTATGTGAAATTAATAATTAAAAGAGCTTAATTGATACATTTTACAATTTTTCCTAAGTGCTTAATTGTGGATCAAATGATAGTAAATTGGAAAGAATTATTTTGTAGGAAGCTTGGGAGAAATTGGAGTCAAAGAGTTGAAAATAAGAAAAGGATTAAACTGCAAAGTTCATAAAGTTTGCAAGTAGGAAGAAAAAGGGACTAAAGTGTAAATCACAGAAAGTCTTCTGGGGTCCGATTGCAATTTACCCAACATCTAAATTCTGATCTCCAGCCATCAAAATTCATAGAAATAGGATTCAAAAGTGTCGACTCTTCATGGAGAAAGAAAAATCGGTCCATTCCATACTCACTCTCCATCTATTTTCTCTCATCTTCATCTATTTTCATCATCTTCCACCTCCAACTCCGATTCCATTGTTTTTCTACCATGGCTGGAGCTATACCAAAGCTTAGAGGAGCTGATTCTTTAACCATGCATGGCTGATTCAATTCTTCCCTAGAGCTATGATCTATACCGGAGCTACAAAGCTCGTTAGAAGCTTCTTCTTCTGTGTTCTTAGTTGGTATACGCGTTTGTATATTTAGCTTTGGACATTGATATAAGGAATTTTATATTTACATTTTTGAAATATAGCCAGATTCGATTGTGACTGTGATAGACGTTGTATTCCTTGATTTCATGTAGGTTTGATTACTCTCGAATATCTGTTTGATATTTTATGGTGATTAGTTTGATAAACTCATGGTATGAATCGTTTGATTATATCTTTGGAATTTTCTGTCGCATTGCATCTGATTTGTTACATTCTTGGATTCAAATATGAATTTGCTCCATATCCTTTTAGCTATGATGGCAGAGTCATTGTTCTAGGGAAGGCTTCTTCATCTCATTTAAATAAACTAGAAAATTTAGACAGAATAGTTTAGGACTTTAATTCAGTGATTAGATCTCACGAATGTTACGTCTTTGCTATAATATTTTTCTTAAGTTGCGGTTCATTAGATTTGTTAGGAACTTTAGCATCTATTAGGCTCCTTAGAGAAGAATGACCTAGGCTAGTTATCACTATACTATAGTTAGCTTAGTATTTTTGTTAGGTTTAACGACAAGCTCTATTAAAATGGCGCCGTTGCCGAGGAGCCTTACTTGTTGAGGTTCCCTAGCAATCCTTGGGCCCAAAAAAAATAGAGAACAAAGAAGAAAAAAAACAAACTCAAATGAAAATTAGTTGATAGGATTTTTTTGGTTTTGTAGTGACTATAGCTTGCTTGTTTGGTTGCTGCAACTTATTCTGGAATTTTGGTGCTGAGATAGACAGTGTTATGTGCTGTTAATTCATGCTATAAGGAAGGTTCTAATGCAAGCTCATTTATGTGTTGGTCATTGAATACTCTCATATATTGGTTTGTATCTGGTCTGAAATTACTTTGAGGATTTTAATTGCTAGAACTTGAGAAATCTTTGTTGTTGTAGCTGAGCTTATTCCTTTAGGATTTGGACTAACTTTGGTGGCCTTGGAATTTACTGCACTCATGCGTTTAAAAATTGGAACATACTAACATAATTGCTTGATGAGTTGTGAATATTCATATACCTTGCTATCACATATTGCTTTTTGTGTGCCAAAATTTGGTTGAAATCTGCATATTACTTTCCTGAGGCTTATCAATGAATTCGTACAGCAAATTGAATTGAAATTTTGGAGTATGATAGCTAACTAATATGCTGACAAGTTGCTGCCTTTATTGAACTTTTATGACTACTATTGTTGGCTGCTAACTTTAGGACAATTCTGAACATATACTCCTTATTGTTCTCATATCTTGCGCCACAGACTCTCTGTATTCTTGGCTGGTGTTGACATTGCTTATGATTTTCACAGATTCTGTATGATGATACTTTTGCTGCTTGCTTGAAATCTCTTTCGCTATCATTGATTATGTTACTATGATAAGAGATTGTTGATATTTGCTATGTTGTAATTGGGGTTTCTCATTGTGAAATTCTCTGCCACACCAAACCTTGCTTTTATTGTTAGTGCAAGTTATATTGTCATGGGCTTGAGCTGCTTCAATTGTCCAGTTGAATCTCATTCACTTGCAATACCTTAAGCACTTGTGTCTTGGAAGTATACTGTTTCATTTTGCTTGGCTTTGCATTGTGGATATTGTCACTGACTTTTTGCATTTTATTAAGAATCAATCTAGTTTCACATAAGCTAATTCTTACAACTCTTAATTTTGTTGCTGCATTGAATTTTGGAATAGTGAAAGCAACTATGAAATTTTGGAGCTTTATTGCTTCCAAATGTGAGAAAAATTGGCTATCATGGTGGTGTCTTGTTTGTTGTTTTAGATTCATTTTAGTAACCTAAATTTGATTAAAATTTGCTACCGTTGATTGGGAATTAATCACCAAGGTGTCAAAATTTGGTTAAAGATCAATTGAATGTTCTTATTATTGGCTTTTAACTAATTTTGCTGTAGTAGCTTGTTAAGCCTTCGAAGAGTGAGCTCGTGGTACATTTTTGCTGAACTAATAAGCAAGGAGCAGAAGTTGTGTTATTATTACACTTGCTTATGTTCTCTTGGCATATTTACTATCAGCATCATTGAATTAATTGCAAGTGAACTTCAAATTTGTTTGCATATAACTGGTGATAAAAACTTGATTTTACTTGACTTGCATTAAGATGATTTTACTGCATTGGTTGCTAAAACTCTGTGTGCTACAATATATAATTGGAATTTGATACTCTGGGGCTTTTTGTTTCTAATTGATATTGCACACTTTTGTAAAAAAAACAAAAAGGATTTTTCAGGTGCAAAGTTTCTGTCTGGTTGCTGACAAGAGGATTTGTAACATGATTTGTTGAGTTAAACTTTGCAATATGGGTATGACTTGTTGATGTGAGTTTATTAATATTCTTGATCTATGATTTGACTAAAAGCATTGTTTGCCTAAAGATACTTGCTCAAAATCTGTGCATTGTGGGCTACACTTCATATTTTGTGAACCTGAAATTTTAAGTGACTGCTGAAATTTTCCTCTAAGTGTGCATGTTTTGAGCTGTTGCATTCACTGCCATTAGTCATTAAACTTGGCAATTTTTCTTCCTAGACCAAATATACTCTTGCTTTTTGTATTTTTGGGATGCTCATTTGTTTTGAAAATGATAGTGATATAAGAGAGTTAATGGTTTTAAGCCACATCTCTGATTAGAAATTGGAAAGGTTACAAAGTTTGAACTGACAAGTGAAGTTGTTTGGGAATTAGAGGAGGTGGAAAGGGAGGAAAGGGAAATTAAGCTGTGGCTCAATCAATACTCCAATTACCTTATGTGTATAATGTCTCAAGCCACTCAGGAGGCATTTGAGGAAAAGTAGCAGATAACACTCAAGAATTCAAGAGCAGTTCATTTACAGAAATTGGAGTTGATACAGAACCTGAAAGGGACAGAATTGAAGCTCATGACTTTCCATGTTGTGAAAGAGCTGAAACTAGAAATTTTGGGACTGAAGATTATGTTGATAGTATAGAATTTGTGAATATCTTGCTGGATCAAGATGAATTTATGCCTCAACAGCTAGATTTGCCTATTGGACCTCAGCAATTTACTATTGGCCCTGAGAATTCCTTGGAAAATTGCACAGTAGAGAAGTCCATCATAGTTCTCGAAGATCATGTCCATAATCCACAACTCCATGAGTTGGTGCAGCCACCCAAGGTCCTTAATTTAGCTTTTGTATTACAAATAAAAGAGCATGTGCCTGAAGAATTGCTACTGTAAATGTTTGTTGAACAATTCATAACCCCTCTTGAACACTTGAAAAGCAATGTAAGTATGTTCTTACCTTTGTCAATTCTTAGAAACATACCATTTTCTCCTATTCATTCTCAATCAAGAATTGCTCTTGGAATATCACTACTGCTAGACTTCTCTTTCAAATCTGTTCTACACATATTCATTGGGTTTCATTGCTTGGATAAGAGAGCCCATTCTGCATCACTATTAGAACTCCAAAGTGCAGAGTTGACAGTATCCTTGATCAGTTCTATCTTCATCACCGTGACTGGGGTGAAGCACCATATGAAGCAAGGAATTTAGAGCTATCCAAATCCCATTCTTAATTCACTCGTACCCTTGCCACTGAAAAAGTGCAAATCTGTTTCTAGCACTGCTCGAAAGACATTGGGAATTATTGAATTCCAATAGAGCAATTCTTTTATTTCTGATTCTCTTCGCTTTATCCTGAAAGTTGCACCACTTGCTATGACATGTCATTGCATGAATTTCATTGATGCTGATTGTTCTTTATGTGCTGATCATGTATGTAATAGATATAAGCATGAATCTTTAGATGATATTCTCTCTTGTGAATTAAGTCCAAATATAAAGCTAAGTGAGCAGGATGATTCTAGTGTGCTAGTTGTTGATGATTTGCTCATTTCAGATTCATTTAACATCAACATCTTCATGTGTGCCACTAATCATGATTTGTTTAAGCCTGAATTTGTCTATCATGTTTGAGCATAATGAGAAATCTCATCTACACGAATCACTTCATCCATCTCTTTCTTGTGACCTTGCACCTGGCATAGTAGAATTGTGTGTTGTAGAGTATGATTCTTTTCACTTTACTAATAATTTTAGAACTGAACATGGCTATAACATAATTTGGAGTTTAACGCATGATCATCTATCTATTCATGAGATGCATTCTTGTGACTTACCTCCAGACTTAGGTAATTGTGAGAATAATGTTGCTGCCATTTCTTTTCTTGAAAAAAACATGATGAAATCTGTCTTCTTTGAATATGCCTTGGCTCTTGATAATCCTTTCTTTACTAAGCTTGTTCACACTTCTACTAATGAAGTTTTCTCTTGTGATTTAACTCCAAATTTAGATGCACATGAGTTTGATTATATTAAATGCATGATTTCTGTTCAAACCATTTTTGCTGCTTGTAGTTTTGCCTGACAGGAATTTTTATGGGATGATTCTCCACTAAACAATGATGCATTATATATATTGAAGCCATTGCCAATTGATCCGGAACCGCCACCAAAGATGGGCTGCCAACAAACTGAACCTATTTTGGATAGATTGTTGTTTCTCATATGTGATGTGAATTTTTGCTACAAGAGCTTGAAGAGATTTTGTTACAAGGTTGTCTCTTTCCCTCACTTGCATTTTCTGTTTTGAATTGCTTCATTTCTTTGTGACACTGATTGCTTGAAATAAGCATGGGGGAGGGACTATTCTAGTAGAAAAGGTAGAAATAAATGTTGAACTCCACTATTTTGGCAGTTTAGTTGGAGCGAAGATGGATTTAGATGTGTTTGATGATTTGCTTGCTGGTTGGACACATTCACACAAATGGTTTCACTATGCCTTTGCTTTGCTCTACCCCTCTATTGACCTTTCTTTGCGATGCTTTCTTGTGTTATCTCATTTAGTTGCATTGAGGACACTGCATCATTTAAGTGTGGGGGCATTTTTTAAGTGTAGGGGAGGTTGTGCTGAATCTATGGTTTATTAATTGCTTTGTATGAGGTATTTTGCAATTCTGGACAATTGAAAATTTGTGATGCATTCTTTTAAAAGTTCTAGTAATGATAGACATATGAGTAAGTGAGTGTTTGAGGGAATGTGTTGAACATATTTGTCTCAAGAGATATAAACTGTGTGAGCTTGGGAAACTGAGAGTATTGAGCTTAGTAATACATATGGCTCAGTCATTGTAAGTAAAGTCAAGAGAATTAGCCGACATGGAAGGATATTTGAGCTTGTTCGATTCATTAAATTTTTTGTGGATGCTCTCTGGTTCTATAACTCCCTAGAACTTGTCCTAGCTCTTAGTTGAGGCTAGTTTGCACATGAGAGTACATGCATATGATTGAGGCATTCATTTTACACCCCCAAGTCCCAAACACAAGCCACCTACATATTTTATCCCTTGTGAACCCATTTGAGCCCATCATTTTCATTCCTTAATCATCTCTATGCAATGTTGAATATGTGTGCAATATTACTATGATGATGTGTTTATTGCTACACATGATAAAAAGGAAAAATGATTATTAGCTGCAAAAGAAAAAAAATAGAGAGAAATTGAAAACAAAAGAAATACAAAAAAAGAGGAAAAAAAGTATTGATACTCTCAGAAAGAAAATGGAGAGTCAAAAAATGAGAAAGAGAGCAGTAAAAAAAGAGCAAGAGAAAAGAAAAAAAAATCAGCAATCAAAATAAAGAAAAAAAAAGGGGCAACAAGGGAGTTGCAAATGAACTACACCAATCTCTTAATGCATATTTGTTCAAATTGCATAGTTTGTCATTTCATGCCATGCATTATAGCCCCACCAACATTATAGCCTTGATAAAGTCCTCTTGATGCATGGAATCTTATATATGTATGGTGGAGATTGTAGAGCTTTGACAAGCTTATGGTAGAGCATAGACTAGAAGAGAGGAGTGAAATGAAATACCCTATAGTAAGAAGAGAGTTAAACACTTGAACCGAGAGTCTCTTGAATTCTCTTTGCAAAGGTTGAACCATATGTAGAGTTAGGTTTATGCTGGGCGGTGGGGTTGTTTGCATGGAGAGTTGAAATTGAGATTGTGAAGCGAAATACATAACCAAGAGCATGAATGAATTCATAAGGATAGATTTGCTAGAGTAAGTATGAAGAATTGAATACATGATTTTGCCCAGGAGTGCAAAAGGCTAAGTGTGAGGGAATTGATAGGTCCTAATTTTACCATATATTTCCATAGCTTTTTGAGAGATTTTATTGAAAATATCATGCTTTGAATGCATTTATGATGATAAATTATGATTAATATTGATTATGTGAAATTAATGATTGAAAGAGCTTAATTGATACATTTTATAAATTTTCCTAAGTGCTTTAATTGTGGAACAAATGATAGTACATTGGTATGAATTGTTTTGTAAGAAGATTGGGAGAAATTGGAGTCAAAGAGTTGAAAATAAGAAAAGGACTAAACTGCAAAATTCATAAAGTTTGCAAGCAGGAAGAAAAAGGGACTAAGTGCAAATCAAAGAAAGTCTCCTGGGGCCCAATTGCAATTTACCCAACATCCAAATTCTGATCTCCAGCCATCAAAATTCACAAAAATAGGATTCAAAAGTTTCGACTCTTCATGGAGAAAGAAAAATCGGTCCATTCCACACTCACTCTCCATCTATTTTCTCTCATCTTCATCCATCTTCATCATCTTCCACCTCCAACTTCGATTCCATTGTTTTACTACCATGGCTGGAGCTACACCGAAGCTCAGAGGAGCTGATTCTTTAACCATGCATGGCTGATTTAATTCTTCGCTAGAGCTATGATCTATGTCAGAGCTACAAAGCTCATTAGGAGCTTCTTCTTCTGTGTTCTTAGTTGGTATATGTGTTTGTATATTTAGCTTTGGACATTAATAAGAGGAATTTTATATTTACATTTTTTAAATATAGATAGATTCGATTGTGACTATGATAGACATTGTATTCCTTGATTTCGTGTAGGTTTGATTACTCTCGAATATCTGTTTGATATTTTATGGTGATTAGATTGATAAACTCATGGTATGAATCGTTTGATTATATCTTTGGAATTTTCTGTCACATTGCATCTAATTTGTTGCATTCTTGGATTCGAATATGAATTTGCTCCATATCCTTTTAGCTATGATGGCAGAGTCATTGTTCTAGGGAAGGCTTCTTCATCTCATCTAAATAAACTAGAAAATTTAGACAGAATAGTTTAGGACTTTAATTCAGTGATTAGATCTCACGAATGTTACCTCTTTGCTGTAATATTTTTCTTAAGTTGTGGTTCATTAGATTTGTTAGGAACTTTAGCATCTATTAGGCTCCTTAGAGAAGAATGACCTAGGCTAGTTATCACTATAATATAGTTAGCTTAGTATTTTTGGTAGGTTTAACGACAAGCTCTATCAGTTATACAATTAACCACTTCAAATATTAATTATACATAATGGATTAGTGTGTCTTACACTTCATCTCCTCATCGCAACTTCTTTATTTGGCATATTGTCTTGTACTCCTTTTCTATTCGAGGGAATCTCAGTAGCAAACAATACTACTTAGCATACAGGATAAATGTGTAATGCATGACATACTTGCCTCACATGAATTTATACTAACATAATGACATATCTGCATGCTCAATGTATCATACATTATACTCATGGTCATAGCATATATAGAAAATAGAGCTTTAATTAGTCATATATGCATCACATAATCAAGCAAAGCAATTGCTCACATCAATATAGAAGCATAAATATCAAGTACATGTAAGTAAGGTACGTCCACTACCTTTTGTCTTCAAGTTCCCTTATTCAAACCTTTACTTCCAACCACTGAAGTTGCTTCCATTTTCTCTTCTTTGTCATCGCATGGCTCTAGATAAATGGTCATATTATTAGAGCCATGACAAATAAATGTCTAATGGGCTACTTTAGCCTTTAGGACATGTCCCTTGTCTTTGGACCTATACTTGTCCGAATTTTAATAACTCAAGACACTTTGGATGATTAACTTTAAAGTTAACACATTATGCCCAATGGATATTTAATGGGCTCACATTAACTCCAAGTGTTTAGCTTAACCCTTAGATGTCAACTTAATTGCCAAAAGCCATAACCTTTTTATTTTTGCACAATTTCCAAAAGTTGGCAGAATTTTAAAGAAACTTTAAAAATTCATATCTTTTTCTACAAATATCCAAATTAGGTGGTTCGAAATTCTCTATGTCATTTTAGGTCTACTTTAAGGTAAAAATATTTCCTCCAGTCAGTTCCACATACAAAAATCTAGAAACACCAATAAACTCACACTGTCACAGATTTTTTCCAGTTTTATATATCCAAATTCAATAATTCATATCTCCTAATATATTAACCCAAATGGCACAAATTACCTATCAAATTAAAGCTTATAATGTCTACTTTAAATCTAAAAAGTTTCATAGCCATTGGATATCATTTGCCTAGTCAAAAACGTGTCACAAACAGACTGCCTCATAGAACTCATATCTGGCAGGGCTTAAACTAGTCTTATTTTATCATTAAACACTATATATTATCATATATTCATTATTTAACATATATGGCCTCAAAAACACCTCTTGCCAAAACATTGGGGTGGTCCAAGAGTTAAGAAAAACTCAATGAAATCACAAGGTATATGGTTCAAAACGATGCTTAAGCTTAACTCGTCACGATCCTACAACTAGATCGAAATTCTAGCAACACTCTGCCTAGCTAGATAGCACCAAACAGCTCTGATCAATAATCCAAAATTATAGAAATGTTGTCCTCGTCGAGAGGAACAACACTCATGAAGCCTTTATTGGCTATAAATGGTGATTCAGGATCAGAATCGGCTTCAAAGCTTAAGAACTTTCACTATTCACACACCTTGTCTCTTCTTTCTATTTTCTCCATGTTTTTTCTCTGTTTTTTCTACCCTTGCCTAAAATCTTAAAAAATAATAGAGGGTTAGGATTAAATCACATATATGATCTCCTCTTAGCTTGCCATGTGTCAAAGTGTGAGTGCTCAAGATTTTCCAAGTGTCATCCAAGCAACTTGTCTTCCTTTTCTCTCTCTTAGGTGGTGTCTTTCAAATTTTAGGGGAAGGGAGGACTGATGAATTCCCCAAATTCCTAGGTTTGGTGTTTGAGAAAGTCAAGTACCTGACTTGACCGGGGGCCGATGAATTCCCCTAACTCAGAGGCTAGGTGGCGCCTTCTTAGAGTGCCACCTTAGAAGCAAAAAGGAAGTGCCATTATAAGGAACACTTATCACCTACTTGAGAAGCCAACAAAAAAGGCAATTTGTAATTTGTCATGATGAGAGAACACTTGTCACTTTCTTATTCATCCAACACAAAAATTGTGTCATCATTAGCTATTATGACTTACTTTATTCAAGTTACTTTAATAAAGTTACTTTATCGGTAACAACTTGGGTTTCACCCAAGACTTACTTTAGATTGCGTCATACATATCGGAGCAGCAAGATGACGTCATGTTGGAGTATGAGTGTGTGGACCCCTTAAGGCACCACATTCCAGTATCTTTTCCTAAAAACGCATGGTACTCATGATTGCCCTGAAAATGCCATGTGCACACACACACCAGCATATTTTATTTGACCAATCAGTCCCATACCTCATGACATAGCTAGGTGGTATCTTTCAACCAACCCAATGGAACCGTATATGTGACCTATGCACATTTGTGCCGACACATTGAGCCTCCTGCCTATGCTTACTGGGCCCTCTGCTTGGTAAGGTTGTATCACATAGTCTCTAAGAGTCTTTCTATCTCTAGACATTCTTGGGACCCTTCCTAAACTGGGCTTAGTAGTCTACCTGATATAGGCTTATCTTCAAAGTCTTAGGCCTAAATTCAAGATGTTATAATTCTCCGCCTATTCAATAAATTTCATCCTTAAAATTTCAAACATCATATGGTTATAGAGCATCCTCAGTCTATCTCTTTCATTCTAGCTCTTTCATTTGCAAGCTCATAGAGCATGCAACACAATGATCATATCCTTAGATCTCTAATAGTATTCAACCACCATCATACAACATTCTCATTCATTCTGTACCTAGTATATAGCATTCAAACATAGGACCCACTAGTCAATTTTCACAATACTTGGTTTCTTAGGACTCATTGCCACTTTGGGACTCTCCCAAGTGGGGCCCATATACATACTCCGACCTACTATTATCATGTGGGCTCTAATACGCGTGACGTAATGCTGAGTAAGTCCTAAGTGAAGCCTAAGTGATTGTCTCTTCTTTGTCATGATGAGGGGACACTTGTCAATTTCTTATGGTGCCAACACAAAAGCTGTTATCATTAGCTATCATTACTTACTTTATTAAAAATACTTCAGTGATTGTAAGAAAAACTACCAAAAAGGGAACTCAAAGACAAGACGTAGTGAACTTACCCTACTTGCATGTATTGATGTGTATACTTGTGTGTTGATGTGCATGATTGCTTTATTTGTCTATGTATAATATAGTTGAATGATTGAAGCTCTGTTTTCATTGATGTATTGGCCATATGTAACAAATGTGAAGCATTGAGCATACAGGTATGTCATTATGTTAACATGAGCCTACGTAAGGAAGTATATCATGCACTAGCATTTATCTTACATGCATTGTTTGGTATTATTTGCTACTAAGATTACCCCGAATCTCACCCCCCCGACAACTATTTAGGCAGTAAGCACAGGAAAGGAGTATAGGACGATGTGCTAGGTGAAGAAATTGTAATGAAGAGTTGAAGATTACTACAGCCTATTCGCCTTGTATAAATTAATGCTAGAAGTGACTAATTGTATAGTCTGCATGGTGGATGAATTGTTTTGAAAGCGCAATAATTGAACTTGGAAGTGGGTAATCACACAGTATGAGCCCATTAGTTAAGTAAGCCAAGGAATTAATAAGCAAAGGAAAAATCTAACAATAATAAATGGAAGAATTGAAAAGTCAAAGTGAATAGTAACTCCATGAATAAAGTTAATAATATGGTAAATATGGTTTTACCAAATGAACAGTGCCCTAAAAATAAAGGTGTAAGTCTTTGGCTAGGATCTTTATCTATTGATTCTCCTGACCCATAATGATAAAGTTAACGCTTTTGATGCATAATAAAGGGGCATAAGTAACAAGTGTTACAGATAGCGGCTAGAAGCAAGAAAGGAGGAAGATAGAAATTCCATATTCTAGACACAAAAAGAAAGCTCTCACCTCCTCACTCACATCCTATCTCCTTCCACTCCATACCCATCGACATCCTCCATCCTCCATTCATCCCACCACCTTGTATCCTTTGTAATTGAGCTAGCTACTTGACCATTATGGATAGTTGAAGAGGGCTGAAGCAAGATTTGGCACCAATCATTGAAAGAAGAGGTAAAGCCATATGAAGAGGGAATAGACGAGAATAAAAAAAAGAGGAGCACCGAATTAAAAAGAGAAGGAAGGAGCTTAGCAAATACTTGGTGAAGCTACTAGACACTTAGTGAACAAAAAAGAGCTGCTGAAATAATAATGGAAGAGAACTTGGGATCAATAATTGAAGGGGGAAAGACATGAAACATTTGGATGGAGATTGGCGAGAATTGGAAGAGGCAAAATTTAGACTAATATGGGAGGTGAGAGAGGACTAATCGAAGATTATTACCAAGCTGCTTGAAAAGGTGTTTGGTGCTTTTAACCTTTTGCATGTGGTTGATCGCTCTTTCTTTCTTCAAGTTTGATCATCTTCCTCTTTAATATATAGCTAAGTTCTATTGATTTCCTTGAGTTGGGTAATGGTCTAAGCTTCTAAGCCTTAATGAAATTCCTTTAAGCTCTCTTTCTAGTTCATGATTGTATGGCTTAGATAAGTATATGGTTGTGAGCTATATTGCTCTATGCCAAGAGAATAAACTTGGTGGTTGAGCTTGGAGTTGACTAATTAAGCTTTATATAATTCATATTAAGAGTAGGTTGAGTTGTTTATTCTGACTCGGTTGAGTGGATTTTAAATGACTAAAGTTAATGCTTTGAATTTTTGTAATGGTAATTATAATTTAGAATTAGAAGTTAATTATTCTTTTCCTTGAGTCAAATTTATTGTGATGAATAGTGGTGCTCATTTAATTGCTTCGGTAGCATGAATTAAATGATTATTGTAAGTATGGATCTAGCTAATGGTAGCTTAGGTCCATCCTTTTGACTCATTATTGAATTCTTATCATTAGCAAGTAAGGAAGACTAAAACCTTAACTCAAGGGAATCCAACTTTATCATTATATTAGTTTATTGAATTGCCTTGTTGTTATTGTTATTTCGATTCCATTTGCTTCTTTTTCTAGAAAACCAAAAAATACAAAAATATTGAATTATATTATATTACTTCATTTGTTTTAGAAACAATTTCTCAAAATCATTTCTTGCAACTTTAAGGTATTTATTACTTAACTATTTACAAACTTGGAAATTAATCTCCTCATAAAAGTGACCTATGTTGAGCTTCGCCGCTACATTTTCAAACATAGTTTATTTTTGTTGAGAACTCACACGACATAGGTTTATTGTAGGGAGAAATGTAACACCCTCAAATAAATAAATCGATATTCATATGTGACTTTGCTTTAAGAAATATAACATTAAAGGTAAAACATTTTTTTGGGCATGTTTAAGAGATAAATGTTGTGAACAAAAGGAAAATGGATATATATAAGATATTTAAGCAGGAAGTGACAAATTGCAAATGATGTAGTATATGGCAAAAGAAGGAAAAAAACAAGCCACATATGGGGAGGAGAGAGAAAGAGAGTAATTTGGAAGAGGGGGAATATAATTGAATACATTTTGGCCACGTGAAAGGAAGAGAAAAAGAGAGAGAAAAGAGGGAAAAAGGAACATATGTGTGTGCGTGTGTGCATGTGTGTGTGGACAATTTCTAGAAGATATGGGGACCTAGAAAGAAGGACATAGTGACAAAGGAAAAATAGGATAGGACGGTAATAAATAAAAACAAAAGATAAGGATGCCAAATCATAATGAAGTCAGGAAGCGCTAAAGAACATTGAAAGCACAAGTGTTTATAAAAGCTGCTCATCTCACTTTCAGAAAAGGCAGTACCATCCATATGGAAAACTGACCAAAGAAAATAAAGACCTATCACTAACTTACTACAAACAAAGTTAGCACTTCTCTTACTCAATACTAACACCATACAGAGTTTGCTACTTTCTTATTTAACTTATGCTTATTATTTTATTATTTCAAAACTAATAGTTTTTATTTATGCCATTATCATATATTTAAACTCATATTTCTAATTTTTGAGAAAAGTGTCAGATATTAATGTTGTGTGAAGATCTATGTGTTCACTCATTAGTACAATGTGATTATTTGTGGATCCACTCCAAGGGACACCTTAGCATATCTATGTGATGAAAATTTATGGGTGCTCAAGAAATCATTTTATCTGTGCTAATTTTTCTCACCTCATAAAATTTGGTGATTTCCTAGTTTTTCTTCTTGTGAAATTTAGATATAGGGCTGAATATATTTTTTGCTTAGAAAGAGCTGGGCATTATTAGTGCAAAATTTTTATTGTTACTACTCATCTTTTATTTTCATGTAATGCCTAGATGCCAGATAATGGAGTTACGGTAAGGATCGAATGGGTCCAAGTTGGGGATCTCCAAGTCGTACGTAGCATTTGTATTCATACCACAAACCCTGTTGATCCTCCACTCTTTAATCTGAGTCCTCTGCCTCCTTTTGCAAATTACTATGTTCCTAATGACAACATGATTGTCATTTCTATAGAAGCATTTATGCTTTTTGCGTATGGGAATTGTCCCCTAGACTTCCCAAACCTCCTAGCAGACCTTTCCATGACTGATGATCTTACCAACTAGTAGATTACTAAAAAACACTACTTAGGAATAATATAGAATAAAGCACTTTAGTTTTATTTTAGTTTGAGTATGAACAATATGATGTATTTCAAGGTGTATGTCCCCACTTTGTATGAGCATGTTGTTGGAAATTGTGCCCAAAGGGCCAATTATTGTACTTTGAACATTATAATTTAATGAAATTTCTCTATTTTGTTATCATATTATTTGCATGTTAACTATGATAATTGTATCCTTGGATAATTCATAAAGATTGTCCTAAAATGTCCCTGGTCGGTCATCTATGCAGGAGCAGAGATGAAACAAGATCAGTATGACTTTGATAAGATATGGAGATACGAATCAAAGTCTTAGGCACTTGTAAGAGTACAAGGTGCTGGACCGACCCACTATGAGAAAGCTACATGGATCAAGTCATAAGCTTTTCTCATGTATAACCACGTCACAATGCCCTTTGACCTAGGTCATCATGGATTCCTACATGAGAGTTGCTAAGCTTTGAACTAGTCAAAGTGGTTGTGGTCGAACCAGTATAACTCTCGGTGTACACTTTGGTGATATTTCTCCTTACTCTTTATTGCTTTATATTCACCGTCAAGTTTTTATATTTGCAACGAAATTTTAGTATCACCCAATTCACCCCTCCTCTTGGGTGAAACGCTTGCTCTAACAGTTTTTCATAAGAGGAATATGAATGATCAAGATGGAATTTGTCCCTCACATTAGTAGAGAGATATTACTGGGCCCCTCGATGAATAAGTCTGAGAAATGTATGGCCATACTACGATGGAAAGGAGTTTCCATTTCTATTGTCAGACTACTCAGGAATCGAGAAAGTAATAGTCAGGAATAAGAGGATGACATTATCAATGCCTCATCCTTGACTGATATATCGTGTGACAAAAGGGACGTGACATGGTTGTATGACAAGTTGCATCGTGTTAACGATCCTCATATGAATTGGATAGTCGTGATGTCTTGCTAGAGGCCGCTTGCGACTTGTGGGTTAATATAGTTATTGGCCCACTGCCAACTTCATATGGGCCTACAGGGTCACACACAAGAATGACCCAACAAGAGATAATGCTTAATTAGGGTGGACGAATTTTATATTTATATATATATATATATGTATATATGTAATATAAAATATTCATTAATAATATTATATAGATATGTATTTTTGAAATACATATTATATATATGTATATATATTATATGATATTATTATATTGTGTTAGTTTTAAATTTAATTTATTAAGATAAATTTAATCTAATAACTAACATGATAGAGATATGGTATCTCAGATTTAATTTATAAAGATAACTTAAATCTAATGGCTCTTTATTTGGATTAAATAAATAGGTTAAATTAAAAATATTGGACAGATTTAATTTAAACTGAATTTATTTAATTAGCTCATCAAGATAATTAATAGTTAATTAATTTTGAAATTAATGATGATTAATTTTTAAATTTGAAAATAGCCCTCATAGGTTATAAACTTGATAGAGCAGATATATTGAGATACACATGAGAATTGAAAGCCGCAAGTGAAACCCTAGGAGACATTAGAGGTGCTAGCACGCAGTCTCGGTTGGAGAGCATTCGTGTGGATACCGGTAGAGGGAGCGGACCTTATGTGTTGGCTTCTAGAGATCGGGAAAACCCTGAATCCAAAAAGGTATGAATCCTCCAACTTGGTTTAAACGCCGTTGATAGATCTTCGATTAGGATCGGTAAAAATTTTTAAAATTCTTTTGCTGTGCCTGCCGATCCTAAGACATGTAAATGAGGAAAACCTAATATAATATGTAGCTTTATCTTCTACATGATTTATTTATAGTCAGTTGTTATAATGATTTAAACTGAAATGGAAAATAATATTACAGGTGTGAGCTTCGTGGGGTTAGAAGGAGATAAAAAAGAGAAAGTAGTGGTGATTGGGGAAGGAGTTGATGCTGTTAAGCTAACAAACTGTTTGAGAAAAAAGGTTGGCCAAACGACATTATTAACGTAGCAGTTGCCTAATAACCCAATTTCACACATCAATCCAATGATACTCTATTTTTTGTTTTGTTTTACACTATGTTTCTTCCTCTTTGTTCTTCCTTTTACAGTCAATTATCAAATGTTATTTTTGAGTTTATTGCTGAGCATAGGAGTTCAGACCTCAGCATTTTTATTTAGCTCATGGAGTGCTTTTTTTTTTGGTTCCCCATGAAGGCAGATAGAAACAGAGCAGTTGCCAATTTTCTATGCTGTAAAAAGGCTCGAGATGATTTATCAATTCTTGCAAAGTTGAGCAGTAGCTGATTTATCAATTCTTACAATTATGGGTTTATATATATAAGAGGGAAAGAAAAGTCAATTTTTTTAACCTAGAAAACTCATTTATTTTTTTTATATTATCATCAGTTATTTGATTTGGAGTGATCAACTGTCACTTCTAACAAAACAAGTGTGTATTCTAGGACTTAAACTTGAGGCCCAAAGGAATCTAATGAGATTTTATACTGCTAAACCAACTCTATGTTTATCCGATTTTTTTTCTTTTTTAGGTTGGTGGGCCCCATGCCTCTCTCTCATTTGTCCTTTTATATGGTAGGCCCCACACGTTATGTTTGTCTCTTTTTTTCTTTTTTTAAGGTTGGTGGGTCCATGCATCTTCCTCTCTCATCTGTACTTTTGTTTTTCTTTTTATAATTTCAAAATTCTCTGTCTCATTTATCTTGTTTTTTTTATTAGAATTTCAAATTTCTCTCTCTCATCTGTCATTTTTTTCCTTTTTAGAATTTCAAAATATTAATGCTCCCCCTTTCCTTAATATAAGGCTTAGAAAGTATAAAACACCAACTATAAAGTATTCAAATTTGTGACCCATTCTATAACTTACTTAGTTTAGGCACCAAAAATAGAGCATGTAATATGTGTTTATCAGTGTATTAAAAATTGGACCGGACCGGCCGGTTCAGACTAGAAATCGGTGAACCAGACTCTGAACCAGTCCAGCCAGTTGGGGTCAAAAAACTGAGGTCTAACTGACCCGATAGTCCTAGTCTGACCCGGGGTGCCCGTGGTGAACCGGTTTGCCCTTCTTCTTTTTTTTTTTAACTTTCTTACATCTCAAACGACATCATTTTTTCTTTGTTTAAAATTATTTCTTGGAAATATTTTGATTTGCATGGAGTTTAAAAAGTATTATGGAATATTTTTATTATTTTGCATTGGTTGGAGAAAAATCCTTATATACTTAATGATACTTTTATGGGTATTAGGTTCATGAGGTTATATTTGACTATTGGTTGAAAAAAAACTCTTATGTAGCTTTTTGAATGGTATATATGAATATTTAAATTATATTTTTTTTAATTGACTCTGGTCTGACTCCCGGACTGACCCCCGGGTTGACCCTGGTCTGACTCCTGGACTGACCCCCGGGTTAATCCTGGTCTGAACTACTGACCCTTGACCTAGTGTCTCGACTGGTTCAATGTCGGGTCCGGTTTTTAGTACCTTAGTGTTTATATAGGTGCCAAAATCCTGGAGATTTAGCTATGAAATTGAGCTTGTATGTCCTCTTTTTCTTCTTATCTTTCATTACTGAAAAATAGAGTGAACATGCATGTAAAATCTGAATCTAGAGCTTGAGTTTTGGGGTAATTTTGGATTGGTTTCTTTGATGTTCAAAGGATTTAATGAGTGTCTTAAAAGATAAATGCAAGAAGAACTCATATTAGGAAGACATATGTGGTGTTCTTCAGGTTATATGGCAAAGTGTCAATTCTCAAGAATTTGAGAGGTAGTCGGTTTCGAGTGAGGTTTTGACAGGGCAAATGGTGTCCTCTATTTGGGAAATATAGTAAAGAGTTAGTACACATCCTAAGCTTTACAATGAGTCATATAACACATTTATTGGATGTCTAGAACGAAAATTATGATTTTTGCAATTTTAGATAGAAAACTGAGAAAATTCTGTTTTCCAGATTTTAGGTAGTGAATAATTATGCCCTACCTAACATTTGGAGTTTCCTAGCTTAAGTTATGATTTTTCAAAGTTCCTTGAAAAATTAGATGCAGATTTTGGCTTAAATCCGAAAATGACACATTTTAATGAAATAGTAATTAGTAATGGTTTTGAGAATGTTGGGATAAGATTATGAGAGGGTCAAGAATAACATAATTTTAGTTATGTTAATAAGATTAGAATGAGCATTGACCCATCTCTATATGAATTTCAAAATTATAGGATTTGGCAACCACTATCAAGCAAAGGGGGAAGCAAAACCAAAGTTCAAGCAAAAGGAGGTAACTTGGGAAGAAGCAAAAGGTAGTGGAACTTACTCTTATATAATTTGTACTTAATTGATTCCATGTTTATATATCATGTATGCCTTTGAACATGTAATATCCTTGCTTGAGTTTGTGCCATGGTCATTTATGTACTTATAAGGTGTTATTCTTGTATTGGCTATTTACATGATTAGTTTATTACCATTACACAATCTGTAATGAGTTAATGTTTTACTATTGAGATTTCCCAGAATCTCACCCCTTTTTCCCATGTGCCATAAGGAAAGATCATGTCAAAGGAGGAGTTATGAAGGTGGAGACTCTAAGGAAGCTATTAGTTATGGTTGTTTTGTAGATTAATTATCTTTGTAGCTTATTGAATATATGTGTGTGCTAAGCTTAAATTATTAAAGTTTATTCCAATTTAAGGTATGTAAATATAGTCATGCAAGGGCATGTATCTAGCCTCCATAAGGAGGACTATGTGAGCTAAGCACCAGCCACAGGTAAGTGCCAAGGAATGATCATCGACAAGATGCATGAGAATTTAGTTTGACAATTACCTAGCATGCATATTTGAGCCACGGTTTTATGAATTCTTAGAAACATGGCAATTTATTGAGTTAGGATATGTAATTTTACAGTGTTATAGTACACATTCGAAACTTTAATGTGAGTGCTAGTTTGTAATTTTTGGATGTAAATCCACAAAGATATGAATTTTCAAAGATGACCCAGAAATCTAGTAAAGCTACTAAAATATGTCTTGTCCAGTTTTGAAAATTGAGTATTTCTGGACCAAATAGAACAAAAACCCGGGTATATTTTTATATTGAAGACCTTTCCAGAAGCTAAAAGTAGATCTTCGAACCACTAAGTTCGGAAATATATTAAATTAGTTTTGAATTTCCAAATTTTTAAGAAAATTCATTATCTCCTAGTACCCAATTTTAGAGAAAGAATTTTAAGTTTCTAGCTTAATCAAGAGTACTTTTGAGTCACATATGGTTCTAAAATGGCTAAAATGCTCTTATTTTCCTTGAGTAGCCGTTTTAGATAACCGCTACAAGACGAATTGTAACATACGATTTAGTAGCGGTTTGTCTAACCTCTACTAATATTGTTTTTAGCCGTTATAACTGCTACTAATACCTATTTTTAACCGCTACAAAACGAATTGCAACATATGTTTTTTTTGTAGTGAGAGTAGTGTTACACCCATCATAACACATCAATTATACATGCCAAGGTCACATAATGGATGTACATATATCATAGGATTATTTATACATTTTTCAACTTTTGACCCAATTAAGCTTATTTAACTAATATTTGAAATTAGAGATGCATGTTATACATTCATTTCACAAGTAGCATCACTATAAAAGCAACAACATTTTTACATCATGCATACTTTTGAGAGTTGTGGCCTTTAGCGAGCTTCAATCACAGTAGTACTCATTCCATTTGAACAAGTAAATTCTTCAATCACAGTAGATTGATTTGAATGATCAGAAGTAGTTTTCTTGAAAACAAATGCTGGTGGTTTGGGAGGATGAAGAGTTGGGCCATTCTCCAACATAGAAACAACTTCCGGCATAGTTGGCCTATCTGATGCATACTCTTGTACACATAACAATCCAATTTGGATGCATTTTAGAACTTCATGTTCAAGGCTTGTATCACATTTTAATGATGGATCTACAATCTCCATGGCTCTGTCTTCTCTCCATAAGTTCCAAATCTGAATTGATTGGAAGACATTAGCTAATTAGACTATTGAAAGGAAACTTTAATATTATAATGGTTGATCCTTATAGATACTTACATGTTTAACCAAAGTGGAATTGTTGCCATCAAAATAACCACTATTCTTTCTGCTCGTAACAATTTCAAGAAGTAAAACTCCAAAACTGTATACGTCAGACTTTATGGAAAACAATCCTTCCATTGCATATTCAGGAGACATATAACCACTATAAAAGAAAATTTTGATTAAAATTTATCAATAATGTTTTCAACTTAAATTACTTAAAAATGCTAATTTCAAGTACTAATTATTTTTATCATAATGTCTGACATATTGGTCAAATTTTAGTCAACTTAGATATATTGATGATATCTGAAATCCTTGAAACTCAACAATTAATTAATTGGTTAATTTTTTCCATTCATTTACAATTGTGAAAATTACATTATGATTATCATAGTACGATAGAAATTAGTTATATTTTGCATTATTGAGTACTTACTAAGTTCCCACAACATGTTTTGTGCTAGCCTGAATTTGATCTCCTCCAAATATTCGAGCCATACCAAAATCAGTAATCTTTGGGTTCAATGCAAAGTCTAACATGATATTGCTAGCCTTTAAGTCTCTGTGAATTATTCTCAATCTTGAATCTTGATGAAGGTATAAGATCCCTCTTGCAATCCCGCAAATGATGTTGAATCGTTTCCTCCAATCTAGCTGTAATTTTTTTGCTTCATCTGAATGGGGAAAAAACTATTATTAATGAAAATTGTTTATTCGATTTATCCATTTTATCAATTGAAATATGAAAATTTCGCATGAGAAATGAATATACCATACCAAAAATAAAAGAGTCCAAGCTCTTGTTTGGCAAATATTCGTAGATCAACATGTGATCTTCTCCTTGTATGCAACAACCTAATATCCTTACAAGATTCCTATGTTGGAGCTTTGTAATTATAGCAACCTCATTTTTGAATCCTTCAATGCTTTGTTCAGCATACTTTGACAACTTCTTTACTGCTATCTCCATTCCATTCTTGAGTAATCCCTAAAGTCAAAATCCATGTATAGTCTTGTTATAAACCCATACACACATGTTCCTTTAAATTTATGAAATTTGGAAGTAGTTTCAGAAGAATTGTTACCTTATAAACAAACCCAAATCCACCTTGTCCAATCTTGTTAGCGATGGAAAAATTGTTTGTTGCTTCAATTATGTCACTGGGATCGAAAAAATGTACATCTGAATTGCCTTCTCTGTCAAGCTCATAGTTGCTATGTGTTCCTTTGGCTGGATCAACAGATGATAACAGATTAGTGTGTGGTCCAATTGATCATCCCCACACCTTGAAAAAGAGGATTACGTAACCCAAAGTAAGAGCTTAATATATACTCTTCTAATCCTATTTATAAGTCACTTTTAACATATTTCACAGCAACCAAGAAAAACCTTAAATTTCATTAATTCTGTCTTCAAATTTAACAACTTTCTAACTTTATCTCTATTTAATATACAACATACTCCCTCTAGTCCCTTTTATATGAGCTGATAACTTAATCATGCAATTTAAATAATCAGCTAAAATTAGTTAAAAGTAGTAAACATGTCATAAATGAACTTTTTTCACGTAAATCCTTATTTATAAGGGGGTAAGTAAAAGAGAGAATAAAGTGTTAATGAGAGGAAGTATGAAAAAGAATGTAGTATAAGAAAAATATAACAAGAGAGAATAGAATTAATTAGGGGCAAAATGGAAAAAATACGTTAAATGCTTAGACAATCCCAAGTAAGATCTTATAAAAAGGACCAAAGCAATTCAAATTTCAAGACCTTATATAATTAACTGGAGGGAGTATCCCATAAAAACAAAGTCAACACAATGATATATGAAAGGTATAATTGTACATTCATATGAAAATTTTGATTATGTGATTTAAAAATAAAATAAAAAAAAAATAAAAAAAAACCCCCTTCTTACTCTGCCATACAAATGGGACCCAAGAAGTATGGTAACGAATATGTTAATTAGCTTACCATGTCTCGGTTTCTTTACAAACCAGTACAAGAGAGAGGTTGCCATAAGTATAAACAGGAAAACAGAGACAACTATGACCGTCACGAACCCCTTCTTGCCAAGAGAACCGTAGGGCTTCCTTTCATATTTGGCTGCAAATAATAATGCATTAGAGCACTTTCCACGGCCAAACCATAAGAGTGCATTATATTATAAATTTGCATGCTTTGTTATAGAAAGTTCGTAGCATTGAATTAGCTTTTGCGATTGCTTCCTCAGTACATAATGTCTATAAAAAATAGTAGCATTGTCTCACAGTTTCAAATTCTTCTAAATTGAAAGTAAAAGATTTTGAACTCTTCAATTTTCCGTCAAACATAGACTTCATTACATTACAACTAAACAAAAGTAAAAATATGTACTCTATAACAACAACAAGAAGCAGCCTATAATTCTACTAGGTAAGGTAGCTACGTAGATGAAATGGCCCATCATCACACAACATCATTATATACCATCAAAAATAATGTTTTGGGTAAAATTATTAACAAGAAGCTTCCACTCAACAACTTCATCTCTCTAATGTATATGTTTTGCATTTTTTTCCTACATGGCTCAAGCAGAGAATATACACAACACTGAACTAATAAAAATAAATCAATACAATAAGAATATACCTAATTCAACTGCATCCACACGCACATAAAAGTCTTGTCCAATACCATTGAATGCCCTAATATCTTCCATGTCATCACTGTGCCATGTCAAACAGCCCATGTGTGTAATTTTATTGACACTTGTGTATGCTGTACATGAACAATCCTTCAAACATTTCTCTTTGCAATCATCCAAGCTCATGCTTGTATTGTTATCCACTTGTGCCTTCGACGTCTCTGGCACCTTCACATAGGCCACCTTCACAAAACCTTCCCCATTTCGACACGTGGACACATTCTTCTTCCTTATACACCCATTTGATACGTCTCTCAGGTTCTTGGGTTCGAATCCAGGCAGACACACACATTCAAGCTTTTCTTTCTTATAAGGATCACAAATGCTATTTGATCCACACCTTCTAAATCTGTCACACTCATCTGCGGGACCGTACCAGGCTACGACCCATCTATTTTCTTGAGCTCGCCAAGCATTTCGTGATATTCGACCGGTTTCATCAAGCACAAGTCTTTGAAAGGTTGCGGGATCCTTTAAGATCTTGACGACATTCATTACAGTAACTTCATCAGCATTGTTAGTAAAAACAACATACTGCACCGGGTCGGGTCTCATCGCGGCAATACCACTCCATCCCTGACCCGTCCATGACCCAACCCGCCAAAATGGATCTCCATTCTTATCCATGAAAGCCTGAGGATATCCAGTCGGGTCTATCCTCATGGTTACACTTCCAAATGATGGATCGTCAAGTGATTTCCAAGATGTCAAGATCCGGTTTAAACCGGATTTTCTGTCCAACCCAAGCTTCGCGAACGGAAGTACAGTGTCACTGGGGTAATCAAAACTCTGCCATAGAACCTTTCCCCTTCCTCTACTATCTCTTAGAACCAAATTGGCCGAATCTAAGAGTTCAGCAAAGACATCAATGCGAGATGAGACCGAAACATTGGAAGACCAAATGGTGTTAAGGTTTTGACTCTTTGTATGGTTGAGAACAAGGTTTCCATAGGTGTTGATAGAGAAAACTCCAGAAGTATCGGTCAAAGGATTGTCTCTGTTAGCAACCCAAACAACAGTTTGTTCCGGAACATGGTGATAGCATATTCCGACATAACGGTTTTTGGAATTATTACTGGGGGTGAAGAAACCCAGGGCAAAGACTTCTCCGGGAGAGAGCACCACGTCGCCGTCTTTGAGGGGCTGGTTTGTGGATATTCTGGTTAGCGAATGGCAACAAGAACAGTGTAGGAAGAGAAGGATTAACAAAATATTTATCTGGATAAGTTGGTGAGCCGAAAAGAGCTTCATCATGGAGGTTTTGGAGATTAGGCGGATTATCATATCCTTCAAATATAAATTTTGTGTTTATCTTTATTCATAGTTCCCACTCCTTCACGTCTCTTCTAAGACAAAAGGCCAAGATTAGTATTAATGATCGATGGAGAAAGTTGAATAGTGGTCCTGCCGCATGTGAAAATAATAGTCAATATTGAAGCAACCGAGGGCATAAGTTGTTGTACTGCCAAAGACCAAAAGCTTGCAGTCTCTCATGCAGTCTCTTTTGAGAGACTTGCTTTGGGGTTACTACAACATGAGAGTGGCAGGAAAATAGTAGTACAAAACAAAATACTCTTTTTTATCCTAAATATAAGATAAAATTAATTTTTTTAGAGAGATTAAAAAAGCTAATTAAATTATTTTAGAGTATTTTTATTTTTATTTTCTTTTCCAAACTAATTAATTTGACTAATAAACTTATATATAATCTAAGGATACACAACATATGATATGATTAAGTGACTTGTTTAGCTTCCTTAATCTCCCTAAAAAAAGTCAACTATGTCCTATATTTAGGATTAGAAGGAGAAATTAAACAAGTGAGCTTGTCACCCAAAAAATTGTTAACTTTTATGAGACTACTGCAACACTAAAAATATCTACTATGTCCTCATCTAACCTTATTAATAAATCACTTTTAACATATTTTATCAAATAAAAAAAAACCTTAAATAAATCTCATTAATTTTGACTTGTTTCAAAATTTAATAACTTTATAATTTTACTCTTATTTAATAAACAAAATATCATATAAGTAGAAAGTCAACACAATAATACATAAATCATAAATGTACATTAATATGAAAAATTTAATGATGTGACTTGATAAAAAATGTCTCTCCTACCCTTATAAATAGGACTAGAAGAATAAATCTCATTCACTTGATTTTTATAAACTACTATCTCTGGTCCTAATTATAAGACAATGTTCATTGTTCTAATACAAAGCTCAATTATAGGATGACAACAAATTCACCTTATCCACAAAAATCACCAAAGGACTATATTAATAATATAGAAGAGCAATAAAGCAATAAATATGTATCTTTTGGGCGAAGATACAATCAACGTGTGTCGGAAATCCACAAATGCAAAAGTTGCAGTCATAGAATATATGTCGATGTTCACTCCAAATCTAGAAAAGGTAGGAATCTCCAATCCATGATCCCACCATTTAGATTAAAAACCTATATGTCTTAAACACCTCCACAAAATGTCAGGCCAATTGGGCAAAAAATGACCATATGATCATTCACTTGATCAAACTCGCTTAGGAAAATCACAGCAGACATGAACGGAAGTTCAGGAAAATTCTGGGGAAACTAGAAGCTGACTCCAATGGATGATCTGACCATCCAAAATGAAATCCCATGTGTCTAGAACCTCCACAAAAACATTGATAAGAAATTGCCTTCTGATCATCACCTCGTTCAAAATTGCTCAAGCTTAAAAACTGCTCAGAATATTCTCTCTTATAAAGAGATATAAAAAAAAAACTTCATTTTTCCCCAAAAACACAAACTTGAAGCCTACTTTTCCCTTATTAGGGTTCTCTCTTTAATTTCTTTCCTTTTCTTTTTATTTCCATTTTTTCCCTATTCACAAAATAGGAAACAATTATAACTGAATCTTTAGAACTTGGGCTCTACATTGGAGTGAAATGCTATGGCCCAATACCCTCTTCATCCTCACAAGTTGATTGAAAGTCACTCTTCCCGCAACGAGTGCCTCGGTCAATAAAAAAACACTACCATTTTCTCCAGTTTTGTCCCCCGCCCCCCAAAAAAAAAAAGTAAAAGAGACAATGGCCGAAAACCAAAAAAAAGCTAAATTGTTGATTTTCACCCTTTTTTGACCAATAATTTTAAAGATATCTAATCTGGGCATCGGTCTAATTTTAATTGCCTTGCTATATGTAGTACATATTCATGTGTGACAAAAGTACGCGGTATCGAAGTTAGTTCTTATTTATTAGGCGAAATTATATAGGTAAATTGTATAGTCTGATTCTTATTATAAGTTTTCGACCAAAAAAAAAATCTTATTATAAGTTTAGTTTGACCAAATCTCGCATGCTAAGAAATGAAAGTTAAGATATTTAATATGTTTTAAATTAAAAAAAATAAAAAAAAAGAAGATGTTATACATTTTCTCTTACCTACATTTTTAATAAGGGTAAATATATAAAAGGGTTAATATAACTTTTAGTCCCTAAAGTTTGATCCAATTTTGGTTTTGGTCCCTCAAGTTTGAAATATATGGTTTTGGTCCCTGAAGTTTCACCCAATTTTGGTTTTGGTCCCTAAAGTTTGAAATCGGTGGTTTTGGTCCCTCAAATTAGAAAAGAATTTGATGACCCAATTAAAAAACTCGACCTGACCTGGAAAAAAACCAAGTCCTTTTTCAAATTTGAGGGACCAAAACCAAAATCGGGGGAACTTCAGGGACCAAAACCATCGATTTCAAACTTCAAGGACCAAAACCAAAATCGAGTGAAACTTCAGGGACTAAAACCACCGAGTTCAAACTTGAGAGACCAAACCAAAATTAGATCAAACTTCAGGGACCAAAAGTTATATTAACCCTATATAAAACATCCATCAATAACTCCCAGGTAGACTTATGCTCAAGACCAATTTTTTTTTGGCAAACTAGATTTATAGCAAGGATCAGAGTGGTATGTGCCAATTGGTTGGTTTGATATATGTTTCAGGCATACCTTATATAATATCTTATCAAACTAAATGAAATCGGACGTGATTTTGATGTGCACTATGCAAAACTTAAATGTTGCACATCCATTCAACTTCACGCGGAAAGAGGTTGACCCTTAGATGGCAAATGCGGTTGTTTTAAATTTCAAGATTTTGCATTCCACTTTTTTTTTTCTGGTCTTTTTTTATAAATCACAAGTAATTAACTTTAAATAAAAGACTTCGTTAAAATTTGATAAAGGAAATAAATATATAAAAAGGCACGTTATTGTTAGAGTTAAGGTGCAAATTTAGCAATGAATTATTTTCCTATGGGCACCCAACACAATTATCTTTAAAAAGCCAAAAGTATACAATTGGTCCTCTAAATACAAAGTTTTGGTTTGGTTCATCAACTTAAAAAAGCATCTTTTTAGTCTTTAACCCTAACACCGTCAATATCCAATGATGTTTATTGTACAATCAATACTATTTTAAAAATTAAACTTTATATATTAGCATTTCGTAATATTTTATTAACAATAAAATTTCAATATCAACATTTTTTTATTAATGACCGTTAGGGATAAAGAACTTGATATATCCCATTTTCTCTTGAGATTTAATGTCTTATTTGGGGATCTTATCATTAATTTTAGGATAAATTGTATTTAATATGATTAATTTAAATTAATGATGATTGTGTGAAAATAGAGCTTAAAAGGGTCATATTTCCATAAATATTTCAATTGCTATTAATTGGGTTGATTTTCTTAGCCATATGATGCTACATAATTTTGATTTGCAATGGTAGGTCATTTTAGGAAAGTTGAAGTTGAAGGATCAAAAAGTAATGATGCACAAAGATCAAAACAAAAACAGAATTCTGCATTTGGCCAGTTGGGAATTATGTCAAAAAGAGGGCCTATTTTGGTAGTATAAGCCGTCACTTTTAGAACAGAAAAGGAATAGAGAAAATTACAGAACAATACCTAGAACTTTGAAAAATTGTGGCAAAGACCCAAAATCAAAAAGCTAGTGTTTTTCATTGCTGAACCTATTTTTTGGGTCGTTGATACAAATTTGGAAAGGATTTTGTCATTTTAAGGCACCCACAACTCATAAATAAGGGGAGAAGGCATTGGAGGAGGGTTAAGACTCTCAAAGGGAGAGAAGGAGATGGAGAACACCACCACTGCTAATGACATCCTTCCATAATCATCAATATTCACCGTCTCCATTTTCACCAATCAAAACCATGCACAACCATGATGGGAGAGAGGATTGAGACACCAAACCCATGAGTAGCTAATTCTCTTGTGCTTCGTGGAGATGGATGCTATGACTTGAGCTTGGGAGCTTCAATTAGGGGAGTGTCTGCTTTCCAATTAATTTCCCCTTGAACTTGATGATTTTGTTCATTAGAAATTATTTTGATTTGAATTTGAGACTGAGATTATGCATTATAATCTTTGTTAGTTGGATAATTGTGGTTTGGATTGAATTGTATGACTTGAGTTTGATTTTATATATTTTCATTTGCACTCATTGAAATTATTCTATCTAGCAAGTTGTTAGGCATGATAATTAATTTGTGTTGCTATTGAGTGTCTCCATGAGCATTCATCATTAGGGAAGGCAATTTTGTTAACTCAATTTAAATTGCACATCAAGTGGTTTTTAAAAGTGCCTTAGCAAGTAGTTGTTATATAGCTTTTAGGACAATTATTTGTTATGAATCACTTGACTCATGCCGTGTTTGGGGTTTTTAACTAGTCTTAGTGAATAAATTAACTCCCATATCATTACACAAGAAAGAATAGCTATAATATTTCCAATAAGCATTCTATCATATCATTTCCTAAATCCAATTTCTACTTTCATTCATCATTTTATCAAAAATACAAAAAAAAAAAAAAGCAAAAAAGTAGTTTAGGTTGTTTTCCATTTGTAGCACCAAAAATTTGAAAAATATGAAGTCGTCACCAAAATTTTAAAAAATGTTACTTTTGAAACCCTTTTTTGAAAAATGAAAACTATACAGGTTTCAGGAGTCGATTGTGTGTGTGGAAAGTGTTAAGCAGCTCACAACATCTGTTTTGAAGAATGGTTACCTTAAGTTTAAAAATAAATATTTGAACTCAGAATTGTCAAATTCATTGTCAAAATACAAATTTGCCTTTGACAACTCCTAACTTAAGGTTTTAGGGCTCATTTTGTCATTTCACATTCTAAGGCTTTTCACACTTCACACTTAACATATATCCTGCACAATTTTTCATTCTAAACACAATAGAAGGGTCAAATTAATCAAATTCTAGCCCCAAGCCCCTTTTCTGTGCCTGGCTGAAACTTTTAAGAAAAATGGGAAATTTTGGTTTTTCATGATTCAACTTAATTTAGCTCTTCCTTTCCACTTGTCATCACATAATTAACCTCTTAAACACTCTTTAATCATGATTAGTGGAAATTTGTCTAGCATAACCCCTTAGGGTTTGGCATCCCCAAAATCACAAAGAATGAAAATCAAGCCAAAAATACAACCAAACAACCACAACAAACAATAACCATCAAGAGACAACAAGTATTCAAGCTCACCTTGATTTCCTTTACTTTATCTCTCTAAATTGTGGCTGATCTCTCTCTCTCTCTCTCTTCTTGATTTTGTTTTCTACAAGTGTTATCCATGAAGGAAAATAGCTTAGAAGAGTTTTCCTATGAGTTAGATAGCTGAAACAAGTAAAAATCACCATCAACTCACCTTGTCTTTGCTTGAATCACTTGACCTTTCACTTGTTCTTAGTTGTTCTTGCCTCCTACGTCCAACCCCCCCCCCCTCTCTCCCCCTCCCTCCATTTCTCTCTATTTTCTAATGCCAACCGAAATGAGCTCTTGAAGAGGATAATTACCCTTGTGGAAATATCCCAATTCACTTCCATTAGTTATTATTATTTTATTAAAATTTACCACATGTTATTTGTTGACTTTTCCTTGCCTTCATCTTTCTGTTTCTGGGCCATAAAACATTTGTTCCTCTTCCTCCATTTACTTAACCGAAATATTGGCCCATTGGAGGAGTTAAAATGCTTCTTGATTTATCACAAGTTTAGCCCTCAAATATTATATTTTACCTACAATTTTTTACTTTTCAAACTTTAGCTTTTTTCTTGATTTACTTACTTTAACTTGGTAATTGGAATTTAACCATTTATTCCTTTTATTCCTTGCCCAAGAATGACGACGGAGGCCCTCCAATTAACCAAGTTGGCTTTTTGAATTATCACAATTTTATCTCTTCAATATTACTTTTAATTTGCCTATAATTGTTGACTTTTCAACTTTTTTCTACTTGGCTACAATTTATTTGAGCTCTTGTCATATTTATTCAAATTTCCATTGTCCATGCCTCCTCCGTCTTTTTGGACGTCCTACGCAATAATAATAAGGGCAAATATGGGCTTTTAATTTTTGCAAGCCAAATGACTATTTTGCGAAGACGTAGAACCTATGGTAGTAGTGCCACCACCTTTACCACTAATAGAGCCAGAGCCTAAACCACCATCTTCACCATGAATAGAACCAAAGCCATTACCAACACCTTCAAAGCTATCACCTTCACCATCTTCTTATCTTCATCACCTCTTATGCAAATTTCAGAACAAAATATACAAGTAGGGGGAGATATAGAAAAAGCAATAAAATGAGGATATGTTGGTGTACTTACAAAGGAACACCTTGTGAATGGAGTTAGAACTAGTGGTAAGAGAACACCTTGTAACTAAAGCAATGAAGGAGTCAGAACCAGTGGTAGCTCCTGCAATACCAAAAGAGGAAGAACCAGTAATAGCTTCTGAGGAGGTTGATCCTCAAATTCCTAAACAAGTTAGTGAACAATGCAAACTTGAGTTGCCTATTGCTTTCAAGAAACAACCTCGATCATGCACATTGCACCCAATTTAGAAGAATATGTTGTATTAGGCTTTGTCCCCTAGCTATTGAGCCTTTGTTACTAATCTGGATAAAGTATGTATTCCCAACAACATCTAAGAGACACTAGAGATACCAGAATGGAGAAATAAAATTATGGAGTTAGAAAAGAATGGAACGTAGGACATAGTTGAAAAGCCCAAACATGAGAAACTTGTAAGTTGCAAATGGGTGTTTACCCTTAAATATCTAGCTGATGGTACTTTAGACAAGTTAAAAGCCTGCCTGATAGCAAGTGGTTTCACTCAAAATGTGGTTTGGACTATCAAGAGACATTTGCACCAATGGCAAAATTAAATTATATTAGAGTTCTATTGTCTGTTGCAGCCAACCTAGAGTGGCTACTTCACCAACTAGACATCAAAATTGCCTTTTTAAATAGAGTTCTAAAAGAAGAGGTCTATATGACCCTACCTCTAGGTTTTGAAAAGGAAAAGGTTATTGAGTATGCAAGCTGAAGAAATCCCTGTATGGATTTATACAGTCTCCCATGGCATGGTGTGATAGGTTCTCGAAAGTCTTAAAATCATAGGGCTATAAACAAGCATTATCATATCATACAATTTTTATCAAAATAGAGGAAGGAAAGAAGTGCATTATCATTATGTACATTAATGGCATAATCCTCATTAGAAATTATACTAATGAAATATCAAGGAAAAAAGTTGAACTTGGGAAAGAATTTGAAGTCAACGATTTTGGAAACTTGAAATACTTCCTTAGGATGGAAGTTGCCAAGTCAAGACTGGGCAACTATGTCTCTCAAAGAAAATATATACTAGATCTTCTAAAAGAAACATACATGTTAGGTTGTATACCTGAGCCAACTCCCATTGTGGTCCCAAATCAAGTATGAAGTGGCCACTCTAATGATGAGATTGAAGAAGAAGAACAAGAAGCCAATGAAGCTATTGACAAAGGAAGATATTAGAGATGTGTTAGAAAGTAGATTTATCTCTCTCATACAAGACCCTATATGTCAAACCCCTTAACATTTCGATATTTGCCAGATTAATAAAGGTATAGTTCCATAGACATACAAAAATAACACAAATATATTGATATTGAGTACCTATTTACAATACAGGAAATCCCCATAGGGTTTGAAAAATATTTACAAATTTTCCAAAACTACCAAAATAAAACTAAGGATAACCAATGGTAGCTCTTGCTTGAACTGGTGCCCTCACATGCCAGTATTAACCTTTTTGCCCTTAGAGTCGCTAGCTTCTGTTGGAATATTTTAAAATATTGAATAGGGTGAGATTTAAATGAATCTCAGTAGTAACATACAATCAGTCATATAAAATGCAAGAAATAAATATGCCAAGCACCATATAATGCAACAGAATAATGACACTGTAATAATCATAATCGGTATGTGCTCATATTCAGGGCCAACCATTGTTAGAACCCAGACTTGTCCATACCTTAGCTGAGCTAAAGAACAAACTGGACAATGTACCTTCTTGGCATTGTGTATCATAACTGGATCCCTTTTAGTCCATTGTGGTACTTGTGCTTTTCCTGCACTAGTTACATAATATGTGTGCATTATACATATCACCGAATATGGCATACACAAAGCATATACAAGTTCACATAGTATATGAAAGATAAAGTTACTACCTTAAATCCCTTTTCACCTCATAAACTATTCTGAACCCTGTTTCAACTTAGGCAAACTGTTCGGTTCTAAAATTACAAGTTTACAAAGAAATGAGTTATTACTCATTCATACACTTTTACAAACTCACTTTTCCAAAAATTATGACCCAGGTTAATCCTATACAATTTTGAATGTAGAATCCATTTTTGATCTCATAATTGCCAAATTCATTGCCAAAAGATAGTTTTGTCCTTAGTAGCCTATAACTTAGGTTTTAGGGATAATTTTATCATTTCACATTCTAATGCTTTTCACACTTCACATTTAACACATACCTTACACAATTTTCCATTCTAAACACACAGGAAGGGTCAAATTAATCAAATTCCAGCCCTAACCCCTTGCTTCAAGGCTGGCTGAAACTTGCCCAAGAAAAGGGAAAAATTGGTTTCTATGATTCAACTATATCTAACTCTTCCTTTCCACTTGTAATCATATAATTAACCTCTTAAACACTCATTAATCATGATTTGTGGAAATTTGGGTAGCATAACGCCTTAGGGTTTCTTCATCCCAAATCATAAAAACCAAGCAAAAAAGCCAAACAATGAACAATAACACCAATATCCACCAACAATAAGCCTCAATCAACATGAGAATCAAGGTTTTAGTGGTTACCTTTTGTTTTCTTCTTTCTCTCTCTAAAAAACATCCCTCTCTCCTCCTCTTTCTGTTAAATTTTTGCTTGCTATATATGGGATTCATGAAGGAATAGAGATTAGAAGAGGTTTTCCATGAATTTGGAAGCAAGATCACATGAAATTTCATCAACTCACCTTGATCTTTGCCTCTTGAAACTTTTAAACTCTCTCTTGTTCTCACTTTCATCCAACACACACACACACACACACACACTCTCTCTCTCTCTCTCTCTCTCTCTATTTGTTCTTTCTAGTTAAAAATATGAAGGCTTGGGAGAGGATAATTATCCTTTCAAAATATCCCAATTCACCTCCTTACTTAATAATTGTTATTTTATTACAATTTCACCTCATGTTTTCCTTTGACTTTTCCATGTCCATCTTTTTGTTTTTGTCCATGAATATTTTCTCTTCCCTCTCTCCATTCACTTGGCCAAAATTTATGGCCCATTGGAAAAGTGAAATGCTTCTTGAATTATCCAAATTTTACCTTCTCAATATTACTTTTAATTTGCCTACAATTGCAGACTTTTCCACATCTTTTTACTTGGCTACAATTTCATCATATTAGGCTTAATTTGAACCAAGTAAATATTATTCCCTCTCTTGCTTCTCTTTTGGACATCCAATACTCGAGGAAAAGGGAAAAATATTGGTTTTTAATTTTTATTTTGTCAAATGATCATTTTGCCCATATATTGTTTTGAAATTAAATTGCGCTTTCTCCTTTCTTGCTTGGGAAAAAATCACAATTAATTGGGCCTAAGACTTGTGTTCTTTCATTCATTATGTTGGGCTTTAGTAATGGGCTTTTTGGAAGACAAAAATTATTCCTCTAAATGTCACAAATATTTACAGAGAATATTGGTGAATAAAAAGTGCGGTGTTACACTATATACCCTTTGCAATAAGTATGGCCAATTAGTATATGAGTGAGCCAAAAAAAAACACATGGACGTAGTGTTAGATCTCATGTTTTGATGATAACAAAAGAATGGTATGAAAAAGAAGTGATTAATAAATAAGTTTGAGCAAAGGAATAACAGGAATAAGCATTACTTGAGGTAAGCATTGGAGTAATGAAGAAAGGCCAAGAGAAAAAGTTGAGAAACTTGATCAGAAGCAAGTTTTCTAAGGAATTACTCGAGGCGGTACTCGAGTAATGAGCCAAAACTTGAAGTAACCAGAAGCACCTTCCAGTAATCTGTTAACGTTACTCAAGTAAGTACTCGAGTAATAGTGTAAGTATTTTCAGGTTGCTCTCGGCCTACCAATGTTACTCGAGTAGCTACTCGAGTAACCAGGTAAATACTTGGAGTCGCTCTCGGCCTGCCAATGTTACTCGAGGAGCTACTCGAATAACCATGTGAAAAACTTCCAGTTGCTTTCAGGTTGCCAATGATACTCAAGTAAGTACTCGAGTAACTCTGTTTCTTAAAATGTGTTGCTCTCGACACTTTGTACCACTGCCAATGTTACTCGAGTAGGTACTCGAGTAACACACTGAAGTAAGTGAAAACTTGAAGGTGGTACCCAATTAACTTGATTTCTTTTTAACTCATTTTCCTCGAGTCATTCCTCTAGTATGCAAGTATTTAATGTTCTATTTTAAGTGAATTCCTCGAGTAGGTACCCGAGTATGCAGAGATATTTTCAAGGAAAACCTCAAGTCATTACCTGAGTAAGTTGTGCCCAAAAAGTAAGTTTACTCGAGTAATAAGGTAAGTGCTCTCGGCCTTGAAATCCTGCCAACATTACTGGAGTAAAGCATCGAGTAATCAAAAGTTTATTTGAAGGTTTACTCGAGTTGGTACCCGAGTAACTCATAAAGTTGTGAGTGTATTACTCGAGTAGGTACCCGAGTAAACATACATTTCCAAAGGTTTAAAAATTGATTATTCCATGCACTACCCGAGTAATTTGAAATTTGTCTGTTGACTTGCAGTTGATCAAAGTTTTCCCGATGATACTCGAGTAAGTACTCGAGTAACCTTCATGTGATACTCGAGTAGCTACTCGAGTAAGAAAACCCAGAAAGTTTGAAATCATTCCAACGGTTATTGTTTTGTTTTCTATTTGATTAACTTTTCATTCTATTAGTCTTCTTAGCATTTCAACAGATAAACAATGAAGAAATCTTACCAAATAAGGAAAGTAAAAAACAATGCTCAAATGTCATCGACCGTCACCTACCGCAAACGTATGTTTTTCAAAAACTGGAAAAGTCAATAATGGCTGCGCATGCTCCAACGGACATGAAGAAATATGTTCCAGCAATCATTACCAACGTATCTATATATATGGGAACATCTGAACAGAGAGATACACAAGAACACACTCACGAACGTATCATCAAGTTCATTACTCTGTTTTTCATTGTACTTGTGATTCTATGCTTCAGTGATTCTTATTCACTCTGTGAGAGAGATATTTCATTGAAACTCAATATTTGTTATTGAGGTAACTTAAGGTTGTGGAACCTTGAGTTGGGATTGGATTACAACTTGTAAGGGGGAGCGAGTGTCCAGGTGTAAGAACTTGCTTGTATTGAGGTGCCAAGAACTCACTGAATCTTGGAAGATATAGTGAAACTCTCAGAGAAGCTCTGAGGACTGGACGTAGGTCAAAGTGGTTGTGGCCAAACCAGTATAACTCCCGGTGTACACTTTGGTGATATTTTTCCTTACTCTTTCCTGTTTTAATTTCAACGTCAAATTTTATATTTGCAACGAAATTTTTAAGATCACCCAATTCACCCCCCCCCCCTCTTGGGTGAAACGCTTGCTCTAACATGTAGCTTACAACATTCTGAGGTATCTAAATGGTACTCCTAGTAAAGGGTTGTTCTTCTGGAAATAGGAATGGAGAATTGTAGAAGTGTACGCTAATGCATATTGGATAGGAACTTATCCCGACTAGAGATCAACCTATTATTATTGCTCCTTTGTATAGGGAAACTTGGTTACTTGGAAATGTCAAAAACAAAGGGTTGTGTCTAAAGACAGCGTTGAATCTAAGTTAAAGGCATTAGCTCATGGAGATAGTGGAAGAATTATGGCTGAAACAGGTCCAAACGAGAAACAAGTAAGCATGGATTTGCCACTAAAAATTTATTGCGATGATAAGAATATTATAAGCATGGCCTTAAATCCTATTCTGCATGAAAGATCAAAACATGTGGAGATAGATACACACTTCATCAGGTAAAAAGTGGAAGAAGAAATCATATGTTAACATATCTACCGATATATCATCAAGCTATAGATGTGTTGACAAAAGGGTTGATGAAACTTGCATTTGAAAGCTGCATAAGCAAGTTGAACATGATTAACCATCTATGATCCAAGTTGAAGGGAAGTGTGGGAATTTCATGCATTTATTGTAAAAATTTGTCATTATTATATAGTTTTTATTAGTAGTTGTCAGCCTTAATCAACTTTATTAGCTTTATTAGACTTTATTAGACTTTATTAGATTTTATTGCTTTATCTCCTTCTCTAATGTATAAATAGGCTCTTGTACCTCACTATTGTGTTATAAGAAATAAATTATTCTCTCAAATTATCCATACCAAAACATAAGATATTTATTTATTTATTTATCTATTTTATACCTGCTAAGCCTAGAAACTATATTTTCCACTTTAGTTTGATGTGATTCTTTCAAGTAACTTTAATAGCTTAAAGGGCAAGAAAATTGCAGCATACCTTGTTTTCTACTTTGATAAGTATTTATTGTATGATTAAATATGTGTACATTGTAGGATATACTTGATCACATATATGAATATCTTATTTAAGTTTAGTTATATATTTTCTTCTCTCTAATCAACTTTGGAATAAAAGGGAATCTTGATATAAAATCTACTCGTATCTGTTTTATGGCTAAAATATAGGAAAGGAATGTCTCAATTGAAATCTCTCTCCATTTCCTTTTCATTTAATTTCTCCACCATTAGATCAATTTTTAAATGGCTAGGATTTATTCTATTTAGCATGGTAAATTTTTGTGATATCTAATGTTATAATATACACTACTACAAAAAGGTTGAAAGGTGGCACACATTTTGTGATCATTCTTTAAAGAAGTGCCACAACTTCCTTTTTTTCTATATAATTTTTTTTTTTTAATTTTGGGTACCAGTTGTGGCGCCTAATGGGTTAAGGGACACAGTTGGCAAGGCCAAGTGTATCGCCTGCCACACTTAGAGCCACGCAAGCAGCTGTGATGCCTGGTGGGCCAGGCGACATAGCTGACGCAAGGCCATGGGCAGGTGCCACACATGGCCCACTAATACCAGCTGTGGCGCCTGGTGGTTGAGCAAGTGTGGCGCCTACCACACTTGCCCATTACATTAAAAAAAATTCTTTTCAAGTGGATAGTGTAGTCCACTCTCCACCAATAGCAATTCCCCCCGCCCCAACCCTTATCTCTTATTATTTCACTTCCCATGTAATGGTCCTGCGTCCTCCCCCCATTCCTTCTCTTTTTGACTACTACTCTACTTTAATTATTCCCTCCTCTCTCCTCTATTAAACTACTTTCCCTTTCTCATCTTCTTAGTGAGATCCGTTGCCCCCTCCCTCCATTTCCTATCATCTTCACACTAAAAAACACACTCACACACTCACATGTCTTCATCAGTGAATCTACATCTTTGTTTTAATTTGTTCCAACTGCCATCCCCACTCCTATCCCTTCCCTTGTCTTTGTACTTTCTTCCACTTTTGGTCCCCACTCCATCTAGTTGGTCCCAACTGCTCAAATTTCCTCCTCCTCACCACTCAAGATTGCATCACCAACAGGCAACGTGGTCCCCCACTGCACTACACTGATCAATTAAGCTTTAAGTTCAACATGGTTCCTTTTTTTCAATTTGTTCTGCTTATTTTTGTTATCACACGCACGTGTATATATATATATGTTGATTATATTCTATGATGTACTTTTTTTTCTTTTTATGACACGAACGTGTATATATATATGTTATATATATTTGTGTTCCATTTTATAGAGGTAATCTAAACACAAAATCATTAACTTAAACTTGCAAGGTTTAAAGAGGTTAGAGGTTAGAGGTTTTCTTTTTTTCTTTTTTTTTTTATGTTCTCTTTTAAAAAGAGATGTTCCTTATGACTGTGTTAAATTAAAGCTCAAAACATGAGTTCTCTTATGAATGGACTTGCCGCTAGTGATGTGTATGTAGTAATGGTAGCTCTTTCATCAATTCCTTTTGCATTTCCCTTAGTAATCTAATAGAGATGACCATGTGAAGATATATGGAACTAACGTTATGAAAGACACTTAAAATCTATAAAAAAAAAAAAGACACTTAAAAAATGTATATTGTAGTTCTATTTATCAATAATCAAGAATCCAAATTAACAAAATAATTTTTTGTATTATCTTATTAAAATATAATAGAGAAAATCACATACAAAGCATTTTAAAATAGGAAAAATTGAAATCAATATGATTAATTGAATAATTCGTTAATTGAGTCATTAACTCATTTTGGGATTTTAAAATATGGATAAAATGACTTTAATATATCAATGTTAATATTTAATAAAATAAAATATAATTTTTTTATATTGTTTAATTTAAAATATATTAACTAGAACCGTAAGGAAAAAAACCATACAATAAGGAGTTCATTTTATTCAATTGAATTTTTTCCAAAACTTTTATAATATATATCAATATAAAAATTATTTTTAATAAATATATTATGTATAAATTTTACTATATTTGTTTCATATATAAAGTTTTCTTAAAGTTCTATATTCCAATATGTAAAGCAAAATTTTAAGCAAACTTAATTCACCTAATAAAAAAAGAAATTTGAAGTATATTTAATATCTTTTTAACTAGCATATTAATAGTAAAAAATATATATTTTTTACAATATGTGTGTCTGGTTCAATTCCTTCTTTATATGTATGTATGCATGCATGCATCATATTTATAACTACCCAAGATTAATTGGCAATATAATGTAGCTAGTCAAAAATAAATTTTTTTTTTATATTCTCAACATTGAGCTGAAAAAAATTTAATTAATATTGGGATTATATATGCTTTCCCTTTTGTTTAATTTTATTTTCTTTCTTTTTTTTCTGAATCATATTTTTTTTATTTAAGCTAATTAATCATATTTTATTTTATTATATATTGATGTTTTGTATACATTATTATTATTAAAAATAATAATTTAAAACCACTAATATTTTATTGACTTTTTTTATTTGTAATTTGTGTTTGTAGTTTTAGCTTATCAGTCTATTGAAGGTATGTTTTTTAAATTTTGAGCTTTCAAATGTGATTTTAGTTGAATTTAATAATAGTTGGTTATAATTTGTAGGTGTTGTAATGGTTGTTATGGATTAGTTACAGAAGTTAAATAATTATTTATATATTCTTAACACTTGTATTTTATTTGTTGACTTGTAATGTTTTCTAATTTATTTTTTATATGTTGTGGCAAATATGGTTTCTTTCATTATGCGTTGTGAAAAATTATTATAATGCCTGGGAATAATGAATGGATTATTTGTCAATTAAAACATAGGGTTTAAGACTTAAAAAGCTTCAATTTTGAAGATTTGATGTTGGGAATTTATTTTAAAATTGGTAAGAGAATATAAAAGTAATTTGTAAATGCAATAGTCATACAACTAACCACATTGTTTTTTAAAAATAGATTGAAGGCATAGATGGATCGTAAATGGATGTCATCTAATCGGTGTTCAAGGGAATATATAGATGGGGTGAAAGATTTTATTACATTTGCAATTAAGCACACAAGATTGTAACAAAATCTTTTGTCCTTGCTTATCTTGTTGTTTTGGAAAGCAGATTAGTCCACTCGATTTACTAGATCATTTAGTATGTTACGGTATTGATCAAACATATATACGATGGATAAGGCATGGTGAGACGAATGATGCATGTAGTGATCGGGTGCATACCACAAGTGGTGCTTCAAATCAATTTGATCAAAGCATGTTTGATGAAGATGACGGTCTTGAAGAAATACTAAATGTGGTTGAAGGGGTGCATCATAACTGCCCTAACGAATTTAAGAAGTTGAAAGGTGATGTAGATAAACCATTATATGCCAGTAGTACTAAATACACAAGATTGCTAGCAGTGTTGAAGTTGTACAACTTTAAGGCTCACTACGGATTGAGTGATTTGGGTTTCACTGTAACGCCCTAATTTTTGATTAAGGGCTAATGATGATTAATGAGAATAATTTGTGAATTTAAATTGGAATTATTATGGGTTTTGTGGCAATATTAATTAATATACCATGATTAGTAAAAAATTGAAAGAATGAAATTATTAGGCCAGTAGTTAGTGATTAAGGGAGAAATTAATTACTAACTAAGAGAAAATGAGATATGAGATTAATGACTAATGGAGGGATTAAAGTGGCTATTTAGTGGTTTACATTGTGAGAGCCAATGAGATGACAACACTTGGCAAGTGGAGATGATGATGTAGTTGGTGGAAAAGTCAAATTTAGAATAAAAAACTATTTTCCCCTCCCTCTCTCCTCCCTATTTTAGGCAGCAAGCATGACAAGGGGAGGGAATGTCATCATTCCATCTTCAACCTCTCTTCTCTCTTCATTTTCTCTCTCATTTTCGTTGGCATAGGTATGGGAGGGTGGATGCGTAATCATTTCATCATCCTAATCACTCTCATTTTCTCTCTCCAAGCTCACAATTCGTGCAGCCATGGCATCCTAGAGAAAGAAAAAGAACTTTGTGTAAAAGGTGAGCTTTTAACCCTCTTAATGGCTTCTAATAGAAAAACTCTCTTCTATAAACTTGTTCCTTGTGTTGAGAGCTTCAATTTCATGGTTTTAGATTTGTCATTTAGTGGTGTTTGAGCTCTCACGAACTTTTGGACTTGGGTGAATCAAGGAACTCTTTTGAGGAAAGTTATAGAGGTGAGTGAGACAAACCTTTTCATATAGGTTTTGTAGCCATTGGTTGAGTTTGGATTTTCTGGAAATTTTTCCTTGAATTTCAAAAATGAGAGTCATTGTGTTGTTGGTATGTTGTTGTCATGGAAATGGTGCCTTGTTTAGTGTTTTGAATTGATAGAGTTGAATTGAAGCTTAAATGTAAAGTATGGCACCTTTGTGTTGGTTTTGTGTATTGGTCAAAATAGGGCATGTTTATAGGTTGTGATTTTGGTCATTGTGAGGTTGCCATTGTGTTCCTTGTGGAAAATTATATGGGATTAGGTTTGGTTATTGATTTTGGAGTCATTGGACACTTTGGTAGAAAACTGGAAATCTGTCAAGTGTGAACTCTATTATGGGCAGTCCGTTTGCATGAAAGCTTTGAATGACCAAATGGTGTTAAAAAATTTTGGAACTTTCCAATCTTAAATTCCATATCCCAAGATTCAAAATAGACATATAATTCATGTTGTTTCATTTATTGAATTGAGAGTTATGCTTTGCCAAAGTTTGGGACTAAAACTGAACTATGTTTTAGAGCAGTGTTGAGTTTTATGTAATTTTGGAATTGTGTGGTGATTTCTAGTAATGGAAAATATTTTTCCTATAGAAAGGACTTTGATACCTTTCATCTGGCTTTAGAATCACCTCATTTAGAGTTTTCTATAATTAGTTATGCTTTTTGGAAGTTCAGCCAAGAAACAGGATTTTCTTGGCCGCCGCCAGAAGGACTCTGGGCCGCGGCCCAAATGTTTCTGAACTATTGATGGCCGTGGCCAACCCCCAAAGATGACATTTTGGACTTCCGAAGATGGTCTTTGATCAAGTGTTTTCCCAAGCCTTTAGGCATGTGTTTAGCCTTTGATAAGCCACCTAAAGGTCATGAATAGTAACCAACTATGAGTGTTATGAAAGTAAGAATTTGGGAAAGAGAATAACGCTATGTCTTTGTTTTGGTTTATAGGGTTCAATATTCACCCTGATCATGGTTCGATATTCGTCTGATCGTGAGTAAGTTGTGCTAGAGCACACGTGGAAGAATAAGTGTAGGGAACTTACCTCTCCTGCATGTATTGATATTTGTGTTTGTGTATTGATGCATGTTATTACTTTGCTTGATTATGTGAAACATATATGAATGATTGAAGCTCTGTTTCTATTTATGCTATGGCCATGAGTATGTTGTTGAAACATTGAGCACACAAATATATCATTATGTGAGCACGATTTATTGTTATGTGAGTATGTCAGGCATTAAACTCTTATCTTGCATGCATATTGGTATCTGTTTCCTGCTGGGATTCTCTTGAATCTCACCCTCCCCTACCAACATTTTAGATAGGACAGGTGGCTCGATGAAGGAGCAGTCAGCAAGGGGCGGTAAGAATTCCTTATGGGCATTTGGATTTGGTAGTTGGTTATCGTCATATGTTGGGATAACTGTATATGTTTGGATGTATATGTTCAGATGATAGGTTGGAATATGTATTTGGAATGAGTATTGTGTAATCCCCATTTGAGAAATTGTAAGGGCGTATGTGCCCTATGAATCTTTAGTGAAGGTATGAATTTGGGATTGCCGGGATTATTATTGTGCACTCTGATATTTATATGAATGTGATTTCTCTTCACGAGGTAATTGTATTTGAAATATGATTGTGAGACCAGGTTATAGTGTTTGTGAAAGAAATTTGTGAAAACCCTATCTTAAGGATGGGAATGTTCAAAAATCCATTTATTTTAATCTACTAGTCCAAAAATCATGATCTACCTATCAAATTAAAGTTCTACATCTCTACTATAATCCTCAAAAATTTCATAACATTTAGTGTAGGTTTAACCCACGAAATTAATTTCACAACAACACTGCCTCCAGTGAAATTAATCAAACAACACTTCCTCTTAACTTCTATAATTTCCAAATTTGCATACAAACATCCAAAAGTCATGAACAGATATATTCCTACATAATTTTTCCTTATAAATCATCAAAATTTTCCCTATGTTCTGCATCTGGCCAAAACTTAGGTTCTAAGGAGGGAAGTTGTGTTTTCTTGAGTCCACTTGATTAAAGACTGTTAGATATGAATAGTTTTGATGATGTCAAATATAGATGTTAAATATGAGCAAAAAGTTTGTATAATATACTTATCTTCCACATTGACTAACTACCATATTTAATGTTATATATCTTGTAGATTAGTCATAGACATCATTGTGGGTTGATGTTATAATGCCTCATAAATGGAGAATAATCATCAAGAAGAAAATCAAGAGGCAAGGAATTGAAGAAAGAAGAAAGAAAGATGAAGATTGAAGATATTCATCAAGAAGATTGAAGTTGGGTTATGAAGAATGATCATCAAGAGGAAAAACAAGAAGAAAGATAGAAGAACTTGCAAGATCACATGAGAATATCAAGATTCAAGCTCCTAGAAGTGATACCGGAGGTTTCTATGATCATACGGAAGTTGGAATGGGTCAATACGAAGCTAAGATGATGTATACGGAAGCTATGGTACCTTTGGGGATGATTACCCGAGTAATCACTCGAGTAATATGGTATTGTCTGATTTTGGAGGTGTTTACTTGAGGCCTTACTCGAGTAATCTGCCGGGTTATTTGATGGATCACTCGAGGCGGCACTTGAAGTAATGGATACTCTGTTTTCGCGCGTCAGAACATAGGTTCGGTATTTTGATGATATTTCTCCAACCACATGTCGGATCGAACTAAAACCGGTGGCATTGGAAACTAGACTTCCAACACGAACTTTTGACACCAAGATTACATTCAAAGGAGTTCAGATGAGGGAGATATAATCTGTTGAAGTTGACTCATGAATCACCGTCATATTCCTGGACAGTTTTGGTATTTTGGACATAACTCTCAAAATACATATCAGATTGAGACGAAACCGGTGCCATATGAAAGACGACTCAAAGAGCTTTCCATGGATATATAATTTGTCACATTTGAAGCTATATCCTAAGAGCTATGACTTCTGGAAGTTGCTGCTCGTGATTTCAGAATTGTCTAAGTACAGGAGATACTCTTTGGATCATAACTTTCTGTACACAACGAGTTTGGAGCTGATTTTTGTTGCATTGGAATGTAGATAATGAGGGCTTTCCAATGATATATAATTTGCCATGTTTCGAATCAAAATCAAGAATTTACTTGAAGGAGCTACTCGAGTAACTGGTTGAAAACAAAAGACTTTACTCGAGTAGGTACTCGAGTAATCACATAGAAAACTTCCAGTTGCTCTCGGCCTGCTAATGTTACTCGAGGAGCTACTCGAGTAACCCTGTGAAAACTTCCAGTTGCCTTCAAGTTTTCCCCATGATACTCGAGGCGCTACTCGAGTAACTTTGTTTCTGAAATTATGGAGCTCTCGGCATTTTGTACCACTGCAACATTACTCGAGTAAGTACTCGAGTAAACTTAAATGAATACTCGAGTAGCTACTCGAGTAAAGCACTGTGCATGAAGAGTTATTGACGAAAACTTCAAGTCACTACTGGAGTAAATCACTGTTCATGAAGAGTTATTTACGAAAACTTGAAGTCACTACTAGAGTAAATCACTGTTCATGAAGAGTTATTTACGAAAACTTGAAGTCACTACTGGAGTAAATCACTGTACATTGACGAAAACTTCAAGTCACTACTGGAGTAAATCACTGTTCATGAAGAGTTATTTACGAAAACTTCAAGTCACTACTGGAGTAAATCACTGTTCATGAAGAGAGAACTTCAAGTCACTACCCGAGTAAGCTATACAGAAAATGGAAGGTCACTCGAGTAGCCACTCGAGTAACCTGTGAAGAAACTTGATGTTTACTCGAGTAAGTACTCGAGTAATGATTCCCAGAAAAACAGAACAGCGTCTCGAAGATTCTGGAAATCAATGGAATGATCATATAACTCATTCTTATTGCTTCTAATCACTCTAATACTTCATTATATTAGTGATTAATGTATTTCTCCAGGAATACAATGAAGATATGATGTGAAGAGTCAAAAGGTGAATTTACGGAAGAGGAGCGTCAACGTTATAACGGCTAGTTTTCAAATTGAAGAAGCCACACTCCAACGGATATATTATGCTCAAACGGTCATCAACCTTCATCAACTATAAATAGAAGATCATCCATAACAGAAGGGACTAAGTGTGCATACATCATCGAAATGTCAACATCCTGAACCAACGCTCATCACACATACTCTCTGTTTCTCTATTTTCTATATCATTTACATTTGAGAGAGAGAGATTTTGTATTATACTTCAGTGTTCATCATATCCACTCTGTGAGAGAGTTTGTAAACACTTTCAATTGTATTTCTGAATTGATCTCAAGGTAGAGGGACCTTGAGTGGGTTGATTTCCTTACGAGAAGCTGTAGAGAGAATCACTGGTAAGACTTTCTACTCGTAAGACTTACAAGGTGCAAGCAGTAGAGAACGTTGCTGCTCGTAAGACTTACAGTGGTGTAAGCAGAAGAGAACGTTGCTGCTCATTAGACTTGCATAGGTAAGCTGGAGGAAAAGGTCTTCGGGATTGCTCTGCTCGTAAGACTTGTTGTAAGGGGGAGTATCTTGGTGAGAACTTTGTAAAGGCTTTTCTTGTGCCTGGATTAAACAAGAAAATAGTGGATTTGAAAATCTCAGGAGGAGCCTGGGGACTGGACGTAGGTCATCGTGGATTGGGCCGAACCAGGATAAATCACAGTTTGCATATTCTCTTCCCTAAGCTCTTATACTTCCAGCATATATCATTTAAATATCTAACTGTGATTTATGATTCATTACTTTCATATTTATTGCTTCCTCTAATATGTGAAAAGAATTTCAAAGTTCTTAAGTTTTTATCTTACACCCAATTCACCCCCCTCTTGGGTGTCAGCCGGTTCTAACAAAGACTTCCTTTTTACTTATACTCACATGATTAACTATTTAAACACTCAATAAATATGGTTCATGAAAATTTTGGCAGCATAACATCTTAGAGTTTTATCTTCCCAATTTCACAAAATCAACATAACCAAACCAATATCAACAACAACCTACTAACCAAGAGGATTAAAGTTTTTGAGATTACCTCTTGATTTCTTGGCTTTCTCTTTCTCTATGTCACTGTTCACTCCTTCTTCCCTCTTGATTTTGCTTGCCAAACATGATTTTCAAGATGAAGAAGAGGTTAGAAGAGGTTCCCAAGGGATTTAGAAGGCATAAGCACTTGAAATCAAGCCTCTTACATTAGATTTTTGCTTCTTGAACCCTAGCTCTTGTTCCTTTGTTCTTGCTCTTTCTAAGACTCCTTCGTTCTCTTTTTTCTTAGACTTGGCTGAAAATGAGAGCTAAGGAAAGAGATAAGAAGTATTGAAATATCTCTTGTAATATACTTATTTTAATATAATATTATCACTTGGCCATAATTTGTTTTTCCATCTTTTTCTCTTTACTTGGCCAAGATAATTCCTCTTTCCTCTTCTCTTTTCACGCCATTATGAGTCTTGTATAGGCAACCAAGAGCTCTTGAAATATCTAATTCATCTCTCTTAACAATATATTGTTTTATGCTAATTTTTACTTTTCACTTTTCAACTTGGATTTTTTACTTGGCTACCCATTATTCCCTCTTAATTTAATTGAAGCCAAGCATCTTGTTTTCCACTTTCCTCCCCTTTTTGGACATCCCAACCATAAGACTGAGGGAAAACATGGGCTTTTAATTTTTGTTATTCAAATGACTATTTTGCCCATACATTTTTATGATTTATTGTATTAAATCATAGTTTCTTCTTTCCTCCTTATTTTTGGCCAAAACTTGACATTATTATAGGGCAACTATTTGTGCTATTTTATACTCTAATTTGGACTTCCATGTTAGGCCTTTAAGGTACTAAAAGTTGCTCCTTTATGGCCAAACTTAATTATAGTGCATGAAATCACTAAGTGAATTATTGTGTCACTTTATATGCATCTAAATTCACCATTTTATTCCATTGAATGCCATAAATATTTACATTGCTTATTAGTGAATAAAAACAAGGTGTTACACTTACTGCCTCGACTACAACCTGGTACAATCTGAATATTCTGGCAGCCTCAAGATATACTCTGGACACACTAGTCCAGTGTCACCATGCTAGGAAACAACCACAACACTAGGTTTATAGGTCTTACTGTTGTCTAGCGACCTAAAGCTTCTGCCCTATGCAACTTGCACATCGCTTTGGTGGTTATTCATAGCTTGGACGGACCCTCACCATTTTGTTTCTCTAGATTCTCAATCTCTTATATCCAGAAAATGCATCTTTCCACCTTAAGCCTCTGCTTATCACAATTCTCAAATACATAAAATGTTGTTGGCCTAAAGACATACCGTTCATTATCTTTGCTAAATACATATCAAGTCTAGCTACCTAGGACACACAATCCACTAGGTATTCCGAATTCATTACAGGCTCTACCTCTTCCTACTCAAACCATTCATACACTTGTGTAATGTTCTCAAAGCAAGCAAAAACAAACCATCTAATAACCATCAATCATTCAGCATTCAATAATCACAGAGCATATAGTCTAATGGGAAATCACAAGACACACCATCTTTCATCAACTATTTGGTAGCCTACGAGGACTTATAGCCTAGGGAATCACCTCTATGCCATAGGTACATTGGGACTTATAGCCTTAGGCCTCTACCCATCTGCTAGCGGATACTTATTAGGTCTTATAGCCCAGGGTAACTATTGGAAATTGTGCCCTGGGGGCCAATATTTGTACTTTGAACATTATTATTCAATCAACTTCTCTATTTTGTTATCATATTATTTGCATGTTCACTGTGATAACTATCCTTAGATAAGTCATAATGATTGTCCCAAATGCCCGTGGTAGGTCATCTATGCAGGGGAAAAGATGAAATAAGACCAATATGACTTTGAAGAAATATAGAGATATGAATTGAATTCCTAGGCACTTGTAAGAGTACAAGGTGCTAGACCAACCCGCTATGAGAAAGCTGTATGGATCAAATCATAAACTTGTCTCATGTATAACCATGTCACTATGCCCCTTTGACATAAGATCATCATAGATTCCTATATCAGAGTCGATCAGTTTGACCCAATAGAGGGAGCTGATCCAAGTTGTTAGCTCCTTGAGATCAAAAAGAAAAGTGAACACATAAGAGAGGTACATTTCTCTACTATTCGATTTAAATGTCATTGAGAGATCTGCAGTTAGGGGTGGGAATAGGCCAGGCCAGGCTAGGCTTTTGGCTTAACAGGCCAGGCCTGTTTTATATCAGGATGGCCTGATTCTGGCCTGTGGCCTGTAAGAGGCCATTTTTTTAGCCTAAGCCTGGCCTGTATAAAGACCTAGCCTGGCCTGTGGCCTGTTAAGGAGCCTAAAATTTTAAAATATTTTAAATAGGTTTACAGGCCATAAATAGATCTCTTAAAAAAATGGTCAGAAAAAAAAAGGCCAAACTACACTAATAATCCAATATACATCACAAAATATGAAACTAAATACAAAACCTATGAAACCTTCTCATCTTCACATCAAATCTTCAATATAATTTCTTCTTCTTCTTCTTCTTCTTCTTCTTCTTCTTCAAAGACCTTCAAAAAAAATCAACCAACGTCGAAGCAAATACAGATGACGATGACGGAGGAGCATCGGAGCATCAACCGATGTTGGCATCGAAGGATCGTCAGAGCATCAACCGAATACAGATGACGATGACGGAGAAGGCTACGACGAAGGAGAATGGATGATGGACGGAGAAGGCTAACGGAGTAGCAGAAACACGATGCCTGACAGAGAAGGGACGGCAGATGACGATGATGATGAGACAGGGGAGTAGCATAAAAAGAGTCACGAAGAAGGGAGGAGTGGAGCCGTGGAGCCATGGAGTCAAGAAGGAGGGAAAATAGAAAGATCTAGAATCTAGTTGAACAATTCTAATCGGCAAGCACAGAGAGCACAGAAGAACTTGCGCTTGACAGTAAAGCCGAGAGGAAAGAAGCAGAACGTGCGCTTGAAGATGAGATGTGAGTTTTGAACCAAAAAAAAAGATGAGATGTGAGTGCTTGTGCAGTTGTGCTGTCGATGAGTGTTTGAGTGATGTGCTTGTGAGCTGTGAGTGCTTGTGGGGTCAGGGGAGTAGCACAAGGTGACAAAGGTCAAAGTAATGAGTGCTTGTGCTTTTCTTTGTTTTTTTGATTAAAGAGCACTTATACTTTCGGTGAGTGATCAAATTATTCGGTGTATGGGGTAAATTATTTCCCTCTCAGTTTTTTTTAATGGGTAACAGGCCGGCCTTATAGGCTTAAAAGGCCAATTAACAGGCCTAAACCTGGCCTATTAAATGAAACAGGCTCCGAAGCAGGCCTTGGCCTGGCCTATTAGCCTGACAGGCCAGGCCTAGTCAGGCCCAGAACAGGCCAGGCGGCAGGCCCCTGACAGGCCGCCTGGCCTGTTCCCACCCCTATCTGCAGTTGGGATTGAATTTTTTTTTTAATTTTAGTTTTATGCTGTGCCTATCAATCCCAATTGTGGCATCAGATCCAGGTCACTTGTGCATTTAAGTTGAGTTTGAGTTTTCATCTCGATTATAGATTGTATATGTAATATATAAGTTGTATGTGATATATTGCTTTGGATTCGATTGATGGTGATTAATAGAGAAGGATAGGAGACCAAGGAAAACTTGGCCTAGCTTTGGTACTCTTGTGTTATGGGGTTGTTAGATTCAAAATCTCATGGGTAGCATGTTGAGTAGAAACATGTAGGGATCTCTTACATGTAATGTTAAGCATGAATAGATTAAGAATATTCATAACTGTTATTAGAGACATGTGATGCCTCTACTGCTAGTGTCAAAAAACTTGAAAATCAAGCAAAATATGAGGAAGCTATTATTATAGAAGCCAACCATAATAAATTAGCATACCTCTTCCTTTCTAACTATTCGTAGCGTGACATAATCATAACATTTATTGCTTTTCATATTGTATGAATTGTTATTTGTTGTAGTTTTAATTTTTAAAATTGTTTGGTATGGTGAACCATATGTCTCTAGTTTTATAACGGTTGTAAATTTTTTTAAATACAGTCTGCGTGCCATGCCTTCCTCTACATAGTCTGGATATACATTCTCTTCTCATCTCACTCCCCTCGTATGTTTAAACGAGATTTCTCAATGTATTTTCTTTTCTTATTAGAGAGGTCCTCTCATTGGCTTAGGAGGATTTGGTTAGGTGAGCCATATTATGTCACATTTAAATTATGTTTTTTTATTAGATCATTACATGCATATTTTACATATATATGTATATTTGTATGAGAAACAATTGCAATATATCTATTTATATAAATGAAATAATTAATTAAGCCCTCCAAATGAAATCTTAATTCATAATGCTATCAATTAATGAATGCTTGTCAAAACCTATATCGCTTAATTGTAGTTTCCACCAAAGTGGATACATTTGAGTTATCTTGGTGAGACAAGCATGAGTAATGGTGATACTCACAAAAATTCATTATTGTTTTGACTTAATTGAGATTAACAAAATAGTTTTGGATCTCAAGTCATTAGATGGGATTAAACATGATAGATCATATGATAATCAAATCCCATAAATATCTAAGAGTTACATGTGATATAATTGGTAAAGAAGTTACCTACTTAAATAACTTGATTTAAGAGTCCTACCAAAGTAAACTTAAATTTAAGTGAGATATGGATCTTAGCCCACTAATTATTACATTGAGTGTTGTTAATTTAATGGAAGATTACTAACCAACTTTGCATATTTTATTGTAGAATCATATCGACTAGTAATACTTCTACTCTATCATTGCGATCAATCCTTAAGAAAGACAAACTTAATGGTAGAAACTTTCTTGACTGGTTTAGAAACTTGAGAATTGTTCTTAAATAGGAAAGAAAAGCATATGTCCTGGATCAACCCTTTCCTGAGGAGCCTACAACCAACTTTCTTGACTAGTTTAGGAACTTGAGAATTGTTCTCAAATAGGAAAGAAAAGCATATGTCCTAGATCAACCCATTCCTGAGGAGCCTATAACCAATTCTCCTAGAGTTCAGAAAGATGCTTACACGAAGCATAAGGAAGACTTTATGGATGCAGGTTGCTTGATGCTTGCCACCATGATTCCAAAACTCCAAAGAGATCTGGAAATTATGGAGGCTCATGAGATGATTGTGCATCTCAAAGAAATGTTCCAGTAAAAGGCAAGGCAAGAAAGGTATAAGACCACAAAGGCCTTACATTCCTGCAAGATGGCTGAAGGTGCATCAGTTAGTGCTCACATGTAAAAGATGAAAGGCTATATTGATCACCTTGAGAAGCTTGGACTTCCCATAAGTTAAGAGTTAGCTATAGATTTGATCTTGAACTCACTCTCGGAAAGTTATGACCAGTTTGTTATGAACTACAACATGAACAACATGGAGAAATCAATTTCTTAACTGCATGGGATGCTTAAAACTGCTAGGCAAAACATTAAGAAAAAGCTTAGCACTATGTTAATGATTCAAAAATGAAAAGGTATGAAAAGAAAATGCCAGGGCAAAGGGAAGCGTAAAGGCTCAGGTGGTAAGACAAAGAGTCAAATAAGCCCGAAACCAAAACTGCACCTAAGAAGACAAAGCCTCCAAAGGAAGGAGTATACTTCTTCTGCAATGAACCCGGTCATTGGAAGAGGAATTGCAAACTCTACCTCGAAGATCTAAAAAGGAACAAGAAGGATAGTGGAGCTATCTCTTCAAGTATTTATGTTATAGACATTTATCTTTCTACTTCCTTTATATGGGTATTAGATACTACATGTGGTTCTCACATTTATACAAATGTTAAGGCTCTTAAGGATAGTAGAAAGCTGAAGAAGGGCGAAGTGGACCTACAAGTTGAAAACAAAGCAAGAGTTGCTGCTTTAGCTATAGTCACTTATGAATTAGTTCTACCCAGTGGGCTTCTGTTAGTTTTGAACAATTGCTATTATGTTCATGCTTTGAGTAATAACATTATTTCTCTTTCTTATTTGGATAAGGAAGTTTATACTTCTATTACTGAGGATGGTAAATATTCTATTTATCTTAAAAATGTTTTATATGCTAGTGATGACTTGCTTGTTGGTCATTATATATTAAATTTGGAACATCCTAATAGTAGAAATATCTATAACGTAACTACCAAAAGGATCAAGTCAAATGATTTGAATCTGACCTAACTATGGCATTATCATCTAGGCCATATAAATGAGAAATACATTCCTAAACTCTATTAAGATGGATTTCTTAACTCATTTGATTTTGAATCATATGATACATATGAATCTTGCTTATTAGGAAAGATGACAAAGGCACCTTTTACTAGGCATAGTTAGAGGGGCATTGATTTATTAGGCCTCTTAGATACAGATGTGTGTGGGCCATTGAATATAGCTGCCAGAGAAGGTTATATGTACTTCATTACATTTATAGATGACTTTAGTAGATATGAATACATCTATCTAATGAAACATAAATTTGAATCTTTTGAAATGTTCAAAATATTCCAAAATGAAGTACAAAACCAACTTGGAAAAATGATTAAAGTACTTTGATCTAATTGAGGTGGTGAATATTTGAGCCAAGAGTTTATTGACCATCTTAGGAGTTGTGGGATAATCTTACAATTGACTCTTTCAGGAATACTATAATGGAATGACATTTTTGAATGGAGGAATTAAACACTATTAGATTTGGTTTAATCTATAATGAGTTAAACAGATCTTCCACTATCCTTTTGGGGCCATGTTTTAGAGACAGCTGTGTTCAAACTAAATCATGTTCCATTTAAGGCAATTGAAAAGACACCATATGAGATATGGACTAGAAAGAAACCCAGTTTATCTTTTCTCAAAATTTTTAGATGTGAGATATATGTTAAGCAATAAGCCTCAGATAAATTAGTGCCCATATCCTCAAAGTGCCTTTTCATGGAGTATCATAAGGAAATGAGAGGATACTATGTCTATAATCCCACCAAAAACAAAGTGTTTGTTATTCAAAATAGTATGTTTCTAGAAAGAGAGTTTATCTCTAAAAGAACCAATAAGAGCAAGGTACATCTCAAAGAAGTTTAAGAGTCACAAGATAGTACAGAACCATAGATGAAAATAGAGAAGACTTAAACAAGTTGCTGAGGCTTCTCAAGTAACATAAGGCCCACGCAGATCTGATAGGACACGACATCAGCCTTAGAGATATGGATTTCTGATTTCTGATTACTGAAAGCTGTGATATGTTGCTTATTAAGAAAAATGAGCTAACCACCTAGCAAGAAGCCATAGTGGGTCTAAACTCCGAGAAATGGCTAAATTCCATAAAGTCTGAAACGCAATCTATATACGACAATCAGGTATAAACCTTAGTCGATCCACCTAAAGGTGTGAAAACCATTGGGTGCAAATGGGTTTTCAAGGAGAAAACTAACATAGATGGCAATGTAAATGTCTTTAAGGCACAACTAGTTGCAAAAGGATTCACTCAAACTCATGGTGTGACTATAATGAAAACTTTTCCCTAGTTGCAATAGATAAATCAATCAGATCTTTCTTGCCATTACAGCATATTATGATTATGAAATATAGTAGATGGACATCAAAACAGCCTTCCTTAATGGAAAGCTGCTTGAGGATGTGTACATGACACAACCTGAAGGCTTTGTGCATTCAGAAGACTCTGGTAAAGTGTGCATGCTTCAAAGATCCATTTATGAATTGAAGCAAGCATCTCAAAGATGGAATCATTATTTTGATGAAGTAGTCAAAGAGTTTGTATTCATTCAAAATATTGATGAACCTTGTGTTTACAAGAAGGTTAGTGGAAACACAGTTGTATTTCTAGTACTTTATGTAGATGACATCCTACTCATTGGGAATGACATTCCTACCTTGCAAAGTGTCAAGTCTTGGTTAGGAAAGTCTTTCTCGATGAAAGACTTAGGTGAAGCCACCTACATCCTAGGGATTATGATCTATAGAGATAGATCAAAGAGACTAATAGGTCTAAGTCAGATCACATATATAGACAACATATTGCAAAGGTTTAGTATGCAGGATTTAAAAAGGGCTTACATGCCTATGTCTTATGGCATCTATCTTAACAAGGATATGTGTCCTCGTAGACCTGATCAGTGAGATCACATAAGTAAGGTTCCATATGCCTCAGCCATTGGATCCATAATTTATGTCGTGTTATGTACTTGATTAGATGTCTCATTTGCCTTAAGTATGACTAGTAGATATCAACAAGATCCTGGTAAGGGTCATTGGACTGTTGTCAAGAATATCCTAAAGTACTTAAGAAGGACTAAGAACTTATTCTTGATATATGGTGGATTAGATAATGAGTTCTGTGTAACTAGTTACACATATACAAGTTTCCAAACATACCAAGATGACCTTAAATCACAATCTAGATACATATTCCTCCTGCATAGTAGAGCAATAAGCTGGAAGAGCTCCAAGCTGATTACTGTAGTAGATTTTGTAATAGAAGCTGAGTATATAGCAGTATCGGTTACAACTAAGGAAGCCGTTTGAATCAGAAAGTTCATTACTGAACTAGAGGTGTATTCTACCATCTCAAATCCAATAGATTTGTTTTGTGACAACAGCAGTGCTATTGCACAGGCCAAGGAGCCTAGGTCACATCAAAGGACCAAGCATATACTCAAGAGATTTCATCTCATTAGAGAAATCAATGATAGAGGTGATATACAAATATGCAAAGTGGCAAGCGAAGACAATGTTGCTAATCTTCTTATAAAGCTGCTTGAATAGGCAAAGCATGAGTGTCATGTTAGGACAATAGGAATTAGGCAAATTAATGATTGTACCTAGTGTAAGTGGGAGGATGTTGGAAATTGTCCCCTAGGGGCCAATCATTGTACTTTAAACATTATTATTCAATCAATTTCTCCATTTTGTTATCATATTATTTGAATGTTCTCCGTAATAACTATCCTTGGATAAATCATAATGATTGTCCTAAATTTCCGTGGTCGGTCATCTATGCGGGAGCAAAGATGAAATAAGACTAGTATGACTTTGAAGAGGTATGGAGATATGAATCAAAGTCCTATACACTTGTAAGAATAAAAGGTGCTAGGCCAACCCACTATGAGAAAGCTGCATGGATCAAGTCATAAGCTTGTCTGATGTATAACCACGTCACTATGCCCATTTAACCTGAGATTATCATGGATTCCTACATGAGAGTCGCTCAGTTTGACCAAGTCAAAAGTCAGCTTTGACTGGGTGATGATAAAGGCTATGTGTCGGTCTTAGTGGTTTTCAAGCAAAGGAATATGAATGGTCAAGATGGAATTTGTCCTGCACATTAATTGAGAGATATTACTGGGCCCCTCAATAAGTAAGTCTGAGAAATGTATGAACATACTACGATGGTAAGGAGTTTCAGTTTCTATAGTCAGACTACTCAAGGAACGAGAAAGTAATGGTCAAGAATAGGAGGATGACATTCTTCATGCCTTATCCTTGACTGAAATATCATGTGACAAAAGGGACGTGATATGGTTACATGACAGGTTGCATCGATTTATCGATCCTTATATGAATTTGCTAAAGGCCGCTTATGATTTAAGGGTTAGTATAGTCATTGGCCTATTGCCAGCTTCATATGGGCCTACAGGGTCGCACACAAAAGATAGCCCAATATAAGCTATATTGTCCAGATTCATTGAATCTAAGATATGTTTGGATTTAATGAATGTAATGATTAATCGAAAGTGGACAAATATATTGTTGGAAATTTTGCCCTGAGGGCCAATCATTGTACTTTGAACATTATTATTTTAATGAAATTTCTCCATTCTGTTATCATATTATTTGCATGTTAACTGTGATAATTGTATCCTTGGATAATTCATAAAGATTGTCCTAAAATGTCCCTGGTCGGTCATCTATGCGGGAGCAGAGATGAAACAAGATCAATATGACTTTGATAAGATATGGAGATATGAATCAAAGTCTTAGGCACTTATAAGAGTACAAGGTGCTGGACCAACCCACTGTGAGAAAGCTACATGGATCAAGTCATAAGCTTTTCTCGTGTATAACCACGTCACAATGCCCTTAGACCTGAGGTCATCATGGATTCCTCTATGAGAGTTGCTAAGCTTTGAACTAGTCAAAAGTCACTTTTGACCGGGTGATGATAAAGGCTACGATCGGGCTTAGTGGTTTTTTCATGCAAAGGAATATGAATGATCAAGATGGAATTTGTCCCTCATATTAGTAGAGAGATATTACTGGGCCCCCTCGATGAGTGAGTCTGAGAAATGTATGGCCATACTATGATGAAAGGAGTTTCTGTCTCTGTTATCAGGCTACTCAGGAATCGAGAAAGTAATGGTCAGCAACAAGAGGATGACATTATCCATGCCTTATCCTTGATCGATATATCGTGTGACAAAAGGGACGTGACATGGTTGTATGACAGGTTGCATCGTGATAACGATCCTCATATGAATTGGGTAGTCGCAATGTCTTGCTAGAGGCCGCTTGTGACTTTTGGATTAGTATAGTTATTGGCCCACTGCCAACTTCATATGGGCCTACAGGGTCGCACACAAGAATGGCCTAACACGAGATAATGCTTAATTAGGGTGGACGAATTTTATATTTATATATATATGTATATAATATAAAATTCATTAATAATATTATATAGATATATATATTTTTGAAATATATATCTTATATATATATATGTATATGTATATATATTATATGATATTATTATATTTAATAATATTATATAGATATATAGTTTTTCGAAATATATATATCTATATATATATGTATATATATTATATGATATTATTCTATTGTGTTAGTTTTAAATTTAATTTATTAAGATATATTAAATTTAATAACTAACATGATAGAGAAATAGTATCTCAGATTTAATTTATGAAGATAAATTAAATCTAATGGCTCTTTATTTGGATTAAATAAATAGGTTAAATTGAAACTGTTGGACAGATTTAATTTAAACTAAATTTATTTAATTAGCTCATCAAGATAATTAATTGTTAATTATTTTCGAAATTAATGATGATTAATTTTGAAATTTGAAAATAACCCTCATGGGTTATAAACTTGATAGAGGGGATATATTCAGATGGACATGAGAATTGAGAGCCGCAAGTGAAACCTTAGGAGACATTAGAGGCGTTAGCACGCAGTCTCGGTTGGAGAGCATTCGTGTGGATACCGGTAGAGGAAGCGGACCTGACGTGTTGGCTCCTAGAGATCGTGAAAACTCTGAATCATCAAAAAGGTATGAATCCTTCCAACTTGGTTTAAACGCCGTTGATAGATCCTCAATTAGGATTGGTGAAAATTTTAAAATTCTTCCGCTGTGCATACCGATTCTAACAGTGGTATCAGAGCCAGATCAATTGTGCGTTTAAACTGAGTTTATGTTCTTATACATGTGATATATATGGGATGTGTACGTATGTTTATAAGAAACATGTGAATATGCATGTGATTTGGTTAATACAAAACGAAATTATTTAGAAAGATGTGATCTTGTAATTCCGTTGATTTTCGTTTTCGTTTAAATTGAATCTTGAAATTGTTTCGTTTTTGGTTTTGAAACATGTATGTGATTCTCGTTTTGGAACAAGCATGAAATTGGGTAGGGTACCTAAGATCGTAGTTGGCGAACTGACACGTTAGGGTCTCTAATCGGATTTAGGGATTCGAAACTTTGGGCGGCCCCGTAAGGGCGGCCCCCCTTGACCCCGCCCGGTAACCGGCTAGCGGGACCGCCGTGACCACCTCTGCGTAGTGCAATATAATCTGATCACGACATTTATTGCTTTTCATATTGTATGAATTCTTGTTGTGGTTTATTATTTATACTTGTTTGGGTATGGTGAACAACATGGCTTTAGAATTTTACAAAGGTTGTAATATTTAAATACGGCCTGCGTGCCGTGCCTTTCTCTAAATACTCTCGATGTACATTCTCTTCTCATCTCACTCCCCTCGAATGTTTAAACGAGGTTTCTCTCAATGTATTTCTTTTTTTTTTTATTTAGATAAGTCCTCTCATTGGCTTGGGAGGATTTTAAGTTAGGTAAGCCATGTTGTGTCACGTTTAAATTATGCTTTTGATAAGATCATTGCATAATTACTTGTACGTTTATATGTATTTATCTGTAGGAGATACGACCACGATTGCATCCATATAAACAAAACTAATTAATTAAGCACTCTGAATCAAATCTTAAGTCATAATGCCGTCAATTAATGAATACTTGTTAAAACCTAGATCGCTCAATTATGGAAACCACCAAAGTGGATGCACTTGAGTTATCTTGATGAGACAAGCTTGAGTAATGGTGATGCTCATAATATTCATTATTGTTTTGACTTAATTGAGATTAACAAAACGGTTTTGAATCTCAAGGCATTAGATGGGGTTAAACATGCCAGATCATATGATGATTAAATCCCATAAAGATCTAAGAGTTACATGTGATGTAATTGGTAAATAGGTTACCTACCTAAATAACTTGAATTTAAGTGTCTTGCCAAAACGGACTTAAGTTTAAGCCAAATATGGATCTTAGCCCACTAATTATTATATTGAGGGTTGTTAATTTAGTGGGAGATTACTAACTAACTTTGCATATTTTAATTGTAGAATCATGTCGACTAGTAATACTGCTACACTTTTGTTGCGATCGGTCCTTGAGAAGGACAAACTCAATGGGACAAACTTTCTTGACTGGTTCAGGAACTTGAGAATTGTTCTCAAGCAGGAAGAAAGGCTTATATCCTAGATCAACCCATTCCGAGGAGCCTGTAGCCAATGTCTAAGAGCTCAGAGAGATGCTTACACAAAGCATAAGGATGACTCTGTGGATGTAGGTTGCCTGATGCTTGCCACTATGGTTCCAGAGCTCCAAAGAGATCTGGAACTCATAGAGGCTCATGAGATGATTGTACATCTCAAGGAAATGTTCCAGCAATAGGCAAGGCAAGAAAGGTATGAGACCACAAAGGCCTTACATTCCTGTAAAATGGCTGAAGGTGTATCAGTTAGTACTCATGTGTTAAAGATGAAAGGCTATATTGATCACCTTGAGAGGCTTGGATTTCCCATGAGCCAGGAGTTAGCTACGGATTTGATCCTCAACTCACTCCCGGAGAGTTATGACTAGTTTGTTATGAACTATAACATGAACAACATGGAGAAATCAATTTCTGAGCTGCATAGGATGCTCAAAACTGCTGAGCAAAGCATTAAGAAAAAGCCTAGCACAGTTTTGATGGTTCAGAAAGGAAAGGGTATGAAAAAGAAAGGCAAGGGTAAATAGAAGGGTAATGGCTCAGATGTTAAGACCAAAGAGTCAAACAAGCCCGAAACCAAGCCTGCACCCAAGAAGGCAAAGCCTCCAAAGGAAAGGGTCTGCTACTTCTGCAATGAACCCGATTATTGGAAGAGGAATTGCAAACTCTACCTGGAAGATATGAAAAAGAACAAGAAGGATATCAACGCTATCGCTTCAGGTTTTTATGTTATAGACATTCATTTTTCTACTTCCTCTACATGGGTATTAGATACTACATGTGGTTCTCACATTTTGTACAAATATGCAGGGTCTAAAGGACAGTAGAAAGCTGAAGAAGGGCGAGGTGGACCTACGAGTTAGAAACAGAGCAAGAGTTGCTGCTTTAGCCATAGGCAGTTATGAATTAGTTCTGCCCAGTGGGCTTCTGTTAGTTTTGAACAATTGCTATTATGTTCCTGCTTTGAGTAGTAACATTGTTTCTCTTTCTTATTTGGATAAGGAAGGTTATACTTCCATTACTAGCAATGGTAAATGTTCTATTTATCGTAATGACATTTTCTATGCTGATGGTGATTTATATGTTGGTCATTATATATTAAATTTGGAACATCCTACTAATGGGAATATCTATAATGTAACTAGTAAGAGGATAAAATCAAATGATTTGAATCGGACCTAACTATGGCATTGTCGTCTAGGCCACATAAATGAGAAATGCATTTCTAAACTCCATCAAGATGGATTTCTAAACTCATTTGATTTTGAATCATATGATATATACAAATCTTGCTTATTAGGAAAGATGACTAAGGCACCTTTTACTAGGCACAGTGAGAGGGCTACTGAATTATTGGGCCTCATACATACAGATGTATGTGGACCACTAAATATAGCTGCCAGAGGAGGTTATGTCTACTTCATTACATTTATAGATGACTTTAGTAGATATGGCTATATCTATCTAATGAAACATAAATCTGAATCTTTTGAAATTTTCAAAATATTCCAAAATGAAGTACAAAACCAACTTGGTAAAACAATTAAAGCACTTCGATCTGATCGAGGTGGTGAATATTTGAGCCAAGAATTCATTGACCATCTTATGAGTTGTGGGATAATCTCACAATTGACTGCTCCAAGAACACCACAATAGAATGGCATTTCTGAACGGATAAATCGAACACTATTAGATATGGTTCGATCTATGATGAGTCAAATAGATCTTCCACCGTGCTTTTGGGGACATGCCCTAGAGACAACTGTGTTCACACTAAATCGTGTTCCATCTAAGATAATTGAAAAGACACCATATGAGATATGGACTGGAAAGAAACCAAGTTTATCTTTTCTCAAGATCTGGGGATGTGAGGTATATGTTAAGCAACAAGCCTCTAATAAATTAGCACCCAGATCCATAAAGTGCCTTTTCGTGGGGGTATCCTAAAGAAATGAAAGGCACTTTATGGATACAATCCCACCGATAACAAAGTGTTTGTTATTCGAAATGGCAAGTTTCTAGAAAGAGAATTTGTCTCTAAAACAACCAATGGAAGCGACGTACATTTCGAAGAAATTTGAGAGCCACAAGATGGTACAAAACCATAGATGGAAATTAGAGAAGACTCACAACAAGTTGCTGTGCCTCCTCAAGTAACACAAGGTCCACGAAGATCTGATAGGACACGACATCAGCCTCAGAGATATGGATTTCTGATTACTGATGGCCGTGATGTGTTGCTCATTGAGCAAAATAAGCCCACCACCTATCGAGAAGCCACAGTAGGACCAAACTCTGAGAAATGCCTAAATGCCATGAATTTTCAAATGCAATCCATGTACGACAATCAGGTATGGACCTTAGTCGATCCACCTGAAGGTGTAAAAACCATTGGGTGCAAATGGGTTTTCAAGGAGAAAACTGACATGGATGGCAATGTAAATGTCTTCAAGGCACAACTGGTTGTAAAAGGATTCACTCAAACTCATAGTGTAGACTATGATGAAACCTTTTCCCCAGTTGCAATGGCCAAATCAATTAGAATCCTTCTTGCCATCGCAGAATATTATGACTATGAAGTATGGCAGATGGATGTCAAAACAGCCTTCCTTAATGGAAAGCTGCCTGAGGATGTGTACATGACACAACTTGAAGGTTTTGTGCGTCCAGAGGACTCTGGTAAAATTTGCAAGCTTCAAAGATCCATTTATGGATTGAAGCAAGCATCTCGGAGCTGGAATCATCGTTTTGATGAAGTAGTCAAAGAGTTTGGATTCATTCAAAACATCGATGAACCTTGTGTTCACAAGAAGGTTAGTGGGAGCATAGTTGTATTTCTAGTGCTTTATGTAGATGACATCCTACTCATTGGGAATGATATAACTACCTTACAGAGTGTCAAGTCTTGGTTAGGAAAGTCCTTTTCAATGAAAGACTTAAGTGAAGCCACCTATATCTTAGGAATTAAGATCTATAGGGATAGATCTAAAAGACTAATAGGCCTAAGTCAGAACACATACATAGACAAGATATTGCATAAGTTCAGTATGCAGGATTCAAAAAGGGGTTACATGCCCATGTCTCATGGCATCCATCTTAGCAAGGATCTATGTCCTAGTACACCTGATCAGCGAGATCGCATGAGTAAGGTTCCATATGCCTCAGCCATTGGATCTATCATGTATGCCATGTTATGTACTCGACCGGATGTCTCATTTGCCTTAAGTATGACTAGCAGATACCAACAAGATCCTGGTGAGGGTCATTGTACTGCCATCAAGAATATCCTAAAGTACTTAAGAAGGACTAAGGACTTATTTTTGGTCTGTGGTGGATTGGATGATGAGCTCTGCGTAACCGATTACAAATATGCAAGTTTCCAAATTGACCAAGATGACCTTAAATCGCAATCTGGATATGTATTCCTCCTGAATGGTGGTGCAGTAAGTTGGAAGAACTCCAAGTAGAGCACTATAGTAGATTCTACAACAGAAACTGAGTATATAGCAGCATCAGATGCAGCTAAAGAAGCCGTTTGGATCAGAAAGTTCATTACTGAACTAGGGGTGGTGCCTACTATCTCAAATCCAATAGATTTGTTCTATGACAATAGTGGTGCTATTGCACAGGCCAAAGAGCCTAGGTCACATCAAAGGACTAAGCATATACTCAGGCGATTTCATCTTATTAGAGAAATCAATGATAGAGGTGATATAAAGATATGCAAAGTAGCAGGAGAAGATAATGTTGCTGATCCTCTTACTAAGCCCCTTACACAGGCAAAGCATGAGCGTCATGTTAGGGCAATGGGAATTAGGCAAATTAATGATTGCACTTAGGGCAAGTGGGAGGATGTTGGAAATTGTGCCCTAAGGGCCACTCATTGTACTTTGAACATTATTATTTTAATGAAATTTCTCCATTCTGTTATCATATTATTTGCATGTTAACTGTGATAATTGTATCCTTTGATAATTCATAAAGATTGTCCTAAAATGTCCCTGGTCAGTCATCTATGCAGGAGCAGAGATGAAACAAGATCAGTATGACTTTGATAAGATATGGAGATATGAATCAAAGTCTTAGGCACTTGTAAGAGTACAAGGTGCTGAACCGACCCACTGTGAGAAAGCTACATGGATCAAGTCATAAGCTTTTCTCATGTATAACCACGTCACAATGCCCTTAGACCTGAGGTCATCATGGATTCCTACATGAGAGTTGCTAAGCTTTGAACTAGTCAAAAGTCACTTTTGACCGGGTGATGATAAAGGCTACGATCGAGCTTAGTGGTTTTTTCATGCAAAGGAATATGAATGATCAAGATGGAATTTGTCCCTCACATTATTAGAGAGATATTACTAGGCCCCCTCGATGACTGAGTCTGAGAAATGTATGGCCATACTATGATGAAAGAAGTTTCTGTCTCTGTTATCAGGCTACTTAGGAATCAAGAAAGTAATGGTCATGAACAAGAGGATGACATTATCCATACCTTATCCATGCCCAACACGAGATAATGTTTAATTTAGGGTGGATGAATTTTATATTTATATATATATAATATAAAATTCATTAATAATATTATATAGATATATATTTTTTCAAAATATATATCTTATATATATATATGTATATGTGTATATATATTATATGATATTATTATATTTAATAATATTATATAGATATATAGTTTTTCGAAATATATATATCTTATATATGTATATATATATGTGTGTATATATATTATATGATATTATTATATTGTGTTAGTTTTAAATTTAATTCATTAAGATATATTAAATTTAATAACTAACATGATAGAGAAATAGTATCTTAGATTTAATTTATGAAGATAAATTAAATCTAATGGCTCTTTATTTGGATTAAATAAATAGGTTAAATTGAAACTGTTGGACAGATTTAATTTAAACTGAATTTATTTAATTAACTCATCAAGATAATTAATTGTTAATTATTTTCGAAATTAATGATGATTAATTTTGAAATTTGAAAATAACCATCATGGGTTATAAACTTGATAGAGGGGATATATTCAGATGGACATGAGAATTGAGAGCCGCAAGTGAAACCCTAGGAGACATAAGAGGCGCTAGCACGCAGTCTCGGTTGGAAAGCATTCGTGTAGATACCGGTAGAGAGAGCGGGCCTGACGTGTTGGTTCCTAGAAATCGTGAAAACTCTGAATCATCAAAAAGGTATGAATCCTTCCAACTTGGTTTAAACGCCGTTGATAGATCCTCGATTAGGATCGGTGAAAATTTTAAAATTCTTCCGCTGTGCCTACCGATTCTAACATATATATATATTCAAATAAAAAATTAATAATATTATATATACATATATATTTTTTTGAAATATATATATATATATATATTATATGATAATATTATTATATTATGTTATTTTTAAATTTAGTTTTATCTGATAAATTAAATTTAATAACTAACACGACAAAAATATAATATCTTAGATGTAATTTATAAATATAAACTAAATCTATTTCCATTGGCTCTTTATTCAGATTAAACAAATAGGTTAAATTAAAATTGTTGGACAAATTTAATTAAACCATATTTATTTAGGTTGGTTATCAAAAGACAATTAAGTGTTAATTGATGTGATATGGATTTCAAAATTAATTAAGATTAATTTTAAAAAATCTAATATCCATCATAAAATAGAAAGCCTTGCTAGTTATTTAAAAGGGGTAAGCTAGGGTTTTTTACGAGTGATGAAAAAAGCAAGATAGAGAGTTGTGAGAAAAGAAAACTCTAGAGAGGGACGTTAGTGGCGCTAGCACGTTATTCGTGTTGAATTCCTATTCGTGTGGATACCCGTAGAAGGAATTGATATGAGTTGTTAGCTCTTTGAGATAGAAAAGAAAGACTGAACACATAATAAATGTATGTTTTTCTACTACTTGATTTAAACGCCGTTGACATATTTGCAATCGGGATTGGAAATATTTTTTAATTTAATTTTCCGTTGTGCCTACCAATCCCAAGGGTAACTCCCCATACAATGTGCACTCACGGGCATTCTGCCTCGAGCCTACTTAGCTCACGATGCCCAAGGTAACTCCTCATACAAGATGCACTCATGGGCTTTTTGCCTCAATCCTACCTAGCTCAAGACGCCCTGGGGTAACTCCCCATAAAAGGTGCACTAACAAGCTTTCTACCTCAAGCCTACCTAGCTCAGGATGCCCCGGGGTAACTCCCCATACAAGGTGCGCTCATAGGCTTTCTGTCTCAATCCTACCTGGCTCAAGACGCCTCAAGGTAACTCCCTATGTAACCTGTACTTACGAGTCTTATTGCCTTGGGGCTAACTATCCCGTTATTCTCAGGTTTTACAACCTCTTTAGGACAATACTCAGGATCTCATGCATCAGGTCACTCCTGAAATCTCATACGTTGAGTTACTACCCTGAATCTCAAGTTCAGATTGCTCAGCAGGTCTTACATCCTTGCTTTGAATGCATACTAAGTCTTACAGCCTAAGGACATACTAGCCCAATAGGTCTTACTTCCTTGGGGCCCACTGCCCATCAGGTCTTCCTGCCCACCATATATTCATAACACGAATATACTCGATGATAAACATATACATGTAGAACCATTATATAAGATACAAGAGCAATAGTTGGTTTCCTTTATACCTTCAAGCCTATTCTTCCTTAATTCCCTTCCTCATCTTTCTTCTCCACAAACAGCACTAGAGCACCCCATGGTATTTCATTGGGTCACACAAACCCCTTTCTCTAGTAGTTTTGCAATCTACTTCTTCAATTCCTCCATCCCTTTTAGGGTCATTCTAAATGGACTTTTGATATCAGTCCCGCTCAAGGCATAATCCTACTTCCCGTACTGGGATAATCTATCCACGTTATATAGGGAGTCTGGAAGCGACTAGTACATTCTATTCTCTATCTCAACCTAGAGACTATAACTCATGGCTACTCTCTGTTCTATCAAAGAACTATTCTCATTTAATCTTTCTAAGGGAATATTCTATTATCAAGATTTTTCCCTATACTAGGTCAGCAACTAGCAACCTTAGAAAACCTCATACACATTTCAACATATTCTAATACCTTGAATCATTCTATGCTATTTAAAATTCTTAAGGAAACAAATCTTAACAGTTGATTCCTAGGTTACGGCTCACTTGGTAACCCTTCTCTGGTTGTTGGATCGACATCCAACTTTTAGGTTCATCACTAACTCTAGAACCTTGACATCGCATAAATCGAAAGGTCTGGGATAATCAATATTGGTGCGAATGTTAGCCGCTCCCTTAGCTCTATAAAGCTCCTCACACATATATCATCCCACATACAACCAATCGGTTCATTCACATGAGCTCTATCAATGGTAAGACAAATTGGGAGATATTCTCAATCAATCTTCGGTACTAACCAGTAAGACCCAGACAACTGCGTATCTCTATACTAGATCTTGGCCCCTTCTAGTTCAATACTATCTATTATACCTATATGCCTTTAAATCCTTCACCTAACTAAGATGATCATTAGTCATAGAGAAACCTTAAGCAATCATTATTCCTCAAGTTTCCATGACCGTACCAGCTTAACTTCCTAGGGGGCCACCCATCCCGAGATTGCTCTCACCCGAGCATGCTTAACCTGAAAGTTCCAATAGGATCTGGGGCTTAGTGCCGGTACATATCCACATATCACTGGGTATTGATAGCACATATATGTCTTGATCGCAGTACAACATGTCTGCCTTCCAAGAATTTTAAGTATTGTCCCTATAGGGAAACATAAATAGTACCAGCTTCTGGTACAAGTCCCTTATGTATTCCCATAACACAGGGTAAGGATCTAAATCATACTCAAACGCATTATCAGGAGCCCTAAAAGCAATAGAATCTATATCATATGTTATCTCATCTATCCTAGAGTCTCAATTCACCGGAGCCTGAACCCTCTTTCTTAGGGTATGAATCACTGCTACTCCATTTCTTTCTTTATATATAGCTTTGCCTCTTCCTTTGGTAGGTTAACTACCTGACAGGGGAAGATCTATCTTTCTGAGTTTGTCTATCACCCCTACCTCTATCCTAAATCACTCAGGATTGTCCAAGTATCAATATATATACTATTCACATCATCAGAGTATACTAACCAAATGCCAGAATCTTTGCTTTAATACCAATAAATGTAACACCCATCCCTTGACCCCTTTGTATTGCATCGTGGAAGCATTACCGGCTTAGGGAAACCTTACTTATGCCCCCAAACCCAAAATTTCATTTCTCTACTCAGGGTCACTATTTACTTGATAAAGCCATTTTTACTAGATTACTTTATTCACGGGGTTACTTTTCAATTCTTTGCTCCATTCATTACTATTAGAGTTTTTCCCTGCTTATTATTTCCTTTAACTAATAAGCTCATACTGTGTGATTTCCCATTCCTAGTTCAATTATCGTGCTTCAGAAAAACATCCATCTATCATACGGGTTATACAATTAACCATTTCAAATATTAATTATACATAACAGATTAGTGTGTCTTAGTTTTCATCTCCTCATCGTAACTTCTTCATCTGACACATTGTCCGGCACTCCTCTTCTGTGCTTACATGCCTATATGGTTGGTTGAGGAGGGTGATATTTGGGGGAATGTCAATACCAAACAATACCACTTAGCATGCAGGATAAATGCTTAATGCATGACATACTTGACTTACATGAATTTATGCTAACATAATGACATATTTGCATGCTCAATGTATCATACATCATACTTATGGCCATAACATATATAGAAAACAGAACTTCAATTAGTCATATATCCATCACATAATCAAGCAAAGAAATTACTGACATAAATAAATAAGCATAAATATTAAGTACATGCAAGTAGGGTAAGTTCACTACCTTTTGCCTTCGAGTCCTCTTTTTGGTACCTTTTTTTCCAACCACTGAAGTTGCTTCCATTGTCTCTTCTTTGTCATCTCATTGTTAGATATGATTAGTTTTGATAATGTCAAATATAGATGTCAAGTATTGAAGTGCAAAAAGTTTGTATGATATACTTATTCTCTACATTGACTAACTACTATATTTAATGTTGTATATCTTGTAGATTAGTCATAAACTCGATGGTGGGTTGATGTTATAATGCCTCATATGTGGATAATGATCATCAAGAAGAAAATCAAGAGGCAAGGGATTGAAGTAAGAAGGCATTGCAAGAACTAGTGGGAATATCAAGCAAAGATTGAAGAAGATTAAAGATATTCAAGAAGACATCTAATTGGGCTATGAAGAATGATCATCAATTCAAGAAGATACTTAGTTGGGTGATGAAGAATAATCATCAAGAGGAAAAACAAGAAGAAAGATTGAAGAAAGAAGAACTTATAAGATTAAATGAGAATATCAAGATTCAAGCTCTTATAAGTGATACCAGAGGTTGGAATGGGTCAATACGAAGTTAAAATGACATATACAGAAGTTATGGCACCTCCTATATGGTTACTCGAGTAATCACTCGAGTAATATGACATTGCCTCATTTTGGAGGTGATTACTCGAGTAATCTACAGAGTTACTTGAAGATTACTCGAGGGAGTCCTCAAGTAACGATACTCTGTTTTCACACGGTAGGATAGAGGTTTGGTATTTTAGGCATATCTCTCTAACCATACCTCAAATTGAGCTAAAACAGTGCCATATGAAACTAGACTCCCAACATGAACTATGGACACCAAGATCACATTAAAATAAGTTCAGATGAGAGAGATATGATCTGTTGAATTTGACACTTGAATCAGCGTCTTTTTCCATAATAAGGTTTGGTATTTTGGACATAACTTTCAAAATACATATCAGATTGAGACAACACTGGTGCCATATGAAACTATACTTAAAGAGCTTTCCATGGATATATAATTTACCATATTTTAAGTTATATACTAAGAGCTATGCCTTCTGGAAGTTGATGCTCATGATTTCAGACTTTGTCTAAATGCAGAAGATATTCTTTGGATCATAACTTTCTGTACAAAATGAGTTTGGAGGTGATTCTTGTTGCATTAGAATATAGATGATGAGGGATTTCCGATGAAATATGAATTGCCATGTTTCAAATCAAAATCAAGAATTCACTTGAAGGGCTTACTAGAGTAATATGCAAAGTTATTTGAAATCTCACTCGAGGGACCACTTGAGTAATGTTTGAGAATTTGTTCCAGTAAGCTCTTTGTCCAGAATTGAGTAGCTCGAAGGGATCACTCAAGTAATCTATAGAGTTATTTTAGACATTACTCGAGGGGCCACTCGAGTAATCAGAGAAGAAATGCTCTCGGCCAAATTTTGAAAGGGATTACTCGAGGGATCACTCGAGTAATGAAATTGGAATTACTCTCGGCCAAGATTTGGACAACATTACTCGAGGGAGCACTCGAGTAATCTGCACATTTATTTGAACTATTACTCGAGGGATCACTCAAGTAACCAGAAGAAAAGAGAGGCTTACTTGGGTAACCACTCGAGTAACGCGACCAACAATGTATCCGAAGATTCTGAAAAATCATGGAAATTTTATGTAACTTATTCTTCTTGCTTGCAATCACTCTTACACTTCATTGTATTAGTGTTTAATGCATTTCTATAGTAATATAATGAAGAGATGATGTGAAGAGACAAAAATTGACTTTACGGAAGTGGAGCGTTCACCAACCACAACGGCTAGTTTTCAAAATCGAAGAACAGTCAAATGAAGCTACGCCACTCTAACAGACAGGTTGAAATGCTTCCAACGGCTATCACAACTCATCTATAAATATGGGAACATTCAACGAAGAAAAACACCAACGAGAACACAACGACACAAATATGCTCATATAATAAGCTATCCATCTTGACACAAACACTCTCTGTTCTTATCTGTTTTCTATATTATGTGTATTTGAGAGAGTAATTGATTGTATTGTGCTTCAGTATTCATATATCACTTCTGAGAGAGAAGATTGATTGTAATCTTTCATCATCAAAGTTTTATCCTTATGGGATGTGTAAGGGAGAGTTACTCGGTTGTAACCTTACGGTATGTAAGGGGGAGTAACTCGGTGAGAGATTTGTAAAAGGCTTCGCAAGTGCCCGGCTAAACTTGTAGGTTGTAAAGGGCTTTCTTGTGCCTGGATTAAATAAGATAGTAGATTTAAAAATCTCAGAATGAGCCTGGGGACTGGACATAGGCCATCGCAGATTGGACCGAACCAGGATAAATCACAATTTGCATACTCTCTTCCTTAAACTCTTATATTTTCAGCATATATTAACTGTTGATTTATGATTCATTACTTTCATATTTATTGCTTCCTATAAGATGCAAAAAGATTTTCAAAATTCTTAAGATTTTTATCTTATACCCAATTCACCCCTCCTCTTGGGTGTTAGCTGGTTCTAACACTCATGGCCCTAGATAAATGGCCATATTATTAGAGCCATAACAAATAAATTTCCAATAGGCTACTTTAGCCTTTAGGAAATGTCCCTTATCTTTGGACCTATACTTGTCCCAATTTTAATAACTCAAGACACTTTGGTTAACTTTAAAGTTAATACATTAGGCCCAATAGGTATTTAATGGGCTCACATGACCTCCAAGAGTTTAACTTAACCCTTGGAGGTCACTTTAATCACCAAATGCCATAACCTTTTTATTTTCGCACAATTTCCAAAAGTTGGCAGAATTTTCAATAAACTTTGAAAATTCATATCATTTTCTACAAATATCCAAATTAGGTGGTTTAAAATTTTATGTGTCACTTATTAAGTCTATTTTAAAGGAAAAATATTTCCTCCAGCCAATTCCATGTACAAAACTGTCACAGATTTTCGCTAGTTTTACATATCTAACTTCTAAAATTCATATCTCCTAATATATTAATCCAAATAGTAAAAATTACCTATCAAATTAAAGATTATGATGTCTACTTAAAATGTGGAATGTTTCATAGCCATTGGATATCATTTGCTTAGCCCAAAATGCATCACAAACAAACTAGCTCACAGAACTTAAATCTGGCAGCACTTAAACTAGTCTTATTTTATCACTAAACACCATATGTCATCATATATTCATGATTTAACACATATGGCCTCAAAAACACCCTTTGGCTGAAACATTAGGGTGGTCTTAGAGTCAAGAAAAACTCACCGAAATCACAAGGTATACGGTTCAAAACGATGCTTAAGCTTACCTCTTCACAATTCTACAATCGATTCGGAATTTTGGCAATACTTTGGTTAGCTAGATGGCACCAAACACCTCTAATCAAGAATTCAAAATCATCGAAATGTTGCTCTCATCGAGAGGAAAAACATTCATGAAGGCTTCGTTGACCAAAAATGGCGATTTAGGGTTGGAATTGGCTCTGGAGCTTAAGAACTTTCACTATTCACACACATGCTCTCTTCTTTCTATTTTCTCCACTTTTCTCTCCAATTTTTCTGCCCTCTGCTGAAATTTTATAGAAGAATGGAGGGTTAGGATTAAATCACACATATGATCTCCTCTTGGCTGCCATGTGTCAAATTGTGAGAGATCAAGATTTGCCAAATGTCATCTGAGCAACTTGTCTTCTTTTTCTCTCTTTTAGGTGGGGCCTTTCACATGTCAGGGGAAGGGAGGATTGATGAATTCCTCTGACTCCTGGGTTTAGTGTTCAAGAAATTCAAGTACTCGATCGGAATGGGGGCCGATAGATTCCCCTAACTCAAAGGCTAGGTGGCGCCTTCTTAGAGTGCCACCTTAAAATTCAAAAATCAAATGTTATCATGAGGGACACTTATAACCTTCTTGGCAGACAACAAAAAAGGCAATTTGTACTTTGTCATGATCAAAGGACACTTGTCACTCTCTTATTCATCCAACACAAAAGTTGTATCATAATTAACTATTATAACTTACTTTATTAAAGCTACTTTAATAAAGTAACTTTATTGGTGTCTACTCGGGTTTCACTCGAGACTTACTTGGGATTGTATCACGTGTATCGGAGCCTGCAAGATGACACTAGGTCAGAGTATATGTGGACCCCACATGGCACCACATTCTAGTGTCTTTTCCCAAAAATGCAGGATACTCATATTTGCCCTGAAAATGCCATGTGCACACCTATACACAGGAGCTAGACACTAATTCAAGAGATCATCTACTATAGGAAGTAGATATTCATTTTTAATGGTCACCTGTTCAGCTTCCTTTAATCAATACATAGCTTAGCCCTTTCATATGCAATGCTCACAAGGCATGCAACATAACTATCATATTATTAGTAAAGATAACAAATAGCATTCAGCTTATTAATATTAGTACAACTTCAATCATAGAGCATAGTATCACAACGCTAGGCAACACAAGTCTTATGGCTTTATAACATACAATCCATAAGACACATAGGCCAACATCCATGCTAAATGCATGTTAGAGCCTCATGACACAAAGTCCAACGGCTACTTTGAACACATTACAGGCTCCATCTCTTGATACTCAAACGATTCATATACTTATGAAATGTTCCCAAAGCATGTAAAACAAACCATCCAATAATATGTATTTGACAACCACAGGGCATACAAGGATATCAAGTCTTATAACCTGCTTCAGGCTACCACCCAGTACACATATCAAGTCTTTCAACCTACTTCAGGCTACAACCTGGTATTCTTTTGAATGTATCTACCAGCCTAAGGACACATTAGTCCACTAGGTCTTAAGGCTTCCAACAACAATTCCGTATATTCATGAAATGAATACAGTGATGATAAAAATACACATGCAAAACCATTACATAAGATATGATAGCAAGAGTTACTTGACTTTCTTTATCATGTCAAGCCTATTTTGCCTTAATCTCTTTTTGTCTTTCTTTCAATAAATAGCACTGGAGTACCCTATGGCGATACACTCGTTACAATACACTACTCTATAGAATTGACATCCCGGTGGCTCCACTCTACTATTTGATGTCTCAATGCTTCACTCAGTCACTCAGTGGTCAGCCCCTCTAGTTAGAACCCTCCATAGGTAGCCCTCTCCTGTTGGCCATCTCTTAATGTAAGAACCATTGTAATAGGAACAAGTTCTTAAGAGAACCACATCCCAAAAACTAATAATTGAAGTTGGGGGAATCCAAGGCATTATAAAACCTATTTTCTCTAGCAGTTCTGCAATATACACCTTTAATTTTTCCATTTCATTTGGGGGCATTCTATATAGACTTTCAATATCAATCCAGCTCTAGGCATAATTGCAACTTCCACTTCCCTTACTGGGGTAATTCACTAGAGCATAATTGCAAACTCCACTTCCCTTACCGGGGTAATCTACTCATGTCTTTTAGAAAGACCTTAGGGAACTCGTTAGCCATAAATATATCTTCTATTATCAGTCTCAGCCATGAGACTATAACTTTCGTGGCTACCCCCTTTTTTCTATCTTCTACTTTATTCTATCAGGGAACGAACTCGCGAACAATCATTTTAAGGGATTATTCTATTATCATGATCTTTCCCTGTGCTAGGTTTAGTAGCTAGCAACCTTTAGAAAACCTCATACACATTTTTGTCATATTCTAGTACCTCGAACTGCTCATGCCAATTCAAATTTCTCAAGAATCAATTCAACTATTGAGTTTGATTCTTAGGTCACAATTCACTCAATTGCAACCCTTCTAAACTTAGAACCACATATTCATACTAGTGATCATAAATCATAATGATTCCTCTTTTAACATTCAAAATATTCAATCTATCATCACTACAAAATCTATCAAATATTATCAATTTTTCCTCAATCACCATACTCAAATATTATATATCATAAGATCTTATTCAATAATTAACATATATCATACCTTAACATACTCAAACCTTTAATCAGAAGGTTTCAAATCCATAAACTTTAAACATCATACCTTTAGGCACTCTGACCCCTAAGTCAAAGAGCTTAACACAAGGACTTCCTAAAGGTCACCCATCCTAGCACTACTCTCACTTGAGCACACTTAACTGTAGAGTTCTAATGGGATCTTGTGTATCAATGCTGGTATGATCAAACTCATAAAGTCATAACATATCAAAAGCAGTTCTGTCTATATTGTTATTACCATAATAGGTTTACAGTGGAACAACCTATAATATCCCAAATTTTGGGATTAGAGGCTTGAGAATAAGCCTGAATCAAGTGGACTGCTAAGCTCGGTTTAGCAAGAATCCCAAGGATGTAAACTTTGTTGCCAGTGTGTTTTCTGGAGCGACAGTCCATTTGTGTTATGGTTTTGGATAGTAAAATTATATCCAATGGCTATGAAATTTTTCAGAATGAAAGTAAACTTATCAAGCTTGAATTTGATAGGTTTTATAAGTCATTTAGAGCTGTACACAAGAGTTATGAATTTTTGAATTTAGCTCAGTGAAACTATCAATCTTCTGTGACAGCGTCCAAAAATAAAAATTCTGGGAATTATAAGCTTCCAGTTGGCTAAAGGCTATATTGTTTCCTAAAAATAGAATTAATAAGGGTCACATAGCCTTTGGAACCATACCAATTGGATATTTGTACAATTAGATATGAATTTTCAAAGTTTGATGAAAATTCTATTAACTTTTGGTATATATACGAAATTAACAAAATGATGGCAAAAAAGGTATGGGCAAAGTAGTCATTTGGCTAAATAAAATCTAAAGCTATACGTCCCTTCCTTCATGATGTGGGATGTCCAAATGAGGGAGCAAAAAGTAAAATGAATAATTGTAGTAAATATGCCAAAGGTTGGAGCATTTGTGGCCAAGTAAAAGAAGGGTTGAAAAGTCAACAATTGTAGGCTATTAAGTGTAACTTTCCAAGAGATAATTGAATAAGCTATTTGGTTCATTCCCAAGCTTCATTTACGTCACTTTATGGCATGAGGCAAAGGGAATAATGATTGAAGTCCAAATGCCAAAAGATGAAGCATTTTGGTCAAGGAAAAGTGAACTTTGAAAAGTCAAATATTATAACTCTAATTAAATTTATGTGGAATTTAATTATAACTCTAATCAAAGTGGTAATTGAAGATATATTCTTACTCATTCCCAAAGCTCAATTTTGGACAAGTAAATGGCCGAGAGAAAAGATGATGATGATTAAATAAACCAAGCGCGGTTGGCGTAGTAGTAACCTTACTTCGCTGCTTAACCAGGGGTCTCGAGTTCGAGCCCTTGGAATGTAGCCTGCCCCTTGGACAGTACTTTGCCCTTAAGTGGAGGTCCCCAGTGCAGATCTGGATTAGTCTAGGCCCATTGAGTTCCCCGTGACATAAGAGCTGGCCCAGGATACAGGATTGAAAACTCAAAAAAAACGATGATGATTAAATAGAAAAGAAAAGGCATGTGATGAATTATAATAAAATACAATAAAAGAGAGGAGGTGACAGGATTTTTTGTATAAGATCATTATACCTTCCAAAGGCCTCATTTTCGACCAACTTAAGAGAAATAGAGAGAGAGGGAATTGGACGTAGAGAGCTAGAGAAACGAGAAGTAAGAAGAGGTTCAAGCAAAAATTTAAGGTAAGTAGGTTGAAATTTTGGTGTTTATGCCTTCTAGCTCTTGTAATACATCTTCTAATCTCTAAATTTTAATGAATATGCCTTGTAGCAAGCAAAATCAAGAAGTTAGAGAGAGAGAGGCGGCCATGGTTTTGAGAGAAAAAGAAGAGAAATCAAAGATAATCACACTAAACCTTGTTATCTTGTTGATTCAAGGTTGTTTGTTGTGATTGTTGTTGTTTTATGCCTTTGGTTGGCCTATTTTCATGATTGGGATACACAAACCCTAAAGGGAGGTGCTGCCAAAATTTGGATTAATTATATGGGAAGTGTAATTAAATTATTAAACAAGTGATTAGAGGTGCAAAGAAGGTATTTTATAGAATTAAATCATAAAACTCCATTTTTCCCAAGTTTGTGTAAAGTTTCGTCCACCTGTGGTTCATAGGATTACAGCATCTGTGTTGATCCAAGAACCTGAAACAGTGAGCTCAAGGAATAACATGTTGACGCTGGGATTCTTCAGTCCTCAAAATTCCACTATCGCTACGTTGGAATTTGGTACATGTCCAAATCCTCTTTTGTCTGGGTTGCCAACAGAAACAACCCACTGACAAATTCCTTTGGGATTCTCACAATATAAGAAAATGGCAATCAAGTTGTTTTGAATGGTCAAAAACAGGTGGTTTGGTCAACAAATGTCTCCCATATTGCATCAAATTCAAGTGCTGAACTCTTAGATTCAGGCAACCTTGTCCTTGCAGATGGAATTACAGGAGAATTTGTGTGGCAAAGTTTCCTACATCCTAGCAATACATTTTTACAAGGCATGGAACTTATTACTAACAAAACAACAGGTGAGAAAGTGCAACTTACATCTTGGAAAACTCCATCTGATCCATCTGATGGAGGATTTTCACAAGATTCGCTGATATATGATCCAAGCTTTCTCAAGGTATAGTAGAGCGAAGAGGTTGGAATTCCCAGACACATAGTTGGCAACTTTCGAGGACAGCAAGTTCTTCAGAATGTGATGTTTATGGCAAATGTGGCCCATTTGGGATTTGCAATTCGCAGAACTACCCAATCTGTAGCTATCTGAGAGGGTTTGAACCAAAGAACAAACAAGAATGGGAAAGGAAGAATTGGACCAGTGGGTGTGTGAGAAGAGAACCACTTCTGTGTGAAAGAGACAAAAATGATTCTCAAACCAGCAAAATAGATGGATTTTTTATGATTCTCAAACCACTTCTGTGTTACCTTCTTATGCTCAGGATGCTGTAGATTATCAAACTTCATGCCTCAAGAATTGCTCTTGTAAAGCTTATGCCTATGAAAGAAACCTTGGCTGTATGGTTTGGAGTGCAGATTTACTTGACATACAGAGCTTCTCATATGGAGGGCTTGACTTTTACATACGTTTAGCCAACTCAGAACTAGGTATTTATCTTAATTAGAGAAAGTTTTTTAAAATATCCAAGAACACAGTTTTTCTGCAAGTACTCAACAGGATTTGGTTCAAGTTTAAATTTCATTAAACATTATATATCGTGTATGATTATTTACACGTTATGTCATGTTATATATCCTTGGGAGCGATGTTACTTCTAGTGTATTTTGGATATATATTGTTCTTTATTTTTTCAAAAGAATTATAAATTGTGTGGAGCAATTTTCTTTCAAGCAGTCAACTATCGCGGTGGTTATTTCAAAACAAGTTCAATGTTATGATAAAAACTTGGGTAGTTTTATTTTATTGAACTTTTTTTGACTTATTTTGATGACGATATATATGGCATAGTTTTGAAATTATTAATTGTCAGAAAATGAAGGCTCTCTAATGTTCTTCTTTTCTTTGATAAAGGCAAAGGCAGGAGGAAAATGACAGCACCTATTATAATATCAGTTTTGATAGCAACAATTCTCATTACTGCATCTGGATATTTCTTATGGATAAAATGCTTAAAGCAAAAAGGTGATTTTCAGCTTTACTTTAGGAGTTCATTCAGGGGATCAATGATTTTATTTCTAATTATTTATATATGATGCAATCTTAAATAGGTAATCTTAGACAATCTCTCCATTTTTGTTTCATCATTTTGATACAGACTATGCGAGAACTTCGTATAGTTAACCCATTGCTCTACGAACCTGGTATTATATTAACAATATAAGTTTTTCAAGGAAATGAAATGGAAAAATTGTGTTAAACACAGGGGAAATGCAGATTCGTGATAAAAGGATTATGACTTTGAAGCAAGTCCATATTCCAGACCTATTATGGTTTGATTTTAGAAAGCTGGCAACTGCAACAAACAAGTTTGACATAGCAAATAAACTTGGGCAGGGTGGCTTTGGTTCAGTTTACAAGGTGACTTTCATTATTTTTTTTAACTTTATCATCTTTCGATTCATAAGGAATTGATTATTGATGGCTTTTATCATCTTATTTCAGGGAAAATTGGAAGATGGACAGGAAATAGCAGTGAAAAGACTATCAAGATCATCTGGACAGGGCATGATAGAATTTATAAATGAAGTGGAATTGATTTCTAAGCTTCAACACGGAAACCTTGTTAAACTTCTTGGCTGTTGCATTGAAGGAGAAGAAGAGATAGTGGTTTATGAATACATGCCAAGCAAAAGTTTGGATGCCTATATCTTTGGTTAGTGAACATCTTCTATGCATATGATACTTTATTAAATTGGATGTTTCTATGCTTTGCATGAGATTATGATATAGAGATAGAAACAGGAAAACTTCATCGAGTGTTCATAAATATTTAAGGAAATATGAGTTTGGTACTTCACAACTTATTATACTGCATGCAGCCACTTAGTTGACATTTCTAGAATTGCTTCCCCTGTTTCAAAGCATAGTTGTGTTTTTGTATCTGTTGATTTGCATGTTGAACGAAATTTTTATAGAGTAATAGTTAAGGTGCAAGTAACTAAGTCACAAGAGGTCACCTTGCAATCCAAATATTAACACCATTTACTATCATGTTATAGGAAGCAACTAAAAAGTCTTATTATGAACATTTGCCTTCATCACATATTTCCCAACCCAATCTTTTGCAGACCCACTCCAACGAAAATCCTTTGATTGGGGAAAGCACTCCAACGTAATTGAGGGAATAGGTAGAGGATTGCTTTATCTTCATAGAGACTCAAGATTAAGAATTATACATAGAGATTTGAAAGCAAGTAACATATTATTGGATAAGGAAATGAATCCAAAAATATCAGATTTTGGGATGGCTAAATTGTTTGGCGGCAATGAAGATAAGGCAAAGACAGAACGAATTGTTGGAACATAGCAAGTCTTCCTTTTACTTTGCCATAGATGATAATATTAATGGTGATTGAGAACTCATTAGAGATGTAATGTTTAATTGCAGCAGCTACATTTCTCCGGAGTATGCAACTGAAGGACTCTATTCGGTGAAATCTGATGTTTTTAGGTTTGGTATTTTGTTGCTAGAGATTGTTAGTAGAAGAAAAAACACTAGCTTTTATGAAGAGACAGAATCTTTGACACTTTTAGAATTTGTAAGCCACTCCAATTTGTACATTACTTTCTTGCAAAAGCTCCAAATTACCTTTGTACCAATGAATATAACATCAAAATTTAACAGCTATGATTTTTTCTTGTTTATTTTCCTAGGCATGGGAATTATGGAATGATGGCAATGTTATACCTCTAATAGATTCGCTGATATATGATCCAAGCTTTCACAATGATATATTGAGGTGCATACATATAGGTCTTTTGTGTGTTCAAGAACTTGCAAAAGACAGGCCCACTATGGCTTGTGTAATGTCAATGCTTCAAAGTCAGATGATGGATATTCCTTCCCCAAGCCAAGCCGCATTCATCCCCAGGCAGGCTATGTCTTGTGCAACACAGGAAACTCTAGACAAGAATGAGTTATGTTCCATAAATGTAGTAACTATTTCAAATATTAAGGGGAGATAGACCGGGGTTTGTTGTGATTATATATCATTTGAAAGATCTAAACTACATTCTTCATTGGTATATATAATGTCAAAATATTCAATTGTGTAGCTGCAAACCTTATTTCTAGCTGCAATAAAGTTTCTATTTTGGTAACCCTTACTGTTTACTATGTTTTCCTGTATGTAATGAATACTTGGGGGTCATGTTCCCTCCCTGGAATGCTCAATTGTAAATGCAAAATTTTATTTATGTCTTTGCTCCGCTAACCTTTGTTGAAAGGCTTATTAATTAATATTTATAAGCGTATTATTTTTTTAATTATGTATACCATAGGTTGAGATATAGATATTAAATCTTATCCTATCTTATCTAAGATATTGGAGTCTTGTATTCTAGGGTTAACTTCAGTTTATTTTCTGCTTTCACCAAGTATGGCAGTGCTAATCAAACATGCTTTCTTATTTCTACTGTGCATGTGTTGCAGAATCAGAAATGCGCCTAGCAGCAATAGTGTGTAGTATTGGGTGATTATTTCTTTCAAGTGAGTTGTGCTAAATGGTTTGTTATCACCAAGAACTATGCAAGTTCTATCTCTTAAATAGGAAAGTAATAAATTTTAAATATATATGCAAGGGTATTTCAATTTACACTTACACGCACATATTTATCTATACTCTATGCATCATGTTTTTTTTATTATTGAAGTACCACACTTCACTTGGGAGATTGCCTGTCTCGCTCTTCTCACCTCAAACTTTATACTTGTCAGACATCTTAGTGTGTTTTTTGCCTTTGGCTACCTTGGACAGGGGAACACATGCAATTCATGGCACTAAACATTGAATCAGGGTCTGTAAAGTTTTAACAGTACCGGAGAAGAATGAAATAGTTTCAAAATTTCATTCTTCTACGGTAGCAAAAGTTATTTAAAAGTATTAATAGGAGAAATGCATCTCTTTCTTGCAGTCTCTTACTTTCAGTTTCAAAATTATAGTTTGTAAATTATGTCCAAATCTAGCATAAGGAAGATGGATTTTTGATGATGGATTTTCTCACGCTGACTTTTGGTTGATGATAGCTACGGTTTTATGGTAACGAAATTCTATTATAAAGAACACTGAAAAAGTGCATCTATAAGTGCTAACATGAAATAAAATGCAAAAAGTATGGAAATCAAATAAAGTACTAAAACAATACCTTAAAGTCTTGTGCATGGTAAGCGGGCTAAATCTAATTTATCTTTGGAATTGTTGTGGTAGAAATGATTTGTAGAAAGAATTCATTAAATATATTGGCATATATGTTAAGATTATTTATAAAATTTTTACTAGTTTTGTTACCACCAAAACAAAGTGATTCAACATTTATGCCACTGAACAAATAGAGAAAATATTGCAGTTAAATTTCTACATTCCTTGCAACAATCAGACAAAAAGAAAAACGAACCAAAAATAAAACAGAAATTCAGCACCTTTTGTTCTTGATTAGAGATATGATTGATCGTTTAAGAGTTAACTAAATTAGGTGAGTTCCTTTTAACCATATCCTATGATGAAAAGCCATGTAAAATGTATTTAAAACCATGATTCCAACGTCGTGGAGGAGATGCCAAAATTACAGAAAATGAAGGAAATCAAAGGATAATTTTGTTATTTTTGTTCCCCTATTTTGTTGCTTCATGGTGTGGTTATTGATACATAGGCAGATTCAATTGCTCTTTTTCTGGTAATAGTTCAATTTCTCTTTACAGGGGTGAATGGAGAGAGAAGTGAATTGTGAAGGCTGCATGTGCCCCACTTAGTAGTTCACTTTGTTACTGCCCATGTCCCATCTTGTGGTTGTTTTTCTTTTCTGCTAGCCACTTTTTCTCTTCTTTTTAAAATCTAATTTTGGCATTTGTTTACAAAAAATAAACACCAGTTAATGAATCAAGTGTCCAATTAAAACATCAAAAATTAAAAATTTTGAGAACTTGTCTATCTAGGTCGGATTTGACTGCTATTTCCTTGAACATGTGTTGGAATTACCTGTAATTTACTTAAGACAAAAGATTTACGTGGTTATAAAAACATAATTTTCCTGGTTTCGTATATGCATAATTAGCTTTTTAAGAAGTCTCTTATTTTGTAGTCAGCACACCCCCACCCAAGATGTTCAAATATATTGCGCTTTCATTTGTCTTGTTGCTTGGGCTGGAACATCCATTGGCTGGCAAGTTCGATGAGTTAATCACTTCGTAAAAGTTGATTCTTGGGCATAGATGTAAAATGGCATTATTAAATCCTTCACGTACAGTGCTACACAGGGTATTGTTAGAGTGAGAAAGCCTGAAGCGATTCCAACGTTAGAAGTGTTTTCCTCAAGAATGTGATGTTTGAAGATGCTTACCCCTATACCAAATTGTTAGTTTGTCTGTTCTTCTTCCTTCTCGTCCTTTTCATGGTCTAATTAAATTTATTCCTGAAATGCAGATGATTAATAAAATTAATTTAGATGCTTATTTTTTCCTTCAACTGCTTGAAAAATGGCATGGCATCTCATGTTGGGCTCTTTAAATCCCTGTATTCGCTGTTGAGAAAAATAAGCTTTTCCCAGTTATTGCTGTAATAACAATTTTAATTGGGTCTAATTTTGTCTTAGTTTGCTGTTGATTATTCTGTGTACGCAGACTTGATAATTATTATTTGTATTGTTCTCATGCATATTAGTAATGTTAGTTTAGGGCTTGTTGTTTGATAATGTGCTAATGATTTGATTACTTCTGTGTAATGAAATAGTGTTCTAATGACTGATATGCCACAAACACAATCTATTTCATACTTATGATTTAATGCAAATTAGATTATTTGAATTGTCAAAGGAGGTGACGGTATTGGCTAATTATACTTATATAATTCATCATATTGATTATGATTCTTGCATGCTTATATAGAGCTTGGGATTTTTATTTCGACTGGATTAAGGACTTGTTAGGAAAAATGTGGTGTTGTAGGTACTGTTAAAGATGTTCTGTGGAAGAAATTTTGAAGTCTTGCGAGTTAAAAATGTAATAACGGCTTCCATGAATTAGAATTTCATTTTGAATAACAGCTATTTTGTAAATACGTTGTTGTGCAATAGGTTTTAAAGAGAGATAGAAACCTTCATGATTATACGAAACTGTGTATTTGACTGCCATAAAAATAGGGACAGTACAGTGCACTCTTTACAGACATGGTGCAGAGATACAAGTGAGCAGTGAAAGAATAAAATCCAGGATACGTAGCCCTAGCCCTTTTACTAGGATCTGAAAGATACAATCAAAATGGGAAGAACAATTAAATGAAACTAGTTCCCAAGAAGTTTACAATACCTCCTTTGCCACCAGACCTAAACCCACTATTGACCTAAGACATTTTCACATATATAAAAAAAGGGCAGTCCAGTGCACAAGGCTCCCATTAAATAGGGTCTGGGGAAGGATAGATGTATACAGTCTTATCCCTATAAATGGAGAGATTTTTTTCAAAATTTGAACCCATGACATTTTCACATATGAAAAATAAAAAATAGATGGCGGGCATGAATAGCCTACGGTGTGCCGCCCCATTTAGGCATGCCCCAGGTCATTTGAGCCCACCCCTTAGGGGCTAAATTTGGGCAGGTTTAACGGGGCAGAAAACCTTTGGGCTATGGGTGGGTCCATGGGCTGTGGCTATTTTGCTCAAGCCTATTCAAGGATGGAGACGTGTTATGGTAGAAACTGATGGATCAAAGGGTGTGCATCTAATAAAAGATGTGGTGAGCTCTCACCCGAATGCTGACCTTCTTCATGAGGCAAGGCGAATATTGGTGAACGAACTCCTATAAATGTTGTTGGGTCTGCTAAATTTTTAGCTTCAAATACAAGCCTTCAGCATAATGATGTTCTTGTGGTACCTTCTTCTACAATGAATCTCATGAGTATCTCTAAATTAGATGAGGATAATCCTTTGAATGTTGACATTAATGAAACTTGTTGCTATGTGAAGGACCAAATCATAGGTCAACCTCTAAGGCACGGGAAGCCCATATAAAATTTCTACTAGTACTTAGTGATAGTGCAATTTCTGTTTCTCAAGCTAAAGATGCTAAAAGCTTGCTTTGCTGATTATGTTCCAATTTTGTTTTCCTTTAACGTTGCTGAATGGCATCAAAAGCTAGGATTCCCTAATAAAAAGGATGAAAAATATTTTTGTGAAGCTTGTTAATATGGAAAATGAAAGCTTTTTCTTTATCTGAGTTGCAGGAATTAATTCACACAGATATATGGGGACCATCCACTGTTCAGTCAACTTCTGGGCATCAGTTTTATATTCACTTTATTTATGATTATGGTAGATATACATAGTTTTATCCATTAAAACATAATGGAGATGATGTCTATGCTTCTAAGCATTTTTGTGCTTTAGTAGAAAATCAATTTGACAGAAAAATGAAAGCAATACAGTGTGATATGGGGTCTGCATTCAAACCCTCAATTCCCATTGCTAATGAACAGGGGATTCAACTTCACTACACATGTCCATATATCTAAAACCAAATGGTCGAGTTGAATGTAAACATTGTCATATAGCTGAAATTGGATTTACATTACTTGCACATGCTAAAACGCCTCTTACTTATTGGGTCGATGCGTTTCAAATAGTTGTGTTTCTCATTAATTGATTACCCACTCTAATATTGAATGGCTCTACTCTGTTTCAATTGTTCAAAACAGAGCTAAACTATAGAACTCTTCATCCATTTGGTTGTGCTTGTTATCCATGCTTGATTCCTTATAATGATCACAAGTTTCAATTTCACTGTTAGAGATGGGTTTTTCTTGGTTATGCCTCTCAACAAAAAGGCTACAAGTACTTGAGCTCCAGTGGCTACGTCCTTATATCTCGGAATGTTATATTTGACCCCACTTTGTTTCCTTTTGCTACAAGTTTTTTGAATAGACAAGGTGATTCATCTCCATTAGTTTCTAACTCATGAATTATAAATCCTCCTCTACTTTCCACTGCACATGTGTTATCAATAACAGAACCTTTGTTTTCTGCTGCGAATAATACTACTCCTTCCGGTCTTAATTATAAGATAAAGATGACTTTTCTGAAGAAATTAAGGAAGTTAATTAAATTATTTTAGAGTATTTTTATTTTTTATTTTTTTCTTCAAACTAATTAGTTTGACTAATAAATTAATATATAATTTAAGGATATAACATATGATGTGATTAAGTAATTTATTTAGCTTCTTTAATTTCTTCAAAAAAAAATCAACTTTAACTTATAAATATGATCGGAAATAGTATGGTGCAAAACAGTTCCTCACTAGTGGTAATCAGTCCAATAGAGAATGATCCAGCAAATAGAAGGTCCAGCCCAATTAATATCTCTGACGTAGTCACTACACCATATAACGTAAGAGCCAATGTTCCTGTCACTAATGTCCATCACATAACCCACGGGCTAACTCTATAAAAAAATATTGAATTTGTGATGGAATTTGTAATAGAATTTGAGATAGAATTTGTGATGGAATTGATTCCATAAGTAATAATAGTGTCACAAAAAATTTTCCAACGGAATTCAGATTTAATCGGAAATTTCCGTCACAATTTCTGACAGACTTTCCGACGGAATTTATTTCTGTCGTAATTTGAGACCGAAATTATTTTGTCGCAAATTCCCTCACAATTTCTGACGGAATATTCCGTCGCAAATTCCCTCACAACTTTTGACGCAATTCTATTCCGTCGGAAATTCCCTCGGAACTTCCGACGGAATTCATTTCCGTCGGAAATTCCGTCGCAAAATTTGTTTTTTTAAAATTTTAAAAATCCCCTTGGCAACTCCGGCAACCGCCCCCTTATCGCCGGCGATGGCACGTGGCAGCTTCGGTAACGTCCACCTTGTCGTCAACCCCCAGATCTGCCACTGTCACAACCTCCTTTCGCCACGTGTTGCAACCTCATATTTCCTGGAAATACAACTCAACTTGGCCCTCCTTTGGCTCGAACCCACGACTCCATCCGTATGCGTGTGATACCTTACCGGATGAGTTCGCCCACTTTGGTGTTCTATTATTACACACAATTATATATATATATATAATCTTATGAGTATATATTTTTTAATTTCTAAAATTAAATTTTTATTAACATTAATTAATAACTAATAAGTAATTATTAACTAATATTTTATTTACTATTATTAATTAATAACTAATAAATTTTATTTTTTATATGACTATTTTGCCCCTACAAGGATCAAAACCTATGATTGAAAATTAAAAATATTTTAGAAATTAGAAAATAATAATAATAATTAAATTAAAAATATTAAATTTTTTAAAAATTAAATTAAATTTTAAAATATTAAATAATTAAAAAATAATTTTTACATTTTTCCACTGAATTTTTTATAAAATTGAATTCCGTCAAAAATTGAGAAGGAATTTCCGACGGAATTGAATTTCATCAGAAATTCTGACGGAAATTGTGAGGGAAGTTCCGATGGAATTTAATTCCGTCGAAAATTGAGAGGGAATTACCGACGCAATTTAATTCCATAGGAAATTGCGACGGAATTCAATTCTATCAAAAATTTTCTATGGAATTTTCCTTCGGAAATTCCGTGGCAAAATTCAGAATTTCCAACGGAATATTTTTCATAGCAAAAAATTTTCGACAGTTTTCCGACGGAATTTGCAACGGAATTAAATTCTGTTGCAAATTCCATGTGTTTTTGTAGTGTAAAAGTGGTACTTTTAAGCCCAATTATCCTTTTGTTGGGCTTTTACATCTTGAGTAGGAGGGGTAAAACGAGCTGGCGCAGCCCACCCCCTTCGCGGGCTGGCTAAGCTGGCTTTTGCCAGCTCCAGCCCGTTTAGGTGGCCCGCCAATTTTTTTATTTTTATTTTTTTTCTCTTTCACCCGCTTATATCACACTTTTTTTTTTTACACATTTATGTTATGAAATCAATTTTATTCTTACTTTCCTTTTTTTTCATCTATTTACATCACACAACTTTATAAATACATCTCTTTTAAATTTAATAATAGTATAATAAATAAATATAATATGAAAATAAGTGTCAAATAAAAAATATGAAGAATTAATTAAACACATCATTAAAGGAAATGAGATAAGGGACTAAGGATATTTGAGAAAAAAATAAATAAATAATAAAAAAAAATAAATTAAGCGCGGGCTGGCCGCATTATCCTGCGGGCTAAACAGGCTCAGCCTCTTTAGCCCGTTTTCAAATGGGCCGCCAAAAACCCTTTTAAAACTGGGGCCAGCCCGACCCGAATTACCAGCTCTAATCATGAGGATTTGTCTTCTCAAACCTTAATGGCAGAACCTTCATCTACTCAAGAAGCACTAGCCTTGCCGCATTGGAGGAAAGCGATGGCAAAGGAGTTCAACACTCTCACTCGAAATCAGACTTGGAAGCTTATCCCATATGATGGCACACAAAATGTAAGTAGGTTTTCAAGAACAAATTTGACATTGATGGCTCTCTTAAACAACGAAAGGATGGATTAGTAGCAAAGGTCTTTCAACAATTAGTAGGGATTGATTACCATGAGACCTGGAGTCCAGTCATAAAAGCTGCAACCTTACTGTAGCTGCCTTATTCAATTGGGATATCTGACAATTAGACATTAATAATGCATTTCTTAATGGTTGTCTTCAAGACAAGGAATTTATGCATCAACCATAGGGTTTTATTGATTTATCTCGTCCTAATCATGTTTGCAAGCTTGTCAAGGCCCTTTATATCATGATTCATTGTTGTAGAAAAGATCATGTCATAGGCCATAGAATCCTAGAAACATGACAGGATCCTATATAGTGAATCCTTTTAATTCTGATACTGAAGATTCCCAGTACAAATACTCTGTTCGTTTTAGCATACAGTGGTAGAATTTCTGATAAACCGAGATGAAATAATGGTGTCTAAGGACTAAAGTAATGCTAACATATACACACAAGTTAGAAATTACAAGCTCAACAACGAACAAGTAATAAACTTCTAAGTGAATCGAGTCCCATGATTTAAAGGAACCCTCTTTTGTTGCAGCAACCTTGATAGGCAAAGCCAATGGGACAAATAGGGGTAGAGGTTTTTTTACATAAAAGATTGACATGGTTTTGTTCTTTTTGCAAAAGATTAATGGAAAAAGATCAAGGATTCGCTTTTAAAAAATAGCTCATGAAGAATAGTGATAAAAGTGATTTCAGAAAATAGATTTTGAGAATAATTTCTTGAAAGGTAGAAAAAATTGTCTTGTTAAAAGCCATGGTTGTCTTGTAAAATTTTGTGTTGGGCTGACTTATATTAAAATAATGATTTTGGTAGAAAAAATGATTGTGGGGAAAAATGAGTGTTTGGGTTGTTTTTTCCCAAACCATGGTCTGGAGAGTATCGAAAGGGCCGGCTTAATACCAAATAGCTATGAAGTTTCTATAGAGATTCATGGCATTGTACATATTTTTAAATCTTTTTGTCCAAGTTCCTTTCTCGTTGCTATCTACCTTCCTTTCAACACATACATTAATAGCGTTAATGGTTTTTTAATATCAAACATTAAGTTGCTTTTTTTTTTTTAACCCTAAAGAAAGATTGATGAGAAAAGAAGTAGAGATCCAAAGAGCGCAAGTGTCAGCATACATACTCTAACATATACGTATTTTTCTATGGAGATTTATGAACAAAAGGTTGAAGTAATGTGGCTTTCCCCCACCACTAACCATCAGTGATTAAATCAAACCTTCATAAAAACAGAGTAAATGGGTCGTTTTAAAAAAAAATAATAATTATAACTTTTTATTTTTAAGCAATTTTTTTTTTTCTCTAGAAGTCATAGTCTTACTGTGATTGATAATCTGTCCGGTAATCTGAGTTGCTACGGTACCTTGATATACTATATATCCAAAATCATTGAAGGTGCACCATCAATCTCCCACCCTCTTCTCTCCTCTTACTTTTATAACCATAAGATCAATATTTGAATCATTCATATTTAATCTCATACAAAAGATTTTTTTTTTTTAATTTTCTTTAGTGTCGTATTAAATTATTCATATCAAAACTTAGCAATTTTTGCATTTAATTAATTATTTTTTGGTTAATTAATTTTGACTGTTAGTTAACCAAATATGCTGAGCTAGCAGTCTATATGTCATTTTTGTTAAGTGCAAATTTGCCCTGGAAGTTTTGAATCTGACTTTGAAAAATGAAAAAGTAGATGACATATGAACTTCCATGACAAATTTACACATTAGAAAAATGACATGAATAATATATGGATTGCTATTTCAGTATATTTGGTCAACTAACGGCCAAAGTTAATTAGGATAATGACAAAGGAAAAATTGCCCCTGAAAATTTTCTGAAACAAAATCGCCCATTAATGACAATCACTACAAAAAAAAAACATGATTTAGTAGCGGTTAAAAATGGGTATTAGTAGCAGTTTTAACCGCTACAAAGAAGGTTAGTAGCGGTTACGAGAACCGCTACTAAATCGTACGTTGCAAGCAGTTTTGTAGCGGTTATAAAAAATCGCTACTCAATCAAAAATAACCGCTACATCCTTTGTAGCGGTTCAACTTAACCGCTACAAAACCCTCATGGATGAAATTTTTTTCAGAGATACAAATATAAAAAATTGAAATTTTATTGGCGAAAAAAAAAGACATTTTTTTATTTTGTAGCGGTTAACAAAACCGCTACTAATTTTGAATTTCATCAAAATTTGTAGCGATTATGAAAACCGCTACTGATTTCATGAAATTCAAAATAAAGCGCCAAAAAATTTAATTTGAGTTGTAAAAAGGCGCGTTATTTAGTAGCGGTTTAATAACCGCTACAAATATTAAAAAAAATTAAAGAAATATACGATTATTTGTTTCTGTTTTATCAATATTAAATTAAATAGTTTATTTTGTTATTATTTTATCTATTTCAATTAGTTTATTATTCAATAGTTTAACTTATTAACAAATAAAAAGGAAAAATGTAATTGAATTGGATTAGTATAAAATTTATATTAATAATATTATTAAGAATAGGTAGGTAATAAGGAATTATTATTTTATCTAATATAATGTAATTGTGTATGAAAAATAGATGAAAATGAAATACAGTTATGATATATCTAGAAAAAAAAATGGTTAGAATAAATTTTATAGAAAGGAAAGAAGTATTCTAAAAAAAAAATTAAAAATCTTGTTACCATATTTGATCGTATTATTCAGCTCCTCTACTCATACAAAAGAAGTTGTAAATGAGAGAAAATGAAAGAAAGGTAAGGTGAAAAGAAATTGGGGAGTGTTTGAAATGAGTTGTGGTAAGGGTATTTATAGGGATTTACGTACTACTGGTAGCGGTTAATGTAGCGGTTATTAGTTAGTAGCGGTTATTTGTATTTTTGTAGCAGTTTAATATTTATAGTGATCTACGTACTATTTGTAGCGGTTAATGTATCCATTTTGTAGCGGTTATTGTAATACCCCGAATTTTAAGACTTGAGACTAGAGAATAAGCCTAAGATTAGTGGACTGGTAAGCCCTGGTTTAGTAGGATCCCAAATTATGATTAAGAGATAATGACTCCAAAAGCAGATGTGATTAGTGATAAATAAACCCTTTTGGAGATTAAGGTGTGAGTTGGCATCCGATGTGATTCGTATGTGCTATGAGCAGCGCCAAAACCCTGTATTTAAGTTCAATTATGGATTAACCTCTAAATTGACTTAAAATAGAGGTATGGCGCATAACATGGTGTAAATGAATGAGAAAATGTATTTGGTGGTGATTCAGTGTGAATTGTCATAATCAGGGGCAAAATGGTAAAGTTACCGACTAATTGGTCAATTACCGAAGAAGAAACTCATTGGTAATTTCAAGATCAATGGTTGAGATTGATTTGTGTAGAGATCAAAGGGTGGAATCATGTGTGCAAGTGCCTATGTGAGCTCATGAAGATGGATCAAGATCATGACAAGTGGCAAGATTTGGACCCTTGATCTTGGGTCAAAGATTCAACACCCTTCCTCTCTTCTCTCTCCCTTACTTGGACGGTTTTTTGCCCTAAAAATCTGTTCCCTTCTTCATCATTTTCATTTCATCATCTCATCTCTCTCCTTCATCCTCCATGGCGCCATGCTTAAGGGGAGGAAAGCGAAAATTGTAGGTGAGTTTTTGGTTGACTTAATGTCCTCTAATGTTTAAACACCTTTCTATAAAGTTGTTCATAGTGATGAGAGCTTCATCTCTATGGTTTTAGATTCTTGATTGGAGGTGTTTGAGAGCTTGAGCAAAAGTGGAAAGATGAAGAATCAAGGAATTTATTTGGGAAAGAGGAAGAGGTGAGTGTTTTCTCCATTTTGATCTATTTATTGTGGTTTTTAGTGGAGTTTTGAGAATTGTGATATTTGCTCTAATTTTATGTGATTTTTGAATTGGATGATTTGAATGGTGAATTGTGGTTAAATTGGTTCCATGTTGTGATTTGTATTGTAGTTTTGTGATGACATGTTATGAGTATTGGTAAAACATGTCAATGTAATGTGAATTTGGTTGATTTGGTGTTTCCAATGAATTCCTTGTGCAAAGTTATGTGGAAATGGTATTTGGTGTGAATTTGGGAACCATTGGAATCATTGGAGCAAAACTGAGAAATCTGTCCCTTGAAGTTTTGCTCTAGGCAGTCTGGTGTTGTAGACGTTTTGACTAGACAAATGATGTCAGAAAATTATGAAACTTTCCAGTCTTAAAGCTCACCTCCCAAGCTTCAAAATGGACATATAATTTATGCCATTTCGTTTTGGGAACTGGGAGTTATAGCTGTCCAAAGTTTGAGGTCGAAAATGGATTATGTTTTGGGACAGTCTTGAATTTTTGGAAATTCTGTATTTATGTGGTCATTTCCAGTAGTGGCCAATATTTTTCCTGTGTAGAGGACTTTAATAGCTTTCATTTGGCTTTGAAATCACCTCATTTTGATTTTTGTGGAATTAGTTATGATTTTTGTGCAGCTGCATCTGCTGCATATGCTGCACCTACATCTGCTGCTGTTGCTGCGCCATTTGCTGCTCCAAATCTGACCGCAGCTGGTCAATAGACTCGTCCCTAGGACGTCTGACCCCTTTAGAGCTGCTAGCCTCAGAGGCAGCGCTCCTGCCGTAGACCATGCTACGTCTGGCGCCTATCCCCATACCCCGCACGCGTCCGGGGTGCTCAGCTTGAGCCAGACCCGCCTTCAAAGGAGCTGTCGGGTCCACTGACCCCTGACTCCTCAGGCTGGGTTTGTCGCAGCTCAGCCTGCGACTGCTGCATCCGCTCCTGCCATTTTATGAAACAATCACTAATTAGCATTTTTCATTATTAACTTGATTTTATAAAAATTATAATAATAAAATTACTTACAATGGCCACCTCTGCCTGCTGAGAGGTTGCAGTCCCGTCACGGTGTCTGTGTGTGATGGCGTACAACTCCCCGTAGTCCGTCTGACGATTCTCCTGCTGTGCCTTCGTCTCCTGAAACAATTACAAAATTTAATTAGTATTATGAAATAATCAGTTAAAAGTCAGTGATATTTTGAAAAGTTACCAGCTCACTATAGGTCATAGCAAAGGTCTTTGATCCTGCTATGTGGTGGATTGTCTGCTGCGCACGGATCTCAGTGTTCCTCTGAGAAAGCTCCTGGAAAAAAATATTAAATGTATTATAATTTAAAATTAAATACAAATTAAATTGAAATTTTAATTTAATATTTAATAATTACAAAATTATATATAAAAATTCTAATAAATACATTACCTGCGCCTCAGGGCTCTTCCTGAATTGGACGAAACTCGCCCAGTCGTTCAGCGGCACGCCGTCCGGGACACTCTCGATCAGCTGCTCCAGAGGCATCATCCCGTCCTTGTTCACCTTGTGGAAGAGACGGTTCCTCCTGTTCCTCCAGGTGTCACCCATCTTCATGAGGGCGTACCTCTTCCAATTGGCCCGGACGGCAAACCGCAGCTGAAAAAAAAAATTTAAATATCAATAATTACAAAAAACATAATTTAAAAAATATTAATTAAATAGAATTAATTACAAAAAATATTAATTAAATAATTTTAATTACCTAAACCACCTCCTCCCAAGCCTGGTCCTTCGGCCCCCTCGGAATGCGCCTCCACGTCTTGAAGTGAACAGGGAACTGCATCCAATTCGCACCCAGGTCGTTCAGGAAGCGGTCGAGCAGGTGACCCCTATTGTGGATGGGCTGGTCAGTGCCCTCATTCCACGGCACTATGACTCGCAGGCTCCGGTCCAAGCTGTTCACACTGGCCACGTCTAGCCTCCTCGTCGAAACGTTCCCCTGCTTGTCTGCACAGTTTACCGCACGTTACATAAATTGTAATTCAAAGTTAACATTTCTAATTTAAATAAATAATTTACTAAATTAAAAAATTAATTTATCTTCGACCTGCACCTCAAATCCAGTAGACCGCGACGACGACCCTCGCGGGTTATTCTGCTCCCGAGCGTCCTCCTCATCGAGGAACTGCTCCATCTCCCTGAACCCAATCGGGATCTCAAACTCCTCCTCGTTGAGGAAGTCCTCAACGCTAATATCTGGCCCCCCAACCTCAGGCACCTTTCGTGCGGTCGTCTCCTGTGGGATCGTCTGCGGTGCCTGTGGTAGGGCTGACTCCTGTGGGGGGATGGGCTGAGATGCCGCGGTCGCCCTGCCTCCCCGCTGCCCCCTCCCTTTGCCCCCTGCCCAGCTGCTGCCACCCCGTAAAATCAGTCTGGGGACCTTAGGGGCCTTCCCCTTATCCTCTCTTGAAGCCATATCAACTGTACAAATCAAAAAAAAAAATAGTCACATTATTATGCAAAAATCTAATAAAAATACAAAAACAAATAAAATAGGTACCTCAAGTGCAAATACTGAGAAATACTGTAGCAAAAACTCCTACACAGACGTCTGAAAGCTCAAATCTCAAAGAAATCACTCAGAGAAATCCCAGGAAACAAAATGAGCAAAACGAGAAATGAGGAAGGCGGTGGCTTAAATAGGCCAGATATTAGTAGCGGTTATTCAAATAACCGCTACAAATAATTAAATTTGTAGCGGTTCTACAATAACCGCTACAAATGATAACAACGTTTAAAATTATGTAGCAGTTATTGTCCAGAAAAGCTACAAATGTCGAGACTCTTGAAATTCTGTAGCGGTTATACCCCTATAACCGCTACAAAATGCTGACCTTTGGTATTTTGTAGCAGTTTTGTTGCTGTAACCGCTACACTGTTGGCGGGGCTTGGTCGCCCCAAGTGGCGGGAAAATTGTAGCGGTTTCTGTGTATTAACCGCTACAAAATCACCGCTACAAGTTTTGGCGGGAATTTCGGGCCAAATTTCTAGCGGTTTTATCTACCCAACCGCTACAAAAAACGCGGCTAATCTGTCGCGCCAATTGGCACGTAGCTTGCCGCTACAAATTTGTAGCGGTTTAGGTTAAAACCGCTACAAATACTATAATTTGTAGTGGTTTAATATAACCGCTACAATTGCACCGCTACAAAATACCTTTTTTTTGTAGTGAATTTTCAAAGTAAAATTGGCCCCCTTAACCTATTAGTTTTAATAATTTTACATTTTGATAATAATTTTATAAAAGATCAACGTAAGCAACACGGAAGGAGCAAGACTTTTGATTTTGGCCACAGGAGGCAAAAGTCTTTAATGTGTCACTAGGCCCACACTGTTGCTTCATGCCAGAGCTAGAATCTCGTAGTGGTTGGTTTTTCTTTAGCCATTCCTACTTTCCCCATTCTTTTAGGCAAAGAAGAAGCCAATTTTTTTTTTTTTTTTTGGGGGGACTGAAAGAAGAATCCAAGTTTAAGTGTACTGTTGTTGGAGATTACAGTGTTGAAATCTATGACGAAAACACAGATTATAGAATGGTGTTTAACGTCCTATTTGCTTAGAATTTTCCATATCCAACGTTGACTTGTTTTATTTCCTGATTAATTGGCTGTGAAATTAAATAACGCCATTCTCTTCCAACTTCCGTCCTCCTAGCACATGCTTTGTTTTTGGCTGTGATATTAATTCGTTGACCCAGTCGGTCCTCTCAAATTGTGACAATCATAATGGTGAATTATTGTAGCAACTGTGTTTTATGTCATAAAATATTTCTTGAGGAAATTACAATGAGGTTCTAAGGGATATAATTTCTTATAAATCCCAATAACAACTAAAATGCAGGCAATGACAACACTTCACTTGTCATTACCACTTCTCGGTAATTAAATTCCTTATTTCGGACCTCATTGTAATTCCCATTTTTCTTTTTTAATGTTTTTTATTGTTGGTTTGTTGGGTGGATTTCAAAATGTTTCAATCCAAAAACAATGTCAACGGTGTTGATTACACACAAACATCATCATCGTTTCAATAAAATAAAAAGCTCTGTTTAATTCACTGAAATTGTAATTACTAGTATTATTTATTCAATTACTGCTGGTTCCGAAAACCATCTGTAGCAGATGTGGAAGAGAAACGAACAACTGTGTGAGGATTTACCATTCTTTTATCACGTATAGGGTTATTTTATGGAAATCAAATAATTTGAGTAAATTAAAATATTAAACTTAAAATGAAATTATAGTTAAGGTTTTCCAAAATAACAACTAGGAATATTATAATTTTGAATATTTCTTAGTATCATTATACTTTCACTAATTGCATTAATCAATCCACTTAGCCATTTCTTCTATTCCATAATGAATAATCCCCTTGCTTTCTCCTTCGATTTCTCTTTTTATGCATACGAATGGGTAAGAGAAACTCATCCCCTGTGATCATAACTGATGCTGGTTAAAATAATGTGCAAGCTTTTGGCTTGTTTGGTGTGATTTTAAAGCCCCAAGATTGGGTTTAAATAATGTGAAATACCATTAAAATAACCATACTTGGAAGTAACAACCCCTCGTCCAGATGCTCTTGAGAGCCTCTTCACTGCAATTTCCTGTCCATCTTGCAATATTCCCTATAAGAATACGTTATTAATCCCCAATATGAGAGCTACTTGAAAGTTGGATTAATTCTAAATACAAGACTTCATTCTACTTTGTCTTCTAAATTTATAATTTTTTCCCAAAGTATCCCTATTAATTGCAAGATTAAGTAATATCTATGAAATGGTAGTTATGATGAAAGATGGAATTTTAAGAAAACCAACTTATATTTATTACAAATAACTAACATAACTAGTTTTCTTAATCTAATTAAATTAGTCTATTAGCTCTTATACTAATTACCGGAGGTAGTATTATTTGAAAAGTTGTTGAACTTCATGAGATTAAGTTACTAAAGATTTTCGGCGTACCTAGAATCTGTTGACTTGCTAAGTACCCACATGAGATCGGAGCACTGATATGGACTTCGATCATGTTCATACGGCGGATTCACCATTAGAGAAGAAGAGGGGGGAGGGGAGACAGGTTTTTGGAAGTTTTTCTTGGGATGTTTTCTACTAACTCCCACCAAATGATTTTACCCCATATATCATGTACGAGAGTTATCATGATTTGAATTTCAAATCACAAGGATAAAGCTCTTTATTTAGACCCATTTTTTTTCATAATTTTATAATAGTCCCAAGTGAACGAGGTTTAGGCCCTGATCCACCAAAGGTGGACCAAGCATATTCTAACAGTTACCATATATAAAACCAAAGCCGCCCCTTCCCAAGCCTATTAGTAGAATTGAAATTGTGTTGTTGCAGTTGAAATAATTCCAAAATCAAATAGTTGCAGTTCCTCTAATTTAGTTATTTTCATGTCTTCATTTTGGTTTTCACTTTTCCTATGTTTAAATGGAGAAAGAATTAACGGAAAAGAATATTAGGGGAGGGGGACTTCCAAAATGGTAATTTCTTTTACCAGTTTTGGAAGTCTACCATCTCCCTTATTTTTACCTCAGTTTTCTTTCCGTCAAAACATAGCCTTTTGGTTTGTTAGATGAAATTTTTATGTGTTCATCATTAATGTTCCATTATTTCCTTTCCTTCTAGCTGAATTCAAGGATAAAAGAATGAAAGAAAGATAGTTACTAGATAGCTAGGAGAATCAGAACATAAATATTCTTCAAATAAATGTAGATATGGAGAACACACCAGAAAAATATCTAGGCAGTCCACCACAAAACAATATATGCAGCAACAATGATAATTACTCCTCCATCTGTATCCATAGCAATAAATGACTTTGAATCTATATATTGGACAAGTTGAGAAATAAACATAGCAATAAATATCATTAAATAAATTTTTTTTATTGAAATACTGTTGATAAGTAAAATATTTGCATATTTATTTTCCCTTATATAATGATTTTATGGATGATATTTGAGCTCAATTTAATGAATTGGGGTATAATTGATAAATAAATAATGATTTTGGTATAAAATAGAATTTCTTGAAAAATACTAAATTAGACCCTCTTTCAGTTTTCAGACAATATCTTGAGCTCTAGATATCGGATTAGGATGTTCTATATATGGATAAAAAGCTAAGAAAGAGCTCTAAAACCTTTTTGTTGAGACCAAAACTCAGTTCTATCTCCAAGGGTTTTAAATTTTGCTTGGGAGTTGAGAGCGAAAATCAACTACCATCCCACCAACCATTCCATCTACCACATTTCATCTACCACTTCATCTACCTTACTCCATCCTTCCCTATATATAGCCATCCTCTCCTTCACATTTGATACAACCATTTCTCATATCCATTACTTTCCTCTCTATTCCACTTACACACCATTTCATATCTATTACTCTCCTCTCTTCTCCACTTACACCATCATCTTAGAATTAATCTCATGCATTGTATTTATTTCTTGCATGTCTCCTACATAGAAGGTTTTATCTCCTACCTAGAAGGCTTAGGTAGTCCTCCTTTATGGATGGTATAGGTTACCACTTATGTAACCCCCTTCTCACTCTAGGCCGAGATTAAGTTCATAAATACGTGATTATGTGGAATTAGAGACCGTAAGGTGATTTGGGACTTATTCAAAATTAAACTTCCCAAAATTAGGGTTTATAAAAACCTTTCTAAAACCTGTTCAACACAGTCTCATATCCATATATCAATTTCACAAATGACCTGTACAGTACGATTTTATTTATAAATATCATAGTACAATGCAAATTCCCGACATGTTCGGGTTTCATATATCAATTAAGAGTTTTACAAGGCAACAATGCCCATAATTTGTTTCCCTTAACTAGGGGATTACACAAAACTATCCCAAATACATAAACTATGATAACCAATATCCAAAATAAACTCCTTGCTTGGAGCTCTATCCACTCTTCTTCACCCGCTTTCCTTTTGATCTTTTGGCCCTATCTAAAAATTGTTTTTAGGAGAGTGAGATTCTAAGGAATCCCCATAGTGTCAAATCACTCATAATATGCACAACCACAAAGCATGAAAGCAAATCATCATACAAATGTAGCAACTACAGTGGTAGTTACAGCGGCAATGGTAGGTATGACTCATGTCACCCTTACGTTTGCTCATGTTGTATTGTACATTCACATGGTCATATCACATATATCACCACAGCTGGGATCCAAATAAAATATTTCACATACACACAGCCACACTAGTCGGATACTCTAATCAGGAATCCACGATTCCACAACACAACCCTGGCAATTACAACGGCAGATACAATGGTAGGGGTAGGTGTGATAATCATCACCCCCTACGACTGCTCACGCTGTAATGCACTACGGGAGATAACACATTCACAATACCACAAATGACCTTATGCCAAAGATTTACACAAAAAACAATGATAAGTCATGCATACCAAGCATCATACACAACATGAGAGAAACATCACTATCTTGGTCCTTTCATGCGTGCTTTGGCACTGGTCTCTCCCAAGTCAGGAAAATATCGAATCCTATAATTCATAATTAAAGACAAAGTGTTATTCTCTATTCTAATACTTAATTGACTTCACAACACTTAAATTGGTTATCATTATTATCTCTTAAGTGACCATAAATGCCCCTAACAAAAGTCCTAAAGGGTTGAAAGAACTATCCCAAAGATCCCCTTTTTAGAGCACAAGCACTGATTTTTCACTGTTGCACTCGAGTGATAATGGACTTGTACTCGAGTCCTGGAAGCAACACTCGAGTGGTAGCCAAATGGTCACCGAGTCTTAGGAAGTGAGATACAAAAAGTGATTACCCGAGAGCAGAAAGAAATGACAGAAACTAGAATTGATCGCTGCACTAGAGCATAACTCAATTCACTCGAGTGGAAGCCTAATGCTCACCCGAGTACCCCAAAGTAAGGTTCACTAAGTGCTCACCCGAGCGCACAAGAAACTTTCAGAAGAGGAACATCACTCGAGCAGGGACCACAGCTCTCGAGTGATGGCTTAACACTCCCTAGTGTTAGGACACACTCTTGAAAATTGACCGCAAGTGACAACCCGAGACACGAGTTCACAATGTCTCATACACCTTCACTCGAGTAGGACGAGGCTCACTCTAGTGAGAACTCACAACACTTGCAAGTGAGACAACACTCTTGCCTTTTCAACATGGAAGCATGACAGAAACACTGAGGGAAAAATGAAAGTATCATGCTTTAATCGAGTGAGACCCTATGTCACTCGAGTGAGCCATATCAGAACCCAGAAAACGCAGAAAAACTGACAGCTCTTCCAGATTTTACCCAAGTGTTTCCAATGGTCCCAAATACCAAACCAAAGCTACTCCCACACAAAAATGCACAAGGAATCACATGGAAACATCAAAATTATCAAATTCCTATTCCATTATCATGCTTTGGTCTTAAGCCACAATCAATACAAATTTCCAAAATCTCCAAAACTAACATTTCAACCTCTATTCCATTTCTATCTATCTAAAGCTTATACCAAGACACCATATTCATGACAGCAACATGCCAAACTCCCAATGACCCTCATTTTCAAAATTAAGGCCAAAATTCCAAAAATTCAAAGTTAAATCAAATGCCACAAAACTTAGATAGAAGTGTTTCTCTTACTCACCTTTATAACTTTCCCAAAGGAATTTCTTGATCTTTCAAACTCACAATTCCTTGAGAGCTCAAATCAACACCAATGGCAAATCTACAACCATGAAAATGAAACTCTCAAGCCAAGGAGCAAGATTAATGAAATGAGTTTTGGCATTATAGGTCATTTACTTACCTTAAATTCAAGCTTTTCCTTTCTCTTTCTCGGGCAATAATGGCGCCAGAAATAAGAGAGAAGAGAGAGATGAAGAGAGGTTGAAGATGGAGTGAAATGATGATACTCCCCCTAGCCATGCTTGCCCAGCTGAAAAGGAGGAAGAGAAAGAGAAAGAAAGTAATAAACTAATGGCATTTGACTTTTCCCAATACCCTTTCTCATCCTCTTATGTTGCCAAATGTCTTGGCTCTTATAGAGTGAGTAACTATTTAGTCACTCATCTTATTTCCTCTTAGTTAGTAATTAATTTCCTCATTAACCACTGACTAATTAACCAACAATTTTCCATTGATTTTGGCACATTCACCGAAATTGCCACAAAACACGGAATAATTCAATCTTTAAATCACAATTAATTCTCAATAATTATCATTAGCCCTTAATCAAAATTTGGGGCATTACAACCTACATGGAAGGTTTTACCTTCTAAAGGGACAGATAGATTTTCTCCATTTTCATGCATCTTTTGGTTGTATATTTATGTTTCAGAATTTGATATTCAAGTTTTATGCAATGTTTATGAAGTTTTCAATTTATTTTGATTTTTTTTAATTTTATTATGAGCTAAATTTCTATTTTCCTAGGGTGATGATGTAGCTTACTAATAACAGATTGAATCTTAACTTATTAAATCTAGTTTGAAATTCTCTTTTATGATTGATTTTTAATTATTATTCTTAATGCTTTTGATTGATTGGCCACCTTTTGATTGATTTCAATATACATGTTGCAACCGAAAGGAGATGCATGTGTGTAGATCCTATAATTAAAACCATGACTTGCATATGAAATAGGAATATATTCATATGAGTTGTATAGTCTTACTGAGTTCCATAAATCTTAATGCATAATTCATTGCTTCAATTCATATAGGAATATATTATATTAGCAATTAATTATAGAATTGCTTGACCTTGGAAGAGGCTAGTAATTAAATTAGGGAAACTCGACTATCAATCATATAGAATAAATTGGGCTATAATAGATAAGTGATTCAAACCGAAATTTTTTATTTTGTACTCTCAATTTAAGTGAAATTTGACTTTTTCTCATAGTTGCTTTCATATCATTTACACTCATATTTAATCATTTTTTATTTTGTACTCTCAATCACCAATTAATTGATTGACTAAATAGAGTTAAATTACCCATTTTGGTACTTAGTGATAAATCTTCGTGGAAACGATACTCTACTCACTTCTGTATTACTTGATTAAGACAGTGTACACTTGTACTATTTAATAGATAATTTATCCTTGTAACAAGTTTTTGGCGCCGTTGTCAGGGATTGTTATCATTAATATCAATACCAAGTAATTTTAACACTAATTTAGTCTTCATGTAAAAATTTCAAAAAAAAATTTAAAAATGGATTATTACAACATTCATTGGGTTTAATCAGTGATAAATTATCATACCTTGGTTCTTTTTTTGGAATGCATGTGGATAGAATGAGACAAAAAAAAATATAAATGCTGGTTTGATTGAAAATTCTTCTCCTTATAATTGTTTTTCTGGTGCTTATTATGCAGAGTGTCATTCCTATTAGTATTATCCATATAGCACTACCAATCATTATGTGAGAGATGATTTCAATATGAACTAAACTTGTTTTGATCATTCCTTTTATCTTGGTGGAATTTTAGAGCAACAAGAGTCTTTGGAGCCATATATCAGGTATTGTCCTAATCCTCCTTTCTACTCCTATCCATATATTGAAGAACACACTCTTGAGTATAAGAAAATGTCTGATTTAGAAAGATTATGTAAGGAGTTTAGTAGAGAGCAAAAGGAACTTGTCACTAATGTCTAGTCAAGTGTCCAAAATATTGGAATATATGTGAGTCAAATTATTTCGTCACTTGAGACTATGAGGCAAGATAATTCTTTAAGCATGATGACCACTTCTTGTGTTGATAATGATTATTGTGAGGAAGTTAAAGATGTGGAATCGAATGGAACTTTGGCTCTTGTAGAATATGATAAGGAACTTGAAATCACTTTTGAAGAGAATAGTGGGTATAGTCAAGAAGAGGTTTCGGTTGTGGAACCTAATTCCTATCATTTTGATGTTGAAATTTATGTGGATGTTCCAAAAGCTGTTGTTCATGTCCTCCTATTAAAGTTCTGACTCTTACTAATAAGAGTCAAGTGGATTTTGTGGGATGCTCTAAAATTTTGGAAGCTCCTAAATCTGTTTGCAAATATATGCATGTTGTGCTTTATTTGAATTCAGTAAATACTTGTACTCTAAAATTGTCTATGATTGAAGAAGTATAAGTAATTACCTTGAATGATCATGTTGGTGTCTGAAACATTGTTGTTTGAAAAGAATGAAGACAAGGTAATTATGGTGTTTGATACTTTTGATTAGTAGTTTGTGTTTGGGAAGTCTGGCTGAAGACTATAAATTTAACGCTGCTTGGGAGGCAACTCAAGGTTTGGTTAGATGTTTTTTTGTGACTTTGCAGGACTTCTGGTAGCCCCTGATGACAAGAACATTCAAAGAGTACAATGACGGTGCACTCAACACTTTAAAAACTGTTATCACATTTAAGGAACTAACAAGTAAATCCTCCTTCTTGTAAAAATAAATAAATAAATAAATAAATAATAATAAATGAAAAATGAAAAAAAAGAGAAGAGAGTTAAGTGATTTGGTTTTTTTCTAGCTAAAGACGTTAAAGAATGGCGGCTATTTGGGATGCAACCCAAAACTTCTTTCCTACTCTCTCATTTCGTTTTGTTACTCACCGAAACACACTACATTGCGTTATGAATTTTAGTTTTCATCAGTTTCATTTTAAGTTACCATGAAGAAATCTCTTATAAAGCTTAAGAACATGTTCCCTACTCTTCCCAAAGATGTTCTCATGAAGTTTTATAGCTGTCAACTTGAAAGGATAAAGATATTCAAGTGTTTGGGCCTTCCTGAGGACATACGCTAGATCATTGAAGTTAAGGTATGTTTAACAAGTGAGTTTAATAAATCATTTGTTAAACATTTACCACGAATGGGAAGAAGTTCTTACTCCAAAAAGAGAAGAGTTAAAAGAATGAATGTCTGCTATAAATGTGCAAGGTGGACATGTGATCAGCGCTGTAGAAGCAAAGGTATGGTTTCTATAAATTGAGAAGATAAAATTAAATTTATAAAGGATGGACTGAGTGTAACCCCCTCACCGTAATTACATCCGGATTACAAAATTTAAGTGAAATAGAGACTAATAAGATGAGATAACAATTTATAGTCCCACATCAAAGAGACGGGGTATTTTAAAAATCAATTCCGAAACATACTTATTACTGGTCTCACATTCACGAGCGGATATAATTACTTGATAAATCAAAGTACATAATAAATATCAAAGTGCGGAAACTAAAATCCCGGCAAACCCCGGGTTACTTACATATATAACTTGGGTTTACAAGTTCCCAATAATGGGGATTACATGACTAAAATATACGTTTACATCTTTTTCTGTCTACGCTTGGTAATCTCAAAACCAAAATAAGGATAACCAACTACCACTAAGATCTCGGAGTAACCTAACTACTCCGGGTTGTCCGCTTCCCTTTCGAGCCACTCGCCCTGTCTGAAAAGGTTAGTCATTTGGAAAGAGTGAGATTCTAAAGAATCCCAGTAGTAACAACTATTTCATACCGCATGCAATCACATAATATGTAAACAAATCATCTCACATCACAGCAACAGAATCACACTCCACCCTCATCCCCTTTTACCGCTGGGAAGACACACCGTCCTAACCCGAACCGTTGATAGCGACTCAGGGACTATTGGCGTGGCAGTGTATACGAATAGCCACACGGCTCACATACAGCCTTTCGGCTTTCACAAATGGCCCGTCGGCCTTCACAAATAGCCTTTCGGCTCACAATTAGCCTTTCGACCCACATATACACATATATCACACCCTAACCTCATCCCCTTTTACCGCCGGGAAGGCATACGGCCCTTACCCGAACCGTTGTTAGCGACTCAGGGACTATTGGTATAGTGGTGCTTCCACAATTTTCATAAACTTGCAGCATACGATATCCATTTCAAAACAATGACATATCACACATACAATGTATCACATAAGGTATAAAGAAAGAGTCACTACTTGTATCTTTCCTGACTGGCTCCGTTACCGTGGTCTCACGCGGACGACAGATATCAAATCCTATATCAAATTAGGGACAATTGATCAATCTCTTTTCCAATTACTTAATCCCATAATACACTAAGTTGGTTATCATTTAGGACTCTTTAGAGGCCACAAATGTCTCTAATGAAAGCCCTAAAAGGTTGGGAAACAAAAGGTTGAAGGTCACTTTTCGAAAACAAGAAGTGTTGGAACACAGGCTTGGGCCGCGGCCCACCCATCCTTGGGGTGCGGCCCAAATATGGTCAGAAGGTCTTGGGCTGCGGCCCACCACTCATGGGCCGCGGCCCAAAACAGGTCAGAAAGGCTTGGGCCGCGGTTCGCCACTCTTGGGCCGCGGCCCAGAAATTTCCTGACTCTGGGCTGACTTCGAAAAATCATAACTAATTCTAGAAAAATCAAAACAAGGTGATTCCAAAGCCAAATGAAAGGTATATGAGTCCTCTTTCAAGGAAAAATATAGCCCCTCACTGGAAATCACTACACAAATACAGAATCACCAAAAACTACACACTACTCCAAAACAGAGTTCTGTTTCAATCCCAAACTTTGGACAATCATAACTCACAGAATACTAAACGAAATCTCCTAAAATATATGTCCATTTAGAATCTTGGGATGTGAACTTTAAAACTGGAAAGTGTCACAATTTTTCAATACCATTTGGTCACTCAAAACGCTCGTCCAAACTGACAGCGAAAAACAGAGCTTAAACAAACAGATTTTCCAACTTTTCCCAAGTGATCCAAATGAATCCAAAATCAACAACCAAGGTTATTCCCACACAAAATCACTCAAGGAGTCCAATGGGAATGTCAAAATCACCAAAATCCTATTCCATTATCATGCTATGGTTGTGGGTGACATTAAACACCAAACTCTCAAAATCTCCAAACTTAACAATTTCAAACCCAATTAATTTCTATCTATCCAAAATGCATCAAATGTTCATATATCTCCAAACTAAATCATTTCCAATCATCAATCATAATGAACTTCATATTTCCAAAAATAGGCATAATTAGGGCAAAATTCCAGATTTTACCAACTTAGCCAAAAATCACAAACAATACATCAAAATGCTCTAAATGTCTACCTCTTCTCTTTGCCCAATCTAGAATCTTGATTCTTCAACTTTCAATTTCGAATCAATGCCCAAAGTAACACCATTCAAGACTCTACAACCACTACAATGTAGCTCTCAATGAGACACACAATATTAGAGAAGAGGATTAGAGCATTAGAGCATTAGAGAATCACAACTCACCAAAATCAAAGCTTTTCTTTTCCTCTTTCTTGCTTGTCCAGCGCCAGAAATGGAGGAAGGAGAGGAGAGAGAGAAAATGGTGAAGATGATGAAAATTCTCTTCCTTACACACACACTCAACCGCACAAGAGGGAGAGAAGAGAAAAAGTAATGTTTTGTCTTTTAGTGCCACATCCAATGGCTACCCTCTTGCCACTTGTCATCATCCTATCCACTTCCACTTTAAGCTCATATAACCGCAAAGCATAGGATACCGACCCATGATCAAGGAATCACAACCATTGATCTTATATACACATGTATGTACACTAAATTCATATTACATAAATTTCCAAAAGTATTTAATTACACTAATTACAACAATTATCAGAGCCATTAGCCCTAATCACAAATCGGGATATTACACTGAGTAAGGAGTCATTGGATGATATCATTCAAACTCTTGTGATGCATCCGAGTGGTGATGTTCATCGTATTCTTCTTGATTTAGTGGACATATTCAACCAAGAAAAATGGCGCTATTGTCTTGGGAATATGATGTTAAAAGACTCTGTTTGCCAGCTTTTAAGAAATCTAGATGGGAAGCAAATTCTTGATTCATAAAAAGCGTTTAAGCTGTTACTAGACGTAAAACCAAAGGAAGATGTGAGCCAAAATCACAACTACTATACATAATCATGTTTTTATCTAATCTGTCTTATCTTTTCAGCTACTTTTGTCTAATCTATTTTAGCTTTTCAATAACTTTTGACTTTCTTTCCTCTTTTTGTTAATTTTTTCCCTCAAATTATGCTGGTCATTCGTGTCAGAAATTTTTAAAACTTCTTTAAAAAATGCCTAATTTGCATGATCTTGTTGTCATTTTTTTAGTGTTATATATATGTACTCATTCACTTGTAAATATGTGTTCTCTTCACTTGTAAATATGAATGGTCGGAGAGAAAAGAAGAGAAAAAGGGTATCACATAAAAATGTAGATTTACATCTATCTGCATTTTTTGTGAAACTGATTTGGGCAAGGATGGAGAGTTTATAACTATAACAAACGAACATGGAAGTGCATTAGCCGCTAGATAGATCAACTTTGTATACGGGGGAGGCATCCAGGGCCTAAGGGGAAGTGTCATCACGTTCGAGGAACCAACAGGTAAGCCCTCCTTCTAGAACAAAAAACAAGAAAAAAAAACTTGGTTGGTTTTTGTCTAGTTAAAAACATTAAAGAAGGGCGGCTATTTGGGAGGCAACCCAAAACTTCTTTTCCTTGCTCACATCTCATTCTCACTCATTGAAACACATTGCACTGCATCAGAGATTTTAGTTTTCATCATTTTCATTAGAAGTTAACATGGAGGAATATCTTGTAAAGCTTAAGAACAGGTTTCCCACTCTTCCCAAAGATGTGCTCAGGAAGATCTATAGCTATTAACTTGAAAAGATGAAGATATTCAAGCATTTGGGCCTTCCTGAGGACATACGCTGGATCATTGAAGCTAAGATACATTTAGCATTCATAAGTCAATTATTAAACTTATGCCAGGAATGAGAAGAAGTTCTTACTCCAAAAGGAAAAGAGCCAAAATAATGTAAGTCTGGCATAAATGTGCAAGGTGGACATGTGATTAGTACTGTAAGAGCAAAGATATGGTTTCTATAAATTGAGAAGATAAATTAAATAAAAAAAGGATGGACTGAGTAAGGAGTCATTGGATGATATCATTCAAACTCTTGAGATGCATCTGAGAGGTGATGTTCATCATATTCTTCTCGATTTAATGGATATATTCAACAAAGGAAAAGAATGCTATTGTCTTGGGAATCTGACGTTAAAAGATTTTGTTTGCCAGTTTATAAGAAAACTGGATGGGAAGTAAATCCTCGATTTATAGAAAGCGTTTAAGCTATTACTTGACGTAAAACTAGAGGAAGATGTGAGCCAAAATCATAACTACTGTTCATAATCATGCTTTTATCTAATCTGTCTTATCTTTTCAGTAACTTTTGACTTTCCATCTCATTTTGTTTAAATTTCTCCACACAATGGCCTACCGGTCATTCATGTCAGAAAATTTTTCAATTTTTTTTGTAAAATGCGTGATTTGCATGATCTGGTGTTGTTGTTTTAGTATTATATATATGCACTCTTCCACTTGTAAACACAAATGGTTTGAGAGAAAAGAAGAGAAAAATGGTATCACACAAAAATATAGATTTTTATCTATCTGTATTTTGGTTGAAACTAATTCGTGTAAGGATGGAGAGTTTCTAACTGCAGCTAAAGAACTTGGAATTGTATTAGCTGCCAGAAAGATCAACTTTATATATAGGGGGCATCCAAGGCCTAAGGGCAAGTATTGCTATTTCTGCATCCATCAATGGAAGCAAGGTTTGAGTGTAAGGGTGAAGGAGTTAGAAGATCACACATTTTCCTTAGGACAAGAGTTATAGGTTTCAAACTTGCCTAAATGAATGGGACGAATGTTCTACCATGCTTAAGCTTTTATCACTCTACCTGATGGTTTGGAGATGTTAGATGGTTTTTCTAGCGTTGCATATTAAGGTAAGTTAAACTTTCACAAAAAGCCATTAGGATTGTTAAATGTTAATGGTTTTTATGATGGTTTGTTGTCTTTTTTTGTTCATGCTATGGAAACAGGATTCATACCTCAAGCGACTCGCCACTCTATAATTTTTGCACTAACTGCTAATCAGCTGCTCAATCAATTGCAAACCTGTGAACCTAAACCAGATCTATTAGTCAAGCAAATAGGGGGGCAATCTTCATATAGCAGTCAGAAGCATAATCTAGATACCACTCTTTGGTTGTAACTCTCCTTAATCTCTTGGTTTTACTCTTAGCATTTTGGTTTAATTTATTATGTGTTAATGTTTGTGAAAACAAAAGAAAAACTTTCTCTAAACTCTAGAAGACATTGAGGATAATGTATGATTTAGGTTGGGGGAGTAGTTAAAAATTTTTTTATTTAGGTAGTTAGTAAAACCATTAAAAGCATGGGGTGTGAAAAAAATGACAGAGTAAGGAGTTAGTCTTAACTCCTGAGACGCATTTTATTAATTGCATGTTTTTGTTCTTTCTTAAAAAAAAGAAAAAAAATTCAAAAAAAAATCATCATGTTTAAGTGCTTTGTAATAATCTTAAGAAGTATATAAATTTTGAGTGTGGATCAATTGTATTTAAAGATTTCGTAGCATGAATGAACAATTGATTGTTGCAATTGGTGATGAATTTTGAGATTGAACGAGCTGTGTTTGAAAGCCCATAATTGTGAGCTTTTGAGCCAATAATGATTATTTCTCATGTGTGTGATATTCACCTATTAAGTTGTCACTCTAGAACTTACTTTAAATCTGGTTGAAATTATATCTCACATACATATTCAAAAATGATAAAGGCATTCATTTCTGTTTAGCTAAAGCCAAATAGCCAACCTTGCAATTATATTATCGTTGATAAGCCCCTTTGAGCCTAATTGACTATTTCTTTGTTCTCAGCCCATAACATGTGTTTTAATGATATATCAAGTGTTTTTACCTTATTCAGAAGATAGCAGAGTATTTGAAATTTTTATAAAATGGGCTTTTGATAAGTGTGGAAGTGTATATATCATCAACTTTAGAGTTGCAAAGTTTTATGCCCAAAAAAATAGAAAAATAGAAAAATATAAAAAAAGAAAGAAAAAAAATTGGGTATTTGAATTAAAATTATGGGTTGTTGTGATGAGATAAATTTATCAGTTGGCCTATTTTTCAATTGCTCTATTTCTTAAATGTAGCCCTACATATCATGTTTTACATTCATTTTACCTTAACCCCATTACAACCCTTAATAAGTCCTTTTGATTTGAATTATGCATGTGAATTAGGTAGTGGAGATTGAGATTTTTAGCAAGCCTATGATAGTGCAATTTTTTATGTTGAATTTGAGCGAAACACTTACCCTTAAACGCTTAAGAGATAGAGAGAATGAGTTACAATTTCGAACTCATTTCATTCATTTCAAATAAAGTTACCAATTTATATTTTCATTGATTCATTAATACTATGATCTCGTTATTCTTCAATTATGTCTTGCTTATGACTTGACACTTCTGATTTTGTTGGAAGCACTTATTAGTCACTCCTTGTACGAGGACGTCCAAGAACTAAGTGTGAGGGAATTTGATAAGTAAAATATTTTCATATTTATTTTCCCTTATATGATGATTTTATGGATGATATTTGAGCTCAATTTAATGAATTTAGGTATAATTGATAAATAAATAAGGATTTTGGCATAAAATAAAATTTCTTGAAAAATACTAAATTATACCCTGTTTTAGTTTTCAGGCAATATCTGGAGCTCTAGATATCGGATTGAGACGTTCTTTATATGGATAAAAAGCTAAAAAAGAGGTCTATAACTTTTATGTTGAGACCAAAACCCAGTTCTATCTCCAGGAGTTTTAAATGTTTCTCGAAAGTTGAGGACGTGATTTGATCATAATTGGAGCTGTAAATATTGAAATGAGGAGTATCTACTTACATCTTCAAGCTAAGATCTAGAGCTGCAACTTTCATGAAGATCAGAACGTGAAATTCCACTAACCATTTCAGCTATCATTTCACCTACCATTCCACCTACCGTTTCAGCTATCGTTCCACCTACCACTTCACCCACCACTTCATCTTCCATTTCAACTACTCCATTCTTCCCTATATATAGCCATCCTCTCCCTCACATTTTCCACATACAATTTCATATCCATTACTCTCCTCTCTTCTCCACATACACCATCATCTTAGAGTTAATTTCATGCATTGTATTTGTTTCTTGCTTGCCTCCTACATGGAAGGTTTTACCTCCTGCATAGAAGGCTAGATTTTTCCATTTTCATGCATCGTGTGGTTGTATTTTTATGTTTTAGAATTTAATAATTACGTTTATTGCAATTTTTATCAAGTTTTCAATTTATTTTATTTTTGTTTTTAATTTCATCATGTGCTAAACTTTCATTTTCTTAGGGTGATGACGTAGCTTACTAATGACGGATTGAATCTAGTTTGAATTTCTCCTTCATGATTGATTTTTAATTATTATTCTTAATACTTTTGATTGATTGGCCACCTTTTGAATGATTCCAATATGTATGTTAAGACCGAAAGAAGATGCATGTGTTTAGATCCTATAATTAAAACCATGACTTACATATGAAATAGGAATATATTCATGTGAGTTGTGTAGTCTTACTAAGTTTCATAAATTTTAATGCATAATTAATTGCTTAAATTTATATAGGAATAAATTGAATTAGCAATTAATTATAGAATTGCTTGACCTTAGAAGAGGCTAGCAATTAAATTAGAGAATCTCGACTATCAATTATGTGGAATAAATTGTGCTAGAATAAATAAGTGATTTAATCTAAAATTTGTTAAGTGAAATCTGACCCCTAGGGTTTTTTCTCATAATTGCTTTCATATCATTTACACTCATATTTAATCATCTTTTATTTTGTACTCTCAATCACTAACTAATCGATCAACTAAATAGAATTAAAATTACCCATTTTGGTACTTAGTGATTAATTCTCATGGGAATGATACTCTATTCACTTCTGTATTACTTGATTACGATAGTGCATACTTGCACTATTTAATAGACCATTTACACTCGTAACAAAATCCTATGATTAATTAAATCTATAGATTAGATAATGGTTAGGATATTATTTTCAAATTTCAAACCTAAAACTCATTAATAGATTTGAATAAACTTAATCAAATTATTCTCTCATCTAATTATCTTCAAGGCACCAGAGCATCTTTGAAAATAATTAGAGATTAACCTAATTTTCTTTCTGGAGTCTTCAAAACTCCCACCATCGTTAATTTCACTGGATCCATCAGTTCCGCTCACCATCCGATCACACTATTGAGTATTGACCCCTTCCCCCTGTGATCACTGCCTAGTTGTTATGCATAGTAGGCCCTCCTCTCACAGCACCAAGCATTAACACAGGTTCATCGTCAACTAATAAACACTGATCTCATCAATCAATACTGCTACAATGCCGATCTCGTTGATGACCGTTGACCTCCTCGTCTTGGTATCCCAGCGTCGCTGCAATTCCTATCTTATTGATCAACGTCGATCGTCCATTGACCTCTTCAATCAGGGTCATCGACTGTTTGCCTTCTCGTCTCGCTAGTAGTACACGTCTGAGTTTGCAATTTGCTTCATCTAGGACCAATATGTCTTTTCGAAAATTTACAGGATTAATCTATAATTTGCTTCATCGAGGACCAATATATCATTTTGAAAATTCATAGGACTAAACTGTTATTTCTAAAATTTGAAACCCTAAACTAACATTTTCAATTTTATTTAGTGTGCCTATTTATGACTCTTAGCTGGCCCGTTGAACATTTTTGTACTCAATAAATCTCAAGTCAGATTGTTCTACTTAATCTTATCAATATGTCTACGATTATGATGCTTCCTCTTCTTCTATGCCACGAATTGGTGCTAATGACATCTCCACTGCTATTCTTGTTTCTAAGAAATTTACCACTAAAAATTCTGGGGAATGGTCTTAATCTATTATTTCTGTACTCGATAGAAGGGATAAACTCGAATATATAACTAGTGAAGCAAAATTGCCCCAAAATCAGAAACTTAAGGCATTTCGAACATGGAAATCTGAGAATGCATGAATCTCCATCTGGATGACCAACGCAATATCATTGCTAATTAAGAAGAGTTTTATGTATCTTCCTTTAGAGAGGAAAATTAGGGAAGCTCTTTGAGAAATATACAACCCTATAGGAAATAGGTCCAGCATATTTGATGTTAAGAAAAAGGTATGGGATCTAAAACAAAATCACAGGCCTATTGACAAATACTACCTTGCAAAGTATGCTCTCTAGTAAGGGTTTGAGCTCTGAAGGATAAAGTTCATCATTGCCAAGCTGATACTTTTGATGATTGCAAAGAAAAACAAGAGGAGCAAGTATACGAGCTGCTGGTTGATTTTGATATGATTTATGATAATGTTTGAGCTTGGATTCTCAGCCAGGAACCCTTGCTTTTTTTTTCGTGAAGCCTATGTCATTATGCGGAATAAAGAGGATAAGCGTAAATCAATGCTTCATAATACTTCCACTATGACTTTAACACCTCTTGTGGCCTTAGCTCTTGCTGTTTGACCCATGGAATCAAAAGGTTCTAAAGGTTGACCATTTTGTAATCACTGTAAGAAACAAGGGCACATAAAAGATACTTATTGGGACATCCATAGTAAACCTGATTGGAAACCTATGAAGGGGAAAGGAAGTGGGAATGTGCCTGAAGCTTCAAAAGGTGGTGAGACCTCCCAGAGTAACCAATTGAGTAAGATCATAGAAATTTTGCAGCACTTCAGACTACAAAATAGCCTACTGCCATAGTAGGAAGAAGAGGTTATTTCTTGCAAGCCTTGGCTGTAATAAAGGGTTTTCTCATCCTATACTCCTATTTCAAAGGGAATGATCATATGGATTGCTGATAACTTTAAAGCTTTCGTGACTGAAATTGGCTTGATTAAAATCTCTACTACACTTTACACTCTATAGTGCTATCAGTGAGTCAATGGCAAATATTGAATGATATCATGCTGTCTTCTTTTTTACTTACTTTCTTTTTTAAGATCTGGTGACGGGGATGACGATTGGGAGTATAAAACAACTTGATGATCTATATTACCTTAATGTAAGTGATAGTTAAGTCTAGCAATAAAGTGTCTCTCCTTAGGACTAATAACTTGGAGTTATGGCATAAATGTTTAGGTTATCTAGGCTTCTAAACCCTTTTCCATGATTCACAGTGACTTATAGGGACCATCCTGCATACCAAACAAATCAAAGTCCAAATAGTTCATCCCATTTGTCGATGATCGTACACATGTCACCTGGGCTTACCTACTAAAAGATAAAATAGAAGTACATCAAACCTTCCTTAACTTCTGTAACATGATTTGAACCCGATTCGAACCCAATTTTAAACCCAAATCTAGATCATACACACTAATAACAAAACTGAATACTTCAATCAAGCCTTATCCACCTTCTTGACCGAAAATGGCATTGTTAACAAAATCACTTGTTCAAATATACCCTAGCAAAATGGCATTACTGAACAATTTGATTCCATTTATAAATATCAGAGTACTCAGTAAATTCCCGACACACTCGGGGTTCAATTACTAACTCAAGGTCTATATAAGGCACAAAGCCCAAGTAGTTTCCCATACAGGGGGATTACATAATTACTATCCAATATATACATGTAATTCCCAACAAAATACATCCAAATGATTTACAAAATGATAACCAATTTTTTCCAAAATAGACTCCTAGCAATGAGCTATACCCGCTCTTCGTCACCCGCTTTCCCTTCGACCCTTCTGCCCTATCTAAAATGTTTAATTTTTAGGAGAGTGAGATTCTAAGGAATCCCCGTAGTGTCAAATCACTCATAATATGCATAAAAGTAAGGCATAAAATCAAATCATTATCCACACAAAGCAACTACAACGGCAGTTACAACGGCAATGTTAGTATAACACATGTCATCCCTTACGATTGCACACGCTGAATTGCTCACGCTGCATTGAACAACACAATCCACACAATATATTTCACCATAGCTGGGAATCATATAAAGCATCACACAAGCCATACAGACAAGATTCAAAACTCAGCCTACGGCTAGATTAACAAACGCCGCCCTACGGGTCAGATTCACAAAGTTCCATGTTGATTACAACGGCAGTTCAACGACCGACCTAGAGATGACCAACGTCAATCCCTACACGGCTCATGCTGACCTACTCACGCTGTACTGGACTATGGTACATGCATTTCATAATTCAATGATAAGTTATGCATACCAAAACATCATACACAACATGAGATAAAAGTCACTACCTAGTTCGTTCCTTGCGTGCTTTGTCGCAGGTCTCTCCTGAGGAGGGCAAATATCATATCCTATAATTATAATTAGGGACGAAGAGTTATTCTCTATTCCAATACTCAATTGACTTCACAATACTTACATTTGGTTATCATTTATGTCCTTTAAGTAGTTACAATTGACTCTAATAAAAGCCCTACAGGATTGGGAAACATCGGGTTGGAAACCACTTTTCAAAATCACAAGGTGCTGAAAATAGGGGTTGGCTGCAGCCAAAAAACCTCTGGTTGCGGCCAGAAACAGCACAGAAAGTTTCTAGCTGCAGCCAAGAAAGGTGATTGAAGATTCTAAAATCCTATAGAGGGGATAGGTGACTGATCAGGGATTTTTATTTTGAGATCAAAAGACAGGTTTGCCCTTATGAAAATTTGAAAAGAAAAGAGGAAAAAGGGAGGCGTTATTTTCAGCGTGGGTCATTGGCAGTTTTTTAGGAGTAAAAGAGTGGTGGGGAGTAGGGGTTGTTAGTCGCATAGTGGGTCCGAAGTGGGTGGGGTCGATTTGAGGAGGAAGGAAGGAGTTGACGGGGCTAGGGAGTGTGCCGCATTCTTCCATTGAAGCAGAGAAGAGGTTGACTGTTCCGGCGGCTGGAAAATGAGAAAAAACAACTACCCACGCTAGTAAAAGTTGTCGTTTGGGCTGAGTTGGGTGTGCTTTTGTGTTGCGAAGGAGGCATCGACGGTGGGTAGGAAGTCGGCTGTAACCCCCTTCCGTAATTAATATTCGGGTTGCGCAATTAAGGTGAAATAGAGACCAATAAGAAAAAAAAATAGCAATTACAATCCTATCTACCAAATGGGGTTTTCATAAATACCTTTCGAAATCATTTATAACCCGGTCTCACATTCACATTCCGAATACAATTACTACACGAATATAAATCACATTTAAATATATCAGAGTACGTAATATAATTCCTGACCAATTCTGAGTTCCATATATTAATCAAAGCTTTACAGGGCACAAATGCCCAATACAAATTCCCATATAGGGATTACTCAAACTCATCTCCAAATACCAAATTAAATACTCGTCTACATATATACAACCATATCCAAATACGAATGTCCAAATATACATCCCAATTATGATAACCAACTACCAAATCTATAACCTGAAGGAGATCTTGCCGCCCTGTATGCCTGCTCCATCCTTGATCTACTTCCCTGTCTGAAAGGTTAGTAGGGGGAGGGTAAGATTCTAGAGAATCTCAGTAGGAAAACAATACTAATATGCATGTATGATAAATGTTTAATGCATGGCATGCTTGCATTACATAACTCATGCTAACACAATGACAAATTTGTAAGCTCAATGCTTCAAACAACATACTGATTGTCATAGCATAAATTGAAACATAGCTTCAAATCACACATAATCATGCAAAGCTAAGACATGCTCCAATACACTAACACAAATATCAAATACATGCAGGAGAGATATGTTCCCTATACTCTTTCTACGTAAGCTCCAGCGTCGACTGCTCACGATCAGGGCGAACATCAAACCCTATAACCAAAAAAAAGGATATAGGGTTAATCCCTTTTCCAATTCCTTAACTTTCATACACTTAAGTTGGTTATCATTTAAGACTTTTAGGTGACTACTCAAAGCCTAAACACATGCCCAAAAGGTTGGGAGAAACCTAACTAAAGTTCTCTTTTGAAACCTCATAAACCCATTTTTGGCTTCATCACTCGAGCATGACCCACAACACTCGAGTGATGCCCCTACACTCACCGAGTGCCATCGAGTGAGGCTCAAGAAGTGACCACCCGAGAGTAACAGAAAACTCAAAGCCAAAAGTGCACTCGAGCACTAGCTCTGGCACTCGAGTGAGGCCACACAACTCGTGAGTGCTAACTCATTCTTGAGAGGCCCGAACAGCCATGGAGATTAAGGAGGCGGCAAAAAAGGGCCATCACATCTCCATTTGTAGAGGTGCATGTGGGTCGAAAGAGGAAGAGGCCAACTGATGATCAAGAGACTTTTTTCAAAATTATTTCCCGCTTGGCCACAGGACCAGGGCATGATACGTGAGTATAATAGTTCTGTTCTTTAGTGTTTCATTTCTGCATATGAACAACATATCAACTCTTACCAGAGCCTGATACTTGAGTAAAACAATTGTAGGATGTTAGTTGACATTTTGGATGAAGAACTAAGTCAGGATCAGCTCTATATGTTGGGGGAATTCAAAGAATAAGCAATACGGTATGTATGTGTGCATGTATACATGGAAGGGGAATACCAAAATATTCTCAAGTACTATGCATTGTCAAGTAATAGTAAGTCGTCAGTCATGGTTGACAATCCGTAAATGCCTGAGTTCATATGTTTTGTATTGCAAGTTATGTCAGTTGTCTGTAAGACTTTGATGCATGAGTTAAAGGAGGTGGGAGTACAACTGAAGCGGCATATATTTAATGCATGGTTCATGGTAAGTGCAATTGTCCACCCACTCATTTACATGTTCTTATATTCGAATATTGTGTCGTCATCACATACCACAATCTTTTTGTCGTAGACAAAGTTGTTAGGTAGCCCAATTGGGTGGAAAGTTTTACTATGCAGCAACAATTTATGCCTGGAACTGTTGGATACAATATTAGGGAATGTGATTTAATCATGGACACGCCACTTGTGAGTGGCAACTGGTTTTGTGTTGCTCTAGCGACAAAGAATATGGAATTCTACGTGTTGGACTTGATGAAGCCTAAAGTGCCTGATAAAAAGTCAAGTAGGAAGGGTGTCGTGCAAGATGATTACATTTTTATTGTCAACTTAATTGTAAGTTCAGCTCACTGCAAGTGGATAATGCTGTCACTGACTTCTATTTACCACACCATGTCATTAACTTGTTATGTATTATGTTTGTGGCTTCAGAGGGATCGTTTTCTTGCATTATGGCGTTAATAAAGCCAGATAAGGTCGGAAAGAAGGTAAAGACCGATATTGTGTGGCCTCCTATTCTCCAACAAAATAATCTGAGTTTTGTCATTTTTTTTTCAATTAAATAACTGATTTTCCTGTCATTTAACTAATACAACCTATGACTAACTATGTGACGACAGCAAGGACTGTGGTGTACACGCATGATATGGTTAAGCCAGTGGGATCCCAATTGTGTCTTGGACTATCAAAATGTATATCTCTAAAACTTTGACCTTGTAATTTTTTATTCATATTTAAGTAACATTAACTTGGTTACTTATTTACAGGAGGAGACAAAACAATTAAGGAGCAACATAGTATGGTGGTTAGTCAATCATCCGCTGAACTTATGTCGTGACATTGTATTGGAGCTTATTCCCCTTACACTAGTCACCGCCAAAAAACGTGCTTAGTATGACTTATTGATTTGTATGGACAAAGTTGTTATGTTTTTTTCTTCTTATCATATGGATGGAACAACTTGTTTTGGCCTTGTTTTATGTATGAATACATTACCTTTTATGCTTTATCACATGCTAACAAGCATTTAAAGACATAAAAATTTATCAGGTGCTGATGCTGATGTTGTTGCTCACATTTTTGTAAATGTCCCTTGAATTTGGACGTCGTTCCACAATGCTACCTAACAGTTTATCAAGTTACTCATTCTATTTCCTAATATTTGTTTAGCATTTCCCGGTACAGCATGCAACGTTTTCCAACTTGGATGAATACATTAAGACCTGAAGCTGTTTTTGTTTTTCCCTAAGTTACATTACACTTTATCAACTTTTTACACTAACTATTTCACAAAATTATATTAGAATTTCCGCTTGTTATAACACCTACATTATTCAAATCTTTGCACATTTCATACTCTGCTGGTGAAAGTAGTTCCACAATTCCAGATATGATTTGATCGAGTTATGTTATGTGTTTACCAAAATTGGATAAGCATTTCCTCACATGCCCCTCGTTGCTTGTGAACTTGGTGGCGAACACGCCCTGACGGTACTTTTTTTTCCCAAGTTCACATTATAAGCTAGAAACTTATGTAATGGGTTTCGCAAACATACATTAGCCATTCGTAACAGATAACACAAACATGTTGTCACTTGCTTAAGACTTTAATTCCATGAAGATGATACGGCTTCCATAATGCCTGATTACCGTTTAACAAGTTCTGTTAACCATTTACTAATATATGATTAGAACTTCGCATACGCACCCACAAGTTTGTTAATTTGGTCCCAAACAAAACCCGAGGAAAATAATTGATCCTATGACTACATTATACTTTATCAACTTTATATAAATAATTAGCAATGTTAGATTAGCCGTTCGCAACTGAGAATGCTAACATTTCGTATATCTTGCAAAATTTAGTCCCCTGAACGTCAAACTGGTTCCCCAAATCCAGATAAAGGCTCTTCACCTATTTATTACCATTTTCACAATATAAGATTATAATTTCACAGAAGCAGTAACTTGTTTGTTAGCTTGGACAGAAGCAAGATCTGAAGCAAAGTGTTTTACCCAAGATTATATTAACATTTGTCAAGTTCGTATAAGCTACTCGCAAAATTTGATTACTCATTTGTAGTTGATAACGTGAACGTTTCGCCCATCTTCAAAAATATTATCCCTTGAACGTCAAACTGGTTCCCCAAATCTAGATAAAGGTTCGTCACCTATTTATTACCATTTTCCCAATGAAATATTACAATTTCGCATGAGCAGTAACTTGTTTGTCAGCTTGAACGGAAACAAGCCCTGAAGCAAGGTGTTTTACCCACGATTGTACTAATATTTGTCAAGTTCGTATAATCTATTCGCAAATTTTCATTAGTCTTTCGCATATGATAACGCTAATGTTTCACATATCTTCGATAATTTAATCCCCTTAACGTCAAACTAGTTCCCCAAATCCAGATAAAGTTTAATCACTTGTTTATTACCTTTTTTGCAATATACTATTATCATTTCGCATAAGCCGTAACTAGTTTGTTAGCATGGACGGAAACAAGCACTAAAGGAAAATTGTTTCCCCAATATTATAGTAAAATTTTTCAAGTTCATGTAAGCTATTCGCACTATTATATAAGTATTTCGTAGCTGCTAACGCTAACGTTTCACTGATCTTTGAAAATTGATCCCCTGCCCGCTGAAGTACCTCCCTAAATCCAGATAAGTTTTTATCAACCTTTTTTTATCTGTTTCGCACTTTATTATTATCATTTCGCAAACTCTATCACAAGTTTTTGAATTTGGATGGAAACAAGCTCTGAAGCGACGTTTTTTCCCAATATTATATTATAATTTGTCAAAATTATACAATCATTAGCAAAATTATTTTATCCGTTCGCAGCTAATAACGTTATTAGTAGATATTCACCTGAATGTTACATTGGTTCCCCAATGCCAGCTAAGGTTTTATCAATGGTTTTTTTAATTTCGCAATATATGATAAGAATTTCGCAATCTTTGACAAGCCTCCTGCAGCCGATAACGCCTATATTCCAATAATGTTATCCCCTACACTGTAAACTGGTTTCACAAATACAGATAAGGATTTATCAAGTTGTAAATTGTAGTTCACAATATATTATTAGCAGTTCAGCTAATAATGCTCAGAGATTTCCCCATCTTCGTACATTTGTTTCCGAATTCTCTTACGCAGTTGTTGACTTTTTGTTACATATACAGCATTTTGTGTAACCATTACCCTACTTTGCATTTTTTTAATCTGCAAAAGCAAAATTCCTGACTGTTGCATGAATTTTCCCATAAATGCTTAAGGTTTTCTCAATACACGATTCTCGTTTCCCAAATGTACATTAAAATTTAACATGTTCGTCCACAACGTTTGCAACATGCTCCAGCAAACATAAGGACACCTTGACAGTGCCATTGCCTTATAAGAACACATCAAAATAGGCCAAAACAATACTTACATAAACAAAAATATAGGAGTGCAAAATATATACCCAAAAAACATGACATACTTACATGTAGGCCTCATACAGAGGTATGACATTTTATACACAAAAATGGGGAATTCACTGACAGTGCCAAAAAACCAGCAACAACAAACTTTGTTCTAACATGTGCATTGACAACAAGACATTAAGAAAGTTGTTCCTCTTAATGTTCCTTTGTCATTGACAAAACCCTATATCTATTACTAATTATTTACAACATTTGCTACCCCATGTACCCCATCCCTTCATCCAAAAAAATAACACAGAAGGGTTAGACTAAAGTATATATACACCAAAAGATTTTACCTACTACTGCACGAATACTAATTTCAACAAGGATTGGGATTTGTGCAAGTCCTTCGTGTGTGCCCAGCTTCATGGCACCATGCACAATGATAAATCTTCCTGTTTTGGAGCTGTGATTCCTGCCTTGATGATCTTGGTCTTCCAGGTGGTCTGCTTGTAATTAGAGGCTGCAAGAAGGTATTTTCAGACATATTGTGCATGGTATAAAGGCTATAATCATTCAGGTTTGGCATGTCTATTATGACAATCAGAATCATGCTGTGCTCAAAAATCTTTGCTTGAGTTTCGATCTTAAAACAATCATCAACATATTCATAAATGTTGGCATGGACAACCTTCACAGCTGCACAGGTATGTGTGCATGGAATTTCACTCATTTGCCAATATACATAACTACATTCACGTTGTTGAATGTCAACCCCATGGTCTCCGCGTGCTATATGCACACAGAATTGTCCATGACCATAATCATCGCACCAAATATACTCACTTCCGATTATATTTTCCCTCATCTTTGCCTCTAAATTTGGCCCAACACAATTCTTCCACTTCCTCATTGAGAGATATGACGCATGCATCTTCTTTGTTACTTTCTCACGATGCGCATGGATTAGTTAGACTACATTATACTTTCTCTCCTTCACCATCAAAGCATTGAAAGACTCGGCAAGATTGGTTGTTATATTGTCCCAACGCTTGTAAGGGAACTTGCTCATTGCCCACCTGTCAACATCCTCATGATTCAAAATCCAATCATATAACTCTTTTGAGTGCCGCCGCATATATTCCATTGCCTTATCAAACTCATCCGAAACCCTTGCATATGCAACGTTGTCAAGAAGAATTAGTGCATCCTCTTTAAGCCAAACAGTTGTTTTCCTTTTGCCCCTATTTACTTTTAGTATCTCAGCGCTGAAGTTCTCCTTCACATGTCTATAACAAAATGTATGACGGTGACCTCCAAATATTGCCGCCACACCACCTATTATGGCATTATGACAATTTGACACAACAGTAATTTCAATTGAACCAACAATCCTTTTAATCATATATATAAACCATGTCCAATTATCTAGTGTCTCTCCTTTTACAATTGCTATTGCAAACGGCAACAACTCATTATCTGCATTATAGACTGCAACTGAAAGGAGCGTCCCCCTATAAGGCCCGCTTAAATGAGTTCCATCAACATATAGTACATGTCTTGCACCTCACATGAATCCCTCAATGCATGACCCATAGGCAATGAAAACTCACTCAAACCTGTAACCATCAGCTACCCATTCAACCATTGTTTTATTATTTGTTTCCTTCAACCTTTGGCATATCCATGGGATCAACATGTAAGATTGTTCTGGTCTTCCATGAATATCTTCCATTGCCTTCTCCTTTGCCTTATAAGCCTATTTATATGTTAGGTTAACACCATCCTCCCTTTCAAAGTCTTCATAATCTCAGTTGAACGCTTCTCTGTATGGTTCCTAACCTCCTCAATAATTATTGATGATGTCAGACTAGATCTCACATCATGGCCAGTCACTTCCAAATTATCTTGCGCAATATGCACATGATCTCTTATAAATTTGGTGACACAAAGTATTGTTCCACTCTTGCCGTCTCCATTTGCACATAATTTTCAGGGACATCCTTCTACTTTACACTTGACATATATCTTCTCCCTTGTATTCTTCTCGTATTTGGGCAAAAACTTATGCGCGATGCTATATTTGTACAAAGCTCCTCTTAATGCATCCGCATGTGGAAAACGTTGCCAAACTCCTAAAATTAGTCCGCCCCATTTCAAATTGCTCATCTCATTCACATGTGTCTGTTCAGTGTCATAAATTAGATTGCTACCACCAAATGCAACTGACACAGGCTGAACATCACTACAATCACTCATGGGATAAACCTCTGCTTCTAGTAACTATTGCAGGAATCTCTCAATCCTACATTAAAGATTTACAAAATATCATTAACGATTACCGACATTTGATTACAAAATGCCAACATATTCATTACAACAACTTTTTCTAACTTACAGATCAGAATCATTTCTTCGCAAAGGTCGGTTCACATTATCCTTATGGGCTACAAACACATGAGCTCTACTGTCAATGAACTGAAACAAATTTCCTATTTCTCCATCACTATCAAGATCAATTAAAGTCCTCTCATCAAACATAACTTTATATTTAATCTCACTAATACTCCCCACATCACTTGTCCATATTGCAATGATTTCCCTTAATTCTTCCAGCCTTATCCCTTCTCTTAGCATTTTTACCTTAACACTACCTCTAATGTATTTAACTTCACCATCATGATCACTTTCAAAATTTCCCCCTACATGAAAATAACAAAACAACTCCTTTGGTGCACTTCCCCTGCTAATATCATCCATTTTGTTACTTCCCATGCAACAAATAAATGAGCACACAATCAATAAAAGGAAGAAAACTAACTGCCTACTTCAGTGTTTAACAGATCTACATTAGGGTTTGTCAGCTTTATCTTACTCATTTCCTATAAAATCCACCCTTTCTTTTCTCTTCACTCTTATAGATCTAACTCACCTCATCTTTCATCACCATCTTCTACCACATTCACCCAGTATCAGCAATTTTACCCCTGTACTAACACCAAACATCACGTCCCTCCAACCCAAGTACTCAACTCTGAAACGCTCACTTCCTACGTAAATGACGATGAGGAAGAATAATTAATGACGATCGACGAGGCAAGAGATTATCTATATATACCTCAGATGCCTTACATTTCGCTGGCTTGCTCCTTCACTCTCGTCTTGCAACTACACCATGTCACTTCTGCACATACCTCTCTCTTCTTTTCTTTTCAGTTCATAAGGGTAAACCCGTCTTTTGATCTCAAAATGAAAATCCCTAATCAGTCACCTATCCCCTCTGCAAGATTTCAGAATCTTCAATCACCTCTCTGTCTTTTCAGAATTTTAAGGTCCTTTATCAAGGATTTTCCCTTAATTTTTCTTAAATTCTGTCATCGTTTTGTCAAAGATAAACACATATATAATACATACTCTGAGAGAAAGAGGACAGTGAAATATTTTTCTAGGTGCATCTCGATATTTTATAGTAGGGAGAATTGCCCAAAAATACCTTTGGGGCAAATTAATTGCTGATTGCTACCAAGCGTACAAGCGATCTTCCGTGTGTGCAAGCGATCTTCAGTTTTGTGCAAACCAACTTCCGTGTGTGCAAACATCTTCCATATAAATGTGCAAACAATCTTCTGTTGTGTGTAAAATATCTTCCGTTATGTGCAACAGATCTTCCATGATAGCATTCAACAATTAATTTCCCAAAAAAATATTTATTAGCAATTCTCCCTTTATAGTATTAATGCCTTGTGTGTATCTTGAAGCATGTTTTTAGATACATTCATTATCTTAAAATATTTTCTTATACAGATTTACACCTAACAATTTTAATAATTTAAGGGGTTAGATACATCTAAAAAAATATTTTTAGATGTTGGATGCATAAAAACTATTTTAATGTGATGGACCCACCTAAAAAAATTATGTATACACACCACAGAATATTTTTGGCTTTATGTATTTTAAAAAAATTTTCAAGATGCTGGATGAATCTTAAGCCAACCAAAAAAAAAAAACAACATTAATAAAATATGATGCCGCTGACTCCATGCTAATGAAAAAAACGAAGATAAAACCGTAAACAAAAGCAGACAATTTGGAATTTAGTTTTATTTGGGCAGTGAAAAAGACTGAAGCCGAACCGATGAAAACGACTGAATCGGAACTTTCATTAATAACTCCAATTTCAAAAACGCGGGATGAGAAAATCCAATAGCTGTACAGTGCGACGGAAAATTGGTTTAGCCGTTTCAGAATCCTTTGGCGACCAAGTTCCGGCGAGAATCCCAAATTTGTGTTGGTTTTTCGTGTTTTTTAACCTCATCAGAACTTCGAAACCCATTTTCTTGCTTAATTTCCGATAATCATCATGTTCTTCATGGGATTCTGTAAAACCTCTTGCTTGTTACTTGCCTTCCATATATGCTTGTTCTCTTCTACTCTTGTGATCTCGGTCTTGGATTCCATTACAGCATCTGTGTTTATCCAGGAACCTGAAACAGTGAGCTCAAGGAATAACATGTTCACGCTGGGATTCTTCAGCCCTCAAAATTCCACTAATCGCTACGTTGGAATTTGGTACATGTCCAAATCCTCTATTGTCTGGGTTGCCAACAGAAACAACCCACTGACAGATTCCTCTGGGATTCTCACAATATCAGAAAATGGCAATCTCATTGTTTTGAATGGTCAAAAACAGGTGGTTTGGTCAACAAATGTCTCCCATATTGCATCAAATTCAAGTGCTCAACTATTGGATTCTGGAAACCTTGTCCTTGCAGATGGAATTACTGGAGAATTTGTGTGGCAGAGTTTCTGGTATCCTAGCAATACATTCTTACAAGGCATGGAACTCATTACTAACAAAACAACAGGCGAGAAAGTGAAACTTACATCTTGGAAAAGCCCATCTGATCCATCCAATGGAAGATTTTCTTTTAGTCTTGAAGTCCGTAATGTAACTGAAATATTCGTGTGGGATGGAAGCCGTCCTAAATGGCGCAGTGGTCCCTGGAATGGCATGATCTTCCTTGGGATAACTAGGGAAACTTCATCTAACTCCCAAAACGGGCTGCTTCTGATGAAAGGAGAGAAAGGGAGTGTTAGGCTTTCTTTTTATACAGAAAATTCTATCCAGATTGATACTTTAGTTTCTCAAGGTATAGTAGAGCAAAGAGTTTGGAATTCCCAGACACATAGTTGGCAACTTAGGAGGACAGCAGATTCTTCAGAGTGTGATCTTTATGGCAAATGTGGCCCATTTGGGATTTGCAATTTGCTGAGCTCCCCAATCTGTAGATGCTTGAGAGGGTTTGAACCAAAGAACAAACCAGAATGGGAAAGGCAGAATTGGACCAGTGGGTGTGTGAGAAGAGAACCACTTCAGTGTGAAAGAGGCAAAAATGATTCTCAAACTAGCAAAACAGATGGGTTTATTATGATGGAGAATGTAAAAGTACCAGATGATGCGCAGGTGTTAGCTTCTTATGCTGAGAATGCTGCAGATTGTCAAACTTCATGCCTCAAGAATTGCTCTTGTATAGCTTATGCTTATGAAAGAAACCTTGGCTGTATGGTTTGGAGTGCAGATTTACTTGACATACAGAGCTTCTCATATGGAGGGCTTGACATTTACATACGTTTAGCCAACTCAGAACTAGGTATTATTTTAATTAGAAGCTTTTTAAAATACCCAAGAACACACTTTTTCTGCAGGTACTCAACAGGATTTGGTTCAACTTTAAATTTCACTAAACATTATATATCGTGTATGATTATTTACACGTTATGTGATGTTATATATCATTGGGAGCGATGTTACTTATAGTTTATTTTGAATATATATTGTTCTTTATTTTTTCAAAAGAATTATAAATTGTGTGGAGCAATTTTCTTTCAAGCAGTCAACTAGCGCGGTGCTTATTTCAAAACAAGTTCAATGTTATGATAAAAACTTGGGTAGCTATATTTTATTGAACTTTTTTGACATATTTTGACGACGATATATATATGGCATAGCTTTGAAATTATTAATTGTCAGAAAATGAAGGCTCTCTAATGCTCTTTTTCCTTTGATAAAGGCAAAGGCAGGAGGAAAATGACAGCACCTATTATAATATCAGTTTTGATAGGAACAATTCTCATTACTGCATCTGGATATTTCTTAAGGATGAAATGCTCAAAGAAAAAAGGTGATTTTCAGCTTTGCTTTAGGAGATCATTCAAGGGATCAATGATTTTATTTCTAATTTTTTATATATGATGTAATCTTAAATAGGTAATCTTAGACAATCTCTCCAACATTTTTGTTTCATCATTTTGATACAGAATATGCAAGAACTTCGTATAGTTAACCCATTGCTCTAGAAACTTGGTATTATATTAACAATACATGTTTTCCGAGGAATTGAAATGGAAAAAATGTGTTAAACACAGCGGAAGTGCAGATTCATGATAAAAGGATTATGACTTTGAAGCAAGTCCATATTCCAGAGCTATTATTGTTTGATTTTAGAAAGCTGGCAACTGCAACAAACAACTTTGACATGGCAAATAAACTTGGGCAGGGTGGCTTTGGTCCAGTTTACAAGGTGACTTTCATTATTTTTTTTTTAACTTATCATGTTTCGATTCATAAGGAATTGATTACTGATGGTTTTTATCATCTTATTTCAGGGAAAATTGGAAGATGGACAGGAAATAGCAGTAAAAAGACTATCAAGATCATCTGGACAGGGCATGAAAGAATTTATAAATGAAGTGGAATTGATTTCTAAGCTTCAACATCGGAACCTTGTTAGACTTCTTGGCTGTTGCATTGAAGGAGAAGAGATATTGGTTTATGAATACATGCCAAACAAAAGTTTGGATGCCTATATCTTTGGTTGGTGAACATCTTCTATGCATATGATACTTTATTAAATTGGATGTTTCTATGCTTTGCATGAGATTAAGAGATAGAGATAGAAAAATGAAAAATTTATTGAGTGTTAATAAATATTTAAGGAGATATGAGTTTGGTACTTCACAACTTATTATACTTCATGCAGCCACTTAGTTGACATTTCTAGAAATGCTTCCCCTGTTTCAAAGTACAGTTGTGTTTTTGTATCTGTTGATTTCCAAATTGAACGAAATTTTTAGAGTAATAGTTAAGGTGCAAGTAACCAAGTCACAAGAGGTCGCCTTGCAATCCAAATATTAACACCATTTACTATCATGTTGTAGGAAGTGAGTAAAAAGTCTTATTATGAACATTTGTCTTACATTACACATTTCCCAAACCAATCTTTGCAGACCCACTCCTCCGAAAATCCTTTGATTGGGGAAAGCGCTCCAATATAATTGAGGGAATAGCAAGAGGATTGCTTTATCTTCATAGAGACTCAAGATTAAGAATTATACATAGAGATTTGAAGGCAAGTAATATATTATTGGATAAAGAAATGAATCCAAAGATATCAGATTTTGGGATGGCTAAATTGTTTGGAGGCAATCAAGATAAGGCAAATACAGAAAGAATTGTTGGAACATAGTAAGTGCTCCTTTTGCTTTGCCTAAGATAATAATGTTAATAGTGTATTGAGAACTCATTAGAGATGTAATGTTTAATTACAGTGGCTACATTTCTCCCGAGTATGCAACTGAAGGACTCTATTCGGAGAAATCTGTGTTTTCAGCTTTGGTGTTTTGTTGCTAGAGATTGTTAGTGGAAGAAAAAACACTAGTTTTTATGAAGAGGCAGAATCTTTGACACTTCTAGGATTTGTAAGCCACTCCGATTTGCACTTTCCTTTCTTGCAAAACCTCTAAAATACCTTTGTACCAATGAATATAAGATCAAAATTTAACAGCTATGATTTTTTCTTGTTTATTTTCCTAGGCATGGGAATTATGGAATGATGGCAATGTTATACCTCTAATAGATTCGATGATTTATGATCCAAGCTTTCACAAGGATATATTGAGGTGCATACATATAGGTCTTTTGTGTGTTCAAGAACTTGCAAAAGATAGGCCCACCATGGCTTGTGTAATGTCAATGCTTCAAAGTGAGATGATGGATATTCCTCCCCCAAGCCAACCGGCATTCATCCTCAGGCAGGCTATATCTCGTGCAGCAGAGCAAACTCTAGACAAGAATGAGTTATGTTCCATAAATGTAGTAACTATTTCAAATTTTATGGGGAGGTAGAACGGGGTTTGTTGTGATTATGTATCATTTGAAAGATCTAAAATACATTTTTCATCAATATATATACTGTCATGATATTCAATTGGGTTTGTTGAAAGGCTTATTAATATTTATAAGCTTATTATTTCTTTAATTATGTATACCCCCGGTTTAGATATAGTATTAAATCTTATCCTAGTTTATCTAAGATGTTGGAGCCTAGGATTCTAGGGTTAGCTTCAGTTTATTTTCTGCCTATGTTAAGGCTTGTTGTGTTCAAGTAAGTTTAAGGAATAAACGTGACAGAGGCGTTTTACCTCTGCTTTCACCATCAGATCTTCACCAAACATGCTCTTCTTATTTCTACTGTGCAAGTGTTGCAGAATCAGAAATGCACCTAGCAGCGAAAGTGTGTGGTATTGGGTGATTATTTCTTTCAAGTCAGTTGTGCAAAATGGTTTGTTATCGCCAAGAACTATGCAAGTTCTATCTCTTGTTCCTCTGTTAAAAAATAGGAAAGTATTAAATTTTAAATATATATGCAAGGCTATTTCAATTCACACACATATTTACCTATACTCAATGCATCATGCTTTTTTATTATTGAAGTACCACACTTCACTTAGGGGATTGCCTATCTAGCGCTTCTCGCCTCAAGCTCTATACATGTCTAACATCTTAGTGTGCTTTTTGCCTTTGGCTACCTTAGACAGGAGAACACATGCAATTCATGGCACCAAGCATTGAATCAGGGTCTGAAAAATTTTAACAGTACCGGAGGAAACAAATGACAATGAAATAGTTTCAAAACTTCAGCGCTACATGTTTCTGTGGTAGCAGAAGATATTTGAAAGTGTAGATAGCAGAATAAAGGTGAGAATACTCTCTTTCTTGCACTATTCTCTCTTGCTTTTAAAGGAGGGTTTTAACCACAATTATAGTTTGTAAATTATGTCCAAATCTAGCATAAGGAAGCTGGATTTCGATGATATATGGATTGACTCATGCTGACTTTTGATTGATGATAGCTACGGTTTTATGGAAATGAAAGGATATTGCAAAGAACAGTGAAAAAGTGCGTCTATAAGTGCTAACATGAAATAAAATGCAAAAAACTGCAAGTGTTTTGGCCTTTATTTATTTTCCCCATTGATTTTTTATTTTATCCACATGCCTCGACGATCAAAAGTATGAAAATCAAGTGAAGTACTAAAACAATGTCTTAAAAGTCTTGTGCATCGTAAGGAGGTTAAATCTTAGGGAAAATTTCATCTAGCCCCCACTGTAGCTAAATATTTTCCAAAAGTCCCCCTAAACACCACTGTAGGATTACTTTTTCAGTAATTTGTTTGTTTTTCTCACTGCATGCTCTTATATTTCTTGTATTTTTGTCAAGCAGGTGCTTAACAATCAGAAACAAAATCATTGATCCCTAGAATAAGGTCTTACGGTGAAACTGAAACCCTTTTTCTTTGACGTTTTTTTCCATACGAAATATCCGGAGGCAGTAATGAGAACTATTCCTATCAAAACTGAGATTAGAATAGCTATTGTCATTTTCCTTCTGTCTATACCTGTATCAAAGAGAAGAACATTAGATAATCTTTGTTTTCTGTCGAGAAGTTGAACTCTAATAATATAAATTGCAAATAAGCTAAGGGGTGCCAGTGTTTACGTGGATATTTAACATGACATGATATGTGAATAGTCATAAGATAGAATAGATAATGCTTGAATTAAATATGAAGCTATATTTGTTTTTGGGTGTCAAGCACATGTTGAAAAGAAACACCATACCTAGTTCTGAGTGGGCTAAACGTATGTAAAAATCAACACCACCAATTGGGAAGATTTGTAGGTCAAGTAAATCTACCTTCCAAACCATACAACCAAGGCTTCTGTTATAGACATAAGCCATGCAAGAGCAATTCCTTAGGCACAGGGTTTTACAATCACTACAAACAAAAAAACATCAAATTGCCAACAGAATTACCGACGGAATTTTGGTTTTCCGGCGGAAACGGATTGCTGACGGAACTACCAATAGAATCTGTTCCGTCACCAAAAAAAGCATTAAAATTACATAGGCCATAGTGGGCCTATCTTTTGCAAGTTCTTGCATACACAGAAGACCTATTTGTATGCACCTCAACATATCCTTGTCAAAGCTTGGATCATATATTTGTGGATCTATTAGAACATTGCCATCGATCCATAACTTCCATTCCTAAAAAAATTAACAAAAAAGAATTATAACTGTTATAGTTTTGACGTTTTGTCCATCTTGACAAATGCATTTTAGAGTTATTTTATGACATGAAGGTTTGGAGAGGCTTACAAATCCTAAAAGCTTGAAAAGATTCCACATTTTCGTAAGAACTAGTATTTTTCCTTCCACTAATAATCTCTAGCAACAAAATGCCAAAGCTAAGAACATCATATTTCTCCGAATAGAGTCCTTTTGTTGTATATTCTAGAAAAATGTAGTCACTACATTTAAACAATACATCTTTGAGCTCACAAAATGCCATTGGCATTATTATCATGGGAAAAAGAAAATAAATACTTACCAAGTTCCAACAATTCTTTTAGTGTTTGCTTGATCTTCATCGCCTCCAAAAAGTTTAGCTAGCCCAAAACCTGATATTTTCTGGTTCATTCCTTCATCTAATAATATGTTACTTTTCTTCAAATTCCTATGTATGATTCTTAATCTTGAATCTCTGTGAAGATAGAGCAATCCTCTACCTATTCCTTCAATTATGTTGAAGCGCTTCCCCCAATCTGAGGAGTTTTGTCATAGTGGATCTGGGAAAGTTTATTTGAAGATAAAGTGATGAAGGAAGGTGAATGTATAATATTGTAGTAACTGGTTGTAGTATTTGGTATGCTAGGTGACCCTTCTATGACTTAGTTCCTTGTACCTTAACTATCACTCCATAAATAGATTAAACGATCATTCAGACCATTGAACTTGCACATTACGAGATACGATAACACACATGTACTAAGAAGCAAGGAAAGTATTGCTACTAAAGTCGACAATGTGGTAACATAATGTAAAATAAGAGTATAAAAAATTTGTATATCTTTATATATTGATAAACACTAAATTTCCACTCTTTTTTTCTTAATATTGTTCTCTTATGGAAACTTGGAATGTATAGAAACATCCAATTTAGTAAACCAACATATGCATAAAAATATACACTAACCAAGGATATGTGCATCCAAACTTTTGTTTGGCATGAATTCCATAAACCAACATCTCCTCTTCTCCTTCAATGCAACAGCCAAGAAGTGTAACCAGGTTTTGGTGTTGAAGCTTAGAAGTCAACTCCACTTCATTGACTTTTTGGTTTATCAATAAAATCATATTCTTTCGGTCAAAAAAAAAAAAACTCCACTTCATTGATAAATTCTTCCATACCCTGCCTAGATGCCATCTTCAAACTTTCCCTGCAATAAAATGATTAAAAAAAACCGCTAATTGTTGTACTATGAATGGTGATAAATTTTAAAGAATGAAAATCACCTTGTAAACTGGACCAAAACTACGCTGTCCAAGTTTGTTTGCTAAGTCAAAGTTGTTTGTTGCAGTTGCGAACTTTCTAAAACCAAACAATGATAGCTCTTGAATATAGACTGGCTTCAGGTTCGTTATCCTTTTGAAAACAGGTAATGCCTAGCCTGTCACTTGGATGTTGGAAACTCTCCCATAATGTCTTGCCTGACTGGTCTATCAGCACAAGGTTACCAGAGTTAAGAAGTTGGGCAGTGGAACTTGATGCTTTGTTCGACACATTTGATGACCCGATAACATTTTTCTTCCCATTCAATACTACAAGATTTTTGCCCTCAGATATACTTATGACCCCAGAAGAATCCTACAAAGGTTGGTTTCTGTTAGTCACCCACGTGACTTTGGAATTCAAGATAGACCAGATTCCTACGTAGCGATCTGTGGTATTTTGGGGGCTGAAGAATCCAAATTCGAATACGGTGTTGTGAGCTTACAGCTTCTGAATCTTTAATGAATGCAGATGATGTAATGGAGTCTGAGGCAGTGATCCAACCTACACAAAAGCTTAAGAGCATAAGAAAAATATGCAGTAATCCCATGAGAAAGTCCTGTCCCAAAATCTCTTGACTAAAGCAGGAGCATTTCGCCTATTAACATTGTTGAGCATAAGTCTGAGGTCAGATTGTAAGCTCAACATGGTGACATAACGAAGACTTGAAGAGCAACGACTTTTATTTTTGGCCATAGGAGGACAAAAGACTTCAATAGAAACCAGTCCTACACATTTATTTCTAGCTGTGTGTCTCTGTCACACCCTATTACATGTCATGAGGTATGATCACCATGTATGTATGATCACACCTTATTACATTACTTTAGGGTCACTTGTAAGAGTTGTTTAGCCATTTAAGAGCTACATGTCACCCAATTAATACCCTTGGCCAGACTAAAAACTTGGAATTTTTCTAAAAGCTTAGGTACTATAAGGAGTAATGAATTTAAACTTTAACAATTCTTAACTAATTCAATATAACTCCAGGTTTGTCATACACTAACCAGAGATATGTGCAAAGAGTGCAAGTGCCAGCATGCATGCCCTAACGTATACATATTTTCTATGCAGAATCAAGGTTGAAATAGCGTGACTTTCCTCCAACCACCAACCACCAATGATTCAATCAGACATTGATGAAAACAGAGTAAGTGGGTGTTGTTTTTTCAAAAATAATAATTATTCCTTTCATTTTTAAATAAATTATTCAAGAAGTCAGCCTTACATGTTATTTGAACAAGAGAAAGATGGAATCAGCTGTATCTTGAGGATTTCACTGTGATGAGGAAGCCAATTTGGCTTCAAGCATCTTGCTTCATTGACCTGCCAATCATGAGAGAGATTAATCATCTATACATCGAAGGTGCACCTGTCAATCTTCTAATTGTGAAGCACTGCTTTTAATGTATGCATTAAATGTCTAATCCATAAAGATGGAAACGTTCAATGAACAATGCTTACTAACTGTTAAAGAGCAATATATTTTGGTTTTCTTAATTAACAGAGATATTGCAGCAGGTAAAACTTTTGAGTTTGCTAAATTAAAAATTGAGTCTTCTAACTTTATACGATGTTTCACTTTGATCATTTAATCTACTTTATACAAAGTTTTCTAACCCTAACACCGTTATTTTCTGATGATGATTTTTATCAGAATCATTATTTGTTAAAAAAATTAAACTTGATATACGAGCATTTGATAATGTTTAGTTAATATTTAAATTTTAATGTCAGCATTTTCTATTAATAGGATGAGTTAAACGACCGAAAAAAATACTTTATAAAATCAATGGCACAAATGACACCTTGTCTAATGTTAAAAACTATATGTACACTTTTGCATCTGATATTGTTCAATGTCATATGATCAATATCAATATCTATCTATATATCTTATAAAACTCTTCCACCCAATGCACTATTCATAATGAATGAATGGCTTAGATTTCTTCTTCCATACAAAAAATATGTTCATATCTAATCAACGCCCCAGATCGAGAGTTCATCCTTACATCACGTAAACATCGTCCTGACATCAGTGTTCCCACACGAAATTTTACCCCGCCTTTTTTTAGGAGTTCAAATTCAAATCCCCTGCGTCAGGCAACTCTTTATCCTTACATTTGTCCTACTTCCATCAGCAATATCCGTCCCTCATTTTTTCCCCACGAACTCTTTCTTTTGCACCTCGTGGATTTCATTGTCTTCTGCGTGGATTTCACTTTCATATTGGTTGATGTATCAGTGCTCATGTCGTTCAAATATTATCCCCTGCCTTACATATACCTGAAAATCCGGTGGTAGATCAGCAAAGCAGAACGTCAATCCGTCGACAATGGACAACCAGGAAGATATCAACGAAGTTTATCCAGGGCCGGTGCCGGTCGACGGAAATGGCGAGACTACGGTCAGAACTGATTCTATCTCTCTGTTTCTCTCTCTACGAATCTGTCTCAGGTATGCTCAACGGAAATGGTCGACGGAATTTTAATCTATTAACTTATTCACTTACCCTTTGAAAACAGACTTGCTGTGATTAGAAGAAAATATGTGAAACTTTGGTATAACTAATTCGTTCAGTTTTTACTTTTACAATGCTTACCATTATATTATTAATTAGTTAAGTCACAGATGCTCTTAATCCAATATTAAACTAGCTCTGTTTGTACTTCACATATAAACTAAATTTCAAAGAAAAGAAAAGTATCTTTTCTTGCTTCTTCCCTACCGTGTCCGAAGTCTTCTGATATTGCTGTGCTCTATCATACACGCAGGAAGAGAGAGAGAGAGAGAGAGATCTATTTGTTAGAAGTTTTTGTTGGTGTCTCCGCCGTGGTTCATCAGAGACGAGAAGACCAGTTTGTAGACACGAATTAAAATTAATAAAATGATATTGGTTTGTCCTGTTTAGATGATCCTGGCAGTTTGCATTTGTGACTTCAAATGTTTTTATTGATTGAACTCTGATAATTACTTGTCTGCAAATGGACAATGTTTTTATTCATTTTTTGACAATTTAGAGCTCATAGACATGGTTTTCTCAACCTTCAATCGCTAGGCAAAGATACGCCTCTGTTATTATTAACAGAACTGGAAATTCCATTGTTTATGCTTTTTGCACAGTGCATGGACGATCTCACTGAATGGGATTGCAATATCTGCTTCGCTCAGATCAAGACTCAAATGCCAAGATGTTTACCATTTCAGAGAGGGACTCATGGAGGAAGGGTATTTTTTGATAGGTGTTATCTCAGGTACGATGATTACAATTTCTTCAATGAAAGTTTCAGTGATCAAGACAGAACTGTGTGTGGAAGCAAAGATTTTGGTGGGAATCAGAGTGTTTATGAGGCTAATACAATGGAGTTAGTGAGGAATTTGAGTGTGGAAGCACCAAAGAATGATAGGTTCTTTGTGGGTTTTGTCAGAAGAAGTAATTAGATAAATCTCTGGGCTATGGATAATATGTCTTAAATCAGCATCAATTAGGGGGCCAAATATTATCTTCAAAGAGCAGTGTGATAGTAAAATGTTTCTAAGTGTGAATTTCTGACTAATTATTTAGTAGCCTGCAATTTTCCTCAACGTTTGAAGTTTTAAGAAGCCAAGAAAAAGATTGTACTTACAGGGGTGGCTTGTCTGGAAGAAGATCGGTAGAACACTGGCACCTCATAAGAGTCACTACGGTAGAAAATTCCCAAATTTAATGGTCTAAACTTGTACAAATTGAATAGTAACTGACAAATCATCTATATTTCTCTATGTTATCTATATGTTTAGAGTTTTGTATTAATTATGCTTGAGCCTTGTCTTCTACACCAAAATAGTTTAAGTTACTTCAGGTTGAGCTTGTATTAATCACTTACACTTCAACAAGTATATGATTTCTATAAAACATGAAACAGACCAGTATACCTATTTCTTCTTACATGAAAATGATCTATTTTGTTCCGTACAGTTTCTACTTAAGAGAAGAAAATTCATGCTCTGGTAATCCCATTTACTTAAGAGCTTCTAACTTTGTGAATTGTGATCTTACTCAGGTGTACTGTAGAGTCCTGCATTCCTTCTATCTGCCAGATACCACGGAGGATTCTGTGAACTTGGTCTCGTCTGAACCTGGTACAAACATCTTAGCTTTACGACTATGATAGTTCAACTTTCTGAAGCTATGAACATGATTCAACAAGAATTCTTTTATAATTGCTTAATGCAAATTTTGGTTCTTAAGTAAATGTTATGGGTCATGGATATTTTACCTTAACCTAGCAGCAGTCATTGGGGCAAATATTACCTGAGCACTTGACATGGAATAAAAAAAAAAAAGTAGCAAGACAAGAGGATATTGTACTTACAGGAGTGGCATGTCTTGAAGAAGCTTGGTGGTACACAGGCACCTCGTAAGAGTCACTTCTGGAGGGGGGAAAATCCACATTTAGTGCTACTACAAATTTCATAACAATAGATACATGCATCTATGTTACTCTTAATATGTTATAGTATGTTGTAATTACTCAGATAACGATAAGTATATCTAAACAATTGTTTCAGTGATTAAATTAAGTGCGAATCATTCAGTTTGTAATATAATACTCTATATCACTAATCATCTCATGATTAGATTACCCCAAAACTTCATCTTCTTCTACTGACAAGCATCTACAGACTATTCATGACAAGTATACATACCATTATCTTCGTACATGTGAAGTGGTCTACTTTGTTCTTTTAAGTATATACTTAATGAAGAAAATTCATTCTCTAATAATCTCATTTGACATTTGCTATTGAATTTGTAAGTTTGGGAAATCTGGCATTACTCAGGGATGCTGTAGAGCCCTGCTTGCCTTCTATCTCCCATAGGATTCAGTGGACTTGGTGTCATCTGAGGCTGGAAATAACCAATATACAAATATTTCAGTGTCTATAACATTGATAATTCAACATCCTGATACTATGAACGTGATTTAACAAGACTCTGCTTTCACAGGAATGGTACGTGTAATTAGCGGAGCAAATATTACTTCAAAGAGTAGAGTGATATTTCACACATCTCTCAGTCCAAGTTTTTTAATAGAAAAAGAAGATATGGAACTTACAGGAATGGTACGTGTAGAAGGAGACTGGGACAACGCAGACACCTCGAAAGAGTTCCTATGGGTGGGAATATGGTAACCAGAGGCTCTAACACCAGTTCAGTGAGACTCAGGTGAGAAAGCTGAATTATTGATATTGCTGCTCATTACAAATCAATAAGTATATGATTATATATGTGGTAGTTGTATAATCTTATCCGCCAAAAGTAATGAGATTTTTGAATATTTCATGTAAGCTGATAACAAGTTAGTTTATTTTGTTCAAGTTCAAAAATCACGTTTTGGTCTTGGTTGCTGTGTATATTCATTTGTTACACTCTGATATGTACCATTCCTGTTTGTATTCGATCTATAATAAGTCTGACCTGTTGTTAAGACTTATCATTTGAATGGAAGTTTTGGTTTTGATAATTTGGTTGTTCTCCTCTAAGGATGTGGTATGGCTGTGTAACTTGCTTTTACCACTTCTGAAATAATTTTTTGTCTGTTCATATAATCACTCCGAAGATGATGTGAATGTCTATGCATCACATTACATGATATTTTAAGCTAATGCAACCTAGATATCTGAACTTTAATCTGCTTGGAAAAATATTGTGTATGCGTTCTGTTATTTCTGTTTTTGCTTTCCAACATGCCTAGATGTATTTCTTTATCATTTATAACATCCTTCCTCTGCCATTTGTCTGACGTTTTGCTCTTTTGGCTTTACAAGTTTGTTTCACAGTAGGTTTTTTTTTTTATTCCTCCTTTGCATAAAGTATCTTTGACCTTTCTTGTCATAATATTTCTTTTTCTACATGTAGGTTAATTATTTTCCATTTGTCATCGTGTGTCATGCCAATTACAACATGCATATACCATCTTTTTTTTCCATTTGGCAAGAGTTCTGTGTGTGATATGATCATTCAACAATTGCAAGATCATAGAGTGGTGTTGGTTTGTCAGGTCAGTCATTAAGATGTTCTAGAATCTTCTCCAGTTAAATTGGTCCAGTCATTTTTGCAAATATAATAATTGAACTCTCATAGAGTGGTGTTGATTTCTTTGACAAAAAGGTAATGATATTGCATCTAATTTACAACACAGCTTGCCAATAATCTTGTGGAGTTGAACTACTGTTATGTTAACCAAATCAGCTCTTATTTTTTAACGTGAATAGTGATGTACTGATTTGTTATGCAGATACGTGACTGTGGAAGGAAGATGTGAGCTAGCAAGGGAGAAGAACAAGAGAGTGGGGAGTTCATAGGTTGCTTGAAGCTGTTGGAGAATGAACTTGGAGAAAAGGTCCAACTTCGATTATTCTGTAAGTCACTTGACATGATGCTATAGTATTATAGAATTTACTTATAGTGAAAAGGCAAAAGTGGCTGGTGAGAAATTATTCTATGGTACTATAAAATTTTCCTTTACATTATGCTTATGCAACTGGTAGTATGTAGTCAATTTCTAAATGTTTCTTTCACTTGCTTCAGTACATTTTTATGAAGATAAACTTTAGGAGATTTATTGTTATTCATTTTCTTTTCACGATTGAAACTGATGAGAATTTGATGCTTTAAGTTTTAAAATTCGCCATACCCTTTTCAACCTTTAGCCATTGAATCCAGAAAAAATTAATAATAATAAAATATATTGTTGCTTCAATTTATGGATGCAGGATTGGTTTAGATTCAGTGTTGCATTTTGGCATACATTCCGTGGAACAGGTGGTGATCCATTTGGTGTGCCTACTAAGTCTTGGCCCTGGGAAGATGGTGCCAATTCACTAAAAATTGCCAAAAGAAGAAGTATGTTAAGTCTGATTCTACATATATTACCTTCAAATCATAAAAATTTAATACTGAGACTAATATTTCTTCTGATTGAAAATTTAATACTGAGACTAATGCTTCTTTTCATTGACCCAGTGAAAACCAATTTTGAGTTCATAAATAAACTTGGAGTGGATTATTGGTGCTTCCATGATAGAGATATTGCCCCTGATGGTAAAGCTCTAGAGGTGAGTCAATGTTAAGTTTATGTTCCTCATTTACATGAATTCATTGGATGCTGATATTTTTTAAAGTTTGAAAATTCTTATTCTGCAACTTCAAGAAGAGACATTGTTGTTGCACTTTATTCTAAAATAATGGTTTACTATTATTTGTGTATATGCAGACTTATCAATCTTTCATGAGCATTATGGTAATTTCACCAATGTAATTATTACAGTCGTGTGGCTCATGTCTTTTGGATGGCTTTCATCATTAGTCAAATATGCGTAAAAGCTACAGAAACTCTTATAACCACTATAGTATAAAAGAAACTCTTCAAAATAATGACATTTAAGAATTTTGGAATCGGTTTAGTTTGGAATGTATGGGTTGAATGAGGCTAATCAAGCTATCCTAATCACATGATGTGCATATAAATTGGTTTGATTCTTAGGTATTAAGTACGTTGAGGGTTTTTTGGTACTAAAGCATCAAATTATCATGTACTGCTAATACAGCAACATTTTAGAGGAAATAGTTGTGACAAACAAAGGTGAAGTTTTTAAGTGTCTATGTCTAATAATTCTATTGAAGCGTTTGAGAACAAGACACTTGTACTGTCAATGACCTTGTAGCTTAGTGACATGAATGCTTTCCTGTAAGTGGGAGGTTGTGGGTCTAATTTAACTTGTAACTTCTGGTCGTTAGTGCATTCTCCTCTAAGAATCTACATCTGCTGGTGTTCTTGTGCAGAATTTGCGACCGGAAATCCCACGATGTTGTCCATCTTCTTTGGCTAATATCATGAAAAAATGTTGGGATGGGAAGCCAGACAAGCGTCCAGAAATGGGGGAGGTGGTGAGTTTTCTGGAAGCCATAGATACAAGCAAAGGAGGAGGAATGATACCAGAAGATGCCACACCCAAGTGCTTCTGTTTTGCCCCATCTCGTGGTCCCTAACTCTTCAAATGCTCATTGAAGCTATAACACACACACACACACACACCAAAGATATATATATATAATTGCTTAGGGGAGGATAGAGAGAGTTGCAGATGGCAAATCTTGTTTTCTGGTTTGCCATTAGATTACCCCAACTTGCTTTCCCAGTTGGAGGTGGAAGGGAATGAAGGTTCATGGAGACAAAAGGGAAATAATGTTTGACACATTTGTGTTTTGGTGAAATGAGAAGCTGAGATTGGTGTTGTAACCTTTTTTTTTTTTTTGGGCGGCGCATCTATAAAAATTTTCAAATATAAAATCATTTTGATTCACTTATCTCTGCATCTTGTGGTGAATTGGTATTGTGGTCAGCAGGAATAACATGTAAACATTTGAGAAACTTATCACTTAGTTATAGTACTACTTTCCATCCTTAATAATTAATATAAGATATATATATGTATGTAATATGAGAATTAACTTGATATGGGTTCTATATGTTGTACGGAAAATTATAGATAGAACCTACGTAGATTATATTATGTTACTCAGTTAACTCTATCAATTGAGTAAGTTATATTTTCCTCTTTTTATTCAATTCATTGTTTTCTCTTATTATTATATTATTTTGTACTGAATATCTTCCACCAATATTAGTGTGAAGAACTCTTTTGTATGACAATTGAAACTTTTTTCCCCGTAATAATATTCTCCCGCGCATCGCGCGGGGGAGTAAATGCTAGTATCATATATTACTCTTCCACCAAGCCATGTTCTTAATGGCTTATCTCTTGGCTTCTCACACAAAACACTGTTCACAAGCCGTCTCCCCCATTTATTGGGCTCTGTGCCAGCCAAACCTGCTGACAGTGATGTTCATCTTCAAAATAAGGACGTGCTGCCATGTCCGCTTTGAATCCCAGCGGGTTTGTATTTTTCCCGCCCACAGACGACCTTCATACTGCACTTCTGTATATGCTCTTCCAGTTGATTAGCATGTAGAATTTCTTTCTATGCTCTGCTTTTTGGATTTATGCCATGTTTAATAGTTGATATTTCCATGTTTCTGAATTGAATGACCCTCCATATATTTGCAGATCTGATATTTCTAAGGGCCACCTTCTAAATTAAATAAATATCCTCGCCCACGGACGACCTTCATACTGCACTGTCTGTATATGCTCTTCCACTTGATTAGCATGTTGAATTTTTTTCAATGATCTGCTCCATGTTTCTAAATTGAATGACCCTCCATCTATTTGCGGATCTGAATTTTCCCTGGACACACCGAATTTCCACCAGACACAAATATTCCTCCAGCTGTGGGCGCCGACAAGGTCAGACATAAGGGTCAGCTCTGTTTTCAGCGTTCTTCCTCCTTACTGGCAAGTCTGTCAGACTTATGCATGTTGACTTATTAGAAACCTATGCTTTATTGATTTATGATAGGTTGCATAGTTCTACCTCCTTGTCTTGAGTTTTGCCTGTTTCTGAAATGAATGTCCCTCTATCATTTCATTTTGTAGTGGTGAAGGTGAGACTGAAAACAAAGATGAAGGCTGCAAACTCTACTGGGTCATGTGTTTTTATTTTTTCCTCTTTCCTTTGGTCTTTCTCCTGACCTATATGTAATTTCTTGCAGGAAAGCAGAGCACCCATCACCTCCGACTCATATTTCTTATTAAAACACTCAGTGGTATACGTGCGTGTTGTACTATCTAGGCTTTGTTTAATTTTTAATTACTGGAAAAAAGATTGCTATTGTCTGGTAGGTAAGCATGTAGTGATAATCATCTCATGATCTTAACTGTTGCTCATAATCATCTCACCTCGATTTGAGCATAAAGTGGAGTAGCAAATTTATATGTAACCAAGTTCATTTTGTGTGAGTTGTGAAAAGTTGCTTTATATTTGATTAAATGGAAAAAAAAAAGTCACTTTTCTATATTTGCCTAGCTACCGTACATAATTGAATAACTTTTTGTGTATCATGTCCAGGTTGTGAAAATATCAGAGTACAAAAAAAAGGGACTGGACCGGCCGGTTCGACCGGTTGAACCGGGAACCGGTCCCTGGTCCGGTCCGGTTTGATTAGTAAACCGGTCAGAACCGGTTCCAAGCGGTTGACCCGGTTTCTTTCTTTCTTTCTTTCTTTTTTTTAAATTTTCCAAATTTTTATTTTGTGTTTTTTGAGGGCAAAATGGAAAGTTGAAGACTAAAATAAAGAGAAAAATAGATAAAGAAAAAACAAATCTAAAAAAATGAAAAAAAAATAATGAAAAAAATTATTTAAAAAGATATAATAATTATAAAAAATAAGATATCTTTGCATAAGTATAAGTATTATAATTAATACTAATAGATTTTAAACATTTTTTTTTCTAAAAATCTTTATTTTGTCTATAGAAGTTTAAAAATAAATTAATATATATTATCACTAATAAATTATAATATTTTAATATGACCGGTTCAACTACCGGTTAGACCCCGGTTGACCCATTAATCCTTAAACTTGTGCGGTGACCGGTTCATTACCCATTCCGGTTTTTCGTTCTTTGGAAAATATAGTAAAATCACTTCCCATGTTTGCCTTCTTCCTTCACGTTTTGTATTTGAAGCACACTCACTTCCCTTTCCTAACATCATCCCTTCACATCCCAGGTTCCCTTCCAGATAGCACATTCACAAGTCATCCAGTAGTATAAGCACAAATATTCACAGTCTTAATTTGTAAATTAACATAGCAATTCAATCTTGCATTTTAAAATATCAATAACTTCCATCTGACTTTCTATTTGCCTTTCTATTTAATGAAACCAAGAATAAGACAATTAGGACTCAAGAGAATAGAGGAAGTAGGCATTAAGGTTAGAAGTGTGTTGAGTAAAAGTAAGGAGACATTTGGTTTATATTGCACGGGAATGAATAATAACAAAACAACATAGTAAAATATAAGTAATCATATTGTAAGTTATGATTGCTACCAAGACTATACAAAAAAGTTGTATTTTTTAAAAGTTGCTCACAAAAGGATTTTGTGTGCTTTGTGAAAACTTGCTTGAAAAAGTATGCTTGAAAAAATTGAAGGATTTTAATATTTATCCCATTTGTAGCACTCAAAATATAACCAATTTGCATATTACTTTTTTATTCAACACACATAGAAAATATTTACATTAACAGTACTAATAATATTTGGACAACATAAATAATGTTGAAATGAATAGTCTGAAAAATATATACAACAGAATGATTATGATTTGAAAAGGCGTAATTAAAATGAATTAGAGACCAACGGATAATTAAACTCATTTCAAACTCTCCTCCATACGGTAGGGTTTTCACAAACTCTTTCGAAATTTCATTCCTATTATGGTCTTAAATTCAAGTTTTGAATATAATTATCCTGTGTAGTTGAATTGCATTCATACATATCAGAGTGTACAACAAAAATCCCAGCAACCCCCGGGTTTCATTCATTCACTAAGGGCTTACAGTTTCCCATATAGGGGATTACCCAAAATCATTACACATATATACAGTAATCCCAAATTAAAATGGATAATAACACCTAATATCAAAGATCTCTAAGGAGTCCTAGCCGCTCTTGGTTGTCCACTTCCCTTTAGAGTCACTTGCCCTGTCAGTAGGTCAGTTCATGGAAAGAATGAGATTCAAAAGAATCTCAATAGTAATAAGTCACTCATACAATATATTAGCACACAGCATGTAAGTAAATCACAAACAACAACAGCAGCAGTAGCATAAAGATACATGGCATATTACTTTTTTATTCAACACACATAGAAAATATTTACATTAACAGTACTAATAATATTTGGACAACATAAATAATGTTGAAATGAATAGTCTGAAAAATATATACAACAGAATGATTATGATTTGAAAAGGCGTAATTAAAATGAATTAGAGACCAACGGATAATTAAACTCATTTCAAACTCTCCTCCATACGGTAGGGTTTTCACAAACTCTTTCGAAATTTCATTCCTATTATGGTCTTAAATTCAAGTTTTGAATATAATTACCCTGTGTAGTTGAATTGCATTCATACATATCAGAGTGTACAACAAAAATCCCAGCAACCCCCGGGTTTCATTCATTCACTAAGGGCTTACAGTTTCCCATATAGGGGATTACCCAAAATCATTACACATATATACAGTAATCCCAAATTAAAATGGATAATAACACCTAATATCAAAGATCTCTAAGGAGTCCTAGCCGCTCTTGGTTGTCCACTTCCCTTTAGAGTCACTTGCCCTGTCAGTAGGTCAGTTCATGGAAAGAATGAGATTCAAAAGAATCTCAATAGTAATAAGTCACTCATACAATATATTAGCACACAGCATGTAAGTAAATCACAAACAACAACAGCAGCAGTAGCATAAAGATACATGGCTTTTACCACAAATGACAGCACTCACGGCTGTATACATAATGCGATAGCTCTCGCTGTAATCACAATTACGACAGCTTACATTGCAATCACAACAACGACAGTTTGCGCTGTAAAAGACAGTTTTCGCTGTATAACGACAGTTAGCACCAACTGTAACAACAACAGCATCAGAAATCATCACAAAATATTGATACAACACACATACAGTGCATTACACATATTATAAGAGAAAGAGTCACTACCTAGTTCTTTTCGAAAGTGCTCTGGCACAAGTCGTTCACGATCAGGGCAAATTTCGAATCCTACAATTCCAAATGCACCATTTAGACACTTTTCATAGTATTTCTAGGGGTTATATGAGTCTACAATGAAAATTTATAAAAATGCCCTCGGGGTCCCGGATCGGCCCCGCCGTACCCGGTTTGGCTGCACTTTTCTCGAAATTCTAACCTGAGCTAAACTAACATATTTCCACCCCAAGGAATCCATTTCCAGATTCGGAATTATCAAATTCAATGTTAAATTACAAATTTACCCTTGACAGCCCCACTTTAAGGGTTTCAGGGGCATTTTCGTAATTATGCTTTTTCAGCCTTTTCCGAAAAAGTGACCAATTGTAACCCCACCTAATTTTCCCTCCTAATCTCAATGGAACCATCAAATCATTGAAAATCTAACTAAGTCCAATTTCTAGAGCTGGACGAAATTTATGTGTCCTCAAGGGAAATCGGGGTTTTATGATTTCGGCTCCGTTAACGCGTTTCTTTCTACTCCTAACCACTTTATTAACCATCTAATTGAGTTATTACTACCATTTGAACTAACATTGGGCAGTATAACCCTTAGGCACATACATTTCTAAAGTTTAAAACCAATGACAATTCGGCGAAATTTCACCAATTAAATTGCCCACAACAGCCAAAATAGTTAATATACGAAGATTTGGAAGTTGCCTCAAGCTCCCACAAGCTTTTCACAAATATGGCTGAAACCCTAACCTAAATAACAACAGATTTTTGAGCCTCCAAACCTTAAAGAACAAAGAATAGTAGCTTAGGGTCATAGTTATATGCGTTAGGAGCTAAATCGTCGAAGAAATCGACTTACCTTATGAGATTTTTTCCCTTTCTCTCTCTTGCTTCAGCTGAAAATGGCGTGAAATGGCTGAAGAAGATGAGCCAATATGATTAATAATCCATGCTGACATCATCTTTTAATGGGCTGATGTCATAATTCCCTAGTTTCCCATTTTCAGATTTTCTGGCAGATTTTCTACCCAATCTTTAAAAAATCACAACTAATTCTAGAAAAATCGAATTGGAGTGATTCCAAAGGCTATAAAACCCTTATTGAGTCTAGTTTCAAGGAAAAATATAGCCTTTTACTAGCTGGAAGTATATCATTCCCAAAGTTAATTTCTTTGACTGCTTCTCCAAAAAATAATCAATTTCACCGTGCAAACTTCAAAAATTCATAACTCTTAGCTTACAAATCGAAATGACAAAAATTATACGTCTATTTTAAAGCTTGACATGTGAAATTTAAGATTGGAAAGTTTCAGAACTTTTAGGCACCATTTGCTCATTCAAAATTTCCATACAACCCTACTCCCTTGCAGAGAATTACACTTGACAGGTTTTCCAATTTTCAACCAATGTGTCCAATGGCTCTCAAATCAACAATCAAATCTATTCCCACACAATTTTTCACAAAGAAACCATTGAAATTACTAAAACAACCAAATTCCCATCACACATTCTCCAACAGTTTTATTCAACAATAATTACATTCACTTTTGAAGTCATTAACCCTCAATCCCATTTTTGGGTCATTATACAAACATATTAAACGGTTAGTGCAGTTACCCTACTGAATATCTTGAAAGTATGTTTGTAAATGAATAAAACTTCTTAAATCTTTCAAATGAAAAAGGAAAAAAAATAAAAATCACCGCAAAACCAGTCTATCTCCCTTCAAATTTTGAGATAGTTATTGTATTGATGGAAAATAATTCATTATTGTCTGGAGTTTGCTCTGCCGCATGAGACATGCTCTGCCTGAGGATGAATACAGGTTGGCTTGGGGGAGGAATATCCACTATCTCACTTTGAAGCATTGACATTACAGATGCCATGGAGGGCCTATCTTTTGCAAGTTCTTGCACACACAAAAGACCTATATGTATGCACCTCAATATATCCTTATGAAACCTTGGATAATATATCTGTGGATCTATTAGAGGTATAACATTGCCATCAATCCATAACTTCCATGCCTAGAAAAATTTACCAAAAACAACGGGAAAGATTGATGTTATATACATTGGGACAAAATTATTTTAGAGTTTTTGCAAGAAACAAATGTACAAAATGGAGAGGCTTACAAATCCTAAAAGGGTCAAAGATTCTGCCTCTTCATGAAAGCTAGTGTTTTTCCTTCCACTAATAATCTCTAGTAACAAAACACCAAAGCTAAAAACATCAGATTTCTCTGAATAGAGTCCTTCAGTTGCATACTCTGGAGAAATGTAGCCGCTGAAATTAAACATTACATCTCTAATGAGCTCTCAATATGTCACTAATATTATTATCTCAAGCAAAGCAAAAGGAGCACTTACTATGTTCCAACAATTCTTTCTGTATTTGCCTGATCTTCATTGCCTCCAAACAATTTAGCCATCCCAAAATCTGATATCTTTGGATTCATGTCCTTATCCAATAATATATTACTTGCCTTCAAATCTCTATGTATAATTCTTAATCTTGAATCTCTGTGAAGATAAAGCAACCCTCTAGCTATTCCCTCAATTATGTTGAAACACCTTCCCCAATCAAAAAGATTTTGGTGCTCTGGATCTATAAAAGATTGTTTTAGGAAATATGTAATGAAGGAAAATGTTCAAAAAGGAATTTGCACTCACTTCCTGCAATATGATAGTAAATGGTGGTAGTATTTGGCACACTAGGTGACCATTGGTATTCACTTAGTTAGTTGTACCATAACTATTACTTCATACAAACACAATTGAACTTGCACATAATTTAGAAAAAAGGGAAGAACTTCTAGAAAATGTCAACTAAGTAATAAAACATCTTGTAAAATGAGTTGAAGTACTAAGCTCCTATTGCCTTATATATTCATCAACATTCAATCCAGTTTTCCTCTTTTTCTTCTTCTTTATCTTATGCAAAGCATTTAAAGTCTTAAACATCCAGTTTATTCATAAGCATGGAAGATGGGCACTAACCAAAGATGTATGCATCCAAACTTTTGTTTGGCATGTATTCATAAACCAATATCTCTTCTCCTCCAATGCAACAACCAAGAAGTCTAACAAGGTTTCGTTGTTGAAGCTTAGAAATCAATTCCACTTCATTTATAAATTCTTCCATACCCTGTCTAGATGATCTTGATAATCTTTTTACTGCTATTTCCTGTCCATCTTCCAATTTTCCCTGAAATAAGATGATGGAAAACATCAATTTCTTATGAACTGAAAGATGATAAAGTTAAACAAAAAATGAAAGTCACCTTGTAAACTGGACCGAAGCCACCCTGCCCAAGTTTATTTGCTATATCAAAGTTGTTTGTTGCACTTGCCAGCTTTCTAAAATCAAACAACAATAACTCTTGAATATGGACTTGTTTCAAAGCCATGATCCTTTTGTCTTGAGTCTGCATTTCCCCTGTGTTCAACACATTTTTTCCATTTCAAAATGTATCAAAATGTTGAAATTCAAATGTTCAACAGATTATCTAAGACAACAAAGTTAAGATTGTATCATATATAAACAATCATAAACAAAATCACCGATCCCTTGAATCATCTCTCAGAGCAAAATGGAAAATCACCTTCTTGCTTTGAGCATTTTTTCCATAAGAAATATCCAGACACAGTAATGAGAATTGTTCCTAGCGAAACTGATATTATAATAGGTGTTGTCATTTTCCTCCTGCCAATGCCTGTTTCAAAGAAAAGAAAAACGTACAGAGAGCCTTCGTTTTCTGACAACAAATCCAAACCATACCACATGTATTGTCATCAAAAGACGTTAAGAAGTGCAGTAAAATAAATAAAGCTCCCCAAGGTTTTATCATGATATGAACTTGTTTTGCAATGAACACCAGGTTAGTTGACTCCTTGAAAGAAAATTGCCTCAGAAATTTTATAATTTTTTAAAGAACTTAAGATTTATATAGACTGAAAATAAACTATGAAGTGCATCACCCAGGGATGCATAACATGACATAGTATATAAATAATCAAATAGCAAGATAAATATTGCTTAGATGAAATTTCAAGCCGTACCAAATCTCTCGAGTGTGGTGGAAGAGGCATTTTGAACAGAAAACAGGTGTGTGCTCTTGGGTGATTTAAAGAGATTTCTTTAAATTAAAAGTACATACCTAGTTCTGAGTAGGCTAGACGTATGTAAATGTCAACCCCTCCATATGAGAAGCTCTGAATGTCAAGTAAACCTGCACTCCAGACCATACAGCCAAGGTTTGTTTCATAGGCATAAGCTATACAAGAGCAATTCTTAAGGCATGAAGTTTGACAATCTGCAGCATCCTGAGCATAAGAAGGTAGCACTTGTGCATCATCTGGTACTTTTACATTCTCCATCATAAAAAACACATCTAATTTGCTAGTCTGAGAATCATTTTTGACTTTTTCACACTGAAGTGATTCTCTTCTCACACACCCACTGGTCCAGTTCTGCCTTTCCCATTCTTGTTTGTTCTTTGGTTCAAACCCTCTCAAACAGGTACAGATTGGGGAGTTCTGCGAATTGCAAATCCCAAATGGGCCACAGTTGCCATAAACATCACAACCTGAAGGACCCATTGTCTTCAAAAGTTCCCATGCATGCATCTGGGAATTCCAAATTCTTCGCTCTACTTTACCTTGAGAAACTAAAGTAACAGTTGAGATAGAATTACCTAGATAAAAGGACAATCTAAGACTCCCTTCCTGTTCTTTCATCAGAAGCCTATTTTGGGAGTTAGATGAACTTACCCTAGGTATCTCAAGGAAGGTCATGCCATTCCAGGGACCACTACGCCATTTAGGACTATTTCCTTCCCACACGAATAATTCAGTTACATTACGGACTTCAAGACCAAAAGAAAATCTTCCATTGGATGGATCAGATGGACTTTTCCACGATGTAAGTTGTACTTTCTCGCCTTTGTTTTTGTTAGTAATGAGTTCCATGCCTTGTAACATTGTATTACTAGGATGCAGGAAGCTCTGCCACACGAATGCTCCAGTGATTCTATCTATGAGCACAAAGTTGCCAGTATCTAAGAGCTGAGCACTGGAATTTGATGCAACATTCGAGACATTTGTTGACCAAAGAACTTGTTTTTGCCCATTCAAAATAACAAGATTGCCATTTTCTGAAATTGTGAGAATCCCAGAAGAATCTGTTAGTGGATTGTTTTTGTTGGCAACCCAAACCATTGAGGATTTGGACATGTACCAAATTCCAACGTAGCTATCAGTGGAATTTTGAGGACTGAAGAATCCCAGCGTGAACATGTTATTCCTCGAGCTCACTGTTTCAGGTTCCTGGATCAACACAGATGCTGTAATGGAGTCCAAGGCACCAACCACAAGAGTAGAAGTGAGCAAACATATAAGGAAAGCAAGCAACAAGCAAGCTTTTTCACTGAATCCCATGAAGAACATCACGATTATTGCAATCATTGGATTTTGAACTTTTTAGTTTTTCTTAAACTGCGACTTCACTGGAAGAAGAAAAAGCCAGCAAAAATTTGGAATTTTCGCATGGACTTGGTCCCCAAAGACTATGTATAACGACTGAACCAATTATGGGTCACATTGGACAACTATCGGATTTTCTCATTCATCGATCCTAAACTTCTAATCAATATCATCAATATCAATATCAATCAATATCAATATCAATATCATCAATATCAATATCAATATATATATAAAATCTATTCCCTCAAGCTATTAACAAAAACGGCTTACTTGCAGCTCCTCTCACATGTTACTGTTCATAAGCCAGATTAAATTTTCTCGGGATGCGAGTATAAGCTGTTTTTCATTTGCAATCCCCGCCCTTATTTGAAATTTAAATGAATCATCCCTTAATACATGCGCCACAGGTTATTGATGTCAAATAAAAACACTTTTTGACTGTTGGAGAGAAGATAGAGAAGGATGAAATGGTGGAGAGAAAGAACAGAGGAAGCGGCTGAGAAATTTTGGTGGTGACGGTGGTGGTCGATGAGAGGAAGAGGGAAAGGACGGTGGTGATACCGACAGCCAAACAATGCTCCGGGTTGAAGCTTCTTCAATCTCTCTCTCTGCTCTGATCTGCGGCGCCTCTGGTCTGGTTCAAGAAGGTCGAAGCTATTCTGGTGTGCTGCTGCGGCGCAATCTGGAGCTTTGGCTTCTGTCTTCTCAGTTGTGCTGGAGGGTGAAGGAAAAAAACAAAAGACGTCGCCGGCGACAATGGTGGAACAGATGAGCTTCTCCGATCTCTCTCTCTCTCTATGTGTGTTTAATTTCAATAAAGGGGTCAAGAGAAAAAGTTAGAGGGCGTGAGTTGTACTGTCACTGTGAAATCCATTTTCCATCATGAAAAAGCAGAGCAAAGGATAGGGGAATAAGAAATTGGGGGTTGGAGGACTTAAAAGATCAGCAGATGCTATTTAATAAAGGCAAAAGACTTGGAGTTAGGGAGGGACGGACAAAAGAGGAAGAAAGAAGAGAGATTTTTTTTTCAGTCCTGCTGACACTACATTTTATATTATATAATAAAATATAAGTCAGGGATCGATTCGGCATCATGCTTATCGCAATGATTCTGATCTCTAATAATCAAGGGACTAAAAGGGGGAAGAAAGTAAAGGTCGAAGGAGATTTTTAAAGATGAGTACAAGGAGGAGAAAAAGTAGAGGAAAAAGTTAAGAGGGGTTTGCTGAAAATAACCAAAGACACCTATGAGAGAGGTTGCAATATTGGTAGGAAGACACAAAACACGACTAATGGGATAAGGGTGAAGCTAGCACATCTAGCATGCTGTCGTTGACTTGAGAAAGACCCCCCAAAACCCAAAAATTTTCAAATTTAGTGTTTGCACACAATTTTTATTTTCAAATTTGTTTGCTGAAAAGTTCTCCTTGATAAAATTTATTACCTGACAGTATTTATGGACTCATACATACATACATACATACATACATACATACATACATACATACATACATACATATCTATATATATATATATATATATTTATTTGCATGGTTGTAACTCCTTTTTAGTTAATTGGAATATATTTTTAGTTGCATGCAAATGTTTTCCCTTTTGCAAGAGTTGGAGATATGCTGCGTATAAATGAAGGAGATTTGCATCCGCATCGAGAGTTCTTAAATAAATTTTAGGTACCTTTAAATATTTTATTTTGTAATGGGAGGTATTTTTTAGCAATTTTTCCCTTCTTTTACAAAAAAATAATAATATTCCAATAAATTTTTAAAATATCAGTATGAAGTAGTTATATATAATAATTATGTAAATAATTTAACTTTCTTTTAAAAATCCTATTTAAGAATACCCTTATTCTCACTTTAAAATAAGCTTTTGTCGGTAGCATGTTAACTAAAAACAAAAGGGTTTAAAACATGATATGTATGTCTCTCTCCTACGTAAATCATCATTATCTTTGACTGATTCTCCTTCATGCACCAAGCGGGAAAAAAACCCCACCTTTCCCTAATAAAAATCACGAGCCCGTTTGGTAAGAGGAAAATTTGAAGAGGGAAAAAAATTTAAAGAATGGAAAGGACAGGAAATGAAGATTATTAAGGGTGATGAAAGATGGATTGAAAGAAGATGAGTTGTTTGGTAGGAAGAAAATTAAGAGTGGAATTTGAGATGTAAAAGAGAAATACCCATTTTAACCTCAACATAAATTAATAATTATATATTAATTAAATTCATATTTCAGTTCATAAATTAAATAATTAGTTGTACAATAATTTAAAAAATGAATAAAATATAAATTGTAATTTAAATAAATAAAAAATATATTTTATTTATTAATAAAATTGAAATTATTTTTTTATATGATAAGTAAATTCTGCAGAAATGTGAATTTGCAAGGCGTGAATATTGAAAAATTCAAATTTATTGATGAAATTCAAATTTGCAAGGTGGGAATTCTTCAAAAATCCAAAAATGATAAGCAAATTCTATAGTAAATCCGAATTTCCTTCCTTTTAATTTAAATATTTTTGGAGACGTATTTGTCTTTTAGATCTTCCTCGACTAAAGGAACTTAGGATCCCACCAATTTTGGTGGGATCTTATCTTCCCATGAATAAGGGAACATTGGTGGGCCCTGAGTGAGCCAGAGAATTTAAGTTCTCAATAAGATTGAGCCAAAATTACTTATCAAATGTAAAAATTTGTATAAGTTCCCTCCCTTCCCAAATCTTTCTTGTACCAAATAGGCCCATATCTCCGCCTCCGGTCATTCTTCCACGCAGATCCCATCCAACATCTTTATTTTGCCTCCCCTCTAAAATCTAAAACCCAAAACCAAAATGTTTAGGTGGCTTTAACCATATAAGTTGTACGATATTCTAATAATATATAATGATAATAATTATTATTATTATTATTATTAAAATGTTTTATTATAAAATAAAAATATATTATTACCCTCACAAGCCTGGACACGTGAACCATTGAGCTATGTGAGGAGCACTTGAATTCCTTTATTAAAGCAAAGCTTTTGAATTTCTTTATTATAGTGGCCACGTGAATCATTGGGCTAGGTGATGTGTCCCTTCTGGGTGATCTGAGGCAAATTAAAGAAGCATTAATAACTTTCCCGTATTAAATCAAAGCACTTGAATTCCTTTATTTTTATCTTTTCCCTAATTCTCTAATGCCCCATTCCCAAAAACCTTTCCTCTACTCACAAATTGAGCAGATGTTTTAAAAGTCAGAATATTTGATTCAGTAGGGGACGATAGTTTTAACCTTGAACTGGAAAGGTAATGAATGTGCAGGGAGGGTAAGACAATTAGAATAAAGTAAATGAATAGTATAGATTATCATATGAAAATTGGTTTCACACAAAATTTGTTCTCAGATAGATTCTCATATGAAAATTGGTTTCACATGAAAATTGTTCTCACCATTCTAAAAAAAGAAAAAAAAAATACTCCAAAAGAATATGATGAAAATATCTAGGATAAAAAGGGTTAGTGTCGTGCTCAACTATATGAAAAAATGACAGAATATATTTGCATGGAATTAAAAAAATGCGTATTCATTTGGTAGGGTTATCATTTCTTTGAATAAATTTACTTTGACAAATGTACATATAAACAGATGCACAAGACAAAGTCCTTTGTGACAACTCCAATCCAGAACAAATCATATTAAAGATAGTAATATAAAGAAGTTTATAATTATGATTGCCATAACATAATAGCATGTAATGTTAGACTTCTTGGAGGCCACCATGCATATGTCATAATCAACTACAAATTTGAAATTTCATGTTCAACACATAAGGGATAGTATCACTAGAAAAGTTGTTCTATCACCTACCCATAAACAAAATCAAGCAGTTGAATTTTCATGAGCCTTTATTATTGTGTTTTATTTACTAAAATCCCCATTAACCCATTATATCATGATGAGATTGTTATATATCACTAATAAGCTAAAAGAAGAGTGAGATAACTGTTAGGGATACACTTCACCCTTTATAATTTCATCTTACATTTTATTATTTCAAGTCATTTTCACTTTGTCTTTCTGTTAACATATTCGCAAATTGCAATATTCTTCCAATATTAGTATATGAAGATGAAGATATAAGCTTTTGTTCAAAATAATTAATAACTAATTATATTTAATTATTATTGTTATTGGTTGAATAATACAATATGCTATAATAAAAGTTTTAGCATAGTAGAATATCTTATACTAAATGATGATTTCTTTTAATGATGCACATGTTTGCAATATGAAATTTCATATTTTAGATATTAACAGAAATTGACCTCTTTTATCCAGTTGGGGGAATGCATTTTTATATTTGGTCAATCTATAAACCATTGTGGGTTGGGTTTGTTACTCAAATGTCTTTTATTACTACATGCTTGATCATGAATTTAAAGAAAGTCTATATACAATTTAGGCTATTAAAGTATCTCAAATCATTAAATGATAACAATAACCCCAAATTATTGTAATTACTCTGGATTTACAAGCTCCCCGTGCAACGTACGGGGGAGCACACTCTAGTTTATAAACAAAGTCGTAAACGAAAACAACAGTATTTTGGCGCATACCTCTACAGTGCTGAGATTTTCTGAAATTTGCCTGCCCCACATTTTAGGAAAAAGTTCAGTCTTTTACATGTCATAATAGCATATATTTTTACCTAATTTGATAATATTAAGGAAATTAGTTAAGTTAATTAATATAACATGTGTTTTTTTAAATATCCTAGTTATCTTCTTTAATTCCTTACTTTCTTTTCCTCCTGATTGTTATTGAAGGAGCATCAATAAAGGTAAATTATGAAAAGATTGAAAAATATAAAAATTGTCTTATATTTAGAACCAAAATCAACTCTCAAAATGTATCTTATATTAAAGAACAGAGGGAATACCATTTTTTTTTCAAAAAAACAATTAACACTAGAATTTTTGTTAAAATCACTTGCTATAATGGTAAGGTATTGATTCTCACTTATGATAAATCTTCTTAGAACTTGTTAAAACCTCATCTGAATTTAAGAAATCCTTATCAGAAGTAGGAATTAATACTTTGTCATTATAACAAATGGCGAATTCTAAATTGAAATTTGTGAAAATCTTATTAAAATTTGTTATTAAAATTTTATCTAAACTTGTGAAACCTTTAAGAAATTGAAATCAATACCCTTTCAACAAAAAAAAAAAAAAAGGAATCGATATGCTGCGATTGTAGCAATTAGTTATTTTTAAATTGGAATTTGTGAAAATTTTATCAAAACTTATTAAAATCTTATATGAACTTGTGAAACCTTTTATTAGAAGTGGAAATCAATACCTTATCATTATAATAAGTGGTGATTTTTGAATTAGAATTTATGAAAACCTTATCATAATTTGTTAAAAGCTTACCTAAACTTGTTAAACCCTTTTAAAAAAAAATGTGACCATGCTTTTAAACTAAGAGGGACATTTTTATCATTTTTATTTAATTTTGAAAAGGACAAATCAGATCCTTGTACCTCTCTGATATTATAAATATTCGGAATATTTTTTTGTTAAATAGTACTTTAAAAAAAAAATTCAAAAATTTTGTCAAGGTGAAAAGCTCAAAAAATGTGATGAGAAAAATATAGGATGACTTGTCAAAGTCAACTGATGTGATAGACGAATAGTCACAGCCATTGTTGTCAAACTTATGAGTTGACTCTCCGAATTTACTGGCTTTACGTTTCTAACTTATAAAATCGAGTCGAGTCATTGGTAAACTCGTGACCTTTGTAAATTCGGTTAAATTCACGAGTTTATATGCCGAATTTACTATTTTTACGTTTCTAACTTACAAAATTGTGTTAACGCACCCTTAAACTCGTGTTAACTTTTTCAATTTGATTATACTCAACGGCTTTATATATGAATTTTATAGAAATTTCTTTGTTAAAAACGATAAATTATGAATATTGATATATTTAATTTCAATTATTTGGATTTAAAATATATTTAAATCAAATTATTGTCAACTTTTTATATTTTTAATTATTTAATTATATACTAATAATATCTATTTAATGGTAAAACTAAACTTTTACGAATTTACTATTCGAATTCACGACACAAATTTACATCACTATCACGAATTTACTTAAACTCACGAGTTTAACAACCTTAATCACAGCATGCCACTTTACAATAATGACTTGGATTTCTGAACATTCATTGCAAATCTCTCTCGCAATTAATGGGTCAATCTCTCCCATTATCGTCCCCCAAAAACACTTAAATGCCCCTTGTTTGGATGGAATAAAACCGCGTTAAAAGAAAACTATGGAGTAAAATGAGAGGAAAAATAGATTTTTCTGGGCTTGAATTGAAGAAAAAATGTGGGAGGAAGAAAAATAAAAGGGAAATTCATTCCCGCATTGCCCTAATGTACATTGTTAATAGATGTTTTCCCTTAAGTGCAAAAATTTGGATTTTACCATGATGAGCGGGTAAGGGTTTTATATTTGAATTTCATAACTTTTATATGAATACAGTTAAAGGACCATTGGATATGGTATCCAGAATTAATTTTAATAACATTATTAGTGATATTTGTCAAACCCTTTAACATTTCAATATACATAGAGTATTCAATGCATAGTTCTGTAAGACATACAGAAATAACAAAAATATACTAACATTGGGTACTTATTTACAATACAGGAGAATCCCCGTGAGGTTTGAAAAATATACAAAAATGTACAGAACGTTCAAAAGTAAAATAAAGTACAAATATAGACAATCAATGCTACTCCAAAATGAATCGAGACTCTATTCACCGGTAGCCACTGCCTTGTTTTTCAAGCCACTAGCTTCAGCTGTAATGTTTTATAGTTTGAAAAATGATGAGATTCGAGTGAATCTCAGTAGTAACATGATTTTCCGACATATAAAATGCAAAAATAAATATGCAATACACCATGTCATGTAAAATGATAGACTGCTGCGTGATAAAATGCTATGTGCACACTGTCCAAGACCAAACGACATGTTTGCACCCTGACTTAACTCTGCATCCCCATTGGGTCCCAAACCACAACTAGGCTAAAATGCATGTCCAAGACACTATGCTCATATTACAGAGAATGATATACTTAAAAATATCATAATCACATAGTATATACAAGAACAAGTTACTAACTGACTTCTTTTTCAATTCCTCAGTCGGTCCTAACATTGATTTCAGCTTGGAAATTTTCCAATTCCTATCAAGATTAAAGTTAGTAACTATTTATTACTTGAATTATTATTGCCTTTAAATCAAATTCTGCTGGTTATCTAATGCAGTTATCACAATTTCTGCACAATACAATTCTACACAATGCAAGTTCACTGTTTCCATAAAACTGGTAGATTTTTAGTCAATTTCAAAAATTCATAACTAATTCTAGAAAAATCGAATTGTAGTGATTCAAAGTCCTATGTGACTCTTATTAAGTCTACTTTAAGGTAAAAATATTAGTCACTTCCAATTACAAGGATAAATTTCCGTGAATCAACGTCTATAAAACATTTCAGATTCAATACCTAACTTCAAAAATTCATATTTCACAATCTATAAATCTAAATAACACCAATTATATATCAAATTAAAGTTTATCATATATACATTTGTTCTCGAAAGTTTGACGGCCATTGAATAAGATTAGATTAATAAAAAAAAATCACACAATCAAACTGCCAAAACCTGAACATCAAGAATTTTCCCTGTTTCTGACTTAACTTTCAAAAATCATAACTCTCTATATGTATTCAAATGATGAATTCTTAGACTCATTTTAAAGCTATGAATGTCTATTATATTTCTATAAAATTTCATAAATACTGAATAAGGTTTGTCTAGTCAAATCTCAATATGAAGCTGACTGCCTTCCAAAAATGTTAGTTTTGACAGTCTACTTCAAAAATCAAGAACTCATTCATTTTAACTCCAAATTGTACTCTTCTTGATTCTATCATCAACTACACATTCTAAACTATCTATACAAAAAGACCCAATCAAAAATTCCATCTATAGTTTCTGTTTAAGCTTCTGCAACTTTTAGGTTGGTACTCTGTTTTTCAGACAGCAAAAGGTAAAGAAAACTAGCACGTAATCATGAAATTATACTCTAAACTTCCAACATCACCGTAAGAGCTCATTCTAGGGAACAATGACTTTGTTTCTGATTTTTAAGCACCTGCTTGACAAAAATAGAAGAAATATAAAAGCATTCGGTGAGAAAAACAAACAAATCACTGAAAATGTAATTCTACAATGGTGTTTCAGAAAGTTATGGAGACTTTTGGAAAATATTTAGCTACACTGGGGGCTAGATGAAATTTTCTCTTAGATTTAACCCCCTTACGATGCACAAGGCTTTAAGACATTGTTTTAGTACTTCACTTGATTTTCATACTCTCGATCATCGTGGCATGTGGATAAAATAAAAAGAATCAATGGGGAAAATAAATAAAGGCCAAAACACTCGCTGTTTTTTACATTTTATTTCATGTTAGCACTGATAGATGCACTTTTTCACTGTTCTTTGCAATAGGCTTTCATTTCCATAAAACCGTAGCTATCATCAATCAAAAGTCAGCATGAGTCAATCCATATATCATCGAAATCCAACTTCCTTATGCTAGATTTGGACATAACTTACAAACTATAATTGTGGTTAAAACCCTCCTTTAAAAGTAAGAGAAAATAGTACAAGAAAGAGTGTGTTCACCTTTATTCTGCTATCTACACTTTCAAATATCTTCTGCTACCACAGAAACATGTGGTGCTGAAGTTTTGAAACTATTTCATTGTCATTTGTTTCCTCCAGTACTGTTAAAACTTTTCAGACCCTGATTCAATGCTTGGTGCTATGAATTGCATGTGTTCTCCTGTCTAAGGTAGCCAAAGGCAAAAAGCACACTAAGATGTTAGACATGTATAGAGCTTGAGGCGAGAAGCGCTAGATAGGCAATCCCCTAAGTGAAGTGTGGTACTTCAATAATAAAAAAGCATGATGCATTGAGTATAGGTAAATATGTGTGTGAATTGAAATAGCCTTGCATATATATTTAAAATTTAATACTTTCCTATTTTTTAACAGAGGAACAAGAGATAGAACTTGCATAGTTCTTGGCGATAACAAACCATTTTGCACAACTGACTTGAAAGAAATAATCACCCAATACCACACACTTTCGCTGCTAGGTGCATTTCTGATTCTGCAACACTTGCACAGTAGAAATAAGAAGAGCATGTTTGGTGAAGATCTGATGGTGAAAGCAGAGGTAAAACGCCTCTGTCACGTTTATTCCTTAAACTTACTTGAACACAACAAGCCTTAACATAGGCAGAAAATAAACTGAAGCTAACCCTAGAATCCTAGGCTCCAACATCTTAGATAAACTAGGATAAGATTTAATACTATATCTAAACCGGGGGTATACATAATTAAAGAAATAATAAGCTTATAAATATTAATAAGCCTTTCAACAAACCCAATTGAATATCATGACAGTATATATATTGATGAAAAATGTATTTTAGATCTTTCAAATGATACATAATCACAACAAACCCCGTTCTACCTCCCCATAAAATTTGAAATAGTTACTACATTTATGGAACATAACTCATTCTTGTCTAGAGTTTGCTCTGCTGCACGAGATATAGCCTGCCTGAGGATGAATGCCGGTTGGCTTGGGGGAGGAATATCCATCATCTCACTTTGAAGCATTGACATTACACAAGCCATGGCGGGCCTATCTTTTGCAAGTTCTTGAACACACAAAAGACCTATATGTATGCTCCTCAATATATCCTTGTGAAAGCTTGGATCATATATCAGCGAATCTATTAGAGGTATAACATTGCCATCATTCCATAATTCCCATGCCTAGGAAAATAAACAAGAAAAAATCATAGCTGTTAAATTTTGATCTTATATTCATTGGGTCAAAGGTATTTTAGAGGTTTTGCAAGAAAGGAATGTGCAAATTGGAGCGGCTTACAAATCCTAGAAGTGTCAAAGATTCTGCCTCTTCATAAAAGCTAGTGTTTTTCCTTCCACTAACAATCTCTAGCAACAAAACACCAAAGCTGAAAACATCAGATTTCTCCGAATAGAGTCCTTCAGTTGCATACTCGGGAGAAATGTAGCCACTGTAATTAAACATTACATCTCTAATGAGTTCTCAATACACTATTAACATTATTATCTTAGGCAAAGCAAAAGGAGCACTTACTATGTTCCAACAATTCTTTCTGTATTTGCCTTATCTTGATTGCCTCCAAATAATTTAGCTATCCCAAAATCTGATATCTTTGGATTCATTTCTTTATCCAATAATATGTTACTTGCCTTCAAATCTCTATGTATAATTCTTAATCTTGAGTCTCTATGAAGATAAAGCAATCCTCTCGCTATTCCCTCAATTATATTGGAGCGCTTTCCCCAATCAAAGGATTTTCGTAGGAGTGGGTCTGCAAAGATTGGTTTGGGAAATGTGTGATGTAAGACAAATGTTCATAATAAGACTTTTTACTCACTTCCTACAACATGATAGTAAATGGTGTTAATATTTGGATTGCAAGGCAAACAAATTATCAGCATCTAAAAATTTGCAGTCATTCTATATATATTTACTCTTTCACTAATGTTGTGTAAATGTTGCCAACTCTTCAACGACTTCTTTTGTTTGTGAGTTAATAAACATTGTGCAGGAGGCATTACAATACTGTGTGCAAAAGGAAATAAGATGAAAGTTAGATATTATAATATATAGCTGACCGAATATATATATGAATGAATGAAATATATAATATATCTTAGTTGTATCAATATTTTTAGGACCTTGTTTGATTATATCGTTCATGTACTGCATCACATAGTACCCACAATCGTTCTTCTTATCCGGTTGATTTGGGTACTATAAAAAAATGAGAAGAAAAGAGTATGGGATGAGAACCATAGACAAGTTTACTTGTAAAGCAACTCTTCATAATCAATTAAGTATATCAAAGATGGAAATAACGAGCTTTCATAATAACTAGAATTTAATCATAGGAAGCCACTTTATGTTTAAACTTGAGTGGTTGGTTGACTTTGAATATGTTGGAATAGAATAGAACTTCAAAAGAGATATGCTTACCAATGCCCCCTAAATTTCACTTGGTTCCTTTTAAATGATTTTTGTTTTTTTCTTTCTTATAATATAGATGGGTTTTAACTGATTTCGTTAGTTATATAAGAAAACTAAAGGAATACTTATGCATTTGAATTTTGTACGTTGTAACATGAGACTCCGCCAACTCTTGATGTTTACACTTGATCTTAGCCAAAAGGCCAACCCTTGATGTTTAAGCATTTATATGTATTCAAGTTTGTAAATGATATGTACATCCTCATCCTCACACGAACCAATTGGTTAATTCACAGATTTTTTGACAGCAGATAAAAACAAAGCTAAAATACCTTAACTTAAAATTTAAAAACATAAGAAAATAAAGAAAAAAAACATAGCAAAGTTTAATACACACACACACACACACACACACACACATTTGAGAACAATACCACGATTTTCTTGATTGAAACTACTACTTATAATCTGGAAAAGAGCACAACTACAAACAAATTGGTAGATATATATAGAACACATCTCCGGTATCAAGACTGAACGGCAATTTTCCGTGGGATTATGACCATTCCATGTGTGAGGAGCCCCATATTGTGGATGGATTGCACAACTGGGAAAACCGGAAAGGACCTCTTGATAATGGATTTAAATTTTGAGAAACAACAATCTCTACACAAAATTAGAAGAAGCAAAACAGATCTTACTAAAAATGAGAATCAGATCATTCAACACAGCACTCTCATTAAATCAATAACATAATTTTATAATACAGCAGCCATATTAAAGGGTTAGAGCAACTACCCTGCACAAATTTTAAAGCTAATATGAAAGCATAGGAATATGCTTTCAATGGATAGTAAAAGGAAAGACCAAAGAGAACAATCAATGAAGTTATTGAACAAGATAAAAAGATCACACAACAATTATATTGATTTGAGTCTCTTTGGCGCAAGTGAAGTCCTCGAGTCTAACGAAATTTCTTCACCATCGAAACAATTACAATGGTTGGCTTCCAAGCTCATCATCAACTTGTACACAAGATTTATAAGCTCACCAACAACTTCAAGGTTTTCTTATGATCACTTAGAGCTAACAAAAGTCTAGGTTTTCACTCAACTCATCCTTAGCTGACTTCTCTCACTACGTAAATTTACACAATTTGAAAATATAGACTTATACACACAAGATATATGCTCAAGCTCAAGTAAGTAGACCATTATCCTGGCAGGCCAGGCTAGTATTTGCAATGAATCCCCTATAAAGTAATCATGCATTATGATGGGAACACCCAGTTCTCACTAGCAAGATGAACTAGATACATATACAAGAAAAAGGAACAATATATTTCTATCTCCCCACAAAATTTGAGATAGTTAATTTATTGATGGAACATAATCCATTATTGCTTGGAGTTTGTTCTGTTGCACGAGACATAGTCTGCCTGAGGATAAATGCAGGTTGGCTTGGGGGAGGAATATCAACTATCTCACTTTGAAGCATTGACATTACAGAGGCCATAGTGGGCCTATCTTTTGCAAGTTCTTGTACACATAAAAGACCTATATGTGTGCACCTCAATATATCCTTGTGAAAGTTTGGATCATATATTTGTGGATCTATTAGAGGTAAAACATTTGCATTAGTCCATAATTTCCATGCCTGCGAAAAAAATTAACAAGAGAAATGATAGCAGTCAAACATCAATGTTGTTTTCATCTAGAAAAAGGTAGTCAAAGGCTATTTTAAGGAAGGATGGTAAAAATTGAAGATGCTTACAAATCCTAAGAGTGTAAAAGATTCTGCATCTTCATAAAAGCTAGTGTTTTTTCTTCCACTAATAATCTCTAGTAGCAAAACACCAAAACTAAAGACATCAGATTTCTCCGAATAGAGTCCTTCAGTTGCATATTCTGGAGAAATGTATCCACTGCATTTAAATAATAAATCGTTAAGCTCTCAATATGCTATTGATCTTGAACAAAGGAAAAAAAAGACTTACTATGTTCCAACAATTCTTTCTGTATTTGCTTGATCTTGGCCACCTCCGAAAAGTTTTGCCATTCCAAAATCTGATATCTTTGGATTCATCCCTTCATCCAACAATATGTTACTCGCTTTCAAATCTCTATGTATAATTCTTAATCTTGAATCTCTATGAAGATAGAGTAATCCTCTAGCTATTCCTTCAATTATGTTGAAGCGCCTTTCCCAATCTAAGTGTTTTTGTTGCAGCGGGTCTGCTAGAGATTATTTTAGAGGGGAAAATTAAAAAAAGCATAAACATTGAAAAGAAGATTCTTCATCACTTCCAACAATTTCCAGTAAATGGTTATAGGACTTGTCTTCTTGGCATTGTGACTTGGTGGCATATACCTTAATGACTACTCTATAAATAAACCAGATAAAATGTTCATACACTAAGTTGAACAAACAGATCAAGAAAATACACAAACATGCATGCACCAAGAAACATGTGAAACTTACATAAGGTAAATAAGAGTTGTACAGAAAACATGTGTTTCTTTGAATATTCATTAACAACATAAAGCTTCCGCTTTTGCTCTATTCCTCTTATGTAGTGCAGAGAAACATTGAATTTAGTAAAATATGTATAGGAATATACACTCACCAAAGATATATGCATCCAAACTTTTGTTCGTCATGTATTCATAAACTAATATCTCTTCATCTCTTTCGATGCAACAACCAAGAAGTCTAACAAGATTTCGATGTTGAAGCTTAGAAATCAACTCCACTTCATTAATAAATTCTTCAATACCCTGCCCAGATGATCTTGATAGTCTTTTTACTGCTATTTCTTGTCCATCTTCAAATTTTCCCTGAAATAAAATGATAAAAGAAAAAACCTAATTTCTTATGACTTGAAAAATGATTAAATTAAAAAAGAAAATGAAAGACCACCTTGTAAACTGGGCCAAAACCACCCTGCCCAAGTTTATTTGCTAAGTTGAAGTTGTTTGTTGCAATTGCCAACTTTCTAAAATCAAACAATGATAGATCTTGATTATGAGCTTGCTTCAAGTTTGAAAGCCTTCTTTTGTCAAGAATCTGCATCTGCGTTTCCCCTGTTTTTTTACAGATTTCCCCCTTTTAATTTCGTTGAGAAACATATAGTGCTATTGTAATACTAGCTATAAATTAACTACCTACGGTTCTGATATAATTTGTATCAAACTTCTGAAACTCAAATGATAATAATGTTCTTTCCATCTCTCTTTTTCTTGTGTGTGCGTGCACACGTAGGCACACAACTTCGGAGTTGACAACAATTTCTACACTGAAAAAATTATTATTAAATTTTGTGATAGAAATATGCATTCAGTGACTTCTCTCTTTCTCTATATGTATATATAAATGCACATTTATATTTCTTATATGCATGTGAAACAAGTGTATGACTTACCTTTTTGCTTTGACTTTCTTTTCCATAAGAAATATCCAAAGGCCGTCAAGAAAATTATTCCTACCAGAGCTGATATTATAATAGGTGTTGTCATTTTCCTCCTGGCCTTACCTATATCAAAGAAAAGAAGAACATTCAGATAGTCTTCAGTTTCTGACAATACGATCAACACAGATGCACATATTATCATCAAAAGTGGATTTAAAGAAACAAAATGAAGTTCCCTAAGCAATTGTTATCAAATTCACTAATAACTATATAGCATGTGGACTCGTTTTGCAATCAAGCACCACATTAATTAACAGATTCCATCAAAGAAAGAGGATCCCACATGTTATAATTTTATTGAACCTAATAACAAAGTTAATTGCACATAGGATAAAAAGTTCCAATGTACACATGGATATTTAAAATGACATGATATGATGAAATAGAAAATGTTTAAATGAAATTTAAAGCTGTTACAAAGCCTATACAGGTTGAACAGAAAACAAGTGCGTTAGCAAGTGCTTTAAACTTTAAAGAGCTTTCTTTCATTAAAAGAGATACCTAGTTCTGAGTTGGCCAAACGTATGAAAAGATCAACTCCTCCAACTGAGAAGCTCTGTATGTCAAGTAAATCTGCAGTCCACACCATACAACCAAGGCTTTTGTCATAGGCATAAGCTATACATGAGCAATTCTTTGCGCATCGAGTTTGGCAATCAGCAGCATACTCAAATTTAAATGGTAAAACCTCTGCATGATCTGGTAGTTTTACCCTCTCCAGCTTCAAAAACCCATCTGATTCGCTAGCTTGAGAACCATTATTGTCTCTCTCACACTTAAGTGCTTCTCTTCTCACACAACCACTGGTCCAATTTTGCCTTTTCCATTCTTCTCTGTTGTTTGGTTCAAACCCTCTCAAGCAGCTGCAGATTGGTGAGCTTAGCGAATTGCAGATCCCAAATGAGCCACATTTGCCATAAATATCACACACAGAATTCTCACTCACCCACTCACGTTCCCATAACGTTGTATGAGAATTCCAACGTTGTGTTTTTAGTTTGCCTTTATGACCTAACTTAAGAGTTAGCAATGCAGACTTGTCTGTGTAATGAAGATATAGGTCAAAACTCTCTCCCTGATCTCCTTTCATCTGAAACTCATTTAGGGACATAGATGAACTCTGAGGTACCCCAAGAAAGTGTGCGCCATTCCAGGGACCACTACGCCAATAAGGATGATTTTCCTTCCATACAAACACTTCAGTAACATTACGAGGCTCAAGGCTGCAAGAAAATCCTCCATAGGATGGATCAGATGTACTTTTCCATGATGTAAGTTGCATTTTCTCGCCTGTTCTTTTATTAGTACTGAATTTCATGTTCTGTAGTAATGTATTATCAGGATGCTTGAAACTCTGCCACAGGAATGCCCCAGTAGTTTTATCAATGAGTACAAGGTTGCCAGAATCTAAGAGTTGAGCACTAGAATTTGATGCTATTGAGACATTTGTTGACCAAACAACCTGTTTTAGCCCATTCAAAACAACAAGATTGCCATTTCCTGATATTGTGAGAACCCCAGAAGAATCTGTCAGTGGGTCGTTTTTGTTAGCCACCCACACAACAGAGGATTCAGACATAAACCAAATTCCTAAGTAGCGATTTGTGGAATTCCGAGGTCTGAAGAATCCCAGCGTGAACATGCCATTATTTGAGCTCACTGTCTCAGGTTCTTGGATCAACACAGATGGTGCGATGGTGCCCAGGCCACTAACCAGAAGCATAAAAGTGAACAAATATATAAGAAAAGCGAGTAAAAAGCAAGCATTTTCACTAAATCCCATGAAAATCATGAAGATTATCAGAAATAGAGGAAGAAAATGGGTTTGGTCATTCAACACTCTAAGCAAAGATCGTAATATCATAACATAATATAATATATAGCATTTCGAACTACTTAGACCACAAAAATTTGAACTAAGCAAGGTGTGAACTATAGAATTTTGACGCATACCTGTGATTCTCTCGTATTTCTCTGGTCTTTGCCCCACACGTTTTATTTTTTTGGGACAAAAACTTTGCCCCACACATTTAAAATAATAAAATTGAAGTTGCCAGAGAGTTCGGGGTTCTGGTCAATGAAAAGAAAGGTTCACGACTTCAGTCTTTTCACACCCAAAAGAAAAAAAATATCTGATGTCCAAACTGTGTTTTCGGGAAAATTGGGGGAAGCGCCAATTATAGTTTTTTTTTTTTTTTTTAAGTGAACAAGACCCAAGGCAGAGCAACGTTACTCCGCGGCCGCGCATACAAATTTCACATAGCAATAATACTTTTTGCATATAAAAATATTCATATCCTAATCAGTGATAAAATTTTCACTGTGCGGGCAAAAAAAAAAAAAAAAAGATTAAATTTTCCCTGTGGGATTTCCGCCAAATTTATAACTTGCTCTTATTTTAACAAGTGATTCTTAGATTTCCCGCCGCCCGGCCACTTCTAAAAAAGAGTTTTTCATATTCATTATTTTATGTGTTATATATATATATATAGCTAATATGCAAGTTGCTATAATTTGATCTCATTTTTAATTAAGTCCATAAAGTGTTTCTCATTGTTGTCAGGTGCTTATAGTTTTATTAATTATATGTATTGAGTGTTGATACTCATAATTTATTACTTCATTCAATCCTTAATATAAGACCTATTTACTTAATTTGATTAAATTAAGGAAGTTAGTTAAGTTAGTGAATATGATATGTATTTTCTATAATACCCTAGTTATCTTTCTTGATTCCCTCTTCTCATCAACTATTATTAAGGGAGCATCAATAGGGATAAATTAGAAAAATATTAACAAATATGAAAGCTAGGTTTTATATTTAGAATTGATATTAATTCCCTAAATATAAGTTATATTAAGAACCGGAGGGAGTAATTTGTAAAAAAAAAAACAACATTAATAATTGATCTTTTTTATAGGCACATTAATAATTGATAACATGAATTTAACTCCGTATATATATTATATACGTTAATTTTGCTACATGAATCTAAATAAAATCAAAATCAACCAAATTACTTACGTATACAATTCTACATATACGATATAATTTGTAGTGTAATTTTATTATATATTATATCCTTTATTTAAAATCAGAAGTATCATATATATATATATATATATATATATATATATATATATATATATATATATATATATATATATATATATATATATATATATGGGCGCGTGCGGGGGCGCACTCAACAGGGGAAAGTGATAAGACAATAATATTTTATTTTAGGTTCATTATAATAAAGTAAATTTTACTTGGAAAAATTCCAAACAAATATCCCTAAGATTTACCAAACCCAAATTAATGATTTGAATTTCACAAATGTCATATCAACATAGAGATATCAATTTGAAATTTTAAAATCTTATTAATCTACCCATATGCCCTCCTTCTTGCTCTCCCTTCTCTTCTTCTCTCTGCCTTAATTAGGTTTCACTAAAGACTATATTAAAATTAAATTAAACTATATATAAGAAGGGATGAATTATTTGTTTCTTCTATATACACACGTTTGTGAATTTGGACATCCAAAAGTAGATTTGTGTGTGTGTGTGTCCCCCCCCCCCCTTTTCAGGATGGGGAACAAACTTCACGACTCAAATCAAGCATAGACTATAAATTTTGGTCCAATTGGCGGGTCAATGAAGGAAATTCTTTTGTCACAATCTTGCATTAATTCTAATAGAAGGAACTTAAACATTTAACCATCAAGTGCTTAGGGTCAACTAATCCAATCAAAATCAATATATAGGTATGCATTTTGACACTGGGCTTTTATTTTTTAAAAAGTCTAATCAGCATCAGTAGAAAATATTTTAGAAACAATATGCCGCGTTGAAGATGCTGGAATTATATATTGACGAACATTATAATTTTTTTTTTGATTGAAAGCTGGATTACAATACCCTATGAAAGGGTACCAATAGAACACGTTCCCTAAGGGGAACACAAGACAAAACAATCAACCATGATCAACAACCGCCTCCGGGAATGAAGATGGTGGGTGATCAAGGATAACAAAATTCACGGACATGCTATGAGCTAATCCAGCCAAGGAGTCTGCCAGAGTGTTTTCCTCCCTAGGAACAAAACTAAGAAAGACTTGCCAATCCTTAGACATCCAAAGTCTTCCATCTTCAATCACATCTCAGAAAGGATGATCCTTGACTGAGCCTCGAGTGAGAAGATTGATGGTGTAACACCCCAATTTTCGATAAAAGGCTAATGGTAATTATTGAGGATAATTATCGAATTAAAGTGGAATAATTATGGGTTTGGTAGCTATATTAATTAATATGCCATAATTGTTGGGAAAATTGAAAGAATTGCTCTAAATTAGTGATTAATGGAAGAGATTAATTACTAACTAAGGAGAAATGAGATATGTAACTAAATGGCTAATGGAATGAGTAGAGTAACCAAGTGGTTACTTACTTTATGAGAATGCATAAGATGTGGACAAGTGTCACTTGATGATGAAGAGAGATGAGATGAAAAGTCAAAGCACCATTTTTTTTTATTTATTTTCTCTCTTTTCTCTCTCTCTCTCACATGCGCATGGAAGGGCTTGGGAGGGGCAGAAATTCTGCACCTCACCCTTATCTTCATCATCACACACTAATCTCTCTCTTCTCTCTCCATTTTCACCATTGGAGAATAAAGAGGAAGAAGGAATAGCTTGTACAAAAGGTAAGATCTTGACCTCTAATGCCAAAACTTCCTTCTATAAAGTTGTTCCTTGGAGTGAGAGCTTCAATTTGATGGTTGTAGTTTCTCCATTGTGGTGATTTGACGAATCACGAAAATCTACAAGTTGGAGAATCATGAAGTGCCTTTGGGAAAGTTGTTGAGGTGAGTGAAAGCTTCATTTTCATATAAGTTTTGTGGCAATTGCTTAGGCCTTAAATTTCTGGAATTTTAGCCCTAATTTTTGTGATTTAGGGTCTTGAGGAGTATGGTATGTTGTTGTTATGGAAATGGTGCCTTGTTTAGTGTTTTGAATTGATAGAATTGCATTGAAGCTTAAAAGTGAAGTTTAGCCCCTTTTGTGTTGGTTTTGTGCTTTGGTCAAAACAGGGCATGTAGATAGGTTGTGATTTTGGTCATTTTGAGATTACCATTGTGTTTCTTGTGAAAATTTATGTGGGAATAGGCTTGATTATTAATTTTGGAGTCATGGGACACTTTGGTAGAAAATTGGAAAATCTGTCCCTTGGAACTCTGTTCTGAGCAGTTTATTTGTGTGGACGGTTTTAATGACCAAATGATTTTATAAAATTGTGAAACTTTCCAGTCTTAAAGTTCATATCCCAAGCTTCAAAATGGACATATATTTTGTGCCATTTCGTTTAGTATTCTGTGAGATATGGTTGTCCAAAGTTTGGGATTGAAACAGAACTCTGTTTTGGGGCAGTGATGAGTTTTGTGTAATTATGGAATTTTGTGGTCATTTTCAGTAATGGTACATATTTTTCCTATAAAGAGGACTTAAGTACCTTTCATTTGGCTTTAGAATCACCTTGTTTCGATTTTTCTAAAATTAGTTATGAATTTTGGAATTTCAGCTAATAATCAGGGAATTTCTTGGCCGCGGCCCAAGGTGGATGGCCGCAGTCCAAATCTTTCTGACCTGATTCTGGCCATGGGCCATGGGTGGCTGGCCGTGGCCAGTGACCTTCTGTCCATATTTTGGCCGCGGCCAACCCCTGTGTTCCAGCACTTTGAGTTTTTGAAAGGAGATCTCTAACCTATTGTTTCCCAACCTTTTAGGGCTTTTATTATAGGCATTTGTGGCCTCTTAAGGGTCAATTATGATAACCAAATTTAAGTGTTATGAAAATGAGAATTTGGAAAAGAGAATGATCCTATGTCCTTGATTTGGTTATAGGGTAAGATATTCGCCCTGATCATGGTTTGATATCCGCTGGGATCGTGAGTAGCCGATGCTGGAGCATACGTGGAAAGAATAAGTGTAGGGAACTTACCTCTCCGGCATGTATTGATAATTGTGCTTGTGTATTGATGCATGCTATTGCTTTGCTTGATTATGTAAAACATATATGAATAATTGAAGCTTTGTTTCTATTTATGCTATGGCCATGAGTATGTTGTTGAAACATTGAGCATGTAGATATATCATTATGTGAACATGAGTTATTGTGATGCAAGCATGTCATGCATTAAACACTTATCTTGCATGCATATTGGTATCTGTTTCCTACTGGGATTCTCTAGAATCGCACCCTCCCCTACCAATATTTTAGACAGGACAAGTGGCTTGAGGAAGGAGCAAGCGACTCGGGGTGACGAGAATCCCTTATGGGCATTTGGATTTGGTAGTTGGTTATCATTGCTATTTGGGATAATGGTAGTTGATTTGGATGTATTTAGCGTTGTATATGTTAGGATGGATATATGGTTGTATATGTTGTGGAGGTGTATTTGGATATTTATTTGGAATGAAATTTGTGTAATCCCCATTTGAGGAATTGTAAAGGGCGTATATGCCCATAAACCTTTAGTGAAGATATGAAACCGGGATTGCTGGGATTGTTATTGTGCACTCTGATATATTATGAATGTTAATTATCTTCACCATGTAATTGTATTCGAAACGTGAATGTGAGACCAGGTTAAAGTGTTTGTTAAAGAAATTTGTGAAAACCCTATCTTAAGGATGGGGAATGTAAATGAATTTTGATTATTATTGGTCTCTATTTCACTCTAATAAGGTATTTCGGATATAATTACGGAGGGGGTTACTGATGGCCTCCAAGCAGTCTGTGGAAATCATAATATTTTTTAAATTCTGATTCCAGCAGATTTGAAGCCCCTGAATAATTGCAATGATCTCTGCTACCACCGGTGGCATATGAGTAATCCGACTAATATAGCCACAAACCCATCTACCATCTTCGTCTTTGATCGTTCCAGCAAAGCCTGCCATGTCTGAATCCAAAACAGATGTGTCTGTCTCCAGAGTAGCAAAACTCAGTCTTCTCCTCATACCAGCTCCCATCTCAGCAGTGTTATGATTGTAAAAGAGACAGCTGTTGGTTAAGTCACGATCCCAACTGGCTTGGAATAGACTTGAGTGGCCATCTTGGTTTCCCCTTTCCGGTTCATTTCCAAACAACTTTGAGCAACTAGCGACCCATATATCCCAGCAGACATACCTGAGCAGAGTTGGCCAGCTAACTTAGTAGTGAAGTTCCTCCCCGCTTCATTCCTAAGGTTCCATTGTATCCATTCCAAACCGTGTAGATTAGAGAACTTTGTCTACTGTGTTTGTTAAATCAGCGAAATCCACCGCTCCTTAGCATTAGCACAGTCTCTCAACAGGTGCATCAAATCTTCATCCTCATTGCATCCAAAAGGACAACTTAATTTATCAGGTGAAAGCGAAATTGTAACAGGCAAAATTTTGCAATTTCTATAATGGCCAATGGGGCAACAACCTCTTGGTTCAATGGCACACCTCCTATAATGTGGGGAGAGGAGAATTTAAATTGTCTTAAAAAAATGGTATAATGTGATGTGATTCTACAAAATTAATGGCTAAATCCTATGAAATACTATCAATTCATGATATTATTTACACTTTCACATCATAAACAATATGATACAGCTCCCTAAAAAATGAATAATTTTGTTTAACTCAATATAATTATTAAAAATCATGCTGACGAAACAATGAGACATATGCTTCATCCCCACTAACAATTATTATGGGGAGCTAATTTATGCATATAGGATTACCTTGTTTGGTTAAAAACTTGTTAAAAAATCTTCAAGGTGACTAAATTAACTTCTACAAGACTACATCTATATCGTGCTGGCATTTGATAAATTTAAATGATGTATTGATTATTTATAGAAATTTATAATACAAGTTATGTTTGGATTTTTATTGATGACTTAGTATGTGAGCTTGTTACACATACATATGTCAAATTACAATGAAAAATGGGTAATACAATATCTTTTAATCTTATATAATGATAATAATATTTTATTATAGGGTTAAAATGCATCCTGCGTCCTAAATTGTTTTGTGGTGCATCCAGCACCCTGAAGTATTTTTTCAAGCGCATCCATCACCCTATAGTATTTTTAAAGCATGTCCACACTAGTATAGAATACAAAATTAATGTTGCTCATATAAAAATTAGACGGTGGCACTTTCTAAATTTTTTCCTGAAATAACAGCAGTTAAAAATACTTTTTAATGTTTGTCTTTCAAAAATGTAACTTGTTTTAACGTCCGTTAAGTAAGATTTTAATGTTCGTGTTTGTAACATATATTAAAAAAAAGGAACTTTTAACATCTGTTTCTTTAAAACAGACGTTAAAAACTTTTAACGTCTGTTTTAAGAAATGAAAATTTAAAAAAATCCCCCTCTCAAGTATCATCCTCTCCACCTCCATCACTCTTTGCCCTTATTTTAGAAAAACATTTCGTCACTCTTTTGTCTCTGCTCGCGACTCCTCCTCCGATATAGTGCTCTTCTTCCTCCAACATCCTCCATTTGCTCCTCTCATCTTTCCAGTCTCCATGATGCTCTCTATTCTTCATGTGTTTGTTTTTGGGTGAGCTTTGTGTGTGCCTCTATTGTTGGCTTCTGGCATATTTGAGCTCATGCTTGGCCTTAGATAAGCTTTCCTGCTTGTTAGCTTAATCTATTTCCTTCTTGTGTCCCTGTTAAAATTGTTGTTGGTTTCAAATGGCTACTAAGAATTTCAGGTTGTATGTGATTCTTTCATATTAGTTCTAATTGAAATTGTTGCTGGTTCAAAATGCTATTAAAACACTATATTCTTGCATATTAGTTTGACTTACAACGTTTGTTTTTGAAAAAAAAAGACATTGAAAACTCTTTCGATGTCTATTGCAAAACGGATGTCAATTCAAAACTTACAACGTTACTTATGTAGACGTCCACCTGAAATGGATATCGAAAAGTTCAAAAAAAACATATGTTAAAAGTGTTTTCTGTAGCAGTGCTAGCACCCTAAATTATTTTTTTGTACATCCAACACATTGAAGTATTTTTTTCAAGTGTATCCAATACCCTAAATTTCCTAAATTGTTACGTGCAAAATTGCACAAATAGTGCTTTAGGGTATGGATGAACCTGAAAAAAATACTTCAAGGTATATAGGATGCAACATAAAATACTTTAGGCCACCGAATCTACCTGGAAACAATACTTTAGGGTGCTAGATGTATCTAACCCTTTATTATATTACAATATTTGTTTGAGTAACACTAATGTGCAAGGTTATGAAACCTAGACGGACCTCTGAAGTGGTTCAGGTAATAGGTCAAGTGTTATGGGTCAAATTAGAGTCAACTCGGGACTAGACTGGTGAGGAATGAAAGATTAAATTCTCATCATACCATCTAAATATTAAATATTAATTAAAAAATCATTCTTTTAAAAAAATCTTTAGAGCTTTAAAGATTGGGTTAGGGGCTAAGGGTGCACCCAGTGCCCTGGAATATTTATCCAGGGGCATTTAGTGCCCTAAAGTAAGTAATGGTGCAATTTAATCCCTAATGTTTTAAAAGAAGTTCAATTTCACTCAATGTTAATAGGTTACAAACATCAGTTATCTTTTTTTATTGGCATGAAAACTTCCTCCTTTTTAATGGTTTCCCATTTCTTCTATTATCGTTGCAATTTTCGTTTTATAGCAGCTTCATGTCACTATGAGCTACTATCACAATTTTTTCATGTGATTGACGAGTAAATCTGATAGCATACCAAGAGGCGGTCAACAAGCTCAAGAAGAATTCATCCAGTTCGAGTCCTAACAAGCCCTCTAAGGTTTTCAAGAAGACTATCAAGTCTTGAAAATGCTTACATGGAGGTAGACGTGGATTATTGCTAGATGTTGACATGGACAACTACATATGTGACGCTTGACATGACACATGACAAGGCATCTCCAAAGCCACCATGGCATGTGAGTCATTGGCATTTGCTCACTTTTTTTTCGCACGCTTTTTTTTCCTTTTTGTTCTTTGTTTTTTTTCCAAGACAACATCACACTCTTTGTTTGTTTTTCAATCATTAATGAGATTATCTTAGTTGACTCTTGTCAGCCCCTGAATATTTCGACATTTATTAGAGTGTTTGCACTCAGTTCAGTGAGCATACAAAAATAGCATATACATACTAAGATTTTCAAGCACTAGCCCCAACACTCAAGTGACTACCCAATACCCGTGAGTGCACATGCACACTCTTGACAATTTGCTTGCGAGTGTTAACTCGAGACACACGACCATAGTGCTACAGCACATGCACTCGAGTGATACCCTATGCACTCCAGTGATAACCTATACCACTCGCAGGTAAGAAAGTGCACTTTTGACTTTCACTTGAGAACTTGACCAAAGCGCTGAAGAGAAAGGGAAATATCATGCTGCACTTGAGTGAGACCTTACCTCACTTGAGTGAGGCTCATCAGAAGCCAAAATGCAGCAACTAACAGAATTTTCCCAGAGGTTGGTCCAAAGTGTCCAATGACCTCCCAATCTCCCAAACAATCTTTCCCTAACAAATTCACATAAAGGACTCATTGGACACACCAAAACAACCAAACTCTCATCACAATGCCATATTCTACATTTCTAACCACATTGAATTCCAAAACCACAAAATGACCAATTGGGTTTCCACAATTTAAACTAATACCAATGGTTCAAAGACACAGTATGACACCAAGTCCATCCCCATACATTAGCCAATTCATGCATTCCAAAATTATACCAAAATCAGGGCAAATTCCATAAATACTAAAACTTAACCAAAAATCACAACATATATATCAAAATGCCACAAATTCTCATTTCTTCAATTTGCTAAGACTAAATCCTTGATTTTCCAACTCCCAAATTTGTTCAAGCTACAAAACCTTTTCTTTCAAGAATCTAAAACCATCAAGATAAAGCTCTTATTAACATGCACAATATTAAAGAAGAGTACTTGAGCATTAGAAGGCACCTAGCAAGTCAAAATCTCACCTTTATACTTTATCTTTCCTTCCTTGCTCAACGAAAAATAGAGAAATTGAGAGAGAGAAGATGGGATGATGATGAAGCACAAATTTTCCCCTTATTTCCATGCCTTTAGTCGACTTGGAGGGAGAAAGAAGAGAGAAATGAATGGTTTGAACTTTTGACTTAATCCATGGTCCATAATATGCCACTTGGCATGATCTTGCTTCACCTTCCATGATCACACATGAGTTTACACACACTTGATTTTACTTTCTTGCTCAATGAATCTCTACCATAGATATTTGAATTACCAAGGAGTTCCCTCTTCAGTAACTAATCAATCAGTCAGTAACTTTTCATTTTACCCATTTTGCCCTTGATTATGGCAATTTCACTTGATTCACCACTAAGCACATTTATATCATTCATATCACCTTAACATGCGCCCTCCCTCTTGTTTAATTCAATTTAGATGTTAATCCACAATTGAACTTAAATATAGGGTTTAGGCACTGATTAGAATGCATTCAGATCGAATCTCACATCATATCCTTCAAAAGTGTTTATTTATCAATAATCACATCCACTTTTGAAGTCATTTGCCCTTAAGCCCACATTGGGGCATCACACTTCTTACACTTGCAGTGAATTCTTAATGCACTCGAGTGAACATCAGAATCACTTGAAGTGATTATTAGTAAAGGCAGAAGTTTGAGAAGGTTTGCTCAACAGGAGTGAAAGTTAAATTTAGTTGTAATGATATGATAGATCACTCAAGTGATCAAATAAAATTCACTCGAGTGATACACATCAAAAGCCAGTAATGGATAATGATCACCGGAGTAACCACTCTAGTGATTAAGTCAAAGGTCATTGACTAGCTCTCTACGAAGTTTTTCAATAGGCCACTTGAGTAATGGAGCATGATCACTCAAGTAGCCACTCGAGTAATTCAGTACAGAGAGTATGATCTTAATCTGTTGTTCATTGATTTATTATCCATATGGTTAATCTTTCATTGTAGTAGTTTCCTAAGTTTATTTATAGAGAAACAATAAAGAGATCATGCATTGAGAGAAAAGTCAAACACATCGTCCCCAACGTCTGAAACTCTCACCTACTACAAATAACTAGTTTTCAAATTCAAAGAACGGTCAAACGAAGCTGCGCAACTCTAATGGACATATTTGAAATGCTTCTAATGGAAATTACAGTTCATCTATATATATAAAACTATATATCAATTCATTCAATGAAAGAGACAACAACTGAGAACTCACAAATACACATTGATCAATATATTCTTAGTACTCTATGTTTCTTACATTCACTCTTTGTACTTTAGTGATTATATATTTGCTCTATGAGAGATATTTTTATTACAAACTCAATATCTGTTATTGAGACAACTAAAGGTTGTGGAACCTTGAGTTGGAGATTTGATTACAATATGTAAGGGGGAGCGAGTGTCCAGTAAAGGAACTTGCTATGTATTGAGATGCTAAGAACCCACTGAATCTTGAAAGATATAGTAAAATTCTCAAAGAAGCTTGAAAAACTAGGTGTAGGTCAAAGTGGTTGTGGCTAAACCAGTATAACTCCCGGCGTATACTTCGGTGATATTTCTTCTATCTCTTAACTGCTTTAAATTCCCAGCCAATTTTAATATACGAAACTCTTGTTTACCACTTCTTAAGGAGATAGCATGTACATCCTTGGGATTGATCACAGTGTTGGAAGGTAACCCTTGTCCACTTTTAGCTTGTTGGTCATTGAGACTATGGGATATTTGAGTGACAAATGAAGTGAGATTAGCATTATTAGAATCCAACAACTCTAACTTGTTGAAGATTGTGTCAAACTTAGTCCCAATGTTAAAAAATTTAGAATTGGTTTGACCTTTCTCTTCATCAAATCTCAAGGCTAAGTTACCCATGGAAGATGACACATTGTTTATACACTTAAGAAGTTGAGAGATTTCATCTTTAGTAGCATGGGATTCAGTGTAGCAGCTACTATCTGTTGGAGACTAGATTGGTTTGAAGGTCCTTGGTTTAGAGCTTGATTTAAAGAACTCTCTTGGAATTGATTATGGTTCCTCCAACCAAATTGGGATGGGATCTCAAGCCCTCATTGTATGTGTTGGAGTAGAAATTCCAAGGCCTTTAATTCTTTCCTTGTCTCCCTTGGAAAACACTGAGACCTCTCCAAGTTGGTATGGGCAATTGGGAACAATATGCTTGTAAGAGCTACATATGTCACAGCTAGGAGCCACTAGAGTTTGAGAATGTGACCCATGAATATTCACATTGTTTAGGTGGGCTATGAGCTTATTGAGGTCAGTTCTCATCTCTTTCATTTGGGATGATAGATTATCATACTCTCTTGAAGATCTTGAAGCATATGAGACCTCATGAATTTATCAAGCATCCAACCCTTCAAATTATTGATCATTATTAGCTATCTTCTCAATTAAAGCCCATGCTTCTTCAGGTGTAAGCAATTGAATAATGCCTCCAGAAAGCAGAATCCAAACTTTTCCTATCTTGAGGAATTAACCTGCTATGGAAATATTATACAATCAAGCTTCTTGGATTTGATGATGTGGGCACTTGGCTAGGAGTTCTTGAAATTGACACCAATACTCATAAAAAGATTCATGGAGGCCTTGTTTAGCATCGAAGATTTCCTTGGTGAGAGAGGTTATCTTTGAAGAAGGAAAGTATCTTTTCAAAAAGGTACCCTTCAAGGTTTCCTAAGAGGCTTAGGCATTAGGATTGTGGTGAGGTAGCATTATGAACCACTCCTTAGCTTTACTTTCCAGTGTAAAATGAAAGACTTTCTTGCACATCTCATCTAGATCAACCCCCATTGGTTTCATGGAGTTGTACATAATGTACATCTTCCTTAAGTGCCTGTTAGAGTTTTCTGTAGGTAAACCATTAAATTTTGGTAAGTGACTCAATAAAGGACCTTTCAACTCAAAATTAATATTACATTCAGGACAAGAGAGGAAAAGATCAATAATATCAGTAGTAGAGGTAAGATCTTTGATAGTTCTACGCTCCCTATTGTTCCTAACAATATTGTTGTGAAACCTTACGAGTGGAGCATCATTGGGTGGAGGGATTTTGTCTTGAAGAGGAACTTGATCCATGGCAAGAAGGCGATCTACAATGAAAGAAGATCCAATATGAGAAGAATTATCACAAGTATATGCAACAACTTCAGTGTCAATGACTTATCCAAGTCCTACACTAGATGATTCAACTTTTTTACCTTTCTTAAGCAACCTAACTGTCTTGTTAATATCTTTATCTAGAGGCACAAGTTTAGCTTTCTTAGATCTAGTCATGCATAGTAAAGAGACTCACATAGACACACAAATTACAGCAAAGTAACTAAGCAAATAGGGTATTGGAGAAGGGTTGTATACAGCAAAAATTAGCAACTTACAATAAACCAAGTTAACTAATATTTGACAACCAAAAGAGTTAACCAAAACCAATAAAATTCGGGTATCTAAAGAGTAAAATCAGTTTCAATAATAACAAGACAAGTTCAACTCAATGGTACAAGAGGCAAGTAGGAGTTGCAAGGTAAGAGCTCTCCTTTTAGTAGAACAAGTTGGTATATCAATGAAGTAGTACCTCAAACTGTCAGTATGTGAGTAGAGTCACTGTAATCATAACTTACAGAATGTGATAGCCACCCGAAATCTCAAGTTTCAACCAACAGCTTCCCAAGGATGAAGAATGCAAAGCTGCTCACCACAAAAACATAGTAAACCATACAGCCACTAAGAATATGATAGCAAAGCAATAAAATGTAAAAAAAAATTTCAGAGAATTTTATAAGCAAATGGAACGCAAAACAACTATGAATATGAAAAATGACCTAAACCACTACCAAGCACTCCAACAATTAACAAATACCTAAGACAAATTCAAAAACACACTAGCAACCAAGAAAAATCAAAGAAAAAAAAAACCTAATAAAAAATATGGAAAATTCCAAAAAAAAAAAAGAAAATTTAGAAAAGTATAGCAAACCTTTGAATTTGGCTAAAATCTAGTAGACTTAATAGCTTTAACTATTAGTCTTGTTTAAAATGCTGAAAAACTTTGGCATGTCAAATTTTATAATTTTCTGGGCAAGAATATTTTAGTTCTAGTAAGATAGTGCTATTTGAAACTCAAATTTTCGCCAAAATTCCAATGAGTGCCACACACTTTTTACCAAACTAAGACACACTATGACAACTGAAAAGAACACTCAACTACTTAAAACCTTGGCAATCATCCTCCCCGGCAATGGCGCCATTTGATAAACCCATGTCGTGTTAGTTTTCAAAATAAACTAGGTTTGAAAATATAGTATAGTAGCTCAACCTAGGTCGTTCTTGTGAGGAGATTAATTTTTAAGTTTCTAAATAAAAAAGTGATAAATACCTTTAAGTTGTGAGAAATCATTTTAAGAAATTGTTTATAAAACTAATGAAGTAATCTAATCTAATTCAATATTTTTGCATTATTCGGTTTTCAGGATAAAAAAGCAAACGGAATCGAAATTAACAATAACAATAAGGTAAATTCAATAAACTAGTAAAATGGTGAAATGAGATTCCCTTGAGTTGAGGTTTTAGTCTTCCTTACTTGCTAATGATAAGAATTCAATAATATGAGTCAAGAGAATGAAACTAATCTACCACTAGATCCATACTTGCAATACTCATTTAATTGATTCTATCAAAGTAATTAAATGAATATCACCAAATAAATCTAACTCAAGGAGATGGGTAATTAACTTCCAATTCTAAATTGTAATTACTATATAAAAATTTAAAGTATTTAGTTTAGTCATTTAAATCCACTCAACCGAGTCGAAATAAACAACCCAACCTACTTCTAATATGAATCATACAAAGCTTAATTAATGAACTCCTAGCTCAACTACCAAGTTTATTCACTTTGCATAGAACAATCTAGATCACAACCACATACTTAACCAAGCCATATAATTATGGAAAGAGAGCTTAAAGGAATTCTATTAAAGTTTAGAAGCTCAAATCATTACCCAACTCAAGAAAATCACAGGAACTTAGCTATTCATGGAGGAGGAAGATGAAGCTTGATGGAAGGATGAGCAATTAGCCATGGAGAACAAAGGAAAAGCACCGAACAACTATTTAATTTAAGCACTGAACAGCTCTTCCAATCTTCAATAATCTATTTGGTCCTTTATTTTTCAACTCATTCGGTCAACTCTATGAAATAAATCAGCTGCTTGCTTTTCTTCAAAAGCAAAGTTGAATTTTTTTGGAGAAATTAAGAAATCCAATTAAATTACTTTAGAGTGTTTATATTTTTAGTATCCTTAGATTATATATTAGTTTATTAATCAAATTAATTAGTTTGGAGAAAAAAAATAAAAATATAAATACTCTAAAGTAACTTAATTGGCTTCCTTAATTTCTCTAAAAAAATCATCTTTATCTTATAATTAAGACCGGAGGGAGTTCATGTGATTCCAAATAGCCACCGCCCTCTTTCATTTTCTCAATCTTTAATCATTTCATTCAATTAACCATTTCGGTTCAGCAGCTTTTTCATTTTTTTCATTTCGTGCAGCCCTCCTTCTAATCTATTCGGTGCTCTCTTTTTTTTTAAAAAAATTTTCATAGCTGCCTCTCAATACAACCATGGTCCCCCTTTTCCTTTGCTTCTTCAGTTATCTTTAGGTTAAAAAGTGAGTTAAGATATGTTTGGATAAGAGGTAAAATCTGTTTTGGCATTAGGCACAAAATTACAACCACCAAATAAGGTCTACCCTTACTCATTTAATCTCTCTTAGAAAAAATATTAAAATAAATTCTACATTTGTGATGTTCCACCCTTACCCTTCATTAAGCTAAAAAATGACATCTTTAAACTTGACCACTTGACAAAAGTTGTGACACATCATCACCTACAAACTCAGATTCACAAAGGTAATCTCTTTTGCTCACAATTAAGGAATATTGGGAATAACAAATATTAATTAAAAATATAACAATTTAGCCACTATAATTTCCAAATTATCCTTTCACTAAAATATCACATTAACACTTAATTATGCACAAAATATTCAATTAATTCCCGTAAAAGCCTAATATTAATTACTAAAAATATATAAATATTAAGCTCTATTAGTACGTATTATAAGTATTTTTATGCTATTTCTGTGTGTCCACTAAATTGCACATAAACACTTTGATGAATGTTGAAATAAATAAGGGGTTTGACATTTTTGGTACTGAACTACGTGCAAACACTAATGAATGTTGAAATAAAGAAGGGTTTTGACAATAACTCAGAATGATTCTTCATTAAATAGAGCAAGGAGGTACAACAAAAGTCATCGATAAAGGTAATAAAGTACTTAAAACCAGACTTGGACTCAACATGATACTTGAAACAACCTTCTATAATTGCTATATAATTAAACATTTCAAACAATTTATTAAAACATAAGGTATTACTATAGTAGTAAACAAAGAAACCAATATAAAATACTACTATAATCAGGAAATTTTCACTAAATACTTTGAAAAGGTCAACCATGGCACAAAGACATAAAACCAGACAACAAAATTCTATCATGGTTAATGTGACTTCAACTTCTTAACAAAACAATCAAGGTCTTACCATGTGAGAAAAGACTCTACTATGGTAGGAAAATCTTTAACCACCTTATTGACACAATATAAACACAATTAATACAATTAACAAATGGGCCAAGAAATCTGAAGCCCTCAATGTAATCGTAATCACCACAGCCCATTATAGCAAAGATATCTCTGCATCTGAATGTTTAAATTCATTTCATGCACAAAAACATTTAGGCTCATCCTTAAATAAAGTTGCCACCATAATAAAACAGTGTATCAAAAGGGCTCAGCCCATACTATATATCCTAGTATGCAGCGGAAGATTCAAAATATGCAACATACACCAAAAAGGCCCTAAAGTTTGGCAAAATACATTAGACTACTCTCATGTAACCAAACGAGGCATATAAGATTGATAAATCAAATAATGCCTCAAATGCCTTCCCCTTGGCAGAACTACCTGAACTCTCGCCTGAAAAATAATAAATAGCAACGGGATGCGTCATATGAACCCAATAACCACAATTCCAATTTAACAACTATGTAGAGAATGATTATAGGATAGTTAAGCGGGTAAAATATACATTCATATACATAAAGTATAAATAGTTTTCCAAAAACATTAATAGTTCATGAAACAATTCAATATGCAATACTTATAACCTCTTTATAACCGCTGACAGAACCCACAGGCTACAACCCATAATAAGATTAGTCTCTTTGACAAGATTGCACCAAACTCTCCTATAATGAGGAGTAGTCTGACCAAAGGCTACACAACTCATATCAGACCATGGGTTCCCCTTCCTTCAAATATGAAAAGGTGTCATGTCCCTTAAGCTGACCCATAACCTAGCCAAAGGAAGAGTGATACTAAGGACCCTGAGAATGTCAAGCCATCTACAATGTGCATAGTGGTGGCTATACCTTATGGTATTAAAGCATCAAACATCCCACAACCACATCTCACCATAATCCCGTATACTTCAATACGAAGTTTAACATCTCAGCATCACAAACTTCAACATCAATAATTTATTCTCATATATTCTACATTCAATGTTATGAATAATCAACATTAGAATTACAAGATAAACAAATCAAGCCCACTTAACCAAAAAGTCTACTCATAAACAAACATTTCATAATTTTTCATATGTAAAATACTATAATATATATTTATATCCTTTGAAAATACCAACATACACTTATAATCACTTCAACAAGCATACAAGGTTAATTGAAAAGTGGTTACCCCAAGTTCTTGACTAAACTTAAAGAAAATTCAAGTTCAACAAGTCAAATTAAAGTTCACTCCTAAAAAACACAACCCCCTAACTCAGTCGCACAAAGGACCAGAGAGCACCTAATCAAGTTTTGAATTGGGTGAGGGGATGGTTTTAGGTATTTAATACCCGCCCACCCCCCAATTCATTTAATGGTGAGGGCAGCCACGTGCCCCCAACCATTAAATGTTATTTAAAAAAAAACACACACACACACACGCACACATATAATAGGGATTTCCTATATATGTATATATATATATATCTTCAAATTCTTTTTCTCCCTCTCCCCTAAAATCCAAGTAATTGGATGAAGTTTAGGGTATTTTACTCAAATAAATTTTCACAATATTTAAGCAATTGTAATAATATAACTTGGGAAAAAATATTCTAAATACTTCTATTTAATCCTACCTAATTTTTTAATTTTATTTTCACTTTAGAATAATTTACTTCCATTTTGTGTGATTAAATGGTAATTTTAATTACCATAAATTAATATTATCCAATTATTACTTAAATCCTAGAATTAAAAATTGGGATGTTACAATACGAACCCTAAACATCATAATGAACTCATTTAAAAGGGGATGCATCCCCTTTGTTGATGCGAGGTACCAAATGAACACGATGATGTTGAGCAAACTGAAACAATTCACACTCCAAAGATGACAAATGATGGATTTGAGGATACATCTTCAAAGAAGACAAAGACACATGACTTAAACGACAATGTACTTCAAAAGGAGATGAATGTTATGTAAATATAACGGTTATATAAATACCATTAGTAGGCGGCTGTTATAATTAGCCATAGGAGTGAGGCGGTGATTAGTGAGTATAAGAAAGTATAAATACTAAGTCATTAGTCTATTATGGGTTACCTAATTTGTCAATAAGATTTCTGAGTTTCTATTCCTCATTTCTCTGTCCTTTTCTCTGATTCTCTCTATTCTCTTTATTTCTTGATTCCTCCACAATAGTGGTATCAGAGCAGTCTTTCCTTGACTATCTCTCTTCAACGTTCTCCTTCTTTATTTCTCACAGCAATAAAGAAAACGTTCATGATCATTACCCGCGCCATGGACAATCGGCTTCAAGTCATTGAGGGTCGCATGGGCACAGTTGAAACGTTGCACGAACGTGTTGACAGTTTAACATATCAAGTTCAAGTGTTGGCCAATGGCATTGAGCATCTCCGGGTGACGATAACGAACCAAGATTATAACGGGCATCATTTTCTTTGGCACAACGATCAGGGTCGGCATCGACAATTTCAGTATACAAAAATGAAATTCTAAAGATTTTCGAAAGGGGATGTTGTCGCATGGCTGCTTCGATGTGAACGCTACTTCGAGCTCGACGCCACCCTAGAAGAAGCGAAGGTGAAAATGGCAAGTCTTCATCAGGACGATGAGGTGTTTCGGTGGCAAATGGCGAAGGAACGTCGCTGGGGTAACAATCCACTGACTTGGGAGCAATATAAAGAAGAAATTAAAGATTGCTTTGGGCCTTCCTTTGAGTCTCCGATTGGCGATCTTCTGCACCTCCAGCATCAAGGTTCGTTGCGGGAATTCAACTCCCAGTTTGATTTGTGTGTTAGATCTCACATGTTTTGATGATAACTATGAATGGTATGAAAAAGATTTGATAAACAAATAAGTTTGAACAAAGTAATAACAGGGCAAATCATCACTTGAAGTATGCACTGGAGTAATAAAGAAAGGCCAAGAGAAAAAGGTGAGAAACTTCATCATTGGCAATATTCCTAAAGGGTTACTCGAGTAAGTACTCGAGTAATGAGACAGAAACTTGAAGTAACCAGAGTCGACCTTCAAGTAACCTGCCAACGTTACTCGAGTAAGTACTCGAGTAACCAAGAGAAAGACTTCTAGTTGCTCTCGGCCTGCCAATATTACTCGAGTGAGTACTCGAGTAACCAGGTAAATCACTTCCAGTTGCTCTCGGCTTGCCAATGTTACTCGAGTAAGTACTCGAGTAATCAGGGAAATTACTTTTAGTTCCTCTCGGCCTGTCAACGTTACTTGAGTCTGTACTTAAGTCCCCTGCTTCAAGAAATATGTTGCTCTCGGCATTTTCAATCATGCCAATGTTACTCGAGGAGCTACTCGAGTAACTCACTATGGTAAGCAAAACTTGAAGGTAATACTCAAATAACTTGAAATGCTATTATCACTTCACTCGAGGCATTACTTAAGTATGCAGGTATTCAATTTTTCTTTGTCAAATATTTGAACTAGATTACTCGAGTTAGTAATCGAGTAATCTGCAGAGTTATTTACACAGTACTTGAAGTATCTACCCAAGTAAGCTAAGCAGAAAATTGATGTTTACTCGAGTAAGTACTCGAGTAACCAGGTAAGAAAACTTGAAGTGCTCTCGGCCTTGTAATCCTGCCAACACTACTGGAGTGAAGCATCGAGTAACCTGAAGTTTATTTGAGAGATTACTCGAGTAGCTACTCGAGTAACCTATGAAGAAAATTGTACCATACTCGAGTAAGTATCCGAGTAAACAGGTATTTCCAAGGTTTGAAAATTTGTTTACTTCATGCACTACCCGAATTATGTGATGTTCATTTATCATTACTCTCATGATGATACTCGAGTAAGTACTCGAGTAAATTTGATGCATACTCGAGTAACTACTCGAGTATGCAAGTCCAGAAATTCAGAAATCATTTTAAAGTTCATAGATTTGTTTCCTATGTGATTAACCCTTCATTGTATTAGGATTCTTAGCATATCCGCAAATAAACAATGAAGTGATCTTACCAAATAAGGAAAGTCAAATGCAACATTCAAACACTACCTACCGCCACCTACCGCAAACGGATATTTTTCAAATACTGGAAAAGTCAACAGTGGCTGTGCACACTCTAACGGGCAAGAAGAAAATGTTCCAACGATCACTACCAACACATCTATATATATGGGAACATCCAAACAGAGAAGATAACAAGAACACATACAAGAACGCATTATCAAGTTCACTACTCTATTTTACATATACTTGTAATTCTGTACTTCAGTAATTCTTATTCACTCTGTGAGAGAGATATTTCATTCAAACTCAATATTTGTTATTGAGGTAATTTAAGGTTGTGGAACCTTGAGTTGGGATTGGATTACAACTTGTAAGGGGGAGCGAGTGTCCAGGGGAAGGAACTTGCTTGTACTGAGGTGCCATGAACCCACTGAATCTTGGAAGTTATAGTGAAACTCTCAGAGATATTCTGAGGATTGGACGTTGGTCAAAGTGGTTGTGATCGAACTAGTATAACTCCCGGTGTACACTTCGGTGATATTTCTCCTTACTCTTTACTGCATTGTATTCACCGTCAAGTCTTTATATTTGTAACGAAATTTTTTGTATCACCCAATTTACCCCCTTCTTGGGTGAAGCACTTGCTCTAACATTTGGTATCAGAGCGTAGGTCTTCTTGTTAAGGTATAACAACCTAAGAAGGATCCAATGGCAAGCATGGGTGAAGGAATTCTTCCCGACGGAGCATCCATCACTAGACCTCCAGGTTTCAGTGGCGAACACTTTTCTTTCTGGAAAACAAAGTTCAGAGTATTTGTGATGGCTACCGAATATGGGCTATGGGATGTGATTGAGAGTAGAAACTATCAACCTACAAAGATTATAGATTCTCAGAAAATTCCTAAGACGCCAGCGGAATATGATAAGAATGACAAGAAACTTATCACTCTCAACAGCAAAGCAATTCTGATGATACAAAGTGCATTGAGTCAAAGTGAATACTTCAGAATTTGCACACTTCCAACAGCAAAGCAAATATGGGAAGCTCTGGAAATAGCTCATGAAGGAACTTCAGGAATAAAGGACAATCGGATCAACACCTTGGTCACTGAATTCGATCTACTTCGAATGAAATAAGGTGAATCAATATCTGAATTCGAACTTAGATATATTCATCTTGTTAATCAAGTTGCAGCACTTGGGAAAGTTTATGATCAACATACCCAAGTATGAAAGATTTTGAATATTCTTTCTAAAGAGTGGGAGGCCAAAGTCACTGCGATAGAAGAAGCAAAAGGAGAATCAATGAGATCAGTTGCTTCTCTATTTGGAAGTCTTTCTGAATATGAAAGTAAACTAAAGTTCAAACGGGAACTAGATGACATGGTGACAAGAAGAAGAGAGGCCTAGCACTAAAAGCAAAAGAAGAAAATCAAGATGAGGATGAGGAGTTTGACGATGAAGAAATAGGCCTAATCATAAAATGATTTAAAAAGTTCTACAAGAAAGGTCAAGGATTCAAACACTTTTAGAAAGGAGGAACTAACAGCAAAGATCATATCATTTGCTACGAATGTGGAAAACCAGGACATATCAAACCAGAATGTCCAGAGCTGAATCAAAAGAGCAAAGAAAAGAGAAAAGGCAAATTCTTCAACAAAAAGAAGACCTTTATATCTGCTATATGGGGTGATAGTTCCTCTGACGAAGAAAGTGAAGAAGAAGAAGTAGTCAATATATGTCTCGTTGCTCAAGAAGAAACAAAAGAAGAGGTAAATGATTCTGATCCTACCTATGATGAATTACTTTCTAAATATAATGCTTTACATTCTGAATTCATCAAAGTAGTTAAAGAATTAGTTGTTTTCAAAAAGAAAAACAAAGTTCTTGAAAGTGAACTTAAAGAAAGATCAGAAAAGGATTGTGAAAATTGTTATTCTTTGAAAAAGAAAAACACTGATCTCACAAAAACTCTTGAAAAATTTACTAAATGAACTAAGATGATAAATGTGATTTTAAAAGCTCAACGATTTGTAAATGACCGATATGGTATTGGATATGATCCAAAATCAGATAGAAGGAAAGGTAGAAAGAAAGCAGGAGGTAAGTCATATTTGAATTATTTCCAGCATTCTGTGCATACATCAAATCCTTTTGCGTCTTGTAATTACTATAATAGAAAAGGTCATTATACCTCTTCATGCATTCATAAGAAAAAAGGAACGATAGGAACCTACAAATGGGTACCCAAAGGAACATATATTTTGAAGATTTCCTGTACTAACCCAAAAGGACCCAAAAAGAAGTGGGTACCTAAGACTTAATCGTATTTAATTGCAGATATGTCTCAAAGCATCCAAAAACAACAAGTGGTATATAGACAGTGGATGCTCTAGACATATGACGGGTGATTTCGAAAGTTTTACCAAATTGCAACCTAAAGAAGGTGGAAAGGTAAAATTTTGGAGGAAATCAAATCGGAAGGATAGCAGGAATTGGTAAAATAAAAAATGACAAAGGCATACAAGTCAAAGACATATACTATGTCAAAGGATTGTGCCATAACTTGCTGCGTGTGAGTCAAAGTGCAGACAAAAACAACTGGGTAATATTTGACTCAGAGGAATGTCAATTATCAACAAGAATGACTTACTACTTGATAAGAAGAATATCAAGGCTAAGCTCAAAGCAAAAAGGGAAGGTAATTGTTATACTTTAGATATTAGTATAAATGAGTCTGAAAACTATTTTCTGAGTAATACCGATAAAAGTTGGCTATGGCATAAGAGATTGGCTCATGTCAATATGCATCAATTAGGCAAACTACTCAAAAAGGATTTAGTTCTTGGATTACCCAAAGTAAATTTAAAAAATGACTTGATTTGTGATGCATGTCACAAGGGTAAACAAACTAAATCATCGTTCAAATTGAAAAATGAGATTTCAACAAATAGACCACTACAATTATTGCATATGGATTTAGTTGGCCCAGCAAGAGTAAAGAGTCTTGGTGGCAACTTATATTCATTGGTCATTGTTGATGACTTCTCTAGATTTACATGGGTTATTTTTCTATCATCAAAGGATGAAACCTTTGAAGAATTTATTGTTTTTGCTAAGAAAGTGCAAAATGAGAAAGGTATGTCAATTGCAGGTATTAGGATCGATCATGGTAGAGAATTTGAAAATCAAGCCTTTGAAGAATATTGTGATACTAATGGCATTGATCACAATTTCTCTGCTCCAAGGACACCTCAACAAAATAGAGTCGTGGAACGTAAGAATAGAGTACTCACTGAAATGGCTAGAGCAATGTTAAATGAAAAGAACGTGTCTCAAGTTTTCTGGGCTGATGCCATGAGTACAGCATGCCATATTTCAAATAAAGGCTATATTAGAACAAAACTTGGAAAGACACCATACGAGCTATACAAAGGAAGGAAGCCAAACATTGCTCATCTACACATCTTCGGTTATAAGTGTTTCATTTATAATAATGGTAAAGATAACTTAGGAAAATTTGATTCTAAAACTGATGAAGGAATTTTCCTAGGATATTCTAACCGAAGTAAAGCATATAGAGTTTTCAATAAAAGAATATGTGTTGTTGAAGAATCAATTCATATTGTATTTGATGAATTTGAATCCTCTGACAAAACCATTGATGAAGAGTAGGAAGTTGTTTTAAATCAAGAAAATGATCAATTTATTTCTAAATCTCTTATTCCAGAAGTTGATGAAACCAAGGAAGAAGAGCAATCACTAGGATAACCTAGAGCCTGGAAATATAATAAAAGTCATCCCTTAGATCAAGTCATAGGAGATGTGAATGAAGGGATCAAAACTAGAAATAGAATTTTCAATGAAGTAAGTTTTTCTGCATTCATTTCTGAGATTGAACCTTCTAACATTGATGAAGCCCTATCAGACAATGATTGGGTTATAGCAATGCAAGAAGAACTAAATCAATTTGAAAGAAATCAAGTTTGGGATTTGGTACCCCGACCTAAGGATCATCCGATCAGTGGCACTAAATGGGTATTCAAGAACAAACTCGATAAATCCGTAATTATTGTCAGAAACAATGCAAGATTGGTGGCCAAAGGCTATAATCAGGAAGAAGGAATTGATTATGAGGAAACGTATGCTCCAGTGGCTATATTGGAAGCTATACACGTACTCTTAGCCTTTGCATACATCAAAGGATTCAAACTCTATCAAATGGATGTAAAGAGTGCATTTCTAAATGGCTACATTATGGAAGAAGTATACGTAGAACAACCTCCAGGTTTTGAAGATGTAACCAAACCTGACCATGTTTTCAAACTCAAAAAGGCTTTATATGGTTTAAAACAAGCTCCTAGAGTATGGTACGAAAGGCTCAGTAAATTTCTTATTGATCAAGGTTTTGTACAAGGAAAAGTTGATACAATACTTTTTACAAAACAAAAACGTGATGATATTTTAATTGTTCAAATATATGTTGATGATATTGTTTTCGGTGCTACTAATGAATCTTTATGTAAGGAATTTTCTGAGATAATGAGGGAGAGTTTGAGATGTCAATGATGGGAGAATTGAATTTCTTTCTCGGTTTGTAAATCAAACAAAGAAAGAATGGAATCTTCATATCTCAAACAAAGTATTTGAAAGAGTTATTGAAGAAGTATGGAATGGATGAAGCAAATGGAACGGACACACCTATGAGCTCAACTACGTTGCTTGATGCTGATGTCAAAGGGAAAGACTATAACATCACAAAATATAGAGGAATGATTGGATCATTACTCTATCTCACGGCAAGCAGACCAGAATCCAATTCAGTGTTGGCATATGTGCAAGATATCAATCAGTACCAAAGGAATCACATGTTGAAACTGTCAAACGAATCTTTAGATACCTTACTGACACACCAGAATTGGGTCTGTGGTATCCCAAAGGAAGAAGTGAATATCTAGTTGCATATTCAGATTCTAATCATGGAGGATACAAGACAGACAGAAAGAGCACCAGCGGACAAGGTCAATTTTTTAGAGGATCTCTTGTATCATGGTTAAGCAAGAAATAAAATACAGTGTCTCTTTCGTCAACTGAAGGCGAATATGTTGCAGTCTCGAGTTGTTGTGCACAAGTGATATGGTTAAAACAACAACTACAAGATCTTGGTATTTATCTCAAAGAAATAACAATCTATTGTGACAATACCAGTACGATAAGCTTGGCAAAGAATCCAGTTCAATATTCTAGAACCAAGCATATCGATGTCAGACATCACTTCATCAGAGATCATGTCCAAAAGAAAGATGTGAAAGTGATATTCATTCCTACTCATCTTCAACTAGCTGATATCTTCACCAAACCTCTTGCAAAAGATCAATTTCTATACATTAGAAGAGAATTGGGAATGGTAAATCCCAATTAATTGTAAGTTATTTCAGTTTCTCATAATATTAGATAAAGTTATTTGATAATGTTTTGATGATCACTAATTTAAGCATCGGAGTATGTAGAAACTTGTTTTGCAGGAAGATTAAAACTCTATTTTGAGAAATAAAAACAGAGGTTATCAGAGGATACCATTACTGGAGTGCCAACTTCAAGTAATGACTGACAGTGCAGCATTACCCTAGGAACAACTTGAAGTAAAAAAGCACATTACTCGAGTGATTACTCGAGTAATGGACTTCAAAACCTGGCAGTGAAGTCTCAAGTCACTAGGAATTTAAATCAAATGGCTCATTTATGGAAAATGAACAGTTAAAAGTAGAAAAGACAGGTTACCCGAGGGAAACCTCGAGTAAACTTGAAGATTACTCGAGTAAGGCCTCGAGTAACTGCAGATCCAGATCACAAACTCGATGAGAATCAACTCAAATCTGTTCTTCAACAGCAATTAAATGATCGAGGGAACACACATGGATAATTACAATATTATTCATGCCAGGTACACAACTTAAATACATTATTTTTAGAATTTTCTATATGATCACTCGAGTAAACATGATAATTACTCAAGTAAAGCCTCGAGTAACGTCGGGTTCTAGGTCTTTATCTGTTGCAAACTCGGTCATTTCCACAAAATCTCCTCAAGTAAATCACCCAGTCCTCTCTGAAAAAGTTTTCACAAGCTCTTCCTTACTTGATTTCCGTCAAAACCCATCAATTCTTAGCTCTAAAAACTTCCTATTTTGTTCAGATTCTCCTTGCCCTATATCGTGACTTCTCACTCTGTTTTTCTGAGATTTCAAGTTTCTCTTAATCAAGATGGTTAGAACCAAAAATCTTACTCCTACAAATTCTTCTAGATCCCCACAACTTTCTGACCCTCTTTCTTCTCCTCCCAGAAAGAGACGAAAACTCACTCCTAGATCAAAAGCCAAAATCCAACCTAAACCTCAACCGAAACCAAAGGAGAAAGGTGTTGTGATCAAAGAGCCAGAGGTCACAAGGGCTCAATCAAAGAAAAGCACCTCAATTGGGAGAGGCAAAAGCACCAAATCTCCTTCTCCTCCACCTTTTGATTTTTCCACTCCATCTTTCACACCAAAACCTTCCAAAAAGCCCAAGTATGATGTGAATGTGGCTAAAGCAATGGCTGGAATTCTTGATCAACTTGAGAAGGGGCAATCCTCCAAAAAGTCAGAATTGATAGAAGAGGAGATCACTAAGCCTCCAAAGGGGTTTAATGTCAACAAATTGGATGATTCTCAGAAGTGCCTCACACAGTTTTCAAGAAGAAAAGTCTGCAAAACTCACTGTGTGGATCTCAAGGCACTTCAAGAGGTATTGAAGTATGACCTAAGTCCCTTTCTTGAACCTTTTATGCCTTGGTTGTCAATTAGACTTCCTTTTTGCACAAAAATAGTTACCCATTTTTACTGCAACCTAGAGATTCTAGATAAACCCAATAGGACTTCTGCAGAGGAAGAAATGACTACAACAGTTAGAGGCTAGGAAATCCTTATCTCACCCTCTAGGATCAATGTTTGGTTAGGAATAGAAAACCCTCCAGATGACATCTAGTCCAAACTTGAACCAAACCAAATTTTCACTGTTCTTAGACCTGGTGAGCTAGTGGGTCCTCTCAATTTTAACCCGAGTGACATGTGTGATCATCACAGGGTTCTTTGGTATATTTACTCTAGATCCCTTGTGAACAAAGCCAATAACTACACCCATTTCTCTAACCGGGACTATAGGTGGTTTGCTTCTCTACTCCTGAAGGAACAAAAGGATTTGGGGGAATACATCTTTTCTGAGATGAAGAGGTACAAAATAGAGGGAAAAGCTACTACTCCTATGCCATATCCTCATATTATTTCTCTGATCCTCAAGAAAAACAAGATATGGTACTTGGAGAATAAAGAGCATATTGAGAGGATTACTCCAATTGGAAGAAATCAAATTGGGAAGCTCAATATTGAGATTCCTCTTAAGGGTCCTCTAGAGTCAAGTCCCAAGAAGAAGAAGAAGATAGAGACTGAGACGAGTAAAATAGATGATGCTCAGTCTTCTGCTCCAGCTGCCACTACCTCTTACCCTCTTTCCTCAATGCCACACTTCAACACTTCATGGAGAACATGCTAAGGGGATTTCACATAGACATCGCCAACACCAATGCTGAGTTGATAATTCACATGAATGATAAAATGGATGAGTTAGTTAAGAGGATGGACAAGAGGCATGAGGAGTTGTTAGCTAAGCAGCGTGCCCAGGGTGAGACTCTGAAGTTGATTTTGGCAAGATTAAACTCTATGGGTCCTGGACCTTCTGCTGGTCCATCATCTGCACTTGAGGCATACTCACCTCCAGAGAACATTCCCTCTGAGCTTTATCATACTGAGGTTGAGCCAACTATCCCTGAGATATCCTTTCCCAAATCTCCAGTTTCTAGTCCACTTGAACCAAGACCTTCTGCACTCAAATTCCCTATCATTCTTCCTAAAGATATTCTATGCTCTATGGATGATCCTGAAACCAATGAGACTATTCACATCACCATTGAGGATTCACCACCCAGAGCACAGCCTTAACCCACATCTACACATATTCCTTCCCCTACTCATACAGAGGAAATCTCTCCCTCATCCTCTAGTCATCATTCTGCAGATGCCACAGAAGAGGTTGAGACCACTACTGTTGTTGTCTATCAACCTCCTCCAGTTCCTCTAAGAGATGACATTCATATCCCTCCACTTAATCTTCCTAAACCAGAATCTTCCAGCTCCACTTCTGACTCTTCTAGTTCAAATGGCTTCTTGGTCCTTCTAGTCAAGCCCATATTTGCAGTCAAGCCTTCCAATCCTCCACTTGATTGATGAAGACAAAAAGGGGGAGAAGAGCTTGAGTGATTTTGTGGAGTTTCTGAGTTTCTTTTAAGCTTCTTTCATTTTGGGAATATAGATGTATATGGGATTTAGGGAGCTTTTTATACTTGTAATGCAATTTTAAGTTCAATGCAAAAGCTTCTTTAAGTTTTAATTTCATTTTAAGTCCATTTAATTTTTTAAGTTATAATACATTGTGGGACTAATGAGTTTATTATGTATGCAAGGTGAATATGTCATGGTTTTAAAAATTTTCCAAAACACTTTGAATTGACACTTAACAAGTTATTTCAAAAAGGTTTTTAAAATTACAAGAAGTGTTTATTTGAGAACTTAATTTCAAAAATAATGTTTAAAATCACCAAGTTTTGTCATCATCAAAAAGGGGGAGAATGTTAGATCTCACATGTTTTGATGATAACAAAGAATGGTATGAAAAAGATTTGATAAACAAATAACTTTGAACAAAGTAATAACAGGGCAAATCATCACTTGAAGTATGCACTGGAGTAATGAAGAAAGGCCAAGAGAAAAAGGTGAGAAACTTCATCACTCACAATATTCCTAAAGGGTTACTCAAGTAAGTACTCGAGTAATAAGACAGAAACTTGAAGTAACCAGAGTCGACCTTCAAGTAACCTCCCAACGTTACTCGAGTAAGTACTCGAGTAACCAAGAGAAAGACTTCCAGTTGCTCTCCACCTGCCAATATTACTCGAATAACCAGGTAAATCACTTCCAGTTGCTCTCGGCTTGCCAATGTTACTCGAGTAAGCACTCGAGTAATCAGGGAAATTACTTCCAGTTCCACTCGGCCTGCCAACGTTTCTTGAGTCTGTACTTGAGTCCCCTGCTTCAAGAAATATGTTCCTCTCGGCATTTTCAATCCTGCCAATGTTACTCGAGGAGCTACTCGAGTAACTCACTATGGTAAGCAAAACTTGAAGGTAATACTCGAATAACTTGAAATGCTATTATCACTTCACTCGAGGCATTACTCAAGTATGCAGGTATTCAATTTTTCTTTGTCAAATATTTGAACTAGATTACTCGAGTCAGTAATCGAGTAATCTGCAGAGTTATTTACACAGCACTTGAAGTATCTACCCGAGTAAGCTAAGCAGAAAATTGATGTTTACTCTATGAAAGAGGCAAGCTTCACCCAAGAGGGGGGTGAATTGGGTGATGTTATAAATTTTTCGCTAGATGTGGTAATATGAAAAATATAGTAGATAGAGTAGAGTTGAGAAGATTTGAGCACAGAGAGTTATACTGGTTCGGCCTAACAACCAGGCCTACGTCTAGTCCTCAGAGATCAAGACCTACTGAAATTTTCACTATACCTCCAAGATTCAATGGGCTCTCAGAACGCCACAAAACAATGATTGTCCTTGAAAGGACTACGAGCAGAAATATTCCCTCACTAAGAAATTTCTCTCCCCCTTACGACAAGTCTTACGTGCAGAAAAAATAACCTATGACCCTTCTCACTTGCTTATGTATACAAGACTTATGAGTGAAAAGCTTAACAAGGAATTCTCTCAACTGCTTCTCTCATAAGGAAATCTACCCACTCAAGGTCCCAATACCTTGAGATCAAATAATCATAAAGTTTGAGTTGAATGAAGACTCTCTTACAGAGTAAATAAATAAACACTGAAGAACAATGTGTATACAGAGAGTAATTTGTGAATAACAAAGACTTGTGTTAAGCTTGTGAATTCTTGTGCTTCGTTGATATTGATGATCTCTGAATCTCTGTATTTATAGGTGTTCAGATTTTTCCCGTTTGAGTAATCATCATTAGAGGAGCAGGGCTTTGCAACTGTAGAATGGCATGCGTACGTTTGAAAATTTCTTCTGTAGTAGGTGTGTGTTTGTCGTAACGTTGTCTGCCGTTGTTTAACTTTCCTTCATGTCTGTTTATTTCAACGTTCATCCTCCTGTATCATACTTATAATATATTTAAAATGATGTTAGACAATGATAACAAGTAATGATGATATGTATACTTAACAATAAACCAAATTCGGATTGAACGTTGTGAGACTTGGTATTTTGGTGATTTACCAGAGCAACACTCGAGCATGAAAAGGCTCACTCGAGTGATCTTCCTATTTTTCCTCTTGGTGCTTCAGTTATCGGGTTGTGCTTGCATAGAATTTTAGAGAGACAGAATTATCACTCGCGAGTGATATGGGGTCTCACTCGAGCACAACTCCTCCTACTCGAGTGATCCTGCATTTTACACTGGGAATGTCTTCTCGGGTCATCACTCGCATCAGGATTTGATAGGGATAAATTTATCACTCGCAGGTGATGTGGGTCCTCACTCGAGTGCACACACTCCTGCTCGAGTGAGAAGAATATTCTCAAGTAATATACCGTTTATACAAGCACTCGCATCAGAAATGGAGAGGGATAGATTTTTCACTCGCAAGTGCTGATGTGTCACTCAAGCATATAAGGATGTGCTCGAGCACACTTGCACTTCCTTGAACTTCATGACTCTCGGCCAAACACTCGCAGTACCTTGCTCGAGTACAGAATGCTCATGCTCAAGCATTGATGTCTCTGCTCGAGTGCATCAAGGAAGAAATGATAATACTTGCTCTCGGCCAAGCACTTGCGAACCTTCACTCACATGTGCTCGAGTGCATCAAGGAAGAAATGATAATACTTGCTCTCGGCCAAGCACTCGTGAACCTTCAGTCGCATGTGCTCGAGTGAGAATGACTTCTCTGCTCGAGTGCAAACTTCAGTACTCGAGTGAATCAGTGAACATAACTGTGGCATGCCTCTCGGGTAAGCACTTTCTGGCTTTCACTCGCACCTGCTTGAGCACAGAAGGGATCTATGCTCGAGTGCAAAGCTCTTGCTCGAGCACTCCAGTTCAATTTCACAGCAGATACCAGAAAACACTGCTATATGTATTTGGTAACTTGGTAAACATTTCTTAAACTTATAAAACCATGATTTGTACATAATTGTCTTTTTGTTATCATCAAAACTTGGGATCTAACATTCTCCCCCTTTTTGATGATGACAAAACCTTTGTGATAGAAGTTTAAGAAAGATTGATTAAAATTGGTAATTTTTGAAATACTTCAATGTTTCCAAATGCATATCAAGTTTTAATTTCAAGTTTTCCTGCAATACTTCATTTGGACACTTAACAACCAAGATAAGCATAGTATGAGGCAAATAATTTCATAATTTGAAACATGAAAATAATCATTAATATTAACCTAGATTTCAAATTTTGACAAAGTCAATAACATAATCAAATAACATCAAATAACATCAAATCCTACCCCATACAGAAAATCTACCCAAACTCCCAATACACCCCATAGCTCAGAAACTCAAAAATCATCACACATCCTTCTCCCCCATTTTGTCAGCATCAGAAGGGGGCGGAGGAAAAGTGGTACCAGGAGGTGGTGCAAACGAAACCATGGCAGTGAGAGGGTCAATTGGTGGAGATGAGGACTGTGGTACAGAAGATGAGGGAGGTAGTGAAGGTGACCGATCATAGGTGACATCAACGTTAGAATCTGGATTGGTGAAGAGAACATGTGTCTGAGGATGAGGAGGTGACGTATAAGTGGTCTCAGGAGGTACCTCTGAAGATGAAGATGGGAACTGAGAGCGTAAGAATGTCTCCATATTAGTTATCCTCTGAGACATCTCATCTTGAGTCTTGAACATTAAATCAAAGTTGGTATTGGCCTTATCTACCAACTGGATGACTTGTGACTCCATCTTTTCCACAAGTTTCTCATACTCAGCCACTAACTCCTTCTTCAGACCAGATATTGCTTGATTGATTGCCTCTATCAAATAGTTGGAAAGAGAGGCATTAAGAAAGGAAGGAGGAGGAATAGGACCTTGAGCCGATGATTGTTCCTCATCACCTTTTGATGGAGTAGCTTCCCTCTTAGATGTGGCTTTGGTTCGACTCACCGAAAGATTAATACCCATATGAGCTAATTGAGTCTTACCAAACCTTGATATAATCACCCTCTCTGTTCCTTCCAAATACCAAATCTTGTTTTTCATTAGAATGAAGGATACAAGCTGAGGATATGGTATGGTTGCAGATTTTGATGAAGAAAATCGAAATCTTCTCATCTCGTTGAAGATAATCTCCCCTACATTCCTTTGTTGCCCGGCAATTAAAGAGGGCAACATATAGTAATCCTTTTGAGCAAAGTGGGTAAAATTTTTGGACTTGTTGACTATGCTCCGGGAATATATATAGTGAAGGACTCTATGAGTATCAGGCATATCAATAGGTTTAAAGTTTAGAATGCCTATGGGATCTTTTGGTCTCAAAATCTGGAATACCTCACTGGCTGAAAAAGAAGGTGGTTCAGGAGTAGGTGCAACATACCCAAGCAAGTCATTTATGATCTTAGCAGATATCATAATAAATTTTCCTCTCACAGTAGTAGACACTGCTTCCTCAATTAATTCACCAGATCTAGACTTAATATTATGGGACTTCATGTTGCAATAAAAAGTTTTTACAACAGTGGGTGAGTATGGCATATGGATATTCAGCCAGGGAGCATAGTATTGAAGATAAGGATATAAGTCCAAATGGCAATTCTTCTTCAAATAATCTAAATCCACACACACAACTGGACAGAAATGCCTATGAATATACTCATCATCAAATACCTTCTGAGACAATGCCTTTAGTTCCTCAACAACGAATCCCTCAGGGGGACTGGAAATGTGATCATCCACTGGTGCTTGTGAAGCAGAAGGGGCTCCTGAAGCAGAGGCATTGGTTGCCTTGCTTGGTGTGAACTTGAAACACCGGCTTGAGAAGCAATCTTCCCAACTATCTTGTCAAGTTTGGACTTCTCCAACACTTCCTGAAGTTGTTTGTTGAATGAATCACCAGAGGAAGATGAAGAATGTTGAGGTTGCTCTGTTTCCTTTTTCTTTCCTTTTCCCTGAACCTCCTTGGAGTGAGACCGGGTAACTATTGGTTCCTTAAACACTACACCCTTTGGCTTCTTTTGAAGAGGTTGATCTTTCTTGGCAATTTGAGGCTTTGGGTGAGGTTTCTTAGCCGGAGTCCTCTTTTTGGTCTTGGGCTTAAGAGGAGGTGACGGTGAAGAAGAGATTTTGGGAGAGGGAGGTGTTGGTTCTGGGGTACCAGATGCGCTTGCAGCAGACTGAGTAGGAGATGGAGAATGAGATCTTTGAGGGATAGAGGGTACTTTTGTTCTTGCCATTGTAGAGAAAGTGAAAGAGAAGCAAGAACTCACAGTTTTTGAAAGAATAGCAGAATGAAATTTAGGGCACGAATGAGAAATGCAGAAAGCAAGAATCACCTTTTATAGAAGATTCAAGAGTTGTAACGGTGATTTGAGACAAATGGACGTGATTGATTGAAGAGAAACGGTTGGAGGTGAAGAGTTGTAACCTTCGAGTGACGAGACACCTCGGGTGAGAGCAAGAAGTGCGACGTTCTGAGCTTCTGCGTAACTGATATAAGTGACAGTGCTCGAGTATAAACCCTAGTGCTCGAGTGATGTTCATATTGTGCTCGAGTGTGTTCTATCTGTGCTCGAGTGATCTTCTGGAAAATTTAAGAAAACATGTAAAAACGTACCTGGATTGTGGATTTCTTGCCATCTTTTGTGTCTTTGTACTCAAATCCTCCAAGATCATTTGAGTAACCATGATTTGGATTGCTTCTGGGAAGAAATTCTTCCTCTTCACTCGAGCAGGCACTCCTCACCTCAAGCATGTTCATATCATGCTCGAGTGAGAGTTCCTCACTCGCGAGTGAGGTCATCTCTTACTGTTGCCTTCAAGATAGATTCTTGATATTCTAGTTTCCTCTGTTAACCTCTATTTTACATGTCAAGAAGCAGAGTATTTTCCACAGTGCTGTGCTCGAGCAGAGCTACTTGTGCTTGAGTGGCACAGCTTATCACTCGAGCAGCACTCTCAGTGCTTGAGTGACAGACCTGCAAAATGGTTTTTAACACTCCGATGCCAAAGTTAGTATGGTTATCATTAAAAGACACATTTAATTAATATTTTTAACAAGAAAAACTTACAACTCATTGGGATTAACCATTCCCAATTCTCTTCGAATATATAAGAATTGTTCTTTTGCAATTGGCTTTGTGAAAATATCCGCAAGTTGAAGATGAGTTGGTATGAATTCCACTTTGACATCCTTCTTTTGAACATGATCTCGAATAAAGTGATGTCGAATGTCTATGTGCTTGGTCCTCGAGTGTTGTACAGGATTCTTGGCCAAGCTTATCGTACTTGTGTTATCACAATAAATTGGAATCTCTTTTAAATAAATTCCCAAATCTTGAAGTTGTTGTTTCAACCATAATACTTGAGAACAACAACTTGCCACAGCTATATATTCAACTTCAGTCGAGGATAATGAAACTGTGTTCTGCTTCTTGCTGAACCATGATACTAGAGAGCCTCCTAGAAATTGACATTGACCACTGGTACTCTTTCTGTCAGTTTTATATCCTCCGTGATCTGAGTCTGAATATGCCATTAAATATTCACTCCCTCTTTTCGAATACCAAAGACCAAGCTCTGAAGTATCTCCTAGATATTTGAAGATTCTTTTTACTATCCCTGCATGTGATACCTTAGGAGCAAATTGATATCTTGCACACATTCCCATGTTGAACTGAATATCTGGCTTGCTTGCTGTGAGATAGAGTAATGAGCCAATCATTCCTCTATACTTAGTGATGTTGAAGCTAGGTCCTTTTACATCAGCATCCAACAGTGTTGTAGAACTCATTGGTGTATCAGCTCCGTTAGCATTATCTAATCCATATTTCTTTAACAACTCTTTCAAATACTTTGTCTGAGATATAAATATACCATTCTTCTTTTGTTTGATTTGAAGTCCAAGAAAGAAGTTCAATTCTCCCATCATGGACATTTCAAATTCTCCCTGCATAACCTTAGAGAATTCTTGACACATAGATTTGTTAGTAGCACCAAAAATAATATCATCAACATAAATTTGAACAATTAGAATATCATTTTTGTTATGTTTGATGAATAGAGTTGTATCAACTTTACCTCTGACAAAACTTTGATCAAGAAGAAATTTGCTTAGTCTTTCATACCAAGCTCTAGGTGCTTGTTTCAAACCATATAGTGCTTTCTTAAGTTTGAAAACATGATCAGGTTTTGTTTCATCTTTAAACCTAGGAGGTTGTTCTACATATACTTCCTCCATAATATAACCATTTAGAAAAGCACTTTTCACATCCATTTGATAAAGTTTAAAACCTTTAATGCAAGCAAAGGCTAGGAGTACTCGTATTGCTTCCAATCTTGCCACTGGAGCATATGTTTCCTCATAATCAATACCTTCTTCTTGATTATAGCCTTTGGCAACCAATCTTGCTTTGTTTCTTACAATGATTGCTGATTCATCAAGTTTGTTTTTGAAAACCCATTTGGTCCCTATAACCGTATGATCTTTAGGTCGAGGAACCAAATCCTAAACTTGATTTCTTTGAAACTGATTTAGTTCTTCTTGCATAGCAATCACCCAATCATTGTCAGATAAAGCTTCTTCTATATTAAAAGGTTCACTCTCAGAAATAAAAGCAGAAAAAGTTACTTCATTGAGGATTCTATTTCTGGTTTTGACACCTTCATGAATATCTCCTATAACTTGATCAATTGGATGATCCTTCATATGTCTCCATGCTTTTGGTTGAGCATGATCATCGACATCTTTTAAATTTTGAAAATCATTTGTTTCAAAATCATCCTACTTTGAAATAGATTTGTTTTTCTTGATTGAATCCATTTCTTCTTCATCAATAAGTTTTGTCTGAGATTCAATTTCATCAAACACAACATGAATAGATTCTTCAACAGTACATGTTCTTTTATTGAAAACTCTATAAGCTTTACTTCTATTAGAATATCCTAGAAATATTCCTTCATCAGACTTTGAATCAAATTTACCTAAGTTTTCTTTACCATTGTTGTGAACGAAACACTTACACCCGAAAATATGTAGATAAGCAATGTTTGGCTTTCTTCCTTTGTAAAGTTCATATGGCGTCTTCCCAAGTGATTTGCAAATATATGCTCGGTTTGAAATATAGCATGCAGTACTTATTGCATCTGCCCAGAACACTTGTGACATTTCTTTTTCATTAAGTAATGCTCTCGCCATTTCTGTAAGGACCCTGTTCTTTCTTTCCACTACTCCATTTTGTTGAGGTGTTCTAGGAGCAAAGAAGTTATGATCTATTCCTTCGTTGTTGCAGTTGTTTTCAAATAGTTGATTATCAAATTCTCCTCCATGGTCTGTCCTGATAGAAACAATAGAGATACCTTTCTCATTTTGGACCTTTTTGGCAAACATAATGAATTTAGCAAAGGTTTCATCTTTTGAGCCAATAAATATAGTCCATGTAAATCTTGTAAAATCATCGACAATTACTAAAGTATATAAATTTCCTCCAAAACTTTTTACTCTTGCAGGTCCTACCAAATCCATATGAAGTAATTGTAAGGGTTTTGAAGTAGAAATCTCATACTTTGTTTTAAAAGAGGATTTCGTTTGTTTGCCTTTTTGACATGCTTCACAAATCATATTATCTTTGAATTTGAGTTTGGGAAGACCAACAACTAAATCTTTTCTAATCAGTTTGTCAAGTTGATTCATATTGACATGAGCCAAACGCTTATGCCATAACCAACTTTCCTCTGATCGACTAAGAAAACAATTTTCATTAGAATTTGAATTTAAATCAATAGTATAACAATTACCGTCCCTTTGAGCTCGGATCTTTGCTTTGATAGATTCTTTGTTCAGCGGCAGATCTTTCTTACTTACTATCAAGCATTCTTTCGAGTCAAAGATTACCCAGTTATCTTTGTCAGTGCTTTGACTTACACTCAGGAGGTTGTGGCATAATCCCTCAACATAATATACTTCATTGATTTGAACACCATCGGATTTTCCTACTTCACCAATTCCAGCAATACGTCCAGATTGATTACCTCCAAATGTCACCTTTCCTCCTTCTTTGGTTTCCAGCACGGTGAACTTATTTTTATCACCAGTCATGTGTCTCGAACATCCACTATCAATATACTAGTTGTTTGTTTGAGATGCTTTGAGACATACCTAGAATAAGTGATCAAGTTTTAGGTACCCACACTTTCTTGGGTCCTTTGTGGTTAGTATGTGATGTATGTGTCCCTTTCAGAACCCATTTATATGTTCCAACAACTTGTCCCTTTTTGAAATAACATGATGAAGTATAGTGTCCCTTCCTGTTACAATAACTACATGAAGCACAGGGATTTGATGTATGCACAGAATTCCTGAAATATTTAAGATAGGTTCTACTACTATTCTTCTTATATCCTTTATTCTTATTATGAACAGAATTATATCCAATTCCAGATTTATCAAAAGAAACTTTTTGAGATTTTAAAATAACTTTAAGAGTTTCACTTCCCTTAGTAAATTTTTCAATAATTTTTGTTAAATCACTTATTTTCTTATCTTTTTCTTTACACATTTCACATGATGATATGACAGTATCTTCTAATTCTTTTACTTTCTTCTTATAGCTAACCATTTCTTTAGCTACTTTGATGTACTCTGTATGCAATGCATTATATTCACATAACAATTCGTCATACGAAGATTCAGAATCACTTACCTCAGAGTCTGATTCTTCTTCCTTGGTTACCAAGCATAGATTTGCTACTTCGTCGTTGTCACCTTCTTCGTCTGAAGAACTATCACCCCAAATAGATGATATATATGCTTTCTTTTTCAGCTTCTTTTTGTCTCTATTTCTAAAACATTCAGATTTGATGTGTCCAGGTTTCCCACATTCATAGCATACTATCTGTTGTTCTTTGTTTTCTTTCTTGCTTGGTCCACCTTGATAGTTCTTGAAATTCTTTTGACCTCTTCTGTAGAACCTCTTGAATTTTCTCACGATCATTCCCATTTCATCATCATTAGGGACATCTTCATTTTCAGAAGATTCTTCTTCTTCCTTGTTAGCTTTAAATGCAACTCCCTTTTTCTTTTTATCATCGAATTCTTCAAGTTCCTTTTTAAATCTCAATTTACCTTCATACTTTGAAAGACTTCCAAAGAGAGCAGCTACAGATCTCATAGATTCTCCTTTAGCTTCTTCGATAGCAGTCACTTTCGCTTCCCATTCTTTCATCAGAATATTAAGAATCTTTCTTACCTAGGAATTTTGATCAAACGACTTTCCAAGAGCAGATAATTGATTAACAAGATGAGTATACCTGAGTTCAAATTCAGATATACCTTCTCCAGGTTTCATACAAAATAAATCATATTCTGTAATTAGAGTATTAATCCTATTTTCTTTGATCCTAGATGTACCTTCGTGAGCAATTTCAAGAGCATCCCACATATCTTTGGTAGTAGGTAGAGTACATATACGAAAGTATTCTTTTTGACTAAGAGCACTCTGTATCATTAAAATAGCTTTACTATTTAATGTTACTAACCTTTTATCATTTTCGTCAAACTCTTCTGGACTCTTCTTAACTGCTCTATCTTCGATTTTCTTCATTGGAACATAGTCACCATCTTGTATTACATTCCACAAGCCGTACTCATTAGCCATCACGAACACTCTGAATTTAGCTTTCCAGAATGAAAAATGTTCTCCAGCAAAACCAGGAGGTCAGTGATTGAAGCTCCATCGGGAAGGATATTTTCACCCACTGTTGCCATTTGTCGGATCCTTCTCAAGCTGTTAGGCTCTTCAGAGAAGACTAGGCCTGATACCAAATGAAAGAGGCAACCTTCACCCAAGAGGGGGGGTGAATTGGGTGATGTTATAAATTTTTCGCTAGATTTGGTAATATGAAAAATATAGTAGATAGAGTAGAGTTGAGAAGATTTGAGCACAGAGAGTTATACTGGTTCGGCCTAACAACCAGGCCTACGTCTAGTCCTCAGAGATCAAGACCTACTGAGATTTTCACTATACCTCCAAGATTCAATGGGCTCTCAGAACGCCACAAAACAACAATTGTCCTTGAAAGGACTACGAGCAGAAATATTCTCTCACTAAGAAATTTCTCTCCCCCTTACGACAAGTCTTACGTGCAGAAAAAATAACCTATGACCCTTCTTACTTGCTTATGTATACAAGACTTATGAGTGAAAAGCTTAACAAGGAATTCTCTCAACTGCTTCTCTCGTAAGTAAATCTACCCACTTAAGGTCCCAATACCTTGAGATCAAATAATTATAAAGTTTGAGTTGAATGAAGACTCTCTTACAGAGTAAATAAATAAACACTGAAGAACAATGTGTATACAGAGAGTAATTTGTGAATAACAAAGACTTGTGTATAAGCTTGTGAATTCTTGTGCTTCATTGATATTGATGGTCTCTGAATCTCTGTATTTATAGGTGTTCAGATTTTTCCCGTTTGAGTAATCATCATTAGAGGAGCGGGGCTTTGCAACTGTAGAATGGCATGCGTACGTTTGAAAATTTCTTCTGTAGTAGGTGTGTGTTTGTCGTAACGTTGTCTGCCGTTGTTTGACTTTCCTTCATGTCTGTTTATTTCAACGTTCATCCTCCTGTATCATACTTATAATATATTTAAAATGATGTTAGACAATGATAACAAGTAATGATGATATGTATACTTAACAATAAACCAAATTCGTATTGAACGTTGTGAGACTTGGTATTTTGGTGATTTGCCAGAGCATCACTCGAGCATGAAAAGGCTCACTCGAGTGATCTTCCTATTTTTCCTCTTGGTGCTTCATTTATCGGCTTGTGCTTGCATAGAATTTCAGAGAGACAGAATTATCACTCGCGGTGATGTGGGGTCTCACTCGAGCACAACTCCTCCTGCTCGAGTGATCCTGCATTTTACACTGGGAATGTCTTCTCGGGTCATCACTCGCATCAGGATTTGAGAGGGATAAATTTATCACTTGGCGGTGATGTGGGTCCTTACTCGAGCACACACACTCCTGCTCGAGTGAGAAGAATATTCTCAAGTAATATACCGTTTATACAAGCACTCACATCAGAAATGGAGAGGGATAGATTTTTCACTCACAAGTGCTGATGTGTCACTCGAGCATATGAGGATGTGCTCGAGCACACTTGCACTTCCTTGAACTTCATGACTCTCGGCCAAACACTCGCAGTACCTTGCTCGAGTACAGAATGCTCATGCTCGAGCATTGATGTCTCTGTTCGAGTGCATCAAGGAAGAAATGATAATACTTGCTCTCGGCCAAGCACTCGCGAACCTTCACTCGCATGTGCTCGAGTGCAAACTTCAGTGCTCGAGTGAATCGGTGAACATAACTGTGGCATGCCTCTCGGGTGAGCACTTTCTGGCTTTCACTCGCACCTGCTCGAGCACAGAAGGGATCTATGCTCGAGTGCAAAGCTCTTGCTCGAGCACTCCAGTTCAATTTGACAGTAGATACCAGAAAATATTGCTATATGCATTTGGTAACTTGGTAAACATTTCTTAAACTTATAAAACCATGATTTGTACATAATTGTCTTTTTGTTATCATCAAAACTTGGGATCTAACACTCTATTAAGTACTCGAGTAACCAGGTAAGAAAACTTGAAGTGCTCTCGGCCTTGTAATCCTGCCAACATTACTGGAGTGAAGCATCGAGTAACCTGAAGTTTATTTGAGAGATTACTCGAGTAGCTACTCGAGTAACCTATGAAGAAAATTGTACCATACTCGAGTAAGTATATGAGTAAACAGGTATTTCCAAGGTTTGTAAATTTGTTTACTTCATGCTCTACCCGAATTATGTGATGTTCATTTATCATTACTCTCACAATGATACTCGAGTAAGTACTCGAGTAAATTTGATGAATACTCGAGTAATTACTCGAGTATGCAAGTCCAGAAATTCAAAAATCATTCTAAAGTTCATTAATTTGTTTCCTATGTGATTAACCTTTCATTGTATTAGGATTCTTAGCATATCTGCAAATAAACAATGAAGTGATCTTACCAAATAAGGAAAGTCAAATGCAACGTTCAAACGCTACCTACCGCCACCTACCGCAAACAGATATTTTTTAAATACTGGAAAAGTCAACAATGGTTGCGCATACTCTAACGGGCAAGAAGAAAATGTTCCAATGATCACTACCAACACATCTATATATATGGGAACATCCAAACAGAGAAGATAACAAGAACACACACAAGAACACATTATCAAGTTCACTACTATGTTTTACATATACTTGTAATTCTGTACTTCAGTAATTCTTATTCACTCTGGGAGAGAGATATTTCATTCAAACTCAATATTTGTTATTAAGGTAATTTAAGGTTGTGGAACCTTGAGTTGGGATTGGATTACAACTTGTAAGGGGGAGCGAGTGTCCAGGCGAAGGAACTTACTTGTACTGAGGTGCCAAGAACCCACTGAATCTTGGAAGTTCTAGTAAAACTCTCAGAGATATTCTAAGGACTGGACGTAGGTCAAAGTAGTTGTGGCCGAACCAGTATAACTCCCGGTGTACACTTCGGTGATATTTCTCCTTACCCTTTATTGCATTATATTCACCGTCAAGTCTTTATATTTGCAACGAAATTTTTTGTATCACCAATTCACCCCCTCTTGGGTAAAACACTTGCTTTAACTTGTGTTCTTCAAAAACTGACTTCTCTGAGGCCGTTCTTGTCAATGCTTACCTATAGCTGGTGCAGGAAGAAATCTCTGGCCCTATTCGCATGTTTCGGCCGACTACACTGCGGAGGCAAAAAGCCTGGCGCGGATGCAAGAATTGATGATCGAAAGGGCCAAGGATAAGAAAGTGAGTGACAAAAATTACAGAGTGGGACCCACAGCATTTTTGGTGGCTGCCTCCACGAATGCCACCACAACGGCTCTTTCCCACGTGGTCCCCACTGGGTCTTCACAGTTGACTCCATCCCACTTCATGTCTGTGAGTGTTCCTCCTCAGTCCAAAAACAAAATTCCAACCAAGAATGGTTCTTTCTTCAGTAAAAATATGTCTCGAAATCTAAGAATCCTATCTGCTGAAGATGAAGCAAAGTATAGGGCCAAGAACCTGTGTTTTTACTGTCATGAACCTTTCTCACAAGACCATCGATGCCCACAACGTCAGAAAATGCAATTGCACTTCCTTGATCTTAAAGAAGCATCAGATAAGGTTGAGTTGGGTCATAGTGAAGAGCCTGGGGAGGATTTATCTCCCCTCATTCCCTTACATGCTATCATGGGCATGGAAGGCACCAATTCTATGAGAATTTAGGGTTATGTAGGGAAGCGAATGGTACAGGTCTTGATTGACAATGGCAGTACTCATGACTTCATGGACTACCATTTGGCTAACAAATTGGGATGGCATGAAAGCGGGACTGATGCTTCATCGGTACAAGTGGCTGGAGGCTGAAACCTTAAAGTTTATGGGGTTTGGAATGGTTTCAAGTGGCGTATGCAACGTTTGGATTTTTCTTGTGATTTTTGAATTATTGATCTCAAGACATTTGATATGGTCTTGGGTCTTAAGTGGCTTAGGACCATCAAGAAGGCTTTCTGGGACTATGAGAACCTTACCATGTTCTTCTATCACAATGGGAACTTGTGTAAATTACAAGCGATACCTCTGACTACACTTAGGCTGGGGCATCCCAGGAGGATTGAATCGGATATATTGCAGCAGCACCAAGCTTATCTGATTCAATTGTTGTAGCCTGCCCATCCTGGCAATCAGCATTGCTTCTATATCCAGGATTGTCTTGAAAGTAGATCTCAAGTGATTCAAAATACGTTAGATGCCTTTACTGATGTCTTTGAAGAACCGAAGGGCTTGCCTCCATTGAGACCAGGGCACAACCACCCCATAGTTCTTCAAGAAGAACTGACCTCATCAGTTTAAAGCCTTACAGATATTCTGCAGCTCAGAAGGATGTTATTGAAAAATAAGTAGCTGAATTACTTGATATGGGGGTCCTTTAAGAGAGTGCTTCCCCTTTTTTTGTACCTATTGTTTTGGTTAAGAAAAAGGATGGCTCTTGGCGTATGTGCATTGATTACCGTGAGTTAAATAAGAAGACTGTTAAGAATCAGTATCCTATACCTCCTATTGAAGATCTATTCAATGAGTTGCGGACGGCCAAATCATTCACTAAACTAGATTTGAGGGCAGGGTATCATCAGATTAGGATGGTACAAGAAGATGTCTATTAGATAGTGTTTAAGACTCATACTGGCCATTACGAATGGCTTGTGATGCCATTTGGACTCACAAATGCCTAGCCACATTTCAGGGAGCTATGAATAGTATTTTTATCCTTTTCTTAGGAAATTTATATTAGTATTTTTTGATGATATACTAATATATAGTCCTTCCTTGACAGATTATGTGTTGCATCTCACTGAGGCACTCAAGATTCTGTATGACAACTATTACTTTGTCAAGAGGTCAAAGTTTCTTTCGCTGCTCAAATGGTGGAATACCTTGGCCATATCATACACCAGGGTACGGTGGCTACAGATCCTAAAAAGGTACGAGCAATAGCAGAATGGCCTATTCCCACTTCAGTCAAGCAGCTTCGAGCTTTTTTGGACTTAGCTGGGTATTATAGGCGCTTCATTGGGGGTTATGGAGAACTAGCACGACCACTAACATTGTTACTTCATAAGGATGATTTTAAGTGGTCTGAATCAGCGAGTGCTGCATTTCAAAAATTGAAGGAAGTACTGATTTTTGCTCTAGTTTTGGCCTTGCCTGACTTTACAAGGGAGTTCGTTGTGGAAACAGACGCTTGTGGTAATGGAATTGGGGATGTACTAATGCAGCAAGGACAACCGCTGGCTTTCTTTAGTAAGGCATTAGCCCCAAGGAATATGAATCTTTCCATTTATGAGAAGGAATTAATGGCGGTGGTCTAGGTAGTGGAGCACTGGCATCAATACTGAACGAGGTAAATTTGTTATTCGTACTAACTAGCAAAGTCTTAAGTATCTGTTGGGTCAGAAGTTAAAAACACCATTTCAGATGTATTGGATTGCTAAGCTACTCGGTTACAACTATGAGATCTATTATAAAAAGGGTAATGATAATACAGTCGCAGATGCATTGTCCATATTGCTTGGGTCTCAGTTGCCACAAATTACATTGGAGACTACCTCTCTTGAATTAATTGATTAGATTAAACACAGTTAGACCATGGATGATCAGTATGTGGCTATGGTGGATGAGTTGAAGGCTAATGGGGGAAGTGTTGGTAAGTTTACATGGGATGGTACCTACTTGAGGAAGAGTAATAGGTTGGTGATTGGGAATGATTTTGATCTAAAGAAAAAGGTGCTGGATTGGTTATATATAGGACCTCAGGGTGGTTACTTTGAAATTCAGGCCACCTATCATAGAGTTAAGGGCTTGTTTGGTGGAAGCACTTGCATAAAGAGGTGCAGGACTATGTTAAGGGCTGTGACACTTGTGCAAGGTGTAAATATGAGATAGTATCTAACCTGGGCTGTTATAGCCACTGCCGGTTCCTAGCAAGGTCTGGGAGAGCATCACAATGGACTTCATTGAAAGCTTGCCCAGATCTGAAGGTAAAGAGGTAATTTGGGTAATTATTGATAGGATGATCAAATATGCTTATTTCATAAGCCTCTCCCACCCCTATTCTGCTTCTTTGTTGGCTCAATGTTTTTTAGATCATATTTATAAGTTGTATGGAGCCCCAGCAGAAATAATTAGTGACCGAGACCCTATTTTTATTAGCAACTTCTAGAAGGAGTTTCTTAAGGTTCTGAAAATAGAGCATAAACTATCTTCAGCTTATCATCCACAGAGTGATAGACAATCTAAAGTTTTGAATAGGTGTGTGGAGTCATATCTTAGGTGTATGTGTTGGGAATCCCCTAAGGAATGGAGCCAATGGTTAGGCTTAGCAGAATGGTGGTATACCACCAATTTTCACACTGCTACCAAGGCTACTCCTTATGAGTTACTATATGGGCAGAAGGCTCCCATTTATTCTCTATATTTGCCTAGATCTGCCATTATGGAGGTGGTGGATTGAAGTTTTGAAGCACGAGAAAGGATGTTTGCTGTTCTTAAGCATCATTTGCATAGGTTAGCTAATACAATAAAGCAGAGAGCTGATTTAAAAAGATCTGATCAAGAATTTTAGGTGGGCCAATAGGTTTTCCTCAAGTTACAGCTTATAAACAGATTTCTGTTGCTACAAGACAATCTCAGAAATTGGCCCCGTGGTTTTTTGGACCTTATAGGGTGTTGGAACGTGTGGGACCAATAGCCTATAAGGTGGAATTACCCCTTGAGTCTAGGGTCCATCCTACTTTCCACATTTCTTTACTTAAACTCTGTCCAGATCCTAGTGTTAAGCAACGACACCCACCTGTTGATTGGCCATCAATGCCTACTTCATTATATCCTGAGAAGATTTTGAGTAGAAGGGTTGGAAGGAAGAAGAAACGTTTAATTACTGAGGTTCTAGTCTAATGTCTTCCGGATGAAGAGGCAACTTGGGTCTCTCTATTTACTTTTCAGCAACAGTATCCAGAATTTTCTATTTCTACCCCTTGAGGACAAGGGTTGTTTTTAGGGGGCATTGTTATGTAAATATAATGGTCATATAAATATTGTTAGTAGGCGGCTGTTATAATTAGCCATAGGAGTGAGGCGGTGATTAGTAAGTATAGGAAAGTATAAATACTAAGTCATTAGTCTATTATGGGTTGCCTGATTTGTTAATAAGATTTCTGAGTTTCGATTTCTCATCTCTCTGTCCTTTTCTCTGATTCTCTCTATTCTCTTTATTTCTTGATTCCTCCACAACAACGAACTACTAGAGCAAGCAACCAAACGAGGCACCCGATCATCAAGAAAGTAATAATCGCCAAATTCATAGCCTCTACCAATAATTTGCTTCATTGTGAGATTTTGAATCAAACAATGAGCAAGAAAAAGTAAGATGAAACAGCTTAATTGTTGAGTAAACTTGAAGGGGATAGAAGACTAAATGCAAGGTCAATAACATTAAGGACAGAATATAAGAGAATGGATAGAGTAGGTCTAACAGTGCCAATCCAAGAACACAAGAATAAATTCCTTTGGCAATTGTTATAGTAGAGGGATTGGCATAAGGCACATATGCAAGGAATAAATTATGGTTACTTGTAATATGATTATAGGCATCATAATCAATGATCTACTTTGAGGAAGAATTATCAAGGCAGAAATCACAGTTACATGTAGCTAGAGCCCTTGATGTGGATAAAGCAGGCTTAGAATTAGTATCATCAGAGGATACTGTCATGTGAGCAGACCTAATGCGTTATGTCTTATTTTGCAGTTTATGATAATAACGCTTCGTATGACTAGATTACTTGCAATAGAAGCATACGATCTCACTATAATTTGGAGTAGCATTTCCTTGTCATGAGAAACTTTGGGCCTTATTATCAGTAGAGCCATGACTAGCTAAAGCACTAGCATTGGGATTGGAAGGCGGTTGAGATAGACTATCAGCACGCAGCACACAAGAATACACATCCTAAAGCGTAGTAAGCTCAGAGCTAGACAAAATCTGAGAGCGAATCATCTCAAAGGCTGTTGGAAGGGCAGTAAGAAAGCCTACACTTGCTTGTTTTTCTAGCTTATCTACTTGTGCCTGAAGATCAATGGTTGGTGACTTAAACATCTTCATTTCCTCATATATGCGCTTAAAATCCATAAAGAAACTTTTTAGAGGATGATTTTGCATCTCATCATGATAAAAGCTTTACAGATCTCATGAATATGAGTGATATTCCCTTTACCAAAATAAAGAAACTCTAGATAATCCATAATCTCTTTAGCTTTATTGTAATGATTGATGGAGAGAAGAATGTTGCTCTTAATAGAATTCTTAATTTGAAAGAATAACCAGGCATTTGCCCTAGGCCATGCTTTCTTAGGATCATCCTTACGAGGAGCATTAGTCAAATGGTCCTCTTTTTCAATACTTAGCAAGTACATGTGAACAGTTTTACTCCAATCCAGATAATTTATCCAATTCAACTTATGATCAATTATTTTGTTAGCAACAATGACAACCTTAGTAGTAACACTATTCTTAGACCTAGCCATTGGAGACAATAAGCAATTCATAATCTAAAGAACTACACATAAACAGCACTTGAAGTATCACAAGTATCTCAAAGAAAAATATGAAACAAGAAGCCACAAAAGAACCAAGCAATAACCAAACTTGTAAAGACAACAAGGAGAAACAATGAAAGGTGGGCTCAAACCACAAAGAAACAGTAAAGTACTCACCGAAAAAATTATGAAACCAATAGAAAACAATAAATCTAGCCACACATCACAACTTTCAAAGCACAAAACCGGCCTATACTTGCCAAAAATAAAGAGTCGATGTCAGAGATTATAGTCGCTGTTGGAAACAAGAACACATGTGCCATCACACACTGAGGAGTGTGTTCAATTTGCAAAGTGTGTGAGGCCCATGCACCGACGAAACCCATATTGGATTGTAAAGAATGTCCGATAGAAGGATAGGGAAACCAAAGAGCAGGGCGCTAACACACTCTACTTATCGTGGAGGATCCCTCAAACTCCCTCTCTCTCTTTGTTACTGTTCACGCTACAGTAACGTCATTACCATAAAAAAATAAACAAAATAAGCCCTATTGCTCTGATACCTTTAGTAAAAAGGATAATCCAAATTTCTTGTATTATTTATGATCAGAATAGTTAAGGAGCCTTAACATTAATGGCTCATAATAATAATTTACCTAATTGTAACCCCTAATTATTCTCTATTTACAATCCTTGATTTATAGGTATCTACAACAATAATAATTCTTGATATTTCCTACTAGACAAAAATAATGGAACATGAAAAAAGGAAGCATGGGAATGAGGGAATTTTCATTTTAAGTAAATAAAAACAAATTCACATAATCTTGGCAATGCATATAATTTTTTTATATTAACACGACCTACTTACTTCACTTTTGAAATTTGATTTTTGTTTCTTTCTTTTTTTTCCATAAAAACATAGCTATCCTATGTGTTTCAACTTTTTCACTAGTCTAACCACATTTATGAGCCAATCATCACTTGGTCATTCTCCCTACTAGTTGATCGGCTGGACTGATCCAGTTCTTCATACCATGTTTCTTATTAGTAAAAAAGGGCATCTTATAAAAAAAATAGAGAGAAATAAGAAGAGCATTTTCAATTTGCAATTTGGCATATATCGATGGATCCAATTAAGTGTGTGTGTGTGTGTGTGTATGCATGTATATGGTGAGGGTAGAAAATGCAGAAATCAGGTGTTGCATTTATGATTAAGGATTTGGCGAAGGGATGTGACCATAAATATTCATTAAACACGACAGAAAAAATACATTGAATGTCTAAGACAACATAGGCTCCAAAACTTTGTAGAAACAAGGTTTAGATAGCTGTATATCTTGTTTAATTAAAAGTATGTCAAAGCAGAATATATTTTAGATCTTTCGAATAAAGCAAAAAATCATCACAAATCCTTATCTATCTTCCCTAAAATTTTGAGAGAGTTACATTATTGATGGAATATAACTCATGATTATTTGGCGTTTGACTTGTAGCACAAGACATGGTTGCCTGAGGATGAATGAAGGTTGGCTTGGGGGAGGAATATCCATAATCTCACTTTGAAACATTGATATTACACTACAAAAAACATGCTATTACGGAAGGAATTACCCACGGAATTATTTCCGTCGGTAATTTCTGACACCTTACCAACGAAAAAAAATTCCGTCTCTAATTACCGACTGATTACCCACGGAAAAATTCAGTCGGCAATTACCGACGGAATTTTTTCGTCGGAAATTCGTCGATAATAGTTTCCGTGGCAAATTCGTCAGTAATTACCGACGGAATTTTTTCCATGGGCAATTTGTTGGTAATTTCCGACGGAATAAAATTCTGTTGGTAAATCAATTTGCAACGTACTTTTTAGAGACGAAAAAAATTTCGTCGGTAATCCATCGGTAATTTCGTTTCCATCCCTAATCCGTCGGTAATTTGATTTCAGCGATGGAATTTTATGGGTAATTTGTTGTTTTTTTGTAGTGTTACACAAGCCATAATGGGCCTGTCTTTTGCAAGTTCTTGCACACATAAAAGACCTATGTGTATGCACTTCAATATGTCCTTGTCAAAGCTTGCATCATATATTTGTGGATCTGTTGGAGGTATAACATTGCCATCGATCCATAATTTCCATGCCTAGAAAAATTTACATGAAAAAAGAATGATGCTTGTCAAACTTCAATGCATTAATCAAGACAAAAGCATTTAAGACCATTTGCAAGAAGGTAAGGTAATTTGGAGAGACTTACAAATCCTAAAAGTGTAAAAGATTTTGCATCTTCATAAAAGCTACTACCTCCGGTCCTAAATATAGGACAAAGTTTGTAGTGCAAAACTTTGTCCTATATTTAAGACCGGAGGGAGTAGTGTTTTTTCTTCCACTAATAATCTCTAGTAACAAAACACCAAAGCTAAAAACATCAGATTTCTCTGAATAGAGTTTGAGTTGAATATTCGGGAGAAATGTAACTACTGCATTTAAACAAGTTTTTGAGCTCAATATGATATTAATATTCTTATCAAGGAAAAAAGGAAAAAAGAGAACTTACAATGTTCCAACAATTCTTTCTATATTTGCCTGATCTTGATCACCTTTGAAAAGTTTGGCCATTCCAAAATCTGATATTTTTGGATTAATCCCTTCATCTAATAATATATTACTTAGCTTCAAATATCTATGTATAATTCTTGATCTTGAATCTCTATGAAGATAGAGTAATCCTCTAGTTATTCCCTCAATTATGTTCAAGCGTTTTTCCCAACCCAACCATTTTTGTTGCAGTTGATCTAAAAAAAATTATTTTAGGAATGAGTGATGAAGGAGGGAAAATGTTTATCAAAAGACTACTTATTTACTTCCTAATATATGGCAGAAAATCGATAAATATAATAGTGGTAGTATTTGGCATAAGGTGGTGATTTCTTATGATTTGGCTACTTCTTTCACAACAATTGAACTTGCACATCAACTAATGTGAAAGCAAATATATGTACTTCCTCTGTTCTTTAATTTAAGATCTACTTCAATGAAGAAATTAAACTACAAGCTAGATCTTATATTAAAGACCGGAGGGAGTAATTAGAAACATTCAAAGCATTGCTACAAATGTCAACGAAGAGGTAACAATCGGTAAAATAAGAGCTGAAGTGCCAAGCTCATATTTCTTCAAATATTCATAGAAACTCAATCATGTGTTTCTTTTTTATCCCCCCTCTCTCTTCCTCTTTTGCAAGGCATAAAAGACATCCAATCCAATAAAGTATCATATGTATAAAATATAAGCACTAACCAGAGATGAATGAATCTAAACTTCCATTTGGTAAGTATTCATAAACCAGTATCTCTTCTCCACCAATGCAACAACCAAGAAGTTTGACCAGGTTTCGATGTTGAAGCTTAGAAATAAGCTCCACTTCATTAATAAATTCTTTAACACCCTGTCCAGATGATCTTGATAGTCTTTTAACTGCTATTTCTTGTCCACCTCTAAATTTCCCCTAAAATAAAATGACAAAAAAGCTCCTATAAAAATGATAAAACCTTAATCTAATTAATTTCTTATCACTTGGAAAATAATGACAAAAAAATGATTTCCACCTTGTATACTGGACCAAAACCACCCTGCCCAAGTTTATTTGCTATGTCAAAGTTGTTTGTTGCAGTTGCCAAGTATTTGAAATCAAACAATGATACCTCTTGAATTTTTACTTGCTTGAGTTTCGTAATCGTTCTTTTGTTGTGATGCATGTACCCTGTATTATGTACATATCAATCCATTTCATCAATATATCATCAAATATATAACAATCTATAATTTACAAGTCAAAAGAAGCACTATTCATTTTTCAAATGCACAAGAAAGTGCGTTTAGGTTTATTTTTTAAAAAAGTATATATTAACTACATGTTTCTCATATAATATGCGGTTTTGGGTTTTTTTTGTGTGGTGTTTTAGGGGGGGTTTGTGGTTTAAAAGAGGGAGAAATGTGGCTTCAGTTACCCAAAACAAGGATTTATTCCCATCATCACTCAAAAATTGATGCCTTGAATGAACACTTAAAAGTAAAACTGTTGGACTTTGGGTCCAAGTCAGCCCTTGATGGGCCGAACTATTTGATTAAGGGCATAAGTTGCCTTATCAAATAATCAATCAATCAATATAAGATTGTTACTTGGTAAATAAATTGGCAATTAATTATGGGATTATGATTGAGAAACAAATCTCCATGATTGAGGAATCGATTGAGAATCAATTGAATTAAATCACCAACTTGGAGAGCAAGAAAAGGGTGCACACTCTGCCTAATTAGTGGTCACTCTGATCACTATAAATAGGGTGTGCCTCTAGCATTGCAAACCACCCCTGCCATTGAGCTTTCTCGCAATCCCCTCTTATCTACCATCTTGCTTGTTTTGGTGCACTGCTGTGCAAACCCTGATTAGGCTCTTGTAGTCTAATCCTTGCGTTGGCTCCCAAAGCCAGATCCGACTCTACCGGTACGCGCTTCTGCTCTACTGCTTAATGTTTATTATTCCTTCATTGGCATCAGAGGCTGCTTGTTCTTGTGGCTGTATTCAATATGTGTTCTGCCGTATTTTACTTTAATATATACATGCATATATGTCCGTATATATATGTCAAAGCCTGCGTATATATATATATATTTCGATTTGCACATGTTCATATGATTCTTCTTATTCTTCCACTGCTACTCTGTGAATTTGCATGTCCTCTGTATTAATCTATACCGCATGCAATATGAACCTGTGCCTCTTTGTCTCTCTTCGTCTCTCTCTCCTCTGCTAAATTTTTGTTGTTGTTGTTGACATGTACTCACGTTTTCGCTTCTGTTTAATGACCAATACCTTGAAGCATGCCTTTTTTTTCATTTTTTCAAAGATCAAAATTGCAAAATGTTCTCTCTCTTCTCGTTGTTATTTTCTCTGTGAATTCATTATTTTGTCTTTGGAAACTGTGTGACTCCAAAAATGACAACTTGAACATATAAATAAGTGCATGAGATCATAAAACGTAAGAAGAAAGGGAAGGACCGTGCTTTCTGTGTGAAACCGACGGTCACTGACAAGCTTTGAGAAATTGGGTCTTCTAAAACGTGAGCCTCTGTGTGAAAAGAGGTGATGAACATGAAGTACTCGAGGAGACGGTTCCAACGGCACTGGAATTGCTTGAAACGGAGGTCGGATAAGGGAGATATAGGGGGAAGAAGACGAGCGGGTCACGAGACCCAGCCAGAGGAAGAAGACGACCCAAGGGGACCAAAATGGTGTCGTTTTGGCCAACCCCCCAAAACACACTGTTTCACTAAGTGAAACGGCGACGTTTCGGTACTGGCTGAAACGATGTCGTTTCGGCCAGTGGGGGCGTTGTGTTTCAATTAAGTGAAACGCAGCGTTTCGGGTCAAGGGACCCAAAACCCGATTCAAAGGACTTGGGGCCGGTCCAACTAACCCGGACCGGCCCAACCCGATTTCCAAAAAAAAATTTCAAAACAAAACTTTTTTTTAATTCATTTTAAAAAAAAAAATTTTCCTCTCTTCCCTTGACAGCACGCCTTTGTGGCGTGTAGGACCCACCCCAAGGCCATATGGGCCAATCAAGGACATCATCGGCCTCAGTGCATCGAGACAAATCCAGTGGTTTTGACATTATGTCAAAATGAGGTCCCTAAGGCGGTGCATGAGTGACATGCGCCACCAATCGAGAGTGGAACTTCCCAGTTTCCTATTTTTAAATGAATTTTTTAAACCAGAAATCTTCTGTGGCGCGTGGGGGCGCGTACAGGGTCATTTTTGGAATTTTTTTGGCCCTAAAAATGTTTAAATTCATGTTCTTCATATTGATATATTATTTGTCTATTTTTGGAAATTATTCAGAACATTTTATATATGTTTTTGAGTGTTTATGACCCTAAACTATTTAAAATAAGTTCTGAAAATTGTTTTTCTTTGTGATGAATGATTATTGGTCAGATATGGCTAGTATACACACTGACCAATCCTTTGATGGGGCTCCCCTTGAATATTCTCCGGCTTCTGATGATGAACAAGAGGTAAAGACCTCACGTGGAGTTGGTAGCACCAACAAGAAAGGTCCCCCTTTGTCACAACAAGACTCCAACACACCTGACGAGGTGAAGCAAGAAGAGAAAGCAAATTTCAAATTCGATGAGTTCGAAGATTAGGAGGTCGATAGACCAAGAACTAATTCTCTAATCAAATCTCTTGTTGAAAAAGACATTGATAGATATGTTCAAATCAAAAGCGTCTATGGGGTTATTTGTGAATATGGTAGACAAGTCACTAATGCCAGTGACAATGAGTTCTACATGAAAGCTTCTACGTGAAAGCTATGGTGGAATACCGTGAGCAAGTGACAAAGAGGGGTCATCTCCATAGCCTAGGATTTTGGAAAGACGTTTTCAAGAGAGGCATAAACAATATGGACAAAGGAGCTCATAGAGCTAAGGCTAGGAAAACCTTTCTAGATTTTGGCATTGATGTACCTCGTTATTGAAACTTGATTATCCATGTTATAGTTTACTTGTTTTTGAATTTGTTTTCATTGCAACTTATATGAACCTTTCATGGAATTATTGCTTACTGAATAAATTGTTTTTTGAATTATTTATTCTACTTCCTTATGATGCTTTATTTGAGTGGGAGCATATTTTTTTCTCTTCTATGGAATTGTTTTTTTTCTGAAAAAAAAACATGGGGATATGTTTGAATAAGAATAGAAATTAATAATAATGAGAGGTGAACTAGAATGAGTAGGATGGGGGTCAACCTAGTTGATTCCTGAACACGAAGCTAGCAAACTCTCATTCTATTAATTTCTAATCTTACTTAAACAAAGAGATCGTGTTTCAAAATGAAATTGCATACCTAATGAAAATGCATGTTTATGTGACAGAAAAATGGCTCAAATGACAAGCAAGACTTTTGTTGCTGATCTCGTTCGAGGAGACAAGCTGAATGGTGAGAACTTCAGCATGTGGCACCGTAAGATCTTGTATGTCTTGGAGGAACAAGATGTCATGGACGTCTTGACCAATGTTCTTCCACAACCCGATGCTAATGCATCACGAAGGGAACATGATGCTTTTGCAACCTGGAAAATGAAGGATACCATCGCTCGAATCACAATGCTTACAGCAATTACCGTAATGTGATATGTTAATTTGAAGGATATGTCACTGCCTCTGCCATGTGGACAGTGCTGAAAGAAGAGTTTGATGGTACTTCTAATGTAAGACTCAGGAGAATCACTGTCAAGCTTGACAATTATAAGCTGGGTGCAAACACTACCATAAGGCAGCATTTAAGGAAAATGCAGAATATGATAAGGGAACTTATCGAGGCAGGAGGAACCCTTTCTGAAGCACAGCAATTGCAAGCTGTTGTGAGTTCACTCCCTGCAAGCTAGGATCACATGAAGCACACCATAACTCACAACAACACCATCAAGACTTTTGCTAACGTTGCTCGTCACATCCAATTGGAGGATGACTGTATGTACGGTGCAAAGAACAATGGTCAAGCACTCTTAACTGAAGAAAAATGAGCTTCATCCCAGAAGCGAAAGCCCAATAAAGGCAAGGGACCCCAAAAGAAGAAGGGGAACCCAGGGGCAAAGAAGGATAAGAATGCCTTCAAGAAGAACAAGAAACCAGCAAAGAAGCGAGACCTTTCCAAGGTCAAGTGCTACTCTTGTGAAAAGAAAGGCCATTTTGCAAAAGATTTCCCTGAGAAGAATAAGGTACTATATGATAACCCTTCTCATTTTTCTTTTGTTTCTAGTACTTCCTTTATAGCTGAGGCTAATCCTGTGTGGGTTGTAGACTCAGGGGCCATAGACCATGTGAGCAGAGATCGTGGGAACTTCATAGAGTTTCACAGGCTACCAGCTAGAAGCAGATGGCTTTACATTGGGAACAATGCGATGGTAGAAGTCAAAGGGATCGGCACCTGTAAATTGACTTTACAAGACAGGCGAACCCTAATTTTGCAAGATGTCCTCTATGCTCCGGAGATCCGATGAAACCTAGTGTCTCTTATTTCTTTAGTTAAATTTAGTTTTAATGTTAACTTTCATGATCAAGTTGTTGACATTTCACATGGGACCGATTATTTCAGATTTGGTTGTATTTCGGATGGTTTCTTAGTTTTAATGAATTATGATTTTAATTCTAGTCAATGCTATGTGATTTCATCTATTGATAATTACGATACATGGCATGCCAGATTAGGATACATTGGTCAAGAACGCATGACCAAACTAGCAAATGAAGGATTGCTAGGAGAAGTGCCGAAAAAGGAAATGTCTCTATGTGAGCATTGCCTTGCTAGCAAGAGCATAAGGAAACCCTTCAGAAAGGCAACTAGATCAGAACATCCTCTTAAACTGATACACTCGGATATCTGTGGACCTATGAGTGTGAGGGCACGACATGGAACGTGGTACTTCATTACATTTATCGACGATTTTTCGCGATATGGACATGTATACTTGATCTCGCACAAGTCTAAAACTTTAGAATGCTTCAAGAAGTACCTTAATCTAGTTGAAAATCAGCTAAATTGCAAGGTTAAAAAGCCTTGAGAATTGATAGAGGTCGAGAGTATCTCTCAGAACAGTTCAAAACGCTCTGTGATGAAAAAGGGATTGTCAGACAATTGACCATCCCTAGCACTCCTCAACAAAATGGGGTGGCCGAGAGAAGAAATAGAACACTTTTCGATATGGTTAGGTCAATGATGTCACAAGCTGAACCACCAATTTCATATTGGGGCGATACACTGTGGACTGTGACATTCATACTTAATCGAGTGCCCTCCAAATCAGTCACTTATACGCCTTATGAGCTGTGGACAGGCCATAAGCCGGATCTAAGTGTCTTACGACCATGGAGATCAGCGGCCTATATACACAATTCGTCTCACAAACATGGAAAGTTGGGACCTCGAGGCAAGAAATGTATCTTTATAAGATACTCTGAGCAATCAAAAGGATATGTCTTCATTAGTGAAAATGAGGACGGCTCAATGAATGAGGTAGAGTCAAGGGACGCAGTGTTCCTAGAAGCAGATTTTCCTAGCAGAGGAAGCCTTAACCAAACAAAAACTCTATATGAGAGTGAGGAAGTTGAAGGCATCCCTCATATCACTGACCCGAGTGGGAGAAATGAGTCATTTTCACAAAATGGAAATGATAATCAAGCACAGGAAGAGAATCCTGGAGAACTCCCACCCCGGAGAAGCCAAAGGGATAGAATCCCTAAAAGATGCTTCTCCGTTGAAGGGGAAGTACTCATTGTCAATCCAGAAGACAATGAGGAAGATCCAAAAAGCGTTAAAGAAGCGCTAACCGGACCTGCTAAGGAAATATGGCAAAAGGCCTTAAAAGAGGAGATAAATTCCATGAAACCTAACCAAGTTTGGGAATTGGTTGACCTGCCACCAGGCCGAAAGGCAATTAGGAATAAAATGGGTTCTCAAATATAATTGAAAGGAAGATGGATCAATTGACAAACCCAAATCACGCTTGGTGGCTAAGGGGTACACCCAACGAGAAGGGATAGATTATGAAGATACCTTCTCGCCAGTGGTGCATTTTAACTCAATAAGACTCATACTCGCCATAGTGGCAAGTATAGACTTGGAGTTACATCAAATGGATGTAAAAACCGCATTCCTTAATGGAAAACTAGATGAAGAGATATATATGGAGCAGCCTGAGGGCTTCATAGAAAAGGGAAGTGAACAAAAGGTTTGCAAACTCCTAAGGTCCATCTACGGACTGAAACAATCATCTAGACAGTGGTATCTAAGATTTCAATAGGCAGTGACCTCATTCAACTTCGAGATGATCGAAGAAGATCACTATGTCTACATAAAGAGGTTTGGAGATGATTTTGTGATCTTGTCTCTTTATGTAGATGATATACTTTTGGCCGGAACGAGTCTTAAGGTAGTCAAAACAATCAAGGATTGGTTATCCTTAAACTTTGAAATGAAAGACATGGGTGAAGTAGAATATATCTTGGGAGTCAAGATAAAGAGGAATCGTTCAAAAAGATTGCTATCCTTGTCACAAAAGGCATATATACATAGCAAAGATCTTAGAACGATTCAATATGAGAGACTGCAAGCCTATGGATACCCCTGTGGTTAAAGGACACCATCTCAGCACGAACATGTGTCCAATGGAAGAATCCAAAATAAAGCGCATGAAAAGAGTCCCATACTCGAGTGCAGTTGGAAGCTTGATGTACGCTATGCTCTGTACAAGACCAGACATATGCTTCATAGTCAGACTTGTGAGCCGTTTTCAATCCAACCCTGGAGTAAAGCATTGGGAAGCTGTGAAAAGAATCATGAGGTACTTGAAGGGAACCATGGATTACGAGCTATGTTACCAAGGTAGAGATATGCATCTAATAGGATACTCTGACGTCGACTGGGTGAGAGATATAGATGAACGACACTCCACCTCAGGATATGCGTACCTCCTAAACAATGGAGCAATTTCCTAGAGTAGCAAGAAACAGACATGTGTGGCTCTGTCGTCTGTAATATCCTGATTTGTGATTAGGGCTGATAACTCTGATAATCATTGCAATTAGTGTAATTAAGCACTATGGGAATTTATGTAATGTGAATTTTGGAATAAATATGTGTGGTATTTGAGATCAAGGGTTGTGATTCCTTGACCATAGGTCGGAATCTCATGTGTTGTGATTTTGATGAGCTCATAAGGGAGTGAGTGGATGATGACATGTGGCATAGGGGGAGCCATTGGATGAAGCACTAGAAGAAAAAACCTCACATTTTCCTCATTTTCTCTCTCCTATTCGACTAGAGGCATGGGCAAGGGAGGAAGATGTGTTTCTATCATCATCATTTTCCATCTCTCTCTTCTCTCTCTCCTATTCCTCCATTTTCGCTGAATCAAGCAAGAAAGAGGAAGAAGAAAGCTTGAATCTTGGTAAGCTATGATCCTCTAATGCCTTAATCCTCTTCTCTAATGTGATGTGTCTCATTGAGAGCTTCATTGTTGTAATTTCAGAATCTTGAATAGAATTGGTTTGTGATTTGGTCGAATTTGAAAGTTGGAGAAACAAGATTCTGGATTGACCAAAGTAAAGAGGTAGGCATTTATAGCATTTTGAAGTATTGTTTGTGATTTTTGGTTAAGTTGAGCAAAATCTGGAAATTTGCCCTAATTTGCACCAAATGTGGACTTTAAGAGTTTTATTGTATTTGATGTTAGAAATGAGTTGTTGTGGAGTTATTTGAGTATTGAATATGATTTGAAATGTTGGAATTTAGTGTAATGAAATTTGGATAATGTGTATCATAGAGACCTTAGTGTTTGATTGTGGTCAAAGTGGTTTTTGGGGTGTTTTTGGAGTTGCCATTGTGTTCCCTAGTTAGTGCTTGAAATGTATGAGTTTGGAGAAGAGTTTGGGAACCATTGGGCATAATTTTGACCATCTGGCATTTTCTGGTTTTTCTGCATTTCTGTGTCTCTGATGCACATCACTCGAGCAGAGGAAGAACGTGCTCGAGTGATGCGAGAGTTTTTCCTTTTGTGCTTCGAGTTCGTCTGGATTCTTCGAATAATGCTCGAGTGCATCGCTTTGTGCTTGAGTAAGGTAAGAACATGCTCGAGTGAGCTTGGGTCTGCTCGAGTGATGGTGTAAGTCCTGAGTGAAGGGTTGCTTTCGGGTCTTCACTTGCTGGTGGATGCCACGAGTTTGCTCTGACACTCGCGAGCATTGTCGTCTCACCCGAGCACTGGGGATCATGCTCGAGTGAGATTGTGCCTCAGGTAGGAGTGGTGCTTTTGGGTTCTCACTCGCGAGTAAGGTGCTCGAGTGTGCCTTCTCACTCGTGGGTATGAGGTGTGTGCTCGAGTGCAAGCGGCTGTGCTCGAATGATCCAGTTCTTGGAGAGCTTTGTGTGCTCTCGGGTCCTCACTTCCTGTACTTCACTCGCAGGTGCTCGAGTGAGGCATTTGGCCTTGTGCTCGAGTGAGGTTCAGCGTGCTTGAGTGAGCCAGTTCCTGGAAGTTTCTTTGTACTCTCGGGTGCTCACTCGCAGTCTCACTTTCTCTTGTGCTCGAGTGATGTCCGTACTTGTGCTCGAGTGAGAGCGTCTGTGCTCGAGTGAAACTGTCAAAAATCAGAGTTGTGCTCGAGTGAGAGCATCTGTGGAAGCACCGCTATACCAATAGTCCCTGAGTCGCTAACAACGGTTCTGGTAAGGGCTGTGTGCCTTCCCGGCGGTAAAAGGGGATGAGGTTAGGGTGTGTATATGTGATTATGTGGGCCGAAAGGCTATTTGTGAAGGCCAACGGGCCAATTTTGAAAGCCGAAAGGCTATATGTGAGCCGTAAGGCTATTCATATGCACTGCCACGCCAATAGTCCCTGAGTCGCTAACAACGGTTCGAGTTAGGACGGTGTGCCTTCCCGGCGGTAAAAGGGGATGAGGGTGGAGTGTGATTCGTGTTGCTAATATGAGATGATTTGTTTACATATTATGTGATTGCATGTGGTATGAAAAAGTTGTTACTACTGGGATTCTTTAGAATCTCACTCTTTCCATATGACTAACCTTTTCAAACAGGGCGAGTGGCTCGAAAGGGAAGTGGACAACCAGGAGTAATTAGGATTACTCTGAGATTTAGAGTAGTTGGTTATCCTTATTTTGGTTTTGGGATTACCAAGTGTACATGTGAATGTAAATAAATATTTTGGATATGTAATCCCCATTTTGGGAACTTGTAAACCCATGATACAATTATATGTAGATGAACCCGAGGTTTTGCCGGGATTTTAGTTTCCGCACTCTGATATTGTTTATGTGATTTGTTTTCTCAAGTAGTTATATCCGCACGTGAATGTGAGACCAGGATTAAGTATGTTTTAGAACTAATTTTGAAATATCCCATCTCTTGCATGAGGGATCATAAATGGTTATTTTGTTTTATTGGTCTCTATTTCACTTAAATTTCGTAATCCGGATGTAATTACGGTGAGGGGGTTACATTTTTGGTATCAGAGCTGCAGTTCCTGGCAAGGGTAGTGTTTGATAGGATAGCTCCCTTAGTGTGATCTTAAGTGATAGGAAAAACCATCAGTGAATACTTGTTGTATGCATATATCTGTTTGGTTATGTGGATATATGTGCTTGTGAAAACTATGTGAATATCATAATTGTTGGATTAATGGGTGAGTTCTTTGTAGAATGAAAAGAACAATAAAAGGTCGCCCCAGAGTACAACAAGGAAATCCCGATGTGGAAGTGGTCAATAAAAATCCACCGGATCCTATGCAAGAGTTGATGGCTTGATAAAGGATCAGAGGGATATGATTGCGGAGCTTAGAAAAGAGCTTCGAGCCAAGAAAGCAAAGAACAATGAGGGTAGAGGTCAGTCTACTCAAGAAGGAACTCGAGGGGAAACCCGAGAGGAGACTAGATTAGAAGATACTGCTGAAGGGTAGGCACGACTACTTGAATCACCTCCTCGTACTGAGGAAAATCAAAGGCCGCATGGGAAGTCGGTCACTGAGGAAAGGGATCTTCAGTTTTGGGTCTCTAGGTTTTGTAAACATCTACCACCAGCATTCAGAGGGAAATTTGATCCTCAGGCGGCTGAAGATTGGCTGAACCGTTTTGAGAAGATATTTGAAGTCTTAGAATGTCCCTCGGAAGTAAAAGCCAAGTTAGCAGTGTACAAGCTTGAGGGAGATGCAGACCGCTGGTGGCGGAATATTGTTTTGTCGTTAAAGAGCAAGAATATACCATTGACCTGGGAAGTGTTCCAACAACAATTCGATGAGAAGTATTTTCCCAAGTCAGTGAGGCTTGAGAAGGAAACCGAGTTCCTAAATATCAAGCAAGGGGACACAGAGTCATTTGATGAGTATTTGTCCCGATTCACCCGGTTGTCCCGATACTCCTCTTATCTTCAGAAGAGGGATGACGAAGAGTTGAGCTCAGATTTGCTTATACGGGGTTTGAGACATGATATGAGGAAGAGAATAGCCACTCATCAGTTTTCTAAGTTCAATAAGGCTGTTGAAAAGTGTCGTATCACAGAAAGTAATTTGAGAGAGTTGTATCCGGCTAAGACTGCTGGTGGTCACAGTGAGCCCAATAAGGGCGGTGCTCCTCAGAAGCGGAAGGGTTCGGGGTCATCTTCGTTTAGGGGCAGTGGTAAGAAGCCCTACCAGCCCAGAGATCGTGAACCCCAGAAATCGGGGATTGAGTGGAAATACCATCGCTGTAATCAGTCACATTATGGAAAGAATTGTCGGGGTGAGATGATTTGCTTTAATTGTAAGCAACCCGGACATCTTTCTAGAGATTGCCAACGATCGCAAGCGGAGCAGAGACCGAGGGGTCAGGGCAGAGTATTTGCTATGACTCATGAGGAAGCCCGGAAATCCCCAGAGCTGATACAAGGTACAGTTCTTCTCAATGGATTTGTATTGCAAGCATTGTTTGACTCGGGTGCAAGTCACTCTTTTATTTCGTATGATTGTGTGAAGCGTCTGGGTATGAATGTGTATGAGTTACCATTCGAGCTGATTGTGTCAACACCGATAGGTGTAAAGGCTGTAACTACTGATGCCTGTTTGAATTGTGTTATAACCGTAGAGGGTCGTGAGTCGGTGATAGATCTGATTTGTTTACCGCTCTGCCAATTGGAAGTCATTTTGGGTTTTGATTGGTTGAGAGCTAACAATGTGTTATTAGATTGTGGAAACAAAAGGATAGTATATCCTGTTTCTCAGAATATTGAGGATGGAAATGTTGATTTGAATTTCCTTTTGACAGCCAAGGCTGAGAAATATTTGCAGAAGGGTTGTCAGGGGTATATGGTTTTCTTTTCTGTACAAGGAAAACCCAGTGAGTCTTTGAGAAGTATACCCATAGTAAATGAATTCCCTGAGGTTTTTCCGGATGATTTAAGGGGATTACCTCTGAAAAAGGAAGTTCAGTTTCCGATTGATATTGTGCCTGGAGCGGGTTTGATATCCAAAGCCCCATATCGTATGGCTCTAAATGAAATGGCGGAATTGAAGAAGCAGATTGAAGATTTGCTTGAGAAAGGGTTTATTAGACCCAGTGTGTCGCCTTGGGGTGCTCCAATGTTATTTGTGAAAAAGAAAGACGGGAGTCTTCGTTTGTGTATCGACTATAGAGAGTTGAATAAGATTACCGTCAAGAATAAGTACCCTCTCCCAAGAATTGATGACCTTTTAGATCAATTGTCTGGCTCGTGTGTATTCTCCAAGATTGATCTAAGGTCGGGGTATCATCAGCTGCATGTGAAAGCGGAAGATGTTCCGAAAACTGCTTTCCGGACTAGGTATGGTCATTATGAATTTTAAGTGATGCCATTTGGGTTGACCAATGCACCTGCGGTTTTCATGGATTACATGAACCGTATTTTTCGGCAATAACTAGATCAATTTGTTGTGGTATTTATCGATGATATTTTGATATACTCTAAGAGTAGAGAAGAACATGAGCATCATTTGAGAATTGTGTTGAATATATTGCGTGAAAAGCAACTCTATGCTAAATTGAGTAAATGCGAATTTTGGCTACCAGAAGTGAAATTCTTAGGCCATGTTATTTCGCAAGGAGGGGTCTCTGTGGATCCTAGTAAAGTGGAAGCAGTACTGAACTGGAAGAGGCCAGAATCTGTGGCGGAAGTACGCAGTTTTCTGGGTCTTGCTGGTTATTATCGGAGATTCATTCAGAATTTCTCCCGTATTGCGTTGCCGATGACCAAGCTCACAAGAAAAGATCAACCGTTTGTGTGGGATGAGAAATGTGAAAATTGTTTTGTGGAGCTGAAGGAGAGGTTGACTACGGCACCTGTGTTGATTTTGCCCGATCCCAGTTTGACATATGTTGTGTATTCTGATGCCAGTGGGCAGGGATTAGGGTGTGTCCTTATGCAGCAGGGACGTGTGGTGGCCTATGCCTCTCGACAACTCAGACCTCATGAATTGAACTATCCCACTCATGATCTGGAGCTTGCGGCTATTGTGTTTGCCTTGAAGATTTGGAGGCATTATTTGTATGGTGTGACTGTGGAATTGTACTGCGACCACAAGAGTCTCAAATATCTGTATAATCAGAAAGAATTGAATATGAGACAATGACGTTGGATGGAGTTGCTTAAGGACTACAACCTGGAAATAAAATATCATCCGGGTAAGGCAAATGTAGTCGCTGATGCTCTTAGTCGAAAGACTGTGGTTGTGGCAGCTATGATGATACATGAGGAGAAATTGATTGCTGACTTTCGTGATATGAATCTGGCGAACCAGATCATTTGTGCCGATTATAATGTTTCCCAAGGGGAAAGTGATCTGAGAGATGAGATTGAAGAAGCTCAGAGGCAAGATGACTGGATACAGCGTAACCTAGCTAAGATTGAGCGAGGAAAAGTTCAGGGCTATGATGTGTCGCCTCGTGGATTAGTTCACTACCAGAAAAGAGTGTGCATTCCACTTAAGGCGGAGTTGAGACAGAAGATCTTAGATGAGGCACATAAGAGCCGGTATACTCTTCATCCAGGTATGACCAAAATGTACCATGGTTTGAAATCTGTTTATTGGTGGCCGGGAAATGAAGAGTGATGTGACGAAATATGTGGCGAGGTGCCTCACATGTCAGAAAGTGAAGATTGAACACCAAAGACCGCCTGGTTTGTTACAGAGTCCTGAAATTCCGGAATGGAAATGGGAAAGCGTGACCATGGATCTTGTTGTGGGATTACCCAAGATCAGGAAATATGATGCGATCTGGGTCATTGTGGACCGGTTAACGAAGTCAGCGCACTTCCTACCGATCAATGCTAGTTATTCTCCGGACAAGCTAGCAGAGATTTATGTTCGTGAAATTGTGAAGCTCCATGGTGTACCAAAGAATATCATCTCCGATCGAGATCCTCGTTTCACTTCGAGATTTTGGAGGGCATTGCATGAGGCACTGGGTACTCAGTTGAGATTCAGTACAGCCTATCATCCTCAGATAGATGGACAGTCAGAGAGGACTATCCAGACCTTAGAGGATATGTTGCGCGCATGTGTTCTTGACTTCAAAGGGAGTTGGGACCGTTTTCTTCCACTTGCAGAGTTCGCCTACAACAATAGTTATCATGCGAGCATTCAAATGGCGCCGTATGAAGCGTTGTATGGGAGAAAATGCCAATCGCCATTGTGCTGGAATGAGTTGTCCGAGAGGAAACTCTATGGGCCAGATCTTGTGGATCAAACCTCAGCCCAGATTCGAATCATTCGTAAGAGGCTTCTTGCAGCTCAGAGTCGGCAGAAAAGTTATGCGGACAAGAGGAGAAGGCCTCTAGAATTTGAGGTTGGTGATCATGTATTTCTGACAATATCTCCTGTCACCGGCATTGGGCGAGCTATAAAGCGAAAGAAGTTAAGCCCTAGGTATATAGGTCCTTTTGAGATCCTTGATAGGATTGGGCCTGTTGCTTATCGAGTAGCCCTACCTCCGAGCTTGAGCAGACTCCATGATGTGTTTCATGTTTCCCAGTTGAAGAAGTATCAACCGGATCCATCTCATGTCGTTGAGTATGAGAATGTGGAATTGCAAGACAACTTCACATATGCGGTGGAGCCAGAGCAAATTATTGATCGAGAGGAACGTCGGCTCAGACACCAAAGTATTCCTTATGTGAAAGTGATATGGAAGGGTATGACCTAGCGGGAAGCAACTTGGGAAGCAGAGGAAGATATGCGAAGGCAATATCCGGAGTTTATGGCTCAAGTGATGTAGCAAATTTCGAGGGCGAAATTTATTTGATGGGGGGAGAATTGTAATATCCTGATTTGTGATTAGGGTTGATAACTCTGATAATCATTGTAATTAGTGTAATTAAGCACTATGGGAATTTATGTAATGTGAATTTTGGAATAAATATATGTGGTATTTGAGATCAAGGTGTGTGATTCCTTGACCATAGGTCGGAATCTCATGTGTTGTGATTTTGATGAGCTCATAAGGGAGTGAGTGGATGATGACATGTGGCATAGGGGGAGCCATTGGATGAAGCACTAGAAGACAAAACCTCACATTTTCCTCATTTTCTCTCTCCTATTCGACTAGAGGCATGGGCAAGGGAGGAAGATGTGTTTCTATCATCATCATTTTCCATCTCTCTCTTCTCTCTCTCCTATTCCTCCATTTTCGCTGAATCAAGCAAGAAAGAGGAAGAAGAAAGCTTGAATCTTGGTAAGCTATGATCCTCTAATGCCTTAATCCTCTTCTCTAATGTGATGTGTCTCATTGAGAGCTTCATTGTGGTAATTTCAGAATCTTGAATAGAATTGGTTTGTGATTTGGTCGAATTTGAAAGTTGGAGAAACAAGATTCTGGATTGACCAAAGTAAAGAGGTAGGCATTTAGAGCATTTTGAAGTATTGTTTGTGATTTTTGGTTAAGTTGAGCAAAATCTGGAAATTTTCCCTAATTTGCACCAAATGTGGACTTTAAGAGTTTTATTGTATTTGATGTTAGAAATGAGTTGTTGTGGAGTTATTTGAGTATTGAATATGATTTGAAATGTTGGAATTTAGTGTAATGAAATTTGGATAATGTGTATCATAGAGACCTTAGTGTTTGATTGTGGTCAAAGTGGTTTTTGGGGTGTTTTTGGAGTTGCCATTGTGTTCCCTAGTTAGTGCTTGAAATGTATGAGCTTGGAGAAGAGTTTGGGAACCATTGGGCATAATTTTGACCATCTGGCATTTTCTGGTTTTTCTGCATTTCTGGGTCTCTGATGCACATCACTCGAGCAGAGGAAGAACGTGCTCGAGTGATGCGAGAGTTTTTCCTTTTGTGCTTCGAGTTCGTCTGGATTCTTTGAATAATGCTCGAGTGCATCGCTTTGTGCTCGAGTCAGGGAAGAACATGCGCGAGTGAGCTTGGGTCTGCTCGAGTGATGGTGTAAGTCCTGAGTGAAGGGTTGCTTTCGGGTCTTCACTTGCTGGTGGATGCCACGAGTTTGCTCTGACACTCGCGAGCATTGTCGTCTCACCCGAGCACTGGGGATCATGCTCGAGTGAGATTGTGCCTCAGGTAGGAGTGGTGCTTTCGGGTTCTCACTCGCGAGTAAGGTGCTCGAGTGTGCCTTCTCACTCGCGGGTATGAGGTGTGTGCTCGAGTGCAAGCGGCTGTGCTCGAGTGATCCAGTTCTTGGAGAGCTTTGTGTGCTCTCGGGTCCTCACTTCTTGAACTTCACTCGCAGGTGCTCGAGTGAGGCATTTGGCCTTGTGCTCGAGTGAGGTTCAGCATGCTCGAGTGAGCCAATTCCTAGAAGTTTCTTTGTACTCTCGGGTGCTCACTCGCAATCTCACTTTCTCTTGTGCTCGAGTGATGTCCGTACTTGTGCTCGAGTGAGAGCATCTATGCTCGAGTGAAACTGTCAAAAATCAGAGTTTTGCCTTTGAAAAAGGGGTCTTTTGGGTAGTGTCTTCCAACCCTTTAGGCATATGTTTAGGCCTCTAATAGTCACCTAAAGAGCCCTAAATGATAACCAACTTACAGTATTATTGAAATATACATATGGAAAAGAGATTGATTGGTTGTCCCTAATTGATATAGGATTTGACATCTGTCGTCCTCGTGAGGCCACGGTGCCGGAGCCAGTCAGGAAAGATACAGGTAGTGACTCTTTCTTTATATCTTATGGATACATTGTATGTGTTCAATGTCATTGAGATGAAATGAGTTTCCGTATGCTGCATGTTTGTGAAAATTTGTGGAAGCACCGCTATACCAATAGTCCCTGAGTCGCTAACAACGGTTCGGGTAAGGGCTGTGTGCCTTCCCGGCGGTAAAAGGGGATGAGGTTAGGGTGTGTGTATGTGATTATGTGGGCCGAAAGGCTAATTGTGGGCCGAAAGGCTATTTGTGAAGGCCGACGGGCCAATTGTGAAAGCCGAAAGGCTATATGTGAGCTGTAAGGCTATTCGTATGCACTGCCACGCCAATAGTCCCTGAGTCGCTAACAACGGTTCGGGTTAGGATGGTGTGCCTTCCCGGCGGTAAAAGGGGATGAAGGTGGAGTATGATTCGTATTGCTGATATGAGATGATTTGTTTACATATTATGTGATTGCATGTGGTATGAAAAAGTTGTTACTACTGGGATTCTTTAGAATCTCACTCTTTCCATATGACTAACCTTTTCAGACAGGGTGAGTGGCTCGAAAGGGAAGCAGACAACCAGGAGTAATTAGGATTACTCTGAGATTTAGAGTAGTTGGTTATCCTTATTTTGGTTTTGGGATTACCAAGTGTACATGTGAATGTAAATGAATATTTTGGATATGTAATCCCCATTTTGGGAACTTGTAAACCCATGATACAATTATATGTAGATGAACCCGGGGTTTTGCCGGGATTTTAGTTTCTGCACTCTGATATTGTTTATGTGATTTGTTTTCTCAAGTAGTTATATCCGCACGTGAATGTGAGACCAGGATTAAGTATGTTTTAGAACTAATTTTGAAATATCCCATCTCTTGGATGAGGGATCATAAATGGTTATTTTGTTTTATTGGTCTCTATTTCACTTAAATTTCGTAATCCGGATGTAATTACGATGAGGGGATTACATCGTCCGTGGAATCTGAATACATAGCTTGTTCTGCCGCTGTTCAAGAAGCTGTATGGCTTAAGAGATTTCTAGAACGTCTAGGAATGAAAGGCAGAAAGGAGGGTCCTATTCTGATACATTGCGATAGTCAAGCCGCAATAGCCTATGCTAAGGACCCTAAGGATCACAGTAGGACAAAGCACATAGATATTAAATATCATTTTGTAAGAGACATGATCACTAAGAAACAAGTGACCGTTCAATACCTTTCTACTCATAAGATGTTAGCTGATCCCCTTATAAAGCCCATTGCCAGAAACCCTTTTGTTAAACATGTAAATGCTTTGAGCATGCGTAGAATGTAATGTATTGAACATTGCAATAAAATGATGCATTTTTAGTTTTTCAAATATATTGTGTATATATTAATGCATAGGCATGAGGTATGCAATTCCGTATGTCGTACAGGTCAGGAAGGTTGGTTCACTCATACGAACAACCGTCTTCCCACGATTTGCAGGGGCGTGGGATGATAAGACGAGCAAATGATCACCATGAGATGGGTATGGAAGATCTTTGCGCTTGAGTCGCCTCAGTTAAACTGAGATGAGATCCGCATGTATACATACGTCATGGATCGAGGCATGATTACAAATGATGTATCATCAGACCTGTAGCCAGGCAAAGGACTCTCTTTTACAAATGAGGTTCCAAAAGGGAATGATTGTAAAAGGGAATTTCTGGTTCTAATGCTAAGTGCATTTGAACTAAAGTCTGTACGGTGAAAGATAAAGGTAAAATCGACGTACACCATTGCAAAATCACCGTAGCATGCAATTCATACTGCATGTGCTTGAGAGAATGACTGCAATATGGGACGTAGGTGACAGATCCCTGGTTCACTACGGTGTGAGTCCCAGGAAGGAGAAATCCTTCAAACGATACCCTCAGGACTTAGGCAGGCATCCTGAAAGCCTGACTTGGGGCCAGTTACTTTAGCTGAAGCTTTATGATCACGTACGATTCGATCAGACAACTAAAAGCTAGGAAAGCGACCAAGTCGGGAAAGATCGATGTTTCTAGTCAAAAAGGAAGGTCTATCTTAAAGTACACCTTTTGCGGTGGCATCTGTGACATGTCCCTTGCAGGTTATGAGAAAAACTAGTAAGTGTGGATACCACGTGCATAGTAGGCAATCTGGGTCAAGTTCAGAAACAAGAGAAACTATGACTCAAGAGGGATCAGATATGCCATGAATTGAGTGTATGGACAAACCTAGGGCATATGAGGCAACAATTTATAGGTTCACAAGGGTGTCCTTGGATGCTGATCCGATATTAAGGATTTCTAGTATCACAAGCTAAGCACTAAAGGTTCTGAAGATGTTGTGCCCACGCAGTCACGACAGACACCAAGTATGAAACAAGAAGAAGATGTAGTTGCATGATGGGTGGCCCATCAAGTGTGAGTGGGAGATGTTGGACTTTGGGTCCAAGTTCGCACTTGATGGGCCGGACTATTTGATTAAGGGCATAAGTTGCCTTATCAAATAATTAATCAATCAACATAAGATTGTTGCTTGGTAAATAAATTGGCAATTAATTGTAGGATTATGATTGAGAAACAAATCTCCATGATTGAGGAATCGATTGAGAATCAATTGAATTAAATCACCAACTTGGAGAGCAAGAAAAGGGTGCACACACTGCCTAATTAGTGGTCACTCTGATCACTATAAATAGGGTGTGCCTCTAGCATTGCAAACCACCCCTACCATTGAGCATTCTGGCAATCCCCTATTATCTACCATCTTGCTTGTTCTGGTACACTGCTGTGCAAACCCTGATTAGGCTCTTGTAGTTTAATCCTTGCGTGGGCTCCCAAACCCGGATCCAACTCTACCGGTATGCGCTTCTGCTCTACTGCTTAATGTTTATTATTCCTTCAAAAACAGAATATGACCTTTTTGCTTTGACCATCTTTTCCATAAGAAAAACACACAGGCTGTAATGAGAATAGTTCCTGTCAAAACTGTTATTACAATCGATGTTGACATATTCTTCTTGCTTTTACCTGTATCAAAGAAAATAACAAGAAAATTCACGTAGATTTCATTTTCTGACAATAAGTTCAATGGGATACTACATATACTGCAATCAAAAGAAGTTTAAGAAATTGAGCAAAAAAGACAACAAAGCTTTCTTTTTTTTCTTTTTTTTTCTTTTTTTTTTTTGCCAAGGACAACAAAGCTTTCAAGTGTACATATATAATTTAAATTCATCCATAAACATACAAGACGGCTCCTCGACCACAATAGTTAACTCCTTAGAAGAACAGAACCCCACGTCATAAATCTATTGAAAAAGCATACAAGTATAATTATTCACTTGGATACATAATATTATAAGAAAATAGCCATACGACAAAATATACAATGGTGAAACGATATTTCAAGTTTTGTATCAAATTCAATTTAAGTTTCAATATATATATATATATATTGTAAACAAAACTGGTATATTCCTAGGTGTTTCAATGAGTTTTCTCTGATTAAGAAACCTACCTAGTTCTGAGGAGGCAAGACGTAGGTAAAGATCCACCCCTCCAGGTAAGTTGCTCACTGAGTCAAATAAATCTACACTCCAAACCATACAGCCAAGGCCTGGATCATATGCATAAGCTTTGCAAGAACAATTCTTAAGGCATGGAGTTTGACAATCTATAGTGTCTGTAAAATCATCAGGTAACCTTTCTGCATGATCCGGTAATTTTTCCATTTCCAACTTTAGAAACCCATCTATTTGGCTACCTTGAGAACCATTACTGTCTCTCTCACACTGAAGTGCTTCTCTTCTCAAACATCCACTGGTCCAATTCAGCTTTTTCCATTCTTCTTTGTTCTTTGGTTCAAACCCTCTCAAGCAGCTGCAGATTGGTGAGCTCCGCTTATTGCAGATCCCAAATGGGCCACATTTTCCATAAATAACACACTCAGAATCCCCAATTATCTTCACAACTTCCCATATATTTTTCTGGAAATTCCAATGTCGTTCTTCTAATCTGCCTTGAGAATCTATTGTAAAAATCATCAACAAAGACAGGTCCATAAAATGAAAAGATAATTCAAAACTTCCTTCCTCTCTCCTTTCACTTGAAACCCATTTCCAATCATAGATGACCTCCCAGGTATTCCAATAAAGTCTGAGCCATTCCATGGACCACTCCGCCAATAAGGATGATTTTGTTTGCACACGAATACTTGTGTAACATTATGAGGTTCAAGACCACAAGAAAATTCTCCAGCGGAGGGATCAGATGTACAGTTCCATGATGTAAGTTGCACTTTCTGACCTGTGTTTTGATTAGTACTGAGTATCATGTCTTGTAATAATGTATCACAAGGATGCTGGAAACTCTGCCACATCATTTCTCCGGTAATTCCATCTACGATTACAAGGTTGCCAGAATCCAAGAGTTGAGCACTGGAATTTGATGCAACATGTGAGACATTTGTTCACCAAACAACCTGTTTTTGCCCATTCAAAGCAACAGGGTTGCCATTCTCTGATATTGTCAGCAACCCAAAAGAATCTGTTAGTGGTTCGTTTCTGTTTGCTACCCAAACAATGGAGGATTTGGACATGTACCAAATTCCTAAGTAACGATTTGTTGAATTCTTAGGACTAAAGAATCCAAACGTGAACATGCTATTATTTGAGCTTATTGTTTCAGGTTCTTGGATCAGCAGAGATGATGTAATGGTGTCCAAACCACAGACCAGAACAGAAAAAGAGAACAAGTATATGAGAACAGTAAGTGACAAGCAAGCATCTTTACAGAATCCAATAACCATCGATTATCAGCAAACAGAGCCAGAGATCTGGGTTTTTGAATGTCGCGTAGGGATAACTATCTTCCTGTTCTTCTACTACTCCAAGGACTTGGAACATAGTGATTTAGTCTAGACGCCAAAGACTTAACATACTGTTCGCTAACTTTTTTAAACTTCTCATCCATTAATAAACTTTTCTTGTAGTGGGACCATTTTCTAGTCTTCTAAGCAAGCTGTAGAGAGTAAACAATAAACTTTCGATACATACATGTGATTGAGAGATTTCTCTGCCCCACACAAGGACAATTGATGCAATTGAAGTTAGTGCTTGATTAGTTGCCATAGACTATTGAACCAAGCTGAACCATTATTTCTCAAAATCTGACAAGTACTTCTGCATCTGTAATTTTCTCAAATTTCTCTGCCCCACAAGATTTGAGTTGAAGTTACAAGAGAAAGTTCAGAAGTCAAAGGGGAAAAAAATACAGCAAAAGAGAAAAAGCAAAAAAAAACCACTGCCTAAAAACGGAATTTTAATTCTCTATCAACAAAGTCCATAGTTGACAAAGCACTACGTTTTTATTTCTTTGGTTACTATCTTTGTTCTTTTCAAAAGATGAAATAGTTTTTCTTGCCAATCAATATTTAATGAGGTGAAAACTGAAATTGAATTTTAAATTCAAAAGAAAGAAATTCAAATCAAAATATGAACATTAATTGATTGATTGATCATCATTAATAGACTAACTAAAAGTAGGTTACTGAAATATGGGTTGCCCATGATAGTCGGTCAAAGTAAAAGTAAATGATCAAAGTCTTCCATAGATATGTATTATAATTTTCTTCTCAAGTTCTGAAAGCAAACCATATCTATGTATGGAAATTTTTGAGAAAATTCAACCTACATCTCTTATATCTTTTGAATATATATCATATATTCAAATTTGTAGGAAAATATCTGATTCTAGTTTGAATTGGACAATAAAAAAAACCGAGTGACCTACCCATGAAATCCTTGCTTTAGCACCTTACTGACAAAGGAGAGACTTCGTGTTTGAAGGATTAAATTGTTAGGAATGGCTTGTCTACCAAGAGAGGTCAATCAATTGTCTTGAAAATTTTAGACACTTTATGCCAAAAAAAATAAAATAAAAATAATAATAATAATGAAACAGTGGTAGCAGAGCAGAAAACACTTATAGAAGCACTTTATTTCTCTTCTTTATAATAAGCTTTCATTACCATAAAACCATAACTATCATCAACCAAAGGTCAGCATGAGTCAATTCATCATCAAAATCCAACTTATGCTAGATTTGGGCATAATTTACAAACTATAATTGTGGTTAAAACCCTCCTTTAAAAGGGAAAATAATGCAAGAGATTGTATTCACCTTTATGCTGCTGTCTATACTTTCAAATATCTTCTGCTACCTTTAAACCTTCAATGGATGATGCACTTGTCGCTTAAAATCAGAACTGAAAATGGTGTTGAGTCCCTAAACAGATGCAAAACTTGACTCAAGGAGAGAAGAAATTGAACTTGCAATAAATTGAGCTGAAAACCTTCAATCTATTCCACAGTAGTAAACAAAATGTTAATGAGTCAATAAACTAATTTAAAGATAGATTGGCATGTAACCAACAGGAAGTTGATAGGAAACCCAACTTATGAAAGTCAAGTACATTAGTAGAAAATATAAACGATAAGCTTATGTAACCATGCATGAATATACATGGGAGGGATGCACTACGTAGTTATATCAGTAATACAAATCTAATCATAAAGTACCTTGCTGGTGTATTTATACCACCAACACAAATTTAAAAGCATCCTTAAGAATGTTCACAATTTCCCTTGATTACTATTCTTCTAATGAACAGGACTCAATGCAATCTGCGTTATACAAAAAAGTATCTATGATGTTATTGCCATTTTTTACAAAAAAAGGAAAAATGCATGCAATCCCCCTATACAAATATCATTATCAAATGGTTAGAGTCGATATCAATGAACAAAATATTTTAGCCTTCCCAATCAAAAAGAAGTTGCGTAGCATTGAATATCTGATTTCCAAGATAATAAATTGCAGAAAGATATACCATTAGCAACTCACTATAATTCCCGCATTTCATCTGTACAGAATGACTCACCATGTTTTTTATACCAAATAAATTGCAAGTCAAATAATATATGTAATTGGTTTTGCAGGCTATAATCACCGAATACTACACACCTTGGCTGCTCTGTGCATTTATGATGCTGCAGCACAAGCACTAGAAACAAGAAAAGCATGTTTAATTAGCACCGCCAGATTTGGCAAGGATCTAATAGTATATGAATGGAGATAGTCAGTGTGACAAACAAAAATCAAACTCTGCATTTATAATTGAGCATTCGAAGGAGAGAAAATGATCACAAATATTCATTACATATAGAAAACATATTAAATGGTTCGGGCTAACAAAACAGAAAATTTTTTTGCAGCTAGAAACAAGGTTCGCAGCTAACCTATTGAATATCATGAAAGTATACATGGCAATGAATAGTAAATTTTAGATGCTTCAAATGAGTCAAAATCATCTCAAACCCCTCTCTATCTCCCCTCAAAATTTGAGATAGTTACTATATTGATGGAACATTATTCATTGTTGTCTAGAGTTTGCCCTGCAGCACGAGACATAGTCTGCCTAAGGGTGAATGCAGGCTGACTTGGGGAACGAATATTCATCATCTCACTTTCAAGCATTGACATTACAGATGCCATCGTGGGCCTTTCTTGGGCAAGTTCTTGTACGCACAAAAGCCCTATATGTATGCACCTCAATATATCCTTATGAAACCTTGGATCATATATTTGTGGATCTATTAGAGGTATAACATTGCCATCGATCCATAACTTCCATGCCTAGAAAAATTTACCCAAAAAAAAAAAAAAGGATTGATGTTAAGCTTTGATGTTATGTACATTGGGACAAAATTATTTGAGTTTTTGCAAGAAACAAATGTACAAATTGGAGAGGCTTACAAATCCTTAAAGTGTCAAAGATTCTGCCTCTTCATAAAAGCTAGTGTTTTTCCTTCCACTAACAATCTCTAGCAACAAGACACCAAAACTAAAAATATCATATTTCTCTGAATAGAGTTCTCTTGTTGCATACTCGGGAGAAATGTAGCCGTTGTAATTAAACATTATATCTTGGATGAGCTATCAATAAATTATTCATATTATTATCTAAAGAAAAGTAAAAGGAGCACTTACTATGTTCCGACAATTCTTTCTGTATTTGCCATATCTTCATTGCCTCCAAACAATTCAGCCATTCCAAAATCCGATATTTTTGGATTTATTTCTTTATCCAATAATACGTTACTTGCCTTTAAATCTCTATATATAATTCTTAATCTTTAATCTCTGTGAAGATAAAGCAACCCTTTAGCTATTACCTCAATTATGTTGAAGCACTTTCCCCAATCAAAAAGATTTTGGTGCTCTGGATCTGCAAAAGATTGTTTGAGGAAATATGTGGTGAAGACAAATGTTCAGAATAAACGGTGGCAGTATTTGGTATGCTAGGTGACCATTTGTGACTTAGCTACTTCCATCTTAACTATACAAACACAGTACTGAAACATCCAATTTACTCATAAGCATGGAAGATGTTCACTAACCGAAGATATATGCATCCAAACTTTTGTTTGGCATGTATTCATAAACCAATATTATTTCTTCTTCTTCAATGCAACAGCCAAGAAGTCTAACAAGGTTTTGATGTTGAAGTCTAGAAATCAACTCCACTTCATTTATAAATTCTTCCATTCCTGTCCAGGTGACTCTGACAGTCTTTTTACTGCTATTTCCTTTCCATCTTCCAACTTTCCCTGAAATAATAATATTAAAAAAGATAGTTTCTTGTCAACTGAACTGTGATAAATATTAAATAGAAGAATGAAAATAACCTGGTAAACTGGACCGAAACCGCTTTGCCCAAGTTTATTTGCTATGTCAAATTGCTCGTTGCAGTTGCCAGTTTTCTAGAATCAAACAATAATAACTCTGAAATATGGACTTGCGTCAGAGTCATAATCCTTTTGTCATGAATCTGCATTTCCCGTGATAACATAATTTTTTCCATTTCATTTCCTTGAAAACCATGTATTTTCATTATAATACCAGGTTCCTAGAGCAATGAATTAACTATATGAAGTTCTAGCATATTCTGAATCAAAATGATGAAACGTTAATGTTCGACAGATTATCTAAGATAACAAAGTTAAGATTGAAACCTGTATAAACAATCCGAAACAAAATCACTGATCCCTTGAATGGACCCTTACAGTAACATTGAAAATCAACTTTTCGCTTTGAGCATTATTTCCATAAGATATAGGTGCTGTCATTTTCCTCTTGACTTGACCTGTTTCAAAGAAAAGAACATTCAGAGAGCCTTCATTTTCTGACAAAAAGTTCAAAACTATAGCACACATATTGTCATCAAAAGATGTTAAGAAGTACAACAAAATAAATAAAGGCTCCGAGGGTTTTTAACATAACATTGAACTATTTTGCAAGAAGCACCACACCACTGACTCCTTGAAAGAAAATTGCCCCACACATTTTATAATTCTTTTAAAGAACTGAAGATTACACATTGAACATAAACTATGAAGTAACATCGTTCAAAGGATATATAACATAACATATAAATTGTCAAATAGCAAGATAGATAATGCTGAGATGAAATTTGAAGTTGAACAGCCAAATCTTAGTTGAGTCTGGAAACTGGAAAGACATGGACAGAGATACATGTGTGCTCTTGGGTGTTTTAAAGAGTTTCCTTTAAATTAAAGTACGTACGTAACATATAAATTGTCAAATAGCAAGATAGATAATGCTGAGATGAAATTTGAAGTTGAACAGCCAAATCTTAGTTGAGTCTGGAAACTGGAAAGACATGAACAGAGATACATGTGTGCTCTTGGGTGTTTTAAAGAGTTTTCTTTAAATTAAAGTACGTACGTAGTTCTGAGTAGGCTAAACGTATGTAAATGTCAAACCCTCCATATGAGAGCCTCTGTATGTCAAGTAAATCTGCACTCCAAACCATACTGCCAAGGTTTGTTTCATGGGCATAAGCTTTACAAGAGTAATTCTGGAGGCATGAAGTTTGACAATCTGCAGCATTCTCAGCATAAGAAGGTAACTGAAGAGAATCAGATGACTGAATTACATTTCACTTGTATGGCAGATTACATATATATACATGTAGGATAGGATATGTCCCGACATACTACTGTACAATTAAGGAAAAAATAAACACGACTAACGCCTACAATTGTGGATCTGATTTAGGCGGTAGGTAGATTTTGGTGCTTCTACTTTCGGTGCTTCTACACTCCCCCTCAAGTTGGACTATAGATATTGATCAAGTTCAACTTGCCAATTAGATAGTCAAGTCTGTCCTTGGGCAGTCCTTTAGTGAGGATGTCTGCGGTCTGTTCTTTAGAGGGTATATACCTTAGATCAACAATACCCTCATCAACTTTTTCTCTTATAAAATGTCTGTCTATATCAACATGTTTAGTTCTATCATGTTGAACTGGATTATGAGCAATGCTGATTGCAGCCATGTTATCACAATAGACCTTGATTGGTAGATTTATGGACTTCCTCACGTCTTCAAGAACACGCTTAATCCATATCCCTTCACAGATTTCTAGTGATACAGCTCTATATTCAGCTTCAGCACTGCTTCTCGCAACTACACTTTGCTTTTTACTTGTCCATGTGACCAAATTACCCCACACATATGTACAATATCCAGATGTGGATTTCCTGTCATCTCCATCACCTGCCCAATCAGCATCTGTAAATAATTCTACGATCCGTTTGTCATTTTTCTTAAACAGCAAGCCACATCCTGGAGATTCCTTCAAATAACCAAGGATTCTGTAGACTTCATTTAAATGTTTTTGTTTATGATCATGAGAATGCTGGCTGACCACACTTACTGCAAATGCAATGTCTGGTCTAGTATGAGACAGGTATATTAATTGGCCTACCATCCGTTAATAGTTCCCTAAGTCTATAGCCTTATCGAGATCTGCATTTTCATCTATTTTATCAACTTGTATAGGTGTGTCACTGGGTCTGCAACCTGTTGATAAATCCATTTTATTGCTATATTTTCTGTCGAATTTCATGAGTGTGGTGTGCATTTTATGGTTGAAAATCACGGCATTATTAATTAATTGAGAGTACATGGTACTTCTGAGTATTTATAATTAATGCAGGTTAAAATAAGAGAATTGCCAAAAATGCTAGAACAATAGGAAATGAGCTGAAGGAAAGTTAATTGGAATTAACCAAAGTAAAGATGAGGGATCCAGCTGGTCTGCGTTTTGCTCCTTTGTGATCTTTGTTGCTTGACACATGGATGGAAAAATAGAAAGATTTTTCAAAGATAATCTAAAAGCTTACCAACTCGTTGAAATATACTTGGTGGGCCCAGCCATTTGTTTTTGTTTGGTTTTGGGGAAAGAAAACAAAAGGACGCACAAGAAATATTTTCGGGGATCTCCGTCATTTGAGGGGTGCGCTGGAAAACTGGGACGAAAGACGGACGGGAGCACGATCTCTCAGGCACTCACCTTCAGTTCTGAATTGCCGGTTCTCATTGGAATTCCAGCAAAGCAGCTATGGGCGAAGCATTTTTTCGAGATTAGTGAAGCTTTCTGCAACACAATGAGCAACTAAATTCTTCTTCTTCCCTAAGAAAAGAGCCGATGCCAGAGCCGCTATGCCTCAGGGAGTTATTCAATTCATTCTTCTTAGATTCAGATTAATCTTGTATCCGTTCAGACCTGTAAATCTGAATTTAATACTTCTTACTCTTATGCTTTTTCATGATTGTTGCATTAGGATTCATAGATTGTGATATGCTTAGGTGTTTAATGCTCTTGATTTAGAGTAAATTTAGTTGTAATCTTTGATTTGTTGGAATTAAGAATTATAGCTGAGTTGAATGATTTGCAATGAATACTGTTCAGTGTTCATCTAAGAGTTCTAAGTATCCTGCAATTTATTCATCGCTGAAGCATGATCTGATATTTGCCTTTGGAATAGCTCAAATTAATTGATAGGCAATAAAGGCTAGGTGAAGTTCTTAGGGAAGACCATTTGAACTTGATTTCTTTACAATCATACTGCTCTGTTTTCTGTTATTTTCATTTCTTAACTCTGAAAAATCAATAAATAGTAGGAAATAGGATATATGTTCACCAATAATTCAGCAAGATGAACTCATTCACTTAATTTGTTTTAGTGCTTTTACAATTGAGATTTAAGGATTTCTAGCTCCTCAAGAGAATCGACCTAGGTTGCGCTACTATATTGCATATTTAGTGTCCTAGTATTTTGATAAAATCACATGACAGGGTTAATCAAATTGGCACCATTGCCGGGGATGCTAATTACCTTGAATTTCTGTTGTTTGGGTGCTGATTAATTTGTTCTTGAATCAGTTGTGTTTTCAGTAGTTTTACTTCATTAGGATTTCATTATTCTGTCTAAAACCACTAAAACCAGTCTTGTTTTGCTGCTGTGAGCTTCTGAATTTGGATTTTGTTGAGTTTTATGACCAGAAAAGGGTATAATCTACTGTATGATCCAGATTTAAATAAGACCATAAGAGAACTAAAGAAATCTAAGAAGGCTACGAAAAATATTGCTGCACACTTGGAACAATCTGCACACACTAGTACTTCTGCATTTGCTGTTGATTTGAGTGCATCTGATTGTGAATCTGAATCTGTTGAGGGAGAATTTTTAGATACTCATTTTATTATGGCTGCTCATAATGTGAATAATGATGATGATACAGGAGTATGAGAGATATTAATGATGCTTCTGTTCATTGTGCTCCTAGAGGATTTTATGCTGATGCAGCTAATTTTGAAATTAAATGTGCTTTAATTAGTGCTTTACCAAAGTTTTATGGACTTGCAGGAAATGAAGCATATCAGCATTTGGATAGCTTATACTCAGTTTGTTCAACCATGAAACCACCGAATGCTAGTTTGGAAGATGTGCTTGTGCGAGTTTTCCATTTCTCATTGGAGGGAGGAGCTAAAGAATGGCTATATAATCTGCCTCAACATTATGCTACCCTCACTTGGGAGCAGCTGAAGAAGGCCTTTTTGGATAAATATTTTTCGGCCTTACGAACTTCAAAGCTCAAGAAAGCTATCTATGGAATTGCTCAAAGGGACCAAGAATCTTTATATGAGTATTGGACAAGATATGTCACTCTCCTTAATCGCTGCCCTAATCATCAATGCAGCAAGACTAATCTTGTCCAATATTTCTATGAAGGTTTATTGCCTTCTTACAAGATCAATATTAATGATGCTGCAAATGGGTCTATTTTTGCCTTGACACCTAATAGAGGTTGGGAGTTGTTGGAGACTATGACTAACAACAACCAACAATTTTATACAAGGGATTCCTCAAGTGTTGGTGAGGTTTTGGCAACTAATACTTCTCAAGATGTGTTGGTTCAGTTGCTGGCCAAGATGGATAAGAGACTTGAAAAGTTAGAAACTGACAGAAATTCCAAAGCTTGTCATTCTTTAGGCACTTCTCAAGCTTTGGTGGGTCCTTCTTGTGAATTTTGTGCTTCCCCTATGCACACTAGTGACACATGTCCTACATATTATGAAGAAGTGGCTGCTATGTATCCTAATCGGCCTAATCAGTTCAACAGAAAAATCCTTTCTCTAATACATATAATGAAGGATGGCGGGAGCATCCTAACTCTAGGTGGAGGGAAGGAGGAGATAGGCCTAATAATTATCAAAATCAGAATCGGTTTGATGGAAGGATGCATGCAACAAAATCATCTAGGGCTATGGTTCCCATTCAAGAAGCTTCCTCTTTAAAACATGATGATAATATGTCTAAGCTTCTTAAGGTGATGGAGGACATGAGTTTAAAGATTGACCACACCACTGCAGCAAACACTTCTAAATTTGCTGCTATTGAGAGTAAGTTTGAGCAGTGGGAAACTAAGTCAGCAAACCTCAATAGTTTTGTCACTAAAATTGCTACCATCAAATACAGTGATTAACCCAAAGCCACTTAATGCAATCACTCTAAGGAGTGGAAAACAAGTTGGGAAACAAGTTAGATTTGCTGAAAAAGATAGTGGAAGTTGTTCTGGTCAGAATTTTGCTCATCTTGATGATGAAGGAAGTGATGGAGATTGTGAGGAAGTTATTATTGCAAAGCAATTTGAGAGTAAAAGGGAAAGGAAGTTGCTGGAAAAACATAATGGTAAGGTAACTCAAGAAGAAGAAAATGGTGGAGCATGCCTAGATCTTGCTGCTGATCAAGGATGCTCAATTACAACAGAACCTGAAATAGAAGCTGAAAAAGAAGAGCAAGGAAAGCAATTTGGAGCTAAGCATGTTGTACAGAAAAATAGGGAGGTAAAAATTTCTGACCTGCCTTTTCCTCACTCATTTTTGCTTAGTAAAAAGACTTCTAATGAACAATGGGAAAAAGAGGCTTTACAACTGTTTGGCAAGCTAGATATTAATGTACCTTTGTTGTATTTTCTAAAATGCATGACTAAACACATGAAATTTTTGAAGGATTTATGCACTAACAAGAGGAAATGCAAACCTAATGAATTGGTGCAAATGAGTTCTAATATTTCAGCTCTCTTTAAGCCTCATTTACCAATTAAGTGTGCTGATCCTGGATCATTTATAGTACCTCGTACTATTAGAAAGTTGAATATTGCTAGTGCACTACTTGATTTAGGTGCAGCAATCAATGTGATGCCTATGTCCATTTATACTACTCTAGGCATTGATTCTTTAAAGCCAACTAGCATGATTATTCAACTAGCCGATAGAACAACTAGGAAACCTTATGGGTTGTTAGAAGATATCTTGGTAAAGGTTAAGGATTTGGTATTTCCTGTTGATTTCTATGTTCTTGACATGTCACATGATTCATGTTTAGAAGGACCATTAATTTTAGGAAGGTCATTCCTTAGAACAGCTAAAACAGTCATAAGCTTGAAAGATGGGTGCATTACCATGGAAGTAAGAGAACATGTTATTAGTTTTAATATATATGAAGCAATGAAGCATCCATATGAAGATTACTCATTGCTTGGATTAAGTGCTATTGATGCTTTTATTGATGAATCTGTTGCTGAATATGAGTTTTCTTTGTATGATGCAAAAATAAATAACATGCTAGCTAACTCCTATCTTCCAGAAATCAATTCTTCTTCTTCCTATTCTGTTTTCACTTTTTCTGACAATAGTGATGATGTGTGTAGTGTTAATCAATTTTCGGTTGACAGCTTACTTCCCATACTTGAGTCTTTTTCTTTGGATAGCTCACTCTCTTTTGATGATATTAGTTCTGTTTTGTCAAGAGCTAGTTGTGGCAGGGAATTTCTAACTGAATTTGCAGAGGCAGAAGCTATAGCACAAGCTGAATGGAAGGAATTTAGAGACTCTTGTAAAGAATGTGATGCAGCTAAAATTTCAGATGAGGATTTCTGTGTTTTAGAAAATGTAGCTGCTGAAACTAATAGAATTAAACAAGGGAATCTAGCTTTTAGCAATGATGTGGCTGAGGAATTTAAGCTGAAGTTACCACCACCCTATTGTTTTGATAAAGAAAAAAATAATTGTGGCTCATTTAAAACCATTCAGCATTTGTATAATCTATTTTCTGAGTTTCTTTCAGGTGCTGAACAATTTAGGCAGAAATTGGAGCTAATTTCTTTAGAGAATTAGTCTAGCAATCAAGGAAGTGAAACATTCAGCTTGACAAAATTTGATCAGGGACTATTTGATTATAATTTCAATCAATTAAATGATAAAGTTTATGTTCTAAATAATTCACTAGTTGAATCTTTTCATGGTAGGACAAATGAAGACTCATTGCAGGCAGAACCATTCTTGGGAGCATTGGAGTTGAAGAAGCTGATTCCTTCAGTCCTACAACCTCCAGATTTGGAACTCAAATCTTTACCTTCTACTTTGAAATATGTTTACTTGGCTGAAAATAATAAATTGCCTGTTATAATATCTAATTCATTGTCTGAAATTGAAGAGGAAAAGTTAATTGTTGTTTTAAAGAAACATAAACATGCTATTGGTTGGACCTTGGCTAACATACCTGGAATTAGTCCTTCAATTTGCACACACAGAATTTTGTTAAATGCTGATGCTAAGCCTATTAGACAACCCCAAAGAAGGCTAAATCCTTTGATACTAGATGTAGTTAAGAAAGAGGTCCAAAAATTATTAGAAGCTGGCATTATTTTTCCAATTTCAGACAGTGAATGGGTCAGCCCTGTTCATGTTGTGCCCAAGAAGAGTGGAATAATAGTAATTAAAAATGAAAAAAATGAGCTCATACCAACTAGGATTCAGAATTCATGGAGGGTATGTATAGATTTCAGGAAATTGAATGACTCCACTAGAAAAGATCATTTTCCATTGTTATTTGTTGATCAAATGTTGGAACGGTTGGCTGGAAAAACAAATTACTATTTTCTTGATGGTTTTTCAGGATACTTTTAGATTCCTATAGCACCCGAAGACCAAGAGAAGACAACTTTTACATGCCCGTTTTGCACCTTTGCCTATAGGCGAATGCCATTTGGGTTATGTAACGCTCCCGGGACTTTCCAAAGGGCTATGATGTCTATCTTTAGTGATTTTTTGGGCCATGGAGGTTTTCATGGATGATTTCACAGTCTATGGTGATTCTTTTGATACATGTCTTGAATTTTAGACAAGGTCCTAAGGAGGTATGTTGAGAAAAATCTTATACTTAACTTTGAAAAGTGTCATTTCATGGTAGATAGTGGCATAGTACTTGGACACCTAGTTTCTAAGCAAGGAATAGAAGTTGATAAAGCTAAAATAGAGGTGATTTCATCTTTGCCCTATCCCACTAATTTGAAAGAGTTAAGGTCTTTTCTTGGTCATTGTGGTTTCTATAGGAGATTTGTTAAAGACTTTAGTAAGGTAGCATCACCACTCTCTAAGCTCATGAAGAAAGACATAGAGTTTGTGTTTGATGAGGATTGCAAAAAGGCTTTTGACACTTTAAAATCACTACTCACTTCACCACCTATTTTGACTGCACCAAACTGGAATTTTGCTTTTAAATTGCATTGTGATGCCTCTCATAGTGCAGTAGGTGCAATGTTGAGTCAGAAAATTGATAAACTGTCTAGGATGATTTCTTATGCTTCAAAGACTCTTGATAATGCTCAATTGAATTATACTACCACTGAAAAAGAGCTCTTTGCTATTTTTTTTGCCTTGGACAAGTTTAGGCCTTATCTTGTTAACTTTAATGTGGTTGTATACACTGATCATGCTGCTGTGAAATTTCTGTTTAAGAAACAACAATCAAAACCAAGGTTAATCAGGTGGATGCTCTTGCTACAAGAGTTTAAAGTTGACATCAAAGATAGGAGTGGAGTTGAGAATGTGGTGGCTGATCATTTGAGCCGTTTACCACCTGGAAAGAGGGGAGTTTCTGATTCAGACCTGATTTGTGATGATTTTCCAGATTCTGTGTTGCTTGCTTTGGTTGAAAAAGAACCATGGTATGCTTCTATAGTTAATTTTCTAGTTACAGATCTGATTCCACCCTCTCTTTCTAGTTTTCAGGTGCAGAAAATTAAGAGTGAAGCCAAATATTATGCGTGGGACCTTCCCATTTTATGGAGTTTATGTAGTGATCAAATTATTCGGAGGTGTGTTCCAGAGTCAGAAATTCAGTCTATTATTTTAGGCTGTCATTCTCTATATTGTGGAGGACATTTTAATGGGAAGAAGACAGCAAGGAAAGTATTGGAGGCTGGTTTCTATTGGCCCACTATATTCAAGGATTGTTTTGATTATTGCAAGAAGTATGATATATGTCAAAGGTTTGGTGGCTAGAGCAAAAGCCATGAAATGCCCCTTCATCCTATGCTTTTTTGTGAAGTTTTTGAAGTTTAGGGCATTGACTTCATGGGACCATTCCCTCCATCTATAGGCTTCAATTACATACTTCTAGCAGTGGGCTACCTTTCAAGATGGGTGGAGGCTATTCCAAAAAAGAAGGATGATGCAGCCACGGTTTCAAAGTTCCTTAAATCCCACATTTTTGCTAGATTCGGTGTGCCTAGAGCTTTGGTAAGTGATAAAGGGTCTCATTTCTGCAACAAGGTCATTGATGGGTTGTTAGCTAAGTATGGGGTGGTTCACAAGATGTCTACTCCTTATCACCCTCAAACTAATGGACAAGCCGAGGTGTCTAATAGGGAAGTGAAGCATATTTTAGAAAGAATTGTGAAACCATCAAGGAAGGATTGGAGCACCAAGCTCAATGATGCATTGTGGGCCTATAGGACAGCTTATAAGACTCCTATAGGAATGTCCCCTTATAGGATGATTTATGGAAAGTCTTGTCATTTGCCGGTCGAAATTGAACATAAAGCTTATTGGGCTGTTAAGAGTTGTAACATGGATTTTGAAGTTGCTGCTGAAGAGAGAATTTTACAACTGCAAGAATTGGAAGAAATTAGGCTTGAAGCCTATGAAAATTCCAGAATTTACATAGACAAGACAAAGCTCATTCATGATAAGGGAATCCTTAGGAAGGAGTTCAATATTGGTGATAAAGTGCTGCTCTTTAGGACTAGATTCAAATTTGGCAGAGGGAAGTTGAAGACCAAATGGTATGGCCCTTATACAGTGACTAAAGTTCACACTTTTGGCATGATTGAGCTATTGGATGATGAGAGTGGCAAAACCATGAAGGTTAATGGACACTTGCTCAAATTATACCATGAGAATTCTGAGCCTCCTTGAATTCAGGTTGCCTCTTTCCCTTATTTACTTCTCATTACTACTATGAGTGTCAAATTGTCTTCTTTATCATGTTTTGAGAATAAGTGTGGGGGAGGGTCCATTTCAGTAGAATAGGAGTTTAATTTTTCTTTTTAGCTAGTGTCACATTGCTCCTGGTTTGCTCTTTGTTTCTGCTCATTGCTGCTGTTTGGTACTCTCTTAGCTCTTTGTGAGGCTGTTTGAATGGGGGACAATACAAAACTCAGGTGTGGGGGAGGTTTAGATGTCATTTGCTGCTGTATAAGTGTCATGGCTGTTATTTCTGTGAACATTTCATTGCTGTTATTAAGTTTCTGCACACTTGAGTTTCTTTACACCTGGGCAGAAAAATTGAATATTGAAAATCTAGTTTTCATTGGTTGTTGTAGAAGTAAGCTTGATTAAGATATGAGAACTTTGATTTGGCTATCTGATTCTGCATGATTGGTATAGGAATGAGCACTTATTCATGGCATTAGGATCAATTTAGTGTATAATTTTGTCTTTGTTAACAGGCTAGAGGAATTAATCCTTGATGGAAGGTTTTTTATCCTTATTTCATTCCTAAATATTGAGAGCATACTCCCTAGAGTTAGTTCTCTCTAGAACTTGTCCTAGCTCTTTGTCGAGGCTACATATATGCATGGGAAGAGGTGTACATGATAGAGGCATTTGTTCTAAACCTTATATAGACCTAAACACAAACTTTAAACAATTGACCATTTGCAAACCACTTTGAGCCCTTCCTTTTCTTTTCTTTCCATCATTGACCAGTTGAGTAGAATGCATGATTATTTCTGCAAAACATGATCTAGCTTCTTAAGTGGTAGTAGAATTTAGTGACATACTTGAAAGAAATAAAGTTTGATCAGTTGTGATGTTCTATGCTTGCATATTTGATCTCTGAAAAAAGAATGTAAAAAAAAAAAGAGAGGCAAGTTGAAAAAAAATGAAAAAAAAAAGAAGAAGAAGAAAAGAAAAAAAACAAGCAAATAATGATGAAAAAGAAAGAAAGAAAGCATGAAGAAAAACAAAACGAAAAAAAAAGTTAAAAAAAGAAAGAAACAAAAGAGAGATCAATCAAGCATGTATAGTGATTTTTGTGTAGCAGTTGATAAACTATTTGCATAGATGATTAGGATTGACTTCATGTGAGTTTCAGCTTTGATTGATGTATTATACACATGCACAAGAAAAAAATGAGGAAGTTGGTTGTAGTTTAGCATGCTTTTTGAATATACATTTTTGCTTAAGTGGTCAATGCTTAATCTTTCCATATCCATCACAGCCTTTCCAACATTACAGCCTAGAGAAAGCCCTCTTGATACATTAATTCCCATGATTTTGAGTGGTGGAGATATTAGAGCTTTGACAAGCCTATGGTAGAGGCTAGCCTAGGAGAGAGGAGAGAAAGAACCCTATATGAGAGAGGAGAGAAACACTAATTCCTGTGAGTCCTTGATGCCTATTACCAGTTACAAAATTGTGCATTAAAATGGTTATTTTGTCTGGATGATTGCAAGTTTCTATATCGATCATAAAGATGAAAATGGTAAAATTAAGGAGCTCATATTTTAGTTAGGTTTGCTGCTAAAATGATTATTGAGAATTGGGATATAGATTGAGATTTATTTGCCCGGGAGTACAAATGTTCTAGTGTGGGGGAATTTGATAAATCCATTTTATTGCTATATTTTCTGTGGAATTTCACAAGTGTGGTGTGCATTTTATGGTTGAAAATCACGGCATTATTAATTAATTGAGAGTACATGGTACTTCTGAGCATTTATAATTAATGCAGGTTAAAATAAGAGAATTGCCAAAAATGCTGGAACAATAGGAAATGAGCTGAAGGAAAGTTAATTGGAACTAACTAAAGTAAAGATGAGGGATCCAGCTGGTCTGCATTTTGCTCCTTTGTGATCTTTATTGCTTGACACATGGATGGAAAAATAGAAAGACTTTTCAAAGATAATCTAAAAGCTTACCAACTCGTTGAAATATACTTGGTGGGCCCAGCCATTTGTTTTTGTTTGGTTTTGGGGAAAGAAAACAAAAGGACGCACAGGAAATATTTTCGGGGATCTCCGTCATTTGAGGGGTGCGCTGGAAAACTGGGACGAAAGACGGACGGGAGCACGATCTCTCAGGCACTCACCTTCAGTTCTGAATTGCCGGTTCTCATTGAAATTCCAGCAAAGCAGCTATGGCCGAAGCATTTTTTCGAGATTAGTGAAGCTTTCTGCAACACAATGAGCAGCTAAATTCTTCTTCTTCCCTAAGAAAAGAGCCGATGCCAGAGCCGCTATGCCTCAGGGAGTTATTCAATTCATTCTTCTTAGATTCAGATTAATCTTGTATCCGTTCAGACCTGTAAATCTGAATTTAATACTTCTTACTCTTATGCTTTTTCATGATTGTTGCATTAGGATTCATAGATTGTGATATGCTTAGGTGTTTAATGCTCTTGATTTAGAGTAAATTTAGTTGTAATCTTTGATTTGTTGGAATTAAGAATTATAGCTGAGTTGAATTATTTGCAATGAATACTGTTCAGTGTTCATTTAAGAGTTCTAAGTATCCTGCAATTTATTCATCGCTGAAGCATGATCTGATATTTGCCTTTGGAATAGCTCAAATTAATTGATAGGCAATGAAGGCTAGGTGAAGTTCTTAGGGAAGACCATTTGAACTTGATTTCTTTACAATCATACTGCTCTGTTTTCTGTCATTTTCATTTCTTAACTCTGAAAAATCAATAAATAGTAGGAAATAGGATATATGTTCACCAATAATTCAGCAAGATGAACTCATTCACTTAATTTGTTTTAGTGCTTTTACAATTGAGATTTAAGGATTTCTAGCTCCTCAAGAGAATCGACCTAGGTTGCGCTACTATATTGCATATTTAGTGTCCTAGTATTTTAATAAACTCATACGATAGGGTTAATCACCTGTTATCCCTATTTCCATTAGAAGGTCTGGTATATACTTCTTCTGGGAGATATAAATTCCTTTATTGGATCGGGCAACTTCCATTCCAAGAAAGTATTTCATTTCGCCAAGATCTTTGATTTGGAATTCTCATGCCAAGGCTATCTTGATTTGATTGATTTCTACTTCGTCATCTCCTTTAAGGATTATATCATCAACATATACAACTAGCACAGCCATCTTACCCTTATGATGTTTGATAAACAAAGTATGATCGCTCTGCCCTTGAGTGTATCCGTGTCTCTTAAGGACCCGAGTAAATCTATCAAACCAAGCACACGGAGATTGTTTTAACCCGTATAACGATCTCTTTAGCTTGCAAACTTGGTTACCTTTTTTTCCTGGGAACCCTGGCGGTAACTTCAAATACACCTCTTCCTTGAGTTCTCTGTTGAGGAAGGCATTCTTTACATCGAGTTGATGCAGATTCCAATCTAAATTTACTACAATAGATAAGAGAATTCTGATGGTATTTAACTTGGCTACTGGAGCAATTGTTTCAGTGTAATCTTCCCCATATACTTGCGTGAAGCCTTTTGCAACCAATCTAGCCTTGTATTTCTTAAGAGTTCCATCTGCCTTATACTTAGGAGTGAATACCCATTTGCACCCAACAGGCTTCTTTCCTCGTGGTAGATCTACTACATCCCATGTCTTATTACGCTTAAGAGCTTCCATTTCTTCTAAGATAGCTTGCCTCCACTCAGGTATAGCCATGGCCTCATCAATGGTGTCTGGTATCCTGATTCCATCAAGATGAGATACAAATGCATTGTATTTAGATGAAAGGGCCTTATAGGAGACAAATTTCTCAATGGGATATCTAGTGCATGATCTGGGTTGTCTAGGTTGTTTTCGTACTGCAATGGGAAGATTAAGATCAGAACCTTCTGTTGCTCCTGGACCTGCCTCTGGTACCGACTCCTGGTGAGTGCTAATAGCCTGAAGATCAGAACCTTCTGTTGTTCCTGGATTTGCCTCTGGTACCGACTCTTGGTGAGTGCTAATAGCCTATGGCTCATTACCTCTTTTATGTTGTCGTATGTAGGTGTTACCCCACATATTTGTGTCTCCCCCTGGATTCGGCACATTATCAGAGTTATCAAGGTTGTTATTAGGAGAATCAGAGATATCAGGAGTAGGTTTTATGTGGATAGGTGTATAAATTGTGACTGTTTGGTCATCCTTTAGTATTTCTTTTGTCTGAAATTCACCATCTCTCTCCCCCTGAATTGCAGACAAGGCATAATAGGGTGTATTTTCAAGAAATGTGACATCACATGTGACAAATAAACGTTTAGAGACTGGATCATAACATTTGTATCCTTTTTGAGAATGAGAGTAACCAAGGAATATACACGAAGGGCTTTAGGGTCAAGTTTGTTGGTATGATGGAGGTGAACATATGATGTGCAGCCAAACACCCGAAGTGGTAGAGTGTTTTCAAGGTATGGAAGGTTATAGTATTTGTGGAGGAGTTGAAGTGGCATTTTGTAAGACAGTGGTCAACTTGGCATTCGGTTAATGAGAAATGTGGCAGTAAGGACAGCATCATCCCAATGATATTTAGGAATATTATTGCTAAACATGATGGCTCTAGAAGTCTCAAGAATATGGTGATTCTTTCATTCAGCAATACCATTTTACTGAGGTGTATTGGGACAAGTACTTTTGTGAACAATGTCTTCTTCGGTTAGGAAGGTAGACAAGGCCTGATTGAAGTATTCAATCTCGTTATTAGTGTGCAGGATCTGGATTTGGGTTTGGATCATATTGTGGAAGCTGAGAAATGTTTGATACACCTCTATTTTATCCTTCAACAAATAGACCCAACTGACACGTGTATGGTCATCGATGAATGTGATGAACCATTTTGTTTTTGATCGGTTTGGTGTGCGAGATGGTCCCCATAAGTCATTGTGAATTATGGAAAAAGGTTTTGATGCTTGGTATGAGGTTTTGGGGAAGGAAGTACGATGATGCTTTGCCTTTTCACATGAATCACAATGAAACTCAGAAATGATTTTATGAGGAATAAGGGATGGAAACATTTGAGACACGTAATTTAAATTTGAATGACCTAAACGTTTATGCCATAACTCCAATTCAATAGTGCTAGGGAGAGACACTTTATTGCAAGATTTAATATGATCACAATCACTTTCATCAAGGTAATAGAGACCGTCAAGCTCTTTCGCACTCCCTATGTCGTTCCCGTCAGCAGATCCTGAAAAATACAGTGAGTAGAAAAGAAGTTGACTTAACAACGTTCATCACTAGCTAATTTTCTTACAAATAGTAAGTTACACTTCAACTTTGGAACATGTAATACGGAGTGAAGAGTAAGTGTGGCTGAGATTTTGATGGAACCAATTCCAGTTACAACAGACTCAGAGTCATCAGCAATCCGCACGGTCACTCCCTTGGTGATAGGAGTATAGGATGAGAAGAGAACCCTATTGTCAGTCATATGATCTGAGGCACCTGAGTCGATAATCCAACAATTTCTTGTACAGAGTTCTTTTATCATAGTCAAGACTTGAAAGAAATTACCTCTCATGACTACTATGGCATTAGGCTTTGTCGTAGTCTGCAGTGTGGCTAACATTTCCATGATTTTGTGCAGTTGGTCATTTTGGAATGATTCATTGGAAGCTTCAGCCATGTAACCTCTTTCTTTTCTTGTTTTCGGCTTCCAGTCAACAGGTTTACCATGGAAGTCCCAACAAGTGCCCTTTGTGTGCCCCTGTTTCTTATAATGATCACAAAAGGAACGGCCTTTAGAACCTCTTTGTTCGATGAATCGAACAGTAGAGATGTCATGAGAACCAGAACGAGGCACAGAGGAAAAGGCATCTGAAATAGTAGACATAATGACTGGAAAATTGAAAAAATGGTTCTTCAAATTTCAGAAATACCAGTTTAGTCTGTAGAATTTTCAAAATGACACGTTGGTCCTCTGAATTTGGAAAATGACAGTTTGATCCTCCAAATTTAAAAAATGAATATTTAGTCCTCTGAATTGTGAAAAATGACAAATTGATCTTCAACTCAATTAAATAATTGAGTTAGACTGAGTGGTCTTCGATTGCGAAACTAAGATAGCGAGACTGAGGCTTTGGGTCTTCGAACGCGAACACGAGAACGGCGAGTGGCTTTGTTCGAGTGGCTGACCGTGTGAGAATGCAAGAGAACGTCAGAGACGTTGACATGAGAGTGGATCGAATTTCCACTTGAGAGCCCTGAAGTCGAGTGGGTTGGCGGCAAAACCTGGTCATTTGGCAGTTAAACCTAGTCAGTCGGCGGAGCAGAGCAGAGCGGAAGCTCTGATACCATGAAAAGAATCGGATAACTGAATTACATTTTACTTGTATGGCATATTACATATATATACATGTAGGATAGGATATGTCCCAACATACTACTGTACAATTAAGGAAAAAATAAACACGACTAATGCCTACAATTATGGATCTGATTTAGGCGGTACGTAGATTTCAGTGCTTCTACTTTTGGTGCTTCTACAGTAACACATGTGCATCATATGGTACTTTTACATTCTCCACCATTTAAAACCCATTTACTTTGCTAGTTTGAGAATCTTTTTTGTCCCTTTCACCCGAAGTGGTTCTCTGCTCACACACCCACTGGTTTAATTCTGCCTTTCCCATTTTCGTTTGTTCTTTGGTTCAAACCCTCTCAAGCAGCTACAGATTGGGGAGCTATGCGAATCCCAAATGGGCCACATTTGCCATAAACATCACACTCCGAAGAACTCAGTCTCCTCAAAATTTCCCATGTATGTGTCTGGGAATCCCAACCTCTTCGCTCTACTTTACCTTAAGAAGCTAAAGTATAAGTCCAGGAATTATAGAAATAAAAAGAAAATCTAAAACTCCCTTCCTCTCCTTTCATCAGAACCAAATTTCGGTGATTAGATGAAATTTCTCTAGTTATCCCAAGGAAGGTCATGCTATTCCAGGGACTGCTGTGCCATTTAGGACTATTTCCTTCCCACACCAATAATTCAATTACACTAGGGACTTCAAGACCCAAAGAAAATCTTCCATTGGATGGATCAGATGAACTTTTCCATGATGTAAGTTGCACTTTCACACCTGTCTTTTTGTTAGTAATGAGTTCCATGCCTTGTAACATTGTATTGCTAGGATGCCGGAAACTTTGCCACACCAATGCATCAATAATTCCATCTGTAAGGACCAAGTTTCCTGAATCCAAGAGTTGAGCACTTGAATTTGATGCAATATGGGAGACATTTGTTGACCAAACCACCTATTTTTGACCATTCAAAATAACGAGATTGTCATTTTCTGATATTGTGAGAATCCCAGAGGAATCTGTTAGTGGGTTGCTTCTGTTGGCAACCCAGACAGTAGAGGATTTGGACATGTACCAAATTCCAACGTAGCGATTGGAGGAATTTTGAGTATTAAAGAATCCTAGCATGAACATGTTATTCCTTGAGCTCGTTGTTTCAGGCTAAATTACAGCATGGTTATGCTCATATATGTTAATTTGTGACTTGTGCTCCTTAAATAGACTTAAACCTAAATGCATGTCTTTCATGACCTATGAACAGCAACAAGTTGCCTACTACAATTAATGAAGGGTATAAGGGTCATTTTACATAGTTTCTTTTCCCACAAACAACCATATAGCACCACCTACGGTGATAGAATTAGATTTAATTCAAAGTATTATATCTTTTTATCCCTTAATAATTCAATTTAAATCTTCTCATCAAATATATTAAATCCAAATCGAAAAAAAAAAAAAGATGAAGATATTGATAAAGATTTAAGAAAAAGATAAATATTCAAGGATTTAAGATAAAGATTTATCTTTATTCATTCAAAAGTTTATCAAAAATTCGAATTCCTCCAATCAAAGATGAAGAAGATGCCACAAGCTCATCAAAATTCAAATAGAAGCTAGAAAGACAGAACATAACTTATCCAAATCAAAAAGTCCACCTCCACCTTTCTTCCTACTTCAATTTGGACTCTTTTCAAGGTACATCAAGAGGAATCTATAAAAGGGACCTCCAGGCTTAATTTTAAGGGTGTGACCACACACCACATTCTTTTCTTGTTTTCTTCCATCACCATGTGTAGTCAATCCTCCTTTTGAGAATGGATCTCGTGGCTTGAGTTCCATGTTCTTAATTAGGGAATTATTAGTTTGATTGTTTCTCATTTGTGTCTTTAATGATTTCTTAGAGTTGCTAGGTTTTGAAATTTCATTTATTGAAACTTTGAATTTCAAGTAAAATTTCATTGTGATCAAACTATACGATTCCTTTTTTTATAATTTGATGTTTTTAATTTATATATTTATTTCCCTCATGATTATTTTATGTTCTTTGTTTAGGGTATGAATTTGGATGCATGATTTAATTGTGTTCATGAATTTTCAAGTAATTAATTTAAGCGCTAACGGCAAGCACGATCACACAACATATGAAGAAGTTAGTTAACTTAGTATGATATATAATTTCTAAAATACCCTAATTATCTTCCTTAATTCCCTCAATCTATTTTTAACTTGATTAATGTTGAGAGAGCATAAATAGGAGGGGTTGCGTTTCTCTTATTTTCCGCTTTCTTATTTTCTTCTCATAATCTCATATCTACCATCAAATTTAAAAAGAATACATGGCTCAGATTCATTTCATGATCTAATGGTAGATATGTGATTATGAGAAGATAATGAGAATGAGGAAAATGAAAGTATCCTCCACCCAATAAGAGTACATTAGAAAAAAGATTCACTAATGTGTGAAATAAATCTTATATTTAGAACCAAAATTAATTTTCTAACTAGGTCCTACATTAAGGACTAGAAGAATAATATTTTACATTGTTATTAATTAAAAGGAATTAATGACCAAATTGTTATACAATTTTTAAATTCAAGAGATTATGGTTGTAGATCTCATCTTAACATCCTTGAAAGAATTTCACTTATAACAATCGGTTTATGGGCTCCAAAAACTAGTGGTCTAGTGCCATTAACCCTAAGTAGTGGGTCTGCGACAGCCACAAGCCGGTGCTCCATCGATAGCCATTGTCTGGGATGAAACTTGTTTCTTAAAGGAAAAAATAAATGTGAATGATATTTCGATAATCAACTAACAAATTGTAATTATAATTCAATATTTTGGTCCTTTAGTAAGTTTCAAAACATATTTGGATACTTAAAATGTAATTATTTCAAATGTAATTATTTCTCATCTGTGATCCTTAAATAAAATTTCCTTTAACATATAAGATATTAAACTACTTAATTAAAAAAAAAAAAAGGATAAAAAAATATTATTTGAACCGCAAAATACTAAATCAATAATTTTCTACTAAAATGAGTTGTCAATTATTATACTTTGATAGTTAATACTTATACTCTTATAGAAAATAAGATTGATTTAGAATTTTAAAGTTTAAGTAATATATTCTTATTTTTTGACTTAATTTTTCTTCTAGCACCACTTTTTTTTTTTTTTTTTTTTTTTTTTGCCAATGCTTCTAGCACCACATTGACAAAATATAAAAAGTCAATTTCAAAAAAAAAAATTGAAATTTTGGAATATTGGCAAGTAGGGGTGTCTGTAGGCCCAATGCGCCAATCATCCTGGTTCTTCCCAATAAAATCAAGCAATGATGGGACTTCCTAATCAAGGTCAAACGAAATAATGAAACATGAACAAAGAAAACATGGGAACGAGGCAATTTTCATTTTAAGTAAATAGAAACAAAGTCACAAAATCTGGCAATGTAAATAATTTTTTTTATATATTAACATGAACTACGTACTTCCCTGTTGAAATTTATTTTCTTTTTTCTTTTTGCCAAAAAGCATAGCTATCCGAAACCGAAAGCACTGTGTGTATTCCAAAATTTTCACAAGTCTAACCACATTTATAGACCAATCATCGCTTGGCCATTTCACCCCCTAGTTGACCGGTCGATCTGATCCGCTTCTTCGCACCATGTTTCTAATAACTAGAAATAAAAAGGGAATCTTACCCAAAAACAAAACAAAACAAAAAATAGAGAGAAATAAGAAGAGCATTTTCAATTTCCAATTTGCTAGTATGAATGGATAATATATATATATATATATGGTGAGGGTAGAAACCACAAAAATCACATATTGCGTTTATGAGTCAGCATTTAAAGAAGGGCACCTGACCATAAATATTCATTAAATTTAGCAAAAAAATTGAACGTTTAAGACAAGGCTCAAAAAATTTGTAGAAACACGGTTTATGGAGCTATATATCTTATTTAATTAAAACTATGTCAAAGCAGAATATATTTTAGATCTCTCGAATAAAACAATTAACATCACAAATCCTTATCTATCTTCCCTCGAATTTTGAAAGAGTTACATTATTGATGGAATATAACTCATCATTATTTGGAGTTTGACTTGCAGCACAAGACATGGTTTGCCTAAGGATGAACGCAGGTTGGCTTGGTGGAGGAATATCCATAATCTCACTTTGAAGCATTGACATTACTGACGCCATAGTGGGCCTATCTTTTGCAAGTTCTTGCACACATAAAAGACCTATGTGTATGCACCTCAATATATCCTTGTCAAAGCTTGCATCATATATTTGTGGATCTATTAGAGGTATAACATTGCCATTGATCCATAATTTCCATGCCTAGAAAAATTTACAAGTGAAAAAAAAATAATGTTTGTCAAACTTCAATGCATTCATCAAGACAAAAGCATTTAAGACCTTTTCGCAAGAAGGTAAGGTAATTTGGAGAGACTTACAAATCCTAAAAGTGTAAAAGATTCTGCATCTTCAAGAAAGCTGGTGTTTTTTCTTCCACTAATAATCTCTAATAATAAAACACCAAAGCTAAAAACATCAGATTTCTCTGAATATAGTCCTTGAGTTGCATATTCGGGAGAAATGTAGCCACTGCATTTAAACACGTCTTTGAGCTCAAAATGATATTGATATTCTTATCAAGGACAAAAGAAAAAAGAGAGCTTACAATGTTCCAACGATTCTTTCTGTATTTGCTTGATATTGACCACCTTTGAAAAGTTTAGCCATTCCGAAATCTGATATTTTTGGATTTATTCTATCATCTAATAATATGTTACTCGCCTTCAAATCTCTATGTATAATTCTTGATCTTGAATCTCTATGAAGATAGAGTAATCCTCTAGCTATTCCCTCAATTATGATGAAGCGTTTTTCCCAATCCAAGCATTTTCGTTGCAATTGATCTACAAAAAAATTATTTCAGGAGTAAGTGATGAAGGAGGGCAAAATGTTGATAAGACCACTCATTTACTTCCTAAAATATGGCATAAAACTTGTAAATATAACGGTGGTAACATTTGCACATGGTAGGCGACTTCTTGTGACTTGGCTACTTCTACCTTAACAACAATTGAACTTGCACATCAAGTGATGCCAAAACAAATATCTGTTTCTTGTTTTCCCCCCTTTCTTTCTCTTGTAAACTATCATATGAATAGAAGATGAGCACTAACCAAAGATAAAGGCATCTAAACTTCCATTTGACAAGTATTCATAGACCAGTATCTCTTCTCCTTCAATGCAACATCCAAGAAGTTTAACAAGGTTTCGATGTTGAAGCTTAGAAATCAACTCCACTTCATTAATAAATTCTTCAACACCCTGTCCAGATGATCTTGATAGTTTTTTTACTGCTATTTCTTGTCCATCTTTAAATTTCCCCTAAAATAAAATGACAAAAAAGGCCACATATAAAAATCATAAAAATCTTAATCTAATTAATATTTTGTGACTTAGAAAATGATGAGCAGAAAAAAATGGCAAATACTACCTTATATACTGGACCAAAACCACCCTGCCCAAGTTTGTTTGCCATGTCAAAGTTGTTTGTTGCAGTTGCCAACTTTCTATAGTCGCACAATGATACTTCTTGAATTTTTACTTGCTCTAGTTTTTTAATCCTTCTATTGTTGTGAAGCCTTTCCCCTGTGTTTTGCATTTCGATCCATTTCATCAATATATGATCAACATTATAACAAGATGCAGTTTACAAGTCATAAGGAGTATCAATCATTCTTCAAATGCACAAGAAAGTGCGCTTTTGCTTTATTTTTTAAGAAAATGTATAAATTAACTATATTTCTCATATAGTACGTGTTTTTTTTTTTAATGGGAGAGTAAAAAGAAAGGGAGACATGTAACTTCAATTACTCAAAACAAGGATTTGTTCACTTAATCACTCAAATTATTGATGCCTAGAATGAACTCTGAGAGTAAAACAGAACATCACCTTTTTGCTGTGACAATTTTTTCCATAAGAAAAATCCAGAGGCTGTAATGAGAATAGTTCCCGTCAGAACTGATACTAGAATTGGTGCTGTCATATTCGTCTTGCCTGTACCTGCATCAAAGAAAATTCATGTAGACTTCAGTCTCTGAAAATAAGATCAATGCTATACTACATATATTGTAATCAAAAGAGGTTTATTCCTAAGCATTGTATTTCAGTGAGTTTTATCCAATTAAAAAAGGTACCTAGTTCTGAGGAGTCAAGACGTAAGTAAAGATCCACCCCTCCAGGTGAATTGCTCATTAAGTCAACTAAATCTACATTCCAAACCAAACAGCCAAGGCTTGGTTCATATGCATAAGCTTTGCAAGAACATTTCTTAAGGCAAGGAGTTTGACAATCTATAGTATCTCTGAAGTTAAAATAAGGTAACCTTTCTGCATGATCTGGTACTTTCACATTTTCCAACTTCAAAAACCCATCTATTTGTCTACCTTGAGAACCATTATGGTCTATCTCACATTGAAGTGTTTCTCTTCTCACACACCCACTGGTCCAATTCTGCCTCTTCCATTCTTCTTTGTTCTTTGGTTCAAACCCTCTCAAGCAGCTGCAGATTGGTGACCCCTGCTTATTGCAGATCCCAAATGAACCACATTTTCCATAAATATCACACTCGGAATCCCCAATCATCCACCCAGCTTCCCATATACTTTTATGGAAATTCCAGCGTTGTTCTTCTAATCTACCTTGAGAATCTATTGTAAAAATTAACAAAGACTGATCTATGAAATGAAAAGATAATTCAAAACTTCCTTCCCCTTCTTTCCCTTGAAACCCATTTCCAATCATAGATGATCTCCCAGGTGCTCCAAGAAAGTTTGAACCATTCCATGGACCACTCCGCCAATAAGGCCGATTTCCTTTCCACACGAATACTTGTGTAACATTACGGGGTTCAAGACTGCAAGAAAATTCTCCAGGGGATGGATCATATGTACTTTTCCATGATGTAAGGTGCATTTTCTCACCTGTGTGTTGATTAGTACTGAGTATCATGTCTTGTAAAAATGTATCACAAGGATGTTGGAAACTCTGCCACATCATTGCTCCAGTAATTCCATCTACGAGGACAAGGTTGCCAGAATCCAAGAGTTGAGCACTGGAATTTGATGCAATATGTGAGACATTTGTTGACCAAACAACCTGTTTTTGCCCATTCAAAACAACAAGGTTGTTGTTCTCTGATATCGTGAGAACCCCAGAAGAATCTGCTAGTGGGTCATTTCTGTTTGCTACCCAAACAATAGAAGATTTGGACATGTACCAAATTCCTAAGTAGCGATTTGTGGAATTCTCAGGACTAAAGAATCCAAGCGTGAACATGCTATTATTTGACCTTATTGTTTCAGGTTCTTGGATCAGAACAGATGATGTAATGGTGTCCAAGCCACTGAACAGAACAGAAAAAGAGAACAAATATATACGAAAAGTAAGTGACAAGCAATCATCTTTACTGAATTCAATACACATATCGATTATCGGCAAACAGAGGCAGATAATTCTGGGTTTTTTACTTCTGCGAAGGACAACTATTTGCCTATTCTTTTACTACGTCAAGGACTTGGAACACAGTCATATAGCCGAAAAAGACTCAACATACTGTTCACTAACTATTTAATTTTCTCATTCATCGATGCTGGACATTTTTGTGGTGTAAATCAACTTTCTATACAGATACATTTTTCTCTGCCCCACACAGATACAGTTGATGCAATTGAAGCTATTGCTAATTCTGACACATTCTTTTATTACCCAAAAAAATTCTGACACGCTTTATCTCAAATTCTGACCCATACTTCTGCATGTGATTTTCTCAAATTTCTCTTTCCCATATGATTTGAATTGAAGTTATTAGAGAAAGTTCAGTAATCAAACGGGAAAAAAGAAAGCAAAAGAGAGAAAAAAACTACTGCCCAAAAGAGGAATATTAATTTTTTTATTCTTTATAGATTATCTATCAAGAAGAAGATCCTTAGTTGATGAAATAATATCTTTTTTATTTCTTTGGTTACCATCTCTTTTTCAAAAGATAAAATAGATTTTTCTTGCCAATTAATATTTAATGATGTGAAAAAATGACATTGAATGTCAAATTATAAAACTAAAAATTAAAATCAAAAGGTAAACTCTAATTAATTGATTGGTCATCGTTAATAAACTAACAAAAAGTAGGTGATCAGCGAATCATGGGTCGCCCATCATAGTTGATCAAAGAAAAAGTAAACGATCAAAGTCTTCCATGTTAGGTACCAAGTACCATCAAGTTGTTGTCAAGTTATGAAAGAATACAGGGAGAATTACATTCAAGTCCTAAAGAAGAGGAGAAATGAATAAATGATCCTTATAGATTGTAAAATGAAAAAATGGTCCTATGGAGTTGTCAATACAGGCTTCTGAAGTTGTTAATGAGTTGTCGATACATGCTCATGGAGTTGTTAATAGGATCATTTTTTCATTTTAAAATATACAGGGACTATTTCTTCATTTTTTTTCCTTACATGGGACCTAAATATAATTCTCCCAAGAATATATATGGTCATTTTTTAGAAAACTCAATTGATGTCTCTTATATCTTTAAGAATATATCAAATATTCAAATTTGTTGGAAAATATGATAGAAGCAAAAATCATTATGAGCTAATTTATTCCAGGAAAAATAAACGAATTAGGAGGAATTAGGGTTTAATTATTAGAATTTGATTATCTTAGTTATTATTATTGTTATCTTTTGAGAAATAAGTGGAATATCCACAAGTAGGATTTAGTAGGATTTACTTTCTAGATTTTAGATATTATTTTAAATATTATTTAGATTTCATAGTTTGAATAATGAATTAGATTTTACCTTTTTGTATTCCTTTAAATTGGGATCTTACCTACTTAATAAAGCATGGAATATTTCAGAGAGTAATTTAGGTTTGGAGATTCTCCCGGATTGTTTTAGAGAGATTAGTGAGATACTTACTATCCCTTTATCACAGAGTATTTTAATTTCTTTTTCCTTCACCACAAAATCACCTTCTCTATTCGATAGACTAACAATTTGGTATTAGAGACTTATCGATCCACAATGGTCCTGACTCGTTCTTCACACGCCACACAGCCATAGACGGACAACCCATTCGCATCATTGTCCGACCCACTCGCCACCATTGCTGCCTAACTCGACACCATTGACGAATTGCGAGACAAGGTAAACGCCTTAGAGGCGAAGTCGGCTCGCCCAAACCGAAACAGGGGAGGATCGCATAATCACGCTGAGGACAGTGATGATGATTCCGAGTCTTCCCGGTGCACCTATAGGACTCCTTACACCAAACTCGACTTCCCCAAATTCAATGAGGGTGATCCGCACAGCTGGGTCCTTAAAGCGGAGAAGTTCTTTCGGTATTATGAAACACCGGAGGATGACACCTGGAATCCAATTAACTCGTTGAAGTACCCACACGAAACCGGAGCTCCGATGCGGACCTCGATCACGTTACACAACAAATACACCAAAGAAAGGAAGAGAAGACAACATTCTTATGAGAGAATCTTTTAGAGGGAGAATAGTAATATTCGGTATGTTATTTCTTCATACCTTAATCCCACACATTATATATATAGTGTACGTACGGTTACATAGGAATATATGTAACCTTTAAACCACAAAGGGTATCACTCTTTATAACTGATGTCTCTTCATGAAGCCCCTCTTGAATTGGACTTGGGCCCTAATCCACTAAGGGTGGACTAGTATATTCCAACATCTCCCACTCACACTTGGTGGATTAGATGTTATGGGTCAAGTCTCTTTCTCTTACTTCTTTCATACTAGGTGTTTTGCCATGACCGCGTGGGCATGACGTCTCCATTTGGGTGCTTTGTACTATAATCCCTTTTTTATAGAGATAAGCACAAGATAACCCTATAGTGCAGCTCGATATTAATGTAATGCCCGAATATCCTAGATTTACCAATATACACTTTACTTATGACCAACCTAATCCCTCTTGAGTCAGTATAAAACTCAGATTTCCTTTCTCATATGCATAGTGTCTACACTTATGAAACTACAAAATAATATCATAAGGGACCAGTCTTAGACACCAACATATGTGTGTATATTTCAGGTAATAATCTTTCTTTCGCCCATATATCACTTTGATATGTATAAACTGCTTTCCTAATATAATGACTTTAGATCGCATCAATCATGATCATAGGACAAATGCTAAAGTAGCAGACGTTGAAACATATTTTCATGATAATGTCAAAGTCAAAGGACATCAATGAAAGGTTAACCTTTATGGGACTCATACATCAATGAAGCAGGGATATATTGACTTGCTTCCTATTTGCGGTTCTTTAGCACATGTGGTATGAATCACATGCTACGGTGTTACTCTTATGTTATAAGAGCGTATATCATTTGATTTTATCATTAACACCGTACAGACTCAAGTCTGGACACTCCCAGTATCTAAACCCAAATTCCTCAACTCCACTCATATTACATGACGTTAATTTTGAAGAATTTGTTGTCTCACAATAGGTATCATGGATGTAGGTTTCCATGATTCGATCCATATTTTTACAATCAAAGATCTCATCTCGACTTATTGCACTTTAAGTCGAGGCGACATAGTTTGTATTTCTTCTAGACCATATTAGCACTCTTGCTATTTTATTGGTGAACACAATTGTCTCATCTTTGCACACTCCTCCTGAATGTCAAAGGCGGTCGCTTGTGTGAGAAAGACGACCTCACAACCTGTACGACATACTAGACATTGTATACTTATACACACATTAAAAGCCAAAATGAAGTATCATTACTCTATACTATATGTATGCCAAAGAAATTAACATGTTTCTCATACATGTCCTTGGTCATTAGGTTTAATTAGGGGACTTTGCATATGAATACATTGTTCAACAATAAATTTATATGCTATAACATCTCTCATATAGTTATACCTTTGCATTTAATCTATCTATTATGCTTAGGGTCTTTTGTTTAAGCAGTGGCTATGTCTAGTCACAATACTTTGACATTAGATTTGAATTCTCATTTTCAAATCTCACATGTTCTATGAATATTACCAGCCATAAAGCCTTTTGTACTACCACAACACATACTTTGACTATACAAGTATCTCATGACCCTTCTATGAAGCCATCTAATTTCTCTCACGGTGGTTGGACTAGTACCGAATTACAAGTCCTACCATGCGCATATATCTGATCTTGTATATATCATTGCATGTATCACACTGCTAAAAGTATCTATTTGGATATTCTTTTCCATTATCTTCTTGGTTGGTTCAATTAAGGAAATTTATCAAGACTCATACTCACTCTTAAAGTCATTGGGGTATCCATAGGATTGCATTCACTTATTTTGAACCACTTAACAATCTTCTTAATGTAATTCTCTTGTAGAGATGAGTTTTCTTAAGCTATTTCTTTGAATCTCAAATCCAACAGCTTTTCCCATGAACTTTTTTTTTCCCAAAAATTTACTAGCATCATTCTTTAATAGACACTACCAAATTCAAACTATATATGGCCAATAGTATATCATCGCAAATCATTTACCAATGGTTCTCTTCAACCATTTGAAAAACACATTGAGTTACCTCTATTTCAAAACATTAAACATAACTATTTGGATGATTGCATCAATTCATAAAAGGACTTGTGCAAAAACACATAAAGTCACCACTATATGAAACTTCAAATTCTACTTTTAGTAAAATCTAATAGTAACTACATATAGATTTCTTCATCCAGATCATCACTCAAAGTGTATGTTTTACATCCACATGATGTAAATTTAAATTCAAATAGTTAACTATTGCCATATTAAAACTAATTTAAATGCACAACAAGTGAAAAAAATGCCTTCCTGTTATGCATACCCCTCTGTAACAAGTTTTGTGCATGTTAATTGATTTACCCACTTTTCTCCTAAACTTATAGAACTCACTAGTTCTCAATAGCCCTTTTTACTTGGCAGTAGATAAATTGATTCTTAACTTGATTCTTTCTCAAAGAATTCACTTCCCTTACCATTGCTTTCTTCCATTCTCCCTTGTCATGGCCTCTTGTACAGAATGTGACTCATCATCATCCTTTAGAATAACCATGAACATTTTTCTTAGTTATCCATTTTCTCACGAGCTTTTTTGCATTTCATATTTATTTTGTTGGTCTCTTTATTGACCATTCTAAGCTCCCACTCTCAAAAACAATTTGAGGATTATTGGCATGTTTTGTACGGCCTTGTCCTTGCTTCTTGCAAAGAGATGCAATGTGATTAGTTTCACCCTTAATTGAAAAATAATTCACAACAAGTGTGGTACCTTTCAATTCTTTTTTTTTTTGTCATAATTCTCTCATCATTTCACTCTTAAAAATGTAACTCTTATGATCTCCCACTTACAACCACTATGGGAATTTGCAACCGACCCTTATGGTCTATGAAAACTCAAATTTGATTTTTATTTAGTCCAACACTTATAGGGTATGATAGTGATTACTTTAGAGAGTACATGGTTAAACTCAAGTCCACATAACTTGATGAAACCAAGGATGTGTGCATGTGTGCTAATCCACCAAAAGTGGACTAAATAATACTCTCCCACTCACATTTGGTGGGTTAGCATGAGCCATAATATGTTTAATCATATCTAATAGCATTCCATTATGCTTTTATAAACTCCTTTTTGGTGGAGTTCCTCGGATAGTTAGCTATTTATATATCCCTTTATTTCCACAGAGCTAACTAAAACTGGTCAAATAGATGCTCACTCCTTCGATCAGTTCGTGGGACCTTTAAAATTCCTATCCAATTGATTCTTGAACTTTATTTACATATTGTTTAAAGCAACAATCTTCAGACTTGTGTGAAATTAAGTAATAACATGAGAAATCATCATCAAAGGTAATAATTTACCCAACTCTGTGTTTTACCCTCAAACTTATAGGACCACATGCAACAAGATAGAATAATTGCAATGTAACTCAGTTCTAGTATCTTACTGAAAACTTTTTATTATATATTTCTAAAACCAAATTCTATGTCTTTGACTAGTAAGACACGTATTTAAGTCAATACTTAAATTAGAAGGAATGACAATGCAATTATACACAAAGAATTTACCAACTAAGTGTGTGTTTGGAATGGCTTATTTTTGTCCAAAACGAGCTTATAATTCGTGATTCACGGTATACGAGGTAAGTATGTGAGAGGAGTTTTTTCTCGGCTTGCGTAATAAGTGCGTTTTTACTGTGCAAAAAGCTTAAACAAACACGCACTAAAGAGAATTGAAAGAAAGATTGAATTACAACTATACAATTTTATAGGGCAATTCATACTATTTTGTTTCCCTTGTTAAACCATATAGGTCTCGTAACCTTTTCTTTACTAAGCTGGCATCTCAACTTCAATATACCATAACTATTTGTCAATGGCTTGACAACGAATTATTTTTATAAATACTATATATTTTGATTGTCCCCATTAAGTTTATAAATTATGTTCTTGGTAGCCTCTCTTGGCTTAGCCACTCAAAGTATCCTACACACATGATTATTTATAATTTATTTAATCCAAGAACTTATCAATAATATAACATATTGAAGTATACAACATCATGTACTTGTATTATTCCTTACTAAAAAAATTACAATGTTATTGGGTCTATGATCAGGAGAATATGTTTGTATCTCCCATCACATAGATTCCAACTATGTCATTATTATCTATCAAGAATTACATACAAGTACCTTAAATAATATACTCAATTATTACTCTTAAAATACTCATTTTCTAAGAACTCCCACTTAGAGAGAGTATATGACGCTCTTGAAAGACTCATTTTCCAAGAGCTTCCACTCATAAAGAGTATTTTGACTTTTACTTTTTCATGCTTTCATCACATTATATTTAAAATGTTTTATTAACATCTTATCTGGAAGTTGGGAAAACTTAATAGTTTTTTTTCCAAGTTTTCTATTCAACACAAATTTTTAACCAAAACAAATTCTCTAAAGGGTTAAGTCTTTATGTTTCTCAAACATAGTATGATAGGTTCTCAACTACTATTTTTTTTAAAGTTTTAAGAATTTTATGTCCTCTATCTTATTATTTGCTTTCAACCCTTTTATAATTTTAAGTACTAGGGTTTGGACTGGGCTTACGATTTTGTTTTTCTCTGATAAGAGCTTTCACACCATGATTTAGAGTTTGGATATTAGAAAATCTCTCCTTTTGAGATTTTCTTTCACTTTTGATCCAACACTGCTTCTTCAGTCTTAAATCATTTACTTTTATCTCCTTGAGATTTCTCAACATTCAATTCTTGACATCGAATTTATTAAGATCCAGGAAATTCAAGTCCTACTTAGGCATTATTTTCTCAGTTCTCTTCCAGTTACTCCCCTTATTCTATTTCAGGATCAATTATAACCTTACTCTGGATTCTTTCATCTTCATCTTCTATCAAGATATTCTCCTTCTAGGTTGTCACTCAAAATTTCATATTTCAATAGAAAAATCCTTATCTCATCCGTTACTCAAAGGCTCACACTTCTTTAAATAATTTATGTTTGAATCAACATTTAATGGTTTTTAACTTGAAAAACTTGTTTATTTTCTAAAACCATCAAGTTCAAGTTTAAATATATGATTTTCAATAAAAAAATTATTTAAAAGACTAAAATAAATTTTATGTCAGTGCTTTATTTTAAAAAATATCTTTTGACTCATATTTATCTCAAGTAAAATGGAATAAATCATTATAAATATTTTAAGAATTTTTAAATAGATTATAATAGCACTGAAAGTGTTCAAAATAGATCCAAATATATGTCAAAATTGACATATTGTATGTCAAAATATAGATAATGAATTTAGGGATTTTTAGAGATAAACCGCGTATCCATTGGAGCTCAAATGCCCCTTCACGCAGCCCTAGAAGGAGAAAAATGGGAAAAATCGAAAAATTATGTTGTAGGCCCAAAATATCAAGTTGGGCAAGAAAGAAAACGTTTTTAAACAGCCCAACCAAAGTTAGCAGCCCAGTCTGCCATGACCCCCTTTTTTTTGACATTATCCAATAGTTTTAGGCCAGAAAATCTGTTGGTCTCACAGTCTGCTATAAAGACTAAAATAAAATAAAGCTACTGGGGACTAGGTCCCAACATCTCGTCTTGTAATAATGTCTGAAGCTGTATTGGGCAAACATCCAGAAATGCTGATGTAGATAGTCCCTCTTTGGCCAGCGCATCTGCTACTTTGTTCTGCTCTCTGGGAATATGGGTAATCTGTAAATCCCAAGCATATTTCTTAAGCATCTGTATCTGTAGGAAAACAGAGCTGCACCTTTCATCTGCTATTAAACCATGCATCATATCAATTAGATTCATTGCATCGGATTCCAAAGCAACTTTCCTAAGCCCAAGATCCCAAGCCAACTTGAGACCCTTGAAGACAGCCCACTCCTCTGCCTCCATCACGCTACAGATGCCTAAGGAATATATGTAATCTTTAAACCACAAAGAGGATATTACTCTTTATAACTCGTGTCTTTCCATGAAGCCCCTCTTGAATTGGGTTTGGGCCCTAATCTACTAAGGGTGGACTAATATATTCCAACACAATCAAAAATGAAAAATAAAGAGAATGGATTTGATCAGCTCAATAGAGGAGTCATAATACTTCGCAGATTCTCAACATCTTAGGCTCTTCGAAATTCTTATTGAGCTTCTTCATCTTCATCTTCATTGTCGCCACACTCATACATAGGTCCAACCAGATGAAGTTAATCCTCTAAGTACCTATGCAAGAGGCCTTCCTCCTCATCGTCACCGCATGCACTACAACCTTCCTCACATCTTCTCAATCAATAATCATTGCGGAATCGCAGAAGAATTTCTGCCATAAGTGACGGCAGTGGTAGAGATCTATTTCTTCTTTTTCTTCTTTTTTCCCCTATTAATGAAGGGCATTTCTGTCACTTGCTTTGAATTTAAAAATCTTAAATTGGGTTCTTACACTTAAATAGGATTATCAATATTCAGAGTAAGATCAATATTCAGAGTAAGAGCAGAGATCGCGAAGCCTTCTTCAATTTTAATTTTAATTTTTCTATTTTTGAAGGGCATTTCTGTCATTTGCTTCGAACTTCAAAATCTTAATTTGGGCTCTTATGCTAAAATAGGAATATCAATATTCAAGTATCTCTATGTCATTTAGTATTTTCCATGTTCTTTTTATTCCATTTTCCCTAAAGACATCTGGTCAAAAAAGAATTTTAAATAACTAAGAATATTTCTAAGGGAGAATTTCATTTAAATCCCATGTATACTACTTAATTTACAATAAATCTAAAAATTTTTGAAATTTCTTTTAGTTACAAAAGGATAAAAAAAATCTGAAGTTCGATTCACTCTTTGAACTTGTGCCAGTATCTCACCTTAATCGTCTCTAACGTCTGTCAAAAGTCCAGTCATCTCTATTGAACGATTTTGAAGATAAGGACCAATGGATAACGGAGCATAATTGAAAGTAGTTAATAAAAAAAAATAAAAAATAAAAACCCTTAAGGGCTTAGTTACAAATTAAGGAAAACTATATTAACTTTTGTAAAGTAAAAAAATCCCTTAATTCTTATAACTTTTTTTTTTTTTAATATTAGCAATGCCTCACTACTTCACTTTTGCAATTTGATCTTCCTCTTTTTCTTTGGTCTTAAATTATTGCTATCATAAGTCCTTGTTTTCAAACTGATCACCTATTGGTCGGTTCACTAATTCGCCAGTTCAAGTGGTCGGACTTATCCAATTTTTCATGCCATGTTTGTCATACAATAATAATAGAAATAAGGAAAGTATTTTCAATTTGTACTTTGACAGATATAGAATGGATCTGCTTAGGTATATGAATAGATATGGTGAGTGTTAAAAACCCAGAAATCACATGTTGCATCTACGATTTAGCATTTGAAGATGGGGACATGACCATAAATATTCACTAAACGCGGCCAAGCGTATTGAATGTTTAGAACATACAAGTTGAAAACTTTAAAGAAACAAGGTTTAGAGAGATATTTGGTTTACTTAAAAGTATGCCAAAAAAGAATACACACACATTTGATCTTCTGAATAAAATAAAAACATCACAAATCCTTATCTATCTTCCCTCAAATTTTGAGAAAGTTACATTATTAATGGAAAATAACTCATCATTTTGGAGTTTGTCGTGCAATACAAGACATGGTTTGGTTGAGGATGAATGCAGGTTGACTTGGTGGGGGGAATATCCATAATCTCACTTTGAAGCATTGACATTATAGAGGTCATGGTAGGCCTATCTTTTGCAAGTTCTTGCACACATAGAAGACCTATATGTATGCACCTTGCAATATCCTTGTAAAAGCTTGCATCATATATTTTTGGATCCATTAGGTATAACATTGCCATCAATCCATAATTTCCATGCCTAGAAAAATTTGCAAGAAAATAAGTTATAATTGTTAAACTTCAATATTGTATTCATCAAGACAAATGCATTTGAGACCTTTTGCAAGAAAGGAACGTAAATTGGAGTGACTTACAAATCCTAAAAGTGTAAGAAATTCTATATTTTTATAAAAGCTAGTGTTTTTTCTTCCACTAATAATCTCCAATAAAAAACGGCAAAGCTAAAAATATCATATTTCTCTAAATAAAGTCCTTTAGTTGCATATTCAGGAGAAATGTAACCACTGCATTTAAACACATCTTTAAGCTCTCAATATGCTATTAATATTATTGTCTAGGACAAAGGAAAAGGAGCGCTTACAATGTTCCAACAATTCTATTTGTATTTTCCTGATTTTGACCACCTTCAAAAAGTTTAGCCATCCCAAAATCTGATATCTTTGAATTCATTGCTTCATTTAATACTATGTTGCTTGCCTTCAAAGCTCTATGTATAATTCTCAATCTTGAATCTCTATGAAGATGGAGTAACCCTCTAGCTATTCCCTTAATTATGTTGAAGCGTTTTTCCCAACCCAAGCATTTTTGTTGCAATGGATCTACAAAAAGAAAAAAATTTCTAGGAAAAAATGATGGTGGGTAGACGTTCATAACAAAACTCCACGTTTACTTCCTACAATATGTTACAAAACTAGTAAATGGTGGTAGTGTCTGGCTTGTTAAGAACTAAAAAACAATTGAACTTTCACATCAAGAGATACAAAAATAAAGCATGCACTTCATGGGAAGCATTGCTACAAATGTCAGCAAAGAGATAACACGAGGTAAAATAAGAGTTGAAGTACCAAAGACCTATTTCTTCAATTATTCATTGACATTCAATCATGTTTTCTTGATCGTTTTCCTAACTTCCTCTTTTGCAAGGCATGAAGACATCCAATTTAGTAAACTATTTTCATATACATAGAAGATGAACACTAACCAAAAATATATGTATCTAAACTTTTGTTTGGCAAATGTTCATAAACCAATATCTCTTCTACATCAATGCAACAACCAAGAAGTTTAACAAGGTTTCGGTGTTGAAGCTTAGAAATCAACTCCTCTTTATTACTAAACTCTTCAACACCCTGTCAAGATGATCTTGACAGTCATTTTACAGCAATTTCTTGTCCATCTTTAAATTTCCCCTAAAAAAGAATGAATAGAACCCCTATAAAAATTATATAAACAGAATCTAATTAATTTCTTCTGACTTGGAAATGATGAAAAAAAAAATAGTGCATACAACCTTGTATACTGAACCAAAACCACCCTGCCCAAGTCTAGTTGTTTTGTCAAAGTTGTTTGTTGCGGTTGCCAACTTTCTAAAATCAAACAATGATAGCTCTTGAATATGTACTTGCTTTAGTGTTGTAATCCTTCTTTTGTTGTGATGCATTTCCCATGCGTGGCCGACATATCGATCCATTTAATCAATATATCACCAAATTTATTACAAGCTGCAATTAACCAGTCATAAGTAGTATCATTCTGATGTGGTATAATAATTGTGAAAGAGAGAGAAGCGATGATTTGAGGGAGATGAACATAGAAGATTGAGAGAGATAGAAGGGAGAATCAAAGAATCAGGGAAACAGAGGATTAGAGACAGTGTATTCTGAATAATATGCAAACTGTTATTGAATCACAAATCTATTGATGTACATTAACTATATATTTCGCTTACAATATGTGTCTTTGGCTAGGAGAGAGAGAGAGTAAACAGAGAGGGAGAAATGTGACTCTTTTTTAAAAAAGAGAGGGAGAAATGTCATTTCAGTTACCTAAAACAAGGATTTATACACCTTATCACTCAAATCATTGATGCCTTGAGTGAACACTTAGAGTAAAACAGAACATCAACTTTTTGCTTTGACCATTTTTTCCATAAGAAAAATCCAGAGGTTGTAATGATAATTGTTCCTATTAGAACTGATATTACAATTGGTGTTCTCATATTCCTCTTGCCTGTACCTGAATCAAAGAAAATAAGAAGAAAATTCATATACACTTCATTTTTGGACAATATATAAGTTCAATGCTATACTACATATATTGTAATCAAGGCAATAAGGCCTTCAAGTGTATATATAATTTAAATTCATCCATGAACATAACACGTGCTCTTGATTGCATAGATCCACCACAATAGGCACCCCACATGTCATAAATCTATTGAAAAGGGTAAGAATTATAATCATTGACATGGATACATAACAAAACAGGATAAGAAAAATAACTTTATGAGAAAAAATATAATGGTGAAACTTGAAATTCAGTTTAAGTATCAACTATAGTGTAAATTAAAGTGGTCTATTCCTAGCTAGGTGTTTCAATGAGTTTTCTCTAATTAAAAAACCTACCTAGTTCCAAGGAGGCAAGACGTAAGATCCACCCCAGCTCCAGGTAAGTTGCTCATTAAGTCAACTAAATCTACATTTCAAACCATACAGCTAAGGCTTGGTTCATATGCATAAGCTTTGCAAGAACATTTCTTAAGGCATGGAGTTCGACAATCTATAGTATCTGTAAAGTTATAAGGTAACCTTTCTGCATGATCTCGTACTTTTACCCTTTCCAACTTCAAAAAGCCATCTATTTGGATAACTTGAGAACCATTAGTTTCTCTCTCACACTGAAGTGCTTCTCTTCTCACAAACCCACTCGTCCAATTCTGTCTCTCCCATTCTTCTTTGTTCTTTGGTTCAAACCCTCTCAAGCAGCCGCAAATTGGTGAGCTCTGCTCATTGCAGATCCCAAATGGACCACATTTGCCATAAGCATCACGCTCAGAACCCCCAGTTGTCCACACAACTTCCCATATAGTTTTCTGGTTATTCCAACATCTCTCTATTGATCTACCTTGAGAATCTACTGTAAAAATCTTCAACAAAGACTTGTCTGCAAAATGAAAAGATATTTCAAAATTTCTTTCATCTCCTTTCACTTGAAATCCATTTCCAAGCAGAGATGATCTCCCAGGTACTCCAAGAAAGTAGCTGCCATTCCACGGACCAGACTGCCAATATGGACGATTTTCTTTCCAAGTGAATGCTTCTGTAACATTACCGGGTTCAAGACTGCAAGAAAATTCTCCAAGGGATGGATCAGATGTACTTTTCCACGATGTAAGTTGCACTTTCTCACCTGTGTGTTGATTAGTACTGAGTATCATGTCTTGTAATAATGTATTACTAGGATGTTAGAAACTGTGCCACATCTTTGATCCAGTAATGCCATCTATGAGCACAAGGTTGCCAGAATCCAAGAGTTGAGCACTGGAATTTGATGCAACAAGTGAGACATTTGTTGACCAAACATGTTTTTGCCCATACAAAACAACAAGATTGCCATTCTCTGATATTGTGAGAACTCCAGAAGAATCTGTTAGTGGGTCGATTCTGTTTGCTACCCAAACAATAGTGGATTCAGTCATAAGCCAAATTCCTAAGTAGCGATTTGTTGAATTCTCAGGACTAAAGAAGCCAAGCGTAAACATGCTATTATTTGAGCTTATGATTTCAGGTTCTAGGATCAGCAAAGATAGTGTAATGGTATCCAAGCCACAGACCACAACAGAAAAAGAGAACAGATATATAAGAAAAGTAAGTGACAAGAATCCAATACACATGTCCATGATTGCCAAATAGAGAAACAGAGTTTTTGAATGCTGTGAAGGACAACTATTTTCCTGTTCTCTACTATTCCAATGGCTTGGAATAGTAATAGTCATAGTCATTTAATCGCCAAAGACTTGGCATATTATTCACTAATTTTTTAATCTTACTTAACATATTGTTCGTTAATGTTTTAATCTTCTCATTCATTGAAAAATTGTTCTTACGGGCCAAAAAAAAAAAAAATTATTCTTGATGTGGGACCATTTTCTAGTGAGCTTTTCCTGCCCCACACTATGACAATTGATGCAGCTGACGTTAGTGTTTAATTAACCGCCAAACATTATTGATTACCTATCAACAATGTCCTCAAATCCACATTAGTATTTAACTCCTAACCAAATGGACCAACATTGTTGGCCAAGTCCTGTCTTTTTTTAATTCTTCGATTGATATCTTCTTTTAAAAGGGAATTTTTTTTCCTAGTCAATTAATATTTAATGAGTTGAAAACTGAAAACATGTTTGAATTTTAAATTCTAAAATTAAAAATTCAAATTAAAAATTAAACATTAATTAATTGATTGATCATCGCTAATAAACTAATACATGTAGGTTACTGTATAAATTATGACTTATGGGTTGCCCATCCTAGTAGATCAAGGTAAAAGTAAACGATCAAAGTTCTCTATAGATATGTGTTCATATATAACCAAGTACGTCTCGCCATGATTTTTTATACCTATACAAGTCAAAGAATACATGTAATTGGTTTTGAGATAATTTAAAATTCTTCACAACTAAAATTAGCCCTATGAAATTTAAAATAAAGTTTTATATCATATATGAAAATTATTTTTTTAAGTTTGTTTTACAACTCAATCTTTTGCGATTCACAACTGAATAATCCAATATTTACAACTAATATTTTGAATTTGTATGTATGTATGTATGGTCAATCTTTACCAGGTTATAAAAATTTGGTTTTGCTTCCTCCTGAAAATCATATCAAGCCAATTATGTTTTATAAATTATAGACATAATTTCTTCCTATACTAATAACTAAATATAAATTTACATAATAAATAAAATATATTCAATATGATTAAGAAAATTCTTATTCTCATTATAAAAATCAATTTATTCTCAATATTTTATTTTCACTCAACCATTTTCCAAAATAGGATTCTAATTTCTAACAGCTAGCATGTAATACCCCGAAGTTTGAGATTTGAGGCTAGAAAACAAGCCTGAAATAAGTGGACTGCTAAGCTCCAGTTTAGCAGGAGCCCAAATTTATTCCTTAATGATTCTTCTATCTTTGGGGTATCAAAGAAAGTAAAATGGTGAATTTTGGAGAATACAATATACGTTGTGATTCAAATGTGTTGTAGCTGGTGCCCAAGCCCTCCATTTAAGCATAATTGTGTGCCAAAGCTTAAAATGCATCATAAGGGAAGGGTAGGGCGCATGTCATGAGGAAATGTGATATAAAATATGTTTGGTGGTGATTCAAGAGGAATTTCCATAATCAGGGGAAAAATGGTAAAGTTATCGACCAATTGATCAGTTACCGAAGAGGAAGCTCATTAGTAACTTAAAGATCAATGGTTGTGATTGATTGTTATGTGATTAAAAGGGTGGAATCCCATGTGTATGTGATTATGTGAGCTCATGGAGGTGTGACAAGATTGTGACACTTGGCACAATGGGAGCTCTAGGATCTTGGTCAATGTTTCAACTCTTCCCTCTCTCCTCTCTTCCCTTTTAGGTCGGCCAAGAGCCTCCTTGGAGCCAAAAATCTGATCCATCTCTCTCTCTTGCCATCACCATGGACGTGCAAGCTAGGGGAAGGAAAGAGAAAAAGAAAGGTGAGGTTTTGGCTTGTGTAATGTTCTCTAATGTTCAAATACTCTTATTTAATGTTGTTCATAGTGATGAGAGCTTCATTGCCATGGTTTTAGATTTGTGAAAGAAGGTGTTTGAGAGCTTGAAGAAATTGAAAAGAAGAGGAATCAAAGAATTGGCCGTGGGAAGAGAAAGAGGTGAGTATTTGGTACATTTTGACCTAAGTTTTGTGGTTATTGGTTAAGTTTTGTGAATTGTGGAATTTTCCCTGATTTTGGTATAATTATGAAATGGATGAATTGATTAGTGTGTTGTGGTAAAAATGGTGTCATATTGTGTTTTGGTGCCATTGAAATTGGTTTGGAACTTTGATTGGAAAACAATTGCAATGTTGAGTTTGAATTGTGAATTGTGTTGACATATTGTGATTATTGTGAAACATGTGAATGTGATGTGAATTAGGTTGATTTGGTGTTTCCAATGGATTCCTTGTGAAATTTGGTGTGAGAATAATGTTTGATGTGAAAATTGGACCATTGGAAACAATTGAGCCAAAACTAAAAAATCTGTGAAATCTGGAAATTTGGCTATGTCTGAAATGCTGTGCAAGTGATCAAATTTGCATGGTATTTTGACATAGAAAATGATATTGAATTGTTGTGAAACTTTCCAAATTTGTAGTTCACATTGCAAGCTTTCCATTGATATAAAGTTTGGGTTATTCCGAGTTATGTGGACCAAGTTATGGTCATTGGAAAATGAGCCAGGGAATAGGTCTGTGATTGGCCTTGGCCCAATAAGCTGACCGCGACCTAAAACCTTCTGACTTGCTCTGGTTACAGCCCAAGAGTTTCTAACCTATCTCTGGTCGTGGGTTAGAAGTGCTGACCTCGGCCCATGAGTTTCTGACTATTTGTTGGCCACGGCCCAAGGTGGGGCTGGCCGCAGCCAACCTTTGAAAAATGATGTTTTGAGGTTTTGAAAGATGGTCTTTAATTAAGTTTCTCCTAACCCTTTAGGCATGTATTTGGGCTTTGAGTAGCCACCTAAAGGTCGTGGATGATAACCAACTTTAAGTGTTATGAAAGTAAGGATTTGGAGTAGAAATTAACTCTATGTCTTTGTTTTGGTTATAGGGTTTGATGTTCGCCCTGATCGTGAGTAGCCAGTGCTGGAGCACACGTGGAAAGAATAAGGGTAGGGAACTTACTTCTCCTGCATATATTTGATATTTGTGTTAGTGTTTTGATGCATGTTATTGCTTTGCATGATTATGTGTAATATATATGAATGTTTGAAGCTATGTTTCTGTGTATGCTATGGCCATAAGTATGTTGTTTGAAGCATTAAGTTTGCAGATATGTCATTATGTGAGTATGAGTTATGTAATACAAGTATGTCATGCATTTAATACGTATCTTGCATGCATATTGATATTGTTTTCCTACTGAGATTCTTTCGAATCTCACCCTCCCTTACCAACATTTTAGATAAGGTAGGTGGATTGAGGATGGAGCAGGCAACCAAGGGCCGCAAGGACTTCCTCAGGTTGTAATTTTGGTAGTTGGTTATCATTGTAGTTGTGATAGCTATACATGTTTGGATGTATACATGGTTGTATAGATCGGAATGTATATTTGAATTATGTCTTCAAATTGGATATTGTGTAATCCCCTATTTGGAAAATTGTGAAGGACGAATGTACCCTGTAAAGCTTGGATTAATGTAAGGAATCCGGGATTGCCGGAAAGTTATGTTGTGCACTCTGATATATACTGAATGTGATTTATTTTCGCAGAGTAGTTATATTCGAAATGTGAATATGAGACCAGGTGTATTAAATATTGAAAAATATTTGTGAAAACCCTATCGTGTACACCTTATATCAGACGATCCATTATCTACAATCCTGATCTGATAAACAAGTTGTGGACAACAGAATTTCAACATAATTTAGCTGTTCTGAAACTATTTTCTCAAATTTCTCTGCCCTACATTATTCCAATTAAAGTTACCAAAGAAGGCCCGTTTGGTAAATTAAGTGTCTTAAAAAATTTCGACAGTTAATTCAAAAAGGTGTTTAATAAAACAGTGGTAGCACAGCAGAAAATAAACTTCTTCATATGGGATTTGATGTTTTTCAAATCCAATTCGAATAAAGTTTATTCGAATAAAGTTAGTTGTTTAAATGAGTGCCTATTAAATAATGACTAACAATTCAATGAACGCGTTGTGAATTTCATCGAGTCTCAACTTTCAAAGGAAAAAAGAAAAAGATTATCACTAAAAAAGTTGAATTTTGAAATGAGCTTTAAATTTTCACAAAATTCATAGCAAATAAAAAACCCCATCAAAACTTCACTTCACTACCTTTGTTCTAGGTTGACAGGCATAGAAATGGAAAAGCAAATAAGCAGTACCCCCATACCAAGTCACAGCAAAGTAAACAAGAGAAAAGAAAAAAGAATGAGAGCTTAAACAATAACACATTTTACCTGTTCCGCCTCATTGAGACCTCCAGTAGAAGCCACATGCTCATTGGAATCTGATGCATTCTCATCAGCAACTCTGTCATCATAAAAGCTGGAATTGGAGTCAAATAATATATCCATTAATAAAATATCTAATTATGCATTGCAGGAATTCCATAACTATTACAAAACAACATATTTACATTACAGCAGCTATTCAAAATGAAATTCTTATTCATAGAAGCTGTTATCAAATATTTAACAAGCAATACTTGAAATTTCTTCCACATAACACTTTTAACAATACCTACAGCTGCAGCATAATTGCGTTATGAAAACCTAACAAGTCCTTAATTCAGTCAAACTAACAATTTGGTATATTTGGACAAGAATCTTCAAACATCTCATGCTAGATAGAGGATAACACTTCTAATGTTGGAATCGCTTCATGGCTTTCGCACTATAACATTTAATGATGTTATAATTGGACACTTAATTCATTAACTGGTGTTTATTTTTTGAAAACAAATGCCAAAATTAGATTTTTAAAAGTGAAAAATGGCAAGCAGAGAAGAAAAATAACCACAAGATGGGACATGGGTACTAACAATGACTTCATTGACTACTAAGGGGGGCACATGTAGCCCTCATAATTGACTTCTTTCTCCATTCACAACCCTTGTAAAGAGCAATTGAATCTGCCACAGTAACAATAACCATATTCATAACAATCAAGCAACAAAATAAGGAAATAAAAATATATGGTTAAAAGGAACTCACCAAATATAGCAAACTCTTGAATGATCAATCATATCTATGTAATCAAGAAGAAATCGTGATGAATTTTTGCTTGGTTCAGTTTGGTTTTTGTTTGATTATTGACAGGATTGTTGAAATTTCACTGCAATATTTTCTCCACTTGGGGAATTCTGCAAATTGCAAATCCCAAATGGGCAACATTTTCCATAAACATCATACTCTGAAGAACCAATTATCCTCTGAAGTTCCCATCTATTTGTGTGGGAATTCCAGAGCCGTTGTTCTTATTTGCCTTGAAACCCTAACATAGAAGTCAAAGGAATTTGTCTGCATAAAAAGATCGGTCAAAACTCTCTTCCTCTTCTTTCATCTGGAACCCACTTCGGGAGTTGGATGAAACAATCCTAGGGATTCCAAGGACGTCTATGCCCCACATTTTGTATAATGGGTTTAGGATAATTTTAGCTGAGGAAGTTTGTACTGGGGCCAATTTTATCATGAAAATGTTGAAAAAAGAGTAATGTTGTCATGATCATTACTCTAATTAATTTTAATTATTACTTGACTAAATATGGTGGGATGACAGTTTATATGTCATCCACATCATTTTTGTTAAAGTGCAAATTTTCCCCGAAAATTTTAAATCTAACTTAAAAAAAAATGAAGTATATAACATATGGATTTCTAGATCAAATTTGCATCTTAATAAAAATGACGTAAATAATATATGAATTATTAGCCTAGCATATATAGTCAACTAATAGTCAAAATTAGACAAGATAAAATTACTCCCTTTTTAATACTTTCAAAGAAAAAATTGCCCGAACTTCTTGAACAAGATTGTCCTTTAGCCGGTTGTATAATTGAAGTTCCTTGAGAAAGTTAAGCCTTTTCCGGGTTTTCAAAAATAGGGCAAGTCCCTTGAAAAGAAATTGAAACATAGGAAATGACATAGAGATTCTCCCAATATTGACAATGCTACAAAAGTGTGAGAATTTAAATTGTCATTTTAAAAATCGACGAAATGACAGAAATAGTAAAATAAGGAAAAGGCATGTTGAAAAAAATATTTATTCCTGGACTTGAAAACCAATTAATAACTTTACAATTCATTTTAAGGAGAATTGGGAAAAAGTCCCCTATTAGAAAATTAATGGCTGAGGAGAACCTAAATCCAATCCTAAGTACTCTCTGGTTACAATATTCGTAGAGTACAAATACCCTAAGTGTATAAAAATTTATAGGAGAATTATACTTAAATTCCAAGGAAGAAAAATAAAAAAAAATAAAAAATGGGTTCCTATAGATTGCAAAATGAAAAAATGGTCCCATTAATAACTCAAGGAGCATGTATTGATATTTCCTTAACAACTCTAGGAGTCTGTATTAACAACTATATGGGACCATTTTTTCACCTTGCAATCTACAGTGACTATTTCTTCATTTCTTTTTTTCTTTGGGACCTAAGTGTAATTCTCCCAAAATTTATTAGGTCCTCCCTACTAATTAAATTTCTAATATGGAACTTTTCCCTAATATTTCCTTCATTTTACCAATTTCAAAATATAAATTCACAACTCGAGATTTTAGCTTGGGAAAATGAGGAAAATGCATATTTACTAATGGAAAAATGGCTTTTTAGATTGGTTAAAATTAACTTTTTAGACTGGTTTTGGATCCGGTCTTGATATAACCGGTCTTGAAAGTATGTCACTTTTAAGACCGGTTTGGTAACCGGTCTTAAAAGTTTCACTTTTAAGATCGGTTGTATTGATAACCGGTCTTAAAGTAAACAATTTTAAAACCGGTTGTCACAAGCACCCGTCTTAAAAGACCTCTCCAGCATGGCAATTACAGAACATTTTTAAAGTCAGTTATTATTATAACCGGTCTTAAAAGTAATTTTAAGACCAATTTCATATATAACCGGTCTTGAAAATTCAATTTTAAGACAGGTTATATGCGAAACCGGTCTTAAAATTACTTTTAAGACCGGTTATTTTTATAACGGGTCTTAAAAGTATTATATCTTTTTTAATTATGTGTGATTAGGTTAGTTACTAAAATGCATCCTAGAATTGCTACTTCCAATGCCATACTTATTAAGTGCCATAAGGTGTTCAGTTTGCTTCCTCTTACCCTTTCCTTTTTGTTTAACCTTCTCATTAGAAGCTTGTAACATAATATGTCATATATCCTCATGTAATGTGTAGTTTAAAACCATCTATATATATGCATAATTGTTTAAAACACATGCAGGCCAATGACATGGCTAAAATATATTCACATGATGTATAAATGCATAGTTGCACATAATCACAAAAACAACAAACATATCAAATCATGCAACCAACAAGTTTTGCAACCAACCAACATTTCAATTCATCATCAATATATGCAAAAAATTTCTCAATTTTATAAGAAGTCATTGTTGTAAAAGTTTATAAATGAATTCAGCACAAGAATTGCGAATGTAATCAATATCTTCTTCTGGAAAGGGATCAGCAAGATCAAACATCTAAAACACCAAAGTCAGGCAAAACATTAACTTCACTTAAAAAAAATAAAAGTAATACAAAATTTTTTAAATATGTATACATTTACCTCTTCAGTAAATTCTGTCGTGCCTAGGGTAATAATATTATAAATGTGCCTTAGAACATACAACCCACACAAGTTGGACCCCGGTGGTTGCCTACGAGTCTGAAAAATAATATGATATCATTAAAACAAGTATAAAATTAAAGCATGGCTTATTATTGAATACATTCTTAAAACAAACCAATATGTAACTAACCTTTGGCAAGATCCATTTAGGGTCTTTTAGTTCACGAATAGGCCTACCACAAGTAGTGTGTTGGAATGTCTGCATAGCCCTATATCATCAAAATCACAAAGGTTACTTATTTTATACAAATTCCATAAATTTTGCACAAGAAAGGTAATTAATAATGTAAGAAAAATTATGAGTTCAAGTTGTTCTTCAATTCACTAGTTGGCTTGCTGAGGTGGAGGGAGCATAAGGGGATGACAAAATAACTCTTCTTGCATAAAATAGCCAATCGCCAATGATCACTGAAAAAAGGGAAGACTTTTGAGCAAATATAAAACATTATGTTTATTATGAAATATAAATTTGTTTATTACCCATGCAAATATGGAGCTAGGAAACACTCAGTTGAGGTTTCACTAAGCCTGTGCGATAGGTATGTGTGTCTAATAGCAGTAGTGGTCCCATTGTCGTAGAGTTGAAGTGGGCATAGGAGTCCAAATTTATTGGTTTTGCCAGAGTCAACCAACCTACAATTCATGTACCTACAATAATGCAAGCACACAAATCAAAGTTTAACGGCGTAATTTGTAAAATATTAACTTCCAATTTGAGAAGATACTTACATTAAAAAGAGTTGGACAAACAAATTGTAAGCTATTGTAGAGGAGCTACCAGGGACATTAATCATCCCTCTCAAGATAGCATTGCATCCCTGACTTGCCAACAGCTAACTCAGTAAGCGAATCTCTTATTCGAAAGGACGTATCATATGCCATCAGAATCACTTGCTGCATGACATTCAATGGAGGCCGTGAAACATCTTGAGTGGAGGGAGATGGAGGTGGCGGGGATTCCTCAGCTCGACCAGAAATAAGGTTCTTTGGCCACAAGATGAAAGAGTTGTGAACATCGATCACAATCTTGAAGTCATCAACAGGGATAGGGTGAGGTGTATCTGCAACGATCACCTCTTCAACTGTCACTCTGACTTGATCATCCTTTATTTCTTGGTGGTGGACAATTGATCCCAAGTTGTGCATGCTCTCCCATACAACTAATCATCTCAGATGATCCTTCACAAATAAGTCACAAGGATCACCAATTTCTTTTCCAGGACCCTCTGATGACTGACCAACACAACTCCCTTTAGTACTCTGTTTAGGGTTTAGGGAATGAGCTTGGGGAGCACTGGTATCTACTTGTCTTGTGCTCATCATGATCATCCATTCCTCCTTCATCTTGCTAAACCTTTCTTCAAATCATGCATCAAATGATGCTTCTACCTCGGCCCTAGCTTTCGTCTTTACAATGGCCAATATATGCTCCATCTCCTCCCTAGTCACCATACTACTTGAGGAACGATGAGGGGGTGTTCTAAAGTAATCCCTTATGCCTACCCCTCCTCCAACTCCCCTGACATGGCCGAGATGCTCACATTTTCCAATAGCTGTGGTCAGGATGTCATTCCTCCCATCTGACCTAAACGATCCCTCGGCTTGTTTTTTTTAAGCTCCTCCTATAAGACACAGATGACAAACGTTAGTAATGAAATTTGCTTACTAAATAATTAATAACAACAAGTCAACAACAATACTTACAATTTTCTCACCAACTGTATGAGATTGTTCACTCGTATAAGACTCACTCCTCTTTTGGTGAGCGAACAACAACTTTTCTTCACGACGTATAGGAGATGGTGAAGAAAGAAGAACAGAAGGATCGGATTGAGATGCTTCTTCTAATCTCTTCCGTTTGGCCGCCAACAAGTCTTTTTCGGCCTTTGTATAACACCCACAAGACATTGTATAGGGGCAATCATTCTTTCTACCACTCTCTTGGGCCTTTTGCCTTTTTTCTTGCAAATAAGAAATCCAAATTAAGGTTCAATCAATAAAGACAATTCACAATTCATAAGAAAATCAAATGCAAAATAAGTCAACTCACCAATGCTTCTGGAGTAGTCTGAAGCCGTCTAAATTCTTGCCAAGTGTGTTCGTCAATATAAGAATATTGGTTGCACGGATTAGGACGAGGTTGATCTTCTTCCACCTCGATATGCATGTAATTGTTGGCTAGACTTGTCTTAAACTTCCTCCAGCTTTCATCACAATACGTCATTGTCTTGTTATATAAGGCTTCATTCTCAGGAATGTTGTAAGTGAGCTAGATAGTTTCCCAAATATGTCGCTTCACATTTTTATCTATATTTCTCTACTGCTCTAACAAGATGCTACGCTTGTTGAGGCTAGGAGGCCGACAAAACTCCTATACCATTAGGCATTAGGCCTGATTGGTTTTCAGTATCTATCAAACTCAATCAGAATCTTTTCCTCAGTATTCCGATTGAGAGGGATGTCTTTCAAACGGGTGGCTCTCCTACCCCTTCATTTAGGTCGGTTACTTGGATTACTGTGTTTCTGGCTCGAAGCATTGCTAGTCTCGCTTTGATTAACATTAGTTGGATCTAGAGTACCCTTACTAGGACGGCTCATTATCCTCACTTTAAGGACACTATTTAAGGATAGCTAGTGATGGTTTAAGGAAATTTTGCTACACGGTGGTTATTGCTATAACACAACACTATCTACAAAGGCATCATTCAAAAGCAATTCCCAAGTTATGCAAACATGAACAAATAATTAATTGCAATGCACAAGTTGATAACTAATATCAAGCAATATCAGCACTATGAATCCAGAGTTTTACTATATTGAACATACATGCAAAAATACAGAATTAGAATTGAAGCCAAGCCATTCAGTTAGGAAAAATGAACACAAGCAAGTTTTCATTCATCAAAATGTTCCTACAAGAGTTTATATAGTGTGAAGTACCATGAACACGTAGACAGTCCTAAATGCATTAGGAGGCAGACTCAGAAGCAACACCAAAGTCCAAGGAACTATAACGTACAACAATGAACCCTTCTCATACACAACCAAAATAAACCCAGGTCCACAGAAGCACAAGGACATTAACCTCAGATACATGCATATAGTAAAACTCTTCAGAATAATTAACGATACCTTCAACCTTTGCTTGAGGATCTTCTTCTTCCTCTGGATTTGAATAGTCTTTGGCCACTTTACAAATCGAGTAAGGTCTCTCTTATGAGGCAATGGATGCTTCTTCCTCTGGGTTGACAATTTGCTGCAAGAATCAAACAAAGAAAATGGAGGTCAAGTCATCTCACAATTCAATGAAATACCCAAAAACGAAACCAATAATTTAGTTGAACGCCTGGTGATAGAAACACAAACCTGACAATAAAAACAAGGTTGAGAATGAAATCAATCGGAGGGAACAAACGACGATAGCGTTACGGCAATGTATGCAACCGTAGATCTGTGTTGACGGCGGTGAAGGTTAAGGACGGGGGAGAGAAGGGGAAAGTAGGAGCTGCCGCGAACCGACAGAGGGGTTTTGCTAATGTACTTGAGTATCGGATTTCAGAGTTAAAATTAGGCGCGATTTGAAATTTATGTCAGTTTTAAGACCAATTGTAATTACAAAACCGATCTTAAAATAAATATTTAAGACCGGTTATTAATAAATAACCGGTCTTAAAAATATAAAAACTTTTTAAGATCGGTTATTAATAATAACCGGTCTTAAAGTTTTAATATTTAAGACCGGTTTTTATTTACAACCCAGTCTTAAAAATAATAAAAATTTTATTTTTTTAATTGTCTATAATTTAGATAATATTTTCTAGACCGGTTATATATAGAACCGGTCTTGAAAATATATTACATATATTTATTTTTTAAATTGTATATATTTTAAAAATGGTTTTTATTATAACCGGTCTTAAAAGTATTTTTAAGACCGGTTTTGAAGATAACCAATCTTAAAAGAGTATTATAATTACAAAAATGCCACCGGTCATATTTTTAAGACCTTATCTGATATAATTGGTCTAAATGTTCTGGTCTAAAATCCCTTTTCTGTACTAGTGATTGGGAGAAATGATTAATTCTTAACTTAAAAAGCTATTAACAACTTTCAATTCATTTTATCAATTTTGGAACTAAAATTCACAATTCATAATTTCAGCTTGAACACTTGGGGAAATGAGAAAAAATCATGTTTTTCTTGAAAAGCTTAATATCTAAACTTGAAAAGCTATTAACAACTCCTCAATTCATTTTACAAATTTTTAAAGACATGTTGTGGGAAATGATTAATTTCTAGACTTGGAAAGCTATTAACAAAAATTCTCCATTCATTTTACCAATTTTGGACTATAAAATTATAAGTCGTGGTTTCAACTTGAACACTTGGGAAAATAAGCCAGTCATGTCTTTTGCAAATGCTTATTCCTCCATTAGAGACCATCATGAAGTTTTTAAAAAAACGGCTAAGGAGCAAAATATGTGAGATTTTACCAAAAGTGCACTCAACACCAAATTCTTTTTTAAAGGGTAAAAGTAATTATGAACTTCTAAAATATGTGCAAAAGTAACTACAAACTTTTTAAAAGAGATGCAAAAGTCACATTGGCCATTAATGTTAAATGATGTTTGTTACTTTTTCCATAATTTTGTCAACTGGTGTTCAAGTGTAATTTATTGGTCCTTTGACTGATGGAGACATGATAGTTGGGGGACTGAAAATCTCTACTAAGGGCAACACCAACCCCAGCACCATACATTAAATCTCTATCGGTAAAGATACAGAGGAAGAAGAGAGCGTCAAGTGGGGAGAAGGGAGAGGAAATCTCAGCTTCCTCTTCTTCATGGTTGTCGAGTATACCCTTTGCATGGTGCCCCTTCCTCACCGCCATTTGATTTGGGCTTCATCACCACTTGGTCCCTTCACCACCTCCTTCAATCGTCGTCTCAGCTCAACACCCTCCTTGCCACCTTCAACATGGTATGTTGTTTTACCCTACCCTAGATATGAACTCATTTGTTTTAGAATCTTAGCTCTATTCATGTTCACATGCTACTCCACCTGGCTTCCATTACCTTAGGTAAACAAACAAACAAACACTAATAATTCTCTATGTTAAAATATTCATTGTTTCCTAATACAAAAAGATAAAGATGTGTGATTTGATTGGATTGGCATGAAATGAGGTTTGTGGGATCGGGGGTGGATTTTGAAAAGACCCTTTCACACAAACAATATTTATCCATAATGGTATGACAAAAATTGATTAACTAGTGATGATTGAAAACTATTTCTTTTAAGAAAACACATTGGGGTCTAGGGCATAAATGCCACCCACAAACCCACTACAATAAACTACATACAAGACTAAGGGCACAATCAAAATAAGGGTTAGAAACTCAGCCCCCTAATCCATATCATGACATATCATTGAACGCTATAACAAAAATGTCTACACAAAACAATTTCCAATAAAGATATGATTGTGGATCTACCAACATATTTGAATGTACAAAATAGGGCCTTAGGCCCAACAGTGTTTAAACAATTATCCAAAATAATGAATATAATATTTCATAAACATGAGGGCCCTAGAATGGCAATATAATAATCAATATAACACCAATACCAAAAGGCCTACAAATCTCTCGTTACCTACGCCTCTGGTTACTTCCCTTGACCTCTAGCGAAAATACAGGCCTTACCTGAAAAAAACATATTGATAATGATGAGGTGAGACATAAAGTCTCCGTAACTAAAATTAATTTACGAAGTATGTAAGAAAGGATTGCAAATCAGAGAAGTAGGTTTAAATATCATAATAATAATATTTTTAATAGTAGAACACAATATATACTATTAAGCAACAACAGTCAACCCACCCATCACCATACTCTACCTTATTTCCTCTGGGCTTGGGTTTAGCTCATTGGTACTAACTCATCCCGGCCATAGGATACTTAGCCACCTCAAGTCCAACTGACCCCCTCCCATACCACTTGTATCAGGATGAAGCAAGGAGGTGTCCACCCATACCATCTCAGTTCAAATTCAGGCCAATAATAAGAGGGAGTTGAGGGGCACAATAATTCACCATCTCCTTCACAAGCCAACACATTCCCATCATAGTAAACAAAGTATATACATATACACACACACATACACACACACACACAAAAATATAGTTTTTAGAAGCATTTCACATGACTACCGTTTCATATGCATCATTACATCACAACTATCATAATCGTAACTATTGGAAAATTGATAGAATTGGGGGTAGATTTGCCCTTATCATAATCTTAATAGTTACCAAGGTCTTAGGATCCAATTAGATATTATGGGAGTTTTTGGCTTTTGTAAGTATTATTCTAATTGTAATCCCGAAATATTAGGATCTATCTTAACAAGAATCAAGCTAGGAGATAATACACTTATTGTATACAATTCTCATGAACTCAAAGGAATAATAGATCATGGGAATCAGCTTTGTTGATATAATCTTCCTTTATGGTATCAGAGATTTAGAGGTGACAGTAACATATTGAAATTTAGTAACCAGTATTGCTTTATATCTGTAATTAGTCGGATATAATAAACCAGTATCTATATAGACACATGGCACCGTTTTAAGGCCAAATGTACACTTGGCACAATTTTAATGGGTATCCATAAAATAACTTCATTAAAGTGGCCTTTACTTTTGTGTTGAAGCCATAAGAAGATGCCACGTCATAGGTAAGCTAGATGAAATCCACTGACTTCCCTTCCCCTGATAAGGTGATACGCTAAGTAACAAAGAGAAAGAAAGAAGAGTTTGGGTCCCGCACAGGGGACACATGGCGCAATATAAACCATGAATCCATAAAGTGGCATTTTTCTTTATGTGTTGGTGCAATAAGGAGACGTCACACACCCCTTCATCATTATATCCACTTTTTGCTTTTGTGTTATGTAACATTCAGAATTTTAGAGCTAGAAGCTTGAGAATAAGCCCAATTCAAGAAGACTACTAAGCTTAGTTTGGTAAGAATCCTAAAGATAGAATGATTTTTATGGGACTATATGATTTAGACCTTTAAGTTAGGACAAAGTCTCCTGATTACATCAGGCTCAATGCGTATCAGTAGTTAGACATAACATGTTGGTGTTGTTAGATCTCATATGTTTTGATGATAACAAAGATTAGATTAAAGATTCAAAAGGTTTTGGTAATCAACAAAAAGATTTGAACAAAGTAATTAAGTGTTTTATTGCTGGCCATAAGCATTACTCGAGTAAGTACTTCAAGTAATGCAGAAGAAATGAAAGATAGAGCACAATAAAATGGGACTTTGTGACATTTTTATGGACATTACTCAAGTGAGCACTCGAGTAATGAACCCATTACTCGAAGGACCACTCGAGTAATGTGTAAGAATTTGTTCCAGTAAGTTCTCTGTCAGGAATTTAGAAGGATTACTGAAGGGATCACTTGAGTAATCTGCAGAGTTATTTGAGATATTACTTGAGCAACCACTCGAGTAATTCAAGCAAAAACCAAGCAGTAACCTCGGCCACGATTTGGAGGTCATTACTAGAATGGTTCACTCAAGTGATCTCCAAAGTTATTTGAAGCATTACTTTAGTAACTACTCGAGTAATCAGGTAAAGCTTAACAAAATTTTCTCTCGACAAAGTTTATCATGCACTTACTCGAAGGGATCACTCGAGTGATCTCCAAAGTTATTATAACTATTACTCGAGGGACCACTCGAGTAACCAAAGAAAGGTATATTATGGTCAGACCAAGGATGTGTTTGGAAACACGTTTTGGGGGCAAATAAGTCCTTATTATGCAAGCCGAGATAAAACTCCTCTCACATACTTACTTCGTATACCGTGAATCACGATTTATAAGCACTTATTACCCAAAAATAAGCTATTCCAAACGAGCACCACGTTGACTTACTCTCTGGCTTATTTTTGATGAAGTTACTCGACAGACTACTCGAGTAATGAGCATGATCACCCGAGTAGCCACTCGAGTAATGAAGTACTGAAAGTTTGATTTTAATTTGATGTTCATTAAATTGTAATCTATATGATTAACCTTTTATTGTATTAGTTTCTTGAGTATTCTTATAGAAAAACAATAAAGAGATCATGCATTGAAAGAGAAGTCAAACATATCGTCTGTAATGTTCAAAACGCCTACCTACCTCAAACGGTTTAGTTTTCAAATTTGAAGAACAGTCAAATGGAGTTACGTGACTCTAACGGACAAGTTTGAATTGCTTGCAACAGACACCACAACTCATCTATATATATGGAGCATTTAAAGAACAGAACACAAGAACTGAGAACACTCAAACTTACATCGATCATAGTATTATTTTTTGCTCTGTTTTCTTATACTCACTCTTTGTACTTCAGGGATTATATATTTGCTCTGTGAGAGAGTTTTTCATTACAGACTCAATATTTGTTATGGAGACAACTTAAGGTTATGGAACCTTGAGTTGGGGATTTGATTACAATGTGTAAGTAGGAGCGAGTGTCCAGTGAAGGAACTTATTGTGTACTGAGGTAGTAAGAACCTACTGAATCTTAGAAGATATAGTGAAACTCTCAGAGAATATCTAAGGACTGGACGTCGGTCAAAGTGGTTGTGACCGAACCAGTATAACTGTTGGTGTACACTATAGTAATATTTCTCCTAACTTTTAATTGCTTTAAGTTTCCAGTCAATTTTTATATACGCAACAAAATTTCTAGTATCACCCAATTCACCCCCCTCTTGAGTGAAATGCTTGCACTAACATTTGGTATCAAAGCGTAGGTCTTCTTGTTCAGGTATAATAACCTAAGGATCTAATGGCAAGCATGGGTGAAGGAATTCTTCCCGATAGAGCCTCTATCACTAGACCTCTGGGTTGAACACTTCTCTTTCTGGAAAGCCAAATTTAAAGTATTCGTAATGGCTACAGAATACGGACTTTAGGATGTGATTGAGAGTGGAAACTTTAAACTTGAAAAGATTGTAGATTTAGAAGAGGGTTCCTAAGACACCAGCAGAATATGATGAGAATGACAAGAAACTTATCACACTCAACAGTAAGGCAATTCTGATGATTCAAAGTGCTTTTGTGTCAAAATGAGTACTTCAGAATCTGCACACTTCCAACAGCTAAAGAAATATAGGAGGCCCTATAAATGGCTCACGAAGGAACTTCAGGAATAAAAGAAAACCAGATTAATACTCTGGTTACTGAGTTTGATTTACTTCGAATGAGTCGATAGCTAAATTTGAACTTAGATATACTCACCTTGTTAATCAGCTTACAGCACTTGGAAAATTCTATGATCAAGATACCTAAGTATGAAAGATTTTGAATATTTTTTCTAAAGACTGGGAGGCCAAAGTTACTGCAATTGAGGAAGCAAAAGGTGAATTAATGCGATCAGTTGCTTCTCTATTCGGAAGTCTTTCTGAATATAAAAGTAAATTAAAGTTCAAACAAGGACTAGATGATATTGGTGACAAGAAGAAGAGAGGTGTAGCACTGAGAGCAAAAGAAGAAGATTAAGATGAAGATGAAGAACCTGATGATGACAAAATGGGCCTAATGATAAAGCAATTCAAAAAGTTTTACAAGAAAGGTCAAGGATTCAAAAACTTTCAGAATGGAGGAACAAGCAGTAAAGAACACATCATCTACTATGAATATGGAAAACCAGGACATTTCAAATCAGAATGTCAAGAACTAGCTCAGAAGAATAAAGAAAAGAGAAAAGAAAAATTCTACAACAAGAAGAAAGCCTTTATATCTGCCATATGGGGAGATAGTTCATCTGACAAAAATAGCGAAGATGAGGAAGTAGCTAATATATGTCTAGTTGTTCAAGAAGAAACAGAAGAAGAGGTAATTGATTCTGATCCTACCTATAATGAAGTACTTTCCAAATATAATGTTCTAAATTCATCAAAGTAGTTAAAGAACTAGTTTCTTTCAAAAAGAAAAATAAATTTCTTGAAGTAGAACTTAAAGAGAATTTAGAAAAGGATTGTGAAAACTGTTCTTCTTTGGAAAAGAAAAATACTGATCTCACGAAAACTCTTGAAAAATTCACTAAATTAACTGAGATGTTAAATGTGATTTTAAACCCCAACGTTTTGTAAATGATCGTTCTGGTATTAGATATGATCCAAAATTAGATAAAAAGAAAGGAACAAAGAAAGCAGGAGGAAAGACATATTTGAGTTATTTTTAGCATTCTCTTCATACATCAAATCCTTTTGCATATTGTAATTACTGTAATAGAAAGGGTCATTATACTTCATCATGCATTCATAAGAAGAAAGGAAAAATGGGAACCTACAAATGGATACCTAAAGGTTTATATGTTCAGAAGATATTCTGTACTAACCCAAAAGGACCCAAAAAGATGTGGGTACCTAAGACTTAATCACATTTGATTGCAATATGTCTTAAAGCATCCAAAAACAACAAATGGTACATAGATAGTGGATGCTCGAGACATATGATAGGTGATTTCAAAAATTTTACCATGATACAACCTAAAGAAGGTGGAAAGGTAAAATTTGGAGGAAATCAATATGAAAAGATAGCAGGAATTGGTGAAATAAAAAATGATAAAGGCATACAAGTCTAAGACGTATAAGGATTGTGTCATAACTTGCTGAGCAAAAGTCAAAGTGCAGATAAAGACAATTAGACAATATTTGACTAAGAGGAATGTCTAATTTTAAATAAGAAAGATTTACAATTAGATAAGAAGAATCTCAAAGCAAAGATCAGAGCAAAAAGGGAAGGTAATTGCTATACTCTTGATATAAGCAGAAATATTTCTGAAAACTATTTTCTAAGTAACACCGATAAAAGTTGGCTATGGCATATGAGACTAACTCATGTCAATATGCACCAACTAGGCAAGTTACTTAAAACGGATTTAGTAATTAGCTTATCCAAGGTAAATTTTAAAAATGATTTGATTTGTGACGCATATCAGAAGGGTAAACAAACTAAATTATCTTTCAAATTGAAAAATGAGATTACAACCAATAAGCCACTTCAATTATTACATATGGATTTAGTTGGACCAGCAAGAGTTAAGAGTCTTGGTGGCAACTTATATTCATTGGTCATTGTTGATGATTTCTCTAGATTTACATGGACCATTTTTCTATCATCTAAGGATGAAACCTTTGGAGAATTTATTGTTTATGCCTAGAAAGTACAAAATGAGAAAGATATCTCCATTGCAAGTATTAGGACAGATCATGGTGGAGAATTTGAAAATCAAGCCTTTGAAAAATAGTGATACTAATGGCATTGATCACAATTTCTTTGCTCCAATGAACCCTCAACAAAACGGAGTCGTGGAACAAAAGAATAGAGTGCTCACTGAAATGGCTAGGGCAATGCTGAATGAAAAGAATGTGTCTCAAGTTTTCTGGGCCGATGCAATGATCATAGCATGCTACATTTCAAATAGAGCCTACATCAGAATAAAACTTGAGAAGATACCATAAGAACTATACAAAGGAAGGAAGCCAAACCTTGCTCATCTGCACATCTTCGGTTGTAAGTATTTCATTAATAATAATTGTAAAGATAAGTTAAGAAAATTTGATTATAAAACAGATGAAGAAATTTTACTAGGCTATTCTAACCGGAGCAAAGCTTATAGAATTTTCAATAAAAACACATGTGTTGTAGAAGAATCAATTCATGTTGTATTCGATGAATTTAAATCCTCTGACAAAATATTGATGATGAGTAGGAAGTTTTAAATCAAGAAAGTGGTCAACCTAATTCTAAATCTCTCATCCCAGAAGTTGATCAAACCAAGGAAGTAGATCAATCACTAGGACAGCCTAGAGACTGGAAATACAATAAAAGTCATCCCCTAGATCAAGTTATAGGAGGTGTGAATGAAGGAGTCACAACTAGAAATAGAATCTTCAATGAAGTTAGTTTCTTTGCTTTTATTTCTGAGATTGAACCTTCTAACATTAACGAAGCCCTATCAGATAATGTTTGGGTAATAGCAAAGCAAGAAGAGCTAAACCAATTTGAAAGAAATCAAGTTTGGGATTTGGTACCTTGACCTAAGGAATATCCGATCATTAGCACTAAATGGGTATTCAAGAACAACTTGATGAATCCGCAATCATTGTTAGAAACAAGGCAAGATTGGTCGCTAATGGCTATAATCAGGAAGAAGGAATTGATTATGAGGAAACATATGCTCCAGTGGCTAGATTGGAAGCTATACAAGTACTCTTAGCCTTTGCGTGCATCAAGAGATTCAAACTCTATCAAATGGATGTAAAAAGTGTATTTCATAATGGTTACATCATGGAAGAAGTATATGTAGATCAACCTCTAGGTTTCGAAGATGTAACCAAGCCTGACCATGTTTTTAAAATAAGAAAAGCTTTATACGGTTTAAAACAAGCTCTTAGAGCATGGTATGAAATGCTCAGTAAGTTTCTCATTGATCAAGATTTTGTACGAGAAAAAGTTGATACAACACTTTTTACAAAACAAAAACAAGATGATATTTTAATTGTGTAAATATATGTTGATGATATAGTTTTCGGTGCTACTAACGAAACCTTGCATAAGGAATTTTCTAAGATAATGCAGGGGGAGTTTGAGATGTCAAAGATGGGAGAATTGAATTTCTTTCTCAGTTTGCAAATCAAACAAAGAAAGAATGGAATTTTCATATCTCAAATGAAATATTTGAAAGAGCTATTGAAGAAGTATGGAATGGATGAGGCAAATAGAATGAACACGCCTATAAGCTCAACTACGTTGCTTGATGTTGATGTCAAGGGAAAAGATTACAATATCACAAAATATAGAGGAATGATTGGGTCATTACTCTATCTCACTGCAAGAAGACCTAACATTCAATTCAGTGTGGGTATGTGTGCAAGATATCAATCAGCACCAAAGGAGTCACATGCTGAAGCTATCAAACGTATCTTTCGATATCTTGTTGACACGATAGAATTAGGTCTCTGGTATCCTAAAAGGAGAAGTGAATATCTAGTTGTATACTTAGACTCTAATCATAGAGAATACAAGACAGACAGAAAGAGTACCAGTGGACAAAGCCAGTTTCTTGGAGGCTCACTTGTATCATAGTTTAGCAAGAAACAAAATACAGTGTCTCTTTCGTCAACGGAAGCTGAGTACGTTGTAGCTTCAAGTTGTTGTGCACAAGTGTTATATCTTAAGCAATAACTCCAAGATCTTGGTATTTATCTAAAGGAGATACCAATATATTGTGACAAAACTATCACAATTAGCTTGGCAAAGAATCTTGTTCAATATTCCAGAACCAAGCATATTGATGTTAGACATCACTTCATCAGATATCATGTCCAAAAGAAAGATGTTAAAGTAATATTCACTCCAACTTATCTTCAACTAGCTGATATCTTCACAAAACCTTTGCAAAAGATCAATTCTTATATATTATAAGAGAATTGGGAATGGTAAATCCCAATAAATTGTAAGTTATTTAGTATTTACAAAATGTTAGATGATGTTATTTATTAAAGTTTTGATGATTACTAACTTAAGCATCAGAGTTTCTAGCAATTTGTTTTGCAGGATCTTGATATTCTGTTTTGAGGTATGAAAAGCAAAGGTTAACAAAGGACAATATTACTTAAGGGACAACTTCAAGTAACCATCATTATTGGAGTAACACCTTGAAGTAAATGATTGGTTACTCGAGTAGATAATCTAGTAATGACCTGGAAAATGTGAAAGTGAAGTATTGATTCAAAAGGAATTCAAAAAGAAATGGCAATGGTTGGAAATGAACAGTCAGAATGTAAAGAGACAGGTTACCTGAGGAAGACCTTGAGTAAATTTGCAAACTTACTCGGGTAAAGTCTCAAGTAACACTGTATACAGGTCACAAATTTACCTGGAATCAACTTAAATCAGTCCTAAAGTGCCATCAAATGATCGAGGGAATATACATGGATAATTACAATATTATTCATGCCAGGTACGCAATTAAATTTGCTGTATTTTTGAATTTCTGGTATGATCACTCGAGTAAGCCCTAGAGTAATGTCGGGCTTTAGGTCTTTATCAGTCACAACTCGGTCATTTCTCACAAAATCGCCTCAAGTGATTCTCCTAGTACTCTGCAAAAATATTTTCTTAAACACTTTGTCTTCTTATTTTCATCAAAACCCTCTGATTTGTACCTTCAAAAACATCCCAGAGTTCTTAGATTCTGTTGCCCTAACCCGCGACCATCGATACTGAACTTCCTGAAAACTCTTGTTTTCTTAAATCATAATAGTGAGAACAAAATCTCCTAATCCTATTACTCCTTTTGAGTCTTTTGAACCATACTAACCCTCTAATTCACTTTCCTTTCCTCCTACCAAGAAACAAAAGCTTTCTCTTAAACCAAAAGCTAAAACCAAACTGCATGCTAAGCCTATGGTCAAGGGAGTTGTGATCAAGGAGTCCATTGTCACCAGAGCTCAAACCAAGAAGAGTACACCTCTAGGAAGAGGCAAACATTTAAAAGCATTATCTCCTTCTCCTTTTGATTCATCTGATACACCTACATTTTCTCTAAAACCTCCTAAAAGGCCCAAACTTGATAAGGACCTCACCAAAGTCATAGTAGACATGCTTGAAGAAGCCATCCAATCTAAAGAACCAAAGAAAGGCCAATCCTTAAAGAAGCCAGAAGAAAGGGAAGAAGAAATCACATTCCCTCCAAAGGGATTCAATATGATAAGCTTGAGGAATCACATAAATACTTGAGTCACTTTTTAAGAAGAAGAGTGTGCAAGATGCACTTTGTTGACATCAAGATTCTTCAAGAGGTATTAAAATTTGACCTAAGTACTTATCTCAAGTCCTATATGCCCTGGCTTTCTGTTAAACTTCCTTTTTGCATCAAGGTAGTAAGTTATTTCTATTGCAACTTAGAGCATGTAAATGATCCTCTCGAGATGCCTTAGAAGAAGAGATGTTTACTAAGGTTAGAGGTCAAGAAGTCCTTATCTCACTCTCCAAAAAAAAACACTTGGTCAGGAATAGAGGATCCTCCTAATGATGATTACCCTAATCTTGATTCAAACCAGTTGTTTTCTATCATAAGACCTAGGGAGATAGTGGGACCCCTCAATTTCAATCCGCGTGATATGTGTGATTTTCATCGAGTTCTATGGTATATCTATTTGCCTCAGTTCTCTTCAAAGAGAAAAAGGACTTGGGAGAATATATCTTTAATGAAATCAAAAGATATAGGTTTGAGGAAAAATCTACCACTCCAATGCCTTATCCACAACTTATATCCTTGTTTCTCAAGAAGAACAAGATTTGGTACTTAGAGAGTAAATAACTGATTGAGCGGCTAACTCCAGTAGGGAGAAATCAACTTAGAAAATTGAATATTGATATTCCCCTAAAAAATCCTCTTTAATCCAGTCATAAGAAGAAAAAGACTGAGGCTGAATTTGGTAGAATGGATGATGTTCAATCATCTGCTGCTGCCTCTACTTCTACATGCTCCATCTTTCATTGGTTCAACATTGCAAACATTCATGAAGAATATTCTCAAAGGTTTTCATGTGGACATTGCCAACACCAAAGCTGAATTGATAACTCATATGAACTTGAAGATGGGAGAACTTATAGAGAGAATGGACAAGAGGCATGAAAAGATGTTGGCAGAGCAGTAAGCACAAGGTGAGCTTCTGAGATCACTACATGCCAGATTTGATGTTATGGTATCTGGCTCCTGTACCCCTGGTCCTTTTTTTCCTTCTTCTGTGCCTAAGCTAGTATCACCATCTAAGCCCAGACCTTCTGATTATAGACCTTATGACCCTAGACCCTCTGAGCTTGGACTATCTTATCTTCCTCCACTTATATTGCCTATCACCATTTCCAAGAGCCTTCTATTCTCCTTGCCTGACCCAGAAATACTTGAGCCCGTTCATATTACTATTGATGATCTAATTCAGCCAGCTTAGCCTGTCCAGCCTGAGTCAGTGCCTACTCCTATTGCCTCACCCACAGGCACTGAGGAGGTGATTATTTCACCTGCTGGTATAGAGAAGGTAGAGATTACTTCTCTAGTTCCATTTCCTTAAAATTCTCTAAAAGATTTTCCTCTAATACCTCCAGTAAATCTTCCTAAACCTGAACCTGAACCATCATCATCTTCAGCTTCCACCAGCACCTCCAGTTCAGATGGTTCGCATGAGTCTTTGGCCTTTCCTGTCAACCCCATTTCTGTAGCCAAGCCATCTGGACCTTCTCCTTCTCCTTGATCCTATTTCTTGTGATGAAGACAAAAGGGGGAGAAGTACTTGGTCTGATTTTGTGGTTTTGTGATGTGATGATGTAAATGTATTAGGAATTGGGTGTATAGGGTTTAAGGGAGCTTTACTAGTTTACAATTATGTATTGAACTCTTTATGCAATTTTCTTTATGCAATTTCAATTAGAATTGGATTTCATTGGAATCATATTACATTATGGACTAATGAGTTTGTGATTGTGTATGCAAGGTGAACAACTTAGAACAAATTTCAAAATTATGAGTTTTAGAATTCAAAAAGGTTTCACAGATCATTAGACTTGAATTCAAAAATATCTTTATCAATATGTTTCAAAAGAGGTTTCAAGATTAAATTAAACAAAGGATGTCATATAAAAAGGTTATAAGAAAAACTTGATTGAAAACTCAATTTCAAAAACTTTGTTCAAAATCGCCAAGTTTTGTCATCATCAAAAAGAGGGAGAATATTAGATCTCATATGTTTTGATGATGACAAAGATTGGATTAAAGATTCAAAAGGTTTTGATAATGAATAAAACGATTTGAACAAAGTAATTAAGTGTTTTATTGCTGGTCATAAGCATTACTCGAGTAAGTACTTCAAGTAATGCAGAAGAAATAAAAGACAAAGCATAAGAAAAAGGGACTCTGTGACATTTTTATAAACATTACTCGAGTGAGTACTCGAGTAATGAACCTATTACTTGAGGGACCACTCCGGTAATGTGTAAGAATTTGTTCTAGTAAGCTCTCTGTCAAAAATTCAGAAGGATTACTTGAAGCAATCACTCGAGTAATCTATAGAGTTATTTGAGAGATTACTTGAGCAACCACTCAAGTAATCCAAGCAAAAACCAAGCAGTAACTCTCGGCCACAATTTGGAGGTCATTACTTGAATGGTTCACTCAAGTGATCTCCAAAGTTATTTGAAGCATTATTGTGCTCGAGTACTCAGGTATAGCTTAACAGAACTTGCTCTCAGCCAAGTTTATCATACACTTACTCGAAGGGACCACTTGAGTGATCTCCAAAGTTATTATAACTATTACTCAAGGGACCACTCGAGTAATCAGAAGAAAAAGAGGCACTTACTTGAGGGATTATCCGAGTAAGCAAGGTATATTATGGTTAGACCATATTGACTTACTCTCTGGCTTATTCTTGTTGAAGTTACTTGAGGGACTACTCGAGTAATGAGCATGATCACTCGAGTAGCCACTCGAGTAGTGAAGTACTGAAAGTTTTATTTTAATCCAATGTTTATTAAATTGTTATCTATATGATTACCTTTCATTGTATTATTTTCTTGAGTATTCTTATAGAAAAAATAAAGAGATCACGCATTGAGAGAGAAGTCAAACATATCGTCTGTAACGTTCAAAACGTCTACCTACCACAAATGGTTAGTTTTCAAATTTGAAGAATGGTCAAATGAAGCTGTGCGACTCTAACAGACATGTTTGAATTGCTTCCAATAGACACCACAACTCATCTATATATATGCAGCAATCAAAGAACAAAACACAAGAACTGAGAACACTCAAACATACATCGATCATAATATTATTTTGTGCTTTATTTTCTTATACTTACTCTTTGTACTTCAGTGACTAAATATTTTCTCTGTGTAATGCCCCTAATTTTGATTAAGAGCTAATGACAATTATTATGGATAATTGTGAATTTAAATTGGAATTATTATGTATTTTGTGGCAATATTAATTAATATGCCATAATTGGTGGAAAATTAAAAGAATGGAATTATTGGCCATAAGTTAGTGATTAAGGGAGAAATTAATTACTAGCAAAGAGAAAAATGAGATGTGTAACTAAATGGCTAATAGAGTAGTTAGAATAACAAATTTTTTACTTATTTGTGGAGAGCCAATAAGATTATGGCAAGTGGCAAGCTCATGTGAAGAGAGAGAGAGCATAGAAAAGTGAAATGGATAAAATATTATTTTCTCTCTCTCTCCTCTCTTCCTTCCATTTTGAATGGCAGCATAGGGAGGGGAAAATATCATCATTTCATCCTTTCCAACACTATTCATCTCTCTCATCTTTCTCTCTCTTGTGCGGCCATGGAAGCTTGAGAAAGGAAGAAGGAAGCTTGCCTTTAAGGTAAGAAAATGACCTCTATTGCTCAAACTCACTGCTCTAATATTGTTCCTTGAGTTAAGAGCTTCATTTTGATGTTTATAGTTTGGCCATTGGTGTTGATTTATGCCCACGAGGAATTTTGGAGGTTGGAGAATCAAAGAACCTCTTTGGCAAAGTTGAAGAGGTAAGTGAGACTAATATTTCTATCTATGTTTCATACCATTTGATTGAACTTGGGAATTCTGGAATTTCTGGTTTTGATTTTAAAAATGAGAGCCATTGGGTATTTGGTATGCTATTGGTATGAAATTGGTATCTTGAGAGGTATTTTGGGTAGATAGAATTGATTTGTGGTTGAATTGTGATGTTTGGATGATTTTAGAATTTGGATATTTATGTTGCCCAAAACCAAAGCATGATAATAGGATAGGAATTTGGTAATTCTGATGGTTTAATTGAATTCCTTAGGTGTTTTTGTGTGGGAGTAGCCTTGAGTAAGAGTTTGGGATCATTAAAACCAATTAAGCAATTATTGGGATGAGTAGTTTGTTTTGCTGCGTTTTCTGGTTTTTGATAAAATTGCTCAAGTGATTTAGGGTCCACTCGGGTGCGGATGAACATCACTCGAGTGAGAATGGGTTTCACTTGATTACTATAGTATTTTTTCCCTTTTGCTTCCAGTTTCATGTTGCACTTCCATGGTTAAAGGGAAGAGTGTGCCTTAACACTTGCAAGTGTTAAGCTATCACTAGAGTGCTTTATGTTCTACTCGAGTGTTCCGCTTCATGGAAAACTCTTGTGCTATCAGGTCCTCACTTTCTGTGCTTCACTTCTTGGTACTCGAGTGAGCATTTGGCTATCACTTGAGTGTGGCTTTCTGGATTTGAGTGTTGTGGTCTTCTGAATGTTCTTGTGCTCTCGGGTATACACTCGCTGTCCTTCACTCTCTAGTACCTAAGTGTAGACCGTACCATTACTTGAGTGAGGTCTTTCACTCGAGTGAGGCCATCTTTACTCGAGTATCTCAGTGAAAAATATCAGTTTTGAGCTTTCAAAAAGGGGATATTTGGGATAGTCTTCCAACCCTTTACAGCTATTGATAGAGTGATTCATGAGTACTAAAAGAGTAATAATGATAACCAAATTAAGTGTTAAGAATTCATTGAGATTTGGACTAGAGAAACCCTTGTTTAGTGAATGGAACCCGAGTGTGTCGGGAAATTACTTTGTAATCTGATATGTATGAATGAAATCAACCCGTATAGGCCATTTGTGTATTGAAATGTGAATATGAGACCATTGTTAAATAGGTTTTAGAAAAGTTTTTGTAAACCCTGATTTGGGAAAAAGATTATTTTCTAAGTCCCAACATGTATCATGGTCTCTAATTTCACTTAATCATGATTTATGAACCTAAACAAAGCCTTGATCATGAAAGGGGTTACACTCTGTGAGAGAATTTTTCATTACAAACTCAATATTTGTTATTGAGATAATTTAAGGTTATGGAACCTTGAGTTGGGGATTGGATTACAACGAGTGAGTGTTTAATGAAGGAACTTTTTGTGTACTGAGGTGCCAAGAACCCTCTGAATCTTGAAAGATATAGTGAAACTTTCAGAGAAGCTCTGAGGATTGGATGTAAGTCAAAGTGGATGTGATCGAACCAGTATAACTCTCGGTGTACACTTCGGTGATATTTCTCCTAACTTTTAATTGCTTTAAGTTTGTAGTCAATTTTTATATACGCAACAAAATTTCTAGTATGACCTAATTCAACCCCTTTCTTGGGTGAAACACTTGCACTAACAGGTGTATGGCCACTTAGGCGTACTTGTCGCCATTTGGTGGCACCTAGAGGCATATATGGCACCATCTGGGTCCTACATCCATAAAGTAGCTTTTAAGGTGGCGTAATGAGAAATTCCTTATGCATCGATAGTCGGATGAGAGTTATTGGTGTTTATGTACATTTGGTGTGCCATAAGACACACATCTTATACCACACAAGCATATATGTGCCGCGTTCTTTAAGACATAGACGTATGTAACTAATTAGTCAGATAGAACATGCCGTGTGTGAGTGCACATAGCATTTTTTGGGAAGGTGTATGTACCCTGTGTTTTTTAAGAGATACTAGCTTGGTGTCATTTATCTGGGACACCCAAGCATGTATATGGTGAAATAATAAGGTACAGTGGACACATGGAGCTAAATCGAGGAGACTCCGATAAAGTAGCTTTATAAAGTACCTTTAATAAAGTAGCTTTTAGGGTGGATGATCTGGCAATGCCACCTAGTATTCACTTATAAGCTATCCCAATGAGAAGGCACCACCTTGCATATAAGAATCACATATGCAATTAGCCGGGACAACTCACTGGTCCCTGGTCCGGCCATATTCTAACTTTCCTCGACACTATTCATGAAAGCCAAATGAAATCACCGAACTTCCCTCCCCTAGCATTAAAGTCAGCCCAGAGGAAAGAAGGAAGAGAATGATTATGTCTTGCCACATGTCCATTCACTTGAAACTCCTTAGGCAAGCAAGATGAATTCCCCGATGAATTAGTCGGTCGGATTTTTAAGAAGGAGCACCTAGCACCCTGGGATTTTTGCACTTGGACATGTGTCATCATAAGACCATCCAAGACTCTCCCAACCCTTATTAAATTTGTGCATCCATTAGAAAATGGGGGGGAAATTAGAAAAATTCCAAGAGAAAGAAAGAAGAGAGAAGAAAGTGTTTTCTTGGTGTTCTTGACCGATTTTAAGCTCGATTTCACATTTTCAGCTGACAAAACCTTCTCAAATATTCTTCTACTAAATGAGAGCCATGTTTCTATGGTTTCATATTCTTGATTAGAGGAGTTTTGTACTACTTCTAAAGTTGAAGTGATGCCAGAATCGAGAACCAATTATAAAATTAAGTAGAGGTAAGTATAAGCTTTGATTTGAATATGATATCTTAAGGTTTTGTGAAGATTTTATGAAGTTATGGTGACCCTCAACTTTTGGAAGAATAGTGATGTTAGGGTTTAGATGTTCTTATAATGTTGAATATGTTGTTACATAAGATTTGATGATGATATTTGATAGGTTTGGTGGTTAAAATCGACAAAACAAATTGTTATGGCTTAAAGGGATTTTTGGCCAGACCTGGAAATTTAAGAAGGAATATGATTTTGGTAATTTTGAGGTTGGAAATGAATTCTATGGGAAAAATTATGTGAAAATGACTTGTGGTATGATTTTTGGATGATTGAGTAGAAAACCTTAACTTTAGGAACTTGACGATATTTGCTGCCATATTTCGTTTTTGAAAGGCATACCGCTTGTGGCATGTTTTTGAATAATTAAACCTTGTCCAATGATTATGATATTTTGCAGATTGTTAGTATACATCCTAAGCTTTACATTGATATATAGAATGTGTTATTTGGATTAGTAGATTGTAAGATATGATTTGTTAAAGTTAGGTATTGAATTTGAAATGATTTCTATGGCAGTGACGACTTGGTTGAGGTTCTGGAATTTTGTGCTTAAAATTGGCTGAGAATGATATTTTTCTATAAATAAGACTTAAAGAGCTTTAAATAGGAACTAGAACCACCTCAATTGGAATTTCCTGGATTAAGTTATGAATTTTCAAAGTTGATTGATAAATCTAGTAGCTTAGGGAGAGCCTGCGAATTTGTAGCATTTAAAGTGAATTGTGATAAGTGAGATCCTAAGGAATAGAGGTATGATCTAGAGACTAATGTGTCATAAATTAGATACATATTTGACATAATATAAGTATCGTAAAGATAACCAACAAATAAAGTAAAGGACAAGAATAGAAGTAAGTCAAGAATAATATAATATTTATTATGTCGATGGCATAGGATCAAGTAAATCTCCGATCTACATGAATTCTAAATATAGGATTTGATTTTTGTCTGGATTCGAAGATTGGCTGAGCTCGAAGAAGAAAATGTCTCTGGAAAGGTGTTCAGGTAGTAACTCTTTGTCTCATATATTATGTAATGTTCTACATGTATGTTTTTAATGTCGAGAATGATGAGGACCAATGTGTCTAGAAGCTCTAAGATCTATTGGACTAGTATGTCCTTAGGCTAGTAGAAGCATTCAGAATGAGAAGGGCAGAAGCCCAAGGTTGTAAAGCCAGAATACCAAGCTCTGTGGTAATAGACTAGTGGGTCCTATGAATGTAGTTCATTCAGCATATTGTGAAATGAATGTTGTTTGTGAAATTGTGAAATATGCTGATGAAATGATGGTTAGTCTAGCATGCTTTGTGAACGTGCATTTTAACGATTGAATGTTGGTTACTACTAAGATTCTTGCTAATCTCACCCTTTCCATAACTAACATACATCTGAAGCAAGCAGCTCGAGGGGCAAACATGTAATCCCGGAAAGATAAGGAACAAAGGAGAAGAACTTCAATATCCTATTGGTTATCTGTAATAAATGTATCTTGACTATTCTTAGTGATTTTAATAGACTTGAGTGACCACATTAGATGTGTATGAACATGTATGTATATAGATACGGTAGAGAAAGGCAGTATCAGTAAACTTGGTTATATCATCAGAATATTTAACTATTTAGTAATATTGACTTATATAGAAGTAAAATCAATACTAAGATAAAGGTATCAGGACCCGTTTGTGGTATCAATGGTATCAAAGGATGGTGGTATCAGAACGTACAATGTCAATGTTTGTATTGATACCATGTTGAAATAACAAAATGAATTGTATAATAACTCCTAATTATACGTTAAAAGTAAAGGGGTTTACATGTTAGACCAATGATAAGGCGCCACCTAGATCTCATGATATCCCTCTATAACTAGCTGGGATAACTTAACAGTCTCCGATTGGGACACATGTTGGACTTTTCCCAAACACCAAGTCTAGGAGTTAGAGGAAATCACCATACCTCCCTTTTCCTTGACCAAAAATTCAGCCAAGTATGAGAGTGAAAGAGGGAGGTCGAAATTTTAAGACACATGGCACTCCAAGATTTAATCACTTAGACACATGACATCGTGAGATTTACACACTTGGACATATGTAAGCAAACAAGTCTAACACTCCCCAACTCCATATAATTCGGACAAATAGCCCAAAATGGTAGAAAAATGGTAGAAAAATAGAGAAAAACATAAGGAAAAAGATAGAAGAGAGAAGGTGGAAAAAATCTAAGTGTTCTTGAGATTTCTTGCCAATTCCGACTCTAAATCCTCATTTACGATCGATAGAGCCTTCACAAATCTTGCTCTACTAGCAAGCTACATTTCTACAATTTTAGATTTCTGATAAGAGGTTTTTGGTGTCGTCTAGTTAGTGGAAGTACTATCAAAATTAAGAACCAGCTTTAGCATCACGTATAGGTAAGCCTAAGCTTCGATTTGTGCCTAATATCTTGAGGTTTGATGAAGTTTTCTCAAAGTTCCTTGACTACCTTAATTTTGAACAATGTGTAATGTTAGGGTTTTATGTTGTATGATTATGAATATGATGATATATAAGGTTTAATGATGATATTTGACTAGTTTGGTGGTTGAAATTGCAAAATTGTTTGTTGTTGGCTTGAGGGTATGGTTCGCCAAGTGTAGAACCTAGGCAAGGAGTGTAATTTTGAGGTTCCCATTGGATTCTATGGGCAAAATTGTATAGGAATAGCTTGTGGTTATTGTAACCCCCTTACCGTAATTACATCTGGATTACGAAATTTAAGTGAAATAGAGACCAATAAAATGAAATTAACAATTATTAATCCCTCATCACGAGATGAGTTATTTCAAAAATCAATTCAAAATGTAATTAACCTGGTCTCATATTCACGGGCGGATATAACTACTTGAGAAATCAAATCACATAATAAATATCAGAGTGTGGAAACTAGAATCCCGGCTAACCCCGGGTTACTTACATATATAACATGGGTTTAGAGATTCCCAAAATGGGGATTACATATCCAAAATATTCATTTATACTTCATATACACTTGGTAATCTCAAAACCAAAACAAAGATAACCAACTACTACTAAAATCTCGGAGTAATCCTAACTACTCCTGGTTGTTCGCTTCCCTTTCGAGCTACTCGCCCTATCTAAAAAGGTTAGTCATTTGGAAAGAGTGAGATTCTAAGGAATTTCAGCAGTCACATATCACTCATACAATATATAAACACAAAGCATGTATGTTAATCATGAGCAGCAACAACACTATAAGTCTTGGCTTGCGCCACAGCCGACAACACCCACGGCTGTATCACAATGCACTATGCCCGCTTTCGAGGTAATCACAATGACAGCTTTCACTGCAATCTCAACACCAGCTTTCACTGTGAACACTAAGCCTGCTCTCACAATATTCACCAAACAGCAGCACCACAATGCACAAGGTTTCACAAAGCACAACGTATCACGAGGCACATAGTTCCACAAGGCACAAAGCAGCAGCAGCACACAATGCATGATAGGCAAACATACAATACATTTACATAAAGTATAAGAGAGAAGTCACTACCTGTATCTTTCCTGACAATCTTTGGCACAGTGGGCTCACGTGTCTGACAGATGTCAAATCCTATAACCAAAGTAGGGACAACCGATCAAATCTCTTTTCCAATGCTTAATTTCATAATATTCTAAGTTGGTTATCATTTAGGACTCTTTAGGTGACTACTAGAGGCCTAAACATATGCCTAAAGGTTGGGAGAACCTACCTAAAAGACCCCTTTTTTCGAAGGCAGAACACAGATTTTAGGCTGGATCACTCGAGTGAAGATGACCTCACTCGAGTGATGAGCAACTCATGCTCGAGTGAGAATGACTCTCACTCGCAAGTGTTTGACAGTGAGCAACCATCATGGCCAGAAAGTTCTCATCGCACTCAAGCACATAGCTATGCACTCGGGTGATGACTCCAATTATGCTTGAGTCCCCGAAAGTGCAACACAACGAGTGACAACTCAAGATCACATGCAACCATCTAAGGGACAAGCTCACTCGAGCATACCCTCCAGTGCTCAGGTGAGACGACCGTGCTTGTGAGTGTCAGAGCACACTCTTGAACAATGGCTAGCGAGTGAGGACCCGAGAGCAACCCCAACTCTGAGCTCATACCATCACTCGAGCAAGCCCTGGCTCACTCGAGCATGATCTTCCCTCACTCGAGAATAAAGAAATGTACTCGAGCCTCATTCATAGATTATAAGAAAAACTCAAAGCAGAAAAGGGAAAAATACACACAGCACTCGAGCATGATCTTCTTCAGCTCGAGTGTTGTGCATCAGAGGCTAGAAACGCAGAAATGACAGAAAATACAAGATGGTCAAATTCATACCCAATGATTCCCAAACTCTACCAAAAGATCATACACACTTAGCACTAACTAGGGAACACATTGGTAACCTCTAAAACACCCCCAAAACCTTTTTGACCACAATCATGCACTTAGGTCTCTATAACACAACCAATGTCCAAATTTCTCTTAACACATTTCCAACATTCCAAATTAAATCCAATACTCAAATATCTTCACAATGGACCATTTCCAACATCAAACACAATGAACTCTATACTTTCAACATTTACACAAACTCAAGGCAAATTTCTAGATTTTACTAAACTTATCCAAAAATCACAAATAATACTTCAAAATGCACTAAATGCCTACCTCTTCACTTTAGCAAATCCAGAATCTTGATTCTCCCACTTTTAATTTCGACCAACTCACAAATCAACACTATTCAAGATTCTGAAATCATCACAATGAAGCTCTCAATGAGATGCACAACATTAGAGAAGAGGATTTTAGCATTAGAGATCAATCAAATCATCAAAATCTCACATTTTTCTTCTTCCTTTTCCTTTGATCGCCGGAAACTATAGAGGAGAAAGAGAGAGAGAATGAGAGATAGGAATGATGATGATGAAACAACTCCTCTCCCTTGCCCATGCCTCTTAGCCGAATAGGAGAAAGAGAATGAGGGAAAAGTGAGCTTTTGTCTCCTTGTGCCTCATCCAACAACCACCACAATGCCACATGTCCATATCTTAATCACTTCCAACATGAGCTCACATAATGCAAAATGTAGGATTCCGGCCCATAGCCAAAAGATCTCAACCCTTGATCTTAAAGACCACACATATTTATACCAAAATCACATTACATAAATTCCCAAAAGTGCTTAATTACACTAATTACAATAATTATCAGAGTCATTAGCCCTAATCACAAATTGGGATATTACAGTTATGATTTTGGATGAATTGGATAGAAAGCCTTAAACTTGGAATTTGATGTTGCTAGAATTAGTTGCTGCCAGTTTCCGGTCAGATTGATTATGGTTGATCAAGTGTAGTTTGAAGATCATGATATTTTCTAGATTTATAGTAGACTACTTAAGCTTTAAATTGATATATAGAATATTAGAATGTGTTATTTGGGTTAGTAGATTGTAAGATATGATTTGTTAAAGATTGGCATTGAATCTGGAATGATTTTTGTGGCAGCGAGGATTGGTAGAGGTTTTTGGAATTGTGTGCTTATAATTGGCAATGGAAGATATTTTTTCCTTTAAAAAAACTTAAAAAGCTTTTCATAGGGACTGGAATCAACCTATTTGGAATTTTCTAGATTTAATTATGAATTTTCAAAGTTAGGTGATAAATCTGATTGATTAGGGTAGACCTACGAAATTACAGAATTTAGAGTAAATTGTGATAAGACGGATCTTAGGGAATAGAGGTATGACTTAGAGAGTAATGGGGTTACATTAAATAACGAAGACCCAAGGGATAAGAGACACATAATGTGTCTTTAGATTGGACACTCACTTCATATAATATAAGAGTCATAAAGATAACCAACAAAGTCAAGTTAAGGACAAAGATAAGAATGGGTCAAGAAAAACATAATGTTCATTATGCTGATAGGATTGGATAGAGTAATTACCCATCTTTATCAATTCTAAATTTATAGGATTTGACATTTATCCAGGATATGATGTTTTCCCGAGCTCGAAGAAAAAGTTGGATAAATCACTAGAAAGGCATTTAGGTAGTAACTCTTTCTCTTATAACATATGTATTACTTTGCATGATTATCTTTATGATCGAGGTTTGTGGGGGACAGTGAGTCTCAAGGCAGTAGACCCATAAGTACAAGTTTGCATGGGGTAGAGGCGCTGGGCTGTAAGACCTAAACTGGCTAATAACATGAGGTTGTAAGACTCATATGTACAACTTGAATAAGGTAAAGGCCCTGGGCCATAAGACCAGTAATGCCAAGTGTTGTGGTATTGGACCAGTGGGTCTTGTGTTTGCTGTTATTATTGCATATTGTTGTATTTGATTTCTATGATGATTGAGTATACTTATGTGATGATTGTTTAACATGCTCTATGAATTTACATATCATATGAGTAATTTTTGTTACTATTGAGATTGTCATGAATCTCACCCCTTTCCAATAACTAACATACATCAAGGGCAAGGGCTCGAAGAGCAAGGAGCTAATCACGAATGGTTAAAGTATTCAGATAAAGGACTAGGATTTTTATTGGTTATCTAGTTTGTATCTTGTATATGTTGTATATATCTATAAGAATATAACTACAGTACCAACAGCAGTAGTGACGGTAGTCTCATAAATGTTTGGCAAATCAATAGCTGCCTACTATTGTGATAAATGATATAGAATAGAGCATCCATACGCTAAAGGCCTAATAGCTAACGCATGATATATGATTTATAAGTAGAGTGGCACTCGAATACTAATAGTAAGCATTAAGAATCAATAAGTTATATTGCAGTTATGAGCCATTATGAAACTATTTTGAAAAGTTTTAAATTACTCCTAAAAACCCATTCATTTCTAGGTTCGAACCCTATTTTGAAGTTGGGATTTACAAAGGTTTACAAAGGTATATTTGTCCTAGGACTGAATCCTGGCTTAGTAGTTCCATTCACTATGCATTTAAACTCATCTAATAGTCATGGAATTAAGGGTGTTACAGTGACGATGATATCCAATTCCTCCACTAATGAATAAGGGTCGAGTCTTCGACCTTTGTCGTACCACTTAGTTGTGATGGCAACAGGGGATTCCTTTGCAACTTGCAATCTTGCCCTATGAGTACTGCCTTCGAAGGATTGGCTGTCAAGATCATTCCAGAGAATCTCACCAAAGATAATTACCTAGAATTGACACTGTCACGCCCTTACCTTGTTTTAACTTTTTTTTTCAAAGTATTTATGGAAAACGATATGCGGTTCGGTGGGCAACACAGGAATAACATGAATATACTGATAATAAGTGCATGATTACATAAATTCCCCATAGGGGTTCGTACATGATCATTACCATCAATGTAGCCACACAGGGCTACTTGGGTATCTAAACTCATCCCAGTGAAACAAAGACATCTTCTCGTCTTCGTTCCACCACTGCAATCCCCTCATATGGTTCTCTGCATTATTCTCAGCATATCTTCTGTCTTCTCCAGTCTAAATTATTGGTAGGGGAGGGTGAGATTCGAGAGAATCTCAGTAGGAAAATAATACCAATATGCATGTACGATAAATATTTAATGCATGACATTCTTGTATTACATAACTCATGCTCACACAATGACAAATCTGTAAGATCAATGCTTTGAACAATATACTTATGGCCATAGCATAAATTGAAACATAGCTTCAAATCATTCATACATATTTCACGTAATCAAGCAAAGCAATAACATGCATTAACATACTAACACAAATATCAAATACATGAAGTAGAGGTAAGTTCCCTACCTTAACCCTTTTCCGTCTCGAAACATGGGCCTCGTAATGCGTGCCAATACCTCAGGCCCCAAATTCGATCCTACAATGCCAAAGTTACCGTTCAGAAACTTCCATAGTGTTTCTAGGGGTTATATGGGTCTATTATAAAAATTTACCAAAATGCCCCCGGGGACCTAGCCGAGCCCGACCCCGCCATACCCATCCGGCTTTACTTTTCCCGAAATTCTATCCTGGGATATCCTGATATATTTTCACCCAAGGAATCCATTTCCAAACTCAGAATTATCAAATTTAATGTCAAATTACAACATTACCCGTGGCAGCCCCACTTTAAGGGTTTCAAGGGCGTTTTCGTAATTATACTTTGGGCTTTTCCAAAAATGTGACCAACTGTAACCCCACCTAATTTTTGCTCCTGATTTCAATGGAACCATAAAATCATTGAAAATCCAACTCTAACTCTCAGATCTAGCCCTGGCCAAAATCTTGGTATACTTTGGAAGAATCGGTGTTTTTCGGTTTCGGCTTCGTAAACATGTTACTTTCTACTCCTAACCACTTTATTGACTATTCCATTAGGTTACAACTACCATTTAGTATCAATTTAGGCAACATAACAGGTCCACACACCCATTTTTCATTTTTAAAACCAATGACAATCTGGCAAAATTTCACCGATTAAATTGTCCACAATAGCCAGAATAGTCAATTTACAAGAGTTTAGAAGTTACCTCAAGCTCCCACTAGCTTTTCTCAAGAGTGGCTAAACCCAAGCTCACTTCAACACAAGAAATGGAGCTTCCAAACCTTAAATTACATAGAATAGTAGCTTAGGAACGGAGTTATACGCGTTAGGAACCGATTTATCAAAGAAATCACTCACCTTTGTAAGCTTCTGCCTCCCCTTCTCTCTTTCTAAAAATTCTGCACTTCCTCTCTCTCTAAGGGCTGTTTCACGTCAGTTTGGAGGAGGGAAGAAGATGAAATGTTGCTTTATAATATTTTACCATTATCTCATAATTATTCCATTTCCAAAATTCCAAAAATGCCAACTTTGTGTACATAAAGCTAATTGGACCCAAACATGTCACAAAGCTCAATTATAGATGGACTAACTCCTCTCCCATTTTAATCAGCCCAAAACACGCCCAAGGGTCCATTAAAACAAAAAAAATAGGCTGATGCATTTTTATTCCATAATTACGAAATTGCTACCACAATTTTTCCTCATTTTCGGATTAGTGACAATTCTGGCAGATTTCTGCCCAAACTTTGAAAAATCATAACTAATTCTAGAAAAATTGAATTGGAGTGATTCCAAAGCCTATATAACCCTTATTGAGTATAGTTTCAAGAAAAAATATAGACTTTTTCTAGCTGGAATCACAAAATTCCCAGAATTTTAATATTTGCATAATGTTCCAGAAATTTCATAGTTTTTCTATGCTGAATTCAAAAATTCATAACTTTTTGTATATAGCTCTAATTAAGTCATATACCTATCAAATTAAAGCCTAGGATGTCTTATTTCATCATATAAAATTTCATAATTTTTTCTCATCATTTGATCTTGCATAACCTTATGACAAGTTCACTATCTCATAGGCGATTTCACCAAAAACATAATTACTTTCTCCAAAATTCACCATTTTACTTTCTTTAATACCCCAAAGATATAAGAATCATTCGGGAATAAATTTGGACTCTTGCTAAACTTGGGCTTAGTAGTCCACTTATTTCAGACTTATTCTCTAGCCTCAAATCTCAAAATTCGGGGTATTACAGACACTATCAATCAGCTTTGCCCTTAAAAGTTGTGGAAAGCTTGGACATGTCACTAACAACTTTTTAACTACTTCCTCCCTTAGTTCTCAATTAAGGAACACATTCTTCACATCAATCTGGTGTAAGTACTTGTCCATGTTTGTAGCCAAAGATAACAGAATCCTGAATGTATTCAATCTTGCAACAGAGGCAAAGGTTTTAGTATAATCCATTCAAAGACTTGGGAGAAGCCTTTTGCTACAAGTTGTGCCTTGTACTTATCAAGGCTTTCATCAGCTTTGTATTTTGGGGTAAATACCTACATGTAGCCAACTAGTTCTTTTCCTTTAGGTAGGTCAACAAATTCCCACGTATTATTCTTTTCTAGTGTCTCTATTTTAGCCAAGACAACTTGTTTCGACTTAGGCTTGTCTAGAGCTTCATTTATGTCGTTAGGTATTCTAACCCCATCAAGTTGAGATATAAAGGCATGATATTTGGATGAGAGGGCCTGGTTTGAGATAAATTTCTTGATAGGGTATTTTGTGCAAGCTCTAGGCTGTTTTCTCATAACAATTGGTAGGTCTAGATCATCAACAATCTCAATGCTTTCATCAACTTCTATGCATAAATAATTTTCTTCACCATGGCAATCTTCTGGACCTATCACTAGTTTTGATTGAGGGCATGTGCTATTAGCCTGAGAGTGATCACTTGGTTTTGGTGGCCTTCATGTATAAGTTTACTTTCATTTATTGATGTTGTCTTCCTTATCTCCCTAAGGATTAGTTGTTTAGTCATTAGGTGGTATTGCTTGGGTTACAATTTCCTCATATGTCTTAAGATTGGGAATGTAGAGTATGGTGTCATGGAATTCAGGCCAAGTAAGGATTTTGATGTAGGCTCTAATATAGGTTTAGGTGTTATGTCACTATTCAAGGTTTAAATAGGCGTCCCATTTAGGGCTTTAGTCAACAAAGCACCCAATTAGTCGATAGACCTTACATATCTTGTATAAATGAAGTTCTCCTTGATTTTATCATCTACAAAGTGACAATCGATCTTAATGTGTTTTGTTTGCTCATGAAACACAGAATTGGAGGCTATGTGCAGAGCAACTTTGTTATCACACCACAATTTCACAAGCAATGACATGGTAAGACCAACTTCCTTCATTAACTAGTGAATCCACACAATTTCCTGTATTGACTGAGCCATGGCTCTATACTCAGCTTCTGCACTAGATCATGAAACCACATCCTGTTTCTTGCTCCTCCAGGACACTAAATTTCCACCTACAAGCACACAGAATCTTGTGGTGGATCTCCTAGTAGCCCTTGACCCTGCAGGATTGGCATCACAAAACATTCGATCTCGGTGTGGCCATGATTCGTATAGAGTATACCATGACAGGTGAGCCCTTCAAGTAATGTAAGACATGTTCCAAAGTTTCCTACTGAGCAACAGTTGGTGCTGTCATAAACTAGCTTAGCACACTAACTGAAAAGGTCACATCGGAGCGAGTCACTGTGAAAATTGTTCAATTTCCTAGTCAATCTACGGTATCTCTCAAGGTAGGCAAACGACTTGATCTTCTCAAGATCAACCTTGTTCTTACATCCTCAAGTAGCTCATCATCAATCTTTAAAAAAAGATTGGGAATCATGGGAAAGCTACTTGGTGCTGCCCCAAACTTCCTGGTTTCTTTTAGCAAATTAAGAACATATTTCCTTTGTGTTAAGAGGATGCCTTTCTTGCTTTTAATAACCTCAATCCCAAGAAAGTATTTTAACAGCCCCAAATCTTTCATTTGGAAATGATAATTAAGAAAAGCCTTTAGTGATAATAAGATTCCTGAAGTATTGCTCCCCGTAATAACAATGTCATCAACATATACCACTAAAAGGATCATGCTAGCATTTGTCTATTGATAAAACACAGAATGGTCATACTTACTCTGATTTAGACCAAACTTCTTATCCATCATGCTAAACCTGTCAAACCAAGCATGAGGACTCTGCTTCAAACCATATAAAGACTTTTAAAGATGACATACCTTTCCATGTTTCCCCTGAGCAACAAAAACAGGTGGTTGCTCCATGTACACCTCCTTAAGAAGATCACCATTCGAAAAAGCATTTTTAACATCTAACTGATATAGAGTCCAACCATAAGTAGCCGCCATAGAAATAAAGAGATGAACAAAGGACAATTTTGCCATAGGGGAGAAGGTTTCTGAATAGTCAACACCATATGTCTGAGGATACCCCTTGGCAATCAATCGAGTTTTTAAGCGTTCCAAGCTGCCATCAACCTTTGTTTTTACTGTGAACACCTACTTGCATCTTAATAGCTTCTTGCCAGGAGGTAAATCAACGAGATTCCAAATACCTGCCTTATCAAGGGCCATCATGTCTTCTTTCATAACAGCACACCAACCAGGATAGGCCAAGGCTTGGTAGAGAATAGTAGGAATGATGATAGAGTCTAAGGTTGCGATGAAAGTACAGGGTGAAGGAGAGAGATGATTATAAGAAACAAAAGAGGAAATAAGATAGATACAAGTAGGGGTGGGCATAGGCAAGGCTGGGCTGGGCGAGACCCCTGCCCAATGCCCAGCCCAAAAGATGAACGGGCTACATTTTGCAGCCCGATGCCTGGCCCTGCCCAATAGAAGCCCTAACTATTTTGGGCAGGGCAAGGTGGGCTGGGTAGAGCGGGCTCCCCTGCCCAAGTGGTAACTTCCTAACCAATATCACTGTACAAAACCCCCAATTACACTTAATAAATACTATTAAAAACTTCAAATACATTCCATAATTTCATACATTGAGATATCTCAAAATAAATCTATAACTTAAGTGTTGAAATTAAAAAAAAAAAAACTAACACGTCTTACTAATTACATGACAAATTATGAAGTAATATGTGTTTATATATGAATATTGATTGATATGAATAGGTGCAATTGCAATAGAGACTTCAAAGAAACTAAATTTTTTGTCTTAGATCTCAACTTTTTATTGATTTGTATCATCTATCCAGATCAACAAACCACGTCTATAAAAAAAGCAATGAGTTATATGTAAACTATGGTGGATGGATATTAAATAATAATATAAAATATTTCATAAACATGAAATAATATATACACATATTAAATAAAATAATATGTATAAAATACTATTTATTTTATATAAAATAATATATATTTTAAATAAATTGTATATAATTTTCAGGGCAAGGCCAAATGGGCAGAACAGTATCCCCTGCCCCATGCCCGGCCCTGCCCGATAGTTCACCCTGCCCAAAGTGCCCAAATTTTTATCGGGCCAATTTTTTTGGGCTGGGCGGGGCAATTTTTGACCGAGCTTGGGTGGGCATACCGGGCTCCTGGGCACCATGCTCACCCCTAGATACAAGTACGTTTACCTTTGAGGAGGGCAATGGGCAAGTCATCAGAAGGAGTGGAAGTATCAGGAATATCAAGCACTATTTCTGGTTCTGGCTCAGAGTTAGAAGTAAGGGGGCTAATTCCGGATAAGACGCCGAAGCAAGCACTACTAGTGGAACAAAGGGTTGGAAGAAAACAAAGTGGTGTATGGAGTGTCACCATTGAGAACAAGAGATGTTATACGATTAATAAGAAAACACACAGTGAACACAACATGAACCCAAAAAGATTTAGGAACTTGGATTTAGATCATTAGAGCCCGTGCTACTTCTCAATTGAAAGAGGTATTGCAGCAAAGTAAAGCTGACTTTGTACGGTGCGATGTGATTCTAAATGACATTATGGGTTAAATTCCATGAGATTGTACCAACCCTTGATATCTAAGCATTTATATTTATTTCAGTTTGTGGACAATGGGCACGTCCTCACATCTTTTAGTGATTTCAGAGTTTAGCAGGCCCAGAAAAACTGATTCAAATTTAAATCCGCTATAAAACCATCAAAAAAATGGCAAAACTTTCTACATTGAAACCGCTACTAATAATTGGCACCAACAAATTGTCTATAAAAAATATAACAGCACGTGCAGCCTCACTAGCAACAACATTTTAAAAAGAAAAGAAAGACAGAGGTGATGTAATGGTGTCCAAGGCACAGACCAGAACAGAAAATGAGAACAAATATATAAGAAAAGTAAGTGACAAGCAAGCATCTTTAGTGAATCCAATATACACATCGATGATCGGCAAATAAAGGCAGAGAATTCTGGGTTTCAGAATGCTGTGAAGGACAACTATTTGCCTGTTCTTCTCTTCAACTAATCCAAGGAATTGGAACAGTTCTAGTCATTTAGTTCCCACAGACCTAACATCCTGTTCACTAACTTTTCAATCTTCTCATTCATTGATCAATTTTTCTTGAAGTGGGATCATTTTCTAGCCTTCTAAGCAAGCTGTAGACAGTAAACAATCAACTTTTGATACAGACACGTGATTGTGAGATTTCTCTGCCCCACACATTGACAATTGATGCAATTGAAGTTATTGCTTGATTAGACGCCAAAGACTATTGAATCAAGCTGAACCATTTTTTCTCAAATTCTGACACGTATTTCTGCATTTGTGATTTCTCAAATTTCTCTGCCCCACATGATTTGAACTGAAGTTCCTAGAGAAACTTCAGTAGTCAAAGGAAAAAGAAAACAACAAAGAAAAATAAAACTATTGCCCAATAAAGGAATTTCAATTGCTATCTTTCTTCTTTTCAAAACAAGAGTTTTTTTTTTCTTTTGCTTATTAATATTTAATGGGGTAAAAGCACAACATATTTGAATTTTAAATTCTAAGGTTAAGAAATAAAATTAAAAGGTAAACATTTATCTATTGATTGATAATCATTAATAAACTAATTGAAAGTTATTGAATTATGGGTCGCTCATCATAGTTGATCAAAGTAAACGTAAACGATCAAAGTCCTCTGTTTGTGTGTGTGTTGCCAAGTACTACTATTTTCTTCTCATGTTCTAAAAGCAAAGCATATTTAACAGGACAGATCTTTCAATAAAAAAAGTTGCGTGGCATTGCATATTTGATTTCTAAGATAATAAATTGCAGAAAGATATACCATTAGCCACTCACTAGAATTCACGCATTTGATCTGTATAGAATGACTCACCATGTTTTTTATGCCAACACTCTACAAGTCAAATAATATATGTAAATGGTTTTAAAAGCCACAATCACCCAATACTACATACTTTGGCTGCTCCGTGCATTTCTGGTGCTGCAGCACAAGCAGTAGAAATAAGAAAAGAATGTTTAATTAGCATTGCCAGATTTGGCAAAGGTTCTAATAGTATATGAATGGAGATGGTCAGTGTGACAAAAAATTAAAAAAAAAAATCAAATTTTGCATTTACAATTGTGCATTTGAAGTAGGGAACATGATCAAGTATTCATTACATATAGAAAAACATATCAATTGGTTAAATCTAACAAAGTAGAAAATTTTTTATAGCTAGAAACAAGGTTTGTAGCTAACCTATTGGGTATCATGAAAGTATATATGTCAAAGAAGAGTAAATTTTAGATGCTTCAAATGAGACAAAATCATCTCAAACCCCTCTCTATCTCCCCTCGAAATTTGAGATAGTTACTATATTGATGCAACATAATTCATTGTTGTCTATCTAGAGTTTGCTCAGCAGCACGAGACATAGCTTGCCTGAGGATGAATGCAGGTTGGCTTGGGGGAGAAATATCCACAATCTCACTTTGAAGCATTGACATTACAGATGCCATGGAAGGCCTATCTTTTGCAAGTTCTTGCAGACACAAAAGACCTATATGTATGCACTTCAATATATCCTTACGAAAACTCGGATCATATATCTGCAGATCTATTAGAGGTTTAACATTGCCATCGGACCATAATTTCCATGCCTAAAAAACTTAACAAGAAAAAACGATTGTTGCTAAGCTTTGAAGTTATATACATTGGGACAATGTTATTTTAGAGTTTTTGCAAGAAACAAGTGTACAAATTGGAGAGGCTTACAAATCCTAAAAGTGTCAAATATTCTGCCTCTTCATAAAAGCTAGTGTTTTTCCTTCTACTAAGAATTTCCAGCAACAAAACACCAAAGCTAAAAACATTAGATTTCTCTAAATAAAGTTCTTCAGTTGCTTACTCAGGATTCGAGAGAAATGTGGCCATTGTAATGAAACATTACATCTTTGGTGAGCTCTCTTTATGGTATATATTAATATTATTATTTTAGGCAAAGCAAAAGGAGAACTTACTATGTTCCAACAATTCTTTCTATATTTGTTTGATCTTCATTGCCTCCAAACAATTTAAATTAATATCTTTAGATTCATTTCTTTATCCAATAATACATTCCTTGCATTTAAATCTCTATATATAATTCTTAATCTTGAATCTCTGTGAAGATAAAGTAACCCTCTAGCTATTCCTTCAATTATGTTGAAGCGCAACCCCAAATCACAAAGATTTTGGTTCTTTGGATCTGCAAAAGATTATTTTAGGAAATATTAATTTTATCTAGTGGGATAAGGTTTTGTTGTTGTTGTCAATACAAATACCAACCAAAGTACAATTATCATGCTTTAGTTACTAACAATTCAATGGATATGTTGTGAATTTCATTAAGTCTCAACTTTCAAAGGAAAAAAAGATATAGACTATCATCATTAATGAATATGAATTTTGAAATCAGATATAAACTTTTGCAAAATTCTTAGCAAATAAAGACCCCACCATTAAAACTTCATTTCACTACATGTGTTCTAGGTTGACAAGCGTACACATGGAAAAGCAAAGAAGCAGTAACCATATCAAGTCACAGAAAAGTAGGCAAGAGAAAAAGGGAAAAAGAGAGATCAAATAAACAATGACAAAATTTACCTGTTCCTCCTCATTGTTCCAGTTGCAGCCACATCGTCATTGGAATCTCATGTATTATCATCAGCAACTTAATCATCATCAAAGCTAGCATTTATATCACATAATAGGTCAATTCAAACATAAATAGTTAATTTTTCAATTTAGGAAACTCAAACCTATCATACGACAACATATTTACATAACAATTATTACTCAAAATGAAATTCTAATTCATGGAAGCTGTTATCACATTTTAACAAGAAATACTTCAAAATTTCTTCCACAGAACAACTTAAACAATACCTACAGCAAAATCGCTTTGTGAAAACACCCTAACAATTCCTTAGTCCAGCCATAATAAAAATCCCAATCTCTATAAGCATGCAAGAATCATAATCAACCTGATTAATCATATAAGTATTATTAATCAACAGCATCCAAAGATCTTAATCTCTTGCATTTATCAGGGACAAAATGATGAGGAAGATTCAAGGTTGGAAGCAGAGGTACCTAACTCAAGCAGGAAAAGAGATTTTGTATTAAAGCTGTAGCTAATGATGTTCGAATTTATCTCATAGCTTGTTTTGAGCTTCCTAAAAAGTATTGCATTGAATTTCACAGAATTATATCAAGTTTCTGGTGGGGTAAGGGTATGGAAGGAGAAGGTATTCAATGGAAAGCCTAGGAGGTGATGATCAAGCAGAAGAAATTGGGAGGAATCAGATTTAGGGAGCTTGCAGATTTTAATTTATCTCTTCTGGCTAAGACTTGCATGGATAGCTCTTCAAATTTCAGATGCTGTATGGATAACGATGTCAAAGGGTCTATATTTCCCTAGGTTTGATTTCTGACATGCTAAGAAGGGGGAGAGATATGCTAAAATTAAACCTGATGTGGAGTGTTGGAGATGGAAGGAGGGTAAAAGTTTGGAAGGACAGATGGATTTGGGATATGGATTTTGTAAGTTCTGCTGAACAAGTGCCTATTGTTCTGATCTTTTGGCGGCATATACTTGATTCACAATGCAAGCTGGAATTTAGAGCAACTGGAGAGAATCTGTTTGATGATGATTTATAGAAGAAAATCATGCAAATTCCTATTTCTTGCTCTGGCAGGGGAGATTTGATGAAATAGATGGGGAGTAGTGTCTGTTTGTTTTAGTTTCTTAGAAGTACTTTTATGATTTACGAGGTAAGTATGTGAAAGGAGTTTTGTCCTAACTTGTGGAAAAGTGCTTAAAAAAGCACTTTTTAGAAGTTCCCAAATGAGCCATGTAGAAATGGCAAGTACTCAGTAAAGGCAAGATATGCTATGATTAGAAGTAAGAAGAGAGTTAGAAGAATTAAACCCGAATCTTCTTATTCTATTCCAGAAGGTTTGTGGCAGGAGATCAGGAAACCAAAGGTGCCACCAAAGTTCCAGCATTTCATATGGAGGGCAGAAAATGGTAGTTTGGCTACCATGGATGCCATGTTTAGAAGAAAGTGTGGCAATGACTCAGAACACTGCCTTCCGTTGTGTGATTGGGTTAAGAGGGTGTGCTTTGCCACTCCAATCAATGTCTTGCTGAGGCCGCAGAAGCAAGGTAGATGACTCCCGAAGTTACATTGTAACAATTTTACCGTTACTTCAAGGCTCATCTGCTAGAAATTTTATAAATAATATTAACAAATATGCCAATATATTTGATGAATTTTTTCTACAAATCACTTCTACCTAAACAATTCCAAAGATAAACTAGATTTAACCAATTTGCGATGCGCAAGACTTTAAGACCTTGTTTTATAACTTGATTTCCATACTTTTGATAATCATGGTACATGGATAAAATAAAAAATCAATGGGGAAAAGGCTTTAAAGGTTAAAACACTTGCAGTTTTTTGCATTTTATTTCTTGTTAGCACTTACAGATGCGCTTTTTCGCTCTTCTTTGTAATGGCTTTCATTACCATAAAACCATAACTATCATCATCCAAAAGTCAGTATGAGTCAATGCATCATCAAAATCCAACTTCCTCATGCTACATTTGGACAGAATTTACAAACTGTAACTCAAGTAAGAGAAAATAATGCGAGTGCATTCACCTTTATTCAGCTATCTACTTTTTTCAAATGTCTTCAGCTACCATTAAACCTTCAATGGATGCACTTGTCACTTAAAATCAGAACTGAAAACAATGTTGAATATCCCTAAACAGATGCAAAACTTGACCCAAGGAGAGAAGAAATTGAATTTGCAATAAATTGAACTGAAAAGCTTAAATCTCCCACAATCCTAAACAAAATGTTAATGAATCAGTAAACTAATTTAAAGATACGATTGACATTTAACCAACAGGAAGTTGATAGGAAATCCAACTGCCTATAAAAGCCAAATACATTAGTAAATGGTCAGCGGAGTACATAAAATTTTGCATTTACAATTGAGCATTCGAAGGAGGGAACATGACCCCCAATTATTCATTACATACAGAAAAAAATATATCAGGGCTAACAAAATACAAATTATTTTGTACCTAGAAAAAAGGATTGCAGCTACCCTCTTGACATCATGAAAGTGTGTGTGTGTGTGTGTATCAATGTAGAATGTATTTTAGATCATTCAAATGATACATAATCACAACAAACCCTAGTCTATCTCCCTTTAAAATTTGAAATAGTTACATTATTTATGGAACATAACTCATTATTGTCTAGAGCTTGCTCTGCTGCAGAAGACATAGCCTGCCTGAGGATGAATGCCGGTCGGCTTGGGGAAGGAATATCCATAATCTCACTTTGAAGCATTGACATTATAAGTGCCATAGCAGGCCTGTCTTTTGCAAGTTCTTGAACACACAAAAGACCTATTTGTATGCACCTCAATATATCGTTGTGAAAGCTTGGGTCATATATCTGCGGATCTATTAGAGGTATAACATTGCCATCAATCCATAGTTTCCAGACCTAGAAAAATTATGAAGAAAAAAATGATAACTGTTAAATTTTAATGTTATATTCATTGGGACAGTCAGAGGTATTTTAGAGCTTTTGCAATAAGGGAATGTACAAATTGGAGAGGCTTACAAATCCTAAAAGTGTCAAATATTCTGCCTCTTCATAAAAGCTGGTGTTTTTCCTTCCACTAACAATTTCTAGCAACAAAACACCAAAGCTAAAAACATCAGATTTCTCTGAATAGAGTCCTTCAGTTGCATACTCGGGAGAAATGTAGCCGCTGTAATTAAACATTACATCTCTAATGAGTTCTCAATACACTATTAACATTATTACCTCAGGCAAAGCAAAAGAAGCACTTACTATGTTCCAACAATTCTTTCTGTATTTGCCTTATCTTGATTGCCTCCAAACAATTTAGCTAGCCCAAAATCTGATATTTTTGGATTCATTTCTTTATCCAACAATATGTTACTTGCCTTCAAATCTCTATGTATAACTCTTAATCTTGAGTCCCTATGAAGATAAATCAATCCTCTTGCTATTCCCTCAATTATGTTGGAGCGCTTTCCCCAATCAAAGGATTTTCGTTGGAGTGGGTCTGCAAAGATTGGTTTGGGAAATATGTGATGTAAGACAAATGTTCATAATAAGACTTTTTACTCACTTCCTATAACATGATACTAAATGGTGTTAATATTTGGATTGCAAGGTGACCTCTTGTGACTTAGTTACTTGAACCTTAGCTCACTCTATAAAAATTTTGGTGAATTTGAACATTAACAGATGCAAAAACACGCATGTACTGCAAAACAAGGGAAGCATTTCTAGAAATGTCAACAAAGTGGCAGCACCAAGTAAAATAAGTTGCAGTAGCAAACTAGTATTTCCTTAAATATTTTTCAACACTCAATGAAATTTTCCTTTTTCTATTTATCTCTCTTCATTTGATGCAAAGCATAAAAACATCCAATTTAATAAACTATCATGTGCATATAAGATGTTCACTTACCAAAGATATAGGAATCCAAACTTTTGTTTGGCATGTATTCATAAACCAATATCTCTTCTCCTTCAATGCAACAGCCAAGAAGTCGAACAAGGTTTCGGTGTTGAAGCTTAGAAATCAATTCCACTTCATTTACAAATTCTTCCATACCCTGTCCAGATGATCTTGAGAGTCTTTTTACTGCTATTTCCTGCCCATCTTCCAATTTTCCCTAAAATAAGATGACATAAAACATCAATTTCTTATTAATTGAAAGATAATGAAGTTTGAAAAGAATAATAATAATGAAAGTCACCTTGTAAACTGGACCAAAGCCACCCTGCCCAAGTTTATTTGCTATGTCAAAGTTGTTTGTTGCACCTTCCAACTCTTTCAAATCAAACAATGATAGATCTGGCATATGGACTTGCTTCAGGTGCAAAATCCTTCTTTTGTCTTGAGACTGCATGTTAATTTCCCCTGTGTTTTACAAATTTTTCCCATTTTATGTCCTTGAAAATATATATTGCTATTCTAATAGCACGTTCCTAGAGCAATGAGTTAACTAAATGAAATTCTCACACATGCTGTATAAAAAGGATGAAACTCAAACACTAGACAGATTATCTAAGATAACAAAGTTAAGATTGTATCCTGTATAAACAATCAGAAACATATCACCAACCCCTTGAATGAACTCTTACAGTAAAATTGAAAATCACCTTTTTGCTTTGAGCATTTTTTCCATACGAAATATCCAGACACAGTAATGAGAATTGTTCCTATCAAAACTGATATTACAATAGGTGTTTTCATTTTCCTCCTGCCTGTGCCTGTATCAAAGAAAAGAAGAACATTCAGAGAGCCTACATTTTTCGAACACTAAATTCAAGACTCCTTGAAAGAAAATAGCGCCCACATTTCATAATTCTTTTGAAGAAAATAAGAACAATATAAATTGAAAATAATTTAAGAAGTAACATGGCTCCGAAAGACATAACTAGTAAATAGTCATACAACAAGATATATAATGCTTGAATGAAATTTAAAGTTGAACCTAATCCAAATTGAGTATTGAGGACATGCTGGACAGAAAACAAGTGTGCTCTTGGATTAAACAGCTTACTCTAATTAAAATATATATACCTAGTTCTGAGTTGGCTAAACGTATGTATACATCAACCCCTCCATCCGGCAAGCTCTGTATGTCAAGTAAATCTGCATTCCAAATCATACAGCCAAGGTTTCTTTCATGGGCATAAGCTATACAAGAGCAATTCTTCAGGCATGAAGTTCGACAATCTACAGTATCCCAAGAGTAAGAAGGTAACACTTGTGCATCATCTGGTAATTTCACTGTCTCCAGAGTCCAAAACCCATCTAATTTGCTAGTTTGAGAAACATTTCTGTCTCTTTCACATTGAAGTGCTTCTCTTCTCACACACCCACTGGTCCAGTTCTGACTTCCCCATTCTTCTTTGTTCCTTGGTTCAAACCCTCTCAAGCAACTGCAAATTGGGGAGTTCTGCGAATTGCATATCCCAAATGGCCCACATTTTCCATAAACATCACACTCTAAAGAACCAATTATCCTCAGAAGTTCCCATATATTTGCCTGGGAATTCCAACGTCGTTGTTCTACTTTTCCTTGAGAATCTAAGGTATAAGTCAAAAGGGAGTGGACTGAAAAAGAAAGGTCGATACTCCCTTCCTCTCCTCCCATCCGGAACCCATTTTGGGAGTTAGATGAAAAAATCCTAGGTATCCCAAGGAAGTCTAAGCCATCAAAGGGACCAGTTCGAAAATAAGGACGATTTTCTTTCCACACGAATACTTCAGTTACATTACGGATTTCAAGACCGGAAGAAAATTCTCCATAGGATGGATCTGATGGACTTTTCCATGATGTAAGTTGAACTTTCTCACCTGTTCTTTTGTTAGTACTGATTTTCATGTCCTGTATTAGTGTATTACCAGGATGTTGGAAACTCTCCCACACGGATGCTCCTCTAGTTCTATCTACAAGGACGAGGTTGCCTGAGTCTAAGAGTTGAGCACTGGAATTCGATGAAATATGGGAGATATCTGTTGACCAAACAACCTGTTTTTGCCCGTCCAAAACAACAAGATTGCCATTCTCTGATATTGTGAGAATCCCAGAAGAATCCTTTAGTGGGTTGTTTCTATTTGCTACCCAAACAACATTGGATTCAGACATAAACCAAATTCCCATATAGCGATTTGTTGAATTTTTCGGACTGAAGAATCCCAGTGTGAACATGCTATTGTTTGAGCTCAATGTTTCAGGTTCGTTGATCAACGCAGAAGGCACGATGTTGTCCAAGGCACAGACTAGAAGAGCAAAAGACAACAAATATACAAGAAAGAAAATTAATAAGCAACCGTTTCTACTAAATCCCGTGAAGAACATGATGATAATCGGAAGTGAATGAAGCCTTTTCCACTTTGGTTATTCTACTCTGCTTGCGAGGCTAGCAATATCACTATATCATATAATATATATAGCATTTTGAACTATTTAGCTGTTCTTGATCTACGACTGCTTTGGAGGAAAAAAAAAAAAAACTCCTCCAAAGAATTTTGAATAGCCGCGGGGCCTTGGCCACCGAAGTCTTCTCTGTCATTGTCTTCTACGTCATGGCGCCATCTACCCGAGTCTTTGCAACCAGGTGTAAACAAAAGAATTTTAAGGCATGGCGGGTAGAGATTTCTTTTCAGGGAAAATGGCAAAAAAAAAAAAAAAAAAAAAAAAAATCTTTAAAAATAATAAATTCGAACGTTCATAACATCATAAAGACGTAAGTACCTGATTTTTTTTTTAAAAAAAATTTAAAAAAATGACCGAAATACCCTTATATATATATTTTTCAAAATATTACTCCACCCCTGCTAGTGACAAGTAGGGGTGGAAACAGATCAGGCTAGGCCAGGCTTTTGCCTTAACAGACCTGGCCTGTTAAGACACAAACTGGCTTGAGCCTGGCCTGTGGCCTGTTAAAAACCAATTTTTAGGCCTAGGCCTGGCCTGAAGCTTGTTAAGGAGGCCTGAATTTTTAAATTTTTTTAAACAAACCGACAGGCCTACAGGCCACACTGCAAAACAGGCCACAGGCCGAAAACAGACTAAAACTTACAGGCTCAGATGAAATTATCTTTTAACCCTTATCTAAATTTTTTTTAAAAAAAATATTTTTACAGGCTCAGGCCTGTCAATAGGCCTTGGCCTGGCCTATTAAGCAAAATAGGCTTTTGTTTTGGCCTTGGCCTGGCCTTTTAGCCTGACAGGCCAGGCCTGAACAGGCCAATCATAGGCTAGGCTACAAGCCCCTGACAGGCCGCCTGACCTATTTTTACCCCTACTGACAGGCAACTTCCCCTTGGCAGCTTCGATGGCCAAAATAATTATTTGGCAAAGTGATAGGAATGGGATTTGAAACCCCCCACTTATTTGCAAGCCACCAATTGTTTTCAACATATATTATGCAAATAAATATATATAAGTTGACTATTTATCTTACTTGAGCTTATTTACAAATTTTGTTAACAAATTCATCACATTTCATTAATTTTTAACCATGGTTTTAAAAGCCGAACCGGACCGAACGATCCAGCCGGCCGGAATGTCAGCCAGACTCGGCAATGGCTCGTTTCAATGGTAAAAGCCGTTTTCAACGTTAATTCGTTTTGGACCGGAGAAAAGCTGTTTTTCGGCCAAAATCCACTTTTTGGCTGGGAACCGAAACGGCTATGCAATAGCCGGATGGATGAACACAGTTGAGGAACGAATGTAGAAAAATGAAAAAAAAAACAGAGAGATGGAAAAAGATTAAGGCATTTCAGCGGCTCCTCATGCTCATCTGTCTGTTATCTCGTGTAGTCTTTGTTTGTTTGAACACTCTCCCTTTTTGACATTAGCCCACATCCATGGAAGAAATACAGCAAATGGAGACGAAGACGACGAAGAAGAAGAAGAGGAAGAAGAAGAAGTAAAGAGGAAGAAGTGAAAATTGTCGAAATGAAGAAAAAGAAAGAGAAAAAATATCCATCAATACTAATAAACTTTGCTTGTTGGCTATTGAGCTCCATTACTTTTCAGATTGTCATATAGGAAAACGTATTTTGGGATAAGTGAAGGCCAACACTAGAATTAGAGTGTAGGTAGTAGGAATTATACCATTCATTAAGTCAGTTTCTCTCTCTCACAATTTTAGTAATTTTTTTTATAAATAGGTTTCATATTTTTTGCCAATATAAATAGGTTTCATATATCAATATATATTTGAAATGTTAAACATTTTTAATATTATATGTTTTTATATTAAATTTTTTAAAAAATTATAATTTTCCTTTAATTACTGATAAAATTTAAAGCATATATTTATTATTTTAATGTACAATAAGTGTTATATAATTGAAATTTTTTTATAACTTGTGAATTTATGTTAGTTGTCGAGCGTTAACTTGTTAAAGTGCTATTTTTAATTATTTCAATTTACTAAACTATATGTATATAATATTAACTTGAACAAATTATATTTATATATTTATATTTGTATATAATATTATTTATAATTTAATTATTACGTCACCATTCAACCAAACGATCTGACCGTTTGAACCATGATATGCTAATCTTTCTGGCTCTATATCCAATCTGGCTTTTAAAACATTGGTTTTAAGAACTTTCGTTTACCCAGTAAAAAATTAACACTATCAAGTCATTCATAAGTTTTGTTAAGGAATTCACCACATTTTATTAAGTTTTTGTAAAACCTGATGAATGTGGTGAAAACTTAATGAAATGTAATGAATTCCTTAACAAAACTTGTGAATGACTTGATACTGTGAATTTTTTATTTGGTAAACGAAAATTGTTAAAACCTAATGAAATATGGTGAATTATTTAACAAAACTTGTGAATGACTTGATTGTATGAATTTTTTATTGGGTAAACTAAAGTTATTAAAACCTAATCAAACATGGTGAATTCCTTTACAAAACTTGTGAATAACCTGATAGTGTGAATTTTTTACTGGGTAAAAGAAAATTGTTAAAATATAATAAAATGTGATGAATTTCTTAACAAAAATTGTGAATGGCCTGATAGTATAAAATTTTTAGTAAAAAAAAAATTTGTTAAAACCTAGTGAAATGTGATGAATTCCTTAACAAAACTTATGAACTTAAACAAGTGGTGAGAGTTGAAATCCCACCCCACCACTTTGCCAAATAATTGTTCCCGCTAGAACCTGCAACTCCTGTAAGGGAGGTTGCCGGCGAGGGTAGGGGTAATATTTTTTAAAATATATATAATGACATTTGTATAATTTCCTTTTAATTTAAAAAAGGACAAATTAGGTACTAACACCTTACTGGTATTATGAATATTCGAAACATCATTCTATTCTTTTTTATTTTTAAAGTTCTTTTTGTGTCATTTTCCTTTCTTTTTAATTCCTCTGCACCACATGTTTTAATGTTGGTTAAATTATACAAAACTGCCCAAACTTCGGGTCTGATGCATATTGCCCCCTCACATTTCAAATTTTAAATTTGACCCCTTGGCCTTTTATATTTTTATTATTAACCCATGCCTTTATCTGACCATTATTTTTATAACAGAAATTATCACATTAGATTAAGAGATGATATATGGCATCCTACTTGACTTCCTATGTAAATTACTATTTTCATAAAATCCTCTGAACTTTAACCAATTATAGATAATCCCCTTAACTTTGATTAGTTACAAATAACCCCCTAACATTTAAAAATTTAAATTAACCCCCTTAAATCTTGATTTATAATATTAAACCCCATGTCATTACTTTTATCCTTTAATGACTTTATTAAGATTTTCACTATAATTGCATCAATTAAAATATTTTTCATACATTTTGTAATATCCCAAAAAGTGATTAAGGGCTAATGACTTCAAAAGTGGATGTAATTATTGTTGAATAAACACTTTTAGAGAATGTGTGATGGGAATTTAGATATTTTAATGATTCCAATTGCTTCCTTGTGAAAATTCATGTGGGGAGAGTGTTTATTGTGAAATTGGAACCATTGGGAACAATTGTGCAAAAGTTGAAACTCTGTACAGGGCAGCCGATTTGTATGGATGTTTTAAATAGACAAATGGTGTCTAAAAATTATGAAATTTTCCAATCTTAAAGTTCACATGTCAAGCTTCAAAATGGACAAATAATTTGTATCATTTTGATTTGTGAGCTAAGAGTTATGGATTTTTGAAGTTTGCCCAGCGAAATTAATTATTTTCTGGAACAGCATGCAAAGATTGAACTTCTGGGAATTTTGTGGTTCCATGCAGAAAAATTATATATTTTTCCTTAAAACTGGACTCAATAAGGGTTCCATAGGATTTGGAATCACTCCAATTCAATTTTTCTAGAATTAGTTATGATTTTTCAAAGTTTAGGCAGAAATCTGCCAGAATTTCTGAAAAATCCAAAATTGTTGGAAATTAATCAATAATTAAATATCATATAATATATGATATTAAATACCATCAGCCTTCCTTCTCCAGCCATTTTCGTTCTGTTCCAGACCTGAAACAAGAGAGAGAAGGTGAGAGAGTTTAGAGAGAGAAAGGGAAAAAATCTCACAAGGTAAGCCGATTTCTCTGACGATTTAGCTCCTAACGCGTATAACTCCGACTCTAAGCTACTCCTCTTTATTCTTTAAGGTTTTGAAGCAAAGAATTTCATGGTTCAAAGAGGCTAGGGTTCAGCCAAATTTGGGAAAAGCTAGTGGGAGCTTGAGGTAACTTCCAAACTTTCGTATATTGCTTATTATGGCTGCTGTGGGCAATTTAATCGGTGAAATTTCGCCGGATTGCCATTGGTTTTAAAGTTTGGAAATGATATGGCCTAGGGGTTATGCTGCCCAAATGGGGTCTTAATGTTAGTTTTAACCTAATGTAATGGTTAATAAAGCGGTTAGGAGTAGAAAGGAACACGTTTACGGAGCCGAAATCGTAAAACCCCGATTTTCTCCGAAGAGCTCATAAATTTCGGTCAGCTCTAGAAATGGGTCTTAGAGTTGGATTTTCAATGATTTGATGGTTCCATTGAGTTCAGGAGCGAAAATTAGGTGGGGTTACAGTTGGTCACTTTTTCGGAAAAGGCCGAAAAAGCATAATTACGAAAACGCCCCTGAAACCCTTGAAGTAGGGCTGCCAAGGGTAAATTTGTAATTTTACATTGAATTTGATAATTCCGAGTCCGGAAATGGATTCCTTGGGCGGAAATATGTTAGGATAGCCCAGATTAGAATTTTGGGAAAAGTGCAACCGGACCGGGTATGGCGGGCTCGGGCGGGTCCCCGGGGGCATTTTTGTAAATTTTCATTATAGACTCATATAACCCCAAGAAAGAATATGGAAGTGTCTAAATGGTGCATTTGGAATTGTAGGATTAGATATTTGCCCTGTTCGTGAACGACCCGTGCCAGAGCACGTTCGGAAAGAACCAGGTAGTAACTCTTTCTCTTATACTTTGTGTGAAACATTGTATGTATGTTTGTCATGCATTAAGAATACTTTGTGAATACATTGTGATGCTTTGAGTTCGCAGCGCAAGCTGACGCATAGCGATACTTTGTGATATATAGAGATCGCAGCGAAAGCTGATGCATAGAGATTACAGCCATGAATGCTGTTGTTTGTGGCGAAAGCCATGATACATTGTGATGCTGCTTAACATGATCATATATGCTATGTGTTTATACACTGTATGAGTGATTTTTTAATACAGAGATTATTTTGAATCTCATTATTTTCATTGACTAACATTTCAGACAGGGCAAGTGGCTTCAAGGAGAAGCAAACCACCAGGAGCGGCTAGGATCTTGTAGAGATGTGTTGTTGGTTATCTATTTTGGACTTAGGATTACTGTTTATTTTTGAAATATAGATATTACCTTGATGTTGGTCATGTAATCCCCTAGTTGGAACTTACAACCCTTAGTTTATACATGTATGAAACCCATGAGTTGCCAGGAATTTGGCTATGCACTCTGATATGTATGAATATGATTGAACTGCGCAGAGTAATTAGATTCTGAAGATGAATCTGAGACCATGTTGAATGAATTTTAGAAAAGAGATTTGAGAAAAACGTATCCGTCAGTCTCTAATTCCTTTAAATTACACATTTTCGAATCTTAATTACGGTTATCAAGGTAAGGGATTACATTTTTGGTATCAGAGCCGTAGTTTCTGGCAAGGGTAGAGTTTACTAGGATAGATCCCTTAGTTGGCTTTAGGGATAGAAGATCATCTGTGGATAATTGTTGTGTATGCACATGTATGTTGTATTGATATGGATATATATTTGAGACTAGTGGATATATGTGCATACTATCTCTGTAATATTAATGGGGTAAGTTGTTTGTAGAAGGAAGAAAACTAGAGGACGCCCCATTGTTCCGTGTGTAGACCCAGAGGTGGAGGTAGTCAATGACAATCCACCAGATCCAATGCAAGAGCTGATGGGTCTAATCCGGGATCAAAGAGATATGATTGTTGAGCTAAGAGAAGAGCTCAGAGTAGAGAAAGCAAAGAACAAAGAGGACCCAATTCAGTCTACTCCAGTGGAAACTCAAGAAGAAACTCGTCATGAGGACACTGCTGAAGGGTCAGCACGACCGCTGGAGTCCCCACCTCATACTATTCCAAACCAAGAGTCTTATGGAGTACCTGTAAGAGAGGGTAGGGATCTTCAGTTTTGGGTTACCAGATTTTGCAAACATCTGCCTCCAGTGTTCAAAGGGAGGTTTGATCCTCAAGTGGCGGAAGATTGATTAAACTGTCTCGAGAAGATATTTGAGGTCCTTAGATGTCCAGATGAGGTGAAGCCACGCTTGGCAGTCTACAAGCTCGAGGGTGATGCGGACCGTTAGTGGAGAAATATCTCTCTCACACTGCGCAGCAGAAACGTGCCATTGACTTGGGAATTGTTCCAGTAGGAATTCAATGAGAAATACTTTCCCAAATCAGTGCGGCTCAAGAAGGAGACAGAATTCCTTAACATTAGACAAGGGGACACTGAGAGCTTTGATGATTATTTGTCCCGTTTCATCCGTTTGTCCCAATATTCCTCCTATCTTCGATACAAGGATGACGAAGAATGGAGTTCAGATATGCTCATTCGTAGCCTGAGGTGAGATTTGAGGAAACGGTTGGTCACTCACCAGTTTACCAAGTTCAACAAAGCGGTGGAACAATGTAGGATTATAGAGAACAACTTAAGAGAAGTATATCCTACTAAAGCTACTGGCCACCGCAGTGAACCCAGTAAGAGTGGTACTTCACATAAGCCAAAAGGGACAGGGACCTTCATCTGGGAGTGGTAAAAAGCCCTACCAGTCTGGGAGCCGTGATCAGCAGAGAACTCCTTTTACACCTTGGATCTGTCCTCGTTGTAATCAGTCACATCATGGTAAGACTTGTGAGGGTCGAATAATATGCTTTAATTGTAAACGTGTGGGGCATACTGTTGTCGAATGTAAAGAGCCACGACCAGACCAGAGGCCGAAAACTCAGGGCCGAGTATTCACTATGACCCACGAGGAGGCCCGTAAATCTCTTAAGTTGATACAAGGTAAAATTCTTCTTAATGGCTATTTATTGCAAGTTCTGTTTGACTCGGGTGCAAGTCACTCCTTCATTGCCTATGATTGTGTGAAGCGCCTGGGATTGCATGTGCATAAATTACCATTTGATCTGATAGTGTCAACTCCGATGGGTGTTAAGGCCTTGACTACAAAAGCTTGTCTGAATTGTGTCATGACTGTAGAAGGGCACCAATCTACTGTGGATTTGATTTGTTTGTCACTTTACCAATTGGAAGTCATTTTGGGTTTTGATTGGTTAACGGCGAATAATGTGATGCTTGATTGTGGGAACAGGAGGATAGTATATCCTGCTTCTCAGAGGGTCGAACTCGAAGTTGCAAATGGCAGTATGAATTTCCTTTCTACGGCTAAAGCTGAAAAATATCTTGAAAAGAGTTACCAGGGGTATATGGTATTCTTCTCTGTGTAAGGGGAGATTAGTGAAACTTTGAGTAGTATACCCGTGGTAAATGAATTTCCTGAGGTATTTCTGGATGACCTTAGCGGATTACCTCCAGAAAGGGAAGTTCAGTTTCCCATTGACATTGTGCCTGGAGCTTGTTCTATTTCTAAGGCCCCATACCGTATGGTGGAGTTAAAGAAACAAATAGAAGACTTGCTGGAGAAAGGGTTTATTAGACCCAGTGTATCGCCTTGGGGAGCTCTAGTGTTGTTTGTGAAAAAGAAAGATGGGAGTCTTCGTCTATGTATCGATTATAGAGAACTAAATAAGATTACTATCAAGAACAAGTACCCTCTTCCCCGAATCGATGACCTTTTAGATCAACTATCTGGTTCGTGTGTATTCTCAAAAATTGATCTAAGGTCAGGGTATCATCAGTTACGAGTGAAAGCAGAAGATGTTCCAAAGACTGCTTTTCAGACCAGGTATGGTCATTATGAGTTCTTGGTGATGCCATTTAGGCTAACCAATGCACCTGCGGTTTTCATGGATTACATGAACCGTATCTTTCAACAATATTTGGATCAATTTGTTGTGGTATTCATTGATGATATTCTGATATACTTTAAGAGTAGAGAAGAGCATGAGCATCAGTTGAGAATTGTATTGAATACATTGCGTGAGAAGAAGCTCTATGCCAAATTGAGTAAATGCGAGTTTTGGCTATCGAAAGTAAAATTCCTAGGCCATGTTATCTCGCAAGAAGTGGTCTCTGTAGATCCTAGTAAAGTGAAAGCAGTACTGGACTGGAAAAGGCCAGAATCTGTGGTAGAGGTACACAGTTTTCTGGGTCTTGCTGGTTACTACCGGAGGTTCATTCAGAATTTCTCACGTATTGCTTTGCCAATGACCAAGCTCACAAGGAAGGATCAACCTTTTGTGTGGGATGAACATTGTGAAAAATGCTTTGTGGAGTTGAAAGAGAGGTTGACTACGGCACCTGTGTTGATTATACCTGATCCCAGCTTGACTTACATTGTGTATAGTGATGCTAGTAAGCATGGATTAAGGTGTGTCCTTATGCAGCAAGGACGTGTGGTGGCCTACACCTCTCGACAGCTCAAACCTCATGAGATGAATTATCCTACGCATGATCTAAAGCTTGCGGCTATTGTATTTTCCTTGAAAATTTGGAGGCATTATCTGTATGGTGTTAGAACTGTACTGCGACCACAAGAGTCTCAAATATTTATATGATAAAAAAGAATTGAATATGAGACAGCAACGGTGGATGGAGTTGCTTAAAGACTACAACCTAGAAATAAAATATCATCCGGGTAAAGCAAATGTAGTCGCAGATACTCTTAGTCGAAAGGCAGTGTTGGTAGCAGCAATGATGATTCAAGAGGGGAAGTTAATAGTAGATTTTTGTGATTTGAATCTATCAAATCAAATCTTCTGTGCCAATTATACTATTTCCCAAGAGGAAAGTGACTTGAGAATTAAGATTGAAGAAGCTAAGAGGCAAGATGGCTGGATACAGTGTAATCTAGCTCGGATTAAACGGGGAGAAGATCAGGGCTATGATCTATCGCCTAGTGGACTAGTTTGCTATCAAAAGAGAATCTGTGTTCCACTTAAGGCGGAGTTGAGACAAAAAATTCTGGATGAGGCGCACAAGAGCCGTTATACTCTTCATCCTGGTATGACCAAAATGTACCATAATTTGAAGTCTATGTATTGGTGGCCGGGTTTGAAGAGTGATGTGATGAAATATGTAGCGAGGTGTCTCATTTGTCAGAAGGTAAAAATTGAGCACCAGAGACTGCCTGGTTTGCTTCAGAGTCTTGAGATTCTGGAATGGAAATGGGAAAGTGTAACCATGGATCTGGTTGTGGGATTACCCAGGATCAAGAATTTTGATGCGATCTGGGTAATTGTGGACCGATTAACAAAGTCAGCACACTTCATACCAATCAATGCTGGTTACTCTCCATATAAACTAGCAGAGATTTATATCCAAGAAATTGTGAAACTCCATGGTGTACCAAAGAACATTATTTCTGACCGAGATCCCCGATTCACTTCAAGATTCTGGAGGGCTTTGCATGAGGCCTTGGGTACTCAATTGAGATTTAGCACGGCTTATCATCATCAAACGGATGGACAGTCAAAAAGGACAATTTAGACGCTGGAAGACATGTTACGGGCCTGTGTTCTAGACTTCAAAGGGAATTAGGATCGCTTTCTTCCACTTGCTGAGTTTGCCTATAACAATAGCTATCATGCGAGCATTCAGATGGCTCTGTATGAAGCGTTGTACGGAAGGAGGTGCCAATCGCCTTTGTGTTGGAATGAGTTATCAGAAAGGAAGCTGTATGGACCGGATCTTGTTGATCAAACCTCAACACAGATTCGGATTATTTGTAAGAGGCTTCTTGCAGCGCAGAGTTGACAGAAAAGCTACGCTGACAAGAGGAGACGACCTCTAGAGTTTGAGGTTGGTGATCATATATTTCTGAAAGTATCATCAGTCACTGGCATCGAGAGAGCTATCAAGCGAAAGAAGCTGAGCCCAAGGTACATAGGTCCTTTTGAAATCCTTGAGAGGATTGGGCTTGTTGCTTATCGAGTAGCCCTACCCCCAAACTTGAGCAGACTCCATGATGTGTTTCATGTTTCCCAATTGAAGAAGTACCAACCAGATCCCTCTCACATCATTAAGTATGAAGAAGTTGAGTTACAAGACAACTTCACATATGCGATAGAGCCAGAACAGATCATTGATAGAGAAGAACGACGGCTCAGACACCGGAACATTCTATTTGTGAAGGTGATCTGGAAGGGAATGACTCAGAGGGAAGAAACTTGGGAAGCGGAAGAGGATATGCGAAGACGTTATCCAGAGTTTATGGCTCAAGTTGTGTGACAAATTTTTAGGACAAAATTTATTTTACGGGGGGAGAAATGTAATATCACAAAAAGTGATTAAGGGCTAATGACTTCAAAAGTGGATGTAATTATTGTTGAATAAACACTTTTAGAGAATGTGTGATGGGAATTTGGATATTTTAATGATTCCAATGGCTTCCTTGTGAAAATTCATGTGGGGAGAGTGTTTATTGTGAAATTGGAACCATTGGGAACAATTGTGCAAAAGTTGAAACTCTGTACAAGGCAGCCGATTTGTATGGACGTTTTAAATAGGCAAATGGTATCTAACAATTCTGAAATTTTCCAGTCTTAAAGTTCACATGTCAAGCTTTAAAATGGACATATAATTTGTATCATTTTGATTTGTGAGCTAAGAGTTATGGAATTTTGAAGTTTGCCCAGCAAAATTAATTATTTTCTGGAACAGCATGCAAAGATTGAAATTCTGGGAATTTTGTGGTTCCATGCAGAACAATTCTATATTTTTCCTTAAAACTAGACTCAATAAGGGTTCCATAGGCTTTGGAATCACTCCAATTCAATTTTTCTAGAATTAGTTATGATTTTTCAAAATTTGGGCAGAAAACTGCCAGAATTTCTGAAAAATCCAAAATTGTTGGAAATTAATCAATAATTAAATATCATATAATATATTATATTAAATACCATCAGCCTTCCTTCTCTAGCCATTTTCGTTGCTACTGGGATTCTCTAGAATCTCATTCTTTCCAAATAACATTTTTAGACAGGGCAAGTGGATCGAAGAATAAGCACGTGAGCAAGGACGATTAGGACTGCCGGCGGTAGTCTTAGTTAGATATTTTGTTTTATATTGAACTGATTATCATTTTGGATAAATGTACATATTGAATAGACCATAGAAGTATAGTTTTGTGTAATCCTTAATATGGATACTGAGATGGGCATTGATGCCCTAATTATTATTTTGCATTAATGTTATTATCCCAGGTGAATGTCGGGAATTGTGGTATACTCTGATATTGTATATGTGACTGACTGAACATGCCTATTACTTTTACTTTGACATGAATGGAGATCTATTTGTACAAGTGTTGTAAAAGTTTTTAATTACCCTGGATCTCTTATTCAATTATTAAACGTATTTAAATGCTTAATCTCGGCCTTGATGATGGCGGGGGTTATAATAGTCATGAAGAATCACTGACATTGAGATCTTCTTGCGTACTCATCTTTCGACTACTTCTACTGAAGTGCCTCCAGAGTTTACTCCTACCACAGCCTCACCTTCTCAGCCTCATACACATGTACACTTCACTGACCATCATTCCTAGATTGATGTCACTTATGACCAGCCATCATCTCACTATCTGCATCCTTTAATCCTCAGCCATCATCTCCACCTTTTGTGCTTAAACCATTTGATCTATCCACCGCCATGGTGTTATATACCCCAACATAGCCATCTGATCTTACTTTTCCTTAGCCTTCTTCTGATGCTGACAAAATGAGGGAGAAGGATGTGTGATGGTTGTGATGGTTCTTGAGCTATTGTTCTTGAGATATTCTAGTTCTAGACTGATTTTGGCTTAAGGGGAAGTATTGGGTAGTTTTGATGTATTTGGGGTAGGCTTGATGTTTTACTATTTTTTTCTAGTGTATTTGGATTTCTTAGGTAGATATTGATTAAAGTTTTCCATTATACTTTACAAGTTCATTATTCTATATATGGTCGTTTTCATGTTTTTTTTCTAAGTTCTCTGTTCAAATATTATGATGATCACTCAATTCCCTTTTCCCCATGCACACTACCGACTTAAAGAATGAGAGGGAAGAGTTTGAAAATTTGACCTTGATCCAAAGGTCCATAACTTGCCGCATGTCAAAATCTTGTGCTTCCTTCTATGATTTCATGTACTCACACACACTAGATTCCACCCTATTAATTACTCAATCCTAGCCATTGAGCTCAATTACTAAAGAGTTTCCTCTTAGTAACTGACCAGTCGGTTAGTAATTTACCATTTTTCCCCTGATTATCACAATGCTTACTAAATCATCACTCAACACACTTTGTATCACAATTCCCGTTATATACTTCAAAAGTTCTTAATTAACATTAATTACATCACTTTGAAGTTATTAGCCCTTAATTACAATTTAGGATATTACATGATTTATCTTGATTCGGCCCAATCCATAATTACCTACGTCTAGTCCCCAGGCTCGTCCTAAGATTTTCAATCCACTATCCTTTTGTTTAATCTAGGTACAAAAGAAGCCTATACAATCTCACAAGTTTAGCCAGGCACTTGTGAAGCCTTTTACAAATCTCTCATCAAGATACTCCCCCTTATAGCAAGTCTTACGAGCATAGTAAATCCTGATGACCTGTCTCTCCTGCTTACCTATGCAACTCTAATGAGCAGCAACGTTCTCTTTTGCTTATACCACTATAAGTCTTAAGAGCAGCAACATTCTCTACTACTTACACCTTGTAAGTCTTTACAAGTAGAAAGGCTTACCAGCAATTCTCTCTACTGCTTCCCCCTAAGAAAATCAACCCTCTCAATGACTCTTTACCTTAAAATCAATTCAGAAATATGAATAAAGGTGTTTATAGAGTCTCTCATAGAGTGGATATAATGAACACTGAAGTACAATACAAATAATCACTCTCTTAATGGAAAGTAATATAGAAACTACTGAATGACAAAGAGTATTATGGTCGAGGTGGATGACTCATGATATTCGTATATTGGTGTCATCGTTTATTCGCAGTATTCTCTTCTCTGAATGCTACCATATTTATAGATAAGTTGAAGAAGATAATAGTTGTGAGTATTCATTAGTTAGAGTCTCATTACTTTGTTTGATCATTGAGCATATTTGAAAAACTAGCCGTTATGAAATGTCCGTTGCAGAGCACAGTGTCCCGTTGAGAAGCAGCATATTTCGTTATGAGATATACGTCACGTTTTGGAGTGCAATGAAGATGTTTGTAGTTTTAGACATTCATTCATGGTGGGTTAACTTAATGTTTAGGTATAATAACAAGTGAAAACATAATGATTCAATAACATTTAACCATATTCAGATTGTTGGTATGACTTTGTAATGCATTCTGCTTCTGTCACCGTCACACTCGAGTGTTCTATTTCTTACTTGAGTACATCATCATATTCCCACTTCTTCTTAGCTTTTGAGTAGCACTTCCATGAGAATTAGTAAGAGTGAGTTTTCTTACTTGTGAGTGTACTGAGCTCTCACTCGAATATCAAACGTCTTACTCGAGTGCATATATATATTGTACTATGGACTTGAGCTTTTGGACAACACTTGCACCATTTTCTTCAAGAGTGTGTTTTCTCACTCACAAGTGTAACTAATCCTTACTCGAGTGCATGTGTCTCACTCAAGTTTATTAATGTATTTCAGCTTCAGGCTTCACTTCTGGATAGTACTTGCACTAAGGTTTACAAGAGTGAGATTTTGCACTTGTGAGTGTTGAGCTGTTCACTCGAGTGCTAAATTCCTCACTCGAGTGTGTTTCAAGTTTTCTTGTTCTAGCTGACTCTCGAGTAAATACTTTTTTGTGTCTCACTTGCTTTACTCGAGTGCAATCCTTCTACTTCATAGCCATTTCTGGAACACACTTGCACTAGTATTTGTAAGAGTGAGATTCTTCACTCACGGGTGTTTAGGTGCCACGTCAGACTTGATCTATTCATTTGACTCTAAATATGGTAAATCAAATATCATCGGAAAGCTCTTGTCGTCTACATTCAAATGCAAAAAGAATAAGCTCCAAACTCATTTTATTCTGCAAGTATGATCGAAGGAGTGTCTACTATTCCTGACAGTCTTCAAATTTTCTAGCATCAAATTCCAGAAGACATATCTCTCAATAAATACATCAAATTTGACAAATTACCTACACATGGGAAGCTCTTTGAGTCTAGTTTTATATGGCACCAGTTTCACTTCAATCCAATGCGTTGTTTATGAGTTATGTTCAAAATACCAAACCTGTCTTGAAAAATAACAATGATTTCAATGTTGTCTTCTAAGATACATATCTCTTTCATCTGAGCTCTTATTAATGTGATATTGGTGTGTAATACCCCGAATTTTGAGACTCGAGGCTAGAGAATAAACCTAAGATTAGTGGATTGCTAAGCCCCAATTTAGCAAGATCCCAAATTATAATTAAGGGTTAATGACTTCAAAAGTGGATGTGGTTATGATAATAACCCTTTTGGAGAATATGATGTGACTTAGCACTCGAATGTGATTCGTGTGTGTTGTGAGCAGCGCCGAAACCCTATATTTGAGTTTAATTATTTATTAACATCCAAATTAACTTAGAATAGAGGGAAGAATTGAATGGGTATTGTGTTGGAAATGGTGTTATAGTGTGTTTTGATGTCATTGAAATTGGTTTGGAACTTTGGAATCAAAAAGTTGCAATGTTAGGTTTTGAAATGTGAATTGTGTTGACATGTTGAGATTGTTGTGAAAACATATCAATGAGATGTGAATTTGATTGATTTGGTGTTTCCAATGGATTCCTTGTGAAAATTTATTTGGGAATGTTGTTTGGTATGAAAATAAAACCATTGGAAGCAAAGATGCAAAATATGAAATTCTATCCAGTGAAACTCTATTCTGGCCAGTCAGTTTGTGTGAACGTTTTGAATGACTAAATGGTGTCTAAAAATTCAGAACCTTTCTATTCTTATATTTTACATCCCAAGCTTCAAAATAGACATATAATTTGTGCCATTTCGTTTTGTGAGCTAGGAGATATGATTGTCCAAATTTTGGGATGGAAACTGAACTCTGTTTTGGGGCAGTGATGAGTTTTATGTAATTCTATAATGGGATGGTGATTTTGGGTAATGGCCAATATTTTTCCTATAAATAGGACTTAAATACCTTTCATTTGGCTTTGGAATCACTGCATTTTTTATTTTTCTAGAATTAGTTATTATTTTTCAAATTTTGGGCAGAAATCTGCCAAAAATATGAAAATTGAGAATTATGACATCATCATGTTACATTGATGACATAAGCATGGGATATGTTATTAAACATTTTTTTCCTTCTTCCTCCTCATTTCCGATGCTGAGAATAGCTGAAAAGAGAGAGAGAGAGAGACATTTGAGATCTTTAGAGAGAGAAAGAGGAAGAAATCTCACAAGGTAAGCCGATTTCTCTGACGATCTAGCTCCTAACGCGTATAACTCCATTCAGAAGCTACTCTTCTATGTAATTTAAGGTTTGGAAGCTCTATTTCTTGTGTTGAAGTGAGCTAGGGTTTAGCCACTCTTGAGAAAAGCTAGTGGGAGCTTGAGGTAACTTCCAAACTCTTGTGTATTTGACTATTCTGGCTGCTGTGGACAATTTAATCGGTGAAATTTCACCGGATTGTCATTGGTTTCAAAAATGGAAAATGGGTGTGTGGGGCTGCTATGCTGCCCAAATTTGTACTAAATGGTAGTTGTAACTTAATGGAATAGTCAATAAAGTGGTTAGGAGTAGAAAGGAACGCGTTTACAGAGACAAAACCGAAAAACCCCAATTTTTCCTGGGGAAATGAGAATTTCGGCCAAGGCTAGTTTGGAGGGGTTAGAGATGGATTTTCAATGATTTGATAATTCCAAGTTTGGAAATGGATTCCTTGAGTGAAAATATGTTAGAATAGCCCATGTCAAAATTTCAGGAAAAGTACAGCCGGACCGGGTACGGCAGGGCCGGGCTGGGTTCCCGAGGGTATTTTAGTAAATTTTCAATATAGCCTCATATAACCCTCAGAAACACTATGGAAGTGTCTAAATAGTACATTTGACATTGTAGGATCGAATATGAAGCCCTGAATTGCTGGCACGCAAATCGAGGAGAAAAAACTAGAGGTTGGGGACTTTCCTTACTTGCATGTATTTGATATCTTTCTTGTGTAGTGATGTATGTGATTGCTTTACTTGATTGTGTGGATCATATTTGAATAAATGAAGCTTTGTTTCTATTTTGCTGTGGCCATAGTTTTGTTACATGAAACATTGAGCATGTAGAAATGTCATTATGGGGCATGCATCTAGATAAAGCTAACATGTCATACACATAGCATCTATCATGCATGCATTATGGTATCTGTTTCATACTGAAATTCTCTCGAATCTTACCCTCCCCTACCAACAATTTAGACAGGGCAAGTGGCTCATGGAGGGAGCGGCTATGACTCCTTCGAGATGAGAGTTGGTAGTTGGTTATCAATGAGTTGTGAAGACTGTATATGATTCAGTTGAATATATGGTTATGAATTTGAGATGAGATTGTGTAATCCCCATTTGAAGAATTGTAATGGGTAATTGTGCCCTGTGTATCTTTAGCGAAGGTATGTACCTGGGATTGCCGGGATGATTATGTTGTGCACTCTGATATTTATATGAATGTGGTTTATTTTCGCGTAGTAATTGTATTCGAAATGTGAATATGAGAACAAGTTTATAAATGATTTCGTAAGGTATTTGTGAAAACCCTGTCAAGTGATGAGTTAGTAAATGTTATTTGATTATTATTGGTCTCTATTTCATTTTAATTGCGTATTTCGGATATAATTACGGAGGGGGTTACATGCTGTGTGTTTTTGTGTTGTGAGTTTAGTTTCATATGCCACTAGCTTTAGTTCAAACTGACGTGTGGTTTAAGGGATATGGCCAAAATACTAGAACTCTGTCAGGCTGAACAAAAAATAGAGCTGAATAGAGTGCTTTCGATACTCGAGTGTTCTTCCTTCACTCTACAGTGCTTGCGTACTACAGTGCCAAACAGTATTGACCTCTACAATATCACCTTGAATTTCCTCCAGAACTTGAATTTTGATATTCCCATTAGACCTTGCAATTTCTTCTTTCTTTAATATCTTTCTTCATGATTTTCTGTTGGATCTCATGTTTTGATGATAACAAAAGAATGGTATGAAAAAGAATTAATTAATAAATAAGTTTGAACAAAGTAATAACAGGGATAAGTATCACTTGAAGTAAGCATTGGAGTAATGAGGAAAGACCAAGAGTAAATGCTGAGAAACTTGAGCAGGAGCAATTTTTCTAAGGCATTACTTGAGTATGTACTCAAGTAATAAGACAAAACTTGAAGTAACCAGAGGCACCTTCCAGTAACCTGCCAATGTTACTCGAGTAAGTACTCAAGTAATAGTGTAAATGTTTTCAAGTTGCTCTCGGCCTGCCAATGTTACTCGAGTAGCCACTCGAGTAACCAGGTAAATAACTTGGAGTTGCTCTTGGCCTGCCAACGTTACTCGAGTAGTTACTCAAGTAACCATGTGAAAGTTTTTCAAGTTACTCTCGGCCTGCCAATGATACTTGAGTATGTACTCGAGTTACTCTGTTTCAGAAAATGTGTTGCTCTCGGCATTTTGTACCACTGCCAATATTACTCGAGTAGCTACTCGAGTAACGCACTGAGGTAAGTAAAAACTTGAAGGTAGTACTCGATAAACTTGATTTAATTTTATCTCACTTTCCTCGAGTCATTACTCTAGTATGCAAGTATTTAATGAATCTTTTTAAGTGGATTACTCGAGTATGTACTCTAGTATGCAGTGTTATGATTGAAGTGCTCTCGACCTTGAAATCCTGCCAACATTACTGGAGTAAAGCATCGAGTAACATAAGTTTATTTGAAGGTTTACTCGAGTTGGTACCCGAGTAACCTATGAAGTTATGAGTACATTACTCGAGTAAGTACCCGAGTAAACATTCATTCTCAAAGGTTTGATATTTTGTTTATTCCATGCACTACCTGAGTAATCTTATAGTTGTGTGTTGACTTGTAGTTCATCAAAGTTTTCACGATGATACTCGAGTAAGTACTCGAGTAAACTTTAATGAATACTCGAGTAGCTACTCGAGTAAGCAAACCCAGAAATTCAGAAATCATTCCAACGATCATTGTTTTGCCTGCTATATGATTAATCTTTCATTGTATTAGTATTCCTAGCATATTTACAGATAAACAATGAAGAGATCTTACCAAATAAGGAAAGTCAAATGCAACGTACAAATGTCACCGACCGTCACCTACCGCAAACGTGTACTTTTCAAATACTGGAAAAGTCAATAGTGGCTGCGCACGCTCCAACGGACATGAAGAAATATGTTCCAGCAATCATTACCAATATATCTATATATATGGGAACATCCAAATAGAGAAAATAACAAGAACACACTCACGAACGTATCATCAAGTTCATTACTCTATTTTACATTATATTTGTAATTCTATGCTTCAGTGATTCTTGTTCACTCTGTGAGAGAGATATTTCATTCAAACTCAATATTTGTTATTGAGATAACTTAAGGTTGTGGAACCTTGAGTTGGGATTGGATTACAACTTGTAAGGGGGAGCGAGTGTCCAGGCGAAGGAACTTGCTTGTACTGAGGTGCCAAGAACCCACTGAATCTTGGAAGTTATAGTAAAACTCTCAGAGAAGCTCTGAGGACTGGACGTAGGTCAAAGTGGTTGTGGCCGAACCAGTATAACTCCCGGTGTACACTTCGGTGATATTTCTCCTTACTCTTTCGTGTTTTAATTTCACAATCAAATTTTATATTTGCAATGAAATTTTTAAATCACCCAATTCACCCCCCCTCTTGGGTGAAACGCTTGCTCTAACATTTGGTATCAGAGCATAGGTCTTCTTGTTAAGGTATAACAACCTAAGAAGGATCCAATGGCAAGCATGGGTGAAGGAATTCTTCCCGACGGAGCATCCATCACTAGACCTCCCGGTTTCAGTGGAGAACACTTTTCCTTCTGGAAAGCAAAATTTAGAGTGTTCGTGATGGCTACTGAATATGGGCTATGGGATGTAATTGAGAGTGGAAACTATCAACCTACAAAAATTGTAGATTCTCAGAAAATTCCAAAGACGCCAGCGGAATTTGATGAGAATGACAAGAAACTTATTACTCTCAACAGCAAGGCAATTCTGATGTTACAAAGTGCCTTAAGTCAAAGTGAATACTTCAGAATTTGCACACTTCCAACAGCAAAGGAAATGTGGGAAGCTCTGGAAATAGCTCATGAAGGAACTTCAGGAATAAAGGAGAATCGAATCAACACCTTGGTCACTGAATTCGATCTACTTCGAATGAAATCAGGTGAATCAATTTCTGAATTTGAACTTAGATATACTCATCTTGTTAATCAACTTACAGTACTTGGGAAATCTTATGATCAACATACCCAAGTACGAAAGATTTTGAATATTCTTTCTAAAGAATGGGAGGCCAAAGTCACTGCGATAGAAGAAGCAAAAGGAGAATCAATGAGATCAGTTGCTTCTCTATTTGGAAGTCTTTCTGAATATGAAAGCAAACTAAAGTTCAAACGGGAACTAGATGACATTGGTGACAAGAAAAAGAAAGGTCTAGTACTAAAAGCAAAAGAAGAGAATCAAGATGAGAATGAGGAGTTTGACAATGATGAAATGGGCCTAATCTTAAAACGATTCAGAAAGTTCTACAAGAAAGATCAAGGATTCAAACACTTTCAGAAAGGAGGAAATAGCAGCAAAGATCATATCATTTGCTATGAATGTGGGAAACCAAGACATATCAAGTCAGAATGTCCAGAGTTGAACCAAAAGAGCAAAGAAAAGAGGAAAGGCAAATTCTTCAACAAAAAGAAGGCCTTCGTATCTGCTATATAGGGTGATAGTTCTTCTGACGAAGAAAGTGATGAGGAAGAAGTAGCTAATATATGTCTTGTTGCTCAAGAAGAAACAGAAGAAGAGGTAAATGATTCTGAACCTACCTATGATGAATTATTTTCTGAATATAATGCTTTACATTCTGAATTCATCAAAGTAGTTAAAGAATTGGTTGTTTTCAAAAAGAAAAAAAAAAAGCTCTTGAAATCAAACTTAAAGAAAGTTCAGAAAAGGATTGTGAAAATTGTTTCTCTTTGAAAAAGAAAAACAGTGATCTCACAAAAACTCTTGAAAAATTCACACAAGGAAGTGAGATGCTAAATGTTATTTTAAAAGCTCAACAATTTGTAAATGACCGATCTGGAATTGGATATGATCCAAAATCAGATAGAAGGAAAGGTAGGAAGAAAGTAGGAGGTAAATCATATTTGAATTATTTCCAGCATTCTGTGCATACATCAAATCCTTTTGCATTTTGTAACTATTGTAATAGAAAAGGCCATTATACCTCTTCATGCATTCATAAGAAGAAAGGAACGATAGGAGCCTACAAATGGGTACCTAAAGGCTCATATATTCAGAAAATTATTTGTACTAACCCAAAAGGACCCAAAAAGATGTGGGTACCTAAGACCTAGTCATTTGATTGTAGGTAAGTCTCAAAGCATCCAAAAATAGCAAGTGGTACATAGATAGTGGATGCTCTAGACATATGACTGGAGATTTTGAAAGTTTTACCACATTGCAACCTAAGGAAGGTGGAAAGGTAAAATTTGGAGGAAATCAATCAGGAAAGATAGCAGGAATTAGTGAAATCAAAAATGACAAAGGAATACAAGTCAAAAATGTATATTATGTTAAAGGCTTGTGTCACAATTTGCTGAGTGTAAGTCAAAGTGCAGATAAAGACAACTGGGTAATATTTAACTCAGAAGAATGCTTAATTATCAACAAGAATGACTTACAACTTGATAAGAAGAATATCAAGGCTAGGCTCAGAGCAAAAAGGGAAGGTAACTGCTATACTCTAGATATTAGTAGAAATGAGTCTGAAAACTGTTTTCTGAGTAATATTGATGAAAGTTGGCTATGGCATAAGAGATTGGCTCATGTCAATATGTATCAATTAGACAAACTACTCAAAAAGGATTTAGTTATTGGATTACCCAAAGTAACTTTCAAAAATGACTTGATTTGTGACGCATGTCAAAAAGGTAAACAAACTAAATCATCTTTCAAATTGAAAAATGAGATTTCAACAAATAGACCACTACAATTATTGCATATGGATTTAGTTGGCACAGCAAGAATAAAGAGTCTTGGTGGAAACTTATATTCATTGGTCATTGTTGATGATTTCTCTAGATTTACATGGGTTATTTTTCTATCATCAAAATATGAAACCTTTGAAGAATTTATTGTTTTTGCTAAGAAAGTGCAAAATGAGAAAGGTATGTCCATTGCAGGTATTAGGATTGATCATGGTGGAGAATTTGAAAATCAAGCCTTTGAAAAGTATTGTGATACTAATGGCATTGATCATAATTTCTCTGCTCCAAGGACGCCTCAACAAAACGGAGTTGTGGAACGCAAGAATAGAGTGCTCATTGAAATGGCTAGAGCAATGTTGAATGAAAAAAACGTATCTCAAGTATTTTGGGCTGATGCTATGAGTACAGCATGCTATATTTCAAATAGGGCCTATATTAGAACAAAACTTGGAAAGACACCATACGAGTTGTACAAAGGAAGAAAGCCAAACATTGCTTATCTACACATCTTCGGTTGTAAGTGTTTCATTCATAATAATGGTAAAGATAACTTAGGAAAATTTGATTCTAAAACAGATGAAGGAATTTTCCTAGGATATTCTAACCGAAGTAAAGCATATAGAGTTTACAATAAAAGAACATGTATTATTGAAGAATCAATTCATATTGTATTTGATGAATTTGAATCCTCTGACAAAACCATTGATGAAGAACAGGAAGTTGTTTTAAATCAAGAAAATGGTCAATCTATTTCTAAAACACTTATTCCAGAGGTTGATGAAACCAAGGAAGAAGAGCAATCTCTAGGTCAACCTAAAGCCTGGAAATACAATAAAAGTCATCCCTTAGATCAAGTCATAGGAGATGTGAACGAAGGGATCAAAACTAGAAATAGAATTTTCAATAAAGTAAGTTTTTCTGCATTCATTTCTGAAATTGAACCTTCTAACATTGATGAAGCTCTATCAGATAATGATTGGGTTATAGCAATGCAAGAAGAACTAAATCAATTTGAAAGAAATCAAGTTTGGGATTTGGTACCCCGACCCAAGGATCATTCGATCATTGGAACTAAATGGGTATTCAAGAACAAACTCGATGAATCCGTAATTATTGTCAGAAACAAGGCAAGGTTGGTGGCCAAAGGCTATAATCAGGAAGAAGGGATTGATTATGAGGAAACATATGCTCTAGTGGCAAGATTGGAAGCTATACGAGTACTCTTAGCCTTTGCATGCATCAAAGGATTCAAACTCTATCAAATGGATGTAAAGAGTGCATTTCTAAATGGTTACATCATGGAAGAAGTATACGTAGAACAACCTCCAGGTTTTGAGGATGTAACTAAACCTGACCATGTTTTCAAACTCAAAAAGGCTTTATATGGTTTAAAACAAGCTCCCAGAGCATGGTATGAAAGGCTCAGTAAATTTCTCATTGATCAAGGTTTTATACGGGGAAAAGTTGATACAACACTTTTTATAAAACGAAAACGTGATGATATCTTAATTGTTCAAATATATGTTGATGATATTGTTTTCGGTGCTACTAATGAATCTCTGTGTAAGGAATTTTCTGAGATAATGCAGGGAGAGTTTGAGATGTCAATGATGGGAGAATTGAATTTCTTTCTTGGATTGCAAATCAAACAAAGAAAGAATGGAATCTTCATATCTCAAACAAAGTATTTGAAAGAATCGTTGAAGAAGTATGGAATGGATAAAGCAAATGGAACAGACACTCCTATGAGCTCAACTACGTTGCTTGATGCTGATGTCAAAGGGAAAGATTACAACATCACAAAATACAGAGGAATGATTGGATCATTACTCTATCTCACGGCAAGTAGACCGGACATCCAATTTAGTGTTGGCATATGTGCAAGATATCAATCAGCACCAAAGGAATCACATGCTGAAACGGTCAAACGAATCTTTAGATACCTTGCTGACACACCCGAATTGGGTCTGTGGTATCCTAAAGGAAGAAGTGAATATCTTGTTGCATATTCAGATTCAAATCATGGAGGATACAAAACAGACAGAAAGAGCACCAGTGGACAAGGACAATTTCTTGGAGGATCTATTGTATCATGGTTCAGCAAGAAACAAAATATAGTGTTTCTTTCGTCAACGGAAGCCGAATATGTTGCAGTCTCAAGTTGTTGTGCACAAGTGATATGGTTAAAACAACAACTACAAGATCTTGGTATTTATCTCAAAGAAATACCAATCTATTGTGACAATACCAGTACGATAAGCTTGGCGAAAAATCCAGTTCAACATTCTAGAACCAAGCACATCGATGTCAGACATCACTTCATCAGAGATCATGTCTAAAAGAAAGATGTGAAAGTGATATTCATTCCTACTCATCTTCAACTAGCTGATATCTTCACCAAACCCCTTGCAAAAGATCAATTTCTATACATTAGAAGAGAATTGGGAATGGTAAATCCCAATTAGTTGTAAGTTATTTCAGTATCTCATAATATTAGATGAAGTCACTTAATAATGTTTTGATGATTACTAACTTAAGCATCGGAGTATATAGAAACTTGTTTTGCAGGGAGATTGAAACTCTGTTTTGAGAAACAAAAACAGAGGTTATCAGAGGACACCTTTACTGGAGTATCAACTTGAAGTAATAACTGACAGTGAAGCATTACCCGAGGAACAACTTGAAGTAAAGAAGCAATTTACTCGAGTACATACTCGAGTAATGACCTTCAAAACTGGAAGTAACGGATCAAGTTACTTGGAATTTAAATCAAATGGTTCAGTTACAAGGAAATCAACAGTTAGAAGTTGAAAAGACAAGTTACCCAAGGTGAGCCTCGAGTAAACTTGAAGCTTACTCGAGTAAGGACTCGAGTAACTGTAAGTCTAGATTTTCAAATTGATGAAAAACCACTCAAATCTGCTCCAAATTGGTTACAAATGATCGAGGAAACATACATGGATAATTACAATATTATTCATGCCAGGTACGCAATTTATATGAATTATTTTAGAAATTTTCTGTATGATCACTCGAGTAAGGCCTCGAGTAAACTTGAACATTACTTGAGTAAGGCCTCGAGTAACGTCGGGTCCTAGGTCTTTATCTGTCGCAAACTCGGTCATTTCCACAAAATCTCCTCGAGTAAATCACTATACACTCTCACAAAAACTTTTCACAATCGATTCCTTGCATCATTTCCGTCAAAACCCAACAGATTTCGAGCCCAAAAACTTCCTATTTTGCTCAGAATCTCAGTGCCCTAGCTCGCGCCTGTGAAATCTGTTTTTCTGAGATTTCCAAATTTCTCTCATTCAAAATGGTTAGAACCAAGAATCTTACTCCCACGGATTCCTCTGAGTCTCAACAACATCCTGATCCTCTTTCTTCTCCTCCTACAAAGAGAAGAAAATTAACCCCGAGGTCAAAAGCCAAAATTCATCTTCAACCTCAACCTCAACCTCAACCTCAACCGAAACCAAAAGGGGTTGTGATTAAAGAGCCTATTGTTACAAGGGCTCAATCCAAAAAGAGTACCTCTACCAAGAAAGGGAAGAGTACCAAATCTCCCTCACCTCCTCCCTCTGATTCCTCTACCCCCTCTTTCACACCAAAGCCTACCAAAAGGCCCAAGTATGACAAGAATGTGGCTAAGGCCATGGCAAGCATACTAGATCAGATGGAGAAAGGGCAATCTTCCAAGAAATCCAAATTTCCAGAAGAGGAGATCACCAATCCTCCAAAAGGGTTCAATGTCAACAAGCTGGTGGAGTCTCCAAAGTACCTATCTCAGTTCTCCAGGAGGAAAGTGTGCAAGACACACTATGTGGATCTTAAGCTACTTCAGGAGGTATTGAAGCATGACCTCAGTTCTTATTTAGAGCCCTTTATGCCTTGGCTTTCGATTAGATTACCTTTCTGCACTAAAGTGATCACACCTTTTTACTGTAATTTGGAGATCCTAGATGAGCCAAACAGAACCTCAGCTGAGGAAGAGATGACCACTGTAGTGAGAGGACAAAAGATCCTTATTTCACCCTCTAGGATAAACATGTGGTTAGGGATAGGGAACCCCCCAGATGATATATACTCCCAACTTGAGCCAAACCAAATATTTTTTGTCCTTAAACCCGGGGAGTTAGTTGGCCCTCTAAATTTCAAACCTAGTGATATGTGTGATCATCACAGGGTTCTATGGTACATCTACTCTAGATCCCTTGTGAACAAGGCCAACAATTATACCCATTTCTCTGATAGGGACTTTAGGTGGTTTGCTTCACTTCTCCTGAAGGAACAGAAGGATTTGGGGGAGTATATCTTCTCTGCAATGAAGAGGTATAGAGTGGATGGAAAGGCTACCACACCGATGCCATATCCTCAAATTGTATCACTTATTCTGAAAGAGAATAAGATATGGTATCTGGATAGCAAGGAGCCTATTGAGAGGATGACTCCAGTTGGGAGAAATCAGATAGGGAAGCTAAATATTGACATCCCTCTCAAGAGCCCTCTGGATTCAGGGTTGAAGAAGAAGAAGAAGACTGAGACCGAGACCATCAAGCTGGATGACACTCAGTCATCAGCTCCAGCTGCCACCACATCATCACCCTCCTTCCTCAATGCCACACTTCAGCATTTCATGGAGAATATACTTCGAGGATTCCATATTGATATCACCAACACAAATGCTGAATTGATAACCAACTGAATTACAAGATGGCGGAGTTGGTTGAGAAAATGGACAAGAGGCATGAGGAGTTGCTAGCTGAGCAACGTGCCCAGGGTGAGACACTGAGATTGATTATGGCACGACTGGATTCCTTGGGTCCCGGACCTTTTGCCGGTCCATCTTCTTCTGCACCACCACCACCTCCAGAGAACCCTCCTACTAACACTCCTCTTACTGAGGCAGAACCTACTATCCCTCCGGTTTCTAGTCCACCTGAGCCATAAGCCAAAGACATATTATACTCAGTGGATGATCCCGAAACTCATGAGACCACTCATATCATCATTGATGATTCACCTCCCAAACCTCAGCCTGAACCCGCTCCTAAACCTATTCCATCTCCTACCCACACTGAGGAAATATCTCCCATCCTCCTCCTCTGAACATAATACCCCAGAAATTGATACCCCTCCAGAGATTGAAACCACTGTGGTTGTCTTCCAACCTTCTCCTATTCCTCCCAGAGATGACATCCCTATTCCTCCAGTGAATCTGCCTGAACCAGTCTCCTCTAGCTCTTTTGACTCTTCTAGTTCAGATGGTGGGTTAGTTCTTCCTGTGAAGCCCATCTCCATGGTCAAGCCTTCTAATCTTCCACTTGATTGATGAAGACAAAAAGGGGGAGAAGAGCTTGAGTGTGATTTTGTGGAAGTCTCTGAGTCTCTTTGGGTATTTGGGTGTATATGGGTTCTAGGGAGTCTTTTGAAACTTGTTAAGCTTTTATCTTGTTAGTTCTTTTAAACTTGTTAAGTTTTATCCTGTTATCTTGTAATATACAACTTTTAAGTTTATTGCAAGGTTATTTAAGTTATGATTACATTTCAAGTCCATTTAAGCTTTAAATTATGATACATTGTTGGACTAATGAAGTTTATTATGTATGCAAGGTGAATATGTTATAATCTCAATGTTTTTCAAATCATTTTTGAATATAAACTTAACAAGGTTTTTCAAATTTTATCATAGAATTCAAGATGTGTTTATTTAAGAATTTACTTTTAACAATTGTTCAAAATCACCAAGTTTTGTCATCATCGAAAAAGGGGAGAATGTTGGATCTCATGTTTTGATGATAACAAAAGAATGGTATGAAAAAGAATTAATTAATAAATAAGTTTAAACAAAGTAATAACAGGGCTAAGCATCACTTGAAGTAAGCATTGGAGTAATGAGGAAAGACCAAGAGTAAATGCTGAGAAACTTGAGCAGGAGCAATTTTTCTAAAGCATTACTCGAGTATGTACTCGAGTAATGAGACAAAACTTGAAATAACCAGAGGCACCTTCCAGTAACCTGCCAATGTTACTCGAGTAAGTACTCGAGTAATAGTGTAAATGTTTTCAAGTTGCTCTCGGCCTACCAATGTTACTCGAGTAGCCACTCGAGTAACCAGGTAAATAACTTGGAGTTGCTCTCGGCCTGCCAACGTTACTCAAGTAACCATGTGAAAGTTTTTCAAGTTACTCTCAGCCTGCCAATGATACTCGAGTATGTACTCGAGTTACTCTGTTTCAGAAAATGTGTTGCTCTCGGCATTTTGTACCACTGCCAATGTTACTCGAGTAGCTACTCGAGTAACGCACTGAGGTAAGTAAAAACTTGAAGGTAGTACTCGATAAACTTGATTTAATTTTATCTCACTTTCCTCGAGTCATTACTCTAGTATGCAAGTATTTAATGAATCTTTTTAAGTGGATTACTCGAGTATGTACTCGAGTATGCAGTGTTATGATTGAAGGAAAACCTCAAGTCATTACCCTAGTAAGTTATGCACAAAAAGTAAGTTTACTCGAGTATGTACTCGAGTAACAAGGTAATCAAACTTGAAGTGCTCTCGGCCTTGAAATCCTGCCAACATTACTGGAGTAAAGCATCGAGTAACATAAGTTTATTTGAAGGTTTACTCGAGTTGGTACTCGAGTAACCTATGAAGTTATGAGTACATTACTCGAGTAGGTACCCGAGTAAACATTCATTCTCAAAGGTTTGATATTTTGTTTATTCCATGTACTACCCGAGTAATCTTATAGTTGTGTGTTGACTTGCAGTTCATCAAAGTTTTCATGATGATACTCGAGTAAGTACTCGAGTAAACTTTAATGAATACTCGAGTAGCTACTCGAGTAAGCAAACCCAGAAATTCAGAAATCATTCCAACGATCATTGTTTTGCCTGCTATATGATTAATCTTTCATTGTATTAGTATTCCTAGCATATTTACAGATAAACAATGAAGAGATCTTACCAAATAAGGAAAGTCAAATGCAACGTACAAATGTCACCGACCGTCACCTACCGCAAACGTGTACTTTTCAAATACTGGAAAAGTCAATAGTGGCTACGCACGCTCCAACGGACATGAAGAAATATGTTCCAGCAATCATTACCAATGTATCTATATATATGGGAACATCCAACAGAGAAAATAACAAGAACACACTCACGAACGTATCATCAAGTTCATTACTCTGTTTTACATTATATTTGTAATTCTATGCTTCAGTGATTCTTGTTCACTCTGTGAGAGAGATATTTCATTCAAACTCAATATTTGTTATTGAGATAACTTAAGGTTGTGGAACCTTGAGTTGGGATTGGATTACAACTTGTAAGGGGGAGCGAGTGTCCAGGCGAAGGAACTTGCTTGTACTGAGGTGCCAAGAACCCACTGAATCTTGGAAGTTATAGTAAAACTCTTAGAGAAGCTCTGAGGATTGGACGTAGATCAAAGTGGTTGTGGCCGAACCAGTATAACTCCCGGTGTACACTTCGATGATATTTCTCCTTACTCTTTCGTGTTTTAATTTCACAGTCAAATTTTATATTTACAACGAAATTTTTAAATCACCCAATTCACCCCCCCTCTTGGGTGAAACGCTTGCTCTAACATTTTCCTCTTGACAATCATCCTCTATAACCCAAGCAAGCAGCTCCTTGACTATCTTCAATTTCTTTCTTCTTCTCCCTCTTGTTCATTCCCATCAATTCAATCACTTCTTTATTCATTTTCCCATATTTGATAATTTTGTCTTCTAATTCTTCTTCTATAATTCAACTTAATTAATCTTTAAGATATTACACATTAAACACAATAATTAGTCATTTCACATCTATATTTGACATCATGAACACTAATCAATATCTAACAACTACATATTTTACTTCTTAAACACATATTAAACATGATTTGTGAAAATTTGGACAGCTTAACCCCTTAGGGTTTTATGATCCCAAATTTACAAAATTCACCAAAACAACCACAAATCAAACTCATAACAACAATAACCACCTCTACAACAACCTATGAACCAAGAGGATTAAAGTTCTTGAGATTACCTCTTGATTCTCAACTTTCTCTCTCTAGGGTGTCACCCTCTCTTTCTCTCTCTTCCCTTGAAGTTTTGCTTGCTACACATGATTTTCAAGAGGGAAAGAAGAGTTTTTCCATGGGTTTGAGAAGCTTAAGCACTTAAAACCAAGAGTTCTTACCTTGATTTGTGCTCTTGAACCCTAGCTCTTCCTTTGTTGTTCTTATTTTCTTCAAGATGTTTCTCTCTCTATTTCTCTTTAATTCAGCCAAAAATGAGAGCTAAAGGAGATATGAGAATTGTTATAAAATATCCTACTTCATCTCTCATAAAATAATATATTAAATCCCAATTTTTCCATGTGACTTTTCTTTATGAATTTATATTTAATTACTTGGCTCTAATTAATTCCACATGGCATCATTATCATCCATGTAATTATTTTTCTCTAATATTTCCAAATCAGCCGAAATTATCATGAGAAAAGGAAAATATAATTGCTTCATGAATTATCATGCTTCTCTTTTCATTAGTTCATTAATTCACCTTTTTACTTTTTGACTTGTCCCAACAATTTTACTTAGCCATAATTGCTCTAATTTTTGGATATATATCTCTAAATATTTATTTTCCCCTTCTTTTCATCATTTGGCTGAAAATAGCCCCAAATTATTGGGAAAATAATTAGTTCTTGCCTTAATTAGCAAATTACCATTTTGCCCTTACATTTTTGCATTTAATTGTGGCTTCTTCCTTTTCCCCTTATTTTTGGCGACTTTCACCCCTTTATTGTGCCAAAAAAATTTGCTCTTTTATTTCCCAAATTGGTGCTTAAATAATGGGATTTTTGGAAGACAAAGATTGGCTTTATATCATGCTTTAGCCAAATTTCCTTGTAACTATGACTAGGGTTATTTTTGTCATTCCAATTGCACCAACATTCACCATTTTATTTTATTAAATGCCATAAAAATTTACAAGGTATATTGGTGAATAAAAATGGGGTTTTACACATTATACACCATAATGTTTACTTAGGGGTATAAATATACATGAACTTTTAAAAGTGAGGTAAAAGTATCAAACCTGTCAACTTGAGTTCCGTTAACAGTTAAATATACCTATATTGACTAAAGGAGTCGATGTGGAGGCTGAGGTGGCTATTTAAACATCCTAGGTGGCAATTGTGATTTTGAGATGGAAAAACAAAAAAAAGAAAACAATGCAAAACTGAATAAAATTAACATGGTGGAAAAAAAAAGTAAATCAAAGGCACTAGATCAAGAGAGTGAGACAAAAGCAATTGGAGAAAAAACAAAAGTAAGTAGTGGGTTTTATCTTCGAAGGCACCAGATCACGAGAGTGAGAAGAAATTGATAAAGCTAGAGATTCTAGGGATTTATACGGCAAAAGCAAGAAAGTGAAAGGGAAGGTAGTTCACATGTGAGAAGAGAATATTTTAGGGCTCTAGATTATGAAAGAAGCAACAACACAATCACAAGTAAGCATTGATTAAGATGAAAATTGTTCTTTTATAGTTGGTACACTGGATTTCCCATTGAAGCCTTCGATTAATTTAAATTATTTTTGCTTGTCACATATTACATGGCTTCAAATGGGGAGGATAATGTTGTTAATGAAGAGGTTGGCATGGTCAAGGCGATTGAACAAAGGTATGCAAAGTTATTAAAAAAGGTAGATGAAGTATTTATTATTGGTAAAAATAGTTGTGCAAGAACGAAGGTACTTCTATGAGATGGACATGACAATATTGTAGATAGTATTAAAAGCCATGGTGAAAATGGAAATGATATTGCAAATAATGTAGGATTAAGGGATAATGCAAATGACACAAGGTTTGGGGAAAATGCAAACAAAGGACTTCAATATGAACAAGAGGCAATTGAAGACATAGAAGATATAGATGGGTTTGGGGGATTGGATGAGATAGATTATGCTAAGAACAATGAGGACATTGTTCATGTTAAAAATAGAATTGAGAATGATAATAATAGTGAGGATGAGAGCTATACGGTAGAAAGTGGAAGCTTTGATATGGAAGAAAGTGTTAAGGATGAATTTCAAGTGAGTACTATGGCTGAGGATAATGAAAGTGAGTATGATGAGGAGCATTTAGACTTCTAAGAGGATAATGGGCCTCCAGTTGATCCGGAATAAAGTTCGAGAACAGTTTATGAGCCAAAAAGAGATTTAAGGTAGTAACTCTATCTTTCATACACTAGGTAAACTTGTATATGCTTTGTGTATACCATCTTCTGTGATATGTATAATGCACACATATTATCTAACTGATGCAGGAAAAGCATAAATATCGTCCGGGGGGGAAACACAAGTACCTAAACGGCGCAAAGGGGATCCAGTTATGATACACAGTGCCTATAGGGTACATTGCCCAGTTTGTGGTCTTAAGCCTAGTTGAGGTACGGACAAATAGGGGCTCTAACAATGGTTGGCCCTGAATATGTGCACATATTGATTATTATGATTATAGTGTTATTATTTTGTTGCATTATATGATGCATGACATATTTATTTGCACATTTTATATGATTGGTAATATGTTACTACTAAGATTCATTTGAATCTCAACCTTTTCAATATTTAAAAATATTTCAGCAGAAGCTAGCGGCTCTAAGGACAAAATGGTAAATTCTAGTGTGTGAGAGTACTAATTCAAGCAAGGGCTACTATTGGTTATCCTTAGTTTTATTTTGGTAGTTTTGGACAATTTGTAAAAAAATTTCAAACCCTATGGGGATTTCCTGTATTGTAAACAAGAGCTTAATTTCAGTATATATGTGATATTTCTATATGCTTGTTGAACTATGCCTTTATTATGATGGTAAATATCAAAATGTTAAGGGGTTTGACAAATAATGTCTAACTTGCTAATAAAGCTCATGAAGACTTCTTCTGATAGTCCTTTCATAAGAATGTCAGCCAATTGCTCTCTTGTGGACACATGGGACAAACACACACTTCCTTCTTCTACTTTCTCTCTAACAAAATGTCTATCCACTTCAACATGTTTAGTCCTACTATGTTGAACAGAATTCAGAGCCATACTTAGAGATGCCTTGTTGTTACAAAATAGTTTTATAGGAGACTTTACTTGAATTCGAGCTTCCGCTGCTACACACTTTAACCATAGTCCTTTCATAAGACCTTGTGCTTGAACTCGTAATTCTTGTTCTACACTACTCTTTAAGATAGCCTTTTGCTTCTGACTTTGCCAAGTAACAAGGTTTCCCTACATCAATGTAAAGTAGCTTGTTGTTGACCTATTGTCTTTTTTAGACTCGACCCAATCAACATCCATGTATATCTTTATTGTTCTAACACTACTCTTTTTGAACAAGAGACCTCTTCCAAGTGTGCCTTTTAAGTACCTTATAATTTTATATACTGTATCCATATGCTGCTTGCTAGGTAATTGCATGTGTTGACTTGCTAACCTTACAACAAATGCAATGTCAGGCCTTATATAAGAAAGATAAATTAATCTCCCAATCAGCCTTCGGTATCAGCCCTTATCAACAGGCTCTTCTTCTCTTAGGCTTTGTCCATCTCAGTCTTCACTTTCTGCTCATTCTTTCGTGTCTTATTCTTCTTCATTTTAATCAGTATCTTGCTAGGATTGCATCCCAACATATATAACCCCTACCTTGATAGCCGTTAATATGGTTCGAAAATGTGTCCTTAAGTTAAATTAGAGACTAACATATAATTCAAAAACTTATTAAAGGTCCTAACTTCAAGACAAGGTTTAACCTTGTGATAAAATGGGTTTTCAAAAAAATTTCAAAGCCTATTTAATACGGTCTCATATTCACTTTTCAAATCTATTTGGCTTGTACAACACAGTTCCATTCACAAATATCAAAGTGTATAACAAAATTCCCAACGAATCTTGGGTTTCCTTCATTCACCAAAAGGGTTTACAGGGCATATTCGCCTGTTTCAGTTTCCCATACTGGAGATTACATAACACTTTCCCATACTTACAGGGCCCTGGCTGTAAGTTAGTTATTGGAAAGAGTGAGATTTAAATGAATCCCAGTAGCAACAATTCACTCATAAAATAAATAATAACAAAGCATGTAAGCAACATCACAATAGCATCCACAGTAGTACTCACATTCGTGACTTTCATCACATAAATGATAGCTCTCACAGTTGTATATACAATACGATAGCTTTCACTGTAATCACAATAACAGCAGCTTTCACTATATTCACAATAACGACAACTTTCGCTGTATTCACAATACCGATAGATTTCGTTGTATCCACATTAAGGACAGCTATCACAGCTATATTCGCAACAGCAGCAGCATTCATCACAATACAATGATAACATAAACAAATAATGTATTATACATGATACAAGAGAAAGAGTCACTACCTTGATCTTTCTGTTCCTACTCATTCATTGGTTTCTTACGCTCAGGGCAGATATCAAACCCTATAATCATAATCAAGGACGACAAGTTATTCCCTATTCAATTCTTAAATCCAAGATACTTAAGGTTGGTTATTATTTGAGACCTTAGGTAGCTAAGAGAAGCTCAAACAAATGCCTAAAGGGTTGGGTAAAACTAGAAAAGAGACCGTCTTTCAAAAGTTAAAAATGCAGATTTTTGGATGTTGGTCGCACCAAAGAGATGGTCAGAAAGATTTGGGTTGTAGCCAAGAACTACTGGTCGTGGCCAATATCAGGTCAGTAAGTTTTGGGCCGCGGCCAAGAACCCTTTATCCGAGGCCAAGAACAATTAGAGAGTTTTGGCCCGCTGCCAAGACCCTTTTGGCCGAGGCTAAGAGCTGGTCAGACACTTGTTGGTTGCGGCTAAGAGCCACTGGCAGTGACCAAGAAGTGACATGTTTGTTGGCTAGATTCCAATAACCATAACTTTCCACACGCACATCAAAATGACACAAACTTTATGTCATTAGATAGCTTGCAATGTCTACTACAAAACGGAAAAATTTCATAACATTTTGACACTATTTGCTATTTCAAAACACTATGCAAATTGATCCTCTGTACAAAAGTTTCATTGCTTAAAACTTACAATTTTCCAGTAAATGTTTCCAAAGGTCCAATATTCGCATCCAACACTATTCCCATACAATTTTTAACTTGGAGTCCTATGGAAAAATCAACATAACCAAATTATCACTCCCTTTACATGTTCTATTTTGGGCACATTTGAACACAAAACCTCAAAATTGCCAAATGCCATTTTCAAGACTCCAAATCAATTCCATTGTCTAAAGTGCAACACAAGACACCATTTCCACATTCAAAACATCATAAAACCCTTTAAAGCCCTATATAAACAAAAATTAGGGTAGAATTCTAGAAATTAGAGTTCTTAACCAATGATCATACTATGCATATCAAAGAATAGCCTTTGCTCACCTCTATCACTTCCACAAGCTTGTTCGTTGATTCTTCAACCACTAGTTTTCCTTAAGAACTCAAAACACCACCTCTTAGAAATCTAAAACCATAGGAATAAAGCTCTTATCAAGATGGTCAAGATTAACGAAGAGGCTTTTGGCATTTAAGGTCATCTACATGGTCAAATGGAGCACACATACCTTGATTTCTTCTTTCTCTTTCCTCCTCCTTCTTGGTCGACTATGGTAGCTGAATAGAGAGAGATGATGAGAATGAGGATCAGATTTTTTGCTCCCCAATTGCCTCTTAGCCGACTTTAAAGTAAGAGGGAGGGAAGAGTTGAAATGTTGACTTGATCCAATGGCACCAAGTTATGCCAAGTGTCATCATCCTAGGACTTTTTTCAAGTGCATACAACCATGTGATTATTCCTATAAATTCTATTAGCTATTTAGTCACACCACTTACTCTTTTAGTTGATGGTGAGTTTCCTCTTTAGTAGCTGATTAATTAGCCGATAAATTTCCTTCTTCCCATTTTGCCCTTGACTTTGGCAACTCCTATTAGATTACCACTTAACATATTCTTTAGCCCCATTTTCTCATTCTATGTGCCATTCCCTCCATTTTAATTCAATTTAAGCCTTAAGAACATAATGGAGCTTAAATATAGGGTTTGGGCACCATCTACTGCTAATTCAAGTCATAATTCACATTAAATTCTCTGAAACTGTTTGTTTATCATTAATTGCATTCACTTTTATAGTCATTAACCCTTATACAAAATGTAGAGCATTACAATTCTCCCCCCTGTACAATAAATTTTGTCCCCAAAATTTGTTACTTAACTTGGGCTAAAAACTCTGAATAACGCCTCTGTATGTCTGCCACTACCTCCCAAGTTTCTTCTCTCTTAGACAATCCCTTCCAGACCACCTTAACAAATGGTATGCTTTGGTGTCTGAGATGCCTTTCTTGTCGTTTAATGATTCATTATGGCTCTATCGTATAAGTGAAGTTGTCTTGCATATCGACATCTTCATACTAAATAACGTATGTGAGATCTGGTTGGTACTTCTTCAGTTGTGAAACATGAAACACGTCATGGAGCTTACTCAAGTTTAGGGGTAGGGCTACTTGATACGCTATAAGTCTGATTCTCACAAGAATCTCAAATGGACCAATGCACCATAGGCTCAGCTTGTTTTGCTTAATCACTCTTCTGATACCTATGACCAAAGACACTCTCAAGAACATATGATCTCTAACTTCAAACTCTAGAGGTCTTCTTATCTTATCACTGTAAGGAGCCTCTTTCTGATGATTTTAATATGTTCCATAGTCTGATCAACAAGATCCGGCCCATACAAGCTTCTGTCAAACAGCTCTGTCTAACACAAAGGTGATTAACACTTCCTCCCATATAACGCTTCATATAGAGCAATCTGGATGCTCACATGATAGCTATTGTTGTAGGCGAACTTAGCAAGCAGAAGAATGTAATCCCAATTCCCTTTAAAGTCTGGGATACATGCTCTTAACATATCTTCTAGTATTTAAATAGTCCTTTCTAACTGTCTGTCTGTCTGTGGATGATAAGTCGTGCTAAACATCAATGTGAAACAAGTATCATGTAGAGCCTTCCAGAATCTTGATGTGAAATGAGGATCTCTATCTGAAATGATGCACTTTATTGTGTCATGAAGTCTCACTATCTCCCAAATATAGATTTCTGCCAATTTTTTCAGAGAGTAGCTGGCGTTGATTGGTATAAAATGTGCTGACTTAATAAATCGGTCAACAATCACCCATATCACATCATAATTTCTGATCTTGGGCAAACCCATAATGAAGTCTATGGTCACACTTTTCACTTCCATTCTGGAATCTCAAGACTCTGCAGTAATCCTGGCGGCCTTTGGTGTTCAATCTTTACTTTCTAACAAGTAAGACACTACGCCACATACTTGGTCACATTGCTCATCAATCTCAGCCACCAATACATAGACTTCAAACCATGGTACATTTTGGTCATTCTGAGGTGAAGAGTATATCGACTCTTATGTGCTTTATCTAGGATTTTCTGCCTTAGGTCAGTCTTTAATAGAACACAGATTCTCTTTTTTATAAGAAATAATCTACCAGGCAACAAATCATAATCACGAGCCTCACCTCTTTGATCATAGTCTGAATGGATTGAACCTGATTATCTTATTTTTTAGCCTTTTCAATCTCAGCCCTCATATCACTTTCCCCTTAGGAAACACTAGAATTAGCACATATAATCTGGTTCAAAAAATTCAAATCTAAAAAATCTTCGATCATCTTCCCTTCTTGTATCATCATTGCTGAAACTAGCACAGTCTTTCACCTAAGGTCATCCGTAACAACATTAGCTTTACCCAGGTGATATTTAATCTCTAGGTTGTAGTCTTTCAGTAACTCTATCCACTGGCATTATCTTATATTCAACTCTTTCTAATCATACAAATACTTGAGACTCTTGTGGTCACAGTACAGTTCTACCATCACACCATATAGGTAACATCGTTATATCTTCAGTGAAAACACAATCACCACAAGTTCCAAATCATAAGTAGGAAAGTTCATTTCCTAAGGCTTTAGCTATCAGGAGGCGTAGGTCACCACTCATCCCTACTATATAAGGATACACCCCAACTCTAGCTTACTTGTATCACTGTACACAATATAAGTCAAGATAGGATTGGGAATAATCAACACTAGTGCCATAGTCAACCTCTCCTTTAGCTCCATGAAACCAATTTCATAACGTTCATCCTACTTAAATGGTTAATCTTTTGGCATGAACTGGGTCATTGGCAAGGTGATCCAGGAGAAATTCTGAATGAATCCCCGGTAGTAACCATCAAGACCTAGAAAACTACGTATCTCAGCAATAGTTTCTGGCCTCTTCCAGTCTAGCACTGCTTCTACTTTACTGGGAACCACTGAGACCCCTTCTTACAAGATAACATGGCCCAGAAACTTTACCTCTGAAAGCCAAAACTTGTATTGCTCAATTTGGTAAAGAGTTACTTTTCATGCAAGATTTTTAGCACTATTCTCAAATAATGCTTGTGCTCTTCATTACTCTTAGAGTAGATTATAATGTCGTCAATAAACACTACTACGAATAGATCTAGATACTATTGCAAGACACGATTCATATAATCCATGAATATAGCTGGTGCATTAGTCAATATGAAAGGCATTATCAAAAACTCATAGTGCCCATACCTCATCTTGAAAGCAGTCTTCGGTACATCTTCTGCTTTCACCCATTGATGATAATAACCTGACCTTAAATTAATCTTCAAAAGTACACAAGAACCAGACAATTGATCAAGAAGGTCATCAATTCTCAGAAGTGGATACTTATTCTTAACAGTTATGTTGTTCAATTCTCTGTAATCCACACACAATCTCAAAATCCTATCTTTCTTCCTAACAAACAATACTGGAGCTCCCCACAGTGAAACATTGGGTCAAATAAACCCTTTTTCAAGTAACTCTTCAATTTGTTTCTTTAGCTCTATATTTCATTTGGGGCCATTCGGTATAGGGCCTTTGATATGGAACTAGCTCCAAGCACAATTTCAATTAAAAATTCTACTTTCCTTTCAGGAGGCAATCTGCAAAGATCATTTGGAAACACCTCAGGGAACTTTTTTATCATAGGTATACTACTTAGAGTTTCTTCTATCTCACCCTATACAAAAAAGAATACCATAAACCGTTGGCACCCCTTCTCTAGGCATTTCTCAGCTTTAGCCATTAAGAGGAAGTTCAGTTTAGCATTCACATCATCATTCCTCTGTAGAGTAGGATAAACTATTTTCTTATTCCCATAATCCAGCAACACATTATTTGCCGTTAACCAGTCAAAACCCAATATGACTTCTAATTGATAGAGTGGCAAATAAATCAAATCAATTGTGGACTCATACCCCTCGACGATTATCACACAATTCAGACAAGCATCAGCAATTATAGCCTTGACATCAATCAGCATCGACACAACCAAATCAAACAGCAGTTTATGAACATGCAACCCCAAGCTCTTCACACAGTTATAGGCAATGAAGGAATGACTTAAACCCGAATCAAATAATGCTTACAATAAATTACTATTGAAAAGGATTTTACCTTGAATCAGGTCAGGGGACTTGTGGGCTTGTTCGTGTGTCATAGCGAACACCCTACCCTAATTCCAAGGCCTTTACTCTACCGGTGGCCATCTGCTCATACTAGCAATGTGTCCTAGCTGTTTGTAGTTGTAACAGATTACTTGCCCCGAACACGTTCTGCCAGCATGTGCCCTCCCACAATGAGTACATGTCCATACCGTTAGGGTTTTCTAGTTCTCACCATCCTGTGGTTGATAAAGCTTCTTGCCACTACCTTTAGATGAGGATCCCTGGCCCTTTTGCTTCTATAAAGTACTTCCTTTACTGGCTTACCACGACCACCACCCTTGGTTAGGTTTAAATCTCTCAAATTATTCTCTATGATTCGGCACTCCTCCATAACTTTGTTGAACATAGTAAACCGTCAGGTGGCCAACCTTTTCTTCAACTCACGCCTCAAACCATGGATCATCATATCAGAACTCTACTCCTTATCATCCATGTGTCATAGATAATAGGAGTATCGGGCTAGTCGGATGAAGTGAGAAAGGTAATCATCAAATGTCTCTGCATCACCCTGCTTTATGGCTAAGAACTTTGATTCTTTTTCTATTCTCACAAATCTCAAAAAATATTTATCATTGAATTTTTCCTGGAACAGCTCCTACGTTAGACGCACATTTTGGGACCGCAATGTCATGATAATAATCTGCCACTACCTGTCGGCATCCCCCTCAAGTTTGTAGATGGCCAACCATGCCTTAACCTCCGTCAGGCAATCTAGCACTTTGTTACGGGTATGAATAATCTATTAAATAGTACAAGTGTACATTGTCGTAATCAAGTAATACAGAAGTGAGTAGTGTATTGTTCCCACGAGGATTGATCATTAAGTACCAAAATGAGTAATTTTAATTCTATCTAGTCAATTGATTAGTTGGTGATGAAAAGTACAAAAAAGAAAATGATTAAATATGGATGCAAATAATATGAAAACAACTACAAGAAAAAGCTCTAAGGCTCAAATTTCACTTAACAAATTTTGGATTGAATCACTTATCTATTATAGCCCAAGTAATTCCACATGATTGATAGTCGAGTTTCCCTAATTTAATTACTAGCCTCTTCTAAGGTCAAGCAATTCTATAATTAATTGTTAATCTAATATATTCCTGTATGAATTTAAGTAATTAATCATGCATTAAGATTTATGGAATTCATTTAAGACTACACAACTCATATAAATCTATTCATATTTCATATGCAAATTATGATTTTGATTACAAGATCTACACACATGCATCTCTTTCCTGTCTCAACATGCATATTGAAATCATTCAAAAGATGGCCAATCAATCGAAAGCATTAAGAATAAAATTAAAACTCAATCATGAAGGAAAAATTAAAACTAGATTTAATAAGTTAAGACTCAATCTGTCATTAGTAACAAAAATGCCATTACTGCAGCGAAAAATGTGTTGCAATAGGGGAAAGAGCATTTGCTACAATACTTCCATCCACTATAGTTACTTCCTTCTACTACAGTAACTTCCGTCATGAATAGTGGCCCAGTGAATAGTAACTAATGCTACAGTAATTGTCCCTTTTCAATCCCATCAGTCTAATTTTTGGTCTCCTTTCTCCTCTTATTATGTGGCTATCAAAAGAGAACACAAGTAAATATTATAATAGTAATAAAAATATTTATGCCAAAATAATCTTATATTTATCAATCACACTTAAATTTATTACATTAATCTCAAATATCGTCCATAATATCATCATATAAGGGAAAATAAATATGAAAATATTTTACTTATCACACTTCAAAAATAGTCTCTAACCAGGTCAACCAATCTACAGCTGCCTGGGGATCAAACCTTCCCCTGAACACAGGAGGTAGATGTTTACAGAATTTGGAGACCCAAAATTGGAGATCTCTCTCGTTTTGGGCTTGCACCCCATGTGATTCCTGGTTCGGTTCAGTGTGCGGTGGCGACTCCGGAGGTCAAGTCGACCGTTTCCTCATGCTATGTCTCTTCTTGAGTCGATTGGACTCTGTCTTCATTACATTTTTCTTTCACCTCTCAGAGCTCTTCCCTTAGCTCATTAATCATATTCCGTTGCTCTATTAAGATTCCTATCGTCTGTTGTATGGGATCAGGTAGGTTGTCATGTATTTCCTCCACCTCTGGTTCTACACGTCGAATCTTTAGGCGAACCATTGTGTTCTTTTCACTATCATAAATGATTCATAATATCAATATCGCATTAAAAGTATACACATATTCCTTAAAACTCATACACCAACAAATAGCAGGAACATCCATGTGTAAACAACAAACAACTATAGGTGCACTACTATTGAACTATAGCAACTATCCTAGCAAACCTACCCTTGCCTCACTATAGTTCTGATATCAAAAATGTAACCCCTACCTTGATAACCGTCAATATGGTTCAAAAATGTGTCATTAAGTTAAATTGGAGACCAATGGATAATTCAAAAACTTGTTAAAGGTCTCAACTTCAAGACAGGGTTTGGCCCTGTGATAAAATGGGTTTTTAAAAACTTTTTCAAAACCTGTTTATTACGATCTCATATTCGCTTTTTAAATCTATTTGGCCTGTGCAGCACGGTTCCATTCACAAATATCCGAGTGTATAACAAATTCTTGACGACTCTTGGGTTTCCTTCATTCACTAAAAGGATTTACAGGGCATATTCGCCCATTTCAGTTTCCCACACTAGGGATTACATAACACTATCCAAACTTATAACATTTACAATATGTACAATAATCCCAAATCTTGATAACTAACATAAAATTTCATATTCCTAGGGGAGCACTAGCTACCCTTTATCACTTGTTTCTCCTTAGATCTGCTGGCCCTAGCTATAGGTTAGTCATTGGAAAGAGTGAGATTCAAATGAATCGCAGTAGTAAAAATTCACTCATAAAATATATAATAACAAAGCTTGTAAGTGAATCACAAAGCAGCATCACAATAACATCTATAGCGGCATTCACATTCTTAACTTTCTTCACATAAACCACAGCTCTCATGGCTGTATACACAATATGACAGCTTTCGCTGTATTCACAATAATGATAGCTTTTGTTGTATTCATAATAACAACAGCTTTCATAGTTGTATTCACAGCAGCATCCATATTCATCACAATTCAATGATAATACAAACATGCCATGCATTATACATGATACAAGAGAAAGATTCACTACCTTGATCTTTCTGTTCCTGCTCAGTCACCAGTTTCTTACGCTCAGGGCAGATGTCAAACCCTATAATTATAATCAAGGACGATAAGTTATTCCCTATTCAATTCTTAAATCCAAGATACTTACAGTTGGTTATCATTTGAAACCTTCAGGTAGCTATGAGAAGCTCAAACAAATGCCTAAAGGGTTGGGTAAAATTAGACAAGAGACCATCTTTCAAAGGTTAAAAATGCAGATTTTTGGGTATTGGCCGCGACTAAGAAATGGACAAAAAGATTTGGGTTGTGGCCAAGAACCACTGGCCATGGCCAATATCATATCAGTAACTTTTGGGCCGCAGCCAAGAACAGGTTAGAGAGTTTTGGGCCACAACCAAGAAGTGACCTGTTTCTTGGTTGAATTCCATTGACCATAACTTTTCGCACACACATCAAAAAGACACAAACTTTATATCATTGGAAAGCTTGCAATATCTACTACAAAAAGGGAAAATTTCATAATATTTTGACACCATTTGCTATTTCAAAACACTATACAAAGTTGCTCCCCTGTACAGAATTTTCATTGCTCAAAACTTATAATTTTCCAGCAAATGTTTTCAAAGGTCTAACATTTGCATCCAACAATATTCCCATAAAAATTTTCACAGAATCCAATAGAAACATGAAAACAGCTAAATTCTCACTCCTTTTACATTTCTATTTGGCGCACATTGAACACAAAACCTCAAAATTGCCAAACACCATATTCAAGACTCCAAGTCAATTCCATTATCCAAAGCACAACACAAGACACCATTTCCACAATCAAAACATCATAAACCCTCTCAAACCCTATATAAACAAAAATTAGGGAAAATTCTAGAAATTAGAGTTTGAACCAATGAAAATACAATGCATATCAAAGAGTAGCCTTTGCTCACCTCTATCACTTCCACAAGCTTGTTCTTTGATTCTCAAACCACTAGTTTTCCTTAAGAACTCAAAACACCACCTCTTGGAAATTTAAAACCATAGGAATGAAGCTCTTATCAAGATGGTCAAGATTAAGGAAGAGGTTTTTGGCATTTAAGGCCATCTACATGGTCAAATAGAGCACATATACCTTGATTTCTTCTTTCTCTTTCCTCCTCCTTCTTGGTTGACTATGGCAGCTGAAGAAAGAGAGATGATGATGATGAGGATCATATTTTTGGCTCCCCGATGGGCTCTTGGCCGACTTTAAAGAGAGAAGGAGGGAAGAGTTGAAATGTTAACTTGATCCAATGGCACCAAGTGATGCCAAGTGTCATCATCCTAGGACTTCTTCAAAGTACATGCAACCATGTGATTATTCCCACTAATTCCATTAGCTATTTAGTCACACCACCTACTCTTTTATTTGATGGTGAGTTTTCTCTTCGATAGCTAACTAATTAGCTGATAAATTTCCTTCTGCCCATTTTGCCTTTGACTTTGGGAACTCCTATTGGATTACCACTTAACACATTCTTTAGCGCCATTTCCTCCTTCCATGCACCATTCCCTCTATTTTAATTTAATTTAAGCCTTAACAACACAATAGAGCTTAAATATAGGGTTTAGCCATTATCTACTGCAAATTTGGGTCACAATTCACATTAAATTCTTTGAAATTGTTTGTCTGTCATTAATCACTTTTATTTTTGGAGTCATTAGCCTTATACAAAATTTGGGGCATTATAACATACATATTTCCTTTAGCAAATCGAGGATGTATTTCCTTTGGGAAACATATATGCCTTCTTTAGACCTTGCAACTTTCATACCAAGGAAATATCTCAGTTGGCCTAAGTTTTTCACCTCAAACTCCTTGTTTAGGGCTATCTTGATCCTCTGTATTGTTTTAACATCATCACTGGTGAGGATGATGTTATCTACATAGACAATAAGAATGGTTGTACTCTCTCCATTGTGTTGAATGAACATAGTGTGATGAATAATCCCTATTTGTAACCTTCCTCTTTTAGGACTCTGGAAAATCTATCAAACCACGGCCATAGGGATTGTTCTAATCCATATAAAGACTTCTTCAACCTACGCACTTGGCTTTCACTTTTTCCATTGAATCCTAGTCGAAGTGACATGTACATGTCTTCCTTTAGTTCCCTATTTAGAAAGGTGTTTTTGACATCCAATTGTTGAAGGGATCAATCAAGTAGTTGCTATAGATAGTAAGACCCTGATGGCATTGAGTTTTGCTATAGGTGCAAATGTTTTGTTATAGTCAATTCCAAAATTTTGGGTACACCCTTTAGCTACCAAACATGCTTTATATTTGTCAAGTAGGCCATCGGGATTGTATTTTAGGGTAAACACCTACTTGCATCCTACATGGTTATTCCCTTTAAGAAAATCAACAATTTCCCAAGTACCATTCTTCTCCAATGCCCTCATCTTCTCAAGTATTGCATATCTTCTCTCAAGGATTTTAAGAGCTTCATAAACATTATTTAGAATATGTACCATATCAAGGTTAGTAAGAAAGGTACAATAACAATGAGAGAGATTAACCTAAGAGATATACTTTTGAATAGGATATAGTGTACATGATTAAGCATTTTTTTTCTCAGGGAAATAGGTAAGTCTACCTCTTCATCTGGTTTCTCAGGACAAATTTCCCTACTTTTTCTTCTAGGATCTGCTACTGATCGAAACTCTGGTGCAGTTGGGGATATAAACGGCTCTGTTATCTTCTTCTTTTGTGAGTACATCTTGTTTTGATTTATGTTGGCTTTGTCTCCCCTAATTTTAGATGTCTATTTATCAGTTGGCATATTAGGTTCCTAGATTTTAGGTTGCATGGAAGGTTTAGTATAAGGAATATAATCAATTGTGACTTGAGGAAGTATAGGCTCAAGTACCAAGGATTGAAATTCATGTCTACTCTCCCCCTGGATGAAAGACTTGGAATAATAAGGCTCTTTTTCAAAGAAGGTAACATCCCTGCAAACATAGAGACATTTGGAGATTGGATCACAACACTTAAAAACCTTTTTAAGTTAGAGAGTAACCTTTTTAAAGGCAAGGGAATCAAACTTAGAGGGTAGATGGTATTCATGAACAAAGACTGAATAGCCAAAGACAAAGAGGAAGAGGATGATCAAGTTGGACAGGGTGTGAGATTCACAGAGTTTATCAAGAGGTGAAAGATGTGAAAGTACACGACTAGGCATTCAATTAATTAGGTAGGTAGTAGTCAAAACCACATCCCCCAATAAAGCTTAGGAATATTACAAGTCATTATGAGAGCACGTGCAATATCAAGTAAGTGTCTATTTTCACTTTCCACAATCCCATTTTGTTGGGGACTATGAGGGCATATGTTGTGATGTGCAATTCCATTAGATTTAAGAAATTCGTGTAAGGTATGATTGAAGTACTCCATGTCATTATCTATATATAATACTTGGATTGTGATGTCAAAATGATTAGTGATGAATTTGAAAACTTCAATGATATAGCGGAAACATCAAATTTTTCTTTAAGTAAGTAAACCTATCACGTATGGTTGTAATAATCAATAAATGTGACAAACCATTTAGTATGGGTGCGATTTGGAATACGAGATGGACCCCACACGTCACTATGAATGATAGAAAATGGGTGGTTAGATTTATAAGAAGGTGGAGAAAAAATAGTACGACGATGTTTAACAAATTCACAGACATCACAATAAAGGGTTTTATTAATAGAAAGGTTTGGAAAAAATTGTTGCAAATATGAAAAAACTCAGTTGACCCATCTATTTATGCCATACAAAACATCAATATTATCAGAGGTTGAACTAAGCCCACTCATAAATTGTGAACATAGAGAACTCACAGTCGAATCATCAAGATAATAGAGACCATAGTATTCCTTAGTGCCACCAATCGTCTTCCCTGATAACAAGTCCTAAAAAACACAATGAGAAGGGAAAAATAAGCAGAGAAATTAACTTGCTTGGTTAGTTTGCTAATAGAAAGAAGATTGCATGAAAAGTATGGGACAAGCAAAACAGACTTAAGTTGCATTGAAGTAGACAATTTTACTCTACCCTTTCATATTTGGTAGAAGAAGTGCCATTAGCAGTACAGATTTTCTCATTTCCCGTACTAGGAAGATAAGAACAAACACTTAGACTTCGAATGTCATATGATCAGAACCATCTGTATACACAATCCATGTGGATGGTAAGAATGAAGTGTGTAGGGCACTAGAATTACTACCTTTGTGTTCAGCTGAAGCTGTGGCCGCTGGCTTCTAGGAAGTCTTAAGGGCTTTCACCATATCCAAAATTTTGTCAAATTTTTCCTTAGTTACTATAAAGCTGGTATCACTAGAAGAATCTTGAGTTGTGTGGTAATCACAGGGTTTCCAATCTATAGGCTTTCCATGAAGATTCTAAAAATGTTCTTCAAAGTGATCGATCTTCTTACAGTGATTAAATATCACTTTCCCCTCTAAAGTTGAGGAAGTAGGAATGGAGGGGTTAGAAACTGCACCTTTACTCAATAAAACTGATGAATCAACAACTGGGGAGGAAGAGTTAGTGTTGACAGGCATCACCTTCCGACGAGACTCCTCCCTTCAAAGCTCTTAAAAATAAGAGTAGAGGGTCCAGTAGTACGACTAAGTATAGACTATGAACCTTCTCATAAATAGGATCAAGTCCTACAAGAAATTGGAATACTTGCTCTTTTTTTGAGCTCTGCTTATTTTGAGTATCCTCTACTGGAAAGCCCACCTCTTCTTTAAAATGTAAATCAACTTCCTACAAGAGTGCCACGAGTTTAAGCTAATAATCTATAACATTTCTAGTGCCTTTTTAAGCTGCCAAATTCTAGTTTTCAGTCCATACAATTGAGACAAATCTTCACCAGTGGAATATGAAACACAAAGTGCCTCCCAAATATCACTTGCTGTTGGGAGATACATAAATCTTTGTATGTTTGGTGCCATAGCGTTAATTAGCCACGAGGAGCCCATGGAATTATCAATCACCTATTGCTCAATCACTAGAAAGGAAGGATTGGCTGGTGCCTAGACTCGCCAGTCAAGAACTCCTTTTTTCCTTAACCACTAATGGCAAGCTTGACCGCTTGTGCCCAGTCTCTATAATTTTCACCGATAAGCTTCTCTGTGACAATTGCTCCAGTAAGTCTATCAAAGCCATAACCTATCCTGATAGAACTTTCGCTAATGTGACTTGAGTCAAGGGTTGAATACCCATTGTGAGGTTTTCCATTTGAGTTGGAAAGTTTGGCATTGCTCAAGGGTGTGACCGTGACGTTTCTGAGTGTGCATTGCTGAGAGAAGATGAAGGGTGATCGTTCTTAGAGTCAGCATCCTCGATAGCTTTGATACCATGTAAAGGAATTTTGTTTGAATACTTTGATAATATTATTCATCTGGAGGTATGATTATATACATATACAATAGAATCATAGGGGATCGAAGGAAATCAAGAGAAATCAGAAATACAATCAATCATATTAACTACCATTGACTACCAGATTCTAATCCTATCAAATCCCAAGTAATCTGCCTACAATTAATACTAATATTTACATATTTACTACAGTACTCTACCTAATTTTTGTAGTAAAGACTAGACTGTAAGTTGGCTCAAAGGATACTATAGAAAGAAATGCATTTTCTATTGTAAAGCGATTACTTAGTGTTCTCGATCTGTATAGAGCATTTGGCACAGTCATCACTGGTGCAATTCCTACCAGAATTATTTTTATTACTCTAGAGACCATTAAGGTGGCCACTTTTAGGATGCTTGAACCATTTATAAGGAAAATGATAGGAAGTTTGAGTCATTTCAAGAGGGAAATAACTTGAATGATAAGAAGAAAGGGTTTGCTTCTTTCAAATGCTTCATTATACTTGGATTGTAACTAAGAAGAAAGAGGGATGAAGAAATGTACATATGTATTTTGTAACTAATCAACTTATTATCATCGTTGTCCGTATTGACATGATTTTAGTGGTTAATGAAGCTTTTCAAACTTGATTCATGTGTACTAAAATGAGTTTATTAAAATGAATGTATATAGTGGTGATTACCATATTTTGTATCAGCTCATGATTGACAAGAGCAAGTGCATTTGTTGATAAGTCAAGGAGCTAAGAATGACAACTTTATTTTTTGTCAAAATTTTAGGTCTAGTATCTAACCTTATTTAACTGTGAGAGGAATATGTAAACTTTAATAAAATTATTGACACCTGCAGGGGAATGCATTGACAAGTTCAAGGGCATCTGTTGACATTACTTTATTTTTTTGTCAATTAGGTTTATATTACATGAATTTACACAAAAAAAAGGTAGTATATTATCTTATTTGACCATGAGAAGAATATGTAAACTTAAATGAGATTGTTGACAAGTATATGGGAATGCATTGACAAGTGCAAGGACATCTGTTGACAAGTCTGTTAGGATCGGCAGGCACAGCGGAAGAATTTTAAAAAAAATTTCACCGATCCTAATCGAGGATCTATCAATGACGTTTAAACCAAGTTGGAAGGATTCATACCTTTTATGATTCAGAGTTTTCACGATCTTTAGGAGCCAACACGTCGGTCCGATCCCTCTACCGATATCCACACGAATGCTCTCCAACCGAGACTGCGTACTAGCGCCTCTAATGTCTCCTAGGGTTTCCCTTGCGGCTCTCAATTCTAATGTGTATCTCAGTATATCTGCTCTATCAAGTTTATAACCTATGAGGGCTATTTTCAAATTTCAAAATTAATCATAATTAATTTCGAAATTAATTAACTATTAATTATCTTGATGAGCTAATTAAATTAATTCATTTTAAATTAAATCTTTCCAACAGTTTTAATTTAACCTATTTATTTAATCCAAATAAAGAGCCATTAGATTTAAGTTATCTTCATAAATTAAATCTGAGATACCATATCTCTATCATGTTAGTTATTAGATTTAATTTATCTTAATAAATTAAATTTAAAACTAACATAATATAATAATATCATATAATATATAAATACACACATATATATAATATGTATTTTGAAAATACATATCTATATAAACTTATTAACGAATTTTTTATATTACATATATACATATATATATATATATATATATATATAATTCATCCACCCTAATTAAACATTATCTCGTGTTGGGCCATTCTTGTGTGTGGCCCTGTAGGCCTATATGAAGTTGGTAGTGGGCCAATAATTGTACTAACCCATAAGTCGCAAGCGGCCTCTAACAAGACATCACGACTACCCAATTCATATGAGGATCGTTAACACGATGCAACTTGTCATACAACCATGTCACGTCCCTTTTGTCACACGATATATTGGTCAAGGATGAGGCATGGATAATGTCATCCTCTTATTCCTGACTATTACTTTCTCAATTCTTGAGTAGTCTGACAATAGAAATGGAAACTCCTTTCCATTACAGTATGGCCATACATTTCTCAGACTCACTCATCGAGGGGCCCAGTAATATCTCTCTACTAATGTAAGGGACAAATTCCATCTTGATCATTCATATTCCTCTGCATGAAAAACCACCAAGCCCGATCGTAGCCTTTATCATCACCCGGTCAAAAGTGACTTTGGATTAGTTTAAAGCTTAGCAACTCTCATGTAGGAATCCATGATGACCTCAGGTCTAAGGGCATTGTGAAGTGGTTATACATGAGAAAAGCTTATGACTTGATCCATGTATATGCTTGGTCCTTCGATGACCGACCAGGGACATTTTAGGACAATCTTTATGAATTATCCAAGGATACAATTATCACAGTTAACATACAAATAATATGATAATAGAATAGAGAAATTTCATTAAATTAATAATGTTCAAAGTACAATGATTAGCCCTTTGGGCACAACTTCCAACATCCTCCCACTTGCCTTAGATACAATCATTAATTTGCCTAATTCCCATTGTCCTAACATGACGCTCAATCTTTGCCTGTGCAAGCGGCTTAGTAAGAGGATTAGCAATATTATCTTCTCCTGCTACTTTGTATATCTTTATATCACCTCTATCATTGATTTCTCTAATAAGATGAAACCGCTTTGGCCTGTGCAGTAGTACCACTATTGTCACAAAAAAAATCTATTGGATTTGAGATGGTAGGCACCACCCCTAGTTTAGTAATGAACTTTCTGATCCAAATGGCTTCTTTAGATGCACCCGATGCTGCTATATACTCAGCTTCTGTTGCAGAATCTGCTACAGTACTCTGCTTGGAGCTCTTCCAAGTTACTGCTCCACCATTCAGGAGGAATACATATCCAGATTTCGATTTAAGGTCGTCTTGGTCAGTCTGGAAACTTGCATCTGTGTAACCGGTTATGCAGAGCTCATCATCCAATCCACCATAGACCAAAAATAAGTCCTTAGTCCTTCTTAAGTACTTTAGGATATTCTTGACGGTAGTTCAATGACCCTCACCAAGATCTTGGTGGTATCTCCTGGTCATACTTAAGGCAAATGAGACATCCGGTCAAGTATATAACATGGCATACATGATGGACCCAATGGCCGAGGCATATGGAACCTTACTTATGTGATCTCGCTGATCAGGTGTACTAGGACACAGATCCTTGCTAAGATGGATGCCATGAGACATGGGCATGTAGCCCCTTTTTGAATCCTGCATACTGAACCTATGCAGTATCTTGTCTATGTATGTGCTATGACTTAGGCCTATTAGTCTTTTAGATCTATCCCTATAGATCCTAATCCCTAGGATATAGGTGGCTTCACCCAAGTCTTTCATTGAAAAGGACTTTCCTAACCAAGACTTGACACTCTGCAAGGTAGGAATATCATTCCCAATGAGTAGGATGTCATCTACATAAAGCACTAGAAATACAACTATGCTCCCACTAACCTTTTTCAAAACACAAGGTTCATCGATGTTTTGAATGAATCCAAACTCTTTGACTACTTCATCAAAATGATGATTCCGGCTCCGAGATGCTTTCTTCAATCCATAAATGGATCTTTGAAGCTTGCAAATTTTACCAGAGTCCTCTGGACGCACAAAACCTTCAGGTTGTGTCATGTACACATCCTCAAGCAGCTTTCCATTAAGGAAGGCTGTTTTGACATCCATCTGCCATATTTCATAGTCATAATATGCTGCAATGACAAGAAGGATTCTGATTGATTTGGCCATTACAACTGAGGAAAAGGTTTCATCATAGTCTACACCATGAGTTTAAGTGAATCCTTTTGCAACCAGTCGTGCCTTGAAGACATTTACATTGCCATCCATGTCAATTTTCTCCTTGAAAACCCATTTGCACCCAATGGTTTTTACACCTTCAGGTGGATCGACTAAGGTCCATACCTGATTGTCGTACATGGATTGCATTTCAGACTTCATGGCATCTAGCCATTTCTCAGAGTTTAGTCCCACTGTGGCTTCTCGATAGGTGGTGGGCTCATTTTGCTCAATGAGCAACACATCACGGCCTTCAGTAATCAGAAATCCATATCTCTGAGGCTGATGCCGTGTCCTATCAGATCTTCGTGGACCTTGTGTTACTTGAGGAGGCTCAGCAACTTGTTGTGAGTCTTCTTTAATTTCCATCTGTGGTTCTGTACCATCTTGTGGCTCTCGAATTTCTTCTAGATGTACGTCGCTCCCACTAGTTGTTTTAGAGACAAACTCTCTTTCTAGAAACTTGTCATTTCGAATAACAAACACATAGTATCCTAAAGAAACGAAAGGATACTATGTCTACAATCCCACCGATAACTAAGGAATCCCCGTAGTAACAAATCAATCATATAATGTACAATAATAATATATGTAAGCAAACCATTAACCACAACAAGCAACTACAACGGCAATGGTTAGTATGACACATGTCATCCCTTACGATTGCTCACGCTGAATTGCTCACGTTGCATTGCATCACAGCAATCCACACAATACATTTCACCACAGCTGGGATTCATATAATGCATTTCATACACAAGCCATACAGGCAAGATACATATAGCCCACGGCTGGATTCACAAACGCCGCCCCACAGGTCGGATTCACAATATCCATGTCGATTACGACGGCAGTTCAACGGCCGACCTAGAGATGACCACCGTCAATCCCTACACGGCTCACGCTGACCTGCTCACACCGTAATGGACCATGGCACACATTTCACAAATTCAACGATAAGTTATGCATGCCAAAACATCATACATAATATGAGAGAAGAGTCACTACCTTGATCCTTCCGTGCGTGTCCTAGCATCGGTCTCTCTCGAGGAGGGCAAATATCATATCCTAGAATCATGATTAGGGACGAAGAGTTATATTCTATTCCAAGACTTATTTAACTTGAAACACTTGAATTTGGTTATCATAATTGACCCTTAAGAGGCCACAAATGCCTCTAATAAAAGCCCTAAAAGGTTGGGAAATAATAGATTAGAGATCTCCTTTCGAAAACTCAAAGTGTTGGAACACAGGGGTTGGCCGCGGCCAGCCCTTCCTTGGGCCGCGGCCAAAATATGGTCAGAAGGCCATGGGCCGCGGCCAAAATATGGTCAGAAGGCCGTGGGCCACGGCCAGAATCAGGCCAGAAAGGCTTGGGCAGCGGCCAACCACTCATAGGCCGCAGCCATGAAATTTCCTGACTCTTGGCTGAACTTCAAAAAACCATAACTAATTGTAGAAAACTTGAAATGAGGTGATTCCAAAGCCAAATGAAAGGCATATAAGTCCTCTTTCAAGGAAAAATATAGCCCATCATTGGAAATCACTACACAAATACAGAATCACCAAAAACTAAACACTACTCCAAAACAGAGTTCTGTTTCAATCCCAAACTTTGGACAATCATATCTCACTGAATTCTAAACGAAATGACACAAAATATATGACCATTTTGAAGCTTGAGATGTGAAATTTAAGACTGGAAAGTTTCATAATTTTCCAATAGCATTTGGTCATTCAAAACGCTCGTCCAAACTTACTGCACAAAACAGAGCTCAAACCAGACAACTTTCCAACTTTTCCCAAGTGATCCAAATGAATCCAAAATCAATAACCAAGCTCATTCCCACACAAAATCACTCAAGGAATCCAATAGGAATCTCAAAATCACCAAAATCCTATTCCATTAACATGCTTTGGTTTTGGGTAACATTAAACACTAAAATCTCAAATTCTCCAAACTTAACAATTTCCAACCCAATCAATTCTATCTATCCAAAATGCGTTTCAAACATACAAATTCCATACCAAACACATACCAAACTCCCAATGGCCCTCATTTTTGAAAATGAGCCCAAAATTCTAGAAAATTCAAACTATTTCAAATGGTATGAAACTTAGATAGATAGATAGTTCTCACTCACCTTATCAACTTCTCCAAAGAGAGTTCTTGATTCACCACTTCCCAAAATTTCGTGTGGCCACAAATCACAACCAATGGACAAGCTACAACCATAGAAATGTTGCTCTTAACTCAAGGATCAACTTTAATTAAGGGAGTTTGAGCAATAGAGATCATTTTCCTTACCTTTTTCAAGCTTTCTTCCCTTCCTTTTGCTGCCAAAAATGGCGCCCAGCTGAGAGAGAGAGATGAGAGTGAGAGATGGAGTGGAAAGATGAAGAAAATGGTGATGATTACTCCCTCCTTTCAGCTGCAGCGAAAATGTGGAGAGGAAGAGAGAGAAAGAATCATATTAAAATATCATTTGACTTTTCTTACACCTCTCCCTTTGCCCAACTTTTGCCACATGTCAACTTGCTATTGGCTTACACCAATTAAGTCACCAATTAGCTATTTTAATCTCTCCATTAGCCATTTTAATCACACATCCCATTTTCTCTTAGTAATTAATTAATTTCTCCCTTAATTACCAACTCATGGCCAATAATTCCATTCTTCCAATTTTTCAATAATTATGACGTATTAATCAATATTGCCATAAAACACATAATAATTCAAATTAAATTCATAATTATCCACCATAATCATGATTTGCCCTTAATCAAAAATTGGGATATTACAATGTGACCTTCATTGATCGATACTGACGCGGCACTTGACGCTGACGTGGTGACCTCTCATTGGCGCCATATGGGTTGGTTGACCGATGATGTGGTAGTTGACTACCACGTCATCATCTTCAACCTCCAGCCGAGTCCACTGACCCGGTTGGAGCTTTGGCGGGTTCTTCAACCTTCAGGAGGCCATATCTCCCTTGTTTCAGCTCCGTTTTTCGCGTTCTTGGTGTCGTTGGAATCATAGTTCAGCGAACTACAAATCCATAGCATTTATTTGATCTTAAAACCTCTGTTTTATTGATCAAATTGTGAGTGAAGCGGCGACAGTGACTAATGACCCACGAACTTCTTTCCTTTGTTTCTCCCTCATCCGAACTCCGTTTGATCCGTTCTAAGCATCGTTGGAATCATCTCTTGGAGATCTCACTAGTAGAAAAATGACTTTTAAGACCGGTTAAAAATGACTTTTTAGACCGGTTCTGTATTAGGTCTTGATACAGCCGGTCTAAAAAGTCTGTTATTTTTTAGACCGGTTGTTAGAACCGGTCTTAAATGTCTAAGCCTTTAAGACCGGTTGTACCCACAACCGGTCTAAAAACTCCACATTTAAGACCGGTTGTGGCACAACCAGTCTTAAATGTCTAAGCCTTTAAGACCGGTTGTGCCACAACCGGTCTTAAATGTCTCACCTTTAAGACCGGTTGTGCCACAACCGGTCTTAAATGTCTCACCTTTAAGACCGGTTGTGGCACAACCGGTCTTAAAGGTGGAGTTTTTAGACCGGTTGTGGGTACAACCGGTCTTAAAGGCTTAGACATTTAAGACCGGTTGTGCCACAACCGGTCTTAAAGTACTTTTTAAGACCGGTTGTGACCACAGAAGGGATAGGGACAGGTGCATCCGCAATAATCACCTCGTCAACTGACACCCGGACTTAATCACCTTCCATTTGTCGGTGGTGGACAGTTGATCCCAGGTTATGCACACTACCCCGTGCAACTAACCGTCTCAGAGGATCCTCGACAAAAAGATCACAAAGCCCAGTAATTTGCGGGTTAGGACCCTCTGATGACTGCCCGATGTTGCAACAACTACCTTTAGTGCTCTGCTTATTAGGATCAATCGATTGTGGCTGGGGAGCACTGGTATCTTGTCTTGAGCTCATAAACACTATCATTTCCTCTTTCATCTTGCTCAACCGGGTCTCTAAAAGTGCATCAAAAGATGCTTCAGCCTCGGCCTTTGCTTCTGCTCTTGCAATGGCCAACATATTCTCCAATTCCTCCCTAGTCACGATGTTTGAGGAATAGTGTACGGGGGCTCCAAAGTAATCCCGTATCCCTACCCCTCCTCCAACTCCCCTGACACGGCCTGGATGCTCGTGTTTGCCAGTAGCAACTGTGAGGATGTCATTCCTGCCCTCCGACTTAAAAGATCCCTCAGCTTGTTGTTTTCTAAGTTCATCCTGTAACATAATACAAAATAACAAACGTAAGTAATAATGTACGTTTCTTATGTAATTAATTACAATAACGTTATATACTTACAATTCTTTCACCAACTATACGAGATTGTTCACTCGTATAAGTCCCACTCCTCTTTTGGTGGGCAAATTGCCATTTTTCTTCTCGACGAATCGGAGATGGCGGAGAAAGAAGAACAGAAGGATCGGATTGAGATGCTTCTTCCAATCTCTTCCGTTTGGCCGCCAACAAGTCTCTTTCAGCCTTTGCATAACCCCCACGAGACATTGTATGAGGGCAATCATTCTTTCTACCACTCTCTTGTGCTTTTTGCCTTTTTGCCTGCGAATAAGAAATGATACAAAAGGAAAGTGTTATAATCAATTAAGATAATTGCTAAGTAAATAAAATAAAAAATAAGTCAACTAACCAAAGATTCAGGAGTAGTCCGAAGCCTAACAAATTCTTCCCAAGTCGCTTGATCAAGAAATGTATACGTGCTGCACGGATTAGGACGAGGCTGACCATCTTGCACCTCAATATGAATATAATTGTTGGTCAGACTTGTCTTAAACTTGCTCCAGCGCTCATAACAATATGTCATCGTCTTGTCGTACAAGATCTCACTCTGAGGAACGTCGTAGGTGAGCTGAAATGCATGCATTGAAGGAGTAAGTGACAAATGAAGTGACATTTGATAATAATTAATTACATACAGAAGATAATTGTATACCTGAATAGTGTCCCAAATATGCCGCTTCACCTTTGGATCGACATTTCTCCACTCCTCTATCAAGATGCTCGGCTTGTTACGTGCAAGGAGGCCGACGAAACTCCTATATCGTTGTGCATTAGGCCCGATTGGTTTCCAATGTCTATCAAACTCAATCGGTATCTTTTGGCCTGCACTCCGACTGAGGGAAACATCTGTCAACCGTGTGGCACGTCTACCCCTCCGTACAGACTGGCTACTGCGCCCACTACGACCCTGGCTCGGAGCATTACTAGGCTCGCCCTGGTTAACACTATCTGGCTGACTCTGCTGAGCACTAGGTGACTGACCCAGAGGTGGAGGAGGTGGCTGATCCTCTGCACTAGGACGCTGGGGATCCGTCATTTTCCTGTAACGACAACAAAGAAAGATAAATCCTAAGCTATGACATGTGAAGACTATATCGATAAAATAACTAAACATATTCTTCAGATAATAATCATAATCATAATTACTTTAGTTAGTTAAGGTCAAAGTAGTATCATAAAGAGATATCCTCCCATATTCCCTCGTGATGATCATTTCTTATGCCGTGCGCATTATCTGCTTCATCTTCTTCGTTCAGTTCTGGTAGACCCCTGGAAAAAGAAGGAGTCTCAAGAAGATCATAATTTGAGTGACTTTTCTCGTCAATATCAACGACCCTTTTTCCTTGGAGAGCTACAGACCACATTTTATTTGCCTGATCAGTGATATAGAACACTTGTTGCGCCTGATCTGCCATAATGAAAGGTTCATCTCCAAAACTTCTACTATTCAGATCTACTAATGTCAATCCTAACCTATCGATCTTCACACCATTATTGACATCAACCCACTTGCATTTGAAAATGGGAAATCTAATTTTAACATAGTCAACCACCCAAATCTCTTCAATCACCCCATAATAAGGTATGGTAGCCAACGTAGGGTTCTTATCTTTCGAACTAGAGAAGTGCATAGATTCAGCCACTAATACAACACCACTGTTCTGGACGGTGCTCTTATCATCTACGGACTTCGTGTAAAAGGTATAACCATTGATCACAAATGAAGTCCAACTTATGACATCAACTTCAGGACCACGTGCTAACCAATTTATTGTATCAGAAACACATTCTTCTCCGTCAACCTTTTGTTTGAACCAATGTGCGAAAGTTCTGTTATGCTCCCTGATTAACCTTTGTTCGCTCATTCGACTATTTTGTTTCCGTACAATTTCTTTATGGGCATTCATGTAATATTGAACTTCATCAACATTGTTCAAGATGTACAGGTGGACTTGTTGCAATTCATCAGCATCTATGCTCTTTACTGTTGCCCCGCGTCTACCCCCTTCTTGATCATGACGCTTAGGAAGGCCAATATGTCGTACATTTGACAAATACTGTTGACAAAATTCCATAGCTTCTTCAGAAACATATTTTTGAACAATAGATGCTTCAGGCCGATTGGGGTTCTTCACATACCCTTTTAGTATTTTCATAGTTCTTTCGATCGGGTACATCCACCGGAAATAGATAGGACCACACAACTTTATCTCCCTCACTAGATGAACAACCAAGTGTGCCATGATATCAAAAAAGGACGGAAGAAAAAGCTTCTCAAGCTGGCATAAGATAATGTATCCTTCATTTTCCAATTCCTCCAATCTTTCCGTGTCAATGACTTTACAACAAATGGCATTGAAGAAGAAACAAAGTCTAGTCAATATGTGTTGAAGATCATATTCGGCAATGCCTCGAATAGCTACTGGGAGTAGTTGTTGCATTAAGACATGACAATCATGAGACTTTAGCCCTATTAACTTCAAGTCTTTCATCGATACAAGCTTTTTAAAATTTGAACAATACCCTGAGGGAACTTTAGCGCCATGTAAACACTCACAAAAGCTTCTTTTCTCAACCTTAGACAAAGTATGAGCAGCTGGAGGACAAAATGTTCTATTACCGTATGGCCTTGGATGTAAATCTTCTCGTATTCCCATTTCTTGCAAGTCTAATCTTGCCTTCACGCCATCCTTAGAACTTCCCTGTATGTTGAGCAGTGTCCCAACAATACTATCACATACATTCTTCTCCACATGCATGAAATCAATACAGTGTCTGACGTCAAGATTGCGCCAATATGGAAGATCGAAGAAGACAGACCTTTTTTTCCATATATTTTTCTCATTTCTACTCTTTGATGACTTACCAAACATAGTATTGATATTTTTCACCTTTTCATAAATTTGCTCCCCAGTCAATGCCTCTGGAGCATCTTCAAACTCTTGGCCACCGAAAAAAGCTTTTTTTAATCTACGATAAGGGTGGCTTCGTCTTAGAAATCGCCTATGCCCAAGGTAAACCGTCTTTCTTCCATGTTGAAGTTGATGGTAGCATGTGCCTTCTTCACATATCGGACAAGCTTTGTGGCCTTTAATGCTATATCCTGACAAGTTCCCATATGCAGGGAAGTCATTTATAGTACAAAAGATCATTGCTCGCATATTAAAAGTCTCCTTCTTGTTCGCATCAAAAACATCGACACCTTTATCCCACAACTCTTTCAAGTCTTCGATCAAGGGTTGTAGGTAAACATCTATGTCATTTCCGGGTTGCTTTGGTCCCGAAATCAATATAGACAACATTATGTACTTTCGTTTCATACATAACAAAGGAGATAAGTTGTAAATTACCAACAGAACAGGCCATGAACTATGTATACTGCTTAGGCTACCATAAGGATTCATACCATCTGTGCTAAGCCCAAGCCTGAGATTCCTAGGTTCTTCACCGAAGCTAGGAAATAATTGATCGATTTTCTGCCATTGAGAAGAATCAGCTGGATGCCGAAGCTTTCCATCAGAAATCCGCTCATCTGCGTGCCATCTCAAATTTTTGGCATCAATTTCATTAGCAAACAGGCGTTTGAACCTTGGAATGATTGGAAGATACCACAACACTTTTGCAGGGCCCTTATTTGATTTATACCTCGGAGTTTCACATATCGGACATTGCTCCTTCTCTTCATGATCTTTTCTATACAATATGCAATCATTAGGGCAAGCATGGATCTTTTTATACTGCATCCCTAGTGGACACAGTATTTTCTTAGCATCATAGTATCGACAAGGCAACACATTATCATCAGGAAGCATATCTTTAAAGGCCTCAAGTGTTTCTGAAAAACTCTTGTCGCTCCATCCATGCCGTGCTTTCAAGCTTACCAATTTCAATACAGCATTCAGCAATTGGTATTTTTTACACCCCGGGTACAACGGCTTCTCAGCATCACTGCACATATTACCATATGCATGTGATTGTTCAAAAGCCTCTTCTCCTACATCACGAATAATGTCCTCTATCCGATCATCCATATCCGTGTCATTATCATCACAAGTCACTTCCCCCTGTTGAGATGCACTTGGCATTTCTAATTGTTCACCATGCCATACCCATACTACATACGTCTTACAAAACCCTTCACAAATTAAATGTGTATATATATCTGCAGCACTTAATCGCTTCTCATTCAAACATTTTACACAAGGGCAATAAAACATTCCACTATCATCATCGGCATTTCTTTTTGCAAAGTCTAAAAAACCCTTGACCCCAACATCATATTCAACACTCGTCCGTTTAGCTTGTATCCAACTACGATCCATATATTCTAACACCTTTTTTTTTGTACTTTTTCCCTGGAAAAGGTAGGAGAATGATGAGAGCATGCAATCATTACACCCAAGTACATAGTGTAACTAGAAGTAAACAAAGAATATCTTGATTTAGAGTAGCGTGTGAGGAAAAAATGGAATGAGGGAAAGTGGAATGGAGAAGGAGTGAGGGAATGATAAATGGAGGTGGAAAAGGAACTATAAGTAGAGGGATTTATGTTGAGGCTCAGTACTGGTGATGCTCTGAGTGCTGAAATTTGGGGTTGCCTTATGGGCATGAAAAGAGTTTGGGATGGGGGGTTCAGAGAAGTGTTGATTAGGTGCGACTCCTACGAGGTTATCGACCTACTTCAAAATGAGATCCCAGATATGCATGAAAAATGGCAGCTGCTTACAGAGACTGAAGTGATCTCGGGGCTTCATTTTTTATTTTTGATTTTTAAAGCAAAGCAGAAGTGATCTCGGGGCCTTCATTTTTGAATGAAGATGGAGATGGTATCATCATGGAATAATTTAAAATGCAATCTCCTTCCATCCCTCTTAGTTGGCTAATCGGCAGTGCAAAGGTCCTCTCGAACTCTAACGAATAATATTCCAGCCCCTATATGGATCGATAAATATCCGGGATGGTCACACCCACACCCTCACAAAATCAAGTTAATTGCTTCTAAGCAATATGAATAAATGACTACATTCCTATAGACTCTATTTCAACATATATAGATGAAGATCTAAGTTAAAGGCTTACTATATTAGAGAATATTAAAAAACCATCTATTAATTTGAAAACACCTTAAATGACAGATAAAAATAAACGGATGGAGTTGAACCAATGAGGTAATTAATTAATTATTACTAATTGCAAATCAATGGAATTAGTGCACGATCATCAAAATTCAAAAGTTCAAAACCACATACATGTTTAATGGTTTGCTTCCGCCACTACAATCCAGCTACTCTGTCACAACTTATTACTTACGTGTCCTATCTTAATGTCTTTATTTGATTCTTCTCAATCACAACATATATATATATATATATATAACCCCACAAACTTCATATTTAAATCAATCAATAAGTACAAGCTAAAACCCAAATCACAAATCCTGTGTTCTATGAAAATGATGCGCTTTCTAATTCACCGTTCACACATATTGAATACCCCACATCACAAAATTCTTTACTGTGCATTAATGTGTACCCAGAACAACCCGGTTAATTAACAAACTATAATACAAACTATAAACCCAAGCTCAGTCTATCTAACCACAGAGTCACGCACAAGAGATATTTTATTTAAAACAGGAAGTGCCATAATTGAAATTCCATTATAATATGTGATATTTCTGAAGAGTTGAAAAATTATAAAAATAAACAACAGTGGCAAGTATTTTTGAGGGGAAGCATACCTCAAACAAGCGATGAAGACGAAGACCTCCTTCAGTCGGACGGAGCTCGAAAACCAGGACCAAACGAAGACGGCGTCGCAGCAGTGAATGACGGACGGAGCTCGAAAACCAGGACCAAACGAGGACGGCGACCCAACAGCGACAACAATCGGCAGCGACCCGCCGGATTCGACCGTTCCGATTAGATCAGGTAAGGGGGGAGTTGAGCACTGAGAAGAGAGGGCGCGCGGCAGGAGTTGAGCACCGATTGGGATGAAAAATTTGGGGATTCGACCGAGAGGGCGCGCCGCAGGGGTTGGGGGGAAATATTTGGGGATTCGACCGTTCCGATTAGATCAGTTAAGGGAGGGAGTTGAGCACTGAGAAGAGAGGGCGCGCGGCAGGAGTTGAGCACCGATTGGGATGATGAAAAATTTAAGATTGGAGAAGGCGCGCCGCAGGGGTTAGGGGGAAATATTTGGGGAACTTTTTAAGACCGGTTAAGTAGACTAACCGGTCTTAAAAGAAGATTTTTAAGACCGGTTGTCTAATAACCGGTCTTAAAATCACCTTTTAAGACCGGTTGTTAGATAACCGGTCTTAAAACGCTTCATTTAAGACCGGTTCTCTATCAACCGGTCTTAAAAAGCTATTTTTAAGACCGGTTGTGAGACAACCGGTCTTAAAAAGCTAATTTTTAAGACTGGTTGTGAGACAACCGGTCTTAAAAAGCTCATTTTTAAGACCGGTTGTGAGACAACCGGTCTTAAAAATCTTCTTTTAAGACCGGTTCTCTTGAAACCGGTCTAAATTTTATTTTTTAGACCGGTTAAACACTATAACCGGTCTCCCAAATTCTTTATAATTACGTAAATGCCACCGCGCATTTCTTTTAAACCTCATTTACTACAACCGGTTTAAATGTGCCGGTCTAAATCACCTTTTTTGTACTAGTGTCTACTCATCCATGGCTTCTTTTGGGGCAAAAGACTTCAGTTTTGAACACCCCATTTTTTCTCGACGTTGACGGCATTATGTAATCTGACCTAGATGTGTGTCCTTTATGTTTCAAAAGCTCTTCTAACCTTTGAGGGGTTAAGTCTTTTGTTTTTGGTTCCACATAGGTTCCAAAAACACCCAACTTGAGAAGAAGAGAAAACGAAGCTTTGAGCCATGAATTATATATATATACACACACACACATATTTTATATATATAAGATAACCAGAGGAGCAAATGATATTAGCATGCATTCAATATATATTTAAAAAACACCAAGCGACAAATATATATATATATATATATATATATATATATATATATATATATATATATATATATCACACCTGAAGCTTTCAAATATGCAGAAGCAAAATATATACATATATATACATGTTCAAGTTTCGGAAAACATATGCCCAGATTCCCAAAAGTATTCACATATGAACCAGAGAACATGCATATCCAACAAAATTTCAAGAATAGAGGCTACGGATATAAAGCTTGAAAAAAAAATGTACAGTAGCACAGCGAAAAATATGATGGAGAGATATAAACAAATGATATCACATTATTATTCACATAGAATAATCACAGCCACAGGATCAAAATGCTCTGATGCCAATGTAAGAAAAATATAACTAAAAAGAGATTTGGCGTACCAGGGCGAATCCATGTTCGGATCCGGGTCAAAGCTCCAATGTTCCATACTTGTGCCCACAAAATTATTAGACTACTAGAGCCTAATTGTGATTTGCACAGCAGATCACCAGAACCAGAAAGATGGTAGGAGAGAAGAGAATTGCCAGAAAACTTAATGGCGGGGTGAATTGCAATTGAGGAGGCACACCCTATTTATAGTGGTTTATGGAGGCCACTAATTAGGAAACTTGTGCACTCCTTCTTGCCCTCCAAGAAAGCAATTAATTGATTCTCAATTAATTCCCTAATTATGGTGATTTTTTCCTCATTTAACAAATCCATAATTATTGCTGAATTATTCCTCAATCTGCAATTAATGCTAATTTTATTCTTATTTGATTAGGCTACTTATATCCTAATCAAATAGTCCGGCCCATCAAGGGCGGACTTGGACCCGAAGTCCAACAACCCCTAATCCCACACCATCACTCTCTACTACTAAGTCTCCTTCCATGCCTTCTATTTTTCCTTCCTTAACCTCTTCCCATCACTCGCTCACTTCTAGTCCAACACCACAACCTGTTTCTTCGCTTCCTCATACTGGTCAACCCATGAAAACTCGTTACAAATCTGGTATCTTCAAACCCAAGTTACTTGTTGTGTCTCCTACCCAAAACTGTCACATATGCTCTTCAAGATCCTAATTGGTTTGATGCTATGAAAGTTGAGTATAACATGGACTCTTGTTTCTCCCTTACCAATCGTTCTGTCATTAGTTGTAAATAGGTGTGGCGTGTCAAAGAAAAACAAGATGGTACTCTTCACAAATATAAAGCAAGGCTTGTTGCCAAAGGTTTTCATCAAACATTTGGTTTGATTACAATGAAACCTTCTCACCACTAGTCAAACCCACTACTATTCAAATTATTCTTACAATTGCTTTGTCTCAACAATGGAATATATATCATATTGATGTCAATATTGCCTTCTTGAATGGTGTTCTTGAAGACGAAGTCTATATGCAGCAGCCTCTTGGTTTTGAAGTTGGCTCTTCTCCTTTGGTTTGTAAGCTTCAAAAAGCCCTTTATGGTCTCAAACAAGCTCCTAGAGCTTGGTTTCATATGTTAACTACTGCATTACACAAATTTGGTTTCACTTCTAGTAAATGTGATCCCTCTTTCTTCACTATGCATTCTGGTTCTACTATCACTTATGTATTTGCATATGTTGATTGTAACACCCCAAATTTTGGTTAAGGCTTAATGATAATTATTGAGGATAATTATTGAATTAAAGTTAAATTAATGTATATTGGTGACAATATAAAGTTATATGTCATAATTGTTGGAAAATTGAAAGAATGGAATTATTGGCATAAGTTGGTAATTAATGGGGAAATTAATTACTAACTAAGAGAAAAATGAGAAGTGTAATTAAAATGGTTAATGGAAGGATTAGAGAGATTAATTGGTGATTTAGTGAGTGAGAGCCAATGAGGGGTGGACACATGGCAAGCTCACATGTGGGGGAGAAAAGTCAAAAGGGAATTTTTAAATACATTTCTCTCTCCTCTCTTCCCTCACTTGTGCGCAGAAAAAAAAAACTGAAAAGGGAGGAAGTAGTGTCATCATTCTTCATTTCTTCACTCCACCTCCATCCCTCATCTCTCTCGTTCTCTCTCTTCTCTCCTTGGGGGCGCCATTGTTGCAGAAAAACAAGGGGGGAAAAGCTTGCAAAAAGGTAAGGAAAATGGCTTCCATTGCTCAAACTCCCTTCTTTAATATTGATCCTTGAATGAAGAGCTTCATTTTGATGGTTGTAATGTTTTCATTGGTGTTAGTTTGTGACCTCAAGAGATTATGAAAGTTGAAGAATCAAGAAATCTCTTTGGCAAAGTGAAAGAGGTGAGTGTTATCTCCCTTTTGATATATATATTGTGGATGTTGGTGAGCATTGATTTTTCTGGAAATTTATGCCCTATTTTCGAAAATTAGGGTCTTAGTGAGTTTGGCATGTTGTGATAATGGAAATGGTGTATTATGATGTCTTTTGGACAAATGGATTGGTTTGAATCATTAAAAGTAAAGTTTGGGATCTTTGTGTTGGTTTTGGTGTATTGGTCAAAACAGGGTATGTGGTTAGAGTATGAATTTGGTCATTTTGAGGCTACCATTGTGTTCCTTGTGGAAAATTGTATGGGAATAAGCTTGGTTAATGATTTTGGAGTCATTGAACACTTTGGTAGAAAAGTTGGAAAATGCTGTCAATGTGAACTCTATCTGGACAGTTTATTTGTGTGGACGTTTTGAGTGACCAAATGATTTCAGAAAATTGTGAAACTTTCCAGTCTTAAATTTCACATCCCAAGCTTCAAAATGGACATATAATTTATGTCATTTCGTTTGGTATTCTGAGAGTTATGCTTTTCCAAAGTTTGGTGCAAAAAACAGAACTCTGTTTTGGAGTAATGTTGGGTTTTGGGTGATTCTGTATTTTTGTGATTGTTTTAAGTTATAAGCCATATTTTTCCTTGAAAGAGGACTCAAATACCTTTCTTTTGGATTTGGAATCACTCCGTTTCGAATTTTCTAGAATTAGTTATGGTTTTTCAAAGTTCAGCCCAGAGTCAGGAAATCTCTGGGCCGCGGCCCAAGAGTGGCGGACCGCGGCCCAAGAGTGGTGGGCCGCAGCCCAAGACCTTCTGACCATATTTGGGCCGTAGCCCAAGGATGGGTGGGCCACGGCCCAAGCCTGTGTTCCAGCACTTCTTGTTTTCGAAAAGAGATCTTCACCCTATTGTTTCCCAACCTTTTAAGGGTTTTATTAGAGGCATTTGTGGCTTCTTAAGGGTCATTATTGATAACCAAATCTAAGTGTTGAAGAGTTAATTGAGTATTGGAATAGAGAATAATGTTTCGTCCTTAATTATGACTTTAGGATTTGATATCTGCCCGGAGCATAGAAGGCTTGTGCCTGCTCAAGGAAGGAAAGACAAAGGTAGTAACACTTTATCCTATATCATGTGTATTGCATTGCTTGTTTGCATTAGTCATCGATTGTAGTGAAAGTGAAGGGGACATGGCGAAAGCCCGGACTCGATTAAAGTGAAAGTGAAGGGGACGTGGCGAAAGCCCGGACTCGAATATTGATAAAGTGATGGGGCGTGGCGTAAGCCCAACCTCGTATATAGTGAAGGAAACGTGGCGAAAGCCCGGTCTCGAATATTGATTGCTACATTGTGATATATGTGACTTGCTTTGTATATATGCATCATATAAATAAACTGTTGCTACTGGGATTCTCTAGAATCTCATTCTTTCCAAATAACATTTTTAGACAGGGCAAGTGGATCGAAAAGCAAGCAAGTGGCAAAGGACGATTAGGACTGCCAGCGGTAGTCTTAGTTAAATATTTTGGTTTTATATCGAACTGGTTATCATTTTGGATCATTGTAAATATATTGTATAGATTATAGTACTATAGTTTTGTGTAATCCCCGGTATGGATACTGAGATGGGCAATGATGCCTTGTATAAACCATTGGATTAATGTTATTATCCCGGGTGAACGTCGGGAATTGTGCTTACTCTGATATTGTATATGTAACAGACCAAACAGGCCATTTGTTTTAATGAATGAAATGAATGGAAATCCATTTGTACAGGTGTTTTAAAAAGTTTTTAATTGTCCTGGATTTCTTATTCGATAATTAAATGTGATTAAACGTTAATCCCGGCCTGATTATCGAAGGGGGTTACATTGATGATATTATTATCACTGGTAACTCCTTAGATTTCATTTCTGATCTTACGACCAAACTACATACTAAGTTTGCTCTCAAGGAATTGAGTTATCTTAGTTATTTTCTTAGCAGAGGTTCAGCGATTATTAACTAATGGTATTACACTGTCCCAAAAGAAATATATTATTGAACTTCTTGCTCAATCAGGTATGTCTCTTTGCAAACCAGTCAAGACACCAGTGGTTTCTTCTCGACCTCTGTCTTCAGTTGGCTCTACTCCCATCCATGATCCTCATATGTATCGGTCAATAGTTAGTGCTCTTCAATATGCTACAATCACAAGACCCGAGATTTCATTTAGCATGAATAGAGTCTGCCACTTCATGCAAAATCCTCTTGAGTCTCGTTGGCAAGCTGTCAAATGGATTCTTCGCTACTTAAAAGGAAGTCTTACGTTTGGTTTAACTCTACAATTCTTTGCGTCTAGTTGCATATTCACATGCTAATTAGGCTACAGATCCTGATGATAGGCGTTCTACCTCTGGAAATTGTGTGTTTCTTGGTGGTAATCTCATTTCTTAGTGCTCTAAGAAGCAACCTGTAATATCCCAATTCGGGATTAAGGGCTAATGACTTTGAGATTAATTGTAAGTGTGTAATTAAGCACTTTTGGAATTAATGTAATGTGAATTTGGTGTACATGTGTGTGGTATTTAAGATCAAGGGTTGAGATTCATTGCACATGGGTCGAGATCCCATGCATTAAGCTTGTGTGAGCTCATTGTGGGAGTGAATGAGATGTTGACAAATGGCATGTGGTGAGCCTTAGGATGAGGCAAGAGAGACATTGCATCATCATCATCTCCCTCATCATCATCTCTCTCTCTCTTCTTTCCATATCCGGTGACCTTGAGCAAGTGGAGAGGAAGAAGAAAAGCTTGAATCTTGGTGAGTTATGGTCCCTCTTTGCTAAAAACCTCTTCTCTAATGTTTTGCACCTCATTGAGAGCTTCATTGTGGTGATTTCAAAATCTTGAATAGTGGAGGTTAGTGTACTGATCGAAATTTGGAAGTGGGAGAATCAAGATTCTGGATTTGGCAAAGTGAAGAGGTAGGCATTTAGTGCATTTTAAAGTATTATTTATGATTGTTGGATAAGCTTGTGAAAATCTAGAATTTTGCCCTAATTTATGCCTATTTTAGGATATATGGATTTCATTGTGTTAGATGTTGGAAATAATCTATTGTGAAGATATTTGAGTATTGGATTTAGTTTGGAATGTTGGAAATGTGTTAAGGGAAATTGGACCTTTGTTGTGTTATAGAGACCGAAGAGTATGATTGTGGTCAAATTGGTTTTGGGAGTGTTTTTGAAGTGGCAAATGTGTTCCCTAGTTAATGCCAAGTGTGTATGAGCTTTTGGTAGAGTTTGGGAACCATTGGGTATAAATTTGACCATCTGGTATTTTCTGAAGTTTTCTGCGTTTTGGTTTCTGATGCACAACACTCGAGCAGAAGAAGATTATGCTCGAGTGCTGTGTGTATTTTTCCCTTTTCTGCTTCGAGTTTGGCTTGGGTTCTTTGCATGAGGCTCGAGTGCACTTCTTTGTTCTCGAGTGAGGGAAGAACATACTCGAGTGAGCTTGGGCTTGCTCAAGTGATGGAGTGAATCCAGAGTTAGGGTTGCTCTCGGGTTGTCACTCGCTGGCCATTGTTCAAGAGTGTGCTCTGACACTCGCAAGCACGGCCGTCCACCCGAGCACTGAGGGTCATGCTCGAGTGAGCTAGTGCCTCTGCTGTGGTATGTGCTCTCGAGTTGTCACTCGTGGTGTTGCACTTTCGGGGACTCGAGCATAATTAGGGTCGTCACCCGAGTGCAGAGCTTGGTGCTCGAGTGATGTGAGCACTTCCTGACCGTGAAGGTTGCTCACTGTCAAGCACTCGCGAGTGAGAGTCTTTCTCACCCGAGCACAAGTCTCTCATCACTCGAGTGAGGTCGTCTTCACTCGAGTGAGGCTGTCAAAAATCAATGTTGTGCCTTCGAAAAAGGGGTCTTTAGGGTAGTTTCTTCCAACCCTCTAGGCATATGTTTAGTGTAACCCCCCTCACGATAAAGGCCGAGATTTAGTTCATAAACACATAATTGATGTAGAATTAGAGACCTTAGATGATTTTAGGATTTAAATAAAATCAAACTTCCCAAAATCATGGCTTACAAAAAATCTTTTACAAAACCTGTTCATGACGGTCTCATATTCATATTTCAATACTAAATGGCCTGTACAGGTTGATTTCATTCACAAATATCAGAGTATAAAGCAAATTCCTGACACACTCGGGTTCTATTCATTAATAAGGGTTTTACAAAGGCACAAAGCCCACAATTCATACCCTTAACTTGGGGATTACACAAAACTATACCACCAATCCATTATCTACAATTGTTTCCCAAAAACATCCAAATGATATACATGATAACCAATAACCCAAAATATACTTCTAAACCGGAACTTTATCCACTCTTCGTCACCCGCTTTCCGTTTAATCCTTCAGTCCTGTCTAAAACATGGTTTTTGGGAGAGTGAGATTCTAAGGAATCCCCGTAGTATCAAATCAATCATAGTATGTACAATAATAAGGCATGAAATCAAATCATTTTCCACACAAGGCAACTACAATGGTAGTTACAATGGCAATGGTTAGTATGACACATGTCATCCCTTATGATTACTCACGCTGAATTGCTCACGCTGCATTGCATCACAACAATCCACACAATATATTTCACTACAGCTGGGATTCATATAAAGCATTTCATCACACAAGCCATATAGGCAAGATTCAAACTCACAGCCCACGGCTAGATTAACAAACGCTGCCCCACGGGTCGGATTCACAAGGTTCCATGTTGATTACAACGGCAGTTCAACGGCCGACCTAGAGATGACCAGCGTCAATCCCTACACGGCTCATGCTGACCTGCTCGCGCTGTAATGGACCATGGTACATACAATTCACAGTTTAATGATAAGTTATGCATATCAAAACATCATACACAGCATGAGAGAAAAGTCACTACCTTGATCCTTCTGGGTGTACTCTGGCACCGGTCTCTCCCGCCTAGGGCAAATGTCGTATCCTAGAATCATGATTAGGGACGAAGAGTTATATTCTATTCCAAGACTTAATGAACTTGAAACACTTAAATTTGGTTATCATAATTGACCCTTAAGAGGCCACAAATGCCTCTAATAAAAGTCCTAAAAGGTTGGGAAACAATAGGTTAGAGGTCTCCTTTCGAAAACTCAAAGTGCCGAAACACAGGGGTTGGCCGCGGCCAGCCCTTCCTTAGGCCACGGCCAAAATATGGTCAGAAGACCACTGGCCGCTGCCAGCCACTCATGGGCCTCGGCCAGAATTAGGCCAGAAAGGTTTGGGCCGCGGCCAGCCACCTTGGGCCGCGGCCAAGAAATTCCCTGTTCTTGGCTGAACTTCCAAAATTCATAACTAATCCTAGAAAAATCGAAACAAGGTGATTCCAAATCCAAAAGAAAGGTATTTAAGTCCTCTTTCTAGGAAAAATATGGCTCATTACTTCAAATCATCACACAAATCTAGAATCACCAAAAACTAAACACTACTCCAAAACAGAGTTCTGTTTCCATCCCAAACTTTGGACAATCATTCTCCCAGAATACTAAATGAAATGACACAAAATATATATCCATTTTGAAGCTTGGGATGTGAAATTTAAGACTAGAAATTTTCATAATTTTCCAACACCATTTGGTCATTCAAAATGCTCGTCCAAACTGACTACGCAAAACAGAGCTCAAACAAGACAGATTTTCCAACTTTCTATCAAAGTGTTCAATGACTCCAAAATCAATAACCAAGCTTATTCCCACACAAAATCACTCAAGAAATCCAATGGAAATTTCAAAATTACCAAAATCCTATTCCATTATCATGCTTTGGTTTTGGGTAACATTAAACACTAAACTCTCAAAATTTCCAAACTTAACAATTTCAAACCCAATCAATTCTATCTATCCAAAATGCATTCCAAACATATCAATTCCATACCAAACACATACCAAACTCCCAATGGCCCTCATTTTCGAAAATGGGCCCAAAATTCCAGAAAATTCAAACTTAACCAATGGCTACAAAACCTATATAGAAAGGTTGGTCTTACTCACCTCTATAACTTTTCCAAAGGAGTTCCTTGATTCACCCAAGTCCAAAATTTCGTGAGAGCTCAAACAACACCAAATGGACAAACTAAAATCATGAAAATGAAGCTCTCAACACAAGGAACAACTTTATAGAAGAACATTTTTCCATTATAGGTCATTTAGAGGGTCAAAAGCTTACCTATTTCACCAAGCTTCTTCTTCCTTTTTCTGCAGAAATGGAGGACGAATTTGAGAGAGAAAATGAGAGAGAGAAGGAGGTTGAAGATGAAATGATCACTCCTCTTCCCCATACTTCCTATGTCAGCGAAAATGAGAGGGAAGGAGAGAGAAGAAATGATTTAATAATGCCATATTTGACTTTTCTTACATCCTCTCTCACCCAACCAATTTGCCATGTGTCAAAATTTCATTGGCTCTTATAAGGAAATCAACCAATTAATCACCTTAATCCCTCCATTAGCCATTTTAATTACACATCTCATTATTCTCTCATAGTTAGTAATTAATTTTCCCCTTAATCACCAACTAATTGCCCAATAACTCCATTCTTCCAATTTTTCAATAATTATGACATATTAATTAATATTGCCATAAAACACATAATAATTCAAATTAAATTCATAATTATCCACAATAATCATGATTTGCCCTTAATCAAAAAATTGGGATATTACATTTAGGCCTCTAGTGATCACCTAAAGAGTCCTAAATGATAACCAACTTAGAGTATTATGAATTTAAGAACTTGGAAAAGAGATTGATTGGTTGTCCCTAATTTGGTATAGGATTTGACATCTGTCACCCTCGGGAGACCATGATACCGGAGCCAGTCAAGAAAGATACAGGTAGTGACTCTCTCTTTATACCTTATGTGATACATTGTATGTGTGCTATGTCATTGTTTGGAGGTGGATTCGTATGCTGCAAGTTTTGTGAAAATTGTGTAAGCACCGCTATGCCAATAGTCCCTAAGTCGCTAACAACGGTTTGGGTAAGGGCTGTGTGCCTTCCCGGCGGTAAAAGGGGATGAGGTTAGGGTGTGTTATATGTGATTATGTGGGCCGAAAAGCTAATTGTAGGCCGAAAGGCTATTTGTGAAGGCCGATGGGCCAATTGTGAAAGCCGAAAGGCTATATGTGAGCCGTAAGGCTATTCGTATGCACTGCCATACCAACAGTCCCTGAGTCGCTAGCAATGGTTCGGGTTAGGTGGTGTACCTTTCCGGTGGTAAAAGGGGATGAGGATGGAGTGTGATTTGTGTTGCTGTTATGAGATGAATTGTTTACATGCTATGTGATTACGTGTAGTATGAATAATTTGTTACTACTGAGATTCCTTAGAATCTCACTCCTTCCAAATAACTAACCTTTTCAGACAGGGCGAGTGGCTCGAAAGGGAAGCAGACAACCAGGAGTAGTTAGGATTACTCTGAGACTTTAGTGGTAGTTGGTTATCTTTATTTTAGTTTTGGGGTTACTAAGTGTATATGAGATGTAAATGAATATTTTGGACATGTAATCCCCTTTTTGGGAACCTTTAAACCCATGTTATATATGTAAGTAACCCGGGGGTTGCCGGGATTCTAGTTTCCGCACTCTGAAATTTATTATATGATTTGATTTCTCAAGTAGTTATATCTGCACGTGAATGTGAGACCCGGATTAATTGGATTTTGAACTGATTTTTGAAATACCCCATCTCTTGGATGTGGGATTATAATTTGTTATTTCGTCTTATTGGTCTCTATTTCACTTAAATTTCGTAATCCGGATGTAATTACGGTGAGGGGGTTACACAACCTACCGTTGCTCGTTCATCTACAAAGGCTGAATTTTGAAGTATGGCTAATATGGTATCTGAAATATTATGGCTTCAATCTCTTCTTACTTAGCTTCGAATACAACCTTGACTTCAGCCACTCATTCTCTGTGACAATTTAAGTGCTATCCATTTGGCACATAATCCTATTCTTCATTAGCGGACTAAGCAAATGGAGTTAGATCTCTTCTTTGTCAGGGAAAAGGTGCTGTGTAAGCAACTAGAAGTTCTGCTTATTCCAGCTGCTGATCAAGTTTCTGATCTATTAACTAAACCTCTCTCTGGCTCCCTTTTCTATTCTTTTCAGGCTAAACTTAGTATTGGGAATGTCTCCCACCCCTAAGTTTAGGGGAGGCTAATAGAGTGTAACTAGTAAGTTAGGCCAGTTGTCACTTAGTTTTAGTGTTGCCAGCTATACACAAGTCGTTCAGTTTGTTACACCAAGCTTTGGCGATATACTCGAAGTTATTCTCCTTGTATAAATAAGATAGATATGTATTGTCACTAAACACACAATACAATAATAGAAATTACAGAGTAATTCTCTCTGGTCATCATGCTTTACCTTCTTATCTCCTTTTTCTTCCTTTTCTTCTTCATCTTTCTCTTCTTCTCTGTATTCTGACTACATTGTCACTGATACATTTCTTTAAATGTTGAAATATACGTAGTGTTCTTTTTTTCCTTTATTCTTAGGCAAAAGTGTAATGACTTTTTGGGGAGTACAAATTACCTGATCAATGGTTCAGAGGGTGATCACCATAATTTTGTAGACTTAGAAGAGTTTTTATGGCAGACAAGGTTTTTGCTTAGCATTGAAGCAGACGCATGCATACGTTGTCTTCCTCGGTAACGCTTAAATGGAGAAACCAAAAAAGTCAATTCTGTTTAGTATGTTGCACGAGTCCATCCCCTTTTAGTAATTGCACTGTATTAATGACATTTCTGCTCGCAGAATCCTCTCGGTGAAACCTATATTCTGGACGCACGCGTGGTCACCAGCCAAAACGACCGATTATATAAAGAAACAGGTGAGCAGGCCGCTATGTCATAGACTGGGCATACTATCAAGACTGGGCAGACAAAATCATAATGATCACACAGCATAGCATGGATTGCTGCTGTGTGTTGGGAAATTGAATAAAAATATCCAAATACCAATTAAAGCAGAATTATCACCCAATTAACAAAATGGGTTCATTAGGATGTATCAGGACGCTGTTCACTAACATGAATATGAGATAACCGATTTCATTCAATACCGTCTCAACTTGCCCACGCTGCCTTCTCAACAACAATCTCTGTTACAGCTGCACTGCTTGTCTATAGTGGTAATGCTAATGTTAAGGGCTTCTCAACAAAACTCCCACGCTGCTTCTTCAACCACACTCGTGAGTTTATGTCTTATTTAAAGATATATTTATATGATAATCCTCATGGGAAGTTAGAATTGACATAATTATTTTGTAACAGGTACCTGAAAACCTAAACAGAAGATAATTTTCATATTGTCGTTTTATAAAAAAAAGAAAAAGAAAAAGTGTAGTACTAAAAACATATAAATATAAGTTAAAAAATTTAAATGGTGTATGACCAAGACATTGCATCATCTAGATATGCTAAAAGTTAAAAAAATGTGTTTGTAGTTAGAAAGGGGAACTAATAATATTGGTATCTAATTAGTCATTTTTAAAAAAACAAATAAATAAAAGTATAAGTATGAATGACCCTAATTTTTTATATACTCTTAGCCTATTCAAAGGAAGGTTTTAAAAAATATGGAGATCTTGACCAATAGAGAACAAACTGGACTGAGGGAAAACGTGTGAATTAAGCTATATAGTGTCACTTGGTGAGGATTTTGACAGATATGCAGAAAAGCTTAAAAACGATAGCCAGAACACTTGTTAACTTTTGAAAATCGATTTGAAAGGATCATCTATGTGTGCAATGTTGCATGGAAATAGTAACATTTTAAAGGTTTTTTCTTTTGACTTGTATACTCAATCATATAGTCATGCATAGATGACTAAATAGACACGGAATATGGGGCTTTCGATTTGAACTACTTTTTATATCCAGCAAAAGAAAGAAAGAAAACATTGTTCCATAAATGTGCTTGATCTACACATAACTCTAGACTACTTCCTATTTAATGGATAATTACTTCCATGATATAGTTCGTTTGACTTATTAGAGCTCAATCTGGGGCTAGCTATAATTTCTATGTACCTCTGAAATTACCTCAAAATATTGAAGAGTGATAAAGTTAATCAGCTTATCAGTTTTTTGTGGAGAATCATGATAATATTTCATAAACGTTATGAAACTTTATTAGCGGTACGGTTTGTATAACAAAACGTGTTTGGGTAACGGCCCAGATTCTTTACTGTTTGTTCATATCTACTCATTGCTGTTATTAACATAAGCTGGTATCCCAACTTTTTTCCTCATCCAGTGCCGAATATATATGAAAAAAGTTAAGACGAATATATATCTAGCATTCACTGGAATGAAAAAAGTGATTTCAAATTGCAATTTACGGCTAATGACAACCTTTTTATAATTCCAGCCTGTTACTTATTATTCCTTTAAGGTCTGGAGTTGATTATTAGTGCGAGGAAATGTATTTTAAACCCATACCACTCGTCCACTATCTCAAAGTTGAATTGGAAGTGTTTGTCCATCAACACGTACATCAGTCATACCAAATACAGAGGTGACAAGTCCAACAACATCTAACAAACGCGTATCAAAGTAAGAATGTGAGTCTGTTGATTAAATAACGGAAGAGTTAGACAGTTAGAAATATTAAGTGAATTGCATGCTAATGAGACATGGCTCATTGTAAGTTGTTGCAGCGATGGGCAGAAGGGTTTCATGACTATTTTAAGATCCGGATTCATAATGTAATGGCAATATCTTCAATTCTCTCTCTATGACAATCAAACACTACGCGAAGCACTCTTGAGGTTTCTGCCGCTAATTTTAAACCCAACAATTAAGAGTTCCTTGAGAAAGTGTATTTCTTTTTTATTATTTTTTCCACAACAGAAAGCACTAATATAAGGGAAGAAGAATTTTCGTTTCTATGTGTTTTCTCTCTTTCTGATGTTTCTCTGTTCCTCATACATCTTTTTTAAAAAATTACGTGTTAATATTTATGCTCATTGATAAACTCATAAGCTTGGTTTCTTTGACTTTCAATAATCTATATAAAGGAAACTGACAACTTATTTGCAATTTAAATTCAAAAATTCAAAATAAACATTAATTATCTGCATCAGGCCATCATAGTTGACCCAATTAATTTTACTTGGTAGCATTATGTTCTTGTTGAGTTTTGGAAGCTTAGATCTCTTGCACTGCATAGCGTTGCACATCTGATTTCTCTGTCGACAGAATTGCATTTTGCAGAAAGGTATAGCTATTAGCCTCTGTGTATGACATGACTGCTCTGTAAAGAATAACTTGCATGTTTTGACGTAGCAAAAACATTACAACTCACGGGGGTAGGAGAAATATCTTCTTCTGGAATATTATAGCTATGTACATATACGCAAGAATAAAAATATTTCTAAATTATATCATTGAAAGCGTAGTATTGTAGTTATCTGCCATGAGTCTCTGTAATGCTAACACTGTTGTTTGAAAACAATTTTTGACTTTCTTCATTGGATGCTGAAAACAACAGACTCTGCCATTAGATGAATGCAGGTTGTTTTGGAGGAGGAAGATTTACAATCTCACTGCTAAGCATAGAAACCACAGTGCTCATACTTGGCCTCTCTCTTGCAAGTTCTTGCACGCATAAAAGCCCTATGTGTATGCATCTTAATATATCTTTCTCCAAGTTGGCATCATATATTCTGGGATCTATTAGCGCTGCAACATTCTTCTCATTCCATAATTTCCATGTCTAAAATAGAAACGTATAAATAGCATATAGCAGCATTGAAAACTAATCTTAAGAATGAACAATAAAGCATTGCAATTGAGTATTGAGAAGGACAATGGACCATAGTGACTTACAAATCCTAGAAGGCTGAGAGAATCCTCATTGTTAGAAGGGCTTGAGTTTCTTCTTCCACCAGCAATTTCTAATAGTAAAACCCCAAAACTAAACACATCAGATTTCTCTAAAAACAGTCCTTCAATTGCATACTCTGGCGACATATAACCACTACATTATTAAATAAAACTATTAATTAATAAAAGTACGTACCACTTGATTTTTTGTTATTATATTAATAAACAGTGAATTAAAACTTAATAGGTTCCAACAACTCTTCTTGTATTAACTTGATCTTCACTCCCTTGGAAAATCCTTGCCAAACCAAAATCTGATATTTTTGGATCCAAATTCTCATCTAACAATATGTTGCTTGCCTTTAGGTCTCTGTGTATAATTTTTAGTCTAGAATCTCGGTGGAGATAAAACATTCCTCGAGCCACTCCCTCGATGATGTCAAAGCGCTTTCTCCAATCTAGGAGTTTATGGTTTGGGGGATCTACCAAAGAAAAAAGGAGGGATTTAATAGATCTATACCTGTATATGCTAAATAAATAAAAAGCTATGAGTTCATTAATGCTTATGATAGGACTAGAAAAGAAGGGATCAAAAGAACCAACCAAAAATAAATGCATCTAGACTCTTATTTGGCATGTACTCCTAGATTAACATCTTCTCCCCTCCTTCAATGCAGCAGCCAATAAGTTTTACAAGATTATGGTGTTGAAGCTTGGAAATGACAATGACCTCATTCATGAATTCCTGTAGTCCTTGTCTAGAAGCTCTAGAAAGTCTTTAACAGCTATATTCTGACCATCTTGCAATATTCCCTTAATGAAAATACCAAGCACAGCAATTACACACAATGACGGAAAAATGAGTTTTATTCATTGCCTTCAAAAATTGATGAAATTAGCATGACTTAATTTACCTTGTACACTGGACCAAAGCCACCCTGCCCAAGCTTATTGGAGAGGTCAAAATTGTTTGTAGCAGTTGCAACCATTTCAAGATCATATGTCAATACCTCTGGTAGTCTGACATGTGATCATTCTACAATGTTGGTGTCTTCTGTTTTATCTGAATACTCTTCACTTTTCTTTAATCGCAAGAACTGTTTGTTCTTCAATTTTGTCTCTGATGTAGAACAGTTAATCGATTTTTGAAAGACTGAACAACATGGAAATACCCCATAGAAAAAATGAAGTAACATGAGTTACCGAACAACAATGTAATAATTGAAGATTGCATTCAGATTTATTGAGATGATCTAAACTGTAATGTACCTGAATGTTTCACTACCCTTTTTCATAAAACATGTGTACCGAAAGCAATGATAAGTGTTCCTATTATTACTGTAATGATAATAATCTTTCTTGTAGGTCTATCCTTTTCTGCATTTAAGAGAAGATAAAGAAAGTCAGAACCAATCCAAATCTAAGAACAGGAAAATGTTAAAGAACTACATGTTTAATAACTGACAGAACCGAAAGCTAACATACCAAGATCTACATAGGCTAGACGAACATATAGATCAAGTCCACCTGTTGGAAACTGTTGTATATCAATTGGATTTCCCTTCCAAGACATGCAACCTATGTCAGGACTATATGAATAAGCTACACAAGTACAATTCTCCAGGCACTGGCTTCTGCATGTCTCCTCTGAAGCAGACGACCATTCTGCAAAATATGGCACTTTAACCATATCCAATTTAAAAAATCCATCTTCCTTGCCTTGTGCGCGTCCAATTTTCAACTTTTCACACTGCAAAGTTGTCTTTCTAACACGACCATTAGTCCATTTTTGCTTATCCCATGCCGTTCGATTGTGTTACGCCTGCAAGAATTAATGAACAGAAATGTCTGGAAATGCTGATAGTGTCTATTACTTGAGGGAATTAAAGAAGTTACAGCCTCAGAATTCGCTCAACACTCTTGATGAACACACTGGAATGGTAATCACGCAAGAACACTAATGCAACAGTAAAAAGAACTAGCCCACCCAGCACTCGTTCCCCCCCCCCCCTGATGTTTCGAGAGATCAGGGCCCCTCCCTTCCAACGAAAATCCTCTCTGCCCTACAAACGATACCCCCTCTCCTTTTACGCACACCCACTACTCTGCCACTGTCAGAGGATCATAACGTACTCGAATTACCCACTTGCCCCTCCTCCCCTTTAAGTGCACCCCTTAGCTCTCTTGTTGGGCCCGATATCTTACCCAGCTTCTTCCTCTTATAAACCTGACCCCAAGCCTTTTCTCCAGCAGGCCCATCATTTCCCCGGTCTGCAAGAAGCACCTTGTCCTCAAGGTGGAACGTAGGGAATTGGGATTTGATGGTAGGAAGATCTTCCCAAGTATTGTCATGGTCTGGGAGGTTTTTCCACTTAATCAACAGCTGAACAGTTCCATCAACAGATCCCCGTACCGCCTTCACCAATTCCGGTTGCACTTGAAGTTCCAAGTCCTCGGTAAGCCCTGTTGGTAGTGGTTGAGCTACAACTGAAGGTTTCAAAGCCTTCTTGAGCTGAGAGACATGAAAAACATTGTGAATTCTTGCTGTTTCGGGCAGTATCAGTTTGTAGGCCACCAACCCCACTCTTTCGGATATCTGGTAGGGCCCGTAGTAACGTGGGGATAGTTTTTCATTGTACTTCTTGGCTAGAGTACGGAATCTATAAGGTTTAAGCTTCAAATAGACGGAGTCCCCCACTCTGAACTCAACCTCTCTTCGATGTTTGTCAGCCTGAGTCTTCATACGAGTTTGTGCCTTTTGCAGCTGAGTTTTTAATTCTGCCAGAATTTCAGTGCGCTCCTGCAACTGTTGGTCTACCTCTTGAACTCGGGAAGGTTGTTCCTTCCATGGGAGAAGCATTGGTGGGTCTCGTCCATAGAGGGCTTTGTAGGGGCTGACTCCAGTGGCACCATGGTAATTGGTGTTATACCAATACTCAGCCCAAGAGAGCATCTTGGACCACTTTTTTGGTATATTTCCAGCAAAGCACCTCAAGTATGTTTCCAAGCTTCTATTCACTACTTCAGTTTGCCCATCGGTCTCTGGGTGGTAAGAGGAACTATACTTTAATGTGGTACCCGATAAATGGAACAATTCCTTCCAAAATTGGCTAATGAAGAGTCGATCCCTATCTGAAATTATTGAGCGGGGAAAACCGTGCAGCCGCACCACCTCTTTGACAAACAATTCGGCCACTCCCTTAGCATCATAAGGGTGAGCAAGGGAAATGAAGTGGCTGTACTTGGAGAGTCGGTCTACCACCACTAATACAGTGTCGAATCGATTGCTCCTTGGCAATCCTCCCACAAAATCCATACTAATGTCCTCCCAAGTATCACGTGGAATTGGTAAGGGCTGCAACAACCCTGCTGGACTATGAGTGTCATATTTGTTCTTTTGGCAGATTTCACATTGTGCCACATAATCTTGAATGTCCTTCTTCATCCCTGGCCAAAAGACCACAGCTGCTATTCGTTTGTAGGTCCTCAAGCACCCCGAGTGCCCTCCCATTGGAGAGTCATGGAACTCTTTAAGAAGCTCACGGTTTTTAGACGAATTTCTAGGTAGCACTAACCTTCCTTCAAAGAAGAGAGTCCCCTTCTGCAGGGTATATCCTTTAGGCCCTTCCAAACCTTGAATCAGCAACTGCTTAATTCGGTTTAATTCAGCATCTTGAGATAGCTCTTGTTCCAATTCAGCCGCTCCCTCATATTGCCATAATGATATTGCCTTCATTTCCACTTCAGATTCTCGCCGTGACAGTGCATCAGCCACCCGATTGTCTCTACCAGGTTTGTATTGAATCTCAAAGGAGTACCCCATTAGCTTAGAGACCCATTTCTTCTGGTCAGGGGCAATGACCTTCTGCTCCAGCAAGTATTTAAGTGCTTTTTGGTCTGTTTTAATGATGAAGGGTTGGGTGGAGAGGTAGTGCTGCCATTTCTTGATAGCTAGAACTATCGCCATTAACTCCCGTTCATATACTGAACTTTGCTGATGTTTTTCTGATAGCTTTTGGCTGTAGTAAGCTATAGGTCGCCCTTTTTGCATCAACACAGCGCCAATTCCTTTTCCTGAAGCATCAGTCTCTATCTCAAATGGCTGGCCAAAATCTGGCATTGCCAACACAGGCAGAGTAGTCATGGCCGATTTAAGCTCCTCAAATGAACGTTGTGCATTGTCATCCCATTTGAATGAGTCTTTTTTAAGAAGTTGAGTTAGTGGAGCAGCAATTTTTCCATACCCTTGCACAAACCTTCGGTAGTACCCAGTCAAACCCAAAAATCCCCGCAGTGTCTTCAAGTTATGGGGTCTCGGCCAGTCGATCATGGCAGCGATTTTGGAGGAGTCAGCTTGCACTCCTTGGGCTGAGATTATGTGCCCCAAGTATTCGATTTGGAACTGACCTAACACACATTTTTTTGGATTGACCACCAGTTGGTTCTGCTGCAGCACAGTAAGGGCCATCCTCAAGTGCTCCGCATGCTCATCCCTGTCTTTGCTATACACAAGAATATCGTCAAAGAATACAAGAATGAATTTTCGTAAATATTCTCTGAAGAGGTCATTCATCAAGGATTGGAAAGTAGAAGGGGCGTTAGTCAAACCGAATGGCATAACCTTAAATTCGTAGTGGCCGTCGTGCGTCCGAAATGCTGTCTTTGGCTCATCCCCCTCCTTGATATGGATTTGATGATAACCCGATTTGAGATCTAGCTTAGTGAAGATTGTAGCTCCCCCTAACTCATCCAGGAGCTCATCGATGGCTGGAATGGGGTACTTATCGGGTACAGTGATTCGGTTAAGGGCCCGATAGTCTACACAAAACCTCCAACTCCCATCTTTCTTCCTTACCAACAATACAGGACTGGAATAAGGGCTTGTGCTCGGCTGGATAATGCCTCCCATTAGCATCTCCTTAACCAACTTTTCGATTTCACCCTTCTGTGCATGCCCATAGCGATAAGGGCGGGTATTAGCTGGGGATGCGCCTTCTTTGATCGTGATAGCATGGTCCTGCCGTCTTCGAGGGGGTAATCCCGTAATGGGTTCGCACACCGATGGGAACTCATTAAGAATCTGAGTAAACTCTTCCTCGACTGCAGATGGCTCTACCATTTCAGCACCCTCCATTGCTCTCAATTCGACCAAATATCCCCCCTTTTCATGTGCAATGGACTTCCGAATCGTCTTTAAGGAAGCTTGGGATTTTGTTAGTGCCGGATCCCCTTTGAGCGTTACCCAACGGTGGTCTACTCGCACCTTCATATAGAGTTGCCTCCAGTCCATACGAGTCTCACCCAGTGACTCTAGCCACTCTACTCCCAGGACCAAGTCCACGTTACCCAGATTGAAAGGGTAGAATGGTTGTTTGATCTCGAGACCTTGAATCTCCAACGCTATCTCTGGGCATTTTCGGTCTGCAATTATCTTCCTCCCATCGCCGACTGTCACTGAGTACGGTGGCACCGTCTGGGTCGGAATCCCGAGGGCAGTAACTAGAGTTGTTCGCACGAAGTTGTGCGTGGCCCCACAATCTATAAGGATGGTGACCTCTTGCCCACATGTCATCCCTTTCAGTTTCAATGTTTTCTGACCAGCAATCCCCACTGCTGTAGTCTTCGAAAGTTCTAATGTGGCCATCGTCTTTTCCTCCAGGCCCTCTGGGTCTTCTTGGGCTTCTTCATTACACCCCATCGGGCTACCCTCTTCCTCTTCTAAGACCATTAGCCTGAACTGTCGGTTCTTGCATTTGTGATTGGGCCCAAATTTCTCATCACACTTAAAACATAGGCCCAATTCTCGCCTTCGGTTCAGCTCCGCTTCTGACAGCCTTTTACGGGGCGCGTAGCTTCCACTTGCACTAGCAGAGGCGGTCACAGAATTTGACGGCCGCACGGTGGGTGACTTGGCTTCATCGGAGAGCTTTGAGGCTACCGATTTGGTAGGCGATATTGGACCCAGCGGCTTCGGCGCCTCGATGGCACTAAACTTTGGCGAGTTCATCCTGAATTCTCCCCACCGATTGCCCGGCACAGCCTTGGGTAATTTATTCTTCTTCTCCTTGAGTTGCCCCTTGACCCTATTCCAACTCTCAACCTGCCCTGCGTACACCATGAGCTGCTTGAGGGTGGTCGGGTGCATGAGTTTAACATCACATCTCAGTTCCTCTTGAAGGCCATTCATGAAAGCCCCCATCAGTATTTCATCTTTCACATCCTCTAAAGGAGCCGACATGAGTTCAAACTGCTCTCGAAATTCTGCTACTGTCCCCTGTTGCTTGAGTGCCATCAACTGCTCATAAGCATCACCCATTTGTAAGCAATGGAATCTGTCGAGCACCTCGTTCTTGAACTCTCGCCACGAGTTAACCGGTGTGCGCGTTTCTAGCCATTGGTACCAAGTTACTGCCTTCCCTTCCAGCCCCACCACCGCCGTATCCATCTTTTCTTGCTCCTGAATATTGTTGACCGAGAAGTAACGTTCGATCCTGAAGAACCATCCAAGTGGGTCTTCCCCGTCGAACAGGGGTAGGTCGAGTTTTCGGTGTTTTGAGGCATCGTTGGAGACTGATTCAACCTCCTTCTCTATCTTATCTTCTTCCCCATTTGATCGGTGCGATTTGTCTCCGTCGTGTGACTGAGGAGAGGGAGACCTCCTTCGGTCCAGACGCTCCAACAAACTCGTCAATGTCGTCCTAATCTCGGTAAGCTGCTCAGCTGATTCACTCTGTTTCTTTTGCACTTCTTCCACCACCTTCTCCAAATGATCAAGTCTACCCTCCATCCTTGTATTAACCATGCCCCAAGATGGCTGCTCTGATACCAAGTGTTACGCCTGCAAGAATTAATGAACAGAAATGTCTGGAAATGCTGATAGTGTCTATTACTTGAGGGAATTAAAGAAGTTACAGCCTCAGAATTCGCTCAACACTCTTGATGAACACACTGGAATGGTAATCACGCAAGAACACTAATGCAAAAGTAAAAAGAACTAGCCCACCCAGCACTCGTTCCCCCCCCCCTGATGTTTCGAGAGATCAGGGCCCCTCCCTTCCAACGAAAATCCTCTCTGCCCTACAAACGATACCCCCTCTCCTTTTACGCACACCCACTACTCTGCCACTGTCAGAGGATCATAACGTACTCGAATTACCCACTTGCCCCTCCTCCCCTTTAAGTGCACCCCTTAGCTCTCTTGTTGGGCCCGATATCTTACCCAGCTTCTTCCTCTTATAAACCTGACCCCAAGCCTTTTCTCCAGCAGGCCCATCAGATTGCTTGGTTCAAAACCTCTTAAACAGTTTCATATAGGTGAACTCTTTGCGTCGCAGCTTCCAAATGATCCACATAAACCATAAATATCACATTCTGAAGTTTGAAGACTAATATTTTCTTGTTGTTGTATCGTGTCATTAAACCAATCTTTTTCATATAATAGACCTTGGAAGTCTAAAACGAAGAACGTGAATTTTGTCACATCAGGTAAACTAAAAGAAAGATAAATAGTTCCTTCCCCATCATCTATGATACGAAACCCTTTAAGATAATACGAATTCATGAAGTATATACCTGTAAAGATCCTACCATTCCATGGACCACTGCGACAATATGAGTGAGCTCCATTCCAGATGAATAGTTCAGGAATATCTGGATGTTCAAGTGTCATAGAGAAGTTTCCAATGGATGGATCTGAAAAACTTCTCCATGATGTCACACCTAGTTTCTCTCCTGTTCTTTTGTTGTTTGTAAGATTCATTTGGGGGAGGAATGAGTTAGAAGGATGCGCAAAACTTTGCCATAAGATGTTTTCTGCAGAATCTCTGAGTAAAAGATTTCCAGAATCAAGAAGCTGACAAGTCATATTGAGGGCAATATTTGGCATATTTGATGACCAAATGATGTGATTTTGCCCATTTAATACCACAAGATTGCCATCCTTAGATATTGTAATAGTCCCAGTCCCAGAAGAATCCGTCAGTGGTTGGTTTCTGTTAGCTACCCATATGATATTGGATTGGGACTTATACCAAGTACCCATGTAGCGATTTGTGGTATTTTCTGGACTGAAAAATCCCAAAATGAAGGAACTTCCATTGGAACTAACAGTTTCAGGATCCTGAATGTATTGTGATGAATTGATGGTGTCTTTGGCACTGCAAAAGTTAAAACAGGAGCTGCCAAATATGATCAAGACAGCGAGTAGGATTGTATGTCTGAAAAAGAATCCCATTGCTGAAATGAAGATTCCGTGATATGCACTATCAAGAAAGATGCCCAAGACATATCATTGGTTGTCTCTCCCGGAATTGATCGATTTCTATCATCTTGAACACAGACGCCGATTTTGATTCTTATTTAGCTTCCAGTTCTTGTTAATTGTCATTGTTTCTAATTTAATATGTATTTTTATATAAGGTACCCGGTTGAGATAAGGCATGCCTGAGGTAGTTACTGAATCCTGAACTTTTGTTGTCATCTGCTGAATGGCCGAAAAATGAGGTAGGGGCTTTTCAACTTTCTGCTGGGTCTCAAATTCATAAAAAAGACTATGATGTTTTGACCGGAAAATTTTTTTTTATCATTTTATGTGGTTATTCACTGTCGTATAGCTTGATCTAATTTGCTGGTGAAGGTTGATTTGGTGGTGGAAGAAAGAATAAAAGTAAGAAAGATTCCTGAAGTGTGTATCAACTATAAAAAAAAATTCAATCGTCTTATAACAGTAAGAAAGATTTCTTGAAGGCCAAAAAAAAAAAAACAAGAAGAAAGATTTCTGATGGTGTTTCAAATGTTTAAATGTATATAATTTAAATGTTTATACGTAACATTTAAAAAATTATATGAGAGTTATTTTTTAACTAGTAGTCCAATATAACCTCCTGAATCTAATACCTACAAAAATATCATTAAGTACATAAAGATTTTTCTCTAATCAATGCCAAAAATATTCCACAATCCTTTTAAAGCTCCTTATAAATAAAAAACTGTTAGGAAAATATTTTAAAAAAAAAAAACCAAAAGAACTTCATTTGGAGTATAATAAAGTAAAAAAAAAAAATGCCCAAACCATGACATAGTCCAGATCAGGCCGATTCACACCGGGTCAAACCGGGTTCACCGGTTTCTGATCTGATCTGGTTTCATACACTGATTTTACTTTGGATCTGTATAGGGAGGGGTCCACACCGAGCCCAACAAGCCATTTTCTAAGATTTTGCCACCTTTAATTACCTCCATTTTACTTTTCTTTCTTTGTCTATTAGCTGCTTTCCGCACATTTTCATTTTTTCCCCCCTCCCATGCATATATGCCCATCTGAATATATTACATCGTGACATTTTGTTTTTTTGTTTTTGTCAAAACATATGTTGTTATATCACAATATATATATTATATTTGTAACGATGACTACTAAGTGCTTTATTGTTATATCAGCCCGTGTCATGAAAAGTCCCTTTCACATTCCTATAAACGGGTAACAGGAGTGTTTCTAACTAGAATCACTTAAACAACATATGAACAGGCTATTTCATAAAATTTAAAAAATGACTTTAAAATATTTAAATTTGACTGGAACATTATTACCCCTGAGTGAAGGTTGGGATGGTTCTTAAATAATTTAACAAAATAAAACGGTTTATCTATTTTTTGGTGATCAAAAAGTAAAAAAATAAACTAGTCAACATGTGAATATATTGGAACTAGCTAGAGTACTTGAGTTTGGATGTTTATTTTGAAAATAAAAAGTTTAAAGCAGTCAACTTATAGATAACAGCTTATCCATTCAGCTCTTCCCAGGATAAGCACATGCCTGCATTATCGTGGTTGTTGATGGAGATTAATGCAATCACTTTGAAAAGAATTTATTATTAAACAATTGTTGAATTGAAACATATTACTAAATTTTGTTGTGAGAAATGTCATAGTTCTCATCTATCCCTTCTTCCATCTCTTTGGCTTCCTGAATCGTTATATATAATTATACACTGAATTCCCTTGTTGTCTCAATCTCAACAGCATTCTTCATAAAGGGATTAGCTAGCCAGTACCAGGAGATCATTGCACTCTTGGACACCAAGCATTTCGGCAAAGTTTGATTTCCGCTCTGTCACACTCTCTTCTCTTCATTCACATAAAAACCAAAAGCATTATTCACTTAATAAGTTTGCGCAAACAAATTAAACACACAGGCGTTGATGTTTGATGGGAAGATGCGGATCAGTGCTGAATCAGACGATTTCATTTATCACGAATGCTTGATTCATCCGGCTCTCTTATCTCATCCCAAGTAAGTTTCTATTCTCAGTATACTTAAATAATATGTAGGGTTAAGATGCAATTTTAACAAAGAAGCACAATTAAGTTTTGAAAGTTACAAAAGTAAACACAATATTTTAAAAACGGAACAATTTTAGCAATTCTTTTAAATTAGTTCAAATGTTTTTTTTAAGTGGGACCCACTTATTCTTTCTCTAACTTTATAACAGATGTTTGGATCAATTTAATGAAATTACTAAAATTGCACCCTTTTAAAATATTCTACTTTTAAACCCTTCAAAATTTATTGTGCCAGATGTTATTAGCAAAAAATTTCGTTACTAAAATTACACCCTAACCCTGATACATATAATTTGGGGGGTGGTGGTGGTGGTGGTTTAACTGGGATAAAGAGAAAGGGCCTTTAGGAGGCTTTTAAATAAGATGAAGACGCATTTGATGTAACTAATGATATGAAGTGTCCTGCCTGTAAAACGGGGCAGCCCAAAATCAGCATTTATAATGGGAGGAGGCGAAGGTTCGGGTGCCTGTGAAGCCCTCAAGCACAAGTCATTAGAGAGAGTCTTAAAAATTAGGGATTTAATTATAAATAAATCAAAATTTTAAAATTTAAATTATTAATTTTTTTTTATTGTAATATATAAAAATTAGTTGAATTTAACGATTGTATCCTAATTTTAAAAATTTATAATTTTTTTACTCCAAAAGTTAGCTTATAATTATTATTACACATTTGATAAAAATTAAAGATTATTTTAGCATCTTCACCCTAAAACATATTTGTGCATTTATTATCTCTAATAAATTCTAATCAATTTTTTTGATCTCCATGGTTGGATTATCTCATAGCTAGGAAGCATGAATAGAGAAACAATGAAACTTACATACGTGCTCCCTTGATGCTATTTATAAGATACATATATTTGATCGAAAAAATTTATAAGATGCAGAGAAATTATTTTATTGTAATTATAAGTCACATTATTAAAATTTTTATAAAATTGATAAAAAAAATCTTTCAAGATGATTAGTTAGAGTCAAAGCGTGTGAGAAGGGCCCGCTTCCGCTTGGGAGGCCCACCGTGACGGAACTAACAGAGGAGCCGGAGAGGCCGTCACCAGCTGCCCTGTCCACGACGGCGAGGAAACAATCCTCGTGAAAATACCGGACCACGCCGCCAAGCAAGACGGTGATTCATCTAATCACTTAATGGCAATATCTTCAATTCTCTCTCTATGGCAATCAAACACTGCGCTAAGCATTCTTGAGGTTTCTGCCGCGAACTTTAAACCCAAGAGCCCCACCAATAAGTATTGTCTCTTTCCCGGACTTGTCGAATTTCACAGTAAGTCTCTGATTGAATAATAATGGATAAATTATTCATTCTATTTTTTATTTTAAAGAGCTTAACAGCTGATTGGAAATACTCATACTGACTTCGTTACCAAAGACTAATAAAACAGCTGAACCCTTTTTTTCCATAACGTTGTACAAGAACTTTTGAATCTTCTCATTTCTTCTATCAATTTATGTTAGGTGTAACTCTTTTAAACATTCCTAGCCTTCTTAACAACCTGTAAATTATAGAATTTTGATGCATACCTTGGCAGAGGTATGATGTTCTCAAATTTCCATATCCCACATGATAGCAATTAAAAGTTACTTGAGAAAGTGTATTTCTTTTTTATTAGTTTTTCCACAGCAGAAAGCACTAATATAAGGGAAGAAGAATTTTCGTTTCTCTGTGTTTTCTCTCTTTCTGATGTTTTTGTGTTCCCCATACATCTTTTTTAAAAAATTACGTGTTAATATTTATTCTCATTAATAAACTAAGCTTGGTTTGTTGACTTTCAATATTCTATATAAAAGAAAACTTACAACTTATTTGCAATTTAAATTCAAAATAAACATTAATTATCTGCTTCAGGCCATGATAGTTGGCCCAATTAATTTTGGAAGCTTAGACCTCTTGCACTGCATAGCGTTGCACATCTGATTTCTCTGGCGACAGAATTGCATCTTGCAGAAAGGTATAACTATTAGCCACTGTGTTTGACATGACTGATCTGTAAAGAATAACTTGCATGTTTTGAAGTAGCAAAGCCAAAAACATTAAAACTCATGGATAGGAGAAATTTATTCTTCTGCAATATTTTAGCTTTGTACATAGACGCAAGAATAAAAATGTTTCTAAATTATATCCTTCAAAGTATGGTATTTTAGTTATCTGCCATCAATCTCTGTAATGCCAACACTGTTGTTTGAAAACAATCTTTGACTTTCTTCATTGGGTGCTGAACTCAACAAACCCTGCCTGCCATTGGATGAATGCAGGTTGTTTTGGAGGAGGAAGATTTACAATCTCACTGCTAAGCATGGAAACCACAGTGCTCATACTTGGCCTCTCTCTTGCAAGTTCTTGCACGCATAAAAGCCCTATGTGTATGCATCTTAATATATCTTTCTCCAAGTCGGCATCATATATTCTAGGATCTATTAGTGCTGCAACATTCTTCTCGTTCCATGATTTCCATGTCTAAAATAGAAACGTATAAATAGCATATAGCAGCATCAAAAACTAAAGTTAAGAATGAACTATAGTGACTTACAAATCCTAGAAGGCTGAGAGAATCTTCATTGTTAGAAGGGCTTGAGTTTCTTCTTCCACTAGCAATTTCTAATACTAAAACTCCAAAACTAAACACATCAGATTTCTCTGAAAACAGTCCTTCAATTGCATACTCTGGGGACATATAACCACTGCATTATTAGATAAAACTATTAATTATTAAAAGTATGTACCACTTGATTTTTTGTTATTATATTAATGGACAGTGAATTAAAACTTACTAGGTTCCAACAACTCTTCTTGTGTTAACTTGATCTTCACTCCCTTGGAAAATCCTTGCCAATCCAAAATCTGATATTTTTGGATCCAAGTTCTCATCTAACAATATGTTGCTTGCCTTTAGGTCTCTGTGTATAATTTTTAGTCTAGAATCTCGGTGAAGATAAAGCATTCCTCGAGCCACTCCCTCGATGATGTCAAAGCGCTTTCTCCAATCTAGGAGTTTATGGTTTGGGGGATCTACCAAAGAAAAAAGGAGGGATTTAATAGATCTATACCTGTATATGCTAAATACATAAAAAAGCTATGAGTTTATTGATGCTTATGATAGGACGAGGAAAGAAGGGATCAAAAGAACAAACCAAAAATAAATGCATCTAGACTTTTATTTGGCATGTACTCGTAGATTAACATCTTCTCCCCTCCTTCAATGCAGCAGCCAATAAGTTTTACAAGATTACGGTGTTGAAGCTTGGAAATGACAATGACCTCATTCATGAATTCCTGTAGTCCTTGTCTAGAAGCTCTAGAAAGTCTTTTAACAGCTATATTCTGACCATCTTGCAATATTCCCTTAATCAAAATACCAAGCACAGTAATTACACACAATGACGGAAAAATGAGTTATATTCATTGCCTTCAAAAATTGATGAAATCAGCATGAATTAATGTACCTTGTACACTAGACCAAAGCCACCCTGCCCAAGCTTATTGGAGAGGTCAAAATTGTTTGTAGCAGTTGCAACCGTTTCAAGATCATATGTCAATACCTCTGGTAGTCTGACATATGATGATTCTGCAATGTTGGTGTCTTCTGTTTTATCTGAATGCTCTTCACTTTTCTTTAATCGCAAGAACTGTTTGTTCTTCAATTTTGTCTCTGATGTAAAACAGTTAATCGATTTTAGAAAGAGTGAACAACATGGAAATACCCCATAGGAAAAATGAAATAACATGATTTACCAAACAACAATGTAATAATTGAAGATTGCGTTAAGATTTATTGAGATGATATATATTGTAATGTACCTGAATGTTTCACTACCCTTTTCCATAAAACATATGTACCGAAAGCAATGATAAATGTTCCTATTATTACTGTAATGATAATAATCTTTCTTGTAGGTCTATCCTTTTCTGCATTTAAAAGAAGATAAAAAAGTTAAAACCAATCCAAATCTAAAAACAGGAAAATGTTAAAGAACTACATGTTTAATACTGACAGAACAGAAAGTTAACATACCAAGATCTGAATAAGCTAGACGAACATATAGATCAAGTCCACCTGTAGGGAACTGTTGTATATCTATTAGATTTCCCTTCCAAGACATGCAACCTATGTCAGCACTATATGAATACGCTACACAAGTACAATTCTCTAAGCACTGGCTTCTGCAAGTCTCCTCTGAAGCAGAAGACCATTCTGCAAAATCCGGCACTTTAACCATCTCCAACTTCAAAAATCCATCTTCCTTGCCTTGGGCACTTCTGTTTTTAAACTTGTCACACTGCAAAGTTGTCTTCCTAACACAACCACTAGTCCAGTTTTGCATATCCCATTCCGTTCTATTGCTTGGTTCAAGACCTCTCAAACAGTTGCATATAGGTGAACTATTTGAGTTGCAGCTTCCAAATGATCCACATAAACCATAAATATTACATTCTGAAGTTTGAAGACTATAATTTTGTTGTGGTTGTATCGTGTCATTAAGCCAATCTTTTTCATATAATAGACCTTGGAAGTCTAAAACAAAGAATGTGAATTTTGTCACATCAGGTAAACTAAAAGAAAGATAAATAGTTCCTTCCCCATCATCTATGATACGAAACCCTTTAAGATAATAGGAATGCATGGAGTATATACCTGTAAAGATCCTACCATTCCATGGACCACTGCGCCAATATGAGTGGGCTCCATTCCAGATGAATAGTTCAGGAATATCTGGATGTTCTAGTGTCAGAGAGAAGTTTCCAATGGATGGATCTGACAAACTTCTCCATGATGTCACACCTAGTTTCTCTCCTGTTCTTTTGTTGTTTGTAAGATTCATTTGGGGGAGGAATGAGGCAGAAGGATGCGCAAAACTTTGCCATAAGATGTTTTCTGCAGAATCTTTGAGTAAAAGATTACCAGAATCAAGAAGCTGACAAGTCGTATTGAGGGCAATATTTGGCACATTTGATGACCAAATTATGCTATTTTGCCCATTTAATACCACAAGATTGCCATCCTTATATATTGTTATAGTCCCAGTCCCAGAAAATTCCGTCAATGGTTGGTTTCTGTTAGCTACCCATATGATATTGGATTGGGACTTGTACCAAATACCCATGTAGCGATTTTTAGTATTTTCTGGACTGAAAAATCCTAATATGAAGAAACTTCCGTTGGAACTTATTGTTTCAGGATCCTCAATGTATTGTGATGAATAGATGGTGTCTCTGGCACTGCAAAAGTCAAAACTGAAGCAACCAAATATGATCAAGACAGTGAATAGTATTGCAAGTCTGCAGAAGTATCCCATTTCTGAAATGAAGAGTCGTTGAGATGCACTATCAAGAAAGATGCTTAAGACATTGGTTGGTTCTCCCAGAATTGATCGATTTCTATCATCTTGAACACAGACGCCGATTTTGATTATGATTGAGCTTCCAGTTCTTGTTAATTGTCATTGTTTCTAATTTAATATGTATTTGTGTCCATATAGTAGTTGAAGTCATATATAAAGTATTCTTAGTAGCCGGTTGAGATAAGGCATGCTGAGGTAGTTACTGAATGCTGAATTTTTATTGTTATTTACTGGTTTATATTAGCTACCCGTATGATTTTGGATTGGGAATTGTACCGAATTCCCATGTAGCGATTTGTATTATTTTCTGGACTGAAAAATCCGAGTATAAAGAAACTTCCATTGGAACGAATAGTTTCAGGATCCTTGATGTATTGTGATGATTTGATGGTGTCTTTGGTACTGCTAAATTCAAAACAGCAGCAGCCAAATATGATCAACACAGCGAATAGGATTGTATGTCTGCAAAAGAATGCCGTTGCTGAAATGAGGAGTCCTTGAGATTCTTTTTAGAGAAAGAGATGACTAGCTATGATTGGTCGGCTCTCCCTGAATTGATTGATTTCTATCATCTCGAACGCAGACGCCGGTTTTGATTCTTATTTAGCTTCCAGTTCTTGTCAATTGTCCTTGTTTCTAATTAAATATGTATTATATTTGTCTCCGTATAATTGATGAAGTCATATATAAAATATTCTTTGTAAACAGCTGACATAAAGCATGCAAGTAGTAGTTATTGAATACTCAAATTTGATGTCATTTGGTAGGAATTTTTCAACTTTTTGTTTGGTCTATAAAATCCATAAAATTTTCCATCACCCTACCTACAAATTTTAGGCATATTCAGGACTCTAAAATATCTTAGAGTGGATGCACCTTAACCGTTACATATCTATGTGGTGAAGTTTTATTTGGTGGTGGAAGGAAGAATAAAGTCCATGACGCAGGTCAGCTAGAAAGTTGATAATACTCATAGCGAGTGATCTTCTTATTTGTGTTTGTGTGAGTGTGTGGAGGCTTGATTTCTTTTGTGCTTTCAGGTTAGAAGTCGTCAAAAATTGAATTATACATTCTATATCATAATTAGGTGGACCATTCACTACTAAAGATTTGCTCATTTATTGGTTAATTATTGTATGGTTTTGTGCAATCATTGTATCAAATGTTTTACTATTATTTTGTTGACTAGATTTGAAAGCTAATAAGTTTGGCTTCTAAGAATGATCATCATAAATTTGGTGCTACATAAATAAAACATACTTTTGTATCAAAAAAATAAAAAATAAAACATACTTTGGAGGATGGGAATTACCATTCTCAAGAATAAATAATGGAGACTACCTTTGAAATTAGAAGTCAACAACTGAATTATTTACATTTCGTATCTTGCATTAGAAGTCGACCCTTAATAGGCTGAATATATAGTTTGGGGTTTTACAGAATTAAATATATAAATTAAATTTTAATCATGCCCTGTTTAGCATTTTCCCTGCAATCCACTCCTCTCGTACTAAACAAACCCTAGACCCTAAGTGATTAAATTTTAATAATGTTTTGTTGCCCAGGTTTTGTTTGTATTTAACTGTAGAGTCACTATTTAAATTCGTTAAGTGAGAATTTTTTATTAATGAGATTAACCGTGTTAACATTGGATGACTGAAAATTTATTTTTTAAACTTAAGAGGCTAAACTTAAACTCGATATAATTTAAAGGATTAAATATATACTTTAATAAAAAAAATATAATTAATATATTATCAAATGACTTATAATAAGAACGATTCATCTTATCTAGAAGGTATTTTGTAGTATTAAATTTTTGTCAAGGAGATTCCATTAAGTGAGAGACTGAGAATCTTGTGTCCTGTACAAGTCTTTACTAAACCAAGTAGAATTTGGTAGTTGGATTCTGATGAACAGAAACTTTCCATTTAACCAAGGTAATTAAACCCGGACCGGTCAGTGAACCGGTCGGGGTACTGGGTCAAGGGTCAGTGGGTCAGACCGGAGTCAAACCGGAGCTAAACCGGTACCAAACCGGTGAAAAATAGAATATTTTAGGCTTATAGTATGAAATTCTAAAGGATTTTTTTTTTAAAAAAAATAAAAATTAAAAAAAAATGAAAAAAGTTGACCCGGACCGGGTCACCGAACCGGACCGGTTTAGTGCCCGGGTCGCCGGTTTCCGGGCCGGTCCGGCCGGGCCGGTCCGGGTTAGAGAACATTGCATTTAACTAGTGTTTTCCCAGGGGGAAGTCTTATTCCTTTTTTTTTTTTTTAATAAAAAGCCAAATATTATTAAGATGAAAAGATTAGTTCATAATACTGAACCAAGTTCAAGGGCAACAATACAACATAGAAGAAAAACTAACATTGCTAGTGTCGGATTTCGGGCGTACCTGAAGTGTTGTTTCGAGTTCTTCCGGTACCCACGCGAGTCGAATCACCAGGATTTCGACTATAATACACAGTAAATGCACAAGAAGAGAAGAGAAAGAGAAGAGTTTCTAAGAGAGCACTTTTTCTGTCCAGAGAGAATTTTTCATCTGTCCGTTTTCTTTTTACACCCGCAGCCAAAATAATTGTTCCCCCCAAAACATGCGGGGAAACTGTTCCCACCGGGTTTATCATTTAAACCCTTTGGGAAAATTACTTACAAATACCCCACATTCTTTGGGTATTTTATTTGGCCCCAAAAACTTAAAGTTTAATGGGTTTGGGCCTAATCCACCAAGGGTGGACTAAGCCCAATTCCCAACAGCTAGTCCTAATAGAAACTAGTACATAAGATTATTAACACAAAAAGGATGTCCTGTCAAACTATGTCTTGAGGCAAAAGTTCCGAGGTTGGGAGAGTTAGGAAGGACATAAATAATATTATCTCGTATCTTAAATATAAGATTCAGTTGGTTTTTTTAGGAGATTAAGGATATACTTAAATTACTTTAAAGTACTCCTCTGGTCCTATATATAAGGCAGAGAGAGAAGAAAATTTTTTGTCCTATTTATAAGACAGGGAAAGAAACTTTTCATATGAATGTATAATTTTATCCTTCATTTATTATCATGTTGACTTTATTTTCATGGGATATAATGCATATTAAATAGAGGTAAAGTTGGAATGTTATTGAATTTTATGGTAGAGTTAACGAAGTTTAAGGTTTTTTTTTTTTTTTGTCTGTATGAAAAATGTTAGAAGTGCCTTATAAATAGGACTAAATGAGTATTTATATTTAGGGTTTAAGGTGCAAAAATACCGTCCAACTTATACGAAAAGTGCACTCAACACTATAAACTCTTCTTAGATACAAAAATACCTACAAACATTCAAAATTAGAGAAAAAAATGACATGTTCGTTAAAATGGGCTCATGTCCATTAGTTTTTGTCGTGGGACCCATGCTGTTTTTCTGAAACTACCAAAATGCCCCGGGCTCAAAAGTGGTAAATGTGCAAAAATGCCCATGACTATTTAAAATAGACATGGAAGTACCAAAATACCCCAAGTAAAAAATACACACACATAGTGAATATATTTTATGAAAATTATTTATATCTATTTTTTGGATACTCTAGTCAAATTTGGAGCTTGTACCGAGTTTTTCTCATTTGTTTGGTCTAAGGATTTTGAATCTCCCTTACTTTAATGATTTAATTCATTTTTTAATTAAGTCAATTTTATATCCTGGCCACTTTAATTTTTATTGACATACAATAATATGTTCCTCCATAATTATTTTCTTATGGTTTCATATTTTACACCATAAATTTAATTCTTAAAAATTTTATAAACAATGAAATAGAAAATTTTAAGTGTGTTATTTGTAAGTTAATTTCTTAAGAAAATTTAGAAAAAATAAAAATTTAAAATTAAAAGAAAATTTAATAGCATATACTCCATTTGACATAATATGCATTATCATGTCCAATTGCTAAATTATCACATCCAATTACTTGGGGTTGATTGTATATTAATTAGAGATAAAATTCGAAAGTCATTAAGTTCAAAAAGATAGAATTAACGAAGTTTAATATTTTTCTTAGTTTTGATAAAATATGTTAGAAGTGACTTATAAATAAGAGTATGTGAGTATATAATAGTAATTTGCTTGTTAATTTAAAGTTGATGTATAAAATTTCATATTATGCTCATAACCGCATAAAATTTGAATAGTCAAATAAATAAGTTTTTTTATATGGTGGGGGAACTTCGGTATATTCATGTTCATGTTAAATGTTCATGGGTATTTTTGCCCCTCTGAAAAATATATGGTGTTTATGGACCATCTGTAAGTATCTCTGTAAGTGCTCTTTGAGCCTGGAGGCATGGCCTGACCCTGCTGAACCCCTGAAACCCAACTCACCTAAACCATTTTCTATATAAAAAAAAAAAAAAAAAAACCATATAGTATTTGATTCGCTTTAGGTAAAAGTTTATTGGTATTTTTTTACTTTTACCATTTTTAAGCCAGGGGCATTTTAGTACTTTCATAAAAATAGCATGGGCCCCACTACCAAAAGTAAGGGACGTTAGCTCATTTTAACAGGCGTATCATTTTTGCTCTGATTTTGAATGTTTGTGGGTATTTTTGTATTTATGAAGAGTTTGTGGTGTCATATGCACTTTTGATATAAGTTAATATGTTTTTTTGCACCTTAACCCATATAAACTTATATATAATTTAATCATACACAACATATAATATAATTAAGTAACTTATTTAGTTTTCTTAAATTTTCTAAAAAAAGTTAACTAGGTATTATATTTGAGACCGGAGGTAGTATGTATTATATATGACTTCATTAACCTGGATCGATGAATCCAACTCAAAGCTGCTCTTAAACAATGACTGTAAAAAGGAAGTCGAATCGGACTCAAGAAGAGGCCAACTGAATTGATGTAAAGGGACTCCCTTCAAAGATATATTAAGGACAGGAAGGAGTAATTCTTTGAATCAAGATGCATCAGACCACTGTCCTCTCGTTCTCTCTGTGGGTGGGCTATCATTCTTGCGAAGCAAAAAAACATGTCAGTTACTCTTTCAATACATATTTTTGTAAAAAAAAAAATACCAAAAATCTTTTATAAAAAGACCTCGGGTGCAAAAGTGCCAATAAAAATTTGAAAATACAGCAAAAATGCTACCACCGTTGAGTATTCTCATGTTAACCAAAGACGCAAACATGGAGGCTGATGTGGCAATGAAAATGTCTTTGCTGGCAATGGAGGGAGAAAAACCACATCACCTCATACCATATTAATCCTACATGTTACCTTCTCTCTTCTCTACAATTACACCGATTGCCAAAGAATGCTAAATGAATCAATTGTGTGCTCAATGAAAAGGGTAACTAATATAATTAATGGAGAAGTAAGCCAAATAACTTTTATCAAATTTTGAGATCATACCTCTAGACGGGGTGATAATTAAATACATTTGACCCTTGTCGTTGCCCAAATAAACTCCCTCGAATGGACTGCGACAATTATAGTGTGTTTTTTTTTTTTTTTTTGGGACTGAAGACAATTATAGTGTGTTTGGATCGTGATAAATTTAAGAGAGGAGAAAAGTAAGAGAAAAATAGAGGGGAAAATGCATTTTCCCTTGTTTGAATTTAAGCGCATAAATGCATGTTGTTTGAATTTAGGGCTCGGCTTTCTTAACTAGAAGTCTCAGTTTCGAGACCTCCCTTAACCAAAGATCTTGGTTTCGGGCCTTGGGAATGGAAAAAATGTGCACTGGGAGGGACTGCCACCAAAAGGTCTCACCACACCTCGCATCGGATTAGTCAATTGCTAAAAGCACTGGACATCAGAGAGTTAACACTAAAAAAAAATAGGGGAAGAAAAAAATTGTGTGGTTCCCATGTGTCCCCCAATCCCCCCAAAAAATAAAATCTCCCAAAAGATGGAGAGTTTTTGTCCAGAAAATGTGATTTTCCGAAATGCCTCCACGCCATCATCAATTCATTATCCGTCACATGTTTTTCCATACGAGTTGGCCAATGTCAAATGCTTTGTTCAATTTTTTATTTTCTGTAAACCACTTTACATTTTTTTAAAATGATATTTACAAGTGTACGACGAATTAATAATATATATATATATATATATATATATATATATATATATTCACAGTTTTTTTTTTATTTTCTTATTTTTATCTTTGTTAGAAAAAAATTCTTTTTTATCTTTGATCTCTAGCATGGCCATCAATAGATTAAAATAATTTTTTTTTTATTTTAATAAATCAGGATACAGAGATATTATCATTTTTTAGACATATTTATTTTTATTTTTATTATTTTAGTTTGTAAGGAAATATATTTGGCTTAAAAATTTGATTCTAAAATAAAATATAAAAATTAATTTCATTTTAATTTGACTTTAAGTTTTAATTTGATGGTGTTAATTTTTTATTTGAATTTATTTTTATGGCATTACTTAAAAAAAGGTTAAAAATTAAATAGATGTATTATTGTCAATGTAAATATCATGTATTTTCTCTCCTCTATCCAAACACAAACACAATGCGGGATATTGTTATCTCTTAACTTTTCTACCTCTCCATTTTTTCCTCCTCTTAATTTTCTCCCCATTCAAACACACTATTAGGAAATGGACTGATCCAACAACAATAACAGCAATAAGAAATCTTTTTATGACTCATGATTTGTGGCAATTCTTACTTATTATTTGATGATTTAATTAAAGTTATTTATGGTTACAGCCAATCCTCGGACAGAATAGAATTGATCTATAACATTTTAATATATATATATATATAACTTCAAGGAGATCAAGGCTGAGTTGTAAGGGTGTGTTAGATTTAATGCACCATCCTACAGCACTATAATGGCACAATATTGAGTATTTTCAATTATTTCTTTCCTCTTTGCATTTAAAGCCCTATTTGGTAGGAAGTATTAGAGGTTGGTATTGGGAAAGCCCACTAAAAAAGTACTATCTCTGTTATTTTTTATTGGATGAAACTTTTTGGTCATGTTCCTTTTTACTCCATCCAATCCTATTTATAAATTTTTTTTTGGGAAAATACCAGCTAGGTTCCAAGGTACAGAATTAATCTCAAAAAACTCCCTTTGTAAATTCCAATGTCAGAAAAGTCCCTAGGGACTTTTCTGACATGAATTCCTAATGTCTATTTCCAAAAATAACCCCCACTGAAATAATTAAAGAAAACGCACAGGGGAGAGGAGGGCAACACGTTTTTGTGATTAAACCATTAAGGAGATAGAGAAAAAATGCACAGACAAAGAGCGCAGGAGGTGAAACATTTAAGGGATACGTGCTGTTAATGTCGTTTGGAAACGTCTTCTTCTTCATCGTCCATGTACGGGTAGGCAGGCACAGAAGCGAACTGGAATTTTTTTTTTTCTGTGTGAAAGGTTGTTGGATTGAGATTGAGGGGTTGTCAAAGGTTGGATCTTGGGCTTAAAAATGGAGTAAGTGGTAGGTGATAGACAAGAAATGCTAAGAATTTGCCACACATGATTTTGATCATTGAAATTGGGGTTTAACCTTGGGTGGGTTATGTTTATTTTAGAGTGCTCTATTTTTACGGCATAGTTACAGAGGAGTTGCTATTTTTAAGTGAAAATGATGAATGTAATTGTTCTTCCTTGCTGTGAAAACGCTGAAATAAAAACAAAAAATTGTTGTAAATTTGTGCAGATGTAGTTGTAAATGCTGCTGTGGAAGTTGTTAATACAAAACCTCTGTTGTGCTCTGTTTTTGGACAAGTAAACAGAGTTGTGACGTGCATTCTCGTTGGTTTGTGTTATTAGAAAATGCTAATATGATGATAAAAAAAAGTGTTGTTAACATGTTGTAAATTTGTGCATATGTGGTTGTAAATATTGCTGTGAAAGTTGTTAATACCAAACCTCTGCTGTGCTCTGTTTTTGGACAAGTAAACAGAGGTGTGATGTACATTCTCGTTGGTTTGTGTTATTAGAAAATGCTAATATGATGATAAAAAAAGTGTTGTTAACGTGTTGTAAATTTGTGCATATGTAGTTGTAAATATTGCTATGGAAGTTGTTAATATCAAACCTCTGCTGTGCTTTGTTTATGGACAAGTAAACAGAGGTGTGATGTACATTCTTGCTGGTTTGTGTTATTAGAAAATGCTAATATGATGATAAAAAAAAAGTGTTGTTAATGTGTTGTAAATTTATGCATATGTAGTTGTAAATATTGCTGTGGAAGTTGTCCCACAAACTCTCAAAATCTCAAATATTTATGTTTACAACTTGCAAGAAAGAAAGTGTGAAAGATATGTTTACAACAGATGTTGCTACGTTTACAACACCTTCAGTTCTTTTTACAAGTGTTTAAGCTACGTTTACAACTACTCCCACCAGGGACACCAGGGCAGTAACTTGTGCAACAAGCCACAACTTAGACACCACTTTCTTCTATCATTGTTTACAATATGTTCTGCTATATTTACAACATCGTCAGTGATATTAACAACTTAATAAGCGACGTTTACAACTTGCAAGAAAGAAAGTCTTAAAGATTTGTTTACAACACATGTTGCTACGTTTACAACACCTTCAGTTCTTTTTACAAGTGTTTAAGCTACGTTTACAACTACTTCCACCAGGGACACCAGGGCAGTAACTTGTGCAACAAGCCATAACTTAGACACCACTTTCTTCTATCATTGTTTACAATATGTTCTGCTATATTTACAACATCATCAGTGATATTAACAACTTAATAAGCGACGTTTACAACTTGCAAGAAAGAAAGTCTTAAAGATTTGTTTACAACACATGTTGCTACGTTTACAACACCTTAAGTTCTTTTTACAAGTGTTTAAGCTACGTTTACAACTACTCCCACCAGGGACACCAGGGCAGTAGCTTGTGCAACAAGCCAAACAACATATACACCACTTTCTTCTATCATCGTTTACAATATGTTCAACTATATGATTTCATTTGCATTTCATTCCTTTCTTTTCCCGTTATGGATGATATGATTCTTCGCAACTCCTCATATGTTGTGACTTCCTTTACGCATCTTGTTCTTACTAAACCACCAACATATTGCATTTCATCTTCTCCACCATTTAAAAACTTCCCCCCACATGAAAGAAACAAAATAAATTCTTCCCCGAACAACTTCCCATCTTTCATGTCAATCTGCAACACAAACTTCGTATTATCAACTTCCAAAGCAATATTTACAACTTCATACGCACATATTAACAACACGTTAACTACATGTTTAATTCCTGCACATATGCTTTTTTGAATAACACCAAACACACTAAAAACAAGGCCAAACCTCTGTTTTCTTCCCCAAAAATAGAGCACAGCTACGGTACGTATTAACAACTTCCACAGTAATATTTACAACTTCATATGCATATATTAACAACAAGTTAACTACACGTTTTATTCCTACACATATGTTTTTTCTAATAACACCAAACACACTAAAAATAAGGCAAAACCTCTGTTTTCTTCCCAAAAAACAGAGCACAGTTACGGTGCGTATTAACAACTTCCACAGCAATATTTACAACTGCATATGCACATATTAACAACACGTTAACTACACTTTTTTTTCCTATACATGTGCTTTTTCTAACAACACCAAACACACTAAAAACAGGGTCAAACCTCTGTTTGCTTCACCAAAAACAGAGCACACCTACGGTACATATTAACAACTTCCACAACAATATTTACAACTTCATATGCACAAATTTACAACAATTTTTTTTTGTTCATTTCAGCGTTTTTCCAACAAAGAATACCAATTACATTCATCATTTTCACTTTAAACACAGCAGCTCCTCTATTACCATGCCACAAAAACAGAGCACTCTAACATAAACCCAACCCACCCAAGGTGAAATCCCAACTTCAATGATCAAGCTCATTTGTCTACCAAATTCTTAGCTTTTCTTGTCTACCACCTACCACTTACTCCATTTTTTAGCTCAAGATCCAACCTTTCACCAAATTCTCACTCTCAATCTAACCAACTTTCACACAGAAAGAAACAAAATTTTCCACAGTTCGTTTCTCTACGTTGCTGCACTTACTTAGACGATGAAGAAGACGAGATTCCCAAGAACATTAACGCCACTTTGTATCCCTTCAATGTTGCACCTCCTACGCCCTTCGTCCGTGTGCGTTTTTCTGTTTTTCCTTAATGCCTTGATCACTAATACAGTAATACATGCTTCACTCCTCTCTCCTCTGTGCGTTTTCTTTTTAAATTTGAGTGGGGGCTATTTTAGTAATTGCTCAAAGGGAAATGATGTCAGAAAAGTCCTTAGGGACTTTTCTGACATTGGAATTTGCAAAGGGAGTTTTTTGAGATTAATTCTGTAGCTTGGGACCTAACTGGTATTTTCCCTTTTTTTTTATTGTTTAAAATGAATTAGTAGTTAAAAGTAATAAGTGTGTCAAAAATGTCATGTTTTTTTTTCCATATATACCTCTATTTATGAAAAGAGTATATGAGAGAGAATGAATAAAAAATATGAGAGATAACTATTGGTATGCGTGATAATTAATTATAAATATATGTATTTAATAAAGATAAAATAGAAAAAAAATATTTTACATTTTTATACACAAAGTGAAAGTTGCTTATAAAAATGATGACCCATGAAAGAAAAAATTATTTATAAATAGTACCTGAAGGAGTATAAGATAGGATTAGGGGTTGCTTGAAAAGATTTTTGTAAATTCCCCATTTTATCCTCACTGTATTACAAAAATTACTCATATGACTATTATATTTAATTCTCATGTTTAATTAAAGCACTTAATATAACATATTCTCTCTTCCACGTAAATGAAGGCATTTTTGAAAAATAATATTCATTTTTCACATATTTATTGTACTATTTAACTAAATTTTAACTACCTCTTTGAATAATACAATTCAGTTAATCCTATCTTATGAAAAAATAGAGGGAGTATTTGGCAGGAGTGATTACTTGCTACTTGGGAATGTAGAAACCCACATAGATGGAATTGGGAAAATACCACGGGAGGTGGTATTGAAATTTTAATATTAACGACAAACATCATGAATTTACTGTAGAATCAAATGCTACAAGTTTTTACCCTTGCATTATATATGATATAAAATGTCGATGTCATTCTAGCATTTTGAATTATTTTCTCATGTGTGTCCAATATGTTAACATATTTTATGGTTCATCCATTATTTTAAAATATTATTTTAAGTATGTCCAGCATTCTAAATTATTTTTCTAACATTTTAAAGTTGTTATTGAAAAATACTTTAAAGTGCTGGAATTTTTTAGAGTTAAAGACAATGCTAAAATTGCTTTTAGAACAATAATTCATGAGCAAAAATTCTTTTGAAAAAAATCAATATTCAAGAGTAAAATTGCACCAAGGGGGTTCTGTCACATTTAGAACAATAATTCATGAGAAAAAAATTCTTTTGATAATTTAGTGTATTAGATACACTTGAAAAAAATACTTCAGAATGTTTGATACACAAAACAAATAGTTTATGGTATTTGATACATTTAAAAAAAATACTTCAGGATGTGGGTATACCGAAAAAATGCTTTAGAATGTTGGGTGAAAAAATAATAATTTAGGACATTTGATGCATATAAAAAATTACTTCAAGGCATTGGTTGCATCTTATCCCACGTTTTAAACCAATACAAAGGCTCTTTATTTTCATTTCAAAATACTCTCCCACTCTAATTTTCACTTCCAATATCTTAACCCAACACCTACTTCAATCACCCATTGAGGGATTTGAGTTCTTCATTTACATTCGCTAACTTTAATAAAGAAAAGCAGGAAGAAGGAAAAAAGACAAGAACTGTATTATATACTCCCTCAGCCACAGGATGCAAGAAATTTTTGCAAATAATATAAGAAATACTAAACACTAATTAAACTTTTTAAAATGTTTCTTTATTTTATATTGGTTTAAGGTGTACCCAGCGTCCGGAGTAATTTTCTGGGTGCACTCGGTATTCTAAAGTTTTTTCTAATACAATTTCAACCATGAACTAATTTTTACGGTGCAATTCTATCACACTTGCTCTTTCTTTGCACAGATCCATTGTGGTCCCCGATTCCATCAGATTGGATGGGTGATTCAAACTGACTCAACCTTGATTTCCACGGTGGTGATCTGAAGCTAGGAAGAAGAAGAAGGATGGGTACCCATCCAATCACTATATTAAAGGGAAAATCCCTCAAAAAGAACTTTTAAATTAGCAAAAGACGGAAATCTGTTCCGAAATTCCATATTTCCACAAAAGTGCGAGTACCTGATCTGGGATATTGAAATTTTAGACAAAATGACGTGTGAAACAAAACCTCTGAAAACTGCATGTTAAGTTGTGAACACAAAAGAAGAATCTGTGAAAACGGTAATGACACGTTGGTAACTTGTCAAGCAGCATATGAAGTTGTGGATGTGAGTAGAAGTTGTGAAAGGGTTTGTAGATATAGGAATCGCAAATTTCACAGTAGTGAAAATGTTATGGATAGTGTGGATTGTTTTAAGTGAAGTGCTGAATCCCTAAGATAACATTTGAAAATCGAATGTTATCCTGTGAAAACATTATCGGAGTTTGTGAAAGCATAATGAAAAGTTGGTAAATATGTGTAGAGGTCAATTTAGGCGAGGAAATTGTGAAATTCGTAGACGAACTTGTGAATCCTTATGCAGAAGTTGTGAATTTTTCTCCATAAGTTGTGAGACCTTATTTAACTGTGGGGAAATAGATATTTCCAATAGTTGTGGCTGTGATGGGAAGGTTGTAAAATGGTATGAGAAGTTGCGATGACATAGCTTAGATGTGTTAACTTGTCATGTACGAATAAAAATGTTATTAAATGTGCTGAAATCCATAGTTGATAAGTGTAAACTGAATTTTGTGCAAGTAAAAGGAGATGGGGGGACACAAAGGTGAGACATCAAAGGCAGAACAAGTAAAGGCAAAAAGTGTCAAGAGTAGAGAAGTAACGAGAGAAAATGAAAAGTCTGAGGCAGTAAAGGGCGATGGTGAACAGATTAAACCAGTGATGAGTGGGTTTATGGTGTTTAAAAACGAGTATGTGGCCAAGTTAGGGGAGAAGAAGAGAAGGATGGCAGATGAAAGTAGGTCGGCAGGGAAGGCATGGCGTGAGTTGCCAGAGGCGAAGAAGAAGGAGTATAATGATAAAGCTATGGAAGGACGGCCGAAAAGGAAGATGAGGAAAAAGGAACTGCCATTTCATACCCTCTGCTCACTGGGAGGATTTACATCGTTGGTGCAGTTTGTGAACGGTAAAGAAAATTTGAAGGAGAGGGTTAAGAGAATAGGATTTGGAAATCTATTGAAGGTGCAATTGGACAGACTCCCCCGTGACCTGATTGTGTCCATGCTGAGAGCATATGACCCAGCAACACATCAATTCAGGATTAGGGGGAAGACAAAAGAAATAGAAGCATCAGATGTGCACAAGTTGCTCGGTATACCTGATTCAGGGGAGGAGGTGAAGGTGGATGTGGAGGATTCGAATAGAAGATATCAGTGGTTGAAGAAGAAGTATGGGAGGAAGAAATATACGGACATTCTGAAGCACATAAAATCTGGGACAGCTGGCGATAAATTTGAGTTTATGTTTGTGCTGTACAGTTTAGGGACTTTGTTATGCCTTACCTCAAGTGGGCTCATAAGTGACCGGATGTTGAGGGTTATGTTCTGCACAATGGACCGTTTTGAACATTATGACTGGGCAGCATACATGATGAAAGACTTGTGGAAGGAAATGAGTGATTATGTGAAAGAGTACAGGGAGAAGAAGAAAAGGGAAGGGAGCAGCAACGTGGGTGGTTGCCTGTACTTACTCCTAGTACGACACTGTTTACATTAAATGTGTAGCTATCATTCAAGCTGAAAATAATGATCCATATATTTTCTATGGTGCAGTTGTTCTTTGGGGAAAATTTCCCTTTGAAACAAAATGTTTGCGAACAGTCCACCACACCGATTGAATTCTGGACAAAGGAAAAGATCAAGGAAATGGGAGGATGAGCAATATGGGCATTTTGTATCAAGGAAAAGGCTCTGAAGTTAGGGCAGAGAATGAGGACACAGATAATGTCCCATATTTAGACCCGGTATTTGTCTGTGGAAGCTAATTTAAAATGCAAAAATGATTTAATCATGTAATTGACAAATTAAGTTGTGCTGGCATTGTAGGAATTAAAGGAGGTCTATGCGCAGTTGGTGAATGTTATCGATGAAAACCGAAACAGACTTGTAAACGTGGTGGTGCAGGAGCTACTCAATGTCCAGCTCGCACGAGAGGCTAGGGACAAAGCACAACAAGACGGCCCTGGTGTGACAGTAGATGAGGAACATACAGATGAGGATGATGATGATGCGATAGATGCTTCTCATGACTCAGATTCTGATGATGCAGACGCAGAACGTTATCATGTTGATAACGATGAAGATGATGATGCAGAGGGAACTGAGGTGGCAGAAAAAGTTCCCACGGATGACCATGCAATTCAGAGGCCTCAACAGCTGCGGAGATCAAAGAGGCAGCCAGTGCAAGCGATGACATGTCCATTTATACAGTTCGATGGGAGTCGAAAAAGGAAGATGCCAACGCATGATCAGAAAACGTTGTTCAACATAGTTTCCACAATGGCCAGAGGTGTTGAGGCTGAAGTGTAAGTATCAACATCATGTGATTGAATGACTGTTATGTAGTTAGTATATTACCACAACACGGGAAGCGATAAACTAACTGGCATTGCATTTGAAATGTTTTTGTAGGCCGTTGGTTCAGATTTTGGATGAAGAACTGTGTCGAGACCAGTTATATACGCTAGGGGGAATTCAAAGACTAAATAATACGGTATGTATAGCTTACATGGAGAATGGTTTCATTAAGTTATGGTGAATATTATTTGTAGTTGATGCAATGGTTTCTTTGCTGCTGTAGGTGATGTCGGTTGTGTGTAAGGCTTTAATGTATCACTTCAACGTGGAGGGAGGACAGCCGAAGCGCCATATTTTTGATGCATGGTTCATGGTAATTACTTATTTGTTGTGTAGTGGAACAACATTTAATTTGACAATATTATATGCACATTAGTCAGGTCTATGTGTTTTTATGCAGACAAAGTTGGTAGGTCACCCAATAGGGTGGAAAGTGTCTTCCGCGAGTAAAGAATTCTCTCCCAAAACCGTCGGTTACAATATAGGCGACTGTAAGTTGATAATGGGTCCGGCACTTGTCTGTGGCCACTGGTTCTGTGTTGCATTAGAGACAAAGACTATGACCTTCTACGTGCTGGACTCAATGAAGCCTGATCTAGGCAGCAAGAAGACTACGAGGAAGGGTGGCGTGACAGATGATTACATATTTGTGTTAAACTTAATTGTAAGTTCACCTTACTCCACTGCTGTAGTTGAGGTGGTTTACTTCAGTTGACCCACATCGTCAGACGCATAAATGTTGTTTTTTCAGAGAGATAGGTTCGTTGACATCATGCACATTGTTAAACCTCATCTGGCTGGGAAGAAGAATATGTCAGATATTGTGTGGCCTCCTGTTGTGCAACAGAATAATCTGTAAGCTTCTTCACATTTGCCTCTTACAATTTAGCTTGCATTGTTTCGTTAATTAACACAACGTTTTAATGTGGGTGAGAGTACAGGAGGGACTGTGGTATTCATGTTATTATTTGGTTGAGCCAGTGGACCCCGAAAGGTGATTTCCATTATGAAAATGTAAGTAGTCTAGATTTCCCTCTGTACGCATTCTTATTTACTTGTGATGGTTTCCATTGAACCTGACAATGTTGATTCTTATTTGCAGGAACAAATTCAGCAATTGCGGAGCGACATTATGTGGTGGTTAGTTAATCATCCGCTGAATTTAAAGTGGGACACAGCTCTGGCCCTCATTCCCTCTGGAGAAAAGTCCAACAAAAGACATGCTTAGGTTATGTTCCCGCGATATAGTAATGTCAACACTTGTCCATGTAAAGTATTGTTAACGTCATAGAGTCATGTACGGTACAGTGCACTAACAAAGTGATCCAATTTAAGGTACATTAATGACATATATGTTGCAATTGCGGGATGCAATGTTTCCCAGTTCACTCCTTTATCATGACCTTCTAAAACGTACTTGTATGCCACCAACAATATCTGTGTTCCTCTGTTGCAATGTAACTATGTCCTTGCCATGAGAGGCAAGTTAAAATTTTTTTTAAGAGAACTAATATCCTAACACTAAAGGGCTGATGTAATGAGGCACAATGAATAATATGCTATTTAGGGTTGAATGATGCACACATTACACAAGGATACTACGCACGTGCCCTACTCCCATTTCCAACTGCCAATAATGTGATCAGCACTGCTAACAATCCATAGTCAACAATGATTATACACACATTACATAATGATTGTGTCCAGTAAAAATACCCTGCTAACCAAGTATCAAGGCGATGCTTTTATTTCCAACTGCCATTACTCTGATTAATACTGGCGGCAACAAATCCATAGGCATATACACTATAGAGCGGTCATAAATTGATGTTACCTAGACAGTGCTTTGGTGTCTTAGTCAGGATGGCCATTGAGCAGTCGAGTTGATATCAGTACTGGACGATAACAAGCGATTTATTGTTTAGAGCCTTGCGTTTCTTTCCGCATCTCCACTCGACTTGAGGATAACTCGAGTTACTTGCATAATTGGACGGTTTCCAAACAGTGCTTTTGTCAAGACTTACGAGTACGGACTCGAGTTGTTCGATTACCAACTCGAGTTGTCATCATCACTAAAGGGTAACCCGATGGTGATAGTGAGAAGCGTCATCGAACTCGAGTTGCGTAGAAGGTCACTCGCCGCAGTTCTTGGATGACTTACGAAGCTCACTCGAGTTGCCCGATGACTAACTCGAGTTGTCGTCATCACTGGAGGGTAACCCGATGGTGATAGTGAGAAGCGGCACCGAAGTCGAGTTTCGTAGAAGGTCACTCGCTACAGTTCTTGGATGACTTACGAAGCTCACTCGAGTTGCTCGATGACCAACTCGAGTTGTCGTCATCACTAGAGGGTAACCCAATGGTGATAGTGAGAAGCGGCACCAAACTCGAGTTGCGTAGAAGGTCACTCACCTCCGTTCTTGGATGACTTACGAAGCTCACTCGAGTTGCCAGATGACCAACTCGAGTTGTCGTCATCACTGGAGGGTAACCCGATGGTGATAGTGAGAAGCGGCACCGAACTCGAGTTGCGTAGAAGGTCACTCGCCGCCATTCTTGGATGACTTACGAAGCTCACTCGAGTTGCCAGATGACCAACTCGAGTTGTCGTCATCACTGGAGGGTAACCTGATGGTGATAGTGAGAAGTGGCACCGAACTCGAGTTGCGTAGAAGGTCACTCGCCGCAGTTCTTGGATGACTTACGAAGCTCACTCGAGTTGCCCGATTACCAACTCGAGTTGTCGTCATCACTGCAGGGTAACCCGATGGTGATTGTGTTTGTTGTTGTTAAATGTGCATAAGTCTTCTTCAAAAAGCAACACATAATTGGTCAAAGTTGGAGTCTGTAGGAAACAAAGATAAACCGTATGCACGTTAAACCTGACGCATGGACGAAGTCTTTAAAACATTTACTCTAAAATTATTTCTTTGCTGAACTGCATGTTACGAGAATTAAAAAAAACGTGGGGATTATCGTCGTCTAAGCATTTGGATTAACGTCTTCATCATTGTCGACTCCCTCATTCATTTCTTCCTCGTCCCTTGCGTCAATTCCTTCAATCGCCTGTGGTTGAACATTTGGTCTTTCTGGTTCGTTCATAATGTGGTAGAGCCAGCTTACTTCTGTGTCGTATATGCAATTTCTGCATCCGGCCTGGCATGGTTGGTTATGACAGAATCTATGTTTGGGACAGTCGAATATGTTCCTGTTCAGTCCCCAATTCATTGATTGTAGGTGTCGTGTCAGTCGCTCTTTAATTGAAGATATTTGGCCTGAGTCGATAATGGCTTCAAGTCTATGCATTGCTTCGTTCCCTTCTGGTGTGTCCTTAAACTTACTCCATTTTGCATGCACTAATATGGCAAATGAGAAACTTGCATCACAGTTGTTTAGGACTGCAGCCTCCCGTATTTGTGACAGTCCTTTCTCTCTTGTATCTACTATTTTGGTGTAGTATTTAAGCCCTCTAATGAATAAACTAAATGGATTACCGTTATGGAAACATGTTAGCAGGAAATGAATCTGTTGCTCGCTTCTTGTCCATCCTAGATGATCATAGTTCTCCAGTGGCAATTCTTAAAGAATTCTATTGAATTTCCTGCTATCCTTAGAATGCGGCATGAATTCTTGAAGTGATAATAGTCTTTCAAACTTGATGATGCTATGTAGCACATCAGTTCTATTAATATTGTTTGCGGAAGCTTCAGAAGCGGTGAGTCATCGTTGCTGGTCGTTCTTCTATGTCTGGATTGGTCTGGTGGGAAGTCAGCCATGTTCGTGCATGTTTGTTCCTGCAAGACTGTTTTGTTGCCTACGCCCTAAATATGAGCAATGTGTGGACTATTTGTAGTTTTTAGTGCACGACCAAGCGTAGCCGTTTTATTTTATCGTGTGTTTTAGTTTTGTTGGTGGTGGTGGGTGGAACGTGGCGGTTGTGCCGATTGGTTGATTGTGGTGTACGCCTTTTGATGTCGTGGGTTCATTGGCGGTTACCAGAGTGCTTCGCATTCGTAACTGAAAATAGTAATGTGAGTATATTCTGTTGCATGTAACGTTTATGTGGTATTGCATGTCTTCTTTCCTTCCGTTTTGTGTTTGAACTGTGTTTTGTTTTACAATTGAATGTGTTTGTGATGGCCACTCGTATATATTTTGTAATTACTAATTTATGCACATTAATGAACTGAAGGTCATATTATATCCAGAGCACCTATAGTGTCAAGATACACCGAGCCTGAGTTTAGAATAACACGCTCCACTTAAGTAGTCACATAATGAGAGGTACATCATGCAATTACATGACCTTCTAAACATACTTGACCACAACACCTATGCCACTAAAAAGATCTGTATTCATGATGACAAAACTTATACAATTTCCACAGTAACACATGACTATCAGTAACACATGAACCATGAAGAAGACATTATACAGAGAAGCAATGCTCTCTACGCGGGCTCATACTAGGAATATGTCTCACGGTCATGTCTCCCCCTTGTTGTTGTCATCTGGAAGGGTAAATGTCGACCATAATTTGAAGGTTGCAGAGGAAGATGGTGGAATGCGAAGAGGAGCTACTGGTGGAATAGGGTCTGTCTCAGTGGTAGAACAAGGTGGTGTATAGGGTGTAACTGCAGTGGCAGGTTCAATGGGGGCAGAGGTTTGATCATGGGAGCCAGAGCATGTACGAGAGGGGTCCTATATGGGATTGGTACCTGAGGGCTCAGAACTGGATTGTGGAATAGCTTCTGGGTCCTGAGGGATGGGAAGCTTTGAGAGTGTGGCAGGATCCGGGGGTGTCAACATAACATTGGTTGACGTAGGAGCACATGGAGCATTTTGAGTGACTAAGTTTGCAGGAGTTGTAGATGATGGTCCAGATGGAATAGGTGTAGCATTACACTGTGACGGCAAATCAGAAGGATGAAAGTTGAAGTATTCTCTGAGGACAGCTTCATAAGTATCAAGGCGATGATTAAATTCCCTCAACTGCTGAGTATGAGCATCTTGCATTTGAAATAGCCTCTCGAAGTTCTCATTAATGCCAATAACCAGACGTTTGACTTGATGGTCAACCATTTCGACCAGATAGGCATTTGAGACCTTTATGTGGTCTGTGGTTGTTTTCAATGCATCCTGGATACAGGTCTGAATTGTGGCTACCATGAATGGGGGTCCAGGAGACCCAGTTGTTGATGATTGTCCCTCATCCACTTTGGGTCTCTCAGATTCCATGTCCTTCCTTTTCTTTGTTGTTATACTTGTAAAAGCACCCACTGGCAGCTTAATATTCATTCTGCTCAGGTGAATGCTGTCAAACCTTGGAATACGAACAATTTGCACATTAGGTTCGAGGTACCAGATATTGTGCAGCGTCAGAAAGTGAGAGATCAGTTGGGGAAACGGTAGAGGGGTACTCCTTGTGGAAGACTTCCTGTATCTGTTTATTTCATTGTAAATGTGTTGCCCTATGTTCCTCTGTTCTTTAGATAGAATTGAGGCCATCAATTGGTAATCTTGTCCCACGAAGTGAGTAAAATTGTTCGATTTGTTGACCATAGATCGTGAGTATATGTACCACACAATCCGATGTACATCACTCAAGGAGCTAGGTTTGAAAGTTAAAGTTTTACTTCCACCAATTGGATTCAGAATCTGACATATTTCTACATCACTGAATTCTTTTACAGGCCCTGTTGGAGGATTGTCTATGCCAAGGTAAGTGTTAATCAATGCAGGAGATAGTTGAATCTTTTGGCCTCTAACAGTTAACTCTAATCTTTCTTCTATCAGTTCGCCCACCTTATCACAAACCTCAACCACCTCCAAGTTACAGTAGAAGTGCCTCACTACAGAGGGACTATATGACGTTTTGATGGTCAACCAAGGTTCATAGTACTGAAACCAAGTGTACAGATCTAAAGCGAGTGTGTCCTTAATATGTTGTAGATCCAGATAAACAACAGGACAGAATGATCTATGAGCGAAATCATCATCATACCTACTCTTATCATTAGGCTCTAGTGTCTCTGAATTGAAATCTGGTGGTGGTCCCAGAAGCTCATCCTCCAGTTCAGGAGGTACATTACACTTTGCTTTTTGATTTGAAGCTGATGCACCCCCATATCTGGATTTTGTGGGTGCATGCAATGTCTGATCAACCAATTGAGTCACAATCTTTGTTATCTTCCGCTCTAAGTCTTCTTCTGTTTTATCTGTGGAGGTTGAGGCCAAATGTTCTGTAGGCACTGACATGACAAGTTCCTTCGAAATGGGAGAGGCTACTTTTGGCCATTTCTGCTGTGATTCTGCTATCACAACCCCCTGTGTCCTGCTCGGTTGTTCTGGTGGTAGTCGCTCCTGAACTTTTGGCCGAGTCTTTCTCGGTTTGTTCAACGGCTTACTCCCTTTGGACGACAACTTCTGTGAATCACGAGAATCTTTCTTCCCACTGTCGGAGCCCTTGGTTCGCACCATTGCACCAGATGCAAGAATGACAAAGTGCGATGCTAGGGCTAGTCCAAACTCTGCTTCTCGACTCACTGAGGGTTAGGGGAAATGGAGCTTTTACGCCACGGTTGTTTGAACGGGATTTATGGCTATGTAGAACTCAACTGACTAATAGTACGTTTCTCGTCAGTTAACTCGAGGGCTCATTTAGTCGGAGGTCCAGTGGAGTGAACAAAAATGTTTGGTGATTGAGGGAATTAAAGCGTGAAATCCTGATTAACTCGAGTTATAGTTCATTCACTCGAGTTAGCATTCCCCTTTTGGTTCGTGACTTTCCAGTTACCCTCTAGTGATCATATTAACTGGAGTTGTAAGTGGTTGACTCGAGTGAGCATCGTGAATTGACAGCACGAGGTAACTGAAGTGAGTTTTCTACAACTCGAGTTCTGCGTATGTTGATAAGTTAACTGGCCGGTTACCCTCCAGTGATACGTACAACTCGAGTTTGTCATGGCCCAACTCGAGTCCACACGTCGACTGAACACAGTATCGCACTGGAGTAAGCTTTGTCCAACTCGAGTTCTGCTCTCCTCCACACGATAACTGGCTGGTTACCCTCCAGTGATGCATACAACTCGAGTTTGTCATAGCCCAACTCAAGTCCACAAGTCAACTGAACACAGTATCACACTGAAGTGAGCTTTGTCTAACTCAAGTTCTGCTCTCCTACACACGCTAACTGGCTGGTTACCCTCCAGTGATGCGTACAACTCGAGTTTGTCATGGCCCAACTCGAGTCCACACGTCGACTGTACATAATATCGCACTGGAGTGAGCTTTGTCCAACTTGAGTTTTGCTCTCCTACACACGCTAACTGGCTGGTTATCCTCCAGTGATATGTACAACTCGAGTTTCTATTCCATCAAACTCGAGTTATCACTTACTCTTATCATATTCATAACAAGATCATACCTTTTCCTGAGCAAAGAAACTTTGAATAAACAGTCGGTAGCATCAATAGATAGCAGATGCTGGTCAAGTATGTCTTAGAAGGTCATGATAGCAGATGTTTATGGTGGCATAGATGCTGTGGTCAAGTATGTGTTGCGCGGTCATGAACACAGATCTTTTTAGTGGTCATGAACACATATTTTTGGTGGCATAGGTGCTGTGGTCAAGTATGTCTTAGAAGGTCATGTTAGCAGATGTTTATGGTGGTATAGATGTTGTGGTCAAGTATGTGTTAGAAGGTCATGAACACAGATCTTTTTGGTGGTATAGGTGTTGTGGTCAAGTATGTCTTAGAAGGTCATGATAGCAGATGTTTATGGTGGCATAGGTGCTGTGGTCAAGTATGTGCTAGAAGGTCATGAACACAGATCTTTTTGGTGGTATAGATGCTGTGGTTAAGTATGTCTTAGAAAGTCATGATAGCAGATGTTTATGGTGACATAGATGTTGTGGTCAAGTATGTGTTAGAAGGTCATGAACATAGATCTTTTTGGTGGTATAGGTGTTGTGGTCAAGTATGTCTTAGAAGGTCATGATAGCAGATGTTTATGGTGGCATAGATGTTGTGGTCAAGTATATCTTAGAAGGTCATGAACACAGATCTTTTTGGTGGCATATGTGCTGTGGTGAACTATATCTTAGAAAGTCATGAACACAGATCTGAAGCAGGGTACATTGATGCACAAACAATATACTTCACAAAGGCTATAAGAATATTAGCAAGAAGTATCATCTGCGGAACATCATTATATGTACATCACTCATTAATCACCAGTTCCCTGTGTGCTAACATTGGGTTACATGAGCACAGATCTTTTTGGTGGCATAGGTGTTGTGGTCAAGTATATCTTAGAACGTCATGATAGCAGATGTTTATGGTGGCATAGATGCTGTGGTCAAGTATATGTTAGAAGGTCATGAACACAGATCTTTTTGGTGGCATAGGTGTTGTGGTCAAGTATGTCTTAGAAGGTCATGATAACAGATGTTTATGGTGCCATAGATGTTAGATCCCAAGTTTTGATGATAACAATAACTCAATTATGTGCAAAACATGTTTTTAGAAGGTTAAGAAAAGTTTCCAAGTTACCAAATGCATATTTGATGTTTTGCTGATATCTGCTGTGAATTTGCACTTGAGTGCTCGAGCAGGATGTTTGTGCTCGAGCAGAGATCTCCTTTGCACTCGAGCAGGTGTGAGAGAAAGCTAGAAAGTATGTACCCGAGAGGAATTTTTCTTTTGTGATCACTAGATCACTCGAGCACACATGCGAGTGAGGGTCTGCGAGCACTTGGCCGAGAGCAAGTAATGGCATGCTTCCTTTGTTCACTCGAGCAGGGTGCTGCGAGCACTTGGCCGAGAGCAAGTAATGGCATGCTTCCTTCGTTCACTCGAGCAGGGTGCTGCGAGCACTTGGCCGAGAGTCATGAAGTTCATAGGAGTGCAAGTGTGCTCGAGCACACCCGTTCATGCTCTAAGTGACACATCAATGCTTACAAGTGAAAATTCATTCCCTCTCCAAATTTGCTGCAAGTGCTTGTTCAAAAGGTATAATTCTTGAGAATATTCTTCTCACTCGAGCAGAGGCATTGTGCTCGAAGTGAGGGCTCAGATCACTCGCGAGTAAAAATTCTATCCCTCTGAAAATCTGATGCGAGTGATGATATTGAGAGCATATTCCCTGAGAATATGCGTCTCACTCGAGCAGAGGTAAGTGTGCTCGAGTGAGAGTCCATTTCACCCGCGAGTACAAATTCTCACTCTTGTCAATAAGGTGTGCGAGTGATGACCCGAGAGGACATTCCCTGTGAAAATTGCAAGATCACTCGAGCAGAGGTTTTGTGCTCGAGTGAGACCTCACTTCACCCGTGAGTGAAGATTTTGTCTCTCTGATTTTCTATGCGAGCACAACCCGATAACAGAGGTATATGAAGGAAAATAGGAGATCACTCGAAGTGAATCTTTCATGCTCGAGTGATGCCCTGTTTGACCACCGAAAATGCTAAGTATCACAGCGTTCATTCCGAATATAGTTTATTATTGTTTATTCATATCATCATTACTCTTTATCATTGTTTAACATTGTTTTGATTATCTTAAAAGTATAATACAGGAATATAAACGTTGGAATTGGACCACATGAGGAAAAGTCAAACAACGGCAGACAATATGATTATATACACGCTGTCACCGACCACACTCAGATTATTCAAAACATGCGCATGTCTGCCATTAATTTCAAATGTCCCGCTCCACAAATGAAGAGTTTCCAAACGGGCAAAAACTGGAGCAACTATATATATAGAGATTCAAGGAGAACAAAAACACAACGTATCACATGCATTCATAAGCTCATACTAAGTTTCTGCTATTCATCATTTTCCTCTGTATACACATTGATCTTCAGTGTTTATTCATTTGCTTTGTGAGAGAGTCTTCATACAATTCAAATTATATGTTTATGTGATCTCAAGGTATTGGGACCTTGAGAGGGTAGTTTTTCTTTACGAGAGAAGCAGTTGAGAGAATTCCTTGTTGAACCTTCCATTCATAAGTCTTATAAGATACAAGCAGAAGAGAACGTTGCTGCTCGTAAGACTTACAGAGGTGTAAGCAGGAGAGAACGTTGCTGCTCATAAGCCTTGTATACATAAGCAAGTGAGAAAGGTCATAGGTTGTTTTTCTGCACGTAAGACTTGTCGTAAGGGGGAGAGAAATTTCTTAGTAAGAGAATATTTCTGCTCGTAGTCCGTTCAAGGACAATTGTTGTTTTGTGGCGTTCTGAGAGCCCATTGAATCTTGGAAGTATAGTGAAAATCTCAGTAGGTCTTGATCTCTGAGGACTGAACGTAGGCCTTGTTGTTAGGCCGAACCAGTATAACTCTCTGTGTTCAAATCTTCTTAACTCTACTCTATCTACTATATTTTTCATATCACCACATCAAGCGAAAAATTTATAACATCACCCAATTCACCCCCCTCTTGGGTGAAGCTTGCCTCTTACAATAGATGCTGTGGTCAACTATGTCTTAGAAGGTCATGAACACAGATCTTTTTGGTGGTATAGGTGCTGTGGTCAAGTATGTCACATGGCAATGATCTAGACCCTGTATGGGATATATGTATTCACATATTGATTCAAAGTACATAATTAGTTGCCAAAATGTACATAATCAACGAGATAGTTAAGTACAAAATACTGACTAGGTAAAGAAACTTTCAGTAACAATAGGACATTAAGATGATGTTTTTTTGTCACTGACTTGACACTGCATACATTACATATAAAAATGCTCCATGTTCATATTCATTCCCACCCACACAGCAGCAGCATTCCAACCAACTGATAAAAACTAGATAACACACAGCAGTCACATAAACTATACATTTGTATTTCCATATTGATTTCAACTTGAGAAATAGTTGCCAAACTATACATAATCAACACTATACTTGTGTACAAAAGCAGTGGCTACTTACATAAACTTTCAACTTTAAGATCATTAAGATCTTACTGCTTCTTAATGTTTTTTTGTCACTGACATGACACGACACTGCATACATTACATATAAAAACTGCTTCCCCTGCACCCGATCCCTTCATTCAAAAAATCATTGAAGGGTCAAACCAAAACATATATACAACATAAAAGATGAAGCATGAAAGATGATCATTAGAATTCAACATGGGTTGGGATTTTTGCACGTCTTTCTTGTGTGTCCTGCTTCATGGCACCGTGTACAATGGTAGATCTTTCTATTTTGGAACTGTGATTCCTGCCTCCTTACTCTTGGTCTTCCAGGAGGTCGACTTGTGATTGGAGGGTGGAGGAACGTAGCTTCAGACATGTTTTCCATGTGATAATCCCTATAATCATTGACGTTCAGCATGTCTATTGTCACAACCGGAATCATGCTGTGCTGGTAGATCCGTTGCTGAGCTTCTATCTTATAACAATCCTCAACATAATCGTAGATATTGCCGTGTACAACCTTGACAGCTGCACACGCATGTGTGCATGGAATCCCACTCATCTGCCATGCCCCACAACTACATTGTCGTGATCGCAAGTCAACCCTATGGTCTCCACATATTGTATGCACACTGAATCTACCCTGCCCATAATCTTCACACCACATATGCTCACATCCACTCACATTTTCCATAACCTTTGCATCTATATTTGGTCCAACACAATTCTTCCACTTGTTCATTGCCACATAAGAGGCATGCATCTTCTTTGCTACTTTCTCACAATGTGCGTGAATTAATTGGGCTACATTATACTTCCTCTCCTTCACCATCCATGCATTGAATGACTCGGCGATATTGGTTGTTATGTTATCCCATCGTTTGTATGGGAACTTGCTAAGAGCCCACCTATCAACGTCACCATGATTGTTAATCCATTCATATAACTCTTGACAGTGCTCTCGCATCTTTTCTATTGCTTTATCAAAGTCATCCACATGCCTTGCATATGCAATCTTGTCAAGAAGCATCAGTCCATCCTCCTTTGACCGGTTACTAGTCTTTCTCTTGCCCCTATTTATTTTCAGTATCTCTGCACTGAAGTTCTCCTTCACATGTCTATAACAGAATGCATGACGATGCCCTCCAAATATTGCTGCCACAGCACCTATTATGCCATTGTGACGATCTGACACAATTGTCAACTCCATAGAACCAACAATCCTTTTAATCATATGCATGAACCAAGTCCAATCGTCCAGTGTCTCTCCCTTCACAATTGCTATGGCAAACGGCAACAGCTCATTATCCGCATCATAGGCTGAAGCTGCAAGTAGAGTCCCCTTATAAGGCCCACTTAAATGAGTTCCATCAACATATAGTAGATGCCTTGCACCCCCCCCATAAAACCCTGTACACATGACCCATATGCAATGAAAACTCTTTCAAACCTGCAACCATGTGCTACCCATTCAGCAACTGTATTAGCATCAGTTTCCTTCAACCTTTGGCATATCCATGGGATTAACATGTATGATTGTTTCAGTCTTCCATGTATGTCTTCCATTGCCTTTTCCTTTGCCCTATATGCCTGTTTATATGTTAGCTTCACACCATACTCCCTTTGCAGTGTCTTCATAATCTCAGTTGGACGCTCCTCGGTGTGATTCCTAATCTCGTCGATTATTATTGATGATGTCAAAGTAGATCTTGCACCATGGCCGCTCACTTGCAAATGATCTTGAGCTGAATGAACATGATCTTTGATGAATTTTGTCACACACAGTATTCCAGAACTCCTGCCCACTGCAGACGCACATAATTTTCAAGGACAACCCTCTACTTTACACGTGACATACATCTTGTCCTTACTATTCCTATCATATTTATACATGAACTTATGTGCAATGCTATACTTGTACAAGGCTTCTCTTAATGCATCAGCATGAGGAAAATGCTGCCCGACCCCGGAAATTACTCCTGACCATTTCAAATAGCTAGTGTCACTAAAATTTGTCTGATCTGTCTCATAAGTTATACACCCACCACCAATTTCAAATGACACAACCTCAAGATCATTGCCATGTGTTATGGGAGATACCTCTGCTTCCGGTGACCATTCCAATAATCTATGGCTCCTGCATACAACAATTACAACACTTTATTTATAACTTATTATCAGCTTGGGAATGAACAAAATATTAATAATTTACAGATGTGCATTATTCATTGGCAAGGATTCATTGCCATTCTCTATATGGGCTACAAACACATGCGCACGGCTTTCATTGAACCGAAAAAGGTTTTCAATTTCACTATCATTGTCAAGCTCAATTAATGTCCTCTCATCAAACATTACTGTGTATTTAATGTCACAACTGCTCCCTTCATGACCTGTCAATCTTGATATAATTTCTCTTAAATCTTCCATTCTTATCCCATCTTTTAGTACCTTTACCCTCACACTGCCTCCGATATATTTAATTTCACCGTCATTATTATGTTCAAATTTCCCCCTACGTGAAAATAACAAAACAACTCCTTTACACAGCTTGAACCAATATTACCATCCATTTTTTTACGCATCCTGCAACAAATAAATAACACACTGTTAGTTGACAAACACAAAACTACATGGGTACTTCAATCTTTCACAAATCTATATGAGGGTTTTTCAACTTCATATTAATCGTTTATTACAAAATCCACCTCATTTATTCTCTTCAACCACAACCCTGAAACTAACCATCCCAACCTCCTCCCCGATTCAAGCAGCATCTGCATTTTTCGCCATTCAACATTCACGTCCTTCAAACCCGAATACCCCGCAAAGTTTCCCACCCAAATGAAGACGAAAATGGTTTTGCTTCAGCTCGCCCACAGGGGAAGAACATTGTCGACTAATAAAGTACATACCTCACTGCTGTTTGTAACGCGTCCCACACTTCCGTTCCCGCGCGATGACGCTCTCCCTGTTTCGCGTCACCTTTTTTTGTCATCAACTTCTTTTCTTTCATCATCAGAGGATAAATTTGTCATTTTACATTCAATTCTAATATTCCAGTTAACATACTCGCACTGATACGGGATATTACAATTCCGTGCACGTCTACGTCTTTTAATAATTTAAAGGTTCTTTTTGAGGGATTTTCCCTATATTAAATGTGTTTTTAAAAATTAAAATATACTTACACATTTATTATCTTTAATAAATTTAATCATTTTTTAATCTCCCCCATTCGATTATTTGGGAGGAAGCGTGAATAATGAAACATACAGACACACACACATATTTGAGACAAAGTGAGTAAATTTTTTAGTTTTGTTTATAAGTCATAACATTAATTTTTTTATATAAATAAATAATTTTACCCTTTATTTATCGTTGCATTGCTTTTATTCTCATAAGATATTGAGGTACAATATATACCACATCCGATCCTTAATATATTGACCAATTGATTTTTTTTAGAGATATTAAGGCAGCTAAGTAAAATACATTTAAGTATTATTTTTATCCCGTTTTTTTAAAACTAATTTGTTTGACTACTTATAAACTAATATATTACAACACAACATACTATATGCTTAGCTAACTTATTTAGCTTTATTCCTTTCTCTGAAAAAAATTCAATTAATTTTTATATTTAGAATTGAAGGTAGTATTAAATAGGGACAAAATGATATTTAATATGTATGGCTGATAAATGACAAAATGATATTATTAAAAAAAATTCTTAAGGTCTTACAAGGCAAACATTACTTATATACTGACTAATAAAATCACTATAAATAAAGGAAAGAATTTCTTGAATAGTCTTCAATGTAAATCCCTTAGGTAGAGTAAGAATTTCCAGCCAAGATATTCTATTTAGAAGAGCAGGTTGTATGGAAATCTACAAGAGAACTTTGCTGACACACAACAACAGTGGCCAACACTGATTACTCAGTCACATTTGATCAATGAAATGTTATCTTTCATCACTTTAAAAAGCCAAGGAGATATTTTTGTGAATGTTACATCTACTATCAAGGATCTACCTTTGGTAGTTCATTCTATATTAGATATCTGAGAGCCGCTATTCTCTAGATTACAAATTCAGATTTTCATGAACCATCTCACCATCAACTACTTCAGTTAAACAGACACTATATACAGCGATAGAGGAGGAATATATATATATATATATATATATAATATAAAGATCTCATTTGAAATCATGATCAACAAGGTTTAATTTGTACAAAATAAATTAAAAAAAATTCCAAAGAAAATAATTTTTCTAAGATGATTAGTCAGTGTCAAACCGTGTAAGGGCCCGCTTCCGCTTGGGAGGCCCACCGCGACGGAACCACCAGAGGAGCCGAACAGGTTCCCTGTCCGACGGCTAAGGAACAATCCTTTGGGAGAATGTTTTACCGAGCCCCCAAGCATGGTGATTCGTTTGGTGAGCTGTAATGGCAAAATCTTCAATTCTCTCTCAGGCAATGAAAAACTGCGCGAAGCACTCTGAGGTTTCTGCCGCTTAATGTTAACCACGAGAGAACCAAGAGCGCCACCAAAGATGCCAACATTGATGCACCGGCGATACGCATCGTCTTGGTGGAATAGAGATTCCAAACCCAAGAGCACCGCCAATAGGTATTGCCTCTTTCCCGGACTTGGCTTGTGGAATGTCCTAGTAAGTCTCTGATTGAATAATTGATACATCCTTCCTTCTATTATTGATTTTAAAGCGTTCAACAGCTGATAAAAAACTATGGCAAGAAACTGACTCATGTTTAAATACATATGAAAAGAATCTAAAACTGTCATTGTTTATTAATTTAGACTGCTGCCAATCTGCCATTAAGCATATCATCTAACCAATTGGCTAAAAAACGTGACTGCACGTGCTGCCTCACTAGCAGCAACCATCTTTTAAAGCACACAGCTTCTTGAAGCACGTTAAAGCAATTGATGTGGATCCAAAACATGAGGAAACTATAATACAATTTCTTTGAAAGATTTCACAAATGAGCTTTCAAAGTCACATGTTGCTTCCTCTAACTATATTCGTGGCTGATCTCAATGGAAACTCTCCTGTTATGCATTATAAATGGGTGTCTAAAGTCATATGATTCAGTCACCTCAATTATATTGAACATTTGTGTATAAAGAAGCTGATCATCTATTGCAGAACATACTAATTAGCCTAAGGTTCCGTTGCTGGCTTGCTGCCTTCATTGGGTAAACATATTAGTGGGAGGAAAAAATTCCACCTTGTCTTTTGCTGAACATAATAATAAAGATCTACTGCTCCTTGTCTGGGGAAGGAAAAACTGTTCTGTATGATGGTGTCCAAACACAGACTAGAAGAGTAAAAGAAAACAAATATGTATGAAAAGTAAGTAAGAAGCAAGTTTTTTTCTGAATTGCGTAAAAAGTCATTATAATTATCAGAAATGGAAGTAGAAAAAGGGTTTTGGAATGCTGTGAAGGATAACCATTAACTATCGTTATCTGAATCTGCAAGCATTACTTCTGTTAAGGTGATATCATAGCATCATGTGGTAGCATCTTGTTCATATTGCTGTCATTACAATTGTTTTTTGTCCTTTTTCATTTTGGTATGATTGGTTCTGCTCAGTGCTCTGAAAAATGCCTCTTCATCCCTCAAAAATAGTCAAAAAAGATAGAAACTAGCTTATTCTGCTATTATAGTGATTCTACTTGCTTTGCCAAATTGATTATCTTTTAGATGCATTTGAGACGTCTTCTGCACATTATGTGACCAACAAATGGGATCCAGTTTCTATGCTCCTGGTAAAAGGAGCAGAGGAAAACCATAACCATTCACTTAATCTTATATGTATTGCTACTTGTCATGCAATTTTAGCCATTATAAGCGACCTGGCCTGTACATGAAAAAGTAGAGTGTGGAAATGTCGCCTTTGCCAAAAGCAATAGAGTTTTGGATTGGCAAAGCAGGTGAAATGTTCATTGTTTTCATAGAGATAGCAGTGGATATTTAGTCAATTTTTGGATGTAAAAGTTTCTCATAGTTCTTAAACAAAACTACATTCTTGGATCTATTTTCTTGACCTGCCAGTGCATTGGCAAAAAGTTCTCACTGCAAAGATTGGTTATGCTCATAGAGACTTAGTACCAAAGACCTCTAAAACAGCTGAACCATTTTTTATTTCCCATAAAGTTGTACAAGAACTTTTGAATCTTCTCATTTCTTCTATCAATTTATGTTAAGTGTGTCTCTTTTAAACATTCCTAGCCTTCTTAACAACCTGCGAATTATAGAATTTCGAAACATACCTTGGCAGAGGTATGATATTCTCAAATTTCAATATCGCACATGATGACAATTAAGAGTTACTAAAGAAAGTGTATTTCTTTTTTAGTATTTTTTTTCACAGCAGAAAGCACTAATACAAGGGAAGAAGAATTTTTGTTTCTGATGTTTTTCTGTTCCCTATACATCTTTTTAAAAAAATTACGTGTTAATATTTGTGCTCATTGACAAACTAAGCTTGGTTTGTTGACTCTCAATAATCTATTATTTTTTTAAAATAAAAGATAAATGACAACATATTTGCAATTTAAATTCAAAATTCAAAATAAACATTAATTATCTGCATCAGGCCATGATAGTTGGCCCAATTAATGTATAGATTAAATAATCTATGTCCTCTCTTATCTTTCAATATTATCTTGTTTTTCACTAAGTAGTATTATGTTCTTGTTGATATTTGGTAGCTTAGATCTCTTGCACAGCATAGCGTTGCACATCTGATTTCTCTGTCAACAGAATTTTATCTTGCAGAAAGGTACAGCTATTAGGTACTGTGTTTGACATGACTGATCTGTAAAGAATAACTTGCATGTTTTGACAAAGCAAAAAAATTACAACTCATGGGTAGGATAAATTTCTTCTTCTGGAATATCTTAGCTATGTACTTATACGCAAGAATAAAAATATTTCTAAATTATATCATTGAAAGTGTGGTATTTTTATTATCTTCCATGCATCTCTGTAATACTAACATTGTTGTTTGAAAACAATCTTTGACTTTCTTCATTGGGTGCTGAACTCAACAAACCCTGCCATTGGATGAATGCAGGTTGTTTCGGAGAAGGAAGATTTACAATCTCACTGCTAAGCATAGAAACCACAGTGCTCATACTTGGCCTTTCTCTTGCAAGTTCTTGCACGCATAAAAGCCCTATGTGTATGCATCTTAATATATCTTTCTCCAAATTGGTATCATATATTCTAGGATCTATTAGCGCTGCTGCATTCTTCTCATTCCATGATTTCCACGTCTAAAATAGAAACGTATAAATAGCATATAGCAGCATTGAAAACTAAACTTAAGAATGAACAATAAAGCATTGCAATTGAGTATTGAGAAGGACAATGGACTATAGCGACTTACAAATCCTAAAAGGCTTAGAGAATCATCATTGTTAGAAGGGCTTGTGTTTCTTCTTCCACTAGCAATTTCTAATAGCAGAACTCCAAAACTGAACACATCAGATTTCTCTGAAAACAATCCTTCAATCGCATACTCTGGTGACATATAACCACTGCATTATTGAGCAAAACTATGAATATTTGGAGTGCTACTTTGTTCTTTGTTGTTATAATATTATTGGACAGTGAATTAAAACTTACTAAGTTCCAACAACTCTTCTTGTGTTAGCTTCATCTTCACTCTCATGGAAAATTCTTGCCAAGCCAAAATCTGATATTTTTGGATTTAAGTTGTCATCCAACAATATATTGCTTGCCTTTAGGTCTCTATGTATGATTTTTAGTCTAGAATCTCGATGAAGATAAAGCATTCCTCGAGCCACTCCCTCAATGATGTCAAAGCGCTTTCTCCAATCTAGGAGTTTATGGTTTGGGGGATCTACAAAAGCAAAAAGGAGGGATTTAATAGATCTGTAACTGTCTATGCCAAATACATAAAGGGCTATGATTTTATTATTGCTTATGATAGGACGAGGAAAGAAGGGATCAAAAGAACAAACCAAAAATAAATGCATCTAGACTTTTATTTGGCATGTACTCGTAGATTAACATCTTCTCCCCTCCTTCAATGCAGCAGCCAATAAGTTTTACAAGATTACGGTGTTGAAGATTGGAAATGACAATCACCTCATTCATGAATTCCTGTAGTCCTTGTCTAGAAGCTCTAGAAAGTCTTTTAACCGCTATATTTTGACCATCTTGCAATATTCCCTTAATGCAAATACCAAGCCCAGTAATTACACACAATGACAGAAAAATGAGTTATATTCTTTGCCTTCAAAAATTGATGAAATTAGCATGAATTAATGTACCTTGTACACTGGACCAAAGCCACCCTGCCCAAGTTTATTGGAGAGGTCAAAATTGTTCGTAGCAGTTACAACCTTTTCAAGATCATATGTCAATACCTCTGGTAGTCTGACATCTGATAATTCTCCAGTATGGGTGTCTTCTGTTTTATCTGAATATTCTTCAGATTTCTTTAATCTTAAGAACCATCTGTTCTTCGAGTTTGTCTCTGATGTAAAACAATGAATTGATTTTAGAAAGAGTGAACACCACAGAAATACCCCATAGAAAAATGAAATAACATGATTTAGCAAACAACATTTTAACAATTAAAGATTGCATTTAGATTTATTGAGATGATATAAATTGTAATGTACCTGAATGATTCAATAGCCTTCTCCATAAAAGGTATGTACCAAAAGCAATGATAAGTGTTCCTATTATTACTGTAATGATAATGATCTTTCTTGTAGGTCTATCCTTTTCTGCTTTCAAGAGAAGATAATGTTATAACCAATCCAAATCTATAAATAGGAAAGTGTTGAAGAACTAAATTTTTACTATTTGACTGAACAAAACGCTGACATACCAAGATCTGAATATGCTAAACGAACATATAGATCTAGGCCACCTGTTGAGAACTGTTGTATATCAAGTAGATTTCCCTTCCAAGACATGCAACCTATATCAGAACTATATGAATAAGCTACACAAGTACAATTCTCCAGGCACTGGCTTCTGCATGTCTCCTCTGCAGCAGAAGACCATTCTGCAAAGTCTGGCACTTTAACCATTTCCAATTTTAAAAATCCATCTTCGTTGCCTTGTGCACTTCTGTTTTTCAACTTGTCACACTGCAAAGTTGTCTTCCTAACACAACCACTAGTCCAGTTTTGCGTATCCCATTCCGTTTTATTGCTTGGTTCAAAACCTCTCAAACAGGTGCATATATGTGAACTATTTGGGTTGCAGCTTCCAAATGATCCACATAAACCATAAATATCACATTTTGAACTCTGAATACTATAATTATTTTGTGGTTGTATCGTGTCGTTATGCCAATCTTTTTGATATAATACGCCTTGAAAGTCTAAGACGAAGAACTTGAATTCTGGCACAGCTGAATTACTCAAAGACAAATAAATGGTTCCTTCCCCATCATCTATGATACGAAATCCTCCAAGATAAACTGCAGTCATATAGTATATACCAGTAAAGATCCTACCATTCCATGGACCACTGCGCCAATATGGGTGAGTTCCATTCCAGATGAATACTTCAGGAATATCTAGGCGTTCAAGGGTAACAAAGAAGTAACCCATGGATGGATCTGACAAACTTTTCCATGAAGTTAGTCTTAGTTTCTCACCTGTTCTTTTGTTGCTTATAAGATTCATTTGGGGGAGGAATGAGTCAGAGGGATGGGCAAAACTTTTCCATAAGATGTTCTCTGCAGAATCTTTGAGGACGAGATTTCCAGAATCCAGAAGCTGACAAGTTGTATTGATGGCAATATTTGACACATTTGATGACCAAATGATGGGATTTTGCCCATTTAGTACCACAATATTGCCATCCTCAGATATTGTAATAGTCCCAGAAGAATCCCTCAATGGTTGGTTTCTGTTAGCTACCCATATGATATTGGATTGGGACTTGTACCAAATTCCCACGTAGCGATTTTTAGTGTTTTCTCGACTGAAAAATCCCAATATATTACTTTTTGACATTTTGTTATATCTTGTTTTTGTTTTGTCAAAACACATTTTGCATAACAATACATATATATATATATATATATATATATATATATATATATATATATATTAATTATATTTGTAACAATGCCTGATAGATGCTTCATTGTTATGTCAGTCCTAGTGTCATGAAAACCCCCTTTCACATCCCTATAAATGGGTAACATGTGTGTTACTAATTAGAATCATTTAAAACTGCGTATGGATAGTCTATTTCATAAAATTTTAAAAAAGGAAATTTAAAATATTTAAATTTGACTGGTTCATTATTAGCCCTGAGTGGAGGGGGGGATGACCCCTAAATAATTTAACAAAATAAAATTGTTTATTTCTATTTTTTTTGGTGATCAAAAAATAGAAAAATAAATTAGTCAACATGTGAATATATTGGAGCTAGCTTGAGTATTTGAGTTTGGATGTTTATATTGAAAATAAGAAGTTTAAAGCAATCAACTTATAAATAACAGCTTATCCATTCAGATGTTTAATGAGCTTCTTCATTGTTACCGACCATGAGGAGTTTTTGATCTATTTTTAATATATTATACATAAAATTACACCATAAAAATATTTTAAGGTGTTGGATGCATTTAAAAAAAATATTGTAGGATGCTGGATGCACCTTAACCATTACATATGTATGTGGTGAAGTTTTATTTGGTGGTGGAAAGAAGAATAAAGTCGATGTCGCAGGTCATATACATAATACTCTACTCATTATTTGTTTGTGTAATGCGTAGTGGCTTGATTTCTAGTGTGTTAACAGATTAGAAGTCGTCAAAAGTTGTATTATGCATTTCATATCATAATTAGGTGGACCAAGCACTAATAAAGCTTTGCTCATTTATTGGTTAATTATTTTATGTTTGGGTGAGATCATTGTATCAAATGTTTTACTATTAATTTGTTGACTAGATTCGAAAGCTAATATGTTTGGCTTCTAGGAATGATCGTTATAAATCTTGGGGCTATATGGACAAATCATACTTTGGAAGATAGAAATTACCGTTCTCAGGAAAAAATAATGGAGACTAACTATGAACTTAGAAGTCAACAGCTGAATTATTTACATTTCGTATGTTGGATTTCGAATCCACCCTTAATAGAATGAATATAGAATTTGGGGCTTTACAAAATAAAATAGATAAATTAAATTTTAATCATGCTTTCTTAGCATTTGCCTTTCAATCCACTCCCCTCATACCAAACAGACCCTAACTGATTAAGGTTTAAGCATGTTTTATTAGCATTTTTTGCCAAGGTTTTGTTAGTATTTAATGATAGAGTCACTATTTAGATTTGTTAGTAAGAATTTTTTGTTAATGAGATTAACGATGTTAATATTGAATAACTGAAAATTCATTTTCTAAATTTAAGGGACAAAATTGAAATTTGATGTAACTTAAAGGGTCAAATGTATACTTTAACAAAAACTTAATTAATTTATTCTTAAATGACTTATAATAAGAATGATTCCATTAAGCGAGAAACTGAGAATCTTGTGTTCTGTACAAGTCTTTACAAAACCAAGTAGCATCTGGTATTTGGATTCAGATGAACAGCAACTTTCCATTTAACTAGTGTTTGCCCGGGATGCCAAAAAAAAAAAAAAAAAAAACTAGTGTTTGCCCGGGGGAACGTGTTATTCCTTTTTTTTTTTTTTTTTATATATAACAAGCCAAATATTATTAAAATGAAAAGATTAGTTCATAATACAGAACCAAGTTCAACGACAACAATACAACATCGGAGAAAAATTAAAATTACTAGTAGTCCTAATAGAAACTAGGACTAAAGACTTTAACATAAAAGGGATGTCCTGTCAAACTATTTCTTGAGGCAAAAGATCTATGAATTCATTCAAGGTGGAAGTTCAAATTTGGAGGTGGGGCGCTGAGAAGGGGCTGGTCCCCCGCCCTCCTCTAGATGAGGGTATTTTGATACTATTATATTATAAATCCATATATAAATTAAAAATAATATTATACTTCTATGGCCATACCGAATATGTAATATCTTGAATTTTGGACGTAGAAACTTGAGGATAAGCTTATATCAAGCAGACTGCTAAATCTAGTTTGGGAAAAGTCCCAAGAATGTTGAGAGGTAGAAAGACTCTCGGGGACCTTATGATTTAGCTTTCTGGGAAGAGAATGGTTCTTCCGATGATTATGGCTCAGAGATTGTAGTTAGTCGGTAGAAGGCCACTTGGCACCATTTTGAATGGCAAACACAAATATTTGTGGGCCATGTGGGGCTCTAAACTGTGTGATTCAGCTCCTCAAGGAAGAGCACAAGTCTTCAGATTATATGGGGGGCTTAATGGGTGTGATTAGACGAATAAAATATGTCGGTAGAGGTGGGCATATAGCATTTTTAGGGAAGGTACATATACCCTGCGTTTTTGAAAAGAAAGAAGAGATATTGGCCATGTGGGTCCGACATGTAGACACACCGATACACACTTGGCAATCCCCTGAGGCAGCACATATGGTGCATTTTGGAAGACATAGACCCGTGTGGCACGGTCCGAGCCCTACACCGATAAAGTGACTTTATTAAAGTAGCTTTAATAAAATAAGTAATGATGAGTAATGATGGCATTTACTTTTGTGTTGGACAAATAAGAAGATGATGAATGTCCTTTCATCATGAGGTGTACTAATCATGGTATGTAAAACCGGACCAGACCAGTTGGTTCGGATCGGACCGGCTGGTTCGGACCGGAAACCGGTTAACCGGCCACTGGTCTGGTCTGGTTTGGGGTGGGAAAACTGGAAGAAGGTGACTCGACCGACTCGGGTTGACCTGGTGTAAACCGAGGTGACCCGTGGTAACCCGATCAGGTCACGATTGCCCCGGGTTGGGGTTTTACATTTTTTTAAAAAAAATTTTCATATGCAAAACGACGCCGTTTTGCTTTTTTTTTTATTATTATTTCCCTCAAATTCTGATTTCTTCTCGCGGACGCTTTTCATCTGACTCCCTCTGATTTTTTCATTTGAGTTTTTTTCTTCCTCCACGTCCATCTCCCTCTCCACTCTCCAATTTTCGTCGCCATTAAAGATGAAACCAAGAATCCAGCATTGGCCATAATCTGCAATCGCCCTTCCTTTTCCCCTTCCTTCTTGCGACAGCAACCGGAAAGCTGTTGCCTTTACCGGTGATATGCTTTATTTGTCGTGACGCCGCTGTCTTAGGTGCCGATTACTTTGGGTCTCTGTTTTCCGTTCACGACAGAGACAAGTTCGGCACCTGTGAATAGTCAGGTGTCTCTGTTTTCACTGTGACGCCGTCGTCGTGGGTGCTGCCCTCTCTGGGTTGTCATGGGCATCGATGATGTAACCCCCTGCCTTAATTAAACGTAATTATAATTAGAAACGCATATTTAAATGAATTAGAGATCGTTGGATAATTTAAAACTCATTTTGAACTCCCTCCTTACGGTAGGGTTTTCATAAAAGTTTTGAAACTTCTTCCTATCCCGGTCTCAAGTTCGAACATCTTAAATATCCTGGATTGTAATCAAGGATTAATAACTTCAAAGTGATGTAATTAATATTAATTGAGCACTTTTGAAGTATATGTTGTGCAATATGATATAAAGATGCTTAGTGATGGTTTAATGAGTATTGAAATAATCAGGGGTAAAACGGTAAATTCACCGACCGATTGGTCAGTTACCGATGAGAAGAACTCCTCAATAATCAAGATCAATGGCTAGGATTGAAAGAACAAGAGGTGGAATCAAGTGTGGATGGGAATATATGAGTTCATGTAAGGGTGAAGGGAGATCATGACAAGTGGCAAACTAAGGACCATGGATGAAGTCAACATTTTCAAACTCATCCTCTCTCCCTCTTAAGCCGGCTAAGTGCATGGGGAGTGAGGAAAATCTGCTTCTTCACCAACATCTCACTTTCCCTCTCCATTCTCTCCATTTTCGGTGCAGTTGAAGCAAGAAAGAGAAAGAAAGGGCTTAAATTCTAGGTGAGTATTTGACTCTAGATGCTCGCTTCACCTTCATTGATTTTGTTCAAAAGGTCAAGAGCTTTATTTTAATGTTTTCAGACTTTTGATTTGTGGTGTGTGGAAACTTGAGGGAATTTGAAAATGGAAGAATCAAAGTTTTAAGTTCAGCAAACTTAAGAGGTGAGTTTTGATGAAGTTTGGTATAATTGTTTTGACCATTGGTTTAGTTTTATAAATTCTAGATTTTTGCCTTGATTTCTTGTGATTTCAGAAGATATGAATTAAGTGATGTAATGTAGTGGAATAGATGTCAAATAGTGTGTGGGTGTCAAAGGTTTTGGGTTGGATTTGAAAAGAAGAAGTTTGACAAATTGTGGTTTTGGGTGATTTTGTGGTCTAGAGTTGAGATTGTGTTGTTTGAGTGAAAGTTTGATTGTTTTGGGTTACCAATAGGTTTATTGTGAAGTTTTGGATGAGAATGAGTATTGGTATAAGTTTAGGAACCCTTGGAGCTTAATTGGTCAATTTTGGAAAACCATATCAGTTGTTGCAATTTGGCATCTGATAGACATCACTTGAGTGAGGGAGGAACTCACTCGAGCACGATGTGAAATTCTGGGTATTTTAGGAAGATCTTCAGGCAAAAACCACGAGCACACTTCCTGACTTGCGAGTGAGATATGATTCTGCTCGAGTGAACATGGGCATGCTCGAGTGAGGGAGTCAGTATAAGACTTGGGAATTTATGGTTGCTCTAGGGTAGTCACTCACGGGGTCACACTTCCTGGTGCTCGGGTGCACCTGGAGTTATTGCTCGAGTACAGCCTCCGGTGCTCGAGTGAGAGTGTATGATATATCAAGGTTTGCTCTCGGGCAAACACTTTATGTGTTTCACTCGCTGTTGCTCGAGTGCTGATAGGGGTGTCACTTGAGTGAGACTCCTTTCACTCGAGTAAGCCAGCCCAAAATTCAGAAATTCTTCCTAGAAGGAGGGTCTTCGGGGTAGTTTCTCCTAACCCTTTAGGCATATGTTTAGACCTAAAATAGTCACCTAAAGAGTCCAAATGATAACCAACTTAAAGTATTATAGAAATAAGAACTTGGAAAAGAGATTGACGGGTTGACCCTAACTTGATTGACATGATTTGATATTTGCCGTCCTCGTGAGCCCGCAGTACCAAGAAACGACGGGAAAGGATCAGGTAGTGACTCTGTCTCTTATACTTTGTGTAATGCACTGTATGTGTGTTGTATCACTGTTTTATGGTGATTTCTGATGCTGCTGCAGTTACAGCTGGTGATAGCTGTCGTTTACAGCGTAAGCTGTCATTATTGTGATTACAGCGTAAGCTGTTGTGATGGTGATTACAGCGTAAGCTGTTGTGATGGTGATTACAGCGAGAGCTGTCGTATTGTGTATATAGCCGTGAGTGCTGTCGTTGTGGTGAAAACCATGTATCTTTGAGATTGCTGCTGCTGTTTGTGATTTATGTACATGCTTTGTGTTTATGCATTATGTGAATGGTTTGTTACTATTAGGATTCTCTCGAATCTCATTCTTTCATAAGAATAACATTTCATACAGGGTGTGTGGCTCAAAAGAGAATAGGCCAACCCGGAGCAATTAGAACCTTTAGGGGTACATTTGATCTTGGAGATATTGGTTATCTATTTTGAACTTGGGATTACTGTATATTTTGAGATATGAGTATTATATTCGATTTTGGTTGTGTAATCCCATAGTGGATACTGATAGACCACAGGTTATATATGTATAGAACCCGGGAGTTGCCTGGGATTTGGTTATACACTCTGATATGAATGAATGTATATTAACTGCACAGGTAATTATATTCAAACATTGAAATTGAGATAAGGATGGGAAAAAGATTTTGAAAGATTTTTTTTTTTTAAATCCTACTGTGAGGCAGGAAGTTTCAAATGAGTTTGAAGCATCCGATGGTCTCTAATCCGATTTAATTATGCGTTATCAAATTATAATTACGTGTTGAAAGTCAAGGGGTTACAACATCGAATATAATTACCTGTGCAGTTATATCACATTTAACATATCAGAGTGTACAACTCAATTCTCGGCAAATCCCCGGGTTTCATATACATGCTAAAGGGTTTATCATTTTCCCTTAAAGGGGATTACACCACTATGTCCAAAATAATGTTCATATACAGTGGTCCCAGATTCAAAATAGATAACCAACAACCCTACACAGATATCTCTAAGAGACTCTAACCACTCTGGGTTGTTCGCTTCTCTTTTGAGCCACTTGCCCTGACTGAAATATTAGTCAATGGAAAGAATGAGATTCCAAAAGAATCCCGGTAGTAACAAATTACTTATACCGCACATAAGCACATAGCATGTAAGCAATCATCACACTGCAGTAGCAACAGAAATCACACTCCACCCTCATCCCCTTTTACCGCCGGGAAGGCTCACCGCACTTACCCAAACTGTTGTTAGCGACTCAGGGACTATTGGTGCGGCAGTGCATACACATAGCCTTATGGCTCACATATAGCCTTTTGACCCATATAATCACAAATATCACACCCCAACCTCATCCCCTTTTACCGCAGGGAAGACTCACAGCTCTTACTCGAATCGTTGTTAGCGACTCAGGGACTATTGGTATGGCGGTGCTTACACAATTTCACAAACATTGCAACATACGAATCCGTCACAAATCAATGATATAACACACATACAATGCATCACATATGGTATAAGAAAGTGTCACTACCTTGTTCTTTCCAATTGTGATTTGGCGTAGGTGGATCACGAGCAGGGCAAATATCGAATCCTATAAACCAAAATTAAGGACGATGAATTATTACCTATTCCAATTCTTTAATAACTCATCATACTTGGGTTGATTATCACTATGGTCATTTAATCAAGTCAACTAAGGAGCTAAAGTGGTCAATTAACCTAAAAGGCCAATTTCTAACCTCAAAGTTCCACAAAATTACATTATGCCATAAAATCTTCAATTTTTGCATAGGTGATCAATCTACCAGAATTTTTCAGCATCTTTGAAAAATCATAACTAATTCTAGAAAAATCAAAATGAGGTGATCCCAAAGCCTATTGAAAGCTCTTGAAGTCCTCTTCATAGGAAAAATATGAATCATTACCAAAAATGTAACATCGCAAAAAGTGATTAAGGGCTAATGACTTCAAAAGTAGATGTAATTATTGTTGAATAAACACTTTTGGAGAATATGTGATGGGAATTTGGATATTTTAATGATTTCAATGACTTCCTTGTGAAAATTCGTGTGGGGAGAGTGTTTATTGTGAAATTGGAACCATTGGGAACAATTGCGCAAAAGTTGAAAACTCTGTCCATTGAAACTCTGTACAGGGCAGCTGATTTGTATGGACGTTTTAAATAGGAAAATGGTGTCTAAAAATTCTGAAATTTTCCAATCTTAAAGTTAACATGTCAAGCTTCAAAATGGACATATAATTTGTATCATTTTGATTTGTGAGCTAAGAGGTATGGATTTTTGAAGTTTGCCCAGCGAAATTGATTATTTTCTGGAATAGTATGCAAAGATTGAAATTCTGGGAATTTTGTGATTCCATCCAGAAAAATTATATGTTTTTCCTTAAAACTAGACTCAATAAGGGTTCTATAGGCTTTCTAATCACTCCATTTTTATTTTTCTATAATTAGTTATGATTTTTCAAAGTTTGGGCAGAAATTTGCCAGAATTTTGTAAAAATCCGAAATTGATGAAAATTTAGTAAATAATTAGAAAATAATATTATATCATATTAAATCATCATCCACCTCTTCCATCAGCAAAAAATCATGACATTCAGCTGCAACAAGAGAGAGAAGGTGTGAGAAATTCTAGAAAGAGAAGGAGAAGAGAACTTGTACGGTAAGTCAATTTCTTCGGTAAATCCTTATCTAACGCGTATAAGTCCGCTCCTAAGTTATTCTTCTATGTTCTTCAAGGTTTGTGGATCACAAATTTGGGTGTTCTAAGGCTAGGGTTTTTAGCCACCTTGAGGAAAAGCTAGTGGGAGCTTGAGGTAACTTCCAAACTTTCGTATATTGCTTATTCTGGCTGCTGTGGGCAATTTAATCGGTGCAATTTCACCGGATTGCCATTGGTTTTAAAGATTGGAAATGATATGGCCTAGTGTTTATGCTGCCAAAATTGGGTCTTAATGTTAGTTGTAACCTAATGTGATGGTTAATAAAGTGGTTAGGAGTAGAAAGGAACGCATTTACGGAGCCGAAATCGTAAAACCCCGATTTTCTCCGGAGAGCTCATAAATTTCGGCCAGCTCTAGAAATGGGTCTTATAGTTGGATTTTAAATGATATGATGGTTCCATTGAGTTCAGGAGCAAAAATTAGGTGGGGTTACAGTTGGTCACTTTTTCGGAAAAGCCCGAAAAAACATAATTACGAAAACGCCCCTAAAACCGTTAAAGTAGGGCTGCCAAGGGTAAATTTGTAATTTGACATTGAATTTGATAATTCCAAGTCCGGAAATGGATTCCTTGGGTGAAAATATGTTAGGACAACCCAAATTAGAATTTCGGGAAAAGTGCAACTGGACTGAGTACGGCGGGCCCGGGCCGGGTCCCTAGGGGCATTTTTGTAAATTTTTATTATAGACTCATATAACCCCAAGAAAAACTATAGAAGTGTCTAAATGGTGCATTTGGAATTGTAGGATTTGATATTTGCCCTGTTCGTGATCCACCTGCGCTAGAGCACAATCGGAAAGAACAAGGTAGTGACTCTTCTCTTATGCTATGTGTAAAGTATTGTATGTATATTTGTCATGCATTGTGATACATTGTGATGCTTTGAGATCGTAGTGAAATTTGACGCATAGTGATTACAGTGTAAGCTATTACATTGAGATCACAGCGAAAGTTGATGCATAGTGTTTACAGCCATGAGTGTTGTCGTATGTGGCGTGAGCCATATATCATTATGATGCTAGTTAACATGATCATATATGCTATGCATTTATACACTGTATGAGCGATTTGTTACTACAGAGATTCTTTTGAATCTCATTCTTTCTATTGACTAACATTTCAGATAGGGCAAGTAGCTCCAAGGAGAAACGAACCACCAGGAGCGGCTAGGATCTTGTAGAGATGTGTTGTTAGGTTGGTGGTTATCTATTTTGGACTTGGGATTACTGTTTATTTTTGAAATGTAAATATTACATTGATGTTGGTCATGTAATCCCCTAGTTGGAACTTACAACCCTTAGTTTATACATGTATGAAACCCGGGAGTTGCCGGGAATTCGGCTATGCACTCTCATATGTATGAATGTGATTGAACTGTGCAGAGTAATTAGATTCGGGAGATGAATCTGAGACCATGTTGAATGAATTTTAGAAAAGAGATTTGAGAAAAACGTATCCGTCGGTCTCTAATTCCTTTAAATTACGTATTTTCAAATCTTAATTACGGTTATCAAGGTAGGGGATTACATGAAATCACCACACAATTAAAGAATTATACAAAATTCCACACTGCTCCAGAATTAAGTCCAGTTTCGACATCAAAATTTGGGCAACCATAACTCCCATCTCAAAAAATGAAATGACACAAATTATATGTCCATTTTGAAGTTTGAAATGTGAAATTTAAGACTGGAAAGTTTCATAATTTTTAGACACCAATTGCCTATTCAAAATGCCCCTACAAGCTAACTGCCCTGCACAGAGTTACACTTGATAGTTTTTCCAATTTTCAACCAATGTGTCCAATGGCTCTAAAATCAACAACCAACCCTATTCCCACACAATTTTTCGTGTAGAACACAATGGTAACATCAAAATAAACAAATTCCCACTCATTCCCTATGTCCTATTTTGGCATAATTTTAGGGTATTTCACAACAAACAACCACTCACTATCTAATCACTAAGCTCAGCTCATTTGCCTCTAAAACAACATATAAGCATATACATAGGATGAAAGCTTCATGATCCCTAATATACCCTAAAAACCAAAATTAGGGCTGTCACAATAGCCCACCACAACTCAGCCAATTAAGCTATCATATACATCAACATAATGCTCTTACCCACCTCTTGCTTCTTCTTGTGTTCTTTTATTGATTTCTCAACTTTTGTTCTTGCAAGGTGGCTGAAAAATCCTCTTCTTAAAAAAAACCATAGAAATGAAGCTAAGGAAGAGAGGAACAAGTTTCATGAAGGTCACTTGAGCCATAGATGAGGTTAAGGAGGTGAAAATCCATGTAGAAGTTCTTACCTCAACTTTGTTCTTCACTTTCTCTTATCTTGCTAAACTTGGCCGACCTTGAGAAGAAGTGAGAGAGTGAATTATAATAAGTTTTTCTCTTCCCTTATCCTCTTAATATATGACCGAAAATGTGGCCCAAAGAGAAAGAAAAGTTGTAGTGGAAAATAATTCTCTTTACACAAGCTTATGCCATGTTGACTTTGGTCATTTGATTAAGTTTTCTCTTCCTCTTCTCTTCTTGCTTTTGGACGTGATATGGGCTGCCCAAATGGAGAAGTATTATTGACCAACATGTTCTTCAAAAGGAGGAAGAAGGATTGACCAATTGCATGAACTTGCATAGCCATTGGTTACACAAATTTTCTAGTTGCAATTTTTAACTTTTCAAAGACAAAAGTGAAGAAGTGTATGAAGTAAATTCTCTTTCTTTCCTCTCTTTAAAATCTGACCGAATATGGAGGCTTGAAAGAGGTTAAAGCCTTATAAAATATCTCTTGGCATCTCTTCAATTTATCATATTTAATTGCCTTTTGTTGCAATTGTTGACCAAGTCATCATCCTTTTATAACTTGGTCAAATTGTCTCCTCTTGCTTTCATTTTGAGTCAAGCATCATTCCCTCTTGCTTTGTCTCATGTCCTACACGAGATTATGGTTCTTTGAAGAAGAAACATGATCTCTTATAATATCTCCTTGAATAATATGGTTTAATGTTGAATTAGCATATGCTAATTAGACTTGTTGACTTCCCCTTTTTGTGTTTGGCCAAAAATGCTTCTGTCTCATATTATGGAAAAATAAATATTCTCCTCATATTTCTCTTTCATACACCATGTTCCCTTCTTCTCATGTTCAAATTAGTCCTTTAGTCATTTTTGACTTTAGGTGAAAAACTAAGTAGTTATCTCAAGTTAATCAAAACTAAAGTCATAACAAAAATTCCAAAGGTAATTCTGTCATTAATCCCACCATCTATTATGTACATTTAGCCCTTGAGCACATTTTGGGATATTACAGATGACTCTATGACACCGTCACACCATCCGTCACTCAGGTTTGCTCTTTTACTTGAAAGGTCGCATTTGTGACTCTGTGATCGATTTCTCATTGTGTCTGTGACTCTGAGCCAACTACTAGTATTGTGTCTGTGACTTTGCAGTGTGTAACTCTTTGCTCTGTTTGGCCTTTTAGATTTCAATCACTTGCAAGCTTATGCCTGTGGTTTGTGACTCTGTGTCTGTGATCGAGTATGTATTATGTTTATGGAGGTTTAATGTGAGTTCAAATGTTTACCATCGTATGCTATTTAATTGTGATGGAGCTACATGGATGGGATATCCATATCTGCTCATGAATCAATGTGTTTTATCTAAGCTTTCCTTATAGTATAACAAGATTTGATATACCCACTCCCTTGTGTATGAAAAATGGGAATTACTTTATTTGCTGTATTATTAGTCTCTTATTTTGAGTGTTATACTGAACATAATGCCTATACCATTCTCATTCGCTTATATGCTTTTCCTGAAATAGTAATTAATATTTAGGCAGCTGATGAGGCTTAAGACCATATAAAAAAGGAACTTAAGAAAAATTAACCGCAAGAGATGCTTCTACTTACTTTCCAAGTACTGTCAACTTCTAGAAACGTATCATTATTATTATTCTGTTGGCACTACTCTTAGCTGAACCTAATACCTATACCATTCCCATTCTCATTCCCTTATGATATTGCTGCAGTCAAGGCACAGCACCTGATGAGGCTTACATGATTCATGAAATTTGTTTTCGTATTCAATATTGTTTTTCTGTTTAAAAACTGATTCATGAAATTTTTTTCAATCATTTGCTTCTGCCTTCATTTGTTTCTTGTAGCTCCTCTTGGAATATTTGTTTGTGTTTTGTTCTGAGAATTTTGGTCATGGATAATACAAATGCTAAGATTCCGACCCCCACTCCTAATAAGAATGCAACCACTAATGCTACTGGTGCTACAACTAATGAACCTGGTGCTATAACAAATGTTGAGTTTCCCTCATCGATTCATGGACCTGGAAAAACTAACCTAGCATGGGCATATTTTGCCCTTAAAAAAGAAGGGAAAGTAAACATCTATACGTGTCTTTTTTGTACATCAAGTTACAGATGAGGCGGAATAAATAGGATGAAGCAACATGTAATATCCTGGATTGTAATCAAGGATTAGTAACTTCAAAGTGATGTGATTAATATTAATTAAGCACTTTTGAAGTATATGTTGTGTAATATGATATAAAGATCATTAGTGATGGTTTAATGAGTATTGTGATAATCAGGGGCAAAACGGTAAATTTATCGATTGATTGGTCAGTTACTGGAGAGGAAACTCTTTGGTAATTAAAATCAATGGTTAGGATGTGTTGAACAAGAGGTGGAATCAAGTGTGGATGGGAATATGTGAAATCATGGTAGGAGGAAGGAGATGATGCCAAGTGGCAAACTATGGACCATAGGATTGAAGTCAAAAATTCAACTCATTTCTCTTCCCTCCCACTCTCAAAGTCGGCTGTGTGTGTATGGAACCAAGAAAAGGTGATTATCATCATTCTCTCTCCATTTCCGGCGAACCAAGCAAGAAAGAGAAAGGAAGGGTTTGAAATTTATGAAGGTAAATGACTTCACAAGCTTAAACACTTTTCATTGATATTGTGCAAGAGGTCAAGAGCTTTCTTTCCATGTTTTCAGAATTGTGATTGGTGGTGTGTGGAAACTTGAGGAAATTTGAAAGTGGAAGAATCAAAATTCTGATTACAGCAAGTGAAAGGGGTGAGTTTTTGATGAAGCTTGATGTAATTGTTTTGGCCATTGGTTTAGTTTTGTGAATTCTGGATTTATGCCCTGATTTCTTGAGATTTTAGAAGATATGAATTGAGTACTATTTGGTGGTGTAATGATGTCAAATGGTGCATAGATGCCAATGGTTTTGGTTTGGATTTGTGGAGAGGAAGTTGGCTATAGGTGTCTTGGAGTGGTTTTGGAGAATGAGAGATGAGATTTTGTTGTTTGAGTGGAAATTTGGGTGTTTTGTGATTGCCAATGGGTTCTTTGTGTTAAAACAAGTGAGAATGAGTTATGGTATGAGTTTGAGGACCATTGGTAGTTAATTGGTAAATCTTGGAAAATCTTATCAGTTGCTGCGTTTCTGGGCATCTGATGGGCATGCTCGAGTGAGAGAGGAGTTCACTCGAGCATGATGCGAGTTTCTGGGTATTTTGTGAAGGTTTTCAGGCAGAAAGCGTAAGCATGCTCGAGTGAAACGTGAGCATGCTCGAGTGAAACATGAACATGCTCGAGTGAGCATGGGCATGCTCGAGTGAGGGTGCATTTTGGTGCTGCGGGTGAGCGTCTCAGGAAATCACTCGTGGGTGGATTGTCAAGAGTGGGCGTGGCACTCACGAGTATTGAAAGGTCACTCGAGCACTAGGGTTGTGCTTGAGTGCATTTGAGGTTTGGAGGGAAGGGTCACTCTCGGGTTGTCACTCGCTGAGTCTTACTTCCTGGTGCTCGAGTGCACCTAAGGGCTCTGCTCGAGCACAGCCTCTTGTGCTCGAGTGAGAGTGTGTGTTTGTGTCCAAGTTTGCTCTCGGGCAAACACTTTCTGGGGTTCACTCGCTAGTGCTCGAGAGAAATCGGGGGTCATGCTCGAGTGAGGCCCTCTGTGCTCAAGTGAAGCGACCAAAATTCAGTGTTTAGCTTTCTAAAGAGGGATCTTTAGGGATAGTTATCTCAACTCTTTAGGCATATGTTTAGGCATTTAATGGCTATCTTAAGAGTCCAAATGAATACCAACTTAGAGTGTTATTGAATTAAGAACTTGGAAAAGGAAATTATCCTAATGTCCCTATTTTGATTATAGGATTTGACATCTGCTATCCTCGTGAGCCCACTGTGCCAGCGACCGTCAGGAAAGGATCAGGTAGTGACTTTTCTTTTGTACCATATGTGATGCATTGTATGTGTGTATTTTCATTGATTTGCGATAAGTTCGTATGTTGCGACTTAAGTGGATATGTGTAAGCACCGTCAGTCCAATAGTCCCTGAGTAGCTAACAACAGATCGGGCAAGGGTTGTGAGCCTTCCCGGCGGAGAAAGGGGATGAGGATGAGGTGTGATTACGTGATTATGTGGGCCGAAAGGCTAGTTGCGAGCCGAAAGGCTATTTGTGAGGCCGACGGGCCAATTGTGAGTGCCGGATAGCTATATGAGCTATAAGGCTATGTTTATGCACTGCCACGCCAATAGTCCCTGAGTAGCTAGCAACGGTTCGGGTGAGGGTGGTGTGCCTACCCGGCGGAGAAAGGGGATGAGGGTGGAGTGTGATTTGTGCTGCTATATGATGATTTGCCTACATGCTATGTGCTTATATGTGGTATAAATGTTTAGTTACTACTGGGATTCTCTTGAATCTCATTCTTTCCTTTGACTAACCTTTCAGACAGGGCGAGTGGCTCTAAGGAGAAACGAACGACCCGGAGCGGTTAGAACTTTCTAGGGACATTTAGTATAGGTTTTGTTGGCTATTCATTTTGGATAGGGATTACGGTATAACGTTGGGTTGTAAATAGTTTGATGACTTGGTTTTGTAATCCCCTCATCTGGAGTGGAAACTCTATATATACGTATGGATGAACCCGGGGGTTGCCGGGGTTTAAGTTATATACTCTTATATATATATATAAATGTAAGTTAACTGCACAGGTGATTATATTCGATAAATGAAATCGAGACCGGGATAGGAAAGAAGTTTTGAAAATTTTGTAAGTTCCTACTATTTGGTAGGTGATTTAGCAAGTTTTTAACTATCCAACGGTCTCAAACCTTTTTTTAGCATGCGTTATCGAATCTTAATTACGTTAATTAAGGCAGGGGGTTACACAACACCTTGCTGGTGTTACTAGCCAAGTTGCTTCTTGCAAAAAGGTTCCTTTTGATGTACATAATAGGATGCAAGAATCTTTAAAAGAAAGTGCAAAGAAAAAGACTCGTAAGAATGTTCATGAGGACATTATTGAAGATATAGAAAGAAATAATAATCCAATTGCTTCAACTCTAATTACGACAGTCCCTGAGAGTAGTGCCATCAAAAGGAGAGTTCCTGGGAGTGTTGAGAATTATTTTCCTCCTAGGACAACCCCTAGTTCAAAACCAAGCATAAAAAGTGTATTGTCAAGTAAAGAAGCTCAATACAAAGCCAAGATGGCTATCACTGAATGGGCTATTGCTAATTGTGTTCCATTTAATACTTTTGATTGCCCTTTGTTTCAGAAAGCTCTTGATGTTGTTGCATTGATTGGACCTGGATTTAAAGGCCCTAATGCTTATGATTTTAGAGTTAACTTGTTGAGAGATTGGAAAAAAGAGTGCCAACTACTTATTGAGAGTTATCGAGCTAAATGGAGCGAAAGGGGTTGTACACTTATGGTAGATGGTTGGACTGATGTTAGCAACCAAACTTTGATAAATTTCTTAGTCTATTCAACACATGGCATGGTGTTTGTAAAATCAGTGGATGCTTCAGATTTAGTCAAGGATGCAAAAACTTTATTTTTGTTATTTCGTTAAGTGATTGAGTGGGTTACATTGGTCCTAAGAATATTGTTCACGTGGTGACTGACAATGCATCCAACTATGTAACATGTGGCAAGTTGATCAAGCAAAGTTATAAAGCAATTTATTGGTCACCATGTACTGCCCACTGTTTAAATCTTGTGTTGAAAGATATTGCAAACATGCCTCATGTGTCTGATCTTGCAACAAAGGCATCTAAGATAACCATATTTGCTTATAATCATATGGTTTTCTTATCATGGCTAAGAAAAAGAGAGGGTTGGAAAGAAATTGTGCATCCAGGAGCAACAAGGTTTGCTACTACTTTATTACTTTGCATAGCATTTATATGCATAAGCATGACTTACAGTGTAATGACCCAATTTGAGATTAAGGGCTAATGGCTTCGAGATTGATTGTAATTAGTGTAATTAAACACTCTTAGATAAATGTGATGTGAATTTAATATAAATGTTCATAGTGATGATTTAATAATCATAGTGAAACCAGGGGAAAAATGGTAAAATTGGAAATTTACTTATCAATTGGTCAGTTACCAAAGAGGAAACTCATTGGTGATTAGAGATCAAGGGTTGAGATCTATTGGCTATGGGTCAGAATCCCATGCTTTGCATTGGTGTGAGCTCATGGAGGGAGTGAGTAAGATCATGACAAGTGTTATAGTGTAAACCAATGGATATGGCATAAAAGACAAACATCCACTTTTCTCTCTCTTCTCTCTCCTATGCATTTTTGTGTGTGGGCAAGGGAAAGCATCATCATCATCTTCTTTATCATATCTCATCATCTCTCTCCTCCTCCATTTTTCTGGCTACCAAGAAGGAAAGGAAGAAGAAAGGTGAGATTTTGATGATTTTGTTGATCTCTAATGCCTTAAACCTCTTCTCTAATGTTGTGCACCTCATTGAGAGCTTTATCTTGGTGATTTTAGAATTCTGAAAAGTGGTGATTTTGGTGCTGGAATAATTTGAAAGTTTGGGAATCAAGATTTTGACTTTAGCAAAGTGAAGAGGTAAGCATTTGGTGCTTTATGATATATTTATTGTGATTTTTGGATAAGTTTGAGAAATTCTAGAATTTGCCCTGGTTTTATGTCCATTTTGAATGTATGAACTTCATAGTGAATCATGTTGGAATTGGTTCACTGTGAAGCTATTTGAGTGTTGAATATAGTTTTGAAGTTTGGAAGTGTGTTGATTAGAATTGGGTATTGTGTGTGAATTAGAGACCGAAGAGTTAAATTGTGATTAAAATGGTTTTTGGGTGTTTTGGAGGTTACCAATGTGTTCCTTAGGCAATTTTAAGTGGGTATGAGCTTTGTGTGGAGTATGGGAACCATTAGGAGCAATTTTGACCAATTTGGGAATTTCTGTCATTTGCTGTGATCTGGGCAATCTGATACTATCACTTGAGTGAGGGAGGATTACACTCGAGTACTGCCGTGTGTTTTCCCTTTCTCCTTTGTGTTTTGCCTGGGTTCTCATGAAGGAAGCTCGAGTGCACTTCTTAAACCGCGAGTGATGTTGGCAATCACTTGAGTAAGCATGGAATCACTCGAGTGATAGAGTGAGTTTATGGTTAGGGTTGCTCTCGGGTCCTTACTCGCTGGTCAGTGTTCAAGAGTATGTTCTGACACTCACAGGTGCGGGCTCCTCACCCGAGTGCCAAGGGTGGTGCTCGAGTGAGCTTGTCCCTCTGATATTACATGTGCTCTCGGGTTGTCACTTTCTGTGTTGCATTTTCAGGGACTTGAGTGGATTTGGAGTCATCACCCGAGTGCAAAGCCTTATGCTCGAGTATGGTGAGCATTTTCTGGCCAAGGTGGTTGCTCACTACCAAGCACTCGCGAGTGAGAGCCGTTCTCACTTGGGTGTGATTCTTTCATCACTCGAGTAAGGTCATCTTCACTCGAGTGAGCCAGCTGAAAATCAGTGTTTTGCCTTTGAAAATGGGTCTTCAGGGTAGTTTCTTCCAACCCTTTTAGCATATGTTTAGGCCTCTAATTTTCATCCCAAGGAGTTTAAATGATAACCAACTTAGAGTATAATAGAAATTTGTATTTGGAAAAGAGATTGATGGGTTGTCCCTAATTTGGTTATAGAATTTGACATCTGTCAGACTCGTGAGCCCACTGTGCCAAAGAACATCAAGAAAGATACAAGTAGTGACTCCTCTCTTATACTTTGTGTAAATGTACTGTATGTATGCCTGTAATGCATTGTGTGGTTACTGCTGTTGCTTTGTGTCACATTGTGACGCTTTGTGGAACTTTGTGATACTTTGTGCCTTGTGATGATGATGCTTTGTGATGCTGCTGCATAGTATTTACCGCGATAGCGGGCATAGTGTTTACAACGAAAGCTGGCATTGAGATTACAGTGAAGGCTAGCATAATGTTTACCGCGAAAGCGGGCATTGAGCATTGTGATACAGCCGTGAGTGCTGTCGGTTGTGGGGCGAGCCATGACTCATAGTATTGTTGCTGAACATGATGAACTTATATGCTTTATGTTTATATATTGTATGAGTGATTTGTTACTACTGGGATTCTTTAAAATCTCACTCTTTCCAATGACTGACATTTCAGACAGGTCGACTAGCTCAAAAAGAAAGCGGACAACCACGAGTGGCTAGGATCTCTTAGAGATATTTGGTTGGGGGGTTGGTTATCTGTATTTGGGTTTGGGATTACTTTGTATATGAGATGTAAATAATAACTTTGGATATGTGATCCCCATTTTGGGAACTTTGAACCCATTATATATATATATATATATGCAAGTAACCCGGGGTTGCCGTGATTTTAGTTACATACTCTTATATTTATCAATGTGATTTGATTTCTCAAGTAATTATATTTGCAAGTGAATGTGAGACCAGGGTGAACTATGTTTTGAAATGTTTTCGGGTTATCCCATCTCTTAGATGAGGGATTATAAATGATGATTTTTGTCTTATATGTCTCTATTTCACTTAAATTTCATAAACCAGATGTAATTACGTGAGGGGGGTTACATGTAGGCTTTGGTTGTTGACAAGCATTTTGTTGAGCACAAATTAGCAAGATCGTGTCATATTGGATAGTTGGTTTTGGATTGATTGCCTCCAAGTTGTAAAGATCGTGCCTCCTCTCATAAAATTATTGAGAATTGTTGACTATGATGAAAAGCCTTCTTTGCCTTTTATTTATGAAGGCATGCAAAGGGCCAAAGGTGCAATCAAGGAGATGTTTGCTAAAAGTAAGGAACAATATAAGCCGTACACAGATATTATTCAGGCTTGATGGGATAAGCATTTGAAGGGCCACCTTCATACATCTGCATATTTGTTAAACCCTGCATTCTTGTATAGCCCTACATTTGTTCAGAATATAGGGTAGTGCAAGGTCTGATTGATGTGTTTGAGTCCTACTCTGGTCCAAGTCATGACTATCTTACGACGATGCAGCAACTGGTTGTTTATCGCGATCGTAAAGATTCATTTAATAAAATGTCATGTGAAAAAGCAGCCCAGAAACTAGACCCATGTAAGTAACAAAGTATACAAATTTAATTTTAATTGTACTTGTAATTACTATAACATGTAATTAACACTCAACTAAATATTGCAGGTGAGTGGTGGACATTTTATGGGGGTTTGGTTCCAGAATTGCAAAAGATTGCCGTGCGCCTCCTTAGCCAAACTGCTTTATCTTCTGGGTGTGAGAGAAATTGGAGTTTATTTGAGTGTATCCACACCAAAAGAAGAAACAGATTGCAACATGAAAGACTAAATGATTTGGTTTATACAAATTATAATCTACGATTAAAGAATAGGTGAGTTTGATTAGAGGATAATGGTGATTTTACGTACCTTTTACATCTTTTCAATTTAATTTCTACTAAAAAATTAGGGTAACTGTTGTTATTAGTTCTTATGTAGCATCTCTTAATATAGTTGCTATAATTTTGTTTCAAAATCAAACAAGGAATATACGTAAATAATAAAAAAAAATAGATAATTTTTTTTAATGTTGTGTTCAAGCCAAGAAACTTGTTTTCTAGTTGTAAAGGAACAGAACATGAGGAGGTCTAATATAAGAAATACTTTTGCAAATTATATTTGATTACTTTGATATTCTTTGTTATTGTAGAAGTATATTCAAGAAGAAGAAAACTGATTATGATCCAGTTGACTTTGAATTAATTGAAAAAGTCGACTTTTGGGTGGTAGAAGAAGACACAACTCCTGACTTTGATGATACAGATATAGCAAATCTTAAGAGTGCTGCTACTGCTGCTGTAATGAAGAAATTGAACAAACTTCAACTTTTGTTGGGGGTTCTGAAGGTTTGTATCTCCTATTATGATTTATGATTATATTCTTGTATAAGTAAATACTTACTGATTCATTATCACTTATATTAATTCTTGCAATATAGGTGGTGAAGACATGGATATTCCTGAGCCTCCGTCATTGAATGATGATCATGGTACTATTACTAGTGTTTTTGGCTTTCCTCGTGCAGCTTCGCCTCCTAATCCTTTAGATTTGAATATAGTCCAACATAATTTTAAGGGCATTGATTAATCGTTTTGGTGCCCATGGATTTGAATGACTATGTTACTAGACTTTGTTTTGGTTTTTGTTTTACAAATAGGATTGGGGAATGTTCTTTGTTTTGTTTTTGGATTTGCAAGGAGCTTTGAAATAGTTAGGCTTAAAAAAATCCTTATGTACTTAATGATACATAGATATTTTTGTAAGTATTAGATTTAGAAGGTTATATTAGACTATTGGCTTAAAAAAAACTTTTATGTGGTTTTTTGAATTGTATGCATGCACATTTAAATTATATATATATATATATTTTTTTTTTATTGACTTCGGTCTGACTCCCGGGTTGACCCCCGGGTTGACCCCTGTTTGAACCACTAACCCTTGACCTAATGCCTTGACCGATTCAATGTCCGGTCTGGTTTTCAGTATTTTGGTACTAATTAGCTTTTTTGTTAGCTTGATAAAAAAGTGCCAAGTGTCCCTCATGATTGCAATTGCTTTTTAACTTTTGAGTTGGCATCCTAAAAAGGTGCCACGTAGCCTTTGAGTCAGGAAATCCATCGGTCTCCGGTCCCGTTATATACTCGACTCTCCCGAACATCAAACCCGAGAGTAAAGGGAATTCGTTAGTCTTCCCTTCCCTTGACACAAAAAGGACGCCTAGGAGAGAGAAAAGAGACAGGATGATGATAAAAAGGGATACTTGTCACTCTATGGTTTAATCATTGGACATATGGCATACTAAGAGGCTATCAAATGCAAGATTAAATCCAAGCCCTCCAATTCTCTTTAAGAGTTCAGCCAAGCAAGAAGCAAGAGGGAAAAAATAGGGAAAATTCCATGGAAAATGAAAGAGGAGAGAAGGAAGATGAATAGTAAGAACACAAAGTGTTATTGCCTCAATTCAAGCTCGAATCGGCATTTTCAGCCGGCAGAGCCTTCATGAATGTTGTTCCTCTAGGCGAGAGTAATGTTTCTACGGTTCTGGATTTCTGATCAAAGGTGTATGGTGCCGTCTACAAGGTGGAGGTTCGACCGGAATCAAGAACAAACTATAGCACTTGATAGAGGTAAGCTCAAGCTTTGATTTGAGCAGAATATCTTATGGTTAAAGTTGTAATGTCACCTTGTTTGGCCTTAAGATTTTTGGCTAGACCTGGATCTTAGGGAAGAAGTGTGATTTTGGAGTTTTTGAGGTTAGAAATGGATTCTACACATGAAATTGTATGGGAATAGGTTGTGATCATAATTTTAAAAGGGTTGGATTGAAAACTCAAAGATTGAAGTTAAAGTAGTGTTGCTGCTAGATTGCGTTTTCTGGAAGGCAGTTCTCTTTTGACAAGTTTTTAGTTGGCCAAATGTTGTCTAATTAATGTGAAACTTTCTATAATAAAAGTAGACATGTCAAGATTTAATTTGATATGTAATATATACCATTTTGGTTAGTATAATAGGAGTTATGAAATTTTGATGTTAGGTATTGAATCCGAAACGTTTTTTGTGGCAATGAGGATTGATTGGAGGTTTTGGAACAATGTGCGTGTAATTGGCTAAAGGAGATATTTTTCCTTCAAAAAAGACTTAATATGGGTCACATAGGACTTTAAACCACCTTATTTGGAGTCTTAGAGATTTAGTTATGATTTTTCAAAGTTGAGTGAAAATTTGGCAGAATAGGTTGACCCACAAATTTATGGCATTTGAGGTAATTTAAGACAAGTATACGTCCAAAGATAAGGGAATGTCTTAAAGGCTATTGTAGCCATATTGGACATTCATTTGTCATGGCTCTAATGATATGATTGTATATCTAGGGCTATGTGATGTCAAGAAGGATGCAATGGAAGGATTCTTCAAGCAACTTTAGTGGTTAGTAGAACAAGAAACAGGAGGAGGACTTAAAGACAAGAGGTAGTAAAACTTGCCTAATTTGCATGTATTTGATATGTATGCTTGTGCATTGATTTATGTGATTGCTTTGCTTAATTATGTTGAGTATATTTGAATGATTGAAGCTTTGTTTCTATTTATGCTATGACCATAAGTATGTTATGTGAAGCATTGAGCACACAAAAATGTCATTATGTTGGCATGCGTTTAGGTAAGGCAAGCATGTCATACATTAAGTATATATCTTACATGCATAGTTATACTGTTTGCTACTGAGCTTCCCCTAAATCTCACCCTCCCTCAACCAACCATAAAGGCAGCTAAGTATAGAAGGAGTGCAGGACATTGTGCCAGAAGAAGAAGCTGCAATGAAAAGAGAACCATTATTTATGCAATGTTCCGTTGTGTAATTTACATTAGAAGTGATTAATTTATAATCTGCATGATAGATGAAGCGTGATAATTGAACTAGGAATAGGTAATCGCACAATACGAGCCTATTAGTTAAAGGAATTAATACACAATGAAAGAACTTTGATAATGATGAATGGAAGAATTGATAAGTTAAAGTGAAAAGTAAACCTGTTAATAAGTTAAGCTGGTAAATACGGCTTTATCAAATGAATAGTGATCCCAAGAGAGAAATGAAAGTTTGGATTTGGGCTTATGTTTTTCCCTAAGTTAGAAATGCTTCCACAACACATAGAAAGGGGTATAGGGACAAGCGTTACAAAACAAACTTTAAAACTCACTTACATCTCCAATTTCACTTATAATTCCACTTTCATTTCCACTTTCAATAGCATCAAAATCTCTTCTAAGATGCCAAACTAAGACATTAAAGAGTTAATGTAAAAAAAAGTCGAATTGGACTCAAAACAAGGCTAATTGAATTGAGAGGACAGTAGCCCTGTAACACCCCAAATTTTGATTAAGGGCTAGTGGGGGTTGTTGAGAATGTAATTGTGGATTAAAGTTGAATTAATGTGTATTTGTGACAATATTATTTAATATGTCATAATTGATGGAAAATTGATAGAATGGAATTATTGGTCATAAGTTGGTAATTAATAGAAAAATTAATTACTAACTAAAATAAAAATGAGAAGTGTAATTAAAATGACTAATGAAGGGATTAAGATAAGCTAATTGGTGACTTAGTGTATGAGAACCAATGACCATGTAACAAGTGTCAAGCTTACAAGAAAAGAGGCATAAAGAAAAGTCAAATGGAGTTTTTCATTGATTTCTCTCTCCTCTCTCTCCCTCTTTCTCACTGAAACTGATATGGGGAAGGGAGTATAATCATTTCCCTTCTCTCCAAGCTCACCTCTCTCATTTCTCTCTCTCGTTTTGTCTCTCCTTGGTTCAGTGCCATTGTTGCAGAAAATAGAGGAAGAAAAACTTGAGAAAAGGTAAGGAAAATGATCTCAAATGCTCAAACTCATTTCTCTAAAATTGTTCCTTAAGTGATGAGCTACATTTCTATGGTTGTAGTTTGTCCATTGGTATTGGTTTGTGATCTCAAGGAATTTTGAAAGTTGGGGAATCAAAAAGTTGCTTTGAGAAAGTTGTTAAGGTGAGTTAAAGGAACCTATCTATCTAAGTTTTGTGCCATTTGGATTAGCTTTGAATTTATGGGATTTATTGGCCATTTTCAAAAAATGATGATCATTGGACATTTGGCATGTTATTGGTATGGAAATGGTATATTTGGAATGTATATGGATAGATAGGATTGATTGTAGAGGGAATGATTGAGTTTGGAAATGTTGGAAAATTTAGTGTTGAATGTTGCCCAAAACCAAAGCATGATAATGGAATAGGATTTTGGTGGTTTTGACATGTCCATTGGATTCCTTGAGTGATTTCATGTGGGGATAGCTTTGGTTGAGGTTTTGGGTTCATTGGTATCCTTTGGGAAAATTCTGGGAAATGTTGTCATTGCTTTTATGTTTTCTGGGTTCTGATATGGTCACTGAGTGATCTGGGGCTCACTCGAGTGAAAGATGAATATCACTCGAGTGAGGTTGGGTTCCACTCAAGTGAGTCAATGTAATCCTTCATTTTCCCTTCAGTTTCTGTGTTGTGCTTTAGTGAAAAGAGTAAGACTGTTGCCTCACTTGCGAGTGAAGTAGTCATCACTCGAGTGGGACTCCTCGCACTCGAGTGAGGGTGTATTTGACACCCTAAACCTGTCTCTCGGGTTGTCACTCACGGGTAAAGTGTAAGAGTGTGTCTTAATACTCGCAAGCATTCAGTATCACTCGAGTGCAAAGGCTAGTGCTCGAGTGCTTATATTCTTTGAAATTTTTGTTTGCTCTCAAGTTCTCACTTCCTGGACTTCAATCTCTAATGCTCGAGTGAAGCATTTGGCTATCACTTGAGTGAGGTCCAGTGTGCTCGAGTGTCCCTGTCTCTGAAAAGTTCTTGTGCTCTTAGGTGCTCACTCGCTATCCTTCACTCCTTGGTACATAAGTGCAGACCATACCACCACTCAAGTAAGGCCGTCTTCACTCGAGTGTCAGTGCCCCATCACTCGAGTGAGGCCATCTTCACTCTAGTGAGTCAGTGAAAAATGTAAGTGTTTGTGCTTCCAAAAGGGGATCCCTGGGGTAGTTCTTCCAACCCTTTAGGGCTTTTATTAGAGGCATATATGAGTGTTAAAGAGACAGTAATGATAACCAATTTAAGTATTGTGAAGATATTAAGTATTGGACTAAGTGGTAATGCATCATCTTTAATCATGACTTTAGGATTTGATATTTTCTCGGAGCAAAGAAGGCATGTGCCTACTCAAGAATGAAAAGACAAAGGTAGTGACACTTTATCCTATATCATGTATATTGCATTGCTTGTTTGCATTAATCATTAAATACAGTGAAGAGAATGTGGAGTAAGCCTGATCTCAAATATAGATACAGTGGAGGGAACGTGGCGTAAGCCCGATCTCGAATATAGATGTAGTTGGTAGGACGTGGCAAAAGCCCGCCCTTGAATACAGTGAGGGGACGTGGTGAGAGCTCGGCCTCGTCTACAGTGAAGGGGATGTGGCAGTGTGCCCGGCCTCAAATATTGATTGCTGCATTGTGATATATGTTTACTTGCTTTGTATATATACATCATATTCGTAAACTATTGCTATTGGGATTCTCTAGAATCTCATTATTTCCAAACAACATTTTTAGACAGGGCAAGCGGATCAAGGAACAAGCAAGTGGATAAGGGCGATTAGGATTGCCGGCGGTAGTCTTAGTTAGATATTTTGGTTTATACTAAACTGGTTATCATTTTGGATAAATGTATATATATTGAATAGATCATAGCATTATAGTTTTGTGTAATCCCCTGTATGGATACTGAGACAGGTAGTGATGCCCTGAACAATATTTTGGATTATTGTTATTATCCCGGGTGAACGTCGAGAATTTGCTGATACTCTAATATTGTATATGTAACAGACTAAACAGGCCGATTGTTTTTATGAACGAAATGAATGGAGATCTATTTGTACAAGTGTTGTAAAAAGTTTGAAATTGTTCAAGATCTCTTATTCAATTATTAAATGTGTTTAAACGCTAATCCCGGCCTTGATCGTGAAAGGGGTTACAAGCCCCCCTTCCCCCACAAAAGAGAGAATGAGAGGACAATCGCCAGATGCAACATAATTCGAAGAATTACTCCTGTTTTTAATGTAATACCTATTTATATAATTTGATTAGATCAAAGAAGTTGATTAAATTAATTAATATGAATTTTTTTTTAAAAAAAACACCCTAATCATCGTTCTTATTTTCTTCTTCTATTCATACTTGATTATTGTTAAAGAAGCATTAATAAGGGGAATTTTGGAAAAGATCGATAAATATGGGAAATAGGTTTTATATTTACAACCAAGATCAACTCCTAATTCTGATCTTACATTAAGGACCAGAGGGAGTAACATGCACGAGAGGAAACCTTTAGAGCTGGAGTTGATTGCAGAAGGCTATGTCAAGGTTAATTATTTATGTATGTTGTGTAATGCCCTAATCTTATCTCCAAATTTTTAGAGTACTTGAGCGCAGTTCAATGAGCTACACAGGAATAATGTAAATATACTGATATATTGATACATGGTACTTAATTACATTATAGATTTTCCCCTCAGGGTTTGATAATATATATACAAACTTGGTCCAAAACTATCCAAAATAACTAATAATAACCAACAACTCAGTCTTCTTGACCTGAATACCTCAGTTACCGGTATTTATCGTTTTGTCCCTCGAGCAGCTAGCTTCTGTTGGAATATTTTAATTTTAAAAAGGGTTGAGATTCAAAAGAGTCTTAGTAGTAACAGACAATTGATCATAGAAAATTCAATAATAAATATGCCAAGTACCATATACAGTAATATTATAATAACACGTAATTCGGTTCGGTCAGAAGTGTTCAGAGCTAACCACTGTTGTAACCCTTACTTGTTCCGTACCTCAACTGGGCTCAAGACCACATACTGGGCATATTTCGGTGCACCCATAGGCACTATATTGGGTCATGTTCGATGGACTCGTGATACTATGTTCGGTGTACCCATAGGTACTGTGCATCATACATATTACAATAAATGACATACACAAAGCATATAAACATTGACATAATGTATGAAAGATAGAGTTACTACCATAAGTCCCTTTTTGTTCCCAAATAAGTCCTCAATTTGATCCGGCTCAGGCTCAACAATTTGTCCTAAAAATCCAAGTTTACAAGAATTAGGTTAATACCTATTCATGTATCACTTTAGATTCTTCCAAATTACTTTTGTTGGTTATATTAGACTAAAAAGGCAAAATTACCAAAATGTCCCTAGGGACCCAGTCTAAGTCCCTTTGTACCCGGTCCGACTGTACTTCTCCAAAAATTTTAACTTAGGCTATTCCTACATAGTTTTATGTTTAGAATTCATTTTTGACCTTAGTTTTCTTAAAATCACTGCCAAATGACAGTTTTGCCCTGACAACCCCTACTTAGGGTTTTAGGGGTATTTTCGTAATTTCACTTTCTAAGGCTTTTCTCACAACATGATCCACCTCAACCCTTACACAATTTTCCCTCTTGAATGCCATGGAACCTTCATATTAGTGAAATTTCAACCCTAACCCTTGATTCCAGTACTGGTCGAAACTTTGGCTTGAAAAAGGAAAAAAATGTGACTTTCGCCCAAAACAGGCAGCATTTTCTCCCAATTTTGAAAATTTATATCTTTTTTTGTAGACATTCAATTGAGGTACTTCTAAAGGTTACTTAACCATTATTGAGTCAAGTTTCAAAGAAAAATATATCCTTTAGTCAATTGGAAGCTGAAAATTCCCAAAATTTCAATCTTTGGACATTATTCTAGAAAGTATCTAGTTTCAATAGGTAAACTTAAAAAATGCACAACTCTTTGTATACAGCTCCAAATGATCTATATGACCTATCAAATTAAAGCTTAGAGTGTCTAATTTCATTATGGAAAATTTCACATATTTTGAACATCATTTGATCATCCAAAATTACATGACAATCTCACTGCCTCATCGGAAATTACACTGGCATCACTATTCACATTCCAATTTTCAGTGTTTAATTCCTCTGATCTAGAATTTATAGTTGGAGGCTATTCAAGGTGGGTCAATATTCACCATTCCATTTCATTAAATGCCATAAGTAATTACAAGGCATATTGGTGAATAAAATTTGAGGCTTTACAATTCTCCCCCTCTTAAATAAATTTTGTCCCTGAAATTTGCTACACATATATAGCCATAAATTCTGAGTAATGCTTCCGCATATGTTTCACTGACATTATTACCGCTTATCAAAATCTGTTTAGACAGTCTCAGATCTCTGAAATCTGTGATCAGTTCCTACTCACAAAAAATCATGGCTCCCACGCATAGTACTTTATGGTTTAATGTGTTAGTAACTACGTTAGCCTTTCCTAGGTGATATTTTATCTCCAGGTTATAATCTTTAAACAACTCCATCCATCTATGATTTTTCACATTTCGCTCTTTTTATTCATATAATTATTTTATACTCTTATATTCGCAGTACCGTTCTACGGTCGCACCATAGAGATAGCGTCTCAGGATTTTCAATACAATACAATTGTTGCTAACTTAAAATCATGTGCGAGATAATAATTAAATTTTGGTGAGGCTTCTATTCTCTAGTTGTATAAGCCAATACATGATCATACTGCATTAAAGACTTCCCAATCTATACCTATTAGCATTAGTATGGACAACGGAGGTCTACAGTGGATCTGGGATTATCAGTATTGGTCCTGACGTTGATTTACGTTTCAGCTCGGCAAATTTCCCTTTCCAATTATGGCCCCACAGATAATGTTGAGTTTTCTTTCAGTTTAACTTTGTCAAAGGCAAAGCTATTCTAGAGAAATTCGGTATGAATCTTTAGTAATATTCAGTAAAACCCAGAAAACTGCATATTTCAGAAATACTCTCTGGCCTTTTTCAGTTTAATACTACTTCCGCCTTGCAAGAATCCACCAAGACTCCTTGTTGTGAGATTATATGGCCCAAAAGTCTAACTTCTAAAAGCCAAAAATCACATTTACTCAGCTTGGCATGGAGTTGCTTCTACTTAGATTTCAGTATGTTCAATATACTTTTCAAATGTTGCTCGTGTTCTACTATACTTCGTGAGTATACCAAAATATCATCATCTATTACAGGGAGTGGGTGCTTGATCTTAACGGTCATCATATTCAACTTCTTATACTCAATACAGAGTCATAGACTTCTGCTGCGCACCCTGATGTTTATCTCCTCATATGAGCTTTAATAATGTCAGAATGACTTAGTAGGAGTCCTTTTAGAACCTCCTATAACACCTGACTGCACCCAGACTCTATGTTCCTCAGTGCTAGTTCTTGGCTCGTTTCAACTCAAATCATTCTGGGCCATCTCAAATTTTTATGGAATCAAACTTAATAGTTGATTCTTGGGTTACGATTTACTTAGTAACCCTTCTCTACTCATACCTTTCATTACATCATTTGCCATCCACCAATTGACTCCTAGTATAGCTTCAAGTTAGTGGAATAGCAGGCAAATTAATTCTGTCTCTCATTTCATCAGAGAGTTATCACCTCAATCAATCATTTAAGGGAATATCTTATTATCATAATATTTCCCTATGCTAGACTTAACAACTAGCAAATTTTCAAAATCCCTTTCTGCAAAGATTCATGTCTGTAAGAACCTTGTTCCTCCATTCCACTGATCATCACTGACCCAACACAATACTGAATAAATTTGCTAGCCTAAGGACACACTAGTCCACTAGGTTTTAGAGTCTCTGGACACACAGGTCCACTACAACATACCTGGCATATAGGATTTTACAGCCTAGGGTCTCTAACTTTTAGGTTCACTGTTATGGGTGTAAATGATATATTAAATAGTGCAACTGTATACTGTCATAATCAAGTAATACAGAAGTTAGAATATCGTTCCCACGAGGATTGATCACTAAGTACCAAAATGGGTAATTTTAACTCTATTTAGTTGATCAATTAGTTGGTGATTGAGAGTATGAAATAAAAGATGATTAAATATAAGTGTAAATGATATGAAAGGAACTATGAGAAAAAGCCCTAGGGGTCAAATTTCACTTAACAAATTTCAGATTGAATCACTTATCTATTCTAGCCCAATTTATTCCACATGATTGATAGGCGAGTTTCCCTAATTTAATTACAAGCCTCTTCCAAGGTCAAGCAATTCTATAATTAATTGCTAATCCAATATATTCCTATATGAATTTAAGCGATCAATTATGCATTAAGATTTATGGAATTCAGTAAGACTACACAATTCATATGAATATATTCTTATTTCATATTCAAGTCATAGTTTTAATTATAGGATCTATACACATGCATATCCTTCCATTCATACATATTGGAATCATTCAAAAGGTGGCCAATCAATTGAAAGCATTAAGAACAATAATTAAAACTCAATCATGAAAGAGAAATTCAAACTAGATTTAATAATTTAATATTCAATCTGTCACTAGTAAGCTACGTCATCACCCTAAGAAAATAAAAATTTGGCTTATGATGAAATTAAACACAAACCCAAAATAAATTGCAAACTTTATAAACATTGTATAAAACTTGAATATTAAATTCTAAAACATAAATATACAAATAAAAGATGCATGAAAATGGAGAAAATCTAGTTGTCCCTTTAGGAGGTAAAACCTTTCATATAGGTGGCAATCTATACCATCCATAAAGGAGGACTTCCTAAGCCTTCCATGTATGAGGCATGCAAGAATTAAATACAATACATAAAATTAACTCTAAGATGGTGTATGTGGAGAAGAGAGGAAAGTGATGGATATGAAATGGTGTGTGTTAAATGTGAAGGAGAGGATGGCTATATATGGGAAAGAATGGAGTAGGTGAAATAGTAGATGAAGTAATAGGTGGAATGGAAGATGAAGTGGTAGATGAAAAGGAAGATGAAATGGTAGATAAAATGTGATAGATGGAATAGTTGGTGGAATTTCACATTTTGATCTTCATGAAAGTTGTAGCTCTAGATCTTAGCTTGAAGACGCAAGTCGAAACTCCTCATTTCAATATTTACAGCTCCAGTTATGGTTGGGCACATGTCAGACTTGAACAAATTCACGTCATCAACTTCCAAGAAACATTCGCAGGTCTTAGAGATAGAACTGAGGTTTAGTCTCAACATAAAAGTTGTAGAGCTCTTTCTTAGCTTTTTATCCATATAAAGAACGTCCCAATCCGACATCTAGAGCTCTAGATATTGCCTAAAAACTGAAAAAGGGTCTGATTTAGTGTTTTTTAAGAAATTCTAATTTATGCCCAAATCATTATTTATTTATCAATTACATCCAAATTCATTAAATTGAGCTCAAATATCATCCACAAAATCATCATATAAGGAAAAATAAATATAAAAATATTTTACTTATCATTCACCATAAAATCTAGAACCTCAACATTGCACAAATTAGAAATCATTTTCCTCAAGTGTACCCGTGCTAAGAATCAAGATCAATAACGCCTATTCTAAACTTTAGTATCATCAGATTTGATCCTCTAGGATCAATATACGGTATAATCACTATTCATCATTTAGCATCGTATATTAGGTCTACATTCCTTTAACATCATAGTGTTACTAAGGATCATCACTTAGCATGGAGAAACCTCAAATATTTACTACACCTCAAGTTCCCTATCACCTTATCAAATGAACTTTTCTACGCAGTAATTACTGCAACAAAAACGGTTCGAATTAAGATTAATACTTACATCGTCATCATCTCCATGCTTCTAAACATCATTTAAATCATCTAATTAAGATGATTATTGGTCATGGAGAAACCTTAAGACAATAACTACTCCTCAAGTTTCCATAACCTTGTCAACTTAACTTCCCAGGGGGTCACCCATCCTAAAATTTCCCTGGGTTGAGCACACTTAACTTTTGTGTGCTTGTGCCAAAACAAAGATACTGGCTCTATCTGCTCTTGACCACCGGTACCCTAGGCTTCCCTTGTCTCAAACATCGTGCCAGCTGTCTTCGACGGACTAAATACTGTGTGTGGTCTAAACACTGGCCTTGGTTGTACCCGCTTCCTTGGGTTTCCCGATATCTTTAGACCATCTCTGTCTGGTATTGTACTACTTGCTACCCTTCGGTATTCCACTATTCCTCGGGTTAGTTCACAGATAGGGTGATTCACTTCCCTAGTAGCCTATTATATGCATATTTTCTTTTACTATATAATCAAGACCATATCAGTATACTATCCTGTTGCCAGAACCGCTTGCTTTGATACCAAAATGTAACACCCTAATCTTGTCTCCACATTTTTGAGTACTTGAGCGCAGTTCAACGAGCAACACAGGAATAGCATAAATATATCAGTTTATTGCTACATGGTACTTGATTACATTACAGATTTTCCCCTCAGGGTTTGATAATATATATACAAACTTGGTCCAAAACTATCCAAAATAACTAATAATAACCAACAGCTCAGTCTTCTTGACCCGAACACCTCAGTTGCCAGTATTTATCATTTTTCCCCTCGAGCCGCTAGCTTCTACTAGAATATTTTAATTTTGAAAAAGGGTGAGATTCAAAAAAATCTCAATAGTAACAGACAATCGATCATAGACATGCAATATTAAATATGCCAAGTAACATATACAGCAATATTATAATAACACATAATTCAGTTCGATCGGAAGTGTTCAGAGCCAACCACTGTTGCAACCCCTACTTGTTACGTACCTCAGCTGGCCTCTAGACCATAGAATGGGCATAATTCGATTTACCCATAGGCACTATGTTCGGCCATGTTCAATCATGTTCGGTGTACCCGTAGGTATTATGTTCGGTCATGTTTGGTGTACCCGCAGGTATTGTGAATCATACATATTATAGTGAATGACATACACAAAGAATATAAATATTGACATAATGTATGAAAATAGAGTAACCTTAAGTCCCTTTTTGTTCCCAAATAAGTCCTCAATTCGATTCGGCTCAGGCTCAACAGTTTTGTCCTAAAAATCCATGTTTACCGGAATTAGGTTAACACCTATTCATGCATCACTTTAGACTCTTCCAAATTACTTTTATTGGTTATATTAGTTTAAAACTACAAAATTTCCAAAATGCCCCTAGGGACCCAGTCTAAGTCCCTTTGTACTCGGTCAAACTGTACTTTTCCAAAAATTTTAACCCAAGCTATTCCTACAAAGTTTTACTTGTAGAATCCATTTTTTACCTCAGTTTAAGCCAAATCACTGTCAAATGACAGCTTAACCCTTGACAGCCCCTGCTTAGGGTTTTAGGTGTATTTTCGTAATTTCACTTTCTAGGGCTTTTCTCACAACATTATCCACTTCAACCCCACACAATCTTCCCTCCTAAACTCCATGGAACCATCAAATTAGTGAAATTCTAGACCTAACCTATGATTCCAGCACTGGACGAAACTTTGGCTCGAAAAGGGAAAAATGTGATTTTCGCCCAAAACTGGCAGCATTTTCACCCAACTTTGAAAATTTATATATTTTTTTGTAGACATTCAATTGAGGTGCTTCTAAAGGCTACTTAACCCTTATTGAGTCTAGTTTAAAGGAAAAATATAGCCTTTAGCCAACTGGAAGCTGAATATTCATAGAATTTCAATCTTTGGACACTGTTCCAGAAAGTATCCAGTTTCACTGGGTAAATTTCAAAAATTCATAACTCTTTGTATACAGCTCCAAATGATCTATATGACCAATCAAATTAAAGTTTAGAGTGTCTACCTTTATTCTAGAAAGTTTCACATTTTTGGAACATCATTTGATCGACCAAAATCACATGACAATCTCGCTACCTCACTGGAAATTACACTGGCAGCACTGTTAACATTCCAATTTTCAGTGTTTAATTCCTTTGATCCAGAATTTATGGCTGGAGGCTATTCAAGGTAGGTCAATATTTATCATTCCATTTCATTAAATGCCACAAGTAATTATAAGGCATATTGCTGAATAAAATTTGGAGCGTTACATGTTGTTTCAATGCTGTGATGAAAACATGACTTACCACGAACAAGCTTTGGTGCTTAATTTATGCTGAATCCAATCCCACATAGTATATCTATTTGAGGATGGCCGTTGACAAAAAGATACAAGAAAGGAGAAGGTGTTATTTACAATTAGCGATCTAACAAGATTGTTGTAGTATATAATTAAAGTAAAATATTTATGAAATTAATTGGGACAAAATAATAATAAACTAGTTGTGATAATTTAAAAAAATATAGAATTTAACCAATACTTGAAGAAGGTATAATTTCCCCTTATTGTTTTCATTTTTCTTCAACGATATAATTTAAGGAGGGAAAAACTTCTCTAAATTCCCAACGGGATTAAAGGCTTGAAAGATAGAGAAAAATGTTAGCTGGTAGTAGAAACCTTGAACACAATATGAAGCCCAAATACAAGATATTAAACAATCCATGACCAATAAAATCACCTGTAACCTAGGAGACCCCATTTTAGTTTATTATAGATTCCCACATTATATTATTTCCTAGGATTCCGAACTAGCCATAATTTTCCCTCAATAAAATGCAACAAGCACTAAATAGTAGAGATAGTGAGGTATAGCAGCAGAGAGAGAAGTGAAACTATGTTTGTTATCAATACAAGTTCAAAGAGAGAACCCACCCCATCATCCTAATCTATTGGGTGAGAACTCCCATTAAACTTATAACCCACACTTTAGTACTTCACTTGTGATACAAGTCTAAAGGGAAAGCTCATCTTAAAAGACTAAGAGAAAATTAATCTTTTGGACCCTATAATTGCAACTAAGTTGTAACTCAATCTTGAAACTTTAACTCGATGCAACTCAATCCTCATAGTTTTAACTCGGTTGTAACTCCGTCTTTTAACTTTGACTGACTGCAACTTAGTCTCTATCCTTTAAACATTTTATAATTTAGTCCCTAACCTTTATTCTAAAAGACAAGGACTAAGTTATAAATGGTTAAAACTATAGGGACTGATTGCAGTGAGTCAAAGTTGAGGGACTGAGTTACAATCGGGTTAAAACTATAAGGACTGAGTTGTACCAAGTCAAAGTGTGAGGACTAAGTTATAATTGAGTCAAATTTATAGAGACCAAAAGATTAATTTTCCCAAACACTAACCTATTAGATGAAAAGGTCCCTTAAACTTATAAATCACACTTTGTTTGTAAGAGTCTCCAACATTGGACTTATAACAAAAACATAGTACTCTCATTAAATTGATTCTAAAGTGGATGCTCAAGTTGATGAAAAAGTTTGTACACCTAGCCTAGATCGGTAACGTTTTTGTGAGAATAAAAATGAAGTACATATAAAATTAAGTGTAAAAATGTAAAAAAAACAGCATTATCTCTTTTAAAAAGTACTACTTGCCCCATAATCAAATCTTGGGTGCAAAAAAATGCTCATGAACTTTTGTAAATGAAGCTAAAATGCCATATTTGTTTACTCCTCTAATTGTTTGTTACTCCTTCAACACATATTTTTGTAAATGTACAAAAATAATTATAATATTTTTATAAAAAGTGTTGTTTCCACTATAATTAAACCTTGGGTGCAAAAGTGCCAATAAAGATTCAAAAATACAGTAAAAATGACACCACCGTTAAGTATTCTCATGTTGACTAAAGACGCAAACATGGAGACTGATGTGGCAACGAAAATGTCTTAGCTAGCAAGGGAGGAAAAAGACATGCCACCTCATATCATATTAATCCATATGTTACCTCCTCTCTCATCTCTATAATTACATTTATTACTAAAGAATGCCCAATGCATCGATTGAGCTCAATGAAAAGGGAAACTAATATGATTAATGGAGAAGTAAGCCAAAATAACTTTTATCAAGTTTTGAGACCATACCTCTAGACTGGTTATAATTAAATACAAGCTACCCATCTCTTTGTCCAAATAAACTCTCTTACATGGACTATGACAATTACAATGTGTTCGGATAGAGAGAAAACTAGGGAAGGAGAAAAGTAAGGGGAAAATTGAGGGTGGAAATGCCTTTTTCCTTCTTTGGATTTGAGGGGAAATAGGGGGAAGAGAAAGTGGGAGAAAAATGGTGCGGCTCCCATGTCCAACCCCCCCAACAAAAAAAAATTCCTCCCAAAGATGGATCGATTTTGTCCAGAAAATGTGATTTCCAAAAATGCCCCCACACATCAATTCATCATCCGTTATATATGTTTTATTCATAGAAGCTAGTCACTATCAAAGACTTCTTTTCAATTTCCTTTATTTTATTTAAAACACTTTACATCTATCTATCTATCTATTCTATCTTTAGAAAACTTGTGGAAACAGAGATTTTAAATAGTGTTAACAAGGGTGCCTACTGGAATGATGTGGCTATTACTACATAATTAGCATTGCTTCTAATTATGATTGTAAGGCCCCGCCTTACATACAACTTATTTTCGATATTAATCAAAGTAGCAATTGCGCAGTTCAGTACACATACAAGAAAAGCACAAACATACTGATAAAAAGTGCTTGATTACAAAAATTCCCTATAGGGATTGTACATAATGATTACAAATAATGTAGCCGCACAAGGCTTCTAAAGTGTCCAAACCCATTTAATGAAACTCAGACATCCTTCCATCTTAATTCCACTATAGCATTTCTCTGCATGCAGTCCTCTTTTCAGTTCTCAACATGCCTCCTGCGATCACCTATCTAAATGGTTGGTTGGGGGAGGGTAAGATTCGAGAGAATCTTAGTAGCAAACAATACCAATATGCATGCAAGATAAGTGCTAATGCACAACATGCTTGCATTATATAAACTCATGCTAACACAATGATATATTTGCATTCTCAATATTTCAGACAACATACTTATGACTATAGCATAAATAAAAACAGAGCTTCAATCATTCATATATATTTTACATAATCAAGCAAAGCAATCACATGCATCAATACACAAGCACAAATATCAAATACATGTAAAAGAAGTAAGTTTACTACCTTAATCGTCCTTCCCTGATCCTCTGCTTGTTCCATTGTCTGCTCAATCCTATATCCGACTCGAGCTACTGCTAAGCCCTCTTGATGTCACTTTCTCTCTCTTCAACCTTGAAGATTTGCTTGCTTGGAATTTTGCCTCTTGTGCTCTCCTTCTCTTTAAGTTTCTCAAGCTCTGCTCTCTCTCTCTCTCTCTATATTTTGTGCGCTAGTTATGAAAATGAGAAGAGAAAGATGAAGATGAAGACTTTATAAAATAACCTACATCACTCTTTAATAAATATTTGGTTATTAGTTTATGACATAAGCTTGTACTTGGCCTTATCCTTTTTTAATTATGTCATAATCTTCCATTGATTTTGAACCAATTTCCTTCCTCTCTTCTTAGCCTAAAAAGACGCCATTTAGGGTCCTTCATAAACCCAAATGAGCTCCATCTAATTACTCCAACCACTTGCACAAAATGTAATATTTTATGACAATTCTCACATGTTCTCATATCTTGATTAATTCTTATTTAATTCCTTGTTTAAGATGATGACATTTGGCACAATTTGTATCCAAGTAAATATTTTCCTTCTCCTTTAATATGTTGGTAGCAAATATCCACCAATAAAGGGAAAATATGGGCTTTGGATTTAATCTAGGAAAATGACTATTTTGCCCATACATTTTTTCCATTTTCGCACTTGCTGGAAAATTGGCCAAAATTTTCATTAAACTTTGAAAATTCATATATTTATTTATTGAGATCCATTTGCTGAGATTCTAAAGGTTATGTGACCCTTATTAAGTATTTTTTTTAAGGAAAAATATAGCTTTTATCCAACTGAAAGCTCATAATTTCTAGAATTATTGTTTTTGGACGCTGCAACTGAAAATCGACAGTTTTACTGGGCTAACTTCAAAAATACATAACTCTTTGTGTATAGCTCCAGGTGACCTATATGTCCTATCAAATTAAAACTTGATAAGTCTACTTTCATATTAAAAACTATCATAGGCATTAGACATCATTTGCTTATTTAAAAATGTCACACAACAAGAATGCTACACAGGGAAATTCACTAGCAACAAATTCAAATGTTTACAATTTATGTTCTAAACATACTCATGTTGTGTGTGACCGCCAATTGTCTTGTTTTATCATGTTATTCCCTTAAATGCCATAAAGATATATGGAATATTAGGGAATATCATTATGCACTCATGGGACACTTGATTAACCGGGGCTTAGCCATCTACTGAATTCAGGCTTATTCTCTAACCTCTAGTCCCAAAATTTGAGATATTACATCCCCCCCATTCAATAAATTTCATCCTAGAAATTTGAATGTCTACAGTTTGGGGATCACTTATTGTTACTCAATCCATCCCTTTTTCATGTGCAGACTCACAAGGCATGCAACATAATGATCATATTCAATATATCTCTACCCGCATATTGCACTACTGACCAATCAATTTGTGTTACTGCAAACCTCACAGGTTGCATCATTATAAAACACACAGCCACACAGATCACTACATTACATACCACACAATTTGCCTCGTTGTAAATCACACAGTAGACCACCCAGTTCACCATATAGCAAACCACATAGTTTTACTTAGGATGATCAATATTGGTACGGACTGTTAACCTCTCTTGTTGTCCTCAAATGTTGCACATAAATTCACTATACTTCTATAGCCCACTTTGATATTTCAAACTATCAAATATAATATAGGTGGGGTTGCACTGTCTGCCCACACTTGTCTTACTTCCTCAGTTGGATCCTACCTGACCTCCATAATAACGCACAATCATTCATAAAGAATGTTATAATACATAATTTAATTCAGTCAGAAATGTATTCAAGGCTAACCACTGTTGCAACCCCTACTTATTCTGTACCTCAATCCTCTAACTGGGTATATCAGTGTACCCGTAGGCACGGTGTATCAGTGTACTCGTAGGCACCTCAGTGTACCCATAGGCACTATATATTAGTGTACCTATAAGCACTTTATATTAGTGTACCCATAGGCACCTCAGTATACCCATAGGCACCATATATCAACCTTCAGTGTCATTAGATTGAATCCTCTAGGATCAATATACGGTATATTCACCACTCATCATATAGCACCGTATATCATATCTACATTCCTTTAATATCACGGTGTTACTAAGGATTATCACTTAGAATGGAGAAACCTCAAAACATTTACTATACCTTAAGTTTCCTATCACCTTATTTAGTGAACTTTTCTGCACAGTACCTACTACAAAAGAAATGGTTCAAATTAAAAACCAATAATTCTATCATCATCATCTCCATACTTCTAAGTATCCTTTAAATCATCTAACTAAGATGATCATTAGCCATGGAGAAATCTCAAGGCATTCACTATTCCTCAGTTTCTATAACCCTACCAACTTACCTTCCCAGGGGGTCACTTATCCTAGGATTTCCCTGGTTTGAGGATGCTTAACTTTTGTGTGCCCATGCCAAAAGGCACATACTGGCTCTATCTGGTTCTGACCACCGGTACCCTAAGATTTTCCTTGTCTCAAACATCATGCCAGCTACTTGCGGCTGACTAGATATAGTGTGTGGGATGCATAATAGCCTTGGCCATACCTGCTTCCTCGAGTTTCACAATATCCGTAGACCATCCTTAGTCCGGTATTACACTACTTGCTGCCCTTCGGACATTTGCTGATCTCTCGAGGTTATTTCACAATCTAGGGAGTTTCATTCCTTTAGGACCCCTATCCGTGCATAAGTCCTACCACTGTATAATCAAGACTATATCAGTATATTATTCTGTTGCTAGAACCGCCGCTCTGCCAAAACTGCTTGGGCTCTGATACCAAAATGTAAGCGTTGCTGTACATACCACTTATGTTCGATATTAATCAGAGTAGCAATTGTGTAGTTCGATACGCGAACAGGAATAACAAACACATACTGATAAAAAGTACTCGATTACAGAAATTCCCTGTATGGATTGTACATAATGATTACAAAATAACGTAGCCACACAAGGTTTCTAGAGTGTCTATGTAATGAACCAATTTGAAATTAAGGGCTAATGACTCTGATGTTAATTGAAATTAATGTAATTAAACACTTTCAAAGAAATATGATGAAAATTTGATATAAATGTTCATAGTGATGATTTAATATTCATAGTGAAACCAGGGGCCAAATGGTAAAATTGGAAATTTACCAACCAATTGGTCAGCTACCAAAGACGAAACTCATTGGTGATTAGAGATCAAGGGTTGAGATCTATTGTCTATGGGTCAGAATCCTATGCTTTGCATTGGTGTGAGCTCATAGAGGGAGTGAGCAAGATCATGACATGTGGCACTTGGTGGACCATCGAATGGTGCTAAAGGACAAACAATCACTTTTTCTCTCTCTTCTATCTCCTATGCGATTTTTGTTGGGAAGAATTTAGTGCTTTATGATAAGTGGTGTGAGCTCATGGAGGGAGGTAAGCATTCAATGGTGTGAGCTCATGGAGGGAGGTAAGCATTTAGTGCTTTATGATATATTTATTGTGTTTTTTGGATAAGTTTGAGAAATTCTAGAATTTTCCCTAGTTTTGTGTAAATTTGTGATATATGAATTTCATAGTGGATGATGTTGGAATTAGTTCATTGTGAAGCTATTTGGGTATTAGATATAGCTTTGAGTTTTGGAAGTGTGTTGATTGGAATTGGGTATTGTGTGTAAGTTAGAGACCCAAGAGTTAGATTGTGGTTAAAAATGGTTTTTGGATGTTTTGGAAGTTACCAATGTGTTCCTTAGACAATGTTAAGTAGGTATGATCTTTGTGTGGAGTTTAGGAACCATTGGGAGCAATTTTGACCAATCTGGGAATTTTTGTCAGTTGCTGCGATTTGGGCAATCTGATACCATCACTCGAGTGAAGGAGGATCTCACTCGAGTGGTGTCTTGTGTTTTCCCTTTCTTCTTTGTGTTTTTCTTGGGTTTACATGAAAGAAGCTCGAGTGCACTTCCTAAACAGCGAGTGAAGTTGGTGATCACTCGAGTGAGCATGGGATCACTTGAGTGATGGTGTGTGTTCATGGTTAGGGTTGCTCTCAGATCCTCACTCGCTGGTCAATGTTCAAGAGTGTGTTCTGACACTCGTAAGTGCAGGCTCCTCATCCGAGTGGCAAGGGTGGTACTCGAGTGAGCCTTTCCCTCTGATTTTGCATGTGCTCTTGGGTCGTCACTTCTTGTGTTGCACTTTCGGGGACTCGAGTGGATTTGGAGTCATCAGTCGAGTGCAAAACCTTATGCTCAAGTGTTGTGAGCACTTTCTGGCCAAGGTGGTTGCTCACTGTCAAATACTCGTGAGTCTCTTATCACTTGAGTGAGGTCATCTTCACTTGAGTGAGCCAGCTGAAAATCAATGTTGTGCTTCCAAAAAGGGGTCTTTGGGGTAGTTTCTTCCAACCCTTTAGGCATATGTTTAGGCCTCTAATAACCACCTAAAGAGTCCTAAATGATAACCAACTTAGAGTATTATGGAAATATGGATTTGGAAAAGGAATTGATCGGTTTTCCTTAATTTGGTTATAGGATTTGACATCTGTCAGACTTGTGAGCCCACTGTGCTGAAGAACATCGGGAAAGATACATGTAGTAACTCCTCTCTTATACTTTGTGTAAATGTATTGTATGTATGCCTGTCATGTATTGTGTTGCTGCTGCTGCTTTATGACGCCTTGTGCCTTGTGCCTTGTGATGATGTTGGTTTGTGATACCTGGTGTTTTGTGATGTTGCTGTATAGTGTTTACCACGATAGTGGGTATAGTGTTTATACCGAAAGCTGGTATAGTGTTTACCGCGAAAGTGGGCATTGAGCATTGTGATACAGTCGTGAGGGCTGTCGGTTGTGGCTCGAGCCATGACTCATAGTGTTGTTGCTGAACATGATGAGCTTACATGCTTTGTGTTTATATATTGTATGAGTGATTTTTTACTACTGAGATTCTTTAGAATCTTACTCTTTCCAATTACTAACATTTCAGACAAGGCAAGTGGCTCAAAAGGAAAGCGGACAACCAGGAGTGGTTAGGATCTCTTAGAGATATTTGGTTGGGGGTTGGTTATCTGTATTTGGTTTGGGATTACAGGTTGTATATAAGATGTGAATATGATTTTGGATATTGAATCCCCATTTTGAGAACTCTAAAACCATTATGTATATATATTTACAAGTAACCTGGGGTTGTCGGGATTTTAGTTACGCACTCTGATATTTATCAATGTGATTTGATTTCTCGTGTAATTATATTCGAATGTGAATGTGAGACCAATTTAATTATGTTTTGGAACTATTTTTCGGGCTACCCCATCTCTTAAAGAAGGGATTATAAATGTTGATTTTTGTCTTATTGGTCTCTATTTCACTTAAATTTTATAAACTGGATGTAATTATGGTGAGGGGGTTACAGTCTAAACCTGTTTAATGAAACTCAGACATCCTTCTACCTTTGTTCCACTATAGAATTTCTCTGCTTGCAGTTCTCTTATCTGTTCTCAACACGCCTCCTACGATCACTTGTCTAAATGGTTGGTTGGGAAAGGGTGAGATTCGAGATAATCTTAGTAGCAAACAATACTAATATGCATGCAAGATAAGTACTAATGCATGACATGCTTGCATTACGTAAACTCAAGCTAACACAATGACTTATCTACGTGCTCAATGTTTCAGACAACATACTTATGGAAAACTTTGAAAATTCATATATTTACTTATAGAGATCCATTTGGTATGATTCTAAAGGCTATGTGACTCTAATTAAGTCTATTTTCAAGAAAAAATATATATTTAGCCAACTGGAAGCTCATAATTCCAAGAATTATTGTTTTTGGACGCTGCCACTGAAAATCGCTGTTCTTACTGGGCTAACTTCAAAAATACATAACTCTTTGTGTACAGCTTCTCTTTGTGTACAGCTCCAAATGACCTAACCTATCAAATTAAACCTTGATAAGTCTACTTTCATACTGGAAAATATTATAGGCATTAGACATCATTTGCCTATTTAAAAATGTCACACAACAAGAATGCTACACAGGGAAACTCACTGGCAGCAAATTAAATGTTTACGATTTATGTTTAAAACATACTCATGTTGTGTGTGACCATCAATTTGTCTTGTTTTATCATTTTATTCCCTTAAATGCCATAAAGATATATGGAATATTAGGGAATATCATTATGCACTCTTAGGACACTTGCTTAATTGGGGCTTAGCCGTCTTCTAAATTCAAGCTTATTCTCTAGCCTCTAGTCCCAAAATTTGGGATATTACAATGATCATATTTTAGGTACCAATAATTGAGACCACAACTTCAACTTGAATTTCATCACTAAATAATGTCTTATCTAGATCACTGAATGTGATCTATCTTTGATGAGATATTTAATCCTTTTGGTTTCTCTAAAAGCATGCTTTTCATTAAAGGATATCTGCTTTATGTATTTATGACCTATTGACTCCATGGTCATACAACACTTAATTGGTTTGAATTTAATAATTCCAAAACCCTATGATGAAATTCCGTAATTGGCAATCTTGTAACTTGCCTCTAAGTATGGCTAGGTCAAGCAATCCATGGTGGAACTAAGCAATCAACTGCTTAGCAATCTTACACCCCTCCATGATATAACTTATTCAACACCTCCCTATCCATGTCTGTATGTCTGCTTCATGATCAGGTAAAATATCTTTTGGCTAAGGTCCCTCGGGTGGCTTATCCTCACTAACTCTTCCAGGCAATCTTGCCTTTGTTGTACTTCTCACAGTTCTTCCCAGATTTCATTTATTGTGGCCTGCTGCAGCGTCAACATGCCCAGAATTTGTTGTTGTATTAGGTCAGGTCTATCCTCCTGATCTAGGTTATTACCTCTTCTTCTTGGTCTACCCCTTGCTAGTACCATCTTTATATATCACTATATGAAAACAGGAAAGAGGTAAATTCCATGTAAATATAAGGGCATTTTCGTCATTTCATAATATTTTGGGTACATAGATATGTTAGATATAACATACAGCATATATTTACAGTAGTTAAGGAAACTATAGATATCACACAATCTAAAAACTACTGTACATCACGTGTTTGTCCATTTTATACCATATAATATAATTTATATATAGCTTTCCAAGGGGTTACCCATTCTAGAATTTTCCTGGGTTAAGCATGCTTAACTTTTTATGTACCCGTATAAAACAAAGACACCAGCTCTATCAACTTCCATCCACTGGTTCCCTATGACTATCCTTGCCTCAAAAGACATGCCGGCTACCTCCGGTCACCCAAAATATAATGACTAGGCCCCACATTACTCGCTGTACATGTACTGCCATACCAGATCAATAATGTGCTCCATGAACTTCCAAAAACATTTGTTTGGACCTCTCTTAACAATATTAGTCTTCTTTCAGTTCCAGAATGTTGTGTTTAGAAAGAAGTCCATGGTGGTGTAAATCTAGAACTCATATGTCAAATCAACCTCCAACTACTCCTGGATCAAGTATAAGGACTTTATGCCACCCAGAAATGAAAGGTACCGATCAATGGGAATGGCATGTGCTCGTATCGATCATTGATATCTGCCCCGGATATAATCCCACAACTCCAGATCTGGCTACTAGTCATATGACACGTGCACCATCTTCACTCTGGAGATATCAGCCTCGCTCGGGTCCTCCTTTGATTCATCTGTCAGTGGATGTCCCGACTCTCCTAGTAGCAACCCGACTGGCGATGCTGGCCTCTTCTCTGGCCCATTAACTGGTATCTCCCGGACTCTCTTCCTAGCAGTCCTCCTCATCCTGAGACCTCCCAGTGCATAGTACTCAATGTAATGCTGCCCCTTAGGAATCCGCTTTTCCGGTGGACTTTGGTTTACCGATGAAAGTGATCCCTCACTCTGTTGACTCTGACCGCTCATGATTTCCTGTCACCATGCAAACAAGACCATACAATATACTATTTTGAAAATGCCAGAACCGCTTTTATCTTTGATACCAAAAATGTTAAACCCCTTAACATTTTGAAATACGCAGAGTGATAAAGGCACAATTCCACAGGCATACAAAAATAGCACAAATATACTGATAAGCAGTATTTGTTTACATACAGGAGTCTCCCCGTAAGGTTTGATAATATATACAATTTGGTCTAAAATATCAAAAATAAACTAAATATAACCAACAGCTTCGTTATGTTGTCCTGCACACCTCAGTTGCTAGTATTTACTGTTTTGCCCATGGAGTCGCTAGCTTCTGCTGGAATATTTTTATATTTAAAAACGGGTGAGATTCAAACGAATCTCAATAGTAACATATAATCGATCATATAAAATGTAATAAATAGATATGCAATGCACCACATAGTGTAAATATAACAATAACACTGTAAACTGAAGTGTGCACACTATTCAGGGCCAAATCCCCTACCTGTCAGTGTACTTCAGCTAGGCCTCAAACCACAGCTAGGTAATGTGCCCCCTAATACTGTGTATTATAGCTGGGTCATCACTAGGCCGAATGGTACTTGTGTTTTTCCTATTGGACCGGTAATTGTGCTTTTCTCGCACCACAGCTAGATAGTGTGTGTTCATTATTCATATCACATAACATAGTAACATACAACATATATACCACCAGATAGTGTATGAAAGACAGAGTTACTACCATATGTCCCTTTTTGCAACACAAATCAATTCCTAATTTGATCCGGCTTGGCCTTAACAAACTGGTCCTAAAAATCCAAGTTTACAAGAATTAGGTTAATATCCATTCATTTATCACTTTAGACTCTTCCAAATTACTTTTGTTGGTTATATTAGTTTAAAACTGCAAAATTACCAAAATGCCTTATGGACTCGGTCTAAGCCCCTTTTACCCCGTCCAACTGTACTTTTTTAGAAATTTTGACCTAGGCTATTCCTACACAATTTTACGTGTATAATCCATTTTTTACCTTAGTTTTCATAAAACCACTGCCAAATGACAGTTTTGCCTATGACAGCTCCTACTTAGGGTTTTAGGGGTATTTTCGTAATTTCACTTTCTAGGGCTTTTCTCACAACATGATCTATATCAACCCTATACAATTTTCCCTCCTGAGCACAATGGAACCATTAGATTAATGAAATTCTAGCCCTAACCCCTTGATTTTACTCTGGCCGAAACTTCAACAAGAAAAAGGGAAAATATAATTTTGTGTTTTAGCCGTTAAAGCTTGCTTCTTTTCACTCCTAATCACTTATTAAATCGTTTAAACACTTATTAGATATGATTTGAGGAAATTTGAGTAGCATAACCCCTTAGGTTATGAACATCCCAACTTTACAAAATCAACAATCTAATCCACAAATCATGACAAGAACCACAATAACAACAATACACCAAAGGAATTGAATTTCTTGAAGTTACCTCTTGATCTTCAAACTTTCTCTTTCTAGGCATCACTTTCTCTCTCTTCAACATTGAAGATTTGCTTGCTATACATGGTTTTTCATGGAGAACAAGAGTTTGGAAGAGCTATTACACAAAATATGAAGCTTAGTTACTTGGAAACAAGTCTTACCTTAGATTTTCCTCTTGTGCTTCTCCCTCTCTCTAAATTTCTCAAGCTCCTCTCTCTCTCTCTCTCTATTTGTGTGTTAAGGCGTGAAAATGAGAAGAGAAGATGACCAAGAGCTTTAAAATATCTCCATCATCTTTCTTTAATTAAATACTCTCTCTGGTCCTAATTATAAGATAAAGTTGACTTTTTTGGAGAAATTTATTAAGTCAATTTAATTACTTTATATTGTTTATATTTTTAATATCCTTAGATTATATATTAGTTTATTAGTCAAATTAATTAGTTTTGAGAAAAAAAATAAAAATAAAAATACTCTAAAATAATTTAATTGACTTCCTTAATTTCTCCAAAAAAGTCAACTTTATCTTATAATTAGGACTGGAAGGAGTATTTGATTATGAGTTTATGACATAAGCTTGTACTTCGCCTTATCCCTTCATCATTAAGTCACAAACCTTCCATTACCTTTGAACTAATTTCCTTCCCTCCTCCTTAGCCCAACAAGACGCCATATAGGGTCCTTCTTACACCAAATGGGCTTCATTTCATTAATCTAACCAACTTGTACATATATATGTACTATTTTATGCTAATTACACATGTGCTTAAGAATAAATTATTATTTAATCCCTTGGTTTCGATGATGACACTTGGCATGTTCATAATCCAAAGAAATTATTTTCCCCTCCTATTTCCTTTATTTAGGTGAAAATCATAAGGAATAAGGAAAATAATTATTTCTTCAACATTTTTAACAATCCCTTTAATTAATTTGTATGCAAGTCCAACTTTGACTTTTTAAACCTTGATTTATTTGACCAAGAATGTTCCAAATATATATTTACTCTTTATTTTCCTTAATTAATTAAAATTAACTTCAATTAATTGAAAAATAATTAATCTTGTGCTTTATTGGAAAAGTTACGCTTTTGCCACTACATTTCTTAGATTTATTTGGAGCTTATTCTTTTCCTTCCTTTATGTGGCCAAAATTCCCTTTATCATTGGGCCAAATATTATGCTATTTTATTATTCCATTTTGGGTTTTAATAATGGGCTTTTTGGAACACCCAAAAATTTAATTTCATTACTTGTTCTAGCCCAATTCTCATAAAAATAAAGATTTACTAACTTCTTAGATTCCAAGCCTATGAATATTCACCATTCCATTAAATGCTTCAAATAATTACAAGGCATATTGGTGAATAAAATTTGAGATATTACACATAATCTATATCTATATCTCCCAAGATTGTTTCACCACACTCTTTATCTGCAGCTCTCTATTTGTAGAAGAATAAAGCTCCACATAATTTGCCTTGTGTTCACTTGAACTCTAGAGTTTGCCTTGTGTATCTTGAGGAGGGCTATTATTATTATTATTATTATTATTATTGCTGGGCACATGTATCCTTCTATTTGAAGCAACCCTGTTTGAAGCACTATCAGACATTAAATGTGGACGTCTCTCTTAACAAAAATTTAAATCTTGGTTTATCACATTGTGAGGGACTAACCCCTTCCGTTAGACCCAACCCTAATTGGTAGAAGGGCTATTATTTTTACTATTCGTTCATTTGCTAATCTTTTTATATAGAAGCCCAACTAAGCGGCCTTGTGTTTTATATGGTTGGTTATAGAATTTGAGTTGAAAAGTTTGAGAGTGGAAGTAACTTATGCATAATTTCTTAAATTGTCAATATATAAAACTAGTGGTTTACGACATAGTATGATAAATACAAGACACTTTCTTCAAACCACTTTTACGATGTGATTGTCAAAGAGGGCTTCCTACTATTATATTTGTTACATATAATTGACTTGCTTAAGTTCAGATAGAGATTAAACTTCCTTGGAAGAAATTGTTGTCAGGGAATGGGGGAAATTAGTTGTTTCCTTTACGCGTGTGTAAATTTGTACAATGAGATATACACTTTGCTTTATGAAGTGATGTTGTCTAACTATTTCTTTTTATGTAATGTAATGCTTTATTTTTATCCCCCGGATGGTCGCTCTAAAGTTGGAGGCCACAAGGTAAGATGAAGATATTTTTCTCCTCTCAGGGAATGATTTAATTCAAACTAAAATAATCATAATCAATTGCTAATATTCAAAAGATTACACCCAGACAACTCTAAATTTATAATCAATTTACACATACTGTACGTATATTTATCCTCAAATAGAACATAATCATATTACAATATTATATTTTTTTTTATTCAATTTCCATGTCAATTAAGTGAGCCATATTTCCCTATTTTTATTTAATTGTTTTCTCTAATAGTTATATAGTTTTGTAGGGAATATCTTCAATATATGTTTGTGTGGTGAGTTCATTTGCTTGAAAAAACAAATTTACATGAAAAACTAGTTTTCTTTTTCACTAATTTTTTTTTCTTTTAATAACACGCGTGGAGTAAATGCTAGTTTGAATAAAATAAATAGCCTCGACACCAACCCATTTTCACAAAAACAGGAAGGGAAGGAGACAAGAAAATACTAGTTAAACTTTAAAATCCCAAGTCAATCTTATTATCTATAAGAACATAGATATTTACAATTCATTTTAAAAGAAAGGGTTAAGGTGTAAAAATACACATGTGATCGTCCTCAAAGTGCACCCAACACCAAATGTTTTTTTTAGGTGCAACAGTGACTATATGGTTACAAAATAGATGCAAAAATATCTTTTGACCGTTAGTTTGACTGTTTAACCGTTAGTTTGACTTTTTTATCCTGAAAGTGATGACTTGTACGATGACATGGACACTGGAGTGACATTCTGAAAAAAAAAACTTGCTGAAAATCAAATTTTCCTAATAAATTATATAATTTAATAAAAATTAGTAATATAATATATGTATTATAATGATTTTAATTTAATAATATTGGGAATCTAGGGTTGGGAAAAAATTGAACAATCAGTATGGTTTTTAGGGCAACAGCTCTGCTGAGTGAGTTAAACACTCTGCACTCAGATTTGAATCTACTTCAGCGAATGTGGTACTAAAATAGTGGAATGTGAGTAATATTAATTACAAAGCTTTACCAGTCAGCAAGTTTTTTTTCCAAAATGTCACTTTAGCATCCATGTCATCATACACGTTATCACTTTCAAGGTCAAAAAGTCAAACTAACGGTCAAAGGGTATTTTTGCACCTATTTTGTAACCACATAGTCACTGTTGCACCTAAAAAAAACATTTGGTGTTGGGTGCACTTTGAGGACAATCACATGTGTATTTTTGCACCTTAACCCTAAAAGAAAATCACTGATTTTGAATTTTTAAAGTTTAAGTAATATTTTATTATTATTTTTTAAGTATTTTCCGAAAAAAATAAAATCTTCTGTAAGATGATTAGTCAGTGTCAAAGCTTGTGAGGGCCCGCCGCTTCTACTTGGGAGGCCCACTGGCGATGGAACCGCCAGAGGTGCCGAACAGGCCGTCATCAGCTGCCCTGTCCGACGGCGAAGAAACAATCCTTCGTGAAAATGTTTTACCGCGCCGCCAAACATGGTGATTCATCTGGTCAGCTGTAATGGCAGAATCTTCAATTCTCTCTCTGGCAATGAAACCCTGCGCGAAGCACTCTGAGGTTTCTGCCGCTAACTGTTAACCACGAGTGAACCAAGAGCGCCTTCAAAGATGCCAACAATGATGCACCGGCGATAAACATTGTCTTCGTGGAATAGAGATTCCAAACCCAAGAGCACTGCCAATAGGTATTGCCTCTTTCCCGGACTTGACTAGTGGAATGTCATAGTAAGTCTCTGATTGAATAATGATACATCCTTCCTTTTATTATTGATTTTAAAGAGTTTAACAGCTGATAGAAAACTATGGCAAGAAAATACCTCATGTTTAAATACATATGAAAATAATCTAGAACTGTCATTGTTTATTAGTTTATACTACTGCCAATATGCCATTGAGCATATCATCTAACGAATTGGCTGAAAAACGTGACAAGAGTGCAGCCTCACTAGCAGCAACCATCTTTTAAAGAATACAGCTTCTTGAAGCACGTTATAGCAATTGATGTGATCCTAAACATGAAGAAACTATAGTACAATTTCTTTGAAAGATTTCACAAATGAGCTTTCAAAGTCACATGTTGCTTCCTTTAGCTATATTCATGGCTGATCTCAATGCAAACTCTCCTGCTATGCATTATATATGGGTGTCTAAAGTCATATGATTCAGTCAACTCAATTATATTGAAAATTTGGGTACAAAAAAGCTGATCATCTATTGAAGAACACACTAATTGGCCTAAGGTTCTGTTGCTGGCTTGCTGCCTTCATTGGTTAAACATATTAGTGGGAGGAAAAAAGTTTCACCTTGTCTTTTGCTGAAAGAGCTACTGCTCCTTGTCTGGGGAAGAAAAACTATTCTGTATGATGGTGTCCAAAGACAGACTAGAAGAGTAAAAGAAAACAAATATGTATGAAAAGTAAGTAAGAAGCAAGCTTTTTTTTTTTTTTTTTTTTTGGTTTCTCCTGAATTCCGTAAAAAGTCATCAGAATTATCAGAAATGGAAGTAGAAAATGGGTATTGGAATGCTGTGAAGGATAACCGTTAACCTGTTATACTATTGTTATATGAATCTGCAAGCATTGCTTCTGTTAAGGTGATATCATAGCATCATGTGGTAGCATCTTGTCCATATTGCTGTCATTACAATTGTTTTTTGTCCTTTTCCATTTTGGTATGATTGGTTCTGCTCAGTGCTCTGAAAAATGCCTCTTCATCCATTAAAAATAGTCCAAACAGATAGAAACTAGCTTATTCTGCGATTATAGTGATTCTACTTGCTTTGCCAAATTGATTATCATTTAGATGCATTTGAGACGTCTTCTGCACATTATGTGACCAACAAATGGGATCCAGTTTCTATGCTCCTGGTAAAAGGAGCAGAGGAAAACCATAACCATTCACCTCATCTTATATGTATTGCTACTTGTCATGCAATTTTAGCCATTATAAGCGACCTGGCCTGTACATGAAAAAGTTGAGTGTGGGAATGCCGCCTTTGCCAAAAGCAATAGAGTTATGGATTGGCAAAGCAGGTGAAATGTTCATTGTTTTCATAGAGATAGCAGTGGATATTTAGTCACTTTCTGGATGTAAAAGCTTCTCATTGTTCTTAAACAAAACTACATTCTTGGATCTATTTTCTTGACCTGCCAGTGCATTGGCAAAAAGTTCTCACTGCGAAGATTGGTTATGCTCATTGATAGCAATCCAAATCGCTATGGGTTGATTTATTCTAGGAAAAATAAGCGTCTCAGGATTAATTAGGAAGTATTTAGCAATATTTATTAATTTTTATGATTTCAGCAATATTATTTTGATATTATTTTAGATATTTCAGAATAAGTGGAATATCCACAAGTAGGATTTTAGATATTCTTTAGTATTTTAGGTTTATATATTATTTTAGTATTTTTGATATTATTTAGATTTCCTAGTTTGAAATTTGAATTAGAAATTGATCTCTCTGTACTTCTATAAATAGGCCCTTTTGCCTACTCAATAAAGCATCGAATATTTAGAGAGTTTATTAAACACTTGGAGATTCTCCTGGGCTGTTTTAGAGAGATTAGTGAGATTCTTACTATCCCTCTAGCACAGAGTAATTTATTCTTTAATTTCTATTATTCCTATTTCCTATTCTTTCGATTTCCCTGTTCGTTCTTCATCAATTTGGCCTCAGAGCCGTACGATCCGACATGGGAAAAACACGTTCTTCACACACGATGCTTCCGTCCGATGCGCAACCGTCGTCTGAAACAACACAGCCGCACGAGACCCAACAGACCGAGACACCGTTTGATCATCTCGCCACGATCGCCGCTCGCCTTGCAGCCATCGACGAGTTGAAGGAGCAGGTTCGCGCACTGGAGCTCGCCTCTTCTCGGCCAAACCGGAACAGAGGAAGATCGCACCACTCCACCGACGACAGCGACGATGATTCTGAGGTGCCGCGACGCCAGCTCCGCTCCCCATATACAAAAATCGAGTTTCCCAGATTTGAGGGAGGCGACCCACGCGGTTGGTTTCTAAAAGCTGAGAAGTTTTTTCGATATTATGGCACGGCAGAAGAGGACAAAGTTGATGTAGCAGCTGTTTATTTAGAAGGTGATGCTCTAGATTTATTTTCATGGTTAAATTCGCAGCGGGCAATACTATACTGGGATGATTTGGTTAAGGCATTCCAAGAACACTTTGGGCCACCGGAATATCTTAATCCCGATGAAAATCTGTGTAGCATTAAGCAAACTGGTTCTGTGCAAGACTATCCGAAGGAATGGGCAAAGAAGGTGGCGCTGGTTGCAAATTGGCCAGAACACTGCCTTCTCGGCGTCTTCATGAACGGCCTCAAGGAGGAACTGCGTTCACACGTACGGATTCAGAAACCACGTAGTGTTTACAGGGCCGCTAGCCTCGCGTTAGAATTTGAGAAACAATTATCAATTGCTCACGGTCATAAGTTTGGCTCTTCAAACCGAAGCTTCACCACGTCATCATCAACCACAGGGAAATATCCTGCGCTGAATTATTCCTCTTCATCATTCCCTTCCGCAGGGCGTATATCGACTGTAGATCCTGAACGCCAACGGCGACGCGACAAAGGCTTGTGTTTCCGGTGTGCAGAGCCTTTCCGACCAGGACATAGATGTAGCTCCTCATTTTCATTAATATAGGTGGACAACAATGACAACCCCCTTCCTGAGTCTCTTGACCCAATAGTTGAATCTGAACTAGAGGAAACAGAGGAGACTGAGGTTGCTTTTAACGTCATCTTGGGCACACCTTCGGCATCCACTATGAAGGTAAAGGGTTTCCTTCATTCTAAGCAAGTACTATTGTTGGTAGATAGTGGATCCACCCACAATTTTATTTCCACCACCTTGATGCAACAACTTGGCATTCCCACCAGTACAGTACCTTCTTTTGGTGTTCAAATTGGGGATGGGCGGGTTATTCGCTGCAATCAGATTTGCAAGGATCTGGAGGTCCAACTATCAGGATTAACGATTACACAGGATTTCTACCCTTTCTCCTTGGCCGGATCAGATTTAGTGTTGGGGATTAAATGGTTAGCATCCCTCAACACAGTACAGGCAAATTGGAACGACATGTTCATGATCTTCTGGGTTGAAGGGAAGAAATACAAATTGCAAGGAGAATTGCCCAAAGCTGGTCCTCAAGTTTGTCTTAAGAGCTTGGAGTTTCACCAGACAGAAACAGCAAAATGTGCAGCCTTAGATGTATCAGATATCCTTCAAAACTTTTCTGCTATTTTTGAAGAGCCTACTACACTACCACCTTCCCGTGGCCACTATCACATGATCTCTTTGCTGCCAGGGGCTTCCCCACCAAATTTGAGACCCTATCGCTACCCTCATTACCAAAAGGACGAGATTGAGTCTCAAGTTCGCTCCTTATTAGATCGAGGGTTCATCCGCCCTAGTTCTAGCCCATTTGCCAGTCCCGCCTTATTGGTGAGCAAGAAGGATGGCACGTGGCGGTTGTGCGTGGATTATCGTCGCCTCAACAAAATTACGATTCCAGATAAGTACCCCATCCCTAACATTGATGAATTATTAGATGAACTGCACGGTGCTACATATTTTTCAAAGATTGATTTACGATCTGGGTATCATCAAATCCGGATATTACCCTCCGATATTCATAAAACGGCATTTAGAACCCATTCCGGTCATTATGAATTTGTGGTCATGCCGTTTGGTCTCACTAACGCCCCCGCAACATTCCAAGCTGTCATGAATGATTTGTTTCGCCCTTACTTAAGGAAATTTGTGCTCGTATTCTTTGACGACATCTTAATTTATAGTTCTTCTGCACATGATCATTTCCAGCATCTTGAGATTATTTTTCAAATCCTACAACAACACTTTTTCTTCGCCAATGCTAAAAAGTGTTTTCTGGGGCAAACGAGGGTTGACTACTTAGGACACATTGTTACTAGTAATGGCGTGGAAGTTGTCCCTGAGAAAATTAAGGCTGTTGCTCATTGGCCTACTCCACAATCAGTGAAAGACTTGCGCGGTTTTTTAGGACTCACCGACTATTATCGGAGGTTTGTAAAGAACTATGGCCTCATTGCACGACCTCTAACCGATTTAACCAAAAAGGGTGCCTTTCAGTGGTTGGATGCGGCCCAAACAGCTTTTGAGGAACTTAAAATAGCTCTTACTACCACTCCGGTTCTTCACTTACCAGACTTTCGACAACCTTTTACGGTTGAATGTGACGCTTCTGGGAACGGTATTGGAGCTGTACTAATGCAAAATAACCATCCTGTGGCATATTTTAGCAAAGGATTCTCCTTCTCAAATCGTTACAAATCAGCGTATGACAGGGAGTTACTTGCCTTGGTCTTTTCACTACTAAAATGGCGTCACTACTTATTGGGCAACCATTTTTTCGTACAAACCGACCATCACAGCCTGAAGCACTTGTTAGACCAAAAGATTGTGACTACTTCCCAACAACGCCTCCTGGTCAAACTCCTTCCTTTTGATTTCACCATTCGTTATACAGCCACTTCATTGCCCTTACTCACCCTTATACCGCTAAAACTGTCGCCGCCACTTTTTGCCAGGTAATTGTTCGCCTTCACGGCATACTACGTTCTATCGTCTCTGATAGAGACCCTCTTTTCCTCAGTCACTTCTGGCAGGAGTTGTTTCGTTTAAGTCAAACCCGCTTAAACATGAGCACCTCCTACCACCCACAAACAGATGGGCAAACTGAGGTCGTTAATCGATGCCTCGAGACTTATTTGCGCTGCTTTGCTCATGACCAACCTAAACAATGGAGTACATTTCTTTGCTGGGCAGAATTTTCTTTCAACACTGGGTTCCATGTGGCTGCTAATACTTCTCCATTTAAATTGGTTTATGGTCGTGATCCCCCGCCTCTCCTCCCTTATGTCAAAGGTGAAACAAGGGTTGCTGACTTAGAAGAACAACTGGAAACACGTGACGCCATGTTACGAGTTTTAAAAGGGAACCTCCTTAAAGCTCAACACCGGATGAAGCTACATGCCGATCAACATCGCCGGGACCTTGAGTTTAACCCAGGGGACGCTGTTTGGTTACGCATACAACCATATCGACAACGTTCATTGGCGCGATCAAAGTTTCAGAAACTATCTCCACGTTTCTTCGGACCCTTTACGGTGGCCAGACGTATTGGCAAGGTCGCCTATGAACTAGTCTTGCCGCCAACTGCCAAAATCCATCCTGTCTTTCATGTTTCCCTTCTCCGTCCTGCCTATGGCCAGCAAGCTCCTACTCCTCCTCCTCCTCTTCCTCTCTCAGCTGATATGGAGCTCATCCTGCATCCTTCCGAGGTATTGCAGCACCGCTGGACACCAGATCACAGATTGGACATACTTGTGGCATGGGCGAACCGCCCTTTGGAGGAAGCTACTTGGGAGGAATATGATCTCGTTGCAGAACAATTTCCTCAATTTCGTCTTGAGGACAAGTCAACTTTCCAAGGGGGAAGATATGATAGCAATCCAAATCGCTATGGGTTGATTTATTCTAGGAAAAATAAGCGTCTCAGGATTAATTAGGAAGTATTTAGCAATATTTATTAATTTTTATGATTTCAGCAATATTATTTTGATATTATTTTAGATATTTCAGAATAAGTGGAATATCCACAAGTAGGATTTTAGATATTCTTTAGTATTTTAGGTTTAGATATTATTTTAGTATTTTTGATATTATTTAGATTTCCTAGTTTGAAATTTGAATTAGAAATTGATCTCTCTGTACTTCTATAAATAGGCCCTTTTGCCTACTCAATAAAGCATCGAATATTTAGAGAGTTTATTAAACACTTGGAGATTCTCCTGGGCTGTTTTAGAGAGATTAGTGAGATTCTTACTATCCCTCTAGCACAGAGTAATTTATTCTTTAATTTCTATTATTCCTATTTCCTATTCTTTCGATTTCCCTGTTCGTTCTTCATCAGTCATAGAGACTTAGTACCAAAGATTTCTAAGGCAGCTGAACCATTTTATATTTCCCATAATGTTGTACAATAACTTTTGAACCTTCTCATTTCTTCTATCAATTTATGTTAAATGTGTGTCTTTTAAACATTCCTAGCCTTCTTAACAACCTGCAAATTATAGAATTTCGAAACATACCGTGGCAGAGGTATGATGTTCTCAAATTTCAACATCCCACATGAAGACAATTAAGAGTTACTGAAGAAAGTGTATTTCTTTTTTATTATTGTTTTTTTTTTCACAGCAGAAAGCACTAATACAAGGGAAGAGGAATTTTTGTTTCTGTGTTTTCTCTCTTTCTGATGTTTTTCCGTTCCCTATACATCTTTTTAAAAAAATTACGTGTTAATATTTATGCTCATTAATAAACTAAGCTTGGTTTGTTGACTCTCGGTAATCTATTATTTTTTAAAATAAAAGATAAATGACAACTTATGTGCAATTTAAATTCAAAATTCAAAATAAACATTAATTATCCGCATCAGGCCATAATAGTTGGCCCAATTAATGTAAGATTAAATAATCTATGTCCTCTCTTATCTTTCAATATTATCTTGTTTTTTACTAAGCAGTATTATGTTCTTGCTGAGTTTTGGCAGCTTAGATCTCTTCCACAGCATAGCGTTGCACATCTGATTTCTCTGTCAACAGAATTTCATCTTGCAGAAAGGTACAGCTATTAGGCACTGTGTTTGACATGACTGATCTGTAAAGCATAACTTGCATGTTTTGACAAAGCAAAAACATTACAACTCATGGGTAGGATAAATTTCTTCTTCTGGAATATTTTAGCTATGTCCTTGTATACAAGAATAAAAATATTTCTAAATTATATCATTGAAAGTGTGGTATTTTAGTTATCTTCCATGCATCTCTGTAATACTAACATTGTTGTTTGAAAACATTCTTTGACTTTCTTCATTGGGTGCTGAAAACAACAAAGTCTGCCATTGGATGAATGCAGGTTGTTTCGGAGAAGGAAGATTTACAATCTCACTGCAAAGCATAGAAACCACAGTACTCATACTTGACCTTTCTCTTGCAAGTTCTTGCACGCATAAAAGCCCTATGTGTATGCATCTTAATATATCTTTCTAGCCCTATCATATATTCAAGGATCTATTAGTGCTGCAGCATTCTTCTCGTTCCATTATTTCCATGTCTAAAATAGAAATGTATAAATAGCATATAGCAGCATTGAAAACTGAAAGATTTTGTGGTAACAGCTCTTGTTTTTATTATTGTGCAAGAATGTTACATATATAGAGAATTAGGTCAGACTTGGCTCCCTATTCTGTTCCTATAATCTCTACAGATCCTAGAATCTAGGTAAACAGAAATTTAAAATTCAAAATTCCTTGATTCTAGGAGATACTAAACATAATACAAAGAGAGATAAATATTAGATTAAAAAACTAGGGTTAGGTCCAATAAGTGGCGGCAAGCCCAATTGGTTCCAACACTCCCCCTCAAGCTGGCGAATAGATGTTGATCATTCCCAGCTTGTTGACAAAGCCATCAAATTTCTCTTGAGTAAGTGAATTGGTCATGACATTTGCAGTTTGTCTTTCTGAAGGAATATATGATAGATCAATCACCTTTGCCTCTAGTTTTTCCTTAATGAAGTGGCGATCAATCTCCACATGCTTTGTGTGATCATGGTGAACAGGGTTGTTTGCTATTTTAATAGCTGACATGTTATCACACCATACTTTAATTGGTTCATCATTATAAATCCGGAGTTCCTTCAATAATCGTACCAGCCACATCCCTTCACAAATTCCTAGAGCTAATGCTCTATATTCTGATTCAGCAGAACTTCGAGACACCACTGGCTGTTTTTTACTTCTCCAAGTGACAAGATTTCCCCAGATGTAAGAGCAATACCCTGTAGTAGATCTTCTATCTGATTTAGAACCTCCCCAATCTGCATCAGTGAACATTTCAATGTTTCTAGTGTCATTCTTAGAAAAGAATAAACCTTGCCCAGGTGTCTTCTTCAGATATCTGAGAATCCTATAGACAGCGGTCAAATGTTCATTCTAAGGGCTCCCAGAGAATTGACTTACAACACTAACTGCATAACATATATCAGGTTTGGTGTGGAACAAATAAATCAGTTTCCCCACTAATTTCTGATATCTCTCCCTATTTACTGCTGTACCATCAGATCTGATGATTAACTTCTGATTGAGCTCCATTGGAGTATTGGCAGGTCTTGCTCCCAACATTCCTGTTTCCTTTAGTAGGTCAATAGTGTATTTACGTTGAGATACACTAATGCCTTGAGTAGTGCGTTCCACTTCCATTCCCAGAAAATATCGTAAGGGACCAAGATCTTTTATTTCAAATTCAGTTGCCAATTTTCCTTTTAGTCTAGTAATCTCTTCTGCATCATTCCCAGTTAGCACTATATCGTCAACATAAACAATAAGAATAGTTATTTTGTCTCCATAATGCTTTACAAATAGGGTGTGATCTGCTTGACACTGACTATATCCCCATGCTTTAATGGCTTTAGTGAAGCGCTCAAACCAAGCTCTAGGTGATTGCTTTAGGCCATATAGAGATTTATAGAGTCTACACACTTTATGTGAGTTTTCAAAGGTTCTTAGTCCCAAGGGGACCTCCATATACACTTCCTCTTCAAGATCACCATTTAGGAAGGCATTTTTCACATCTAATTGGTGAAGAGGCCAATCTAGGTTAGCAGCAAGTGAAAGTAGTACCTTGATAGTATTGAGTTTGGCAACAGGAGCAAAAGTTTCTTGGTAATCTATGCCATAGGTTTGAGTGAAACCTCGAGCCACTAATCTAGCCTTGTACTTATTCACACTTCCATCCGGATTATATTTTATAGTGAAGACCCACTTGCTGCTTACAACAGATTTGCCTTTAGGTAGATCAACAACTTTCCAGGTCTTATTTTTGTGTAAGGCCCTCAGCTCCTCTTCTATAGCTTGTTTCCACTTAAGATGAATAATTGCTTCTTTAAAGTTCTTTGGGATGGCCTCCTTTTCCACATTTACAACAAATGTCTTTAGATTTGAAGACAGTTTTTCATAAGATACATACCTAGCAATTGGATGTTGTGTGCAGCTCCTTTTTCCCTTCCTTAAAGCTATTGGCCAATATAAATCTTCCAGACTTGCTTCAGGTGCAGATTCATGATCTTGCCTTGGAGTTGGAGTAGGTTCTCTACTATCTGTAGTTGAGTTTCCATGCTTCTGTGCTTGTTGCAGTTCTGGCGGCATTCTAGGGTCTTCCTCCCTATCCTCGAGCAAATTAGGACTAGAGAGAGGCTCAAAGGGGTTTGTGTCCTGAAATTCAGATCTGATTGGAGTATTTTTGGTGATTTCTGGAGGAAATTCAGTGGCAGTTTCGTATGTATGTTGGTCTGAGTTTTCTGGAAGTGAGGCAGTAGGTATAACAGTGGGAAAGAGAGAAATAGCAGCGGAATCAAGTGATGTTTGAGATTCATCTGTTTGCTGGCCAGATGTAGGTTCAGTTTCAGAAATGTAAGGATTTTTCCCAGAGTCACAAACAAGCCATTCACTTATATGCTTCTCCCCCTGAATGGGTGGTTTGTCAAAATAAGGCTGAAATTCATTGAATTTTACATTCATTGTAACAAATACCTTATTTGTGATGGAACAGAAACATTTATACCCCTTTTTATTTGATGAATAACCCAAAAACACAGTTTTAATGGATCTATGATCAAACTTTCCTCCATGTTCATTAAAAACGTAAGCGATACATCCAAAAACCTTTTGAGGAATGGAATTAATGAGGGGTGAATCAGGAAAAACTTCCTGCAATTTTTGAAGTGGAGTCAAGAAATTTAAAACCTTTGATGGCATTCGGTTTATTAAATATGCAGAAGTTAAAATTGCATCCCCCCAAAAACGATTTGGCACATGTGTTTCAAACATAATAGCTCTTGCAACCTCAAGTAAATGCCTATTTTTCCTCTCGGATATACCATTCTGTTGAGGTGTTTGAACACAAGACGTTTGATGGTGAATGCCATGTTCTTCCAAGAAGGTTTTGAAAGGTGAATTTAAATACTCTTTGCCATTATCAGTTTGAAGAACCTTGATTGATGTTTGAAATTGATTTTGAACAAATTTGTGAAATTTTTTGAAAATATCAAAGACCTCTGATTTGTGACACATTAGGAAAATCCAAGTTAATCGAGTATGATCATCAATAAAGGTTACAAACCATCTAGCTTTAGAGTTTGTTGCAAACTTTGATGGACCCCAAACATCACTATGTATGAGAGAAAAAGGGTGAGTGGCTTTATAGGGATGAGGAGCATAAGAATTACGGGTTTGTTTAGCTAAGTGGCAGGTTTCACAATGGAAATCAGAAATTGCTTTATTATCAATATTTGGAAACAAAAACTGCATAGAACGAGAACTAGGGTGGCCTAACCTAGAATGCCATAACATAATGTCTTCATTTGTCACACTAGAGAGAGCAGCCTGCGGTTTTGTTGATGATCCTCGCAGATAGTAGAGCCCATTCCACACCTTAGCATGACCAATCATCTTCCCCGAGGTCAAGTCCTGAAAATTACAGCCATGCTTGTCAAAAGTTACAAGACAATTTATTTGAGATGCAACCCTTTTTACAGATAACAGATTGCACTTAATGGTAGGAACAAATAATACATCTCTTATCACTATATTTTCAGATATAATAACAGTTCCAGATCCCATTACTTTAGCATGCTCACCATTAGCTACTTCAACAGATTCATGTTTAGAGAATTCAGAAAAGCTTGAAAATAATTCTCTAAAACCTGAAATGTGATCAGTTGCTCCAGAATCGACCATCCACATGTTTCTTGATTTTACCATACCATTAAAGGCACGAGTGAGAATTGTACCTGCATGTGCCAAAGTGACTGAGGGATTGTTTTTCTCACACAACTTTGTAGAGGCAGAATGTTTATCTAGGATCCTCCTTAAGGTTTGAAGTTCTTCATTACTTAGAGATTCTTCTTCAACATCTGCAGCACCTGTCATCAACCCCTTCCTTCTCTGCTTGGTGTTGGTAGGCTTACCATGGAGCTTCCAGCAAACATCTTTGGTATGTCCACTTTTATTGCAATGGTCACACCATTTTTCTGCCCTCTTTCCCTTTGTATCACCCAGATCTCCTTTGACAGCAAGTGCAGACATCTCAATTTGAGCCTTAGTTGTGTTTCGAGTCAACATTTTTTGGCTTTCATCACATTGGATCATATTAAACGTGTCTTCTAAGGAGGGAAATGGCTTCATTCCCATAATACGGCCACGTATATCCTCATATACATCATTTAGACCAAGAAGGAAGTCATGGCATCGTTCTCTGTCAATAAACGACTTAAAATGTATACCATCTTGGGCACATGACCAATCATGGGTTTCGTAAAAATCAATTTGCTGCCATAATTTGATTAATGCAGCATAATATTGAGTAACAAATTTTTCTCCTTGAACCAAGTTTCGGAGAAGGCGTTTTACCTGTATAACCGCAGCTGTATTGTCTCTGACCGAGTAGATTGATTTTGCGGAATCCCAAATCTCCTTGGCTGTTCGTGCAAGCAAGTACCCTTCACTTATATCTGCTGACATTGAGTTTATAAGCCAAGTCATTACCATGTTGTTTTCAGCACTCCAAACAGCATACTGAGCATTAGTAGGATCAGGTGGTGGAGGCGACCCAGTCAAGTACTTTTCCTTGTCCTTTCCTCAAACAAACATCAAGATACTTTTGGACCATTGGAGATAATTCTTGCCATGAAGTCGGTGAATAATGTGCCCATGTGAGAGTAAATCTGATGCCATAATAGGCATCCCATGGTGCGACATGCTATGCTCACCACGGTTCCCACTTTGTGGGCTGGAATCAGTCCCGTTTGAGCCTTCATTAGCCGGTGATGAACGGCTGCTGCCATCGCCGGTATTAAATGCCCGTGGCTGATTAGTTAGGGCTGCTTTGAATGCCATTGATCGAGAGACCAAGGCTCTGATACCATAAAAGATTTTGTGGTAACAGCTCTTGTTTTTATTATTGTGCAAGAATGTTACATATATAGAGAATTAGGTCAGACTTGGCTCCCTATTCTGTTCCTATAATCTCTACAGATCCTAGAATCTAGGTAAATAGAAATTTAAAATTCAAAATTCCTTGATTCTAGGAGATACTAAACATAATACAAATAGAGATAAATATTAGATTAAAAAACTAGGGTTAGGCCCAATAAGTGGCGGCAAGCCCAATTGGTTCCAACAAAAACTAATCTTAAGAATGAACAATAAAGCATTGCAATTGAGTATTGAGAAGGACAATGGACTATAGTGACTTACAAATCCTAAAAGGCTTAGAGAATCCTCATTGTTAGAAGGGCTTGTGTTTCTTCTTCCACTATCAATTTCTAATAGCAGAACTCCAAAACTGAACACATCGGATTTCTCTGAAAACAATCTTTCAATTGCATACTCTGGCGAGATATAACCACTGCATTATTAAGCAAAACTATGAATTTTTGGAGTACTACTTGGTTTTTTATTATTATATTATTGGACAGTGAATTAAAACTTACTAGGTTCCAACAACTCTTGTTGTGTTAGCTTGATCTTCTCTGTCATGGAAAATTCTTGCCAAGCCAAAATCTGATATTTTTGGATTTAAGTTGTCATCCAACAATATGTTGCTTGCCTTTAGGTCTCTATGTATAATTTTTAGTCTAGAATCTCGATGAAGATAAAGCATTCCTCAAGCCATTCCCTCCATGAAGTCAAAACGCTTTCTCCAATCTAGGAGTTTATGGATTGGGGGATCTACAAAAGCAAAATGGAGGGATTTAATAGATCTATACCTGTATATGTTAAATACATTAAAAGCTATGAGTTTGTTAATGCTTATGATAGGACGAGAAAAGAAGGGATCAAAAGAACAAACCAAAAATAAATGCATCTAGACTTTTACTTGGCATGTACTCCTAGATTAACATCTTCTCCCCTCCTTTAATGCAGCAGCCAATAAGTTTTACAAGATTATGGTGTTGAAGCTTGGAAACGACAATGACCTCATTCATGAATTCCTGTAGTCCTTGTCTAGAAGCACTAGAAAGTCTTTTAACTGCTATATTCTGACCATCTTGCGATATTCGCTTAATGAAAATACCAAGCCCAGTAATTGCACACAATGACAGAAAAATGAGTTATATTCATTGCCTTCAAAAATTGATGAAATTAGCATGAATTAATGTACCTTGTACACTGGACCAAAGCCACCCTGCCCAAGCTTATTGGAGAGGTCAAAATTGTTCATAGCAGTTGCAACCTTTTCAAGATCATATGTCAATACCTCTGGTAGTTTGACATCTGACAATTCTCCAATATTGGTGTCTTCTGTTTTATCTGAATATTCTTCACATTTCTTTGATTGTAAGAACCATCTGTTCTTCGATTTTGTCTCTGATGTATGCCAATGAGTTGATTTTAGAAAGAGTGAACACCACAGAAATACCCCATAGAAAAATGAAATAACATGATTTAGCAAACAACATTTTAATAATTGAAGATTGCATTTAGATTTATTGAGATGATATAAATTGTAATGTACCTGAATGATTCACTATCCTTTTCCATGAAATGTATGTACCAAAAGCAATAATAAGTGTTCGTATTATTACTGTAATGATAATGATAATAATCTTTCTTGTAGGTTTATCTTCGCTGCATTTAAGAGAAGATAAAGAAAGTCATTACCAATCCAAATCTAATTATAGGAAAATGTTAAAAAACTACATGTTTAATATCTGACAGAACAGAGTTAATTTACCAAGATCTAAATAGGATAGACGAACATATAGATCTAGTCCACCTGTTGAGAACTGTTGTATATCAATTGGATTTTCCTTCCAAGACATGTAACCTATCTCAGGACTATATGAATAAGCTACACAAGTACAATTCTCTAAGCACCGGCTTCTGCAACTCTCCTCTGAAGCTGAAAACCATTCTGCAAAATCTGGCACTTTAACCATCTCCAACTTGAAAAATCCATCTTCGGTGCCTTGTGCATGTTCATCTTTCAATTTGTCACAGTGCATAGTTGTCTTCTTAACACAACCATTAGTCCAGTTTTGCATATCCCATTCCGTTCTATTGCTTGGTTCAAAACCTCTCAAACACGTGCATATATGTGAACTATTTGGGTTGCAGCTTCCAAATGATCACATAAACCATAAATATCACATTTTGAACTCTGAATACTATAATGTTTTTGTGGTTGTATCGTGTTGTTATGCCAATCTTTTTGATATAATATGCCTTGAAAGTCTAAGACAAAGAACGTGAATTCTGGCACAGCTGAATTGCTGAAAGACAAATAAATAGTTCCTTCCCCATGATCTATGATACGAAATCCTTTAAGATAAACTGCAGTCATATAGTATATACCAGTAAAGATCCTACCATTCCATGGACCACTGCGCCAATATGGGTGAGTTCCATTCCAGATGAATACTTCAGGAATATCTAGGCGTTCAAGGGTAATAAAGAAGTTACCCATGGATGGATCTGACAAACTTTTCCATGAAGTTAGTCTTAGTTTCTCACTTGTTCTTTTGTTGCTTGTAAGATTCATTTGAGGGGGGAATGAGTCAGGAGGATGGGCAAAACTTTGCCATAAGATGTTCTCTGCAGAATCTTTGAGGATGAGATTTCCAGAATCCAGAAGCTGACAAGTTGTATTGATGGCAATATTTGACACATTTGATGACTAAATGATGTGATTTTGCCCATTTAGTACCGCAAGATTGCCATCCTCAGATATTGTAATAGTCCCAGAAGAATCCCTCAATGGTTGGTTTCTGTTAGCTTCCCATATGATATTGGATTGGGACTTGTACCAAATTCCCATGTAGCGATTTCTAGTGTTTTTTGGACTGAAAAATCCCAATATGAAGAAACTTCCATTGGAACTAAGAGTTTAGGATCCTTAATGTATTGTGATGATTTGATGGTGCCTTTGGCACTGCAAAAGTCAAAACAGGAGCAGTCAAATATGATCAATACAGCGAATAGGGTTGTATGTCTGCGAAAGAATCTCATTGCTGAAGTGAAGAGTCCTTGAGATGCACTATCAAGAAAGATGACGAAGACTTGCTATCATTGTTTTGCTCTCCCTGAATTTGTTTGATTTCTATCATCTTGGACACTGATGCCATTTTTTATTCTTCCTTAGCTTTCACTTCCTGTTAATTGTCATTGTTTCTAATTAAATATGTATGTGTCCATATAATAGTTGAAATCATATATAAAATATTGTTAGTTGTAATTGTATTCTCAGAAAAGTGTATATTACATGTATAGATGTAGGGTATTTATATACAAGAGAGGAGCCTCCACATTAATGGCTCATTATGGTGATTGATCACAATCCCTAATTATGAGGAATCCTAATTATCCCTGATTTTGTGGGATACTAAGATATTAATTGCCTAACATATTTATTTCCTAACACTCCCCCTCAAGTTGGAGCATAGATGTTAATCATGCCCAACTTGTTACAAAGATAGTCAACCCGAGTGCCATCCAAGGCCTTAGTCAAGAAATCACCCAATTGATCACTAGACGGTACATGTCCTGTAGAGATAAAGTTCTCCTTGATCTTATCACGTATAAAGTGACAATCAATCTCAATATGCTTCGTACGTTCATGGAACACGGAGTTGGAGGCTATGTGTAAGGCAGCTTTATTATCACACCATAGCTTCGCAGGTAATGACGTGGCAAGACCAACTTCCTTCATTAACTGGTGAATCCACACAATCTCCTGTACAGACTGAGACATGGCTCGATATTCAGCTTCTGCACTAGACTTTGCCACCACGTCCTGCTTCTTGCTCCTCCAAGATACCAAATTTCCACCTACAAGAACACAATAGCCTGTAGTAGACCTCCTAGACGTCTTTAACCCCGCATGATCAGCATCATAGAAACACTCAATCTTTGTGTGGCCATGATTCGTATAGAGTATACCACGACCAGGTGAGCCCTTCAAGTAATGTAAGACATGTTCCAAAGCTTCTCACTGAGCAACGGTTGGTGCTACCATGAATTGGCTCAGCCTACTGACAGGAAAGGTTACATCAGGGCGAGTTACCGTGAGATAATTCAATTTTCCAATCAGCCTTCGGTATCGCTCAGGGTAGGCAAACGGTTTAATCTTCTCAGGATCAATCTTTTTTTTCATATCCTCAGGTAGCTCATCAAACGGCACACTCTCATCAATATCAAAAAAGGGATTAGGAATCATGGGACAGCTACTTGGTGATGCTCCAAGTTTCCCGGTATCTTTCAGTAGATCAAGAACATATTTCCGCTGGGTTAGGAGAATGCCTTTCTTGCTTCTCATAACTTCGATCCCAAGAAAGTACTTTAACTGACCCAAATCCTTTGTTTGGAAATGGGAGTTAAGAAAGACCTTGAGTGACGAGATCCCTGCCTTATCATCACCTGTAATAACAATGTCGTCGACATAGACTACTAAGAGAATCATACCAGCGTCTGTCCGTTGATAAAACACAGAATGATCACATTTACTTTGATTCAGACCAAACTTCTTAACCACAGAACTGAATCTGTCAAACCAAGCACGAGGGCTTTGCTTCAAACCATATAGAGACTTCTGAAGGTAGCATACCTTGCCATGCTCCCCCTGAGCAACAAAGCCAGGCGGTTGCTCCATGTAAACTTCCTCAAGAAGGTCGCCATTTAAAAAGGCATTCTTTAACATCCAGCTGATGAAGATCCCAACCATAGGTAGCTGCCATAGAGATGAAGAGACGAACAGAGGATAATTTGGCCACGGGAGAGAAGGTTTCAGAATAGTCAACACCATACGTCTGAGCATAACCCTTAGCAACCAGTCGAGCTTTCAATCGTTCCAAGGTACCATCAGCTTTCGTCTTAATGGCAAACACCCACTTACACCCAATAGCGGTCTTCCCAGGAGGTAAATCTACGAGAGTCCAGGTACCAGCCTTATCAAGGGCCATCATTTCCTCGTCCATCACAGCACGCCAACCAGGATGGGCCAAGGCTTGGGAAAGGTGGGTGGGAATGGTAAGAGAGTCTAAGGATGCTATGAAAGAACAGGATGGGGGCGACAGGTGATGGTAGGAAACAAACGAGGAAATAGGGTACGTACAAGTGCGTTTACCTTTGCAGAGGGCAATAGGAAGGTCAAGAGAAGATTCAGGAGGATCGAGAGTATCCGGCACGGACTCAAGCACTAGTTCAGGGTCAGAGGCCAACGGAGGCGAGGAGGCTAAGGACGGATCAGGCGTCGAGGCGGGCATTGGTAGGTCAGGAAGACCAGCAGCAGCATTACTTTCCTTAGCACGTCTCTGATAGACATGGTGGATAGGAGGTGGAGCAGGGGCCAACACAGATGCTTGCACTGGTGGGGAGCGAACCTCATACACTAAAAGATGATCAAGATCAGGGTTAGGGGATGGAGGCAGAGCAGAGACAGAGAAGAACGAAGTAGACTCATGGAAGGTGACATCGGTAGACACAAGATAGCGTCGGAGATCGGGAGAATAGCACCGATAACCCTTCTGAACCCTAGAATAGCCAAGGAAGGCACACTTGAGGGATTTAGGATCAAGTTTGGTGACAGTGGGGCGAATATCTCGAACAAAACAGACACAACCAAAGATTTTAGGATCAACAGGAAACAAGGGTTTGGAAGGAAACAAAGTTGTGTATGGAATGTCACCACTGAGAACAGGAGATGGCATACGGTTAATAAGGAAGCATGCGGTGGACACAGCATCAGCCCAAAAGGATTTAGGAACTTGCATTTGAAACATTAGAGCCCGGGCAACTTCTAATAAGTGCTGGTTTTTGCGCTCTGCAACACCATTTTGAGCAGGTGTATCGGCACACGAGGACTGATGAATCATGCCATGTGTGAGCATATAGTCGTGAAACTGGCCAGAAAAATACTCTTTAGCATTATCGCTTCGTAAGGTTTTCACAGAAATACCAAACTGGGTTTTGATCTCAACACAAGAATTGCAAAAATGAGAAAATAACTCGGAACGATTTTTCATTAAATAAAGCCAAGTGGTTCGAGAGAAATCATTAACGAAAGTAACAAAGTACTTAAAACCAGAGGTGGACATGATAGGACAAGGGCCCCAAATATCAGAATGAACCAAATCAAAGGGGGACGCAGCCCGTTTATTGACGCGAGGTGCCAGGTGAACACGATGGTGTTTGGCAAACTGACACGACTCACACTCTAAGGACGACAAATCATGAAACTAAGGATACAACCTCTTCAAGGATGACAATGACACATGACCTAGACGACAATGAATATCAAAAAGAGAAGAACCACCAGAGCAAGCAACGGAACGCGGCACCCGATCGTCAAGGAAGTAATGGCCACCAGATTCATAGCCCCTACCAATAATCCGCCTCGTCGTAAGATCCTGAATCACACAATGGTCAGGGAAAAGTGAGATAAAACAATTCAATTGGCGAGTAAGCTTGCTGGGAGACAGAAGGTTAAAAGCAAGATCAGGAACATTAAGGACTGATGATAGAGAAACAGAGGATGTAGGTGTAACAGTGCCGGAGCCAAGGACGCGAGAAGACGAGCCATTGGCAATAGTTATAAAAGAGGGGTTGGCATAAGGTGCATACGTAGAGAACAAATGATGGTTACCTGTCATGTGGTCAGTGGCACCGGAATCGATGATCTACTTCGAGGAAGAAGTAGCAAGACATGAGTCGCCGTTACCTGTAACAAGGGCACTCGGAGTGGATGGAACATTGTCAGATTGATCTGAGGATTGGGTCATATGAGCAGCTCCAGTACGTTGTAGCTTGTTCTGCAACTTACGACAATACCGTTTGGTATGACCAGGTTCCTTACAATAGAAGCAGACGATAGGACCAGGAGTCGGAGGACTGTTGCCGGAGCGTGGAGGACCTTGGTTTCGGGAATCTGCAGAGGCCGAGTATGGTATACCATGGCCAGCTTTTACGAAGTTCTGTTGACGCTTATCAGTGGGACCACGGCCAGCTAAAGCACTAGCATTCGGAGTTGGAGTCGGGTGTAAGAGACTATCTGCACGTAGCACACGAGAGTACACATCCTGAAGTGAAGGAAGTTCAGAACTAGACAAAACCTGAGACCGAACAGTCTCGTAGGCAGGATCCAAGGCAGTAAGAAAGCTGAGAATCGCTAGTTTCTCCATATTTTCAACCTGAACCTTAAGGTCAGTGGTAGGTGGCATTAACATCTTCAATTCTTCATACATTTTCTTGAACTCCACATAAAAGGTTTTCAACGAACGGCCCTGCTGTTCAGCACGATAGAATCCCTTGCAGACATCATGAATGCGAGTAATATTTCCCTTCCCAGAGTATAGAAATTCCAAACAGCTCATGAGTTCCTTAACCGTATTACAGTGACTAACCGAGGGGAGGATGTCACTGCTAATAGAATTCTGGATTTGCAAGAATAAACGGGCGTCCGCTCGGGCCCAAGTCATCTTAGGGTCATCCGTGGGAGGTGTATCAGTCAAATGGCCCTCCTTCTCAATACTAAGCAAGTACATGCGGACGGTTTTGCTCCAATCCATATAATTTGTCCAGGTCAACTTGTGCTCAGTGATTTTATTAGTCACAGGAACAATTTCAGTAGTGACATAAGCCTTGGAATCAGCCATCAATGCAAGCAAACCCTTTCCAAATAGAAATAATCAACACCCAAAGAAGCAAACGGAGTGACCTCACCCCTATACCAATGAAAACAGCCCCAAACAAGAGCTAGCCAAGAGCAGCACCACAAAAATCAACACTTAAGAATGCAAAGTAGTGCCGAGATCAACCAGAAACAGCCAGAAATACGGAACCCGATGCAGCAACCAGAAACAGAGAACCAAAAAACGCCCAGAAACAGCGAAACAGAAGTACCAAATGGACAAAACATCAACCAAACCAAAAATAGGGAGTACCCACGGCACACAACCACATGGGAAATGACGGCGGCGGCGAGTCGGTCCGAACACAGCAAACGGCGGCGGCAACGGCGCCGGAAGGATTTCTTCTTGAACTTTAAGAGGTTGTACGAAGAGATGAAGGTACTTATATCTCCACAAGTAGATCTTTAGACCCATATTAAGAATTTGGAATTTCAGGCTATCATCAATTTCCTTAAAGCTCTTGATCCGTCTTATGACACCATCCAATCTCATATTTTGTCTAGTCAGGAGCTTTCATCTCTTGAAGATGTGTTCTCATGGGTTCTTCATGCTGATAGTTTGGTTCGTCCGTCTGTTGATCCGAATGCATGTGCTTTGGCTAGGTGTGACCCTTTTGAAAACAAGAATTATGGGTCCAAACAAGGAACTTTTGGCAGTATTATCTACAATTTTTGCAAGGAACTTGGTCACATCAAGAAAAGTTGTCATAAACTACAGAATAAATAGCAACGTGATCAATAGCATGGTTTTGCTCATATTGCCCAGATATCTGATCAGCCAAATTCTGGTCCGCCATTTGCAGGGGCCCTAGTTACAGGTATTGTGTCTTCTGGTCTTGCTACTACTTCCACTAAGTAGGTCATTGATTCTGGTGCCACCGACCATATGATAGGTAACCATCATTTATTTTCATCATATACCCCCTATGCCAACTCATCCTCCATATTTGTTGCCAATGGGTCCCCGGTCCGTGTACTTGGATCAAGCGCTGTTTAACCAACTACATCCATTTCGCTATCTTCTGTTCTTAATCTTTCCGATCTCACATTTAACCTTTTGTCTACAAGTAAACTAACTCGTCATTTGAATTGTTTTATCTCACTATTCCCTGACAATTGTTTAATTCAGGATCTTTTGACGAAGCAAATTATTGGTAGAGGCTATGAATCTGGTGGGCATTACATCCTTAAGGATCAGGTGTCACGTTCTGTTGCTTTTTCTGGTGGGTCATCTCCCTTTGAAGTCCATTATCGTCTCGGTCATTTGTACCTTTCGTCTCTTAAGAGGTTGTATCCTTAGTTTTCGTCTGTGTCTACTTTAGATTGTGAGTCATGTCAGTTTGCCAAATATCATCGTGTTCATTTGGCACATCGAGTCAATAAACGGGCTGCGTCCCCTTTTGAGTTAGTTCATTCTAATGTTTGGGGTCCTTGTTCAGTTTTGTCTTAGACTGGTTATTGATATTTTGCCATCTTTGTTGATGATTTTTTCCTGAACCACCTGGTTTTACTTAATAAAATAGCGTTCTAAATTTTTTACTCATTTTCGTAATTTTTGTGCTGAAATTCAAACTCAGTTTAATACTCATGTGAAAATCCTTCAAAGTGATAATGTGAAAGAATATTTTTCCGCTCCATTTACCGATAATATGCGTAGTCATCACATTCTTCACCAATCCTCCTATGTTGATACACACTGCTCAAAATGGTTTTGCTGAAAGAAAGAACCGCCATCTCTTAGAAACTGCCCGAGCTCTCATATTTCACTCCTGTGTCCCTAAATCCTTTTGTGCTGATGCCATATCTACTGTCTGTTTTCTCATCAATCGCATGCCTTCAGTTGTCTTTAATGGTGACGTTCCATATTCCGTTCTGTTTCCCACCACTAAGCTGTTTCTGATTGATCCAAAAAATTTTGGCTGTGTCTGCTTTGTTCGGGATGTCCGTCCAAATGTCAATTAACTCGATCCCAAGTCCTTGAGGTGTGTCTTTCTTGGTTATTCTCGAGTTTATAAAGGTTATCGGTGTTACTTTCCTTATCTCCGTCGTTATCTTGTGTTCATTGATATGACCTTTCATGAGTTTTCTCCTTTCTTCCAATCTTCAGTATTATTCGAGTCTTCCTCCGTTGTTAATGAGCTTGATGATGTCTTGGTTTATTGTGTCCGTATCTCAACAGTATAGGTTGCTATTCCAGAATCTGATATCATCAATGATGCTGATGTTGCCAATGTTCTGCTTTCACCAGTCACTCTTCGTCGACAGATTCCGTTCATGACTTCCAGGTTCCTGATCCTGATTCCCCAAACCCTGCCATTCCTGTCCTTGACCCAATTGTACTTGATTCTGCTGTTGATCTATCTGATGACATGCCTATTGCCCTCCGCAAAGGTACCCGTCCTCATTGTCTTCCTAAAAGATATGCTGATTGTACCTATCCTATCTCCTCCTTTGTGTCCTACTAGCGTTTGTCCCATTAACTCTTCCCTTGTGGCCACCCTTGAGTCCATCTCCACCCCTACCACCCTTTACCAAGCCTTGACTCACCCTGGTTGGCGTGCAGTGATAGAAGAAGAACTGATGGCCCTTGAACAGGTTGGTACCTGGACTCTTGTTGATTTACCTTATGGGAAGAAGGTCATTGGATGTTAATGGGTGTTTGTTGTTAAGACTAAGGCTGATGGTTTTTTGGAGCAGTTGAAAGCTGTAACCCCCTCACCGCAATTACATCCGGATTACGAAATTTAAGTGAAATAGAGACCAATAAAACAAAATAACAATTTATAATCTCTCATTCAGGAGATGAGGTATTTCGAAAATCATTTCCAAACATACTTATTGTTGGTCTCGCATTCACAGACGGATATAATTACTTGAGAAATCAAATCACATAAGCAATATCAGAGTGCGGAAACTAAAATCCCGGCAAAACCCCGGGTTCATCTACATATATTTATATCATGGGTTTACAAGTTCCCAAAATGGGGATTACATATCCAAAATATTCATTTACATTCTCATGTACACTTGGTAATCCCGAAACCAAAATAAGGATAACCAACTACTCTAAATCTCAGAGTAATCCTAATTACTCCTGGTTGTCCGCTTCCCTTTCGAGCCACACGCCCTGTCTGAAAAGATTAGTCATATGGAAAGGGTGAGATTCTAAAGAATCCCAGTAGTAATAACTTTTTCATACCACATGCAATCACATAATATATAAACAAATCATCTCATATCAGTAACACAAATCACACTCCACCCTCATCCCCTTTTACCGCCGGGAAGGCACACCGTCCTAACCCGAACTGTTGTTAGCGACTCAGGGACTATTGGCGTGGCAGTGCATACGAATAGCCTTACGGCTCACATATAGCCTTTCGGCTTTCACAAATGGCCCGTCGGCCTTTACAAATAGCCTTTCGGCCCACAATTAGCCTTTCGGCCCACATAATCGCATATACACACCCTAACCTCATCCCCTTTTACCGCCGGGAAGGCACACAGCCCTTACCCGAACCATTGTTAGCGACTCAGGGACTATTGGTATAGCGGTGCTTCCACAAATTTTCACAAATATGCAGCATACGAAAACCCATTTCATCTCAATGACATTGAACACATACAATGTATCACATAAGATATAAAGAAAGAGTCACTACCTGTATCTTTCTTGACTGGCTCCGGCACCTTGGCCTCACGAGGACGACAGATGTCAAATCCTATATCAATTAGGGACAACCAATCAATCTCTTTTCCATATGTATATTTCAATAATACTCTAAGTTGGTTATCATTTAGGACTCTTTAGGTGACTATTAGAGGCCTAAACATATGCCTAAAGGGTTGGAAGACACTACCCAAAAGACCCCTTACTCGAAGGCAAAACTCTAATTTTTGACAGTTTCACTCGAGCACAGATGCTCTCACTCGAGCACAAGTACGGACATCACTCGAGCACAAAAGAGTGAGAGACAGCGAGTGAGCATCCGAGAGCACACAAAGCTCTTCAGGATCAGAATCACTCGAGCACAACCATATGCACTCAAGCACACCCCCATTCCCGCGAGTGAGAAGGCACACTCGTGCACCTTATCCGCGAGTGACAACCTGAGAGCACCACCCACACCAGAGGCACAAGCTCACTCGAGCATGACCCCTAGTGCTCGGGTGAGACGGCTATGCTCGCGAGTGTCAGAGCACACTTTTGGCATCAACCAGCGAGTGAAGACCCGAAAGAAACCCTCCACTCTAGACTCGCACCATCACTCGAGCAGACCCAAGCTCACTCGAGCATGTTCTTCCCTCACTCGAGCACAAAGCGATGCACTCGAGCATTATTCATAAAAATCCAGACGAACTCGAAGCACAACAGGAAAACTCTCGCATCACTCGAGCACGTTCTTCCTCTGCTCGAGTGATGTGTATCAGAGACCCAAAAACGCAGAAAAACCAGAAAACGCCAGATGGTCAAAATCATGCCCAATGGTTCCCAAACTCTTCCCAATGCTCATACCCTCTAAGCACTAACTAGGGAACACCTTGGCAACTCCAAAAACACCCCAAAAACCACTTTGACCACAATCAAACACTAAAGTCTCTATAATACACAATATCCAAATTTCATTATACTTAATTCCAACATTCCAAATTATATTCAATACTCAAATAACTCCCCAATAACTCATTTCTAACATCAAGCACAATGAAGCTCCTAAAATCCACATTTGGTGCAAATTAGGGCAAATTTCCAGATTTTCACAAACTTACCCAAAATCACAAACTTTATATATACAAATGCACTAAAGGCCTACCTCTTCACTTTGCTCAATCAAGAATCTTGATTCTCCAACTTCCAAATTCGACCAAATCACAAACCAACACTATTCAATATTCTGAAATTACCACAATGAAGCTCTCAATGAGACACATCACATTAGAAGAGAGAATTTGAGCAAAGGAGGATCATAACTCACCAAGATTCAAGCTTTTCTTCTTCCTTTCCCTTGCTTGTGCGCCAGAAATGGAGGAAGAAAGAGAGAGAAGATGAGTGAGATGGTGAAATGATGATGATGAAGATGTTTCCTTTTCCCTCCCATACACACAACCGAAAGAGAGACAGAGAAAAGAGAAAAAGTGCTATTTTGTCTTCTAGTGCCACATCCCATGGCCACCCTCTTGCCACATGTCACAATCTCACACATTCCTTCAATGAGCTCACAAAATCACAACACATAGGATTCCGACCCATCAAACATGAATCTCAACCCTTGATCTTAAATACCACACATCTTTGTTCCACAATTCACATTACATAAATTTCCCAAAAGTGTTTAATTTATACTAATTACAATGATTATCAGAGCCATTAGCCCTAATCACAAATCGGGATATTACAAAAGCTCGGCTTGTTGCCAAAGGGTATGCTTAAACATATGGAATTGATTATTCCGAGACTTTCTCCCCTGTGGCTTAGCTCACTTCAGTTCGTCTTCTTGTCTCTCTGGTTGCCACCTATCATCGGGATTTGCATCAATTGGATGTTAATAAGGCTTTTCTGAATGGTGACCTCCTTGAGGAAGTTTATATGAAGCAATCACCCGGGTTCGTTGCTCAAGGGGAGCATAGGAAAGTGTGCTACCTCTGAAAGTTGTTGTATGGTCTGAAGCAAAGTCCCTGTGGCTGGTTTGATAGATTTTGTGGTGTGGTCAAGAAGTTTGGGTTAAGTCAAAGCAAATGTGATCACTCTGTGTTCTACCAGCAGTTCGATGTAGACATGATTCTTCTAGTAGTGTATGTTGATGATATTGTGATTACTGGGAGTAATATCTCTGGAATCTCAGAACTTAAAGTCTTTCTTAACTCCCACTTCTAGACAAAAGACTTGGGATCATTAAAGTACTTTCTTGGTCATGGGTGAAGTTTGATTTGGTGGTGGAAGAAAGAAGAACAGTCCACAACTCAGTTCATCTGAAAAGTCTTTAATGGTTTTTTTTTTTTTGCCCCTAATGGAGAAGTAGACAATGCAAGCCAGGATTGGTTAAAAATACCGATCATAAACAAACATAGGTACTCTTTTAGCACGTGGACCAAAAGACGAATCCAGTATGGTATGTATGTCTTTTAACCCCGTGGAAAAAGTATGGTATGTAATTTTCCAAATTTCGATATTTATGTACATATCAATATTTTCTATATCTAAAATAAGGTAGAAAAGTGGGAAGGAATAATATAGCAATTATTGTTTTTGCATTTTTGACCAAATAGAAGCTCCATTATCCTGATCCACCTTATCCGTTGATTTATTAATAGGGGTTATAAAAGTGGCAGATTTGGGGATGAGTATACTCTCAGAATCATTTTTCTCATTTTCTTCTCATAATTTCATCACCACTCTTAGATAAAAAAATGGATGGTGCAGATTTAATATTTTCTAAAATTATGATTATAGTGTTTTATAAATTAATTTTTTTATTTCTTGTATTTGTATTACAGTTATGAATTGTGTAGATCATGTTTTAACCGTTTCAGTTTACTTATTTATGTTTAAAATAATAGTTTTATTTAAAATTAAACTTGTACTATCTGTTTTTTTTTTTTTTTAAATTTGAGGGTGGAGATGGAATTCTGAGAAGAAAGGGAGAAAAAGGATTCTGAGAGAACTTAGACCCTCCCAGATTTGGACTATCAGCATGTATCTGTATGTATAATTTTTTTAATGTAAAAAAAGTAATTTGTAAATTAAAAATACCATTATAGATCTAAACTTTTTCAAAATGGTGACTGTAGGAAACAAAATAAAGAAAAAGATAAAATCTATACTAGCTAGATTTATAAAATCTAAACCATGCAAATTACATATGGTTTAAATATATAATTTTGTTTACAATTGTTTAAATTTATTATTTTGACCACATGGGCGTCAATTGTTGTTTAAGTGTGTGTTTAGATTAGTTTTTAGAGAATAGTTTTTATGATTTACGAAGTAAGTTATTAATAGGAGTTTAGTCTCAGCTTGTAGAAAAGGGCTTCTGAAACCATGGTTTCAGGGTTATCCAAACACTCACTAAGTACTGTATTTGACATGACTAGGCTGTAATGAATAACATATAAGTTTTGACATAGCGAAACATTACAACTCGTGTAGGAGACATTTCTTCTGAAATATTATAGCTATGTACATATACGCAAGAATAAAACTATTTCTAAATTATATCATTAAAGGTGCGGTATTGTAGTTATCTGCCATGCATCTCTGTAATGCTAACACTGTTGTTTGAAAACAATTTCTGACTTTCTTCATTGGATGCTGAACACAACAAACTCTGCCATTGGATGAATGCAGGTTGTTTGGGAGGAGGAAGATTCACAATCTCACTGCTAAGCATAGAAACCACAGTGCTCATACTTGGCCTCTCTCTTGGAAAGCTTTGCACGCATAAAAGTCGTATGTGTATGCATCTTAATATATCTTTCTCTAGGTTGGTATCATATATTCTCAGATCTATTAGCGTTGCCACACTTTTAATTCGATAATTTCCATATCTGGAATGATTAAAAAAATGTACAAATAGAAGCATTAAAAACTAAAGCTAATTTGAGCAAAAAAAAAAAAACTAAAGCTAAGAATGAACGATAAAGCATTGCAATTGAGTATTCAGAAGGGTAAAGAACTATAGCGACTTACAATTCCTAAAAGGTTGAGAGAGTCCTCGTTGTTAGAAGGGCTTGAGTTTCTTCTTCAACTAGCAATCTCTAATAGTAAAACTCCAAAACTAAATACATAAGATTTCTCTGAAAATAATCCGTCCATTGCATACTCCGATGACATATGACCACGGCATTATTGAGCAAAACTATGAATTTTTGGAGTGCTACTTGGTTTTTTGTTATCATATTATTGGACAGTGAATTAAAACTTACTAGGTTCCAACAACCCTTCTTGTGTTAGCTTGATCTTCACTGTCATGGAAAATTCTTACCATGCCAAAATCTAATATTTTTGGATTCGAGTTCTCATCCAACATTATGTTGCTTGCCTTTAGGTCTCTTATGTATAATTTTTAGTCTAAAATCTTGATGAAGATAAAGCATTCTTTGAGCCACTCCCTCGATGATGTCAAAGCACTTTCTCCAATCTAGGAGTTTATGGTTTGGGGGATCTACAAAAGCAAAAAGGAGGGATTTAATAGATCTGTACCTGTATATATGCTAAAAGCTATGAGTTTATTATTGCTTATGTTAGGATGAGAAAAGAAGGGATCAAAAGAACAAACCAAAAATAAATGCATCTAAACTTCTATCTGGCATGTACTCGTAGATTAACATCTTCTCCCCTCCTTCAATGCAGCAGCCAATAAGTTTTACAGGATTGCAGTGTTGAAGCTTAGAAATGACAATGGCCTCATTCACGAATTCCTCTAGTCCTTGTCCATATGCTCTAGAAAGTCTTTAACGGCTATATTCTGACCATCTTGCAACATCCCCTTAATTAAAATACAAAGTAATGTAAATTGCATACAATGACAGAAAAATCAGTTGTATGCAATGTCTTCAAAATTGATGAAATTAGCATGAATTAATGTACCTTGTAAACTTGACCAAAGCCACCCTGCCCAAGCTTATTGGAGTGATCAAAAGTGTTTGTAGCAATTGCAACCTTTTCAAGATCATATGCCAATACCTTTGGTGGTCTGATGTGAGACAATTCTCTAGCAGTGGTGTGCTGTGTTTTCCCCAAGTATTCTTTACCTTTTTTTAATCGAAAGAACCATTTGTTCTTCAATTTTGTCTCTGATGTAAAACACTGAATCAATTTTAGGAGTGAACATCACAGAAATACCCCCTATTAAAAATGAAATAACAGGATTTTCCACATGACAATTTAATACTTTATAAATTGCGTTTAAATATTTTGAGATAATATAAATGGCAACGTACCTGAATGTATCACTATCTTTTTCCATAGAACATATGTACCAAAAGCAATGATAAGTGTGCCTGTTATTGCTGTAATGATAATGATTTTTCTCACATGTCTATCCTTTTCTGCATTTGAGAGAAAACTAAACAAATTATAACCGATCCAAATCTATGAATAGGAATATGTCAAAGAACTAGACTTTTAATATTTGTCAGAACAAAAAATTAACATACCAAGATCTGAATAGGCTAGACGAACATATAGATCAAGTCCGCCTGTTGAGAACTGATGTATATCAATTAGATTTCCCTTCCCAGACATGCAACCTATGTCAGGACTATCTGAATAAGCTACACATACAATTCTCTAGGCACTGGCTTCTGCATGTCTCCTTTGAAGCAGATGACCATTCTGCAAAATCTGGCACTTTGATAAACCCCGCCCGTGAAATTAAACTGCAGTGAATATAATGAATTAACTCTATAATAGAGGGATAGCAAGTATCTCATTAATCTCTCTAATATAGCCCAGGAGGATCTCCAAACTTTAGTAACTCTCTGAAAATATTCGATGCTTTATTGAGTAGGCAAAATGACCAATTTATAGAAGTATAGAGAGATCAAATTCAAATTCAAAATTCAAACTAGGAAATCTAAATAATATCAAAAGTACTAAAATAATATCTAAATCTAAAATACTAAAGAATATCTAAAATTCTACTTGTGAATATTCCACTTATTCTGAAATATCTAAAATAATATCCAAAATAATATTGCTGAAATTATTAAAAATAATAAATATTGCTAATTACTTCCTAATTAATCCTAACACGCTTATTTTTTTTGGAATAAATCAACCCATAGCGATTTGGATTGCTATCATATCTTCCCCCTTGGAAAGTCAACTTGTCCTCAAGGCGAAATTGAGGAAATTGTTCGGCAACGAGATCATATTCCTCCCAAGTAGCTTCCTCCAAAGGGCGGTTCTCCCATGCCACAAGTATGTCCAATCTGTGATCTGGTGTCCAGTGATGCTGCAATACCTTGGAAGGGTGCAGGATGAGCTCCATATCAGCTGAGAGAGGAAGAGGAGGAGGAGGAGTAGGAGCTTGCTGGCCATAGGCAGGATGGAGAAGGGAGACATGAAAGACAGGATGGATTTTGGCAGTCGAAGGGAGGGCTAGTTCATAGGTGACCTTGCCAATACGTTTGGCCACCGTAAAGGGGCCGAAGAAACGTGGAGATAGTTTCTAAAACTTTGATCGCGCCAATGATCGTTGTCGATATGGTTGAATGCGTAACCAAACAGCATCCCCTTGGTTAAACTCAAGGTCCCGGTGATGTTGATCGGCATGTAGCTTCATTTGGTGTTGAGCTTTAAGGAGGTTCCCTTTTAAAACTCGTAACATGGCATCACGTGTTTCCAGTTGTTCTTCTAAGTCAGCAACCCTTGTTTCACCTTTGACATAAGGGAGGAGAGGCGGGGGATCACTACCATAAACCAATTTAAATGGAGAAGTATTAGCAGCCACATGGAACCCAGTGTTGAAAGAAAATTCTGCCAGCAAAGAAATTTACTCCATTGTTTAGGTTGGTCATGTGCAAAGCAACGTAAGTAAGTCTCGAGGCATCGATTGATGACCTCAGTTTGCCCATCGGATTGTGGGTGGTAAGAGGTGCTCATGTTTAAGCGAGTTTGACTTAAACGAAATAACTCCTGCCAGAAGTGACTGAGGAAAAGAGGATCTCTATCAGAGACGATAGACCTTGGCATGCCGTGAAGGCGAACAATTTCCTAGCAAAAAGTGGCGGCGACAGCTTTAGCGGTATAAGGGTGAGTAAGGGCAATGAAGTGGCTGTATTTACTGAGACGATCCACCACCACGAAAATCACATCAAAACCTTTGGACTTAGGGAGCCCTGTAATAAAATCAAGAGAAATGTCCTCCCAAATGCGCTCTGGAATAGGAAGTGGCTGCAAGAGTCCTGCCGGTGCTAATGTTTGATATTTGTTCTGCTGACAAGTGTGACAACGTTGGATATAGCGCTTGACATCGTTTTTCATCCCGTGCCAGTACAGTTGGTCATTTAACCGTCGCAGAGTCTTGAGGTACCCTCCATGCCCCCCGGTTGGCGTTTCATGAGCTTCGGCCATCAATTTTTCTCTGAGTGAGACGACATTGGGTATGACTAAACGTGTCTTGTAGAATAACCGATCATTCACAAAGTGAAAAAGAGAGTGACGATCAGGGTGGGTCTGTAACTCCTCTATCTTTGCCCTTGTGTCAGGGTTTTCCAGTAGTGCTTGCGGAAGTTGATCTAGGTTGTGGGCCATAGGAATGACCATGTGTAAAAGCTCTGCTTGTTGGGGCAGTCGAGACAAAGAGTCAGCGGCGGCGTTCTCTCGCTTTGGTTTATAACGAATGGTGAAATCAAAAAGAAGGAGTTTAACCAAGAGTCGTTGTTGGGAAGTAGTCATAATCTTTTGGTCTAACAAGTGCTTCAGGTTGTGATGGTCGGTTTGTACGAAAAAATGGTTACCCAATAAGTAGTGACGCCATTTTAGTAGTGAAAGGACCAAGGCAAGTAACTCCCTGTCATAAGCCGACTTGTAACGATTTGAGAAGGAGAATCCTTTGCTAAAGTATGCTACAGGATGGTTATTTTGCATTAGTACGGCCCCAATACCGTTCCCAGAAGCGTCACATTCAACCGTAAAAGGTTGTTGAAAGTTCGATAAGTGAAGAACCGGAGTGGTAGTGAGAGCCATTTTAAGTTCCTCAAAAGCTGTTTGAGCTGCATCTGACCACTGAAAGGCACCTTTTTTTGTTAAATCGGTTAGAGGTCGCGCAATGAGGCCATAGTTTTTTTACAAACCTCCGATAATAGCCGGTGAGTCCTAAAAAACCGCGCAAGTCTTTTACTGATTGTGGAGTAGGCCAATGAGCGACGGCCTTAATCTTCTCAGGGACAACTTCCGCGCCATTACTAGTGACAATGTGTCCTAAGTAGTCAACCCTCGTTTGTCCCAGAAAACACTTTTTAGCATTGGCGAAGAAAAAGTGTTGTTGTAGGATCTGAAAAATAATCCTGAGATGCTGGAAATGATCTTGTGCAGAAGAACTGTAGATTAAAATGTCGTCAAAGAAGACGAGCACAAATTTCCTTAAGTATGCGCGAAACAAGTCATTCATGATAGCTTGGAATGTTGTGGGGGCGTTAGTGAGACCAAATGGCATGACCACAAATTCATAATGACCGGAGTGGGTTCTAAATGCCGTTTTATGAATATTGGAAGGTAATATCCGGATTTGATGATACCCAGATCGTAAATCAATCTTTGAAAAATATGTAGCACCGTGCAGTTCATCTAATAATTCATCAATGTTAGGGATGGGTACTTATCTGGAATCGTAATTTTGTTGAGACGACGATAATCCACACACAACCGCCAAGTGCCATCCTTCTTGCTCACCAATAAGGCGGGACTGGCAAATGGACTTGAACTAGGGCGGATGAATCCTCAGTCTAATAAGGAGCGAACTTGAGACTCAATCTCGTCCTTTTGGTAATGAGGATAGCGATAGGGTCTCAAATTTGGTGGGGAAGCCCCTGGCAGCAAAGAGATCATGTGATAGTGGCCACGGGAAGGTGGTAGTATAGTAGGCTCTTCAAAAATAGCAGAAAAGTTTTGAAGGATATCTGATACATCTAAGGCTGCACGTTTTGCTGTTTCTGTCTAGTGAAACTCCAAGCTCTTGAGACAAACCTGAGGACCAGCCTTTGGCAATTCTCCTTGCAATTTGTATTTCTTCCCTTCAACCCAAAAGATCATGAACATGTCGTTCTAGTTTGCCTGTACTGTGTTGAGTGATGCTAACCATTTAATCCCCAACACTAAATCTGACCCGGCCAAGGAGAAGGGGTTGAAGTCCTGTTTAATTGTTAATCCTAATAGTTGGACCTCCAGATCCTTGCAAATCTGATTGCAGCGAATAACCTGGTCATCCCTAATTTGAATGCCAAAAGTGGGTACTGTACTGGTGGGAATACCAAGTTGTCGCATCAAGGTAGTGGAAATAAAATTGTGGGTGGATCCACTATCTACCAACAATAGTACCTGTTTATAATGAAGGAAACCCTTTATCTTCATAGTGGAGGCCGAAGGTGTGCCCAAGATGACATTAAAAGCTACCTCAGTCTCCTCTGTTTCCTCTAGTTCAGATTCAACTATTGGGTCAAGAGACTCAGAAAGGGGGTTGCCATTGTCATCGACCTCCATTAATGAGAATGAGGTGCTACATCTATGTCCTGGTCAGAAAGGCTCTGCACACTGGAAACACAAGCCTTTGTCGCGTCGCCTTTGGCGTTCAAGATCTACAGCCGATATACGTCCTGCGGGAGGGAATGATGAAGAGGAATAATTCAGCGCAGGATATTTCCCTGTGGTTGATGATGACGTAGTGAAGCTTCGGTTTGAAGAGCCAAATTTATTACCGTGAGCAATTGATAATTGTTTCTCAAATTCTAAGGCGAGGCTAGCGGCTCTGTAAACACTACGTGGTTTCTGAATCCGTACGTGTGAACGCAGTTCCTCCTTGAGGCCGTTCATGAAGACGCCGAGAAGGCAGTGTTCTGGCCAATTTGCAACCAGCGCCACCTTCTTTGCCCATTCCTTCCGATAGTCTTGAACAGAACCAGTTTGCTTGATACTACACAGATTTTCATCGGGATTAAGATATTCCGGTGGCCCAAAGTGTTCTTGGAATGCCTTAACCAAATCATCCCATTATAGTATTGCCCGCTGCGAATTTAACCATGAAAATAAATCTAGAGCATCACCTTCTAAATAAATGGCTGCTACATCAACTTTGTCTTCTTCTGCCGTGCCATAATATCGAAAAAACTTCTCAGCTTTCAGAAACCAGCCGCGCGGGTCGCCCCCATCAAACTTGGGAAATTCGATTTTGGTATATGGGGTGCAGAGATGGCGTCGCGACGCCTCAAAATCATCCTCACTGTCGTCGGTGGAGTGGTGCGACCTCCCTCTGTTCCAGTTAGGTCGAGCAGATGAAAGTTCCAGCGCGCGAACCTGTTCCTTCAACTCGTCGATGGCTGCGAGTCGAGCGGCGATCGTGGCGAGATGATCAGATGACGTCTCGAACGGTTGGGTCTCGTGCGGCTGTGTCGCTTCAGAAGATGGGTTTGCATCGGACGGTGGCATTGTGTGTGAAGAACGCGTTTTGACCATGGCGGACCGTACGGCTCTGATGCCAAATTGCTAAACCCCGCCTGTGAAATTAAACTGCAGTGAATATAATGAATTAACTCTATAATAGAGGGATAGCAAGTATCTCACTAATCTCTCTAATATAGCCCAGGAGGATCTCCAAACTTTAGTAACTCTCTGAAAATATTCGATGCTTTATTGAGTAGGTAAAAGGGCCAATTTATAGAAGTACAGAGATCAAATTCTAATTCAAAATTCAAACTAGGAAATCTAAATAATATCAAAAATACTAAAATAATATCTAGATCTAAAATACTAAAGAATATCTAAAATTTTACTTGTGGATATTCCACTTATTCTAAAATATCTAAAATAATATCCAAAATAATATTGCTGAAATTATTAAAAATAATAAATATTGCTAATTACTTCCTAATTAATCCTAAGACGCTTATTTTTTCTGGAATAAATCAACCCATAGCGATTTGGATTGTTATCACACTTTAGTCATCTCCAATTTTAAAAATCCATTTTTGTTGCCTTGTGCACTTCTGTTTTTCAACTTGTCACACTGCAAATTTGTCTTCCTAATACAACCACTAGTCCAGTTTTGCATATCCCATTCTGTTCTATTGCTTGGTTCAAAACCTCTCAAACAGTTGCATATAGGTGAACTATTTGAGTTGCAGCTTCCAAATGATCCACATAAGCCATAAATATCACATGCTGAAGTTTGAAGACTAAAATTTTGTTGTGGTTGTATCGTGTCATTAAACCAATTTTTTTCATATAATAGGCCTTGGAAGTCTAAAACGAAGAACGTGAATTTTGTTACATCAGGTAAACTAAAAGAAAGATAAATAGTTCCTTCCCCATCATATGTGATACGAAACCCTTCAAGATAATAGGAATTCATGAAGTATATACCTGTAAAGATCTTACCATTCCATGGACCACTGTGCCAATAGGGGCGAGCTCCATTCCAGATGAATGCTTCTGGAATATCTGGATGTTCAAGTGTCATTGAGAAGTTTTCAATGGATGGATCTGACAAACTTCTCTATGATGTCACACCTAGTGTCTCTCCTGTTCTTTTGTTGTTTGTAAGATTCATTTGGGTGAGGAATGAATCGGAAGGATGCGCAAAACTTTGCCATAAGATGTTTTCTGCAGAATCTTTGAGTGCAAGATTTCCAGAATGAAGAAACTGACAAGTCGTATTGAGGGCAATATTTGGCACATTTGATGACCAAATGATGTGATTTTGCCCATTTAATACCACAAAATTGCCATCCTTAGATTGTCATTGTTTCTAATTTAATATGTATGTGTCCATATAATAGTTAAAGGTATATATAAAGTATTCTTAATAAACGGTTGGCATAAAGCATTCTTGAGGTAGTAACTGAATTCTGATTTTTTAATGTCATTTGCTGAATGGCCAAAATTTGAGGTGGGGACCTTTCAACTTTCTCTTGGGTCAGAAATTCAAAAAAAGAAAAAGAAAAAAAGACTAAGATGTTTTGACAAGAAAGTTTTTGTTTATCATTATATATGTGGTTGGTCATAGTCATATAGCTTGATCAAATTTGCTGGTGAAGTTTGATCTGGTTGTGGAAGATAGAATAAAAAGTCCAAGACGCGGTTCATCTGGAAATTGTTAACGGGGTCTCTGATTTCTTCCTCCTGATGAAGAAGTAGACAGCGCAAGCCAGGACTGGTAAAAAAATACTGATCATAAACCAACACAGATAACTCTTTTAGAACTTGACCCAGAAGTCCACATTCAGGCCCAATGAAGCAGAAACAAACTGTCTTTGGTGGACGACAACTTGGCAAGCAATAAGAACATAATTGTGGTATGTGATTTCAGATATCCATATTTATATACATATCAATATTTTCTATATCTAAAATAAGGAACAAAAGTGAGAAGCAATAATATAACTCATCATGGGCGGGGGAAACTACTATACGCTAGAATAAAAATATTTGTAAATTATATCATTGAAAGTGTGCTATTCTGGTTATCTGCCATGCATCTCTGTAATACTAACACTGTTGTTTGAAAACAATCTTTAACTTTCTTCACTGGACGATGAACACGACAAACTCTGCCATTGGGTGAATGCAGGTTGTTTTGGAGGAGGAAGATTTACAATCTCACTGCTAAGCATAGAAACCACCGTGCTCATACTTGGCCTCTCTCTTGCAAGCACTTGCACGCATAAAAGCCCTATGTGTATGCATCTTAATATATCCTTCTCCAGGTTGGTATCATATATTTTAGGATCTATTAGCGTTGCCGCACTCTTCTCATTCCATAATTTCCATGTCTGAAATTAAAAAAAAATGTATAAAATTGAAGAAGCATTGAAAATTTAAGCTAAGAATGAACAAGAAACCATTACAGTTGAGTATTGAGAAGGACAAAGGAGTATAGTGACTTACAAATCCCAAAAGGTTAAGAGAATCCTCATTGTTAGAAGGGCCTGAGTTTCTTCTTCCACTAACAATCTCTAATAGTAAAACTCCAAAACTAAACACATCAGATTTCTCTGAAAACAATCCTGCAATTGCATACTCTGGCGACATATAACCACTGCATTATTGAGTAAGACTATTAATTGTTGAAGCACTAACTTTTTTTTTCTTGTTATTATATTATTGGGCAGTTAATGAATTAAAACTTACTAGGTTCCAACAACTCTCCTTGTGTTAGCTTGATCTTCACTCCCTTTGAAAATCCTTGCCAAACCAAAATCTGATATTTTTGGATTTAAATTCTCATCCAACAATATGTTGCTTGCCTTTAGGTCTCTATGGATAATTTTTAGTCTAGAATCTCGATGAAGATAAAGCATTCCACGAGCCACCCCTTCGATTATGTCAAAGCGCTTTCTCCAATCTAGAAGTCTATGGTTTGGTGGATCTACGAAAGCAAAAAGGAGGGATTTAATAGATCTGGACATGCATATGCCAAATAGATAGAAAGCTATGAGATTATTAATGCGTATGATAGGACAAGAAAAGAGGGGATCAAGAGGACAAACCAAAAATAAATGCATCTAAACTTTTATTTGGCATGTACTCGTAGATTAACATCTTCTCCCCTCCTTCAATGCAGCAGCCAATAAGTTTTACAAGATTACGGTGTTGAAGCTTAGAAATGACAATGACCTCATTCATGAATTCCTCTAGTCCTTGTCCGGATGCTCTAGAAAGTCTTTTAACTGCTATATTCTGGCCATCTTGCAGTATCCCCTTAAGGAAAATACAAAGTAATGTAATTACACAATGGCAGGAAATTGTTTACATGCAATGTCTTCAAAAACTGATGAAGTTAGCATATGAATTATATACCTTGTATACTGGACCAAAGCCACCCTGTCCAAGCTTATTGGAGAGGTCAAAATTGTTTGTAGCGGTTGCAACCTTTTCAAGATCATATACCAATACCTCTGGTAGTCTGACTTGAGACAATTGTCCAACAATGGTGTCTTCTTTTTTCTCTGAATATTCTTTATTTTTTTTTAATCGAAATAACCATTTGTGTTTCGATTTTGTCTCTGATGTAAAAAAAATGAATTGAATTTAAAAAGAGTGAACACCATAGGAATACCCCATAGGACAAGTCAAATAACATGATTTAGCTTACAACAATTTAATAATATGATGTTCATAAAGATTCAACAAATTTTTATGTTCGCAATTTAATAATATGATGATTGCTTTTAAATATATGAGCTGATATAAATGTAATGTACCTGAATGTTTCAGTATCCTTTTCCAGACCACATATGTACAAAAAGCAATGATAAGTGTTCCTATTATCACTGTAATGATGATAATGATCTTCCTCGTAGGTCTGTCCTTTTCTGCATTTAAGATAAAGAAAGTTATAGCCGATCCAAATCTATAAGTAGGAAAGCGTTAAATAACTAGTAGTTTGTAACTATTTGACAGGAGAAAACGCTGACATACCAAGATCTGAATAGGCTAGACGAACATATAGATCAAGTCCAGCTGTTGAGAACTGTTGTATGTCAATTAGATTTCCCTTCCAAGACATGCACCCTATTTCAGGACTGTATGAATAAGCCACACAAGTACAATTCTCCAGGCACTGGCTTCTGCATGTCTCCTCTGAAGCAGACGACCATTCTGCAAAATCTGGCACTTTAACCATCTCCAACTTCAAAAATCCATCTTCCTTGCCTTGTCCACGTCCATTTTTCAACTTGTCACACTGCAAAGTTGTCTTCCTAACACAACTACTAGTCCAGTTTTGCATATCCCATTCCGTTCTATTGCTTGGTTCAAAACCTCTCAAACAGGTGCATATATGTGAACTATTTGGGTTGCAGCTTCCAAATGATCCACATAAACCATAAATATCACATTCCGAGGTTTGAATACTATAATTTGTTAGTGGTTTTATCGCGTCATTAAGCCAATCTTTTTCATATAATAAGCCTTGAAAGTCCAAGACAAAGATTGTGAATTGCGGCACATCATAAAAACTAAAAGACAAATAAATAGTTCCTTCCCCATCATCTGTGATACGAAATCCTTGAAGGTAAATGGCATTCATATAATATATACCAGTAAAGGTCTTACCATTCCATGGACCACTGCGCCAATATGGGCGAGCTCCATTCCAGATGAATACTTCAGGAGTATCTAGGCGTTCCAGTGTCATAGAGAAGTTACCCATGGATGGATCTGACAAACTTTTCCATGATGTTACTCTTAGTTTCTCACCTGTTCTTTTGTTGCTTGTAAGTTTCATTTTGGGGAGGAATGAGTCAGAAGGATTCGCAAAACTTTCCCATAAGATGTTTTCTGCAGAATCTTTGAGGACGAGATTTCCAGAATCAAGAAGCTGGCAGGTTGTATTGAGGGTAATATTTGACACATTTGTTGACCAAAAGATGTGGTTTTGCCCATTTAACACCACAAGATTGCCATCCTCAGATATTGTAATAGTTCCAATCCCAGAAGAATCCGTCAATGGTTGGTTTCTGTTAGCTACCCATATGATATTGGATTGGGACTTGTACCAAATACCCATGTAGCGATTTGTAGTTTTTTCCGGATTGAAAAATCCCAATATGAAGGAACTTCCATTGGAAGTAACAGTTTCAGGATCCCTAATGGATTGTGATGATATGATGGTGTCTTTGGCACTGCAAAAGTCAAAACGGGAGCAATAAAATATGATCAAGATAACGAATAGGATTGTATGTCTGCAAAAGAATCCCATTACTGAAATGAAGAGTCCTTGGGATGCACTATCAGGAAAGATGCCTAAGACATATCATTGGTTGGCTCTTCTAGAATTAGTCGATTTTTATCATCTTGAGCACAGACGCCGATTTTGATTTTTATAAAGTATTTTTCGTAAATGGTTTACTTAAAGCGTCCATGAAGTAGTTACTGAACATTTGATTTTTTAATGTGATTTGCTGAATGGCCAAAGGTTGAGGTAGCTAAGGACTTTTCAACTCTCTGTTGGGTATGAAAATTCATACAAATCACTCGTGGTTTTGACAAGCAAATTTTTGTTCAGCTTTATTTATATGCGGTTATATTGCTATATCGAATTTGCAGGTGAAGTTTGATTTGGTGGTAAAAAACAAGTCCATGACGGAGTTCATACGGGAAGCAGATAATGGGATCTCTGATTTTTTGCCCTGGACGCAGCAGTAGACAGCACAAGCCAGGATGGGTTAAAAAAAAAGCAACTCCCTCTAGTCACGTTTCATTATATTTCAGGGCCTACCATAAGAATATTTTATTTAGTGGGACGATAATTTTAAAAAAACAGATTACTTATATATTTTTTAATCTCAAGTGAAACATGACCGGGGGAGCCAATCAAACCCCCGAGTGATAAAATAAGAACAGCCCTCACATTTAAAGCCTCATTTTTATCATTAGTAAGAACTTGTTTCACTCGCATATCATAAGGAATTCGAAAAACTGCTTCAAATATAATATTGCAAGTACATGTTAAAAACTTTACATAGAGTAAAGAAGTTAGTTAAAATTTGTTATTACTTGTAAAATGTGAGAATTGCGGTGAGAAGAGTCAGAAGAGTTTGTTTAATTAGTTAAGATATTAAGTGGGAAAATGTATTACTTTAGACAAAATGTATTATATTAAGAGATATTTTGGAAGTCCTTATCATAAGGAGAGAAGAGAGCACCAATCATAAACCAACACATATACTGCTTTTGCTCATGGCTCAAAAGACAAATCTAGCCCTACTATATTTGTCCACATTGAAGCCCAATGAAGCAGAAACGAAATGTCTCCTGTCTTTAGATTGGTGCTCAATGGATTTGTCCACTTTGAAGCCCAATAGGCTTGTCTTTGGGGCCATGACCTAAAAGAGTATGTGTTGGTTTATGATTGGTGCTCTCTCCTGTTATCATAAGGCCTTCTAACATAACTCTTAATAAAATATATTTTGTCCTTATTACTCACTCGAGAGTTGTGGACGAGAACTTGGCAAGTAATAAGGACAGAATTGTGGGATGTTTACCCCCAACCCCAAGAAAGTGTGGTATGTAAGTTTTCAAACTTCCATATTTATAAGCTATCGAGAAAAAAACTTCAATATTTATATACATATCAATATTTTCAGTTTTTTGTTTAAAAAAAGACAAAATGATATTAATAAAAGGATAAAGAAGTAACATTGTTTATTATAAAAAAAAAAAAAAAAAAAACAAGTTACATTGTACAGAAAGAGTAGTGACAGAAATATAAGGTAGGCATTTGATCAAAAAAGAAAAAAGAAAAGAACAGAAATATAAGGCAGGCAAGTTAGAAGTAATAACACAGTAATTTATGCTTTTGCATTTCTAACCAGATCAAATATAAAAGCGCCAGATTTGGACCGTTAGGATGCACGTGTATGTATTAATGTTAATGTTCTTTAAGTTAAAAAGAAATATTTTGTACATTAAAAATATTATAGATCTAAACTTTTTTAAAAATGGTGACCATATAAAAAATAACGAAAAATATAAAATCGATACCAACTACATTTATAGAATTTAAACCATGCAAATTACTATCGTTTATATTGTTTTTCTTACAATTTTTTACATTTGTTATTTTGACAATATGAGCATCCGTTGTTTAATATATTTTGAATCCTGCTATTATCATTTGAAAGAAAGAAATCCTCCCACGACACAAGAAATGAATAGCTTAACTGAAATAGTCATTTTCTTGAAGCTCTCTTCTCTCAATGTCATTCAAACACATGACCATGTGGAAGAAAACTATTCCTCTCAACCAACCAATATGACATTCAAGCATTGACACTTTTTTGAAGTTGCTGCATTGTTTTCATATGCTTGTTCTTCGTTTAAAATATATATTTTTTTAGGGTTAAAGGGCTTAAATGTTTCGGAAGTTTTCACGTATGGGTATTGAGCACTTGGAAGTTTTCGAGGGGGAAAATGTGCTCTTGAAGTTTCAAAAACAAGACAATTTTGCCTCTCCGTTAACCAGTCCTAACAGTCAACATTTGTTGACCAAATATACACATGTGGCATGTCTATATGGCATTCACCTCACTTGTTTTTGTTCACATCAATCGTCAGAATTTTTAGTAGGATATTTCCTTAAAAAATAAACTGAGATCCTCTTTTGCAATGTCTCCCTTCCTTGATATAAGACTCAATTGAGTTATTTGGAGAGATTAAAACAGCTAAATAAATTAATTAATTATATATTAGTTTATAAGTCAAATAAATTATTTTGAAAAAAATGATAAATATAAATACATTAAAGTAATTTATTTAGCTTCTTTAATCTCCCAAATTAATAAATTGCCAGAACTAGTATTTTTTTTAAAACAAATTAGTTTGGCAGGGTACTTCATGAGTTTCACATTTTACTGACATATATATATATATATCAATATCAATATCAATAACATATAAAATCTCTACCCCAAGCCATCCTCCCATCGGCTTATGAATGGCTCCTGACTCATTTTACTGTTCATAAGCTAACCAAGTATTTACAACAATATAATATTCAACATTGGGCTCTGCACAAAGCCGATTCCATCATTTGCTGTGTAAGGGAGTGTATCCAAGACATGGACACATGTCTTATTGTATGCCTCATAAGATTCAACTACCAAGTTTCCACTTTCACAAATATTGGAGCTGACTACCCAAAAGAAATATTTACCAAGTGATGACACGTCTGACACAAGCAGTTGCAACAAGTCACGGGTTATAATGAGGTCCTACTTTTGGATTGGTTTTAATTATTTTAATGGATGGATATATGCATCTGAAAATTTCAAACCTCCTGAAACCCCCATTCTTCCACGCAAATTCTGAGCTCATGCCAAGCAAGAAGAAGACCGTACGTGTTTTGAGAGGTTGGAAAATTTGCCTCCAAGGATTTGCGAAAACAATGTTATTCGTCAACCACTAGCCTACGATCTTTCCAACAAGGTCCTCTTCCAGATCTTTTATTTAGCTCTTAAATTATCTGTCTCTGACTCTAACCTGCCTTGGCATATGTCAGAGATATAACCTTACAAGAGGTTATTTTAGAGCTTGAGGATGAAGAGGCTGCGACAATGAGGTATTCTTGCCATTTCATTTTCTTTTCCATCCCCTCCCTTCCCCCTCCATTTCCCTCTTGCCAAATCATGACCTCTTTTCTGATTGGGATTAGCTGGAAAGTTTGGGATCTTTTCAGAAAACCCCTATTCTTCCACGCAGATTCCGAGCTCATACCAAGCAAGAAGAAGACCATGTGTTGAGAGGTTGGAAAATTTGCCTCCAGGGATTTGCAAAAACAATGTTGTTCGTCAACCACTAGCCTATGATCTTCCTAACAAGGTCCTCTGCCAATTTGAGATCTTTGTGTTTGATGAGTCGGTACTTGCTTTCCAGATATTTTATTTAGCTCTTAAATCATCTGTCTTTGACTCTAAGCTGCCTTGGCATATGTCAGAAATATAACCTTAAAGGAGGTTATTTTAGAGCTTGAGGATGAAGAGGTTGAACCAATAAGGCTTGTGCTCAAGATGTTAGAATCGGCAGGCACAACGGAAGAATTTTAAAAATTTTCACCGATCCTAATCGAGGATCTATCAACGACGTTTAAACCAAGTTGGAAGGATTCATACATTTTATGATTCAAGGTTTTCACGATTTCTAGGAGCCAACACATCAGGTCCGCTCCCTCTACCGGTATCTACACGAATGCTCTCCAACCGAGACTGCGTGCTAGCGCCTCTAATGTCTCTTAGGGTTTCCCTTACGGCTTTCAATTCTCATGTGTATCTCAGTATATCTGCTCTATCAAGTTTATAACCTATGAGGGCTATTTTCAAATTTCAAAATTAATCATCATTAATTTCAAAATTAATTAACTATTAATTATCTTGATGAGCTAATTAAATAAATTCAGTTTAAATTAAATATGCCCAACAGTTTTAATTTAACCTATTTATTTAATCCAAATAAAGAGCAATTTGATTTAAGTTATCTTCATAAATTAAATCTAAGATACCATATCTCTATCATGTTAGTTATTAGATTTAATTTATCTTAATAAATTAAATTTAAAACTAACACAATATAATAATATCATATAACACACACACATATAATATGCATTTCGAAAATACATATCTATATAATATTATTAATGAATTTTTTTATATTACGTATATACATATATATATATATATATATATATATAAATTTGTCCACTCTAATTAAACATTATCTCGTGTTAGGCCATTCTTGTGTGCGACCATGTAGGCCCATATGAAGTTGGCAGTGGGCCAATAAATGTATTAACCCACAAGTCGCAAGCGGCCTCTAGCAAGACATCATGACTACCCAATTCATATGAGGATCGTTAATACGATGCAACCTGTCATACAACCATGTCACGTCCCTTTTGTCACACGATATATCGGTCAAGGATGAGGCATGGACCTCTTATTCCTGACTATTACTTTCCCGATTCCTGAGTAGTTTGATAATAGAAATGGAAACTCCTTTCCATTGCAGTATGGCCATACATTTCTCAGACTTACTCATCGAGGGCCCCAGTAATATCTCTCTACTAATGTGAGGGAAAAATTCTATCTTGATCATTCATATTCCTTTGCATGAAAAACCACCAAGCCCGATTGTAGCCTTTATCATCACCCGGTCAAAGGTGACTTTTGACTAGTTCAAAGTTTAGCAACTCTCATGTAGGAATCCATGATGACCTCAGGTCAAAGGGCATTGTGACATGGTTATACATGAGAAAAGCTTATGATTTGATCTATGTAGCTTTCTCATAATGGGTCGGTCCAGCACCTTGTACTCTTACAAGTGCCTAAGACTTTGATTCGTATCTCCATATCTTATCAAAGTCATACTGATCTTGTTTCATCTCTACTCTAGCATAGATGACCGACTAGGGACATTTTAAGACAATCTTTATGAATCATCTAAGGATACAATTATCACAGTTAACATGCAAATAATATGATAACAGAATGGAGAAATTTCATTAAATTAATAATGTTTAAAGTACAATCATTGACCCTTTGGGCACATTTTCCAACACAAGACACCAATAAGGCTCTGAATTTGTTACAATCCTTTCTATTAACATTCATGATTTTGTTATAACCCCATCTTTTAAGTCTTTGAATTTTTTACTTATTTGCTTGCAGAACCATTCAAACAGACTTTCTGAGAAGAGATCCGGAGCGAGGAAGAATGAGTATGTGGCTTGTGAAGATTAAGTATGATAAACAATGATATATTTTGAGGAAAATGATATAAGTAAGCATTTAACTATTAGCGTTTGAGAAATATTTGGTAGTGGGCAGCATGATCCTGTTAGTGCATCAATTGGAGATTATTGGGAGTGCATTATCTATTACCTAATTATGTATTGTAAAGTTGGACTTCATTTTAAAGGATTTTAATTGTTTGTACGTGAGAATTTTTTTTAATGGTAACAAAAATACAAAAACTCCAGCTTTATAAGCTTCTCGTACAACGTAGGGAAAACACACGCTAAGATAGGCGGGCTTTACTACTATTTTTTGATAAACCTTATGTTACTTAGTCAGAAAAGTAAATTAGTGGTGATAGGACTATTAATATCGTAGTGTTATTCCATGCTACTTATATTATTAATGATATTAGAATGTTTAAGATATGAAGGACAATGATTTATTTCCAAGAGAACAATATAATTAAGGACTTAAATATTCTATAAGCACAAACGTTGCACGGGGGAGTATAAGCTAGTTTAAAAAAAATACTTATTCCGGAAATTGTTTAATTTGAGAGACTAAAGAAGCTAAATAAATTACTTTAATGTATTTATATTTATCTTTTTTTCCAAAATAATTTGTTTAACTTATAAACTAATATATAATTAAGTAATTTATTTACTTTTTTTAATCTCTCCAAATAACTCAATTGAGTCTTATATCAAGAACTAGAGACATTGCAGGAGACGATCTGAGTTTTTTTTTAAAAAAAAGATCCTACTAAAAAATTTGACGACTAATGTGGATAAAAAAGGGTGAGGTAAATGCCATATAGACATGCCAGCTGTGTGTGCATGTTTGGTCAACAAACATTGACCATTAGGGCTGGTTAATAGAGGGGCAAAATTACTTTATTTTTGAAACTTTCAGGGTGTATTTGCCTCCTCAAAAACTTTCAGGCACCAAATGCCCATACGCCAAAAATTCTAGGGCATTTAAATCCTTTAACCCTTTTTATAATAGGGTAAAACAACTTTTGAAACCTGTCATTTAATTTATTTTTTTTCTACAATTGACTTTTATTTGAATCCATGTTTTGATGATAACAAAGTGTTAATACAGTGTCTTGTAAAGGAATTTATGTTTTGAAGATATAAATGTAACTATATTCGATTATCAAATGCATTTCACAAGTTTACAGAAAGTTGCTGTGAAAAGTTGTTGATGCACTCGAGTATTGGAAGTATCAACACTCGAGTATGTTTGCACACTCTTGCAAGTGTTAGATAGAAGTGGTTCAGAAAGTGAAGTTTTACCGATACACTTGAGTGAGGATGCAGCACTCGAGTGATAAAGGCTGAAACACTCGAGTATGGTTCTACACTCTTATAGGTGTAATGCAAAAGCTAATAAAGTAACATGAAAATCTATTGATGCACTCGAGTGACAGAGGTTGCACTCAAGTATTGGATGCCTTCACACTCGAGTGTGAAGGAACACTCCATACAAGTGTTTCACAGAGAGTCAAGGCAGAACAAGACTACCTGGTACACTCGAGTGAAAGTAAGAAGTTCACTTGAGTCCTTCAAGTGAAGACCAGAAAGTGCTTGCTTGAGAGTAAGCAAGACACTGATAAAATGAAGTGCACTTGAGTGTGACCTTATGCACTTGAGTGAGGGGCTAATACTCGAGTCCTACAGCAACACTTTCAAGTGACTGTATACAATCTTGCATGCAGAAACAGAACCAGAAAACTTCATCAACCAATCATGAGATGATGTACTCAAGTAAAGGGTAAGGTCACTCGAGTGTCGACTTGCACTTTTAGTGCAAATTTCACACTTTCTGTAAGTGTCAAGTGAAGAAGTGCTAAACAGGCTAAACACTCAAGTATTGAGATATTGCACTCGAGTAAGACATGAATACTTGCAAGTGTAAAAGCTCACTCTTGCAAAGTGCTTGGTAGAGACAACCTAAAAATATGGCAACAGTCAAGTGCACTCGAGTGAGACCACCCAACACCTGCAAGTGTTCACATACACTCATAAGTGTAATCAAGAATACTTTGTATGTCAAAGAAAAAATCAAAGAACACTAGAGTGAAGAAGGTAACACTCAAGTGAGGAGCACATATACACTTGAGTGAGAATGATGAACTTGAGTGCAAATGTCTCAGAAGCAAAATGCAATACAGAGTCACAGCGAACAATCCAAATATGGTTAAATGATATTTATTCGTTATATTTTCACTTGTTATTATACCTAAACATCATTAACATATATTTCAAGTGTGAAACAGGTTATGAAACATTCGGATTACAGATGCATATGAAATGGTCAATTGCGGCGAACATATATAATCATTTCACCAAATATGCGTGAGCACATACCTCATGCAAATGACCTACCATGAGAAACTGTTTGAGAATTCAAATGGATACATCCCGTGCCTTAACGGAACACTATGCTCCACAATGGACATTTCCACAACAGAAAACTCATACTCGCTATAAGGATCAGAGACAGACAAAAAGAAAAGAACACATAGCATGAAAGCATATTTCGAAAAGCTTACAAAAGTTTCTGTTTTCATATTTCTTTTTGTATTCATATTGTACTTTAGTATTTATAATATCCACTCTGTGAGAGAGTCTGTATACATTTCCAAATTATATTTTCATTCGATCTTAAGGTAGAGGGACCTTGAGAGGTAAATTTCCTTACAAGGGAAGCAGTTGAGAAAATCTCTAACAAGACTTTCTGATTGTAAGACTTATAAGGTACAAGCAAAAGAGAATGTTGCTGCTCGTAAGACTTGTAGGGGTGTAAGAAGGAGAGAACGTTGTTGCTCTTAAGACTTGTGCTGTACGTAGGAGAGAAAATTCATAGGGATTGTTTTGCACATAATACTTATTATAAGGGGGAGAGAATATTCTAGGTATGAGGATATTTCTGTTTGTAGTCCTTGCTAGGACGATTGATGTCTTATGGCGTTCCAAGAGCCTACTGAATCTTAGAAAAATAGTAAAAATCTCAGTAGGTCTTGATCTCTGAGGACTGAACATGGACCTGGTTTTTGGTTGAACCAGTATAAATCTCTATGTGTTGATTTTATCATCTCTACTCTCTCTTAATCCATTTTTCATATCACCGTAATGGCAAAAAAATTTAGTACATCACCTAATTCACTCTCCTCTTGGGTAAAGCTTGCCTCTTTCATTTGGTATCAGAGTAAGATCTTCTTCGAAGAGTTTAACAGCTTGAGAAGGATCCATTAAATAGCAACAATGGGTGAGAACATTCTTCCAGATGGAGCTTCCATCACTAGATCTCCTGGTTTTACCGGAGAACATTTTTCGTTCAGGATGAGCATAAATGTACCTATTTTCTGCCCTGACCTTGATGAGCATAAATGCACCTATTTTCTCTCATAGTATGGTTTTCTGTTAGGATTGGCAGACACAGCGGAAGAATTTAAAATTGTAAAAGTTTACCAATTCCAATTATGGATCTATCAACAGCTTTTAAATCGAGTAGTAAGAATCGTACATTTTATGCATTTTAGGCTTTTCGATCTCTAAGGGCCAACACCTCATATCAGCTCTTTCTACCAGTATCCACACAAATACGACTCTAACACGAACTACGTGCTAGCGCCTCCAGTGTCACCCTAGGGTTTTTCTTACGGCTCCTTATTTCTCATCCATCCTCAGATTATGCTGCCCCTTCGTTTTATATCTAATAAGGGCTATATTGGATCTTTCAAAATCAATCTTAATTCATTTTGAAATCAATTAACACTTAATTGTTTTGATGAGCTAATTAAATAAATTCGGTTTAATTTAATCTGTCTAACAGTTTTAATTTAACCTATTTATTTAATCCGAATAAAGAGTTAATGGAATTAGATTTAATTTATCTTTTATAAATTAAATCTGAGATATTATATCTCTATCAATGTTAGTAATTTAATTTATCAAATAAAATTAAATCTAAAACTAACACTACATAATAATAATAATAATATTATTATTATTATTATTATTATTATTTTCATGAATTTTATATCATATATATGTATAAAATTCGTCCACCCTAGATTAAATATTATATATATTGAATGTTAGACACATTTCAGATTCAATGAATCTAGACATTATAGCTCTTGTTGGGCTATTCTTGTGTGCGACCTTGTAAGCCTATATGAAGTTGGCAATGGGCTAATAACTGTACTAACCCACAAGTCGCAAACGGCCTCTAGCAAGACATAACAACTACCCATTTCCTATGAGGATCATTAACATGATACAACTTGTCATACAACCATGTCACGTCCCTTTTGTTACACGATATTTCAGCCAATGATGAAGCATAGATAAAATCATCCTTCTATTCTTGACCGTTACTTTCTAGATTCTTGAGTAGTCTGACAATAAAATGGAAACTCTTTTCCATCGTAGTATGGTCATACATTTATCAAACACACTTATCAAGGGGCCCAGTAATATCTCTCTACTAATGTGAGGGACAAATTTCATCTTGACCATTCACATTCATCTGCATAAAAACCACCAAACTCGATTGTAGCCTTTATCATCACCTGGTTAAAGGTGACTTTTGATTAGGTCAAAGCTTAGCGACTTTCATGTAGGAATCCATGATGATCTTTGGTTGAAGGGTATAGTGACATGGTTATATATGAGATAAGCTTATGACTTGATTTATGCAGCTTTCTCATAGTGGGTCGGTCTAGCACCTTGTACTCTTATAAGTGCTTAAGGCTTTATTTTGTATTTTCATATCTTATCAAAGTTATACTGGTCTCACTTCATCTTTACTCCTGCATAGATGACTGACGAGGACATTTAGGACAATCTTGATATAGTTATCACGGTGAACATGCGAATAAGGCAGTTATCTTATATCCATATTCATTATAGTGCTTGCGCACAATTCGATAGGCACACAAGAATAGCATAGATATACTGATAAAATGTAGATGATTATATTACAAGGATCCCAATAGGGTTTGTACATAGTACTTACAATTCCTAAAATAATGATAAATTTTATAGATAACCAACTGTCCTTCCTGTATTGGATCGGAACCTTTAGTTACCAATAATTACGCTTTTTTCGCTTACTAAAAACACTATACATTGTGGAAAGGGGTGGGATTCCAAAGAATCTCAGTAGTAATAGGCTATCAATCATATATAATGTGAAAAGATAAATATGCCAGGTACCATATAATGTAACAGAATAATAACATTGAAAAACTCATAATCATTAGAATGTGAACATGTATTTAGAGCCAACTACTATTAGAACCCCTACTTGTCTGCACCTCAGCTGGGCTCACGATCACAAATTGGGTAGTGTTCCCTCTTGGTACTATATCTCATAACTGGATCCCCTTTTGGGGCTGTTGGGGTACTTGTACTTTCCCCCCGAAAGGCACTTGTGTTTTTCCCACCCTTGTTAGAGAGTGTATTATACATATCACAGAAGATGGCATACACAAAACATACAAATAATCACATAGTTTATGAAAGATAGAATTACTACCTTAATCTCTTTTCCTGGCTCTAACCTCGTTCCGACGTAAGTAAATTGTCTGGTCCTAAAATTTTAAATTTACAAGAATTGAGTTATTATTCATTCATGTATTACTCTTAACTCTTTTAAACTCATTTAATTGGTTATCTTAGCTTTAAATTGTAAAATGACCAAAATGCTCCTAAGGACCCGATCCAAGTCCCTTTGTACCTAGTCCAATTATACTTTTCCAAAAATTATGACATAGGATAATCCTACACAATTTCGTGTGTAGAATCCATTTTAACCTCAGAATTGCCAAATTCATTGGTAAAAGATGATTTTGCCCTTAACAGCCCTTATTTAGGGTTTTAAGGCTCATTTTGGCATTACATTCCAAGACTTTTCAAACTTTACAATCTACATGAACCCTACACAATTTTCCCCTCTAAACCCAATAGAAGGGTTAAATTAATCAAATTCTAGCCCTAACCCCTTGCTCTAAGTCTGGCCAAAACTTGTCCAAGAAAAGAAAAAATTTTGGTTTTCATGGTTCAATCCATAAAACAACTTCCTTTCACTTGTAATTGCTTGTTTAACCACGCAAACTCCTAATGAACATGATTAATGTAAATTTGGGCAGCATAACCCCTTAAGGTTTGGCATCCCCAAAAGTTCAAAGCCATGAAAATCAAGCCACGAATCCAACCAAACAACCACAACAAACAATAATTATCAAGATAAGACAAGTTTCTAAGCTCACCTTGATTTCTCCTTTTTTTCTCTCTCTAGGCCATCCTACTTCCTCTCTTCTCCTCTTGAATTTTGCTTGCTACAAGAGTGATTCATGAAGATATAGAGGTTAGAGAAGGTCTTACACAAGCTAAAAGGCAAGAACACTTCAATTTCATAAACTTACTTTAGATTTTGCCTTCATTTCCACATGTTTTGCTTGAGCTTTATCCTTATTTAACATGACATAATTATTTCTCTTTCCTCTAGGCTAAAGTGACGCCAAGGAGGGTTTCCAAATGAACCAAATAAAGTGTGCCATTTCAAGTGTGCCAATGTTCGCCATTTTCACTACAAAAAAAAAGGTATTTTATAGCGGTGCAATTGTAGCGATTATATTAAACCGCTACAAATTATAATATTTGTAGCGGTTTTCACCTAAACCGCTACAAATTTATAGCGGCAAGCTTTTTTTGTAGCGGTTGGGTACACAAAACCGCTAGAAATTTGGCGCAAAATTCCTGCCAAAACTTGTAGCGGTGATTTTATAGCGGTTAATGCACAGAAACCGCTACAATATTCCTGCCACTTGGCGCGACCAAGCCCCGCCAACAGTGTAGCGGTTACAGCAAACGAACAGCTACAAAATACCAAAGGTCAGCAGTTTGTAGCGGTTATACCCCTATAACCGCTACAAAATTTCAAGAGTCTCGACATTTGTAGCGGTTCTGGGCAATAACCGCTACAGAATTTCAAACGTTGTTATCATTTGTAGCGGTTCTACAATAACCGCTACAGAAGTAATTATTTGTAGCGGTTAGAGTAGCGTTTATTTGAAGAACCGCTACTAAAATCTGGCCTATTTAAACCACCGCCTCCCTCATTTCTCCTTTTGCTCATTTTGATTCCTGAGGTTTCTCTGAGTGATTTCTTCAAGATTTGAGCATTCAGACGTCTGTGTAGGAGTTTTTGCTACAGTATTTCTCAGTATTTGCACTTGAGGTACGTTATAACATGTATTTTATTTATATTTGTATTTTAATTATATTTTTGCATAATAATGTGACTAATTTTTTTTGTTTTGATTTGTACAGTTGATATGGCTTCAAAAGAGGATAAGGGGAAGGCCCCTGAGGTCCCTAGACCGATTTTACGGGGTGGCAGCAGCCGGGTAGGGGGCAGAGGGAGGGGCAGTGCAGAGGCAGGGCGACCGCGGCATCTCAGCCCATCCCCCCACAGGAGTTGGCCCCACCACGGGCACCGCAGACGATCCCACAGGAGACGACCGCACCAGAGGTGCCTAAGGTTGGGGGGCCAGATATTAGCGTTGAGGACTTCCTCAACGAGGAGGAGTTCGAGATCCCGATTGGGTTCAAGGAGATGGAGCAGTTCCTCGATGAGGAGGACGCTCAGGAGCAGAACAACCCACGAGGGTCGTCTTCGCGATCTACTGGGTTTGAGGTGCAGGTCCAAGGTAAATTAATTTTTTTATTTAGTAAATTATTTATTTAAATTAGAAATGTTAACTTTGAATTACAATTTATCTAACGTGCAGTAAACTGTGCAAACGAGAAGGGGAACGTTTCGACGAGGAGGCTAGACGTGGCCGGTGTGAATAGCTTGGACCGGAGCCTGCGAGTTATAGTGCCGTGGAATGAGGGCACTGACTAGCCCATCCACAATGGGGGTCACCTGCTCAACCGCTTCCTGAACGACCTGGGCGCGAATTGGATGCGGTTACCCCTTCACTTCAAGACGTGGAGGCACGTTCCGAGGGGGCCGAAGGACCAGGCTTGGGAGGAGGTGGTTCAGGTAATTAAAATTATTTAATTAATATTTTTTGTAATTAGTTCTATTTAATTAATATTTTTTAAATTATTTTTTTTGTAATTAATAATATTTAAATAATTTTTTTCAGCTGCGGTTTGCCGTCTGGGCCAACCGGAAGAGGTACGCCCTCGTGAAGATGGGTGACGCCTAGAGGAACAAGAGGAACCATCTCTTCCACAAGGTGAACAAGGACGGGATGATGCCTCTGGAGCAGCTGATCTAGAGCGTCCCGGACGGCGTGCCGCTGAACGACTGGGCGAGTTTCGTCCAGTTCAGGAGGAGCCCTGAGGCGCAAGTAATGTATTTATTAGATTTTTTATATATAATTTTGTAATTGTTAAATATTAAATTATAATTTCAATTTAATTTGTATTTAATTTTAAATTATAATACATTTAATATTTTTTTTCCAGGAGCTTTCTCAGAGGAACACCAAGATCCGGGCGCAGCAGACGATCCACCACACAGCAGGATCAAAGACCTTTGCTGTGACCTATAGCGAGCTGGTAACTTTTCAAAATATCACTTACTTTTTTAGTAGATTATTTCATAATACTAATTGAATTTTGTAATTGTTTCAGGAGACGAAAGCACATCAAGAGAACCATCAGACAGACTATGGGGAGTTGTACGCCATCACACACAGACACCGTGACAGGACTGCGAACTCTCAGCAGGCAGAGGCAGCCATTGTAAGTAATTTTATTATTATATTTTTTATAAAACCAAGTTAATAATGAAAAATGCTAATTAGTAATTGTTTCATAAAATGGCAGGAGCGGATGCAGCAGTCGCAGGCTGAGCTGCGACAGACCCAGGTTGAGGAGTCACAGGGGTCAGTGGACCCGACGGCTCCTTTGAATAATAAGCTAATTGAAATAGATAAAATAATAACAAAATAAACTATTTAATTTAATATTGAAAAAACAGAAACAAATAATTGTATATTTTTTAAAATTTTTTTAAAATATTTGTAGCTGTTATTAAGCCACTACTAAATAACGCGCATTTTTACAATTCAAATTAAATTTTTTGGCTCCAAATTTGAATTTCATGAAATTAGTAGCGGTTTTCAAAACCGCTACTAATTTCATGAAATTCAAAATTAGTAGCGGTTTATTAACCGCTACCAAATAAAAAAATGTCATTTTTTTCGCCAACAAAATTTCAATTTTTTTATATTTGTAGCGGTTTGTTAACCGCTACAAAAAAAAAAAAGTCATTTTTTTCGCTCTCAAATTTTCAATTTTTTATATTTGTAGCGGTTATATAACCGCTACAAATATCTTTGAAAAAAATTTCGTCCATTTGGGTGTTGTAGCGGTTAAGTTGAACCGCTACAAAGGATGTAGCGGTTATTTTTGATTGAGTAGCGGTTTTATATAACCGCTACAAAACTGCTTGCAACGTACGATTTAGTAGCGGTTCTGGTAACCGCTACTAACCTTGTTTGTAGCGGTTAAAACTGCTACTAATACCCATTTTTAACCGCTACTAAATCACGTTTTTTTTGTAGTGTTTATTCCCTTTAAAACCTCAAAGGTATAAAGAAATTTTGGTGACTAAAATTTGGGATGTTACACTAGGTGTACCGATATCGTTATTACTATTGTGTCTAGTTAAACTTGCACATTCATACTCAATCCTTCTAGTTCAATATATATATGCCATGGATGACATATCTAATGACATTATTCAACTTGGCATGTTTATATAATTAATCACATTATACAATAATCTACACATAATGGATTAACACAAATCAATCTTCAATTCCCCTTCACATTTTCCTCTTGCATATCTTCATGCATTCCTCTTTTGTGCTCAACATGACCTATATGGTTGGGTGAGGGAGGGTGAGATTCACAAGAATCTCAGTAGCAAACATGAAGATTCGGGCCATTCCTCTTTTGTGCTCAACATACCTATATGGTTGGGTGAGGGAGGGTGAGATTCGGGAGAATCTTAGTAACAAATACTACTAATTATGCATGCAAGATAATGATTGCTCTAAGGGCCAATCATTGTACTGTAAACATTGTTGTTCAATGAATTTCTCTATTTTGCTATTATATTATTTGCATGTTCACTGTAACAACTATCCTTAGATAAATCATAATGATTGTCTTAAATGCCTGTGGTCGGTCATCTATGAAAGGGCAAAGATAAAATAAGACCAGTATGACTTTGAAGAGGTATGGAGATATGAATCAAAGTCCAAGGTACTTGTAAGAGTACAAGCTGCTGAATCAACCGGCTATGAGAAAGCTACATGGATCAAGTTATAAGCTTGTCTCATGTATAACCACGTCACTATGCCTTTTTGACATGAGATCATCATGGATTCTTACATGAGAGTCATTCAACTTTGACCAAGTCAAAAGCTACCTTTGACCAGGTGATGATAAAGGCTATGTTCGGGCTTGGTGGTTTTCATGCAGAGGAATGTGAATGGTCAAGATAAAATTTGCCCCTCACATTAGTAGAGAGATACTACCGAGCCCCTCAATGAGTGAGTCTAAGAAATGTATGACCATACTACGATGGAAAGGAGTTTGCATTTCTATAGTAAGACTACTCAGGGATCAAGAAAGTAATGGTCGGGAATAGGAGGATGACATTCTCCATTCCTCACCTTGACCGAAATATTGTGTGACATAAGGGACGTGATATGATTGTATGACAGGTTGCATCGGTATCGATCCTCATATAAATTGGATAGTCATAATGTTTTGCTAGAGGCCTCTTAGGACTTATGGGTTAGTATAGTCATTGACCCACTACCAACTTCATATAGGCCTATAGGGTCGCTCGCACACATAAATAGCCCAACAAGAGCTATAATGTCCAGATTTATTGAATCTAAGATACGTCTAAATTTAATGAATGTAATGGTTAATCTAAGGTGGACGAATATATATATATATATATATATATTCAAAAAGAAAATTAATAATATTATATATACATATATGTATTTTTGAAATACATATACATATACATACATACATACATATATATATATATATATATAATGATAATATTATTATATTGTGTTAGTTTTACATTTAGTTTTATCTGATAAATTAAATTTAACAACTAACATGATAAATATATAATATCTTGGATTTAATTTATAAGAATAAATTAAATCTATTTCTATTGGCTCTTTATTCAAATTAAATAAATTGGTTAAATTAAAACGGTTAGACAGATTTAATTAAATTATATTTATTTAATTTTCTTATCAAAAACCAATTAAATGTTAATTAATATTATATGAATTTTGAAATTAATTAAGATTAATTTTAAAAATTTAATATCCATCATAAAAAAGAAAGCCTTGACTAGTTATTTAATAGGTTGAGCTAGGGTTTTCTACAGGATATGAAAGATAGATAGAGAGCCGTAAGAAAAGAAAACTCTAGAGAAAGATGTTGGTGGTGCTAGCACTCTGTTCGTGTTGAATTTCTATTCGTGTGGATACCTGTAGAGGGAGCTGATCCGAGTTATTAGTTCTTTGAGATAAAAAAGAAAGAGTGAACACATAAGAAAGGTATGTTTTGTAACCCCCTTCACCATAGGCCGAGATTAGGTTAATAAATACATCATTAATGTTGAATTAGAGACCATAATGCGATTTAGGACTTAATGAAAGTAAAACTTCCCAAAATTAGGGTTTACAAAAATTTTCCAAAACCTATCCAATAATGGTATCATATTCACATTACAATACACAAATGGCCTGAACAATTTGATTCCATTTAAAAATATCAGAGTACACAGTAAATTCCCGACACACTTGGGTTTCATTAATTAATAAAAGGTTCTACAAAGGCATAATGCTAATATTCTCTTTCCCTTTACCAAGAGATTACACAAACAATCTAATATCATCAATATATACATGTTATTCCCACAAAATATCCAAAAGGTTTATACATTGTAACCAAATAACCAAAATAAAACTCCCCATCCGGAGCTCTACCCGCTCTTCATCACCCGCTTTCCTTTTAATCCTTCGGCCATGTCTAAAAATTATGTTTTTAGGAGAGTGAGATTCTAAAGAATCCTCGTAGTGTCAAATCACTTATAGTATGCACAACAACAAAGCTTGAAAGCAAATCATCACACACACATCGCAACTACAACAATAGTTACAGTGACAAAGGCAGGTATGACTCATGTCACCCTTACGTTTGCTCACGCTGAATTGCACAATAACATGTCCATATCACATACATCACCACAGTTGGGATCCATATAAGAGATATCACAAACACACAGCCACCCTGGCCGAATAATCAAACAGGAATCCACAATTCCACAACGCACCACTGGCAATCACAACGACAGATACAACAGTAGGGGTAGGTGTGATAACCATCACCCCCTACGACTGCTCACGCTGTAATGCACTACGGGAGATAACATAATGGCCTCATGCCAAAGATTCACACAACAAACAATGATAAATCATGCATACTAAGCATCATACACAACATGAGAGAAAAGTCATTACATTGGTCCTTCCATGCGTGTTCTGTCGCAAGTCTCTCCTGAGTAGGGCAAATATCGTATCCTATAATTATAATCAGTAACGAAGAGTTATTTCTCTATTCCAATTCTCAATAACTTCTTAACATTTAATTGGTTATCATTATTGCTCTTTAAGAACCTATAAATAACTCTAATAAAAGCCCTAAAGGGTTGGAAGACTATCCCCAAAAATCCCCTTTTTGGAAGCACGAAACTATTATTTTTCACTATTTCACTCAAGTGAAGAAGACCTCACTCAAGTGATGATGGACTTTGCACTCGAGCATAAAGCTTAACACTTGAGTGATAGCCAAATGCTCACTCGAGTCTTAGGAAGTAAAGCACAAGGAGTGTGAATCCAAGAGCATAAAGAAATGACAGAACCCAGAATTGTTCGCGCACTCGAACATAACACCTCTCACTCGAGTGATAGCCTAATGTTCACCTGAGTACCAGGAAGTGAAACACCGAAAATGAGGACCCGAGATGAGAGTTCATGGCGTCTGATACACCTACACTCAAGTGAGAAGAAGCTCACTCGAGTGGGAACTCCCAACACTTGCAAGTGAGGCAACACTCTTGCCGTTACACACTGAAGTGCACCAAAAAACTGAAGGAACACAGAGGAAATGTAGTACTTCACTCGAGTGAGATCCTCATGTACTCGAGTGATGCATCAGAACCCAGAAAACACAGAAAAACTGACAGATTTTTCCAAAATTTTCCCAAGTGTTCCAAATGAACCCAAAACCTCATGAGTTATTATGAGATTCATATTAAAAAGGTGAAAGGTAAGTCAATATGGATACTAGCATCTTGGTAGTACCCTTGATACCACTACTCTCTGATAATTCTAATACCGCATTCGGGTATTGCTACCCTTATCTTGGATATTGATCTTACCTTTACACGTATTGTTGTTACCAAATTTCTTAGAATTTTGATAAAATAACTAGGTATACTGATACCGCCTTATATTATCCTTTCTATTACTATCATCGGTATAAGATTCACTAGGCTTACAACTAGTCATACAAGTTAATTAGTTATAAAAGTTATATATCCAAAATATATACAGACAATAGCAAAATAACTTTGTCACTTTGTTTGTGTCCTTCACCCATCTGCACTTACCTCTTTGCCCCTCGCGCCATTGGACTTTGTTGTATAATAAATTTTCAGAAAGGATGAGATATGGAAAAATCTTAGTAGTAACATATATTCAATCATATAAAATACAATCAAGCAAGACATATCATATGAATAATCACAAATAATGAGCATATTAAGAGCATTTAACATCTCATTGTACAACTTGGCATATAAACAACTCATACCATAGCACTTAGAAATAAACACGGGTGTTTACCCGCTACATGCTCTGATGGCACGAGCGTTCACCTGACAAACTCATATGCTCAAACACAATCACATGGATGGTAAAACATACATGCAAGGTCTTACATAGTATATGAGAGAAAGAGTTACTACCTGAACACCTTTCTAATCACTTGTCCTGAGTAATTAGTCTCTTGACTGGCTCGTCAAAGATCGAATCCTATAAGTTAGAATCCATGATGAATGTGTTTGGTTAAGTGTCTTCTAAGTCTAGTATATTAAGTCAAATGACAAATAAATGGGATCTACACTAGCTTCTAGTAGATGCCCTTATTCTTTGAAATCAAACTTAACTCAATTGACCTTAGACACTTTAAATCTGTGGGTCATCTCAACTTGGCATATTTGACCCCCAACTTTAAAAATTCATAACTTAAATTATAAAATTCCAAATGAGGTGGTTCCAGATTCTATGAAAAGCTCTTTAAGCTCTATTTACAAAAATATCATCCACTATCAATTATAGGCCTAAAAGTTCAAAAATTCTCGAAAAGCAACACTACATCAGAATCCATTCCAGATTCAATGGCTAAATTTTGGTATCTCATAACTTACAGATTATAAACCCAAATGACATATATTATATATCAATTTAAATCTTAAGATATCTACTTTCAACCTTTAAAATGATCATTAGACAAGTTTTAGCTATTAAAAAAACCTTAAAAGTAGACTGCCATGAATCTGGCAGATTATACAACAACACTTTAAATTCTAAAATTAGGGTTTTCTAACCAATTATCCAAAAACCATAAGTACATGCTATCCCTACACAATTTTGGCCATATAATCCATTTTTAACATCAAATTTATCAAAATCATACTCCAACCCCAAGAACTAGGGCTAGCCGAATCTAACCCTAATTGACAAAAGATGTGTTCTTGTAATTTCAACCTAAAAACATGTTCTTAACCATCATTAAACCTCATTCAACATCATGTTCAACATCAAACACCCATTAAAGGCCAAAATACCTCTCTTGGCTGAAACCCTAGGGGGTTCATAAGTATAAAAATCCCATCAAAACATTAAGACACTATACTCAAATCGAAGCTTACGATTACCTCTACTCGATTCTATGATCGGTCCTTGATTTTGGTAGTACTTCCAACAACAAGATGACACCAAACACCTCTAATCAAAATTCCAAAACCTTAGAAATGTAGCTTTCAATGAGTAGAAGAAGATTTGTGAAGGCTTCGGAAGCTAGAAACACCGATTCGGTAGTGAAATTGGCTCGGGAGCTCAAGAACACTCAAACTTCTCTCCACTTTTATTTTCTCTTCAATTTTCTGATTTTTCTTCTATATTTGAGGGGCTGCAAAAAATTAATAAAGTATGGAGTTTTTGGAAGATAATTTTATTCCATGCGTCACATACTTAAAAATCCAGGGTGCTGGATCTCTTTTTGGAGATTATTGGGTAACCAGTGATCCTGTATACTGGATGTTCTTTCTTTACACTGCAGGGTACCCGGTGCACCTAAAATCTATCTTCCTTTCCCCTTTAACATGGTTAGGCGAATTCAATTGTCAAGGGAGAGGGAATTTGATGAATTCATTAGCTTCCAGTATGGTGTTCGTGAAAATCATATATGTGGCTGGATCAAAGACCAGTAGGTTACGCTTTTTTACCAATATCATATGTCCTATGACAAGTGTTGGCATATGATTGGCTAATCAAGGGAGAAAGTCAAAAAAACTACTTTAATAAAGCTACTTTTTGATATAGAGCCCTTGGTTTTACAACATGTGTTACCTTCCCTGCTTGAATGCTGCCAAGTGTCATAATGGCTAACTGGGGCCTACCACACATCCCTGGTGGCCCTAAAATGATGCCACCTACCTCTGTAGCTCAGGGAATCCACAAGTTTGTGAACTGGTATGTCATAGCAAGATCGGGTATCCATGTGGGGCCCATATTTGGACATGGCGCCATATATGCCTCAAGATCCCCATATGGAACCATTTTAAGACTCTTAAAGAGTTATCAAGTTTTCTTAAACACAAGCATATATATATCTTGCACCGGCTCATACGTAAGGAATCTTTTGGCCGACTAGGCCTCATAGATTCAGGAGACTCAGTTTCAACTCAGAGGGATGAATCATATAGTCCCATGAAACTCATTCTATCTTTAGGACTCTTGCCAAATTGGGCTTAGTAGCCTACTTGATACAGTCTTATTCTCAAGTCTCTAGGCTCAATATTCGGGGTATTACACCAAGTGTGTGTCAGTGTATCTTGAAAGACACCGAATATCCATGTACGTATCAACATATGGCGCCATGTATACCCAAGTGCCATGAAAATGGCAACATTTATATGTCTCTTTAGAAGACACCAAGTGTCCTCATACATATATGCATGGTATATTTTATCTAACTAATTACTCTCACTAAGTCCTTATGTAATCTAGGGAATTCTTCTCTACCAGAGGGGCTGAATCATATAGTCCCTAAAAATCATTCTATCTTTCAGACAATTATTGAGACTCTTGCTAAACTAGGCTTAGTAGTCTACGTGATTTAGATTTATTCTCAAGCTTCTAAACCCAAAATTTAGGATATTACACCAAAACACATTGTGTAACCCCCTGACTTTAAACACGTAATTATAATTCGATAACACATATTTAAATCGGATTAGAGACCATTGGATGCTTTAACCTCGTTTTTAACTTTCTGTCTCACAGTAAAATTTTGACAAAACTTTCAAAACTCTTTTTCCTATCCAGGTCTCAATTTCAATATTCGAATATAATTACCTATGCAGTTAATATACATTCAATCATATCAGAGTGTATAACTGCATCCCCGGCAACTCCTGGGTTCTATGCATAAAAACCTGAAGGTTTATAAGTATACACTAGGGGATTACACAACCAAAATCGAATGTAGTATTCCTGATTCAGAATATACAGTAATCCCGAGTTCAAAATACATAACCAACGTTTCCAATTCAACTATATACCCCCAAGGGTCCTAGTTGCTCCGGGTTGGCCGCTTCTCCTTTGAGCCACACGCCCTGTCTGAAATGTTAGTCATAGGAAAGAATGAGGTTCGAGAGAATCTCAGTAGTAACAAACCACTCACACAATGCATAAATCACAAATAGCAACAGCAGCAGCAATTCACAGATACATGGTTTTCACCACAAACGACAGCACTCACGGCTGTATACACAATACGACAGCTCTTGCTGTAATCAACATCACGACAGCTTACACTGTAATCATAATAACGACAGCTTACGCTGTAAAAGACAGCTTGTGCTGTAAACGACAGCTATCACCAGCTGTAACGCAGCAGCATCAGAAATCATCATAAAACAGTGATACAACACACATACAGTGCATTACACAAGTATAAGAGAGAGAGAGTCACTACCTTGTCCTTTCCTGACGTCCTTCGGCGCAGTTGGCTCTCGAGGGCGGCAAATATCGAATCCTACAATTCCAAATGCACCATTTAGACACTTCCATAGTGTTACTTGGGGTTATATGAGTCTATAATGAAAATTTACAAAAATACCCCCGGGGACCTGGCCTGGGCCCGCCGTACCCGGTCCGGTTGCACTTTTCCCGAAATTCTAATATGGGCTATCCTAACATATTTCTGCCCAAGGAATCCATTTCCGTACTCGGAATTATCAAATTCAATGTTAAATTACAAATTTACCCTTGGCAGCCCCACTTTAAGGGTTTTAGGGGCGTTTTCGTAATGATGCTTTTTCGGCCTTTTCCGAAAAAGTGACCAACTGTAACCCCACCTAATTTTCGCCCCTGAACTCAATAGAACCATCAAATCATTGAAAATCCAACTCTAAGACCCATTTCTAGAGCTGGCCGAAATTTATGAGTTCTCCGGGGAAAATTGGGGTTTTACGATTTCGGCTCCGTAAATGCGTTCATTTCTACTCCTAACCACTTTATTAACCATTACATTAGGTTAAAACTAACATTAAGACCCAATTTGGGCAGCATAACCCCTAGGCCATATCATTTCCAAACTTTAAAACCAATGGCAATCTGGTGAAATTTCACCGATTAAATTGCCCACAGCAGCCAGAATAAGCAATATACGAAAGTTTGGAAGTTACCTCAAGCTCCTAATAGCTTCTCCTTGACTTGGCTGAAAACCCTAGCCTCTTGAGCACCAAATTTGCTTCTCAACACCTTAAATAAAATAGAAGAGAAGCTTAGGAACAAGGTTATACGCGTTAGGAGCTAGATCATCGGAGAAATCGGCTTACCTTGTGAGATTTCTCCACTTTCTCTCTCTAAGAGTTCTCAAACGTCTCTCTCTCTTTTCAGCTGAAACTCACGATAGAAAATGAGAGCTGAAGAAGATGATAACATATTTAATTCCATGCTGATGTCATCTTTTATTGAGATGATGTCATAATTCCCATTTTCGGGTTTTCTGGCAGATTTTCTGCCCAAACTTTGAAAAATCATAACTAATTCTAGAAAACTCAAAATGAGGTGATTCCAAAGCCAAATGAAAGATATTTAAGTCCTCTTCATAGGAACAATATTGGCCATTACTAAAAATCACCACAAAATTCCAGAATTACATAAAACTCATCACTACCCCAAAACAGAGTTCAGTTTCCATCCCAAACTTTGGACAGTTATATCTCCTAGGGTTCACAAAACGAAATGGAATAAATTATATGTCCATTTTGAAGCTTGAGATGTGAACTATAAGACTGGAAAGTTTCAGAATTTTTAGATACCATTTGGTCATTAAAAAAGTTCACACAAACGGACTGCCCAGAATAGAATTTCACTGGACAGAATTTTAGATTTTGCATCTTTGCTTCCATTGGTTCCATTTTCATACCAAACATCATTCCCACATAAATTTTCACAAGGAAGCCATTGGAATCATTAAAATATCCAAATTCCCATCACACATTCTTCAAAAGTGTTTATTCAACAATAATTACATCCACTTTTGAAGTCATTATCCCTTAATCACTTTTTGGGATATTACACATTGTCTAGAGAGTTAATAGAGTAATAAATAATTGAATTCAAAGCCCAAGAAATGAGGTACCAAAACATTATAATTTTAAAAGGAAACAATTAAAATTTCATTAAGCCCAAAAAGATGGTCCAATACCTGTCAGCCAGCCTCTAGGTATTAGTGAAACTATGCATTTCACTCTAAAAGCCAAGACGGTGTCATTTCATGTAATGGAGAGAGAAAGTGTCCATGATGCAAAACAAAGTGTCATTTTGCTTGCCTTTCCTACTTGCCGGATCCCTACCTGACCCGACACCCCAGATACGACCCAAACCAGCACCGTCATGACCTACGATTCCAAGTGAAGATTTCGGTGACCTCTCACGGCCACTTTGACCTCCATTTTCAACACTTTTGATGGCGGAATGATAGTGAAGCAAGGCAACAATACTCAAGAAATAATTTCACCAAAATAAGGCTAGGAATCAAATAAAAAAACTTGATTTTAAACCAAAATTCTTGATTCCATCGATTGCAAGCAGAATAAAATGAAAGTTTTCATATTGAAAACACAAAAGCAAGAAACACATCCCTTTTCCGGTGAGTTCGATGGCAAAGCATGCTCAAAGAAAGTATAGCATGAAACTTAATAAAATATAATAGCAAGATTTAAAGCAATACCCATCACAGAGCTGCCAACTACATCTTTATATGGTGTTTCCTAGCGAAATATTGTCCCTTTCACGTCAATTTCAACAATAGAATGAGTAGTAAAGTAATTTAAACATGATATAAAAAATGATTTCACCAGAAGGAGACAATAATATAAAAAAAATTGTGCATCAAAGCCAAAGTTGAGCACGATTACAGGTTTCGATTTTTATGTTAGAAGAATCAAATGAAAAATTTTTGATTTTCAAGACAAACAAAATCAATTAATCCAAGACTTATCTAGGAAAAAATGATGAATAGATTAAACAAATTCCTCCAGTCCCATGCTTGAAATCACCAACAAATATCATATATCAATAATACTATATGTGATGAAGGAATAAAACATGGCGCACATATTTGGAATAAAATATATCCCAAAAAACATGACTAGATCACTCAAATAGAAACACATATTGATGCGAGTTGATATTGTTTCTAAATATAAAAAGATATATCCTTATATGCATCATAAAAAAATTGTCCATGAATAAGATTTTTCAATTGTATCCAAAAAGGAAAAACAAAACTTAATCGATCCAGATAGTATCATGTTATCTTGTAAAATTAAGCGAAACAAAATAACATACAGAACATACTAGGCAAATGGGAATTGACCATGCTCTGATGCCATATGTTGATATGAATAACTCCCTAAATACATACTATGTACTCTAAAGCAAAGAGTAGCAGTGGAAGGCTTTATCAGTAGTACCTCAAGCCATAGCAACTCTACACACTGTATCTCAACACTTGAGAGATGAAAAAGAGAAAAGAAGACTAGAAGAGAATAACTCAGGGTTCTTCTAACGAGAAGATGAGGTACAATGATGGTTTGAGAATAGCCGTCACTCGTCAAGGAACCCTTAAGGAGCAAGTAAGTGTATTTCGACGTTATTGATCTAAGTCTAGATCTACGCTTTTTATAGCTTCTCATCAAGGCTTGTAATAGCTTACTAGCCATATATAACCCTAAACCAAATCTCTATCCAAATCAAGTGTGGGCCCAATCAGGAGATATTTTATTCAAAAACAATGATAAGATAATATATAGCTATAATATGTATTAAATAATGAAATATCTAAAAGATTACACCTAGTATAGAGAGATATTGGTGGTCCTATGAACTTAAAACCAAAAACTCTTAGGCATGTACTAGAGGTGTTACTAATTTGATTATACCGGTGTTACTAATTTGATTATACCCCTACATTTCACTGTTAATGCTTTTTTGCACTTTAAGAGGGCCATGCGTGAGCTTGGTGCATAATAAATGCCCCAGAGATTTTGTCATGATCTCATAGGAGCGGCTCTACTGCACATTCATAGAGATGATTTCATAAAATGTACCTGCAATGAGCATACCATTCATAAGATTATGAAATCATTAAAAGCTTTGCTCATCCTCACCAAAATGCATTCTAGCACTTTATTGGCATCATAGGAAGGGACTAACAATTTTACTTTAGTGCTAGCAGACTAACACCTGACTTGTTCTAACCCATTGAACCTCCTTCATGAGATCACCAATTACAGAGGTTGGGTTGCCATTGCTGTTAATTTCGTATTGGCTTAAGTTCTATTCCCCTCGATGAATCAAAGATTTGTTTTCTTCTTAAGTGTGAATACCCTATTTTGTCCGGGCTCCACACAAAAAATTAAAAAACAAAAAAAAATCTTGCTTGATGCTTACACATCTGAATTAATAACAAAATGATATTAATGTCGATTGGATTATAATTGAAATTTGAAAAATGATCATCGTTAATACTAATTGTCTTCAAATTGAGATTTGTAATAGATGGCAACAAATTTCAAAATAATTCATCTCATTGATATTGATTGAGGTTTAGATTTGGAAATTTACTATTATTGAGGGAAAAAAGAGTGAGTAAAAAAATTAAAAAAAACATCTCTCATTTACGTTGATAGGTTTAAACTAGGAAATTGCTTGTGGGTAAAATATAAAAAATGAAAAACGAAAATACAAAAAATATCTCTCATTTTTATAGGTTTAAATTAGGAAATCACTTGTGGGAAAAATGGGAAAAAAAGTAAAAAAACGAAAATTAAAAAAAAAAAACAATCTCTCATTAATGGTGATTAGGTCAAATTAGGAAGTTTTATTAACATAAAATACAAAACAAAATTTTAAAAAATAAAAATTTGAAAAAGAAAGAGCAATTATGAAGAAAATCCTACTTTAAAACTATAAATAGAGGAGCAAGGGTTGAAGCAAGACACACAAAAATTGAGAGAGAAAAGATACAAGAAAATGGGGTGAGACAAGAGGCAAGAGGATTGGTTAGAGTTGCCATAAGAGAGTGAAATCTATTGTTCATCTTTTTGTTTATCTTGTTTTCCTTCATACCCCCAAGGAAAGTCTATATCCTTTTAATTGACTGTCATACATGTGATGCCTCAACGCCAATGGCTAGAAGGTGGATTCCAATATGATAAAGATATTGATTCATTTTTCTTTTTCCTTCTCTCTTCTATTTTCTTTTCTTCTTTATACCCAAGGAAAGCCAATGCTTGTTGGTTGGTGCCACATGTGTGATGCCTCAACACCAATGGCTAGAGGGTGAAGTTAATATGAATTTTGGATCGATTTGTTTTCTTATTATTTTTCATTTTCTCTCTCTTCTATTTTTATTGTTTCGTCTCTATGCCTAAGCAAAGCACATGCTCTTGTGATTGTTGTCACCTTAGTGAGCTATAACAGTAATTGCTAGAGGTTACAATCCAATATGATTTGAATTATTTTATCTTGTTTTTATTTTCCTTTTTTTCTCCTTATATCTTTCCTCTTTTCTCCTTATATCTTTCCTCTCTATTCTTTTTTTTTTGTTATTTTTTATATTTAATCTTGTTCGTTTCACATGATTGTATCTCCATCCCTCTTTCTTTTTATTTCTTTCACTCCACCACCCCAATAATATTTATGCTACTCCGTTCTTGTTGATATTACAAGGATATGCCCAATATTATTTGTGTTACTTGAACCACGAAGAAAATATGCATCCTTCATTCATGGACTTGACATGTGATGGTTTGCTTCCACCACTTATTTTCACTGTTTGGATGTGTAATATCTATATGTTATTTTTCTCTCTCCCTCTAACCGAAGTTTTCTTTATAAAAAGGAAAAAATAAAAATGACTGTGACCCATTTTCATAAATGAAAATAACAAAGAAGAAAGCTTCTCTTTTTATCAAAATAAATGAAATTGATTTTAAAATAGATTTATACCGTGTGAGGTTTTTAGAGCCTCCTCAGGTAAAAATTGATTATTCTTTTGTGTGAAATTATGGGAATCTCCTCAGGAAATTTAGTCCAAGAACCTTCCAAAAACCTTTCTTTTATTCAATTAAAAATAGAAGAGTTGTTTTCATAAAATAAAAAATACCGAACAAATAAAAAATCATTTTGTTGAATAAATCAAAGGAACTTTTTCCTTGAGAAACACAAATCCAATGTCATGCATTTCTATCCCGGAATTACATGGGCTTTGATCCCTTTAAAGAGTACATAACCCTAGGTTCTCTTACCAAGTCAAGTTCAATTTTGTAAATAAATATATTTTTATTTATTTTATTTTTGTAAATAAATGTTCCTTTTTTCTTTATTTTTTATTTTATTTATTTTTGTAAACATTCTTTTATTTTTATTTTTTTTCATTTTTAAATAATTGACTTAAAGTAACCATTCTTATGAGCAGGTACTGTGGGGTGCCTAACATCTTCCCCATATACAATTGACTGTCGAACCCTATTTGGTTTTCATTTTTTTGAAAAAAAATTCTAAAATTATCCTTGTTTTAAAATTTTGGTGGTGGCTCCATATTTTCCAAATTTCAGGTGTTACAGTTTGCTAACTCCACTGGGTAAGGTTTGAGAGTCAAACCCATTTAAGTTAAGTGTTTAAAAATAATATGACCTTAATTTTATTTTAATTACCATTTTTATTATTTATTATTTATTTTTCTTTATTAATTTATCTATTTATTCTTTTTCTCAATCTATTTTGTGACCTACTTAGCATATGAGGGTTGGGTAGAACCTAGGCCCACAGGTTGGTATGCTCTCCACACACATTGAACACGTACACGTTTCTCCTCACACACATTTTAGGCCCTATACTCGGGTCTGTGAGCTCTTTAGGTGAGCAGAAGTTGGTAACGGTCTCCCTGTGGGGTTTTCAGAACCCCCTAAGGTTATTGTGAAGACTTCATCCTAAATGTTGCTCATTTGGAGATGTTAATCCTTGTGGGGTTTTTAGAACCCCCTGAAGGTCAATTTCGTCAGATGGGGTCTTCATTTTTACGATAGGGGAAGTTAGGAGACCTTTATCTGTGAGAATTAGAACCACCTTGATATTATAGCACATATTAGTAGAAATTATTGACATGCTTAATTAATCAGTAACTAACTTTCTTAGGGTAGATATCCCCCAGCCTAGGGCTATTCCTAAAATAGGACACTGGAGAGCATTTATTTATCTTTGACAATATTATTTGTCATCTATTCATAATCAAGGAAACCCCCAGGATCAAACGGCTAATTATCGCTTCACCTGAATATGTTTCTAGCATCACTCAACATATAGATACATCACAAGGATGGTGGACGCATTAGATAGCCAACCTCAGTCTAAGGGTTTATGAGCCTAAAAGACCATGAGCTTATTAAATCTATCATGTTAGAAAATATCTCAATGAAGGCTCATAAGGCATCATTACATCATTCATAGGCCTTTTAGCGTTTTTTGATATGGGCCTTTGACATAATCATCTTTTTAAAACCACGTAATGGCTTAGGCCATTCGTAGGTTATTGGGCACTTCATTCTCCCTATATGGTAATGGATCTCTTGAAGAGGTGGACTTTTTTTCTTAATGTCCATCACCCATATTAAAACTTGAAGTACATGTCATCACTTTTTTATGTCTCATAAGGCATCCTTACATCATTCATTGGCATTTAGCTTCATCTGATATGGGCCTTGGACATAATAAACATTATTTAATAAGAAGGCAAAATGAGGGAAAATGAGGATGCAAATTAAATGGAAAAAAATAAAAAATATAGTCATATCCTTAGTTAATAATGCTTGTATAGAATATCTTTCTTTAAAAATGACTTTATTTACCCTTATTCATGTTGTTCCTCCTTCACATATATCCCATAAATGGTTGCTCCTTATTCCTGATGTGAGGCTAAGATTTTTGTCTCTCCTTTCACTTTTTGGGAGCATTATTCTTGATTAGAGGAAATTGTTGAGGGTCTAAAACTTGTTTTGTACAAGTTGCTTGTATAGAGGTGATATCATGCTCTGGAGATGCTTGGTTTTGAAAATGACTTGACCCTACCCTGATGAGGCTAGTTTTAAAGGGTAAATTGTTTGACATGGATGCAATGTGATGATGAGGCTAGTCTAAAACTACTTGATGATTTGAGCCTATTGCTATGATTTCATTTTTATGTGTGCACCACTTATCCTTCACCCTATCTAGAACGTGGCATGTATCATGTTTGAGGTAAAATTTGATGTTCATTTGCTTGATATAGGGAGGACCAAGGCATTCATTTTTCATCCTTAATAAAAACAAAGCCAAATAGCCACCCTTACATGATAGCCATTTAAGCCTATGTGATATCCCTTTCCTATCCCTTAGCACGAGAAACCGCATACACTCTGAAAAATTGTTAAGGCTTCAAGGTGAATCTTTTTGAAAAATGAATAGTTGAAAGAAAAAGAAAAAGAGAAAAAGGAAAAGAAAAGAAGTTTGCTAAGTTTAAAATCCGTAAGGGCAATTTAGGTAAAAGTTATAACAGAAAAGAAAGAAGCAAAAACTCACTAAGTTGAAAACCCGAAAGTGTTGCTTTGGCAAAAGTTAGAGCAAAAAAACAAAATGAAGAAGAAAGGGAAAAAACAAGAAAAAAAAATCAAAAGAGATGAACAAATACATAATAACAAAAATTGGATATTCTTCATCATCTCTTTACCCTTTGTTTGTACCCCATGCCCACATAAAAAGTCCTTGTGATCTATGTCAGCATTTGGTTCTTTTAGTAATGGAGAACTTAGATTATTGCCAAGCATATGGAATAAGAATTGGATAATTTGGATATAGAGAACAAACATTAACCCTCAAAACATTGAGTGGGGGGAGTAAACATTACACCTGGTGAGGGAAATCATTGGGACATTGCACTCTTGTTAAACCTTTTACCTTGAAAGTGACTAACTTGAGGTGGGTGATATGATTTATGTAACACCTTATTTCTGTAATCGATCTGATGAGTCATAACCAACGAATTCAAACCACTAAGTAATATTCTTTTGCAAAACTCTTTCAAATCCCAACCTCAAGACAGGATTCAAACCTGTGGTTGAGCAAGTTTTTCTGAAAATCTTAAAATCTTTCGGAAGCGTCATTCAGTGGTTTGCAACTTCATTACTACTCATCGATTATTATCTTTATTTAATTCAATCAGAGTGATTCGCTACTCATTTACTTAGCCAAATTATTCCTCTACTCATTCTTAGTTTATTATTGTGCTAGGACAATTATCCATTTAGATGTATGTGCATGATTATACAATCATTCTCAAAGCACAATAATTAATACATAATAAGCCATCAAATAACATTCTTCAATTTTCCATCACATATTCCGCTACGTGACTCCAGTATATTCTAGTTCTATGCTTAATATACCTATATGGTTGGTGAGGGAGGAGTGAGATTCGAGCGAATATCAGTAGTAGACAATGCTAACTATGCATGCAAGATAATGCTTAGTGTATGACATGCTAGCTTACATATATTTATGCCAACATAATGACATATGCATGCTCAATGTTTTACACGTTATACCTATGGCTACCGCATAAATAAAAATAGAGCTTCAACCATTCATGCATATTCCACACAATTCATCAAAGCAATAACACACACCAATACGCAAGCATACACTTATCAAATAATGCACATCAAGAAAGTTCAACTACCTCTTGTACCTTTTCCTCCAACAATTAGAGTTGCATGGAAAACCTTCCATTTTCTCTTCCTTGTCATCTCATAACCCTAGATATATGATCACATCATTAGAGTCATGATATCTGAATATCCAAGGTGGCTACACTAGCCTTAAGTGCACATCTATAGCCTTGGAATTCAACTTTATTACACTTGGCCCGTATGTAACCCCCCTCACGGTAATCACATCCGGATTTCAAAATTTAAGTGAAATAGAGACCAATAAAATGAAATCAATAATTTATAATCCCTCAACTCAGGATGAGGTATTTCAAAATCAGTTCAAAACGTAATAATTCCGGGTCTCACATTCACGTGTGGATATAACTACTTGAGAAATCAATTCACATAAGAAATATCAGAGTGCGGAAACTAAAATCCCGGCAAACCCCCGGGTTACTCTATATATCGAATGGGTTTACTATTTTCCCAAATGGGGATTACAAGTCAAAAATTCACTATGAACAATTTATCTACAGTAATCCCAAATCTACAATAGATAACCAACAATCCCAAAATCCTGGTTGTCCCTAAGAGGTCCTAACCACTCCGGGTTGGTCGCTTCTCCTTCGAGCCACTTGCCCTGTCTGAAAAGGTTAGTCATATGGAAAGAGTGAGATTCTAAAGAATCCCAGTAGCAACAAGTCACTCATATAATATATAAACATAAAGCATGTATGTTCATCATGTTCAGAAGCTTCACAATGATCTCTGGCTCGCGCCATATACGACAGCACTCACGGCTGAATTCACAATGCACTATGCCAACTTTCGCTGTAATCACTATGCACAACGCCCGCTTTCGCTGTGAACACTATGTAGCAGCAACACGAAGCACAAAGCACCACAAAGCATCTCAAAGCACAATATATCACAAAACTCCACAAGGTATCTCAATGCACAGGGTATCACAAAGCAGTAGCAGCAGCATCCACACAATGAATGACAAGCAAACATACAATACATTTACACAAAGTATAAGAGAGGAGTCGCTACTTGTATCTTTCCTGACAATCTTTGGCATAGTGGGCTCACGTGTTCGGCAGATATCAAATCCTATACCAAATCAGGGACAATTGATCAATCTCTCTTCCAATTACTTATTTCCATAATACACTAAGTTGGTTATCATTTAGGACTCTTAAGGGGCCCCAAATGCCTCTAATAAAAGCCCTAAAAGGTTGGGAAACAATAGGTTGAAGGTCACTTTTTGAAAACACAAAGTGCTGGAACACAGGGGTTGGCCGCGGCCAACCCTTCCTTGGGCCACGGCCCAAATATGGTCAGAAGGTCGTGGGCCACGGCCAGCCACTCATGGGCCGTGGCCAGAATCAGGCCAGAAAGGTTTGGGTCGCGGCCAAGCAATTTTCTGACTCTTGGCTGATCTTCAAAAAACCATAACTAATTCTAAAAAAATCGAAACGGAGTGATTCCAAAGCCAAATGAAAGGTATATAAGTCCTCTTTCAAGGAAAGATATAGCCCCTCACTGGAAATCACTACACAAATACAGAATCACCAAAAACTAAACACTACTCCAAAACAGAGTTCTGTTTCCATCCCAAACTTTGGACAATCATATCTCCTAGAATAATAAATGAAATGACACAAAATCTAAGTCCATTTTGAAGCTTGGGATGTGAACTTTAAGACTGGAAAGTTTCATAATTTTCCAACACCATTTGGTCATTCAAACGCTCGTTCAAACTGACAGCGAAAAACAGAGCTCAAACTAGACAACTTTCCAAATTTTCCCAAGTGATCCAAATGAACCCAAAATCAACAACCAAGTTTATTCCCACACAAAATCACTCAAGGAATCCAATGGGAATGTCAAAATCACCAAAATCCTATTCCATTATCATGCTTTGGTTTTGGGTAACATTAAACACTAAACTTCCAAAATCTCCAAACTTAACAATTTCAAACCCAATCAAATCTATCTATCCAAAATACATTACAACATACAATTTCCATACCAAACACATACCAAACTCTCTATGGCCCTCATTTTCGAAAATGGCCCAAGAATTCCAGAAAATCCAAGTTAATCCATTTGGCATAAAACATAGATAGATAGATAGATAGATATAGAGTCGGGAAAACGGGCCGGCCCGGCCCTATAGGGCCGGCCCTTCACGAGCCAGCCCGTTTAGGCCCATTTGCTAAAAAGTACAATATTTTTTAGGCCCTCGGCCCTACAGGGTTGGCCCTTCACGGGCTCGAGCCTAAACGGGCTTAAACTCATTTTAATTCAAAAAAATTTCTTTTTCAAGTTTTAAAATTTATTTATTATTTTGCTTTAAATTGAGATACATTATTTTTAAAACTCATAAATTTTTAGTTAAAATAATCATCTAATGTCCAAATTAGACTATTTTCTAAAGTTTAAATTAATAAATCATTGTAGGAAAAAAATAAATCAAATCAATTAATAAGTGTTTGCCTGTTATTAATACTCTATTAGGTACTTAGGTGTCTCTCATATTGATAATTTGATATAATGATATTATATTTATTAATTTATTTTTTAAAAAATATTAAACGGGCCTAAAAGGGCCGGCCCTCAGGGCTGTAAGGTTGGCCCTACAGGGCTTGCGGCCCTACAGGACCGACCCTTTTAGGCCCGCTTCCCTTTTTAGCCTCTAAATCATAAGCCCGGCCCTTGAAGGGCTCGGGCCTAAACGGGACGGCCCGATGGGCTCGGCCCGAATTCCCAGCTCTAGATAGATAGGTCTCCCTCACCTTATCAACTTTCTCAAAGGGAGTTCTTGATTCACCACCTCCCAAAATTTCGTGTGGCCACAAACCACAACCAATGGACAAACTACAACCATAGAAATGTTGCTCTTAACTCAAGGATCGACTTTAATGAAGGGAGTTTTTCCATTAGAAGTCATTAAGAGGGTCAAAATGACAAGAACTTACCTTTGGCACTTCCTTTTTTTTCTACAGAAGGACCACCAAAAATGGAAGAGAGAAGGAGAGAGATGAGCTTGATGAAGAAGCAAAATGATCACACTCCCTCTAATCTTTCATGTCAGCCGAACAACAAGGGAAGAAGAGAGAGAAATGAAATAAAATAATGATATTTTAACTTCTCACACACTCTCTTGCTTCCTCTCAAATTGCCATGTGTCATAGTCTCATTGGTTCTCATAAAGCAACCACCTAATTAGTCACTTTAATCCTTCCACTAGCCATTTTAATCACACTTCCCATTTTCTCTTAGTTAGTAATTAATTTCTCCCTTAATTACCAACTCATGGTCAATAATTCCATTCTTCCAATTTTTTCAATAATTATGACGTATTAGTCAATATTGCCATAAAACACATAATAATTCAATTTAAATTCATAATCATTCACAATAATCATGATTTTCCCTTAATAAAAAATTGGGATATTACACCGTAATTCTTAAATTAGCATGTCTCCTAAAAGCAGCAGAATTTTCAACAAAATTTAAAAATTCATATCTTTCTCAAAGAAAATCCAATTTAGGTGGTTCAAAATTCTATGTGATTGTTATCAAGTTTATTTTTAGGGAAAATTAGCTAGATACCTACACAGGATTCTAGAATCACAATTCAATCCATACTGTCACAAAAACATTATAGTTTTAAATGTCTAGATTCAAAAATTTATAACTCTTTATGTACAGATCCAAATTACACAAATGGCATATCCAATTAAAACTTGAAATGTCTCCTTTCATTCTATAAAATTTTATATTCATTAGACATCATTTGGTTATCCAAAAACACACCAAATTCTCGCTACCTCATAGAAAACCTACACTGGCAACACAGTGTTCAATTCCAGTTTTAAGTATTTTATTCCAGTGATCCATAATTTATAGCTAGAGGCTTTTCTTACATAGTTTTTCATGTAGAGTCCATTGGTGACATCAAATTTACCAAATTACTGCTCCTTCTGTATGCCCTTTCTGACCAGAAATGGCAACACAGTCCAACAATTACCAAGTTTCCAATTTAATCATCAAACAAGTCTCATGCTCTTTAAACATCACAAGACATCATGTATATAATCAAAACAACATGGAACCCCAAAACCTTGAGATAACCGAAGTTAGGGGAGCAATACAAGTTCCAAAATTTTTAACCAATCAACACAATGTATAGCTCAAATTGAAGCTCTAACTTACCTCTATCACTTTCTCAAGCTAGTTCTTTAGTTTTCCAACTTTGGCTCTTCTATGAATACTCAAAACACCCCCTCTTGAAAAAGAAAAACCATAAAATTGAAGCTCTTAGAGAGGAGAACAATTTTAATGAAGAGAATTTGAGCTAGAAATGTGATTATCATGGTGAAAATCAAGGTAGAAGTCTCGCCTTTGTTCTTGAACTTCAAGAGTGCTCTTTCTCTTTCCTTTTTCTTTTTTTTTTCCTTCTCTTTTTCTCTCTATTTTCTCACTTTGGATGACTTTTAGGATTGTAAGAAAGAGAGAAAATGTTTAAATATCTATCTTGCCTTCTTGAAATCACTTGGCCACAATTTAGTCTAAGAAAGCAAGAACAGTCTATGTGTCACAACTTGGTGGCTTATTGAAAAAGTGTTTGGTTAATTAACTCAAGATGGGTTTAGTTATTAGTGAAGCTCTCTCTTTCCTTTCCTCTCTCTACTTGGATGTCAATTACATTCAAAAGGGAAAGGAGAAATGTTGACCATTTTATCTTAATATCTTGCTTTTTGGGTCAAACTTTCCAAGTTGTTGAAATGTGAAGACACTTTTACTTTTCTTTCTTCTCTTCTTGCCCCCTTTGGACATTTTTTAACCATGTATGAGGAGGTTTGAATTTGCTTTTTATCCTTATGATTACTCTTAATTTTCAAGAGTAAATCCTAGCCCTTAATTCTACTTTCCGATTTTAACCTAAGATCAAATGGCAATTGTCTCTTTTGCCCTTGATCATGGCAATATCAATTGTTTTGCCATCAGTTCTTTTTTTTTTTTTGTTTATCTTCCTTCTTCCAAGATGTCATTCCCTCTCTTTTTGGATCCAAGTTAGGCCTTAGAGCATATTTGACTTTAGATAAAAGAATTGGGTACTTTCCTTCAACTAATTGGAACTAAATCCCATACTTTATTCCAAATTAGTCTCTAAAAGTCATTATGGCTCTTGGACATTCTTGGGACTCTTGTTAAATTGGGGCTTCACAGTTCACTTGATTTAAACTTAATCTCAAGCTTTTAGTCCCAAAATTTGGGATATTACAATTTAGATGGCAAGACATTAATATATTTGTTGATCCTCTATTCTTGTGACTTGGACATTGTCTTTTATGTTTCAATTCCTAAGATTTCATAACCATTTGTTAATACCTAGATAGGTTTCTTAAGTTATGCTCAGAGTTATTTCCTAAACATTTGGATCTAAGGAATTCTTCCATTTCAATCCTTTTCTACTCCTAATGCGGTGTATAAGCCTATCCTAGTTTTATCACTTTACATCTGGGGCATTACCTTCATTCTTTGCCATTTAATAAAGGGAAACAAGTTGGAATTTAGGGCTTCTCCTTAACTCTATTGCTCTATCCATTTCTCAAGACAACATTGACATTGTTAAATGAAGTTTTTTTTAAAAAAAATGACTATGTAAGCATTAAAGATGAAGATAGACAAAAAAAATTTCATGTGCCACACAAATTAAAATAGGCCAAGGAAAATGTTGAATATTCAAAATTTAGCTTATTACTCAAAAGTCCTTTCTTTCATCAAGAGTGTAGCATTAAATTATAACCAAATAAAAATTGTAATGTTTTGTTAAATTCGGCAAACTTTACTTGCATTGAACTTTACATTGATCATACCCTCACCCCTAGTTAACATGTATTGCAAGCCATTTCACAAATTGGGGGCAAATTTGGAATTAATTTTTTCAACCAAATTAAAGGAGGCTTTTATTGCGATTATGTCATGCATTACCTCAAAATGTGATTTTGCTAAGACTGGGGCAAACCTAAAAGCTTTTCAACAAGAGTTATAATGGCCTAAACATGAATGGTATCCTACATGAACTAGTGAGTAAGGGGGTTCTAAATAGGATTGAGGCCAAAGCTGGGGCAACATTATCCTTATTAGCTCTTCATCATTTTCATCATATCATAATTTTCATTATCATTTTCATCATGATCATCTTCATCTCCTCATCCCTATCCTCATTCTCATCCTTATTAGCTATTCATAATTTTCATCATCATTATCCTCATTTCATCATTTCCTTATCATTATCATTATCTCTTTATCATCATCATCCTCGTTAGCATCATCATTGTCATCATTCTCATTAAGATTTTTTCAACACTATCATCATCATTAACATACTGCATATATTGGGCAATGAATGATTAGTGTCACAACACCACCGCCATTTACATGAGCACTTCATCATCATTACCATCATCATTATTAGTGTCATCACCTTCAAATTGTGAAAACTTACGTAATAATGTTCTAATCTCTTAACAAATGCTTAAGATTCATAGCATTAGTTACGTAGTTAAATTAGTGGCTGGTCACTATCATCCAAAAGAAAAAACAATTGTCAATGTGGAAAATAATTTAGAGTGAAGTAGGAAACATAAAGGTAAATCAGTGGCCGGTCAATTCAATAAAGATGAGATCTTAGAATTTATATAACTTAGCTACTGCAATTAAAAGCAACCATGTTCAAATATTTGCCAAATGATTGTTAGCGTTTACCTGGCAAGGTAATACTTGTAGTTAGCTAATGTTACTCAATGATAGTTCTCTATATAATCCTTGTTTGATTTTCATTACAAAAACTTGTATGTGTGTCTTATAATCTTATCTACCCTCTTTTGCAATAAATTTGTCATGGAGATTTGGTAAAATAAATGAAATGGGACTAATTAATAACATTATGGACTAAGAACATCACCCACTTTTCTTGGACAAAAGAAATTGCTAATCTATCATTTAATATCAATCAACCAATACCTGCTTTACGTCCTAAACTATCAGCAAAGATCAAATCAAAAAAAGGGGATGGGCGATTTAATACCCACCCATAATAAGTCATCAATACATATCCAAATACCATATGTAGAACCAAATAAGGGGAGGGGCTCATTTTTCCTCCCTTTCTATCCTTTCCCCTCCAACCAAATAGGCCCTTAGGGTTATAAAATCATAAGATATGTTAACACTTCTTATCATGAAAGGAATTTAATTGCCTAACAACCCAACATTAGAAAAATAATAAACATCTTCATTTTACCTTATGGCCTCTATCTTTATAAAAGTTACTGGTATATGCTTACCTAGTTCATGATATCTAATGAAGATATTTTGGTGCATAAACATAATAGTAGAAGTATTTAAAGGTCCCATTTGTTAAGTTCATGGCTCCAATTTTTGGTGCAGCCTTATGAAAATGCTTGTCTTTCTTAATGCTATGAAGAAAATAAATAGAAACATTGTTAGGTTATATTGTTCTCAAATATCAATTATATTAAAATCTTAAAAAAATGAGTTTTGAAATTTTCCAGATATAGGGGAGTAACAAAAAAAAACTTCACAAAAGTGAAAAGAGGCCTGATTCTTGAAATTTTTTCATTTAAATATTTTATTCAACCTTATAATTTTACGTTTCCCATAAATGGAAACTACCAAATGGCAGTTAACCCAACACTTTATGATGTTATCCACATATGTCAAAAGGCCTATGATGTTGCTAGGTTTTTAGCATCCTTTGTATTGGCATGCTAATTGTCATTAGCAAATTGTGCTATTATATTTGCATGTGCATGTAAATTAGCAACCCACCCGTACAAGTTTCATAGGTAAAGTAACATAATGGATATGCATTTTAAAACAATAGTAAATTTGAGATCATTTATTGTGGGTGTGTATTAGTGCTTTTATCTATGTTATTGTAACTGTTAGGCTAGATTTTAATGGGTAGAGGCCTTCTCTAACCGATATCAAGGCGCCTAGCTTTTTGCATGCTAAGTGAAGGTGAAATTCTTATTTCCTCTTTTATTTCTTCAATTTAATTTAATAACAAAAAACATTTTAATTGAAAGTATATTATCATATTCATAAGTTAAAACTCTATTCATTATTGGCTTAATTATATCAAAAAGAAAAACTCCTTGATCTTTGTGCCAAACAAGTTGGGAAGTAATGGTAAAACTATTTTACCTATTCTATGATTATTTGATCATGTTGTGCAGTGACTCAGAAATAATAAAAGTGTTCATGACAAACAAGTTGGCATGACTATCTCTAAGATTTATTAGTTATTCCATTTTTAATATTTTTGCAATTGCCTATAAGATAATGATGTCCCTATTTCTTCCATCAAAAAATCTATGCAAGTTATGGAAGGAGTACTACAGGTTGGTATGTCCATGTTGTTGCTCCCAAGCCATTTGTAATTGTTGCATTCTATGAGAAAATACACTTTGAATTTTAGTTAACTTTAAAAAGAATAAATCTTATAAACGGTATGAATATGAAGTCCTACATTTTATAATTTAAGATAGGTGAGTGGCCATGGTTATTTGGTATTAAACTTAGAGCAGAAGCTCCTATGTGGGCATTTACCAATGCATAGGTGCTGATAGGACCTATTATAGATCTGTAGGAGGTTGTTATTTCATTGCATATATAGTTTGTGTTATGGAGTAGCATGCATGGTTTAATTGTTTCATGGTTGAGGAAACTGCCTGTGTGTTGCAAAATTAAAGCAGAACATTTGCTCTTATTATTTTGATGTTTTGTGAAAGGATGGCATTGACTATGTATGATATGATATTCACACTGCCCAATAAACATGTTTAGCAAGTTACCTTTAAGTGTTACATGCTTAAGGAAACATTGTGATTGTCACATAAATAAGATAGTACTACTCCATGTCAAATGTGCAGAAGTCTCAGTAGAGAAATCAATTTTCAGTGTTGCTTAAGTATTATTAAAGTTGGTATTAAAATATTCTTGAAGTAATTTATGAAATAAATTGCGTATGGTTTTAGCCAAAAAATAGATGACAAGGGTTATGAAGCTATAAATTCTTTTGATAGTTGATGATAAAAGCCCCTTCATTTTTATCTATTTCCCTGAAGTCATTATATTATGAACTTTTTGGTGACATTCACAATGTTTCCTTGAACATGTAACACTTAAAGTTAACTTGCTAAACAGGTTTATTGGGCAGTATGTAGATAGAGAGTCAATGTTTGGTTCTAAGGTGAATTTCCTGTAGATGAGGATGTTTTGGGAAAGGCACTGGGTCCTAACCACGATAGTCTTCTAAGAGGTATTGCCTATGAAGTCTCTCAGAAAGAATATTTTTGGGAATTGAAAGATGTAATATCCTAAATTTTGGGCCTAGGCCTTTGAGGATAAGCTTGTATTAGGCAAGCTACAAAGCTCAGTTTGGGAAGAGTCCCAAGAATAATAGGAGATAGAAAGACTCTAAGGGATTATGTGATTTGGCCTTATCGGGCAACGGGCTCGGTGTTTGTAGGCAGTATGAATAAAGTGTCGATACATATATCCACGAGACACATATATGGTGCCATTGGGTTAGTTGAAAGGCACCACCTAGCCATGTCATGAGATATGGGACTGATTGGTTGAGCAAAATATACTGGTGTAGGTGTGCACATGGCATTTTTTAGGGCAGACATGTGCACCTTGTGTTTTTAGAGTGGACGCCAGTGTGTGGTGCCATGCGGGGATCATACACATATACTCTAACCTGGTATCATATGACGGGCCTCAGTATACGTTAAGCAATCCAGAGTAAGTCCCGAGTAGAATCCCAAATAAGGATGGATAAAGTAACTTTAATAAAGTAAGTAATGATGACTCATGATGACATAACTTTTGTGTTGGCTAAATAAGAGCATGACATGTGTCCCATAATTATGACAAAGAACAATGACACTTTTGTGTTGGAAGAGTAAGGAGGTGACAAGTGTCTTTCATCATTACACTCACCTTTATGCCTTTTGTGTTGGAATTCCCAAGGAGTGTCACCTAGCACCTGAGTTCGGGGAATCCATTGGTCTCCGGTCTGATTGCATACTTGACTTCCTGAAACATCAAGCCCAGGAGTCCAAGGAAATTATCAGGCCTCTCCTTTCCCACGACATAAAGTGACACATGAAGAGAGAAGAAAGAGAAAAAGAAGATGTTAGGTGGACACATGTCACTTGTTGGATTAATTACTTGACACATGTCACACTATGAAGCTATAAAAGGCAAGATTAAATCTCCACCCTCCATCCTTCTTTATGATTTTGTCCAAGGCCAACAAGAAGAGAAAAATTCCAAGAAAATAGAAAGAAGAGAGAAGGAGAGTGAATGGTGAAAGTTCAAGAGCTCTGAAGCTTATTCCGAGCCCGAATCGTCCTTATCATCCAGTATGTCCTTCAGGAAAGTTGTTCCACTCACTCTGAGCTTTCTTTCTATGGTCTCAGTTTTCTGATTGGAGGTGTTTTCTATTGTCTAGTTAGCCGGAGTGCTGTCGGAATTCTGAACTGGTTGTAGAAAGGCAAAGAGGTAAGCCTCAACATCATTTTGAACCTATATGCTGTGTTTTTGTTGAGTTTTCTTGGACCTCTGGCTTGCCTCTAGATTTTGGCCAAAAGGAGTTCTTGAGGTTTAATGTTGGTTTAAGCTTGATTATGGTGAAATCACATGTTTAATGATAATATAAGACTTGTTTGTTGGCAAAAATGCAAACTTGGTTTTCTACTAATTTGGGTCAATGGTTCAGCCAAATCAAAAAACTAGGAAAGGAAGATGATTTTGGTGTTTTAGAGGTTAGAAATAGATGTTGCACAAAAAATGATGTGGGAATAGCCTCTGGTTATAATATTGAATGAGTTGGAATGAAAAATCAAAAGTTTAGATTTTTATACAAGTGTTGCCAAATTTCATTTTCTGGAGGCAGTCAGCTTGTGATGAGTCTTTGAATGACCAAATATTGTCTAATATGGCCATGAAATTTTCTAGATTTGTAGTAGAAATTATAAGCTTTAATTTGATATATAATAAGTGTCATTTGGGCTTGTAGATTGTGAGATGATTTTTTGAAGTTATGCATTGAATCTGATAGTTATGTTGTTCGATGATTCTGGAAAATTTAGCCCTGTAATTGGTAGTAGTTAATATTTTTCACTGAAAATAGACCTAAATGGGGTCACATAGGATTTTAAACGATCCCATTTGGAGTTCTAGAGATTAAGTTATGATTTTTCAAAGTTAAGTGAAAAATATGCCAACTTTTGTAAATTAGTGCGAAAATAAAAAAAAAAGTAATGACATTTGGTAATAAAATTAACTTCCGAGGTTTAACTTTAGCACTTGGAGTTATTATGGGCCCATTAAATACACATTGGACCTAATGTGTTAACGTTAAGTTTAACCAACTAATGTGTCTTTGGGTTATAAAAGTTTGGAACAAGTATGGGCCCAAAGAATAGAGACAAGTCCTAAAAGCTAAAGTAGTTCATTGGATATTTATTTGTCATGGCTCTAATAATATGACCATTTATCTAGGGCCATGAGATGACAAAGAGGAGGCAATGGAAGCAACTTTAGTAGTTGGAAGAAAAGATACAAAAGGGAACTTGAAGATAAAAGGTAATGAACTTACTTACTTGTATGTATGTGATATTTATATTGTGTATTGATTTGCTATATTGCTTTACTTGATTATGTGAAGCATGTATTAATGAAGCTCTGTTTCTATTTTTGCTATGGCCATAAGTATGTTGTACGAAACATTGAGCACGTAGAATATCATTATGTAAACATGAGACTATGTAAGGCAAGCATATCATGCACTAACATTTATCTTACAAGTATTGTATGTAATATTTGCTACTGAGATTCCCCCTAATCTCACCCTCTCCCACCAACCATATAGGCAGTTGGGCATAGAAGAGGAGTGCAAGAGGTTGTACCAGGAAAGCAGTTGTAATGAAAAAGAGAAGAATTATTCACACACTAGTCCGTTATGTAAATTAATATATTTACAATGGATAATTGTATAACCCGCATGACGAATGAATTAATTATCCAAGCGTGATAATTGAATTAGCAACGGGTAATCACAAAGTACAAACCCATTAGTTAAGAAATCTTCCACACATAAAAATGAGCAAAGAATCACTCTGATAAAATAACAAAGAGAATTAAAGAAAGATAAGTCACAATGAGTAGGGAACCATGGTGAATAATCTTCAAAAAGTTTTAAGTTACTCAGAAAACTCCCTTCAAGTGTAGGTTTGAATCTTGTATTGGAGTTGGGATTTGAAATTATTTACCAAGAAATACCACTTAGTGGTTCCGATTCACTACAAAAGGCTCATCAGAATGATAGTATAACTAAGGTGTTACAGAAGAAGCAGACAAGGGTTTCTGATCAATAGCTTCAACAGTATATTGAGATGACCTAAATGCTGAAGCAGCAGGTTGAAGAACAACAAGCAATAATTGGTCAATACATGAAGGGTGCATAATGGGAAAGCAGGGGATGGCTAACATCCCAAGTGCCATTGATAGTTGCATGTTCCCTTCTTAAACTCTACCTGGAGTATTATGACTCATGCTGTTAATATATCTAGGAACCAGAATTTGCATATGTATCTTCCAAGATTGTTCCACTATACTCTCTATCTGCAGCTCCCAATCTGCAGAAGAATAAAGCTCCACATAGTTTGCCTTGTGTTCACTTGAACTCTAGAGTTTACCTTGTGTATCTGGAGGGATATTTGATTTAAAGCCTTTAGTCGTCTCAGGTTAAATCAAAATAAACCAAATTATGCAATGAAGGGCACAACTCAGATCGTGTTCTCTTGAGGAGCCTTTTATTTAATTCATAGTCTAAACTAAGTGACAAAAAACATTAAGATGAGTTTTAAATTGATTTTTTTTCTTTTTAATAATGGAAAATAACCTAGACTACTATTTTTTTTGGATTTTTGAGAAATTGTTGAAATAATTAATGAAATTGTGATTTAAACAAATTGATTATGAATGCTTCTTGGAAAAATGGAATATAGGTTATCCTTGCACAAATTGAATTGGGAGTTAAACCACTCACTAGTCAAAAATTAAACCTTAGCAACTCGCTAAGTCTAGTATATTAATTAGTGATTACCCCTAGAACTCTAACTAGATAATTACCTCTTAATACACTATTAAATACCACTTGTGTGCAATTTAGGATTGGATTCATGTAACTTGTTCCTCTATACAATGAACACTCAACTGAGATATTCAAACAAGATCTAAGCAGTCATAATACTCATTTAAACTATGAAAGAATAGACAACCACATTAAAACAAAAGGAAATATAGAAATTTAAATCTCAAACCACATAAACCAATCTAAATCACAATTGTTCAATCACTACTAAGATAAACAACTCGTAATCTCAGTAAATTAACCACATAACATAAAATTCTAACTCAAAAATCCGTTACATAGTTAAATAAAAAGATTAAAACAAATAACTTCCCTGAATGTATCTCTGGAGCTCAAACCAATCTTCCATATCCAAAAAACAAGAAGGAATTTAGCCTCTCATGGAGCTTATCACAGCTACAACTCCTTCAAGACACCAAGAATCCATGAAACTAAAATGAGAGGAATAGATTAGAGAAGGCGAGAGGCGTTGTTGATGAAGCTTGGTCTTTGTTCTCCTTCTCTAGCATTTACCGCTGCGTGGTTTTCGTTCTCATCTGTTGTGCGTTGAGGTTGCTTCTCTGCGGCTATGTGTTTGTTGTTGATCATTCAGATCTGCCGCCCCCAAAATTCTGAGAGCCCCTTTATTTATTTATTTTTTTTTTTTGTAATTTAAAATCTAGGTCAAATCCCCTCCAAGTTGCGGTAAAATCTTTCAAGATTATATTCATATCAGATTTTCCCCAAATTCTGTATAATTGGCCCGAAAAATCAGTTTCAGAGGTCCAAGACGCCGATTTTCGGATTTTGGGACCAAACTCGAGTATTGGGAATTCGGGGTCTTTTCTGAAATTTTCTCTGATAGGCAAATGAGTCAGTCCAGCGTGATCTTCGTATTTTGGGACCCAATTGATTTTTGTAAATTCGGGGTTTTTCTGTAATTTTTCTGATATTTTCCCTCCTGAAAGTGACAGCTAATATTACAGAAAATGACTCATTTCCTGTCAAAATTGCCTTGTAGCCACGTGCAGAATTTTATTTTCCGTTTCAATCCTTGAAAATCTGTACTTTTTGATCCTTCATATCCAACTTTCCAAAATGACCTATAATTCAAATCAATATATTGTAATATCTTCATTCAAAATTCAAATTTAAAAGAGTAATCACAAAATTATAACAAGTATATCTTTTTAAGATTTATTTTCACATAATCATCTTTAATTCAATTTAATCATAATAAATGTTATTTAGCCCAAAGTTAATGATAAAATCCCTAAATATGATATTAAACATTATGATAAAATCGGGATATATCAATATTTTTTTTTTCTGGACACATGTATCATTCTATTTGAGACAATCATGTTCAAAGCATTGTCGGGAGCTAAATATGGGCACATCTCCTAGTGGGGATTTAAACCTTAATTCGTCATATTGTGAAGGATTAACCTCTTCCAATAGACCCAACCCCCGTTGGCAGGAGGGCTATTATTTTAACTATTTATTTGCCAATCTTTTTATATAGAAGCCCAACTATGCGGGCTTGTAAGTTTGGGAGTGGAAGTAACTTATGCAGAATTTCTTAAATTGTCAATATATAAAACTAGTTGTCCAATATATATATATATATATATATAACTAGTGGTTTACGATATAGTATGATAAATACAAGACACACTTTCTTCTATCAAACCACTTTTAAGATATGATTGTCAAATGGGGCATCCTGCTATTATATTTGTTACATACAATTGACTCAATTAAGTTCAGACAAAGAGATTAAACTTCCTTGGAAGAAATTGCTATCAAGGGATGGGGGAAATTAGTTGTTTCCTTTACACGTGTTTAAATTTGTACAATGACATATACACTTTGCTTTTATGAAGTCATGTTTTTTTTTTTATCAAATTATGAAGTGATGTAGTCTAACTGTTTCTTTTTATGTAATGTAATGCTTTATTTTTAGGGGGATGGTTGTTATAAGACTTTGCTTGGATTGAGAGAAAATGAGGGAGTAAAGAAAAGTGGGGTGGAAAATATGGAAGGAAAGGAGTGTTTCCTGACTTAGGTAGGAAAGAAATGGAGGGAGAAAGGAAATGTGGGGAGGAAAAAGGGGTGGGCCTCCCACCCCTTTTTCCTCCCAAAAACTCTCTCCACAAGTGGAGAGAAAATCCCTTGTACCAAACTGCTCTCTTTTACCTACATTCATCTTTTTATTTCCCAATGCGTTGCATAATGCCTTATGCCTCTAGTATGCTTTTTTTTTTTTTTTTTGGGATAAATAAATGATTAAAACATTAAGAAAAATCAATTTGCCTACAAGACACATATCTAAAAAAATGTAGGCATAACATTTTTGTTAAATTATTTATTTTAAACATATCTTTATCATTTTAAATTATTTGATGATGTTAATATTAAAATGATTTTGTCATTGTGGTATTTAATTTAATTTTGAATATGATTGTTTTAATATAAGTGTAAGGGTATTTTAGTAATCAAATATTTACTCATTTTCTTTTTTTCCTGTTTTCTCTCACTCATCCATCCAAGCAAGTATCAGTGGGAAAACGGGCTGGCCCGCGGGTTGCGGGCCAGCCCGCGCGGGTTGCGGGCTGCAGCCCGCCCCCTTCGCGGGCTGGCTTTTGCCAGCCCGCCAATTTTTTTTTTTTTTTTTTTAAATTTTTAATATTTTCTCTTTCACCCGCTTATATCACACTTCTTTTCTTTTATACATTTGTGTTAAGAAATCAATTTCATTCTTACTTTCCTTTTTTTTAATCTATTTACATCACAAAACTATATAAATACATCTCTTTTTAATTTAATAATAGTATAATAAATAAATATAATATGAAAATAAGTGTCAAATAAAAAGTATGAGGAATTAATTAAACACATCATCAAAGAAAAATGAGATAAGGGACTAAGGATATTTGAGAAAAAAAAATAAAAAAAAAAAATTAAGCGGGCCAGCCCGCCAGCCCGCGGGCTGGCCCGCATCAACCCGCGGGCTAAACGGGCTGAGCCCGTTTAGCCCGTTTTTAATCGGGCCGCCATTTTGGCGGCCCGAACCCGTTTCAAAAAAACGGGCTGGCGGGCTGGCCCGCCAGCCCGGCCCGAATTACCGGTCCTACAAGCAAGGAGAGTGATAATATTTTGTCCCTATTTTTCTCTTCCCCTCATTTTCTTTCTTCCCTACTTTTCTTCTCATCCAAGTGGGAGGTAAAAGTGCACACTACAAGGCAAGATGAAGATATTTTACTTTTTTATTTTTTCGTTGGCCAACTTTTTCTCCTCTTAGGGAATGATTTAATTCAACCTAAAATAATCATAATCAATTGCTAATCTTCAAAAAATTATACTTAGACAATTAAAATCAATTTACCCATATATTTGCCCTTCATATAGAACATAATCATATTAAATTATCATATTTCCCTATTTTTATTTAATTGTTTTCTCTGATAATTACATTATTTTTTAGGGAATACCTTCAATTTATGTTTGTGTGATGAATTCATTTATATGAAAAATAAGTTCATAGAAAAACAAGTTTTTTTTCACTAAAATTTTTTTCCCTTAGTAAAATTGGGGAGTAAATGCTAGTTTGAATAAAATAACTAGTCTGGATACTGACCCATTTTTGCAATAAATAAAGAGAAGAAAACAAGAAAATACTAATTAAATTTTAAAATTTTAAGTTAATTTTGTTACCTATAAAAGTATAGGTATTCAAAACTCATTTTAGAAAAAAATAATTAATTTAAAATTTTAAAGTTCGAATGGTATTTTTTTATATTTTTATTTTTTAAAAGTATAATTTTTCAAAAAAAAAAATCTTTTCTAAGATGATTAGTCAGTGACAAAGCTTTTGAGGGCCCGCTTTTGCTTGGGAGGCCCCCCGGCGATGGAACCGCCAGAGGGGCCGAACAGGCCGTCATCAGCTGCCCAGCCCGACGGCGAAGAAACAATCCTTCGCGAAAATGTTTTAGCGCGCCGCCAAGCATGGTGATTTATCTGGTAAGCTGTAGTGGCAAAATCTTCAATTCTGTCTTTGGCAATGAAATCCTGCGCGAAGCACTGAGGTTTCTGCCGCTAATTGTTAACCACGAGTGAACCAAGAGCGCCTTCAAAGAAGCCAACATTGATGCACCGGCGGTACACATCGTCTTCGTGGAATAGAGATTCCAAACCCAAGAGCACTGCCAATGGGTATTGCCTCTTTCGAGGACTAGACTAGTGGAATGTCATAGTATGTCTCTGATTGAATAATGATACATCCTTCCTTCTATTATTGATTTTAAAGAGTTTTAACAGCTGATAGAAAACTATGGCTAGAAAATACCTCATTTTTAAATACATATGAAAATAATCTAGAACTGTCATTTTTGATTAGTTTAGACACAGCCAATATGCCATTGAGCATATCATCTAACGAATTGGCTGAAAAACGTGACAACACGTGCAGCCTCACTAGCCGCAACCATCTTTTAAAGAACACAGCTTCTTGAAGCACGTTATAGCAATTGATGTGGATCCAAAACATGAAGAAACTATAATACAATTTCTTTGAAAAATTTCTCAAATGAGCTTTCAAAGTCACATGTTGCTTCCTCTAGCTATATTCACGGCTGATCTCAATGCAAACTCTCCTGCTATGCATTATACATGGGTGTCTAAAGTCATATGATTCAGTCACCTGAATTATCTTGAAAATTTGGGTATAAAGAAGCTGATCATCTATTGAAGAACATACTAATTAGCCTAAGGTTCCGTTGCTGGCTTGCTGCCTTCATTGGGTTGTATGTTTGTAAAAGAATCTCATTGCTGAAATGAAGAGTCCTTGAGATGCACTATCAAGAAAGATGACAAAGACTTACTATCATTGTTTTGCTCTCCCTGTATTTGTTTGATTTCTATCATCTTGGACACCAATGCCATTTTTTATTCTTACTTATCTTCCAGTTCCTGTTAATTGTCATGTTTCTAATTAAATATGTATTTGTGTCCATATAATAGTTGAAGTCATATATAAAATATTCTTAGGAAACCGATGACATGAAGAATTCTTGAAGTCGGTACTGAATACTGAATTTTTAATGTCATTTGCTGAATGGCCAAAAGATGAGGTTGGAATTTTTCAGCTTTCTGCTGGGTCTGAAATTCATAAAAAAGACTAGGATGTTTTGACAAGCAAATTTTTGTTTATCATTATACATGTGGTTGGTCATAGTTATATAGTTTTGTCACATTTGCTGGTGAAGTTTGATTTGGTGGTGGAAGAAAGAAGAAAAGTCCACAACGCAGTTCATCTGGAAAGTCTTTAATGGTTTTTTTTTTTTTTTTGGCTCCTGATGGAGAAGTAGACAGCGCAAGCCAGGATTGGTTAAAAATACCGATCATAAACAAACACAGATACTTTTTTAGCACGTGGCCCAAAAGACGAATCTAGTATGGTATGTATTTGTCTTTTAACCCCCAGGAAAAAGTATGGTATGCAATTTTCCAAATTTCGATATCTAAAATAAGGTAGAAAAGTGGGAAGTAATAATATAGCAATCACTGTTTTTGCATTTCTGACCAAATAGAAGCTCCAATATCCTGATCCACCTTATCCGTTGATTTATTAATAGAGGTTATAAAAACGGCAGATTTGGACTATTAGCATGTATGTATGTGTACGTATTAATGTTTTTTTTATGTAAAAAAGTAATTTGTAAATTAAATATAACATTATAGATCTAAACTTTTTCAAAATGGTGACTGTAGATAACAAAATAAAGAAAAAGATAAAATCTGTACCAGCTAGATTTATAAAATTTAAACCATGCAAATTACATATGGTTTAAATATATAATTTTTTACAATTGTTTAAATTTATTATTTTGACCACATGGGCTGATCTTTAATGAATAACATATATGTTTTGACATCGCGAAACATTACAACTCCTGGGTAGGAGACATTTCTTCTGAAATATTATAGCTATGTACATGTACGCAAGAATAACTCTGCCATGCATCTCTGTAATGCTAACACTGTTGTTTGAAAGCAATCTTTGACTTTCTTCATTGGATGCTGAACACAAAAAACTCTGCCATTGGATGAATGCAGGTTGTTTGGGAGTAGAAAGATTCACAATCTCACTGCTAAGCATAGAAGCCACAGTGCTCATACTTGGCCTCTCTCTTGGAAGGCTTTGCACGCATAAAAGGCCTATGTGTATGCATCTTAATATATCTTTCTCCAGGATGGTATCATATATTCTCGGTTCTATTAGCGTTGCCACACTCTTCTCATTCATAATTTCCATATCTGAAATGATAAAAAAAATGTATAAATAGAAGCATTGAAAACTATAGCTAAGAATGAACAATAAAGCATTGCAATTGAGTATTCAGAAGGGAAAAGGACTATAGCGAATTACAAGTCCTATAAGGCTAAGAGAGTCCTCGATGTTATAAGGGCTTGAGTTTCTTCTTCCACTAACAACCTCTAATAATAAAACTTCAAAACTAAATACATCAGATTTCTCTGAAAACAATCCTTCCATTGCATACTCCAGCGACATATAACCACTGCATTATTCAGCAACACTATTAATTATTGGAGTACTACTTTTTTCTTGTTACTATATATTATTGGATTATTTATGAATTAAAACTTACTAGGTTCTAACAACCCTTATTGTTTGAACTTGATCTTCACTCCCATAGAAAATTCTTGCCATGATAAAATCTAAAATTTTTGGATTCAAGTTCTCATCCAACAATATGTTGCTTGCCTTTAGGTCTCTATGTATAATTTTTAGTCTAGAATCTCGATAAAGATAAAGCATTCCTCGAGCCACTCCCTCAATGACGTCAAAGCGCTTTCTCCAATCTAGGCGTTTATGGTTTAGGGGATCTACGAAAGCAAAAAGGAGGGATTTAATAGATCTATACCTATATATGCTTAATACATACAAAGCTATGAGTTTATTAATGCTTATGATAGGACAAGAAAAGAAGGGATTAAAAGAACAAACCAAAAAATAAATGCTTCTAAACTTCTATTTGGCATGTACTCGTAGATTAACATCTTCTCCCCTCCTTCAACGCAGCAGCCAATAAGTTTTACAAGATTGCAGTGTTGAAGCTTAGAGATGACAATGACCTCATTCACGAATTCCTCTAGTCCTTGTCCAGATGCTCTAGAAAGACTTTTAACGGCTATATTCTGACCATCTTGCAATATCCCCTTAATTAAAATACAAAGTAATGTAAATTGCATACAATGACAGAGAAATCGGTTGTATGCAGTGTCTTCAAAAATTGATGAAATTAGCATGAATTAAATATTTTGAGATAATATAAATAGCAACGTACCTGAATGTATCACTATCTTTTTCCATAAAACATATGTACCAAAAGCAATGATAAGTGTGCCTATTATTACTGTAATGATAATGATTTTTCTCACATTTCTATCCTTTTCTGCATTTAAGAGAAAACTAAAAACAAATTATAACGTATCCAAATCTAGGAATAGGAATATGTCAAAGAACTAGACTTTTTTTTTTTGACCAAAAAGAACTAGACTTTTAATATTTGACAGAACAAAAAGTTAACATACCAAGATCTGAATAGGCTAGACGAACATATAGATCAAGTCCACCTGTTGAGAACTGTTGTATGTCAATAAGATTTCCCTTCCAAGACATGCAACCTATGTCAGGACTATATGAATAAGCTACACAAGTGCAATTCTCCAGGCACTGGTTCTGCATGTCTCCTCTGAGCAGATGACCATTATGCAAAATCTGGCACTTTAACCACCTCCAATTTTAAAAATCCATCTTCGTTTCCTTGTGCACTTCTGTTTTTCAACTTGTCACACTGCAAATTTGTCTTCCTAATACAACCACTAGTCCAGTTTTGCATATCCCATTCTGTTCTATTGCTTGGTTGAAAACCTCTCAAACAGTTGCATATAGGTGAACTATTTGAGTTGCAGCTTCCAAATGATCCACATAAACCATAAATATCACATGCTGAAGTTTGAAGACTAAAATTTTGTTGTGGTTGTATCATGTCATTAAACCAATCTTTTTCATATAATAGGCCTTGGAAGTCTAAGACGAAGAATGTGAATTTTTTTTCATCAGGTAAACTAAAAGAAAGATAAATAGCTCCTTCCCCTTCATCTATGATACGAAACCCTTTAAGATAATCAGAATTCATGAAGTATATACCTGTAAAGATCCTTCCATTCCATGGACCACTGCACCAATAGGGGCTAGCTCCATTCCAGATGAATGCTTCTGGAATATCTGGATGTTCAAGTGTCATAGAGAAGTTTCCAATTGATGGATCTGACAAACTTCTCCATGATGTCACACCTAGTGTCTCTCCTGTTCTTTTGTTGTTTGTAAGATTCATTTGGGTGAGGAATGAACCGGAAGGATGTGCAAAACTTTGCCATAAGATGTTTTCTGCAGAATCTTTGAGTAAAAGATTTCCAGAATCAAGAAGCTGACATGTCGTATTGAGGGCAATATTTGGCACCTTTGATGACCAAATGATGTGATTTTGCCCATTTAATACACAAGATTGCCATCCTTAGATATTGTAATTGTCCCAGCGCCAGAAGAATCCGTCAATGGTTGGTTTCCGTTAGCTACCCATATGATATTGGATTGGGACTTGTACCAAATACCCATGTAGTGATTTTTAGTATTTTCTGGACTGAAAAATCCCAATATGAAGAAATCTTCATTGGAACCAACAGTTTCAGGGTGTGTTTGGTTTGAGGAGAGGGGAGGGAGGGAATGAGATGGTGGGTAAATTACCTTTTTGGGTTGAAAGAATTTAAATTTTGGGCAAAAACCCAAAATTTAAAAAGAATGAGAAAGTAAATTTTGGGCGGGAAACCAAAATTTAAAAAAATGAGAGGGTAAATTTTAAGTTTTTTTTTTTTTTTTTCCAAAATGGTAATTTCTCCACCCTCCCCTCCCCTCCCTCCCCTACCCTCTCCTCAAACCAAACACACCCTAAATGTATTGTGATGATATGATGGTGTTTTTGGCACTGCACAAGTGAAAACTGAAGCAACCAAATATGATAAAGACAGTGAATAGAATTGTATGTTTGCAGAAGAATCCCATTGCTGAAGTGAAGAGTCCTTGTTATGCGCTATCAAGAAAGAAGGCCAAGACATATCATTTGTTGGCTCTCCCAGAATTAATCGTTTTCCATCATCTCGAACACACACGTCGATTTTGATTCTTGTTTAGCTTCCAATTCTTGTCAATTGTCATTGTTTCTAATTTAATATGTATTTGTGTCCATATAATAGTTAAAGGCATATATAAAGTATTCTTAGTAAACGGTTGACATAAAGCATTCTTGAGGTAGTAATTGAATTCTGATTTTTTGATGTCATTTGCTGAATGGCCAAAATTTGAGGTTGGTCATATTTTAAAAAAAAATGACTAAGATGTTTTGACAAGAAAGTTTCTGTTTATCATTATATATGTGGTTGGTCATAGTCATATAGTTTGATCAAATTTGCTGGTGAAGTTTGATCTGGTGGTGGAAGAAAGAATAAAAAGTTCACGACGCGGTTAACCTGGAAATTGTTAATGGGGTCTCTGATTTTTTCCTCCTGATGAAGAAGTAGACAGCGCAAGCCAGGACTGGTAAAAAAATACTGATCATAAACCAACACAGGTAACTCTTTTGGAACATGGCCCAGAAGTTCACAGTCAGGCCCAATGGAGCAGAAACAAACTGTATATGGTGGACGACAACTTGGCAAGCAATAAGAACAGAATTGTGGTATGCAATTTTCAGATATCGATATTTATATACATATCAATATTTTCTATATCCAAAATAAGGAACAAAAGTGAGAAGCAATAATATAAACTCATCATGGGCAGGGGAAACTACTATACGCAAGAGTAAAAATATTTGTAAATTATCCCATTGGAAGTTTGCTATTCTGGTTATCTGCCATGCATCTCTGTAATGCTAACACTGTTGTTTGAAAACAATCTTTGACTTTCTTCATTGGACGATGAACACGACAAACTCTGCCATTGGATGAATGCAGGTTGTTTTGGAGGAGGAAGATTTACAATCTCACTGCTAAACATAGAAACCACAGTGCTCATACTTGGCCTCTCTCTTGCAAGTTCTTGCACGCATAAAAGCCCTATGTGTATGCATCTTAATATATCCTTCTCCAGGTTGGTATCATATATTTTAGGATCTATTAGCGTCGCCGCACTCTTCTCATTCCATAATTTCCATGTCTGAAATTAAAAAAAAAAAAAAAGTATAAAATTGAAGCATTGAAAATTAAAGCTAAGAATGAACGAGAAACCATTACAATTGAGTATTGAGAAGGACAAAGGGATACTGTGACTTACAAATCCTAAAAGGCTTAGAGAATCCTCATTGTTAGAAGGGCTTGAGTTTCTTCTTCCACTAGCAATCTCTAATAGTAAAACTCCAAAACTAAACACATCAGATTTCTCTGAAAACAATCCTTCAATTGCATACTCTGGCGACATATAACCACTGCATTTTTGAGCAAGAATATTAATGGTTGAAGCACTTCTTTTTTTTCTTGTTATTATATTAGTGGGCAATTAATGAATTAAAACTTACTAGGTTCCAACAACCCTCCTTGTGTTGGCTTGATCTTCACTCCCTTTGAAAATTCTTGCCAAGCCAAAATCTGATATTTTTGCATTTAAGTTCTCATCCAACAATATATTGCTTGCCTTTAGGTCTCTATGTATAATTTTCAGTCTAGAATCTCGATGAAGATAAAGCATTCCACGAGCCACCCCTTCGATTATGTCAAAGCGCTTTCTCCAATCTAGGAGTCTATGGTTTGGTGGATCTATGAAAGCAAAAAGGAGGGATTTAATAGATCTATACATGTCTATGCTAAATAGATAGAAAGCTATGAGATTGTTAATGTGTATGATAGGACAAGAAAAGAAGGGATCAAGAGAACAAACCAAAAATAAATGCATCCAAACTTTTATTTGGCATGTACTCGTAGATTAACATCTTCTCCCCTCCTTCAATGCAGCAGCCAATAAGTTTTACAAGATTACGGTGTTGAAGCTTAGAAATGACGATGACCTCATTCATGAATTCCTCTAGTCCTTGTCCAGATGCTCCAGAAAGTCTTTTAACTGCTATATTCTGACCATCTTGCAATATCCCCTTAAGGAAAAAACAAAGTAATGTAATTACACAATGGCAGAAAATCGGTTATAAGCAGTGTCTTCAAAAACTGATGAAAATTAGCATATGAATTATGTACCTTGTACACTGGACCAAAGCCACCCTGTCCAAGCTTATATGAGAGGTCAAAATTGTTTGTAGCAGTTGCAACCTTTTCAAGATCATATGCCAATACCTCCGGTAGTCTAATTTGAGACAATTCTCCAACAATGGTTTCTTCTGTTTTCTCTGAATATTCTTTATTTTTTTTAAATTGAAAGAACCAATTGTTTTTTGATTTTGTATCTGCTGAATTGAATTTAGAAAGAGTGAACACCACAGGAATACCCCATAGGAAAAGTCAAATAACATGATTTAGCTTACAACAATGTAATAATTTGATGTTCATAAAGATTCAATAGAGTTTTATGTTGGCAATTTAATAATATGATGATTGCTTTTAAATATATTGAGCTGATATAAATGTAATGTACCTGAATGTTTCAGTATCCTTTTCCAGACCACACATGTACAAAAAGCAATGATAAGTGTTCCTATTATCACTGTAATGATGATAATGATCTTCCTCGTAGGTCTGTCCTTTTCTGCATTAAGATAAAGAAAGTTATAGCCGATCCAAATCTATAAGTAGGAAAGCGTTAAAGAACTAGTAGTTTGTAACTATTTGACAGGAGAAAACGCTGACATACCAAGATCTGAATAGGCTAGACGAACATATAGATCAAGTCCAGCTGTTGAGAACTGTTGTATGTCAATTAGATTTCCCTTCCAAGACATGCACCCTATTTCAGGACTGTATGAATAAGCCACACAAGTACAATTCTCCAGGCACTGGCTTCTGCATGTCTCCTCTGAAGCAGACGACCATTCTGCAAAATCTGGCACTTTAACCATCTCCAACTTCAAAAATCCATCTTCGTTGCCTTGTGCACTTCTGTTTTTCAACTTGTCACACTGCAAATTTGTCTTCCTAATACAACCAGTAGTCCAGTTTTTCATATCCCATTCTGTTCTATTGCTTGGTTCAAAACCTCTCAAACAGGTGCATATATGTGAACTATTTGGGTTGCAGCTTCCAAATGATCCACATAAACCATAAATGTCACATTCCGAGGTTTGAACACTATAATTTGTTAGTGGTTTTATCATGCCATTAAGCCAATCTTTTTCATGTAATAAGCCTTGAAAGTCCAAGACAATGATTGTGAATTGCGGCACATCAGATAAACTATAAGACAAATAAATAGCTCCTTCCCCATCATTCATGATACGTAATCCCTGAAGGTAAATGGCCTTCATATAGTATATACCAGAAAAGGTCCTACTATTCCATGGACCACTGCGCCAATATGGGCGAGCTCCATTCCAGATGAATACTTCAGGAGTATCTAGGCGTTCCAGTGTCATAGAGAAGTTACCCATGGATGGATCTGACAAACTTTTCCATGATGTTAGTCTTAGTTTCTCACCTGTTCTTTTGTTGCTTGAAAGTTTCATTTGGGGGAGGAATGAGTCAGAAGGATTCGCAAAACTTTCCCATAAGATGTTTTCTGCAGAATCTTTGAGGACCAGATTTCCAGAATCAAGAAGCTGACAGGTTGTATTGAGGGTAATTTTTGACACATTTGTTGACCAAAAGATGTGGTTTTGCCCATTTAACACCACAAGATTGCCATCCTCAGATATTGTAATAGTTCCAATCCCAGAAGAATCCGTCAATGGTTGGTTTCTGTTAGCTACCCATATGATATTGGATTGGGACTTGTACCAAATACCCATGTAGCGATTTGTAGTTTTTTCTGGATTGAAAAATCCCAATATGAAGGAACTTCCATTGGAACTAACAGTTTCAGGATCCCTAATGTATTGTGATGATATGATGGTGTCTTTGGCACTGCAAAAGTCAAAACGGGAGCAATAAAATATGATCAAGATAACGAATAGGATTGTATGTCTGCAAAAGAATCCCATCACTGAAATGAAGAGTCCTTGGGATGCACTATCAGGAAAGATGCCTAAGACATATCATTGGTAGGCTCTTCTAGAATTAGTCGATTTTTATCATCTTGAACACAGACGCCGATTTTGATTTTTATGAAGTATTTTTCGTAAATGGTTGACTTAAAGCGTCCATGAAGTAGTTATTTTGATTTTTTTAATGTGATTTTCTGAATGGCCAAAAGTTGAGGTAGCTAAGGACTTTTCAACTCTCTGTTGGGTATGAAAATTCATACAAATCACTCGGTGGTTTTGACAAGCAAATTTTTGTTTAGCTTTATTTATATGTGGTTATATTGCTATATCGAATTTGCAGGTGAAGTTTGATTTGGTGGTAAAAGACAAGTCCATGACGGAGTTCATCCGCAAAGTAGATAATGGAGTCTCTGATTTTTTGCCCTGGATGCAGCAGTAGACAACACAAGCCAGGTTGGATTAAAAAAAAAAAACAGTTCCCTCTTGTCATGTTTCATTGTATTTCAGGGCCTACCACAAGAATATTTTTTTTAGTGGGATGATAATTTTAAAAAAAATAAATTATCTATATTTTCTTTAATCTCAGGCGAAATATGATCGGGGGAGCCAATTCAAATCCCCCAGGATGATAAAATAAGAACAGCCCTCACATTTAAAGCCTCCTTTTTACCATTAGCAAGAATTTGTTTCACTTGCATATCATTATAAGGAATTCGAAAAGCTGCTTCAAATACAGTATTGCAAGCACATATTAACAACTTTATATAAATTAAAGAAGTTAGTTAAAATTTGTTATTACTTATAAGATGTGAGAATTACGATGAGAAGAGAGTCAGAAGAGTTTGTTTAATTAGTTAAGATATTAAGTGGGAAAATTTATTACTTTAGACAAAATGTATTTGTCCACATTGAAGCCCAATGAAGCATAAACGAACTGTCTCCCCGTCTTTACATTGGTGCTCAATGAATTTGTCCACTTTGAAGCCCAATAGGCTTGTCTTTGGGGCCATGAGTTAAAAGAGTATATGTGTTGGTTTGCGATTGGTGCTCTCTACTGTTATTATAAGGACTTCTAACATAATTCTTAATAAAATATATCTTGTCCTTATTACTCTCTCAAGAGTTGTGAACAAGGAACGAAAAATCGGACCGGTCAATGAACCGGTCGCGGTACAGGTTCAAGGGTCACTGGGTCAACCGAGGTCGGACCGGTGAGCGAACCGGTGATTGAACCGGTCACATTAAAATATTACAATTTAATTGACAATAACAAAATAATGAACATTCATAACTCATAAATTATCACTAACATCAAAATAGCTAAAATACCTAATTAATTCTTCAAAGCAAACCCATAACTAACATCAAAACATAATCAAAACATAACAATATCAATAATCATTCATCAAACATAGCCAATAAATCAAGACATTTCAGAAAGCTAGGCAGTAAATCAAGACACCAACATAAAGCAAATGGCCAAATCTCAAGTAATCAGAAAATCTGAAAATCTGAAAATGAAAATAGTCAAAAGAGTGAAATACCTTCGATGATCTTCGTCGCTCGCCGTCGCCGTAGCTCGCCGTCGCTGCCTGCTCCTCGCCGCTCGCCGTCTTCGCCGTCGTTCAAGCAGCCACCGCCGATTGGAGCTAGGGCACAAGGTCGGAACTCGAGAGGGAAGGAAAGGGACGAGGGATCTGATCTGATTCTGATGAATGAAACTCGCCTCACTCGTCTCGCAATCTCGCATCGCACTCAAACGCGGTTCTGATATCTGATATCATCTCAGATCTGTTTTTTTTTTTTATATGTCCCAAAACGTCGTCTTTTTGGGACAAATTTTTAGTGTTTTTTGTGACCCGGTGAAACCGCCTGACTCGGCGGTTTTTCCGGGTCACAAGAGAACCGGCCGGGTCGAACCGGTCTTCACCAGTTCGACCCCCTCCCCTCACATATATGTAACCGGACCGGGCTTGGGACCGGTGGGCCGGTGTTCCGGTCCGACCGGCCGGTCTGGTCCGATTTTTTCTTCCATGGTTGTGAACGACAACTTGGCAAGCAATAAGGACAGAATTGTGGTATGTTTATCCCAAGAAGGTGTGGCATGTAAGTTTTCAAACTTCCATATTTATATTCTATCGAGAAAAGAACTTCGATATTTATATACATATCAATATTTTCTGTTTTTTGTTTTAGAAAAAGACAAAATGATATTAATAAAAGGATAAAGTAGTTACATTGTCCAGAAACAGTAGGGACAGAAATATAAGGTAGGCATGAGGGGATTGGACAATGAGTGCCTGGGTGACCCCCTTGGCATGAGTTCGATCCCTGGGAGTGGCATTTAGTTATGCCTCCAGTTGCGGCGCTTGGGGAGGCATCTCCACAGCTAAGTGAAGCTGGGGTGAAAAAATAGGGGTGAAAGTCCTCTACCTACCTGTGTGGATTGGGCGGCTTGCCAACCAGGAGCCCACAGGGACAGGCCTCCAGTGGATCATGAGTTAGGGGCCCTGCCCTTGGATTGGGTTAAGCCCGAACCCCTTCCTAAAATTTAGTTATAAAAAAAAAAAAAGAAATATAAGGTAGGCAAGTTAGAACTAATAGCACAGTAATTTATGCTTTTGCATTTATAACCAGTCCAAATATAAACGCGCCAGATTTGGACCGTTAGCATGCACGTGTAGGCATTAATGTTAACGTTCTTTAAGTTAAAAAGAAATATTTTGTACATTAAAAATATTATAGATCTAAAATTTTTAAAAAATGGTGAAAATATAAAAAATAAAGAAAAATATAAAATCGATGCCAGCTAGATTTATAAAATTTAAACCATGCAAGTTACTATGGTTTATATTGTTTTTCTTACAATTTTTTCACATTTGTTATTGGGAAAATTCCAAAAAAACTACTTTGGAAATAGGGAAATCCCAAATCAATGCGGTCAAATTCAGAAATTTCAAGTCAGTGCTGTGTCAGTACTGAAGAGGAATTGGGATTTTGAAATCTCCGCGAAAAAACGAATGTGCCTTTCCCCCCCTCTCAGCTCGGAATAACAACACCCCACTCTTGATTAACAACACCACATTCTACATTAACAACTTCGCTTTCTACTTTCACAATAACAACACCGGTCTCTTTATTAACAATACCGTATTGTATATTAACAATTCGACTTTCTTGTTTGTAATAACAACACAGGTCTCTATATTAACAACATCGTATTCTATATTAACAACTTCACTTTCTTGTTTTACAACTTCATAATTTAAGTTTCAAGGCCAATAACAACACCTCTCTCTTTATTAACAACAATGTATTTTATAGTAACAACACTATATTTTGAGATACAAATATGTAAAAGAATAAAGCGGAGTTATTAATGTAGAATGTGGTATTGTTAATCAAAAGAGAGGTGTTGTTATTCCGAGTTGAGAGAGGGGGATAGCTGAAGGGCACATTCGTCTTTTTGCAGAGATTTCAAAATCCCAGATTCCTTCTCCATACTGACACAACACTGATTTGAAATTTTTAAATTTCACCGCACTGATTTGGGATTTTCTTATTTCAAACATATTTTATAGGGATTTTCCCTTTGTTGTTATTTTGACGATATGAGCATCCGTTGTTTAATATTTTTTGAATCTTGCTAGTATCATTTGAATTTTGAAAGAAAGAATTCCTCCTATGACACTGGAAATGAGTAGCTTAAGTGAAATAATCATTTTCTTGAAGCTCTCTTCCCTCAATGTCATTCAAACACTTGACCATGTGGAAGGAAAATATTCCCCTTAGCCAACCAACATGACACTCAAACATTTACACTTTTTTGAAGTTGCTGCATTGTTTTCATATGCTTGATCTTTGCTAAACATGTAGCTTTTTTTTAGGGCTAAAGGCTTAAATGTCCCGAAAGTTTGTGTATGAGCATTAAGCACCTGGAAGTTTTTGAGGGGGCAAAATGTGTTTTGAGAGTTTAAAAAACGGGGTAATTTTGGCTCATCGTTAACCAACCCTAATAGTCAACATTTGTTGACCAAATATGCACATGTGGCACGTCTATATGGCATCCACCTCATATTGTTTTGTCCACATCAGTCATCATATTTTTTAGTAGGATATTTTTAAAAAAAAAAACTTAGATCCTCCCCTACGATGTCTCCTTTCCTTGATATAAGACACGGTTAAGTTATTCGGAGATATAAAAAAAGCTAAATAAATTACTTAATTATATATTAGTTTATAAGTCAAGCAAATTAGTTTGGAAAAAATAATAAATATAAATACATTAAAGTAATTTATTTAGCTTCCTTAATCTCTCAAATTAATCAATTGCCATAACAATTAGTTTTTTTTAAAAAAAATTAGTTTGGTAGGGTACTTCAAGAGTTTCACATTTTAATGACATTTAAAAAAAAAAAATAAAACTAGTTCCCATAAAGCTTGAAATGTCTTAATCCATCCCAAATTGCATGTCCACTCGATATTGGAGGTACCGTTCTATTATCTGCAAACGAGTCCAACTAGCTTAGAAACTCTCATTTGAAGAGTCTCACATCCATACATCATGGTTATTATATAATAATCGTCATTTATTATAAAAGTTCATGGTTCATGTTTAGAAACCGTTATTAATGTACTAAAAACATAATGGTTGTCTCTGTGACACCGTTATTTATTTTTATTAAAAGTAATGGTTTTTATATAATAACCATTATATATGTTACTGAATAAATGAGTATTGTCAATATGAGATCATTATGTATTCGACAAATATTATCATATATTATGACAGTTGTTCACTTGTGCCCGTTAATTATTATAATAGCAATGCACATATTATGGTCTCACCAAGCCTACATATATAGCCGATGTTATATTAAAATAGTTATAATAGGTCCAAAATAAATAACTGTTTGGAACTATAATTTATCTGTGCCAAGCATATATAACTCTTGCATATATGACGGTTTGAAATCATAATTTATGACCAATAATAACCTTCATACCTCGTGATTTTTGTACTAGTGGGCGGTCAATAATAATAAAAAAATCAACTTTTCTGAAAAAGTTCTAAATCGGTTATTGTAAAAATCAACATTAGAAGGTCATTTTATGTCTGTCACACCAAACAGCCAAACATAGAAGGTCATTTCTTAGTTCATTTGTTTTACTAATATAAATTTGAAAAAAAAACTATGAAAAATGTCATAAAAATACCATTCGAATTACAAAAACACCAAAATGTCTACAAAATTAGCAAAAGGACAAATATGTGATCTTGTAGGTATAGGCAATGACAACTTAAGAATAACAATTAACAATTTCAACATACGTAGTGATAACCTTGAGAGTTCAAGTTGTTAATCTCTACACCCAAATTGTTAATTCCTATATTCAATTTGTCAATACTCAAACTTTAAAATCCCAAATTCCTATCAGATAATCTATTTTTTTTTACTAATTTAATAGATATTACAGGAGTTTTTGTAATACAAATGGAATTCTTCTGTCATTTTCTAAAAAAAAAAAAAAACCAAACTCCACTCTTGTTTACTACTCTCCCTACTAATAGACCTTCATGATCAATAAAGAATGTCCAACCTGCAGTAATAAATGCAAAGCATAAATAATGTGATCTAAGGACTTTTTTTTTTCATATAAATAATACTCCATGATTTACTGATTCTTTTACAAATTTTATTAATTATTCTTAAAGGTAGGGAGATTGAGAGCTAAAACTTAATGGTTGGGAGAGATTTGCCTGTTTAATTACACTACTACAGAAGGGACTTTTAATGACCGTTTTTTTGCCCTTTAGACGATTGTTTTCAGGGGGGATGTCTATCTTAGTGTCGTTAAAAATTCGGGAAAAGACGACTGTTAAAAAACAGTCGTAGTATGGGAAATACAACGACTGTTTTCCCCAAAATAATCGTTGTATCCTTTTTCTTTTCTTTTTTTTAATTTTATTTTAACGTTTTACTCCCTACAGCATCCCCTTCTGCTCTTCCACCATATGTCTACAAGTCCCCACCTCCTCCATCCCCTTCACCACAGCATCCATACTACTACAAGCTCCCATTTGCTCCATCAATTTCACCATTGCCTCCATACTACTACAAGTCTCCCCCCCCCCACCGGCTCCATCTTCGCTGCCTCCATACTAGTAGATGAACCTATCCTAACGAGTTGTCTAACCTGTACATTGCTATCTTTGAAAGAAAAAACCAGATCCATGAACCATTCTCTCATGATTAACTCTCTAGCTTCCCCTAATACTCATGGAAGTGAAAATCACATGTTAATTTTTCTATCATGACATATAGCGCATATATCATCATAACCTCATTTCAATGTGCAAACTTCAACTTTCAATGTAAATCATGACATGCATATGGCCAAAGAGATTATGACATACTTCCATGAAAATCCCTATTCTTCATCATCATTTTCCAAAGTGTTCTCTATAAAGCATAATGCCTTAACAAATTCAAAGTACTCATAAATAAGAAATTAGGAAAAGTATTCAAATATGCAAACTTATATAGCACTGTACAAAACCACATCACTATGTAAAAAACCTCTACACATCATCACTCCTCTATGTGTTGTAGAAGATATCCTGACAACAGGTTTCAGATCAAATTAATGTCTTCGATTGTGTAGGGGTCCTGATCACCAAAAATCTGTGCGCAAAATGGAGAATATGTTAACATAAATAAATAAATTGAATGAAATAACTAACAATTCAATCACATGAAAAGAACTGAAATTCAATTGAGAATCAAGAAATTATCCCATGTTCAAAATTTGTAGTAAGGCCAGAGAAAATGATGTTATACATATATAGTATAACATAGAAGCCGCACTTAGTTTTCCCTGCTTGCCGAGGACACTATACATAAAAAGCAAACGGTAAAAAAGAATAAAGGCCTACGTAAAGCAATAGTCAATCGAAGAACTTGAATGTAAAGAACTTACGTTTGGCTGGAACCACTTTGTATGACCAGCTTTACCTTTACGCTTCCCATCCATTATATAATATGTCTTCAGTGCAATATAATAATTAAAATGATAAACAGAAGACATTAAAACAATTAAGTAAAATCAAAAATCAATGACGAACAAATAAATTTACTTACGTGTTAAAAATGTTTTTGATATCTGCGTCTGGCTTGCGACCCAATGAGTCAAACCAAAAGATGACGTTGATCGAGGGACAAGGAACACAGAGACTCCAATGATAACTATAATCACATGCATATATAGATTAAAATGAGGTTAGATAACATGATATTGTTTAGCAAAGTGAATGTATATAAATATATCAAATAAAGTTACTTGTCCTTCAACAATTGGTGCTAGATAACAAGGCAGCATAGTCTCGCCTATTGTATAGCCTACATAGCTCATTCGATCTTCCAACCTCTGGCTATTACACCGTGACATAGTGCCAGGACATAAGAAGCCATATGTAGTGCCGAGCCCTCATTTGGCACACAGTTTGTGGAAGCAGCTACCACATAAATGAAATGAGAAATGACACAGTAAATGTAGAAACCTAAAATCCCTAAATATCAATACATTAATTACAATTAAAAATTATAACTAAACCACATGATTGCAAATGTGACCCATCCTACGTCAATCTCCTCCAAAGATAGGAACTCTCTAATATCTTTGTTATCAAGTCCATAATTATACGAGATTCTGCGACCCACAATCTCACAAGGCATCTGCAAGTCGACCTTGTTTATGCCTTGATGAATATTTTACAGTCGTGCTAAAAAGGGAAATTTTGTCATATCATCTTGTTCCTAGTAACACACAAAATAAAGATTATAAGTAAAATGTCAAGGATCAAGTAACAGTAAGGTGTTTCCTACCATTGGAGGGAATGACATAGTCTGAACAAGATGTCTAGGCCATAAGATAAAAGATCTTGTTGCCTGACCTAGATTGGCAACCTCACCATCGGGGAATGAGACATCTACACCTTCCTCCCCCAGTCGAGCACATGTCACATTGACCTTACGTTGATCGTCCCGGATTTGGTTATTATGGTGGGTGGTGGCATGGCTGTATACAACAGCATCAGCAACAGCACACAGGTACGGGACTTCCAAATATAAAGTGCAGGGTTCTCCAGGCTCTAGTGAAGGACCAGGGTCGCCATGTCCAACCTCTGGCGGATTATAACTGCCTTTGGTGCTGGGAAAGTCCGGGGATTCCTGAGTAAGAGAAATGAAAGAATTAATTAAAATAACGTAAGGAAAAACTCAATATAATGTTAAATGAAATTAGTTACAAACCTTAGATCTAGACGCCATATTACATATCCCGCCTTGCATGTGAGACAACACCATCATACTCATCTCACCACGTAGCTCACTCAACAACTCTTCTTTAAGCTCGTCTCGAAGTGAGTGACGTAGCTCTACTTGGATTTCCTCTCAAACCCTGGCCACAAACTCCTGACTCATTTCACCTCATCCATAAGCTTGTGAACCTCGTCCAAAGTATTTAGAAAGACCAACTCCCCTTGACTCCCGTCTAACTTGATCAGGGTGATCTAGATTACCAAGCGCCATGGCTAAGATTGCCATCCTTCCAGTTTGAGTGAAGGAACCCTGGCTGCTTTGCTCTTCAAGTTCATCCTGTGGCATACAATGGATAAATAGAAAGTAATTACATGCCACCAACGTTAGAAAAATGAAACACATTTAAATATACTTGTTATTAAATACTCACAATCCTTTTAGTGACATCAGCAACGAATGGATTTATATATTTCTCTCCCTTTATCCTCCCTGCTTTCCATTTTTTGTGACGCGGGGGAGGAGGTGGCACCTGCACGAATATACTAGGATCTTCTTGAGCTACTTCCTATAATTTTTGCAATTCAGCCTGCATCATCTTCTTTTCGAGCTTCCGATAACCCCCATGTGACATGTAATGAGGATAATTATTTTTCGCTCGCCTCTCTTGATTTGCTTGACTCAATTTCTATATAAACAAAGAATAATGATAACTGAGTTAGCGATGTCAAGTAAGTTAAACTAAAATGTTTAACACTAAGATGAACACAATGTACTAGGAAATTGGGATCCTGCCGCAATGCGACAAACAACCTCCAGTCATTTGGAGAAAGAAACAAATACTCTTTACAAAGATCCTCATGACTCCTTGGCCCTCAAACGTACTTGGTTATGAGCATAGACTTGAAATCTTTCGACCGCTCACTAACTTCCCCCATCTAATGCTTGTACATCTCCTTCGTATAGGGAACATCGTAGGTTTGCTACAAAACAAAATATATAGTAGTCGTTATATATGAATAAATAGAAATAAAAATATAGATACAAATACAACTTTACATACCAAAATTTGTTCCCAAATCATACGCTTCGTGTCCTTTGAAACTTCCCACGAGGTAGGAATTAGAATGCTAACTTTTCTCCGACCCAAAAAGCCAAGGTAGCTAATGAACGTGTCTCCGTCTGGGCCGAGTGGCTTCAAATTAGCATCAAATTCCACGTGAACCTTGCTCGCCTGTTGTTCCTTATGACGTGCCACCAACGACCGCAGCTTCGTGCTTACTCTAACCTTTTTCTTAACCGGTGAGCCAACAGAGTCGCCTGAATTTGAACTTGCCATAATCCTGCTAAGAAATAAATGTGACATGATAAGTAAAGTGAAATTACATGCACACTTAAAACAATTCAAAATCTTACAAAGAAATAAATGTGACATATGATAAGTAAATTGAAATTACATGCACACTTTATGTTAGATCCCATGTTTTGATGATAACAAAAGAATGGTTTGAAAAGGAAATGTTTAATAATCAAACTTGAACTAGAAATGACAGGAATAAGCTTTACTTGAGGTAAGCATGGAAGTGATGAAGAGAGGCCAAGAGATAAAGCTGAGAATCTTGATCAGAAGCAAGTTTCTTAAGGCATTACTCGAGGCGGTACTCGAGTAATGAGACAAAACTTGAAGTAATCGATGACAACTTCCAGTAACCAGGCAACGTTACTCGAGGAGCTACTCGAGTAACAGTGTAAAAGTTTCCAGGATGCCATTGATACTCGAGGAGCTACTCGAGTAACCCTGTTTCTAAAAATGTGCAGCTCTCGGCATTTAGTACTACTGCAACATTACTCGAGGAGCTACTCGAGTAATCATGTGAAAAACTTCCAGTTGCCTTCAGGTTGCCAACGATACTCGAGGCGCTACTCGAGTAACTCTGTTTCTGAAAAGATGGAGCTCTCGGCACTTTGTACCACTGCAACATTACTCGAGTAGCTACTCGAGTAACGCATAAAGGTAAGTGAAAAACTTCAAGGTGGTACCCGATTAACTTGATATCTCTTTATTTCATGTTCCTCGAGTTCTTACTCCAGTATGCATATATATTTAAGTGAATTCCTCGAGTAAGTACCCGAGTATGCAAAATGTTTTCAAGATAAACTTCAAGTCAGTACCCGGGTAAGTCATTAACAAAAAGCACAGTTACTCGAGGTGGTACCCGAGTAACCTATGGAACAATGAGTGCATTACTCGAGTACGTACTCGAGTAATGAGGTAAGTGCTCTCGGCATTGAAATCCTGCAACATTACCCGAGTAGAGCATCGAGTAACCAAAAGTTTATTTCACGTTTTACTCGAGTTGGTACCCGAGTAACTCATAAAGTTGTGAGTGCATTACTCGAGTAGGTACCCGAGTAAACATGTATTTCCAAAGGTTTGAAAATTGGTTATTCCAGGCACTACCCGAGTAATCTTATGTTTATTCATTAACCTGCAATTGATCAAAGATTTTTCGAGGTTACTCGAGTAGGTACTCGAGTAACATTCAAGCAATACTCGAGGAGGTACTCGAGTAAGCTTACCCAGAAATTCTGAAATCATTCAAACGTTCATAGATTTGTTTCCTATATGATTAACCTTTCATTGTATTAGTATTCTTAGTCTATTTACAGATAAACAATGAAGAAAACACTTCAAGAGATTGAAGTCAAAAGAAACGTTCAAATGCCAACCACCGCCAACGGATATTTTTCAAAAACTTGAAAAGTCAATAGTGGCTGCGTACTCTCCAACGGACGAAAGAAAATGTTCCAACGGTCATCACCAACATATCTATATATATGGGAACATCCAAACAGAGGAAAAACAACAAGCACACACACAAACGTACTATCAAGTTTATTGCTCTGTTTTCACATTGGAATTGTATTTCTATGCTTCAGTGATCCTTATTCACTCTGTAAGAGAGATATTTCATTCAAACTCAATATTTGTTATTGAGATAACTTAAGGTTGTGGAACCTTGAGTTGGGATTGAATTGCAACTTGTAAGGGGGAGCGAGTGTCCAGGTATAGGAACTTGCTTGTACTGAGGTGCCAAGAACCCACTGAATCTTGGAAGTTATAGTGAAACTCTCAGAGAAGATCTGAGGACTGGACGTAGGTCAAAGTGGTTGTGACCGAACCAGTATAACTCCCGGTGCACACTTCGGTGATATTTCTCCTTACTTATTATTGTTTTTAATTCCTCTGCTAAAGTTTTATATTTCCGACGAAATTTTAGTATCACCCAATTCACCCCCCCTCTTGGGTGAAACGCTTGTTCTAACATTTGGTATCAGAGATTAGGTCTTCTTGTTAAGGTATAACAACCTAAGAAGGATCCAATGGCAAGCATGGGTGAAGGAATCCTTCCCGACGGAGCATCCATCACTAGACCTCCCGGTTTCAGTGGAGAACACTTTTCATTTTGGAAAGCAAAATTCAGAGTGTTCGTGATGGCTACCGAATATGGGCTATGGGATGTAATTGAGAGTGGAAATTATCAACCTACAAAGATTGTAGATTCTCAGAAAATTCCCAAGACACCAGCGGAATATGATGAGAATGACAAGAAACTTATCACTCTCAACAGCAAGGCAATTCTGATGTTACAAAGTGCCTTAAGCCAAAGTGAATACTTCAGAATCTGCACACTTCCAACAGCAAAGGAAATGTGGGAAGCTCTGGAAATAGCTCATGAAGGGACTTCGGGAATAAAGGAGAATCGCATCAACACCTTGGTCACTGAATTCGATCTACTTCGAATGAAATCAGGTGAATCAATTTCTGAATTTGAACTTAGATATACTCATCTTGTTAATCAACTTGCAGCACTTGGGAAATCTTATGATCAACATACCCAAGTACGAAAGATTTTGAATATTCTTTCTAAAGAGTGGGAGGCCAAAGTCACTGCGATAGAAGAAGCAAAAGGAGAATCAATGAGATCAGTTGCTTCTCTATTTGGAAGTCTTTCTGAATATGAAAGCAAACTAAAGTTCAAACGGGAACTAGATGACATCGGTGACAAGAAAAAGAAAGGTCTAGCACTAAAAGCAAAAGAAGAAAATCAAGATGAGAATGAAGAGTTCGACGATGACGAAATGGGTCTAATCATAAAACGATTCAGAAAGTTCTACAAGAAAGGACAAGGATTCAAACACTTTCAAAAAGGTGGAACTAGCAACAAAGATCACATCATTTGCTACGAATGTGGAAAACCAGGACATATCAAATCAGAATGTCCAGAACTGAATCAAAAGAGCAAAGAAAAGAGAAAAGGCAAATTCTTCAACAAAAAGAAGGCCTTCGTATCCGCTATATGGGGTGATAGCTCTTCTGACGAAGAAAGTGATGAGGAAGAAGTAGCTAACATATGCCTCATTGCTCAAGAAGAAACAGAAAGAGAGGTAAATGATTCTGAACCTACCTATGATGAATTACTTTCCGAATATAATGCTTTGCATTCTGAATTCATCAAAGTAGTTAAAGAATTGATTGTTTACAAAAAGAAAAACAAAGCTCTTGAAACTGAACTTAAAGAAAAGATTTGTGAAAATTGTTCATCTCTGAAAAAGAAAAACATTGATCTTACAAAAACTCTTGAAAAATTTACACAAGGTAGTGAGATGCTAAATGTTATTTTAAAAGCTCAACGATTTGTAAATGATCGATCTGGAATTGGATACGATCCAAAATCAGATAAAAGGAAAGGTAGAAAGAAAGCAGGGGGTAAGTCATATTTGAATTATTTCCAACATTCTGTGCATACATCAAATCCTTTTGCATTTTGTAACTACTGTAATAGAAAAGGCCATTATACTTCTTCATGCATTCATAAGAAGAAAGGAACGATAGGAACCTACAAATGGGTACCTAAAGGTTCATATATCCAGAAAATTATTTGTACTAATCCAAAAGGACCCAAAAAGATGTGGGTACCTAAGACCTAGTCATTCGATTGCAGGAATGTCTCAAAGCATCCAAAAATAACAAGTGGTATATTGATAGTGGATGCTCTAGACATATGACCGGTGATTTCGAAAGTTTTACCAAAATGCAACCTAAAGAAGGTGGAGAGGTAAAATTTGGAGGAAATCAAACCGGAAGAATAGCAGGAATTGGTGAAATCAAAAATGACAAAGGAATACAAGTCAAAGATGTATATTATGTTGAAGGCTTGTGTCATAATTTGCTGAGCGTAAGTCAAAGTGCAGATAAAGACAACTGGGTAATATTTGACTCAGAAGAATGCTTAATTATCAACAAGAATGACTTACAACTTGATAAGAAGAATATCAAGGCTAAGCTCAGAGCAAAAAGGGAAGGTAACTGCTATACTCTAGATATTAGTAGAAATGAATCTGAAAATTGTTTCCTGAGTAATACTGATGAAAGTTGGTTATGGCATAAGAGATTGGCTCATGTTAATATGCATCAATTAGGCAAACTACTCAAAAAGGATTTAGTTCTTGGATTGCCCAAAGTAACTTTCAAAAATGATTTGATTTGTGATGCATGTCAAAAGGGTAAACAAACTAAATCATCTTTTAAATTGAAAAATGAGATTTCAACAAATAGACCACTACAACTATTGCATATGGATTTAGTTGGTCCAGCAAGAGTAAAGAGTCTTGGTGGCAACTTATATTCATTGGTCATTGTTGATGATTTCTCTAGATTTACATGGGTTATCTTTCTATCATCAAAAGATGAAACGTTTGAAGAATTTATTGTTTTTGCTAAGAAAGTGCAAAATGAGAAAGGTATGTCCATTGCAGGTATTAGGACCGACCATGGCGGAGAATTTGAAAATCAAGCATTTGAAGAGTATTGTGACACTAATGGGATTGATCACAATTTCTCTGCTCCAAGGACGCCTCAACAAAATGGAGTTGTAAAACGCAAGAATAGAGTGCTTACAGAAATGGCTAGAGCAATGTTGAATGAAAAGAACGTGTCTCAAGTATTTTGGGCTGATGCCATGTGTACAGCATGCTACATTTCAAATAGAGCCTATATCAGAACAAAACTTGGTAAGACACCATACGAGCTGTACAAAGGAAGAAAGCCAAACATTGCTCATCTACACATCTTCGGCTGTAAGTGTTTCATTCATAATAATGGTAAAGATAACTTAGGAAAATTTGATTCTAAAACTGATGAAGGAATTTTCCTAGGATACTCTAACCGAAGTAAAGCATATAGAGTTTTCAATAAACGAACATGTGTTGTTGAAGAATCAATTCATATTGTATTTGATGAATTTGAATCCTCTGACAAAACTATTGATGAAGAACAGGAAATTGTTTTAAATCAAGAAAAATCTATTTCTAAGTCTCTTATTCCAGAGGTTGATGAAACTAAGGAAGAAGAGCAATCCCTAGGTCAACCTAGAGCTTGGAGATACAATAAAAGTCATCCCCTAGATCAAGTCATAGGAGATGTGAATGAAGGGATCAAAACTAGAAATAGAATTTTCAATGAAGTAAGTTTTTCTACATTCATTTCTGAGATTGAACCTTCTAACATTGATGAAGCCTTATCAGACAATGATTGGGTTATAGCAATGCAAGAAGAACTAAATCAATTTGAGAGAAATCAAGTTTGGGATTTGGTGCCCCGACCCAAAGATCATCCGATCATTGGTACTAAATGGGTATTCAAGAACAAACTTGATGAATCTGCAATTATTGTCAGAAACAAGGCAAGATTGGTGGCCAAAGGCTATAATCAGGAAGAAGGAATTGATTATGAGGAAACGTATGTTCCAGTGGCTAGATTGGAAGCTATACGTGTACTCTTAGCCTTTGCATGCATCAAGGGATTCAAACTCTATCAAATGGATGTAAAGAGTGCTTTTCTAAATGGTTACATCATGGAAGAAGTGTATGTAGAACAACCTCCAGGCTTTGAGGATGTTACTAAACCTGACCATGTTTTCAAACTCAAAAAGGCTTTATACGGTTTAAAACAAGCTCCTAGAGCATGGTATGAAAGGCTCAGTAAGTTTCTCATCGATCAAGGTTTTGTACGAGGAAAAGTTGATACAACACTCTTTATAAAACGAAAACACAATGATATTTTAATTGTTCAAATATATGTTGATGACATTGTTTTCGGTGCTACTAATGAATCTCTATGTAAGGAATTTTCTGAGATAATGCAGGGAGAATTTGAGATGTCAATGATGGGAGAATTGAATTTCTTTCTTGGTTTACAAATCAAACAAAGAAAGAATGGAATCTTCATATCTCAAACAAAGTATTTAAAAGAGCTATTGAAGAAGTATGGAATGGATGAAGCAAATGGGACAGATACGCCTATGAGTTCAACTACATTGCTTGATGCTGATGTCAAAGGTAAAGACTACAACATAACAAAGTATAGAGGAATGATTGGATCATTACTCTACCTCACGGCAAGTAGACCAGACATCCAATTTAGTGTTGGCATATGTGCAAGATATCAATCAGCACCAAAAGAATCACATGCTGAAACAGTCAAACGAATCTTTAGATACCTTGCTGACACACCCGAACTGGGTCTGTGGTATCCCAAAGGAAGAAGTGAATATCTTGTTGCATATTCAGATTCGGATCATGGAGGATACAAAACAGACAGAAAGAGCACCAGTGGACAAGGACAATTTCTTGGGGGATCTCTTGTATCGTGGTTCAGCAAGAAACAAAATACAGTGTCTCTTTCGTCAACGGAAGCCGAATATGTTGCAGTCTCAAGTTGTTGTGCACAAGTGATATGGCTAAAACAACAACTACAAGATCTTGGTATTTATCTCAAGGAAATACCAATCTATTGTGACAATACAAGTACGATAAGCTTGGCAAAGAATCCAGTTCAACACTCTAGAACCAAGCATATCGATGTCAGGCATCACTTCATCAGAGACTATGTACAGAAGAAAGATGTGAAAGTAATATTCATTCCTACTCATCTTCAACTAGCAGATATCTTCACAAAACCCCTTGCAAAAGATCAATTTCTATACATTAGAAGAGAATTGGGAATGGTAAATCCCAATGAGTTATAAGTAATTTCAGCATTTCATAATATTAGATGAAGTCACTTGTTAAAGTTTTGATGATTACTAACTTAAGCATCGGAGTATATAGAAATTTGTTTTGCAGGAAGGTTGAAACTCTGTTTTGTGAAATAAAAACAGAGGTGATCAGAGGACATATTTACTGGAGTACCAACTTGAAGTTTTGGCTATCTGAGAAACATTACCCGAGGAGTAACTTGAGGTAAAGGAGCATGTTACTCGAGTATGTACTCGAGTAATGGACACCAAAACTGGAAGTAACGGATCAAGTTACTTGATTTTCAAACATAACGGCTCAGGTTTCGAAGAAATGAAGAGTCAGAGGTTAAAAAGATGGTTACCCGAGGCGTGCCTCGAGTAAACTTGAATGTTACTCGAGTAAGGCCTCGAGTAAAGTCGGAGTCCAGATTTTCAAATTGATGAAAAATTACTCAAATCTGTTCGGAATGGGTTACAAATGATCGAAGGAACATCCATGGATAATTACTATATTATTCATGCCAGGTACGCAATTTAAATGAATTATTTTTTGAATTTTTCTGTATGATCACTCGAGGAAGGCCTCGAGTAACCTTGAATGTTACTCGAGTACGGCCTCGAGTAAAGTCGGGTGTTAGGTCTTTATCTTGCGCGAACTCGGTCATTTTCACAAAATCACCTCGAGTAAATCACTATACACTCTTTCAAAAACTTTTCCCAATTGATTCCTTGCCTCATTTCCGTCAAAACCCAACTGATTTCAAGTCCAAAAACTTCCTATTTTGTTCAAAATCCTTCTGCCCTAAACTCGCGTCAGTCACTCTGTTTTTCTGTGATTCTTGATTTTCTGTGTTTCAAGATGGTTAGAACCAAAAATCTCAACTTCACTGATTCCTCTGATTCACAACAAAACCCCGATCCCCTTCCTCCTCCTCCAACGAAGAGAAGGAAGTTAATTCCAAGATCAAAAGCCAAAACCCCTCTTAAACCTCAATCACCACCGAAAGCAAAAGGGATTGTACTCAATGAGCCTATTGTCACTAGGGCTCAATCCAAGAAGAGTGCCTCAACCGGAAGAGGGAAGAGTACCAAATCCCCCTCACCTCCTCACTCTGATTCCTCTACACCCTCTTTCACTCCTAAGCCACTCAAGAAGCCAAAATATGACAAAAATGTGGCTAAGGCAATGGCTGGGATCATTGACCAAATGGAGAAGGGTCAATCTTCCAAGAAGTCCAAGATTCCAGAAGCAGAAATCACTTCCCCTCCAAAGGGATTTAATGTGGGCAAACTGGAGGAGTCTCCCAAGTACTTAACTCAATTCTCCAAAAGGAAAGTGTGCAAGACACACTATGTGGATCTCAAGCTACTTCAAGAGGTAGTGAAGCATGATCTTAGTCCTTATCTAGATCCTTTTATGCCTTGGTTGTCAATTAGATTACCTTTTTGCACAAAGGTAGTCACTCATTTCTATTGCAACCTAGAGATAATAGATGAACCTAACCGAACTTCAGTAGAGGAAGAGATGACCACAACTGTGAGAGGTCAAGAAATTTTGATTTCACCTTCCAAAATCAACCTGTGGTTAGGAATAGAGAACCCCCCTGATGATATATATTCTGAACTTGAGCCAAATCAGATTTTCACTATCCTAAAGCCCGGTGAGTTAGTTGGCTCCCTAAACTTTAAACCGAGTGATATGTGTGATCACCATAGGGTCCTTTGGTACATATACTCTAGGTCCCTAGTAAACAAAGCCAACAACTACACCCACTTCTCGGATAGGGACTTTAGGTGGTTTGCTTCACTGCTTCTGAAAGAGCAAAAAGATCTGGGTGAATACATCTTCTCGGAGATGAAGAGGTACAAAGTGGAAGGGAAGGCTACTACTCCAATGCCATATCCCCAAATTGTGTCTCTTATCTTAAAAGAGAACAAAATATGGTACTTGGATAGTAAGGAGCCAATTGAGAGGATGGTCCCAGTAGGGAGGAACCAGATTGGTAAATTAAACATCGACATCCCTCTTAAAGGCCCACTGGAGTCTGGGTCCAAGAAGAAGCGAAAGACTACTGAGGCAGAGACCAGTAGAATGGATGACACTCAGTCATCGGCTCCAGCTGCTACCACTTCTTCACCATCCTTCCTAAATGCCACTCTCCAGCACTTTATGGAGAATATGCTCAGAGGATTCCATGTGGATATCTCCAATACAAACGCCGAGTTGATCACCAACACTAACTTCAAGATGGGGGAGTTAGTTGAAAGAATCGACAAGAGGCATGAAGAATTGGTTGAGAGAATGGACAGAAGACATGAGGAGTTGCTAGCAGAGCAACGTGCCCAGGGAGAGACTCTGAGATTGATATTGGCACGCTTGGACTCTTTGGGTCCCGGACCTTCAGCCGGTCCCTCTTTTTCTGCACCACCACCTCCTTCTGTAGATCCTCCTTCTGACACTCCTATCCCTGAGGATGAACCATCTACCCCTCTGGGTTCTGATCCACTTGAGCCCCAAGGCAAAGAAATTCTATTCACAGTGGATGATCCTGAAACCCATGAGACCACTCACATTACCATTGATGATTCACCTCCCAAACCTCAACCAGAAACTGATCCTAAACCAACTCCATCACCTGCTCCCACAAAGGAAATCTCTTCTTCCACATCCTCCTCTAAACATCTTACTCCCACGGCTGAGACCACCCCAGAGAACCAGACCACTCCAGAAGCTGAAACTACTATGGTTGTCTTCCAACCTTCTCCTTTCCAGCCTAGAGATGACATTGTTATCCCACCTCTCAATCTTCCTGAACCTGTGTCATCTAGTTCTTTTGATAGTTCAGATGGTGGTGGGTTGGTCTTCCCAGTAAAACCCATTTCCGTGGTCAAACCTCCTAGCCCTCCACCTCATTGATGACGCCAAAAAGGGGGAGAAGAGCTTGAAGTGATTTTGTGAATGTGTCCTAGCTCATTTTGGGTATTTGGGTGTACATGGGACTTTAGGGAGCATTTTGTTTTCATTTTGTTTTCATCTTGTAATTTGAAAGCTTTTAAGATTAATGCAAGTGTGTTATGATTTCATTTTAAGTTCATTTTTAGCTTTGAATTATAATACATGTTTTGGACTAATGAAGTTATTATGTATGCAAGGTATATGATATGAATTTAAACTTAATATGACATATTTATAATTGAAAATTCAATTTGAAAAACCACGTTCAAAATCACCAAGTTTTGTCATCATCAAAAAGGGGGAGAATGTTAGATCCCATGTTTTGATGATAACAAAAGAATGGTTTGAAAAGGAAATGTTTAATAATCAAACTTGAACTAGAAATGACAGGAATAAGCTTTACTTGAGGTAAGCATGGAAGTGATGAAGAGAGGCCAAGAGATAAAGCTGAGAATCTTGATCAGAAGCAAGTTTCTTAAGGCATTACTCGAGGCGGTACTCGAGTAATGAGACAAAACTTGAAGTAATCGATGACAACTTCCAGTAACCAGGCAACGTTACTCGAGGAGCTACTCGAGTAACAGTGTAAAAGTTTCCAGGATGCCATTGATACTCGAGGAGCTACTCGAGTAACCCTGTTTCTAAAAATGTGCAGCTCTCGGCATTTAGTACTACTGCAACATTACTCGAGGAGCTACTCGAGTAATCATGTGAAAAACTTCCAGTTGCCTTCAGGTTGCCAACGATACTCGAGGCGCTACTCGAGTAACTCTGTTTCTGAAAAGATGGAGCTCTCGGCACTTTGTACCACTGCAACATTACTCGAGTAGCTACTCGAGTAACGCATAAAGGTAAGTGAAAAACTTCAAGGTGGTACCCGATTAACTTGATATCTCTTTATTTCATGTTCCTCGAGTTCTTACTCCAGTATGCATATATATTTAAGTGAATTCCTCGAGTAAGTACCCGAGTATGCAAAATGTTTTCAAGATAAACTTCAAGTCAGTACCCGGGTAAGTCATTAACAAAAAGCACAGTTACTCGAGGTGGTACCCGAGTAACCTATGGAACAATGAGTGCATTACTCGAGTACGTACTCGAGTAATGAGGTAAGTGCTCTCGGCATTGAAATCCTGCAACATTACCCGAGTAGAGCATCGAGTAACCAAAAGCTTATTTCACGTTTTACTCGAGTTGGTACCCGAGTAACTCATAAAGTTGTGAGTGCATTACTCGAGTAGGTACCCGAGTAAACATGTATTTCCAAAGGTTTGAAAATTGGTTATTCCAGGCACTACCCGAGTAATCTTATGTTTATTCATTAACCTGCAATTGATCAAAGATTTTTCGAGGTTACTCGAGTAGGTACTCGAGTAACATTCAAGCAATACTCGAGGAGGTACTCGAGTAAGCTTACCCAGAAATTCTGAAATCATTCAAACGTTCATAGATTTGTTTCCTATATGATTAACCTTTCATTGTATTAGTATTCTTAGTCTATTTACAGATAAACAATGAAGAAAACACTTCAAGAGATTGAAGTCAAAAGAAACGTTCAAATGCCAACCACCGCCAACGGATATTTTTCAAAAACTTGAAAAGTCAATAGTGGCTGCGCACTCTCCAACGGACGAAAGAAAATGTTCCAACGGTCATCACCAACATATCTATATATATGGGAACATCCAAACAGAGGAAAAACAACAAGCACACACACAAACGTACTATCAAGTTTATTGCTCTATTTTCACATTGGAATTGTATTTCTATGCTTCAGTGATCCTTATTCACTCTGTAAGAGAGATATTTCATTCAAACTCAATATTTGTTATTGAGATAACTTAAGGTTGTGGAACCTTGAGTTGGGATTGAATTGCAACTTGTAAGGGGGAGCGAGTGTCCAGGTATAGGAACTTGCTTGTACTGAGGTGCCAAGAACCCACTGAATCTTGGAAGTTATAGTGAAACTCTCAGAGAAGATCTGAGGACTGGACGTAGGTCAAAGTGGTTGTGACCGAACCAGTATAACTCCCGGTGCACACTTTGGTGATATTTCTCCTTACTCATTATTGTTTTTAATTCCTCTGCTAAAGTTTTATATTTCCGACGAAATTTTAGTATCACCCAATTCACCCCCCCCCCCCTCTTGGGTGAAACGCTTGTTCTAACACTTTAAACAATTCAAAATCTTACTTTAAGTGTTTTCCAAATTCCTTCACAATGATAAACTCTAGCTGCATATTCATCATCATCTACCAATTCCACTTCAGATGGCATAGGCGGATTTGTAGTGAAAGGCGGCATGTCGTCAAGATTCAAACTCAGATCACCATCCTTCTGTTTTTTACTTTGGAGTACAATAGACAATTTTTTATTTGCTGGATCAATGACATAAAACACTTGTTTTGCCTTACTTGCTAGAATGAATGGCTCATCTTTATAACCGACTCTTTCAAGATCAATTGAGGTGAATCCAAATTGATCTATTTCAATAGCATTATTGTTAACCCACTTGCATTTGAATAAAGGAACTCTCAACTTAGTATAGCTTATCTCCAATATGTCTTCAATAACTCCATAATAGACCATGGATGCCAAAATGGGGTTTTTGTCTTTTGAACTAGAAAAGTGCATTGATTCGGCTACCACCATCACCCCACTGTTTTGCATATATTTTTGTTATCCTCACCATTTGTATAGAAAGAATACCCATTTATATCGAAGCCACTCCAAGTTATGACCTCAAAAGAAGGCCCCCAAGCTAACCATTTGATTGTCTTAAACACATTGGTCTCGTGCGCTATCTTATCCTTGAACCACTCTATAAAAGTCTTGTTTTGCTCATTAGCTATCTGCATGTCTTCAATAACTCCATAATAGACCATAGATGCCAAAATGGGGTTTTTGTCTTTTGAACTAGAAAAGTGCATTGATTCGGCTACCACCATCACCCTACTGTTTTGCATAGTACTTCTGTTATCCTCGCCATTTGTATAGAAAGAATACCCGTTTATATCGAAGCCACTCCAAGTTATGACCTCAAAAGAAGGCCTCCAAGCTAACCATTTGATTGTCTCAAACATATTGGTCTCGTGTGCTATCTTATCCTTGAACTACTCTATGAAAGTCTTGTTTTGCTCATTAGCTATCTGCATGTCATTTTTCCTTGGATAGATCTCCTTTAAACTCTTTCTGTGTTCGGCTAAGTACGGCTGAACTTCTTTCGTATTATTCAAGATATACAGATGTGCTTGCAACACCTCTTCACGATGCATACTCTTCACTTTGAGCCCTCGTGTTCCCTTACTTGTGCCCTTTTCATGACGAGATTGGGCCTTTGACCTTGATAGATATTCTTTGCAAAAGTCCATAGCCTCTTCAACGGCATATCTTTCCATAATTGAGGCTTCAAGTTGATAAGGATTTTTAGAATACCCTTTTAGGTTCTTCATGTATCGCTCGAAAGGGTACATCCACCTTAGATAAACTAGGCCGCATAGTCTTACCTCCCTTACCAGATGAACTATTAAATGCACCATTATATCAAAGAATATGGGAGCAAAATACATCTCTAGTTGGGATAGAATAGTATAACCCTTATTTTCTAATTCGTCTAACCTTGCAATGTCAACAACTTTGCTACAAATAGCATTGAAAAAACTGCACAACCTTGTTATCGTCATTCGCACATCATCTTTCATAATGCCTCTAACAGCTAGTGGTAATAGTTGTTGCATCAAGACATGACAATCATGAGACTTCATTCCAACTAACTTCAAATATTCGATTGACACAAGTCAGCTCACATTAAAAGAATACCCTTGTGGCACCTTAATGCCGTGTAAACACCCATACAAACTTCTTCTCTCGGCTTTTGACAATGTATGTGTTGCTGGCTCTATATACGCTCTCTTACCATCATCTCTTAGTTGTGAATGTAGTCGTTCTCTTATTCCCATTTCAACCAAGTCTAGTCTTGCACTAATTCCATCTTTTGTTTTCCCTAGTATGTGCAAAAGCGTACCAACAAGGCTATCACATACATTTTTTTCCACATGCATCACATCAATACTATATCTCACATCAAGACTACGCCAATATGGAAGATCAAGGAAAATTGACCTCTTCTTCCATATGTTCTTCTCACCCGTAGCCTTTTGATTTTTACCAAAAGTGACATTGATTCTTTCCACTCGACTATAAACCTCGTCTCCAGTTAATGGCTTCGGAGCCATTTCATTCTCCGGTAAACCGTTAAAAACCTTCTTTAGCCTACGGTACGGGTGGAACTAAGGAAGAAATCGTCTATGACCAAGGTAGACCGTTTTTCTACCGTGCTTGAGTTGATGGAACTGTGTGCTCACTTCACATATCGGACATGATTTATAACCCCTGACACTATAACCTGACAAGTTACCGTATGCAAGGAAGTCATTAATTGTAGTGAAAATCATTGCACGTAGCTTAAACGACTGTTGCTTATATGCATCAAACACATCTATACCATCCTCCCACAACTTCTTTAAGTCCTCTATCAAAGGTGCCAAGTAGACATCGATATCGTTCCCTAGCTATTTTGGTCCCAAAATCATCATATACTTGTGTTTCATACACAACCAGGGAGGTAAGTTGTAAATTACCAGCAGAACGGGCCATGCACTATGTGTACTGCTAAAAGTACCACAGGGATTGATCCCGTCTGTGCAAAGCCCAAGCCAAAGGTTTCTAGGCTCGCTGCCAAATCTGGGATACATTTCATCTACTTTCTTCCATTGTGGAGAGTCAACCGGGTGCCGAAGGAATTTTCCATCACAAAATCTATCATCATAATGCCATCTCAACTTCTTTGCTTCTTTCGCATTAGCAAACATTCGTTTGAACCGCGGTATGATTGGAAGATACCACAAAACCTTTAAAGGTTGCTTTTTATTTGTCTCATCATCACACCTATTACCTTTCTTCACTTTGTATCTAGAAGTTTTACATTTCGGACACTCACTTAAGCCTTTATACTCATTTATGTACAATACGCAGTCATTAGGGCAAGCATGTATCTTTTTATACTCCATACCCATCATAGATAATATTTTCTTGGCCTCATACATACGATTTGGAAGTACATTATCCTCTGAAAACATATCACACAACAATTCTAGTAACAATGTGAAACTACTGTCGGTCCATCCACAAGTTGCCTTTAAGTTGACCAAGTGAAAAATGCCTGACAAGCGTGTATACTTAGTACACCCAGGGTACAAAGGTGTCTCTGCATCACTCCGCATGCTATCATATATAGGCGTTTGTGCAAAACATTCTACCTCAACATTGTGAATCATGTTCTCCATTCTATTGTCATCTCCAACCTCCAAAACTTCCTTCTCGTGTGACGCACAAGCGGTTACTTCCTCACCATGCCATATTCACCTTGTGTACCGAAGATTTATTCCATCACAAAGTAAGTGATCCCTTATATCATCAACATCCCGTAGACTCTCATTTAAATAGTTGATACATGGACAAAAATACTTCCCATTTTTACTAGGCGCATTCATTTTAGCAAATTCAATAAATTTTTCCGCCCCATTCTCATATTCTTCACTAATTCTTAAAGCATTCATTCAACGATGATCCATTTTATTACCACCTAATCCATTTTCACAGACACTCAAATTTAAAACAGCTATATGAAACACTCATGACACACTATAAAAACTAACAGTTCAACTACCATTTTCAAAGTTTAGTAATTCAAATTTATCACACTTGCAACAAATAGTATCACCATGATATCCTCAGGTTTCAAAAACTTTCATCAACAAGCAATAACATAACTTACCAGCTAATCTTTAGCTTCCAAGGACACTATGTTTGTGATTGAGGATTTGGAAGAAGATTCTACTGAGGCAAGGATGTAGTAGGCCAGCAACCCAAGGGAGAACGATGGCAGTAGTGATACCTATATGTTTATGAGAGAGTTATTACCCAAAACATTATAATATTACCCAAAACTACTACATCTTTTATGAACTCAAAGGCATTGTTATTGTCTGCAAATTAGAAAACGTATGACACTAATCTTACACTTTTTAATTCACACTTTTACCTGCAAATAACCCTTATTAATTCACCCATCTCGCATCACTAAGAGAATACCACTTTAATTTCTATGTGATCACAACAAAACACACATTCTTGTTCAGAAAATTTAAAAGGAAAATTAAAGCTTATGGGGACATAAGTTACAGTGTACATGTCTACTGAATTATAATTCAAATGATACGAGATAGAAAAAGAAAGTGTACACATTGATAACAAATTCAAAACACATCCAATATGCTAAATTTGAATTACTGCACGTAATAAGAATGGAACAGGTTGGACTGAATGAAATATGAGCGTGCAAAAGTATTATGGATTAATACCAATCATAGGGTGAGTTATTGATCGTCCTTGTCATGTAATTCATTCCGTGTGTTCAACGACCATTCATAAGCTTTTTTTATTTTCCATTTTGTTGTTAAATTTAGACGACATTGCTTATTTTTTAACATTTTTAGGATAATATTATGCTTTTCTAAAAACTTTCAGGACAAAAATAGTAAAAGATGAAAGCATAGTCATACCCACATAGAATCCTACGTGCTATAAGGTACCGTGGCACACATTTGCTTGGCTACCATTAGAGTATGCCTGACGTTGCTCATATTTTAACACTTTTGGGATCGAATTGTTATCAATATACCAAGATCAATTAATAAAATTAGTTTAAGGTTTTAAAATTATCACATCTTTTTAATAATATTCCTATTAATGAAGAATAAGTTTAATTTTACCCAATCCTCAATTTCTCTTTTATCCAAAAAAAAAAAATTCCTCTACTAAAAAATTGTAAAGCTAATTTATACACAACTCTACTAAACTGTATGTCATGTACAAATTTAATTAACCTCCCTCTCATTTTTTAAATTTTTCAATGAATCCCTCATAAAATCTTAAATATATAGAGATAACTCTTGTTATTAGTTTTGTTAATTGCATATACGCACTTAATTTAAAGTTCAATGAGAATTTAAAAGTTTGGCATAGTTTATTATTAAGTTTTAATTGATTTTTTTGTCATAGGTTTTAATTGATTTAAAAATTCAAGTGAGTATTTTATACACATACTGCATACCCTTAATGGCATGTTATACTCACTTATAATAAACGTGAGTTGGTAGAAGGGAGAGTTATAGTGAAACGCCAAAAGGGAATTCAAAAGTAGAGAGACAGGAATGAAGGAAAAGCAATATGGGTGAGAGATAATAGGTTAGTTCATACATTACACACACACAGACACACACACACACATATATATATATATATATATATATATATATATATAGTTGTAGGGTCAGGAAGGTCTAATTCATATAAGAAACTAAATAAGCCTAATAACTTTTCTTGATAAAACCATACTTAAAATATGGTAATTAATATACAAATATAACTAGTAAAACATCATTTATAAAGATTATAATGGGATGCTATTCACTCACCTACAAAGTTCCCAAATGTATTAAAACTTACTCGCATATATCAGCTCCTGAATTAAATTCATTCTTTAAGTTCCTAAAGTCCATAACAGAATCATTGTTATTCCTCTTCATAACCTTATGAAGTTGATAATATCATTTATTAAAATTCCTCTAATTAATAATAACCACAACTTCGTAAAGCATTAGAACCTCAACCAAATTTCCATAAATTATTTAGAGTATAATTCACTTAATCAATGAAGACAAATTATTCTTCAATCTTTTACACATAGAATGAGAGCAAGAGGCTAATCAATGCATCATTAGAATACACACACACACACATAAATATAAACAATATTCTCATCTTCTAAGTCTCGTTATTAAGAATAAATAGCTCCTGCACTAATTGATTCAATGTTACTATCCACATGTCCAATTCCCAAAAAATAAAAAAATTCTGTCCTCAAACATTACATCAAATACTTTAGAGGCTTGCATAAGATCATACAACTTAATCTTTGAATTATTACCCAAATACCTTTTCAATTCCTTTCATAAATGCCATCTTATATAACAAATTGATCAAACTTGAATCCATCTTCCAACTCTTTTCCGATATATGTAACTTAGCTCCACTTTTAACTCTTAATCCATATTTTCCTTAACTTATACATATATAACCTTATTTATGATAAATCAAATAAATTTATACAACATAACTTATTCCATATCAGTTGCTAAAGATGTGTGATAGGACAACATAGTCCCACTTCCTGCGATGCCTTACTTCCTATCTGCCTTAAACTGAAGTCTTCAGACAGACCCACGACCATCACATAGACATCACCAAAAATGAAATCAAAACTGAATCTTTGCTTCTTAAACTTACAATTCCATCAGTTAGCTATTGTCTTTAAGTTTTTCCCTCTACAAATCATTCTAATGTAAGTGAATCTCTAGTCTATTAACACTAAATTTCAACTCTGTGAACAATATATATGCAAGCATTCAACTTTAATTTCCATCACAAACGCAGAACAGACCAAGCCAAGATCATACAGAGTAGATTCGGCGAATTACCAGGAAAAAGAAGGGAGTGTTGCATGCCTGAACTGACAGAGGAGAAGGCCGCGAGCTGGGGCAGAGATGCAGGACGAGATAAAGGCTCACAGGGCGGAGAGCTAGGGGGCCGGAGAATGCTATATGAGAGACCCAAGGAGAAGCGAGATGCGCGACACAGCAAACATAAACAAAGGGATCGAGTGACAGGGCTCTAGCTGTAAGCAAGGTCGGACGGGGGCGGGAAAGGGAAAGTTACTGTCTCAGAAGCGCACACTGGGAATTATTGTCATCAGAGAGTGAAAATGGAATGCCACTTTCAATGATTGTTCTATAAGAACAGTCGTTGAAAGTGGTTCAGAAATCCCGCCATCCGGTGCCAAATTTTGGCACTTTCAACAACTGTTCTTAAGAACAGTCATTGAAAGTGTATTCAACGACCGTTCTTAAGAACAGTCGTTGAATATTAAGTTTCAACGACTGTTTTTTTAAGAACAGTCGTTGAAATGTTTCCCAGATTTCATCATCGCTTTACTACTACTGTTATTTGAAAACGGTTGTTAATTTGGGTCGTAAATTATCCCATTTGTAGTAGTGTTAACTTCAAAGTTCAGATCTCATCTTATCACCATGGCAAAAGGAAAAAAAGAAAGAAAAATACCAAATGTTCTCTTCCCCCCCCCCCCAAAGGAAAAAAGTGTGTGAACGACGAAAGATGTGAAGGACTCTGGGTTATCAAGTTACTGAAAGAATTGGGAATTCCATAAGAGGGCTCCACATACAGGTCTGATGTGACAACAAAACCAACATTGAGATGATGAGAAACCCTGTTTATCATGATCAAATAAAACATGTTGAGGTAAATAGACACTTTATTAAATAGAAGGTTGAAGCAGGCATTATGAACTTGTCCTACATACAATTTGTAGATCATATTGCAGATGTAATGACCAAACCACTAGGCACAGTTAAATTTCAAGGTTTCAATGCAAGCTAGGAATGATTGACATATATTCTCCAGCTTAAGGGGGAGTGTTAGAATATCAAAAAATAAATTAGGATCCTATTATATCCCTTCATTATAGTCTCTATAGTTTATGAAGGATTTTGACTTTATGTATATTGATTGTAATCCTCTCTTTTAATTCCTTTCTTTATGAGGGCTCTTCTTTGGAGTCTATATATATTGTACTCTACTTCCATTGGAATAATATATCATTGTGAGTCTTATGTCTCTGATCAACAACTATGTTCACTCATCTACTGTTTAGTGCCCTTATTTGGCTTGGTTTGGGATTGATCCTCCTGTATAGTGTGCCCTTATTTTACCTGGTCTGTGATTGATTCTCATGCATAAGCGTGTAAAGTTCGAATAATGCAAAATATTTGTCATTGTGATAGCATAGCCATCCATTCTCCTAATATTCCTTTTGACTATTGGTGTAAAAAAAAAACAAATCCTTTATCACAAGCAAAAAAAATGCTATTGTTACCCCTTACAAATAAATTTTCTTTCCTCTCCATGAAGCACGGAGGATTAAAGCACGTAGTTGATCTAAAATAAGCACTTTTTTATTCTTAGGGGTAAAAACACTTCCCTTGAAGCAGCTTCTTAGTTTCATAGTGCGCTCAACCAAGTTGTGCTAAACCAATTTTTTAATATGCTAGAAGAACTTTTGAAACAATTATATTTTATTTTTTATTCTAAAATTGATTATTGAATCTTCTTAATTATATAGACCAATTGATATGACATCTATTTTCAACAATTTTGGTTTTATGAGAACCTAGTCCAATTGTCTTATAGTAATCTATTGTAAATCCCAATAGTCTTCTCTTCCTTTCTTTATTCCTTGTCAGACGCATCTTTTGGATTTATTGTAGTAATCCTAATTTTTCTGACAGAACTTCAAATCCAACAAAACACACATTACCTGTATAGCATGTATATATGCAACATGCCTTTCTTCTTGGCACAAATATTATTTTCAGGTAAATTCATTGCATCACATAACAGGTAAAAATGATCAACACTAGCTTACCCTCTAACTTGGGTGACACGAAAAACCATTTTTTCAACTGCTATATGAGCGGAAAATATTTGAGAAATATCAAATCTAATGAAATATAATAATAATCATCAATAATTTCTTACTGTATTTACAATATTATCTCCCACTTATGTCAGTAATGCTAGCAAAGTTAGCAGAGTGCAAACCCTATGTTGCTAAAGTGGACTCATGATTGAATCCCATCTCATTTAGTATATATGCAGGTTGCCTTGAAATAGGAAGATTGTCAATCTCACTACTAAGCATAGACACTACATTAGCCATAGTTGGCCGCTCTTTCGCTAATTCTTGCACACAAAGTAGTCCTATGTGTATACACCGCAAAATATCCTCATAAGAACCTTGATACTGTTTCTGAATCTATAAAAGACACCAGTTTATCTTCATTCCATAGCTTCCATACCTGAAAATACACAAAATTCCACGAAATTATAAAATTTCATATCATTGACAATAAGCACGACAGAGAAGATACTTACATATCCTAAAAGAGTTTGTGATCCCTCCATGTTGTACAATCGGCAGTTGCTTCTTCCACTAACAATCTCAAGCACTAGAACTCCAAAACTAAAAACATCTGATTTCTCTGAAAAGTGCCCTTACATTGCATATTCAAGAGATATATAGCCACTACATTAAAAATTCATTATGTTGACTTGCATATTTCACTGGCATGAAAATTTAATAATTAAGAAAACAAGACATGTGTTTACTATGTCCCGACCACTCTTCTAGTATTAGCTTGATCTTCGTTGTTTCTAAATATTCTAGCCATACCAAAGTTTGATATTTTTGGATTTAGCTCTTCATCCAACAAGATGTTACTAACTTTTAAATCTCTATGTATAATTTTTATTTTAGAATCTCGATGGAGATAAAGCAAATCTCTAGAGATTCCTTCAATAATTTTAAAGCGTGTTTGCCAATCTAATTCTTTCTTCTTGATTGAATCTGTAAACAGAGAAGAGATTAAGTAACTTAGAGCAAGTGTGTTTTTAGGAGAATCATAATTCACATATAAATCTGCAAGTTATTGAATATTTATATGAATTGTTGGGTGGAAAGAACCAACCAAATAGAACGGCATCCAAACTCTTGTTATGCATGTACTCATAGACTAATATCCTTTCAGCTTGCCGAATGCAACAGCCTAAAAGTGTTACTAGATTGCTATGTTGAAGCTTTGAAATCACAACAACCTCATTCATGAACTCTTCTTGACCTTGTCTTGATGCTTTTGAAAGTCTTTTGATTGCAATTTGTTGTCCACCTCTCAATTGCCCCTGAAAAACAATGTAGAACCAAAAAGCAATTGTACAACAACTCATTTCTACATGAAATTAGATCCATTACACGAAAAATCTAAATAAAAAAAAAAGAACCTTGTATACTGAACCAAAGCCACCATGTCCTAGCTTGTTGGATGAATGGAAGTTGTTTGTAGCAGTTACAAGATCTTCAAAATCAAAAAGTGGAAGTTCATCCGTCTTGACTTCTTGACTAATCATTGTTTGAGATTGACAATGTGAATCTGTCTCAACTATGTTGAACAATAACATCACACCTTCTTTAATTTGATCCACAATCACATCTTATTTTCACATAATTTAGTGATGTTCGATGAAAACTATAATTTATTACAATACCTGCATATTTAGAGATCAATCTCCATAAGAAACGTGCACATGCTGTTAAAGTAATAGCTCCTATTGTCACCGTAATTGCAATGATAATTGTTCTCTTTTGTGAATTCTTTTCTGCATTTCATAACAAAAAGTCAGAGGCCTTCAGTGGAATCTTTCTAGTATGATGGATCATTAGATTTCAAACAGAACAAAGGTACCAAGTTCAGAGAAAGGCACACGAATGTAAATATCAACCCCTCCACTTGAGAATCTCTGTATGTCAATCAAATCTCCACTCCAATGCATGAACCCAATGCCATTTGAATCATATGCATATGCCACACAAGAGCAATTATCCAAGCACTTCGTTCTGCAATTATCTTCACTAACACTTAACCTCACTAAATAGTCTGGCACTTTCATGTTCTCAAGTTTCACAAACCCTTCCTTTTCTTCTACTTCAGTTCTATTTGCAAACCCCTCACATTGCAATGGCTTCTTCCTTACACACCCACTTGTCCAATTTTGCCTATTTCATTCCTCTAAATTCTTTGGTTCATACCCATTCAAACAGCTACAAATTGGTGAACTTTGTGAACTGCAGCTTCCAAATGCCCCACATATTCCATAGAGATCACAATAAGTGCCATTATACACCTGCCTCAAAACTTCCCTTTTGTTATTCCACCATGCTGTCCAAAGTTGGCCTTGGGGATTCAAGCCAAGAACAGCAAATGCAGTATCAATTGCAAAATTAAATGTTACATAGACAGTTCCATCATCTTCATCATTCCCAACGTTCCATCCATAGAGATACCCAGTTGACATAAGGGGTGAACCTATAAAAATCCGGCCATTCCATGGACCAGTTCGCGCGTATGGGTGAGTTCCATTAAACCAGAGAAAGACATCAGGAGCATCTGGGCGTTCAAGTGAAGCAGAGTAGTTTCCAACAGAAGGATCAGATAGGCTCTTCCATGATGTAAGTTTCACCTTCTTTCCAGTTCTTTTGTTGATGCTGAGCTTCATCTTTGGAACTAGAAGATTAGAAGGGTCTTGGAAACTTTCTCATATAGTTTTTGCCTGTGCTGTTATCAGAGAGGACTAAATTCCCAGTTTTTAGGAGTTTTACAGTTGAATTAGCTGCAATTTTTGAAACATTTGTGGACCAAACATTCATATTCTGATTGTCCAATACCACAAGATTCCCTTCCTTAGAGATTGTGACAGTCCCAGAAGAATCAATCAGCGGCTGGTTTCTATTAGCCACCCAGATGATATTAGATTCAAAAAGATACCAAATTCCTACATAGTAGTTTGTGGAATTTTGTGGAGTAAAGAATCCAAGCTTGAAGTCACTGCTATTTGAACTTAATATTTCATTGTCTCTGACAAATTGACCTGAGGTTATCGTGTCCAATGCATAACTCAAACCCAAATGGAAATTTAAAAGCAAGAGCAAAAGATTTCTCAAGCTGAGACTTTTGATTCTGAATCCCATATCTCTAGTGAAAAAGAAGACATACCTTTCTTTGGTTGCAATGGAATTGAATTTTTCTGATCTGCATGCCTAAGTTGTCGAGTACCTCTGTAATGTTCAACATGAGAGACGCCTATGAATTATAAATTTGAAAGTACTCACTTCATAGTCAATTGCTTAAGATATTAGAAGACGCCAAAGTTGAATTACAAGCTTAACTGCTAAAGCTTCGCTCATTTATTGGGTAATTATTTTATATGGTAATGGTGAGATTAACCTATCATTAAATTAAATATTATTTTTCTTCACTGGATTTGAAAACTAAACATGGGTTTGGTTTCTAGAAATGATCATGTTCAAATTTTCTGATACATAAGTAGAACTTACTTTGTAATAACAAAAATTCCCCTTTTTTCAACAAACATATATGGCAGTTTATGTGAATTTTGGCCCCAAAAAAAACAGAATTCATATTAAATTATTCTAACTTTTTAAATTATAACTCAGAAACAACTATTTTTAAATACGAAACCCCCCTTCTCACTATTTATTTGTGTCCCTCTATATTTACCAACCCCTTACCTCTCTCCTCAATCAACAACCCCTCTTTCTCCCTTGGCCTTCTCACTCCTCCATCCTCAAAAGTGTCAACCGGCCGCTGGCAAGGAGTGGATTTGGGGAAAAAAGAGTTGGCTTTGAAAGAAAAGTAAGGAGCAATGTGGTCATTTAATAAGATTTTGAAATTACTAACTAACTAGTCCCTGATTAGGAATTTGTTAGTTTAGGAATAAATTTTGATTTTCATATTTTAGTTGGATTTAATTGGCATTTTCCCTTTCAATTTTATTATTTTTGACAGTAGAATTTTACATTGAAAAAATCGTTAAAAATAATTGTATACTTAATAATAAATTTTTCCATTTATTTAAAAATCACAAAAGAAAGTTCAAAAATAAAAATTTTATATGGATAAATAATAAATATTTTTTAGGAATCAATTTACTTTTTTAATTTTTTACTTTTTATTCTTCCATGTCATCACTCCGAGCCATTCCTTTTTTCCCCATTTTTCACAATAGAATTTTATATTGAAAACTTTATGAAATATAATTATATATTTAAAATTTTTATAAGATATTAGTAAATAATAAAACAATTTGTAAGATTTTATTTTTAAAACAAACTGTTGTAAATCATGATTAAAAATTTAAAAATAATTTTTTCACTGTCTTAAAAAAATTAATTTTAAAATTTTTATTAATTTTATTTTGTTATTTTTTTTTATTTCTACTGGTCATCTTCATTTTTCTTTTTATTTCCCTCAAAAAAGAGAATGTGCTCCAAAGTCTGTAAAAACTCATATACACAACACTGCAAAAAAATATTGAATTTCCGACGGATATAGAGTTTTCGACGGAATTTCGGACGGAATGGATTCCGTCGGTAATAATAGCGTGACAAATAAATTTCCAACTGAATTCAGATTCCGTCAGAAATTTCCAACAGAATTTATTTCCATAGCAATTTCAGGTGGAATTTCCTATGAAAATTTCTGATGGAATTTATTTCCGTCGCAATTTTCGACAGAATTTAATTCCGTTGGAAATTCCCTCATAACTTCCGACGGAATTAATTCCGTGGCAAATTCCCTTGCAACTTCCGAATATTCTATCGGAAATTCCCTCGCAACTTTTGACTAAATTACTTCCGTCGGAAATTCCGTCGCAAGCATATTTTTTATTTTTTAAACTTTAAAAAGCCACGTGGCAACTTTGGCGACCGGCCCCTCATCACCGGTGGAGGCGCGTGGTAGCTTTGGGGGCGTCCACCTTGTTGCTGACCCCTAGATCCGCCACGTGTCACAATCTCCTTTTTCCTAGAAATGCAACTCAACTTACCCCTCCTTTGGTTCGAACCCACGACCTCATCCGTACGCGCGCGATGTCTTACCGGATGAGCTCGACTGCTTTGGCATTCTATTATTACACACAATTATATATATAATCATATGACTATATTTTTTTAATTTCTAAAATTAAACTTTTATTAATATTAATTAATAACTAATAAATAATTATTAAATAATATTTTATTTACTAATATTAATTAATAACTAATAAATTTTATAAATTTTATAAAAATAAATTTTTAAAATTTAATTTAATTTTAAAATATTAAATAATTAAAAATAATAATTTTTAAATTTTGCCAAGGAATTTCTATAAATTTTTATAAAATTTAATTAAAAATAATAAATTTTATAAAAATAAATTTTTAAAATTTAATTTAATTTTAAAATATTAAATAATTAAAAATAATAATTTTTAAATTTTGCCAAGGAATTTCCGATGGAATTGAATTCCGTCAGAAATTCCCTTGTGGAATTTGCAATGGAATTGAATTTTGTCGGAAATTACGAGGGAATTGAATTCCGTCGGAAATTGCGATAGAATTCAATTCTGTCGGAAATTCCCTCGCAATTTCTGACGGAATTAAATTCCGTCAGAAATTTCCGTCTGAAATTCAGTTAGAAATTTTCGATGAAATTTTCCGTCGGAAAATTGAATTCCGTCCGAAAATTCATGTTTTTTTGTAGTGCAACCATTTGTGTGAGTCAATTGATAGAAACTTCGAGAATTCTACTTTCAAGCTACATATTCCTTACATATGAATAGTAAAATAAGTATTGAACTATATGAGGTAAGCCGTTTGAGTCATGCCCTACGTGGAAGCGATTTATAATATATAGATCTAAAAATTGGCCTTTTGAGGCAAAATTTCCAAGTCACATGATTGTTTCAAAAAAATTTTCGCATGATATGAAGTTAGAACTACTCCTTTAGTATGTAAGACTGATCTTAATCCTAAATGAAAAAACTTATTTTTCATGTTTGTTAATTTTTTTTTTTCTAATTTACATTTATTAATGTTCTCTGAACAATAATCACGTAAGAGAAAGATGAACGGAATTATAGAAGATAATTAAGGTGTTTTAAAAAAATATGTCTTATTAATTCAATTAACTTCCTTAATTTAATCAAATTAGATAAATAGGTCTTACATGAAGAACTGAAAGAGAGTACTCCCTTCAGTCCAAAAAAAAGAAAGAGAGTACTCTCTCTGGTCCTAAATATAGGATAAAGTTTATAGTGTAATTTGCACTACAAACTTTATCCTATATTTAGAACCGGAGGTAGTATTAATTAAGACATGAGATGAGTTCTATGACAGTACAAGATCAACCCATGGATCTTGAAAAGGAGTAGAAAAATTGATGTCTTCAGTGGTTATAGCAATGGCCTTCTGATGACTACACATATGTGCACGTTGAGTCTTAATACGAAGTGAGTATACAAAAACATAAAACTGAATTAAAAATATAACATTTGACATGAGACTTCAACAAAATAAAAATAATTTCCTTCCATATGACATGTGAAGCAATTTAACTTCCTCTATTGTGAGTAATAATAATGGAGGAGATGATATGATTAACCAAATTCTCACCGAATGGGAACTTTGAGTGACGATGCTTCTGTAGTTGACTTTAGGTATTTCTCATAATAGTAAGTAAGAATCATTTCTCCAGATAAATAAATAAACAAATTATGCCTATGATCTTCAGTGAAATGAAAATGTGTTGCTACTTAAAAAGGGCCTTTTAACATTGGTTGTAGGAGAGACGTAAAATCGAGCAATATAGTTTGAGTTCAAAATGTACGTCGGTTAAATAAGCACATTAAAAAAGCTTTCTACATCGGTTAAATTAAATTTAACCGACGTTGAATGTATTTTTTTAAAAAAAAAAAAAGACACAAGTTTCCAGTGTCATATTCCATTTTTAAGAAAACGAACAAAAATAACCAGGATGATCATTTTTTTTTTTTTTTTGATACATAAAGAAGAAAAACTCTCAAGACTCAGCCTACATCTGTAGGAATACAATGATCCAGCTCTAAAACAGCTGTTAACTCAGGCGTGGAATACAAAATAGGGTGAAACCCCGTTACACATGAAAGAGCCTTTTTCGCAAGGAAGTCAGCAACCCTATTTGCATTTCTTGGAACAAACCTCAATTCAATCCTCCATTCTCGTTGCAACATGGAACAAACTTCTGCTATTGTATTAGCGTCCGGATGATTCTAGCAATTCTCATTGTTAATCAGATCAAGAACTTCTTTGGCATCGGATTCTAATACCACTCTACGCTTTCCTTGATCCCAAGCTGTCTTCAATCCTAGAAGAATACCCCATATTTCAGCGGTAACATGATCACCCAAGTCCAATCTGTGCATAAAAGCCATATTAAAATTCCCGTTAGCCTCTCGAATAACTCCTCCTCATCCAGCGCCGTTCTTCCCTGCAAATGCTCCGTCTACGTTAACTTTAGTCCATCCTTCCTCGGGAGGAGTCCATGTGGCCCCCCTATCCGTTACTAATGTGCCTTGTAAGTTGATTCTGACTAGTTTTTTACTTGCCTTTTGAATGTTGGATATAATGGCATGGGCATGATTCTGTAGGCTCTCATTATTCTGATTCTTCTGCTCAAAAAGACGTTCATTCCTCCTTTTCCAGAATAACCAGCATAAAGTTGCAAACCAGTCACCCCAATCTAAGCGTCGAATATTAAAGTTCACCCACTCCTTGAGATTAAGCTCGAAGAAAAAACGATCCCGTGGCAATGTTATTTTTTCCATCCACAAACGTTTAGCTTCAGTGCAGTCCCGAAGTACAAGCAACACCGTTTCTGGGCCTTTCTTACACCAATTACACACATCATCAGCACACATACCTCTTCTAAATCTCTCCACGTTGGTAAGAAGCTTGTTGTGAGCAACGAGCCACATAAACGTTTTACACCTTGGGATAGTGTTCAGCTTCCAGATTTTCTGCCATAATACTTCCTGGTTCTCTTCTTCATTTGCAATAACTTTATATGCAGATTTCACCATGAATTCTCCATTTCTTGAGTGTTTCCATCGAACAATCTGTCTCCCCTGCTCAACTTCGGAACCCTCCTGCACAAATCTCCATGCCGCCTTGATCCCTGCCCAAGTATTCGAACCTATCCTCTACATATCAATTTGAGGCATCAAATCATTTCCACATTTATATTTGCTTCTAATAATTCTTACCCATAAGTCATCCTTTTTCTTGATAAGATTCCATCCTAATTTGGCCATAAATTTATGGTTCTGTGTTTTAACATGTTTCAAACCCAAACCACCATTACCCTTTGACTTGCACATCGTATCCCATGAAACAAGATGAATTTTCTGCTTTTCCTGCGTTGTGCCCCACAAAAAGCTTCGATTTTTACTCTCAATCATATCACAGGAACCAAGAGGTATTGATGTTGTTTGCATTTGTATAAGCTGGAATAGCATATGTGACAGCCCCTACCAAAGTAGCACGTCCAGCTAGGGATAACGAATTTACTTTCCAATTAGATAACCTCTTCTTCACTTTATCGACAACCTCACTGAAGCTCTCCTTAGTCACCCTTTTATGATGCAGAGGAACTCCCAAGTATTTACTAAGATCTGCTGCCATTTGGAACCCCAAAATATTACTCAACTCAGCGTGTCGATTGTGATTCACATTCCTGGAGAAGAACACTCTAGTCTTCGTAGCATTGACCTTTAACCCTAAGCTTGCACAGAATTCATCTAGGCAAGCCTTAACTTCATTTGCCTGAAAAACAGAAGCTTCGCCAAACAAAACAATATCATCAGCAAAAAATAAATGAGAAATAGGAGGCCCATTCTTACATAACCTTATTGGGAGCCAGTTCATTGTCTCCATCCTATCTTGAATCATGTGAGCCAGCCGTTCCATGCAAATTACGAATAAGTATGGAGATAAAGGGTCCCCTTGTCTCACACCATGGGAAGTTTTAAATAAATAACATTTTTCTCCATTCCATAATAATTGCATTGAAGGCGTCGTAACACAATAATTAATAATTCTGACCAGATTAGGAGGAAATGAAAGATCATTCAAGCATTGTTCCAAAAACCTCCAGTTCAGCCTATCATAAGCCTTCTCCATATCAATCTTAATAGCCATGTATCCACATTTACCCTGCATAACCCTCATAGAGTGAACAACCTCCTGTGCTACGATAATATTGTCGGAGCTGTGTCTGCCTGGGATAAAACTGCATTGGTTAGGGCTAATAATTTTAGGAAGGACAACCCTTATACGGTTAGCAATCACCTTGATAAGAATCTTGAAAATCACATTACATAAACTGATAGGACGAAGATCCCTTAACTCTTCCGGAGATTCCTTTTTTGGTATAAGTACCAGAAAAGTATTATTAATGCTAGCAATTTCTTCTGGATACTCCCACAGTTTTTAATAAAACTATAAACAGATGTATCAACGTGTTTCCATTGACTCTGGTAAAAGAGTGCATTAAGAGATAGAGGTCTTCATCTTCAATTCTTGGATATGTATTGTGACAATTGATTTTCTCCCTTTGAATTCGTTCCTCTGTAAACAAAGTAGTAAAATAAGAGGAAGCCATCTCTTTAATTAATTGCGCTTCATAGACCCAATCTCCATCCTCATTTCAAATAGCTCCAACAAAGTTTCTTTTTCTTCTTGCATTAGCCCGAGCATGAAAGAATTTTGTATTTCTATCTCCACTCACTGACCATTTAAAGCGAGCTTTTTGCGCCCATAATAATGATTCCTACAACAAGACACCCTCAAGCTAGCCCCATAAAGAAGTTTGAAGGTTTTGAAGTTCCATTGAAAGCCCATATTGTTTCTCCACTTTAGTAATTCCATTAAGACGTCGCATTAGCTCCCGTTTCCTCTTATCCATATGATCGAACACATTTTTGTTCCAACTTCTACAATCTTCAGTAAATAGAGTGATTGCCTCCTTCCACTCGCCAGTCGTCCTCCAATTTTCCCTGACAAATTCTTCAAACTCATCATGTAACACCCAAGCTGCGATAAACCGGAATGGTTTATTTTTCCGACTCGTCCTGCTTAACCCTTCCAAATGCAATAGAATTGGACGATGATCAAATTTATACCATGGTAAATGAGTAACACTTGCATTTGGAAACATTTCTAACCATTCATTTGATCCAAGAACACGATCAAGTCTGCAATTAGAATCTGTTCTATGCCAAGTAAATTCAGGTCCCTGAAACCCAAGATCATTTAGAATAGCAGCATCAACAAAATTAATGAACTCTCTATCCGGCCCAATATTCTCACCCATAGACCTTCTTTCATTTGTCATCAAAGTAGCATTAAAATCACCACCAAGAGCCCAAGGTCCATGTATCCTATCACGCAACTCAAAAAGATCTTGCCACAATTTTCGTCTTTGCATTAAAATCGGGCTAGCATAAATAAGTGTCAGTTCCCACGTTCTACGATCATTCCCACAAATTCTGATATGCATAAATTGTGGATGCTTCATTAATACCTCAACTTTTCCCACCTTTTTAGACCACAAACACCAAATGCCTCCCTTGAAATCTTCTGCATCAATAATTTGAACAAATGGAAATCCCAGCTTACCAGCTATTTGGACTGCTCTATTCCCACTGCACCTAGTTTCAAAAATTGCAATAAAATCCACATTATGGAACAGTGACATTTCCCTTATAAGATTAGGAAAAAGGCGAGCTCCTATGCCCCGTGTATTCCATAAAATGAAATTCATTAAGACAGATTAATATTTTTTGGGGTGGAATCCCCCATCAAAGCATCTTCATCCACTCTACCACCTTTAGACCTAGTTAATATAGAAAGGTCATCATGATGATATGTAATTATCATACCTTGATCCACGATATAATTACCTTTTGACACTTCACTATTTTGCAACAGTTCCCCCTGTTCCATCTCCATGTTAAGATTTTCCACTTCATTACCACTTGATTCTTCAGTAGCCTTCAGGTTTTCACTAGACCTGTCCTTCAACACAGAAAAAGGATTTAGGGAGATAAATTTGGATGCATCATGGTTAACAATCTCCCCTCCTTTTGATACATCATGTGTCGGTAATTTGCCTCTAACCATGTTCATTTTTTGTCTTGCATGTCTCTTAATCCCGGTTAGTCTTTTTTCACCCACTGGAACCCACTTCTGCTCTGTAACATTCTTATTAATATCCATCCCAACTTGACGCCTTCTCTCATTTACTCCCTCACTCTCATCCTTCCTTTCAACCATCTTTCCCTTATCCTTAGCAAAATTAAGTTCATTTTTCTTTTGAGAACCCTTCTGACTTGTAACCCCTTTTTTACCTCCTCTATTAGAGCTTGAACCTACTATATCCACTTTATTAATATTTCTACTAACATCCCGCCTTACCAACATCTGTGGCCCAAAAATTCCACCCTTTAATTCACTTTTGTCAGTAACCTCAGCATTCTTCCTCAAATTATCCATCCCCTCATCAGAATATTTTCTCGGAGCTTTATTAGGATGAATCTCCCCATTCTCCTTCATTTGATTTGGAATTTTATGATGACATACCCTTATATGATGGCCATATTGCCCACAGTGAAAACAAACAAGATGTAAACCCTCATACTCAATCTTCTTGTCCTCCCCAAAATGGTTGAAGAAAGGCAATAAAGGTTTCTGCAAATCCAACTCCACACAGATTCTAGCAAAGCCTCCTTTCTCTGAAAACGCCGTAGCTCTATCAATTTTTAGAGTTTTTCCCACAAGGTTTCCTAGTTTTCTTAGAGATTCAATGCTGTAAAGTTCCGACGGTAAATCCGGAAATCGAATCCACGCAGCTATTTTCTTTTGATAATCTGTCTTCCAAGGATTAAAGTTTGGCCGCCAACGTTGTATCATCAAATAATGGTCAGCAATCATCCAAGGTCTTTCCAAAAGAGCATAATATCTATCCTCTCTTGTAGAAAACGACACAATAAAATATTTATTACTTAAAGGGGTAACTTTCATCGGACTCTTTGGATTCCACATTCTCTCCATTCTTTGCCTCATAAAACCAACTCTGAATGACTTCCCCAAAAGCTTAACAATCAGAGAATTTATGTATGGTTTACACCAAGCTTCATATTCTTCCGCTGAAATTTTAACTTTGGATATTTCCCTCCTTTTTGCCAAGTGTCACTTGCTTCATCACCATATATATCTTCTTCTTCAACCTCCGCATTCTCGGACGTGCTTTTGCTACTCATTTTCACACAATAATCTTTCCAGCCATTAAGGGCATCACAAGCTGACATGTTTACTTCCAGAAATCCGGAGTCTCCAAGACTCAACAATTTGTCCCGGTACGAGAATTGAGTCCCAGAATTATGGTTTCCATAAACATTATCAATCCCTTCCCTCCTACTTCCTGATTTCTCTGCCTTGCTGTTAAAAACCGGAGGCTTACCCCCATTTCCATTCTCACTCCCAGCACCCCAGTGTCACTCCCCTTCCCTCCGCCGCTTGCACCAGTCTCTCGCTCTCCGTTTTCTCTCATAAATGAAAGGAAGGAAAAAAAACGAAAAAACAAAAAAAAAAACTGATGAAAAGGAAAGCTGACCAATATCAAGCACAGACGAGCTCCACTGCAGAGGATGAAGCACGGTGTCGTATGCAAAGGAACACAGCTGCGGAAATCAGAAAAGACTCGAGCAAGAACAGATCCGAAAATGCCGACCAGAGAGAAGGGTCAGAAGCCGGCGACCGGACTCCGCAAGACCCAGCAACGGATGCTCATAGCTCGCGACGACTACTTCACAACCACCACCGCCGACGAATAGCCTCCACGAACAGACGCCTATAAGCTCGGACAGCCGCCAGCACTTAACCTCCCACCGGCGCAAGAACAAAGATCAGCTCCGACGGTGAAGACCCAACGGCGATCTTCAACGATGAAGGTGACCGTTGCTCAGCCAACGGAAAAAAAAAACTACGAAAGAGACGATATTAAGCAGGATGATCATTAGATCCATATAAGCATCCTGTAAACAAGATATAAAATGTAACAATACAATCAAATCTGAAGTGGTTTCGATGATTTAAGGAGTGACCCTTCAAAAACGTTTCCGACTGAAGATAAAGGAGTGTCAAATCTCAGAGTGAATTAGATCTAAAGAAGAAATCCATGATGCAACTAGAAATGTCCGATGAGGAGATCTACATGTGAGAGTGTCGAACCTTTTATCTAAAGTAGGTTCATCAAACTTCAAGAGCAACCTTTTAGTTTGAGAACGATGTCGATGTCGATGACGATGTGAGCAAGAAAGGCTAGCGCGAGTCGGGATTGGTGGAGCATGTGGCAATAGTGTGGGCCAAGATAATGAAGAAGAAAAAGAAGGGAAATGAAGTATCGTCAAGGCTAAGGTGGGAGAGCGAGAGGAGTAAGTGAACCGTTGGATTAAAAATAACCAAGGGTCGTGGTAGTGATCTGTACGCTCTAATAGTTTTTATTTTTTTTTAAAGAAAAACTTTTTTAGAGAGTTACTTCGTCCGTTATTTATATAACTGACATAAAATTTGATTGATTGTGGGGAGTGAGGAACCATCTGAAAATGGAGATCATGGTGGAGAGAATCGTGGAAAGCAACAACATGATGTTATTTATTTATTTTTATTTAGGGAATATAATGATAACTGACTCAATATAAGCAAATTGATATATTAGAAAATAAATACATAATAAAATAAATAATAACAAATGGAATATAATAACTTTAAAATGCATTTTTCCCAAAAATACGTCGGTTATAAACCTAACGAACATGAAAACTTTATTTGATTTTTAAAATATTTGTTTAATTTTTTAATACACGTGAGTTTTTGAACTGAAGTAGACTTTTGACGTCAATTACATCTTTAACCGACATAAAAAATGTTTAATTTATTACAAAAATTCAACACCATTTTCACATCGTTTTGCCTTTATTAATCAACTTAAAAGAAGGGCGGAAAAAGTATATTTTGTATTAGTAAAAATAAATTAAAAAAAAACTACTTGCACTATATTCTTTATTGTCATCAATTATAGGTGTGTTTGGAAGAGCTTAAATTTGAGAAATAAGCCCTTATTACGCAAGCCGAGAAAAAACTCATCTCACATACTTACCTCGTATACCGTGAATCACGAATTATAAGCACTTATTGCCCAAAAATAAGCTCTTCCAAACGAACACTATATATAGGTGTTGCGGTCTAGCTAGATGATCAAATTTTCACTTGTATGAATTTCCAAGTTTTGTGATTCCTCTAATATATTTCAATTCATATAATAGAATATAAAATGAATTAAACTTTACTGTATCCATATAATAGTCTAAGAAAATAATATAAGTTAATTCATATATATTTTAATTATTTATTGTTATTTGGTAACAAAGAGACACTTGTAGACAAGTGGCACTAAATACATTGAAAAAGGAGAATTTCATATTCAATGTGCAAATTTACTCATGAAGTATTCCGCTATATGCATTTGACAATATAAAGTTTTTTTAGGGCAAAAGCACACATAAAGCTTTTAAAATTGTGCAAAAATGACATGGTCATTAAAAACACTAATTATTGACCGTTTAGCAAACATTTTATTCAAGAAAATGGGATAAAAATACATATGAATTTTTTAAAATAGTGTAAAAATGTGATGACCATTTGTCAACACCCGTTTCCATTTCGATAATCAAAGAGTAATAACGACGGAATTCAATGGGCATACAGAAAAGTACAATTATACTGATAGAAATATTCGTTTATGATCCCAACGTCATTCGTTTACAAATCTGATATTGTTCGTCGACGGAACAAAAATACAGCGGAAGTTTTAATATTTACAAATTATCCAAAATATTAAGGCATAGACTAAAGCATAACCGCGTTCATATCCTCACCTCGGGACACGTGCCACTCACTTTTCGGCGTCAACGTCTTTGCCCTTTTTCCTACTGGTACTCGCTGAGGTGTTTATTTAAAAATAGGGTGAGATTCCGAAGAATCTCCGTAGAGACATAATATCGTTTATAGAAAATGCGAAAAGTAAATATGTCATGCGCCAAGGTATGCATGCACAAATTAATGAACAATATAAACACATCATCGTCATGTATACATAAGTAGGGCCCAGCCCCACAATCTACACCGGTTGGACTTCTCCCAACTCCCAGTGTAAGTGCACCTCTGGCACTAACAGCCTCTCTCCAGGCAAATCATGTTATTAATAAAGTGCATTTACAAAACAATGGCATCCACACAATCACATAACTTATGGCATAGTGTATGAAGGATAATGTCCCTACCTCAAAGCTGTGCTATTCCCTATTTAATAGTGTCTCGTAAAGCGTGCTGTCCCGGCGTCCAACTCGGTCCTAAAATATTAAATGTACCAGCAATAGGTCATAACCTATCCAAGTATCATTTTAGACTATTCCATAGTGTTTATTGTGGTTATATTAGTCTATGATGAAAATTTACAAAAATGCCCCCGGGAACCCGGCCTGGCCTCGCCGTACCCGGCCCGATGGCACGTTTTCCCAAAATTTTGACTAAGGCTATTCTGACTTATTTTCACCCAAGGAATCCATTTCCGGCTTCAAAATCGCCAAATTCACGGTCAAATTACGAAAATACCCTTGACAGCCCCTATTTAGTGATTTCAGTGGCGTTTTCGTAATTATGCTTTTTCGGCCTCTACCGAAAAAGTGCCCAACTGTAACCCCACCTATTTTTGCCCACTGAGTCCAATGGAACCATTTATTTCATGAAAATCCAACTCCTACTACCAGATCTGATCTGGCCAAAATATTGGTCAAAAATTGGAAAAATGGAGCTTTGTGTTTTACCTTCTAAAACTTGTACTTTTTTCACTTCTAACCCTTGATTAACTCATTTAAACACTTCTTAACCATGATTCAAAGAAATTTGGGCAGCATAACCCCTTAGGATTAGGACTTTCCAAATTTACAAACTTAACAAAATAACCAAATCCAACCATATTCATCAACAACAACCACATCTAACATAGTCTTAGGATTTGTGAAGTTACCTTCTTGAGTTCTTTTCCTTCCTCTAGAAGTTCTCCTCTCTCTTTCTCTTTGGGCTCAAGATTTTCTTGCTAATCCATAGAATTTATGGAAAGGAAGAGATTAGAGAAGAGATTTATGGAAGATTAGAAGAAGAAACCTTTAAGAAATCTTAACTTACCTTAGCTCTTGCTTCCTTTTGCTCTCTAAATCACCAAGAACTCCCAAACTCACTCACTCTCTCTTTTCTCTATTCTTTGTGCGTGAATGGGCATGAAAGGAGGAAGGAAAATATGTATTACTTGTTATCCTTCATCTTTATTCCTAGCCCTTGATCTAACCAAGAGTTGAGATCTTTCCACCTTTCATGAACACCTTACCTTCCATCATGATATCTTGCTTTATGCCATACTCCCTCCACTTTATGCCATACTTTGTGATCATGAGTGTACTTGGGTCTTATCTCCTTCCACAACTTATGTCATATGATTTAATTAAAATTTAACAATTTCCTTTTCCCTTCTTTTTCTATGTATGGGACGAAAATTAGAGAGGAAGAGGAGAGAAAATTGTTTTGCATAATTACACAATTCACATAATTGATTTTATGTATAATCCCCCTTAATTTCTCAATTCTTGATTTATTCTACCAAGAATAATCCCATTTATGCATTTTCTTGTATTTTTCCTTGATCAATTGAAATTAATTCCAATTAATTGGAAAATAGTTAATCTTGGGCTAAATTGGCAAAATTATGATTTTGCTATCCACTTTGTAATTTAATTCAATTTTTGAATTAATTTTCCCATTTCCTTATAAATATGAATATTCCAAAATTCACAAGATCCAAATTCATGAATATTCACCATTTTATTGAATTATTCAAATAATTACAATATATTTTTTGTGAATAAAATTTGGGATGTTACACCATTAAGTCGTGTTAACCATTAAACAAATAGTCTCCACATGCTTTGCTTAGCGTTTTCACTCCTAGCGGTCTTATCCACCTTTACAAGATCTTCATGACACAATGGCTTCACCTCCTCAGTGCAAAAACGACCCCCTTAACTCATACTCTCAATATCTAATTGAACCCTAATTTTTCCTTATCCCATATTCCCATAATAATGAATGCTAGCACCTAGCTAGGACATATGTGGGCGTGATTTGTCTTTCATCTCAATGATGTTAGCAATTTAGAAGAAGACATACTATACTAAAAGTTTTGTTGGAATTGCTAGTCAAGAGACATATAATAAGAATCAGGTTGAAAGGGTTATTAAAAAAAAGTTTATATTTGAAGGTTACTTTTTACGATCTTTGACTCTTGTTAATTGTAACCGTTAAATAATTATCTGAATGATTTGATGGTTATTACAATATCAAAACTGACACATTTCTTGTAGAAAATTTGTTTCTGAACTATATAATTTATTTCAGAAGTTTATTCATCGTATTAATTAGTTACACTCCTTTTTTCTTAAAGGAGACAACTGATGAATCAAACACAATTCAGATAACCACCAAACACAGTTGTAATGCATAAAATGTACAAAAAAAAAAATATCTTGAAGATATGTAAAATCTAAGTACTTCATATAATAATATACCAATCATAATCACCATTTTAAAGTATTATATATGTTTCATAGACAAAATAAATGAAAATATATAAAAGAGACGGTAGCTAAAATGTGCATATAAAATTACTAAACTAGTGGTGCATCGAACATTTTGCATAAATACGACCTTATTTTTTTCAATGACACCAAAGCATCAGTCATCATAATTCGTGCTTGACGTACTTCGGTGCAACAACTTAATGCCAACTCAAAAATTGATGATATATGTGGTAATATGTTGTTGATATTTGGATTCCCTTTGTGCAGCAAATTGGCATCCAGAATATCGATAATTGAATGTGGTGTTGATATGCTAACCCAATCTTTCAAACCTAGACCTTCAACAAACATTTCATCGGTTGCCTTTTTCCTTGTAAACATTTCCATTAACAAGATACTAATGTTTTAAAAGTCAGACCGGATATCGAACTAAGTCAACGGGTCATGGTTCAACTGGTTGAAACGGTTGAGCCGTTTAACCGGACCAGTGACGTAATAATTAAATTTAAAAATAATATATATATATATATATGTGTGTATATATATATTACACTAATTAGTCTTTAGTCTAATTTCACATGAAGTTAGTAAAGTCACAAAACACCATTTAAGGATGAACATTAAGTCAACCATTAACTTAACAAAAAGCACAAATAATAATGATTTCATGATTGGTCAAACATTGGAATTTGGTGGCTCTTGATTGATCCAAGTATGAATTTCTTGAAAAGCATTTAGACCAAAAATGTCATCATCTTCTTGAGGAAATGACCCAAAATAAAGACCCCCAACTCTAATCCCAGAACTTCCAATTCCAACCTTAGATTGAGGATGAGCCTCATTCATTACCTTGTGCTACAAAAACATCTTTATAAAATAGTGTGGAACAAACCAAATTATAAAATTAGTAACATATAATAATTTGCATTGTTGGACATTTAATACAATTAGGATATTTTTGAACAAGGATCTTTGTCTGCGACAAATACTAAGAGCATGCCAACAACACAGGTATTAAAAACAATGCAGGGAAAAAAACAATTTTTGCACAGCAGGACATTTTTGCAATGCCAGAGGTCCAGAAAACAAGCATAACTTCATCAGTTTCATTATACTTCATTAGCATAACATTTTTGAAGTATGAACATTGAGCGAAGAAGCCGAAAAACTAAAAGCCACCAGCCACAAGTATAACTTCATCAGTTTCAAAGTTCAACTTCAAACAATAACTCTTAGTTCGAAACCCACGTTAAGCTAAGAAGCCGAATAAGCTTTACATTCCAATTTCAACAATCCACAAATTGAGATAATTGAGAAAAGCACAACAATAGAGCAAAGAACAAGAAGTTATCGTACAGATTACAAAAGCTTCATCAACGACACTGTGAGGGAGGAGATTTGGGGCTTTGGATGTGGCGGAGTGAGGCAGAATCACAAACCCCACACATCAGCCACGCATGCCATAGGACGACGACTCAAATGGAGGTGGATGACGTTGCAAATGGCGGAGGAAGACAGCCCACAAAGCTTGCGTCGACTGTGCCACGACGTGCAAAGCTTGACGAGCTGAGGAAGAAGCAAGGACAGGAGCAACAACACGGCGGTCGATGAAGGACACAACCGAGATGGTGGACGATGATAGCCACACACAGCGGATGGCCACGCCAAGCACTCCGTTCCCAAATCGACTATGTTTCAAACTTAGGGTCGGTCGATAGAAGCTCTCATTTTCCAATTTCCACTTTTGCATTTTGAGTTTTGACATTCCCAATTCCCAAATCATCAGTTCAGTGATTAGATTAAAAAAAATTGGACTTTTTTTAGGCTGCTTGTTGGGCTAGCCGGTTATTGGAAACTCGTTCTGATTTCCGGCCCAACACCGGTTGGTGGTCCAACGACGAGTGAATTCTGGCCCAAAACGGTTCCCAGGAAAAAGCAGCCCAAACCCCCTAATCGACCGACAGTCCGGTTCTAAAAAGCTTGCAAGATACCATAGCTATGTCGGACTGTCCAATCCAGTCTGGTTCTAAAATGCTTACAAGATTCCATAGATATATTCATCTCCTTTGAAGGAAATTGCCCCATTCGATCCATTATATATGACATTGACCATTTTAACTTAATTGGGCTTGTAAAGAGGCCTAGAAGAGTGGTGGGCTCATGCGCACAACAACGGGCCACCAAAAGAAAATGTAGTTGAAATCCAGCTATTTCCCCCTGTGTGCGAGTTAAAAGTGGTAGTGACACTTTTTGAGAAAATATATTTGCTCCCTGGAAATATTATTTTTGGTTTTCTAAATAAAGATTTATTTTAGCTTACCGAAAAGTCTCCATTTTTTGGGGTTTGAATATTGTAACCCTTCGTGACCGAAAATTGTCAACGGTTGGGCGCTTCTCCGAACGCTTCTTCCATTGTCATCAGAAACCATGTCTCTTCAGGAACGAAAATTGCCAACGGTGAAACGTTTGGCCAAGAGACTCATTCTGTTTGGTGTGTCTCCTTGGTCTCCAAGGGATGTGTCTTCTGGTGTGTGTGTGTGTGTGTGCGCGCGCGCACCTTTTCACTCTTTGATTTGTGACTATAAATAGGTGAGAGATGGAATGATCAGATAGAACAAAAACTCTCTCTTTTGCTCCATCTCTTTTTGTGTTTGTACGCTGCAGTTACCAATACCTTTCACTAGTTCTATTGCCTTGATACAGAATCCTTCGACGCGACTCAGATCGTCTATTTTTATTGTATGAGGTTGTTGTTGTGTTTTCGACTACATCTAAAAGGTAAAAAAGAAGAAAATCATAGACTACCATTAATCCATGATTTGATCTTTTTATGTTGTAGGATTGTAAATTACCAGGTACTTTCAAGCCCAAGTATTAATGAAATAGGGGGGGGGATCTCATTTTAAATTTAACTTATTCAAGAAAATAATATAAAAAACAAAAAAATTAAAATAAAATAATCTCATGCATACAAAGAGAGATGCACCCAAATATAATTGATTAGCATCAAGTGCTTATAAAAGATTGAATGAACTTCTGAGATGACAATTAAACCAGGTCATATTATTTGCATATAACATACATACATATTGTAACGAAAAACCCATACGTGTCTTGCTTCTAGAAAAAACTTCAATATTTGTGTTAAGTTGATTAATGCCGGCCTGCATAAATATTTGAATGGAAGAAAGCAAATTTCTTTGTTTTGGTACAGTCGAGCTCAAATATTGATGAACTAGCATTTTTTGAGTTAAATATAAAAGGGCAAAGGTGCTAAAGTGATTATAAATTTTTGTGAAAAGTGTTACTGTAACCATAAACTATTTTTTGGAATAAAAGTAGCTATAAATATTATAAAAGAGGGTAAAAGTAACCACGACATTAATGGATATTAATGTCCATTAATGTGAACTTTTTAACAAAATGTTAAAGTGCTAAAATAACCATTAAATAATATCAAAAGTGCAAAAGTAATCATAAACATTTTTTTAGATGCAAAAATAACTTGTTGAACATTAATTCTCTTTTTTTTTTTTTTTTTTGCTTTTGCGTTATGAGTGTATTATCAATTTGGGGGTTAAAATGATAAAACTTATGAATTAATATTCAAGAAGTCGACTTTTTTTATTTTGGCGAGAATGACGAAATGAAAGAAAATTATCACTTAACTCCAAGAGATAAAATCCAAGGTAATTAAATCTGGACCTATCAGTGAACCGGCTGGGGTACTGGGTCAAGGGTCAGTGGGTTAGACCGGAGCTAAACCGGTGAGAAATGGAAAGTTTTAGGTTTATAGTATGAAATTCTAAAGGAAAAATTTAAAAAAAAAAATTTTTTTAAAAAAATTAAAAAACTTGACACAGATCTACTGACCAGTTGGCCGGTTTCTGGTCTGATTTGGGTCTGATAACCATGATAAAATCCCTAACATCAATTATAAAATAGGTGACTTTTTGAACATTAATTTATAAGTTTTTTTTTTTTTTTTTTACTTTTGTCATTTTAATCTCCAAATTGATAAAACACTCATAACACAAAAGCAAAAAAAAAAAAAGTATGAATTAATGTTCAAGAAGCTACTTTTGCATCCAAGAAAAAGTTTGTGGTTATTTTTACACTTTTGGTATTAGTTAATGGCTATTTTAGCACCTTAATATTTTACTAAAAAGTTCACATTAACAGACATTAACGTCCGTTAACATTGTGGTTATTTTTACCCTCTTTTATATTGTTTATGGTTACTTTTACTCCAAAAAATAGTTTATGGTTACAATTATACTTTTCACAAAAATTTATGGTCATTTTAATACATTTATCCAATATAAAAAGAGTGTGCGCGCGAAAGTTAGAACAAGCTTCAAACCACATGCAAGGATGCCTAGAAAACTAATCTATCGTGGTTTCCTTCATTTTCTAAACAATTTTCAATTTGATTATGAACGAAAATTTGGTTCTAATGCCTGGACCAAGCAGCATTGATGGGTTGAAATTGAGCATATTTTTGTTAGCATTCAATTGTAGAGTCATTATTTAAATTCGCTAAGTCAACATTTTTTGTTAATAAGATTAACAATATTAATATTAAATAACTGAAAATACAATTTATAAATATAAGGGACCAAACTATAATTTGACACAAATTTAGAAGACCAAACATATACTTTACTCTTTTAAGTTTAATTAAATGATTGAATTGTTTACAATACACACACACACACATATATAGACATACACACAAAAGAAAAAACACAACTCTAAACTTGTTTGCATTTTAATATTAAAGTTGCTCTATTATTAAAAAGAGTAAATACTCTAACCACCCTGTATTTTATCTAAATTACATAAAATTTCTATGTATTTTGAAAATGCATATAAACATCTCTTAAAATTAAAATGTGTTTCATGAACCACCCTTATATATTTGAAACTCTCTTTCCACTCACCTACTGTAATACCTCGAATTTTGAGACTCGAGACTAAAAAATAAGTCTGAAATAAGTAGATTGCTAAGCCCCAGTTTAACAAAATCCCAAATTGTGATTAAAAATTAATGACTCCAAAAGTGGCAGTGATTATTGATAGATAAACCCTTTTGGAGAGTATGATGAGATTTGGCACTAGAATGTGATTTGTATGTGTTGTGAGTAGCGCTGAAACCCTTTATTTAAGTTCAATTATGGATTAATATCTAAATTGACTTAAAATAGAGGGAGGACGCATGTTGTGGTGAAAAGGAAAGATATGAAGTGTTTGGTGGTGGTTCAGTGTGAATTGCCGTAATCAGGGGCAAAACGGTTAAGTTACCAACCAATTGATCGGTTACCAATGAGGAAGCTCCTTGGTAACTCAAAGATCAATTGTTGTGATTGATTGTTGTGTGAATAAGAGGGTGGAATCCCACGTGCATGAGCTCATGTGTGCCCTAGAAGAGAAAACAAGATGAAACAAGATTGTGACAAGTGGCATCTTGTGAGCCATTGGATTGGTCAAAGTGTCAATATTGCTTTTTCTCTTCCCTCTTCCATTTAGGTTGGTTATGAAGGCCATTTGCAGCCAAAAAAACTGATATCATATCTCTCTCCTTTCATCTCCATGGATGCCAAGCTTAAGGGAGGAAAGAGAAACCAAAAGGTGAAATTTTAGCTTGCTTGGTGACCTCTTTAGCTCAAATGATCTTCATTAATCTTATTCATAGTGATGAGAGCTTCATTGCTATGGTTTTAAATTTTTGAAAGAAGGTGTTTAAGAGCTTGAAGAATTTGGAACGAAGAGGAATCAAAGAATTGGCCTTGAGAAGAGGAAGAGATGAGTGATAGCTTCTCTTTGACCTAACTATTGTAATTGTTGGTTGAGTTTTGTGATTTGTGGAATTTTGCCATGATTTTGTGTAATTGTGAAATGGATGGTGCGAACCCATTAGGGAAGATCCCACGAACCCACAACCAATTCTGAAATATACACACCCCAAGAAAGCTAAACACAGATCGACGATCCACTTGAACCCTTGAACACGAAAGAACAAGGACCCGAAGTGTTGGAAAACGCTACAAGGTTGATCAAGCCTTGATAAGTTTGTTAGTTCTAAGAAGAACCCTAGAGAGAATCCACTCTCAAGAAACAAAGTGCAGAAGTGCAACTTTCATTTATTATTCAAATCTGAATTGTGTGTTACAAATGAAGAAGCACCAAGTATTTATAGGAAAATATGACCTAATTGCAATAAGTGCAATTTTGAAAACAACCAATCCAAATTGTAAAACCATGTGCTAGAAAACCTGAAAATATAATACAATAAACACAAAATTCTAATACAATCTAGAAGAAAGTTGAAAAATCAAATACAACATGCTAAAGAAAACAAAAGTCAAATCTGCCACCAACTCCTTGTTGATTTTCGCACACCTAACTTCAAGAAAATCTAGTTAGCAAATTAAGGCTCAAAATGTGCTTATTTATGCCCAAATGAGTCCTCCCATGTGTAGTAATAGGTCCAAGCTCTTTGTTTGGAAGTTTCCAATCCCAAAACTTGATTAACAACTCCATATTTAGCATAAATGAACTTAGTGACGTTTTCAACATCTTTGTTTTGTAAATCAGATTTATTGATCCAATTTCCATTTGATTTACAACAACTTCTTCAATCAGCCCAATCAATGCTTCCTTGAATATTTTAGCTTGTGCTCTCATGATTTGTCCAGCTGGAATTTGATAATGATCATTTGAAACGGAAGAGGTGTCACTTGAATTTGAAGGGACAACTTGTTGATTCTGGATCGCATCAATGGATGAATTGGGTTGTGTTTTGTGTTGAAAATGGTGTCATATTGTGATATTTAGTTGTTGGAATTGGTTTGGGTTGGATTGGACACATTGGTTGCAAAACTGGAAATGTTATCCATTGAAAGTCTGTTCTGGGCAGTTCTTTTGTGTTGACGTTTTGAATGGCCAAATGATGTCAGATAATTATGAAACTTTTCAGTTTTTAATTTAACATCTCAAGCTTCAAAATTGACATATAATTTGTGCCATTTCGTTTTGTGAGCTAGGAGATATGACTATCCAAAGTTTGATGTCGAAAATGGCCTTTGTTTTGGGGCAGTGTTTGATTTTGGGAAATTATGTATTTGTGTGATGATTTTTAGTAATGATACATATTTTTCCTATGAAGAGGACTTAAATACCTTTCATTTGGCTTTGGAATCACCTCATTTTTATTTTTCTGAAATTAGTTATGATTTGTGGAAGTTCAACCAAGAAACAGGATTTTCATGGCCGTGGCCTAAATGTTTCTGACCTGTTTTTGGCCGCGGCCAACCCCCAAAAATGACATTTTGGGCTTCCAAAGATGGTCTTTAGTCAAGTGTTTTCCCAACCCTTTAGGCATTTAGGCTTTGATTAGCCACCTAAAGGTCATGAATAATAACCAACTTTAAGTGTTATGAAAGTAAGGTTTTGGAATAGAGAATAACCCTATGTCCTTACTTTGGTTATAGGGTTTATGTTCACCCTGATTGTGGTTCGATATTCGTCTGATAGTGAGTAATCGGTGCTAGAGCATACGTGGAAGACAAGGGTAGGGAACATACATCTCCTGCATGTATTTGATATTTGTGTTAGTGTGTTAGTGTGTTAGTGCATGTCTTTGCTTTGCATGATTATGTGTAATTTGAAGCTATGTTTCAATTTATGCTATGACCATCGTATGTTATTTGAAGCATTGGGCTTACAAATTTGTCATTGTGTGAGCATGAGTTATGTGATGCAAGCATGTCATGTATTAAACATTTACTGTACATGTATATTGGTATTATTTTCCTACTGAAATTCTCTTGAATCTCACCCTCCCCTACTAACGTTTCAGACATGGTAGTAGATCGAGGATGGAGCAAGCAATCAGGAATGGCAAGGACTTCCTTTGGGTTGAAGATTCGGTAGTTGGTTATCATTGCTTGTTGGGATGTGTATTTGGATTTGGTTGTGTATATGTGGATGATGATTTGATTATGTATATGGGATAGTTTGAGTAATCCCTTATTTGGGAAATTGTATATGGGTGAATGTGCCCTGTAAGGCTTTGATTAATATATGGAACCCGGGATTCTCGGGATTATTACATTACGTACTTTGATATATTTAAATATGATTTATCTTCGTGTAGTAATTGTATTTAGAATGTGAATGTGAGACCATGTTATAAATGATTTCGAAGGATATTTGTGAAAACCTCATTTGATAGATGAGATTGAAATTTAATTTTGATAATTATTGATCTATATTTTACTTTAATTGCGTATTTCGGATATAATTACGGTGGGGGTTACACCCACTAGTTAATTGATCATTAAAGTTCACTTTCAAACTTTTATTTTGACTAAAAGACGTTTATTTAATATAAGAGTTATTTATATATTTATATTTTCAAAAATTACTTCTTTATACCATCAAACAATAATTATAATACATACATTTTATAAATTTATAAAAAGTTATAAAAAATTTTACTGTACATATTTTAAAAGTTTTATTAAGTTATATTTTTTTAAGTTATGTAAATTTAATTTAGTAAATTTTAAAATTTTAAACACATAAGTTGGCTAAAGTAATATTTTAAAAAATGTATCTAAATGAATTAATATTTTAATATAATAAGGAAAAATTATTAATTATAATTTATGTTTATTGTACTTTGAATTTTTTAGTTTTAATATATTATCATTTGAATCATGTATTAAAATATTATCAACGTTTTTTAAAGTTTTTATATTGGAGAGAGGGTATATTTGCAATTAAGTTATAAGGGGAAATTAGTATGTTTAAATATTTTAACATGTTGATACTTGATAAAATTAATTATTTTATAGGGTTAAGGTGCAAATCAACCATAATGTTTTCTTCAAATTGAACTTGGTATCATAAAATTTTCTTAGGTGCAAAATATACATAAACTTCTTCTTTTTTTTCATTGGGTACAAAATATGCATGAACTTTTTAAAATGAGGTAAAAATGACAAAATCATCGATTTGGGCAAACGGTCCATTACTTTATGTTTGTGAGGTCAAATTAACATACACTTGCTAATTATGATGTAAAGTTGATAGGGATATCAAATTATTACATATAACTGTTGTTGCATATATTAGTGTGTTTGGAACAATGATTGTAAAAGCAACTTTTTTCAATTTGACCTTTTACAATCTTACTTTGGATAAAAGTCAAATTATGTAATATGATTTCTGCTTTGATTGGTGGTTGTATAAAGTGACTTTTGCAAAAGTAGAACTTGTTTGGATTGGCTTTAGTATAAGTGGCCTTTATGATAATGATAATTAGAGAGAAATTAAATTAAAAATTATGAAAACATTATAAAAGTTAAAGTTGGGAAATTCGGCAATAAAAATATAATTTGATGAAATAATATTATATAACTAATTGGATTACATGTCCCGTACTATCTATAATAAACGAATTAGTGTCAGATATTAGGATTATGATAACTATATTTTTTTGTGTCCCGTACCATCTATAATAAATGAATTAATGTGAGACATAGTTGAATTTTTTTTTGGAGAGATTAAGGAAACTAAATAAGTTATTCAATCATATCATATATTATGTATCCTTAGATTATATATCAGTTTATAAGTTAGGAAAAATAGTTTGGAGAAAAAGTGACAAATATAAATACTTTAAAGTAATTTAATTAGCTTCCTTAATCTCTCCAAAAAGATCAATTTTATCTTATATTTAAAACCAGAAGGAGTATTAGTTATATATGTCATTTTTCTTTCACATTTTGGCTTAAGGCAGAAACAGCTTAGGGCAAAAGCTTCAAATTTTGGCTTAGAGTAAAAGCAGCTTAACACATCAAAAATACTAAACCCAATTGAAGCATCAAACACTCAAAAAAAAAAAAAAAAAATCAGATTGCCTATCATGCTTATGGGCCTCAGTCGTACGATTTGGTAGCCTAATCGCACGCCAAAACATACACTTAGCTATAGGGCTTTAATGGCTTGGTAGTCATATCTCTTTTTATGCCCCCAAGAGGGGTGGGTTCAGAACCCCAGTTGGCCCACTTTGTTGATTCAGCCGTTTCACAAGCCTTGGGCGACCAAGTTCCGAAGAAAATTCCAAATTTTTGTTGGGTTTTTTTACTTCCTCCAGTGAAGTTGCAGTTTAAGGAAAACTAGATAGTTCAAAATACTGCACCCGGGCTGTATGGGGTATATGCGGGATGATATGGCAGGTGGTCATGTAGCCTAGAAAAGAATTTCTAATTCCAAGCCTTTATCTTGGCCGTTTTGTATAAAAAAAAAAAGATAGTTCAAAATACAATACTGTTCTAAATATAATATTATTTTAAATATAAGACCTAACAAACTTTTTTAAAGAAATTAAAGGTGGTAATTAAATTACTTTAAAGTATTTATATTTATTGTTTTTTCTTTAAATTAATTTATCTGACTTATAATATGATATATAATTTAATCATATATAACATATGATATGATTAAGTAATTTATTTAGTTTCATTAATCTCTAAAATAAAATCAACTAAGTGATTCACGGTATACGAGGTAAGTATGTGAGAGGAGTTTTTTCTCGGCTTGCGTAATAAGTGCGTTTTTACTGTGCAAAAAGCTTAAACAAACACGCACTAAATCTTATATTATATTTAGGAACGATGGAAGTAATATATTATATGGGTTATCGTCCTCCACAGCACTTCACAGCACTCTGAAACCCATTCTATAGTCATCATGTTCTTCATGGGATTCAGCCAAAAACATTGCTTGTTACTTGCCTTCTTTATATGTTTGTTCTCTTCTTCTCTTGTGGTCTGTGCCTTGGACTCCATTACAGCAACTGTGTTGATCCAAGAACCTGAAACGGATAGCTCAGGGAATAACACGTTCACATTGGGATTCTTCAGTCCTCAAAATTCCACTAATCGCTTTGTAGGAATTTGGTACCTGTCCAAATCTAATATTGTTTGGGTTGCTCTCTAATAGATTCTTCTGGGATTCTCACAATATCAGAAAATGGCAATCTTGTTTTGAATGGACAACAATTTAAACAAATTAAACCCCCAACCTAACTCATTATTATAACCCAATCATCAAAACTCAATTTTAAATATCACATTATATCCTCAAATCCAACAAAATTAAATCGATTAAACTCTTCTTCTAACCCAAGTAATTTCTTTAAACTAAAAATTTCTAGTGAAAACATCTCCGTTTAGAAATCTAGCTCAAACCTTAGATTTCCAAAATTTTAAAATCTGAAAAATCAAGAAGAAAAGAGAGAAATCAAGGTTGAATCACTTATTTGAGTGTTAGGAAGCTTGAAAACACTCCCAATGGACCGAAAATGCAAGCCCTAGCAGAGCCCAAGCCATTCTCCCTTCATTTTCCTCTATTTTTTGAACTCACAACACTCCATTTTATAAAATCTACGACATCAGCTCCTAGGCCCCGATTTGATCACCTAGGCGGTCAAGCTCTATGCCAGACTCAGAGCCTAGGCCCTCATCTAAGCGCCTACGCGCTGTCACTCTCTACCTCAACCCATCACCTGGTACTTCATTTGAGAGCGTGAGCGCTGGCACTCTCTATCTCCACCAACGTCAGCTAGTGCTTGGGCCCTTATTCAAGCACCTGGGCTCGAAAATTCTGTTTCTCATTTCCCACATTTTCATATCTTATTTGGATATTTCTCACTTCCAAATGTCTATATTAAGGATGAGCAAAATCAAACTGAAACCGAAGACCAAATCAAATCAATTTCGGTCTATTTGATTTGGTCTTTTCGATGTTCGGTGTATGTTCGGTTTTCTTTGGTTTTTCGGTTCGGTTCGGTTTGGTTTTTTTAAAAAAATTTCGGTTTAAACCGAAAAACCGAAAATATTAAAAGAGTATATCACCACAGAAAAACTGGATGCAAGATATAGAATGACATATCATTGGATATTCATCTTTTTGAACTTTTGTTATACTTTCTTTGGATTAAGTAATGTTGAATACAATTATTCTGTATATCTAAAAAACCTTCCTATTTTTGGTTCCATTATTGGAGTATTGAATACTCCAAACTACATTGATCATATATATAATATGTTGTTTATACTTTGTTTTATATCATCTTTCTTTAGATCTTGATGAGGTCATTCAATTTTATAATTTATATTAATTTTTGCTGGTTGAAAATTCAGATATTTGAAGTAAAAAATGAAGGCTTTAAAAGTTCGGTTTTTTCTTTCAAAACCGAAACCGAACCAAATAATTTTGATTATTTCGGTTTGGTTATTTCGATTGTTCGGTTTCGGTTCGGTTTCAGAATTTCTTTTATTTCGGTAGTTTGGTTTTTTCGGTTTTTACCGAAAACTGAACCGAAAAACCGATACTCATCCCTAGTCCATATGCTTGAATACAATAATTAAACTACTCTAAAACTTCACTCCTAATCTCTACAAGACTTAATCAATAATTAATAACTTAATTACTCAATTTTCATACAAATTCTTGCTTAATTAACACTAACCCTTGAGGTTAAAATTTAGGATGTTATAAGGAAAATCAGGAGACCGACTATGAGGAGTTATTGTTAGTCATACACAGACATCGGAACGGTACTCCTACCTCTCAACAGGTGAAGGAAGTCATTATAAGAAAAGAAAATGATTTTTTTAATATATTCTATTTATCGTAATTCCATAATCATATCGAAAGAAGTCACTCTAATTTTTTTATAAAATTATGCCAGTAGAAGCCAATTCAGCTTACACAGGTGGAGTTGAGGGAGTCTTAAGGGTCAGTTGTAGATCCCTCTACGGCTCTAAAAGCGGGTATGGGCCCAGTTGTACACTCTGGGTGTTGTTGGGGCATGAATTTTGACACCAGGCCTAGCATGGTGTACGGTAAGAGTGACACATTAGAGGTAGGTACCTCTTGATTTAGAGTAGCCAGTCAACCATCTACCTCTAGCACCTGGAGGCACAACAACACATCCATTAAGGAGTTCCGTGTAGAGGCGGCTAGGGTGGAGGAAAGAGTGAACGAGAGCATGCAAAGGCATATCAGTGTCTCTAATTTATTGACGGTGTAGTGGCGGGAAAGCACAAACACATTGCTGCAGATTGCGTTTGAGAGGACGCTCTCAAGCATTCCACCCCCACAGGTCCCGCCAGTCATTTGATTTGTGGTCAATTGGCCTACTTACCCTACAGAGCCTTCTTAGCAGCCACCAGATGATGTCGAGGATGAGGGTACTGTCCATTATGCTCCCGTACAGGATGGAGGAGGTGATCAGTGACCCGGATTTTTTTTTGTTGCTCACTCAGTTTATCGGAATTTTGTCCCGACTACATTCAGATCTGACCCGCGTCACGCATCTGATTATGATGAGAGAATCTCTCAATGAGAATTTTCTGCATACACAAGGCTCGAACCCGAGACATTGCTTAAGCGGAACCAAACCACCTATCACTTAGATTAACTCCCATTGATTTTCCATTTTTAATTATGTTTGTGTTTGCTGTTGTTTTAAAGTTACGGATAATATTTAGGATTTTTTACTTGAGGATTTTAAAATATGTTTGTTTTTGTTGTTGAAAAATGTTTAAAAACTTTTTACAGTGTAAGTTTTTTTGAAGGAGATTTTATGATTTTAAAATATGTTTATTTTAATTGTTTAAAAATATATGACAACATTTTTAAAATATAAAAGTTTTTAAAAGGCGAAAAAAGGCCTAAAACTTTTTTAAAAAATTATTGACATTGGTAGGTGTAAAAAAACCACTACAAAGTTGAACAAAAAATATTTATTGTTTCATTTAACCGCTACAAATTTAAAATTTAGAAAGTGCGTGTCAGAAAGGATTTTGTAGCAGATGAAGAACCACTACAAATTTTGAATTTAAACTCTTGTATAGCATACCTAATATTTCAAATTTGTAGTGCTTCACAATTGCTACAAAAGCTCAAATCTAAAATTTTGAAATGTTGCCAATGTCCTTGCAGTTTGTAGTAGTTCGGAACTGCTACAAAGTTGTCCACCATTGGATTTTGACCATTCCACTTGTTCATAAGGTTATTTGGCCTGTTTATGATGTATAAAACACTAGCAAATTTGATCTTCTTAATAAATTAATTTATTATGTTAAGAAACACATACCATTTTTTCATGAAGTGTAAGACATTTGCAAATAAATCGTTCTAAAGAAATTAATTTATCTTTTTCATAAGATTATTTGGCTTGTTCATAATGTGTAAGACATTTGCTAACTATGATGTAAAGTAGGTAGGGATATTATATTATTACATATATTTGTTGTTGCATATATGAGATAAAGGGCTTTAATGGCATGGTGGTAATAGCTATTTTGGTGCCCCAAAGGGGGTTCAAAACCCTACTTGACCCCTTTTATTGGAAAATTATTCTTCGGCCAGGATGACCCCTTTTGTTGGAAAATTATTTTTCAGCCGGCGATTAGCTTCTGTTGCGAGAGCTCTAGCTACTAGCTTGCTGTTGGTGGTAGGAAAATATTGTTTTTTTAAAAAAAATAAATAAGTAAGGGTAGTAATGTCTTTTCAGTATAAATTTTAATTTCATTTTGCCCTTATGATCATGTAGTTTTCAAAAGTTTTTGGGTACCGTTAGATATTAATTTGCTACAATTGTCTTTAAGTGAAATTTTTTGGAATTTATTTTTAGTTGGGCTGTGAAAAAGAATAAACTTTTTCCCTAACTAGAGAAGACTTAGCAAAGTTCCATTGCTATAACTTCAATTTCAAATATATCAAGACAAATTTGAGAAAATCGCGTCAAAGTTCTATTGCTTACAACTTGTTTGGAAGATTAGCATCGATGAATGAGAAGATCCAACAGTTTGTGCACTGCCACACCGTTAGAGCTGGGAATACGGGCCAACCCATGGGTTACAGGTTGGCCCGCACCAACCCGCGGGCCATGCGATGTGGGCCTGTGCGGCTTGCACTTCTCCTAACCTATAGTGTACAGGTTGCGGCCTAGCCCGCGGGTCCACATTTTTCTTTTGAAAAAAAAATTCTTAATTTTTAAAGAAGGTCGAAAATATGAGACACACATATATGATTTATTAAATTTACTTTTCTAGCATCAATCATTTCTCTTATAAAAATTTGAAAACATAATCCACAATTCAAGAGATAAAGTTATCAAATTTGCCAAAGTTTATAAACAAAACATAAATTCATCCTCAAGTAATCAAAATATAATAATTCGTTTAAAGAAGAAGAGAAGAGGCTAAGATTTTTTCTCTTTGAATTAAGAGGTACCAATATAGGAGCAGAAAACCTATAAGTTTTGTAAAATTATTATATGTAAAAAAAAATTTTTTTTGCGAGCCACCCCGCAGGCTAGCCCGCATCAACCCGTGGGCTATGTGGCATTTTTACGGGTTAGGATTTTCCCAACCCTAACCCGTCAAAACTTGTGGGCTCGCGGGTTAGGCCCATATTACCGGCTCTACACACTGACATGAAACACGTGGTTCAGCCGTTCTAAAAGTCTTTGGTGACCAAATTCCCATGAAAATTCCAAAATTTTGCTAGGTTTTTACTCCACCAGGATAATACCCCATTGATTTTTGAAAGAAATTAATGAAGTAAATTAAATTATTTTAAAGTATTTATACTTATTATTTTTTGAAAAAAAATTAATTTATCTAATTTATAATAAGATATATAGTTTAATAATATATAACATATGATATTATTAAGTAACTTATTTAGTTTCACTAATCTCTAATAAAAAAATCAACTAGATCTTATATTTAGAACTAAAATAAAGTAGTATATTATAGGATCTGGTTGTGGTCTGCTGTCCATCCTTTTCTCCCAGAACTACACCATTTTGGTTTAGTTTTTGGGGTAAAATGATGGAGCTGGATTTTTTTTTCAAATGGTATATAGTATTTTGAAGTAATTTTCTGGACGTATATAATATCTTAAAATATTTTTTAAGTAACATGCAATATCCTAAAATAATTTTTAGTACTTTTACTGTTTAAAATATTTTTTCAGTTGTACTAGCAGACTAATTGCAATTCAACCATTAATGTATTTGTTTAGCTCCAAAAATCACTTTAAAATATTAGATACTATTGGAAAAAATTTAAAGGGTTAAAAGCACAAAAAAATATTTTAAATTAATTTTTGGAATTGAAAAAATACATTAAGGATAAAATTACAATCAGTCTGTTAACACACTGGGTACAACTACAAAAATATTTTAAGCCGTTAAAAACATTAAAAATTATTTTAAAATATTACATGTTACTTAAAAAATATTTAAACAAAAAAATCTAACTCCATCATTTTATTCCCAAAACTACATTATTTTTTTGGGAGAAAAAAATGGCAGCGGATTGCAGCCCGATCCTTTATTATATGGGTTATAATCCTTCATAGCATTCCGAAACCCATTCTATAATCATCATGTTCTTCATGGGATTCAGCAAAAAAAACATTGCTTGTTACTTGCCTTCCTTATATGTTTGTTCTCTTCTTCTCTTGTGGTCTGTTCCTTGGACTCCATTACACCAACTGTGTTGATCCAAGAACCTGAAACGGTGAGCTCAAGGAATAACACGTTCACATTGGGATTCTTCAGTCCTCAAAATTCCACTAATCGCTATGTAGGAATTTGGTACCTGTCCAAATCCAATATTATTTGGGTTGCTAACAAAAACAACCCTCTAATAGATTCTTCTGGGATTCTCACAATATCAGAAAATGGCAATCTTGTTGTTTTGAATGGGAAAAAACAGGCTGTTTGGTAAACAAATGTCTCCCATGTTGCATCAAATTTAAGTGTTCAACTCTTAGATTCAGGCAACCTTGTCCTTGCAAATGGAATTACAGGAGCATTTGTGTGGCAGAGTTTCCAGCATCCTAGCAATACATTCTTACAAGGCATGAAACTCAGCAGCAACAAAAAAACTGGCGAGAAAGTGCGACTTACATCATGGAAAAGTCCATCTGATCCATCTGATAGAGGATTTTCTTGCAGTCTTGAAGTACGTAGCGTAATTAAAGTATTTGTGTGGAAAGAAAATCGTCCTTATTTTCGGACTGGTCCCTGGGATGGCATAGACTTCCTTGGGATACCTTGGATAGTTTCATCTAACTCCCTAAATCGGTTCCAGATGGAAGGAGAAGAAGGAAGTTTTGACTAATCATTTTATACACACAAGCCCCTAATTTGGACTTTTAAGTTAGATTCTCAAGGCAAAGTAGAACAATGGCGTTGGAATTCCCAGACAAATATTGGGGAACTTTATAGGTTTGCGATTTTTTCAGAGTGTGATGTTTATGGCAAATGTGGCCCATTTGGGATTTCCGATTCGCAGAGCTCCCCAATCTGTAGCTGCTTTAAAGGGTTTGAACCAAAGAACAAACAAGAATGGGAAAGTCAGAATTGGACCAGTGGGTGTGTGAGAAGAGAACCACTTCAGTGTGAAAGAGATAAAAATGATTCTCAAACCAGCAGAATAATAGCTGGGTTTTTTATGGTGGAGAATGTAAAAGTACCAGATGATGCACAGGTGTTACCTTCTTATGTTAAGGATGCTGCAGATTGTCAAACTTCATGCCTCAAGAATTGCTCTTGTAAGGCTTATGCCCATGAAAGAAACCTTGGCTGTATGGTTTGGAGTGCAGATTTACTTGACATGCAGAGCTTCTCATATGGGGGGCTTGACATTTACATACGTTTAGCCAACTCAGAACTAGGTATGCATTTTAATTAGAAGAAATCTCCCCTTTTTTTAATTAAAGGTAATGGTGGGATCAAACTCGCGACCTCCCACTTAGAGGGGAGTTCTCATGCCACTGGTGGGATCGAACTCGTGACCTCCCACTTAGAGGCGAACTCACACTATGGTTCTATTCCATGATGGAAGTTTGAACCTTGTAAATAATATTGAACCTTCAATAATGTTTTGAGGATAATACCCAAATACCATGGAGGTTAGAATAGGCGCTATTGATCCTGATTTTTAGCGAACTTATTGGGTATACTTGAGGAAAATGATTTCTAATCCGTGTGATATTGAGGTTCTAGATTTCTTGATGAACCTAAAAGTTGGGTTAGAGACCTTAAGCTATAAACTTCTACATGCCAAATATATTGTAATGGACCAGTGTGTCCCTAGGCTGACAAATGTATTCAGAATTGTGTCGAGCTAGTGATGCTCTGTGGAATCGAGGAATAAGATTCTTACGGATACGAATCCTTACAGAAAGGGATTTCAAAAACTAGCTAACTGCTAGTCTAACATAGGAAAAGACTATGATCATAAAATATTCTCTTAAATGATTGATTGAGGTGATAGCTCTCTGATATGAAATGAGAGACAAAATTGAAGTGCCTGCTATTCCACTAACTTGAGACTATACTAGGAGTCGATTGGTGGATGGCAAATGATGTGATGAAAGGTATGAGTAGAAGGGTTACCAAGTAAATCATAACCCAGGAATCAACTATTAAGTTTTGATTCCAAGAAATTTGAAATGGCTCAGAATGATTTAAGTTGAAATGGGCTAGGAATGGACACAAAGAAACACATATTTCTAGTGCAGTCAGGTGTTGGAAGAGGTTTCTGTAGGACTCCTACTAAATCATCCTGACATTATTAAAGCTAATGAAAGGAGATAAACATCAGAGTGCGTAGCGAAAATCTATGATTCTGTATTGATTACAGGAAGTTGAATAAGGTGACCATTGAGATCAAGCATCCACTTATAATAATAGATGATTTGCTCGATTAGTTGTTTGGTTCCTGTATGTTTTCCAAAGAAAAAAAAAACTGAGTTGAGATGTGGGTATCACCAGCTTGATGTAAAAGCAGAGGATGTACCAAAACTGCCTTCAGGACTAGATATGGCCATTGCGAGTTTCTTGTAATGTCATTTAGGCTAACCAATGCACCTGCTGTGTTTATTGACTATATGAATTGAATTTTTCTTCCGTATTTGGACATATTCCTAGTAGTTTTCATTGATGATACTCTGGTATATTCACGGAGTAGAGTAGAACACGAGCAACATTTGAAAATCATATTGAACATACTGAAATCTAAGCAACTCCATGCCAAGCCAAGCAAATTTGAGTTTTGGCTTTCAGAAATTGAACTTTTGGGCCATATAATCTCACAGTAAGGAGTCCCGATGGATTCTTGCAGGGTAGAAGCAGTATTGAACTAGAAAAGGCCAGAGACTGTTGTTGAGACACGCAGTTTTCTGGGTTTTGTTGATTATTATAGAGGGGTTTATATAAAATTTCCCCAGAAAATTCAACATTATGTGTAGGATGATAATTGTGAGAGGAGCTTCACAAAGCTGAGATAGAAATTTATTATAGCACTAGTGTTGGTAATCTCATATGCGAGTAGACATGGATTGAGATGTGTTTTTATGCGGGTCGAGTAGGGCGTATGCATCTTGTCAGCTGAAGTTTCATGAATTGAACTATCCCACTCATAATCTTGAGTTGGTAGCTACTGTATTTGCTTTGAAAATCTAGAGGCATTATCTCTATGGTGCGACCGTAGAATTGTACTGTGACAAAAAACGCTTGAAATATTTGTATGATCAGAAAGAGCTAAATATGAGACAACACGACAGATGGAGGTGCTTAAAGATTTCAACCTGGAAGTAAACTATCACCCATAAAAGGCTAATGTCATTGCTGAGGCATTGAGCCATAAAAATAGTGCAGGTGGCAGCCATAATGATTCATGAGCAAAAAATGATCGAGGATTTTAGAGATCCTAGTCTGTTTAAGCAGATTTTGATCAGTGTTAATAATGTCAGTGAGACGTATGCATAAGCAATACCTAGAGTTTAAGGCTATGTATGCATAGCAAATTTCGAGGACAAAATTTATTTAAGATTGGAAGAACTGTAACACCCCAAATTTTATTCACCAATATGCCTTATAATTATTTGTGGCATTTAATGAAATGAAAGGGTGAATATTAATGTGCTTGAGATGCAAGAAGCTAGAAAATTTTCATTTTCATGAGAATTAGGCTAAAACAAGACATAAAATCTAAGTTATTATCTTGCAAAAATCCAATTGTTGAAGTCCATTATTCAAGCCAAAGTAGAGGATAAAAGAACACAATATTGGGCTTAATAATAAAGAGGAATTTCAGCCATGAAGAGAAGGAAAAGAAGGCCTAAATTAAATCCAATAATGTGAGGGCAAAATAGTAATTTGCCAATAAAGCAAGGAATAAATTAGTTTCCCATTTCTTGAGATTAATTTCGGTTAAATAGAGAAAATAAAGGGAAAATATATATTTGGAAATGAATATCCAATTTTGGAGCATTCTTGACTAAGTAAAATGATTGGAAAAGTCAAAAAGTAAAAGTACTTGATTTAAAGAAGGGAATTATGGAAAATACAAGAAGTAATTAATATTTCCCTTTCTTCTTGTAATTTTCATCCATGGAAGGGAAATAGGAGGAAATAATAAGGCGTGATAGCTAATTGTGCCATATGTCATCATCTTAAGCAAGGAATTAAATAAAGGATGATGATTGAAGCCAAATTGGCTTCTTCATCACAGAAAAATCCTCACAATACATCTGATTCCATCTTTCCCTGGTTCAAGTATCATGTAAGACTATGACTTCTTGAAAAAAATAATTTAATTGTGCTTAATGTTATTTTGTTTACTTAATCTTGTCATATCTTATCTACTTAGAACTTGATCAACACTAAGTATAAATTTAGAGAACTTAGATTAGCCGGAATTTCGATTGGACCATTTGATTGTGTAATATGAAATTAGAATTTGTTCTAATTTGTCATTATGATAGAAATATACGTATTGGACTCATATAACCATTTATAGAGTGAAATTGAATTTTTATTGCCACTTTAGTAGCTTGCTAGGAATTACAACTTTAACTTAGTAGTGTAAGTGAACTGAAAGACATTGATATTCATTAATACTTTAGATTAACAAGTAAATATTAAATATATTTAATTTAATAATCACATACTTTAAGAATTAAAGAAAGGATTAGCCACTCTAGGTTATTTTATCAATTAAAATCTCTAAAACATTAGACTTAGTATTTTTAGTTCCCTTTGAATTAATTTTTAAACACCTTTCCCTAGATATGCTCCACTTAAATCAAAATGAGAATTTAATGGCCCAATTATTTTGAGTGTCTGGGCCTTAATTTGCTGGTTACCATTTTAGTTACTATTTTACAGCTTTTTCACTTGGGGTGCCATTCAAATATTGGTAGCAACACAATCTTATACATACAAAAATCTCTATCACTATGTGACCCTTCATACCAACAACCGTCTTATTGTGGAACATACACTAGTATAAAAATCGCTTTTTAGACCGCCATATTTAGACCTGTTTTAGCGGATAAGGTCTTAACAATTTGACAAGTGGCAATTTTGTAAATATATAGAACTTTTAAGACCGATTCTGCAAATAACCAGTCTTAAAAAATTTATCTAGATCGGTTCTAAACAAACCGGTCTTAAAATATCAAAATATTTTAAAATGTAAAAAAGTTTTATCTTTTAAGATCGGTTATAAAGAAAACTGATCTTAAATAAAAATTTATCTAGACCGGTTATAAATAAACCGGTCTTAAAATATGAAAATATTTTAAAATTTTAAAATTTTTAACTTTTAAGAATGGTTTCTATGAAAACCAGTCTTAAAAATATAATATTTAAGACCTGTTTTCATGAAAACCGGTCTTAAAAATGAAAAATTTTTAAAATTATTTTGTTTCACCTTTTTAAGACCAGTTTTAATGGAAAACCGGTCTAAAAGGTTAGATATTTTAGCATATTTTCATACCCGCGCACCCAAATCCCGTGCTCTGAACCCTTTCTTCTCTTGTCGCCATTTCTCTGTGAGCTCTGTCGCTGCTTGTTCTAAACTCTATCGCTCCCCGTTCCTCTTTTACTGCACTCTCCTCCGTCATTACCGCTGCCATTGCTGTGTTCCTCGTCGCTATTCTTTGATCATCGTCACTCTCTTCGGCTGCCACCTCTATTCTCTGTAATGACCATTCTCCCCTGCCGTGACTTCGCTTTGCCACTATGACTTTGGGTAGAAGCTCACTCCTTGGTCTTCAATCAGGTTAGAGTTATGTTAATTAAAGCCCTTAACTTTCAGCTTGTATTTGCTATTCTCAACAATATTAACTCTAACATTATATAGTGGTTAGAGACGAAATAATTGCAGAAAAATGTAATTAAGGTTAAAGGGAAAACTGTGTGATCGATGACTTTATTACTATATAAGTTTTTCTTGTTTTGGACCAAAAGTAAATAAGGTGCTCTCTGACTTGTGATAATTGGCTTGGAGTAATACCATTCTAAGTTTAATTTTGTTTTAATTTAGTGTAATTGTTTGATTGTCAGTGTTATTGTCAGTGTTTAGTGTGATTGTTTGATTCTAAGTTCTATTTTTTTGCTACTTTCAAATGGTGCATTTTAAAATTTGTTGAAATCTCTAAAACTCTATGGTGATTATTTTTTTGTCTATCCTTTTGCTGTTGGATATAGGGTGCTACAAGTGTTGAGATATATAAGGATCATAGTTGGATAAAAGCTAAATAAACGAGTGTTGAATATGATAATGGGGTGAGTGGTTTTTTAAACTTCGCTAGAAGAAATGTCATGATGGTAGTGGGAAGTTTTATTGTCCTTGTGTAGTATGTTTGAATGAGAAGAGACTAAGTGCTATAGATATATATACACATTTAATTTGTGAAGGATTTTATAAGAGTTATATAGTATAGGTATAGCATGGTGAAGAATTAGAAATGCCAAGTTCATCTGAATAGAAGGGAGTGGGCTTTGATGATAATGACATGGATACGGATGATCGGATAGAGGATATTATTCGTGATATAGGAGAAGAGGCTTTTGAGCAATCACATGCATATGATAATATGTGCAGTGATGCTGAGACACTGCTATACCCAGGATGTCAAAAATACCAATTGTTGAAAGCAGTATTGAAATTGGTAAGCTTGAAAGCATGACATGGATAGAGTGACAAGAGTTTTTCAGAAACGTTTGAGGCTTCTAAGGACATGCTTCTAGATGATAATGTATTGCCTTCTCGATACTATGATGCTAAGAAAATACTGTGTCCACTAGGGATGAAGTATAAAAAGATCCATGCATGCCCTAATAATTGTATATTGTATAAAAAAGAGGATGAAGAGGAACAACAATGTCCGATATGTGAAACTTTGAGGTACAAATCAAATAACACCCCTACAAAAGTGTTTTGGTATCTTCCAGTCATACCAAGGTTCAAGCGCTTGTTTGCTAATGAAAAGGATGCAAAGAATTTGAGATGGCCTATGGATGAGAGGATATCTGATGGAAAGCTTCGACATCTAGTTGATTCTTCTCAATGAAAGAAAATCGATTAATTATTTCCTACATTCGGTGAAGAACTTAGGAACCTTAGGCTTGGGCTTAGTATGAATGACATGAATCCTTTTGGTAGCCTGAGCAGTATATGTAACCCCCTGCCTTTAACCACGTAATTATAATTCAATATCACATAATTAAATTAGTTTAGAGACCGTCGGATAGCTTAAACTCATTTCAAGTTCCTACACTATAGTAGGGTTTTCACAAAAACTTTCAAAAACTCTTCTCTATCCTGGTCTCAATTTCAAAATTCGAATATAATTACCCGCGCAGTTAGTTTACATTCACACACATCAGAGTGTATAACCAAATCCTCGGCAACTCCCGGGTTCTATACATATATAATCTGAGGGTTTAAAAGTCTCCACTAGGGGATTGCATAACCAAAATCAACAGTAACATTTACATCCCCAAAATATACAGTAATCCCAAGTTCAAAAGAAGATAACCAACACCCTACAATCAAATGTACCCCGAAGGGGTTCTAATCGCTCCGGGTTGCCCGCTCTTTAGCGCCACTAGCCCTGTCTGAAATATTAGTCATTGGAAAGAATGAGATTTAAGAGAATCCCAGTAGTAACAAATCACTCATACAGTGCATAAACACAAAGCATATAAGGTCATGTTAGCAGCATCACAATGTAACGTGGTTCACACCACAAACGACAGCACTCATGGCTGTAAACTCTAAGCGTAAGCTTTCGCTGCGATCTCAATGTATTCACAAAGTATTCACTAGACGTCAGCTTTCGCTGCGATCACAAAGCATTACAATGTCACAATGTATTCTCAATGCACAACAAACATACATACAATGTTTCACACAAAGTATAAGAGAGGAGTTACTACCTTGTTCTTTCCGATTGTGCTCTAGCGCAGGTGGATCACGAATAGGGCAAATATCGAATCCTACAATTCCAAATGCACCATTTAGACACTTCCATAGTGTTTCTTGGGGTTATATGAGTCTATAATGAAAATTTACAAAAATGGCCCGGGGACCGGGACCCGGACCCGGCCCGGGCCCGCTGTACCCGGTCCGGTTGCACTTTTCCCGAAATTCTACTATGGGCTATCCTAACATATTTCCGCCCAAGGAATCCATTTCCGTACTTGGAATTATCAAATTCAATGTTAAATTACAAATTTACCCTTGGCAGCCCCACTTTAAGGGTTTTAAGGGCGTTTTCGTAATTATGCTTTTTCGGCCTTTTTCCGAAAAAGTGACCAACTGTAACTGCACCTAATTTTCGCCCCTGAACTCAATGGAACCATAAAATCATTGAAAATCCAACTCTAATATCCATTTCTAGAGCTGGCTGAAATTTATGAGTTCTCCGGGGAAAATCGAGGTTTTACGATTTCGGCTCCATAAACGCGTTCCTTTCTACTCCTAACCACTTTATTAACCATTACATTAGGTTAAAACTAACATTAAGACCCAATTTGGGCAGCATAACCCCTAGGCCATATCATTTCCAAACTTTAAAACCAATGGCAATCCGGTGAAATTTCATCGATTAAATTGCCCACAGCAGCCAGAATAAGCAATATACGAAAGTTTGGAAGTTACCTCAAGCTCCCACTAGCTTTTCCCAAATTTGGCTGAACCCTAGCCTCTTTGAACCATGAAATTCTTTGCTTCAAAACCTTAAAGAATAAAGAGGAGTAGCTTAGATTCGGAGTTATACGCGTTAGGAGCTAAATCGTCGGAGAAATCAGCTTACATTGTGAGATTTCTTCCCTTTCTCTCTCTAAACTCTCTCACCTTCTCTCTCTTGTTTCAGGTCTGGAACAGCACGAAAATGTCTGGAGAAGGAAGGCTGATGTTATTTAATATCATATATTATATGATATTTAATTAATGATTAATTTCCAACAATTTCGGATTTTTCAGAAATTCTAGCAGATTTCTGCCCAAACTTTGAAAATTCATAACTAATTCTAGAAAAATTGAATTGGAGTGATTCCAAAGCCTATGGAACCCTTATTGAGTCTAGTTTTAAGGAAAAATATATAATTTTTCTGCATGGAATCACAAAATTCCCAAAATTTCAATCTTTACATGTTGTTCCAGAAAATACTTAATTTCGCTGGGTAAACTTCAAAAATCCATAAATCTTAGCTCAAAAATCAAAATGATAAAAATTATATGTCCATTTTGAAGCTTGACATGTGAAATTTAAGACTGGAAAATTTCAGAATTTTTAGACACCATTTGCCTATTTAAAACGTCCATACAAATCGGCTGCTCTGTACAGAGTTTCAACTTTTGCACAATTGTTCCCAATGGTTCCAATTTCACAATAAACACTCTCCCCACATGAATTTTCACAAGGAAGCCATTGGAATAATTAAAATATCTAAATTCCCATCACATATTATCTAAAAGTGTTTATTCAATAATAATTACATCCACTTTTAAAGTCATTAGCCCTTAATAACTTTTTGGGATATTACAGTATACATAGTTCATGGCTTATTCTGTTGGTAATTTACAACTTATCTCCTCTGTTATGTATGAAACGAAAGTACATCATGTTGTCTATTTTGTTTTCGGGACCAAAACAACCCAAAAATGACATAGATGTTTACCTAAAACCCTTGATCGAAAACTTGAAATAGTTGTGGGATGAAGGTGTTGATGTTTTTTATGCGAACAAGAAGGAGATTTTTAAAATGCGAGCCATGATCTTTTGTACTATAAATGACTTCTCTGCATATGGAAACTTGTCAGGATATAGTGTTAAAGGCCATAAAGCATGTCTGATTTGTGAAGAAGGAACATGCTACCATCAACTTCAACATGGAAGAAAGATAGTTTATCTTGGCCATAGGAGATTTCTTAGATGAGGCCACTCATATCGTAGATTAAAGAAAGCTTTTTTTGGTGGACAAGAGTTTGAAGATGCCTTGAAGGCATTGACTGGGGAGCAATTTTATGAAAAGGTGAAAAATATCAATGTTATCTTTGGAAAGACTACAAATAATAGTAATGAAAAAATTAAATGGAAAAAGAGGTCTGTCTTCTTCAATCTTCCATATTGGCCCAATCTTGACGTTAGACACTGTATTGATTTCATGCATGTGAAGAAAAACGTATGTGATAATATTGTTGGGACACTGCTTAACATACAAGGTAGTTCTAAGGATGGCTTGAAGGCAAGATTAGATTTGCAAGAAATAGGGATACGAGAAGACTTGCATCCAAAGCCATATGGTAAGAGAACTTTTTGTCCTCCAGCTGCTCATACTTTGTCTAAGGATGAGAAAAGAAGCTTTTGTGAGTGTTTACATGGCATGAAAGTTCCTTCAGGGTATTCTTCAAATTTAAGGAAGCTTGTGTTGATGAAAGATTTGAAGTTAGTAGGGCTAAAGTCTCACGATTATCATGTCTTAATGCAACAACTACTCCTAGTAACTATTCGTGGCATTACCGAATATGATCTTCAACATATTTTGACTAGACTTTGTTTCTTCTTCAATGCTATTTGTAGTAAAGTCATTGAGACAAAAAGATTGGATGAACTGGAAAATGAAGGATAGCTGATCTTGTGCCGGCTTGAGAAGATTTTTCTTCCTTCTTTTTTTGACATCATGGTACATCTAATTGTTCATATAGTAAGGGAGATAAAGTTGTGTGGCCCTATCTATTTACGGTGGATGTATCCAATTGAAAAAACTATGAAAATCTTAAAAGGGTATGTGAAGAATGCAAATCGGCCTAAAGCATCTATTGTTCAAAAATATGTTTTTGAAGAAGCCATGAGGCTTTGTCAAGATTACCTATCAAATGTAAGACATATTGGGCTTCCTGAACGTCATGATGAAGAAGGGGGTAGACGCGGGGCTACAGTAAAAGGTGTTGATTCTGATGAATTGCAACAAGTCCACTTGTACATCTTGAATAATGTTGATAAAGTTCAAGATTACATTAATGCTCATAAAGAAATTATTCGAAAAGAAAATAGTCGAATGATCAAACAAAGATTAATTAGGGAGCATAACAAAACTTTTGCATATTGGTTCAAACAAAAGGTTGACGGAAAAGAATGTGTTTCTAATACAATTAAATGGTTAGCACGTGGTCTTGGGGTTGATGTTGTAATACCCCAAATTTTGATTAAGGGCTAATGACGATTATTGTGGATAATTTGGTAAATTAAAGTGGATTTGAGATCCGAATTTGTTATTAGGAAATGCCCAACACCCTATATTTTAGCATATTATATGGTAAAATAATTATTGGGGCTAAAATGAGGGAAGGGCGTATAGAATAGAGAAAGAAATTGGAAGAATGGAAAATGTACCGACCAATTAGTCAGCAGTTGAAGAAGAACTTAATCACTAGTTGATGAAATTGGTTAGTGAGGCTAAGTGGAAGATTAAATGTGTGAGATTGTATGAGATGAAGACATGTGACACATTTGGATAAAGAAAGAGAGTGGTTGGTGGAAGAAAAGTCAAGCAAACAATATTTTAATCTTTTCTCTTTCCTCTCCTCTCTCATTTTCGTGTAGGCATGGGCTTGGGAAGCAAAAATCAAATCTAATCCTTCATCATCATCTCAAAAGCATTCTCTCTCTCCAAGCTCTCTCCATTTTCGCCATTGTTGAAGGAAGAAAGAGAAAAGGAAAACTCAAGATTTAGGTAAGATCTTGACCTCAAATACCAAAATCTCCTTCTTTAAAGTTGTTCCCCTTATTGAGAGCTTCCTTTTTATGGTTTTAGAAGCTTAAGGAGACGTGACTTTGTGCTTGAGAAAAGTTGGAGATTGAAGAATTAAGAAACAAGTTTGAGAAAGTGAAAGAGGTGAGTATTAGCTCCTTTTTGATATATATAGGGTTAAAGGCCAATTTTGCCCTGGAAGTATTCACTAGGGGCCAATTCGAGATAGGAAGTATTTCGAGGGCCATTTTTGCGCCGAAAGTTTCCAATTGGGACAATTTTTCCCCGGAAGTTTCAAATTTGGAGCAATTTTGCCCTAACGTTAGTTGACCGTTAGCCTGGGCAAATTTGCTCCAAATTTGATACTTCCAGGGCAAAATAACACCTTAACCCACACCGAGGCCCATGCTGACTTCTCCGGACTCACTAAAACAGGGGGCAGGCTGTAAAACAGAAAAGAGAACTCTTCTCGAGGCCCATGCTGACTTCCCGGACTCACTAATATTGCTGTCAACTGCCACGTCCCGGTTCAGGAATTTTGACCTGATTCCCTTTCAAACTATATGTGATGCATGCTATCATACGGCTAAGCTAGGGTGGGCAAGTACCGTTCACATCGAACCTTTCCCCTCTTCAACCTTCAAAGTCCTTATTTGAATATTTGCTACTACCACTAAGATCTGCATTGACGGCCACTCCGCCCGAGCTCTGAAGTATGTGACCTATACCCGTTGTCGGGATAAGTGCTAGGCCTTGATGAGTAGAAAGGTGTGGCAGTCGCTGCAAACCTTGAGGTGCGCACCTGGGTGGAGTAGAAAAGTTGGAAATCTGTCTTGTGTGAACTCTGTTCTGGGCAGTCATTTTGCACAAAGGTTTTGAATGACCAAATGGTATTGGAAAATTATGAAACTTTCCAATCTTAAAGTTCCCATCCCAAGCTTCAAAATGGACATATGATTAATGTCATTGCGTTTTTTGAACTGAGAGTTATGCTTTGTCAAAGTTTGGGACTAAAACTGGACTATGTTTTGGAGAAGTGTTAAGTTTTGTGTAATTCTGGAATTGTGTGGTGATTTCTAGTAATGGTTCATATTTTTCCTATGAAGAGGACTTAAATATCTTTCATTTGGATCTAGAATCACCTCATTTCAATTTTTCTAGAATTATTTATAATTTTTGAAAGTTCAGCCAAGAAACATGATTTTTCTTGGCCGTGGCTAGTGGATTTTGGGCCGCAGCCCAAACGCTTCAGACCTATTTTTTTGCTGTGGCCAATGGATTCTTGGGCCGTGGCCAACACCTAAAAATGACATTTTGGACTTCAAAAGATAGTCTTTGGTCAAGTGTTTTCCCAAGCCTTTAGGCATGTGTTTAGGCTTTGATTAGCCACCTAAAGGTCATGAATGGTAACCAACTATAAATGTTATGAAAATGAGAATTTGGAAAAAAGAATAACCCTATGGGCTTGTTTTGGTTAATAGGGTTTGATATTCACCTTACTCATGGTTTGATGTTCGTCTGATTGTGAGTAAGCCGTGCTGGAGCATGTTAGGATCGGCAAGCACAGCGGAAGAATTTTAAAAATTTTACCATTCCTAATCAAGGATCTATCAACAACGTTTAAATCGGGTTAGAAAGAAGTTGTACCTTTTTCAACTTAGGGTTTTCACGATCTCTAGGAGCCAACACGTTAGGCCCGCTCCCTCTACCAGTATCCACGTGAATGCTCTCCAACCGAGAGTGCGTGCTAGCGCCTCCAATGTTTTTTAGGGTTTCCTTTACGGCTCTGAATTCTCATGCGCATATGAGGGTATCTGCTCTATACTAACCCAAAAGTCACAAGCGGCCTCTAGTAAGACATTACGACTACCCAAATCATATGAGGATCGTTATCATGATACAACCTATCATACAACCATGTCACGTCCCTTTTGTCACATGATATATCGATCAAGGATAAGGCATGGATAATGTCATCTTCTTGTTCCTGACCATTACGTTCTCGATTCCTGAGTAGCCTGAAAATAGAAATGGAAACTCCTTTCCATTGTAGTATTGCCATACATTTCTCAGACTCACTCATCGAGGGACCCAGTAATATCTCTCTACTAATGTGAGGGACAAATTCCATCTTGATCATTCATATTCCTCTGCATGAAAAACCACCAACCCCTATCATAGCCTTTGTCATCACTCAGTCAAAAGTGACTTTTCACTAGTTCAAAGCTTAGCAACTCTCATGTAGGAATCCATGATGACCTCAAGTCTAAAAGCATTGTGACGTGGTTATACATGAGAAAAACTTATGACTTGATCCATGTAGCTTTCTCATAGTGGGTTGGTCCAGCACCTTGTACTCTTACAAGTGCCTAAGACTTTGATTCGTATCTTTATATCTTATCAAAGTCATACTGGTCTTGTTTCATCTTTGCTCCCGCATAGATGACTGACCAGGGACATTTTAGGACAATCTTCATGAATTATCCAAGGATACAATTATCACAGTTAACATGCAAATAATATGATAACAGAATTGAGAAATTTTATCAAAATAATAATGTTCAAAGTATAATGATTGGCTTTTATAGCACAATTTCCAACATCCGCCCACTTGCCCTAAGTACAATCATGACACTCATGCTTTGCTTGTGCAAGTGGCTTAATAAGAGGATCAGCAACATTATCTTCTCCTGCTACTTTGCATATCTTTATATGGCCTCTATCATTGATTTCTCTAATAAGATGAAATCGCTTGAGTATATACTTGGTCTTTTGATGTGACCTAGGCTCCTTGACTTGTACAATAGCACCGCTATTGTCACAGAACAAATCTATTGGATTTGAGATGGTAGACACCACCCCTAATTCAGTAATGAACTTTTTGTATTCAAACGGCTTCTGTAGCTGCATCCAATGCTGCTATTTACTCAGCTTCTGTTGTAGAATCTGCTACAGTGCTCTGCTTGGAGCTATTCCAGCTTACTACTCTCCACCATTCAGGAGGAATACGTATCCAGATTGCAATTTAAGGTAGTCTTGGTCAGTTTGGAAACTTTCATCTGTGTAACCAGTTACACAGAGCTCATCATCCAATCCACCATAGACCAAAAATAGGTCCTTAGTCTTTCTTAAGTACTTTAGGATATTCTTGACCACAGTCCAATGACCCTTACCAGGATCTTGTTGATATCTGCTAGTCATACTTAAGGCAAATGAGACATCTGGTCGAGTATATAACATGGCATACATGATGGATCCAATGGCCGAGGCATATGGAACCTTACTCATGCGACCTCGCTAATCAGGTGTACTAGGACATAGATCCTTGCTAAGATGGATGCCATGAGACATGGGCATGTAACCCCTTTTTGAATCCTGCATACTGAACCTATGCAGTATCTTGTCTATGTATGTGCTCTGACTTAGGGCTATTAGCCTTTTGGATATATCCCTATAGATCTTAATCCCTAGGATGTAGGTGGCTTCACTTAAGTCTTTCATTGAAAAGGACTTTCCTAACCAAGACTTGACACTCTACAAGGTAGGAATTTCATTCCCAATGAGTAGGATGTCATCTACATAAAGCACTAGAAATACAACTATGCTCCCACTAACCTTCTTGTAAACACAAGGTTCATTGATGTTTTGAATGAATCCAAACTCTTTGACTACTTTATCAAAATGATGATTCCAACTCCGAGATGCTTGCTTCAATCAATAAATGGATCTTTGAAGCTTGCAAATTTTACCAGATTCCTCTGGATGCACAAAAACCTTCGGGTTGTGTCATGTACACATCCTCAAGCAGCTTTCCATTAAGGAAGGCTGTTTTGACGTCCATCTGCCATATTTCATAGTCATAATATGCTGTAATGGCAAGAAGGATTCTGATTGATTTGGCCATTGCAACTAGGGAAAAGGTTTCATCATAGTCTACACCATGAGTTTGAGTGAATCCTTTTGCAACTAGTCGTGCCTTGAAGAAATTTACTTTTCCATCCATGTCAGTTTTCTCCTTGAAAACCCATTTGGACCCGATGGTTTTTACACCTTTAGGTGGATCGACTAAGGTCCATACCTGATTGTCGTACATGGATTGCATTTTAGACTTTATGGCATTTAGCCATTTCTTAGAGTTTGGTCCCACCATGGCTTCTCGATAGGTGGTTGGCTCATTTTACTTAATAAGCAACACATCACAGCCTTCAGTAATCAGAAATCCATATCTCTGAGGCTGATGCTGTGTCCTATCAGATCTTCATGCACCTTGTGTTACTTGAGGAGGCTCAGCAACTTGTTGTGAGTCTTCCCTAATTTCCATCTAAGGTTCTATATTATCTTGTGACTCTCGAATTTCTTCGAGATGTACCTTACTCCAACTGGTTGTTTTAGAGACAAACTCTCTTTCTAGAATCTTACCATTTCGAATAACAAATACTTTATTTTCGGTGGGATTGTAGACATAGTATCCTTTCGTTTCTTTAGGATACCCTACCAAAAGGCACCTTGATGATCTGGGCTCTAATTTATCAAAGGCTTGTTGGTTAACATAGACCTCGCATCCCCAGATCTTAAGAAAAGATAAACTTGGTTTCTTTCCGTCCATATCTTATATGGTGTCTTTTCAATTGCCTTAGATGGAACACGATTTAGTGTGAAAGCAGCTGTCTCTAGTGCATGTCCCCAAAAGGATGGTGGAAGATCTGTTTGACTCATCATAGATCGAACCATATCTAATAGTGTTCGATTCCTCCGTTCAGAAACGCCATTCCATTGTGGTGTTCCTGGAGGAGTTAATTGTGAGATTATCTCACAACTCCTAAGATGGTCAATGAACTCTTGGCTCAAATATTGACCACCTTGATCAGATCAAAGTGCTTTAATTGTTTTTCCAAGTTGGTTTTGTACTTCATTTTGGAATATTTTGAACATTTCAAAAGATTCAGATTTATGTTTTATTAGATAGATATAGCCATATCTACTAAAGTCATATATAAATGTAATAAAGTAGGTGGCAGCTGTATTTTATAGTCCACATACATCTGTATGTATAAGGCCCAATAATTCAGTGGCCCTCTCACTATGCCCAGTAAAAAGTGCCTTTATCATCTTTCCTAATAAGCAAGATTTGCATGTATCATATGATTCAAAATCAAATGAGTTAAGAAATCCATCTTGATGGAGTTTAGAAATGTGTTTCTCATTTATATGGCCTAGACGACAATGTCATAGATAGATCAAATTCAAATCGTTTGATTTTATCCATTTAGTAGTTACGTTATAGATATTCTCATTATTAGGATGTTCCAAATTTAATATGTAATGACCAACATGAAAATCACCATCAGCATAGAAAATGTCATTATGATAAATAGAACATTTACCATTCCTAGTAATGGAAGTATAACCTTCCTTATCCAAATAAGAAAGAGAAACAATGTTACTACTCAAAGCAGGAACATAATAGAAATTGTTCAAAACTAACAAAAGCCCACTGGGCATAACTAATTCATAAGTGCCTACGGCTAAAGCAGCAACTCTTGCTCTATTTTCAACTCGTAGGTCCACCTCGCCCTTCTTCAGCTTTCTACTGTCCTTTAAACCGTGCACATTTGTACAAATGTGAGAACCATATGCAGTATCTAATATCCATGTAGAGGAAGTAGAAAAATGAATGTCCATAACATAAATACCTGAAGTGATAGCCCCGCTATCCTTCTTGTTCTTTTTCAAATCTTCCAGGTAGAGTTTGCAATTCCTCTTCAAATGACCAGATTCATTGCAGAAGTAGTAGACTCCTTCCTTTGGAGGCTTTGCCTTCTTGGGTGCAGGCTTGGTTTCGGGCTTGTCTGACTCTTTGGTCTTACCACTTGAGCTATTACCCTTTTATTTCCCTTCCCTTTTTTTTTTCATACCCTTTCCTTTCTGAACCATCAAAACTGTACTGGGCTTTTTCTTAATACTTTGTTCAGCAGTTTTGAGCATCCCATGCAGCTCAGAAATTGATTTCTCCATGTTGTTCATGTTGTAGTTCATGACAAACTGGTCATAACTCTCCGAGAGTGAGTTCAGGATCAAATCCGTAGCTAACTCCTGGCTCATGGGAAATCCAAGCCTCTCAAGGTGATCAATATAGCCTTTCATCTTTAACATATAAGTACTAACTGATGCACCTTTAGCCATCTTGCAGGAATGTAAGGCCTTTGTAGTCTCATGCTTTTCTTGCCTTGCTTGTTGTTAGAACATTTCCTTGAGATGGACAATCATCTCATGAGCCTCTATAAGTTCCATATCTCTTTGGAGCTCTGGAACCATAGTGGCAAGCATCAAGCAACTTACATCCACATAGTCATCCTTATGATTTGTGTAAGCATCTCTCTAAGCTCTTGGAGCATTGGCCGTAGGCTCCTCAGGAATGAGTTGATCTAGGACATAAGCCTTTCTTTCCTGCTTAAGAACAATTCTCAAGTTCCTGAACCAGTCAAGAAAGTTTGTCCCATTGAGTTTGTCCTTCACAAGGACTGATTGCAACGATAGCGTAGCAGTATTATTGGTCGACATGATTCTACAATTAAAATATGAAAAGTTAGTTAGTAATCTCCCACTAAATTAACAACCCTCAAAATAATAATTAGCGGGCTAAGATCCATATTTGGCTTAAACTTAAGTCTGCTTTGGCAAGACGCTTAAATTCAAGTTATTTAGGTAGGTAACCTATTTACCAATTACATCACATGTAACTCTTAGATGGTTATGGGATTTGATCATCATATGATCTGGCATGTTTAATCCCATCTAATGCCTTGAGATTCAAAACCATTTTGTTAATCTCAATTAAGTCAAAATAATAATGAATATTATGAGCAGCACCATTACTCATGCTTGTCTCATCAAGATAACTCAAGTGCATCCACTTTGGTGGTTTCCGCAATTGAGTGATCTAGGTTTTGACAGGTATTCATTAATTGACGGCATTAAGACTTAAGATTTGATTAAAGGTTTCAGTTAATTAGTCTTATTTATATGAATGCAATCATGGTCGTATCTCATATAGATAAATACATATAAACGTAAAAGTATTCATGCAATGATCTTATCAAAAGCATAATTTAAATGTGACACAACATGGCTTACCTAACCTAAAATCCTCCCAAGCCAATGAGAGGACTTCTCTAAGTAAGAAAAGAAATACATTGAGAAAAACATTGTTTAAACATTCGAGGGGAGTGAGATGAGAAGAGAATGTATATCGAGAGTATTTAGAGAAAGGCACGGCACGCAGGCCGTATTTAAATATTACAACCCTTTGTAAAATTCTAAAGCCATGTTGTTCACCGTACCCAAACAAGTATAAATAATAAACCACAACAAGAATTCATACAATATGAAAAGCAATAAATGTCGTGATCATATTATATTGTGCTACGCAGAGGTAGCCACGAGGTCCTGCTAGTCGGTTAGCCGGCAGGGTCAAGGGGCAGCGCCCCTGGAGCTTTTGAAAAAGGTCACATTCCTTTTAAAAGAAATATTTGAAAATTTTAAAATTTTAAAATTTTGGACCCAATTTTTCAAAAAATTTGTTTAGTCCAATTCTTAAGGGATTTCGGCCCAGTTTTAAAAAACAACAATGGCCCAGAACGCTTCTGTTCTAGATTGTCTTCCCCATAGTTCGGATCCCTATTACCCAAATAGATATCATAACTTAGACCCGATTGGATTGCCGCCAACTATGATCTCAGGTAACCTACCCGATTTCATGCAAGCCTATTCAGAACAAAAATCACGATGCCAGTGGTGGAATTGAAAACAGAACATAACGCATGTAATCGAAACAATTTCACTAGATTGTATAAACACACAGCTCTATCCGAAAATGCACAATAACGTTGAACATATTCCGTTTCTTATTAACATATTCGGATGTTTTCTTATAACCACACATATATATCTAATATATATCACATGTATAAGAACATAAACTCAATTTAAACGCACAATTGATCTGGCTCCCTCTACCGATCCTAATCAAGGATCTATCAACAGTGTTCAAATCGGGTTAGAAAGAACTCGTACCTTTTTCAACTTATGGTTTTAACGATCTCTAGGAGCCAACACGTTAGGTCCGCTCCCTCTACCGGTATCCACATGAATGCTCTCCAACCGAGAGTGCGTGCTAGTGCCTCCAATGTTTTTTTAGGGTTTCCTTTACGGCTCTGAATTCTCATGCGCATATGAGTATATCTGCTCTATCAAGTTTATAACCTATGATGGCTATATTCAAATTTCAAAATTAATCATCATTAATTTTGAAATTAATCAACAATTAATTATCTTGATGAGCTAATTAAATAAATTCAGTTTAAATTAAATCTGTCCTATAGTTTTAATTTAACCTATTTATTTAATCCAAATAAAGAGCCATTAGATTTAATTTATCTTCATAAATTAAATCTGAGATACTATATCTCTATTATGTTAGTTATTAAATTTAATATATCTTAATAAATTAAATTTAAAACTAACACAATATAATAATATCATATAATACACACACACACACACACATATATATATATATATAATATAAGATATGTATTTCGAAAATATATATCTACATAATATTATTAACGAATTTTATATTATATATATATATATAAATATAAAATTCGTCCACCCTAAATTAAACATTATCTTGTATTGGGCCATTCTTGTGTGTGACCTTGGAGGCCCATATGATGTTGGCAGTGGGCCAATAACTATACTGACCCAAAAGTCGCCAGCGGCCTCTAGCAAGACATTACGACTACCCAAATCATATGAGGATCGTTATCACGATGCAACTTATCATACAACCATGTCACGTCCCTTTTGTCACACGCTATATCGATCAAGGATAAGGCATGGATAATGTCATCCTCTTGTTCCTGACCATTACGTTCTCGATTCCTGAGTAGCCTGACAATAGAAATGGAAACTCCTTTCCATTGTAGTATGGCCATACATTTCTCAGACTCACTCATCGAGGGGCCCAGTAATATCTCTCTACTAATGTGAGGGACAAATTCTATCTTGATCATTCATATTCCTCTGCATGAAAAACCACCAAGCCCTATCATAGCCTTTATCATCACTCGGTCAAAAGTAACTTTTGACTAGTTCAAAGCTTAGCAACTCTTATGTAGGAATCCATGATGACCTCATGTCTAAGGGCATTGTGACGTGGTTATACCTGAGAAAAACTTATGACTTGATCCATGTAGCTTTCTCATAGTGGGTCGGTCCAGCACCTTGTACTCTTACAAGTGCCTAAGACTTTGATTCGTATCTCTATATCTTATCAAAGTCATACTGGTCTTGTTTCATCTCTGCTCCCGCATAGATGACTGACCAGGGACATTTTAGGACAATCTTCATGAATTATCGAAGGATACAATTATCACAGTTAACATGCAAATTATGTGAACATATATGAATGATTGAAGCTCTGTTTCTATTTTTGCTATGGCCATGAGTTTGTTGTTGAAACATTGAGTACGTATATATATTTTTATGATGCAAGCATGTCACGCATTAAACACTTATCTTGCATGCATATTGATATATGTTTCCTGCTGGGATTCTCTCAAATCTCACTCTTCCCTGCCAACATTTTAGACAGGATTGGTGGCTCGAGGAAGGAGCAAGCGGCTAGGGGCGGCGAGAATTCCTTATGGGCATTTTGATTTGGTAGTTGGTTATCATCATATGTTCGGATAACTGTATATGTTTGGATGTATATGTTCAAATGATAGGTTGGAATGTGTATTTGGAATGAGTATTGTGTAATCCCTATTTGAGAAATTGTAAAGGGCGTATGTGCCCTATGAATCTTTAGTGAAGGTATGAATCCGGGATTGCCGGGATTATTATTATATACTCTAATATTTATATGAATGTGATTTATCTTCCCGAGGTAATTGTATTCGAAATATGATTGTGAGACCAGGTTAAAGTGTTTGTGAAAGAAATTTGTGAAAACCCTATCTTATGGATGGGAATGTAAATGAGTTTTGATTATTATTGGTCTCTATTTCATTTTAATCACATATTTCGGATAATAATTACGGAGGGGGTTACAGATGTCATCACTTGGACTTCATTTGTGATCAATGGTTATACGTTTTACACGAAGTCCCTTGATGATAGGAGAATTGTCCAGAACAGTGGGATTATGTTAGTGGCTGAATCTATGCACTTCTCTAGTTCAAAAGATAAGAACCCTAGATTGGCAGCAATACTTTATTATGGGGTTATTGAAGAGATTTGGGTGGTTGATTATGTTAAAATTGAATTTCCCATTTTCAAATGCAAGTGGGTTGATGTCAACAATGGTGTGATGATTGATCAGGTGGGATTTACATTGGTTGATTTGATTAATAGAAGTTTTGGAGATGATCCTTTTATTATGGCATATCAAGCGAAACAAGTGTTCTATGTTACCGATCAAGCAAATAAAATGTGGTTTGTAGCTCTCCAAGGAAAAAGGTCGTTGACATTAATTAGGAAAGTCGTTCAATGAATGATCTTCTTGAGACTCCTTTTTCTAGGGGTCTACCGGAATTGAACGAAGAAGATGAAGCAGACAATGAACAGGGCACAAGAAATGATCATCATGAAGGGATATGGGAGGATATCCCTTTATAAAATTACTTTGAAGGTTAGTTAGCTAAAATAATTATCATGATGTATATTGTTGTTGCATTGGTATATATAAAACTACTTTTTTTTTTCGTCACAGGAAAATGAAGCAAATGAGGTGTCTTACCTGGGACCGAGGCAACGTGAACTGGTATGCTCTTAGAGGCAACATGAACTGGTATGCTGTGAATCAATGTTGTTACAAACTTGTGCTGTTTTATTATTTAGAAACTAGAAGAATAACTATTTTTTGCATGCATATTTAAATTCATATAGAGTGAAGGCACGTGAGGGCCTACTCAAATGCAAAGAGTGAGCTTAATTTTTCTGAATCTGTGCTAAAGGGTCTCTTGCCAATTGTTGATGCTTTTTTTCCAAGGCCTATTGTTGATGCTAATTCATCTAATTCAGGTGGTTCTAATTTTTAATTTCCATCTATGCTACTACATGTATATCAACAGATATGGGTGAATCTATGTCGACTTGCGTTTTGGATTGTCATGTATGTGATTTGTATAAGATGTTTGTTAAAATGTGTAAAAGAAGAATTTATTTGGATGTCGTTGAAATGACTGCTTGCTGAGTGAAATGTAAAACAGGGTGAATGGCTTGCTGGGTAAATATTTTAAACGGAACAATTTTTTTTTTAAAAAACTTTTAAAACCGGTCTTGAAATTATAACTTTTAAAACCGGTTATCTCTACAAACTTTTAGATCGGTTTTGAATGGAACTGGTCTTAAAATTATAACTTTTAAGACTAGTTATCTCTAAAATCAGTCTAAAAAGTTGCCTAAAAAGTTGAACTTTTTAGATTGGTTTCTTTGATAACCAGTCTAAAAATGATTATTTTAAGATCGGTTTCGTAAATAACCGATCTTAAAATTTTGTTTAAGATCGGTTCTATAACCGGTTTAAAAAGTAGCAGACTTTTAAGACCGGCTGTATCAAGACTAAATCCGGAACCGATCTAAAATATCATTTATACCCGGTCTTAAAACTGATTTTTCCACTAGTGATACTTTGAAGACTTTGTTTTATGCCATCACATCTTTTTTTTTGTTGCTAAGCATGTGTATTTTTTTTTATTGAAGGCAATCATTTTTGAAACACTATCTGGCACTAAATGTGGGCACTATCCTTATTTGCCACGTTATGAGGGACTAACATGTTCCATTAGATCCAATCCCGTTGATATATCTACAAATTTGTTTGTAGTTGTGCTTTGTTTCAGATTATTATGGTAGTAGTTTCAATCAAAAAATTCATGGTAACGTTCTTAAAAATGTATTAACCTTCACCTTTTCTTTTATGATTTTCTTATATATGTTTTAAATTTTGAGCTGAAGAATTTTACCTTTGTTTCTATATGCTGTCAAAAAATCTGCGAATTCCCCAATTGGTTCGTGTGAGGAAAAAAGGATGTACGCATCATTCACAAACCGGAATACATATAAATGGTTAAATATCAAGAGTTGGCAACCAACAATGTTATATGGAAATTGGCAACAATTAGAGTCTCATAAAATTCACGAAAGCTAAAATATATCGTTCCTTGATATAGAGTCAGCATCTTCAACAGTTTGCAAACATTGTTAAAGTTTCTATTTTCATGGATATGACATTTAATATATAAATTAAAAGTTGTGCCCCACAATACACTAGTACAAAATTCCCTTTTTAGACCGTCACATTTAGATCGGTTATAGCGGATAAGGTATTAAAAATTTGACTGGTGACAGTTTTATAATTATATAGAACTTCTAAGGCTAGTTCCCCCAAAAAACTAGTCTTAAAAAAATTATTTCGACCAGTTATAAATAAAACCGGTATTAAAATATCAAAACTTGGACTTCATTTGTGATCAATGGTTATACGTTTTACATGAAGTCCCTTGATGATAAGAGCACTGTCCAGAATAGTGGAGTTATGTTAGTGGCTCAATCTATGCACTTCTCTAGTTCGAAAGATAAGAACCCTAGATTAGCAGTAATACCTTATTATGAGGTTATTGAAGAGATTTGGGTGGTTGATTATGTTAAATTAAATTCCTCATTTTCAAATGGAAGTGGGTTGATGTCAACAATGGTGTGATGATTGATCAATTGAGATTTACATTGGTTGATTTGATTAGTAGAAGTTTTGGAGATGAACATTTTATTATGGCATATCAAGTGAAACAAGTGTTCTATATTACCGATTAGGCAAATAACATGTGGTTCGTAGCTCTCCAAAGAAAAAAGGTCATTGACGTTAATTAGGAAAGTCGTTCAATGAATGATCTTCTTGAGACTCCTTTTTCTAGGGGTCTATCAAAATTGAACGAAGAAGATGAAACAGACAATGAACACGGTACAAGAAACAATCATCATGAAGGGATATGAGAGGATATTCCTTTATAAAACTACTTTGAAGGTTAATTAGCTAAAATAATTATGATGAACTATATTTGAATTATGTATATTATTATTGGTATATATAAAACTACTCTTTTTGATGTCGTCACATGAAAATGTTTTTTGATCCTCTTGAGTAATGTTTATAGGTGAAATCCTGGCAGTTGCATGTGATACAAACTTGTGGTTGGCCTATAGAGCATTCATGAAGTGTTCCAGTTAGGCTGTGGATACTGAAGCTATATGTTGTGAGCCTTCTTATATGTCCTCTTCTATGGTTAATGTATCATAATGTATATACTTAGTTGGCCTGCCAATATTTAGCTCTAGGTGGAATTGTATTTTTAGTCTGAGGTGCAAGTAACTTGATCATTGTGGTTTCTATTGGGATAGTTTTAGTCTTGTGATGTATTTGCTAGGGAAGTTTATTATTCTTATATTAATTTTTTCAATGTGGTTTTGCATGTAGTTAACAATGATGCTCTCCATTCCATTCATTACCAAAAGTAACCAAACTTTTAGAGCCAAATAAGAAACCGAACCTATGATATGAACACATCTTCCAGGCCCCTTTTACAACCATATCTTCAGGAAATGTGAAGTAAAAGTTGCTCCTTTCACCTTATCGTCCAAAGACTCTTTCTTACAAACCTAAATCCTCATTGTAGAAGTCAAACTTGGTGAATTCCTTGTGATTTGCTTGGTTGGAAACTGAAGGAAAATGCTAATTTGTATAAGATGTTTGTTATAATGTGTAAGAGAAGAATTTATTTGGATGTCGTTGAAATGACTGCTTGCTGAGTGAAATGTTTTAACAGGGGAAATGACTTAATGGGTAAATGTTTTAAACAAAACAATTTTTTTTTAAAAAAATCACCTTGTTAGACCGGTTGTGGAAACAACCGGTCTAAAAAGTACATTTAAGACCGGTTGTCTAAAAAACCGGTCTTAAAGTAATACTTTTAAGACTGGATTTTTAGACAACCGGTATAAATATTCGAACTTTTTAGACTGGTTGTTTCAAAAACCGATATAAATAGTTCAACTTTTTAAGCTGGTTTCTTCGATAATCGGTCTGAAAATAATTATTTTAAGACTGTTTTTATAAATAACCGGTCTTAAAACTCTTTTTTAAGACCAATTCCTTAACTGGTCTAAAAAGTAGCACACTGTTAAGACCTGCTGTATCAAGACCTCATCCAGAACCGGTTAAAAATATCATTTTTAACCAGTCTTAAAAGTGATTTTTCCACTAGTGGTAAGAACATTGATAGTGCATTAGTCATGATATATCACTTTGCCGAAGTGAGTCAAATTGTAGCATAGTGCCATAGATTATCATTGAAAAATACCAAGACTATGACTTCTTCACAGGGAAATCCTCATAATACAGCTAAGTCCATCCTTCTCTTGTTCAAATACCAAGTAAGACTATGACTTCTTCGAAAAATCATTTAAGAATAAAAATGTATGATATTTTTTTTTTTTAAGAAAAAGACCCATTCACTCTGTTTTCATCAAGGTTTAGCTGGTGGTTGGAGGAAAACCACATTATTTCAACCTTTTGTTCTTAAATCTCCATAGAAAATCTGTATATGATTGAGTACGTATACTAAGTACTGACAATTCCTCTCTTTGGATATCCACTGATCCTCTCCTCATTAGTCTTTGTCCAGGATTCCTAAACAAAGGAAAATGCAAAACAAAACAAAAGCAAGTTAATATTTGATATTAACAAAAATAACTTCAATGCTATTAATATATATGTTCAAAGGAAGGTATATAGAATTGAGGGAGGAATTTGGACAAGAGTGAAAAAATATGGCAACCGCTATTTTATCAGTCTGCTGCAAAAAAGAACAAAACAAAGTCAATCTTGTATATACAAAAATCCCTATCGCTATTAGAGTAATTCAAGCATTGCCTCAAGTCCTTAGACACCATTATTTCAAACAACAGCGCATTTGAACTTGGAACCTTCACCGCGGAAAATGCCTATCATGTTTCTAGCTCCAATGTCATACGGGTGGCTAAAAGAAACCAACCATAGCAGGATTCTTCTGGGATTTTACTATGGAAAAATATGGAGGAAAACAGAGGCTAAACTATATGATCTTTCATACAAAGCTGAATCAAAATATGGTTGCTTCATTGACCCACCATTGGGACAGAAATTGATGAGTCGTTAAGGGATAATGACATCTTATGACTAAATCATACTATCAATCTTCTTACTGTCGGACATTACTTGAAGACTTTATTTTATGCCATCACATCTGTTTACTTTTCCATAATACACACACAGACATAAAATTACATGATGATAGTAATAAAAAAAGACAATGAACAAAGAGATAATGTGGAGACACCTTATAAAGGTGTGGCTATGGGGCAGAGAAATTTGAGAAAAACACAGCCCCTCAAAGGTATGAGTAAATTCTATTGTTCATAGGTTGTCCAGAAGATTAGGATTGTTGAAATTGGTCACGCTTATCGATGAATGAGTAAGCTTCATAATTGCGCAACATGGAGATAAACTACTTACGCTGGTTGATAAGACTTAGGAGACTAAGTCAATACAAGTATTGCTTGCAGTGTCGGATAACCATAGCAGAACAGGTGGAGAGCTATCCTTTACAGCATTCCGAAACTCATTTTTTCCTTCATTTTCCTAAGTTATCATGTATTTCAGGGCATTCAATAGAAACACATCCTTGTTAATTGCTTATTCCATATTCTCTTTTATTGTTCTCGCCTCTGCCTTGGACTCCATTACATCATCTCTGCTGATCCGAGAGCCTGAAACAGTTAGCTTAAACAATAGCATGTTCACACTGGGATTCTTTAGTCCTCAGAATTCAACAAATAGCTATGTGGGAATTTGGTTCATGTCTAAATCCTTTGTTGTTTGGGTAGCTAATAGACACAATCCATTAACGGATTCTTCTGGGACTCTCACAATATCAAAGAATGACAATCTTGTTGTTTTGAATGGGCAAAAACAGGTTGTTTGGTCAACAAATGTCTCACAAATCGCATCAAATTATAGTGCTCAACTCTTAGATTCTGGCAACTTAGTTTTCATAGATGGAACAACTGGAGCATTCTTGTGGCAGAGTTTCCAGCATCCTGGTAATGCATTCTTACAAGGCATGGAACTCAGCACCAATAGAAAAACAGGCAAGAAAGTGCAACTTACATCATGGAAAAGTCCATCTGATCCATCCTATTCCTATGGGGGGTTTTCTTGCAGTCTTGAATAACGTAAATGTCACTGAACTATTTGTGTGGAAAGAAAACCATCCTTACTGGCAGTCTGGTCCCTGGGATGGCTCAGCCTTCCTTGATGGGTATCAGATTAAAGAAGAGGAAGGGATTTTTCACGTATCTTTTGTCCATTTAGTCCAGTCTAACTTGGCGACTATTATATTGGATTCTGAAGGTGTAACGAACCCATGCATTTGGAATCTCAGCACAAACATTTGGGAATCTAAGAGGTTAATGCCTTTTTCTAAGTGTGATGTTTATGGCGCATGTGGCCCATTTGGGATCTGCAATTCACTGAACTCACCAATCTGCAACTGCTTGAAAGGGTTTGAACCAAAGAACAAAGAAGAATGGGAAAGGCAGAACTGGACCAGTGGGTGCATGAGACGAGATGGACTTGAGTGTGAGAGACAGAAATGATGGGTTTTTAAAGCTGGAGAGGATAAAACTACCGGATCATGCAGAAGTGCTACCTTCTAACTCTGAGGATACTGAAGATTGCCAAACTCTGTGCCTAAGGCATTGCTCTTGCATAGCTTATGCCTATGACAGAAGCCTTGGCTGTATGGTTTGGAATGTGGATTTATTTGACCTACAAATCTTCCCAACCGGAGGGCTTGATTTTTACATGCGTTTAGCCCACTCAGAATTAGGTATTGTGTTTTCTCTCCAACATGTGCTTGACACCCAAAAAGAAAGCTTCAAATTTAATTCAAGCATAATCTATTTTATCTTCTGACTTCTCGTATATCTCATGTAATCACTAGCACCTCTTAGCTCTTCATTAGATTTATAACATGGGCCAGTATTCTTTTGTGGAGTCAATTAGCATGTGCTTGACCGCTAAAAAAATGTTCAAAGTTATACATTTATGACGAATTTGAAAACAAATACTTAGGGGACTACATTGTTTTTTGACCTCCTTAATGATAATATGAGGTATAGTGTTCAAATGATTTCATCAGAAAATGAAGATTATCTGAATGTTCTTCTCTTTGATACAGGTACAGGCAGGAGAAAAATGACAACAGCTATTCTAATATCTGTTTTGATAGGAATAGTTCTCATTACTCCCTTTGGATATTTCTCATGGAAAAAAATGTCAAAGCAAAAAGGTGAGTCTCAGTTTCACTATAAGACCTCATTCAAGGGATTAATCATTTTATTTATGATTTATAAAGCACCTGCTTGAAATAAATATCAGAAATATAGGAGCATACGGTGAGAAAAAACAAGAAAGTAACTGCAAAATTAATTCTACACAAAATCTAACAATAATTTTTTATGGCAGAAATTATTGATGGTTTTTAACTTATATTTAGTAAATAATAATGTGGATAAGTCATTGTATGAAAACTGAAGTCAGATTCTCCCCTTTATCTTATCTCTCTCTTTCTCTCCCTAAATATGCACAGAGGGAGGGAATGGGAGACAAAGGGACAGAGAAAAAAGAGAGAGCACATTTCTATTTTCATGTTGAAAGGATACAAACAAACTTCATAAACATAGCCAATCTATAGAACATTTGAGTTCATCATTTTGATACAGATTATATAAGAACTTCATATGGTTAGCTCATCTATAATAACTTGGCGTTAGAATAGCAATATTTGTTTTTGAATGAAACTACATGGAATAAATGGGCAAAACACAGGGGAAACGCGTATGCCAATTCACCACATCAAGAGTATAACGAACCTGAAGGCAGTCTACATTCAAGAGCTATCATTGTTTAATTTTAGAAAGTTGGCAATCGCAACAAACAACTTTGACTCAGATAAAAAACTTGGACAGGGTGGTTTTGGTCCTGTTTACAAGGTGCTTTTCTGTTTTTTTTTTATGGTCTATCTTCTTTGAAAACATAACAATTAGCTTTTATAATCATTTTGTTGCAGGGAAAGTTTGAAGATGGACAGGAAATTGCAATAAAAAGATTATCAAGATCATCTAGACAGGGTATGGAAGAATTTATCAATGAAGTGGAGTTGATTTCTAAGCTTCAACACTTCTTGGCTGTTGCATTGAAGGAGAAGAAGAGATATTGGTTTACGAGTTCATGCCAAACAAAAGTTTGGATGCACATATATTTGGTCAGTGTATATTTTTTTGCATATGGTGGTACAATAAATTGAATATTTCTATACTTTCCAAGTTTCCTCCATCATTTTCTCTTAAAACAAACTTTTCCAGATCCACTACGACAAAAATCCTTAGATTGGGGGGAGCGCTTCAACATGACTGAAGGAATAGCTAGATGATTGTTTTATCTTCACAGAGATTCAAAATTAAGAATCATACATAGAGATTTGAAGGCAAGTAATGTAACCCCCTTCCCACCTTAGGCTGAGATTAAGTTCTTAAACACATAATTAAGTTGGAATTAGAGACCATATTTCAAATTGGGACTTATTAAGGTAATCTTGCCCAAAATCGGATTTGCAAAAACTTTTTTTTTTCAAAACTATTTCACAATGGTCTCATATTCGCAATACAGATACATAAATGGCTTGTACAGGTGGATTCCATTTACAAATATCAGAGTGCAAAGTAAATTCCCTACTCACTCGGGTTCCATTCATTAAATAAGGGTTTACACAAAGGCACCAAGCCCATAATTCATACCCTTCACTTGGGGGATTACACAAAATCCAATATATACAATTGTTTCTACCAAAAATATCCAAATGATATACAATGATAACCATTAACCAAAAAGGAACTCATAACATGGAGCTCTACCCGCTCTTCGTCACTCGCTTGCCTTTTGATCCTTCTGCCTTGTCTAAAACATGGTTTTTGGGAGAGTGAGATTCTAAGGAATCCCTGTAGTGTCAAATCAATCATAATATGTACAAAAATAAGGCATGAAATCAAATCATCATCCACACAATGCAACTACAACAGCAGTTATAATGGCAATGATTAGTATGACACACGTCATCCCTTATGATTGCTCACGCTGCATTGCACAACACAATCCACACAATATATTTCACAACAGCTGGGATTCATATAAAACATTTCATAATGCATGCCACACTGGCAAGCTACACATAGCACACGACTAGATTAACAAATGCCGCCTCACGGGTCGAATTCACACATATCCATGTTGATTATGATGGTAGTTCAACGGCCGACCTAGAGATGACCAGCGTCAATCCCTATACGGCTCACGCTGAAGTGCTCACGCCATAATGGACCATGGCACATGTAGTTCACACTTCAATGATAAGTTATGCATACCAAAACATCATACACAACATGAGAGAAAAGTCACTACTTGATCCTTCCGTGCGTGTCCTAGCGCCGGTCTCTCCCTAGTAGGGCAAATGTCAAATCCTATATTCATAATTAGGAACGAAGAGTCAATTCTCTATTCCAATCCTCAATAACTTCTTAATACTTAATTGGTTATCATTATTGCTCTTTTGGATTCATTAAATACGCCTAACAAAACTTCTAAAGGGTTGGAAGAACTATCCCAAAGATACCCTTTTAAAACTCCAAACTGACATTTTTTACTACGACACTTGAGTGAAGATGATCTCACTTGAGTGAGGTTGTACGGTCACTCGGGTGAAGAAGGCCTCACTCAGGTGATGGTACGGTATGCACTCGGGTACTAGAGAGTGAAGGATAGCGAGTGCACACCCGAGAGCACAAGGACTTTTCAAAGACTACAATACTCGAGCACATTGGACCTTACCCGAGTGAAGGCCAAATGCCTCACTCGAGCACCTGAGAGTGAAGTCCAGAAAGTGAGAACCCGAGAGCACAAGAGTTTACCATGAGAGGAGCACTCGAGTACAGGACATTGCACTCGAGTGATAGATCATTACTTGCAAGTAAGACTATACACTCTTAAATTTTCCAGAAAGCACAATAGAAAACTGAAGAGAAAACAGAATATACGCACAACACTCGAGTGATATTCAACCTCACCCGAGTGATCTTCATCCCTCACTCGAGTGAATCCCAAATCACTCGAGTGATTCTATCAGAATCAGAAAACACAGCAAAATAGAGGCATTTTCCCAATACTTGCCCAATAGATCCCAATAGACACAAAACTTTACCCAAAGCCACTCCCACAAAAAACACCCAATAAACTCAATGGGATCATTAGAATCATCAAAATCCTACTCCATTATCATGCTTTGGGTTTTGGGCAACAATCAATCTATCTATCCTAAACTCATTCCAAAATACCATTCTCATGCCAAAAACATACCAAATGAACAGTGGCACTCATTTTCAGATTCAAGCCAAAATTTCCAGAAATTACAAACTACTTCAATTGGCATGAAACTTAAATAGATAGATTGGTTTCACATACCTCTCCAACTTCTCCAAAAACACTCTTTGATTCTCCAACAACCAGATTTTTGTGTGATCATAAACCACAACCAATGGACAAGCTACAACCATCAAAATGAATCTTATCACTCATAGAACAACTTTAATGCATGGTGTTTGAGCAATGGAGTCCAATTTCTCACCTTAATCACCAGCTTTTCTTCCTCTCTCTTGCCCATAAGGTCTCCAGAAATACAGAAGAGAAGAGAGAGAGAGAGAACGAGATGGAGGTTGAGTGAGGATGGAAAAGGGAAATGATTCACTCTATTCCTCCCCATACCTCTCTTGTCAGTTGAAACTAGGAGGTAGGAGAGAGAAATATTTTTAAAATTCCTTTGACTTTTCTCTATCTCTCCCTTCCTATCACTTTGACACATGTCTTACTCCCATTAGTTCTCATAAAGGTAAACACCCAATTAGCCACTTAATCCCTCCATCAACCATTTTAATTTCACATCTCATTTTCTCTTTGTTAGTAATTAATTCCCCTATTAATTACCAATTTATGGTCAATGTTCCCATTTTCCAATTCCCAACAATTATGACATATTCATTAAAATAGCCATAAAACACATAATAATTCCCATTTAAATTCATGATTATCCACAATAATAATCACTAGCCCTTAATTAAAAAATTGGGATATTACCAGTAACATATTATTGGACAAGAGAATGAACCCAAAAATATCAGATTTTGGGCTAGCTAAACTTTTTGGAGGTGGTGAAGGTCAAGCAAACACAAAAAGAATTGTTGGAACATAGTAAGTATTCCTTTTCCTTTGTCCAAGATAATAATATCAATGGCATTTTGACAACTCAAAGATGTATTATTTAAATGTAGTGGCTACATTTCTCCAGAATATGCAACAAAAGGACTCTATTCGGAAAAATATGATGTCTTTAGCTTTGCCATTTTGTTGCTAGAGATTATTAGTGGAAGGAAAAACACTAGCTTTTATGAAGATACATAATCTTTCACACATTTAGGATTTGTAAGCCTCTCCAATTTATACCTTCCTCTTATAAAATACCTCTATAATGCCTTTGCCAAGATGGACAATACATCAAATTATAACAGTTATAATTCCTTTTTTTAGGCATGGAAATTATGGGTCGATGGTAATATTGTACCTTTAATAGATCCACAAATATATGATCCATGCTTTGACAAGGATTTGTTGAGGTGCATACATATAGGTCTTCTATGTGTGCAAGAACTTGTGAAAGATAGGCCCACTATGGCATTTGTAATGTCAATGCTTCAAAGTGAGAGTATGGATATATCTCCTCTAAGCCAACCAGTATTCATCCTTAGGCAAACTTTGTCTCATACTGTAAAGCAAATTCCAAATAGTGATGTCTTATGTTCCATCAATAATGTAACTATCTCTAAGTTTGAGGGGAGATAGATAGGATATTTTATGTTTCTGTTTCATTTGACCATAGACATATATTTTCAAGATTTAACAGAATATATTTTAGTTATTTTACAAATTGTATTTAAGTTAGCTTTCTAACTGAATTGGTTCGCTGATTAGTTCATTGGTGCTAGTTGTACTGTAACATTCTCTATATATAGATACATGTATGTAAATAAAGAATATCGATTATCAGCTTATTTTCTTAGTTTCAAAAGTCTCTCTTCTTTACTTTCCCTTTTACATTCTCTCTATTTCCTTCTTGACATTTTTGGAGATTTCTGCAGATTCATCGCAGAGTTGATTTCTGTGTTATGGTATCAGAGCAATCCTCGCTCTAATTGCTTTGCTTTGCTATTCGTCATGGCTAATTTCTCTTCCTTATCTCAAATTTCTGATGCTATACAGAATCTGTCCAATTTGTACTATATTCACCCTAACGAGAATCCTTCGTTAGTTCTCATCTCTCCTGTTCTAACTGGATCGAATTATCACTCCTAGTCCAGAGCGATGAAGATGGCTCTACAATTGAAAGACAAATTTCATTTCGTTGACAGTACTATTTCTCACCGATGATGATAGATCCGCTATTCCCAATTTGGGAGCGTTGTAACACAATGGTCGTCGCCTGGCTTACATGATCGATATTTGTGACAATAGCTCAGAGCATTCTTTGGATTGATAAAGCTTCAGATATTTGGGATGTTCTTCGGAGTCAATTTGCATAGTGCAATGTCTTTCGTATCACAGATCTAAAGGATGAATTGCATATGCTTAAGCAAGGAGACTTATCTATAAGTGAGTACTTCAATAGACTTAAAATCATTTGGGATGAACTTCTCAACCTTTGTCCATTGCCTGTGTGTCATTGCAATTCATGCTGTTCTTGTGGAGTTTTTGACCGAATTAATAAATACCAACAACAAGATTACGTTATTTGCTTTCTAAAGGGACTTAATGATCGGTATTCAACTGTTAAGTCTTAGGTCATGATATTAGATTCTCTTCCCCCTATCAATTGGGTTTTCTCATTGGTTTCACAACAAGAAAGGGAAATGGGTCTTCTTCCAACTCTAAGTGATGATACGGTGCTTCTTGCTAAAATAGAGCGATTTCCAAATTCTCAGGGCAAAACAATATACTTACTGTGGTAAGCCAAGACACACAGTCGATACTTGTTACAAGAAACATGGCTTTCCCCCTAGATTTAAGTTTCGCAACAATTCTGTGGTTAATAATGTTGCTCAGACACTAGATGATAAAGAGAATCATGTTCCCTTTGCTATGGTTCCAAAGGACCAGCCTCCTAGTATGATACCTTATCTTGGTTTTACGGCTGAACAATACCAAACTCTCCTGCAATTGGTTCAAAAAGGATCCTTTCCTGCTTCTAATCATGTTGTCAACAATGTTGCATCAGGTGACAGTGTTTCTTTTTCAATTAAAGATTTCTGGGTTTTGGACATTGGAGCTACTAACCATATTTGTTATGTTTCTTCTTCCTTTATATCACTTGTTCCTATTTCTCCTATCATTGTTAGTTTACCCAATGGCTTCACTGTTCTTGTAGATCATTCTGGTTCTGTTCAAGTATCTACCTCTCTTTTCTTCATAATGTTCTATTCATTCCATATTTTCAATTCCATATTATTTCCATTTCTTGTCTTACTCACTCTTTTTCTTGTTGTGCCATATTCTAGCACAATTTCTGCTTCCTAATGAGCTAGCCCTAATAGAAGATTATTGGTTTAGGTAAAGAGCGGGATAGACTTTATTTTCTCCGTCATCAATACTCTGCTCGTTGCTTGGTTTCTGCTGTGGATGTTCCAGTTGATTCATCATGTAATTCTCCCTTTGGTTTGTAGCACTTTAGGTTAGGCAATCTTTTTGATTCTGTTTTCAAATGTATTGAACAGCTTCATCCTTATGTTGTTTCAGAAAAATCTTTTGATCATTGTGATTCTTTTCATATGGCTAAGTAAAAACGCCATCCTTTTCCTGTTAGTCAATTGCATTCCAATAAAGCCTTTTCTATGGTACACATTGATATTTGGGGCCCTTTTCATCTTACTTCTATCATTGGTCACAACTATTTTTTAACTGTGGTTAATGATTGCACTCGCTACATATGGTGTTTTCTACTTCATAATAAATTAGAAACTGGGAAAGCTCTTAAGAATTTCATTACTTTTGCTAAAACTCAATTTCATGCTACAATTCAAATCATCCGTTCTGATAATGGTATTGAATTTCTTATGCCTGACTATTATGCTACTAAGGGTATTTTACATCAAACCTCATGTGTCAAAACTCCTCAACAAAATAGCATTGTTAAGCGCAAGCATCAACACATACTCAATGTTGCTCGGTCTTTATTGTTCCAGTCTGCTTTGCCTAAAATTTTTTGGTCTTATACTGTCACCCATATAGTCCATATTATCAACTGTCTTCCTACCCCTCTTTTGAACAATATGTCTCCCTTCTTTTCTCTTCATCAGGTCCATCCTAATCTCATATATTTAAGGGTTTTTGGTTCCCTATGCTTTGCTAATAATCTTTCTTGCCACATAACCAAACTTGATCGCCAAGCTAGAAAATGTGTATTCTTAGGATATAAACCTGGTGTCAAAGGTTATGTCCTTTTTGACATAGTTTTTCTCCACACTGTCCTTTCTAGAGATGTTCATTTCTATGAGCACCCTTTTCCATTTAAATCTTCTTCACTTCTTGCTTCCCATACTACTTCTCTTCCTTTGCCTCAAGCACCATGTCCTCTTGATTTTCCTATTCCTTCTCTTGTTATGCATTCGGCTATTTAGGATTCTGTTACTGGTGAATCTTCTCTTCCTCCTCACAGGTCCACTAGGCAATGACAAACACCTTCTTATTTAAGGGATTATCATCACAGTCTTCTCTCTTCAACTCAACCTCTTTCTTCCGTGGGTAATGGTTCTTCTCATTCTTTAAATTCTATTCTTTCTTATAATAATCTTTCTTTTTCATATAAACATTTTAGTCTTTCCATTTCTTCTCACTTTGAACCAAAAACTTATCATCAGCTATGAAACATGAGATTTGGCATCAAGCTATGGCTGCTGAGATTTTGGCCTTAGAACAGAATCAGACATGGACTCTTACCACTTTACCCCCTGATAAGTCTGTTATTGGTTGCAAATGGGTTTATCGGAATAAATTTTGCACTGATGGTAGCCTTGAAAGAGCAAAGGCTCGCCTTATTGCTAAGGGGTATACTCAAACTACTGAGGGTGTAGATTATCTTGAGACATTTTCCCCTGTTGCCAAGCTTACTACAGTCTGCTTATTACTCTCTCTTGCTTCAGCACAACATTGGCACCTTCATCAACTTGATGTCAATAATGCTTTTCTATATGGTGATTTAGATAAAGAGGTTTATATGCAAGTGCCTCCCAGTTTTCATTCTTCTTCTCCTAACCTTGTTTGCAAGCTTTAAAAATTTTTGTATAGGTTAAAGCAAGCCAGTCGACAATGGCATTCCAAACTATCTAGTGCATTACTTTCTTATGGTTATACTCAATCAAAATCTAACTATTCTCTCTTTGTTTGCTACACTAACAGTTCTTTTAGAGCCCTTTTGGTTTATGTTGATGATGTGCTTCTTACTGGCAATAATCTTAGTGAAATCCAACATGTTAAAGGCCTTTTGGATTTTACTTTTAAGATCAAGGACCTCGATGAGCTGAGATTCTTCCTTGGCCTTGAGGTGGCTCAGTCTAAACAAGGTATTTATCTTCATTAGCGCAAATCTACTTTAGAGCTTCTTTATGATTTTAGTTTTCTTGATTGCAAACCCATCAAGACACCTATGTATCATGCTACCAAGTTGTCCAAAGATATTGGTACTTTTCTTCCTGATGGGTCTGCCTATCATTCCTTGATTGGTCAATTGATTTACCTTACCAATACCAGACCGAATATTTCTTATGTAGTTCAGCAACTTAGTCAGTTTATGGTTTCACCTACTGATCTTCAACTTTGTGCTGCACACAAGGTACTTCGATACCTAAAATCTTCTCCTGGCAGAGGTATTTTCTTTCCTTCTTTGTTTGACCTGAACCTTAAAGGCTTTAGTGACTTTGACTGGGTTGGTTGTTTAGATACACAATGTTTTGTTACTGGTTATTGTGTTTTTCTTGGTCACTCACTGATCTCTTGGCGTTCTAAGAAGCGAAACACTATTTTTGCTTCTTCTTCAGAGGTTGAATACCGCGCTTTAGCTTCTCTAACATTAGAAATTCAGTGGCTACTTTACTTGTTGTGTGATCTTTTTATACCTCATCCATCTCTTTCCCTTATCTATTGTGACAATCAACCTTCCCGGCATATTGCAACAAACCCAACCTTTCATGAGCGGACTAAACACATCAAGATTGATTGCCATATTATTCATGAGAAACTGCAAGCTCGTATTCTTCATTTGCTACCTATTCATACTCATGATCAGCTTGCTAACATCTTTACCAAGCCTTTGGGTACCAAACCATTTACTGCTTTCATGTCCAAGTTGGGTTTACATGACTTACATTGCCCAGCTTAAGGTGAGGTAACATAATATATTTAAGTTAGTTTACAAATTGTATTTAAGTTAGTTTTCTAACTGAATTAGTTTGCTGATTAATTGATTAGTGCTAGCTGTACTATAACATTCTCTATATATAGACACGTGCATGTAAATAAAGAATATTGATTATCAACTTACTTTCTCAGTTTCAAAGGTCTTTCTTCTTCACTTTCCCTTTTACATTCTCTTTGTTTCCTTCTCGACATTTCTGGAGATTTTTGCAGATTCATCGCAGAGTTGATTTCTGTGTTAAGATCTTCAACAGGGTAGGAATAAACCTTGTTTTTCTGCCTTGTCAGTCCTAGATATTTGATATATTTCCTGTATTTAATGAATATTTATATGTCAAACTCCCTCCTCTGAATGCTAGTTTGTGATATGTGTTTGTTCTGTGCATTATATCTAGTGATACATCTTCACAAACTTATACTGCTAGTGTTACAACATAAGAGAATAACCCACCACCCAAAGTGTACAAGATTGGATGGTTATTGCTTGCTGTTAAATTTTGCAAAATGGTCTGTTATCAATAAGAACCATGCAAGTTCTATCACATATTCATCCGACAAGAGTGTAAAACATAATTAGAAAGGAGGAGAATATAAAACACACATGCACATAAGTATTTTTGTTGATTGAAAGAATTTTTTAGATGATATCCTTGGAAGCTTCTCTCTTAGCCTAGAACTTTGAATCTGTCAATGGTAGTTTCAAACACGGATATATATGAGGTCAGGTTTTTGGACTGGTCAGGTGTTTATTAGGTTAACCAACATGTATATTGCAGTATATCTAATTGGATTCAATATAGAAGAATATGGGTCTATTCACATAACATATTCTTTGCCAAATGAGTCTTTCTTTGATGCTTTAAAACTAGTATCAAGCACCTGGATGAACGATCCAATATTCAATCTGTGATATTTATGGCCACGTATTAGGAAGCTGTCATTCTGGAAATTTTTCACTATCTGCAGCTGGTTGAGAGGTTTTGAACAAAGAAATGTTGATAAATAGAATCGACAAAACTGGACAATTAGATGTGTGTAAAGGTGAAAAATGGGAGTAATACTGGCAAAGGTGATGGGTTTTTGAAACTGCCAATGATAAAAGTACCACATTTTACAGGTCAGTCATTTGGAGTAAGAAAACTAAGAGTTACCTAGGCGCCAGAAAATTGAGAAACGCGAGATAAGGCAGGGGAAGACTTTTCTTGGACACTTGTGAATGTTGAGCATCATGCCTTCACCTTATTGATCCTCATTCTCTTTGTTAATCTTGATTCTGCTCTTGACCATGGCCGATTCAAACTTCTATTCTATTGAATCAATCCCAAAAGCATGAGTGGCCAAATCTTCTATTCTCAGGGATATGTTATGGGTCCAGAGCCGAATCAATACTTGGGAATTTTCTGGTTCCTTCTTACAGCTTGTAATCCACAGATAGTGCTTGTTTAGATTAGCGATTGGAATGCTTAAAACCAGCTTTTCAATCGTGATTTATGGTATACGAGGTAAGTATGTAAGAGGAGTTGTGTCTCGATTTATGTGAAAAGCAGCTTATAAGTAATTTGAACAGTAAAACAAACATGCCCATGTTGTGAATTGTGTTTCGAATTGATTGCATGCCTTGGTTGAACTGCAGAGATTTAATAATTGTACTATTTAAAGTTATTCGATTGATCCTTGTGAGCCATATGTTTTTTATTTTATTATAATCGGTCAATTTGAGGATTTATAGTAGATCTCTAGTGCTTGAGTCTAGTTGTTTAACCTTAGACTCTATGAAGGCTAAGCGATGTCTGCAGGCTCTTCTTCTTTTCTATGATTATTTTCCAAAGTCCAATTACATTGTTGCCCCTATAGGAATTGCTAAAAGAAAGGCACAGGAGGAGTGGAGGGAAGGCGCGATTTTTGTCATGAAGGAGAAAGAGAAAAGGTCAAACACAACATGTTGGAGATGCAATATTGAATGGATAAAGTGTGTTGCTAATGTCTTTGGCAAAGGATTTACAGCCTCCATCTACGGGTACAGAGGTAGAACACAGAACTGAATTTTTTTTTCTTTTCAGTCTGAATATTGGGTAGATTGAGATTGAGGAGTTGGTCAAAGGTTGGAGCTTGGGCTCAATAGTAGAGTAAGTGGTAGGTGGTAGATAAGAAATGCTAAGATTTTGGTAAAGATATTATCTTAACCATTGAAGTTGGGGTTTCACTTTGGTTGGGTTGTATTTATTTTATGTTGCTCTGTTTTTCGAGAAGGTTACAGAGGGAGTGCTGTGTTTTAAGTGGGAATGGTTGAATGTGATGGTGCTCCTTTGCTGTGAAAAAGCTAGTATGAAAAAAAGTGTTTTAAATTCGTGTATTTGTAGTTGTTAATACGGATGATGTAGTTGTTAATACATAACCTATGCTCTATTTTTGGGCAATGCAATAGAGGGAATGCTCTATTTTTAGGCAAGAAAATAGAGGGAAGACCTTGTTTTAAGTGGGACTGATTGAATGTGATTGTGGTTTGTTTGATTACAAAATGCTGATATGATGTTAAAACAAGTGTTGTTAATATGTGCATTTGTAGTTGTAAATATTGTTGTGGCAGTTGTTAATATGAAGTTCGTGCTACATATTGTTATGAAAGATGGGAACTTCTTTATGAACTTTTTGGTATCCCATTGTACAGAAGTAATCATTGACATTTTGTACTCAAATGGTGCCAACACCTATGCTAGAAATGAATCATACCAAATGGAAGGATTTGATTATTGAGGAATGACAGATTTTTCTGAATGTTGTAACCCCTTTTGCTGGCCGAATGGGTCCAGAAGTTGGTGTACCTATTTAAAGATGATATCATATTAAGTTAAATGAGTAGGTGGGAATAGCCACTTACTCATACAATTTAATATTTTAATGTCATATGATATATGGATATAATATGCTATTTACTTGTGACAGTATAGGTATTAAGTTGCAACAAATGGGTAGATGTTGTTTAAATTGATGATGTGTTGTTGTCATAGGGGGCACATGAAATTTTGCAAACTCCAGCAGGTTGGTCAATAACCTTGTGAAAATAACTCATGTCGTTATGAAAACATACTTAATGACTTATGAATAAGGCAATCAGCTATTGCCAAATGTGGTGTCAACACCCGTTTCTATTTCGATATTCAAAGAGTAATAAAGATGGAATTCAATGGGCATACAGAAAAGTACAATTGTACTGATAAAAATATTCATTTACAATCCCACTTTGTTTGTCAATGAAATACAAAAAATACAGTGGAAACTTAATATTTAAATAATTCTCCAAAATATCTAAACACAAACTAATTATAACCACGGACATGTCCTTTCCTTGTGACATGTGCCAATTACTTCCCGGCATCTACGCCTTTGCCCTTTGACCCACTAGCACCCGCTGAGATGTTTATTTAAAAATAGGGTGAGATTATGAAGAATCCTAGTAGAAACATGCTATTGTTCATATAAAATGCGAAAAGTAAATATGACATGCGCTAAGGTATGCACTAATTAATGAACAATAAACACATCATTGTCATGTTACATGATAGGGCCGAACCCCATAATCTATACCGGTTGGTCTTCCACCAACTCCTAGTGTAAGTGCACACCGACACTAATTACCTCTCTTTAGGCAATTCATGTTAATTAATAAAGTGCATTTAAACATATTGGCATCCACACAAGCATATAATTATGGCATGATGTACGAAGGATAATGTTCCTATCTCAAAGCTTTAGAAACCCCTCTTTAGATGTGCCTCGTAAAACGTATCGTGTTCGGCCTCCAACTTGGTCGTAAAATATTAAATATACAAGAAATAGGTCATAACCTATTTGAGTATCATTTTAGACTCTTCCATAGTATTTTTTGTGGTTATATTAGTTTATGGTGAAAATTTACCAAAATGCCCCCAAGACCCAGCCCGACCCAATGCCATGTTTTCCAAAAATTTTGACTAGGGCTATTTTGACATATTTTTGCCCAAGGAATCCATTTCCGGGTTTGAAATCACCAAATTCACTATCAAATTACAAAAATACCCTTGACAGCCCCAACTTAGGGATTTTAGGGGCATTTTCGTGATTATGCTTTTTTAACCTTTTCTGAAAAAGTGACCAACTGTAACCCCACCTATTTTTGCCCAATGAATCCAATAGAACCATTTATTTCATGAAAATCCAGCTCCTAATCTCTAAAACAGTGCTGCCCAAAAGTTTCAAGAAAAATGGAAAAAGTGAAGTTTTGTGTTTTAGCTTCCAAAACTTGTACTTTTCCACTTCTAATCCCTTATTAACTTATTTAAACACATCTTAACCATGATTCAAAGAACTTTTGGCAGCATAACCTCTTAGGGTTTTGGCTTTTCCAATTTTTCAAATCAACCAAAAATCACCAAACTAAAAAAAAATTTCAAAACCAACTCTATACAAGTATAGATTTGAGTTTGGTGAGTTACCTCTTAGGCTTCTTGGTTCCTCTCTCCCTATGCACCATCTCTCTCTTCTCCTTGAGCCAACAAAGTATCTTCAAACACATGGATTCCATAGAAGAAGGAGAGTTTAGAGATAGTTTCATGTAAGATCACAAGGAAAATGCTTAAGAGACAACACATACCTTGAACTTCTTCCTCCTTCTCTCTAAAAACCTCTAAGTCTTTCAAGTTCTCCAAAGCACTTTCTCTCTCTCTTTCTCTTTGTGTTTAGGTGTGAATGTATGAAGGGAAGGGAAGATAAATGCTTCATAAACTTCCTCCCTTAATTCTACACCATTGATTTAATCAAAGGACCATAATGTGACACTAGTCACCAACCATGCCTCCACCCATGCTTACTCCCATGCTTCCTTCATAATTGCTCCCTTTGACTTCCCTTAACATTGAACTAGCCTTCTCCCTTGGTTAGCTTTTAAAAAAAACGTGCTCCCTCTTCCTCTTGCTCCAACTACACCATTACTCTTCTAACTAGACCAATTCTACACTCCAACATGCACTCAAGCAGGCACTTAATTCTTCCAACCCTTCACTCAAGCTAATTCCCATCATGCATTCTACCATATCCATACCTTCATGTAATGAACACCTTACCATTCACTACTATAGAAGGGACTTTTAATAACCATTTTTATACCCTTTAGATGACTATTTATAGGGGGACATTTATGTGAGTGTCGTTGAAAATTCAAGAAAAGACAATTGTTTTTTAACAGTCATAGTATCAAAGATACAATGACTATTTTTGCTAAAACAATCATTGTAACTATTTTTTTACATTTTACTCCTTACAACCACCAATACCATTAGACAAGCACCAACCCGGACAATTACATTTTGAATTTTCAAAGTTCTATCATGATATATAGCGCATATATCATCATAACGTCATTTTAATGTTCAAACTTCAACTTTCAATGTAAATCATGACAATCATATGGCCAAAAAGATGACATGCTTCTATGAAATCCCTATGCTTCATCATCATTTTCCAAAGTGTTCTCTATAAAGCATAATGCCTTGACAAATTCAAAGTACTCATAAATAAGAAACTAGGAAAAATATTCGAATATACAAACTTATATAGCATTGTACAAAACCACTGCACTATGTAAAAAAACCTCTACACATCATCACCCCTCTATGTGTTGTAGAAGATGTCCTAACAAAAGGTTACGGATCAAATTAATGTCTTCGATTGTGTAGGGGTCCTGATCACCAAATATTTGTGCGCAAAATGGAGAATATTTTAACATAAATTAATAAATTGAATGAAATAACTAACAATTCAATTACAAGAAAAGAAATGAAATTCAGTTGAGAATCAAGAAATGATCATCTGTTCAAAATTAGTAGTAAGGCCATTGAAAATGATATTATACATATATAGTATAACATAGAAGCCGCACTCAGTTTTCCCTACTTGCTGAGGGCACTATACATCAAAAGCAAACGGTAAAAAAGAATAAAGGCCTATGTAAAGCAATAGTCAATCGAAGATCTTGAATGTAAAGAACTTACCTTTGATTAGAACCACTTTGTCGAACCACTTTTACCTTCGCGCTTCCCACCTATTATATAATATGTCTTCAATGCACTATAATAATTAAATTGATATATAGAAGACATGAAAAAAATAGAGTAAAATAAAAAATTAATGAATGACAAACAAATTAACTTACGTGTTAAAAATGTTTTTGATATCTCTGTCTGGCTTACAACCCAATTAGTCAAACCAAAAGATGACGTTGATCAAGGGACAAGGAACACAAAGACTTCAATGATAACTATAATCACATATATAGATTATAATGAGGTTAGATAACATGATACTTCTTAGCAAAGTGAATGTGTATAAATGACTCAAATTAAGTTACTTGCCCTTCAACAATTGGTGCTAGATAACAAGGTAGCTGAGTTTCACCTATTGTATAGCCTACATAGCTCATTTGATCTTCCAACCTCTAGTTATTACACCGTTACATATTGGCAGGACATAAGAAGTCATATATGGTGTTAAGCTCTTGTTCGACACACATTTTGTGGAAGCAACTACCACATAAATGAAATGAGAAATGACTCAGTAAATATAGAAACCTAAAACTCCTAAATATCAGTGCATTAATTTAAGTTAAAAATTATAAATAAACTCACATGGTTGCAAATGTGACCCATCCTATGTCTATCTCCTGCAAAGTTAGGAACTCTCTAATATCTTTGTTATCAATTCCATAACTATATGAGATTCTCTGATCCACAATCCCACAATGTATATGCAAGTTAACCTTATTAATTTGTTGATGAATATTTTGTAGTTGTGCCAATAAGGGAAATTTTGTTGCTTCTCCTTCTTCATAATAACACACAAAATAAAGATTATAAGTAAGATGTCAAGGATCAAGTAACAGTAAGGTGTTTCCTACTATTAGAGGGGCTGGCATAATCTAAACAAGATGTTGAGGCCATAAGATGAAAGATCCTGTTGCCTGACCTAGTCTGGCAACCTTATCATCGAGGAATGAGATATTTACACCTTCTTTCCCCTATCGAACACTTGTGACATTGAACTTATGTTGATTGTCCCGGATTTGGTTATTATGGTAGGTGGTAGCATGCGTGTATACAACAACATCAACAACAACATGCAGGTATGAGACATCTAAATATAGAGTGTAAGGTTCTTCAGGCCCTAGTGAAGGACCAGGGTAGCCATGTCCAACCTCTGGTGGATTGTAAAAACCTTTGGTGCTGGGAAAGGTTGGGGATTCTTGAGTAAGAGAAATGAAAGAATTAATTAAAATAATGTAAGGAAAAACTCAATATTATATTAAATGAAATTATTTACAAACCTGAGATCTAGGCTCCGCGTTACACATCTCGTCTTGGATGTGAGACAACACCACCAAATTCATCTCACCACGTAGCTCACTTAACAACTCTTATTTAAGCTCATCTAGAAGTGATTGATGCATTTGCATTGCTAACTCTACTTGGATTTCCTCTCAAGCCCAAGCCACAAACTCCTTACTCATTTTACATTGTCCATAAGGGTTTGAACCTCGTCCAAAGTATCTTGAGATACCAACTATCCTTGACTCTCCTTTAACTTGACTAGGGTGATCTAGATTCCCAAGTGTCGTTGCTAAGATGTCCATCCTTCTAGTTTAAGTGAAGGAACCCTGGCTGCTCTGCTCTTCAAGTTCATCCTGTAGCATACAATGGATAAATAAAAAGTAATTACATGCAATCTTGTTAGGAAAATGAAACGCACTTAAATATACTTGTTATTAAATACTTACAATCCTTTTAGCAACATCAGCAATGACTGGATTTATATATTTTTCTCCCTTTATCCTCCCTGCTTTCCATTTTTTGTGACGTGGGGGAGGAGGTGGCTCCTGCATGACAATACTAGGATTTGCTTTGGCTGCTTCTTTCAATTTTTGCAATTCAGCCTGTATCATCTTCTTTTTGAGCTTCTGATAAACCCATGCGACATGTAATGCGGATAATTATTTTTAGCTCGCCTTTCTTATTTGCTTGACTCAATTCCTATATAAACAAAGAATAATGAAACCTGAGTTAGTGAGGTCAAGTAAGTTCAACTAAAATGTTTAACACTAAGATGAACAAAATATTCCAGGAATTTGGGATCTTGTCGCATTGCCATAAACAACCTCCAGTCATTTGGAGAAAGAAATGAATACTCTTTACAAGGATCTTTATGGCTCTTTGAACCTTGAATGTACTTGGTTGTGAGCGTGGACTTGAAATCTTTCTATCGCTCACAAACCTCCCCCATCCAATATTTGTACATTTGCCTCGTATTGGGAACATCTTAGGTTAACTAGAAAACAAAATATATATAATAGTTATATATGAACAAATATAGAGATAAAAATACAAATTTAAATACCAAAAGTTGTTCCCAAATCATAGCCTTCGTGTCTTTTGAAACTTCCCTCCAGGTAGGAATTAGAACGCTAACTTTACTCCGACTCAAAAAGCTAACATAGCTAATGAACGTGTCTCCCTCTTCGTCGATTGGTTTCAACTCAGCATTGAATTCCATGTGAACCCTTGCCTTTTCTTCCTCATGATGTTTGACCAACGACCATAGCTTCGTGCTTCCTCTAACCTTTTTCTTAACAGGTGAGCTAGCAGAGTCGCCCGACTTTGAACTTGCCATGATCCTGCTAAGAAATAAATGTGAGATATGATAGGTAAATAGAAATTACATGCATACTTTAAACAATTCAAAATCTTACTTTAAGTGTTTTCCCAAATTCCTTCACAATGATCAACTCTAGTTGCATATTCATCATTATCTACTAATTCTACTTCAGTTGGCATAAGTGGATTGTAGTAAAAGGTGATGTGTCATTAAGATTAAAACTCAGATCACCATCCTTCTATTTTTACTTTAGAGTACAATAGACAATTTTACATTTGCTGGATCAATGACATAAAAAACTTGTTTTGCTTGACTTGTTAGAATGAATGGCTCATCTTTATAACTGACTCTTTCAAGATCAATGGAGGTACATCCAAATTGATCTATTTCAATAGCATTATTGTTAAACCACTTGCATTTGAATAAAGGAAATCTCAACTTAGTGTAGCTTATCTCCTATATGTCTTCAATAACTCCATAATAGACTAAGGATGCCAAAATGGGATTTTTGTCTTTCGAACTAGAAAAGTGCATTGATTTGGCTACCACTATCACCCCACTATTTTGCATAGTACTTCTGTTATCTTGTGCTTTTGTGTAGAAAGAATACCTATTTATATCGAAACTAGTCCAAGTCATGACCTTAAAAAAAAGCCCCCAAACTAACCATTTGATTGTCTCAGACACATTGATCTCGTGCGCTATCTTATCCTTGAACCACTCTATGAAAGTCTTGTTTTGCTCATTAGCTATCTGCATGTAATTTTTTCTTGGATATATCTCCTTTAAACTTTTTCTATGTTCAGCTAAGTACATCTGAACTTCTTCCGTATTATTCAAGATATACAAGTATTATTGCAACACCTCTTTATGATGCATGCTCTTCACTTTGAGCCCTCATGTTCCCTTACTTGTAGCCTTTTCATGATGAGATTCTTTGTAAAATTCGATAGCTTCTTCAACGTTATATCTCTCCACAATTGAGGCTTAGGGTTAATAAGGATTTTTAGAATGCCCTTTTAAGTTCTTCATGTATCGCTCAAAAGGGTACATCCACCTTAGATAAATTGGGCCGTATAGTCTTACCTCCCTTACCATGAACTATTAAATGCACCATTATATCAAAGAATGCGGGAGCAAAATGCATCTCTAGTTGGGATAGAAAGTATAACCCTCATTTTCCAATTCATCTAACCTTCCAATGTCAACAACTTTGCTACAAATAGCATTAAAGAAACAGCACAACCTTGTTATTATGCTTCACACATAATCTCTCATATGCTTCTAATAGCTACTGGTAATAGTTGTTGCATCAAGACATGGCAATCATGGGACTTTATTCCTATTAACTTTAACTCTTCCATTGACATAAGCTGGCTCACATTAAAAGAATACCCTTGTGGTACCTTAATGCCATTCAAACACCCATACAAACTTCTTCTTTCGGCTTTTGACAATGTATGTGCTGCTGGCTCCATATACACTCTCTTACCATAATCTCTTAGTTATGGATGTAGTTGTTATCTTATTCCCATTTCAACCAAGTCTAGTCTTGCACTAATTCCATCTTTAGTTTTCCCTGCTATGTGCAAAAGTGTACCAATAAGGCTATAACATACATTTTTTTCTACATGCATCACATCAAGACTACGCCAATATGGAAGATAAAAAATATGGAGCAACCAACCTGTGGTAGCAGAACCTTATCAGACCATTATACTCATCTTCTCGACTTGGCGGCCTTAACAACGCAACTCATCGTTTACTTCTAACACTTTTTGAAGATGAGACTAATGCCATTTATATTCCTTGATCTCCCTTCTCATCTTGCCGACTATCTCTTCCTTTCCTCCAAGATCTCCGTCGGGTTTGAAGGTTGAAGAAGCAAAGTCAAGTTTGTGTTTTAATGAAAAACAAATGGGTTGGTGTCATTTTGGTGTCAGTATTAAAGGGTGGGAGATGGATGTTTATTTGGTAGGAAATATGGGGGTATCCACCTCATAGTCCTAGTAATCTAAATGGAGGGAAACAATGGTCAATATGGACATGGTGGATGACATGTGTACAAAAACTGGGGCCCATAATTCAAAATGGATAGACGTTGGGGGTAACTAACGGAGCTGGTATTTTTGTACCTTTTTATAATGATGATGGGTAATTTTGCACCCAAGGAATGTAAATGTTGCTAGGCGCACATGTGACATATGTAGATGGGTATTTTTGCACCTTCGCCCTTGATTTTTAACCTCTTCCGATGATAATATATGACATAATGTTGAACTTATCTCATCATAAAATAAAGATTACCTGAATGTTCTTCTCTTTGATATAGGTATAGGCAGGAGGTAAATGACAACAACTATTCTAACATTAGTTTTGATAAGAATAGTTCTCATTACTACCTTTGGGTATTTCTTATGGGAAAAAAATTTGAAGCAAAAAGGTAAGTTTCAGTTTCACTCTGAGGCCTCATTCAAGGGATCAATAATTTTTTTTTATGATTATTAAGCACCTGCTTGACGTAAAATATAAGAAATAGAAGAGCATATGGTGAGAAAAACAAGCAAGTCACTGAAAAACTAATTGTACTCAAAATCTAATAATAATTGTTCAAGGAAGAAATTATTTAGTTTTTAAATTATATTTAATAAATAATTAGGTGGATATGTCCTAACAGATTTCTCCCTTTATTGTTATCTCTCTTTCTGTCCTAATATATAAAGGGAGGGACAGAATGGGAGATAGAGACAAAGAGAGAGAGAGAGAACATTGTTTTTTCATGTTGAAAGGATACAAAAGAAACTTCATAAACATAGCCAATCTATAGATCATTCAAGTTTCATAATTTTGCTACAGATTATATGAGAATTTCACATGGTTATCTCATCTATAATAAACTGGTATTAGAAGTTTTCAAAAGAACTTATATGGAATAAGATGGGCAAAACACATCACAAATGCATATGAAAATTCACAACATCAAGAGGATAACAAACCTGAAGCCAGTCTACATTCAAGAGCTATCATTGTTCAATTTTAGAAAGTTGGCAACTGCAACAAACAACTTTGACTCAACAAATAAACTTGGACAGGTTGGTTTTGGTCCTGTCTACAAGGTAGCTTTCTTTCTTTGTTTTTTATGGTCTATCTTCTTTGAAAACATAACAATTAGCTTTTATAATCATTTTGTTGCAGGGAATTGCAATAAAAAGATGGACAGGAAATTGCAATACAAAGATTATCAAGATCATTTAAATAGGGTATAGAAGAATTTATGAATGAAGTGGAGTTGATTTCTAAACTTCAACATCAAAAGCTTGTCACACTTCTTGGCTGTTGCATTGAAGGAGAAGAAAAGATATTGGTTTATGAATTTATACCAAACAAAAGTTTGGATGCATATATCTTTGGTTTGTGTATATTTTTGTACATGTGGTGGTTTACTAGATTGAATTTTCTATACTTTCCAAGTTTCCTTCAATTTTCCTTAAAACAAACTTTTCCAGATCCACTATTACAAAAAATCCTTGGATTGGGGGAAGCACTTCAACATAATTGAAGGAACAGCTAGAGGGCTGCTTTATCTTTACAGAGATTCAAAATTAAGATTCATACATAGGGATTTAAATGCAAGTAACATATTATTGGACGAACGAATGAACCCAAAAATATCAAATTTTGGGCTAGCTAAACTTTTTAGAGAGGTGAGGATCATGCAAACATGAAAAGCATTGTTGGAACATAGTAAGTATTCCTTTTCCTCTATCCAAGATAATAATATCAATGAAATTTTGAGAGCTTAAAGATATATTGTTTAAATACAGTGGCTACATTTCTCTAGAATATGCAACAAAAGGACTCTATTCAGAAAAATCTGATGTCTCTAGAATATGCAACAAAAGGACTCTATGTAGAATATTTCACGCTCTTAGGATTTTTAAGCCTCTCTAATTTATAACTTCCTCCATTAAAATAACTCAAGAATGCCTTGGCCAAGATGGACAATACATCAAATTATAACAATTATAATTATTATTTTTTTTAATTTTTAGGCATGGAAATTATGGGTCAATGGTAATATTGTACCTCTAATAGATCCATAAATATAAGATCCAAGCTTTGACAAGGATTTGTCAAAGTGCATACATATCGGTCTTCTATGTGTGCAATAACTTGCAAAAGATAGGCTCGCTATAACCTTTATAATGTCAATGCTTCAAAGTGAGAGTGAGGATATTTCTGCTCCAAGCCAACCTGCATTTATCCTTAGGCAAGCCATGTCTCATATTGTATTCGTCCAAGATTCAATCTCAGATATTTATGGCTTATGTGGTGCATTTAGAAACTATCATTCTAGAAAATTTTCACTAAGTGCAGCTGTTTGAGAGGTTTTGAGTAAAGAAATGCTGATGAATGGAATCGACAAAACTAGACAATTTGATGTGTGGGAAGGTGAAAAATGGGAGTGATACTGGCAAAGGTGATGGGTTTTTGAAACTGCCAATGATAAAGTGCCACATTTCTCAGATTAGTCACTTGGTGTAAGAAAGCTGAGAGTTACCTTGGCTCCAGAATCGAGAAGCGGAAGATAATGCTGGGGAAGACTTTCACTTGGACACTTGTGAACATCGATCATCACGCCTTAGCCTTCCGATCTTTTGTTCTATTTTCAATCTCGATTCTGCTCTTGACCATGGCTAAATCAAAGTTCTATTTTGTTGAATCGATTACCAAAAGCATGAGTGGCTAGATCTTCTATTCTCCCAGAGCTGTTGTGGATGCTAGAGCTGAAGCAATACTTGTGAGTTTTCGAATTCCTTCTTACCACTTATGTTTAATTGATTTCATTATTCAAAGTTCTTCGATTGATCTTTGATTAATTGATTGCATGTCATTCTTCAAATTCATGATGCTTTTGATTTCATTATAATCGGTCGATTTGAGGATTTATAGTGGATCTTAGGTGCTTGAGTCTAGTTGTTCAACTTATCATTTTTTGGGATAGCTTAAAAAGCACTTATAAGTGTTTTTTAGTTAAATCGAGATAAAACTTTTCTCACATACTTATCTAATATATTGTAAATCACGATTAAAAAGAACTTATAAGCTAAAATTAAGCTATCCCAAACAAGCACCTAACTCTATGATGGCTAGGCAATTTCTGTAGGCCTGTCATCTTCTTTGATTCAACTGTTTGGAATAGCGATTGCAAAAGTAACTTTTTTACAATATGACTTTGGGTAAAAGTCAGATTTGTGTAATGTGATTTATGTTTGGATTGGTGGTAGCATAAGTGGTTTTCATGATAATTTTAAAAGAAAAATAAAATAAAAGTCATAAAAAAGTAAAAAAATGTTAACTTGAAAATTTGGTAATGTTAAAATACATAATTGAATATAGTTAATAACTAAACATGCATATAAATTTGAAATCATACAAATTAGTTAATGACCGGCACTTTTCTAATTGTGTGAAGAAGATGACTCATTTGGGTTGAAGATATTGTAGCATAATTCATCAATGATGACTCATTTATGCAAATTATGCGGATTTGTGTTGGATAGTTATATTTGCGCATTTTTATTGCTCAATGTTAGCTTAGCCTTAAGTGTATATATTTTTTTATTAGCCTAATCTTGTTGATTTCTTTTCCCACTTCACACAATTAATTGTCATTTGTTGCTTGTTTAAATTACTAGAATATTTTAGTTTATTTTTTTTATGTTGGTTTACATTGTTTCAATTATGGCCTCAGGAATAGTGTCATAAGCTAGCAATAAAAAGCTTCTTTTGCACGTTGATAAGCTTCATTTTATAGCTTATGGGAAAAGCTACTTTTCTCTCATAAGCCCAATTAGCTTTTTATTCCACCAAACATATCATTTAAGCTATAAACTTCCGTAAGCCCAATTGGGGCTTCTAGTTGTATGTTTTGGGAGGGGAAACACAGTCCCAAGCACATACTTCTTTTTCTTCTTCTTTTAATAAACAGGCAAAAATGAAATTAAAGCATCAAAGATTTTAGAAGTTTTTTCCCATTATCAAAGAGTTTACTAGTTTAAAAAATGTGATTCTTAATATACGAAATATTTAGTTAATTTGATTAGATTAAGTGCCTGTTTGAAAACACCTCAAACTATCATTTCAGAAGCACTTTTCCATATGTTGAGATAAAACTCTCTTCACATACTTATTTCATAAATCATAAAAGAACTTCTGAAAATGTTAAACAAACCGGCATTAAGAAAGTTTGTTAAATAAGTTAATAAGATATATATTTTCTAAAACATCCTAATCATCTTACTTAGTTCTATCTTAGGAAAATATTAACAAATATGAAAAATATGTTTTATATTTACGACAAAAATGAACTTCTTAAATATGTTTTATATTAATGACCAGAGGGAGTTCATATAGATAAAATGCTGAGATGAGATTTTGTCAAACCAATAGGCCCACACAGAAAGAAGCGAATTGCTCTTGATATATTATTACTGAAGAATTAATCAATGATACAAAGAATGGGATCTGGATATTTATAAACACCATAGACAACCAATATCCGGAAAAATGATACTACTTCCAGATACTAACACCCTAACTATATATACAACAACATTACAAAATATCTTTAACTAGTTACTACACTCCCCTTAAAGTTTGGAACCCCATAATTATAAGTTCCTAACTTGCTCATAATATACTCATGTTGTGGACCTCTTAATTTCCTTGTTAAAATATCTACAAGCTGTTCCGATGATTTCAAATACTGGAAACTAATCATCCCTTGCAATATCTTTTCCTGGACAAAGTGACAATCCACTTTGGTGTGTTTGGTATGCTTATGAAATACTAGATTTGAAGCAATGTGCAATGCAGCTTTATTGTCACAATAAAGCTTTACTGGTTTAATATGTTGGTTATGTAACTCTTTTAGTAGCCCAACCAGCCAAGTAAGTTCAGAAACAGCCATACGCAAAGCTATGTATTTAGCTTCTATAGAAAGATATTGAAATTGTATTCTGCTTCTTCAATTTCCAGCAGATCAATGAACCTCCTAATTTAACCAAAAATCCAGTATCTGAACGGCTTGTATCTTTGCAACCTACATGATTTGAATCGTAGAAGCACTCTAAAGTCATTGTACTTGCAACTGACATGAAAATTTCATATCCTGGGGTACACTTGAGATATCTTACTAGTCTTAAGCCTGCTTTCATGTGCAACACTTTTGGTGGTTACATAAATTGGCTTAATACCTGTATAGTAAATGAAATGTTAGGCTTGGTAAGAGTCAAATATAATAACTTACCAATGAGTCTTCTATAGCTCTCTGCCTCTTGGATGAAGTGGTCGTCCTTAGTCTCCTCCATCATGAGCTTGAGATTCTACTCAAAAAAAGTTAGGACAACCATTGTATCATCTAAACCTGCTTGTCAACAAGTTTAGTAGCATATTTCCTTTGGTTAAGACATCACTTCCAATCCAAGAAACTATTTTAAAGTTCCAAGGTCCTTGATTTTAAAATTGTTGTGCAAATATTCCTTTACATTATTTACAGCCTCAATGCTAGTTCCTATTATCATTAAATCATCAATATAAGCAAGTAAAAAAACTATGTCTTGTTTTGTCCTTTTTTGAAATAAAGCATAGTCCTACTTAGTTATTGGAAACCCCTTTTTATTAATGAATGAGTCAACTCCTCATTCGATTTCCTAGAGGCCTGCTTAAGGCCATCCAATGATTTTTCCAACTTGTATACCACACCTCTATTCTCCCCCTTTCATTTAAAACCTTGAGGTATCCTCATGTACGCCTCCTCACGGAGATCTCCCTACAAAAGGCATTATCTACATCTATTTGAGAAATTATCCAATTATTTACAACAACCAATGTAAGAATAGTTTGAATGGTTACTATCTTAGATACTGGAGAGAAAGTCTCATAAAAATATATCCTCTCTCTTTGGAAATGCCCTTTAGCAACTAGACAAGCCTTTAATTTATCTAAATTGCCATCAGCTTTATACTTGGCTTTAAACACCCACTTACACCCTATAGGTTTGTTATCCTTAGGCAAGGTCATTATTTCCCAAGTTTTGTTAACCTTAAGGGCTTTAGTTTTATTTTCCATGGTTGTGACCCATTTACGGCCCTCGGCTACCTTCTTATATGTAGCTGGTTCAATCTCCCTGTCGATAGCTGTAAGGAAACACTTATAACGGGTAGATAGATCAGTGTTAGAAATAAAACCTAGGGGTAGAACTATTAATCAAATATGAGTATTCTTCTAATTGAGTGTTGGAAGAAGGAAGATGTTGACAATGGTAATCTCTTAAATGTGCTGGAGGTTGGTTAGCTCTAATAGGTTATGGTCGGGTGTCATTTAAGGCTAAAATAGAACTCTCATTGCCTTTTCCTGATGTAAGGTCAATGGGTTGTATAGGATCCTGATTGCTGTCTCCTAACATAGGTTCAAGGCTATTTTATGAATTGTTCAAGGGAATAGGCCGAGTATCATCTTCCAAAATAAAAGGATCTATTCGTCTATCAAGGACTATATTATGATTACTAATCATTTCATCTTTAAAAGGAAACCTATCTTTTAGGAAAGTGACGTGCTGACTAACAATTAATGACTTACTCTTAATGTTATACAATATGTAGCCTTTTTGAGCTGAAGGATAGCCCAAGAACACACATGGTTTGGATCTGCTTGCAAATTTGTCATCACAGTTTAGTTTAACAGCAAATGAAAGACAACCATATATTCTCAAATGATTTAAGTCAAAGGGTTGTCCATATAACATCTCATAAAGGGTCAAGTATTTTACTATTCTCGAAGGAATCGTATTTATTAGATATGTAACAGTTCTAGTTGCCTCACCCTAAAACTTAATAGGTATATATGTATGAAATATTATGCTCCTAGCTATTTCTAAAAGATGACGATGTTTCTACCACCCCATTTTGTTGGGGGTGTGAATGGACATGATTTTTGATGAAAAATTCCCTTCTCATTAAAGAGACTTTGAACTTCCTAATTGACAAATTCCTTTCCATTATTTGTTTGTGTAGTTTTAATTTTAGCAGACAAATGATTTTTAGCATAAGCAATAAAAGTTCGTATGAATTTTAAAAACATCAGATTTATAAGTCATTAAGGAAATTTATGCAAGTGACCTGAGAGTGACATGAAAGTAATAAACACTCAATAGTGATTTGCTAAGTATACTGATTTAGATTACTTAGTGATACTTTGGTGACTTAGTAATAAACACTCATAAGATCACTTTGGTGACTGATTTAGAGCACTTAGTGATACTTAGTTTCAAAACTATCACTACTAAGTTCTTTAATAGAATTAAAAGTGCAAGATCACATATCACTTGAGTGACTGAGAGCAACACTCGAGTGATTGAGAATCACTTCAAGTGATTATTAGACACATTTAAGTGAAGTCATCAGAAACCAAAGATTATCATCTCAGAAAATTTAATACACACTCTTTACATCTTGAATTACTTTCTGAACCTCTTTATTATTTTTAGATGTTACTAATCTCATTTCTTAGTAAGTTTCAAGTACTTAAACAATGGATTAACTTCAAAATCTTGAAAAGCAAAAATTTGACAGTAGCATTAAATGCGTAGTAGAGGAAAACTCTCTTTTAGCAACGTCTACATTTACTCTTTGACGAACAAGTTTGAATGCTCACAACTGTCTTCAATCATCTTCTACCTATATATATAGAAACATTCAAAATGGAGCAAATAGCAAACAATGATATTAATTTGCTCATTAAGTGCTATGTTCTCTATCCTTTTATCATTCTCTGATATACTCTTTGTTCTTTAGTTTTCATCTATCTACTCTTTGAGAGAGCTTTAAATACCTTCAATCATTACTTGTAAAGTGATTCCAAGGTAGTGGGACCTTGAAAAGGATCATATTATAAAGCATAATAGGGAAAGAGTGTCCTGTTGAAGAGCTTGATTGTATTGAGGTGCCAAGAACCCATCGAATCTTAAAAGTATAGTGAAAATCTCAGAGGCACTCTGAGGACTAGATGTAGGTCAAGTTGTTGAGACTGAACTGGTATAAATCCTGGTGTACATTTTAGTGATATTTCTCCAACTCTTATCTTTTTAACTAAGCATTTTAATTTTAATTTATAAATTTTGTTAATGACCTAATTCGCCTCCTTCTTAGGTGAAACCTTGATACTAACATGAACTTCTATCCTTTTAGTAAAAAACATAAGCAAATAAAATCATCCTAGGTACCCCTTTCATTAAAAAGATTTTCCCCTTCTTTGTATTATATGATGGAAAACCCATCCGTTTTGAATTTGTATACAAGCCATTAATAAACAAAATCCATCCTATCATTTTCAAAACTAAGCAAATAAACTTCCTCAAACAAGAAATCTCTTTCAAAACTATAGAAAAAAATTTAGCCTAGCTTGAAAACCAAAAAAAAAATCCAAACCCTCCTAGACCATATCCAAAAATCTATATGTTTCGACCTCCCAAATGCTTTTTGGGAAAGGAAGAAACATTCTGTAGCCTTGCTTTACAAAAAAGATTTCAATGAAATAAAAATCCCAAAAAAATCTAGACCCATCCAAATGAATCAAGAATGCCTTGAATTCTGCCAAAAGGAAATAGAGGATCTCCTAGCCAAAGGATTAATCAGAAAAAGAATAAGTCCTTGGACTTGTGCTACTTTTTATGTGAATAAGAATGGGGAAAAAGAAAGGGTAACACCCCGTCTAGTCATTAATTATAAACCTCTCAACCAAGCCCTGTAGGATCAAGTATCCGATCCCTGACAAAAAGGGATCTTCTTAATCGCCTTCATTTAGCCAAGATATTTTCTAAATTTGATATGAAATCTTGGTTTTAGCAGATTTAGATCGATGACAAGGATTGATACAAAACAACATTCATAGTACCATTTGGCCAGTATGAGTAGAATGATATGCCCTTTGGATTAAAAAAATGCTCATTTTAGTTCCAAAGGATCATGAACAAAATCTTTAACCCTTACACCAAATTCATCATTGTTTATATCGATCAAATCCAGTGACTAAAAAGTAAACCTTATCAAGCTAGATCAAATCCAAGCCATAAAGGGCAATGCCCTAAGACTATGACATACCTATTGAAACACTCCAAGCTCTTGTAGCTCATGGAAGGACCCACCTGCCAAAGAAATATTGGGCATATATAATGAACGAAGAAGACCAAGGTGAGAACCTTATTTCTTTGTCCCAACTCCTTTAAAACCTAAAAAACAAACTCCTTGAAAACCTAAAAAACAAATAGGTTATTGTTAACCCAAGCCCAAAGGGTAAACAAGTAGCTGAATTGCCAAAAGCTGTACAAAAGACCCAGCTTGCCTAATCAAGATATATCCCAAAATATGATAAAGCCATGGATATCAATCTAGATAGAACTTGAATTTTATGTTGATAACAACCCCAACCAGGTGGCTAGAGAGATATTCCCTCTAAGATTCCATTTTAAACCCCTAGCATTAAATAAGTCACAACAATTCTATGAACTCATCCTTGTATAAAACCTTCTAGAATCAAAACAAATATACTCGCCACACATGATTCATATATTTCAACAAAAGCCTAAATTACCATTTTCCTCAATGGCTCAGTAAATGGTGGGATTATTTTGGACTCATAGAGGACATTTTTAGGCCCAATGTCCTAGAAGGGTTCCAGTACTTCAAGGATCATGTTAACCTTTCAGATAATGCCTTATTATTAACCCTTAAGTTTTGCTTTAAGCTGTCCATGTCCTGGATCTTTGCTTGGCACTATAAGTATAGCACCCCCACCAATGGGTACCCTGACCTCCAAAGAATCCTATTTATGAAATGGTATGCAACTTTTGGGGACTATAGGGCCAATGTCAATGCTGTTAAAGAATGGCTTAAAGACAACCCACAGTGGATAATAGCTTCAGAGAAGCAAGTTTTTAAACAAAAAAACATCTATGGCAGTCTCCAACAAACAAACCTACATGGACTATCTGAAGCAGGCCCTTCTTCTACTCCAAAAAGAGGGCATGCCTTCTTCTCCAACCCTATCATCCAACCTGGAATATAGGCAAGAAAATTTGCTCCAAGACAATGAAGATGACTGCTTTGGCATAGACCTTGCTAAAGATTGAAAAATAGGAAAAGAGATAAGAGAGAGAAAAAAAACCTATCTGGTACCAATTACCAAAATAACCACGATAAAGCCCTTATTGCAAAAAACAAACCAAAGTTATTATAGCTCTCATAGACTTAAAAAGAAAGAAAGAAAGAAAAAAGCCATATGGATAAGGCTAGCCAGACTACTACCAGCCACGTGGATATCCAACCTTGTAGAAGAAGCTTCCTGGGGACACGCATGCCAGATAAAGATGCACACAAAAACAAACCGGACATGTAGACCATCAGATCAAATGAACCAAGACCATTAGATTAAACTCAAGCCTTTATAAAAAGCCAATGTAAGGTCCCTTTTAGGACCACACTAAAGAGAGTTGTGTAAGAGAGTCTGTTGAGTGACAATTTCTTCTGTTTCATTTTGTTCTTCTATTCTCTTATTTTCTGATGTTCTTAAATAAAGACTTTCATTAACAATTTCTTGTTTGCAATTACTTTCTTACACTTTACTTTCTATTCTTAGTCTAGAAGGTGCAGACTACCACCTTTCTGGCATCATTTTAATTTTCGTTTTCATTATTTACTGGCTTATCATCAAGATTTTGTAGATTACCGCCTTTCTGGTATTTTAAGCATTATATTCTTTACATCTATAGTTTTCTACACTTATCCTACATTTTTCTTTATTGATTTAATTATCAACCTATCCAACTAATCCAATAGTCTATCTGCTTCCTACTTCTCAATTCTCTTTTACTCCTCATATCCCTTTTTGGGACCTCTCCTCCAACTAATATCTGACTTGTTGTAGCGTTTGCATGTCTCATATTTTTTTAAACTTGTTATAGCGCTTGCATCAGCAAGCACTACAACAAGTATTATTTTTTTAAAAAAAAAGTAAAATATAAGTTGTAGCCCTTATGGAAGCGCTACAACTTTTTTATATTGTAGTGGCATATGTGGCACTTCTTAAGTGCCACAAATATTTAAAAAAAGAAGTGCCACAACTTCTATTTTTTGCAGTAGTATTATATCAGTGAAAATAAAAGCATAACAGTTCTAACAATTAATTGTAAAGTATGATTACTAAATACTTAATAGTTAAAAATGACAATCATTATATATAAGAAGGTGAGATTATGAAAAAAATTTATTTGATAATACTTGATAGTTCTTCACAAAGAACATTTATTTATTTTTTAAGAATACTTAAACGGTTAAAAAGATAACTGTCATATATAAGAATGTAAGATTTTAAAGAATGTCAAATATAAGGAGAAGATATTTTAAAAAAGATATATTTGGCAATACTTGACGGTTTTTCAAAAAGAACTGTTATGTATTCTTTAATAATACTTAATGGTTAAAAATAATAACCGTCATATATAAAAAGGTGGGATCTAAAAAATATCAAATATAAGGTGGTGGGATTACGAAAAATTTTATTTGACAATACTTGACAAATTTTCACAAAAACCATTATATACCAATATATCCCTTAATACCTGTAATATCCCAAAATACATACAAGGGCTAAATATAATAGACATAAGATGATATCTTGAATAAAGAGGATGGCCATTTCAGTCAAAAAGGGAAGAGGAAGGAAAGAGAAAACTTGAAGCAAATTACACTTAGTTAATTCACCATAAATGTATGACCAAATGAAGTAATTTTCACCACAACTTTTCTCTACTTTTGGACCATATTTTCGGCTGGACTTTAAGAGATAAGAGGGGCCAAAAAAATCTGATCATTAAATCACATATTGCCTCTCTCCTCAAGTCGGTTTGCAGCTACCATACAAAGAGCTTTGTAGAATCGAGTTTAGGTGAGCTCTTTGATCTTGCATTTCACCTCCTTAACCTCATTTATGGCTCAAGTGTCCTTCATAAACATTGTTCCTCTTGATGATAGCTTCATTTCTTTGGCTTTATAATTTCAATAGGCGGTGTTTTGAGGCATCATCAAGAACAAAACCTTAAAAACCAAAGAAAGGAGCTAAGGAGAAGGAAGAGGTAAGTATTGGCTTCAATTGGAGCTATTGGTTCTATAGGTTGAATGAGTATGTTGACATATGTAATTCTGCCCTGATTTTGTCCAAGTCAGGGTTTGGAGAAGTCATGGTATTTTGGTTATGTATTTGGTGTTTTATGATGATTACAAACCTTATGAAACAAATTTGATGCTCAATTTGGGAGTTTGGTAATTTCTGGAATTTTGTTGATTTTTCTGCCAAAACAAGGATGTGGGGAATGAGTGAGAATTTGTTCATTTTGATGTTATCATTGTGTTCTACACAAAAAATTGTGTGGGTATAGCCCCGGGTTGTGAATTTTGGGTCACTGAAACTCAAAATGCAAACTGGATTTTCTATTGAACAGGATTTCAACGAGGTACCCTGGTTGTGTGGTGTTTTTGGATAACCAAATGATATCAAACAATTCGGAAACTTTCTAGTTAAATAGTATACATAACAAGCTTTAATTTGATACGTAATTTGAATCATTTTGATTTATACATTGGGAGTTATGAATTTTTGAACTTAGGTCATGAAAATTGGGTTAAATTCTGATAGTATGCAACAAATGAAAATTATAGGAATGATGTGTATCCAACTGGCTATGGGTGATATTTTTCGTTGAAAATAGACTAAATAAAGGTCACATAGCCTTTGGAATCACCCCATTTTGAGTTTTATAGATTTAGTTATGATTTTTCAAATTGATGAAAAATTATGGCAGATTTGGTCACCTATGTGAAAATTGAAGATGTAATGGCATATTGTAATATTGTTGAACTCTGAGGTTAGAAATTGGTCTTTTAGGTTAATTGACCACTTTAACTCCTTAGTTGACTTGATTAAATGTTGCTAATGATAACCAACTTGAGTGTTTAAATTAAAGAAGAATTGGATTAAGTAATAACCTGTCGCCCGTAATTCTAATTATAAGATTTGACATTTGCCTTGCACGTGATAAACTGGTGCCAGAGCATGAGTGGAAAGAACAAGGTATTAACCCTTTCTCTTATATTGTGTATAATACATTGTATGTATGTCTTATCATTGAGTTGTGAAACACGCCATGTGAAACATGTCGTTGTGAAACCCGCCATTGAGAAACATGTCAGTGTGGATATGCCATTATGGAATATGCCATTGTGAAATATGCCGTGTGAAATATGCCAATATGAAACAAGCCGTTGTGAAACATGCCGTAGTGAAATATGTCGTTGTGAAACATGGCATTGCGAACATAGCTCGTAAAAATGCTGTGAATGTGTCGTTGCTTGTGATTTGCTTACATGCTTTGTGATTGTACATGTTATAAGTGAACTATTACTATTGGGATTCTTTTAAATCTCATTCTCTCCATTGACTAACCTACAGCTAGGGCAAGAGGTTCAAAGAAAAGCAAGTGACGAAGGGCGGTTAGAGCTCCTAGCTAGGAGTTTTAATTTTGGTAGTTAGTTGTCATAATTTTTTGGGAATTAGTTATATATAATGAATGGTGTAGTGTAATCCCCAATATGGGAAACTGTAAATGGGCAATGTGCCTTATAAACACTTTATCAAATAAATGAAACCCGAGTGTTGTAGGGAATTTTTTGTTGCAGTCTGATATGTATGGAAGAAACCAAACTGTACAGGCCAATTATATTCAAAATGTGAACGTGAGACCGCATGAAATAGGTTTTAAAAAAGTTTTAAATTAACTGGTAGTCTCTATTTCAACTTAATGATGCATTCTAAAACTATAAATCTGGCTATTAAGGGTGGGGGTTACATTTTTGGTATCAGAGCTGTAGTTTCTGGCAATGGTAGGTTTGCTAGGATAGTTGTCGTAGTTGTTTGCCTTAGTAATAGACGATCACCTATGAATGTTTGTTGTGTACACATGATTATTCTTGCTGTCTGTTGGTATATGAGTTTTAAGGACTATGTGTATACATTGACTATGATATTGATGCGGTGAATCATTTGTAGAATTAAAAGACACAATGGTTAGCTCGAGAGTTAGATGAGTAGAACCAAATGTGGAAGAAATTTCTGACAACCTACCTAATCGAATACAAGAGATGATGGGCTTGATGAGGGAACATCATGACATGATTAATGAGCTAAGGGTAGAGCTTAGAGAGGAAAAAGCAAAACGCAATGAAGACAAGGTTTAGTCTACATATAAAGAGGCCTAAGAGGAAACACGTCATGAAAAAATAGCTGAGGGGTTAAATCGAGCTCAAAGGTTCCCGCCTCGTACTGTGCCTAACCAGGAGTCATAAGGGGTACCGGTTTGAGAGGAAAGAGATCTATAATATTGGGTCTCCAAATTCTACAAACAACTACCTTAGGTGAAGGCATGCTTAGCCATGTATAAGTTGGAAGGGGTTGCCGACCAGTGGTGGCAGAATATCTCCCTGACAATACAGAACCGAAATATGCCGGTGACTTGGGAATTGTTTCAAGAACAATTTAATGAGAAATATTTCCCTAAATCAATGAGGCTTGAGAAGGAATCTACGTTCCTATCCATCAAATAGGGCATGTAGAGACGTTCGACGACTACCTTTCTTGCTTCATCCGACTGGCTTGATACTCTTCCTACCTTTGGTATATGGATGATGAGGAGTGGAGCTCTGACATACTGATTCAAGGGTTGAGACGTGAGTTGAGGAAGAGATTAGCCACCCATCAGTTTACCAAATTCAACAAAGCAGTGGAGGAGTACAGAATCACCAAAAACAATTTAAGAGATCTGTACCCAGCTAAGGGTGGTAGCAGCCATAGACAACCTAGCAAAGGGAATACTTCCCAGACATGAAAGGGACAAGGGTTGTTAGATAAGGGTAGCGGTAAGAATCCCTATAAGCTTGAGGGTCATGATAATTAGAAACCCCCAACAGATTAATATGCACTCGTTGTGGGAGGTCACATCCTGGAAGAACTTGTATGGGGCTAATGGTTTGTTTTAATTGTAAACACGTGGGACATATTTTTGCTATATGCCGATGACTGTCGATAGAGCCAAGACCCAGGAATTAGGGTAGGGTGTTTACGATGACACACGAGGAAGCCAGAAAATCTCCCGATCTGATCCAATTTAAAATTCTTCTCAATGTTAGTTTGCTACAAGTGTTATTTGATTTGGGTGCAGGTCATTCTTTCATTGCCTATGACTATGTAAAATGCCTGGGATTGCATGTTCATAAACTGCCATTTGATTTGGTTGTGTTGATGCCAATGGGTGTCAAGGCTGTGACGGTTGAGGCTTGTTTGAACTGTGTAATAACCGTTGAGGGATATGAGTGTACTATTGATTTGATTTATTTGCCACTCCACCAATTAGAGATCATTTTGGGTTTTGTCAAGGCTTGACCATTGAGGCTTGTTTGAATTGTGTAATAATGTGCTGATTGATTATGGGAATAAGAGAATAGTGTATCTTACTTCCTAAAATGATGATAATGCAAATTCTAGTTTGAACTTCCTCTTAACGGCTAAAGCTAAGAAATATCTAGAGAAGGGGTGCCAGGGTATATGTTATTCTTTTCCGTGTAGGGAGAGATGGAAGAAACTTTAGAAAGTATACCCATGGTAAGAGAATTCCCTGAAGAGTTTTCAGACGTTCTTAGCTGATTACCTCCGAAAAGGGAAGTGCAGTTTCTAATTGAAATTATGTCTGGAGATAGTTCTATATTAAAAGCCCCACATCAAATGGCCCCAAATGAAATGGCGGAGGTAAAGAAGCAAATTGAAGACTTACTTGGAAAAGGGTTCATTCGACCCAGTGTTTCATCGTGGGGAGCTTCGCTATTATTTGTTAAGAAGAAAGACGGGAGTCTGAGACTATATATGGACTACAGAGAATTGAACAAGATAACTGTCAAGAACAAGTATCCACTCTTGAGAATCGATGACCTTCTAGATCAACTGGCTGGTTCTTTTGTATTTTTGAAGATTGATCTAAGGTCGGGTTATCATCAGCTGCGAGTGAAAGCAAATGTAGTGAAGACTGCCTTCAGAACTAGGTGTGGGCAATATGAGTTTCTGGTAATGCCCTTTGGCCTAACCAATACACCTACTGTATTCATGGATTACATGAATCATGTCTTTTGATAATACCTAGACCAATTTTTAGTGGTGTTTATCGACGATATTTTGATATACTTTAAGAGCAATAAAGAGCATGAGCATCATTTGAGAATAGTGTTGGAGATATTGCGTGAAAAGAAACTCTATTCCAAGTCGAGTAAGTATGAGTTCTAGCTTTTGGAAGTAAAGTTCCTAGGCCATTTTGTGAGAAGGGGTCTTAGTGGATCCCAGTAAAGTGGAAGCAATGTTTGAGTAGAAGAGGCTAGAAACTGTTGCTAAGATATGTAGTTTTCTGGGGCTTACTGTTACTACCAGAGATTTATTCAGAATTTCTCTCGGATTGCCTTGCAGATGACCAAGCTCACGTGAAAAAATCAGTGATTTATGTGTGATGAGCATTGTAAAAACAGTTTTGTTGAGCTAAAGGTGAGCTTAACCATGGCATCGGTGTTGATTATACTCGATCCTAGCTTGACTTATGTTGTGTACAGTGATGTAAGTAAACAGGGGTTGGGGTGAGTCCTTATATAGCAAGGACGAGTGGTGGCCTACGCCTCTCGACAACTAAAGGCTTATGAAATGAACTATCCTACTCATTATATGGATTTTGTGGTGATTGTGTTTGCATTGAAAATATGACGACATTATCTATATGGTGTGACAGTAGAATTGTACTGTGACCACAAGAGTCTCAAGTATTTGTACGATCATAAAGAGTTGAATATGAGATAGCATTGGTGGATGGAGTTTCTGAAAGATTATAACTTGGAGATCAAATATCTTTCAGGTAAAGCTAATGTCATCGCAGATGCTCTTAGTTGAATAACAGTGCTAGTGGCATCAATGATGATCTAGTAGGGAAAATTGATAGAAGATTTTTGGATTTGAATTTATTAAACCGAATCATATGTGCTAATTACAATGTTTCCCAAGGTGAAAGTAATCTGAGAGCTGAGATTGAAAAGGCTCAGAGGAAAGATGATTTGTAGTTCATTCGGACCATAATCGAACGAGGAGAAACTCAGGACTATGATTTATCACCTAGTGGATTGGTTCGATAGAAAAAGAGAATCTGTGTTCCACTAAAGGCTAAGCTAAGGCAGAAAATCCTGGATAAGGCACACAAGAGTCGGTATACTTTTCACCCAAGAATGACCAAAATATACCATAGTTTGAAGTCTATGTATTGGTGGTCGGGATTGAAGAGTGATGTGACCAAGTATTTGGCATAATGTCTTACTTGTCAGAAAGTGAAGATTGAACACCAGAGGTCGCCAAGATTGCTACAGAGACTTGAGATTCCAAAAATGGAAGTGGGAAAGTATGACCATGGACCTTGTTATGGGATTGCCCAGGATTAGAAACTATGATGCGATCTGGGTGATTGTTGACCGATTAACGAAGTTAGCGCATTTTATACCAATCAACACCAGCTACTCTTTGGACAAACTGGCAGAAATCTATATTTGAGATATAGTGAGATTACATGGCACACCAAAGAGTATCATTTCAGACAGAGATCATTGTTTTACTTTGAGATTCTGGAGGGCTCTACATGAAGCTCTGGGTACTAAATTGAGATTCAGCATGGCCTATCATCCACAGACAGATGGACAGTCAGAAAGGACCATTCAAACACTAGAAGATATGCTGAGAGGTGTGTCCTAGACTTTAAAGGGAATTGGGACTACTTTCTTCCACTTGCTGAGTTTGCCTACAACAAAAGCTATCATGCGAGTATCTAGATGGCTCCATATGAAGCATTGAATGGGAGGAAGTGCCAATAACCTTTGTGCTAAACAGAGCTATATGAGAGAAGGTTGTATGGGCTGGATCTTGTTGATCTGACCACTGAGCAAATTAGAATCATCTGGAAGTGGCTCCTTGCAGCATAAAGTCAACAGAAAGCTACATTGATAAGAGGATAAGACCTCTAGAGTTTGAAGTCGAATATCATGTGTTTTTTAGAGTGTCTTCAGTCACGAGCATTAGGAGAGCAATCACATTAGAGCAAAAAGTTAATTTAGCATAAGTTAAAATTGCATTTTCACTACAGCATATAGGGTGTAGTAGAATTAGCCGTAGCGAAAAATATCTATTATGACATTAGTTGCTTAAGACATGACGCCATAAATGAATATATTACGGAGTCAGTTGATCACGCCGTAAATGAATACATTACGACATCACATTATAACTAAACCAACACCTAATTGACTAATATGGCATCTTGCATATGCTCAACTGATTCAAGTTTTTATCTAAACTTATGTCATAATTACCAATTACGGCGTCAATTATGGTCATAACTGACGCCATAATTGTAATATTTTTTTAAAAAAGAGCTAAATTTATATATATTAACTCCTCTTTGAAGAACATGCTATCATAGGAAGCCAATGTACAGCAATGCAATGAAGACTAAAAAATGTACAATATTGTAAGTCTTGCAACCAATATATGACATAAATAAATGATCAAAACAAATGTGTGTATCTAATATTATCAAATTACAAAAGAGAATCATGTACAACTTATCATTCTACTTTATTTTTGTTAAATGTAGAAAGTATTCAGACCAAATGCCGCATATCTCTCTTATTTACACTTCAGAATATGATTCCAAAATTCGAAAATGCTGCACATTCAAAAAATCTGCAGGTAAAAATTATTATAAGAAAACCAAAGTCTAAACTAAAATTATAACATATATATATATATATATATATATATATATATATATATATATATATATATATATTATTACCTTCTTAAATGAGTTAGTAATGCTCTCAGTGATGATTTCATACATATATCGCATCACATAATATCCGCACTCAACTTTTGAGTTGTTTGTGGCACTTGAATTTACACAAACAAGAACAATCAAATTTAGTAAACCAGTAATATAATTCATCAATCCATTATGTAAATTTAAAGTATTTACCTTCAAAAGGACCCAATTGACATCACTTTGGCCATTCTTTCCCGCCAACATAGAATGCATCTTCAAAGATCTATTATTAATGAATTGTAAGAGAATGATATATTCAAATATTATAGAACAGAGTTTTACAAAAAACTTATGTTTCAAACACGCACTTCGTATCTTCACTCACTGCCCATTGTAAAGAACAAAACCAATATATAGTACGTTCATGTAGGCAAATAACAACAAGCCTCCAATGGTTACTACAATATGAATTCATATTAATATTATATTGTTAAGAAAGTTTTTACTTAAGTGATAAGTGAATTAGAAATAAATACCTTTCTATAAATGGTGCAAACCAACACTTTTTATTCCCTTCTTTAATTGTCCTTTCAATATATGATGTTCTCTCACTTACATTATTGTTTCCAGATGATTGAATAGAATGTGAGCACAAGAATCCATAATTATTAATTTTACCCAATTCTTTACAGAGATTGTGGAGATACCTATGAAAATGGGAAATAAGTTAGTGAAGAAATAAAAAAACTTAAATGTTAAATTAAAAAAAAAGTGCATACTTACTTAAGAAAAGGTTGAATAATTGATATGTTCAACCAATCAAAAGAAATGAGGTCAAGAACATCCCGCTTGAAGATCTTTAATTCAAAAGGGTGCCCTACAATCTCCTTACTCGCATTCAATCCAATGAAGTCGTCCAATTAACAATAAATGAAGCCAACCGTCTCAAGCCATTTTGCTTTGGTTTGACACTGGGTCTAATTGCTTGTTGAGAATTTGAATGGAAAGAATCCTTTAATTGTTGTAGTTCCTAATTAATAAATCAATAAGTAATAAAAAAATTGAAAATGCATACCATTTTAATTAGGGAATGATAGAAAATCTCAAGGTTATTCATACCTCAGCTGTAACTTGATGAACTAGCCTTCTTAGCAAAAGAATGAAATTTTGTTTAGTTTCTCCTACCATTTTTACTTCCTTAGTAGGAAACAGCACTAAGGCATTAGCATCCACAACCTTTTCAATAACTATCTTCACCTGGTAGTCTAGTATCTTCTGGTGGTGGATCATTGTTGCAGAGATATATACCTTTCCATATGCAACTAAACGTCTTTTAGGATCCTCTAAATAAATTATACATGACACTCCTTCCTTCACACAACTACATTTTATGCTTAGTGGCATGGGAGATTGTTGTGCATTTTGAGATTGCATATGCATCGAAGCAAGGGATGTCATCATTGATTGCATTTCCATAATCTTCTTTTGAAATTCTTGCTCTAAAGCTAACACTCAAACATTAGCTTTCTTTTCTACTTCCTCTATCACGATTTATACTTTCTTTAGTGGTACACCTTTCGAACCATGAGTAGAAGAAAGTGGTCCAAAGTATTCCCTAATACCTACTCCTCTTGGAATCCCCCTGACACAGCCAGGGTGCTCTTCCTTCCTCAATGTTATGGCCAATATATCATTCCTACTAGAAGGAACAAAGGTTCCTTGAATAGTTGTTCTTCTAGAGAATCCTACAACAAGCAAGCAACAAATGCAATTAATAAATTTTTCCCTGAGCACATAACAAATTGGTTGATTATAAAATACTTACATTCTTTTTTGATACTTCTCTAGCCTCTTTAGTAAGGAACTCTCCTTTTTTATTCATTCGTGCTCTCTTCAATGTTTGACTACGCTTAATAGGGGTTGGAGGAGAAACATCTCCATCATCTATTACCCCTATAGCTTGTCTTTTATTTGTCTACTTCTCTTCCCTCATTTTCTTTTGAAGTAATGCATACCCTCAATGAGATAAAGTATGAGGGTAAAGATTTTTCTTCTGTGTCTCGTGGCCCTTTTTTCTTTTTTCCTTTTAAAACAAATGGAAAGCATTTATCAAAATTAAAACTTCAAAAAATAATAACTCAAATCACATTCTTCTTTTACATATTACATACAAAAAAATTAGGATGATATCTACTTTCAACAAATTTTAACCATGTCTCCTCATCAATATATGGATACTTCTCTCAAGGATTTTCAAAGTTAGAGTCACTATTGACATCACAGTCACCTTCAACATACATCTCATTGAATATATATTTTTTTGCAAGTTTTGACTTAAAGTCCCTCCATCGCCCTCCTACATATGAGAGCCACTTTTCCCTTAACAATGGTATATCAAGTATGTCATAACTAATCTACAAAAAAACACGCACAAACAACTAAGTTAGTAATAACATATCTCAATAATGTAGGTAAATAAAAAGTAAATATGATATATAGTGAGAGGTACCTTCATAGTATCCTAAACTTCATCTCTATCATTCTCATCCACTTTTTCCCATTCTTCTTCTAAAATGCTAATTTTTTGGCGGGCAACAAGTGCAACATAACTTCTAAATATATTCCCTTCTTTCCAATCAATTGGCTCACCTCTCTTATCTAACTCAATATGAATCTTCTTACCTCCATCTGTTTGAGCTAACCTGGTAAGTCGTGTGACACCTTTTCTACCCCTTTTTTACTTTTTTCTTTGGCTATTGGTGCTAGACAGATTCTCTATGTATTCCTTTTAAAATAACGGTATAAATAATATTAGTAACAAAAATACAATCATTTTAAATTATAATAGAAATAAAATGAAAATGATGCATCTTGAAAGAACATATAAAAGAATATTAGTTCTCCCATAAACCTTCATCGTGATCAGTTCTTACGCCATACAAATCATCTTCATCATGATTACTAGTTGTACCATATACATCATCTTCTTTATCTTCTTTATCTAATTTAGGTAAGGATGACATAAAAAGAGGAGTCTCACCAATATCAAAATTTGATTAATCATTCTCATAATGAGAAATCAGACTTTTTCCGTGTAGAACCACAAACCAATTTTTGCTGCTCTGTTAGTGACATAAAACACTTGTTTTACATGAACCACCATAATAACAGGCTCCTCCATATAACCTACCTTATTAAGATTCACTAATGTTAGGCTTGACTTATCTAGTTTAACACCATTATTACTATCAACCCACTTACATTTAAAAATTGGCACCTTAAATTTAAAGTAGTCTACTTCCCATATTTCTTCACTGACGCCAAAATATTGCATCGATGCCAATATAGGTTTTTTATCTTTGGAACAAGAATAATGCATTGATTCTACTACCACTATGACTCCACTATTTTGCATAGTGTTCTTATTATCTTGATTTCTTGTGTAGAATGAAAACCCATTAATGTCATATCCAATCCAAGTTGTGACATTAAAATTAGGCCAACCAGCTAACCATAGTATTGTGTCAGAAACATTTGACTTTTGACGATCTTGCTTAATCCTTTCCTTAAACTAGAGTGAGAAATCTTAATTGTGCTTAGTTGGCAACCATCTATTTGCCTTTTTAGGATTTTGATCCCTTAATTCCTCCTGATGTTTGGATAAGTAATCCTGAACTTCATCTGTGTCATTCAAGACGTATAGATGTTCTTGTTCTACTTTGTCAAGAGCCATAAGCTTCATACTCAAACCTCTTGTCCCTTGCCCTGCAACTCGCATTCCCTTATGGCGAGACTTGGGAAGTCCTATTGGTTTTACTTCTGATAGATATTCAGTACATAACTCAACAACCTACCCAACAATGTATCTTCCAACAATTGATGCTTCAGGCTGATGTGGATTCTTTACATACCCTTTAAGGATTTTCATGTATTGCTCAAATGGGTACATCCAATGCGGATAAACAGGACCACACAACTTTATCTCTTTCACTAAATGCATAATTAAATATATCATGATATCAAAAAATGATGGCATAAAGTACATTTCTAGTTGGCATAAGGTAATTACAACATCATTTTGCAATTCATCTAATTTTCCAGGATCAATAACTTTACTACATATAGCATTAAAAAAGGAACTTAACCTTGTAATAGTCATTCTCACCTTTTTCTCCAAAATGTCTCGAACTGCTATTGGTAAGAATTGTTGCATCAGAATGTGGTAATCATGAGACTTCATGCCTAATAATTTTAAATCTTTTATTGATACAAGCTTTCTGACATTTGAAGAATAACCTTGTGGAACCTTTATCCCATATATACACTTACAAAAGCTTTATTTCTCTCTTTTAGATAAAGTATGATGTGCTGGGTGTATGTAGGTCCTCTTTCCATTAGTTCTTAGACCTAAGTGTTTTCGTATGCCCATTTCAATTAAGTCCATTCTTGCTTTCTTACCATCCTTGGTCTTTCCCTTTATGTTTAGTAGTGTTCCAATTAGACTTTCACACACATTTTTTTCCACATGCATAACATCAATACTATGCGTTACCTCAAAACTTTGCCAATAAGGGAGATCAAAAAAGATAGACCTCTTCTTCCACAAATTCTTTTTAGCTTCTTCTTCTGGCTCTTACCCATTACCACATTGATGTCTTTCACCCATTGATACACTTGATCTGCAGTAAGTGGCTCTGGAGGGTCATCATCCTCTTGAAAGCCATTGAATTCCTTTTTTTTGTCATCACCATACCCTATTTATTTCACTCTATAATGTGATGTTCCATAGACCGGACAAGCATCTAGCTTGTCATATTATTTTCTATAGAACACACAATCATTAGGGCAAGCGTGAATTTTTTTATACCCCAATCCTATTGGGCACAATATCTTCTTTGCCTCATAGTTACAGTCCAGATGTTCATTACCTTTTGGTAGCATTTCTTTCAATAGTTTTAGCAACTTTGTGAAACTCGTATTGCTCCAACCATTTTTTGCTTTCAAGTTGACTCGCTTTAACACTGCTGATAACCGTGTGTACTTTGTGTACCCTAGATATAGAGGCCTTTCGGCGTCATCAGACAAGCTATCGTATTTATGTAATTGCTCAATAGCCTCAGCACCAAAGTCATGTATCATATCTTCCATTCTATCATCATCTAGATTTATATCATCTTCCTCAATTTGGGACACATTACGTTTTTTAGATTCACCATGCAACACCTAATGTGTATATGTTTTGTAGAACCCAAAACAAATTATGTGATCTTTTATTTTCGTAACAGATTTCCATAACCCATTCAAACACTTGACACAAGGACAGTAGAACAATCCATTATTATTAGAGACATTGGTTTTGCAAATTCTAAAAATTGTTCCACCCCACGCTCATATTCATCACTCATTCTTAAAATGTCAATCCAACTATGATCCATAATTACCTAATTGAAACATGTTCAGTACGACAACTTAATCAAACAAGTTCTAGCAAATCTCGATGATATTTCACATCAATATTAAATAAAGAGCAATGTGTATAACTTCATACAAACTTTATAACTTTCAAACCAACTTCAATCCAAACATTAACAAGTAGTAATATATGCTTTTAATAGTTTTAATATTAAGAAAGAGAATGGGTATTTGAAATTACCTAAATAAAATTCTCCAATGCATCTTCAATTGCTCTATCTTGGCCAATTGACAATTATATTTGAAGTAGAATTCTCCATAGTTACAAGGTGAACACAAAAAAGAACAACTTTAGCATGAAGCAATATCTAAAGGATACATTAGAGATACTCAAGTCAGATCAAGGCTTCTACCAAGATGAAATATAATATGCATAAAGAAGTGGATGGCTTCTTTATTCTTAAATATAATATGCATAAAATGTAGGGTCATGACAACATACTTATTGAAATATGGATTTCTGATGATATGAGTTTACCAACTTCTACTGGGAAACATTGGATTGGGTTAGAAAATTAGTTCAGTTTGGGGGATTTAAGGACTCTTAATATCTAAAAAGAACATTGGCTAAACAATTTCAATAGATGGAATTAAGGTATCATTTTCTTTCTTTCTTTCTTTTTTTAAGTTTGCAGTCAGGAATTCATTGATATTTTTCCAATCTTTATAACTCCACCTAGTGGGATTAAGTCTCTATAGTTGTTGTTTTCAATCTGAACAAGCTATAGAGATTTATGCAACTACAAACTAAAGATGTCAGCAACAATTTTTGATCTGTCCCTTTAATTTTTCTAGTAATCAAATTTAGATTTTTCAATCTATACAAGCTATAGAGATTTTTGCAAAAACAAATCAAAGATGCCAGCAATAGTTTCTAATCAGTCCATTAGGATATCAAATATTATCTTTTTTTTTATGTTTGACAAAATATATAATAATTTAACTTGTTTGTATTGAGCATAGACAATATTATGAAGGAAGCAGGACTAATCAGCATGTCCTTCACTATACCCATGTACAACGCTTCAAAGCTTCAGGTAAAATGTTGAAAATTCTTTTGAAGCTATGTTTTAAATTTACTTGGTGTTAATTGGCTGAAACTGGATGCCCTGTTCTAGAAATTTTTCATGGTTTTAGTTGAACAGTGAGCCAGATTTGTCTAGTGATGCCATGACTCTTGACAGAAGTGTTCTATTTATCTAAGAAATTAAATGGCATCTGTCTATATCATTAGCCAAAAGAAAATGGCTTTAATCTATATAAAATGCTATGTTGGATCTGGTTTCCTAATCCATGGCAAGAATTCCAATACAATTAAAGATTAACCTGTCATATATAAATAGATTAACTATCCTAATCAATCGGTTACTGCCTTCTAAAATTGAAATTGGATTATGATCTTCGTGATTTAAGGATTATATTGTCAACTTTACTACCCATTATTGCCAGCTATTTTCCCATCTTTTCCTACTTAGTTTACACTTTCTTTTAATCCCTGAGTAATTTTAAGATCCTATACAGGTGAAGTACTTGTAAATAGCAAAGCTAAAAGCAAAAAATCCACATCGATGGGTTATATATGTCACCCAGGCAAACTCATACGTTTCTCGGTTGTAAAATAATCACACTTCTGCAACCTAACACATATTAAGAGGACCCCAAAACCAAAAATGAAACAGAGCATCATAAAGTAATCTAGGAAACTAAAAGAGCATCATAAAAGAACTTTTCAAAATGCAATGAAAACTAGAACCTAGTGTAATGCTTATAGAATGAAATAGAAACATGATATATTTCAAGAAACCAAATAGAGCAATATGAGAAGTGCTCTTGGAAACACATCATATGTGCAACAGATACTCACAAGTCCCCTGTAACCTTGCAAATTGGAGGAAAATTGAGACCTACGACAACTCAGAGAAGACGTACGTCAAATTGAATGAGTTCACAATAAAGACTCCCATAAAAATCTGGAAGCCGCAATGCTACAGTGATGAAGGGATTAGGGTGCGAATTTGAGAAGCCACGAAATTTGAAGTTAGTAGAGGGCTTTTTGTTGAATGAATTAGGGCATTGAATAGATTGGAAACTGACGCCATAGAAGCAGCAAATTCTCCTTTGAATGGAATTAGGGCATCGGTGGATTTGAAACCGACACCATAGAGAAGGGAGTGAATGATTCTCAGCTGAGTGAATTTGTCTATGGCATTGGGTGGAGTTGTTTTAACACCTTATATCCCCTTTTTTAAAAAACAAAATAACATTTTTTTGCCAAATAAAATTAACATATTTCTAAGACTTTCTTATAGCCATGTGAGTGATAATTAAGGCTTTAAGTTTTGATAAGACACAACATTTTAAGTAAGCTGGATAAATAAATTATAAATTATAGGTCAAGTTCCACCCATAAATAATCCATCATCCAATTTTTTTTATTAACTAGGTTCAGTTCCTGAGCTATAAATGACCCACTTAAAAAAAGTCATTTATAATACAACTACAATATAAATATATTTTGGGAAAATTATTTTGAAACATTTATTTATACTATTTAATTACAATTAAGATATGTTATATTTCAATTTATTTATTTCAGAATTAAATTCCAAGCCTCCATATTAATTATAGCTTCTAGTGCTTACTAAAATGATTCCATAATTATTATTGTTATTGTAATATCCCAAAAAGTGATTAACGGCTAATGACTACAAAAGTGAATGTAATTATTGTTGAATAAACACTTTTGGAGAATGTGTGATGGGAATTTGGTGGTTTTAGTGATTTAAATGGTTTCCTAGTGAAAATTTGTGTGAAAATAGGTTTGATTGTTGATTTTGGAGCCATTGGATACAATGGTTGAAAATTTGAAAAATTGTTAAGTGTAATTCTGTGCAGGGAAATCAGTTTGTATGGACATTTTGAATAGGCAAATGGTGTCTAAAAATTCTGAAACTATTCAATCTTAAATTTTGACATGTCAAGCTTCAAAATGGACATATAATTTGTGTCATTTTGATTTGTGAGCTAAGAGTTATGAATTTTTGAAGTTTACCCAGCGAAATTGACTATTTTCTGGAGCAACGGTCAAAGAAATTAACTCTGGCAATGATATACTTCCAGCAAGTAAAAGGCTATATTTTTCCTTGAAACTAGACTCAATAAGGTTCTATAGCCTTTGGAATCACTCTAATTCGATTTTTCTAGAATTAGTTATGATTTTTCAAAGATTGGGCAGAAAATCTGCCAGAAAATCGGAAAATGGGAAACTAGGAAATTATGACATCAGCCTATTAAAAGATGATGTCAGCATTAATTATTAATCATATTGCCTCATCTTCTTCATCCATTTCATGCCATTTTCACCTGAAGTAAGAGAGAGAAAGTTGAGAAAGAGTTTAGAGAGAGAAAGGGAAGAAATCCCATAAGGTAAGCTGATTTCTGCGATGATTTAGCTCCTAATGTGTATAACTCCAACCAAAAATCTGTTGTAATTTAGGTTAGTGTTTCAGCCATATTTGGGAAAAACTTGTGAGAGCTTGAGGAAACTTCCATACCTTCGTATATTAACTATTCTGGCTGCTGTGGGCAATTTAATCAGTGAAATTTTGCCAAATTGCCATTGGTTTTAAAATTTAGAAATGTATGTGCCTAAGGGTTATGCTACCCAATTTTAGTTCAAATGGTAGTAATAACTCAATTAGATGGTTAATAAAGTGGTTAAGAGTAGAAAAGAATGCATTTACGGAGCCAAAATCGTAAAACCCCAATCTTCCCCGGAGGACACATAACTTTTGGCCATCTCTAGAAATGGGTCTTAGAGTTATATTTTCAATGATTTGATGTCCAATGAGTTTAGGAGGGAAAATTAGGTGGGGTTACAATTGGTCACTTTTTCGGAAAAGGCCGAAAAAGCATAATTATGAAAACGCCCCTAAAACCCTTAAAGTGGGCTGCCAAGGGTAAATTTGTAATTTAACATTGAATTTGATAATTTTGAGTCTCAAAATAGATTCCTTGAGTGGAAATATGTTAGTTTACCTCAAGTTAGAATTTCAAGAAAAGTACAGTCGGATCGACTACAGCGGGGACGAGCCGAGTCCACATGGACATTTTTATAAATTTTCATCATAGACTCATATAACCACCAGAAACACTATGGAAGTATCTAAATGGTGCATTTGGAGTTGTAGGATTCGACATTTGCCCTGATCTTGAACTACCTGTGCCAGAGCACGTTCGGAAAGAACTAGGTAGTGACTCTTTCTCTTATACTATGTGTAATGCACTGTATGTGTGTTATATCATTGTTTTGTGATGATTTTTTATGCTGTTGTAGTTACAGCTAGTGATAGTTGTCATTATACATCGAAAGCTATCGTTTACAGTGCAAGCTGTCGCTATTGTGATTACAGCGTAAGCTGTTATGATAGTGATTACAGTGAGAGCTGTCGCATTGTGCATACAGCCGTGAGTGGTGTTGTTTGTGGTAAAAGGCATATATCTTTGTGCTACTACTGCCTTGCTGTTTGTGATTTAGTTACATGTTGTGTGCTTTATATTGTATGAGTGACTTGTTACTACTGAGATTCTTTTGAATCTCATTCTTTCCATGAACTGACCTATAGACAGGGCAATTGACTTCAAAAAGAAGCGGACAACCAAGAATGGTGAGGACTCCTTAGAGATCTTTGATGTTGGGCATTATTATCCATTTTGGTTTGGCATTAATGTATATATGTGGAATGATTTTAGATAATCCCCTATATGGGAAACTGTAAACCCTTAGTGAATGAATAAAACCCGGGGGTTACCAGGATTTTTATTGGACACTCTGATATTTATGAATGCAATTCAACTGCACAAGGTAATTATATTTGAAACTTGAATTGGAGATCAGAATAGAAATGAAATTTTGAAAGAGTTTGTGAAAAGCCTACCGTGTGGAGGGGAGTCTTGAATGAGTTTAATTATTCGTCGGTCTCTAATTCATTTTAGTTATGCCTTTTCAAATCATAATTACAATTTTTAAGGTAGGGGTTACATTTTGATATCAGAGCTATAGTTCCTGACAAAGGTAGAAGTTGTTAGGATAGTTCCCTTAGTCTTGGCTATAGGGATATAAGATGATTTGCGAATGGTTATTGTATACACATGTTTGTTTTGCTAATGTGGATATATATGAGATATGTGGATATATGTGTATACCTATTTGTGATATTGATGGGGTGAATTATTTTATAGAATGAAGAAAACAAAAGGTCACCCCAGAGTATAGCAGGTAGACCCTGAGGTGGAGGTGGTCAATGAAAATCCACCGGACCTTATGCAAGAACAGTGGGTCTGATTAAAGATCAGAGGGATATGATTATTGAGTTGAGAGAAGAACTAAGAGAATAGAAAGCTAAACAGCATGAGGGTCAGGGACAGTCCACACAGGAAGAGACCCAAGAAGAGACACCACAGAAGAAACTGTAGAAGGATCGACAAGACCACTAGAATCACCTCTTCATACTTGACCAAACCAAGAATGACACGTGGTTCCAGTTAGAGAAGAAAGGGATCTTCAATATTGGGTTTCAAGATTCTGCAAGTACTTACCTCCAGTGTTCAGAGGGAGGTTTTATCCCTAAATAGTCGAAGACTGGTTGAACTGGCTGGAGAAAAGTTTTGAGGTTCTTGAATACCTGAATGAGGTGAAGGCTCTCCTGGCTATATACAAGCTAGAAGGGGACGCTGATCGTTGGTGGCGGAATATTGCCCTAACACTCTGAAGCAGAAATGTGCCACTAACCTGGGAACTGTTCCAGCAACACTTTAATGAGAACTATTTTCCTAAGTCAGTGCGGCTTGAGAAGGAGATTGAATTTTTTTCTATTAAGCATGGTGACATAGAGACTTTTGACGATTTTCTGTCTCATTTCATCTAGTTGTCCAAGTATTCCTTATATCTACAAAAAATGGATGATGAGGAGTGTAGTTCTAATATGTTGATATGTAGGTTGAGGCAGGAATTGAGGAAAAGATTAATACTTCCCAGAAGTGGAAGGGTTAAGGATTCTCTTTGTCCAAGGGCAGTGGTAAAAAGCCTTACCAGTCCGGAGTCGTGAACATCAGAGAGCCCCTATATTGTAGATATGTCCTCGTTGTAACCATACATACCATAGCAAAACTTGTGAGGGTCTGGTGATATGTTTTAACTGCAAGCAACCCGAGCATATTTTGAGTGAATGCAAATAGCCCCGACCAGAGCAAGGACCGAGGACTTAGGGGAGAGTATTCGCCATGACGCACGAGGAAGGGCGGAAGTCCCCTAATCTGATTCAAGGTAATATAATTCTCAATGGTAACTTGTTACAAGTGTTATTTGATTCGGGTGCAAGTCACTCTTTTATTGCTTATGATTGTGTGAAACGCCTGAGCATGCATGTGCATAAGTTGCCATTTGATCTGATTGTCTCAAACTTAATGGGTGTCAAAGCCTTGACCACTGAGGCTTGTTTAAATTGTGTTATAACCGTGGGGGCACCAATCTATTGTGGATTTGATTTGTCTGTCGCTTTGTCAATTAGAAGTCTTTTTGGGTTTTGATTGGTTAACGACAAATAATGTGATGCTTCATTGTAGAAACAAGGGGATAGTGTATCCTGCTTCTCAAAGTGTTGAGGATGTGAATGCCAATATGAATTTCCTCTCGATGGCTAAGTTGAGAAGTACTTGGAGAAGGATTGCTAGGGGTATATGGTGTTCTTTTTTGTACAAGGAGAGATTAATGAAACTTTGAGTAGTATACCCGTGGTACGAGAACTCCCTGAGATATTTCTGGATGATCTTAGCGGATTGCCTCCTAAACGAGAAGTTCAATTCCTAATCGAGATTGTGCCTGGAGGTGGTTCTATATCAAATGCCTCATACCGCATGGCCCCAAATGAAATAGTAGAATTGAAGAAGCAAATTGAAGACTTGCTTATGAAGGGGTTTATTAGACCTAGTATGTCACCGTTGGGAGATCTAATGTTATTCGCTAAAAAGAAAGACAGAAGTTTACGTTTGTGTGTTGATTATAGAGAGATAAACAAGATTATCATCAAGAACAAGTACCCTCTCCCAAGAATTAATGACCTTTTAGATCAACTATCTGGGTCGTGTGTGTTTTTGAAGATTAATCAGAGGTCAGGATATCATCAGCTGCGTGTGAAAGCAGAAGATGTTCTGAAAACTACTTTCAGAATGAGGTCTGGGCATTATGAGTTTCTGGTGATGCCATTTGGGCTAACCAATACACCTACGGTATTCATGGATTACATGAACTATGTCTTTCGATAGTATATGAATCAATTTGTTGTTATATTTATTGATGATATTTTAATATACTCTAAGAGTAGGGAGGAACATGAGCATCAATTGAGGATTGTGTTGAGCATCTTGCGTGAGAAGACCAAATTAAGTAAATACGAGTTTTGGTTGCCAGAAGTAAAATTCTTAGGCCATGTTATCTCGTAAGAAGGGGTCTCTGTGAATCCCAGTAAGGTGGAAGCAATACTGGATTGGAAGAGGCCAGAAATTGTTGCTGAGGTATGCAATTTTCTGGGTCTTGCTGGTTACTATAAGAGATTCATTCAGAATTTCTCCCGTATTGCTTTGCCAATGACCAAGCTCATGAGAAAATATCAGCCATTTATGTAGGATCGGAAATGTGAAAATTGCTGTGAGGAGCTGAAGGAGAGACTGACTACGGCACCTGTGTTGATTATACCTTATCCCAGCTTGACTTATGTTGTGTATAGTGATGGGAGTAAGTAGGGATTAGGGTTTGTCCTTATGCATCAGGGACATGTGGTGGCCTATGCTTCTCGACATCTCAAACCTCATGAAATAAATTATCCCACCCATGATCTAGAGCTTGTGGCCATTGTGTTTGCTTTGAAAATTTGGTGACATTATTTGTATGGTGTGATAGTAGAACTGTACTGTGACTACAAGAGTCTCAAGTATTTGTATAATCAGAAAGAATTGAATATGAGACAGCTTCATTGGATAGAGTTGTTGAAAGACTACAACCTAGAAATCAAATATCATCCGGGTAAGGCAAATGTAGTCACAGATGCTGTTAGTCGAATGACAGTACTTGTGGCAGCAATGATGATACAAGAAGGGAAGTTGATAGAAGACTTTCGAGATTTGTATTTGTCAAACCAGATTATCTGTGCCAAAAATAATGTTTCATAAGGGGAAAGTGATTTAAGAGATGAAATTGAAGAAGCTTAAAGGCAAGATAGTTGGATAAAGCGTAATTTGGCTAGAATTGAACTGGGAGAAGCTCATGGCTATGATTTGTCACCTAGTGGACTGGTTCGTTACCAAAAGAGAATCTGTATTCTACTTAAGGTAGCGTTGAGGCAAAAGATTCTTGACAAAGCACATAAGAGCTGATACACTCTTCATCCGGGTATGACCAAAATGTATCATAATTTGAAATCTGTGTATTGGTAACTGGGATTGAAGAGTGAAGTGATGAAATATGCGGCACGATGTCTTACTTGCCAGAGGGTAAAGATTGAATACCAGAGATCACCAAGGTTGTTGCGGAGTCCTAAGATTCCATAATGGAAATGGGAAAGCGTGACTATAGACCTTGTTGTGGGATTGCCCATGATCAAGAATTATGAGGCGATCTGGGTAATTGTAGATCGGTTAACGAAGTCGACACATTTCATACCGATCAACGCTAGTTACTCTTTGGACAATCTAGTAAAGATTTATATCCAGGAGATTGTGAAGCTCCATAGTATACCGAGGAATATCATTTCTGACCGAGATCCCCGATTCACTTCTAGAATTTGGAGGGCATTGCATGAGGCCCTAGGAACTCAATTGAGATTTAGTATGGCTTATCATCCTCAGACGGATGGACAATAAGAGAAGATTATTCAGATATTAGAGGATATTCTACGAGCTTGTGTCCTCGATTTTAAAGGGAATTGGGACTATTTTGTTCTACTTGTCGAGTTTGCCTACAACAATAGCTATCATGCGAGCATTCAAATGGCGTCGTATGGGAGGAAGTGCCAATCACCCCTGTGCTAGAATGAGTTATCTGAGAGGAAGCTGTATGGGCTGGAGCTTGTTGATCAAACCTCAACATAGATTCGAATCATTCGTAAAAGGCTTCTTGCATCACAGAGTCGACAGAAAAGCTACGCTAATAAGAAGAGACGACCTTTAGAGTTTAAGGTTGGTGACCATGTGTTCTTGAGAGTATCACTAGTTACTAGCATCAGGAGAGCTATCAAGCGGAAGAAGCTGAGCCCGAGATATAAAGGTTCTTTTGAGATTCTTACAAGAATCGGCCCTATTGCTTATCGAGTAGCCCTACCCCCAAACTTGAGTAGGCTCTATGATGTGTTTCACGTTTTCCAACTGAACAAGTACCAACCAGATCCATCTCACATTGTTGAATATGAAGAAGTCGAGTTACAAGACAACTTCACATATTCAGTAGAGCCAGAACAAATTATTAAGCCAGAAGAATGATGGCTCAGACACCGAAGCATTCCATTTGTGAAGGTGATTTGGAAGGGAGTGACTCAGAGGGAAGCAACTTGGGAAGTGGAAGCGGATATGCGAAGACTTTATCCTAAGTTTATGACTTAAGTTGTGTGACAAATTTCGAGGATGAAATTTATTTTACGGGGGGATAAATGTAATTTCCTAAAAAGTGATTAAGGGCTAATGACTTCAAAAGTGGATGTAATTATTGTTGAATAAACACTTTTGGAGAATGTGTGATGGGAATTTGGTTTTAGTGATTCCAATGGTTTCCTAGTGAAAAATTGTGTGGAACTAGGTTTGATTGTTGATTTTGGAGCCATTGGACACATTGGTGGAAAATTTGAAAAACTGTTAAGTGTAATTCGATACAGGGCAGTCGGTTTGTATGGACATTTTGAATAGGCAAATCGTATCCAAAAATTTCCAGTCTTAAAGTTTAGATGTCAAACTTCAAAATGGATATATAATTTGTGTCATTTCGATTTGTGAGCTAAGAGTTATGAATTTTTGAAGTTTGCCCAGCGAAATTGACTATTTTCTGGAGTAGCGGTCAAAGAAATTAACTATGGGAATGATATACTTCCAGCTAGTAAAAGGCTATATTTTTCCTTGAAACTAGACTCAATAAGAGTTCTATAGCCTTTGGAATCACTCCAATTCGATTTTTCTAGAATTAATTATGATTTTTCAAAGATTGGGTAGAAAATTTGCCAGAAAATCTGAAAATGGGAAACTGAAAATTTTGACATCAGCCCATTAAAAGATTACGTTAGCATGGATTATTAATCATATTGCCTCATCTTCTTCAGCCATTTCATGCCATTTTAAGCTGAAGCAAGAGAAATAAAGTTGAGAAAGAGTTTAGACAGAGAAAGGGAAGAAATCTCACAACTCGTATAACTTTGACCCTAAGCTACTCTTCTTTGTTCTTTAAGGTTTGGAGGCTCAAAAATCTGTTGTTATTTAGGTTAGGGTTTCAACCATATTTGGGAAAAGCTTGTGGGATCTTGAGGTAACTTACATACCTTCGTATATAAACTTTCTGGCTGTAGTGGGCAATTTAATCAGTGAAATTTTGCTGAATTGCCATTGGTTTTAAACTTGTGAAATGTATGTGCCTAAGGGCTATGTTGCCTAATTTTAGTTCAAATGGTAATAATAACTCAACTAGATGGTTAATAAAGTGGTTAGGAGTAGAAAGGAACGCATGTACGGAGCCGAAACCGTAAAACCCTGATTTTCCCTCGAGGACACATAAATTTTGCCCAGCTCTAGAAATGGGTTTTAGAGTTATATTATTAAAGATTTGATGGTTCCATTGAGTTCAGGAGGGAAAATTAGGTAGGATTATAGTTGGTCACTTTTTTGGAAAAGGCGGAAAAAGCATAATTATGAAAACACCCCTGAAACCCTTAAAGTGGGGCTGCCAAGGATAAATTTTTTAATTTAACATTGAATTTGATAATTCTGAGTTTGAAAATGGATTCCTTGGGCGGAAATATATTAGTTTAGCTCAGGTTAGAATTTCGGGAAAAGTACAGCCAGACCGGGTACGGCGGAGCCCGGCAGGGTCCCCAGGGGCATTTTTATAAATTTTCATTATAGACTCATATAACCCTCAGAAACACTATGGAAGTATCTAAATTGTGCATTTGGAATTATTGGATTCAACATTTTCCCTAATCTTGAACGACCTGCGCCAGAGCATGTTCGGAAAGAACCAGGTAGTGACTCTTTCTCTTATACTATGTGTAATGCACTGTATGTGTGTTGTATCACTGTTTTTTGATGATTTCTGTTGCGGCTACAATTATAATTGGTGATAGCTGTTGTTATACAGTGAAAGCTGTCGTTTACAACGCAAGCTATCGTTTACAGTACAAGTTGTCGTTATACAACACAAGCTATCGTGATTGTGATTACAACATAAGCTGTCCTGATTGTGATTACAGCAAGAGCTGTCGCAATGTGTATACACCCATAAGTGCTATTGTTTGTGGTAAAAGCCATGTATCTTTATGCTACTACTGCTGTTTCTGTTTGTGATTTAGTTACATGCTATGTGCTTATATATTGTATGAGTGACTTGTTACTCCAGAGATTCTTTTGAATCTCATTCTTTCCATCAACTGACCTACAGACAAGGCAAGTGACTTCAAAGGGAAGCGGACAACCAAGAGCGATGAGGACTCCTTAGAGATATTTGATGTTGGGTGTTATTATCCATTTTGATTTGGGATTACTGTATACATGTGGAATGATTTTGGGTAATCCCCTATATGGGAAACTGTAAACCCTTAGTGAATGAATGAAACTCGAGGGATGCCAGGATTTTTATTGCACATTCTGATATGTATGAATGCGATTTACCTGCACATGGTAATTATATTCAAAACTTGAATTTGAGACCAGAATAGGAATGAAATTTGGAAAGAGTTGGTTAAAACCCTACCATATGGAGAGGAGTTTGAAATAAGTTTAATTATCCATCGGTCTCTAATTCATTTTAATTACACCTTTGGGAATCATAATTACGGTTTTAGAGACAGGGGGTTGCAGTTATAGCATTTTAATTACGACATCAGTTGAATAAACATTTGATGTCATATTATACTTTACGACATCAGTTACACTTAAAATAGAAGTTAAATTTGTGTCACATGAATTATCACTTTTGTTCTTCAAGTAACTGATGTAATATTGTGAGTTACAGTATCAGTCACATGTAAAATAGAAGAAAAATTACATCACATGAATTATCACTTCTGTTCTTTAAGTAACTGATGCAAAAACATGTAGTTAAATCAGCTTTTTAAACAATTGATCAAGCGGAAGAAGCTGAACCAATAGTACATAGGTCCTTTTGAGATTCTTGTGAGAATCAGGCTGTAGCCTATCGAGTAGCCCTACTCTCGAACTTAAGTAGACTCCATGATGTGTTTCATGCTTCGCAAATGAAGAAGTACCAATAAAATCCTATGCACATTATTGAGTATGAAGATGTCTATATGCAAGACAACTTCACTTATGTAGTGGAGCCAGAATAAATCCTTGATCAGTAAGAAAGGTGGCTCAGACACCGAAGCATACCATTTGTAAAGGTGGTCTGGAAAGGACTGTCTGAGAGAGAAGCAACCTGGGAAGCAGAAGCAAACATGCAGAGGCATTAGCCGGAGTTTATGGCTCAAGTTGTATAACAAATGTTAGGGACAAAATTTATTGTATGGTGGGAGAATTGTAATATCCCAAAATACATACAAGGGCTAAATATAATAGACAGTGAAATAAAATGATTAATGACACCCTAATTAATTTTACCATGATTAAGAGTTAAACTTGATCTTGAGGATAGATTTGGAAAACAAATTGAAGGGCCAAGATTTGCTTTTACAAAGTAGAGGTAATGATAAAAATAATTAAAGCAATTTCCTTATCTTTGCCTCTTATTTGGACATAAGGCACATGCAAGACCAAGTCAACACACTCTTTTCCTTTTTCCTACAAGAAGACCATCCCCTCCTTACTTTATTTTCATGCAAGATCAAAATAATATATATTTGTCCCTTTACTCCAATATTACGTCCAAGCATCAAAGAGCAAATGAGAGGAAGAGTTTAATTAATATATTCCTCACATTTTTCCTCAACCAAGTTGACCAACATGTAATATTGTAAGAAGGGAATTGGTCAACAATTGTAGGCCAAACATAAGATGATATCTTGAATAAAGAGGGCAGCCATTTCAGTCAAAAAGGGAAGAGGAAGGAAAGAGAAAACTTGAGGCAAATTATACTTAGTTAATTCACCATAAGTGTATGACCAAATGAAGTAATTTTCACCACAACTTTTCTCTACTTTTGGACCATATTTTTGGCTGGACTTTAAGAGATAAGAGGGGCCAAAAAATATGATCATGAACTCACATATTGCCTCTCTCCTTAAGTCAGTTTGCAGCTGCCACACGAATAGCTTGAAGAATCAAGTTTAAGTAAGCTCTTTGATCTTACTTTTCACCTCCTTAAGCTCATTTATGGCTCAAGTGTCCTTCACAAATATTGTTCCTCTTGATGAGAGCTTTATTTTCACGGTTTTCGAATTTCAAGAGGACTTTTGAGCCATCATCCAAGAACAAAAACTTAAAAACCAAAGAAAGGAGCTAAGGAGAAGGAAGAGGTAAGTATTGGCTTCAATTTAAGCTATTGGTTCTATTGGTTGAATGAGTATTTGGACATATGTAATTCTGCCCTGATTTTGACCAAGTTTGGGTTTGGAGAAGTCATGGTGTTTTGGTTATGTATTTGGTGTTTTATGATGATTACAAACCATATAACACAAGTTTGATGCTCAATTTGGGAGTTTGGTAATTTCTGGAATTTTGTTGATTTTTTTGCCAAAACAAGGATGTGAGGAATGAGTGAGATTGTGTTTATTTTGATGTTAACATTGTTTTCTACACAAAAAACTATCTGGGTATAGCCTCAGCTTGTGAATTTTGGGTCATTGAAACTCAAAATGCAAAACTAGATTTTCTTCCGAACAGGATTCCAGCGAGGTTCCCTGATTGTATGGTGTTTTTGGATAAACAAATGATGTCAAAAAATTCTAAAAATTTCTAGTTAAATAGTATACATATCAAAATTTACTTTGATAGGTAATTTTCATCATTTTGATTTGTACACTGGGAGTTAGGAATTTTTGAACTTAGGTCATGAAAACTGGGTTGAATTCTGACAGTGTGCAATAAATGAAACTTTTGGGAATGTTTTGTATCCAACTGGTTGTGGGTGATATTTTTCCTTGAAAATAGACTAAGTAAAGGTCATGTAGCCTTTATAATCATCCCATTTCTATTTATATAGATTTAGTTATGATTTTTCAAAGTTGATGAAAAATTCTAGCAGATTTGGTCACCTATGAGAAAATTAAGATGTAATGGCATAATGTAATGTTGTTGAACTCTGAGGTTAAAAATTGGTCTTTTAGGTTAATTGACTACTTTAAATCCTTATTTGGCTTGATTAAATGTCCCTAATGATAACCAACTTGAGTATTTGAATTAAAGAAGAATTGGATTAAGTAATAACCTGTCACCCGTAATTCTAATTATAGGATTTGACATTTGCCTTGCACATGATAAACCAGTGATAAAGCACAATGGAAAGAATGAGGTATTGACCCTTTCTCTTATATTATGTATGATACATTGTATATATGTCTTATCATTGAGTTGTGAAACATGCCGTTATGAAATCCGCCATTGAGAAATATGCCGATGTGGATATGCCGTTGTGGATATGCCGTTGTGGATATGCCCTTGTGAAGTATGTCGTGTGAAATATGCTGATGTGAAACATGCCGTAGTGAAATATGCCCTTGTGAAACATGCCGTTACGATCACAACAAAAACTATCTCAGAAATGTTGTTGATGTGTTGTTGCTTGTGATTTGCTTACATTCTTTGTGATTGTTCATGTTATAAATGAACTGTTACTACAAGGATTCTTTTGAATCTTATTGTTTCCATTGACTAATGTATAACCAGGGCAAGTGGTTCAAAGGAAAAGCAAGTAACGAGAGTGGTTGAGCTCCTAGCTAGGAGTTTTAATTTTGGTAGTTAGTTGTCATATTTTGTTGGGAATTAGTTGTATATATTGAATGGTGTAGTGTAATCCCCTATATGGGAAATTGTAAGTGGGCAATGTACCCTATAAACCCTTCATCAAGTAAATGAAACCTGAGCATTGTCGGAAATTTTTGGTTGCACTCTGATATGTAGAATAAAACAGAACTACATAGGCCAATTATATTCGAAATGTGAACGTGAGACCGCACTAAATAGGTTTTGGAAATATTTTAAATTAACCGTTGGTCTCTATTCAACTTTATGACGCATTCTCAAACTATAAATTTGGCTATTAAGGTAGGGGGTTACAATACCTCTCCACCTAAGTTGAGTGTTGGAAACCGGCTCACCAAAGCTTCAAACATATTTCACTGTTCACAACAGTGATCACACTAGGCTCTATTCCAAGCTACTGCCTTACAAGCATTTACATAGGGCTCCATGAAAATTTGTATTCCCTGTAAGGTCATTCCCTCATATTGAAAGGTGTTTAAATCTATGAAATGTGCAATTAACTTTTGAAATTTAAAATCTTGCCTCAAAGAGCCAACTGGTACTTGTGGGTCCAGCTAACATCCCAAAGCCTAGGGTTATTGAATGCTCTCCCGTTCATATTCTCTCACCTTCCTTTTAATCTCTCTCAGCACTGACCTAGTCTCTATTTCCATCATTGTCCAACAAGGTCTTACTTTTCTTCTTCTTTCTAAGGGATTGAGAGGCAGAGGAGCATGGGGAGACACTGTTCAAGCCACTTTATCAGCAACTAACATCTTTTCCATTTGCTATGCCAGAGGATGAGGTATGAATCAATGTTTATCAAAGTTTGATAAGGAAATTCAATTTTTTTAGAGAAAAATGAGCGATTGCTTTTACATATAGTCAGTGAAAGGATGAAGAAGTAACAATCAGGTTATCAGCAATAGTGAAGAGGTAGAAATGAGCAACTTCTTTTGCATGGCTTAAAACAAATCCGACAGAGAAGTAACAACTAGGTTGTTTATTAACTATAAAACAAATGAAACCACGCCTCTTTTGCTAGTTGGAAGGTGCAAAATCTCTTTTGCCATTGCAAGAAACAACAATCAGGTTGTTCCATATGTGTTGTCCAATCTCTTTTGCTGGTTGCAAGGTGTGAAATCACACCTCTTTACTATAAGATACTTTATATGAGATAATTATATGATGTAAGTTATAATTTTATGACTAAGCAACTCCTACTTAGTTTAATCACAACACTACTTGAAATTTCTTAGTTAATTGGGGGATGATTTTGATGGATTAATTTCTTTTTTTCCCTCAAGGTTTTGAATAAATTTTTTTATGGGATTTTCTTAAGTTGAGGGTTGTAATATCCCAAAATGTATTCAAGAGTTACATGTACTCAATTTATAGTGCAAATGATGATATAATTGCTTTAGGAAATTTTGCAATGAACTTAGTCTCGATTAGTTTGAGATAACTACCTAGCTCCTTTGCCTAAAGTAAAAAATGACCAAAGGCCTAACTTGGACACAAGAAGAAGAGAATATGGCATTATTCATGTGAAAACAAAGAGAAATAAAAGAACTAATAGCACAATAATTAATCATGCCATTATCAAGGGTAAAAGAGACAATTGCCACTTGATCTTGAGGTTAAAATTGGAAGACAAAATGAAAGGCCAAGATTTTCTCTTCAAAAGTAAGAAGTAATTATGAGAATAAAAAGAAAATCCTATCTCTCTTTTAAGGCCTCAAAACCATCCTCATTAAGGGCAAATTGGGAAGGAAAAAAGTTGGTCAAATAGTCCAAGTTTCATCTAATTTTTCCAACTTGGAAAAGTTGACCAATGGCAAGACAAAGGAAGCAAATTGGCCAACATTTCCTCCTCCTTTAAAGAAAAATTTTTGTCAAAGAAGAGAGAAGAGAGGAAAGAGAAAGCTTCATCAAATTAACCTAATGACACTTTGTTAATTAACCACACTTTTGCAAGAAGCTTCAAATAATAGCCACATATTATTTTTCTCTTATTTCTCTTGGCTAATTTTAGCCAAGTATTCAAGTGCAAGGAAAATAAATTCAAAACATTTCACTCTCTCTCTCACTTAGAAAAAAGTTGGCCAAACAAGGCAGGAAAAGAGAAGAGAAGATAAGATCTTCTACCTCGATTTTCATCTTGTAAATCACCAATTGGGCTCAAATACTCTTCATATACATTGTTCTCCTCTCTAACAGCTTCATTTATATGGTTTTTGTTATCTCACTGATCATGTGTACTAGGACATAGATTATTAAGATGGACGCCATAAGACATGGGCATTTAACCCCTTTTTGAATCCTACATACTAAACCTATATAGTATCTTGTCTATGTGTTCTGACTTAGGCCTATTAGTCTCTTGGATCTATCTCTATAGATCCTAATCCTTAGGATTTAGGTGGCTTTACCTAAGTCTTTTATCGAGAAAGACTTTCCAAACCAAGACTTGACACTCTGCAAGGTAGGAATGTCAATTCCAATGAGTAAGATGTCATCTCATAAAGTACTAAAAATACAATTGTAAACACAAGGTTCATCGATGTTTTGAATGAATCCAAACTCTTTAAATACTTCATTAAAATGGTGATTCTAGCTCTTGGATACTTGCTTCAATCCATAAATCGATCATTAAAGCTTGCATACTTTACTAGAGTTCTCTGAATGCACAAAGCATTCAATTTGTGTCATGTACACATCCTCAAGCAACTTTCCATTAAGGAAGGCTATTTTGGTGTCCATCTGCCATATTTCATAGAAATAATATGCTTTAATGGAAAGAAGGATTCTAATTGATTTGGCCATTGCAACTGGGGAAAAGATTTCATAATAGTCTACACCATAAGTTTGAGTCAATCCTTTTGCAACTAGTCATGCCTTGAAGACATTTACATTGCCATCCTTGTTAGTTTTCTCCTTGAAAACCCATTTTCACTCGATGCTTTTTACACCTTCAGGTAGATCGACTAAGGTCCATACCTGATTGTCATACATAGATTGCATTTCAGACTGCATGGCATTTTTCCATTTCTTGATGTTTCATCCCACTATGGCTTCTCGATAGGTTTTTGGCTCATTTTGCTCCATGAGCAACACATCACAACTTTCAGTAATCATAAATCTATATCTTTAAGGTTGATACCGTGTCCTGTTAGATCGACATGGGCCTTGTGTTACTTGAGGAGCCTCAGCAACTTATGAGTCTTCTCTATTTTCCATTTATGGTTCTATGCTATCTTGTGACTCTCAAACTTCTTTGAGATATTTCTTGCTCCCACTGGTCTTTTATAGATAAACTCTCTTTCTAGAAATATCATTTCAAATAACAAACACTTTGCTATTGGTGGGATTGTAGACATAGTATCCCTTCATTTCTTTAGGATACGCCATAAAAAGGCACTTTGAGGAATTGGGCGCTAATTAATCTAAGGCTTGTTGCTTAACAATACCTCAAATCCCCAAATTTTAAGAAAAGATAAGTTAGGTTTCTTTCTAGGCCATATCTCATAAGGTGTCTTTTCAATTGCCTTAGATGGAACACAATTTAGTGTGAAAGTAATTGTCTCTAGGGTATGGCCCCAAAAGGATGGTGGAAGATCTATTTGACTTATCAGAGATCAAACCATATCTAATAGTTTTTTATTCCTCCATTCAGAAACACGATTCCATTATGGTGTTCCTAGAGGAGTTAATTGTGAGATTATACCATAACTCCTAAGATGGTGAATGAACTCTTGGCTCAAATATTCACTACCTCCATCAGATCGAAGTACTTTAATCATTTTACCATGTTGGTTTTGTGCTTTATTTTGGAATATTATAAACATTTCAAAAGATTCAGATTTATGTTTCATTAGATACATGTATCCATATCTACTAAAGTCATTTATAAATGTAATGAAGTGCATATAACCTCCTCTGGAAGCTATATTCAGTGGTCCACATACAGATGTATGTATGAGACCTAATAAATCAATTGCCCTCTCACTGTGCTTAGTAAAATGTGCCTTTGTCATCTTTCCTAATAAGCAAGATTTATATGTATCATATGATACAAAATCAAATGAGTTAAGAAATCTATCTTGATAGAGTTTAGAAATGTGTTTCTCATTTATACAGCCTAGACTACAATGCCACAGGTAGGTCATATTCAAATTGTTTGATTTGATCCTTTTGGTAGTTATGTTATAGATATTTCCTCTATTAGGATGTTCTAAATTTAACATATAATAACCAATATGAAAATCACTATCAGCATACAAAACATTATTACGATAAATAGAACATTTACCATTCCCAGTAATTGAAGTATAACCTACCTTATCCAAATAAGAAAGAGAAACAATGTTACTACTTAAAGCAGGAACATAATAGCAATTGTTCAAAACTAATAAAAGTTTACCGGGCAAAACTAATTCATAAGTGCCTAAAGCTAAAGCAGCAACTCTTGCTCTATTTCCAACTCATAGGTCCACTTCGAACTTCTTCAGCTTTCTACTCTCCTTAAGACCCTACATATTTGTACAAATGTGAGAACCACATACAGTATCAAATACCCATGTAGAGGAAGTAGAAAGATGAATATCTATACCATAGATATCTTAAGAGATAGCCCTGCTATCTGTAACCCCCTCACCGTAATTACATCCGAATTACGAAATTTTAGTGAAATAGAGACCAATAAAATAAAATAACCATTTATGATCCCTCATTCAAGAGATGGGATGTTTCAAAATCAGTTCTAAAGCATACTTGATCCTGGTCTCACATTCACGTACGGATATAACTACTATGAGAAATCAAATCACATAAATAATATCAGAGTGCGGAAACCAAAACCCCGGCAAACCCCGGGTTACTTACATAAATAACTTGGGTTTAAGATTTCCCAATTATGGGGATTACACAACCAAAATAATCATTTACATTATTATGTACACTTGTCAACCCCACATCCAAAACTATGATAACCAACTACCACTTAGATTTCGGAGTAAGCCTAACTACTCCTGGTTGTCCGCTTCCCTTTCGAGCCACTCGCCCTGTCTGAAAAGGTTAGTCATATGGAAGGGGTGAGATTCTAAAGAATCCCAGTAGTAACAACAATTTCATACCACATGCAATCACAGAATATGCACACCAATCATCTCATACAGCAACACAAGTCACTCCACCCTCATCCCCTTTTACCGCCGGGAAGGCATACGACCTTAACCCGAACCGTTGTTAGCGACTCAGGGACTATTGGTGTGGCAGTGCATACAAATAGCCACACGGCTCAAATATAGCCTTTCGGCTTTCACAATGGGCCTTATATGAATTAGCCACACGGTATCACATGTCTCCAAGAATAGTCATGAATCTTCTTAATGTATTCATCCTTAACATTTCATGTAAGAGATCCCCTCATATATCTACTCAACATGCTACCCATGAGATTTTGAATCTAACAACCCCATAACACAAGAGTACCAAATCCAAGCCAGGTTTTCCTTGGTTTCTTATCCTTTTCGATTAATCACCATCAATTGACTCCAAAGTAATATTTCACATACAACTTATATATCACATATACAATTTATAATTGAGACGAAACCTCAAACTCAACTTAAATGCACAATTGACCTAGCTCTGATGCCACTATTGGGATTGGTAAGCATAGCAGAAAATTAAAATTAAAAATTTTTCCAATCCCTACTGCGGATCTGTCAACAACGTTTAAATCGAGTAGTAGAGAAGCGTACCTTTCTTATGTCCTCAGTCTTTCTTTTTGATCTCAAGCAGCTAACAACTTGGATCAGCTCCCTCTACTGGTATCTACATGAATACGAATCCAAGATTAGCAGCGTGCTAGCACTACCAACATCTCTCTCTAGAGTTTTCTTTTATCACGGTTCTCTATGTTGCTTTTTTTTGCATCACAAGTAGAAAACCCTAGCTCACCCTTTTAAATAACAAGTCAGGGCTTTCTATTTTATGATGGTTATTGGATTTTTAAAATTAATCTTAATTAATTTTGAAATCCATATCATATCAATTAACACTTAATTGTCTTTTGATAAGAAAATTAAATAAATGTTGTTTATTTAAATTTATCTAATAGTTTTAATTTAACCTATTTATTTAATCTAAATAAAGAGCCAATGGAAGTATATCTAATTTATCTTTATAGATTAAATTCAAGATATTATATCTTTATCATATTAGTTATTAAATTTAATTTATCAGATAAAACTAAATTTAAAACTAACATAGTATAATAATATTATCATATATAATACACACACACACACATGTGTGTATGTGGGTGTATTTTGAAAATACATATATGTATATATAATATTATTAATTTTCTTTTTGAATATATATATTCGCCCACCCTAAATTAACTATTACATTCAATACATCTAGACATATCTTAGATTCAATGAATCTGGACATTATAACTTGTGTTGGGCTATTTTTTTGTACAACCTTGTAGGCCCATATGAAGTTGGCAGTGGGCCAATAACTATACTAACCCATAAGCTGTAAGCGGCCTCTAGCAAAATATTATGACTACCCAATTCATATATGGATCGATAATCCGATACAACCTGTTATACAACCATATTATGTCCCTTTTGTCACATGATATTTTAGTGAAAAATGGGGCATAGAGAATGTCATCCTCCTATTTCTAACCATTACTTTCTCAATCCCTGAGTAGTCTGGCTAGAGAAATGGAAACTCCTTTCCATCGTAGTGTAGCCATACATTTTTCAGACTCACTTATCGAGGGGCGTAGTAATATCTGTCTACTAATGTGAGGGACAAATTCCATCTTGACCAATCACTATACCCTTTTGACCTAAGATCATTAGAGCCGGGAATATGGGCTGGCTTGACCCTACAGGGCTAGCCTTTCACGAGCTCAGGCCTAAATGGGCCATCCCGTTTCCAAAAAAAGCCCTAATTTTAAAGCCTACGGCCCTACAGGGTTGGCCGTTCATGGGCTCGAGCCTAAACGGGCCTTAACTCATTTTAATTTTAAAAGAATATTTTTAAGTCTTACAATTTATTTATTATTTTTCTTTAAATTGAGATACATTATTTTTAAAAATCATAAATTTTTAGTTAAAATAATCATTTAATGTCCAAATTAACCTCTTTTTTAAAGTTTAAATGAATAAACCATTGTAGAAAATAAAATAAATCAAACTATTTAATAAGTGTTTGCCTGTTACTAATACTCTATTAGGTATTTAGGTGTCTCTCATATTGATAATTTGATATAATGATATTATATATATTAATTTATTTTTAAAACATATTAAATGGGCCTAAAATAGCGAGCCATACAAGCTGTAGGGCTGCCCCCCTAGGGCTTGCGGCTCTACAGGACAGGCCCTTTTAGGCCCACTTTCTGTTTTAGCCTCTAAATCATAAGCCCAGCCCCTGAAGGGCTCGGGCCTAAATAGACTCGGCCCGATTTCCCGGCTCTAAAGATCATCATGAATTCCTACATGAGAGTCGCTCAGTTTTGAACTAGTCAAAAGTCACCTTTAACCAAGTGATGGTAAAGGTTATGTTCAGGCTTGGTGGTTTTCATACAAAGGAATGTGAATAGTTAAGATGGAGTTTGTTCCTCACATTAGTAAAGGGATATTATTGGGTCCCTCGATGAGTGAGTTTGAGAAATGTATGGGCATACTACAATGTGAAGGAATTTCCATTTCTATAGTCAGACTACTCAGGGATCGAGAAAGTAATGGTTAGAAATAGGAGGATGACATTCTCTGTGCCTCATCCTTGACTGAAATATCATGAGAAAAAGGACGTGATATAGTTGTATGAAAGGTTGCATCAGTTTATCGATCCTTATATGAATTAGGAAGTCATAATATCTTGCTAGAGACCGCTTACGACTTGTGGGTTAGTATAGTCATTAGCCCACTGCCAACTTCATATGGGCCTATAGGGTCACACACAAAAATAGCCCAACACGAGCTATAATATTTAGATTCATTGAATCTAAGATATGTCCAGATTTAATAAATGTAATGGTTAATCTAGGGTGAATGAATATATATATATATATTCAAAAAGAAAATTAATAATATTATATATACATATATGTATTTTTGAAATATATAGATATTATAATATTATTATATTGTGTTAGTTTTAAATTTATTTTTATTTGATAAATTAAATTTAATAATTAACACGACAAAGATATAATATCTCAGATTTAATTTATAAAGATAAATTAAATATATTTCCATGGGCTCTTTATTCAGATTAAATAAATAGGTTACATTAAAACTATTGGATAGAATTAATTAAACCATATTTATTTAATTGGCTTATCAAAAGACAATTAAGTGTTAATTGATATGATATGGATTTTGAAATTAATTAAGATTAATTTTAAAATCCAATATCCATCATAAAATAAAAAGCCCTGACTAGTTATTTAAAAGGGTTAGTTAGGGTTTTCTCTGGGTGATGAAAAAGATAGTTAGAGAGTTGTGAGAAAAGAAAACTCTAGAGAGGGACATTGGTGGTGCTAACACGTTGTCTGTGTTGGATTCCTGTTCGTGTGGATACCGGTAGAGGGAGCTGATCCAAGTTGTTAGCTTCTTGAGATTGAAAAAAAAGACTAAATACATAAGAAAAATATGTTTTTCTATTACTCGATTTAAATGCCATTGACAGATCCGCGATAGGGATTAAAAAAATTTTTAATTTGAATTTTCCATTATGCCTACCAATCCCAACATAGTGTTGGTAGAATGATAGAAAGAAAGAGGTTGAGCCCACGATACATTGGTCCTTTTGAATTTTGGCAAGGATTGGGCTAGTGGCATATTGAATAGCCCAACCCTCGAATATGAGTAGACTCCACGACGTGTTCCATGTCTCACACTTGAAGAAGTAATGTCTAGACCATGAACATGTTATAGAATATGAAGATATGGATATGTAAGATGATCTCACTTGTGAGGTTGAGCCAAAACAAATCATTGATAGACAAGAAAGGCGGCTCAGACATCAAAGCATACCATTTGTGAATGTGGTATGGAAGGGATTAACTCCGAGAGAGGCAATCTGGGAGTCAGAAGAAGATATGAAGAGACGTTACCTAGAATTTATACCCCCAAGACGTGTAACAAATTTTGGGGATGAAATTGATTTTATGGGGGGAGAATTGTAATATCCCAAAATGTATTCAAGGGCTACATGTACTCAATGGATAGTGAAAACGATAATAGAATTGCTTCGGGAAATTTTGCAATGAACTTAGTTCTGATTAACTTGACATTACTAACCAGTTCCTTCACCTAAATTAAACTAACTTGGACATAAGAAGAAGAGAATATGGGGTCATTCATGTGAAAACAAAGGGAAATAAAATAACTAATGGCACAATAATTAATCTTGCCATAATCAAGAGTAAAAGAGACAATTGCCACTTGATGTTGGGTTAAAATTGGAAGTCAAAATGAAAGGCCAAGATTTTCTCTTCAAAAGTAATAAGTAATTATGAGAATGAAAAGCAAAATTTTGTAACACTCATCTTACATACCCCTTTATTACGTACACGGAAGCGTTATTCTTTAAATACTTAGAGGTTAATTACTTCTTCACGACTCATTAGCCGTTATTCTTATCATATTCATATATCAGTATTAGTTCTTATTGTGGTTCTTATTCTTAATTTTTGTGATCTCGATTAGTGATTAAATTTTAATTTACATATTCATTCAATTCTTTATTGAGTGTAAATAATTTACACATAGTAACATAAATATTCTTTCATCTTCAATTCTTCATCTTCTTTCCTTCTTGTTCATCTTCAAGCATTCCTTCTGTCTCGTACACATGAACCTATATGGTTGGTGAGGGGGTGAGATTTGGGGGAATCTCAGTAGCAAACAGTACTAACAATGCATGCAAGATGAATGCTAGTGCATGATATGCTTGCCTTATATAGAATCATGTTCAGTAATGAACTTTCTACATTCTCAATGTTTCATGTAATATATTTATGGCCACAGTAAAAATAGAAACAGAGCTTCATTTATTCATACATGCTTTACATAATCAAGCAAAGCAATACTACAATCAATACACAGCAAACACATCAAATACATGCAAGTTAACTAAGTTTACTTGTAACCCCCCTTCATAATTATATCCGAAATACACGATTAAAATGAAATAGAGACCAATGATAAACAAGACCATTTTAAAATCCCATCTTCACGATAAGGTTTTCACAAATACATTTTGAAATCTAATTGAATTGGTCTCATATTCACATATCGAATATAACTACTCTGCGAAGATAAATCACATTCGTATAACGATCAGAGTGAACAATATAAATTTCCAACAAACCCGGATTTCTTACATTAATCCAAGCTTACAAGGCACATTCGCCCTTTACAATTTTCCAAATAGGGGATTACATAAATTCTCATACTAAATACATACTCGAATATACATTCCAACCTATACAATCATATATCCAAATATACTTAATCCCAAACATGTATTGATAACCAACTATCACAAGATTACAACCTGAAAGAGTCCTCATCGCCCTTGGCTGCTTGCTCCCTCCCCGATCCACTACCCTATATGAAAGATTAGTAGGGGAGGGTGAGATTCTAGAGAATCTCAGTAGGATAACAATATCAATATACACGTACGATAAATGTTTAATGCATGACATGCTTGCATCACACAACTCATGATACCACAATGACAATTTGCAAGCTCAATGCTTCGAACAATATACCTATGGCCATAGCATAAATTGAAACATAGCTTCAAATTACACATAATTATGCAAAGCAAAGACATGTACCAACACATACTAAAACACATATCAAATACATGCAGGAGAGATATGTTCCCTACACTTGTTCTTTCCACGTAAGTTCCAACACCGCTTACTCACGACCAGGTGAATATCGAACCACGTTCAGGGCGAACATCAAACCTATAACCAAAGTAAGGACATAGGTTTATTCTCTATTCTAAATATTTACTTTCATTACACTTAAAGTTGGTTGTCATTTGAGTCCCTTAAGTGTCTAATAATAAGCTCAACAAAAGCTTGAAAGGATTGGGACGTACTAGGTTGGAAATCACTTTTCAAAATCACCAAGTACTGAAAATGGGGGTTGGTTGCAGCCAAGAACCCTCTGGCTGCAGCCAAAACGTGCACAGAAGGTTTTTGGCTGCAGCCAAGAATTTCTGCTGCAGCCAAGGTAACTTCGAAAATTCATAAATAATTCCAAAAAAACTCGAAATGAGGTGATCCTAAAGCCAAAAGAAAGATATTTAAGTCCTCTTCAGAGGAAAAATATGGATCATTACTGGAAATCACCGCAAAAATACAGAATTACACATATCCACACTGCTCCAGAATTACGTTCAGTTTTGACCTCAAACTTTGGGCAAACATAAATCCCAGTTTACAAAACGAAATGACACAAATTATATGTCCATTTTGAAGCTTAAGATGTGAAATTCAAGACTATAAAGTTTCATAATTTTCTGACATCCTTTGCCTAGTCAAAACGTCCACACAACTAGACTGCCCAGACAGAATTCACACTGGACAGAATTTCCAGTTTTGCAACCAATGTGTCCAATCCAATTCAAATCAATTCCAATGATTAAATACCACAACTTGACACCATTTTCAACATAAAACAACATCCAATTCATCCAATTACATACCACACGAAAATACCATAAAATTAGGGCAAAATTCACAATTCACCATACTTAACTTAAAGTCACAAAACTTAGATCAAAAGGAAGCAAATGCTTACCTCTTCCTCTTTCCCAAACCAATTCTTTGATTCTTTATCTTTCCAAATTTCCTCAAGCCATCAAACACCTCCAATCAAGAATCTAAAACCATAGAGATGAAGCTCTCATCACTATGAGCAACATTAAAGAAGAGAATTTAGGCATTAGAGACCATTTAACAAGCCAAATCTCAACTTTTACCTTTCTCTTTCCTCCCTCTCTTGAACGTCCATGGAGAAATAGAGAGAGAGAGAGAGAGTGGAGATGAAGATGAAGGCAGAAGTTTTTGGAGAAAAGAAGACATTGGCTGAAGTAAAAGGGAAGATAAAAGAGAGAAAATGAGTTGAAATCTTTGACCAAATCAAAGGGCTCAAATTGTGACACTTGTCACACCCTTATTCAATCTTTATGAGTTCACATGAACCCACACACATGGGATTCCACCCACTTAATCTCTACACAAATCAATCTCAACCATTGACCTTGAAGTTACCAATGAGTTTCCTCTTCGGTAATCGATCAATCGGTCGGTAACTTTACCGTTTTGCCCCTGATTATGGCAATTCCTCTTGAATCACCACCAAACACACCATATCATTCTGTTTCTTCCACAATGCGCCTTCCCCTCTATTTTAAGTCAATTTAGATGTTAATCCATAATTGAGCTTAAATACAGGATTTTGGCATTGTTCACAGCACTTACGAATCACATTCGAGTGCCAAATCACATCATAATCTCCAAAAAGGTTATTTATCACTAACCATATCCACTTTTGGAGTCATTAACCCTTAATCACAATTTGGAATCTTGCTAAACTGGGGCTTAGCAATCCACTAATCTCAGGCTTATTCTCTAAGCTCAAGTCTCAAAAGTCAGGGTATTGCATTACTACCTTTTGGACTTATGTCCTATTCTTGTCCCCTTTTCTTCCAACCATTGAGGTTTCTTGGAAATTCTTCTATTCTTCTTCTTTCTTGACTTCTCATGGCCCTAGATAGAAAATCATATCATTAGTGCCATGATAATGAATTCTTATTGTTCTACATTAGCCTCATAGGCTTACTTCCACCCTTAGGGTCCAAGATAATTACATTGTGCCATTAATTTTTTAATTTTGCACATTTGCTAAAAGCAAGCAGAATTTTCACCCAACTTTGAAAATTCATATTTGTTTATACAAATGTCCAATTGCAATGGATCCAAAGGCTATATAACTCTTATTAAGTTTTGTTTTAGAAAAAAATATTTCCCTTAGCCAATTGGATGCATAGCATTCCAAAATTACCATTCACTAGACACTGCTCCAGAAACATGCAAGTTTTACATGACCAATTTAAAAAATACATAACTCATAGTATATAGACCCAATTGACCTATATAACCTATCAAATTAAAGCTTGATTGGTCTACTTTTATTCTTGAAAATCTCATAGTCATTGGACATTATTCAGTTACTCAAAAACACAATGCAACAAACTGCCATGCAGGAAACCTAACTGGCAGCAAAAATGCAATTTTACAAATTGTATTCTAATGTTCTAGAATTTGCAACCAAGGTTATTCCCACATAGTTTTTTTGTGTAGAACACAAGGTAACATTAAATTGATCAAATTCTCACCCCTTCTATATGTCATATTTTGGCAGAATTTAGACATACAATCCAACAATTACCAAAATTCCAATTGAAGCCTCAAACTAGTTTCATATGTTCATTAAACACCACAAGACACCATTTATACAATCAAAACACCATGACACTTCAAAACCCTAGCTTAACAAAAAATAGTGCAGAAATTCACATGCCAAAATCCTCAACCATTCCATAGCTCAAAATGAAGCTCTTGCTTACCTCTTTCACTTTCCGAAGCTCTTTCTTTGGTTCTTGAACTTTGGCGCTTGTTAGATGACTCAAAACACCTTCTCTTCAAAAATAAGAACCATAAACATGAAGCTGTTAGAGAGGAAAACAAAGTTCGTAAAGATCATTTGAGCCAAAGAGGTTATTTACAAGTTGAAAATAGTGAGGAAACACTTGCCCTATCTCTTGTTCTTCTAAGTTGTTCTTTTCACTTTCCTTTTTCCTTTTCTACTTCTTTTCCCTAATTTCTTGTGCTTGACCATCCAAATGGTGTGAGAGGGAGTGTTAAATGTTCTAATATTCACTCAATTGCCTTTTTGCAATTTACTTGGCCAAAAATTGCCAAGAGAGACATGTGGCCATAATTGTGGCTTCTTGAAAAAGAGTAGTTAATTAAACCATGTAAGGTTAATTTAATTTTGATAAACTTTCTATTTCCCTCATCTTCTTCTTTTGACCAAAATTCACCATTGAAAGGAGGGGAATTTGTTGACCAATTCCCTCTTGAAAGCTTTTTAATCAACATTCCAAGTTGAATAAAAAAGCAAAACTTGTTGACTTTTCTTTCTTCTCTTCTTTTCTTTTGCTTTTTGGCTTGGTCAACTAAAATGCTCTTCCCTCTTTTCTCCTTGATCTTGACCATATTGCCAATTAAAAAGGGAGGAAAGAATGTTGACTAAAGCCTAAAGGTGTATGTGACCAAATTTGACTAAAGTCTTCTGGCAAAAAGAGTTGAAATTTTGACCAAACCCTTCTTTCTTCCTTCTTTGCCCCGTTGGATGTTTTTTAACCTCATGAGGGAGGGAGTTAATTTCCTTTTTGACCCTCATGATTACTTTTACTTTTCAAAAGCAAATCTTAGCCCTTCATCTTGGCTTTCAATTTTGACCTCAAGATCAACTGGAAATTAATTTTTTTGCCATTGATTATAGAAATATTATTTCTTATGTCATTAGTTCTTTTACTTCTCTTTCTTATTTCTTTCTAGCAAACATTTTCCCTTTTCCTTTGGATCTAAGTTAGGTTTTATGTCATTTTGACACATCCTAAAGGAATTAGGTACTTTTTTTCGACTAATTGCACTAAAATTCATACTTTATTCTGGGTGTGGTATGGGATTCTTTCTAAACTAGGCTTATAAGTCTACTTTATTTAGGCTTATTCTCTAGCCTTTAGTCCCAAAATTTGGGGTATTACAAATCCTATCTCTCTCATAAGGCCTCAAAACCATCCTCATTAAGGGCAAAAGGTTGGTCAAATTGTCCAAGTTTTATCTAATTTTTCCAACTTGGAAATGTTGACCAATGGCAAGACAAAGGAAGCAAATTGGCCAATATTTCATCCTCCTTTTTGAAGCAAAATTTCGGTCAAAGAAAACAAAAGGGAGGAAAGAGAAAGCTTTATCAAATTAACCTAACTACACTTGGTTAATAAACCAAACCTTTGCAAGAAGCTTCAAATAATAGTCACATAATATTTTTCTCTTATTTCTCTTGGCTAATTTATGCCAAGTATTCAAGATGCAAGGAAGAAAAATTTAAAACATTTCACACACTCTCTCTCACTTGGAAAAAAGTTGGCCAAACAAGGCAAGAAAAGAGAAAAGAACAAAAAGAAGGTAAGATCTTCAATCTTGATTTTCACCTTGTAAATCACCTATTGGGCTCAAATACTCTTCATAAACATTGTTATCCTCTCTAAGAGCTTCATTTCTATAGTTTAGTTTTTGAAGAAGAGGTGTTTTGAGTCATCTAGAAAATGCCAAAGTTGGAGAATTAAAGAAAGACCTTAGGAAAGTTGATGATGTGAGCAAGAGCTTTCTTTTGATCTATGTATTGTGTTGGTTGGTGAAGTTTTTTGAACTTTTCCTTGCAGCCCAAATTTTAATCATGTAGGGTTTTTAGGGTTACATGAAGCCTTGTTCATATTGTGTTATGTTTTTGGGTAACTGAATGTTGTCCAATGACTATGAGATTTTTCAGAATAAAATTAGACATGTCAAGCTTTAATTTGATAGGTCATTTGTGACATTTGAATTAGTACACAGAGATATGAAATGTTGAAGTTAGACATGTAAAACTGGAATAATTTAGTAGGAAGTGTGCAATAAATGTGATACTGGAATTCTGTGTGCATAATTGGCTAAAGAAAATATTTTTCCTTCAAGATATCTTAATAAGGGACACATTACACTTGGAACGACTGCAATCAGACATTTATATATAAAGATATAGATTTTCAAAGTTTGTTAAAAGTTCTGGCAGCTTTCAGTTAATGTGTGAAATTAACAAGGAAATTGAAAAATGTAATTACCTTGAACACTAAGGGTAGAAATAAGCACTTTAGGCTAGTTTGACCACATTGATCCTTCATTTAACTTAGTGTACTAAAACTAATGATAACCAACCTAAGTGCTTGAATTATGAAGAATTGGGATAAGTAATAACTTGTCGTCCGTAAATTCTAATTTTTAGGATTCAGTAGTTGCCCAGGACAACTAAAGGACTGAAAACACAGTTTGAATATTGGAAAGACAGAAGCAGTCAGGTAGTAACTTATCTCTCACATGCTATGTATTCTTTTACATGTTTGTTTTACCATCTTGAATTCTGTATGAGAAACACAAGATAGGTATAACAAGATGCATACAACCCTTGTACCACCATATTTTATAAATAGTTAGATGAGTTTCAGACTTATAATAAATACAAACCTGAGACATTATTTTATTGTAGGTTATTAGAGTCCTGACTTCAATACAGGATTCAAACTTGCCAATGAGTGGGTTTTTCAAAAACTTTTTAAATTACTTTGAAATAGTCTCAAAATGGTTTGTGGGTTCATTTTAACTCATCAGAGTATGGCTTTATTTATTAATATCAGAGTGTGCCTTAAAGTGTTCTCTGTTGAAAACCCACAATTCATTTGTTAATTAATGGCCCACGATGTACTGTCACCTATTGCTAGTTCATTTACAACCATTAAGTACACTGTTCAGGGGTACAGTACAACTTCTACTGCTATAACTAGTATCAGTCTTTCTATAGTTTCATATTCTTTTGATGAATATAGGTCAAGTGTCATGACATTTAACTAATGTGAACACCCTATTTTATCTTGCCCCACTAAAAAAGAATAAAAAAATAAGCCAATGATATTGATGGCGATTGGATTATAATTGAAGTTTGAAAAATGATTATCATGAATGGCGAATGTCTTGCAATTGAGATTTGTAATAAATGGCAGCAAGTTTCAAAATAATTCATCTTACTGATGTTGATTGATGTTTAGATTAGGAATTTTAGGGTGAAGTCATGCTGGAGTAGAAAAAATAGAATTAAAAATACAAAAAATCTCTCATTTTTGTTGATAGGTTTAAATTAGGAAATTACTTGTTGGAAAAATAAAAAAAATAAAACTGAAAATACAAAAATATCTCTCTTTTACATTGATAGGTTTAAATTAGGAAATTGCTTGTGCGGAAATAAAAAAAGTAAAAAACAAAAATTTAAAAAATGGTGCATTTATGAGGAATACCCTACCTTGAGACTATAAATAAGGGAGTAAGGGTTGAAGCAAGACACAAGGATTTCTCGAGAGAGAAAGTAGCTCAAAGAGAAACGATCTACAAAGGTGAAGTATGTTATGCATTATCTTGTTTTTTTAATATTCTTTTGAAAAGTAAAAGTTTGATAGTTGGCTTGAGTTTCCAATAATTATGCAAATTCTTCCCTTTAATCCTTGGTTGTTGCTTCAGTCTTATCTTCTTCTTTTTCTTCTTTTGTGCATGGGCCGAATATGAATGGAGATTCAAGGTGAAAGACAATTGGAATGACAAGGAAGATAAATCACTTTGGTTTGAGTTTCCAATAATTATACAAATTCTTCCCTTTAATCCTTGGTTGTTTCTTCACTCTTATCTTCTTTTTCTTCTTTTGCGCATGGGTCGAATATGGATGGAGATTCAAGGTGAAAGACAATTGGAATGACAAGGGAGATAAATCACTTTGGTTGTTGCTCAAAAGCTCAAATATATGGAAGGAGGTTTCATGTTCCTCTTCTCAACTAATTAATAGTTTCATGAATATGCATGTTGATTATTCTAACATTTGCATGGATTGATTCAGGTTTGTTTATACTTCTTTTTATGGTTGGAGCTAAATGTCATGTGCAATTTTTGGAGTATATCACAGGTATACCAATTGAGTTACACAAGGTTCCTTTAAAAAAAAAAAAAAGGTATTTTGACCCCTTTTTTATGAATGAAAATAAAATGGAAAAATTTTTCTTTTTCTAAAAAATAAGCAATACTGATTTCCAAAGATTTTTATGTCGTGGGAGGATTTTGGAACCTTCGCAGGCATAAAAATGATTAATCTTCCATGTGAGGTTATTATTACTCTTTCATGTGAGGCTATGGGAACCTCCACAGGAAGTTTAATCCAAAATATTTTTCAAATAAGAGAATAAAGAAATCATTTTTTAAAATAAAAAATACAAACCAAATAAAAAATTATTTTTCCAAATAAATTAAATAAACATTTTCTTAACAATCACCAACAAAGGGACATGCATTTCTATCCCCGAATTACGTGGGCTTTGATCCCTCCAAAAGATACGGTGGCCCTACACTCTCTTCTTAGGTTAAGTCTATCTTTGTAAATAAACAAGTTTTCCTTCATTAATTTCTTATTTTTTGTAAATATTTTCATAATTTATTTTATTCTTTAGGTAATTAAAATGCATGTAAAGGCCATATTTATTTTTAAATAATTGACTTAGGATAATTGTTTATGTGAACGAGTGTTATGGGGTGCCTAACTTCTTCCCCATGCACAACTGACTCCTGAACTCTATTTGGTTTTTGTATACCACTTTTTATATTTTATAAAGGTTTCCAAAATTATCCTTTTTCAAAATTTTGGTGATGGGTCCATATGTTTTCAAATTTTGGGTGCTGTAACAAATAATTAAATTAAATAGCATACTTATCCACACATTAATCCAAGAAGGAGGAAACACATTTTTTTACTTTTTGTAAAATAATCTCTTCTTTAGAGTTGTTTAATAACTGTAAAGCATTTTTTGGAAGGGCTTTGGGCAAAATTTTCCATGTCTTAAACAGATAAGGAATCTGGTTCAAATGCAATGGGAGTTATAACACAATTAGATAAAGATAAGGCCAATTACATAATCTTATGTCATAAATGAAATAAGCTACCATTTATTAAATAAGGAAATGATGAAGATATTTTAGCTTGCCTTTATCTTTTCTCCCTCCATTTTCATGCTACCAACAATAGAGAGAGAGAGAGAGAAGCTTGAGAAAACATAGAGAGAAGGAGGAGCATAAGAGCAAAGATCAAGGTTAAACTTTGTGATTCCAAGTGTTTAAGGTTCCAAACTTGTGTAGTAGTTTCCCTAATCTCTTGTTCTTCATGGACACCATGTGTAGCAAGCAAATATCCAAGGGAAGAGAGAGAGAGGGAGGATGGTTTTAGAGAGAGAAAGTAATGAAATCAAAGGTAACCTCAAGAACTTCAATTCCTTTAGTATATTGTTGTTGTTGTTGTGGTTTTTGTCATGATTTTTGGCTTAGTTGATAATTTTGTAAATTTGGGAGCTGGAAACCCTAAGGGGTTATGTTGCCCAAATTTCCTCAAATAATGTCTATTAAGTTTTTAAATGGTTTAACAAGTGGTTAGGAATGAAAAGGAGTAAGCTTTTGGTGTTGAATTTCAAAAATCACATTTTCCCTTTCTTTGGTATATGTTTCTTCTAGATGAGTTATAGGGGCTAGACTGAAATTTCATTAATATGATGATTTCGTGGTGTTCAAAAGGAAAAATTGTATAGGTTGATGTTGATCACTTTGGGAGAAAAGTCCTAAAAGTGAAATTACGAAAATACCCCGAAAACCTTAAGTAGGGGCTGTCAAGGGCAAAACTGTCATTTGGTAGTGATTTTGCAAAAACTGAGGTAAAAAATGGATTCTACACGTAAAACTATGTAAGTGCCTGAGTCAAAATTTCTGGAAAAGTATAGTGGACCGAGTAAAAATGGGCTTAGATCGGTCCCTAGGGGCATTTTGGTAATTTTACAGTTTTAAACTAATATAACTAACACTACTACAAAATAACGATTTGGTGGCGTACCTCCTATGACCCTTCTTTAAAGAAGTGCCATGGTAAACTAGTTTTTTCTTTGCCTAACCAACCTTGGCTGGCATTTCCACCAGAAAGCGCCAGAGGAGGCAGTGCTTCCTTAACCGGTACTTGTCATACAAAGCACCGGCCAAGGCTAATCTTATTCCTTTTTTTTAGGTTCATCCTATAGCTACTTCTTTTTTTCTGCTTTAGGCTCATAGCTAACTTTTTTTCTTTTTTCTTTTTTCTTTTTTCTTTTTTCTTTTTGCTCTAAGGCCCCTCCTCCGGTGCTTGTGGTGGAAGCGCTGGCCAAGGCGGCGTTGCCTTGGCCGACGCTTCCCCGAACAAGCACTAAAGGAGGAATTTTTTTTTTACTTTTGGGCGCCTGAGGATTTTTTTTTCTGTTTGAGCTTCTCCTCTTGCGCTTGCTGGGGCAAGCATCGGCTAAGGTGGCACCCCTTGGCCAACGCTTAGCCCACCAAGCGCTGGCCAAGGCCCTTGCTGACAGCCCAATTCTATTTTTTTTAATATGCTTCAGATTCTGAAAGGCTGCACAGCCTTGTCGCATGCGTAAAAGTTGTCTTCTTTATTGATCTATGTATTATCTAAACTAATGAGAGTGTAATATCCCAAAAAGTGATTAAGGGCTAATGACTTTAAAAGTGGATGTAATTATTGTTGAAATAACACTTTTAGAGAATATGTGATGGGAATTTGGATATTTTAATGATTCCAATGGCTTCCTTGTGAAAATTCATGTGGGGAGAGTGTTTATTGTGAAATTGGAACCATTGGGAACAATTGTGCAAAAGTTGAAACTCTGTACAGGGCAGCCGGTTTGTATGAACGTTTTAAATAGGCAAATGGTGTCTAAAAATTATGAAATTTTCCAGTCCTAAATTTCACATGTCAAGCTTCAAAATGGACATATAATTTGTATCATTTTGATTTTTGACGTTTGCCCAGCGAAATTAAGTATTTTCTGGAACAACATGTAAAGATTGAAATTCTGGGAATTTTGTGATTCCATGAAGAAAAATTATATATTTTTCCTTAAAACTAGACTCAATAAGGGTTCCATAGGCTTTGGAATCACTCCAATTCAAGTTTTCTAGAATTAGTTATGATTTTTCAAAGTTTGGGCAGAAATCTGCCAGAATTTCTGAAAAATCCGAAATTGTTGGAAATTAATCATTAATTAAATATCATATAATATATGATATTAAATAACATCAGCCTTCCTTCTCCAGACATTTTCCTGCTGTTCCAGACCTGAAATAAGAGAGAGAAGGTGAGAGAGTTTAGAGAGAGAAAGGGAAGAAATCTCACAAGGTAAGCCAATTTCTCCGGCGATTTAGCTCCTAACGCGTATAACTCCGACTCTAAGCTACTCCTCTTTATTCTTTAAGGTTTTGAAGCAAATAATTTCTGGTTCAAAGAGGCTAGGGTTCAGCCAAATTTAGGAAAAGCTAGTGGGAGCTTGAGGTAACTTCCAAACTTTCGTATATTGCTTATTCTGGCTGCTGTGGGCAATTTAATCGGTGAAATTTCACCGGATTGCCATTGGTTTTAAAGTTTGGAAATGATATGGCCTAGGGGTTATGCTGCCCAAATTGGGTCTTAATGTTAGTTTTAACCTAATGTAATGGTTAATAAAGTGGTTAGGAGTAGAAAGGAACGCGTTTACGGAGCCGAAATAGTAAAACCCCGATTTTCCCCGGAGAACTCATAAATTTCGGCCAGCTCTAGAAATGGGTCTTAGAGTTGGATTTTCAATGATTTGATGGTTCCATTGAGTTCAGGGGCGAAAATTAGATGGGGTTACAGTTGGTCACTTTTTCGGAAAAGACCGAAAAAGCATAATTACGAAAACGCCCCTAAAACCCTTAAAGTGGGGCTGCCAAGGGTAAATTTGTAATTTAACATTGAATTTGATAATTCTGAGAACGGAAATGGACTCCTTGGGCGGAAATATGTTAGGATAGCCCAGATTAGAATTTCGGGAAAAGTGCAACCGGACCGGGTACGGCGGGCCCGGGCCAGGTCCCCGGGGGTACTTTTGTAAATTTTCATTATAGACTCATATAACCCCAAGTAACACTATGGAAGTGTCTAAATGGTGCATTTGGAATTGTAGGATTCGATATTTGCCGCCCTCGGGAGCCAACTGCGTCGAAGGATGTCAGGAAAGGACAAGGTAGTGACTCTCTCTCTCTTATACTTTGTGTAATGCACTGTATGTGTGTTGTATCACTGTTTTATGATGATTTCTGATGCTAATACGGTTACAGCTGGTGATAGCTGTCGTTTACAGCGCAAGCTGTCGTTTACAGCGTAAGCTGTCGTCATTGTGATTACAGCGTAAGCTGTCGTGATGTTGATTACAGCAAGAGATGTCGTATTGTGTATACAGCCGTGAGTGCTGTCGTTTGTGGTGAAAACCATGTATCTGTGAACCAACTCTGTTGCTGTTTGTGATTTATGTACATGCTTTGTGTTTATGCATTGTGTGAGTGGTTTGTTACTGAGATTCTCTCGAATCTCATTCTTTCCTATGACTAACATTTCAGACAGGGCGTGTGGCTCAAAGGAGAAGCGGCCAACCCGGAGCAATTAGGACCCTTAGGGGTATATAGTTGAATTAGAAACGTTGGTTATGTATTTTGAACTCGGGATTACTGTATATTCTGAATCAGGAACACTACATTCGATTTTGGTTTTGTAATCCCCTAGTGTATACTTATAAACCTTCAGGTTTTTATGCATACAACCCGGGAGTTGCCGGGGATGCGGTTATACACTCTGATATGATTGAATGTATATTAACTGCACAGGTAATTATATTCGAATATTGAAATTGAGACCTGGATGGGAAAAACGAGTTTTGAAAGTTTTGTAAAATTTTTACTGTGAGACAGAAAGTTTAAAACAAGGTTAAAGCATCCAATGGTCTCTAATCCGATTTAAATATGTGTTATCGAATTATAATTACGTGTTTAAAGTCAAGGGGTTACAGAGAGAGCCAGAGAACAGACACCGCACGCATAGAGACTTAGGTGAGAGTTAAGAGTTACTACCACCATAGCGGAGAGATCATAGGAGGCGATCGAGATTGGATCATCACCTCCATTCCTCTTTCATATGCTAAGGACATGCAAGCTAATTATTAGTTAAGGCACCCCATTAATTAACGTAAGCTTTAGCACCTTCTTTCCTTATTTATTATTTATTTATTTTTCCAGTATCCTTCTTTTGTTATTTAATTTATATAATTTTGGCATTAATTATCTTGTTATCCTTTACTTCTATTTAATTTGCCAATGATTAGAGTTATTTCAATAGGGGGAATTTAGATGATATTTTTTGTATTTTAACTTATTTAATTTTTTTTGTTTAATTACGAGCTAAGAAGTTGGTATGTAGTTTTACTCTCACAATTCATTTCTTTATCACTTAGCTTTCACATGAATAATAGAGACAATAATATATACTTTACTTTCTAGTCTTACATCTCATTTGTGTGACTTAATAATAATAATGATAATTACTATTCATATTCATTTGTCTTTATATCAATTAAGGTTACGTTTGAAGACTAATAATGGCTAATAATAATAAGATGTAGGTAGATTAAAGCAAATATTTGTGATGCAATGGCGCTTTTACAGAAACCGCCATAGCTCCCTTCACCATTTAATTAATTAATTAATTTTATATACCGAATGGATGCTATAGCGCTTAGTGTCCAAGTGTCGTAACTTTTATATACATTCTATGCCACTTAAGGTAAAAAGTGCCATACAAAGTGTACAAATTTGCCGCTCCCACCATTATCATCATCTTCCTGTCTTTCTCGCGGTCTTCCTTGACTCCATTTTTCAGATCTAATTGGTCCCCGCATCATCTTTCTCACGCACTCCATTTTTCATATCTAATTGGTCCCCATTATACCTTTCTTTATCCATTGTCCCCATAGACTCCTTTCTTTAATGACTGCTGTTGGAAGCTTTGTTGGTCCCACTTTTTGGTTTTTCTTGTCTCCGTGTGAGTATTTTTCAAAAAAATTTGGTCACGCACTACCGTTACAATACAAAGCTTGGTTACCCACATGATTTTCTTTGTCTTGCCTCATACAAGAAGTTTCGCAGCTCCTAAGTTTTCTTTAGGTACATTTTCTTCTTTTTTTTTGGTAAAATCTGTCATGAATATTATATATCTCATGAATTTTTTTTAGGTATTTATTTGAAGTTTCAATTGACTTCTTAAAGCTTGGTCTGCCAGTTGTTTTTTCCCCTATCTCCGCCTCTTACAGAAGATTTTGCTAGCTTGTAATTCTTGAACTATATATTTTGTACAAAATTTTAATTCATATATTTCCATGCAAGTTTTTAAATGTTGGGTACCAGAAGATTTGTCATCAATTTAGAAATGTTGATTGCCAGAGATTTCTTATATGTCCTAACAATCATTAAATTTAAGGAGTATTGAACTAGCTAGTCATTGCGTTAAATATCATTTAACTATGTAATATTCTTTTGATTTATTTTTGTTGTGAGTTGTGAAAAATTAGTATGATACATGCTATGAAAATGGATAAAAAATTAGTATGATACATGTTGTAGTGGGTTGTGAAAAATTAGTATGATATATGTTGATTGCCAAATATTTCTTATGTGTCATGTCGAATTTTTAAAAAAAATAAATGGCAGAAGATAAAAGTAATTAGTAACTACAAGAGGCAAGCAACTAACTACTTTTAAACATATGTTTAAAGGTAAAGATGGATCAAAAATGGATGTTGTAACCCCCTTCATGATCAAGACCGAGATTAAGTTCATAAACACATGATCATGTTGAATTAGAGACCATAATACCATTTGGGACTTAATAAAAGTCTCTTTTTCCCAAAATTAGGGTTTTCAAAAAATTTTCCAAAACATGTTCAGTGTCATATTCACATTTCAATACACAAATGGCCTGAACAATTTGATTCCATTTATAAATATTATAGTACATAGTAAATTCCCGACACACTTGGGTTCCATTGACTAATTAAGGGTTTACAAGGCACAAATACCCAAATAGTTTCCCATAACAAGGGGATTACACGAATACTATCTAATATGTACAAGTAATTACCAAGAAAATAACCAAATGATTTACAAAATGATAGCCAAAACCAATTTACACTCCTAGCTCGGAGCTTCAACCACTCTTCGTCACCTACTTTCCTTTAGATCCTTCGACCCTGTCTAAAAATATGTTTTTGGGAGAGTGAGATTCTAAGGAATCCCCGTTGTAACAAATCACTCATAGTATACACAACAACAAAGCATGAAAGCAAATCATCACACAACGCATAACAACTATAATAGCAATTACAGCAGCAAGGGCAGGTATGACTTGCGTCACCCTTACGTTTGCTCATGCTGAAGTGCTCATGTTGTATTGCACCATAACATATTCATATCACATATATCACCACAGCTGGGATCCATATAAAATATTTCACATATACATAGCCACTCTGGCCGGATAATCAAATAGGAATCCATGATTCCACAATGCAGCCTCGGCAATTACAACGGCAGGGGTAGGCGTGATAACCATCACCCCTTACGACTATTCATGCTGAACTGCTCACGCTGTAATGCCCTACTACTGATAACACATACACAAGTTCACAATGGCCTCATGCCAAAGATTTTCACAACATAGTGATAAGTCATGCATACCAAGCATCATACATAACATGAAAGAAAAGTCACTACCTTGTTCGTTCTATGCGTGCTCTGTCGCAGGTCTCTCCCTAGTGGGACAAATATCATATCCTATAATTCATAACTAGGGACGAAGAGTCAATTCTCTATTTCAATGTTTAATAACTTCTACACTCTTAGATTGGTTATCATTATTGTCCCTTAAGTACCCATAAATGCCTCTAACAAAAGCCCTAAAGGGTTGGAAGAACTATCCCAAAGATACCCTTTTGGAAGTACAAGTACTGATTTTTCACTGTTGCACTCGAGTGAAGATGGCCTCACTCGAGTGATAATGCACTTTGCACTCGAGCACAAAGGTTAACACTCGAGTGCTAGCCAAATGCACACTTGAGTTCTAGGAAGTGAAGCACAGAAAGTGTTAACCCAAGAGCAATGGTAACTTTCAACGAAGGGAAGCACTCGAGTGAAGCCCTGACACTCGAGTGACAACTTAACACTCATGAGTGTTAAGACACACTCTTGAAAATTGACCACGAGTGACAAGCCGAGATGATAGTTCATGGTGTCGAATACACCTACACTTTAGTGAGAGGAGGCTCACTCGAGTAAGAACCTACAACACTTGCAAATGAGGCAACACTCTTGCCTTTCGCCCGGAAGTGCAACATGAAAGCTGAAGGCAGAAAGGGAAAATGCACTACTGCACTTAAGTGGACCCATCCTTACTCAAGTGATGCTCATCCCGTACGCAAGTAGACTCCAAATCACTCGAGTAATGCTTATCAAAAACCAGAAAATGTAGAAAAACTGACAGCACTTCTAGATTTGACCCAAGTGATTCCAATAATCCCAAAACCTCAACCAAAACTACTACCATCAAAAATGCACAAGGAATCACATGGAAACATCAAAATTACCAAATTTCTATTCCATTATCATGCTTTGGTCTTAAGCCACATTCAACACTAAAATTCCAAAATCTCCAAACATACCATTCCAATCTCAAATCAATCTACCTATCCAAAACACATACCAAAACACCCATTTCCATAACCATATCATACCAAACTACCAATGACCCTAATTTTTGAGAATAAGGTCAAAAATCCCAAAAATTCCAAGTTTCATCAAATAGCATAAACATAGATAGAATGGTTTGTTTTACTTACCTCTTTAACTTTTCCAAAGAGGTTTCTTGATTCTCCAATTACCAAATTTTCTTGATGCAACAAATCACCACCAATGGATAAACTAGAACTATGACAATGAAGCTCTCAAGCTAAGGAATACGATTAATGAAGTGAGTTTTTCCATTAGAGGTCATCAACTTACCTTAACCATAAGCTTGTCTTCTTCCCTTTTCCTTCAACAATGGCACCGAATGGAGAGAGAGAGAGAATGAGAGAGATGAGATGAGTGTGGAAGAAGAAGGAATGATGACATCGCCCCCAAACCCATGCTTTTCAAGCGAAAAAGGAGGGAAGAGAGGAGAGAGAAAAGCAATAAAATATGAAGTTTGACTTTCCAACTCTCTTATTCTACCAACTTGCCAAGTGTCACAATTCCATTGGCTCTCATAAAGTAAGTTACTAATTAGTTACTCTAACCACTCCATTAGCCATTTAGTCACACATCTCATCCCCTCTTAGTTAGTAAATAATTTCTTTATTAATCACTGACTAATTTATCAACAATCTTCCACTGATTTTGGCACATTTACCAAAATTTCCATAAAACACATAATAATTTAATCTTCAAATAATAAATTATCCTCAATAATTATCATTAGTCCTTAATCAAAATTGGGGGCATTACAAATGTCATATGATTGATACTCAAGGGAATACATAGATGGGGTGAAAGAGTTTATTAGATTTGCAAGCGAGCATACAACAGATCCTAACAAAATCTTGTATCCTTGCTTATCTTGTTTGGAAAATGGATTATCCCACTTGATTTGCTAGATCATTTAGTGTGTCATGGAATTGATCAATCATATATACGATGGACAAGGCACAGTGAGATGGATGCTGCACATAGTGATCGGGTGAATACCACAAGCGGTCCTTCGAATGAGTTTGATCGAAGCATGTTTGATAATGAGGACAATGATCTCAAGAAATACTAAATGCGGTCAAAGAGGTGCTTCATGACTATCCTCAAGAATTTGAGGCATTAAAAGGTGGTACAGAGAAACCATTATATGCTGGTAGTACTAAATACACAAGATTGCTAGCAGTGTTGAAATTGTACAACTTTAAAGCACGATATGGATTGAGTGATTCGGGTTTCACTACACTGCTTGAACTTGTGCAAGATATGCCCCAAAAAGAAAATGTCCTGCCTACTAAGACATACGAGGAAAAACAAATACCTTGCTCTATAACTGGCATGGGTTATAAGAAGATACATGTATGCCCTAACGATTGCATATTATTTCAAATTCAGTATGCAATGTTAGAAAAGTGCCCAAAATACAATGCATCTCGATATGGGAAGAAGAAAGGAAAAAGTTCATCGAAGGTTGTATGGTATTTTCCAATTGTTCTGAGATTCAAGCGAATGTACAGTAATGCATAGATTGCTAAGCTGTTGATGTGGCATACAGATGTAAGGGTTGAAGACATGAACCTTAGGTACCTTACAGATGCCCCTCAATATAAAAAAGTTGATCATGATCACCCTGACTTCGAGAATGAAGCAAGGAACCTACGTCTTACATTTTCAACTGATGGAATCAATCCCTAAGGGGTTTAGAGTAGTACACACAGTACGTGGCTAGTGATATTAATGATTTATAACCTTCCTCCACACTTAATCATGAAACGTAAGTATATGATGTTGTCCATGTTAATTTATGGGCCAAGGTAACCTAGGAACAATATAGATGTATACTTGGCTCCTTTAATTGATGACTTGAAGCTGCTTTGGGAGGAAGGCATCAATGTGTATGATGCATACATGGAAGAAAGTTTAACTTTGAAAGCCATGCTATTTGGCACAATAAATGATTTCCCTACTTATAGTAATTTTTCTGGATATAATGTCAAAGGATATTGTGTATGCCCTATATGTGAAGATGACACTTATTCAGTATGACTAGCTCATTGTAAGAAAAATGTCTATATGGGACATCATAGATTCTTACCATCGAAACATTGTTGGAGGAAGTGGAAAAAAAGCTTCTAATGGTGAGTCAAAAGAAGGCAGCTCACTGAAGATGTTGATCGGTGCTCAGGTTTTTGGGAAGGTCAAACACTTGGATAACAATTTTGGCAAGCCATTTCTAAAACAAATTGGGACAAGCGGCTAGAAGAAGAAGTTTATTTTCTTTAAGCTTCCATATTGGAAGTCCTTATATGTGAGACATTTACTTGATGTGATGCACATAGAAAAAGAATGTTTGTGATAGTTTAATTGGCACGCTGCTCAATATGCAAGGGAAAAGCAAGGACAGTGTGAATGCTAGGTTGGATTTAGTTAACTTGGGAATCAGATAAGAGTTGGCTCCGGTTGAGCAAGGGCACCATACTTACCTTCCTCCAGCAGCTTACACTCTGTCGAGGAAAGAGAGGAAGTTATTTTGTAAGTTTCTTGAAGGAATCAAAGTTCCAGAGGGCTATTCTTCAAATATAAAGAATCTTGTTTTAGTGAAAGAGTTAAAGCTAAAGAACCTTAAATCTCATGATTGTCATGTGCTTATGCAAAATTTTGTATCGGTTGGTATACGGTCAATCTTACCCAAAAAAGTATAGAATTCCATAACTGAATTGTGCTTGTTCTTCAAGTTGATTTTCAGTAAAATGGTTGATTTAACAAAGTTACAAAATTTGCAAAGTCTGATTGTTTGTACTCTGTGTGAACTTGAAATGTATTTTTCACCCTCATTTTTTAACATTATGGTCTATCTAACTGTACACTTAGTGAAAGAGGTTCAATTGTGTGGTCCAGTATACCTGAGATGGATCTACCCGAATAAGCGATTTATGAAAATTTTAAAAGGGTATGTGAAAAATAGATATCGATCGGAGGGGTGTATAGCTGAGCATTACATGGTTGAAGAAGCATGTAACTTCTATGCTAATTTTTTATCAGATGTTGACCCTGCAAGGATCTCGAAGTCTCAGCATGATGGGCAAATATTAGGGAAAGGAACGAGTGGGAATGATGTAACCAAGATATTAGTGACTGAATAGGAGCAAGCTCACTTGTATGTGCTATATAACACTGATGAGATTGAACCATATGGTGAAGAATATAAGGATGCTCTCTGATTAGTACATGGTGAGAAGAATGAAAATTTGATAACAAAAGAGCATAACCGACAGTTTCCACCTTGGTTGAAAAGGCACATTAATGATGAGGTAGAAAGGAATCCTGATTTAGTTTATGAAAACTTAGGATGGCTATTGAATGGACTAAGCTTACATGTATTGTCTTACAATGGTTATGCAATCAACAGTTACACATTCTACATACAAGAACATGATACAAGGAGCATGATACAAAATAACAGGTTAATACTTGTTGCTGATTCATGGCACAGATCCAGTGCAAAGATGTACACCCTATCTATACAACAATGTCATACTTTAGTGTAATTAAACAAAAATGGGAGTTAGATTACACTATGTTGAGGATCCTTGTATTCAGATATAAGTGGATTAACAACAACAGTGGGGTAAGGATAGATGATTTATGGTTTGTTTAAGTGGATCTTTCAAAAATTTGGTATAAAGATTATCCTTTCATTTTAGCATCACAGGCACAATAAGTTTTTTTCATTCCAGATCCTTCTAAAAATAACTAGTCCATTGTACTTCCATCAAACAAGAATCATCAAGAACAAGTTGATAATAAAAGTAAAGAATATTTGAATATTCCTGAGGATGATCTCTCCTTTGACATGTTGTGGTCAAAATATATTGATATAGATGAAGATAAAAATAAAGATGAACCCTTATACATGAGACATGATAATAACGAGGGGACTTGGTTTTTAAATCAAACAAAAAAGAGGAAAAGATGATAATGAGTGCCTTGATTTTTTGCCTCGTATGTTTTATTACTAGCATTCATATAATTCAACATAATTTACTTTTATTGCAATGATTGTCAAGTGCATGCTCTGATTTTTTGTTTAGTTTATTTAACTTGTAGGAAAATGGATCCTCACGGTGAAGAAGATATTGTTCCTATCGAACATGATGATCAGGCAGTATTTGAGGACAAGGTAGTCAGGGGCAGGACCGTAATGAAAAAACTTATAGAAGTAAGGAGTAAAGGCATTTGGTTAGAGCTTCAGTAGAATGAAAAGGGAAATCTAGTCAAAACGAATGCCAATAACCTTATTAATTACATTGGGATGTCGGTCAAAGAAACAGTTCCCATTACTGTTTTAGATTGGCGCCGCGTGAAGAAAGATTATGTTGATATGCTCTTTGATTCTGTCAAGGTAAACATTATTTACTTTATTATTCTGGTTGTTTTGTATCATGAAATTACAATCTAACAAATTATGTGGTTTTTCTTCTAGTCTTGTTTCATAATTCAAGATAATAAAGAGAAATTCGTCTTGCAAAAATGTGGCAGACTTTTGAGAAATTTCCGCTATGCTTTTGCCAAATTCTTCTTGTGGGATGACAATGACAATATCATTAATACACCACCGGAGATGTACGATGGGATCATAACTCAAGAGCAGTGGGATGACTTTGTGGCCTCACATACTACTCCACAGTTTGTGATAATATACTATTAGCCTTTACCAGTATATGAAAGGACCAGTCTCATATGTATTAGTAATTAATATTTATTGATATGAATCATTTGGATCTAAATAGGAAAGAAGTGAGCGAAATCGAAAAAATGCATCCAACATACCATACCCTTACATGAAAGGACATATCTTGTATGCAACGTTGGAGCAACAATTAGTAAGAACTAATCATTATTTCATATGAATATAATATGTATGCCTAATTATTAACTACAACTAATCTTAATATACAGCTACAAGAATCGCATTCTGATGATGTCACACATATACCTCAGTATGATTTGTGGCTGGCAGGCTGCACGAACAAAAAAGGTGAAATTCCCAGTGAACAAGCTAGACAAGTTGCCGAATATTGTGTAAGTAGTGGCTTATACATACAATAAACATTTAGCTTCACTTAAAAGACCATATTTTATGGTAATTAATATTATTGTAATTCTTGTTGTGATAGCGCTCAATAACGCAAGAGCAGCCAGACTTGGCGCATTATGTTGGTCGCGACGATTTGCTTAGTAGAGTGCTTGGAGCTCCTGAGTATGATGGTCGTGTTCAGGGTATTGGTTTTGTAGTAACCCCAATATTGTACTACGGATGCAAAAAGTGAGCCACAAAAAATGACTTCCTACAACTATAGGAGCAATTTTCTGACTACAAAGATAACGTAGACCAGAGGATTAGTGGCTACGAGCATCAAGTAGAGTAGTTCAATGATCATATGCATTTAATGAGAGAGAAAAACACATTACTGAAGGCACAAATTGAGGCCTTACTATAGTCTAGGCCAACACGTGTGACAACATGAGTGCTAGGGATAGTTGGCCCTCTGTGCTTAAAGTCCTCATTCTTATGGTAATTAATTTCTTTTCCACTTCACTTTTTGGTACATTATATATTAGTGTACCTTAATATATTTAACTATATTTTTCATAAGGGAGAATCAGATTGCAAGTTGCACATCGATGATTCTTTCAAGCACGCGGTTGCTGTCAGCGTGGTCTATAACACTGCAAGTGATATCGTGCATAATTCATCATTGCCGCTAAACACACTCAGAGTTAAGGTCGATGTATGCACAATTGATGATGCCCCTTTACCAATCCCGTCCTTGGATGAAGCAACAATGGTGAAAGATATCGTCGGTGGTTATGTTGCATGGCGAATAGGTCTGATTGAGCCATATGAAAAGGTAGTTAATTTACAATTCTTTTTATTTTTTCAATACACTTCCATCTAAAGCCATATGATTTCATTTCATTATATTTTTAGGTTGTTGCTTGTACTAAAGGAAAACGAATTGAAGGGCGTGGAAAGAACTCAAAGTGGTCATCAAGCGAACATAAGTCCCAACCCTCAAACAGCAACTGATAGATCCCTCATATCGACAACAATTGGCATCAATAGTACTAGCTTTGATCAGTCGAGGAGGTCAGACAATATGTTTTGATATCGACATCTATCATATAGTTATAGATAATCATGTCAATGATTGTGTACTGAATGATATGCTTACTCACGATTGGCTTAGTTTGACGGCCATCAACATATGGATTAGGTACTTTATCATCATCATCTATCACCATTATTATTATTATTCATCATTAATTTTTTTTAGATTTTAATGACATTGTTTATTTTCTATAAAGGCACTTGCACCACGATCTGTTACTACATAGATTCATATTTGTCAACCTACACCTCCTTGCCCAGCATAAATTAGATGTGGATGCAGTATCTAATGATGTTAGGGACATGTTCAAGAGACGAGTAACCCCTAATATGCTTTTCATCTTTCCATCAATCTGGGGTAAGTTATGTGCGACAATATTTTAATGTATGTTTTTTTATTCTTCCACTTTTACTATAACATGATTATCGAAGTAAAATCTTTAAAATATTTTAGGGGACATTGGATTTTGATTGTTGTCCGTCCAGCGCGTCCTGGAGTCCCCGGGATTTACTATTTAGATCCTATAAAGACCGGTCTTCCAGACAACCAGCCTGATTTTAAGATTATAATCAATAGGTAAGTGCATGGGTGTATGTGTAAATATTTGTCATTATTATATTGAATTATCCAAAATTAATCATTCAATGCTTGTTTTGTTAGTGCATTGACCACTTAACGAAGCAATGTTGGATTGAACTATTCAACACACAAAGACCCAGCCAGTGGCTATCCCTGGAGGAAGATTGCGGTACTTATATATATGAATTTAATTACTCCAATTTTGTTATTCAAAAATGTTTCTTCAAATGTTTACTTAACTATTTCATTTTATTGACAGTGCCCATTCCAACAAAACAACAATGATTGCAGTAATTATATTATGAAATTTATTAAAGATGTAGTTACACGTGATAACATTTCTATTCCTACACAAGTAAGTTCTTTTTACTTACAGTTACTATGTTTCAAATTGAATTGATAAGTATCTAAGTTAATTAATTTTTAGTAATTTTAATTTTTTTTTTCTGTCCATGCTTTTTATAGAGTATTATGAAGATGAACGTTGTGACCAATTGACTGAGCAACAAATAGATGAAATCATTGAAGAATGGTGTGAATATATGGTCAAGGAATTAGCTAATATTTAGGTACATACGTAGGTTGTTTCTTGCATATTCATCTTGGTTGTATATGAATTAGCTATACATTAAAATTATTTCTTGTCTACATTCTACATATATAGGTACTTACAATTAGTTGTTCTTGTTTGTTACATTGTAATCAAATTTCATTTGTACTGGTTTTATGAAATAATTATTTTAATTTGAGTTATTAATCATTCTGATTTGGTGTGATTCTGGCTTGGGTTTTTACTATTGTGGATTTGTAAAACGTAAATTGATATGGATTGAATGCAGGTTGGATGGGTTTTAAAAAAAACGTACCTCCAAGGCCGCTTGTTCTAAGAAGCGTCGTTGGAGTAGTATACTTCCTCCTGCACTTCTCTCAATAAGTGCCATAGCTTTTTACTAAAAAAACAAAATAAAATACACAAGCTATGGCACTTCCGTATATTCAAGAAGCGTTGTAGCTTGTTTTAATAGCACTGGAAGCTATGGCGCTTCCTAAGCGGCATAGTGTTCTCTAAATTAAGCGTCATAGCTTGCATTTTTTTGTAGTAATATAACAAAAGTAATTTGGGAGAGTCTAAAGTGATACATAAATGGGTATTAACCTAATTCTTGTAAACTTGGATTTTTAGGGGGGAGAGAGAGAGAGAGAGAGAGAGAGAGAAATGATTAAACAATGCCTATTTGACTTTCTCACCCACTCTTCATCATATTTACTTGCCACTTGTCTCAATCTCATTATTTCTCCACTAGTACAGAAAAGGGTTTTTAGACCTGAACATTTAGACCGGTTATATCGGATAAGGTCTTAAAAAAATGACCAGTGGCATTTTTGTAATTATGATGAAATATTAAGACCGGTTATATTTAAAACCGGTCTTAAAAACACTTTTAAGACCGGTTATATTTAAAACCAATCTTAAAAATAATTTTAAGACTGGTGTAATAAAAACCGATCTTAAAATATATACAATTAAAAAAATAAATATATGTAATATATTTTCTAGATCGGTTCTAAATATAACCGGTCTAGAAAATATTATCCAAATTAAAACAATTAAAAAAATAAAATGGTTATTATTTTTAAGACCTGATGTACATGAAAACCGGTCTTAAATATTAAAACTTTAAGAACAGTTATTATTTAATAACCGGTCTAAAAAATAGAAATTTTTTAAGACTAGTTATTTATTTATTAATAACCAGTCTTAAATATTAATTTTAAGACCGATTTCTGATTAAAACCAATCTTAAATATTACTTTTAAGACCAGTTGTTAATTACAACCGGCCTTAAAACTGAGCTGGATTTCAAAACACGCCTAAATTTAACTCTAAAATTTGAGACTCAAGCACATCAGCAAAACCCCTCCGTCGGTTCGCGACAGCTCCTCCTTTCCCCTTCTCTCATCCATCCTTAACTTCACCACCATCAACGGAGATTTACGGTTGAATACATGGCCGTAAGTCTATCGTCATTCGTTCCCTCCGATTAGTTTCATTCTCAACCTCGTTTTTATTGTCAGGTTTGTGTTTCAGTTGCCAGGTGTTCAATTTAATTAATGGTTTCATTTTTGGGTATTTCATTAAAATTGTGAGATGACTTGGCCTCCATTTTCTTTGTTCGATTCTTGTAGCAAGTCATCAACCCACTTTTCAAAACCGTCCATTGCCTCCTAAGAGAGACCTTACTCGAATCATAAAGTGGCCAAAGACTATTCAAATCCAGAGAAAGAAGAGGATCATCAAGCAAAGGTTGAAGGTACCATTAATTATTCTGAAAAGTTTAACATAATGTATGTATGTCTGAGGTTAATGTCCTAATGCTTTTGTGGACCTGGGTTTATTTTGGCTGTGTATGAGAAGGGTTCGATTTTGGTTCTGTATTTTTGCATGTTCAATATAGTAAAACTCTAGATGTATGTCTGAGGTTAATGTCCTAATGCTTCTGTGGACTTGGGTTTATTTTGGCTGTGTATGAGAAGGGTTCGATTTTGGTTCTGTATTTTTGCATGTTCAATATAGTAAAACTCTGGATAAGGTAGTGCTAATATTGCTTGATATGAACTTTGGTGTTGCTTCTGAGTCTGCCTCATAATGCATTTATGTTTGTTCAAAGCTTCTAAGTCTTCCTCCTAATGCATTTATGTTCAACTTGTGCTACATTACCTCCTATTTTTGCATGTATGTTGAACTTGTGCATTGCAATTAATTATTTGTTCATGTTTGCATAACTTGGCAATTGCTTTTGAACAATGCCTTTATAGATAGTGCCGTGTAGCAAAATTTTCTTAAACCATCACTAGCTATCCTTAAATAGTGTCCTTAAAGTGTTTTTAGACAATGAGTCATCCTAGTGAGGGTACTCCTGATCCAACTAATCCAAATTAAAGCGAGCCTAGCAATGCTCCTAGCCAAGAACATAGTAAGCCACGTCACCGGCCTAGACGAAGGGGTAGGAGAGCCACCCGATTGAGAGACATTCCTCTCAATTGGAATACAAGGAAAAAGATTCCGATTGAGTTTGATAGTTATTGGAAACCAATCGGGCCTAATGCAAGCCAGTATAGGAGTTTTGTCAGCCTCCTAACATGCAACAAGCCTAGCATCTTGATAGAGCAGTGGAGAAATGTGGATAAAATGTGAAGCAACATATTTGGAAAACTATCCAGCTCACTTACAACATTCCTGAGAGTGAAGTCTTGTATGACAAGACAATGACATATTGTGATGAACGCTGGAGGAAGTTTAAGACAAATCTAGCCAACAATTACGTGCAAATTGAAGTAGAAGAAGGTCAGCCTCTTCCTAATCCATGTGATCAGTATTCTTTTATTAACGAACAGACTAGGCAAGAATTTAGATGGCTTCAGACTACTCCAGAAGCATTGGTGAGTTGACTTATTTTTCATTTGATTTGCTTATGAATTATGAATTGTCTTTATTGATTTACAATGACTTAATTTTGATTTCTTATTCGCAGGAAAAAAGGAAAAAGGCCCAAGAAAGTGGTAGAAAGAATGATTGCCCCCATACAATATCTTATGGGGCTTATACGAAGGCCGAAAAAGACTTGTTGGTGGTCAAACAGAAGAGATTGGAAGAAGCGGCTCAATCCGATCCTTCTGTTCTTCTTTCTCCATCATCTCCGATACGTTGCAAAGAGAAGTGGTTGTTTGCTCACCAAAAAAGGAGCGGGTCTTATACAAGTGAACAATCTCGTATAGTCGATGAGAAAATTGTAAGTATTGTTGTTGACTTGTTGTTATTAATTATTTAGTAAACAAATTTCATTACTAACATTTTTCATCTGTGTCTTATAGGATGAGCTTCAAAAAAAACAAGCCGAGTGATTGTTTAGGTCAGATGAGAGGAATGACATCCTGACCGTAGCTATAGAAAAACCTGAGCATCCCGGCCGTATCAGGGGAATTGGAGGAAGGGTAGGTATAAGGGATTACTTTGGAGCACTCCCAACACTGTTTCTTAAGTAGTATGGTGACTAGGGAGGAGATGGAGCTTATATTAGCCACTGTGAGGCCGGAAGCTAGGGCTAAGGAAGAATTATCATTTAATGCACGATTTGAAGAAAGGTTCAACAAGATGAAGGTGGAATAGATGATCATGACGAGCACAAGATGAGCAGATACCAGTGCTCCCCAGGCTCATTCCTTAAACCCCTAAATAGAGCACTAAAGGGAGTTGTATTGGTCAGTCATCAGAGGGTCCTCGAAAAGAAATTGGTGAGCCTTGTGACTTGTTTGTGGAGGATCTTCTGAGATGATTGGTTGCACAGGGGAGCGTGCACAACTTTGGATCAACTGTCCACCACGAAGAAATAAAGGATGATCAAGTTAGAGTGGTAGTTGAAGAGGTGATCATTGCAGATGCACCTCTCCCTATTCCAGTTGATGACTTCAAGGCTGTGAGTGATGTCATTAACTCTTTCATCTTGCAGCTAAAGAACCTTGTTTCTGATCGAGCTGAAGAATCCCCGCCACCTCCACCTCCACCTCCCTCCACTCAAGATGTTTCACGGCCTCCATTGAATGTCATGAAATAAGTGATTTTGATGGCATATGATACGTCTTTTGCAATAAGAAATTGACCTACTGAGTCAGCTGTTAGCAAGTAAGGGGTGCAATGCTATCTTAAAAGGGATGATTTAATGTCCTTGGTAGCTCCTCTACAATAGCTTACGATTTCAATTGTCCAACTCTTTTTGATGTAAGTATCTTCTCAAATTGGAAGTTAATATTTTACAAATTACGCTGTTAAACTTTGATTTAATGTCTCTGCTTGAATTATTGTAGATGCATGCATTGTAGGTTGGTTGACTCTGACAAAACCAATAAATTTGGACTCCTATGCCCAGTTCAACTCTACGACAAAGGGACCACTGCTTCTATCAGACACACATACTTATCGCACAGGCTTAGTGAAATCTCAATTGAGTGTTTCTTGGCTCCATATTTGCATGGGTAAGAAACAAATGTATATTTCATGATATACATAATGTTTTATATTTGCTTAAAAGTGTTCCCTTTTTCAGTGATCATTGGCAATTGGCTATTTTGTGCAAGAAGAGTTATTATGTCATCCTCTTATGCTCCCTCCTCCTAAGCAAGCCAACTAGTGAATTGAAGAAGAGCTTGAACGCGTAAGTTTTCTTGCATTATTAATTACCTTTTGTGTGCAAAATTTATGGAATTTGTGTAAAATAAGTAACCTTTGTGATTTGATGATATAGGGCTATGCGGACATTCCAACACACTGCTTGTGGTAGGCCTATGCGTGAGGTAAAAAACCCTACATGGATCTTGCCAAAGGTTGGTTACATAATAGTTTGTTTTAAGAATGTATTCAATAATAAGCCATGCTTTAATTTTAAACTTGGTTTAATGATATCATATTATTTTTCAGACCTTTAGGCAACCCCTAGGGTCCAACTTGTGTGGGTTGTATATTCTCAGGCACATGTATAATATTATTACCCTAGACACGACATAACTTACTGAAGAGGTAAATGTATATATATTTCAAAAATTTTGTATTACTTTTATTTTTTTAAGTGAAGTTAATGTTTTGCCTGGCTTTGATGTTTCAGATGTTTGAACTTGCTAACCCCTTTCCAGAAGAAGATATTGAGCACATTCACATACAATTGTTGTACTGATTCATTTATGAACTTTTATAACAGTGAGTTCTTATAAAACTGAGGAATTGTTTTGTATATATTGATGAATTGACATGTTGGTTGGTTGCAAATATTGTTGGTTGCATGATTTGACATGTTTGTTGGTTTTAGCATGGTTTTTGTATATTTTGATGAATTGACTTGTTAGTTGCATGATATGACATGGTTGAATTCATTTATGCATATATATATGATGGTTTTAAACAAAACATTATACATGAGGATATATGACATGTTACAAGTTCTCAATTCAATGAGAAGGTTAAAGCAAAAGGAAATGGTAAGTAGAAGGTAAAAGCAAAAGGACATGGTAAGTGGAAGCAAACTCAACACCATATGACATTTAATAAGTATGGCATTTGAGGTAGCAATTCTAGGATGCGTTCTGGTAACAAACATAATCACACATAATTAAAAAAAGAAAGTCAATTTATAAAAATAACCGTTTTAAGACCGGTTACGCATATAACCGGTCTTAAAATTAAATTTTTAAGATCGGTTTCATATATAACCGGTTTTAAAATTAAAATTTTTAAGACCGGTTATATATGAAACCGGTCTTAAAATAACTTTTAAGACCAGTTATAATTATAACCCGTCTTAAAAATTTTATGTAATTTTCTTTCCAAAAGAGGTCTTTTAAGACCGGTACTCATGACAACCGGTCTTAAAATTGTTACTTTAAGACCGGTTATTAATACAATCGGTTTTAAAAGTTAGATTTTTAAGACCAGTAAGATCGGTTGTATCAAGATCAGATCCAAAATCGGTCTAAAAAGTCAATTTTAGCCAGTCTAAAAAGCCATTTTTCCACTAGTGCTCACCAAATAAGTAACCACATGGTTACACTAACTACTCCATTAGCCATTTAGTCACACTCCTCATTCTCTTAGTTATTAGTAATTAATTTCTTCATTAATCACTGACTAATTGACCAATAATTTCCATTCTTTCAATTTCTCCACTGATTATAGCATATTAACTTAAATTGTCACCTAACATGTAATTAAATTCTTTGTCTTCTTCCATGTGCCATTTACCCTTTAGCTCCAAAAATTACTTTGTCACATAATTATGCTAAAATATAGGGTGTTGAGCATTTTCAATTATTAATTCGAATCTCAAATCAACTTTAATTCACAAAATCATTCTCTAAATATTCATTGCAACCTCTTAAAAGGTCATTAGCCTTTAATCAAAATTTGGGGCGTTACATAACTTCCTTTGTTGTGAGTAATAGTAATGGAGGAGATGATACGATTAACCAAATTCTCACCGAATGGGAACTTTGAGTGATGATTCTACTGTAGTTGACTTTAGTTATTTGTCATAATAGCAAGTAAGAATAATTTCTCCAGATAAATAAATAAACAAATTATGCCTATGATCATCAGTGAATAAAAATGTGTTGTTAAAATTTCTGCAGAAATAAGATTCATGTAATATACCGATGATGTTTTGAATGTATATCTTCCAGATATCTCACTTTATACAACAAAATTATCAATTTTTGAACAATATTTTAAAATAAACACTACTACTTAAAAGGGCTTTTTAACATTGGCTATAGGAGGGACGTAAAATCGAGCACTATAATTTGAGTTCAAAATGTACGTCGGTTAAATAAGCACATTAAAAAAGGTTGCATCGGTTAAATTTAATTTAACGGATGTCGAATGTTTTTTTAAAAAAAAAAAAACAGAGAGAGAGAGACACAAATTTCCAGTGTCATATTCCACTTTTTTTTAAAAACGAACAAAAATAACCAGGATGATCATTAGAATCGTATAAGCATCCTGTAAAAAAGTAAACAAGATATAAAATGTAACAATACAATCAAATTTGAAGTGTTTTCGATAATTTAAGGTGTGACCCTTCAAAAACGTTTCCGACAAAGAAGATGAAGATAAAGGAGTGTCGAATCTTACAGTGAATCAGATCTAAAGAAGAAATCCATGATGCAACTAGAAATGTCCGATAAGGAGATCTGAATGCGAGAGTGTTGCACCTCGTATTTGAACCAAGAGTGCTGAACCTCTTATCTAAATTAGGTATGATGAGCAACCTTGTAGTTTGAGGCCGATGTCGATGCCGATGTGAGCAAGTTTTGTCTGATTTTTCACTTGTATAAATTTTCAAGTTTTGTGATTCTTCTAATATATTTCAATTCATCTAATAGAATGTAAATGAATTAAACTTTATTGTATCCATATAATAGTCCAACAAAATAATATAAGTTAATTCATATATATTTTAATTATTTATTGTTATTTGGCAACAAAATTGTAGTCAAGTGACACTAAAGACCATTGAAAAAGGAGAATTTCTGAGCTAATGTGCAAATTTACTCATGAAATATTATGCCATATGCATATGGAAACATAAAGTTTCTTTAGCTGGAAAAGCACACATAAAGTTTTCAAATTTATTTGAAAATGCTATGGTCATTAAATAAACTAATGTTGACCATTTAGCAAACAAGTCATTCAATAAAATGAGATAAAAATACACATGAATTATTCAAAATGGTGCAAAAATGTGATGACCATTAAGTCAACCATTGTTAACTATTTAACAAATAGTCTCCACATGCATTGCTTAGCATTTTCACTCCTAGCGGTCTTATCCACCTTTACAAGATCTTCACGACACAATGGCTTCACCTCCTCAGTGCAAAAGCGACCCCCCTAACTCATACTCTCAATATCTAATTAAACACTAATTTTTCCTTATCACATATTCCCCCAATAATGAATGCTAGCAAGAGGCATATAATAAGAATCAGGTTGAAAGGGTTATTAAAACAAAAGTTTATACTTGAAGGTTATTTTTACGATCCTTGACTATTGTTAATGATAATCGTTAAATAATTATCTGAATGATTTGATGGTTATTAAAATATCAAAACTGAAACATTTCTTGGAGAAAATTTGTTTCTGAACTATATAATTTATTTCAGAAGTTTATTCATCGTATTAATCAGTTAGACTCCTTTTTTCTTAAAGGAGACAACTGATGAATCAAACATATGTACAATTCAGATAACCACCAAACACAGTTGTAATGAATCAAATGTACGAAAAAATAAAAATATCTTGAAGATATGTAAAATCTAAGTACTTCATATGCTAATATACCAATCATAATCACCATTTTAAAATATTATATGTGTTTCATAGACAAAATAAATCAAAATATATAAAAGAAACGATAGCTAAAATGTGCATATAAAATTAATAAACTAGTGGTGCATCTAAAATTTTGCATAAATACGACCTTAATTTTTTCAATGACACCAAAGCATCAGTCATCATAATTCGTGCTTGAGGTAATTCGGTGCAACAACTTAATGCCAACTCAAAAATGGATGATATAAGTGGTAATATGTTGTTGATATTTGGATTCCCTTTGTGCAGCAAATTGGCATCCAGAATATTGATAATTGAATGTGGAGTAGATTTGCTAACCCAATCTTTCAAACCTAGACCTTCAACAAACATTTCATCGGTTGGTTTTTTCCTTGTAAACATTTCCATTAACAAGATACCATAGCTATATAAATCTCCTTTGAAGGAAATTGCCCCATCCGATCCATACTCTATATGTCAAAAGAGAATACAATGTTTGCGGTTAAAATTTCTTTTATATCACTACAAAAAATACTCACATATAGAAATGTTAAATACATGTTACTGATTTAATAATATAAAAGTTACATGGAATAATAAAAAAATAAAAATGATTGAAATACAATATCATTATTAAATTATTACCTGGTGCCATATAGCCAATTGTAGCCAATGTTTTTGCACAAGTTTCCAATTGTCCTTCACCAAATAGTTTAGCTATACCAAATCATCCAACAAAACATTGCTTGGTTTTATGTTACAGTGAACAACCGGAGTAGAAGCATCATGATGAAGGTACTCCAACGCAGCTGCCACATCAACCATTATATTCAACCTCTGTATAATATCTAAACAATAGTTATGAGAGTACAACCATTTGTCAAGACTTAGCTTCCATTTGACATGAATTCCATGATTATAGACTTGAAATAATCATTTGAGCAACTACTAATAACCTTGATGAGATTGAGATGGCGTAAGTTGCACAAGGCAGTGCATTCATTATCAAAACTCCTTAGGGCCTCTTCAAAGTCCAAATTAAATACTTTTACCGCAACTACTTTTTGATTTGAAAGAGTTGTTTTGTATACTGACCCAAAACTTCCAAATCCAAGAAGATTACTCTCATCAAATCCATTTGTTCCCTGTAGAAGCTCATAATATGATATCCTAACTGGTGTATCCAAATTTACTAAATCCTTGTTGGTTGAATGTTTAACATGATGCCTCTTTTTTTTTTACGAAGATAATGCATGAAACAACCAAAATGGCCACCATAATAGGCATGAATGAGCATGTTATCAACATCATCACTTTATTTGACATGTGCTTCATTTCTTCCCTACAAATGTCTTACTTATACCAAAAACTGGATTATTTGAATGGGAGAAAGCAAACTTCTTTGTTTGGGTACAGTTGAGCTCAAATATTTCTGAACTAGCATTTTTTGAGTTAAATATGACGCATGTTAGAACAAGCTTCAAACTACATGCAATGATGTCTAGAACACTACTAATCTATCGTAGTTCTAAAAAATTTTCAATTTGATTATGAACGAAAGTTTGGTTCTAATGCCTGGACCAAGCTGTTTTGATGCGTTGAAATTGAGCACACTTTGTTACCATTTAATTGTAGAGTATTTATTTAAATTTGTTGGGTCAACATTTTTTTGTTAATGAGATTAACATCGTTAATATTAAATGACTGAAAATACATTTTATAAATATAAGGGACTAAACTATAATTCTTGGCAAAAAAAAAAGGGACTAAACTATAATTTGATGTAAATTTAGAATAACAAACATATACTTTACTCTTTTAGGTTTAATTAAATGATAGTGTTGTTTACAATACAAACACACAAGAAAAAAACACAACTCTAAACTTTTTGTATTGTAATATTAAAGTTACTCCATTAAAAAAAGAGTAAATATTCTAACCACCCTCTATTTTATCTAAAATACATAAACCCCCCCCCCCCCCCCAAAAAATTTATTTTGAAAAAGTGTATAAAACTCGCTTAAAATTAAAATATACATTTCATAAGCAACCCTTATATATTTGAAAGTCTCTTTCTATCCACTCACCAGTTAGTTGACTATTAAATTTCTCTTTCAAACTTTTATTGTGACTAAAAGACATTTATTTAGTATAAGATTTATTTAAATATTTATATTTACAAAAAAATGCTTCTTTATGCAATCAAAAAGTAATTATAATACATATATTTTATAAATTTATATTATGTTGTTTAAAAAAATTTACTGTACATATTAAAAAAAATTTATCACGTTATACTTTTTTAAGTTATGTAAATTTACTTTAGTAAATTTTAAAAATTTAAACACATAAGTTGTCTAAAATAATATTTTAAAAATGTATCTATAAACACTCAAAGAATTAGAATTTTAATATAATAAGAATAAAATATTATTTATAATTTATGTTTATTTTAATTTTTTTTTTGTTTTAATATATTGTCATTTGAATCATGTATTAAAATATTGTCAATGTTTTTCAAAGTTTTTATATTGGAGATAGGGTATATATACAATTAAGTTATAAGGGCCAATTAGTATGTTTAAATATTTTAACATGTTGATAATTAATAAAATTGATTATTTCATAGGGTTAAGATGCAAATCTACCATAATGTTTTCTCAAAATTGCACTTGGCATCATAAAATTTTCTTAGATACAAAAATATGCATGAACTTTTTAAAACGAGGTAAAAATACCAAAATTGTTTATTTGGGCAACACTACTACAAAAAGGGGCTATAACGTCCCAAATTTGGCACCTTTAACGTCCCAAAACGGGGGGACGTATATGTTGGAGGCGTAGTATGTTGTAAGAAAAGACATTCCAAACAAAAGGGACGTCTAAAGTGTCCCCAGCGTGGGACTTTAGACATCCCAATTCTTAATTTGGGACGACTAAAGGTTAGGTTTTTTTTATACCATAATTTACATTCTGTATTACTCAGCAAATTTAAACTGCAAAAACAGAATAGAAGATGTATTCATAAAACCACACTGTCCGTTACAAACTGGTAAGGACATCCAGCACTAGAATCTTTACTATATATACATACAATAACAACTCATACAACCTACTACTATATATATCAACAATAACAACCAGAAAGTGTCAAAAGGCTGTCATCACACAACTACAAACTGATATAAAATAAAAAGTTTACTGCTCTATATGTTGAAGAAGATGTCCAGCCAAAAGATCTCTGATCAAATCAAAGTCTTCACGTAGGTAGGCATCTTCATTATCAAAAATCTGAAAATTAGAAAGTAAGCTTTGATGAAATGAATCTCAAACAAATGAATTAATTAGCATTTCGATTAGAACACCAAAAATATTATCATTTGAGAATAAAGAAGCGATTACCATTTCAAAATCGCTAGTAATTCCACTTTGAGTGATGTTATACATATAAAGTATAACATAATATCCGTATTTAGTGTTGCCAGGTTGCCGAGGGCACTTTAAATCAAAGGGATGCAATTGGTTGTTAAAATCAATAAAGGTATGTCTAAAAGGACCGTCAATGAAACAATTAGCTAGGATCGAATGTACTTACTATCGAATAAAACCGCTTTGGCTTTTTAACAACTGTACCCTCGCATGACCCACCTAGGACTCTATATGTTTGACAAGCACTATCATGAAAATCAAAATGAACAGAAATTAGAACTATTCATTTTTTTTAAGAGTCAATGAAATACAAACAAAATAACTTAAGTGTCGAAGACGGATTTTGTATCTTTGTCTGGCTTTTTACTCAAGGGATCAAACCAATAGACTACGTTGTGGTGGGGACATATAACACACAAACTCCAGTGGTAACTTTAACAACATGTACACATTAAAATGAAGTTAGATGACAAGACAATTATTTATTAAACTTCTTAAATTGACAAAATGTAAATACGAACCGTTGAACAATGGGTGCTAGATAACAACGAAGTTTGGTCTGTCCCATTGCGTAGCCGACATAGTGAGTCCTATGCGCCACAGTACAAGTATCCCCTGTCGTATTCGCAGGACATAAGAATCCATACCAATCACGTCTTTCCATGTTTGTGCAGAGACCATGGAAGGTGCTATAATAGAATTAAAATAAGGAATGAATTATTGAATGTATGAAATCAAAAAACCACAAATGAATTCTATGGGAAAATTGAAAAAAAAAACTTACTGAACTGCAAATTTCACCCAGCCTGCATCTATCTCCTCCAACCTGATAAACTGCTTGAGATCTGTATTGTCAATTGTGTAGGGATACTCCAATGTAAGGCCCACAATCCCTGGAGGCATCTTCAAGTCAATATGTTTAATGCCCTTGTAGATCTGTTGCAGCCGTGCTAAGTAGGGCCATTTTCTCACATCTTCGTCATCCTTTTAGAACATCAAAAAACAAATTGTTATTAAGATGCCAACAGATTTTCAGTAATAGTAAGGTAATTCCTACCATTAGAGGTGTTGCGTCTGAACCAATAAGATTGTGAGGCCAAAGGATGAAAGATCCTATCGCTTGACCTAACGTGCCAACCTCTGGATCAGGAATAGGGATGGATGTACCTTCTTCCCCCTTTCTAACACTCGTCACATTCACCCTACGAAAATCCTTTGGAATTTGCTGATGATTGTGGGTGGTAGCACATGTGTGAACGAGAGCATCAGCAACAACACGCAACAGTGGATCATCCAAATAGAGGGTGCAAGGGTCTCCCAACACTGGAGTGGGAGAAGGGTCACCAAGTGGTTCCGCCAGAGGGTTGTAACTTCCTCTGGTGCTATGAAGGCCGGGGATTCCTGAGTTCTGTGCTTGTCCCTTGCCCTTTGCGTTTCGAACATCTTTGCCATTTCAAGTTGAAGCTCTGGCAACAGCTCTTGTCGGAGCTTGTCGCGAAGGTTGGCCTCGATCTCTCGTTCGAGGTCCTCTCGAATCTTGGCCACAACGTCCTTACTAGGTCTAGCTTGTGATGAATAACGTGGGTCTCGTCCAAAATACCTCGCGGCACTAACTCCCCGTGTCTCTCCTCAAACACGACTAAAAACTCAGGATCTGCTCGTGATGCCGCAAACAACCTCCAGTCCTCTGGAGACAAATACGTATACTGTGCACATGTATCCTGACCCCTAAGGGCCCCTCGAATGTACCGTGCTGTTAGCTTGTTCTTGAAACCTTTCCATCGTACACGAACCTCATCCATCCAGTGCCTATACATCTCCCTGGTGTTTGGGACATCGTATGTTTGCTGCAGGTAAAACATAAGATTATTATATTTGAAACAATAAGAACAAAGCTACAATGCATCAAAACTTATATACCAAAAGTTGCTGCCAAATCATGTCTTTCATTTTTGGGGGAACCAATCTCCAATTATCGTAGGTAATGCGCACTTTGCTTTGACCCAAAAACCCTATGTAGCTAATGAAGTGGTCTTCCTCAGGACCAACTGGATTCAGATTGTCATCGAAGTCTATATGTAGCCTCTCCTGTTGATATTCATGACGTGCAACCAATGCTCCCATCTTTGTACATCCTCTAACCCTCCTTCTTGCAGGGGGTTCAACTCTAGGCCTTTTGTCATTGCTAGAGCTTTCGTCATCTCAACACCTCTCGTCATCACTAGAGTTGTCTATATTCCTGTTAACACAAAAATGACATCAGAAACGTAAATAAATTGCAATCAAAATGAAATAAACTAAGTGGGAAGTAAAACAGAAAAAAAAACACAATTCTCATTTCTAAATTAAGGTCTTACTCTATATTGGTTCCTATAGTCCTTCACCATGGTCATTTCTTACAGCATATTCGTCATCATCTACCAATTCTACTTTATTTGTTCGAGGTGGAGTTGTTGTGAAAGGTGGTGTGTCATTAAGGTTAAAGGTCGAATCACCATACTTCTGTTTTTTACTTTTAAGGACAATGGACATGTTTTTGCTTGCAGGATCGGTGACATAAAACACTTGTTTCGCCTGGCTTGCTAAAATAAAGGGCTCATCTCTATAGCCAACTCTTCGAAGATCGACTGAGACAAATCCAAATTGTTTATCTATTACCACAGCATTATTGCTAACCTACTTACATTTGAATAAAGCAACTTTGAACTTGTTGTATGTCATTTCCCATATTTCTTCTATAACTCCATAATAGGCCATAGACGCTAATATGGGGTTTTTGTCTCTCGAACTGGAAAAGTGCATAGCTTTAGCTTTACCATGCCCCACTATTTTGCATGGTACTTCTGTCATCTTGCTCTTTTGTATAGAAAGAATAGCCATTTATATCATAACCAGTCCAAGTAATGACCTGAAACGAAGGCCCCTAAGCTAGCCACTTGATTGTCTCAGACACACCGATCTCGTGCAAAACCTTTTCCTCAAACCACTGCATGAATGTCTTGTTTTGCTCAATAGCAATCTGCATGTCATTCTTCCTTGGATTCTTGTTCTTCAAAGTCTTTCTGTGTTCATCTATGTAAGGTTGAACTTCTTCCATATTATTCAGGATATATAAGTGGGCTTGCAACACCTCTTCACGAGGAACATTGTTCACTTTCAGTCCTCGTGTTCCCTTGCTTCTCCCTTCTTCATGCCGAGATTGTTCCTTCTTCCCTAACATATAATCTTTACAAAACTCCATAGCCTCCTCAACTACATATCTTTCTACTATTGAGGCTTCTGGTCGATAAGGATTTTTAGAATACCCTTTTAAGATCTTCATGTATCGCTCGAAAGGGTACATCTACCTCAGGTAAACTGGACCGCAGAGCCTTACCTCCCTTACCAAATGAACTACCTAATACACCATTATATCAAACAATAAAGGAGGAAAATGCATCTCTAGTTGTGACAAAATAATGTAACCCTCATTTTCCAGTTCAACCAACTTTTCAGTGTCAATGACTTTGTTATAGATAGCATTGAAGAAAACACACAATCTTGTTACAGTGGTTCGTACTTCATCTTTCATTATGCCTCTAATAGCTACCGGTAATAGTTGTTGCATCAACACATGATAATCATGGGACTTCATTCCCACTAACTGGCCACGCACTATGTGTGCTAGTAGAGTTCCATACGGATTGATGTCGTCTGTACAAAGCCCAAGCCGAAGGTTTCTCGGCTCGCTGCCAAATTGAGGGAACATTTCATCTATTTTTTGCCATTGTGGAAAGTCAGCTGGGTGCCGAAGATATTTCCCATCAGATATTCTCTCATCAGAGTGCCATCTCAACTTCTTCGCTTTTGTTGCAGTTGCAAACAAACGTTTAAAACGTGGTATTATTGGAAGATACCACATAACCTTTAAAGGTTGCCTTTTACTTGTCACATCGCCACAACTACCATCTTTTTTCACTTTGTATCGTGCAGTTTTACACTTAGGACACTCACTAAGACCTCCATACTCATTTCTGTATAATACGTAGTCATTAGGGCAAGCATGTATCTTTTTATACTCCATACCCATCGTAGACAGGATTTTCTTGGCCTTATATATACGATTTGGAAGTACATTATCCTCTGGAAACATATCACACAATAGTTCAAGCAGCAATGTGAAACTACTATCGGTCCACCCACAAGTTGCCTTTAAGTTAACCAAATGTAATGTTCTCGTCAGCCGCGTGTACTTACTCCCATGGTACAATGGTGTCTCTACATCACTCCGCAGGCTGTCATACTCCTGCGACTGCGCAAAGGATTCTGCCTCAACATCGTGAATCATTTTCTCCATTCTATCTTCACCTATGATATCCACATCTTCCTTCTTGTGCAACGGACAATCCGTTACTTCCTCACCATGCCATATCCACCTTGTGTATCACAGATTTATTCCATCACAAGTAAGTGATCCTTTATGACATCAACATCCCGTTGACTCTCATTCAAACAATTGACACAAGGATAAAACTACTTCCCATTTTTTGCAGGAGCATTCTTTTTAGCGAATTCAATAAATTCTTCCACCCCTTTCTCATATTCTTCACTAGTTCTCAAAGCATTCATCCAACTATGATCCATTTTGTTACCACCTAAGGCATTCCCAATAAAATTCACATGTTTAGTACAATTGTCAACGACATATGATGGGATTGCCTAATTAAGTTATCAACCCAATTTAGGATTTTAAAATATGGGCTTAATAACTTTATTGCCCCCTCCTAGTCTCCTCTCTCCTCTTAAAAGGGTTTCAGTGCTATGTAACTTATTTTTTTAATAAATATATGTATATAAACATTCATGTATAATAAAATAAATATAATAAGATTAAATTAAAGAATTTTTTTGAGGTTATGGTTTTCTTTTTAGTTTTAGCTTGAATTATTCTTCATAATTCCTTTGGAATACAAGAATTTCTTTAATTTAAACAAATCATATTTTATTTTATTATATATACTAATTAATGGTAATATATACACAAAACTAAGTTATGAATAACTTAATTAGGGATTTGTTGAGTTTAACAACCAAATTTAGAATTTTCCTATTTGAGGCAACTTTATGTGGAATTTTCCCTTGATTAAAATTAAAATAACCCCTACTCATTCAAGTAAATTTATATTTAAAAAATAAAATAAACCATTACAGTGGAGTTCCCGAATACAATTTACGCAATATAAGCACACCAAACACACCAGGCCAATCTCAACCATCTCAATATAAGCAATATATAAGCACAATTAACATGATATTTCCTATTGCCTAGTCTTTTCACATTGCAAGTTTTACTTTAATTTATTCAAGTAAATGTATATTTCAAAAAGATAATATACCATTCTGTACAAAAAAAAAAAAGCAAGAAGAAAATAAACTAACCTGATCAAAGGGCGCCCACTGTGCTATGTGTGCTGGAGAGGTAGAGAAGATGTTAGAGATCAGAGGTGTATGCACGGTGGGGAGGCACACCGGAGGGTGGAGAAAGCAAAGAACCACGGTGGTGGGGACGACAATGGAAGGAAGGAGGTGGAGGAGAGCAAAAACCTGTGGAGGAGGTGAAGTTGCAGAAGGGTGGCCTCTGGTGCGTGTGTCCTTCAATGGATTTCAGGTGGAGGAGGGAGGAGTTGAAGAAAGAAAGAGTAGTTGAAGAAGGGAGGAGTTGAAGAACAAGAAAAGAGGCCGACGGTAGGGGAGGAGGAAGAAGAGTAAAGTTTTTTTGGGTCAAAAAAAGAGGGAGGAAGGAATGGATGCATGTGAGGAGGGGGAATGGATTGAGAAGACGCATGTCACACAAGTGTCTGACATGCGCCCAAAGGCATCCCAAATGGCATTTGGGACGCCTAAAGTCTGACTTTAGGCGTCCAGACTTTAGGTGTCCCAAATGGATTTGGGACGCCTAAAGTCTGGGTTTAGGCGTCCCAAAATAATAATCCCAGCTCCTAGCGTTAAAAAAAATTTACAAAATTTATATTTCACGTCTGGAAGCACTTTTGACGTCCCAAATTCAAATTTGGGACGCCTAAAGGTTCCCCTGTATACATATAATTACGAAAATGCCACTGCCTCCCTTTTTAACCACCCAATTTTAAATTTGGGACGTCCTTGGGGGTGGTTATATCCCAATTCTATAGTAGTGCAAACGGTCCATTACTTTATGTTTGTAAAGCTAAATTAACAAACCCTTTGCTAAAATTAATGGTTTTGTCATGTTTGCCTCATTTTAAGAAGTTCATGTACATTTTTGCATCGAATAAATTTTATGGTGCCAGATGAAATTTTGGAAAAACATTATGGGTAGGTAGATTGCACCATAACCCTATTTTATAATAGTTAACGGAATATTCTTATTGGTGTTAAAATTTGGCTAAAGTGTAGATTTTGAAACTGAGAAGAGGTATATGTAATTTTGACAAATTTGAAGTGAGGTCATTGTACTTTACTCTAAAAAATCATCAAATATTATTAACTATGGTGTGTTTAAGAATATTTCTAGAACTTAAGATAAATATATTAAAAAGAAGGGAAAATCACTGTCAGGACCCAAGGAAGCAAAATATTGTCAGAAAAGTCCCTGAAAAAACTGAAATATCTGAAAAGTCTCTAGGGACTTTTCTGATATTATTTTCCAAAGTCAAATGACTCACATGCCCCTCTTCTATTATCTCTCTCTCTATCTCACATTTTCAGCTCTCTCTCTCTCTCTCACGTTTTTCAGCATACAGATCTGTGCTCTCTCTCTCTGCAGTTTCATTTTTTGCAATGGTGAAAGGCAAAGCTTTGAAGTGCTTAAAGATTTATAGGATGAGATGTAAGATAGAAGGAAGAAGAAGATGGAAGGAAGGTGGTGGGATTTTTTTTATGCTCAAGCTTCCATCATTTTTAAGAAGGAAGGGGTGAATGTTATGATGATGATGAATAGTCCAACCCATCCCCCTTTTCCAACCTCATTGAAACCCCATCTCATAGTGGTGGGTGCTATAAAAAAAACTAAATTGTTGTTAATTGGTGTAGTGGTAGTTGTTAATATAACAGTAGTAGTTGTTAATATGGAAAACGAGGTTGGGTATCACGGTGCTCTGTTTTTTGTAAATGAAATAGAGGAAGTGGTGTGTTTGAAGGAGTGGGATGCTATGAAAACGATGATATAGAAAAAAAATAAATTGTTGTTAATTGGTGCAGTGGTAGTTGTTAATATAATAGTAGTAGTTGTTAATACAGAAAATGAGGTTGGTTGTCATGGTGCTCTGTTTTTTGTAGATGAAATAGAGGAAGTGGTGTGTTTGAAGGGGTGGGGTGCTATGAAAATGATGATATGGAAAAAAAATAAATTGTTGTTAATTGGTGCAGTGGTAGTTGTTAATATAATAGTAGTAGTTGTTAATACAGAAAACGAGGTTGGGTATCATGGTGCCCTTTTTTTGGGAGAGGAAATAGAGGAAGTGGTGTGTTTGAAGTGGTGAGGTGCTATGAAAATGATGGTATAGAAAAAAAAAATAAATTGTTGTTAATTCGTCCAGTGGTAGTTGTCAATATAACAGTAGTAGTTGTTAACACCGAAAACGAGGTTGGGTGTCATGGTGCTCTATTTTTGGGAGAGGAAATAGAGGAAGTGGTCTGTTTGAAGTGGTGGGGTGCTATGAAAAAGATGATATGGAGAAAAAATAAATTATTGTTAATTCGTGTCGTGTTTGATGTTAATATAACAACAGTAGTTGTTAATACGGAAAACAAGGCTGGGTGTCATGGTACTCAATTTTTGGGAGAGGAAACAGAGGAAGTGGTTTGTTTGAAGTGGTGGGGTGCTATGAAAATGATGATATGGAGAAAAAATAAAATGTTGTTAATTCGTGCACTGGTAGTTTTTAATATAAAAGTTGTAGTTGATAATACGGAAAACGAGGTTGGGTGTCATAGTGCTCTTGGAGAGGAAACAGAAGAAGTAGTGTGTTTGAAGTGGTGGGGTGCTATGAAAAAGATGATATGAAGAAAAAATAAATTGTTGTTAATTCGTATAGTGGTAGTTGTTAATATGGAAAACGAGGCTCGGTGTCATGGTGGTCAATTTTTGGGAGAGGAAATAGAGGAAGTGGTGTGTTTGAAGTGGTGGGGTGCTATGAAAATAATGATATGGAGAAAAAATAAATTGTCATTAATTCATGTAGTGGTAGTTGTTAATACGAAAAACGAGGCTGGGTGTCATGGTGCTCTATTTTTGGGAGAGGAAACAAAGGAAGTGGTGTGTTTGAAGTAGTGGGGTGCTATGAAAATGATGATATGGAGAAAAACTAAATTGTTGTTAAGTCATGCACTGGAAGTTGTTAATATAACAGTAGTAGTTGTTAATATGGAAAATGAGGTTGGGTGTCATAGTGCTCTGGTTCTGGGAGAGGAAACAGAGGAAGTGGTATGTTTGAAGTGGTGGGGTGCTATGAAAAAGATGATATGGAGAAAAAAACAAATTGTTGTTAATTCATGCAGTGCTAGTTGTTAATATTGCAGTAGTAGTTGTTAATATGAAAAACGAGGCTGGGTGTCATGGTGCTCTATTTTTGGGAGAGGAAACAGAGGAAGTGGTGTGTTTGAAGTGATGGGGTGCTATGAAAATGATGATATGGAGAAAAAATGAAATTGTTGTTAATTGATGCAGTTGTAGTTGTTAATATAACATCAGTAGTTGTTAATACGTAAAACGAGGATGGGTGTCGTGGTGCTCTATTTTTGGCAGAGGAAACAGAGGAAGTGGTGTGTTTGAACTGGTGGGGTGCTATGAAAATGATGATATGGAAAAAATAAATAAATTGTTGTGAATTGATGCAGTGGTAGTTGTTAATATAACAGTAGTTGTTGTTAAAAGGGAAAACGAGCTTGGGTGTAATGGTGCTCTGATTTTGGGAGAGGAAACAGAGGAAGTGGTAGTGTACTATGAAAATGATGATATCGAAAAAAATAAATTGTTGCCAATTCGTCTAGTGACAGTTGTTAATATAATAGTAGTAGTTGTTAAGACTGAAAACAAGGTTGGGTGTCATTGTGCTCTATTTTTGGGAGAGGAAACAGACGAAGTGGTGTGTTTGTAGTGGTGGGGTGCTATGAAAAATATGATATGGAGAAAAAGTAAATTGGTATTAATTCGTGCAGTGGTAGTTGTTCATATAACATTAGTAGTTGTTAATACGAAAAACAAGGCGGGGTGTCATGGTGCTTTATTTTTAGGAGAGGAAATAGAGGAAGTGGTGTGTTTGAAGTGGTGGGGTACTATGAAAATAATGATATGGAGAAAAAATAAATTGTTGTTAATTCGTGCACTGGTAGTTGTTAATATAACAGTAGTTGTTGTTAATACGAAAAACGAGGTTGGGTGTCATGGTGCTCCTTTTTTTGGAGAGGAAACAGAGGAAGTGGTGTGTTTGAAGTTGTGGGGTGCCATTAAAATGATGAAATGGAAACAAAATTAAATTGTTGTTAATATAACAGTAGTAGTTGTTAATACGGAAAACGAGGTTGGGTGTCATGGTGCTATGGTTCTAGGAGAGGAAATAGAGGAAGTGGTGTGTTTGAAGTGGTGGGATGCTATGAAATAGATGATATGGAAAAAAATAAATTTTTGTTAATTGGTGCAGTGATAGTTGTTAATATAACAGTAGTAGTTGTTAATACGGAAAACGTGGTTGGGTGTCATCGTGCTCTATTTTTGGGAGAGGAAACAGAGGAAGTGGTGTGTTTGAAGTTGTGGGGTGCTATGAAAAAGATGATATGGAGAAAAAATAAATTGTTGTTAATTCGTGCAGTGGTAGTTGTTAATATAACAGTAGTTGTTGTTAATACGAAAAACGGGGGCGGGTGTCATGGTGCTCTATTTTTGGGAGAGGAAACAGAGGAAGTGTTATGTTTGAAGTGGTGGGGTGCTATGAAAATAATGATATAGAAAAATAAATAAATTGTTGTTAATTCGTGTAGTAGTAGTTTTTAATATAACAGTAGTAGTTGTTAATACAGAAAACGACGCTGGGTGTCATGGTGCTCTATTTTTCGGAGAGGAAACAGTGGAAGTGGTAGTGTGCTATGAAAATGATGATATGGAAAAAAATAAATTGTTGTCAATTTGTCTAGTGATAATTATTAATATAATAGTAGTTGTTGTTAATACGAAAAACGAGGTTGGTTGCTATGGTGCTCTGTTTTTGGGAGAGGAAACAGAGGAGGTGGTGTGTTTGAAGTGGTGGGGTGCTATGAAAATGATGATATGGAGAAAAATAAATTGTTATTAATTCATGCAGTGGTAGTTGTTAATATAACAGTAGTTGTTGTTAATATGAAAAACGAGGCTGGGTGTCATGGTGCTCTGTTTTTGGGATTGGAAACAGAGGAAGTGGTGTGTTTGAAGTAAGAATGGTTGATTCTCATAGTGCTATGGCAGTTGTTTTGTTTGCAACTGGTAAAGCGTGTTTTCACAACAAGTTCAGTGTGTTTTACAACCTCCTACACATTTCTGCTTTACAACTGTTATATTAACAACAACCACTGTATGAATTAACAACAATTTATTTTTTCTCCATATCATCATTTTCATAATACCCCACCACTTCAAACACATCACTTCCTTTGTTTCCTCTCACAAAAACAGAGCACCATGAGACCCAGTCTCGTTTTCAGTATTAACAACTACTATTGTTATATTAACAACTACCACTACACCAATTAACAACAATTTATTTTTTCCATATCATCATTTTCATAGCACCCCACCACTTCAAACACACCACTTCCTCTGTTTCCTCTCCCAAAAATAGAGCACCATGACACCCAACCTCGTTTTCCGTATTAACAACTACTACTGTTATATTATCAACTACTACTGCACGAATTAACAACAATTTAATTTTTTTTTCACAGCACCCACCACTATGAGATGGGGTTTCAATGAGGTTGGAAAAGGGGGATAGGTTGGACTATTCATCATCATCATTATATTCATCTCTTCCTTCTTTAAAAATGGCGGAAGCTTGAGCATCAAAAACAATCCCACCACCTTCCTTCCATCTTCTTCTTCTTTCTATCTTACATCTCATCCCATAAATCTTTAACCACCCTAAAGCTTCACCCTTCACCATTGGAAAAAATGAAACTGCAGATAGGAGTGGGAAAACGGGCTGGCCCGCGGGTTGCGGGCCAGCCCGCACGGGTTGCGGGCTGAAGCGGGGCGGGCTACACCAGCCTGCCCCCTTCGCGGGCTGGCAGCCCGTTTAGGGGCCAATTTTTTTTTCTTTTAAATTCTTAATCTTTTCTCTTTCACCCGCTCATATCACACTTCTTTTCTTTTATACATTTGTGTTAAGAAAATCAATTTCATTCTTACTTTCCTTTTTTTTCATCTATTATCATCACAAAACTATATAAATACATCTCTTTTTAATTTAATAATAGTATAATAAATAAATATAATATGAAAATAAGTGTCAAATAAAAAGTATGAGGAATTAATTAAACACATCATCAAAGAAAAATGAGATAAGGGACCAAGGATATGTGAGAAAAAAAAATAAAAAAAGATTAAAAAAAATTTAAGCGGGCTAGCCCTCAACTCGCGGGCTAAATGGGCTCAGCCCGTTTTAAATGGCGACCCGAACCCGTTTGCCCGCCAGCCCGGCCCTAATTACCGATACTAACTGCAGAGAGAGAGCACAGATCTGGAAGCTGAAAATTTGGGAGAGAGAAAAAGATAATAGAAGAGGGGCATGTGTGTCATTTGACTTTGGAAAATAATATTAGAAAAGTCCCTAGAGACTTTTCAGATATTTCAGCTTTTCCAGGGACTTTTCTTACAATATTTTGCTTCCTTGAGACCTGACAGTGATTTTCCCTAAAAAGAATTTCAAATTATACTCATTTCTACTCAAAAATAAAATAAAATATACACGGAAATTACTTTTTGTTTTTTCAAGTCTTTTAAAAAATTCTGAAATAAAAAAATTAAGAAAATTATAAATTACAGTTAACATGAAATTACTAGTATATTTTTTTTAAAAAAAAATTATTACTATAATTATTGAATAAAAATTTAATTTTAAATTATTGAATTTTAAAAATAAAAAATTAAAATGAAGTTAAACAGATGAAAATGTAAATTATTAGGAGAGATAAAATCTTCAAAAAAAATAGTGGCATAAAAAATATGTGTGCTCTTTAATTATATTCTTCAAATATTATGTTGTTTAGGATTGTAATCACACACTACACATAAGCCCCATTGTATGTGTATGAATGAACAATAGGAATGAAATGACAAAAAACAAAACAAAATCTCATTTTTTTTAAAAAAATGTTAAAAAGAAAAGAAAGCATACAAGTGAGTGTAGTATACCTGTAAATGAGTTAATACCCAAATATATTTCTTTCAAAGATGTGCAGTTACTTATTGATTGTGGAATGCTTCCTTTTAATTGATTACTATCAACATCAAAGACTTCAAATAAAGGGAGTTGATAACACATTTTTTCTGGCAAATTACTCATTAAATGATTGCTGCCAAAGCTAACTCTTCTCAAGGAAGGCATGTTCCAAATAAATGAAGGAATTTCGCATTTAAATAAATACAAAATGATATTTGTTAATCAGTTGAATCCGCACACAATCATATCAATAAAGCACGTACATGGAATTTTGTCAATTCGAGACTTCAAATTAATTGAAAATAATTTTAATTTTTGTTGGAAATCAGTTTAAAAGGGGCTCTTCCATTAACAATGACCAAATTGACATTATAATTTCTTTTAAAAAATAAATGCTAATGAGAGAGACACTATAGAATTAATTTCACCTACTTATATTGAACAGCCAAATTATTTATATTTTGCATTGAAGTTATTTAATATTTGCAATGCACTAACAATTAAAATCTGACGATGAATATAGGCCAAAAAGGCTGAAATTTAGATTTTTATTTATGGAACTAAAATAGTTTTACTGACACATTTTGAAGATAACATAAACTAGGTAATAGATGAATTTTTGCAAAAAGCCGAGTGCAACAACCGTAACTTTTCCCAGCATATAAAATTTCAAAGTTATTGATTTAGAAAAATGGATTGCGTTAAACATATTAAGTATATTAGAATTTTTAAATCGATTGAAGCTAAAGATTTTGCAAGCAATAATATATAATAAGCATAAGTAATAAATGAAAAGTTTGTTAAAGCCTATAATTAAGGGATAGATTGAGTATACCTGTAAAGGAGTTGTATGGCATGTATAATTCTTCCAACAATGTCCCGTTGCCAGCTAATATTGGAAGACTACCATGCAAATTATTTTGCTGTAAATTTAATATTCTAAATGAAGAAATGTTAAAGAGAGATGATGGAATTTCACCTATTTCAATTTAAAAGTGAACAAGGTGTGAGTTATATATATCAACGAAAGCCAATAATTAAAAGGTTTTAACAGTGATATTTAATCGTAAACTAATATAGGTGCATGAAAATAATAAGAAAAAGATATAATAATAAAATAGAACAAGAAAACTCTATGAAACCATATTGATCGTGATCTTCTAGATCTACCATACATATGTTAGTTTGTGCACTTATATTATAAATTTATAATATTAGTAAATAATAATTTCTACATTTTATGACACATTTCTTTCACATGTGTCATAAGCTAATAGGTACAAGATACAAGTAATATATTTTTTAGTGTACTAAAAGAGGGGAAATAAAATATCGTTTCAAATTTATTTCTATTGCAAAGAGTTAAAAAAGAAAAACAGTCGGACACACACCTAACCATCCAACACACAGTTTTATGCCACATCAAACTTATAGATTTTGAAAAATATCCCATTTTTTTGAACAAATTAAGATTCAAAGAATGGACCCTTCCATAACGAGTATTGCATGTGACTCCAACTCAACTACATGGAGAAGTTGAAACAGGCCAATTAGCTAAAAAATCGTATGGATATGAGGTGATAAAGGATTTAAGCGCAAGAAATGCAGATTTGTCATTAGTAGTGTTTGTATCAATCAAAGCTAAGGTGACAGTGAAGCAATGAAGTAAGCAGAGAAAGACAAAGAAGGAAGGTTTTCCCATATTTTTCATATCAAACTTATCGAATCTTGCACATCTAGCAATTGACACACACATGAATTTATACTTCTTTGATTCCGAATCACGACAAGTTGTAATAACAAAATGCGGAGTTGAAAAACTAAGGGGCATCTTTTGTGATAAGTTTTGAAGAAATTCAATTGAAAAATTAATTCGCATTCTGGGCGTATTATGTTTGTTTTGACTTGAATTTAATTTGAAGATATATTTTTGGCTGCATTATACTATTTTATTTGTCGTAAGTCTGGTGGGCTATAAAAATAACCCAAAATGTCTGGTGCTAAGAAGCTTCATTTCTTTAATTCATGGCGTGTTGAACAATTTCACTACTTCTGGAACCGGATTTTCATCGTATTATTTTATTTATGGTCTGATCTGGTCGGCTATAAAGAGTAGCCCCACAAGAACATTATTGAAAAGAAGCTTTTGTGGATACATTGTTCCTTCCTTCAATTATGCATTCGATTTCCATTTTTTTTTTTTTTAAATTTCTGGGAGAGAACAGTTATTCCTTTTTTCATTTTGGACATTTACAGTTTTATGCATGGATATAGAAATTCAAATTCTACCATCTATAAAATGCTTCGCTACAATTTACTTGTATTGAAATCAATAACATGTTTAATTTTAGGCTAAATTATACAAAAATTCCCATCGACTTTGGATCAGTTACATATAACCCCATAATATTTGAGAGTTTAAATTTAATCCCCCGACGACCTTTCATTTTTGAACTATTAACCCCATATTGTTAAGTGACCGTTATCTTTTTAACGGAAAATGCCACATCAGGTTAATTATGAGATGACATGTGGCATTCTGTGTAAATTACCAATTTCATAAAACTCCTCTGAACTTTGTATAGTTGCAGATAACCCCTTGAACTTTGATTAATTACAAATAACCTTCTTGATATTTCAAAATTTAAATTTAACTCCCTTAAAATTTTGATTTATAATATTAAACCTCATGTTGTTACTTTTATCATTTTAATAAATTTATTAAGTTTTTTATACTACCATTTGTGAATTAAAATAGTTTTCTGGTATGGCAAAAACTAGAAGAATAATATTTAAAAAATATAAAAATAAAAATGTCATCATTTACATAACATTTACTTGTTTTCTTGGGATAGTTGAGTATTAACAATATAAAAATGTCATCATATGTATTAAATATATTCTTAGGATGGTTGAGCATTAATAGTTTAAATATTACATTTGTGTTAGAGGATACGTTGTTACCCTCATTAAGTTTTTATGAGAATGCATTTTTTTTTTTTGAATAAGAGGTTCAATGTTTATATTTATATTTTTCTAAATATCATTCTTCTAGTTTTTGACATACAAAAGAACTATTTTAATTAACAATTGATAATAAAAATCTTAATAAATTTATTAGAATGATAAAAGTAAAACTGCATGTGGTTTAATATTATAAATCAGAATTTTAATAGAGTTAAATTTAAATTTTGAAATATCATGGGGTTATTTGCAACTAATCAAAGTTTAAGGGATTCTCTGCAACTGTTCATCTAAGGGGGTTTTATGAAATTTGTAATTTGCACAGAATACCACGTAGGATGCCATGTGTCATTTTATAATTTGATATAATTTGATGTGGCATTTTCCATAAATAGATAACGGCCACTTAACGGCAGGGGGTTAATAGTTAAAAACTGAAAGATCATGGGGTTTAAATTGAAACTTTCAATTGTTAGGGGGGGTATATGCAACTGACCCAATATTCAGGAGGATTTTTGCATAATTTAACCTTAATTTTATAAGCTAGATTTGAGCCAATTCAAAGCATTAACTCTATAATTATTTAGTTCATATGAATTTAAAGCGTTAAATTTTTCCACCAAGTATCTCTAAAAATCGTAAAACTTCCAAACTAATTAACTAAATTTTTCTTCCTAATTATTTTTATTGAAGGTAACCTTGATAATTATCACCCTTTAATTTTCGTAGGCGGGAATGGTTCTCTAAAGAGCAGAGATAAAGAGAAAGTGGACACTATATCTTTATACCATGGTTGTCACTTTCCTTTTATCGTTAATTCACATCCACCTATTCCCCACATAGACCATGAAGTGATACCTTCAAGTGGTGCCTCTGGAAGCAATTCCCCTTCAATCAAAAGTCATAACTATATGTTGTTTCAAGAACCAATTTAACTTAAATTATCAATTGTCATTTAAAATAACTTTTCCATAAAGAGTTACACACTATATAAGGAAATGCCTTTTAAGATAGTTATTATCAACCATAAATCACCGTTATGAACTATCATATATGCAGGAGCTATATATGCTCATTGCATATACAAAATGGTTATGAACCATGATTTATTCAGTATCTATTATAAAGGTTCTAATATAACACTTTTATGTATTAAGGTTTGGTGAGGCTATGATGTGCGTAATGATGTAATGATAAAAAATGGGCTCACGTAAACAATGATTATATATACTATAATACTGGCATAATAAATAATGGTCTCAAATAAACAACTATTACAAGCTCTATAACATACATAACGGTCCTTTCACAAAAACCGTTATAAAAAGTATAAATATACATAATGGGCGTTATATTATAACCGTTATTTATTTATTATAAATGCTAACGGTTTTAATAAAACAACCATCATATATAATGTATAAATAAATAACAGTGTTTATGTAAGAACTGTTAATTTTTTTTGCAAGCAAAAAAAAAAAAAGAACTGTTAATTTTTAAGTCAATTTTTTTTAAAAAAAATGGGGATTCTCTTTTCGATATCCCCTTACAATCATACAGAGAGAAATTATACACAAATTTGTATATATATTTACAGCCATTCATATATACATTAAAATCAAAAGTTTAAAACCTATATATAATAGGGTTAAAGTCATTTTTACCCCGCAAGTATTCACTTGAGGCCAATTTTGCCCCGAAAGTTTTTCGAGGGCCAATTTTGCCTCGGAAGTTTCAAATTTGAAGCAATTTTGCCCTTGCGTTAGTTCACCGCCAGTTGACCATTAGCCGGGGCAAATTTACTCAAAATTTGAAACTTCTGGGACAAAATTGCACCTTAACCCAATGACTATTAGTCGGGTACATAGAAGACCACGCGACGTGTTGTGCTCTTCCAACTACTGTACTCTACCTCCAGCTGAGCTAGGGTGGGCAGGCTATTAAAAAGAAAAGAGAACTCTTCCCGAGGCCCCTGCCGACGTCTCCGAACTCACTAATATTACTGTCAGCTGCCACGCCCCGATTCAGGGATTTTTACCCGATTCCCTTTCGAAGTACATGTATTGCACACTATCAGAGGGGAAATGTTCCATGTGAATGGTACTTGCACATGAGTTAGTCGATCCTACGAGACGGGGGAAGCCTGTCTAATAGCGTGTAGCACGCGTACTTCAAAAGGGAATCAGATCAAAATCCCAGAACTGGGACGTGGCAGCTGACAAGAATGTTAGTGAGTCCGGTGGCATCTGCAGGGGCCTTGGGGAGAGTTCTCTTTTCTTTTTAACAGCCCGCCCACCCTGGCTCAGCCGGAGGTAGGGTCTAGTGGCTAGAAGAGCACAGCACATCGCGTGGTGTTCGATGTACCCGACTAATGGTCATTGGGCTGGGTTAAGGTGAAATTTTATCCCAGAAGTTTCAAATTTGGAGCAAATTTACCCTGGCTAATAGTCAACTCATGCAAGGGTAAAATTGTTCCAAATTTGAAACTTTCGGTGCAAAATTGGCCCCAAGAGAATATTTCCAAAGCAAAAATGACATTTAACCCTATATAATATATGCATGAGATACATTTTCTACTTTGCTTGTTGGACTTGACTATATAATAGAACATAAGCTTACATATTGAGTATAGACATGTAATTTCGAATAGATCAAGACATTCGTGCCTATGTGGTTATGCTTAATGGAACTCTCTACTGTAAAGGGCTTAAAGGGTATGGAGGCCTCGAGTAAGACTTGATAGAGAAGGAGGGATCATATGTTACTATAGAATGCCAAATGATATGGCCATATATCATTTGGCATTCTATAGTAATATCTTATCCCTCCTCTATAAAGTCATGCTTGAAGCTTACATATCCTTTAAGCCCTTTACAGTAAGGAGTTCCATTAAGCATAGCCATAAAGTCAAGAATATCTATCCCAAGTTGTATGGCTATATTCGATGTGTGAGTTTCTGTTCTATTATACAATCAAGTCCAACAAGCAAAGCAAGAGTATAAACTCTATCTCATGCATGTATTATATGACTCTATCTCTTAATCCAAAGGATCATCAAGCAGTATGCAAAATATCTTTTTTGCATAAAAGGTTTTGCTCTAACCACTAAAGAATCTAGCATATGGTTTATGTGAAAATTCCTCCATTAAAGAGTATAGTAGTATTGAATTGAATCAACATAGTGAAATCTTTAACAACTTCATGTAATAGGAGAGGAATTGTTTATCAGAGCAACTAATTTTTCCAAAAAAAAAATGAGCCTGATAGAGGTTAAAACCTATCTATAAAACACAAAGTAAATAATGGAGAAGGAAGTCTTACCTCCATATGAGGAGAGCAGACCACACAAAGAAATGTGACCTACCTTAGACTAAAGAACGAAAATGCGAGTCAGGGCAAGTGTAGCAATACATGAAGCTATTGTTAAAAATTATGGTGACTACTTTGGATTGTGTGGCTCTACTAAAAACTAGTGATAAAGGCCAAAAAATTCAATCAGAGAAGTAAGGTTCTGAGGTTAGTTGGTTATAATAAACTTTAAGATAAGTATGGTAATGAATGAAAATGCATGTTAGGGCAAGTGAAGCAACTCATGCAATTGTCGCTGAGAAATACGAAGAAGCTTTGGATAAGTAATTCAATTAAAAATGATGGTTGATAACCAGAAAAGACAACTTGAGTAGTGGGGTTCCAAGATTGGTGTATTACATTCGACCTAAGACAAGCATACTAATAAATGAAATGGAGAAGAGTATAGACATTGAAATAAAGGTTAAGGTTTAACTTTATATCGATTCAAATGCAACACCCATTATGTATTTGAGGCATTATTACATATATAATGGTTATTGTAAGACACCTGTTAGGTATTTTGGAAATACATATTACAGTTGTTAGCTAATAACCATTAATGATCAGCAACATTTTTTTTAAAAGGAGGACTTTGCTATCAATTTCCCCCTAATTTCATTTAAAACACACAAACAAACAATAATACACAGTCAAAACACATAGATTAACCCAGTCTAGTAGTAAAAAATAGTTCAAACACAAAAGCTTTAGCATCATTAAAACATAGGCAAGAAACAAAATACACAGTAGGCAACATCAACTTAATTAAAACAAAATTATGAACTAAAATGATCAAGTGTACTTAATTGTCTCTTTCTTTTCCTAGTCTTAGATTTTTGTAAGTTACTCTTCTTAGCTTTGATTTTTCTCTTCTTATCAAGTAATAATTTCACCTCTTCGAAACCTAAATGCCTTCATTGTGATAGTACATGACATACAAATCATCTAGATCATCCAAATTTAATGGTTCAATTGACCTCCCATTGAATGGATCATTCTCAACTCCATCACTCATATCCTCATCAGTCACTTTATTTGTCAATAGAACAATAAACCATCCATATTTAGAATTATCAAGAATGTAGAACACTTGTTTTGCCTGAGAAGTCAAAATGAAAGGCTCATTTGTATAGCATTCCTTACTCAAATTCAATTGTATCAACCCTAAGTCATCAATTCTCAAGCCATGCATAATTATTATCAACCTACTTGCAACCAAATATAGGAACCCAAAAGTCGATATAATCCAACCACCACATGTGCTCAATCACCCCAAAGTATGACATCTTTGCATGGATAGTATTTCTATCTTTGTCACTCAATATGTGCATGGTATTAGCTACAAGAGTTACACCACTATTTTGCATTTTGCTTCGAACTTCTTGCTTTTTGGTGCAGAAGGTGAACCCATTGATAATGCAGCTTACGTAAGATGTCACTTGATTGCTTGGACCATATGCTAAGAACTTCAATTTGCTATAAACTAATTTAGGATTAGTTTTATACTTGCCAAGGGCTTGATCTTTAAACCATGTTGTAAAATGTTTATTGTGTTGTTTAATACACCAAATTTCTCCTTTGTACAGATTTTTCCTCTAAATTTGATATATATGGTTGTGCACATACTCCTTAACCTCCTCGGAGTTATGCAACACATATTGGTGTACTTGTTCCAACTGTTGGTCTAAGATGGTCACAACTTCCCTGCTCATGATCCTTTCCCCACCAGTCCTTTTGTAACCCCCTTCATGATTAAGGCCGAGATTTACGTTCAAAAACACGTAATTAAGTTTGAATTAGAGACTGTAAGATAATTTGGGACTTATTCAAATTAAACTTCCCAAAATCAGGGTTTTCAAAAAAATTTACAAAACCTTATCACAGCAGTCTCATATTCATCTTTTAACACTTAAATGGCTTGTACAGGTTAGTTTCATTCATACATATCAGAGTACCACATAAATTCCTGACACACTCGGGTTCCATTAATTACATAAGGGTTTACACAAAGGCATAAAGCCCACAATTCATACCCTTTACTTGGGGATTACACAAAACTACACTATACTTCCAAAATATACAACTATTTACCACCGAATATCCAATGAATTTTACATTGATAACAATTAACCAAAACAAACTCATAAACCGGAGCTCTAACTGCTCTTCATTACCTGCTTTACCTTAGATCCTTCAGCCCTATCTAAAAATTGTGTTTTTGGGAGAGTGAGATTCTAAAGAATCACCGTAGTAACAAATCACTCATAATATGCACAACATCAAAACATGAAAGTAAATCATTCATACAACACACAGCAATCCCAACAACAGTTGCAACGGTTGGGGTAGGTATCATGAGCATTGCCCCCTACGACGGCTCACGTTGAACTACTTGTTGTATTGCACATTCACATGAATATATCACATATATCACCACAGCTGGGATCCATATAAAATATTTCACAACACACAGCCCCACGGGCTGGATCTCAAATAGGAATCCACGATTCCATAACGCAGCCTCGACATTTACAGCGGCAGATACAACGGCCGGGGTAGGTATCATGAGCATTATGTTGGAAATTGTGCCCTAAGGGCCAATCATTGTACTTTGAGCATTATTATTTTAATGAAATTTCTCCATTCTGTTATCATATTATTTGCATGTTAACTGTGATAATTGCATCCTTGGATAATTCATAAAGATTGTCCTAAAATGTCCATGGTCGGTCATCTATGCGGGAGCAGAGATGAAACAAGACCAGTATGACTTTGATAAGATATGGAGATACGAATCAAAGTCTTAGGCACTTGTAAGAGTACAAAGTGCTGGACCGACCCACTATGAGAAAGCTACATGGATCAAGTCATAAGCTTTTTTCATGTATAACCACATCATAATGCCCTTAGACCTGAGGTCATCATGGATTCCTACATGAGAGTTGCTGAGCTTTGAACAAGTCAAAAGTCACTTTTGACCGCGTGATGATAAAGGCTACGATCGGGCTTAGTGGTTTTTCATGCAGAGGAATATGAATGATCAAGATGGAATTTGTCCCTCACATTAGTAGAGAGATATTACTGGGCCCCTCGATGAGTGAGTCTGAGAAATGTATGGCCATACTATGATGAAAGGAGTTTCTATCTTTGTTATCAGGCACTCAAGAATCGAGAAAGTAATGGTCAGGAACAAGAGGATGACATTATCCATGCCTTATCCTTGATCAATATATCGTGTGACAAAAGGGACGTGACATGGTTGTATGAAAGGTTGTATCGTGATAACGATCCTCATATGAATTGGGTAGTCGTAATGTCTTGCTAGAGGCCGCTTACAACTTTTGGGTTAGTATAGTTATTGGCCCACTGCCAACTTTATATGGGCCTACAAGGTCGCACACAAGAATGGCCCAACACGAGATAATGTTTAATTTAGGGTGGATGAATTTTATATTTATATATATAATATAAAATTCGTTAATAATATTATATAGATATATATATTTTTTCGAAATATATATCTTATATATATATATTATATGATATTATTATATTGTGTTAGTTTTAAATGTAATTTATTAAGATATATTAAATTTAATAACTAACATGATAGAGATATAGTATCTCAGATTTAATTTATGAAGATAAATTAAATCTAATGGCTCTTTATTTGGATTAAATAAATAGGTTAAATTAAAACTGTTGGATTAAATAAATAGGTTAAATTAAATAAATAGCCTATAATTAAGGCCCACAATCCTTGGGCTGCGGCCCAAGGCTGTTCAGAGACGCACAGAAACCATTGGGCTGCGGCCCAAGAAAATCCAGTTTCTGGCTGAACTTCTAAAAATCATAACTAATTCCACAAAAATCGAAATGAGGTGATCCCAAATCCAAATGAAAGCTATTCAAGTCCTCTACACAGAAAAAATATTGACCAATACTGGAAATCACCACAAAAGTCCAGATTTACCAAAAACCTAACATTGTGCCAAAACAGGATCCAGTTTTGATGCCAGACTTTGGACAGCTATAACTCCCAGTTCTCAAAACGAAATGGCACACATTATATGTCCATTTTGAACCTTGGGAGGTGAAATTTAAGACTGGAAAGTTTCATAATTTTTCAACATCATTTGCCCAGTCAAAACGTCCACACCATCTGACTGCCCAGAACAGACTTACATTGGACAGAATTCCAGATTTGCACAATTGGCTTCCAATGGTCCAATTTTCATATCAAACATCATTCTCACACAAAATTTCACAAGGAATCCATTGGAAATACCAAATCAACCAAATTCACATTATATTGACATGTTTCACAATGAATGGCAACATGTCATACAATATCACATTTCAAACCACAACATTACACACATTGCCATTCTTTTCATTCCAAGTTCTCAAACCAATTCCAATGGCTCTATAACACATCAAGACACCAATTGCCACTCAAACACAAGGCAATTCATGCATTTCAAAAATCACACAAATTCAGGGAAAAATTCGAAATTCACAATACTCAACCAATGATCACAAAACTTTGATCAAAAGGCTTCAAATACTCACCTCTTCCTCTTTCCCAAACCAATTTCTTGATTCCTCATCTTTCCACTTTTGCTCAAGCAACAAAACACCTTCTCTCACAAATATAAAACCATAGAGATGAAGCTCTCATCACTATGAACAACTTTATAGAAGATGAATTGAGCATTAGAGGACATTATCTTACCTAAACATTGAACTCCTCCTTTCTCTTTCTTCCTTGTGCTTGCATCCATGGAGGACGAAGAGAGAGATGAGAGATGAGGATGAAGAGATGAAGAGAGGATCAGTTTTTTGGAGAAATAAGGGCCACTTGGACAACCAAATAGAGAGGAGAGGAGAGAGGGAAAGCTTTGAACATTTGACCCAAATCCAAGGGTCCACAATTTGCCACTTGTCAAGATCTTGTTCCTTCCACCCATGAGTTCACATGAGCACACACACATGGGATTCCACCCACTTAATCTCTACACAAATCAATCTCAACCATTGATCTTGAAGTTACCAATGAGTTTCCTCTTCGGTAACTGACCAATTGGTCGGTAACTTTACCGTTTTGCCCCTGATTATGGTAATTCTCATTGAATCACCACCCAATTCTTTTTCTCATTCATTTTCACCATACATATGCCCTTCCCCTTATTTTCATTCAATTTATATGTTAATCCATAATTGAACTCAAATACAGGGTTTCAGCGCTGCTCACAACACATACGAATCACATCGGGTGCCAAAACACACCATAATCTCCAAAAGGGTTCATTTATCACTAATGACATCCACTTTTAGAGTCATTAACCCTTAATCACAATTTAGGATCTTGCTAAACCGGGGCTTAGCAACCCACTAATCTCAGGCTTATTCTCTAGCCTCAAGTCTCAAAATTTGGGGTATTACACAAAGCATAAGGATGACTCTGTGGATGTAGGTTGCCTGATGCTTGCCACTATGGTTCCAGAGCTCCAAAGAGATCTGGAACTCATGGAGGCTCATGAGATGATTGTACATCTCAAGGAAATGTTCCAGCAACAGGCAAGGCAAGAAAGGTATGAGACCACAAAGGCCTTACATTCCTGCAAAATGGCTGAAGGTGCATCAGTTAGTACTCATGTGTTAAAGATGAAAGGCTATATTGATCACCTTGAGAGGCTTGGATTTCCAATGAGCCAGGAGTTAGCTACGGATTTGATCCTCAACTCACTCCCGGAGAGTTATGACCAGTTTGTTATGAACTACAACATAACAACATGGAGAAATCAATTTCTAAGCTGCATGGGATGCTCAAAACTGTTGAGCAAAGCATTAAGAAAAAGCCTAGCACAGTTTTGATGGTTCAGAAAGGAAAGGGTATGAAAAAGAATGGGAAGGGTAAATGGAAGGGTAATGGCTTAAGTGGTAAGACCAAAGAGTCAAATAAGCCCGAAATCAAGCCTGCACCCAAGAAGGCAAAGCCTCCAAAGGAAGGAGTCTGCTACTTCTGCAATGAACCCAATCATTGGAAGAGGAATTGCAAACTCTACCTAGAAGATCTGAAAAAGAGGATAAAATCAAACGATTTGAATCCGACCTACCTATGGCATTGTCGTCTAGGTCACATAAATGAGAAACGCATTTCTAAACTCCATCAAGATGGATTTCTAAACTCATTTGATTTTGAATCATATGATACATGCAAATCTTGCTTATTAGGAAAGATGACTAAGGCACCTTTTACTGGGCACAGTGAGAGGGCTACTGAATTATTAGGCCTCATACATACAGATGTATGTGGACCATTAAATATAGCTGCTAGAGGAGGTTATGTCTACTTCATTACATTTATAGATGACTTTAGTAGATATGGCTATATCTATCTAATGAAACATAAATCTGAATCTTTTGAAATGTTCAAAATATTCTAAAATGAAGTACAAAACCAACTTGTTAAAACAATTAAAGCACTTTGATCTAATCGAGGTGGTGAATATTTGAGCCAAGAATTCATTGACCATCTTAGGAGTTGTGGGATAATCTCACAATTGACTCCTCCAGGAACACCACAATGGAATGACGTTTCTGAACGGAGGAATCGAACACTATTAGATATGGTTCGATCTATGATGCGTCAAACAGATCTTCCACCGTCCTTTTGGGGACATGCCCTAGAGACATCTGCGTTCACACTAAATCGTGTTCCATCTAAGGATATTGAAAAGACACCATGTAATATCCCAAAAAGTGATTAAGGGCTAATGACTTCAAAAGTGAATGTAATTATTGTTGAATAAACACTTTTGGAGAATGGGTGATGGAAATTTGGATGTTTTAATTATTCCAATTTCTTCCTTGTGAAAATTTGTGTGGGGAGAGTGTTTATTGTGAAATTGGAACCCCATTGGGAACAATTGTGCAAAAGTTGGAAATTCTGTCCATTGAAACTCTGTACAGGGCAGTCTACTTGTATGGACGTTTTTAAATAGGCAAATGGTGTCTAAAAATTCTGATATTTTCCAGTCTTAAATTTCACTTGCCAAGCTTCAAAATGGACATATAATTTGTGTCATTTCAATTTTTGAGCTAAGAGTTATGATTTTCCAAAGTTTGGGATGGAAACTGGAATCTGTTTTGGAGCAGTATGGACTTTTGTGCAATTCTGTATTTTTGAGTTTATTAAATGCAGTGATACATATTTTTCCAATAAATAGGACTTAAATATATTTCCATTGGCTTTGGGATCACCTCATTTTGATTTTTCTAGAATTAGTTATGATTTTTCAAAGTTTGGGCAAAAATCTGCCAGAATTTTGTGAAAATCCGAAATTGATGGAAATTTAGTAAATAATTAGAAAATAATATTATATTATATTAAATCTTCATCCACCTCCTCCATCAGCCCAAAACCGTGATATTCAGCTGCAACAAGAGAGAGAAGGTGTGAGAAATTCTAGAGAGAGAAGTAGAAGAGAACTTGTACGGTAAGTTGATTTCTTCGGTAAATCCTTACCTAACGCGTATAACTCCGCTCCTAAGCTATTCTTCTATATTCTTCAAGGTTTGTGGAGCAAAAATTTGGGTGTTCTAAGGCTAGGGTTTTCAGCCACCTTGAGGAAAAGCTAGTGGGAGCTTGAGGTAACTTCCAAACTTTCGTATATTGCTTATTCTGGCTGCTGTGGGCAATTTAATCGGTGAAATTTCGCCGGATTGCCATTGGTTTTAAAGTTTGGAAATGATATGGCCTAGGGGTTATGCTGCCCAAATTGGGTCTTAATGTTAGTTGTAACCTAATGTAATGATTCATAAAGTGGTTAGGAGTAGAAAGGAACACGTTTACGGAGCCGAAACCGAAAAACACCGATTCTTTCCAAAGTATGCCAAGATTTTTGGCCAAGGCTAGATCTGAGGGTTAGAGTTGGATTTTCAATTATTTGATGGTTCCATTGAGTTCAGGAGCGAAAATTAGATGGGGTTACAATTGGTCACTTTTTCAGAAATGGCCGAAAAAGCATAATTACGAAAACGCCCCTAAAACACTTAAAGTTGGGTTGCCAAGGGTAATGTTGTAATTTGACATTGAATTTGATAATTTTGAGTTTGGAAATGGATTTCTTGGGTGAAAATATGTCAAAATAGCCCATGTCAAAATTTCGGGGAAAGTACAGCCGGGCCGGGTCCCCGGGGGCATTTTTGTAAATTTTCATAATATGCTCATATAACCCCCAGAAACACTATGGAAGTGTCTAAATTGTATTTTGGAATTGTAGGACCAAGTTGTGAGCCCAGTGGTTAGCACGCCTTACGATGCACACTAAAAAGTGGTCTTTGAGATAGTACTCCTTAACCCTTTAGGCATATGTGTAGACTTCTAGTAGCCACCTAAAGAGTACAAGTGATAACCAACTTTAAGTGTTCTGAATGTGAGAATTTGGAATAGAGAATAACTTGTCGTCTTTGACTTTGGTTTATAGGGTTCGACATTTGCCCTAATCGCAAGCAACCTGTGCCGGCGCACGTCAGGAAAGAATAAGGTAGTGACTCTTTTCCCTTATACTATATGTGATACATGGTATGTTTGTTTGATCATTGTTTGTGAGTCTATCACCTGCGGCCCATCGGTGTTGATGGTGGGAGGATCATACCTTCTGGGCGGTGGAATCCGGGGGATGAGACTATGTGAAAGCCGTAAGGCTATATGTGAAAGCCAAAAGGCTATTTGTAAAACCTTCACCCGCGGCCAATCAGTGTTGACGGTGGGAGGACTGTGCCTTCGGGGCAGTGGAATACGGGGGATGAGATTATGTGATTATGTGCATATGTGGCAGCCTGCGTGCTGTGCTTTATGTTGTGATGCTGCTTGATGATTTTCTTGCATGCTTTGTGATTACATGTGGTATGAGTGATTTGTTACTACTGGGATTCTTTTGAATCTCATTCTTTCCATTGACAAACCTTCAGACAGGGCAAGTGGCTCCAAGGGAAAGGAGACGACCAACGGCGGATAAGGCTCCTTAGGGAGATTTATATTTTGGTGTTGGATATCATGTTTTGTTGGGAGATCACCGTATATCTTATAAATGTTGTTTTGGAGACAGTGGTGTAATCCCCTAATGGGAATTTATAAACCTTTAGTTTATGTATGAACCCGAGGGTTGCCGGGATTTTGTTGTACACTCTGATATGTAAATGTGATGTAACTGCATAGGGTAATTATATTCGAGTTGTGGAATTTGAGACCAGGGCAAGGCAGAATCTTTGAAAATATTTGTGAAAACCCTTCCGTAAGGAAGGGATTGTAAATGAGTTTGATTATTATTGGTCTCTATTTCATTTTAAAATACGTATTTTGAATCATAATTACGAAGGGGGTTACACACCATATGAGATATGGACTGGAAAGAAATCAAGGTTATCTTTTCTCAAGATCTAGGGATGTGAGGTATATGTTAAGCAACAAGCCTCTGATAAATTAGCGCCCAAATCCATAAACTACCTTTTCGTGGGGTATCCTAAAGAAACGAAAGGATAATATGTCTACAATCCCACCGATAACAAAGTATTTGTTATTCGAAATGGCAAGTTTCTAGAAAGAGAGTTTGTCTCTAAAACAACCAGTGGGAGCGACGTACATCTCGAAGAAATTCGAGAGCCACAAGATGGTATAGAACCATAGATGGAAATTAGAGAAGACTCACAACAAGTTGCTGAGCCTCCTCAAGTAACACAAGGTCCACGAAGATCTGATAGGACACAGCATCAGCCTCAGAGATATGGATTTCTGATTACTGAAGGCCGTCATGTGTTGCTCACTGAGCAAAATTAGCCCACCACCTATCGAGAAGCCACAATGGGACCAAACTCTGAGAAATGGCTAGATGCCATGAAGTCTGAAATGCAATCCATGTACGACAATCAGGTATGAACCTTAGTCGATCCACCTGAAGGTGTAAAAACCATGGGGTGCAAATGGGTTTTCAAGGAGAAAACTAACATGGATGGCAATGTAAATATCTTCAAGGCACGACTGGTTGCAAAAGGATTCACTCAAACTCATGGTGTAGACTATGATGAAACCTTTTCCCCAGTTGCAATGGCCAAATCAATCAGAATCCTTCTTGCCATTGCAGCATATTATGACTATGAAATATGGCAGATGGATGTCAAAACAGCCTTCCTTAATGGAAAGCTGCTTGAGGATGTGTACATGACACAACCTGAAGGTTTTGTGCATCCAAAGGACTCTGGTAAAATTTGCAAGCTTCAAAGATCCATTTATGGATTGAAGCAAGCATCTCGGAACTGGAATCATCGTTTTGATGAAGTAGTCAAAGAGTTTGGATTCATTCAAAACATCGATGAACATTGTGTTTACAAGAAGGTTAGTGGGAGCATAGTTATATTTCTAGTGCTTTATGTAGATGACATCCCACTCATTGGGAATGATATTCCTACCTTGCAGAGTGTCAAGTCTTGGTTAGGAAAGTCCTTTTCAATGAAAGACTTAGGTGAAGCCACCTATATCCTAAGGATTAGGATCTATAGGGATAGATGCAAAAGACTAATAGGCCTAAGTCAGAGCACATAGATAGACAAGATACTGCATAGGTTCAGTATGCAGGATTCAAAAAGGGGTTACATGCCCATGTCTCATGGCATCCATCTTAGCAAGGATTTGTGTCCTAGTACACCTAATCAGCGAGATCGCATGAGTAAGGTTCCATATGCCTCGGCCATTGGATCCATCATGTATGCCATGTTATGTACTCGACCGAATGTCTCGTTTGCCTTAAGTATGACCAGCAGATACCAACAAGATCCTGGTGAGGGTCATTGGACTGCCGTCAAGAATATCCTAAAGTACTTAAGAAGGACTAAGGACTTATTTTTTGTCTATGGTGGATTGGATGATGAGCTCTGCGTAACCGGTAACACATGCAAGTTTCCAAACTGACCAAGATGACCTTAAATCGCAATCTGGATATGTATTCCTCCTAAATGGTGGAGCAGTAAGCTGGAAGAGCTCCAAGCAGAGCACTATAGCAGATTTTGCAACAGAAGCTGAGTATATAGCAGCATCAGATGCAGCTAAAGAAGCCGTTTGGATCAGAAAGTTCATTACTGAACTAGGGGTGGTGCCTACCATCTCAAATCCAATAGATTTGTTCTATGACAATAGCAGTGCTATTGCACAGGCTAAGGAGCCTAGGTCACATCAAAGGACCAAGCATATATTTAGGCGATTTCATCTTATTAGAGAAATCAATGATAGAGGTGATTAAAGATATGCAAAGTAGCAGGAGAAGATAATGTTGCTGATCCTCTTACTAAGCCACTTGCACAGGCAAAGCATGAGCGTCATGTTAGGGCCATGGGAATTAGGCAAATTAATGATTGCACTTGCACCTAAGGCAAGTGGGAGGATGTTGGAAATTGTGCCCTAAGGGCCAATCATTGTACTTTGAGCATTATTATTTTAATGAAATTTCTCCATTCTGTTATCATATTATTTGCATGTTAACTGTGATAATTGTATCCTTGGATAATTCATAAAGATTGTCCTAAAATGTTATGGTCGGTCATCTATGCGGGAGCAGAGATGAAACAAGACCAGTATGACTTTGATAAGATATGGAGATACGAATCAAAGTCTTAGGCACTTGTAAGAGTACAACGTGCTGGACCGACACACTATGAGAAAGCTACATGGATCAAGTCATAAGCTTTTTTAATGTATAACCACATCACAATGCCCTTAGACCTGAGGTCATCATGGATTCCTACATGAGAGTTGCTGAGCTTTGAACTAGTCAAAAGTCACTTTTGACCGCGTGATGATAAAGGCTACGATCGGGCTTAGTGGTTTTTCATGCAGAGGAATATGAATGATCAAGATGGAATTTGTCCCTCACATTAGTAGAGAGATATTACTGGGCCCCTCGATGAGTGAGTCTGAGAAAAGTATGGCCATGCTATGATGAAAGGAGTTTCTGTCTCTGTTATCAGGCTACTCAGGAATCGAGAAAGTAATGGTCAGAAACAAGAGGATGACATTATCCATGCCTTATCCTTGATCGATATATCGTGTGACAAAAGGGACGTGACATAGTTGTATGAAAGGTTGCATCGTGATAACGATCCTCATATGAATTAGGTAGTCGTAATGTCTTGCTAGAGGCCACTTGCGACTTTTGGGTTAGTATAGTTATTGGCCCACTACCAACTTCATATGGGCCTACAGGGTCGCACACAAGAATGGCCCAACACGAGATAATGTTTAATTTAGGGTGGATGAATTTTATATTTATATATATATATAATATATAATTCGTTAATAATATTATATAGATATATATATTTTCGAAATATATATCTTATATATATGTGTATATATATATTATATGATATTATTATATTTAATAATATTATATAGATATATATTTTTTTGAAATATATATCTTATATATATATATATATATATTATATGATATTATTATATTGTGTTAGTTTTAAATTTAATTTATTAAGATATATTAAATTTAATAACTAACATGATAGAGATATAGTATCTCAGATTTAATTAATGAACATAAATTAAATCTAATGGCTCTTTATTTGAATTAAATAAATAGATTAAATTAAAACTGTTGGACAGATTTAATTTAAACTGAATTTATTTAATTAGCTCATCAAGATAATTAATTGTTAATTAATTTCAAAATTAATGATGATTAATTTTGAAATTTGTAAATAGCCCTCATAGGTTATAAACTTGATAGAGCAGATATATTCAGATACACATGAGAATTGAGAGCCGCAAGTGAAACCCTAGGAGACATTAGAGGCGCTAGCATGCAGTCTCGGTTGGAGAGCATTCGTGTGGATACCGGTAGAGGGAGCGGACCTGACGTGTTGGCTCCTAGAGATCGTGAAAACTCTGAATCATCAAAAAGGTATGAATCCTTCCAACTTGGTTTAAACGTCGTTATGGATCCTCGATTAGGATCGGTGAAAATTTTTAAATTTCTTCCGCTGTGCCTACCGATCCTAACACATTGCCCCCCTACGACGGCTCACGCTGAACTGCACATTCACAATGATAAACATGCATACCAAGTATCATACATAACATGAGAGAAAAGTCACTACCTGAGTCCTTTCGTGCTTGTCCTGACGGCAGTCTCTCCCGAGTAGGGCAAATGTCAAATCCTATATTCATAATTAGGGAAGAAGAGTTATACTCTATTCCAAGACTTAATTCACTTCATAATATTTAATTGGTTAACATTATTGCTCCTTTAGAGTCATTAAATACCCCTAACAAAACTCCTAAAGGGTTGGAAGAACTATCCCAAAGATCCCCTTTTGGAAGCTCAAAAACTGATTTTTCACTGCTGCACCTCGAGTGAAAATGGTCTCACTCGAGCATTGGTACGAACACTCGAGCATTGTATGGACAACACCTCAAGTGCTAGAAAGTGAGGACAGGAAGTGCTTGCCTGAGAGCACAAGAACTTTCACAGAGAAGGATCACTCGAGTGAAGAAGACCTCACTCGAGTGAGAACTCAACACTCGCAAGTATTAGAGCGCACTCTTGAAAAATACACCAGCACTAGAGTAAGAGAAGGCTCACTCGAGTGAGAACCCTTAGCACTTGCAAGTGAGGCAACACTCTTGCCTCTCGCCCGGAAGTGTAACATGAAAATCGAAGGCCAGAGGGGAAAATACACTAGCACACTCGAGTGAGTTCATCCTCACTCAAGTAATGTTCTTCCCTCACTCGAGTAAATGCACTCTCACTCGAGTGATGTTATCAGAAACCAGAAAACGCAGAAGGTAAGACATCACTTCCAAAATTTTGACCAAGTGATCCAAATGAACCCAAATACCAAACCAAAGCTACTCCCACACAAAAACACCCAAGGAATTCAATGGAATCATTAAAATGACCAAAATCCTACTCCATTATCATGCTTTGGTTTGAATCAACACAAATTATCAATTTTCCCAAAATCACTAAACTTAACATTTCAACCTCCAATCAATCTATCTATTAAAAACTCATCCCAAAACACCATTTCCACAACTATATCATGTCAAACTACCCAATGACCCATATTTTCGAAAATAGGGCAATAATCCTAGAAATTCTAAACTTATTCATTTGGCATGAAACTTAGATAGATAGATTAGTCTCACTTACCTCTTTCACTTTGCCAAAGAGACTTCTTGATTCACCAACCTCCAAAATTTCGTGTGGCACAAATCAACACCAAATAGGCACACTATACACATCAAAATGAAGCTCTCACTCCAAGGATCAACATTAATGAAGGGAGATTTGGCATTAGAGGGCATTTACTCACCTTAGATCAAGTTTTTTCCTTCTTCTTCCTTGGCCAAAAATGGCTGACGAGAGAGAGAGAGAGAGAGCAAGAGAGAGATGAGTGAAGAGATGAAGAAATCATCACATCCCCCTTCCCCATACGTTGTTCAGTGAAAAGAGAGGAGGGAAGAGAGAGAAAAATGACTAAATTACACCCTTTGACTTTTCTTCCTTCACACACACACACAAAATCTTGCCACATGTCTTACTCCCATTGGCTCTCACACAATAAGTCACCAATTAACTTATATAATCCCTCCATTAGCCATTTAATCACACTTCTCATTTTTTCCCTCTTAGTTAGTAATTAATTTCTCCCTTAATCACTAACTTATGGCCAATATATCCATTCTCTAAATTTTCCAACAATTATTACATATTAACTAATATTGCCATAAAAAACATAATAATTCCAATTAAATTCATAATTATCCACAATAATCATGATTAGCCCTAATTAAAAATTGGGATATTACAATTCTCCCCCCGTTCAATAAATTTCGCCCTCGAAATTGTTACACACCTTGGGGCATAAAATCAGGAAATCGCTTCTTCATGTCCGCTTTTACCTCCCAAGTTGCTTCCCTTGGAGACATTCCCTTCCAGACCACCTTCACAAACGGTAAGCTTCGATGCCTGAGTCTCCGCTCTTCTTGATCGATGATACACTCTGGCTCTACCACATAGGTGAAGTTATCTTGCAATTCAACCTCTTCATACTCAATGATATGATCAGGGTCTGGTTGGTACTTCTTAAGCTGCGAGACATGGAACACATCATGCAGTCTACTCAAACTCGGGGGTAGGGCTACCCGATATGCCACCGGCCCAATTCTTGCCAGAATCTCAAATGGACCAATATATCTTGAACTTAGCTTCTTCTGCTTGATTGCTCTCCCAATGCCTGTGACCGGAGACTCCTCAAGAAAACATGATCGCCCACTTCAAACTCAAGAGGTCTTCTCCTCTTATCAGCATAGCTCTTCTGACGACTCTAAGCTGTAAGGAGCCTCTTTTTGATAACTCGGATCTTCTCAGCGGTTTGGTCAACCAGATCCGGCCCATACAACTTCCTCTCAGACAACTCATTCCAGAATAACGGTGATTGGCATTTCCTCCCATACAATGCTTCATATGGAGCCATCTGAATTATTGATGATAGCTGTTGTTATAAGCAAACTCATCCAACAGAAGATAATAGTCCCACTTTCCTTTGAAGTCTAGGACACACTCTCTCAGCATATCTTCCAGAGTTTGGATAATCCTCTCTGACTATCCGTCTGTCTGAGGATGGTAGGCCATGCTAAACCTCAAATGAGTACCCATGGCTTCATGCAGAGCCCTCTAAAATCTAGAAGTAAACCAAGGATCTCTATCGGAGATAATATTCTTCGGTGTACCATGGAGTCTCACATTCTCCTTAATATATATCTCAGCTAGCTTGTCAGGAGAATAGCTAGCGTTGATAGGTATAAAGTGCGCAGACTTCATGAGTCGATCAACAATCACCCAGATCGCATCATAGTTTCTGATCCTAGGCAGACCCATTACAGATCCATGGTCACACTCTCCCACTTCCATTCTGGAATTTCTGGACTCTAAAGCAATCCTGGCTATCTCTGGTGCTCCATCTTCACCTTTTGACAGGTAAGACACCGCGCCACATCCTTTGTCACATCACTCTTCAACCCTGGCCACCAATACATAGACTTCAAGTTGTGATACATCTTGGTCATATCGGGGTGAATAGTATACTGACTCTTATGAGCCTTATCAAGAATTCTCAATCTCAAGTCAGCCTTCAGTGGAACATAGATCCTCTTCTGGTAACGCACCAGTCCACTTGGTGACAAGTCATAGTCTCGAGTCTCTACTTGCTCAATCATAGCTCGGATCGACTGGGCTCGCTCATTATGCATCTAAGCCTCTTCAATCTCAGTCCTCAGGTTACTCTCCCCTTGGACCACACCATAGCTGGCACACAGGATATCATTCGAGAGATTCAAATCCTGAAAATCCTCTATCAATTCTTCTCTTGGATCATCATTGTTGCCATTAGCACCGCCTTCCGACTTAAAGCATCCACGACAACATTAGCCTTACCCAAATGATATTTAATCTCTAGGTTATAATCTTTCAGCAACTCCATCCATCGACGCTGTCTCATATTCAACTCTTTCTGATCATACAGATATTTGAGACTTTTGTGGTCGCAGTACAGTTCCACATTCACACCGTACAGGTAATGACACCAAATTTTCAATGCAAACACTATTACCACAAGCTCCAGATCATGAGTGCGGTAGTTTATCTCTGCGGTTTCAGCTGTTGAGAGGCATAAGCCACCACACGTCCTTGCTGCATCAGGACACACCCTAACCCCTGCTTACTCACATCACTGTACACGACGTAAGCCTCACTAGGATAAGGTATAATCAACACTGGTGCCGTAGTCAATCTCTCCTTCAGCTCAGTGAAACTCCGCTCACAACGTTCATCCCATAAAAATGGTTGATCCTTCCTCGTGAGCTTGGTCATCGGCAATGCAATACGCGAGAAGTTCTGAATGAACCTCTGGTAATAACCAGCAAAACCCAAAAAGCTGCGAATATCAGAAACAGTTTCTGGCCTTTTCCAATCAAGTACTGCTTCCACCTTACTGGGATCCACCGATACCCCATCTCATGAGATCACATGGCCAAGGAACTTCACTTCCGTAAGCCAAAACTCACACTTACTCAGCTTAGCATAGAGTTGCTTTTCCCGCAAGATTCTCAGCACTATTCTCAAATGTTTCACATATTCTTCTCTACTCTTAGAGTATATCATAATGTCGTCAATAAACACAACCACAAACTGGTCAAGATACTGTCAGAAGATACAGTTCATATAATCCATGAATACCGCCGGTGCATTCGTTAACCCAAAGGGCATCACAAGGAACTCATAATGCCCATACCTTATTCTGAAAGCAGTCTTCGGAACATCCGCTGCCTTCACACGCAACTGATGATATCCCAAACTTATATCAATTTTAGAGAATACACACAAACCAGATAATTGATCTAACAGGTCATCGATTCGTAGGAGAGGATACTTGTTCTTAACAGTAACCTTGTTAAGTTCTCTGTAATCGATACAAAGCCTCAAGCTTCTATCTTTCTTTTTCACAAACAACACTGGAGCTCCCCATTGCGATACACTAGGTCGGATGAACCCTTTCTCAAGAAGTTCTTCAATTTGCTTCTTCAACTCCACCATCTCGTTAGGGGCCATAGGATATGGGGCTTTCAATATCGAACCAGCTCCAGGCACAATCTCAATTGGGAATTCCACTTCCCTTTTCGGAGGCAATCCGCTAAGATCCTCAGGAAATACCTCAGGGAATTCTCTTACCACAGGTATACTCTCTAAAGCTTCACTTGACTCTCCTTGAACAGAGAAGAATACCATATACCCCTGGCATCCCTTCCCAAGATATCTTTCTGCTTTAGCTGTTGAAAGTAAATTCAAACTAGCATTCACATTGTTTCCCCGTTGTGCATTACGGTAAGCTATCTTCTTATTACCACAATCAAGCAGCACATCATTTGCTCGTAACCAATCAAAACCCAGAATAACTTCTAGTTGATGGAGCGGTAAGCAAATCAAATCAACCACAAACTCAAGTCCCTCAACAACTATCACACAATTGAGACAAGCTTCGGTCGTCACAGCTTTGACACCCATCGGCGTCGACACAACCAAATCAAATGGAAGTCTATGCACATGCAATCCCAGGCGCTTTACACAGTCATAAGCTATGAACGAATGACTTGCACTTGAATCAAACAAAGCATTTAACTCATGATCACCAAGAAGAATTTTACCTTGGATCAATTCAAGCGACTTTCGAGCCTCCTCATGAGTCATGGCGAACACTCGACCCTGATTCTTGGGCCTTTGCTCTGCCAGCTGTCGTAGGCACTTAGAAGAAATGTGACCCACTTGCTTGCAGTTGAAGCAAATCACCTCCCCAGCACAAGTTCTTCTTGGATAGTACTTTTTGTACTGATTGCACAATGGTCTAGCAGGAGGTCTCTGATCACCACGACCCCGAGGTTGATAGGGCTTCTTGTTACCACCCCCATATAAGGATCCTTGCCCTTTCATCTTCTGGGAAGTATTAGCCTTGGTAGGCTCATTGCGACTGTATCATGCCAAACTACCCAATAACCCATATTTTCGAAAATAGGGCAATAATCCCAGAAATTCTAAACTTATTCATTTGGCATGAAACTTAGATAGATAGATTAGTCTCACTTACCTCTTTCACTTTGCCAAAGAGACTTCTTGATTCACCAACCTCCAAAATTTCATGTGGCATAAATCAACACCAAATAGGCACACTATACACATCAAAATGAAGCTCTCACTCCAAGGATCAATATTAATGAAGGGAGTTTTGGCATTAGAGGGCATTTACTCACCTTAGATCACGCTTTTTCCTTGTTCTTCCTTGGCCAAAAATGGCTGACGAGAGAGAGAGAGAGAGAGAGAGAGAGAGAGAGAGAGCAGGAGAGAGATGGGTGAAGAGATGAAGAAATCATCTCATCCCCCTTCCCTATACCTTGTTCAGTGAAAAGAGAGGAGGGAAGAGAGAGGAAAATGACTAAATTACACCCTTTGACTTTTCTTCCTTCACACACACACAAAATATTGCCACATGTCTTACTCCCATTGGCTCTCACACAATAAGTCGCCAATTAACTTATCTAATCCCTCCATTAGCCATTTAATCACACTTCTCATTTTTTTTCCTCTTAGTTAGTAATTAATTTCTCCCTTAATCACTAACTTATGGCCAATATATCCATTCTCTAAATTTTCCAACAATTATGACATATTAATTAATATTGCCATAAAACACATAATAATTCCAATTAAATTCATAATTATCCACAATAATCATGATTAGCCCTAATTAAAAATTGGGATATTACACCTTCCACTCATGCGGAGACACGAGAAGCCTAATATTGCTTGAATGTTTTAAGTATATGGCATAAAATTCAACGGTCTCTTCGTAGATGTATCATTCTACAATGCAAACCTCCAAATGACTTTGATTTTTCTTAAACCCTTTCATTATCTTCATGTAATGTTCAACTGGGTACATCCACCTTACATAGGCTAGGCCATAAAGTTTTACCTCTCTAACCAAGTGAGTTGTCAAGTGGACCATGATGTTAAAGAATATTGGAGGAAAATATATCTCAACCTCACATAATATAGCTATAATTTGTTTTTGCAACCTCTTTAATTTTTGAGATTCTATCACTTTTACTACAAAAGTGACTTAAAAAAACATAACTTGGTGATTGTAGTTCGCCCCTCATAAGGTAAGATACCCTGTATAGCCACTGAAATAAAATTCTCCATCAAGACCTGGCAGTCATAAGATCTTAATCCCATCAGTTTAAAGTCCTTCACTAAAACAAGTTTTTTAATATTTAAAAAGTAACCCTCTAAAAACTTGACTAAAGCAAGGAACTGACAACAACTAGTTTTTTCTTCATTTAATATTGTGTGAGCCACGTGATGAAGAAATGTATGGGCTCCTCTTTCCTCTGGTGCTAATTCTTCCCTTATTCTCATCTCAACCATGTCTACCCTAGCATTTATGCCATCTTTAGTCTTTCCTGGAATATGGAGTAACGTGCCAACAATACTTTCACATAGATTTTTCTCATTGTGCATAAAATCAAAAAAATATGTCTCACATCTGGGGCCCTCTAATAAGGCAAGTTAAAGAAAATAGACATCTTCTTACACTCATTTGTCCCAACATCCCTTGTAAAAGGTTTGCCAAATAGACATATTATATCTTTCATCTTTTCATATACCTTTTCACTAGTCAAAGGTTGAGCTGCCCTACCCTTTTTTTATTTCTCATTGAAATAATTTTTTAAATGCTAGTAAGGATGATCCTGATGTAACCATCTTTGATATTCTATATAGGTATTCTTCATGCCATGCTTCAAGTTGATTGAATGTGTACCCTCTTCGCAATTCGACATCAAGGTTAGCCTTTAATGTTATATCCTGACAAATTAACATATGCAAGAAATTCATTGATAATGCCAAAGAGCATGGATCTCAAGTTGAAGGTTTCTTCCAAGTGAGCATCATACAACATGACCCCATCATCCCACAAACGCTTTAAGTCTTCAATTAGTGGAGCCAAGTAGACATCTATGTCATTCTCAGGTTTCTTAGGCCCTAAGATTAGCATGCACAACATGTCGTACTTCTGCTTCATGCGCAGCCATGGAGGAAAATTATATATCAACAATATTACTAGCCATGTATTGTGGGTACTGCTTTGCATCCCAAACGGGTTCATTCCTTTAGTAGCCAGTGCAAGACGTAGGTTCTATCATCTTGAGTGAATTCGTTGTGGTTTAGATCAAAATTCATCCACTATAGAGAATCAACAAGATGTTGAAACATGTTGTCTTCAATCCAATCATCTGCATGCCACCTTAAATTTTTGGCAATCTTTAAGATTGCTATATATGTGTTTAAATTTAGATATGATGGGGAAATACCATAACGCCTTATTTGGGCTCTTCCATTTATATTGGTAGCATGATTCATACACATAGGACAATGAGTTAGCGAGGCATATTCATTTTTGAATAAGGCATAATCATTGGGGCAAGTATGTGTCTTCTTGTAGCTAAGGCTGATAGAGCGCAACATCTTCTTTATGGCATATGTTTTGGGTGGAAGCACATTTTTGGTCCGTAGCATTAGATCCAAATCAGGCACCTTAGGTGCGGTCGTCTGCTGTGGAATCGTCTATGGTGCCTGTGGTAGGGCCAACTCCTGTGGGGGGGATGGCCTGCAATGCCGCGGTCGTCCTCCCTCCGCGCTGCACCCTCCCTCTGCCCCCTGCTCTGCTGCTGTCACCCCGCAAAATCGGTCTCGAGACCTCAGGCACCTTCCCCCTATCCTCTCTTGAAGCCATATCAACTGTAAAAATTCAAAAGAAAATATTTTAGTCACATTATTATGCAAAAATATAATAAAAATACAAATACAAATAAAATACGTCTTATCTCCATACCTCAAGTACAATACTGAGAAAAACAGTAGCAAAAACTCTTTCACAGCCGTCTGAACGCTCAATCTAAAAGAAAACACTCAAAGAAATTTCAGGAAACAAAATGAGCAAATGGAAGAATGGTGAAGGCGCGCCAAATATATAGGCCACAAATTTGTAGCGGTTATTGTAATAACCGCTACATAGACTGCTACAAAGCACCCTGGGCGACTAAAATTTGTAGCGGTTTTACAATAACGTAACTGCTACAAAGTACAAAAATCTTTGAACTTCTGTAGTGGTTATAGTACAGAACCGCCACAAAATTGGAGACCTTTGAAATTCTGTAGCGGTTCGAACCTTATAACCACTACAAATACGCGACGTTTGGCATTTTGTAGCAGTTTTGTTGGTCAAAACCACTACAAATAACCGCTACACTGTTGGCGCGTCTTGGTCGCGCCATATGGCGGGAATATTCTAGTGGTTTTTATTTATTAACTGCTACAAATGAACCGCTACAAGTTTTGGTGGGATATTCACACCATATTTGTAGCGGTTTTTTCTACCTAACCGGTATAAAAAACGCTGTCAATCTATCGCGCCATTTGGCGCGTAGTTTGTGCTACAAATTTGTAGCGGTTTTGGTTAAAACCGCTACAAATATTAAAATTTTTAGCTGTTCTAAATAACCGTTACAATGTCACCGCTACAAAATGCCATTTTTTTTTGTAGTGTTTATCTTTAGTATAAGACATATTTACATATTTTGATTAGATTAAGAAAGTTAGTTTAGTTAGTTGTGATAACCTTAGTCAGCTTCTTTAATTTCATCATTCTCTCTCTTCTTTAATATTGTTGTTGAGAGAACATTAATAGAGGCAAACTCTCAAAATATGTCTTATATTAAAGATCAGAAGGAGTACAAGATGATAATTAAATTTAAAGGTTTTAGAAATTATCTGACGAAATTATTGAGATCCTATCATATAAGCTATATATACCGAATAGATCTATCCGTTTCAGATTTTGGTGTAGAAAAGGGTATCATACACCAGCAGTCATGTGTAACCGGCGTAGAAACACAATCCGCATAGAAAGGTTAATATATAACCGGTGTAGAAATTTTGTGTTTTTTGAATGATTTGTTTTCTTTCTTTACTAACCCTCATTTACGATTGAAAGAAATACAAGATCAATAATATACAACATATCTTATGCAACCAACTAGCAATTAATCGATCATTAATCAAGCTGATTAATTATAAATTTTCAATTAAAAATTACTCAATTTGTTATCACGCTTACAAATTTTCAAGTGTTGTGCTTCGAGTAAATAACACAATGTCATTTAAACTTGGGTTAAGGGATAAATTTATCAATAAAGTTTTGTCTGAGGAGTGTCTGGCATAAATATATTTTAGAAGGGGCAAAAATACCAATGAACAATTAAAAAATGGCATCTAGCACAAAAACCGTTAAATCCGTATTAATGGCGTTAAATTATAAGAGAAGAAACCCCTAAAGGTGTTAGTACTGATTTAATAGTTTTTGTGCTGGATGCCCCTCTTTAATTGTTTATTGGTATTTTTGCCCCTTCTAAAACATATTTGTGTCAAATGCTCCTCGGAAAAAACTTCGTTGGTAAATTTACTCCTTAACCCTTTAAACTTCTCCAATTCCAACTTGCCAAAGCGCATCTCTAATTATTACATTAAGAAATTATTAGTGTTGGGCATGACATTTTCATCATCATTGCATTATTGCTTGTGGTCAAGTCTGTCTGGCTATATTATAATACATGTATTATAGACATATGACGTGCCAGACTTATAAGAAAATATATATATATATATATTTTTTCCAGCAACTTATAAGCAATATTTGTAAGGACACAAAGAACTACAAAAAATTAAAAGTTGTCGAATTAAAGTAAGAAAGAAATAGCATTATGTTGTCAGATCGATCGATCGAGGACCATATTTTTTAATGACACTACATTGTATAATTCATAAAGTGGCCGATAAAGTACGTTACTGAATTGGATGTATATGTGTGTGTGTGTGTATTTGCTAATATCATCTTTGTTTATTCAAAATTAATATACTACAATTGACTTCAACAACACATGAAAAAAAAAAGTGCAGCTTTTATTTTTTTTTTTTTAAAAAACAGATTTTGTATATTGTATATATGTGTCTAATTGAGTGTGTATTTTTGTATGCATACATCAAAAGCCACAACCCTCAATTTAATAATCCACTTTTTACCAAAAGACTTGAAAAGGATCATTATGTGCAATTTTTTAAAGCGTTTTGAAAAATTATATTGAATGGAGTATATCCTAATAAAATTAAGGTGTGCTTTATTTATACGCATATAGCTCTTACCCTACAGGAGTGTGAGTTTGAATTTTATTGCCGATATGAAAATCATTTTAGCGGTTAATCTTTAAATGCTTTTGCAAATATTCCTAGCTTGAACTATGAGAATAATCTGGTTGTAGTAAGCCCACATCTCAACTAACTAAACAAGAGTTTAATGCATTTATTTGGAGGATGTACGCATATGATTAAGTTTGTGAATTTTTTTATGGTAACTAAAAACCATAGCAAAACTTGTAATGTTTTATTTTTGGTTGAAGCAGTTCGTTTTAGTCATATTTAATACCATGTTTGTATTTGAGACAAAGCATACACATATAAATGTGAAAATAATAAGTTTTTTGTTATATTTTAAAGTTGGGAAGGCATTTCTGGTGCTGCCTCTAAATCTTTCCCTGGTAGACTGAGGGATGTAATTAATGGAAGAAGCGTGGACATTTTGATCCTCATTGAAACTCGAGTGATGAGTGGGCTGAGAGCTGGTAGAATTATGGGTTTCAATACTTGAATAAGATTGGAAGCTACAGGTTATTTAGGGGTATGTGACTTTTATCTATGCTAAGCCCTGCTGTCATTTGAGTTAAGCTCTTTGGGATGAATCGGTTAATTTCAGCACTAACGTGGAGAAGAAGTGGAGAGAGGGTTAGTGGAAACACTCTTTTCCAGTGTCGATGAGCCCTAGGATGTGATTGGTGACTTCAATGCATATCTAACTAATGAAGAAGAGAAGAGGCGTGGGATGCCTCCTTTTCTTTATCATGCTATTCTCATCCTCTTCCCCTAATCTTCACTCTCCATATACTCCATGGCCAAAAATCATCCCCCCACTACTACAAAAAGTTCTTTTAATGACACTAATTAACATCCGTTTTTAAAAAATTAGAAGTTAAAAAGGAGGCGGTGACATTTTTGAAATTTCGGTTTATCTTTCAATGACTGTTTCTAGATAACCAGTCATTGAAAGTAACTTTGAACAATTGTTTTTGAAAAGAGTCATTGAAAATTTCACCTTATCATTTGTTTCAATCTAGCACTAGATAGGCCTCTCTCGTCCTCTCTCAAGCCTCTGCCTCTTTCTCCTTCTCCGATGTGCAAGCACATCATCCAATCCCCTCTCCGACCCCAAATGAACCTCCGGCCTCTTCTCCGACCTTCGCTGTCCTCTCAAGCTAGTGCAAATCCACACCATCTGATTTCTTTTTAGGGTATTTTTCTCCTCAGTCATTTCTGATGATTCATTTGGTGCCAATGATGTGGTAAACCTAAAGGAAAGATTTCTACAGTTGCCATTATAGTGATCACACTTACAGTAGTTTCAATGTTCTTTTTTTTTTCCTGTTTAAGTTGTGGCAAAAGAAGAGCAATATGCCTTTTGATGTTGTTTGAAGAGGATGACAAGTTAGTGGTCGAGCTTGGCCTTAGGGAGTGACCTCTGAAGTTCAGAATCTTGCGATAATTGTATTTGAGGTTGGCCTTCATTCATAGTTTAGCCTTTTGTTTTCCATGCAGAATGGAATATAAAGAACATGCATACTTTCTTTAGATTTGTTCCTTGGCTAGCCACTGGAGATTAGATAGAAAGATCTTTCAATCATTAAAAAAAATGCAAATCTGTAATTCTTCCTTTAGAGTTTGATGGCCTAAACTTACTTCTCAAATTACTTCGTTGGACAAAATAAATTCTTAAAGTACATCAAGCTTTTTGCTATCCATAACCAATCTATGCAGCCTACAAGCCTTTTCAAAGTCATATTTGCCTAATATTTATGTTCTCTTATTGCTTATTAACACTGAATTCTCTAATCTGAATAAATTCTGCAAAGATATTCTTGTTAACACTGAATCAAGTTTTTTGTTCTTTCCGATGACATTCTTATTTGATAATTATGCCATATCAATTTTCATCTTCTTTTCATGCAAGCAAAGGTTATTAGATATGATTACTTTTGATGATGTCAAATATATATATCATATATTAAGAGCAAAAAGTTTATATAATATATTTATTTTATACCTTGATTAATTACTATGGTTAATGTAAAATATCTTGTAGATTAGTCAAGCAAAGAAAGAAAATATCAAGTTGGAATATAGAAATTAAATATGGGAGAAATCAAGAAAAGAAAGAAGTTATTGAGTTTGATTATTGGGAATGATCAAAATGGATAAAAAGGAAGAAGAGAATGTTAGCTCCTATACCACAATGTTTTGAAATGTGAAGTAAATCAATTTATGAATGTCGCAAATCGATTTACATGAGTTTGCAAATTTTCAAATATAAAATAAATCGATTTATAAATGTTATAAATTGATTTAGCAAATATGTCCGAGAGCAACTAAGTGCTTAGATATGAATTAAATCGATTTAGCTATGTCATAAATCAATTTACACAAAATGGCAGATTATCCAAATCTTCAAATGTGTTGCAAATTGATTTACATAAGTTGGCAAACTATCAAATATGAAGTAAATTGATTTATAGTGGCAAATTGATTTACAAATCTAGTCGAAAGTTATATGATTTCCAGAACTCAAGTAAATCAATTTACTCTTATTCAAATCAATTTACAATGGCATCTAAATGTTAAAAAATAAGGTAAATTGATTTAAGAAATAGGCAAATCGATTTATGTCATTGAGAAAATAAAGATAAATCGATTTATCACTTGTCCCTGTTTTCATCCAGTATGACAGAGCTTTAGTAATTTGATCATATCTCCCAAACCACAACTTCGATTGAGGTGAAAATTAATTCATATGAAATTAGACTTCTAATGCGTATTTGACACCAAGATCAAGTTAAAAGGAGCTCAGATGAAGGATATATGAATTTTTGAAAATGACATTCATATCACCGTCATATTTCAAAACAATTTCAGTATTTTGAACATAACTCTCAAATTATATATCCGATTGAAATGAAACTAGTGGCATATGAAACTAGACTTAAAGTTCTTTCTGTGCATAGATTATGAGTCATATTTGGAGCTATATACAAAGCGGTATGCCTTCCAAAATACAATGAGTTTGGAGCTAATTCTTTTTTCATTATAATGTAGATTAGAAGAGCTTTCTCATGATAGGTCATTTGCCAAATTTGAAGTTATATCCAAAGAGTTATGCCTTTTACGGATGAGGTAAAGAAGCAAGCATGACATTGTAAGACACGATGGGAAATGGTTACTCATTGTATGTGATACATCTGAGATATGTTCATGTATTTGATTGAAATTCAGTTTTGCGTCATTCAGAGCCTTTCTATATAAGGGATTCTTGTCTAAGGGAGAATGTGACCATTTGATCCTTCTGGTTAGAGTCTTACTAAACTTTAAATCTGGTCTGGTCTTTCTTCTATTTATATCATCACAAGCGTCAGGAGGACTTGGGACAAATATGCTTTTTTTGATTAAATTCAATGCTTAAACTTGTGGTATTAGGTAAAGGATAAGCTAGAAAATTCTATGGTGGCAGACAATGAGTCGGGCATTTGAGCATTTGTGGTTCAAAAGATGCTCCATCTATCGCTTATTCTTTCACAAGTCTTGCTAGTGAAACACAAAGTGAGAGAAAGATTGGAACTTATATATGGTTAGAGTAGTCTTTTTATCTAGTATTTGCCAAGTGTTATTATGGCATTTTTTAAGGCATTCTAAATGCATGGTTTCAAGGAACCAGAATGTTGATTTTAATACTTTAGGAAACACCAGCTTTGCTGTAATGATCTGGCATCTCAACCTCTTGGTTGGCTTTTTTTTCTTTTATGATTCAATTTTCAAACATAATGAAATTTTTCTTGAGATTTTCTATATTGTTTGCACTATCTCGTGTATAACATTAGAAATCTACTTCCATTGATGCAAGAAACATTTTTCCCCTGAAAGAAGGCTTATTTGTTTTACTGCGAAAAATATATTTCCAAAGAATTGTTGCCATCCCTGATTTTTAACAAGGTCTGTAACTTGTTTTTGAAACTATTCTTGATGTTGTGTGATTGAAATTTGCGGTGTATCTTAGGTATTAGGAGCAGCATATATGGCCACTAGTACTGGGAAGCATCCAGGTCAGCTCAAAGATGATGCTACATATCCTGGTGGGCAAACAATTATGGGATTCACGAGTTGGAGAAAGGTGGGTTTTGTGGAACACTGATGAATGTTGTTGTTGCTATAACACCCCAAATTTTATTCACCAAAATGCATTGTAATTATTTGAAAATATTCAATAAAATGGTGAATATTCATGAATTTGAAATTTATGAAGTTCGTAAATTTTCATTTTCATGAGAATTAAGCTAGAATAAATTATGGAATTAATTCTTGGATTTTCCAAAAAGCCCAGTATTAAGGCCCAAAGTAGAGAAACACAAGAAAATAATATTTGGCCAAATATTAATGTCAATTTTGGCCAAGGAAAAGAAGAAAAGGAATTTATTAAAAAACAGAGTGGCAAAATCGTAATTTTGCCAATAAAGCACAACATTAATTATTTTTCAATTAATTAAAGTTATTTTTGATTAATTAAGAAAAATAATGGGAAAATAATTATTTTAAATCCTAAATATGCCAAGTGTCAATATTTGAAGGCAAGGGATTTAATTTTAATTATTAAAATTGGAGCACATGTGGAATTGAATTAAAATATGATTACTTTGTACATGTAATTTGAGTAATGGAATGAAAGCCTAATTGTGGGCATGGAGGAAGGAGCTAGGCGTCATTTTATGGGCCAAGAGAGGAAAAATTAGTTCCATTTTAGTTAGAGTGCATGACACAAGTTACATGTAGATAAGCTTAAGTAATTTTGTGACACAAAAGTCAAAATTTTTGGGATTTTTGGAACAAAGTTATTTAGAGAAAATAGGTGGATATTTTTATGAAGCCTTGCTTCATCTTTCTCATTTCCATTTCACGCATAAACAACAACAAAGAGAGAGAGAGAGAGAGAGAGAGAGAGAGAGAGAGTGAGTGAGCTCAAAAATTTTAGAGAGAAGGCGGAGGAAAAATCTTAAGGTAAGCTTGTTGTTCCTTATGATTTGGCTTCTAAATTGTGTAGTTCCTTCCCTTAGCTTCTCTTCTCCATGGATTCATGTGTTTAGCAAGCAAATTTTCAAGGTTTGAGGAGGGAGAGATTTCGCCTAGAGAGAGACAAGAAGATTAATTTAAAGGTAACTTTATAAACCTCAAATCCTTATTATAGTTATTGTGAATATTGATTGGATTGGTGGTTTATTTCTTGGATTTGTAGGTTTGGGAAGTGTTAACCCTAAAGGGTTATGCTGCCCAAATTTCCTCAAATCAGGGGTATTAAGTGTTTAAATGGTTAAGCAAGTGATTAGAAGTAGAAAGGAACAAAGATTTGGAGTTAGAAATCAAAAACCACACTTTTCCCTTTTCCTACCAAGAGTTTTGACCAAAGCTGATTGGAGGGGTTAGAGTTGGAATTTCAACAGTTTGATGATTCCATTGTGTTCAAGAGTGAAAATTAGGTGGGGTTGATGTTGAACACTTTTTCAAAAACCTAGAAAGCGAAATGACCAAAATGCCCCATCATGATCGACATGATCTTTTATAATAGGTTAAAGAATATATTTGGTTTTGCATCAAATTTCATTTTAGTCCTTTATGTTTAAAAAGTGTATATTTGGTTCTTCAATATTAACACCGTTAGTTTCTTCTAATAAAAAATGTTGACTCATCAAAGTCACATTAGTTTAATCCTAGTTGGCTACCTTGTCAACTTAAATTTTTTAACAAATTCATATTTTAATTAAAAGAATAATAACAAAATAAAATCTCATTTAATCAATTTTTTCATATGCTATCCATTTCTAATCGGAAACCCTCTTCCCCGGCGAACGCTTCAACTGTGAATCTTCAATACCTTCCTTCATGAATAATCTTTCATAGCAAGAGCCAAGTTTCTTCAATAGAACTTGGTTTTGATTTGTGATCGATACCAATACAAAATTCTTTTTTTAGACCGTCATATTTAGACCGGTTATAGCGGATAAGGTATAAAAAATTTGACCGATGCCAGTTTTGTAATTATATAGAACTTCTAAGACCGGTTCTAAAAAAAACCGGTCTTAAAAAAATTATGTAGACCGGTTATAAATAAAACCGGTCTAAAAATATCAAAATATTTAAAAAAATTAAAAATTATTAACTTTTAAGACCGGTTATTAATAATAACCGGTCTTAAATATCAAAGATTTATGACCATTTTTAATAAAAACTAGTCTTAAATATGAAAACTTTAAAAATTATTTTTTTCCCACCCTTTTAAGACCGATTTTATATATAACCAGTCTAAAAATTCGACCCTAAATTTTTTAATCTCCTCTTTGTCGTGCCTAAATTTCGTTCTCTAAATCTAAAACCTCTCTTCTTGGTGCGGTTACTCTGTGAGCTCGATCATCTTCGCTCGATCTCATCTCATATTTGTTGTTGCGGTGGTCTCACCCTTGCACTGAATGAGTTTGTTGCCGCCACAACCTCGCTTGCTCTAATCTCCTTCGTCACGACTTTTATCTTTCCCCGTGACATCCATCCTTCATCGCAACCTACCTTAACAGCCTCACTTCTTTGTTGCCATTAGCTACTTGCTCCTTTGCTTTGACCCAGAGATGCGTGAAGAAGATGCAACTAATGTTATGAGGTTTGAATAAATTTTATTTTTAAATGCTTAATTAATTTGTAAACTAATTTTTGAGTATCTACTGCAAGGTGGCGATAGATGAAAGAGGAAGAAGAAGGTGCAGAGTGAAGCGCCTCGCTTAAAACAATTCCTCGTCTGCTTTCTTTACCAGAAGAACAAGGGTCACGAAGAGAAGAGAGATCCTATTTGGATTTTTTTTAGGGTTTTATTGTAGGTGTAAATGGTATACATATTGATATATAATGAGTTGAGTGTGTGGTCGGTCTCTGGGGAATCCTATCTTCGAAATTGCTCTGTTTGCTTTTTTTAATTTCGTCTCTGGTTTTCTTCTTCCTTATGGTTGTGCCAAAATAGTTTCATAGTTTCAACTAAGAAACTGAATATGAATACAAAGTTAAACTTATGGGTGTGCCTGAATTTTGTTGCAAGAGTTATTCATTATCTTTCTACGTTGTTTGATGTTCTTAATGAACAATACAGGAATTCAAGTTTTCAGAAATTTTAGTAGCGAGATTCACAAGGAAGGTGTTTTTGTGAAATCTGGCAATGGTAATTTGCTTGGAAGTATCCGTAATCAATTTTTCACTGTAATCCCTTTTACTCATATGTACATTTGACTACAAAAAAGGTCCTATTTATTTATTTATTTTTAAAAAATATCACTTTTAAGACCCGTTATTTTAATAACCGGTCTTAAAAGTCTTGAAAAAAATGTTTAGACCGGTTTTTAAACAACTAGTCTAAAAAGTCTGAACTTTTTAGACCTGGTCTTTGAGCAACCGGTCTAAAAAGGTGATTTTTAAGACCGGTTTCGTTAACCGGTCTAAAAAATAACAAACTTTTAAGACTGGCTGTATCAAGACTGGATCCAAAACCGATCTAAAATGTCATTTTTTTTATTGATCTTAAAAGTGATTTTTCCATTAGTGCGAGTAATCTGTTTCTTCTCCTTCCTTTAGGCCTAAGTCGGATGCTGCATTTGCACTTGTACATAGGTTTTTCTTAAACCTAGTAAAATAACTTCCTTTTCTATGATCTCTCCCAATCTGGCCCAAAGTAAAGATTTTTCTTTCTAATACTCACATCCCAAAGTCTCAGAAATTATGATTCCAAAGTAGTAATGATTAATGCCCCGTTTGGTATGATGGAAGAATTTTTATGGAAGTGGAAGTGGAAATGAGTTTTAAAAGTATATTTGGTATTTTGATGGAAGTGAGATATAATTTTTAATCAATATACATATTTTTCTTATGAAAAGACAAAAATGTCTCTCTCACTCGGGAAAAAAAGAAAAGGCTTTTTCTAAATAACCACCAACTACAAACACCACTTGCCACCATCAAGAACCATCGTCAGAGAACCAATACCAAATCCTCATCAGAGCAAAACAAGAAAATCAGAATCGATTAGAGCATAAAGGGAAAAGTGAGCTTTTAATCTCTTCCCATTTCTAAGAGTAATACATATTGCAATCGCAAGTAGATCTCTCAGAGAAATTGCAAGTAGACCGTGAATTACCATCATAATTTTCCTTTCAATCTAATATATTCTTGGAATTGTGAGTTCTTCAGCTTCAGAACTCAAACCTGTCACAATTTTTCTACATTTACTCATCTAACTGAAAATTCATAAAGATTGAGTGCATCAAGAATTTCGAGGAGGGCATTGAGAAGATCGGAAAAGGTTGTCTTTTTAGGTTGGGGTAGGGGATCGGAGAGCCCGTAGCCTCTGTAATTAGGGGCAATTGCTCTGAATCCGGCACTGGAGAGGGCAATCATCTGGGGGCGCTAGGTGTGCCATATCTCTGAGAATCCATGGAGGAAAATGACGATGTTAGGGCCTACAAATGAAAAAGAAAAATCGGAGTTGACGAACTTGTGCTGAATTTGATCCAATTCCATTTTCTTCTCTGAAACTCTTGGACGGCTAATTAAAATATGCTTATAAGCAGCATTTTCATTGTGTTCAAAGCATAACTATTCACTTCTTCGTTGTTGGAGGGAGATGATGTCGGAGTCGTCCCCTATCACCATATCGAAAACCCAGCATTATGCCTCTTGCAAATCGAAACCCAAATCACAAAAAGCAAAGTTACAAATATGAGAGCTTGGGCGTGGTTTGAGACGTCGTTGTCGAGGGTTTTCGCCGGAGATATGCTATGGACACATGAGGTCAGAAAAAGAGAGGTAAGCGGTGGAAGGAAGAAGAAATGGTATGAGGTTAAGGAGGGAAATCGGCCCATGGAAGTGAAGGTGGAGGTCAATTCCATTGCTTGAGTGATGGAACTCACTTCCATCAATTTTGATGGAAGTAAGTTCCATCAAGAACTAGCTTCCAGTGTACCAAACGGTTAAAAATGTGAGTTCCACAGCCACTTCCACTTCCCTCCTTTCACTTCCATACTACCAAACGTGGCCTAATGGATTGTTTTGAGCTGATTTGTTTGTGTCAGTCATGGAGAAAGAAGGCTATTGGTCGAGGAGGGTTTTCGATGGGAAAGAAGAAGGAGATTAAAAAAGTTGATCAAAAATTAAGAATGTTTTATTATTATTTGATAAAAATTTGAGCTGATATAACTGTCAAACCATGATTAAAATAATATGTCTTTGATGAGTCATCATTTTTTGTTAGATGAAACTAATAGTGTTAATATTGAAGAACTGAAAATGCATTTTTTAAACATAAGGCACTAAAAAGAAACTTGACATACACATAAATGATTAAACACATACTTTAGCCTATATAATAAATCAGTTTCCATGATTTTAGCAAGTGTGTTTGTGTGAGGGATGGTTTTTGGCCATAGATTAAATGGAGGGTAGAGATTAGGGGAAGAGGATGATAATATAATGATAAAAGAAAAGGAGGCAACTCCTGCCAGTGAAGAAGGGAGTTTGTCTAATCCTAATTATCCATGGGCTTGGAAAGCCTCCTCTTCTCTTCCCATCGTCTTCTCTTTTTTTAACCATTAGATCAATATTTGTAAAGGATTTTAATATTTGATCTTTTAAAAAATTATTATTAAAATGATAAATTATAAAAAAAATCAATTAAATACAAATAGCTAAATTTTGATATGAAAAACTCAATATTACAATAAAAAATAATAATATTTCGTACAAAATTAAATATGAACCATTCATATGTTGATCTTATGGTTTAAAAAGGAAGAGGAGGACAGAGAATGAGATGGGAAGAGGAGGGTTCGAACTGATTTTTGATCCATGCATCAATTTGGAGAGTGCATCCAGCAAGCTAATTAACCTTCTTGGTTTTGAGTGTGTGGGAGAAGTTTCACTTGCGAAACAAATTTTTTTACAAGAAAGGATTGGGCATTCACCGACACCGAATGGAGTCACTTGTACCCTCTTACAAAGGTGTATCAGCTATGTAAATTTGGACCTCACAAGACGCCAATTCTACTTAAAAAGTTACGCCATGCGGCTTTGTTGTTGGAGGATGGTTTTTTGGAGGCTGTACAGAAAAGTTGGCATACAAGGACTTGGAAGGAAAAAAAGTGTCATTGTTTTAAGGGTTAAGGAGTAATTTTACTAATAAATTTTTTTTCAATGAGCATTTGGCATAAATAAATTTTGTAAGGAACAAAAATACCAATAAACAATTTAAAATAGTGTAAATTCACCAAAATCGTTAAATTTGATCAAACGGCCGTTAAATTATAAGAGAAGAAAACCCTAACAGAATTTGGTGAAAATTAACGGTTTTGGAGAATTTGCATCTTTTTAAATTATTTATTAATATTTTTACGCATTCTAAATTTATATGTGCTAGACGTCCCTTAAAAAAAACTTTATTGATAAAACTGTACCTTAAACATTGTTTTAACCAACAAGCACATGATTGGAAAAGAAGTAATGTGGGTAATCTGCCAGCCAAAAAGAGGAATTTATTTTGAAGAATAAAAGGAGTAGAGAAAGCCCCGGGACAATGAGACAATAAACTCCTAGTGCAAACGGAAAAAGAGCTAGGGGAGGAATAAAATAAAATTCTTGCACGGAAAGAGCTGCTTTGATACTAGAAATTCAGGTGTCAATGGCTTAAATAGGGGATAAGAATAGTAAATTCTTCCACACATATGCAATAATTAGAAGATGAAGAAATATGATTGAAGCTAGTTATGTTTGGAATAACTTATTTTTAGAAAATAAATATTTATTACATAAGTTGAGATAAAATTTCTCTCACATATTTTTCTCATATACCGTAAATTATAAATTATAATTATTTATAAATAAAAAATAAACTACCCCAATCCAATATTGATACTGCGGGTGAGTGAAACTTCGTACTCACGTGAGTAGTTTGTAATGATATCCAATGCTTTATTAAAGAAAGGTAACTTCAAATCAAACAGCTACGCCTTATAATATATTTAATATGTGTGTGCAATAATACGAGTATGTATTTATGTATATATATTGATAAAAACCGTTGGCTAAAAAAAAATATGGGAGAATTACATTCAGGTTTTAAAGAAGAGGAGAAATGAAGAAATTGTCCCTACAGATTGCAAAATAAAAAAATGGTCCCATAGAATTGTCAATACAGGCTCCTGGAGTTGTTAACGAGTTGTCAATACAGGCTCATGGAGTTGTTAATGAGACCATTTTTTCATTTTACAATCTACAGGGATCATTTCTTTATTTTTTTTTATTCCATGGAACCTAAGTGTAATTCTCCCAAAAAATATTGATAAAAGCCGTTATGATATTAATAACATCAATAAGTTTTACAATATTTCTAAAAAAAGAGAACTAAAAGATAACAAATTGTGCCTATCCATAAAAGTAGAAGTAACAGTAAAAAGAGTAAATAAAGAAAATTCCTGGATCAAATGTTATATTTATATATATTGACTGAATTAGAGCGGCTTTATTTATTCTGAAAAAGGATGAAGAATGGCAAATGAGCAGAGGCGTGACGTGAAGAAAAACTAATTTTGCCAAGAGGGGTAAAACTGGAATATAAAAAAAATGTTATGGGTAATTTAGTCTAACTTGACAAATTATTTCTTTCCCCTCCAAAACCTCCAATTTTAAGGGAGAAAAGTGCTAAAAGACAACATTTATAAACTCCCACTTCCTCCGCTTTTCACGATCGAACACACTACTCTCGCCTTCCCTCCTCTTTCCAAAATAGGAAAAAAAAAAAACAACAACGAAGTAATGCCTTAAAAAAATAAAAGACTAAACATTGCTGTCACAACTTGTAATTCTCAATTTGCAAGTGACATTCCTGTTTATATTAAAAAATTATTTTTTAAACAAATTATTTGAAACCTAACTCTCACTTGAAATATTAACTGACATTTTCTCAAAAGATTAAATTGCAAGTAATTCCAACCCTAGCACAATAAACAATATAAATTAGCAAAACGGGAAAAAAAAAAAAAAAAAAACTTAGTAATTCAACTCTTGCTTATCTTTGAATGGTAATGGAGGGATGCTTTGTTCGTGTCTAAAGAAATTACTCGGGTCAACCTTAGATTTCACTGCCACCAACCTCATAAAATTATTCTTATAATACTTAAACCCCCAATTGCTTGACCTCAAGAAGCTTGTCTCATTAAATTGGTTCATCCCCAAATCAAGATCCCTGTAATTCACATATGCTTCTCTTGGAAATCTTGAAACATAGGGGGCCATGGTGTCATACAGTCTTCTAATCCATTGCATATGCTTCTCTATGTTCTTCTTTTCATTTGGCCACCTAGTTAGATATTGTATCATAAAGAGTGTTCCTTTCCTGTGAGGGAATGGAGTAGCAGATTCTGAAATTTTGCTCATCATCCCTCCATATGGAGTCCATAATATGGTGGGCATATCTTCCTGTAGAAGCAACTCCCAGAGAGTATTCAATGCAGTCTCAGGAATAACTTGCCTAGCAAAATCTGACTTGCTCTTGAAAGAAAACTTGGAGAGGGATTTCCCTTGAAGAAGAATTTCTGGTGGTGTGTTGTTTGGATAGCCGGCATGATAAAGCGCGGATTTGATCCAATTTATTTCTAAACAATCTTTTTTGGTTAAGCCCAATTCAGGAAAACTCTTGTTCATCACTTGGAGAAGCTTTTTGCTTCCACCAAGAAAAAGAGCATTAAAAGAAGCTAATACAGTTCTTTTACCTGAAACACCAGAATTTGTTGTTTGAATTTGAACTCTAATGAAGATATCATCATCAATGTTTGGTGCTACTTGCTGCCATTTGCAAAGAATCTTGTTTGCATTTTGTTCTAATGTTTTATTGACAGTAAACACTGTCACTATAGATGGAACTTGAACTAGCTTGATTTGCCACCAGAGAATAATCCCAAAGCTTCCCCCACCTCCTCCTCTGATTGCCCAGAACAAGTCTTCTCCCATGGCTGCTCTGTTAAGAATCTTGCCATTAGCATCAACAATTTGTGCATCAATGACGTTGTCAACTCCAAGGCCAGATTTTCTCAACATGGCGCCATAAGCACCTCCGGTAATGTGACCTCCCACGCCTACACTTGTCCATATGCCAGCAGGGAAGCCATGGACTGGACTTTTCTCATAAATTTTGTAGTAAACATCTCCTATTGTAGCACCGGCTTGAATCCATGCAGTGTTTCGTGCTATGTCGACATGGATTGCACCAAGCTTGAAGAGATCCAAGACCATGAATGGCTTCTCTATAAAAGAAACATATGAAAGGCATTCATAGTCATGACCTCCGCTACGTACTCTCATGTGGATTTTGAGCTTTCTGGCACAGATTACAGCAACTTGAACATGTGAATCCTCCAACGGAGTGAATATGAATTCGGGTTTCGGCATTGAAGGAAGTGAGCACTTTGGGATTTGAGCTTTGGTTTCAAGGACTGAAGTGTAAGAAGCATTTTTTGGTGTGTAAAACGATGTGGAAATTGGGATTGGTTTCTCCGAATTTGCTTGAAGACAATGAATGAAGCTTTCTTCAATGGGAAATGAAGTTGACGAAACTAGGAAGAACAGAGACACTAAATTCACTAAGAATAGAAACCTTTGAGACTCCATGAAATTACAATTTCTCACTGTTGATTCTTCAGTGATGAAACATAAATTTTTTTGTGTTCATATAAACTGATATCTCTGTCATTTTATTGAGGCGATATACGTGTGATTGCGGTAAGACATATGTCATCTTTCAAATATATATATATATATAATTGATTTGATTTGAACGTGGATTGCGTGAACTTCTGTGGTATGTTGGTGTCATTGTCAGTAGTTTAAATGTCATTGTTAGTAGTTTGAAAACAATTTTATATTGTTTTTTCCAAAGTCATTATTAAAAAGGATAAAAATCAATAGTTTGAAAACCGAATCGGACCGGACGGACCGTCCGCTGGTGCCTTGAGCGGCTCATTTTCAAGAGAAAACCATTTTGAAGTCTGAACCATTTTGAGCTGTCGTTTAACCACTCTTAGATCGAAACTCGCTTTTGGGTCAGGATCCGTTCCAATTATTCAATAGTCGGACGGTCTGAAGGTGTTCTCTAGGAAACATCAACTTTCTAAGACAAAAATAAACTCCAGCGGAAACTCAGTGCCCAAGGAAGAAGGAGAAGGAGAAGGAGGCGGAGATCGAATAACAGCAGCCAACAATGAGAAAAAGAAAATGAAGAAGAAGACGACGTCGAATCTAAGAGCTCCAATGAAGAGAAATAAAAAGCAATTTTACCTATGTTTTAGAGTGTGTTTGGATTAATTTTTGGATAATAGATTATGAAAAAAATAGATTTTGGAGAATAGATTCTGGAGAAAAAGTGGAGAATAGCTTCTGAAGAATAGATTTTGAGCAGAATAGCTTCTGGAGAATAGATTATGAGTAGAATAATGATTTAAGAAAATTGTGAAAAAATCCCTCATTGCCAACTTATTTGTCAAATGAGACCTTCGTGTGATTTAAGAAAATTGTGAAAAAATCCCTCATTGCCAACTTATTTGTTAAATGAGACCTTCGTGTGCAGATTAACTAATTTTTCTAATATAATCAAATTAGATAAATAGGTCTTATAAGATAAAAGGGAGTATTAAAATTTTAAAATTCTTAAAAAAAATAAGGGATTAAAGAAAAATTGGTGAAATTCAAAAAAAAAATGAAAGAAAAAGAAGAGAGAGAGAGAGTGGTGTGAGGCCCAGATTAATAAAAAGGACCAATTAGAATGAGATAGTGGAGTCCACATATAAAAAAAAGTAAAAAAAATTAGATTTTCTCAAAATCATGGTTTTGAGATCCAAACCATGATTTGAGCTCAGAACCTTAGTTTGGGAAAATTTGGGGTGTTTGAATGATTTTTGTAAAACCATGATTTGAGAAAATATGAAGTGTTTGGATAATTTTTCTTAAAACCAAGATTTTCTCCTAAAATAACTTTTTTTAATTGAATCCAAACAAACTCTTAGAATCTTAGAATGAAGAGAGACGCCAGAATCAAAATAAACAACTAAAGCCTAAAAACCTAAAATATCCATAGGAAAAAAGAGGAAGATGCTTTGATTAAATGAAAGCATTTAATTTTCTATTGACTAACGAATAAAAAGCTGCATTCTACTAAATATCCATTGAATAAAGCTGGCGAAATGATACATCTATTGAATAAAATGAGTGCAATGTCATTTCAACTTTTCCTTCTTTGCAGGCGTCACTTCTCCAGTACTCCTCGTCTAACGTGTAATGTGGTAATATTTTATTTTTTAAAAATAATTCAGTAAGCATCTAAAAAATGAATCTTTTAAAAAATTAAAAAATATTATACTATTTTAAAATTTGGAATAAAATGCTCTGACCGATTGACAACTTATTTCAGGTTAAAAAATATTACAATTTATTTTTTCTACTATTGGAAAAAAATTATTCTTTCTATTTATTTTTTTATTTTATATCTAAATTCTTTCATATTCATATCACTCCTCATCAATTTAGATTAATTATATTCATGTAATTATATATATAATATTATTTTAATTTAATTATCACATTTTATTTTTAAAACATTGGTTTTAAGCCCATGTGCCTATTAATCCACTTATTTTATATTTAAAAATTTTTATCCAAAAATTATAATAATAGGTTGATTTCATATTTATTTTTACATTTATATCATTATATGTGTATTTAATATTATTTTTTATTTAATTATTATGTTAACGATCCGAACAAACGGCTCAACTGTTCTGATCGTGATTCGTTGACATTTTCAGCTCAATATCCGATCTAACTTATAAAACATTGATAAAACCTAGTTGTCGTAAATAAAGGACTTTTTGAAGACCCCACGTCTAACTTAGGAAGTGTGTAGATAATGTGATAGTCCATATGCAATGAATGTGATCCACAAAAGGACCGACAAGATAAAGTGTCCCTAAGGAGAAGCTTGTACTTGAAATAATTAAAAAAAAGAAAAGAAAATATTCTTTGCCTACCAATTACGAACAAGTTACATGATCTCACCTACCCTGTCATTGGATTAGCCTTTTATTTTTTTATTTCATTGGATTAGCTTTTTGAAAAACAACTTACGAAGAAAAAAGTGACAAAAAGATTTTAAAAAATAAATTTTGAAGGGCAGCTTTAGGGGGGGGGTTTGGACCTCGAAGCATGGTTTTCTTGCTAAACTAGCTGCTATTATGTCTTATTTGATCCTTAATTAGTTAGGAAGAGTTTGATCTACTTATGGCCATCCGGAAAAAGTTGGTTTCTCGCTTCATACAGAAGTGAATTTGATACTATTTCCAATCCTTGGCATAAGATTCACTTTAATAAAAAAAAGTTGAGCTACAAAATAATATTATATTAAGTACATGATGACGTCATAATTATTATAAAGAGAAAAAGATAACAAAAATCATTTAAATTTCAAAATCTCAAATCAATGGTTTCTTATTAAAATGAGTAGTCCATTCCTACACAAGTGTTATTAATACATATACTCTTATAAATAATAATACTGATTTAAAATTTTAAAGTTCAAGTGGTATTTTTTTATTCTTTTCCAAATAGTCAACTCTTTGGCAATCAAAATATATTCATATGAATACTACCAAAAAAAAAAAATACTTCATACTAATTTTTCGTTGGTAGCATTTTCATGTTGTTACCTGTTGCTCATTAATCTTCTAACACTCCAAATTTTATTCATCAAGAATATATTATGTTATTTTATATATTCAATGAAAAGGTGAATGTTTAAGGTTAAAGGAATTAAATATTGAAAATTGAAAATAAAATGTGTTATCAATTAAGTAAATTGTGGAATTGTTAAAATCATTTTCTTTTCCCTTTCTTTCCCTCTTGAAATTTCGTCCAAACATCTAAGAATGAGGAGAAAATTTAATTTCATGGACACATGTCCAAAAGGCTACATGAAGAGATAATGATGATTAATTTCCAAGAAACACAAGTCAAATGCTACATAAACATTGCAATGATGATAATGGTTGAGTGATGTGTTAGATTTAATGTTGAGTGCATGATAGAGGGATAGCTTGAGTAAAGGAATGGAGATACTTGATTGCATGATGGTAAGCTTGAGTGAAGGAAGAGACAAACATGATTACATAAAAGGGTGTAAGAGTATGAACATGAAGTAGAAGGCATGGTTGGAGAATGGGAAGAGGGATGGTGTCTTTTACAAGTGTTGAAATCTCAACCATTGATGAGATCAATGGTGTAGGATCAAGGGAGCATTTTTATGAAGCTTTTCTCTTTCATGCCCTTCCTCATTTTCATCCAACACAAGAAGAGAAGAGAGAAAGAGAGAGAGAGCTCTCAAGTTCTAGAGAGAAGGAAGAAGAAGAAGTTTAATGTAAGTGTGGTTTCTTAAAAGTTTTCTTGTGATTTTGCTTAGAAACCTTCTCTAAACCTTTTTTCTTCGTGGAATCCATGTATTTGAAGACACATTCTTAGCTCAAGAAGAGAAAGAGGAGATGTCTAGAGAGAGAAGATTCAAGATCTCAAGAGGTAACTTCACAAACCTTAGATCTAAACTAGTATGGTATTGTTGAGGTTTGTGTTTGGTTTTAGTGATTTTTGTCAAGTTTGTAAATTTGGAAAGTCCTAATCCTAAGGGGTTATGCTTCCCAAATTTCTTTAAATCATGATTAGAGTGTGATTAAATAAGTTAATAAGGGATTAAAAGTAGAAAAGTACAAGTTTTAGAAACTAAAACATAAAACTCCATTTTTTCAATTTTTGACCAATATTTTGGCCAGCACAGATCTAAGGCAAAGAGTTGTATTTCATAAAATAAATGGTTCCATTGGATTCAGTGGGTAAAAATAGGTGGGGTTACAGTTGGTCACCTTTTCGGTAGAGGCCGGAAAAGCATAATTACGAAAACGCCACTGAAATCCCTAAATAGGGGCTGTCAAGGGTATTTTCGTAATTTGACACTGAATTTGGTGATTTTGAGCCCTGAAATGGATTCCTTGAGCCAAAATATGTCAGAATAGCCTTAGTCAAAATTTTGGGAAAACATGCCATCGGCCCGGGTATGACAGGGTCGGGCCGGGGTCCCAGGGCATTTTGGTAAAATTTTATCATAGACTAATATAACCACCATAAATACTATGGAAGTGTCTAAACGATACGTTTGACGTTCTAGGATTGAGTAGAGAGCCCGAGGGAATTGGCACGCAAATCGCAGCATGTTATTCGAAGATCAGGGAAGGGCGATTAAAGTAGGGAACTTACCTCTCATGCATATATTTGATATTTGTGCTGGTGTATTGATGCATGTTATTGCTTTGCCTGATGATGTGAGACATATATGAATAATTGAAGCTCTGCTTCTATTTATGCTATAACCATACATATGTTGATTGAAACATTGAGCAAGCAGATATGTCATTGTGTGAGCATGATTTATGTAATACAAGCATGTCATGCATTAAGCACTTATCTTGCATGCATATTGGTATTACTTTTCTACTGAGATTCCCCAGAATCTCACCCTCCCCTACTAATAATTTAGACAAGAAAAGACAGAACGTATGCTGAGAACAATAAGGAGAATTGTATGAAGGGGATTGCGGTGGTGGAGCAAAGACGAGAAGATGTCTCCATTCACTGAGACGTGTGTTTAGACACCCACGTTGCGCTATAAGGCTACGTTAATTGTAATTATCAAGTACGAACTCCTATGGGAAATTTTTGTAATCATGCACATAATATTAGTGTATTTATGCTATTCTTGTGTTGCCTATCGAACTGTGTATCATTTTCCGCAAATACTCTGAAATAGGGTGTGACAAATCTAAAACATAATCAATAGCCTCTCCATTCTATATATATATATATATAATCATCTACCCCACGATCATAATTTTATATGATTTATTATCACAAAGTTTTCATATACTTTAGTGACATTTTTAGGCTAATTTAGATTTATCTGGTAATATTTATTGACTAATTTTATCAAATGCTAAGCTTGTTTGGGATGACTTTTGAATACCTCAAAAGTATTTATTTAAGTAAATCGAAACAAATATTCGATTACATACTTACATCGTATATTTAAATCATGATTGAGAAGCTGCTTTTAAATGCTCATATCGCTGTTCCAAATAAGTACTATAATTTTGGATTAATTATGATCTTTTGAATTTAAATTGTTAATATTTCATTCGCTTATTTTGTGATATTCTAATATTTCCAAATCCTTAAAATGATGATCTCATTAATTTTTGTAGGCTAAGGATAATCCAATGGCCAAGTCTATGAGACCCAGTTCAACTTTGATGGGCTCAAATTTTGAGTCAAAACCTTCTCATCGTAGAAGGGGAAAAAAAACGGAAGAATTACTATTAATTCCTAAGGAAGTTATGTAATCACCAATAAATTTCGTTGACAAGTGAGTAACATTCCATGAACATAGATTCATACTGTTCACTATCATTGGGGACTTATTGATACTTGTATTTCTTTTTTGAGACCTTGTAATAATTCTTTCAAGAAGAAAAAGACCTTAGCCGCTACATTTTAGGGGATTCAAGCTCTCAAACACGATTGACAGATTTCAGGCAGACTCCAACCATTATTATACAAATTGATTTCATTCCCTTCTTTACTCCATTATAATCATCGATCTAATACTCCTCCAATCCTTAATATAAGACATATTTAGAGAATTGATTTTGGCCCCTAAATATAAGACAAAGTTTTAATATTTGTCAATCTTTTCCTAATTTACCTCTATTGGTATTCTCTTAACAATAATTAAGAAGGAGAGAGGATGAGGAAATTAAAGAAGGTGGCTAGGATGTTTTAGAAAATATATGTCCTATTATCTAACTTAACTTATTTCTTTAATATAATCAAAATAGATAAATATATCTTATATTAAGGACCGGAGAAGTATATAATTTCACTCATTCATCTTCTTTAATTTTCTCAGTCACGGACACATATTCCTTTGTTTCACCTCCCTGTGGTCAAGGGTTGCAACATTGAACATGCTGGGAGGAGGAAGCACTTTGATGATGTAACACGTGTCATCGAACCAGGTACGGCGGGGGGGTCGGGGTCCTGAGGGCATTTTGGTAAATTTTCACCATAGGCTAATATAATCACAAGAAATACTATGAAAGAGTTTAAAATGATACTTGGATAGGTTATGACCTATTTCTTGTACATTTAATATTTTAGGACTGAGTCGAAGGCCGGATATGACACGTTTTACGAGGCACACTAAAAAGGGGTCAAAAGAACTTTGAGGTAGGAACATTATCCTTCATACATCATGCCATAGTTATATGCTTGTGTGGATACCAATGTTTGTAAATGTGCTTTATTAATCAACATGGTTTGCCTAGAAAGGGGCATTTAGTGCCAGGGTGCACTTACACTGGGAGTTGGCGAAAGTCCAACTGGTATAGATTGTGGGGCTGGGCCCTACTCATGCATACATAACGATGATATGTTTATATTGTTCTTTAATTAGTGCATACCTTGACGCATGTCATATTTACTTTTCGCATTTTCTATGAACGATAGCATATTTCTACGGGGATTTTTCAGAATCTCACCCTATTTTTAAAATAAACATCTCATCAGGTACTAGTGGGACAAAAGGTGAAGGTACAGATACGGAGAAGTGACTTGCATGTTGTAACCCCCTGACTTTAAACATGTAATTATAATTCGATAACACATATTTAAATCGGATTAGAGACCATTAGATGCTTTAACATCGTTTTAAACTTTCTGTCTCACAGTAAAATTTTCACAAAACTTTCAAAACTCTTTTTCCTATCCTGGTCTCAATTTCAATATTCGAATATAATTACCTGTGCAGTTAATATACATTCATTCATATCAGAGTGTATAACCAAATCCCCGGCAACTCCCGGGTTCTATACATATATAACCTGAGGTCTATAAGTATCCACTAGGGGATTACACAACCAAAATCGAATATAATACTTATATCTCAAAATATACAGTAATCCCAAGTTCAAAATGGATAACCAACATTTCCAATATCAAATGTACCCCTAAAGGTCTTAGTTTCTCTGGGTTGGCCTCTTCTCTTTTGAGCCACACGCCCTGTCTGAAATGTTAGTCATAGGAAAGAATGAGATTCGAGAGAATCTCAGTAGTAACAAACCACTCACACAATGCATAAATACAAAGCATGTATATAAATCACAACTAGCAACAGTAGCAGCAATCTCAAAGATACATGGTTTTCACCACAAACGACAGCACTCACGGCTGTATGCACAATACGACAGCTCTCGCTGTAATCATAATCACGACAGCTTACACTGTAATCACTATCACGACAGCTTATGCTGTAATTACAATAACGAGAGCTTGCGCTGTAAACAACAACTATCACCAGCTGTAATTACAGCAGCATGACAGATTCATCGCAAAACAGTGATAACACACACATACAGAGCATTACACATAGTATGAGAGAGAGAGAGAGAGAGTCACTACCTGATCCTTTCCCGACGTTTCTTGGCACTGCGGGCTCACGAGGACGGAAAATATCAAATCCTGTAAACCAAGTTAGGGACAACCCGTCAATCTCTTTCCCAAGTTCTTATCTCTATAATACTTTAAGTTGGTTATCATTTGAACTCTTTAGGTGACTATTCTAGGTCTAAACATATGCCTAAAGGGTTGGGAAAGGCTATACCAAAAACCACCTTTCAAAAGTGCAAAACACTGTTTTTGAAGGTTGGCCGCGGCCCACAAATCCACTGGCCGCGGCCAAAAAGTGGTCAGAAACATTTGGGCCGCGGCCCAACATCTTCTGGCTGCTGCCAAGAAAATTCTGTTTCTTGGCTGAACTTCCAAAAATCATAACTAATTCAGGAAAAATAGAAATAAGGTGATTCCAAAGCCAAATGAAATCTATTTAAGTCCTCTTTTAATGAAAAATATTGGCCATTACTGGAAATCACCACAAAAGTCCAGATTTACCAAAACCCTAACGTTGTGCCAAAACAGGATCCAGTTTTGATGTCAAACTTTGGACAGTTCAAACTCCCAGCTCACAAAGCGAAATAACACAAAATGTATGTCCATTTTGAAGCTTGGGAAGTGAACTTCAAAACTGGAAAGTTTCATAATTTTCTAACATCATTAACCTATTCAAAACGCCCACACAAAAAGACTGCCCAGCACAGACCTTCAATGGACAAATTTTCAGTTTTTTTACAATTGCTTCCAATGGTTCCCATTTTCACATAAAACACCATCTCCACACCAATTTTGCCCAAGGAATCCATTGGAGCCATCAAAACAATCAAATTCCATCCATTTAGACATGTTCCACAGAAATCTTAACATGTCAACACTACACACACACAATCCACCCAATGCAATTCCTTCCATTCCAAAATTCCAAATCAACTCCCATGGCTCAAAGACACAATTTAACACCCCATTCTACACAACACACTAACCAATTCCAGTATTCAAATTGGACCAAAAATCATGACAAAAATTCGAAATACCCAAAACTAAACCAATAACCACAATGAATATAACAAAAGGTTCCTAATACTCACCTTAACTTCTTCCCAAGCTAGTTCCTTGTTTCCCTTACTTCCAAATTTCCACAAGTTCTCAAACACCACAAATCAAAAATCTGAAACCATAGAAATAAAGCCCTCAACCTCATGAACAATATTAATGAAGGTGAGTTGAGCATTTAGGGACAAAACCTTACCTAAAACTCAAGCTTCTTCTTTCTCTTTCTTGCTTGTTCTTGGCGAAAAATGGAGGAGGATGAGAGAGAAGTGAAATATTGATGAAGATTATCACATTTCCATTTTTTCTATACACTTAGCCGACTTGGGAGGAAGAGAAAATGAGTTTGAAAACTTTGACCTCATCCATGGTCCATATCTTGACACTTGGCACCATCTTGTTCTCCCTACTATGATTTCACATAGATTTGCATGCACAAGATTCCACCTCTTGCTCTTTCAATCCTAGCCATTGATCTTAATTACCAATGAGTTTCCTCTCTGGTAACTGTCCAATCGGTCGGTAAATTTACCATTTTGCCCTTGATTATCACAATGCTAACAAAACTATCACCAAGCACATTTTACATTACAATTCACATAATATACTTCAAAAGTGCTTAATTAACATCTTCTCATCTTCGCTCTACCACCGTAATCCCCTTCGTACGGTTCTCTTTATTGTTCTTAGCATACGTTCTGTCTTTTCCTGTCTAAATTGTTGGTAGGGAAGGGTGAGATTCTGGGGAATCTCAGTAGGAAAGTAATACCAATATGCATGCAAGATAAGTGCTTAATGCATGACATGCTTGCATTACATAACTCATGCTCACATAATGACATATCTACGTGCTCAATGTTTCAATCAACATACATATGGCCATAGCATAAATGAAATAGAGCTTCAATTATTCATATATGTTTCACATCATCAGGCAAAGCAATAACATGCATCAATACACTAGCACAAATATCAAATACATGCAGGAGAGGTAAGTTCCCTACCTTAATTGCCCTTCCCTGATCTTCAAATAACATGCCTCGATTTGCGTGCCAATCCCTCAGGCTATCTACTTTGTCCTAGAACGTCAAATGTATAGTTTAGACACTTCCATAGTGTTTCAGGGGCTTTTTGTAATTATGCTTTTTCGGCCTCTACCAAAAAAGTGACCAACTGTAACCCCACCTATTTTTGCCCACTGAGTCCAATGGAATCATTTATTTCATGAAAATCCAACTCCTTGTACCAGTTATGGTCTGGCCAAAATATTGAAGGAAAATAGAAAAATGGAGCTTTGTGTTTTAACTTCCAAAACTTGTACTTTTTCACTTCTAATCCTTGATTAATTCATTTAAACACTTCATAATCATAATTTAAAGGATTTTGGGCAGCATAACCCCTTAGGATTATGGCTTTTCCAATTTTACAACTTAACCAAAAATCACATAAACCAAACAACAATCACCAAGAACAACTTCAATACACAAAGAAGTTGAGATTTTGGAGATTACCTCTTGATCTTTGGTGTTTCTCTCTCTAAGATGTCCTCTCTCTCTCCTCAACCTTGAAGATTAGCTTGCTAATCCATGGAGTTTATGGAAAGGAAAAGATTAGAGAAGAGATTTATGGAAGATTAGAAGAAATCTTAAGAAATCATAACTTACCTTAGTCTTTCTCTTCTTCCTTCTCTCTAGAGCATGAAGCTTCACAAACTCACTCTCTCTCTTCTTTCTTTAGCCTTGAACGAAAATAGCAAGGAAAAATGAAGGAAGTGGCCTCATAAATTATCTCACCTTTTCTCTTCATGTTTCATCCTAGCCCTTGATCTAACCAAAGGTTAGGATTTCTCCACCTTTCATGTACACCATCATTCCATTTTTGTGTACACTCAACCTTGCCATGCTTCCCTTTTGTGTACACTCAACCTTGATTATCATTTCCTTCTTCCTTGGTTGGCCAAAAACGTGCTCCCTCTTATGCTCCAACTAAATCAAGTGTTCCTTCCATTTACTCAAGTCAATTGGTACAAAAGTTGGCTACCTAACCTTATGACATAAGTAAGGACTTATGACATAACAATTATCTCCATCATCTTTCATGTGGTGTTGACACTTGGTCTCATTGGATTTTGACACTTGTCTTCTCCTACTTCATCCCTTAATTTCTAAAATAATTAAGAGAAAAAGGAAGATTACTTTATTTCTTAAATTTTCAGAATAATGCCAATTCTGGCAAATTTTCTGCCTTAACTTTGAAAAATCATAACTAATTTTGTAGACATCATTTTAATGCAATTCCAAAGCCCATGGAACCCTTATTAAGTATAGTTTCAAGGAAAAATATGGAATTTCACTGACTGGGATCATATCATTCCCAGATTTTCAATCTTTGACCGCTGCTCCAGAAACTTTCCAGATTTTTTGGATTAACTTCAAAAATTCATATATTTTTGTACATAGCTTCAATTGAGTCATATGACCTATCAAATTAAAGCTTAGGATGTCTACTTCCATTCTGTAAAATTTCATAATTTTTTCTCATCATTTGGTCTTCCAAAACCACATGACAAACTCACTACCTCACAGGCGATTTCACTGAAAACACTATTCAACTTTCAATTTTCAATATTTAATTCCTTTGGCCTTAAATATTCACCATTTCATTGAATATATATAATAATTACAATATATTCTTGGTGAATAAAATTTGGGATATTACAGATATTTTGGGATATCCTATATTTATTAAAACTTTCGTTGTATTTTGTATTTTAGTGACGAACGACGTTAGGATTGTAAACAAATACTTTTATCAGTATAATTGTACTTTTCTGTATGCCCATGGAATCTTGTCTTTATTACTCTTTGATTATCGAAATGAAAACGGGTGTGGACAGATGACAACTTGAGCTTGCTTGAGAGAAAGATAACTTTGGATAAACATTGAGGAAGCTTGAACCTACGCCTTACACCCAATTATCATCACTAAGTGATTTTCCATTTATCATTCTACTACAAGAGCTTGAAATTATTTAGTTTTAAATAATTTTAACTATCATGGCTTGCGGACAATCTAGTTCTATAGATAGTATACATTTGTATTCTTAAATAGGATTGAATTTGTGCTTACATTACGAAAAAATGACATTTCATAGAGGTGAATTTGTAGCGGTTCGTACATAAACCACTACAAATATGTAGCAGTAACCTTTACGCCTAGTGGTGCGAGGATCACCAAACATTATTAGTAGTGGTTTTCAAATACAAACCGCTACAAAACTGGCGCCACATTCCCACCATAACTTGTATCGGTGATTTTGTAGTGGTTACGGCATATTAACCGCTACAATTTAGAAGGCAGCTTGGCGCCACATGGCACGAAGCAGGCACGAGAATTGTAGCTATTTATTTGTAGTGGTTTTGTTGAACTGAACCACTACGGAATGCAAATGGTCACCTTTTTGTAGTGGTTGGGTAACGGTTTTATTTTCACAACTGCTACAAAACTTCAAGAGTCTCATGCAAATTAGTCGTATTTAATAATTTTGTTATTTAATTGTGTTACAACTTATGTTTCAATGACAAATTTCAACAGGCAAAGTTCACCCTCATAAAACTGAACAAGGAAGTCTTCCTCGTGACCAAGGTTATTAAACACTGACCAGTCGGGATACTGGGTCAAGAGTCAGTGGGTCAGACCGGAGTTAAACCGGAGCTAACCTGGGACCAAACTGGTGGGAGAGTGAAGATTTTAGGCTTATTAATATGAAATTATAAGGAAATTCTTTTAAAAGAGTTTTTTTTAAACAAAATCTAAACCGGACCGGTTCTTTGACTAGGTCACTAGTTCTCGCGTCGGACCAACAGGTTCGGTCCGGGTTTAATAACAATGCTCACGGCGTTGAAGGAAATAAAAGTTCCTGATGAGTATTGGAGCAACCTTTCTCGATATATTGACCTGCAGGCTCGAAATGTTGCTGGCCTTAAGAGTCATGACTCACATGTTCTTCTTGTGAGAATTGGTAGGCGTTGTGGAAGTTTAAAATTTTGCCAATCCCAATTGTGGATCTATCAATGACGTTTAAACTGAGTTAGAAAGATTCATACCTTTTTCAATTTAGGGTTTTTGATCTCTAGGAACCAACACCTCCGATTGGCTCCCTCTACTGGTATCCACATGAATACGACTCCAACACTGACTGCGTGCTAGCGCCTCCAATGTCTCCTGCCTCTCTAAGGTTTCCTTGTGGCTCCTCAACTTCTCATCCGTGTATGAGTTTTCTGCTCCATCATTCTTAAAACCCAAGATGGCTATATTCTAATTTCAAAATTAACTTGATTAATTTTGAAATTAATTAACCCTTAATTATCTTGATAAGCTAATTAAATAAATTCAGTTTAAATTAAATATGTCCAACAGTTTTAATTTAACCTATTTATTTAATCCAAATAAAGAGACAATAGATTTAATTTATCTTCATAAATTAAATATGAGGTATTATATCTCTATCATATTGGTTATTAAATTTAATTTATCTTAATAAAATTAAATTTAAAACTAACACAATATAATAATATCATATAATATATATATATATATATATATATACATATATACAGGGTTCAAGGGCTTAAATAACCTTCAACTTTTCTGAAAAAAGCAAAAATAAATATAAACAATTTTTTGGAGTAAAAGTAACCATAAACATTGTAAAAGAGGGAAAAAGTAACCATAACATTAATGGACATTAACGTCCATTAATGTGAGTTTTTTTAATGAAATATTAAGGTGCTAAAATAGCCATTAACTTATACTAAAAGTGCAAAAAAACCCATAAACTTTTTTTGGATGCAAAATCTATTAGAGCAAGCGTTTCACCCAAGAGGGGGGTGAATTAGGTGATACTAAAATTTCGTTGCAAATAAAAACTTGACGGTAAATATAAAGCAATAAAGAGTAAGGAGAAATATCACCGAAGTGTACACCGAGAGTTATACTGGTTCGGCCATAACCACTTTGACCTACGTCCAGTCCTCAGAGCTTCTCTGAGAGTTTCACTATAACTTCCAAGATTCAGTGGGTTCTTGGCACCTCAGTACAAGCAAGTTCCTTCGCCTGGACACTCGCTCCCCCTTACAAGTTGTAATCCAATCCCAACTCAAGGTTCCACAACCTTAAGTTACCTCAATAACAAATATTGATTTTGAATGAAATATCTCTCTCACAGAGTGAATAAGAATCACTGAAGCATAGAATTACAAGTATAATGTAAAACAGAGTAATCAACTTGATGATACGTTCGTGTATGTGTTCTTGTTGTTTTTCTCTGTTTGGATGTTCCCATATATATAAATACGTTGGTAATGATTGTTGGAACATATTTCTTCATGCCCGTTAGAGTGTGTGCATCCACTGTTGACTTTTCCAGTATTTGAAAGACATACGTTTGCGGTAGGTGGTGGTAGGTGGCATTTGAACGTTGCTTTTGACTTTCCGTATTTAGTAAGATCTCTTCATTGTTTATCTGTGGATATGCTAAGAATACTAATACAATGAAAGGTTAATCATATAGGAAACAAATCAATGAACGTTGGAATGATTTATAAATTTCTGGACTTGCATACTCGAGTAGTTACTCGAGTATTCATTTAAGTTTACTCTAGTACATACTCGAGTATCATCGGGAAAACTTTGATAAACTGCAAGTCAATAAGCAAACATAACATTACTCGGGTAGTGCATGAAGTAAACAAAATTTCAAACATTTGGAGATACCTATTTACTCGGGTACTTACTCGAGTATGGCACATTTTACTTCATAGGTTACTCTGGTAGCAACTCGAGTAAACCATCAAATAAACTTTAGGTTACTCGATGCTTTACTGCAGTAATGTTGGCAAGATTTTAAGGCTGAGAGCACTTCAAGTTTGATTACCTTGTTACTCGAGTAAACATAAATTTTCTGCATAGCTTACTCGGGTAATGACTTGAAGTGAAGTGTGAGAAAAGCATTTTATGTTATTCGAGTAATACCTTCAGGTTTTGCTTACCATAGTGAGTTACTCGAGTAGCTCCTCGAGTAACATTGGTAGGGTTGAAAATGTCGAGAACAACACATTTCTTGAAACAGAGTAACTCGAGTACAGACTCGAGTATCATTGGCAGGCCAAGAGCAACTGGAAGTCTTTTACATAATCACTCGAGTAGCTCCACGAGTAACGTTGGCAGGCCGAGAGCAACTCCAAGTGAATTACCTGGTTACTTGAGTAGCTACTCAAGTAACGTTGGCAGGCCGAGAGCAACTAGAAAACATTTACCTTATTACTCGAGTGCTTACTCGAGTAACGTTGGCAGGTTACTTGAAGGTTGACCTGGTTACTTCAAGTTTCTGTCTCATTACTCGAGTACCTACTCGAGTAACCCTTTAGAAAACTTGCCACTGATCAAGTTCCTTAGCTTTTTTTCTTGGCCTTTCTTCATTACTTCAATGCTTACTTCAAGTGATGATTTTGCCCTGTTATTACTTTGTTCAAACTTATTTGTTTTACCAAATCTTTTTCATACCATTCTTTGTTATCATCAAAACATGAGATCTAACATTCTCCCCCTTTTTGATGATGACAAAACTTGGTGATTTTGAATAAGATTTTTGGAATTGAGTTCTCAATTAAATACTTCTTGAATTCAATGGTAATTTGAAAACCTTGTTAAGTTTAGATTCAAAGTGTTTTAAAAGAGAATGAAATCATAATATACACCTTGCACACATAATAAACTCATTAGTTCCACAAAGTATTATAATTTAAAAGCTAAAATGGACTTGAAATAAATTCATAACTTAAGTAAACTTGCATTAAACTTAAAGTTACAATGCAAATGAAAAAGTTATAAGTTAAAAAGCTCCCTAAATCCCATATACACCCATATACCCAAAAAGAAACTCAGACACTCCACAAAATATGAGATCTAACAAAGTCAACTAAAAAGTGACTTCTTGAACATTAATTCATAAGTTTTTATTTGACTTTTGTAGTACATGTTTTATCAATTTAGGCATTAAAATGACAAAACTTATGAATTAACATTCAAGCGATTGCCTTTTTTTATTCTCTTGAGAATGACGAAATGAAAGAAACTTGTCACCCTAACACCAAAAGCTAAAATCTCTAACATGAATTACTTGCTTTAAAAGTACCATTATCGCTAACATTGAAGTACTCCCATAAACCAACAATGAGAAGATTATAAGGCAGGATATTTAAGAGGAAAACTAAAAGTCCCAATGATCGCATATGCATAGAGTTGGATGACAAGTGGATTTTAATTATGAGATGACCAAGGGTGACGTGGATTTTCCCAATCCTACCATATGCATATGAAATCTTCCATTGCCCTAGTTTTCCTCTCAAATATCCTGCATTATAATTCTTTCATCTTGGGTTATGTGATTGCTTCAACATAGCGATGACAGTAATTTTAAGGCCATTGATTCATGTTAAGTATTTTAGCTTTTGGAGTTTGGGTGACAAGTTTCTTCCACTTATTCCTTGCCAGATTAAAAAATAGGTGACTTCTTGAAGATGAATTTATAAGTTTTTCATAGACTTTCGGCATTTTAATCCCCAAATTGATAAAACACTCATAACACAAAAGCTTAAAAAAATTATGAATTAATGTTCAAGAAATCATGTTTTAGTTATATTTGCATCCAAATAAAAAGTTTATGGTTACTTTTGCACTTTTGGTATTAGTTAATGGCTATTTTAATACCTTAATATTTCATTAAAAAACTCACATTAATGGACGTTAACGTCCATTAATGTCATGATTACTTTTTCCTTCTTTTATAATGTTTATGGATATTTTTGCTCCAAAAAATAGTTTATGGTTACTTTTGCACTTTTCAGAAAAGTTGAAGGTTATTTAAGCACCTTAACCCCATATATATATATGTATGTATTGCAAAAATACATATGTATATATATAATATTATTAATTTTCTTTTCACGAATTTTATATCATATAAAAATATATATATAATTCATCCACCCTAGATTAAACGTTGTATTCATTGAATCTTAGACACATCTTAGATTGAATGAACCTGAACATTATAGCTAGGTTGGACTATTCTTGTGTGTGACCCTGTAGGCCTATACGAAGTTGGTAGTGGGCCAATAACTGTACTAACCCATAAGTCGTAAGCTGTCTCTAGCAAGACATTATGACTATCCAATTCATATGAGGATCCTTATCACGATACAACCTGTCATACAACCATATCACGTCCCTTTTTTCACACGATATTTCAGTCAAGATAGGGCATGGATAATGTCATCCTCCTGCTCTTGACCATTACTTTCCCGATTTCTGAGTAGTCTGATAATAGAAATGGAAACTCCTTTCCATCATAATATGGACATACATTTCTCAGACTCACTTATCGAGGGGCCTAGTAATATCTCTCTACTAATGTGAGGGACAAATTCCATCTTGACCATTCATATTCCTCTGCATGAGAAATCATCAAGCCCGATCATAGCCTTTATCATCACCTTGTCAAAGGAGACTTTTGACTAGTTCAAAGCCCATCAACTCTCATTTAGGAATCCATGATGACCTTAGGTCAAAGGGCATTGTGACGTGGTTATACATGAGATAAGCTTATAACTTGATCCATACAGCTTTCTCATAATGGGTCGGTCCAGCACCTTGTACTCTTACAAGTGTCTAAGACTTTGATTCGTATCTCTATATCTTATCAAAGTCATACTGGTCTTACTTCATTTTTACTCCCGCACAGATGACTAACCAGGGACATTTAGGATAATCTTTATGATTTATCCAAGGATACAATCATCACAGCTAACATGCAAATACAATGATAACAGAATGGAGAAATATATGAAATAATAATTTTCAAAGTGCAATGTTTGGCCCCTGGGGCTCAATTTCCAACATTTATGCAACAGTTACTTCCACTAGCTTTACAGAATGCACTTCCTCCCGATGTGTCTATCATTTTGGTGGAACTTTGTTCTTTCTTTAGGAAGATGTCTTCCAAGGTTTTGATCGTTGAGGAGCTTGATTAGTTGCAGTCCAAAATCATTCTTATGCTTTATTATTTGGAGATGATCTTTCCATCATTCTTTTTTACTATGATGGTACACCTTCTAGTTCACCCTGTACATGAAACAAAGCTCACTGGCCCAGTTCAATATTGATGGATGTATCCTATTGAGAGGTTCTCATTTTACATATGTGCATCTTTATTAGTTTCTATGTTTGTTAGTCACCCTTTTCAGCATTTAGTATCATTTTTTCCTTCTTGACTTCATAGGTTTCTTGGGAAATTGAAATCTTACGTAACTAATAAGGTGTGGCTAGAAGCTTCTATAGTTGAGGGTTATATAGGGGATGGGGTGCTGTATTTCTATGCAAGGTACTTTGATGACATTTAGACTGATTTCAACTGTCCCCCTCGTGTAGACGATTGTCTTGAACCTGTGCCAACATCAGGAGAATTTATCCCTTGTGTTGGTAAACCAGTTGGAGGAACTGAGAACTTCAAACTAACGGCAACTGAGAAGTTGCAAGCACATAGACATGTCTTGATTAATTGCACTCAAGTTGAACCCTTCCTTCAGTAAGAATTGTACACTTATTGCTATTCTATATAATTCGTAACATTTTTTGTTTACATTTCATGATCGTCTTCCCTTGATTAATTGTAGGGAATTTAAAAGTCATGTTAAGCGTCAACTCAGGATTTGTACACAAACATCCTCCAAAGTTGACAAAAAAGTCCACAAAGAATTTCCAAGCTAGTTTGCAAGCATAATACTAAATGACTACAACCCATACTCACCAGATTTTAGAGCTCTCGCAATCAGCCCTTTTGACCATACAAAAAGGTTTACAACATACAATGTCAATTGTTTCAAGTTTTGCTCGGTTTCATAAGATCAAAGATTGCAAACTCAAAATTCAGGTGTTTATGACACTTTTAAGACAAGGATTTATGCCAGCAGCAGTGATGCCAACATGCAGTTCGGAGGCATCCCTTATTATGGAAAGTTTCTTGATGTCGTCGAATTTAATTACCAAGGCCGTTTCACCGTGACACTGTTCAAGTGTTTGTGGGCAAATCCACGACTTCCTGGGAACTTACAACTGACGACTTAGGTATCACATTGGTAAATTTCTCACGGCCAATCCACATTGGTCATTCTGAAGATGATGAGTCGTATATTCTTGCCTCAGAGGCATACTAGGTTTATTATGTTGAGGACGAGAGGCACAGGGATTGGCACATGGTAGTTCATTTAAAGCCTCGAGACTTTTTATGACATGGGTATGGCGATAACGTTGCCTATGAGAGTAAGCCATTTCAGCCTGCCAATTTCGAAAACTTCTTCCTCAAAGGCGATGACAATTTACCTCTAATTCGTGCGTTTTTTTAAGTTCACATTATTTAAATTTAATAGTTTTACAAAATAATACCACACTAACAATTTCTTCCCATAATTTCTGTAGAGATAGCAATGATGAATGATTAAACAAATTATGCTTTTGTTTTTGTAATCCTTGGATGTATTTTTTTTTAAAAAAATAAGTACATTATTTGTAGCGGTTCAAAAACAAAAAACACCGATACAAGTATCAAAACTGCTACAAATAAAGTATTATAACTGCTACAAGATAAAACCACTACAACATAATCACATTAATTGCTACAAGTGCTATGCAGATCCCTATAAATACCCCAACCACACCACATTTCAAACACTTCCCCATTTCTTTAAACCCTTCCTCTCTTTCGTTTTCTCTCAATTACAAATATTTTTCTAAGAGCTGAGAATCTGAACAAGGTGATCTAATATGGTAAAAAGTTTTTTTATTCTTCCACTTTAATGTTTTTTTTCCCACGCATAATATTTATTCTCACTATTTTTTTTTCAGATATTGAAGGACCTTTTTCTCACCGTTTCTTATTTTCCTTACATAATGATAACTACATTGTAGCAAACAATATAATAATTTCTTATTATCTACATATTCTGAATAATATTACTAATATATAATTTATACTATAACAATTTAATTAAATAATTCTTTATACATAATAATTACTATAAGCTAAACTTTTGAAATAATAAATTATTCAATCCCTTATTATAAAAATGGAGAAAAGTAATTGTCTAATTTTTTAAAAAATATTTCACAAAATATTTGTAGTGGTTTAGAGCAACAAAACCGCTACAAACTAAAAAAATTAAATTTCTAGCGCCAAATTTTAAATTTTATATGATCTTAGTAGCAGTTATATAACCACTACTAATGTTTGGCACATTTTTTAGATTTTTTTTCTTCAAAATGTGAAACTGCTACTAATTCTGGCATCATTTGAAATAAACAAATTTTCATTTTTTAATTTCCTGCCATAGGCATCAAAGTTTGTAGCGGTTAAAAAGCCCTTACAAATGTTAGCATAAGATGACTTGTCAAAGTGGATATTTTAGTGGTTATGGTGAAACCACCACAAATGGAGTAACGGTTTTTTTTTACTTGAGTAGTGGTTATGAATAACTGTTATAAATAAGTCTGCAATAATGGATTTGGTAGCGGTTTTGGTAATTACTACTAATATTGTTTGTAGTAGTTAAAACCGCTACTAAATAACAGTTTGTTTGTAGTGTTAGTATTTACTGGAGTTTATGTTTAAAACCCTTTGCATTGTCAGGCATTTATAGCTCAGTTGTAGCCGTTCAAAATTTAAATAGATATATCAGTAATAGATATCACCGAGAAACTTCAATACAACTTTAACTCAAGTAATTGTTTTCTCACATTCACTAGCATCAAACCTCTACTATATATATTGGCGTCATAATTCAAAAACAATTGTCAGGCAATTGTGGCAGTTCTCTAATGGCCACAGATGCTGGGGCCAAAATTTTAAAATTTTCTTGAAAAATTAATTAAAATTAATATTAAAATTATGCTTGTAATTATTTAATTGAACAGTTAGACAATTTGCCAACTCAATAAACAATCAAGAGGCAAAAAAAAAAAAAAAAAAAAAAAAACCCAAATTTGAGATACAGTCTATAAACAATTAGAACTCAATTATAGATGTAATATAACGGACAATGTACAAAGGCCTGTAAACAAAAATTCTAGCAATTATTCTGCACAAATTAAATCCAAATATTAATCCAATTCAAGAATAAAACCGCTACCGTATTGTGTATCTCTTACTCAACACTTAGGGCAGTTTTAATCCACTACAAATTCTCTGACAATTTTGTGTTGAAGCTTCTCGGTGATGCCTCTTACTCATATATCTATTATTTAAGTTTTATTTACTTGATTTAAATTATTTTAATTTTTCAAATCACCCTTGTTGAGTGTAATCTGTCACTAAAAGAGAGAGACCAACAACTCGTTGGGAAGTTAATCTACCTTACCCACACAAGGCTGGACATGATTGCATACCCTATTGGTGTAGTCGAATATCAAGCAATCAATGGGGAGGAACATATGGAAGCTATATATGAGATCCTGAGATACTTGAAGATGAATCTTGGCAAATGACTATTTTTCAAGAAAAATAAGTAGCTTGTGAGGCCTAGAGCTTTACACCGGTGCAGAATGGAATAATTCTGTTTCATATTTTATTTTCAGCTGATAATATGGGATATAAGATGGAGAGGGACAAAGATACTATTTATTTGCATTTTTTAACGAACTTTCCAACATGTGCCTCGCACAATTGCAATATCTTCATGTTTTAGTTTTCTTAGATGCTTTTTGTGTTTACTTCACCTCGATGATGGCTTCAAATTATTTCTCATACTGCCACTACTACTAAATATAGATTCTACTACCTTAAAGGATGTCCCTTTTTAAAAAAGGAAAGTAAAAAACAAATGCGATAACATTTTAGTAATTATAAGTGAGAACGAATAGCTTTAGGCGTCCCTAATTCAAATAGGGAGGCCTAAAGTGTGATTTTAGAGACTTTAAATATCCCTATTTGAATTGGGGACGTCTAAAGTAAAAAAACAATAATTTTTTTTTTTTTTTTTACTTTAGACGTCCCCAATTCAAAGAGGAATATCTAAAGTCACATTTTAAATGTCCATATATGTATCGGGAACATCTAAAATTAAAAAAAAATAATTTTTTTTTAATAAAATCAAGGACGCCCTTTGGCGTCCCTAATATATATTAGGGATGCCAAATGGCATCCTTGGTATCATTAGGGATGCCAAAAAATAATATTAGGGGACGCCATTTGTATCATCAGGGTGTCCCTAATGTATCATCAAGGATGCCATTTTGGCGTCCCTAATATAAATGGCATCCCTGATGATATATATCAGGGAGTCTTTTGGCATCCCTAATATAAAGATAATATAAAGGGCATCACTGACTTAAAAAAAATTATTTTAAATTTTAGACGTCCCTAATGCATATAGGGATGTTTAAAGTGTGACTTTAGATGACCCTATTTGAATTGGGGACGTCTAAAGGAAAAAAATTAACTGGACTACTTTAGGTGTCCCTAAATTAAATTTAGGACGCCAAAAATAATTCAAATTTATACTGACAGTCTTTATTTGTCAGCTTGATATTACTTTTACACTCATCATTCTCTTCCCATCACCCCAAACACAAGAAGAGTGACTACCACCATGCCTTTTAACTATTTCTTCTTCTTCTTCTTCTTTATATGCTCTTTTTAGTTCTCGCTTCTTCCTTTTTCCATCTTTTTTTCACCTCCAGATCTGTTATATTTTTTTACCATTTTTTTTATTATTTTATCTTCTTTCTCTTTTTTCTTTGGGTTTTCCTTTTATTTTATTTTTTAACTCATGCTATTATGGCTTGTAGATCGAGACTCTAAAACATGCTTCATGGCCACATTCCCGCCAAGAAAACAAGGTTCATCTCTCCCTGTCGCTCTTCTCTATTCATTATTACGAGAAAATGAATTTCAATAATAGAAGGAGATACATTTTTTGCAACTGATTCCTCTTATTGTTTTTATCTTCTGCTTATGAGATTTTAGCTTTGGAGTTATTATTGTATAGATTTTAGATTTGGAGTTCAGATACTAGATCTGTAATTTTATTGATGATGATATGTAATTTCTGGTTTTAAATACTGTTTAGTCTAGATCTGTAATATAAACAATTTTTTTAAAAAAGCACTTTAGACGTCCCCATTTTGACTTTAGACTTCCCCATTTTAAAATGGGGACATCTAAAGTGTCAGTGTAGCACTTTAAACGTCCCTTTTTAAAATAGGAACGTCTAAAGTGCAGACCTTAGGCATCCTTTTATTTGCGGATGTTATTATCATTTTTTACTACGTCGCTCACGTAGATGTCCCTTTAATTTCCAACGTTAAGAGGCCTAAAAAGGAATGTTAAAAGCATTTTTTGTAGTAGTGTGTTTTATGTTAACTGTAAGAGATTAGTCGTCAGTTGTAGTGTCAGGAAGGCATTTAACTTGACCATTTATCTTGTTTGTTCTATTTACTTCTAGACACATGCCGATTGGGGAACTATAAAACTTTGAATCATCTGATTCAAGGAGTTTTAAGGAGGCCATTAGTGTTAGGGAGGCCATTGAGAATGATTACATGACAATCTCTTATCTCATGACTCCACATGATGCAATGGCAAAGGTAAAATATGAGAAGGATAAAGTTCTCCATGTTGGCTTATCTGTTTTTATGCACTCTCAACTTTAGTTTGAACCGAGTGTATGTATCACAAGGTGAAGAGAAATAAAGACGACAGATTATAAATTTGTAATCAGTGTCCATGAATTTAGTATTATTATTAATTTTTATGGTATTTAGAGGATTATATTTATATCCATTATTATCACTTATTAATATTTATTTATTGATTATTATTATTATTATTATTATGTAGAATTGATTAGGGCCGACCAAAAATTATGGAATTTAGAGGATTCTTCTAACCGATATGGAGGATTATATTTAGGGAAAATCCCTCAAAAAGAACTTTAAAATTAGTAAAAGACAAAAAGGTGATCCGAAATTGCATATTTCCAAAAAAGTTCGAGTGCCTGAACTGGGATATTGAAATTTGAGACAAAATGACGTGTGTAACCCTGGAAGTTTTTAAATTGAAAAACGTTGAGGGAGATAAGAAGGGCAAAATTGCGCGAAAGCTCTGTCGAGACTCTTCATCTTCTTCTGGCGTCGTCATTGTCATTGGTCGACCTTGGTTCCGTGGCGTTGAGAGAGGATAGTAGCAACGACACTGTGGGGGCGAATTTGGGGTGGATTTGAGGAAGAGCAAAGGCATGAAGAGGTTGTGGTGAAAGGCATTGGACAGTTGTAGAGGTACTGGTTTGCGGATGTGAATTTGAGCTTCGGTGCTAAAGTTGGGTAAGTGGTTGTGTTTAAAAATGTATTTCATTTTAACTTCTCTAGTTGATTAGAATGACGGTTCAATGTGGTTGGGTTAAAATTAGTTTGGGAAATGTGGATAAAACCTATGAACTGGTGCTATGAGTGCTTAATTTGGAACCTCGTAAGTGAAGTTGGGAATCGTTGAGGGGAAGTTGTTAAAATATGTTGTTAAGTGGGGAAGTTTGAATTGCAACTTTTGAAATTTCCAAACCGTTGAAACAACATATGACCACGTCAATTGGTGAAGTTGTGACACGATGTTCAGATGTAGGAAATTGTGATTTTATTGTTGTGAGAATGTTATACATACAGTTGCGAATGACTTCAGTGAAGTTGTTAAACAAAACCTCTGAAAACCTCATGTTAAGTTGTGAACATAAAAGAAGAATTTGTGAAAACCATAATGACACGTTGGTAACTTGTGAAACAGCATATGAAGTTGTGGATGTGAGTAGAAGTTATGAAACGGTGTGTAGATATAGGAATCGCCGATTTCACAGTAGTGAAAATGTTATGCATAGTGTAGATTGTTTAAGTGAAGTGCTAAATCCGTAAGATAACCTGTGAAAATCGAATGTTATCCTATGAAAACATTATCAGAGTTTGTGAAAACATAATGAAAAGTTGGTAAATATGTGTAGAGGTCAATTTAGGTGAGGAAATTGTGAAATGTATAAAAGAACTTGTGAATCCTTAAGCAGAACTTGTGAATGATTCTCCATAAGTTGTGAGACCTTATTTAACTGTGCGGAAATAGATATTTCCAATTGTTGTGGTTGTGATAGGAAGGTTGTAAAATGGTATGAGAAGTTGTGAACACCTAGCTTAAATGTGTAAACTTGTCATGTGCAAATAAAAATGTTATTAAAGCTGCTGAATCCATAGTTGATGAGTGTAAACTGAATTTTGTACAAGTAAAAGGAGATGGCGGGACACAAAGGTGAGACATCAAAGGTAGAACAAGTAAAGGCGAAAAGTGTCAAGAGTAGAGCAGTAACGAGGCAAAGTGAAAAGTCCAAAGCAGTAAAGGGAGATGGTGAATAGAGTAAACTAGTGATGAGTGGCTTTATGGTGTTTAGAAATGAGTATGTGGCCAAGTTAGGGGAGAAGAAGAAAAGGATGGCAGATTAAAGTAAGTCCAAAGGGAAGGCATTGCGTGAGTTTCCAGAGGCGAAGAAGGAGTACAATGATAAAGCAATGCAAGGTCGGCCGAAAAGGAAGATGAAGAAAAAGGAAGTGTCATTTCATACGCGCTGCTCACTGGGAGGATTTACATCATTGGTGCAGTTTGTGAACAATAATGAACATTTGAAGGAGAGGGTTAAGAGAATAGGATTCTGAAATTTATTGAAAGTGCAATTGGATAGACTCCTCCGTGACCTCATTGTGTCCATGCTGAGAGCATATGACTCAGCAACACATCAATTCAAGATTAGGGGGAAGACACAAGAAATAGAAGCATCAGATGTGCACAAGTTGCTCGGTATACCTGATTCAGGGGAGGAGGTGAAGGTGGATATGGAGGATTAGGATCCTATTGGAAATTGTGCCCAAAGGGCCAATCATTGTACTTTGAACATTATTTTAATGAAATTTCTCCATTCTGTTATAATATTATTTGCATGTTAACCATGATAATTGTATCCTTGGATAATTTATGAAGATTGTTTTAAAATGTCCCTGGTCGGTCATATATGCGGGAGCAGAGATGAAACAAGACCAGTTGACTTTGATAAGATATGGAGATACGAATCAAAGTCTTAGGCACTTGTAAGAGTACAATATGCTTGACCGACCCACTATGAGAAAGCTACATGGATCAAGTCATAAGCTTTTCTCATGTATAACCATGTCACAATGCCCTTAGACCTGAGATCATCATGGATTCCTACATGAGAGTTGCTAAGCTTAGAACTAGTCAAAAGTCACTTTTGACTGGGTGATGATAAATGCTACGGTTGGGCTTGGTGGTTTTTCATACAGAGGAATATGAATGATCAAGATGGAATTTGTCCCTCACATTAGTAGAGAGATATTACTGGGCCCCTCGATGAGTGAGTCTGAGAAATACATGGCCATACTACAATGAAAAGGAGTTTCCATTTCTATTGTCAGGCTACTCAGGAATTGAGAAAGTAATGGTCAGGAACAAGAGGATGACATTATCCATGCCTTATCCTTGAACAATGTATCGTGTGACAAAAGGGACGTGACATGGTTGTATGACAGATTACATCGTGATTACAATCCTCATATGAATTGGGTAGTCGTGATGTCTTGCTAGAGGCCGCTTGCGACTTTTGGGTTAGTACAGTCATTAGCCTATTGCCAACTTCATATAGGCCTATAGGGTCACACACAAGAATGACCCAACACGAGATAATGTTTAATTTAGGGGGGACGAATTTTATATTTATATATATATAATACAAAATTCGTTAATAATATTATATAGATATATATTTTCGAAATACATATCTTATATATTATATGTGTGTGTGTATGTATTATATGATATTATTATATTGTGTTAGTTTTAAATTTAATTTATTAAGATATATTAAATTTAATAACTAACATGATAGAGATATAGTATCTCAGATTTAATTTATGATGATAAATTAAATCTAATGGCTCTTTATTTGGATTAAATAAATAGGTTAAATTAAAATTGTTGGACAGATTTAATTTAAACTGAATTTATTTAATTAGCTCATCAAGATAATTAATTGTTGATTAATTTTGAAATTAATGATGATTAATTTTGAAATTTGAATATAGCCCTTATAGGTTATAAACTTGATAGAGCAGATATACTCATATGTGCATGAGAATTTAGAGCCACAAGGGAAACCCTAAAAACATTGGAGGCTCTAGCATGCAGTTTCTGTTAGAGAGCATTTGTGTGGATGCCGGTAGAGGGAGCGGACCTGAGGTGTTGGCTCCTAGAGATTGTGAAAACCCTAAGTTGAAAAAGGTACGAATCTTTCTAACTTGATTTAAACGCCGTTGATAGATCCTCAATTAGGATCAATAAAATTTTAAAATTCTTCCGCTGTGCCTGCCGATCCTAACAGTGGTATCAGAGCCAGGTTAATTGTGCGTTTAAATTGAGTTTATGTTCTTATACATGTGATATATATGGGATATATATATATATATATGTATGCTTATAAGAAGATGATCGAATATGTATCTTATTTATGTTTCGGTTTTGAGAAAGTCGAACCTATGTGATTTGGTGTTTTATGTTTATGTGATCTAGTGAAATTTTTTTGATTATATGCGATATGTTTACATTTCAATTCTGCCACTGGCATCGTGAATTTTGTTCTGGATTTGATCTAAAGTAGAATTCATCGTTTAGGTTTTGAATAGGTTGAAGATAACAGCGTACGGACACGTTAGGGTCTCTATTCGAGTATTAGGGATCTGAAATATAGCGAAGACAATCCGGATCCAAAATATGGGGAAGAAAATCCGAAATATAGTGGGACCGTCGTAACTACCTGTTCGTAGTGCAATATAATCTAATCACAACATTTATTGCTTTTCATATTGTATTAATTCTTGTTGTGGTTTATTTTTCATACTTGTTTGGGTATGATGAACAACATGGCTTTAGAATTTTACAAAGGGTTGTAATATTCAAATACGGCCTGTGTGCTGTGCCTTCCTCTAAATACTCTCAATGTACATTCTCTTCTCATCTCACTTCCCTCGAATGTTTAAACGAAGTTTCCCTCAATGTATTTCTTTTCTTATTTAGAGAAGTCCTCTCATTGGCTTGGGAGGATTTTAGGTTAGGTAAGCCATATTGTGTCACGTTTAAATTATGCTTTTGGTTAGATCATTGCATGAATACTTTTGCATTTATATGTATGAGATACGACCACGATTGCATTCATATAAAGCAGACTAATTAATTGAGCCCTTTGAATCAAATCTTAAGTCATAATGCCGTCAATTAATGAATACTTGTCAAAACCTAGATGGCTCAATTGTGGAAACCACCAAAGTAGATGCACTTGAGTTATCTTGATGAGACAAGCTTGAGTAATGGTGCTGCTCATAATATTCATTATTTTTTGACTTAATTGAGATTAACAAAATGATTTTGAATCTCAGGATATTAGATGGGGTTAAACATGCTGGATCATATGATGATTAATTCCCATAAAGATATAAGAGTTACATGTGATGTAATTGGTAAATAGGTTACCTACCTAAATAACTTGAATTTAAGAGTCTTGCTAAAGCGGACTTAAGTTTAAGCCAAATATGGATCTTAGCCCACTAATTATTATGTTGAGGGTTGTTAATTTAGTGGGAGATTACTAACTAACTTTGCATATTTTAATTGTAGAATCATGTCGACTAGTTATACTGCTACGCTATCGTTGCGATCGGTCCTTGAGAAGGACAAACTCAATGGGACAAACTTTCTTGACTGGTTCAGGAACTTGAGAATTGTTCTCAAGCAGGAAAGAAAGGCTTATGTCCTAGATAAACCCATTCCTGAGGAGCCTGCAGCCATTGCTCCAAGAGCTCAAAGAGATGCTTACACAAAGCATAAGGATGACTCTGTGGATGTAGGTTGCCTGATGCTTGCCACTATGGTTCCAGAGCTCCAAAGAGATCTGGAACTCATAGAGGCTCATGAGATGATTGTACATCTCAAGGAAATGTTCCAACAACATGTAAGGTAAGAAAGGTAAGAGACCACAAAGGCCTTACATTCCTGCAAGATGGTTGAAGGTGCATCAGTTAGTACTCATGTGTTAAAGATGAATGGCTATATTGATCACCTTGAGAGGCTTGGATTTCCCATGAGCCAGGAGTTAGCTACAGATTTGATCCTGAACTCACTCCTGGAGAGTTATGACCAGTTTGTTATGAACAACATGGAGAAATCAATTTGTGAACTGCATGGGATGCTCAAAACTGCTGAATAGAGCATTAAGAAAAAGCCCAGTATAGTTTTGATGGTTTAGAAAGGAAATGGTGTAATGACCCAATTTGGGATTAAGGGCTAATGATTATAATATTGATTGTGATTAGTGTAATTAAACACTTTTAAAGAAATATGATGTAAGTCTGATAAAAAATGTTCATGGGTGATTAGAGATCAAGGGTTGAGATCTATTGACTAGAGGGTTGGAATCCCATGCTTTGTATTTATGTGAGCTCATGTAAGAGTGTGTAGGATGGTGACATGTGGCATTGTGTAGACCCTTGGATGGCACAAAAGGACAAAACATCACTTTTTCCTCTTTCTTCTCTCTCTTATGCGGTTTGTGTGTATGGGAAGGGAAAGAATCATCATCCTCACCATTTCTCATTTTCCCTCTCTTCTTTCCCCATTCTTTCCGGCAATCAAAAAGAAAGGAAGAAGAAAAGGTGAGATTTTGATGTTTTGGTTGATCTCTAATGCCCTAAACCCCTTCTCTAATGTTGTGCACCTCATTAAGAGCTTCATCGTGGTGATTTCAGAATCTTGAATAGCGTTGATTTAGGGTGTTGGACGAAATTGGAAGTTTGAGAATCAAGATTCTGACTTTGGCAAAGTGAAGAGGTAAGTATTTGATGCATTTTGATATATTATTTGTGATTTTTGGTCAAGTTTGGGTAAAATCTGGAAATTAGCCTTAAGTTTGTGTCAATGTTGAATATATGGATTTCATAGTGGATGATGTTGAAATTAGTCTATTATGGAGTTATTTGATTGTGGAGTTGATTTGGAAAGTTTGAATTGAGTTGAATGAATTTGGACATTGGGAGTGTCATAGAGACCTAAGTGTTTGATTGTGGTTAGAATGGTTTTTAGGTGTTTTGGAAGTTGTCTATGTGTTCTTTAGGCATGGTTAAGTATGTATGTGCTTTATGTGAAGTTTGGGAGTCATTGGCATTAGTTATGGCCATCTGGTAATTTTCTGTTATTTGCTGCGTTTCTGGTCTCTGATGCACAACACTCGAGTGTGGAAAGATCATGCTTGAGTACTGTGTGTATTTTCCCATTTCTGCTTCAAGTTTTTCCTGGGTCTTATAAGTGGAGCTCGAGTGCAATTCTGTAACAGCGAGTGAAGTTGGTGATCACTCGAGTGAACAAGGGATTGCTCGAGTGATGGTGTGAGTCCAAAGTTAGGGTTGTTCTCGAGTCCTCACTCGCTGGTCATTTGTCAAGAGTATGCTCTAACACTCACAAGCATTGTCATCTCACCCAAGTGCTAGGGGTCTTGCTCGAGTGAGCTTTTCCCTCTGGTGTGGTCTGTGCTCTCAGGTTGTCACTTCTTGTGTTGCACTTTCGGGCACTCGAGTGGATTTGGAGTCTTCACCTGAGTGCAAAGTTTCATGCTCGAGTAATGTAAGCACTTTTGGGTTAGGGTAGTTACTCACTGTCAAACACTCGCGAGTGAGAGTTGTTCTTACTCGGGCACAAGTCGCTCATCACTCGAGTGAGGTCATCTTCACTCGAGTGAGCCAGCCTAAAATCACTGTTTTACCTTTCAAAAAAGGGGTCTTCAGGGTAGTTCTTCCAACCCTTTAGGCATATATTTAGGCCTCTATTAGCCACCTAAAGAGTCCTAAATGATAACCAACTTAGAGTATTATAGAAATATACCTTTGGAAAAGAGATTGATTGGTTTTCCCTAATTTGGTATTGGATTTGATATCTGTCGCCCTCATGAGCTTGCGGAACCAAAGATCGTCAGGAAAGATTCAAGTAGTGACTTTTCCTTTATATCTTATGTGATGCATTATATGTGTGTTATATCATTGGTTTTTGATGGATTCAATGCTACAATAGTTTTGAAATTGTGTATGTGCCGCTATACCAATAGTCCCTGAGTCACTAACAACGGTTCGGGTAAGGGCTGTGTGCCTTCTCGACGGTAAAAGGGGATGAGGTTAGGGCTTAAAATTTGTGATTATGTGAGTCGAGAGGCTATTTATAGGCCGTAAGGCATTTTGTATGCACTGCCATACCAACAGTCCCTGAGCCGCTAATAACAGTTTAGGTTAGGTCAGTGTGCCTTCCCGGTGGTAAAAGGGGATGAGGGTGGAGTGTGATTTGTGTTGTTGCTGTTATGTGATGATTTACTTACATGCTATGTGTTTACGTGTGGTATGAATGATTTGTTACTACTGAGATTCTTTAGAATCTCACTGTTTCTGAATGACTAACATTTTCAGACAGGGCAATTGGTTCCAAGTATAAGCGGCCAACCAGGGGTGGTTAGGGCTAGTAGGGACATACTGGAGTTCGGACCGTTGGTTATCTATTTTTGATTTTGGATTTTGGGATTACTTTGTATATGAGATGTAAATATGAATTTTTTGTCATATAATCCCCATTTTAGGAAACCTTTAAACCCAATATATATATATATATATATATAAATAACCCGAGGTTGCCGGGATTTTGGTTACGCACTCTGATATTTATTATGTGATGTAACTACACAGGTAATTGTATTCGAAAGTGAATGTGAGACAATATGAATTCTGTTTTAAATGTTTTGTTTGTTAACCCCATCTCTTGGAGATAAGTGAATATATAAAATATTTTTGTCTTATTGGTCTCTATTTCACTTAAATTTCGTAGTTCGGATATAATTACCGTGAGGGGGTTACAATTTTGGTATCAGAGCTGCGGTTCTTGGCAAGGGTAGAGTTTTCTAGGATAGCTCCCATAGTGTGGTCTTAGTTATAGTAAACCATATGTGAATGATCGTTGTATACATATATATGTTCTGGTTATGTGGATATATGTGCTTTGTGAAATCGTGTATAACATAATTGTAGGATTAATGGGGTGAGTTCTTTGTATAATGAAAAGAACAACAAAAGGTCGGCCCAAAGTACAAGTAGATCTTGAGGTGGAGGTTGTCAATGATAATCCACCAGATCCGATGGAAGAGTTAATGGGTCTAATAAGAGATCAGTCAGATATGATTGTTAAGCTTAGAGAAGAGCTCAGAGCAGAGAAAGCAAAGAATAATGAGGGCCGAGGTCAGTCTACTCGGGAGGAAACACAAGAAGAGACTCTGGGAGGGATGCATAGAGAAAAAATGGCTAAACGGTCGGCACGGCCACTTGAATCACCTCCTCGTGCTAGACCAAACCAGGAGTCATACGGAGTCCCAGCTAGGGAGGAAAGAGATCTTTAGTTTTGGGTCTCTAGATTCTGTAAGCACCTACCTCTGGCATTTAAGGGGAAATTTGATCCCTAGGGGGCTAAAGATTGGCTAAACTGCCTTGCTAAGATTTTTGAGGTTTTAGTGTGTCCCTCAGAAGTGAAAGCCAAGCGGCAATGTACAAGCTTGAGGGAGATGCAGACCGTTGGTAGTGGAACATTGCTTTGTCTTTGAGGAGTAAGTACATACCAATGACCTTAGAGGTGTTCCAGCAGTACTTCAATGAGAAATATTTTCCCAAGTCGGTGAGGCTTGAGAAGGAGACTGAGTTTCTGAATATTAAGCAAGGGGACACGGAATCTTTTGATGAGTATCTGTCCCGATTCACCCGTTTGTCCCAGTATTCCTCTTATCTTCAAAAGATGGATAATGAGGAGTTGAGTTTGGACTGTTAGAGCAAGCGTTTCACCCAAGAGGGGGGTGAATTGGGTGATACAAAAAATTCCGTTGCGAATATAAAACTTGACGGTGAATATAAAGCAGTAAAGAGTAAGGAGAAATATCACCGAAGTGTACACCGGGAGTTATACTGGTTCGGCCACAACCACTTTGACCTACGTCCAGTCCTCAGAGCTTCTCTGAGAGTTTCACTATAACTTCCAAGATTTAGTGGGTTCTTGGTACCTCAGTACAAGCAAGTTCCTTCGCCTGGACACTCGCTCCACCTTACAAGTTGTAATCCAATCCCAACTCAAGGTTCCACAACCTTAAGTTACCTCAATAACAAATATTGAGTTTGAATGAAATATCTCTCTCACAGAGTGAATAAGAATCACTGAAGTACATAATTACAAATATGTGTAAAACAGAGTAGTGAACTTGATAATACATTCGTGTGTGCGATCTTGTTGTTTTCTCTGTTTGGATGTTCCCATATATATAGATGTGTTGGTAGCAACCGTTGGAACATTTTCTTCTTGCCCGTTGGAGCGTGCACAGCTATTGTTGACTTTTCCATTAATTGAAAAATATCCGTTTGCGGTAGGTGGCGGTAGGTAGTATTTGAACGTTGCATTTGACTTTCCATATTTGGTAAGATTTCCTCATTGTTTGTCTGTGGATATGCTAAGAATACTAATACAATGAAGGGTTAATCATATAGAAAACAAATCAATGAACGTTGGAATGATTTCTGAATTTTTGGACTTGCATACTCGAGTATTCATAAAGTTTACTCGAGTACTTACTCGAGTATCATCGTGAAAGTAATTATAGCAAGTTAATGAATGAACATCACACAACTCGAGTAGTGCATGAAGTAAACAAAATTTATAAACCTTGAAAATACCTGTTTACTTGGGTACTTACTCGGGTATAGTACACTTTACTTCATAAGATACTCGAGTAGCAACTCGAGTAATCTTTCAAATAAACTTTAGGTTACTCGATGCTTCACTCCAGTAATATTAGCAGGATTTCAGGGCCGAGAGCACTTCAAGTTTGCTTACTCTGTTACTCGAGTACTTACTCAAGTAAACATAAATTTTCTGCATAGCTTACTCGGGTACATACTTCAAGTTCTGTGCAAATAAGTCTGTAGATTACTCGATTACCTACTCGAGTAATCTCATTAAAATACTTGATAAAGAATAATTGAATACCTGCATACTTGAGTAGTGCCTCAAGTGAAGTGTGATAAAAGCATATCATGTTATTCGAGTATTACCTTTAGGTTTTGCTTACCACAGTGAGTTACTCGAGTAGCTCCTCGAGTAACATTGGCAGGATTGAAAATGCCGAGAGCAACATATTTCTTGAAGCAGGGGACTTCGAGTACATACTCGAGTAACATTGGCAGGCCGAGAGTAACTGGAAGTCTTTTACATGGTTACTCGAGTAACATTGGCAGGCCGAGAGCAACTCCAAGTGATTTACCTGGTTACTCGAGTAGCTACTCGAGTAACGTTGGCAGGCCGAGAGCAACTGGAAGTCATATACCTTATTACTCGAGTGCTTACTCGAGTAACGTTGGCAGGTTACTTGAAGGTTGACTCTGATTACTTCAAGTTTCTGTCTCATTACTCGAGTGCTTACTCGAGTAACCCTTTAGAAAACTTTCCAGTGATGAAGTTTCTCAGCTTTTTCTCTTGGCCTTTCTTCATTACTCCAAAGCTTACTTCAAGTGATGATTTGCCCTGTTATTACTTTGTTCAAACTTATTTGTTTATCAAATCTTTTTCATACCATCCTTTGTTATCATCAAAACATGAGAGATCTAACATGGACATGCTGATACGGGGTTTGAGGCGTGATATGAGGAAGAGACTCACCACCCATCAGTTTTCCAAGTTCAATAAGGCAGTTGAAGAATGTCGAATCACAGAGAGCAACCTGAGAGAGTTGTATCCAGCTAAGACTGTTGGTGGTCATAGTGAGCCCAGTAAGGGCGGTGCTTCTCAGATGCAAAAGGGCTCGGGATCCTCTTCGTATAAGGGAAGTGGTAAAAAACCCTATCTACCCAGAGATCGTGAACCTTCAAAATGGGTGACTGAGTGGAAATGTCATCGCTGTAACCAATCGCATTATGGCAAGAATTGTCGGGGTGAAATGGTTTGTTTTAATTGCAAGCAACCCAGACATCTTTCTAGAGATTGTTAGCGACCGCAAGCAAAGCAGAGGCCGATGGCTCAGGGCTGAGTATTTGCTATGACTCATGAAGAAGCCCGGAAATCCCCAGAGCTGATACAAGGTATAGTTCTTCTCAATAGATATGTATTACAAGTATTGTTTGACTCGGGTGTAAGTCACTCCTTTATTGCATATGATTGTGTGAAGCGCCTGGGTATGAATTTGTATAAGTTACCATTCGATCTGGTTGTGTCAACACCGATGGGTGTGAATGCTATAACTACAAAGGCCTATTTGAATTGTGTTATAACCATAGAGGGTCGTGAATCTGTGGAAGATCTAATTTGTTTGCCGCTCTGCCAATTGGAAGTCATTTTGGGTTTTGATTGGTTGAGAGCCAATAATGTGTTGTTAGATAGTGGGAACAAAAGGATAGTGTATCCTGTTTCTCATAGCATTGAGGGCAAGAATGTCGAACTAAATTTCCTCTCAACAGTTAAGGCTGAGAAATATTTGCAAAAGGGCAGTCAAGGGTATATGGTTTTCTTTTCTGTGCAAGGAGAAACTAGTGAGTCTTTGAGTAGTATACCCGTAGTGAATGAATTCCCTGAGGTTTTTCCAGATGACCTTAATGGATTACCTCATGAGAGGGAAGTTCAATTTCCGATTGAAATTGTGCCTGGAGCTGGTTCTATATCCAAAGCCAGATATCGTATGGCCCCAAATGAGATGGCAGAACTGAAGAAGTAGATTAAAGATTTGCTTGAGAAAGGGTTCATTAGACCCAGTGTGTCGCCTTGGGGAGCTCCAATTTTGTTTTTGATAAAGAAAGTTGGGAGTCTTCGTTTGTGCATCGACTATAGAGAGTTGAATAAGATTACCGTCAAGAACAAGTACCCTCTCCCTAGAATTGATGACCTATTAGATCAATTGTCTGGTTCGTGTGTATTTTTGAAGATTGATCTAAGGTCATGGTATCATCAGTTGTAAGTGAAAGCAAAAGATATTCTGAAGACTGCTTTCCGAAGTAGGTATGGTCATTATGAATTCTTAGTGATGCCATTTGGGTTAACAATGTGCCTACGGTTTTCATAGATTACATAAATCATGTTTTCCTACAATACCTAGATCAATTCGTTGGGGTATTCATTGATGATATTTTGATATACTCTAAGAGTAGAGAAGAGCACGAGCATCATTTGAGAATTGTGTTGAATACATTGCGTAAGAAGCAGCTTTATGCCAAATTGAGTAAGTGCGAGTTTTAGCTATCAGAAGTAAAATTCTTAGGCTATGTTATCTCACAAGAAGGGGCCTTTATGGATCCCAATAAAGTGGAAGCAGTACTGGACTGGAAGAGGCCAGAATCTGTGGTAGAGGTACGCAGTTTTCTGGGTCTTACTGGTTATTACCGGAGATTTATTCAGAATTTCTCTCTTATTGCGTTGCTAATGACCAAGCTCACGAGAAAGGATCAGCCGTTTGTGTGGGATGAGAAATGTTAAAATTGTTTTGTGGAGCTGAAAGAGAGGTTGACTATGACACTTGTGTTGATTTTACCTGATCCTAGTTTGACTTACGTTGTGTATTCTGATACCAGTGGGTAGGGATTAGGGTGTGTCCTTATACAGCAGGGATGTGTGGTGGCCTACACCTCTCGATAGCTCAAACCTTATGAATTGAACTATCTCACTCATGATCTGGAGCTTGCGGCCATTGTGTTTGCATTGAAGATTTGGCGTCATTACCTGTACGGTGTGACTGTGGAACTGTACTACGACCACAAGAGTCTTAAGTATCTATATGATCAGAAAGAGTTGAATATGGGACAACGACGCTGGATAGATTTGCTTAAGGACTACAACCTGTAAATCAAATATGATCCTGGTAAGGCAAATATAGTCGCTGATGCTCTTAGTCGAAAGACTGCGTTTGTGGCAGCTATGATGATACAAGAGGGGAAGTTGATTGCTGATTTTTGAGATATGAATTTGTCAAACCAGATCATCTGTGCCAACTATACTGTTTCCTAAGGGGAAAGTGATTTGAGAGCTGAGATTGAAGAAGCTCAGAGGCAAGATGGTTGGATATAGTGTAATCTAGAATTAAGCAGGGAGAAGCTCAGGGCTATGATTTGTCGCCAGTGGACTAGTTCGTTATCAGAAGAGAATCTGTGTTCCATGTAAGGCAGAGTTGAGACAGAAAATCTTAGATGAGGCGCATAAGAGCGGGTATACTCTTTATCCTGGTATGACCAAGATGTACCATAATTTGAAATCTATGTATTGGTGGCTGGGAATGAAGAGTGATGTGACGAAGTATGTGGCGAGGTGTCTCACATGCCAAAAGGTAAAAGATCAAACACTATAGACTTCCTGGTTTGTTGCAAAGTCCTGAAATTCCAGAATGGAAATGGGAAAGTGTGACCGTGGACCTTATTGTGGGATTGCCCAAAATCAGGAACTATGATGCAATCTGGGTCATTGTGGACTTGTTAACGAAGTCGGCGCACTTCGTACTGATCAATCCTAGTTACTCTTCGGACAAGCTAGCAAAGATTATATATTCATGAAATTGTGAAGCTCCATGGCATACCAAAGATTATCATCTCCGATCGTGATCCCTGTTTCACTTCGAGATTCTGGAAGGCATTGCATGAGGCACTGGGAGCTCAATTGAGATTCAGTACAGCCTATCATCCTCAGACATACAGACAGTCAGAGAGGACTATTCAAACCCTAGAAGATATGTTATGGGCATGTGTTCTTGACTTTAAAGGGAGTTGGGATCGTTTTCTTCGTCTTGCGAAGTTTGCCTACAACAATAGTTATCATGCAAGCATTCAGATGGCGCCGTATGAAGCATTGTATGGAAGAAAATGCCAATCGCCATTATGTTGGAATGAATTGTCTGAGAGGAAGTTGTATGGGCCGAATCTTGTTGATCAAACTGTAGCCCAAATTCGAATCATTCGTAAGAGGCTTCTTGCAGCTCAGAGTCTGCAGAAAAGTTATGCTGACAAGAGGAGAAGGCCTCTAGAGTTTGAAGTTGGTGACCATGTGTTTTTGAGAATATCTCCTTGTAACCCCCTTCGAGGATCAGGCCGGGATTAGTGTTTAATCACATTTTATAATCGAATGAGAAATCCAGAACAATTAAAAACTTTTTGCGGAAACTGTACAACTGGATCTCCATTCATTTCATTCATTAAAACAAATGGCCTGTTTGGTCTGTTACATATACAATATCAGAGTATCAGCACAATTCCCGACGTTCACCTGGGATAATAACATTTAATCCAAAATATTGTTCAGGCCATCATCGCCCATCACAGTATCCATACCGGGGATTACACAAAACTATAGTACTATGATCTATACAATATATTTACATTGATCCAAAATGATAACCTATTCGATATAAAACCAAAATATTGAACTAAGACTACCGCTGGCAGCCCTAATCGCCCTTATCCACTTGCTTGCTTTTCGATCCACTTGCCCTGTCTAAAAATATTATTTGGAAAGAATGAGATTCTAGAGAATCCCAGTAGCAACAGTTTATTTATATGATGCATATATACAAAGCAAGTCACATATATCACAATGCAGCAATCAATATTCGAGACTGGGCTTTCACCACGTTCCCTTTACTATATACGAGGTTGGGCTTACGCTACGTCCCCTTCACTTTATCTATATTCGAGTCCGGGCTTTCGCCAGGTCCCCTTCGCTTTCACTATAATCGAGTCCGGCTTTCGCCACGTCCCCTTCACTTTATCTATATTCGAGTCCAGGCTTTCACCACGTCCCCTTCACTTTCACTGTAATCGAGTCCAGGCTTTCCCCATGTCCCCTTCACTTTCACTGTAATCGATGACTAATGCAAACAAGCAATGCAATACACATGATATAGGATAAAGTATCACTACCTTGTTCTTTCCGTTCTTGTTCAGGCGTATGCCTTCTATGTTCCGGGCAAATATCAAATCCTATAATCATTAAGGACGATAGGTTATTACTTATTCCAATACTCAAATGACTTCAAAACACTTAGTTTTGGTTATCAATAATGACCCTTAAGAAGCTACAATTGGCTCTAATAAAGGCCCTAAAGGATTGGGAAACACCGGGTTGGAAACCACTTTTCAAAATCCCAAGGTGCTGAAAATAGGGGGTTGGCTGCAGCCAAGAAACCTCTGGCTGAGGCCAAAACACGCATAGAAGGTTTCTGGCTGCAGCCAAGAATTTCTGGCTACGGCCAAAATACGCACAGAAACTTTTGTGCTGCAGCCAAGACTTTTCTGCTGCAGCCAAGGCAACTTCGGAAATTCATAACTAATTCTAAAAAAATCAAAATGAGGTGATCCTAAAGCCCATTGAAAGCTATTTAAGTGCTATTTACCAGAAAAATATGCACCAATACTGGAAATCACCACAAAAATACAGATTTTAAGAAAAGTCCACACTGTTCCAGAATTGTTCCCAGATTTAACATCAAACTTTGGACAGTCATAACTCCTAGCCCAAAACTCGAAATGATACAAAACATATGTCCATTTTGAATCTTGAGACGTGAAATTTAAGACTGGAAAGTTTCATAATTTTCTAATACCATTTGCTATTTTAAAACGTCCATGAAAGACCACTGCCAGCACAGAGTTTTTCACTAACCAAACTTGCAACTTTTCAATCCAAGTTTCCAATCAACTTCTATCTATCCAAGATACATCTCAAAACACCATACCCATGACAACAACAACTCAAACACCACAAAGACCCTAATTTTTGAAAATAGGGCTAAATTCCCAGAAATTTCAACTTAGCCAAATGACCACAAAACTTATATCAAAATACTCAACTCACTCACCTCTTTAACTTTCTCCAAGGAGTTCTTTGATTCTCCAAACTCTATATTTCTTTGAGAGCTCAAATCATCACCAATGGCAAATCTAAAACCATATAATTGAAGCTCTCAACACAAGGAACAAGATTGAAGAAGGGAGTTTTTCCATTAGAGGTCATTAGAAGGGTCCAAATGGCTCACCTATTTCACCAAGTTCTTCCTCTTTCTTGGGCAGCCATGGAAGCACGCATGAGAGAGGGAGAGGAGAGAAGAAGAGTGATGAAATGATGGGAATGAAGGCAAAAATTCTACCCATCCTTTGCCCCATACGCATAAGAGAGAGGGTGAGAGAGACAATGAGAGATTGAGTGTATAGAGGGAGAAGGAATAATCATTCTTTGACTCCCATACTCCATTCAGCTGAATGCAAGGGAAAAGGGAGAGAGGAAAATCATTGCACCATGCCCTTGACTTCTCCAAACACTCCACTATCAAGTAAGCTTGCCACTTGTCACTCCCTCATACAATCTCCTCCTAATTAATCCTCCACTTAGTTACACTAACCAATTCCATTAGTCATTTAATCACACATCTCATTTCCTCTTAGTTAGTAATTAATTTCCCCATTAACTACTAACTTATGGCCAATATTTTCATTCTATCAATTATGACATATAAATTAATATTGTCACCAATATACATTAATTCCACTTTAATCTGATAATTATCCTCAATAATTATCATTAGCCCTTAATCGAAAATTGGGGCGTTACATCACTGGTATTGGGCGAGCTATCAAGAGAAAGAAGTTGAGCCTAAGGTATATAGGTCCTTTTGAGATCCTTGGAAAGATTGGGCCTGTTGCATATCGAGTAGGCCTACCCCCAAACTTGAGCAGACTCCACGATGTGTTCCATGTTTCCCAATTGAAGAAGTACCAACCAGATCCGTCTCACATCGTTGAGTATGAGGAAGTGGAGTTGCAAGATAACTTCACATATGCGGTGGAGCCAAAACAGATTATAGATCGAGAGGAACGGCGGCTCAGACACTGAAGTATTCCTTATGTGAAAGTGATCTGGAAGGGAATGTCACAGAGAGAAGCAACTTGGGAGGCGGAAGAGGATATGCGAAGGCGATATCCAGAGTTTATGGCTCAAATGGTTTGACAAATTTCGAGGGTGAAATTTATTTGACGGGGGGAGAATTGTAATGACCCAATTTGGGATTAAGGGCTAATGATTATGATATTGATTGTGATTAGTGTAATTAAACACTTTTAAACAAATATGATGTAAGTCTGATAAAAAATGTTCATGGGTGATTAGAGATCAAGGGTTGAGATCTATTAACTAGAGGGTTGGAATCCCATGCTTTGTATTTATGTGAGCTCATGTAAGAATGTGTAGGATGGTGACATGTGGCATTATGTAGACCTTTGGATGGCACAAAAGGACAAAACATCACTTTTTCCTCTCTCTTCTCTCTTTTATGCGGTTTGTGTGTATGGGAAGGGAAAGAATCATCATCCTCACCATTTCTCATTTTCTTTCTCTTCTTTCCCCATTCTTTCTGGTGATCAAGAAGAAAGGAAGAAGAAAAGGTGAGATTTTGATGTTTTGGTTGATCTCTAAAGCCCTAAACCTTTTCTCTAATGTTGTGCACCTCATTAAGAGCTTCATCGTGGTGATTTCAGAATCTTGAATAGTGTTGATTTGGGGTGTTGGACAAAATTGGAAGTTTGAGAATCAAGATTCTGACTTTGGCAAAGTGAAGAGGTAAGTATTTGACGCATTTTAATATATAATTTGTGATTTTTGGACAAGTTTAGGTAAAATATGGAAATTAGCCTTAAGTTTGTGTCAATGTTGAATATATGGATTTCATAGTGGATGATGTTGAAATTAGTCTATTGTGGAGTTATTTGATTGTGGAGTTGATTTGGAAAGTTTGAATTGAGTTGAATGAAATTTGGACATTGGGTGTGTCATAGAGACCTAAGTGTTTGATTGTGGTTAGAATGGTTTTTAGGTGTTTTGGAAGTTGCCTATGTGTTCTTTAGGCATGGTTAAGTGTGTGTGTGCTTTATGTGAAGTTTGGGAGTCATTGGCATTAGTTCTAGTCATCTGGTAATTTTCTGTTATTTGTTGCGTTTTTTGTCTTTGATGCACAACACTCGAGTGAGGAAAGATCATGCTCGAGTACTGCATGTATTTTCCCTTTTCTACTTCGAGTTTTGCCTAGGTTCTATAAGTGGAGCTTGAGTACACTTCTGTAACCGCTAGTGAAGTTGGTGATCACTCGAGTGAACAAGGGATTGCTCGAGTAATAGTGTGAGTCCAAAGTTAGGGTTGTTCTCGGGTCCTCACTCCTTGGTCATTTGTCAAGAGTATGCTCTGACACTCACAAGCATTGTCGTCTAACCCAAGTGCTAGGGGCCCTGCTTGAGTGAGTTTTTCCCTCTGGTGTGGTCTGTGCTCTCAGGTTGTCACTTCTTGTGTTGTACTTTCGGGCACTCAAGTGGATTTGGAGTCTTCACCCGAGTGCAAAGTTTCATGCTCGAGTAATGTGAGCACTTTTGGGTTAGGGTAGTTGCTCACTGTTAAACACTTGCGAGTGGGAGCCGTTCTCACTCAGGCACGAGTTGCTCATCACTCGAGTGAGGTCATCTTCACTTGAGTGAGCCAGTCTAAAATCACTATTTTATCTTTCGAAAAAGGGGTCTTCAAGGTAGTTCTTCCAACCCTTTAGGCATATGTTTAGGCCTCTATTAGCCACCTAAAGAGTCCTAAATGATAACCAACTTAGAGTATTATAGAAATATACCTTTGGAAAAGAGATTGATTGGTTGCCCCTAATTTGGTATAGGATTTGATATCTGTCGCCCTCGTGAGCCTGCGGAACCAAAGATCGTCAGGAAAGATTCAGGTAGTGACTTTTCCTTTATATCTTATGTGATGCATTGTATGTGTATTATATCATTGGTTTTTAATGGATTCGTATGCTGCAATAGTTGTGAAATTGTGTACGCGCCGCTATACCAATAGTCCCTGAGTCGCTAACAATGGTTCGGGTAAGGGCTGTGTGCCTTCCTGGTGGTAAAAGGGGATGAGGTTAGGGTATAACATTTGTGATTATGTGAGCCGAGAGGCTATTTGTGGGCCGAAAGGCTATATGTGAGCCATAAGGCTATTCGTATGCACTACCATATCAACAGTCCCTGAGTCACTAACAACGGTTTGAGTTAGGACGGTATGCCTTCCCAGCGGTAAAAGGGGATGAGGGTGGAGTGTGATTTGTGTTGCTGCTGTTATGTGATGATTTACTTACATTCTATGTGATTACGTGTGGTATGAATGATTTGTTACTACTGAGATTCTTTAGAATCTCACTGTTTCCGAATGACTAACATTTTCAGACAGGGCGAGTGGTTCCAAGGATAAGCGGCCAACCAGGAGTGGTTAAGGCTAGTAAGGACATACTGGAGTTCAGACCGTTGGTTATCTGTTTTGTATTTTGGATTTTGAGATTACTTTGTTATGAATTTTTGGTCATGTAATCCCCATTTTGGGAAACCTTTAAACCCAATATATATATAAGTAACCCGAGGTTGCCGGGGTTTTGGTTACGCACTCTGATATTTATTATGTGATATAACTACACAGTGGGATTTTGGTCATGTAATCCCCATTTTGCGAAGCCTATAGTGTGTTACTCGAGTTCTATTACGCCACTAGAGTTAGGAACACAAGCTTCGCAAGTTACCACATGAAGTGTCCAGTTTTTCATAACGGAGCACTTGAGTCTTACGTGTGTCACTCGAGTTATATACAAAATTGGACAAATAACGTCTTAGTCAGTAGTTACAGTGAACATGCATTACCATCATTCCATCAAGATGTTAATTTCCGTGCTTGGTTTCCAATTTCCCAACTCATATACCATTTTCACAAACTCCATGTTATAGATTATCAATCTACTATTACAGTTTCTTAATATCACATAAAACTTGTTTATATTCATTCCTACACAGTAGCAACACTCCAACAAACTATTTTGATTAAAACTAGAGAACATACAGCAGTCCAGCAAACTATATATTTGTATATGCATATTGATTAAAACTAGAAAATTAGTTGTCAAAATATACATAATCAACAATATAATTGAGTACAAAAGCAGTGGCTTGGTACATAAACTTTCAGTGACAACAAAACATTAAGATCTTACTGCTTAATGTTTTTTGTCATTGCCATGACACTGCATACATTACATACAAAAACTGCTTCCTATGCACCCCATCCCTTCATTCCAAAAACCATTGAAGGGTCAAACCAAAACATATATACAGTAACAAAGATGAAGCATCAAAGATGATATTAGAGTTCAATATGGGTTGGGATTTTTGCACATCCTTCGTGTGTGTCCAGCTTCATGGCACCGTGTACAATGGTAGATCTTTCTATTTTAGAACTGTGATTCCTGCCTCCTTACTCTTGGTCTTTCAAGAGGTCGACTTGTGATTGGAGGGTGGAGGAATGTAACTTCAGACATGTTTTCCATGGTATAATGCCTATAATCATTGACGTTGGGGATGTCTATTGTCACAACTAGAATCATGCTGTGCTGGTAGATCTATTGATGAGCTTTTATCTTAAAACATTCCTCAACATAGTTATAGATGTTGCCATGCACAACCTTGACATGTGCGCATGGAATCCCACTCATCTGCCATGCCCCATAACTACATTATCGTGATTGCAAGTCAAACCCATTGTCTCCACGTCCTGCATACACACTGAATCGACCCTGGCCATAATCTTCACACTACATATGCTCACATCCACTAACATTTTCCATTACCTTTGCATATATATTTGGCCCATCACAATTCTTCCACTTAGTCATTACCACATAAGAGGCATGCATCTTCTTTGTTACTTTCTCATGATGTGCATGAATTAGTTGGGCTACATCATACTTCCTCTCCTTCACCATCCATGCATTGAATGACTCAGCGATATTGGTTGTTATGTTATCCCATCATTTGTATGGGAACTTGCTAAGAGTCTACCTATCAACATCACCATGATTGTTAATCCATTCATATAACAATTGACAGTGCTCCTGCATCTGTTCCATTGCTTTATCAAAGTCATCCATACGCCTTGCATATGCAATCTTGTCAAGAAGCATCAGTCCATCCTCCTTTGATCGGGTATTGGTCTTTCTTTTGCCACTGTTTATTTTCAGTATCTCTACACTAAAGTCCTCCTTAACTTGTCTATAACAAAATGCATGACGATGCCCTTCAAATATTGCTGCCACAGCACCTATTATGCCATTGTGATGATCTGACACAATTGTCAACTCAATGGAACCGACAATCATTTTAATCATATGCATGAACCAAGTCCAATCGTCCAGTGTTTCTCCCCTCACAATTGCTATGACAAATAGAAACATTGAGGCGTGGGGATGCATTGAGGCGCTACTTACCCCCAGGTAGCGGCTTCGATCCCCACGGAGGCGAAAAACCTCGCTTGGGGAGCGAGGGACTCTTGTGAGTCCTGGGCCCGTAAGCCCAGCTATTTGCCACGTCCGAATGGTAGTACGGGTGACACTACGGTCGGTGCTGTAGCCGGTTGTGCCGGAGTAGGCATCCCCAAGAGCACCGGCAGGGGGATGTGACAGCCTTCAATATATTTAACTTCACCATCATTATTACGTTCAAATTTTCCCCTACATGAAAATAACAAAATAACTCCTTTGCATAGCTTGACCCAATATTACCATCTATTTTTTAAATAACACACTGTTAGTTCACTAAAACAAAACTTAATGGGTACGTCAATATTTCATAAATCTATATTAGGGTTTTTCAACTTCATCTTAATCGTTTCTTACAAAATCCACCGCATTTATTCTCTTCAACCACAACCCTGAAATTACACGTCATGAACCATCCCAACGTCCTCCCAATTTCAGGTAGCATCTACATTTTTCCCTATACCACTCATCAACATTCACGTCCTTCAAACCCAAATACCCCGCACCGAAGTCAAAATTTCCCACCCAAATGAAGACAAAAATGGTTTTGCTTCAGCTCGACCACGCGGGGGAAGAACATTGTCGACTCAATAAAGTACATATCTCACTCCTATTTATCTCACCTCCCACTTACGTTCCCACGCTAATGCTCACCCTGTATCGCGTCACCTTTTTTCACCAACTTCTTTTCTTTCATCAGAGGGTCAAATCTGTCATTTTACCTCCAATTCTAATATTCCAATTCAGGCACTCATACTAATATGGAATATTAAATTTCGGAGCACCTTTTGGTCTTTTACTAATTTTAATGTTCTTTTTGAGGTATTTTTCCTTATATTTATTATTGATTATCAAGTTGAGATTTAGATTCGTATGGATTGAGACTGAATTGTTTGAAAATGAATTAATATATTAAATTTAATTTAATAATTGACATATTTTTTTTATAAAATTATAATTATTTGAAATTATTTAAAAACCATATAAAATTCAAGAGTAATATAATCTAACATCTCTTACGTTTTACATTAATTGCCCTTCTTCATATTAAATTCTTAATTTTGGCTAAATATATTTATAGAGGTTTGGAGCAAAAAAATGTTTAAAAATTTTGAATTATAAATATAATTGATTTATGTAGCTTCTCAAACTTATATAATTTATACAGTCTGATAAACAAAAATATATGTTTGAAATATTTTTTAGCCACATCTAAAAAATATAAATAAATAAGTTTCAATAAATATGAAGATAAATTTAAACTTGGATTTTGATAACTTCTCGATTTATTGAGATGGACATTTTTATCTATTATTATTTTTGGTTAAAATAAAATTTTAAATTTTAAAACCCTTGATAAATTGATTTATGGTGCACAATCTCACATTCATTATCATAACTACTAATTTAGGTGCCATAAAATTATTTAATCAATAAATGAAAATTGTAATTAATTATATTTTTGAAAATTACATTATTATTAAGTCTTATCTAATTTCTGGAATTAGTTCTTTAAAAAAATAAAAATTAGTATTTCTGAAAAATGTGAAGACGTGATTACGTAAGTATAAATAATTGACCATGTGTCAGATATATTTAAACAAGATGAATTTATATTTATTAAAATATAGGGAAAATTAAAATACAGGACATAGAGAAAATTATATTCATTATAAAGAACCATAAAAAATATAATTATTTAGAAAGACCAAACATCAATATAAATTTGAAATTACTAAACTGCCTCTAACTAAACTTCATCATCTCTTATGTATTCAGATTTAAAAAATAACTAAAATAAAAAATAAAACCTTCCATCATTATCGAATCTTTTTCTTTTCAATAAAGTTTCATATTCATGTAATCAATACATTATTTCATTAACAACGATTAAAATCATATTTTTTAATGTTTTTTCACCAAGTTCCAATTCATTTAATCAATGTATGATTTTATTATTTAGATATAATAATTATTTAGATTTTTTTAAAATTTTATTAACATTAAATGAATTTTCTTAACACACATAAAATATTTTTCTAAAATGAAAATAAATTTGTATAAACTTTCTTGTTATAGCATATATATTAAATTATAAAATACCTTGAGTTTTGTTATAATTATATAATTTTTATTTTTAATTAAAAATTTTTGTTGATTTTAAGAAATTGTAATTTTTTTACAAAACTAAAGAATTTGTAATTTTTTTTCATAGATATCTAGGAATGGAAATAGGTCAGGCCCCTAACAGGGGCCTACGGCCTAGCCTACTTAAAGCCTAGTCTAGCCTATTTAGTAAATAGGTCAGGCTCAGGCTCAGGCATATTGCTAGGCCTATTTAAATAAATAGGTCAGGCCTATTTTTATAATGCCTAGTCTACAATCCTACAGGCCTGGCCTATTTAGCTTTTTTTTTTTTTTTTAATGTATACTATTACATAAGGATATATAATATAATCTAAATAATTTTATAAATTTATCAACTTAACCTTAATTCTAAGTTTCATATCACACTGTCATTACACTCAACCATTATTTTCGCATAAATCATTCACCCTTGTCTTTCTTCTCTTCGATCGCTCGAGATAGCAATACTAACTCACTCACTCTCCCCTAATTTGCACCCTCCACTAAAGAATAATAATTGTTATGAGTTTATTTTAGTGTCAAATGAAATATTATAATCTAAGTAAGAGGAGTTTGTCCCAATTTACGTGGGAAAGGTTAAAGAGGTAAAATCTAGTTTTGTATGTTATTTGTTATGCTTAATCAATTTTAGAAAATGTATTTCATTAGTCAACAGACGATTGGTTTTCTTTATTCCTATTTGCTCGGACAATTGTTGTCACTAGACATTCTTTTCTTTTCCTTACTAAGCCCTAATATTACTATGAGAATGGATATTAGGCTTTTAAGACATAATATATGATTGTATGTAACTGTGAAGGGTTATATATGAATTTGGAGGCATATGTTTTAAAGGCTATTTAAAAGCTTACATTATTTAAGTAGGCCTTTAAACAGGCTTCAGGCCTTATCAGGCCTTTTGAAGGCCCAAGCTCAGGCATAAAAAAAAAAGCCTACATACAGGCTCAGGCCCAGGCTCAGGCTTTGGATCTCTGTTGCAGGCCCAGGCCTATTTAGGCAAAGCCTAGCCTAGCCTAGCCTATTTCCACCCCTATAGATATCTATGCAAGTTATCAAAAATGAAAATTTAGAAAACTTTTGTTTGATTCAGTAAAATTTAGAATTTTGTATTAGTTTTAAAATAGAATGTAAGAGAGAACGTAAAAGATTTCATAGGGGCATTTTAGTATTTTCAATTTTATATTTTTTGTATTGGATCATTCTAAATAATTATAATTTTTATGGTCCTTATTAATGAATATATTTTTCTCCCGGTCCTTCATTCTAATTTTTCCTAAAATATATATATATATACATATATATAAAGCTGATAATGTGTCAAAAAAAAAATATAAGTTCACGATTATTATATAAAAATTGTAATGTATTATAAAAGTTCATGATTCTTACTTACAAACCATTATTTATGTTACTACATAAATAATGGTTGTTTACATGAAACTATTATTAATTATTATTAAAAATCATGGTTCTTACATAAAAACTGTTATGTATTTTAATGAATAAATAATGGTTGTTTACGTGAGACTTTTATGTATTATGCTAGCATTATTGATTATATAACATTGTTTACATGAGCCCGTTTCTTATTATGTCTGTATCACACACATCATAGCCTCACCAATCCTCAATACATAACGAGTATTATATTATAACCATTATAATAAATACTGAATAAACGGCTGGAAATCATTATATATATCTGTGTTGAGCATATATAGCACCTGCATATATAATGGCTTATAACTGTAATTTATTGTCGATAATACCATCCTATATTGGCGATTCTGTAATAGTGATGTTTATACATAATACATATCTTATGAAATATAAAATTCTTAATAATTAACTTAAAAGTTTGCCCACATATTAGTGTTGAATTAAAACTCTAAACATTCTTATATAAATAGAATTACTTTCTGAAATGGAACTATATATAAGCTATTTAGAATGCCTAAAACCTTGAAAACTGAATATGAGGTACTCATACATACCCTGGGTGTATTTTAATAACTTATGACACCTATTATAACATCTTAATTTTTATTTTAGGATTTAATTAAAATTTAAAAAATTATTTGTGATAGAATTTATCATGTAATTATTGAAATATAAAGAGTTTACCCAAAGTATGATTTAGGATAGTAAACAAAATTATGGAATAATAATAATGAAATTGAATAAAAAAATATAGAAATAATAATAATATTTTATTATGTTTTTATTGTTATTATAAAATTTAATAGAACTAAAAATAATATAAATTAAAACAAAGGAAGGAAATTAGTTGAAAATAAAAATATAAATAAAAAAATAAAAATAATATAGTTATATATTAAGGGGCAAGTGACCCTTTAATATATCATGTGGGAGTGGGGGTGTTAAAATAATATAACACACCCCACCATTTCAATCAGAAACAGTGCCATGAGCGGGGGAGGGCGAAAATAGCGTGGCGCACTTCGCAAGGGTTCTTGGTTTGGAATCATTTATGTAACTAAACTCACTTCTTTTCAATGAAGTCCCTTAATAAAAATTGTTCCAAATATTTTTATCTTTTTAATAATGATAATATTGTACTGATTAGAGAAAATTTTGGATTAAAATTTTAGGAGAGTTTTAAGTTTTGACAATAAATGATTATATATATGTTTTTTTCTTGCCAAAAAATAATTATAGATATGTAGAGGAAGGGTAATTGTTAATTTTAATCATTTAGATATACTATTTGGTTGTTATAGGATTTTATAATTAATTTTTTTCAATAAAAAAATACATAAATTATTTTCTATAGGACGCTTTCACTTGATTAAATTTGGGTTAATAAACTTATTTGGGCTAGTTGATGTATTATTGAAGTTTTAATCAGCTTAAATGGAGAAATTGAAGATCTATAATTTCACATTTTTATTTTTGAAACTCTAAACTTTCAATTGAGGATTTTGTCTAATAGAATGAAATGAAGGGTAATTAGAGATTTAAATGAGTTGTTTGGGCTAAGGTAAATATTTAAATTAATGTTAAAATGAATAATTGTATGGTAGAGAGCAGAGACTGCTTTTTTTAGAAAAAAATGAAATAATAAAAGAATAAAAAACAAAAGGATAAAATAGGGGCAATCTTAATAACATACAATAGTCCCTCTCCTCCTGTGAGGGAAATCCCTCTCCCTTCGTGAGAGCTTTTTTTTCCTTCCTAATCACCCCCTAGGGTGTTTTAGGGATCTTTGTTGGAATTCCACCCCTCCTCGTCTACTCCTTTTCATTTTCTTTCACTTGAAGTCATACCTCTGTGTAAAGCAGAGGTGCGGTTTCTGTGTTCAAGTTCTTAGAAGCATGAAAAGAGTTTACTTGTGTTTCTGCATCAGTCACTAAATAGAAAAAGGCCAAACCAGTACCGGAACAAAATGAAACATGGAAGTGCAATTGGATTTGAGGACATCCTTCAATGCCCAGAAGCGTCGTGCTCTAGTGGGAAGAGTTGAAACGGTTAAATCCCTGAATAAGGGCATTGTGGTGTCAATGATAAAAAAAGGTGGGGCCTTGACAAAGACATGAAGATTCATGATATGCCTGGAAAAAAAATGCCTTCCTATTTCTTTTTGAAAAGCCTAAGGATTATTACTGTGTGTTGAAGGGACGCCCGTGGTCGATACAAGGCGCCTTGCTGAAGATTCAACATTGGGATCATTATATGGCCTTCAGTGAAGTGAATTTTGGTTTGTGTCGTTTCTGGATCCAGTTTCATGGCCTCCCACATATTGCCTTCGATTGTGAGAACGCCATCAATTTGGGAAGTGCAGTTGGGAAGGTAGTAATGTTTGAATCTCCAAAGTTACAGAATAGGTTGACTAGAACCTTTATCAGAACCAGGGTCCTTATTAATATATCAGAACCTCTTGCCATGGGATTATAGGTTCCTCGTCCACAGCGTGATCCAACATGGGTGAAAATCAAGTATGAATGACTCCCAAGACTTCTGCTATGATTGTGGAAGGATCGGTCATGAAGCTAAGAAATGTCACTTTCAGAAAGAAACTAATAATGGCGAGACAGAGGAGAGAGAATACGGTAACTGGCCAGGTGCACCTCACGTTAAGGCCTTGGAGGAAGCACTGGTAGTATGTGATGACAACTGGGACGACTAGGAGTGATTCTAGCAACGGGCAAAAGCACATTAATGAAGCAATGAAGGCACAAGATTGGAGGGAGATTATAATAAAAGAGATTCCAAATATTACGATACTATCCCTGCCAGTCTGAGATTTCAGCAACGGTCAGACTTTATGAAAGAGCTTTTAACGGGTGGGGACAAACCTTTTAATAATAAGATATCAACTAATCAGGACCTGAAATCAATGAATATCCCAGATGATAATAAGCTGATAATCAGCCCAAATTATCGAGTTGATTTTCCTATTGACGAACTGAAAATTCAAAACGCCATTGTCCCTTTTGCTGGTTTGCCTCCAATTTTTGCCGTGACTAAAGGCTTACACAGAATCAACCTGAAGAGACACCAAGAATTATTTAAAGACGATCAGAATCCTAACCCATCAAAGAAGAGGCAACTTTTTAAAGACCCAAAAAGTGAAATTTCGCCTACTAATATCAGCAAACCTGCTATAACTAAAGCTCATCGTGTAAACTGCAGGAAGGTTAAAAATTCTTTCTGTAATAGAAAAGGTAAGCGTGTCAGTAACAAGGCCAGCAGGGAAGAACAAAAATCAAAAGCTGAGATGAGCCAATAGCCCTCACTGGAGAATCAAGTCGTTGATAATGCTGAGTCCGTTCCTGCTGCAACACAAACCGCCGATGGTTGTCACTATGCAACCATCGGTTTGCCATGAGTCTGTTATCTTGGAACTGCTAGAGGTTAAGGGTTGCCCTGGCAATTAAGAACCTCAAGGAGAGCTGTAATAAACCATTTAGTCCTCATTGTGGAGACTAAGAAGAAACACCAGTATGTAAGCACGATCAGGCAGAGATGTGGTTTTGATGAAGAATGGATAGTGGACCTTGTTGGGAGAAGCGGTGGCTTAGCATCATTCTGGGACAAAGATATTACTATGAACATCATTTCCTCGTCCACAAATGTTATTCATACATCAGTATTTTCCTCAGCTACCAATTTTCCTCATTATATATCTTTTGTCTATGGTTCTCCAATAGAGAAAGATAGGCGTATTGTGTATGTAAACATTATTAATTTTGCTAGCTGCAGGGCAAAGAGTTAGATCTACTTGGGAGATTTTAATGACATTACATCCCATCAGGAGAAGCAAGGAGGAAATCCAAGAGCTATCAGGAAAATTACCAATTTTCAGAAGTTTATGTCGGATTGCTCTCTAATTGATTTGGGTTTCAATGGGTCAGGGTTCACTTGGTGTAATCGTAGGCAAGGTGATACCACTATCAGAGAGAGAATTGATCGAGCTATGGGTAATGATATTTTCTGTCATAATTGTCCTTTTGCTCAAGTTTTTCATATTGACCTGATAGGGTCAGACCACCATCTTTTGTTGGATTTCCCATAATAATTTTGTGCAGGTTGTTTTATGAAATTTGGGAAGCCAATGCATCATATGAGTACAATGTTATTAATCGGTTTGCTCTGAAATTGAATAATTGTAGAACAGTACATGCCTAATAAATTGGGGCAGACAAACTTTTCCCAATAGAAAAAAGAAGATTGAGGTACTGAAAACTAGTTTAGGCTATTATTGACAGGGTTCCCAAATAGTGGAGAGCAAAATAGAAGAAGCTGAACTCCTGCGCCTTATTGAAGACTTGATGGATCAAGAGGAAAACTATTGGTGGCAACATTCCCGAGTATCATGACTTAAATCAAATGATAAGAACTCAAAATTCTTTCATCTCTCTATGCTGATCAGGAGGAGAAGAAACTCTATTTTAAGCATCAAGGGCATCAATGGCGTGTGGATAAATGACAAAGGTATAATTAATAACATGTTCACTGAATATTTCACTAGTTTATGCTCTCCTTCAGGTTCGAGACAATTAGCATGAGCTACTAATCAAATTGAGCCAAAGATTGATGAGGTGTCAAATGAGCTATTACTTCGCCCCATAACTAGAGAGGAAGTTCAACTAGCTACTTTTGAACTTGGAGGGTCTAACGCCCCAAGTCCGGATGATTTCTTAGGTAAATTCTACTAGTTTTCTTGGGAAGCGGTGGGAGATTCAATTTTTAGTATGGTAAAGGATTTCTTTGATAAGGGTACACCACTTGATGCCATTAATGGAACTAATATCACTCTTATTCCTAAAGGTGATAAACCTGAATCAGTATCCCATTTCAGACCTATTGGCCTCTACAATTTTTTCTATAAAACTATCTCTAGAGTTTTGGCCAACATAATTAAATGATGCCTTGATAAATGTATATCCCCTAATTAGGGTGTCTTTGTTCCTGGGCATTTAATTCAAGATAACATTATTATAGCCCACGAAGTGTTTCATTATTTAAGACAAAAGAAAACTGGTAATAAGTTTGAATTCGACTTAAAAATGGACATGAGTAAGGCATATGATAGGGTTGAATAGAAATTTTTTAGACGTGTTGATAAAATTTGGATTTTCCCAGAGATGGGTTAACCATGTAATGAATTGTGTGGAAACTATACATCTTAACTTGTGTATTGCAGGAGAGAAAATAGTGTCAATTAGCCTTGGTAGTGGATTTTGACAAGGATATCTGCTATCTCCATATCTCTTTATCCTAACCTAGAAGCTCGATCTTGTATGATCAATAATTATCAGTTACAAGGCCAGTTAACAGGGATTAAAATTAATAACTCCTGTCCTACTCTATTTCATAGTTTCTTCACAAATAATGCCTTATTTTTTATGAATACAGATACCTAGAACTATAGAGTCCTCATACAAATACTTATAGGGCCCGTTTGGTACGATGGAATTAATCTTGATGGAAATGGAAATGGATATGGATATGGAAATGGATATGGAAATGGAAATGGAAATGAGGTGTAAAAGTATGTTTGGTATGTCATGGAAATGAGATATGATTTTTAGGTGAAAAGACCAAAATGTCCTTCAAATTTTTTTTTTTCCAAAAAAACATCATTCAGAGAAGCCCAGAACCTTCTCCTCCCGAAAACCTACACCATTTTATTTTTTTCAAATGTTTGGTATGTCATGGAAATGAGTCCTAATTTATATGTGAAAAGACCAAAATGCCTTTATAATTGAAAAATAAAAAATTCCTCTCCTTTGAAAATTTTAGGCTTATAGTATGAAATTCTAAAAGAAAAATATAATTTTTTTTTTTAAAATTGGAACCCGGACCGGTTCACCTGCTGGTTCTCCGGTTTTCGGGCCGGACCGATCGGTCCGGTCCGAGTTCCTGAACCTGGGTCTCATTATAGAAAGGGCAAGGTTGGAATTGAAGACATGGAATTGCAAATCTTAGCAATTTGGGTGGAATTGAGTTTGATGGAATTGGCCCCATTTGGCTTCCATGTGGAATTAAATTCCATGAGCATTTCTTTATACCAAACATGCACAACTCATGGAATTGAATTCCAATTCCAATTCCATGCCTCTAATTCCACCGTACCAAACAGGGCAATAGAGTATTGCTCAGCCTCAAGGCAGCTAGCGAATTTGGGAAAGTCAAGTATTGTGTTCTTGAGAATACACCGCAACCATTACGGCAAGAAAATTGCGACATCCTAGGCATTGGATTAGGGTAAATACTTGGGAAATGTGACATCTTAATTTTATTTTCGGATTTAATTACAATTAAAAAATAATTAATTATGATAAATGGATTTATCATATAATTATTAAAATAAAAAGGGGTTAGTTAAAATATGATTCATAAGAGTAGGGGGAATTCTAAACTAGAAATAATGAATTGGAAAAAAAAAAGGGGAAATCAAATGATAATATTATATTATTATTATTTAATGAAAAAGAAAAAAAAAAGTTAAAAAAAAAAAAATTGAAGGCACATGGCCTTTAATGGTCACGTGGGGAGTGGGAATAAAAGAATTGAAACATCTCCACTCCCCCATCTCGCATATGCTTCAGTGTGAGTGAGAGGAGAGGATCGGTGTCTTCGCACAGTCCTCCTCTGCTTATCCATTATCTCAAATCTAGAGGAAACTTTGAGGGTAGTTACTTAAAATAACTTCTAACCATAAAACTTTCTTCATGAAAATTATTCTAAATATTTTTCTCTTTCTTATGGTAGTGATTTTGTGTTGATTAGAGAATATTTTTGGGTTAAGATTTTGGACAAGTTTTAAGTTTTATTAATAAATAAATATAGAAATGTAGATGATGATTAATAGTTAATTTTAATTGGTTTATTTTTGTTATTTAGTTGGTATAAGATTTTATAATAAATTTTCTATAAAATCAGCCTATAAATAATTCTATATGGGACTTTTTGACCGAATAAATTTGGGTTAAATGATTTATTTAGGTTTGTTGGAGGTATTATTGAATTTATGATGGTTTAGTTTTGAGTTTTAAGCTTGAACTTCAAAGATGGAATTTTAGAGTTCAAAAATTTTGGAATTTTTGTTAAAATAAAATATTTGGGAGTTGTCAATAATTTAATTGAGTGATTTGGTTTGGTAAAGAAAATGGAAATTGTATTAAAATAATCAGTTATGGTCTATGGGAGATTTGAGAATATTTCTCTATCTGGAGAGTACTAACTTTAACTATATAAGTAAATATATGGTTGAAGTGTAACATCCCAAATTTTTTATTCACCAAAAATACATTATAATTAATTGAGAAATTCAATAAAATGGTGAATATTCATGAATTTGGATCTTGTGAATTTTGAAATATTCATATTCATAAGAAATGAGTAAATTAATTCAAGAAAGGAATTAAACTACAAAGGTGATAGCAAAATCAAAATTTTGCTAATTTAGCCCAAAATTATTTATTTTCCAATTAATTGGAGTTAATTTCAATTAATTAAGAAAAATAAAAGAAAATGTATAGTGGGATCATTCTTGGTGGAGTAAATCATGAATTGTGAAAATTAAGGGGGGATTATACATAATTTAATTATGTGAATTATGGAATGAGTGAAAAACAATTTTCCTTCTCTTCCTCTCATTTTTTTCGTCCAACCATGAAAATAAAAGAGAAGAAATGGGCTTGATTAGAGTAAAGAGAAGGGGGATGGTTTATGTAACTAGAAGGGAATCTAGTCCAAATTCAATTGAAGACACATGATGAGAAGGCATGTCATAAAGTTAAGAGGGTATGTCATAAAGTAGAGAGTATGGTTGGAGGTATGGGAGGAAGGATGGTGTGCGTGATAGATGTTGAAATGTCAACCCTTGATTAGATCTATGGCTAGGAAGAAATGCGACCAAATTAATAACACACATTTTCTCCTTGCTCTTGGCCATATTTTGTCCAACCACAAGGAAAAGAGGAAGAGAGAGAGCTTGAGAAATAAAGAGAGAGTGAACTTGGAGAGCTCTTGAAGTTTACAGAGAAGGAATAGGAAATCTAAGGTAAAAATGTTAATTTCTTATGGTTTTCTTGTGTTCTTGTCATGAAATCCTTCTCTAAACTCTTGTTCTCATGAATCCTGTTAAAACCGGCTATCACCCAAGAGGGGGTGAATTGGGTGTATAATAAAAACTTAAGAACTTTGAAAATCTTTTTGCATCTTAATGAAAGCGGTAAGTATGAAGGTTTATAAATCAACAGTTAGATTAAATAATATATGCTAGAAATATAAGAGCTTAGGGAAGAAAATATGCAAACTGTGATTTATCTTGGTTCGGTCCAATCTGTGATGGCCTACGTCCAGTCCCCAGGCTCCTCCTGAGATTTTTAAATCCACTATCTTCTTGTTTAATCTGGGCACAAGAAAAGCCTTTACAATCCCACAAGTTTAGTCGGGTACTTGTGAAACCTTTTACAAATCTCTTACTGAAATACTCCCCCTTACGGCAAGTCTTACTAGCAGAGCAATCCCGAAGATCTTCCTCTCCTTCTTACTCATGCAAGTCTTACGAGTAGCAACGTTCTCTCCTGCTTACACCCCTGTAAGTCTTATGAGCAGTAGTGTTCTCTACTGCTTGCACCTTGTAAGTCTTACAAGCAAAATGTCTTACTGGCAATTCTCTCTACAGCTTCCCCCGTAAGGAAATCAACCCTCTCAAGGTCCCTCTACCTTGAGATCACCTCAGAAATATAATTGAAAGTGTTTACAGACTCTCTCACAGAGTGGGTATAATACTCACTGAAGTACAATACAAATAATCACTCTCTCAATGATAAGTAATATAAACACTGGAAAACTGAGAGTGTATGGGTAGAAGCAGAGGATTCATATTTCTATCATTTTTCTCGTAGTTGCTCGCTGTCTTCGTTACCCATCGACGTTGAATGCTCTCTCATTTATATTTGATGAAGATGATGATCGTTGTGAGCATTCATCCGTTGGAGTCATTTTGACCGTTGAGCATATTTGAAAAACGAGCTACCATGAGATTTCCGTTGCAAAGCAGAGCGTCACATTGAGGAGCGGTATGTCTCATTATGAGCTGTACATCATGTTGTGGAGCGGGATGAATACGTTTGAGTTTCCAGACAATCTCTCATGGTGGGTCAGTTGCTTGTCGTGGTTGGTAGCCGCCATTCGGTGTGTAATGATGCCGCCCGCCACACTTGACTCTTTCATTTGAATCTATAAGCTCTCCGTTAAATTTCCTGTTTCACACTGTAAAATACTTAATCATTAATATGATGAAGAGTTAGTCATGGGTATGTTGGATCATTGGTCAAAAGCTGAATTTCTGGTTTCTAGGACTCATCACGTGAGTGAAGATATTCGCCATACGTGACCTCCGTTCTTGAAGATGCAATACAAATATTTAATCTCCTGTTTTACACTTGAAATATATGTTAGTTAATGTTTAGGAACAATAACAAGTGAAAACATAATGATTGTATAACATTTAACCACGTTTGGATTGATGGCTATGAGAGTCTGAACTTCTACGTTGCTTCTGTCAGGACCTCACTTGAGTGCAAAGAAGCCTTACTCGAGTGCATGTACAATTTCACGTTCTGGCTTCCTCTCGGGCAAACACTCGCTGCTCTTCACTCACATCTGCTCGAGTGAATTCTAGACATCACTGAGCACAACACGTCCTGCTCGAGTACGCCTCTTGTTTTCACGTACATGCTTCTTCTCGGGTTAACACTCTCATGTCAAAACTTGCATGTGCTCGAGTGAGACATAGTCTAATGCTCGAGTATGGATCCTAGTGCTCGATTGTTGTAAATTTCTTCACGTTTCAGCTGCTTCTGGACATCACTCGCACAACTTTTTCAAAGAGTTCGTTTTTGCACTCTCGGGTGATGTGGGGCCACTTTAGAAAAAAATTATTTATTTGATTCTAATGATGTATCATAAGAAAGCTCTTGCCATCTGCATTCCAATGCAAAAAGAATCAGCTCCAAACTCCTTGTATTCTGCAAGTTATGATCGAAAGAGTGTCTATTCCGCTAGACTGCACAAGCTTCAACTTCCAGAAGGCATAGCTCCTATAATATACGTTCAAATTAGGAAAATTACCTATCCATGGAAATATCTTTGAGTCTAGTTTCATTTGGCACTGGTTTTGTCTCAATCCAATGTGTGGTTTGTGAGTTATGCTCAAAATACCGAACCTGTGTTGAAAAGTGACGGTGACTTCATTGTCATCTTCCACGGATCATATCTCCTTCATTTGAGCTTATTTCAATGTGATCTTGGTGCACATTTTACGTGTTGTGAGTCTTCGTTTATATGCCACCGGTTTCGGGTCAATCCCACGTGTGGTTTGAGAGATATGGCCAAAATACCGGACCTTTGTCAGGCTGAATGTAAAATAGAGTAGAACAGAGTGTTCACCCTGTGCTCGAGTGTGTTCATCCGTGCTCGAGTGAAACACCTCTGGTACTCGAGAATTTGATCCGTGCTCGAGTAAAACTCCCCTAGAAGTGCCATAACTCACATATAAGTCATCTTAGCTTCGTATTAACCTATTCCAACCATCATTTGATCATAGTAGCCTTCGGTATCATCATAGAAACCTCCAGTATCACTTCTAACAACTTGAATCTTGATATTCTTGATAGATCTTCCAAGTTCTTCATTCTTCAATATCTTTCTTTTTGATTTTCCTCTTGATAATCATTCTTCATAATCCGAGTAGGCATCTCCTTGATTATCTTCAATTTCTTTTCTTCTTCTTCCTCTTGTTCATTTTCATTAATTCAATCTTCTTCATTCTTTGCTTGACTAATCTACAAAATATGTAACATTAAATATAGTAGTTAGTCAAAGAAATACATTATATAAACCTTTTGCTCTTATCATTTCACATCTATATTTGACATCATCAAAACTAATCATATCTAACAAATCCATGGTGGTGAAGTCACACTTTGAGATTAAGAAGAGAGGGAGGAGGAACCTAAAGTAAGAGGAAACCATGAAGTCAGAGAGGGTAACTTCATAAACTTGCTTTCTTGTGGTGGTGTTGTTGTTGTTGTTTCTTGATTTTTAAAGTTTCTTAGTTGAGTTGTAAAATTGGAAAAGTCATAACCCTAAGGGGTTATGTTGCCCAAAATCCTGATTAAGAATTGTTTAAGTGAGTTAACCAAGGATTTGAAGTGGAAAAGTACAAGGTTTGAAAGCTAAAACATAAAACTATATTTTTCCATTTTTCTTCATATTTTAGGCCAGAATCAGAAATGGTAGTAGGAGTTAGATTTTCATGAAATAAATGATTCCATTGAATTCAGTGGGAAAAAATAGGTGGGGTTATAGTTGGCCACTTTTTCGGTAGAGGTCGAAAAAGCATAATTACAAAAACGCCACTGAAATCTCTAAATAGGGGTTGTCAAGTGTATTTTTGTAATTTGATAGTGAATTTGGTAATTTTAAGCCCGGAAATGAATTCCTTGGGTGAAAATAAGTCAGGATAGCCCTAGTCAAAATTTTGGTAAAACGTGCCATCGGGCCAGTTACGGTAGGCTGGGCCGGGGTCTCGGGGCCATTTTGGTAAATTTTCACCATAGACTAATATAACCACAAGAAACACTATGGAAGAGTCTAAAATGATACTTGGATAGGTTATGACCTATTTCTGGTACATTTAATATTTTAGGACCGATTCGAAAGCCGGAACGACACGCGTTACGAGACACACTAAAAAAAGGGATCATAAAGCTTTGAGGTAGGGAACTTACCTCTGCTACATGTGTTTGATATTTGTGCTGGTGTATTGATGCATGTTATTGCTTTGCTTGATTATGTGAAACATATATGAATAATTGAAGCTCTGTTTCTATTTATGCTATGACCATATGTATATTGTTTGAAATATTGAGTATGCATATATGTCATTGTGTGAGCATGAGTTATGTAATGCAAGCACGTTATGCATTCAACACTTATTTTGCATGCATATTGGTATTACTTTCCTATTGATATTCCCTAGAATCTCACCCTTCCCTACCAACAATTTAGATAGGAGATTCCCCAGATACGAGGTGATTGCAATGGTGGAATAAAGATGTGAAGATGTCTCTGTTTCACTGGGATAAACTTAGACACCCACGTAGCACTGTGAAGCTGCGTTAATTGTAATTATCAAGTACGAACCCTTATGGGGCATTTCTATAATCGTGCTCATAATATCAGTATATCTATGCTATTCTTGTGTTGCCCATTGAACTGCATATCGTTTTCCGCAAATACTCTAAAATAGGTGAAAATAAAATGAGGGTGTGACATGAAGTGTCTTTGTTAATACACACACATTTATAACTAATTAAGGATAACAATTATTAATTAGTAATTTGAAAATTAAAAGTTAGTAATAAATTATCTCAAATAACTCAATGAGTTATTAATGTGTGGTTATATAATTGTCTAGACTGATAGTGAATTGTCGGTATTGAGCATGGGGCGTTTTGTTTGTGGTAATATCTCCTAACTACTTTCCACTTGTTATGTGTGTTAGTGTGTTGTTTGTGAGTATTTGTTAAATTCTTTATGAGAATGAAAATAGTATATTGATTTTGATAAGATATTTCAACGAGTATTTTGAAATGTTTATTGACATGGAGAAAGCTATCATGATGTTGATGAGTATTTTGATAGAAATTGCCTCTTGGAACCTTATGATTTGAATTGTGAATATATATATAGATATATATGAGTTGGAAATTGAGATACTATGTTGTAACCCCCTTCATGCTTAAGGCTGAGATTTAGTTCATAAACACGTAATTGATGTAGAATTAGAGACCTTAGATGATTTTGGGACTTAAACAAAATCAAACTTCCTAAAATCATGGCTTACAAAAACTTTTACAAAATATGTTCATGACGGTCTCATATTCACATTTCAATACTAAATGGCCTGTACAAGTTGATTTCATTCACAAATATTAGAGTATACAGCAAATTCCCGACACACTCGGGTTTCATTCATTAATAAGGGTTTTACAAAGGCACAAAGCCCACAATTCATTAACCTTAACTTAGGGATTACACAAAACTATACTACAAATTCCAATATACACAATTGTTTCCCAAAAACAACAAATTGATATACATGATAACCAATAACCCAAAATATACATCTAAATCAGAGCTCTATCCGCTCTTCGTCGCCCGCTTTCCCTTTGATCCTTCTGCCCTGTCTAAAACATGGTTTTTGGGAGAGTGAGATTCTAAAGAATCCTCGTAGTAACAAGTCAATCATATAATGTACAATAATAATGCATGTAAGCAAATCATTAACCACAACAAGCAACTACAACGGCAGTTACAACGGCAATGGTTAGTATGACACATGTCATCCCTTACGATTGCTCACGCTGAATTGCTCACGTTGCATTGCATCACAACAATCCACACAATATATTTCACTACAGCTGGGATTCATATAATGCATTTCATACACAAGCCATACAGGTAAGATACACACAGCCCACGGCTGGATTCACAAACGCCGCCCCACGGGTCGGATTCACAATATCCATGTCGATTACGACGGCAGTTCAACGGCCGACCTAGGGATGACCACTGTCAATCCCTACACGGCTCACGTTGACCTGATCACGCCGTAATGGACCATGGCACACATTTAACAAATTCAACGATAAGTTATGCATGCCAAAACATCATACATAATATGAGAGAAGAGTCACTACCTTGATCCTTTCGGGCGTGTCCTAGCGCCGGTCTCTCCCGAGGAGGGCAAATATCGTATCCTAGAATCATGATTAGGGATGAAGAGTTATATTCTATTCCAAGACTTAATTAACTTGAAACACTTAATTTTGGTTATCATAATTGACCCTTAAGAGGCCACAAATGCCTCTAATAAAAGCCCTAAAAGGTTGGGAAACAATAGGTTAGAGATCTCCTTTCGAAAACTTAAAGTGCTGGAACACAAGGGTTGGCCGCGGCCAGCCCTTCCTTGGGCCGCGGCCAGAATCAGGCCAGAAAGGTTTGGGCCGCGGCTAAGAAATCCCCTGATTCTTGGCTGAACTTCCAAAATTCATAACTAATTCTAGAATATTCAAAACGGGGTGATTCCAAAGCCAAATGAAAGGTATATAAGTCCTCTTTCAAGGAAAAATATGGCCCATCACTGGAAATCACTACACAAATACAGAATCACCAAAAACTAAATACTACTCTAAAACAGAGTTCTGTTTCAATCCCAAACTTTGGACAACCATATCTCACAGAATACTAAATGAAATGACAGAAAATATATGTCCATTTTGAAGCTTGGGATGTGAAAATTAAGACTGGAAAGTTTCAAAATTTTCCAATACCATTTGTTCATTCAAAACGCTCGTTCAAACTGACTGCGAAAAACAGAGCTCAAACAAGACTGATTTCCAACTTTTCCCAAGTGATCCTAATGAATCCAAAATCAATAACCAAGCTCATTCTCACACAAAATCACTCAAGGAATCCAATGGGAATGTCAAAATCACCAAAATTCTATTCCATTATCATGCTTTGGTTTTGGGTAACATTAAACACTAAACTCCCAAAATCTCCAAACTTAACAATTTCAAACCCAATCAATTCTATCTATCCAAAATGCATTCCAAACATACAAATTCCATATCAAACACATACCAAACTCCCAATGGCCCTCATTTTCAAAAATGGGCCCAAAATTCCAGAAAATTCAAACTATTTCAAATGGTATGAAACTTAGATAGATAGATAGGTCTCACTCACCTTATCAACTTCTCCAAAGAGAGTTCTTGATTCACTACTTTCCAAAATTTCGTGTGATCACAAACCACAACCAATGGACAAGCTACAACCATAGAAATGTAGCTCTTAACTCAAGGATCAACTTTAATGAAGAGAGTTTGAGCAATAGAGGTCATTTTCCCTTACCTTTTTAGACTTTTCTTCCTTCCCTTTCCCCTTCCATGGCTGAGGAGAGAGAGAGCAAGAATGAGAGAGAGATGGTGAGATGGAGTGTGAGGAAGAAGAAACAATAGTACTCCCCCCATACCTCCAGCCAAATACAAGGGAAAAAGAGAGAGAAAATAAGCTTCTTTATTCCCTTTTGACTTTTACACACCTTTTTCCACATATTAACTTGGTATTGGCTTACACCAATCACTACTACAAAAAGGGGCTTTAGTGGCGTAGCTCCTGTGGCATTTTTTTAAAGAAGCGCCAAAAATAGTTATTTATTTATTTAAAATCAAAATTATTTGAAAGCTTTGGCGCTTACAATTATAAACGTCATAATTGACGTTAACCTTGTATGACGTTTCTCTGAACAAGCGCCAAACAAGGCCTATTGTTTTTTTTTTAAAAAAAAAACAATAGGAAGCTTTGACGTTTTATGTGGAAGCGCCAAAGCTTCCTATATTTTGTTTTTTAAGAAAAAGAAAATATAATAGGAAGCTTTGGCCCTTCCTTATGAAGCGCCAAAGCATCTTATATTTTTTTAAAAATATATATATAATAGGAAGTTTATGATTCGAGATTTCACAGTCATGTGACAGGGCTGTAGAGGTAGATTGATCTTTATAGAAAACTGAAGCTTTATCTCTGTCCAAACCAATCATGCACATCTTAAGGGTGTAAACAGGGTCACATGCGTTCACTGAGTCAGCACAAGTAGAGTCTAACTTATATATGAAAAGTATACATATAGTGTTTACAAAAAAAACAGTATACATATAGTAATATATAATAATTACATTTTTGATGTGTATATGTCTATAAAGTAAAGAACGGAGAGAGCCAAGGGTCACCACATGCATGGTGTTTTACCGATATTATATATATAATGCAATGTGCTTTGGCGTTTTATAATAAAACGCAAAAGCTTCCTATATATATAAAAAAAAAGGATCAAAGATGGGTGTAGATAAAAGCTTCCACATATATTAAAAAAAATGAAGATCTGGGAAGTTTTGGCGTTTTATAATTAAACGCCAAAGCTTCCACATATATATTAAAAAAAACGAAGGATATGAATCATATGGTCATTGCAGATTTTTTTTTGGATCAAGATGGGAAACTTTGTTTTGAACAAAAAAAAAAAAATATGGGAAGCTTTGGTGTTTTATAATAAAACGCCAAAGCTTCCACTATTACAAAAAAAACGAAAATAAAAACAGAAATATTATAATAGGAAGCTTTGGCGCTTCCTAAGGAAACGCCAAAGCTTCTTATATGTATTTTTTTTTAAAAAAAAGGTTCAGTCATATTCTTCGATTGTATGTGTGTCTAGCTATCAAGTAAATTTAAATTAAGTGTTTTTTTTTTCACTTGGGTCATTATATTATTATACATTTATCATTGTTAAAGGTTTAATAGTTACAATCAACGTAAAGTTATATGATATGTTTGTCATACTTTTTGCTCTTTCTTTTTATAGATCCAAATTATCTGCTTGAATATATTGTTGTCACTAGTATTAACTTACACTTATAATGAAGCATAAAACTGAGTGAGCTCCATGAAGTTCATCAAATTTTTTTATAATGAAGCGTAAAAGTAGTATATACTTGACCATTGTTAGAAAAAGAATCAGCACATAAAATATAGTTAAACTAACCAATTACATAAACACAGTGCCAAAACTTCATATTGAAAAAATAAAAAACACAATAGAAGCTTTGGCGCTTCCTAAAGAAGCGCCAAAGCTTCCATTTTTTTTTAAATTTTATTTGAAAATAGGAAATAATGACATTCTTTTATGAAGCGCCAAAGCTTCCTCTATTTACAAAATTTAAAAAACCCGCCATTGACATCCCGCCATTATCACTCTTCCGCTTGTCACTTCCCATAACTTCGATCCATTACTCTCTTACTTTATTGGTCTACTAGCTTTTCTTATTCATTATCCTCACTCCTTCCTCTCTTTGATGGCAGCAAGTAGAAGTAGGAGATCCCTAGCTTGTAAGCATTGTTTTTTAAATATTTGATCCATGTTTTCTTTTTTTTTTTTCCCTTTTGGTTAAAATTTGCAATGACTCTTATATGTTTGCTTATATTTTTTATTTTTTAAGTATTGATTTGAAGTTTCAACTTTATCAACTTAAACTTCCTATATATTTTTAGTTTTTTAATTTTTAAACTTACAAATTAATAATATTGTAGTAATTTTATTGTAATACAAATCATTGTAGTTAATGTTTTGTATTTTTTACCATTGTATTGTGATTTGTTTGTTTTATCAAGAAAATATAGTAATTAAAAAAATGATCATCATCGTTTTATATCGTAATTTACCTACTAGATAAAATGTATAGTCATTTACCTGCTAAAAAATTATATATGATTATTAGGCATTTATTTTTACATTACACCGTAAAGAAAAAAAAATATTTAAAAAAAAATGACCAAAGGAGGTGAACACCTCCTTTGGCGTTTATATAATAAACGCTAAAGGAGGGTATCTCCTCCTTTGGCACTTGTCAGATAAAACGCCATAAGTAATTAATTAATTTATTTAATTTGATAAAGTAATATATGACGTTTTTATAAATTGAAAAGCGCCATAGGTATTTTTAATGGCTTCAAAAGCTTTGGCGTTTCTTAAACGCCAAAATATATTTTAAAATAAGCGCCATTATCCTGCTTTTTTGTAGTTGTGAATTAAGTCACCAATTAGCTACTTTAATCTCTCCATTAGCCATTTTAATCACACATCCCATTTTTTCTTAGTTAGTAATTAATTTCTCCCTTAATTACCAACTCATGACCAATAATTCAATTCTTCCAATTTTTCAATAATTATGACATATTAATCAATATTGCCATAAAACACATAATAATTCAAATTAAATTCATAATTATCCACAATAATCATGATTTGCCCTTAATCAAAAGTTGGGATATTACATATGTCATGTATATGAAGATGATTAGAATAGCATTATATGAATGCGAAAATCTTGAAAAATTCTCGTTAAGCTATTTGTTGATAATTATTGTGATGATTGGATTGGGATGAAATGAAGTAGTTAGTTCTACCATGTGGTATAGCCTCCATTGTGCATGATGGTTGGCTTTCTATTGTCCCACCAGTTCAATAAGGGACTATCCCACTATTCAATGAGGGACTGCCACACTAGTTCAATGAGGTGTTGTGATACCTCACTAGTCCAATGAGGGGAAAAGACCTATGGTCTGGGCATGTGCTCTGTGGATTTTGGTCAACCCTCATTACATGACCAGTGAGCTTTTGAGTGGCCAGTAACATGGATAGTAATTTAGGCCATGGATTTAGTTGGTGGAAATAAGGTGGTTCGGTTGGATTAATAGCAGGAAACTTGGAAATTGTGATATAGGAGTGATGTACCCATGTCATGTGAGTTCACAAAATAAAACTAGGTTTGAAAATGTAACGTAGTAGCTCAACTTAGGTCGTTCTTGTGAGGAGATTAATTTCCAAGTTTCTAAGTAGTAAAGTGATAGAAAACCTTAAAGTTGTGAGAAATTATTTTAAGAATTTGATTTTTAAACTAATAAAGTAATCTAAGCTAAAGCAATATTTTTGTATTTTTCAGTTTTTAAAACAAAGAAGCAAAAGGAATTGAAATTAACACTAACAACAAGATAAATTCAATTAACTAATATAATGATAAAATGAGATTCCCTTGAGTTGAGGTTTTATGCTTCCTTGCTTGCACTATAAGCCAAGAGGATGGAACTAAGCTACCACTAGCTCCATAATTGCAATAATCATTTAATTCATTCTACCGAAGCAATTAAATGAATACCACCAAAAAATTCAAACTCAAGGAGATAAATAATTAATCTTCCAATTCTAGCTTGTAATTACCATTACAAAATTTCAAAACATTCAATTTAGTCATTTACAATCCACTTAACCAAGTTAGAATAAACAACTCAACCTACTCCTAATTTGAATCATATAAAGCTTAATTAATCAACTCCTAGCTCAACCACCAAGTTTATTCACTTGGCATAGAACAATCTAGATCACAATTACATACTTAACTAAGCCATACAATTATGAAATAGAAAGAGAGCTTAAGGAATTCCATTGAAGTTTAGAAGCTCAAACCATTACCTAACTCAAGGAAATCACCAACACTTTAGCTACTCATGGAAGGGGAAGAAGAAGAAGCTTGATAAATGAAGAGTAATTGGCCATGGAGAAAAATAGTTCAACTGCTTCACGTCCTCTTCTGTTCTTCTATTTCCCCTTCGGCCAACAACTACTTTTCTTCCTTTATCCATTCGGTCAGCTCTTCATCTTCATAGCCGAAATTCTCCTCCCTTTCTCAATTTGTGCTCTCTTTTTCTCACCATTTTGCAGCTGCCACACCTGACTTTTTTTTATTCCATTCGATGCCTACTCCCCTTATTTCATTCGCTGCTTCCTTTCCTTTATTTCCATAGCTCTCCCTCATTCACAGCCGCCACTCCTCTCTTTCTATCATTGGCGCTGCTTCTCGCCCAACCTATTCGGTCACAACCCTCCTTTTTACATTCGTCCTCTTCGGTCCAATTAGCTGCCCCTTTTCTCCCATTTCAATTCGGTCCCTCATTATTTCAGCCCATCATCCTCTTCTCTTTGATTGGTCCAGCCCATCACTTGGGTCTCCTCCTCTTTTTAATCCATTTCAGTCAACTCCCTCCTTTTGCTTTAATTCCTCTCTTTTCTCATCTATTATGTACTGGTATCACTTTTCATTCAATTCGCGTGGTCCCCCCAAAAATGTGTTACAGCTTCTTTTCTTTTTATCTATTCAGTTCATTGCCTCGCTTGTCTTCAATTCGTGCTTGCTTCTTCTCCTTCAATTACTCCCATTGGTCCGGCTGCTTCTTGGTCAATTATTTCGGCTAGCTCTCTTCCATCCTTCAATTAGTATCCCACGGGTCTAGCCTCTCATTCCAAATTCATTCCTTTTGTATTTTCGGTCCAGCACCTCATCTTCCCTTCAATTCAACTCGGTCAACCCTCCTTTTTCCATTATTCCCATTCGTTCCCTCCTTCCTTTCCTTTGTTCATCCCGTGCTCTCCTTTTTTTTCTTCACAGCCGCTACTCTCTATTCAACAATGGTCCCCATTTTTCTTTTGTTTCTTCAATTCTCTCTAGGTTAAAAGTGAGTTATGCCATGTCATCGCTTATAAAATTATATTAAAAAAGGTAATATTTTTTACTCACAATTAAAAAAATAATTGGAATAATAAATATTAATTAAAACTATAACAATTTAACTATTATAACTCCCAAACTATTCTTTCACTAAAATATCACTTTTACACTTGATTATGCCTAAAATATTCAATTAAGTCCTGTAAAAGCCTAAGACTAATTAATAAAAATAAATAAATATTAAGCTCTATCAAGGAGTTGTGATATATAATTCCTGACATGGAGTTGGTGATATGAAATTATGATATAGAAATTGTGATATGGAATTCCTAATATGGAATTTGTGATATGAAATTATGATATAGAAATTGTGTATAGGATTTGTGATACAGAATTCCTAATATGAAATTTGTGATATGAAATTGTAATATAGAATTTGTGATTTGGAAGTTTGTGAATTATATTCTTATACTTTGTTATAAAAATTAATCCACGTGGCACCTCATGAGCACATATTAGCATATGTAATGTGTGGGATAGTTGGTTATTGAGGCTTTTGTCTCCCCCGGTTGATTTAACATTTTTCAGGTGATAGTTCCCGTTCTAGGATGTTAGGGAGAGCTTCTGAGGCATAGATATTTCTCCATAAATATCTGTATAGCCTCTTTTGGTTTATTATGTGATAAATTGATGTATATTGCCACTGATAGGGCTCATATTTTGTAAACTCTAATTTAACTACATACTTTTAATTAAATTGTCGCTGGTTCGTATGCTAGCAGAAGGCCTAAGGCCTTTAGGATTGCATGTGGTTGGAAGTGGGTCATAAAACTCATATTTTGGAAACTTTAGATTATCGTACTATGATTTGGATACTATGCAGAACTGGATTTTTGAGCTTTGACTTATGGTGAATGTGCATTTTGAGTTTTGAGAGACTCAAGGTTGAAGTATTATTCTATAAATCCGAGTAAAAAGGAATTTTATTTAGATATCCATGTTAGGTGGTTTTGCCATCTTTCTAACATGGTTTGATATGTAAAATGGTTAGAAAGGTGTGATTATTCTTAATTGCTTGAAATGTTTAGATTAGCTATTTCCTATCATGGATGACTCTAATTTGAAATGAGAAACTCCTTTATAATCATGGTAGATTCTTTAATGATTTGTTAAACTTTAGTTCTACCATGAAAAGGAATTTACATTTTGGTATTAGATTATGAGATTCTACAATATGTGATGTAATGCATATAGTGGCAATATAATCTTTCACACATAACCTCACCTTGTTTTTGAGTCGTATTGTTGAGTTTTATACTCTGTTTATGGTGGGTTTCGTCCTTAGATGGGGAGAATGGTATGGTTAAGACGGACCTACCTCAGTGATAACTTATCTCTATCTAGTCCTGAGCAGTCTAATTTACTAAATAGTGAGGCTTTTTTTTTTTTGAGACATAAAAGAGATGTTATGGTTGTGATAGATGAACTGACAAGGAAGTTTGAATATGATAAGGCTAGTGAAGAAGAGGAAAATGCATATCGCAATGATGAATGCTCAGATGGAGCCGGTAACAGGTTGTTAGTGCAGGTAGTCTAGATAATTCAAGTAGAGGTGGTAATATGGTCCGGTCCACCGGGTTCGGTCTAACCCGCCACGGGTGGGACCATATAGGTTCGGGCCTAAAAGGATCGCATCAAAATGGGTCGACATTTAGCTAATCCAATACATAACTACTGGGTTGGCATGTAAGCCCTCCTAACCCATATTATTATTTTAAAAAAAAAATTAAACAATGTACTAAAAATGTTTTTTCTACAAACCTGAACCATAAAAAAATTTAAGATTATATTAATAAACATTTATTCCTAAAATCTCTAACTTTCTGCTACTTTCATTATCTCACGCTAATCCTGTACTCTATTAATACTCCCTCCCTTGAGATTCGCCTTGTCCTCAAGGTGAGACAAAAGTGATGGCCTTCTTGTTTATCTTGGAGCTTCATAGTGATCGTCTTTACCTCTGCCCTGATTGTATTAAAATAGATTACTGCACCTTCCGGCTCCACAACAACAGTGGCAACGTCTTCTAAAAGAAAAATGAGCCTTTCAACTTCTTTTGAAATTGCCAAGAGTGAGAATGAGGATGTATAGGGATGCCAAGTTTTACCGAATTTCCTCCATGAAAGCAGGGACCCTTAGGATGATGCTGGTATTCAAGCTCTACAAAAGAATGGTGCGAGGCTGGAAAGGGATTGAATGCCGAGTTGGTGGGTGAGAATGAAGGTTTGAAAGCAGTTAGCATGAGGAAGGAACTCATTATGGATTGAACAACTCTGATGCTAAATGGTAAGGTACTGAGTAGATTAATTGATAAGATGGGAAAGCTATAAGATCATCTGAGATAAAGAGTAAGTAAGAATCTCACCTCTACTCTAAAACAACCTAAGAGAATCTTTTAAACCAAGTTACTCTTTGAGATATTCAATGCTTTATTGAAGAGGTAATATGCCAATTAATAAGAGCATATTATAGGGAGATAGATTCTAATTAGAAATTCAAATATGAAATTCTAATGACTAACAACCCAAGATTATAGGAAGTGACTCCTAATGGTGGAATAATCCACTTATTTCTCAACTTCCTAAGGAAATAATAATTAAATCAAATAATTTATAATTAAAATAGCTAATTTATCCGACCTTGGATAGATAAGACGATATCTATCATTTCAAATAGAAATTGGAAGGATAAATCTTTATTAAATTAGGAAATCAAAATCTAATCACATAACTAATAAAGAAAAGGATAAATCTTTAGTAAAAGATGAGACAGAATCTTAACTCAATGACTAATAAAGCTCAGGGAGAATCTCCCATAATTAGAGAAGGAATTCTCTAATAATTTTTCATATATTTCTGGCTCACTTTTACATTGATTGAGACTCCATTTTATAGACAGAAATATAACAATCACACCCTAAAAATACTCCTAAATTTATCCTATTAATCCATGATGCAGGTAATGGAAGTAAATACCTCAATAAATATTAATTTAATCTGCAACTAACAAACCCGCTAATCCTAAACTTAAGGACCAATAATAAATCAGAAAATATCTTAAACAAAATAAACACAATCTAAAATTATATTAATAAATATTTATTCCTAAAATCTCTAACTTTCCGTGACTTTCATTATCTCACACTAACCCGGTACTCTATCAATACTCCCTCCCTTGAGATTCGCCTTGTCCTCAAGGCGAGACAAAAATGACGGCCTTCTGGTTTATCTTGGAGCTTCATGGTGATCGTCTTTGCCTCTACCTTGATCTATTAAAATAGATTACTGCACCTTCCGGCTTCACCAACATAGTAGCAGTGTCTTTGAAAGGAGAAATGAGCCCTTCAACTTCTTTTAAAATTGTCAAGAGTGAGAACGAGGATGTATAGTCATCCCAAGTTTTACCGGATTTCCTTCATGAAAGCATAGACCCTTGGGATGACGTTGGTATTCAAGCTCTGCAACAGAATGGTGCGATGATAGAAAGGGATTGAATGCCGAGATGGTGAGTAAGAATGAAGGTTTAGAAGCAACTAGCATGTGGAAGGAACCATTATGGATTGAACGGTTCTGATTATAAATGGTAAGGGACTGAGTAGATTAATGGATAAGATGGGAAAGCTATAAGATAATCTGAGATAAAGAGAAGGCAAGAATCTCACCTCCACTTTAAAACAGCTCAAGAGAATAACTTAAAACAATTTACTCTCTAAAATATTCAATGCTTTTTTGAGGAGGCAATATACCAATTTGTAAGAGCAGATTTTAGAGATAGGCTCTAATTCAAAATTCAAATACGAAATTCAAATGACTAGCAACCTATAAGATTCTGGGAACTGACTCCTATTGGTGGAATAATCCACTTATACCTCAACTTCCTGAGGAAATAAAAATTAAAACAGATATTGACTGGAGGTATTAAAAATAAAAATTAACATAATTAATTTCTTTAATCTATCTAAATTAGCCAACCAATTTTTATATTGACTAGAGGTAATATATACGTATGTATGTGTGGGTATATATATCATGCTCAGCACGACACATACAGTACGCTTCGACAATAAATTTTAAGGCACTTGCTTCATGATCAGCGAATATTGACTGATTAGAAGAGTCAGTAGTTGAATTAAATGAATCTGATATTCGTAATAAAGCAGACCAACAACTTTGGTGGCATTTGAAAGCAAAACGTACGTGGGGAGCTTTGTTTTACAGGAGATGAACCGTTCAAATTTCTAGTTTTGTATCTAAGTTTTATTTTGTGCATATAGAAGACATATTGCTGTCTTAATTTTAGAGGTTTCATGTAGGGGTAGGGGAGGGGGTTAATTTGTTCTCTGAAAAGTCAAAAATGAATATTTCATATTAACATTATTGTGCTTCAAAAATTTTTATATTCCCTCTAATCCTAAATATTGTAATTAAAAAACTAATTTGAAGACATTAAAAAAATAAGTTAAGTTAATCATTTGTATTGATTTTGCCCAAACAACTAGACTCTTTTGACATCCTCTTTTTTAATATCTATAAAATGATCAATTTTATATAAGCAAAGGATTGTACAACTAGAGTTAAAAGAGTAAGATCTAGGGAATGGGAGATTATACAATTTGTGTTTTCGTGAATTCCACCTCATAGTACATGAACCGTTACTTTTAAGTGTTATATATCTTTGCGTGACATCTACCTCGACATACATGATGTTTATTACCTATACCTGTTATATATTAAGCTTTATAAATGTCCAAATCTATATTACTGCATAAAGACAAAATATTAAATTATAAATTTAAAAATGCTAAGCCGCCCCTAAGTATGCCTCCTATATATATTTCCTACTACCTTGAGAATTTTAAAAAAATAAAAAAGCTAAAACTAATTGTAGAACTTAAATGATATTGTTGCTTATTTAAAAAAATTCATATGACTATATTATTAGTGTCCACGCAACATGTTTATTACTCTCTAGATCAACATATTTTCAACTACCAACATACTCCCTCTGGCCCTTAATATAAGATATATTTGGAGAGTTGATATTGGTCCTAACTATAAAACATAGTTTTCATATTTATCAATTTTTTTCTAATTGACCTCTATTGATGCTCCCTCAACAATAATGAAGGAGAAAAAAGAACAAGGGAATTAAGGAAGATGGCCAAGGTGTTTTAGAAAATACATGTTATATTAACTAACTCAGCTAAATTCCTTAATCTAATCAAATTAGATAAATATATCTTATATTAAGGACCAAGTAGTATATGTCTCTTTTTTATTTGAAAAAGAACAAAATGATATACATATATAAACCATTATCAAGTCTTCCATTGGGGCAAAAGAAATAGAACTGAAATGCGTTAGTGTTAAATCGTAATTAGTATTTTCTATATAGGTATAATTGTGTATAGTTGTAATATCTTGTGGGTATCTTTCTCATAACATGTGTATGGTGTAGATTATTTCTGTAACAATATTCTATTACAGAATTGTGCTATATATATCAAGCAAAGGTCTGAGCAAAGATATCGACTAAGCCTTTATTCATTGAGTCTAATTTATTCTTGGTATCAGAACTCCTCTAGCTTGTCTTCAAAATGTCGCTTTCTTCTCATACCACTGATGATGCTACCTCTGTCCTGATCACCAAATCATACTCCTTATTTCAGTCTTCCAGCCATACCACATCCATTAAGCTGGATAGGATAAATTTTCCGGTTTGGGAATCCGTTGTTCTTCCATTAATTGAAGGCAATCAGTTACAATCATACATCAATGGTGCAGGCTCTACTCCTCCCATAACTTGCGTAGCTCCAGGAATTCAGGAGATTACTCCAAATCCTGAATTTTAGGACTGGTATGCAGTTGATAGGATGCTTGTAGGATGGCTCTATAACACTATGACACAGGATGTTGGTGCTCAGTTGCTTCGCTATTGCACAACATTAGATCTCTGGAATGGTGCTCGCTCTCTGACTTCTGCCATTTCTAAATTGCGCATAATGGTTTTCCAGTCTAAACTATATCTGACAAAGAAGAATGCTATGAAAATGGAGGAGTACCTCGCTCGGATGAAAACTGTTGCTGATCATCTAGCACTTGCCGGAGCTTTGATTACTTCCGACGAGCTTATCCTTCACACATTGAATGGCTTAGATGCAGAGTACAATGTGATCGTTGTCAAGCTTATTGACCAACCTGGTCTTACTTGGATCGAAGCTCAGTCTGCCTTACTCGCCTTTGAAAGTCGTCTTGAACAGCTGAACCAATTCTCTTCTCTCACACTGCAACCCTATGCTAACATGGCTACAAAGGGTACTGAGCAGTTGCCATCACGTGGTACATGGCTTGGAGGTCGTGGCAACCGTGGTGGCGGTGGCGGCCAATCTCGTGGTCGTTGATGTGACAATAGTGGCTAGAATAGGAATGGTTGTCCCTACTGTGATCTCTGTGAAAGATCTGGTCATAACGTGGCTAATTGTTTCAAACGTTTTGACCGAGCATTTCGTCCTCCTTCCTCTCAGTATTCGCCTCAAGCTTTTTGTACAGATTCTCATGTCGTGGTGGATCCTGACTGGTATATAGATGGTGGCGCCAGTAACTATGTTACTCCAAATGCTACTCAAATTGTTAAAGTGAATTTTGTTGGTAAGTCACATTTATATACTTGTACTGGTGATAAAACAATCATACATGGTATTGAATATGTTACTATACCTTGTTCTGATTCTCAACTCCATCTTAATAATGTCTTACTTGTGACTCATGCTACTAAGAGTTTATTAAGTGTGAATAAACTTATTGAAGATAATCCCATTGCGATCACTTTTACTAATAAAGGTTGCACTATGAAGGACAAGGTCATAGGGTGTCTATTGATGAGAGGAACACCAAAATAGGGGCTGTATCCAATAAGTAGTGTGGTTTCATAAGCTCAGGCACATATGGCAGTTGCTTCAGAAGATGATGATGAATTTATCAGATGGCATCACAAGCTTGGACATTCGAATAATAGGATTTTAAAGCAAGTTTTGATTAATTGTAATGTCAAAGTCAAATTTAATGAGAATCTTGTATGCAAAGCCTGCAATATGGGAAATCAAAGAATTTACCATTTTCAGTTTCTAAGTCTCATGCTTCTTTTCCTTTAGAACTTGTTCATTATGATCTTTAGGGACCTTCACCTGTTTTGTCAGTACATGGATATCGATACTACATTCATTTTGTGGATGATTTTAGTAGATTTACTTGGTTATATCTACTTAAAAGCAAAGGAGAGGCTGTTGTAGCAATTAATCACTTTCATAATTTGGTTGAAAATCAGCTTTCCACTAAGATCAAGGCAATTCAGTGCGACAATGGAATTGAATATAAACCTTTTATTCTTATAGTTGTTGCTGGTATAAACGTAAGATTCACATCTCCTTACACTTCTCAACAGAATGGCAGGGCAAAATGTAAGCACAGACATATAGTCGATATGGGTTTAATTCTTTTGGCACAAGCTAAAATGCCTTTACTATATTGGAATGAGGCTTTTTAAATGGCAGTTCATTTGATTAATAGGTTACCAACACCTATAATTCATTGCTTCTAAATATTTTAGCCATTCCAAAGTGAGATATTTTTGGATTTAGCTCTTCATTGAGTAAGATGTTACTAACCTTCACATCTTTATGTATGATTTTTATTCTAGAATCTTGATGGAGATAAAGCAAACCTCTAGAGATTCCTTCAATAATTTTAACATGTTTTTGCCAATCTAATTCTTTCTTTTTGATTGAATCTGTAAACAAAGAAGATATTTGGTGACCTAGAGTAAGTGCCTTTTTTGGAGAATCTAAATTCACATAAAATTAGCAAGTTATTATATATTGAGAAAATGACCGACTAAGGCATCGTTTTTTTAAATTCATAAAACAGCTTAAAAAATAGGATGAACTATTGGGGGGAAACAACTAACCAAATATAATTGCATCCAAACTCTTGTTATGTATGTACTCATAGATTAATATTTTCTCAGCTTGTTGAATGCAACAGCCTAACAGTCTTACTAGATTGTGATGTTGAAGCTTTGAAATCACAACAACCTTGTTCATGAACTCTTCTTGCCCTTGTCTTGATGCTTTTGAAAGTCTTTTGATTGCAATTTGTTGTCCATCTCTTAATTGCCCCTAGAAGACAAAGTGGAACAAAAAATAGCTATTGTAAAACTACAAGAAATTAAAGTAGATTCACCACACAAATACTTTTTTTTTTAAAAAACATGGAACTTGAACCAAAACCACCGTGTCCTAGCTTGTTGGATGAATGGAAATTTTTTGTAGCGATTACAAGATCTTAAAAATTAAAAAGTGGAAGTTCATCCATCTTGACTTCTTCATCTTGACTAATCATTCTTTGAGAGTGATTGAGTGATGAATCTGTCTTACCTAGTTTGAACGATAGCAATACACCCTCTTTAGTCCAAAATCACATCTTATTTTCAACATACACAATATTAGTCATCGTAGCAATCTTAATTGCAGTTACAAGTTTCAGAATTTCATTAAGTAATAGATAAATTAATGAATTGATGGCACATGCTATGAGAAGGTATGAATAGTGTTGGATGAAAACAATAATTTATTACAATCCCCACTCCATTGCATGCATCCAATGCCATTCAAATCAAATGCATATGCTACACAAGAGCAATTCTTCAAGCACTCTGTTTTGCAATTATCTTCTGTAGCCCCTCCAAAAAATCTGGAATTTTCATGTTTTCAAGTTTCACAAACCCATCTTGTTTATCTACTCCACTTCTATCTGCAAAACTCTCACATTACAGTGGCTTCTTCCTCACATATCCACTAGTCCAATTTTGCCTATTCCATTCCTGTAAATTCTTTGGTTCATACCCATTCAAACAACTACCAATTGGTGAATTTTGCGCACTACAGCTTCCAAATGCCCCACTTATGCCATAGGTATCACGATAAGTGCCATTCTAGACCTGTCTCAAAACCTCCCTTTTATTTTTCCACCCCGCTATCCAAAGCTGGGCATTCAAACCCATAGCTGCAAAGTCTGCATTATTTTACAAGTCATAAGTCACATAAACAGTTCCATCACCTTCATCTCTTACACTCCATCCAGTTGACATCATTGGTGATCCTAGGACAATCCTACCATTCCATGTACCGGTTCAACTGTATGGGAGAGTTCCATTAAACCAAGGAAAAAACATCAGGAGCATTTGGGCATTCCAAAGTATAATTAATCAAGACATGTCTATGTGCTTGCAACTTCTCAGTTGCCGTTATTTTGAAGTTCTTAGTTCCTCCAACTGGTTTACCAACATGAGGGATAAATTCTGATGATGTTGCCGCAGGTTTAGGACAATCATCTATACGAGGTTGTCGGTTGAAGGTGCTCTGAATGTCATCAAAGTACCTTGAACAAAAATACAGAACCTCATCCCTTATATAACCTTCAGCTATAGAACCTTTTGGCCAAGCCTTATTCCTCATGTAAGATTTCATTTTCTCAAGAAACCTACAAAGTGAAGAAGGGCAATGATACAAAATGCTGAAAAAGGCGACTAACAATAATAAGAACTATTAATGACACACACATATAAAATGAGTACCTCTCAATAGGATACTATTAGATTCCATATGTTTTGATGATAACAAAGATTGGACTAGTGATAAAAGAGGATATGATAACAAATAAATTTAAACAAAGTAAATAAATGGCAAAGCATTACTTGAAGTAAGCACTAGAGTAATGAAGAATAACTGAGAGAAAGAACAAAGGAAGACCATCACTGGCAAATTTATATATTTGCTCGAGTGATCACTCGAGTAAGGAACACTGTTACTCGAGTGGGCACTCGAGTAATGTTGAAAGAAAATGTTTTCGAAATCACTGCCAAAATTTGGAAGATGTTACTCGAGTAGCGACTCGAGTAATCTGCAAAATTATATGAGCCATTACTCGAGTAGCCACTCGAGTAACCATGTGAGAAAAAGGCATGACTCGAGGGAGCACTCTAGTAATCTGTTGAGTTATTTGATCCATTATTCGAGGGATCACTCGAGTAACCATGTAAGCAAACTCTCGACCAAGATTTGAATGACATTACTCGAGGGAATAATCGAGTAATCTGCACACTTATTTGAAATCTACTCAAGGGAGCACTCAAGTCACTTCTGAATAAAACACATGGCCACTCAAGTAACTACTCGAATAATCAGATTACCAGAGTCAGCACCCGAGTAACTTGTGAAGAAAAGACATGGCCACTCGAGTAATCAGGTAATTCTAAGGTTTGTGATGTATTGCACTCCATGTCTTACCCAAGTAATATCTTATGAAAATTGTTGAATTACTCACAGCCATATTTTTGATAGGTTTACACGAGGGACTACTCGAGTAACAAGCATGATCACTCGAGTAGCCACTCGAGTAATGAAGTCCAGAAATCATGTTATTAATCGAATGTTTATTAAGTTGTTTTCTATATGATTAACTCTTCATTGCACTAGTATTCTAAGTACATTTGTAGAGAAACAATGAAAGATCATGCCAAAAGTGAAAAGTTAAATAAAAGTCCGAACGTTCACCTACCGCAAATGGATAGTTTTCAAATTTGAAGAATGGTAAACCGTTGCTGTGTGACTCTAACAAACATGTTTGAATTGCTTCCAACGGATACTACAAATCATCTATATATATGTAGCATTCAAAGAGCATAAAACAAGAACTGAGAACACACGAACATATATCGATCAACATACTCTTTGTGCTTTATTTTCTTATACTCATTTATTGTACTTCAGTGATTATATATTTGCTTTGTGAGAGAGTGTTTTTATTACAAACTCAATATTTGTTATTGAGACAACTTATGGTTGTGGGACCTTGAGTTGGGGATTTGATTACAACGTGTAATGCGGAGCGAGTGTCCAGGTGAAGGAACTTGATGTGTACTGTGTAATATCTTTAATTGTAATTAAGGATTAACAACTTCAAAGTAATGTAATTAATGATAGTTAAGCACTTTTGAAGTATATGACGTGCATTGTGACAATTATGGGCAAGATAGTAAATTTACCAACCGACTGGTCAGTTATCGAAGAGGAAACTTCTTGGTAATTGAGATCAATGGCTCGGATTGAAAGAGCAATAGGTGGAATCCTATGCATGCAAGTCTATGTGAAATCATGATAGGAAGAACAAGATGGTGCCAAGTGGCAAGATATGAACCATAGATGAGGTCAAATTTTCAAACACTCTTCCTTCTCTCTCTCTCAAGTCGGTGAAGAGGCATAGGAAATGGGAAATGAGATCATCTTCATCAATATCTCCCTTCTCTCTCATCCTCCTCCATTTTCGCTGAACTAGCCAAGAAAGAGAAAGATAAAAGCTTGAGTTTTGGTAAGTAAATGCCCTTATATGCTCAAGTGCTCTTCATTGATGTTGTTCAAGAGGTTGAGAGCTTGACTTCTATGATTTCAGAATTTTCATTGGTGGTGTTTGAGAGATTGAGAAGTTTAAAAATTTGAGGAATCAAGGAAACCACATTTGGGAAAGAAAGAGGTAAACATTTGATGTATTTTGGTATAATTGTTTTGGCCATTGGTTTGGTTTTGTAAATTTTGGATTTTTGCCCTGATTTCTTGTGATTTTAGAAGACGTGAATTGAGTAGTGTAATGTAGTAGGATAGATGCCAAATAGGGTATAGATGTCAATGGTTTTGGTTTAGATTTGAAAAGATGAAGTTTGGCAAATTGTGGTTTTGGGTGATTTTGGTGATCTAGAGATGAGAATGTGTTGCTTGAGTGGGAGTTTGGTTATTTTGGGTTACCAATAGGTTCCTTGTGTTAAGATAAGTGAGAATGAGTTTTAGTACAAGCTTTAGGACCATTGGTAGCAAATTGGTCAATTCTAGAAAACCATATCAGTTGCTGTGATTTGGCATGTGATAGGTATCACTCGAGTGAGGGAGGATCTCACTCGAGCATGATATGAACTTCTGGGAATTTTGGTTAAGTCTCCGGGTAGAAGTCGGGGGGCACTTCTTCATCTTCAAGTGATGTGCGTTATCACTCGCGAGCATTGGGAATTCACTCGAGTACTAGGGCTGGTACTCGAGTGCACTTGTCGCCTGGGAGTTGGGTTGCTCTCGAGTTGTCACTTCTTGCCCTTTACTCGCTGGGACTCGGGTGATCTGGGAGTTATTACTCGAGCACTCGTGTCTGTGCTCGAGTGAGCTGACTATCTTAGGGAGTGTTGGTGCTCTCGGGTACACACTTTCTGTGTCTCACTTGCAGGTGCTCGAGTGTAATTTGAGGGTAATACTCGAGTGAGCCCTTCTTCACTTGAGTGAGCCAGCCCAAAATCAGAAATTCTTCCAAGAAGGAGGATCTTTGGGGTAGATTCTCCCGACCTTTTAGGCATTGTTTAGACCTATAATAGTCACCTAAAGAGTTTAGATGATAACCAACTTAAAGTATTATAGAATTAAGAATTTGGAAAAGAAACTAACGGGTTGTCCCTAATTTGGTTTATAGGATTCGACATCTGCCATCCTCGTGAGCCCACTGTGCCAGTGAACGTCAGGAAGGAACAAGGTAGTAACTTTTCTTTTGTACCATATGTGATGCATTGTATGTGTGTTATATCATTGATTTGTGATAAATTCGTATGTTGCGATATTTATGGATTTGTGTAAACATCGCCATGCCAATAGTCCCTCAGTCGCTAACAACGGTTCCGGTTGGGATAGTGTGCCTTCCCGGCGGTAAAAGGGGATGAGGATGAGGTGTGATATATGTGATTATGTGAAAAATCGAAAGGCTGTTTGTGAAGGCCGACGGGCCAATTGTGAAAGCCAGATAGCTGTATGAGCTATAAGGCTATGTATATGCACTACCACGCCAACAGTCTCTGAGTCTTTAACAACAATTCGGGTTAGTTCGATGTGCCTTCCTGACGGTAAAAAGGGATGAGGGTGGAGTGTGATTGGTGCTATTGCTGCTATATGAGATAATTGCTTACATGTTATGTGCTTATGTGTGGTATGAATGTTTTGTTACTACTGGGATTCTCTTGAATCTCATTCTTTCCTTTGACTAACCTTTTAGACAGGGCAAGTAGCTCCAAGGAAAAATGTATGACCTAGAGCGGTTAGAACCCTTTAGGGACATTTTGTTCATTCCATGTTGGTTAATCATATTGGACAGAGATTTTGTAAATTATTTTTGGGTTGTAATTATTAGTTGAATATAGTTGTGTAATCCCCTCTATGGGAATTATAACCCTTTTAGTGAATGAATGGAACCCGGGGGTTGTCGAGATTTTTGGTTATATACTATGATATGCATGAATGTAAATTAACTGCTCAGGTGATTATATTCAATATTTGAACTTGAGACCAAAAAAAAAAAGAAGTTTTCAAAATGTTTTGAAATCCCAACCTTAGGGAGGGTGTTTAAAATGATTTTCAAACTATCTTTCGGTCTCAAATCCAATTTAATTATATGTTGTCGAATCTTAATTACGCTAATTAAGGCAGGGGGTTACATACTGAGGTACGAAGAACCCACTGAATCTTAGAGAATATAGTGAAACTCTCAGAGACGCTCTGAGGACTGGACGTAGGTCAAAGTGGTTGTGGCCGAACCAGTTTAACTCCCGATGTACACTTCGGTGATATTTCTCTTTGCTCTCAACTGCTTTAAATATTCTGTCAATTTTTTTATACACAACAAAATTTCTAGTATCACCCAATTCACCCCCTCTTGGGTGAAACGCTTGCACTAACATTTTGTATCAGAGTGTAGGTCTTCTTGTTAAGGTTTAACAGCCTAAGAAGGATCCAATGGCAAGCATGGGTGAAGGCATTCTTCCTGACGGAGCTTCTATCACGAGACCTCCGGGTTTCAATGGCGAACACTTGTTAGTTTGAAAAGAAAAGTTGAAATTCTTTGTAATGACTACTGAATATGGGCTATGGGATGTAATTGAGAGTGGAAACTATAAACCTGAAAAGATTGTAGATTTACAGAGTGTTCCCAAGACACCAACAGAATATGATGAGAATGACAAGAAACTCATCACACTCAAAAGTAAGGCAATTTTAATTGTTCAAAGTGCCTTGAGTCAAAATGAGTACTTTAGAATCTGCATACTCCCAACAGCTAAAGAAATATGGGAAGCCTTGGAAATAGCTCACGAAGGAACTTTGGGAATAAAAGAAAACTGGATCAATACTCTAGTTACTGAGTTTGATTTACTTTCAATGAAATCAGGTGAGTTGATAGCTGAATTTGAACTTAGATATACTTACCTTGTTAATCAACGTGCAGCACTTGAAAAAGCCTATGATCAAATACCCAAGTAGGAAAGATTTTGAATATTCTTTCTAAAGACTAGGAGGCAAAAGTCACTACAATTCAGGAAGCAAAAGGTGAATCAATGCTATTGGTTGCTTCTCTATTCGGAAGTCTTTCTGAATATGAAAGTAAGTTAAAGTTGAAACGAGAACTAGATGATATTGGCGATAAGAAGAAAAGAGGTCTAGCACTGAAAGCAAAAGAAGAAGAACAAGATGAAGATGAAGAGCTTGACGATGACGAAATAGGCCTAATCATAAAACGATTTAGAAAGTTTTACAAGAAAGGCCAAGGATTCAAAAACTTTCAGAAAGGAGGAACAAACAATAAAGAACACATCATATGCTATGAATGTGGAAAGCCAGGACATTTCAAATCAGAATGTCAAGAAATGATTCAGAAGAATAAAGAAAAGAGAAAAGGCAAATTCTACAACAAGAAGAAAGCCTTTGTATCTACCATATAGGGAGATAGCTCTTCTGATGAAGAAAGCAATAATGAGGAAGTATTCAATATCTGTCTAGTTGCTCTAGAGGAAATAGAAGAAGAGGTAACTGATTCTGATTCTACCTATGATGCATTACTTTCTGAATATAATGCTTTACATTCTAAATTCATCAAAGTAGTTAAGGAACTAGTTGTCCTTAAAAAGAAAAACAAATTTCTTGAAATAGAACTAAAGAGAATTTTGAGAAAGATTGTGAAAACTGTTCTTCTTTGAAAAAGAAAAACATTGATCTCATAAAAACTCTTGAAAAATTCACTAAAGGAAGTGAGATGATAAATGTGATTTTAAAAGCTCAACGTTTTGTAAATGATCGATATGGTCTTGGATATGATCCAAAATCAGATAGAAGAAAAGGAAGAAAGAAAGCAGGAGGTAAGTCATATTTGAATTATTTTTAGCATTCTCTGCATACATCAAATCCTTTTGCATATTGTAATTATTGTAATAGAAAAGGTCATTATACATCATCATGTATTCATAAGAAGAAAGGAAAGATAGGAACCTACAAATAGGTACCTAAAGGTTCATATGTTCTTAAAATTTTTTGTACTAACCCAAAAGGACCCAAAAAGATGTGGGTACCTAAGACTTAATCATAATTGATTGCAGATATGTCTTAAAGCATCCAAAAACAACAAATGGTACATAGACAATGGATGCTCTAGACATATGACCAGAGATTTTGAAAGTTTTACCACATTACAACCTAAGGAAGGTGGAAAGGTAAAATTTGGAGGAAATCAATCTGGAAAAATAGCAGGAATTGGTGAAATAAAAAACAAAAAAGAAATACAAGTCAAAGATGTATATTACGTTAAAGGCTTGTGTCATAATTTACTGAGCATAAGTCAAAGTGCAGATAAAGACGATTGGATAATATTTAATTCAGAGGAGTGTCTGATTGTCAACAAGAAAGATTTTCAACTTGATAAGAAAAATATCAAGGCAAAGCTCAGAGTAAAAAGGGAAGGTAACTGCTATACACTTGATATCAATAGAAATAACTTTGAAAATTGTTTTTTGAGTAATGCCGATGAAAGTTAGTTATGGCATAAGAGACTAGCTCATGTCAACATGCACCAACTAGGCAAACTACTCAAAAAGGATTTAGTTCTTGGATTACCCAAAGTAAGTTATAAAAATGATTTGATTTGTGATGCATGTCAAAAGGGTAAATAAACTAAATCATCTTTCAAATTAAAAAATGAGATTACAACAAATCGACCACTTCAATTGATACACATGAATTTAGTTGGTCCAGCAAGAGTTAAAAGCCTTGGTGGCAACTTATATTCATTGGTCATTGTTGATGATTTCTCTAGATTTACATGGACTATTTTTCTATCATCAAAGGATGAAACCTTTACAGAATTCATTGTTTTTGCCAAGAAAGTGCAAAATGAGAAAGCTATGTCCATTGCAGGTATCAGGACAGATCACGATGGAGAATTTTAAAATCAAGCCTTTGAAGAATATTGTGATACTAATGGCATTGATCACAATTTCTCTGCTCCAAGGACACCATAACAAAACGGAATCGTGGAACGTAAGAATAGAGTTCTCACTAAAATGGCTAGAGCAATACTGAATGAAAAGAATGTCTCTCAAGTTTTCTGGGACGATACAATGAGCACAACATGCTATATTTCAAATAGAGCCTACATTAGAACAAAACTTAGAAAGACACCATACGAGCTATACAAAGGAAGGAGGCTGAATCTTGCTCGTTTACACATCTTTGGTTGTAAGTATTTTATTCATAATAATGGTAAAGATAACTTAGAAAAATTTGATTATAGAACAGATGAAGGAATTTTCCAAGGATATTCTGACCGAAGTAAAGCATACAGAATTTTCAATAAACGAACATGTGTTGTTGAAGAATCAATTCATGTTGTATTTGATGAATTTGAATCCTCTGACAAAACCATTGATGATGAGTTGGAAGTTGTTTTAAATCAAGAAAATGGTTAATCTATTTCTAAATCTCTTATTCCAGAAGTTGATCAAATCAAGGAAGAAGATCAGTCACTAGGACAACCTAAAGCCTGGAAATACAATAGAAGTCATCTCTTAGATCAAGTCATAGGAGATGTGAATGAAGGAGTCATATTTCCTCCAAAGGGATTCAACGTAAGCAAGCTTGAGGAATCTCAGAAGTACCTGAGTCATTTTGCAAGAAGAAATGTGTGCAAGATGCATTACATTGAATACAAGGTTCTTCAAGAGGTATTGAAATTCGATCTGAGTTCCTATCTTGATTCCTACATGCCATGGCTCTTTGTTAAACTCCCATTTTGTATCAAAGTCGTGAGGCATTTTTATTGTAACCTTGAACCTATAAATGATCCCATTAGGAAGTCTGTGAAAGAAGAAATGATTTTTAAGGTCAGAGGATAGAGAATTCTAATCTCACCTTCTAGAATTAGTACCTGGTTAGGAATAGAGAACCTTCCTGATGATGATTATCCTAATTATGATTCAAACGAGTTGTTTTCTTTCCTAAGACCTGGTGAGATAGTGGGACCTCTCAATTTCAATCCGAGTGATATGAGTGATTTTCATCGAATCCTATAGTATATTTATTCTAGGGCCATGGTGAACAAATCTAATAACTTTACTCATTTCATTAAGAGGGACTTCAGAAAATTTGCCTCATTGTTCCTCAAAGAACATAAGGATTTAGGAGAACATATCTTTGCTGAGATCAAGAGATATAGGTATGAAGCAAAACCTACTACTCCAATGCCTTATTCTCAACTGATTTCCTTGTTCCTCAAGAAGAATAAGATTTGGTACTTGGAGCCGATTGAGAGGATAACACCAGTTGGGAGGAATCAAATTGGAAAATTGAACATTGAGATTCCTCTGAAGAGTCCTCTAGAAGCAAGTCCCAAGAAGAAAAAGAAGACTGACACAACAACTAGTCGAATGGATGACACACAGTCTTCTGCTCCAGCCAATACATCTTCTCCATCCTTCTTTGGTGCCGCAATGCAAACATTCTGAAGAGTTTTCAAATTGACATTGCGAATACCAATACGGAGTTGGTAACCCATATGAATGAAAAGATGGGACAACTTGTGGAGAGGATGTATAAGAGGCACGAAGTGTTGCTAATTGAACAATGTAGGGTGAGCTTCTATGATCCATTATTGTCAGACTTGATGCTATTGCATCTGGCTCCTCTATTCCTAGTCCTTTTGTTACTCCTGAACCAGTACTTGTCCCTGAACCTGGACCTTCTATACCTACTGAGCATAGACCCTTTGCGATTGGACCCAGTAATTGTTAGAGCAAGCGTTTCACCCAAGAGGGGGGGGTGAATTGGGTGATATTAAAAATTTCGTTGCAAATATAAAATTTGACGTTGAAATTAAAACATAAATAGTAAGGAGAAATATCACCGAAGTGTACACCGGGAGTTATACTGGTTCGGCAACAACCACTTTGACCTACAACCAGTCCTCAGAGCTTCTCTGAGTGTTTCACTATATCTTCCAAGATTCAGTGGGTTCTTGGCACGTCAGTACAAGCAAGTTCCTACACCTGGACACTCGCTCCCCCTTACACGTTGTAATTCAATCCCAACTCAAGGTTCCACAACCTTAAGTTACCTCAACAACAAATATTGAGTTTAAATGAAATATCTCTCTTACAGAGTAAATAAGAATCACTGAAGCATAGAATCACAAGTATAATGAAAACAGAGTAATGAACTTGAGGATACGTTCGTGAGTGTGTTCTTGTGTATTTCTCTGTTCAGATGTTCACATATATATAGATACGTTGGTAATGATTGCTGGAACATATTTCTTCATGTCCGTTGGAGCGTGCGCAGCCATTATTGACTTTTCCAATTTTTGAAAAACATACGTTGTGGTAGGTGACGGTCGGTGACATTTGAACGTTTCATTTGACTTCCATTACTTGATATGATTTCTTCATTGTTCATCTGTAAATAGGCTAAGAATACTAACACAATGAAAGATTAATCATATAGAAAACAAAATAATCAATGTTTGAAAGATTTCTGAATTTCTGGGTTTGCTTACTCGAGTAGCTACTCGAGTATCACATGAAGTTTACTCGAGTACTTACTCGAGTATCATCGGGAAATCTTTGATCCACTGCAAGTCAATGAATAAATACAAGATTACTCGGGTAGTGTATGGAGTAAACTAAATTTCAAACCTTTGGAAATAGTTATTTACTCGGGTACCTACTCGAGTAATGTACTCACAACTTTATGAGTTACTCGGGTACCAACTCGAGTAAACCTTTATAAAAACTTTTGGTTACTCGATGCTTTACTCCAGTAATGTTGGCAGGATTTAGATGCCGAGAGCACTTACCTCATTACTCGGGTACTGACTCGAGTAATGCACTCATTTTTGCATAGGTTACTCGGGTACCACCTCGAGTAACAGTACTTTTTGTGCATGACTTACCCTGGTACTAACTTGAAGTTTACCTTGAAAATATTTCTTCATACTCGGGTACTTACTCGAGGAACCAACTTAAAATAGAGCATTAAATGCGTGTATACTAGAGTAAGGACTCGAGGAAAATGAGATAAAATGAAATCAAGTTAATCGGGTACCACCTTCAAGTTTTCACTTACTTTAGTGCGTTACTCGAGTACCTACTCGAGTAATGTTGCAGTGGTACAAAATACCGAGAGCATCATTTTTAAGAAACAGAGTTACTCGAGTACCTACTCGAGTATCTTTGGAAACTTGAAAGGCAACTGGAAGTTTTTCATATGGTTACTCGAGTAGCTCCTCGAGTAACATTGGCAGGCCGAGAGCAACTCCAAGTTTTTACCTGGTTACTCGAGTAGTTCCTCGAGTAACATTGGCAGGCCGAGAGCAACTTCAAAATACTTACACTATTACTCAAGTACCTACTCGAGTAATGTTGGCAGGTTACTGGAAGGTGCCTCTCGTTACTTCAAGTTTTGGCTCATTACTCGAGTACCGCCTCGAGTAATACCTTAGAAAACTTGCTTCTGATCAAGTTTCTCAGCTTTTTCTCTTGGCCTTTCTTCATTACTCCAATGCTTACTTGAAGTGAGGCTTATCCCTGTTATTCCTTTACTCAAACTTATTTATTAATCATTTCCTTTTCAAACCATTCTTTTGTTATCATCAAAACATGAGATCTAACATTCTCCCCCTTTTTGATGTTGACAAAACTTGGTGATTTTGGACATGGTTTTTCAAATTGAATTTCAAATGAAATATGTCTTATTAAGTTTAAATTCATAGCACATACCTTGCAGTCACAGTCAACTTCATTAGTCCAACAATGTATCATAATTCAAAACTTAAATGGACTTAAAATAAATTCATAACTTAAACACACTTGCATTAAACTTAAAATTTTCAAATTACAAGATAAAGTTCAAAATGCTCCCTAAAAGCCCATATACAACCAAATACCCAAAATAAACTAGGACACATCCACAAAATCACTCTCAAGCTCTTCTCCCCCTTTTTGGCTTCATCAATCAAGTGGAGGGCTATGAGGCTTGACCATGGAAATAGGCTTCACAGGAAGCACTAAACCATCATCTGAACTGGATGAATCAAAAGAACTGGAAGAGATAGGTTCAGGCAGATTAAGTGGAGGGATATGGATGTCATCTCTAGGAGGAATAGAAGGAGGTTGGTAGACAATCATAGAAGTGGTTGCTACCTCTGGAGTGGTCTGAATCTCAGGGGTGGTCTCAGCCTCGGGAGTAAGATGTTTAGAGGAGGATGAGGAAGGAGAGATTTCCTCTGTGGGGGCAGGTGATGAAGTCGGTTTAGGAGCGGTGTCTGGTTGAGGTTTGGGAGGTGAATCATCAATAATGATGTGAGTGGTCTCATGGGTTTCAGGATCATCCACTGTGAATAGAATATCTTTACCTTGGGGCTCAAGTGGATCAGAAACCAGAGGGGTAGATGGTTCATCCTCAGGGATAGGAGTGTCTGAAGGCGGATTCATTGGAGGTGGTGGTGGTGCAGATGAAGATGGACCGGCAGAAGGTCCGGGACCTAAGGAATCTAGTCGTGCCAATATCATTCTCAGAGTCTCGCCCTGGGCACGTTGCTTAGCTAGCAACTCTTCATGCCTTCTGTCCATTCTCTCAACCAAGTCCTCATGTCTCTTGTCAATTTTCTCAACCAACTCCGCCATCTTGAAGTTTGTGTTGGTAATCAACTCAGCGTTTGTGTTGGCGATATCCACATGGAATCCTCTGAGTATGTTTTCCATGAAGTGCTGGAGAGTGGCATTGAGGAAAGATGGCGATGATGTGGTAGCAGCTGGAGCCGATGACTGAGTGTCATCCAACTTGCTGGTCTCTGCCTCAGTGGTCTTCCTCTTCTTCTTGGACCCAGACTCCAAAGGGCCTTTGAGAGGGATGTCAATATTCAATTTCCCTATCTGGTTTCTCCCAACCGGAGTCAACCTCTCAATTGGCTCCTTGCTGTCCAAATACCATATTTTGTTCTCTTTCAGGATTAGAGATACAATTTGAGGATATGGCATTGGTGTGGTAGCCTTCCCATCCACCTTATATCTTTTCATCTCGGAAAAGATATATTCTCCCAGATCCTTCTGTTCCTTCAGAAGCAGTGAAGCAAACCACCTAAAGTCCCTATCGGAGAAGTGGGTATAGTTGTTGGCTTTGTTCACTAGGGACCTAGAGTATATGTACCAAAGGACCCTATGATGATCACATATATCACTGGGCTTGAAATTTAGGGGGCCAACTAGCTCACCGGGTTTGAGAATAGTGAAAATTTGGTTTGGCTCAAGCTCAAAATATATATAATCTGGGGGATTCTCAATTCCTAACCACAAGTTAATTCTAGATGGTGAAATTAGAATCTTTTGGCCTCTCACAGTTGTGGTCATTTCTTCCCCAAGTGAGGTTCGGTTAGGCTCATCTATAATCTCTAAGTTACAATAAAAATGGGTGATCACTTTAGTACAGAATGGTAATCTAATAGATAGCCAAGGCATAAAGGGATCTAAATAAGGACTTAGGTCATGCTTCACTACCTCTTGAAGTAACCTCAGATCAACATAGTGTGTCTTACACACTTTCCTTCTGGAGAATTGAGTCAAGTACTTCGAAGACTCCACCAATTTGCTAACATTGAATCCCTTTGGTGGGTTGGTGATCTCTGCTTCCGACACTTTGGACTTCTTGGAAGATTGTCCCTTCTCCATTTGATCAATGATTCTAGCCATAGCACTAGCCACTTTCTTGTCATACTTTGGCTTTTTGATAGGCTTTGGTGTGAAAGAGGGGGTAGAGGAATCAGAGGGAGGAGGTGAGGGAGATTTGGCACTCTTCCCTCTTCGAGATGAAATGCTCTTTTTAGACTGAGCCCTTGTAGCAATAGGCTCTTTAATCACAACTCCTTTGGCTTTCGGTTGTGATTGAAGAGGGATTTTCGCTTTTGGTCTCGGGGTTAACTTTCTTCTCTTTTTGGGAGGAGAAGAAAGAGGATCAGAATGTTGTTGGGATTCAGAGGAGTCTATGGGAGTAAGATTCTTGGTTCTCATCTTTCTGGAAGATTGAAAAGCAAAGATTCTCAGAAACGCAGAAAAACTGACGCGAATAGGGCACAAGGATTTTGAGCAAAATAGGAGGTTTTTGGAACTGAAATCTCTTGGGTTTTGACGGAAATAGAGCAAGGAATCACTTGTGAAAAATTTTTGTGAGAGAAAATAGTGATTTACTTGAGGAGATTTTGTGGAAATAACCGAGTTTGCGACAGATAAAGACCTAGAACCCGACGTTACTCGAGGCCTTACTCGAGTAAACTTCAAGTTTACTCGAGGCCTTCCTCGGGTGTTCATACAGAAAAATTCTAAAATAATTCATTTAAATTGCGTACCTGGCATGAATAATATAGTAATTATCCATGGATGTTCCCTCGATCAATTATAATCCATTCTGAACAGATTTGAGTCATTCTTCATCAATTTTGAAAATCTGGACTTGCAGTTACTCGAGGCCTTACTCGAGTAATCTTTAAGTTTACTCGAGGCCTTCCTCGGGTAACCTGAGTTTTCAACTTGTGACCCTTCATTTCTTTGTAACTGAGCCGTTATATTTGAAAATCAAGTAACTTGATCCGTTACTTCCAGTTTTGAAAGTCCATTACTCGAGTACATACTCGAGTAAAGTGCTTCTTTACTTCAAGTTGTTCCTCGGGTAATGCTTCTCTGTTAGTGATAACTTCAAGTTGGTACTCCAGTAAAGGTGTCCTCTGGTTACCTCTGTTTTTCTTTTTCAAAACAGAGTTTTAAATTCCTGCAAAACAAATTTCTATATACTCCGATGCTTAAGTTAGTAATCATCAAAACATTATTAAGTGACTTCATCTAATATTATGAGATACTAAAATAACTTACAACTCATTGGGATTTACCATTCCCAATTCTCTTCTAATGTATAGAAATTGATCTTTTGCAAGGGGTTTTGTAAAGATATCAGCTAGTTGAAGATGAGTAGGAATGAATATCACTTTCACATCTTTCTTTTGAACATGATCTCTGATGAAGTGATGTCTGACATCGATATGCTTGGTTCTAGAGTGTTGAACTGGATTCTTTGCCAAGCTTATCGTACTTGTATTATCACAATAGATTGGTATTTCTTTGAGATAAATACCAAGATCTTGTAGTTGTTGTTTTAACCATATCACTTGTGCACAACAACTTGAGACTGCAACATATTCGGCTTCCGTCGACGAAAGAGACACAGTATTTTGTTTCTTGCTAAACCATGATACAAGAGATCCTCCAAGAAATTGTCCTTGTCCACTGGTGCTCTTTCTGTCTGTTTTGTATCCTCCATGATCTGAATCTGAATATGCCACAAGATATTCACTTCTTCCTTTGGGATACCACAGACCCAATTCGGGTGTGTCAGCAAGATATCTAAAGATTCGTTTGACCGTTTCAGCATGTGATTCTTTTGGTGCCGATTGATATCTTGCACATATATCAACACTAAATTGGATGTCCAGTCTACTTGCCGTGAGATAGAGTAATGATCCAATCATTCCTCTATATTTTGTTATGTTGTAGTATTTCCCTTTGACATCAGTATCAAGCAATGTAGTTGAACTCATAGGCGTGTCCGTACCATTTGCTTCATCCATTCCATACTTCTTCAATAGCTCTTTTAAATACTTTGTTTGAGATATGAAGATTCCATTCTTTCTTTGTTTGATTTGTAAACCAAGAAAGAAATTCAGTTCTCCCATCATTGACATCTCAAATTCTCCCTGCATTATCTCAGAAAATTCCTTACACAGAGATTCATTAGTAGCACCGAAAACAATGTCATCAACATATATTTGAACAATTAAAATATCATTGTGTTTTCATTTTATAAAGAGTGTCGTATCAACTTTTCCCTGTACAAAACCTTGATCAATGAGAAACTTACTGAGCCTTTCATACCAGGCTCTAGGAGCTTGTTTTAAACCATATAAAGCCTTTTTAAGTTTGAAAACATGGTCAGGTTTGGTAACATCCTCAAAACCTGGAGGTTGTTCTACATACACTTCTTCCATGATGTAACCATTTAGAAAAGCACTCTTTACATCCATTTGATAAAGTTTGAATCCTTTGATACATGCAAAGGCTAAGAGTACACGTATAGCTTCCAATCTAGCCACTGGAGCATACGTTTCCTCATAATCAATCCCTTCTTCCTGATTATAGCCTTTGGCCACCAATCTTGCCTTGTTTCTGACTATAATTGTGGATTCATCAAGTTTGTTCTTGAATACCCATTTACCAATGATCGGATGGTCTTTGGGTCAGGGCACCAAATCCCAAACTTGATTTCTCTCAAATTGATTTAGTTCTTCTTGCATTGCTATAACCCAATCATTGTCTGATAGGGCTTCATCAATGTTAGAAGGTTCAATATCAGAAATAAATGCAGAAAAACTTACTTCATTGAAAATTCTATTTCTAGTTTTGATCCCTTCATTCACATCTCCTATGACTAGATCTAAGGGATGACTTTTATTGTATTTCCAAGCTCTAGGTTGACCTAAGGATTGTTCTTCTTCCTTAGTTTCATCAACCTCTGGAATAAGAGATTTAGAAATAGATTGACCATTCTCTTGATCTAAAACAACTTCCTGTTCTTCATCAATGGTTTTGTCAGAGGATTCAAATTCATCAAATACAATATGAATTGATTCTTCAATAATACAGGTTCTTTTATTGTAAACTCTATATGCTTTACTTCGGTTAGAATATCCTAGGAAAATTCCTTCATATGTTTTTGAATCAAATTTTCCTAAGTTATCTTTACCATTATTATGAATGAAACACTTACAACCGAAGATGTGTAGATGAGCAATGTTTGGCTTTCATCCTTTGTACAACTCGTATGGTGTCTTTCCAAGTTTTGTTCTGATATATGCTCTATTTGAAATGTAGCATGCTGTACTCATAGCATCAGCCCAGAACACTTGAGATACATTCTTTTCATTTAACATTGCTCTAGCAATTTCTGTGAGCACTCTATTCTTTCGTTCCATGACCCCATTTTGTTGAGGCGTTCTTGGAGTAGAAAAATTGTGATCAATACTATTAGTATCACAATATTCTTCAAAGGCTTGATTTTCAAATTCTCCACCATGATCGGTCCTAATTCCTGCAATGGACATACCTTTCTCATTTTGCACCTTCTTGGCAAAAACAATAAATTCTTTAAAGGTCTCATCCTTTGATGATAGAAAAATAACCCATGTAAATCTAGAGAAATCATCAACAATGACCAATGAATATAGATTGCCACCAAGACTCTTTACTCTTGCTGGACCAACTAAATCCATATGAAGTAATTGTAATGGTCTATTTGTTGAAATCTCATTTTTCAATTTGAAAGATGATTTAGTTTGTTTACCCTTTTGACATGCATCACAAATCAAGTCATTTTTGAAATTAACTTTGGGTAATCCAAGGACTAGATCATTTTTGAGTAATTTGCCTAGTTGATGCATATTGACATGAGCCAATCTCTTATGCCATAACCAACTTTCATTGGCATTACTCAGAAAACAGTTTTCAGATTCATTTCTACTAATATCTAGAGTATAGCAGTTACCTTCCCTTTTTGCTCTGAGCTTAGCCTTGATATTCTTCTTATCAAGCTGTAAGTCATTTTTGTTGATGATTAAACATTCTTCTGAGTCAAATATTACCCAGTTGTTTTTATCTGCACTTTGACTTACGCTCAGCAAATTGTGACACAAGCCTTCAACATAATATACATCTTTGACTTGTATTCCTGTGTCATTTTTGATTTCACCAATTCCTGCTATCCTTCCGGATTGATTTCCTCCAAATTTTACCTTTCCACCTTCCTTAGGTTGCATTGTGGTAAAACTTTCGAAATCTCCGGTCATATGTCTAGAGCATCCACTATCTATGTACCACTTGCTATTTTTCGATGCTTTGAGACATACCTACAATCAAATGACTAGGTTGTAGGTACCCACATCTTTTTGGGTCCTGTTGGGTTAGTACAAATAATTTTCTGAAGATATGAACCTTTAGGTACCCATTTGTAGGTTCCTATTGTTCCTTTCTTCTTATGAATGCATGAAGATGTATAATGACCTTTTCTATTACAGTAATTACAAAATGCAAAAGGATTTGATGTATGCACAGAATGCTGGAAATAATTCAAATATGACTTACCTCCTGCTTTCTTTCTACCTTTCCTTTTATCTGACTTTGGATCATATCCAATTCCAGATCGGTCATTTACAAATTGTTGAGCTTTTAAAATAACATTTAGCATCTCACTTCCTTGTGTAAATTTTTCAAGAGTTTTTGTGAGATCAATGTTTTTCTTTCTCAAAGATGAACAATTTTCACAATCCTTTTCTTTAAGTTCAGTTTCAAGAGCTTTGTTCTTCTTTTTGAAAATAATCAATTCTTTAACTACTTTGATGAATTTAGAATGTAAAGCATTATATTCGGAAAGTAATTTATCATAGGTAGGTTCGGAATCATTTACCTCCTCTTTTGTTTCTTCTTGAGCGACGAGGCATATATTAGCTACTTCCTCCTTATCACTTTCTTCTTCAGAGGAACTATCACCCCATATAGCAGATACGAAGGCCTTCTTTTTGTTGAAGAATTTGCCTTTTCTCTTTTCTTTGCTCTTTTGATTCAGTTCTGGACATTCTGATTTGATATGTCCTGGTTTTCCACATTCGTAGCAAATGATATGATCTTTGTTGCTAGTTCCACATTTTTGAAAGTGTTTGAATCCTTGTCCTTTCTTGTAGAACTTTCTGAATCGTTTTATAATTAGGCCCATTTCATCATCGTCAAACTCCTCATCCTCATCTTGATTCTCTTCTTTTACTTTTAGTGCAAGACCTTTCTTTTTCTTGTCACCAATGTCATCTAGTTCTCGTTTGAACTTTAGTTTGCTTTTATATTCAGAAAGACTTCCAAATAGAGAAGCAACTGATCTCATTAATTCTCCTTTTGCTTCTTCTATCGTAGTGACTTTGGCCTCCCATTCTTTAGAAAGAATATTTAAAATCTTCGTACTTGGGTATGTTGATCATAAGATTTCCCAAGTGTTGCAAGTTGATTAACAAGATGAGTATATCTAAGTTCAAATTCAGAAATTGATTCACCTGATTTCATTCGAAGTAAATCGAATTCAGTGACTAAGGTGTTGATCCGATTCTCCTTTATTCCCGAAGTTCCTTCATGAGCTATTTCCAGAGCTTCCCACATTTCTTTTGCTGTTGGAAGTGTGCAAATTCTGAAATACTCACTTTGACTCAAGGCACTTTGTAACATTAGAATTGCCTTGCTGTTGAGAGTGATAAGTTTCTTGTCATTCTCATCATATTCCGCTGGCGTCTTGGGAATTTTCTGAGAATCTACAGTCTTTGTAGGTTGATAGTTTCCACTCTCAATCACATCCCATAGCCCATATTCAGTAGCCATTACGAATACTCTGAACTTTGCTTTCCAGAAAGAAAAGTGTTCGCCACTGAAACCTGGAGGTCTAGTGATGGATGCACCGTCGGGAAGAATTCCTTCACCCATGCTTACCATTGGATCCTTCTTAGGCTGTTATACCTTCACAAGAAGACCTATGCTCTGATACCAAATGTTAGAGCAAGCGTTTCACCCAAGAGGGGGGGGTGAATTGGGTGATATTAAAAATTTCGTTGCAAATATAAAATTTGACGTTGAAATTAAAACATAAAGAGTAAGGAGAAATATCAACGAAGTGTACACCGGGAGTTATAGTGGTTCGGCCATAACCACTTTGACCTACGTCCAGTCCTCAGAGCTTCTCTGAGTGTTTCACTATATCTTCCAAGATTCAGTGGGTTCTTGGCACCTCAGTACAAGCAAGTTCCTACACCTGGACACTCGCTCCCCCTTACACGTTGTAATTCAATCCCAACTCAAGGTTCCAGAACCTTAAGTTACCTCAACAACAAATATTGAGTTTAAATGAAATATCTCTCTTACATAGTAAATAAGAATCACTGAAGCATAGAATCACAAGTATAATGAAAACAGAGTAATGAACTTGATGATACATTCGTGAGTGTGTTCTTGTGTATTTCTCTGTTCAGATGTTCACTATATATAGATACGTTGGTAATGATTGCTGGAACATATTTCTTCATGTCCGTTGGAGCGTGCGCAGCCATTATTGACTTTTCCAATTTTTGAAAAACATACGTTGTGGTAGGTGACGGTCGGTGACATTTGAACGTTTCATTTGACTTCCATTACTTGATATGATTTCTTCATTGTTCATCTGTAAATAGGCTAAGAATACTAACACAATGAAAGATTAATCATATAGAAAACAAAATAATCAACGTTTGAAAGATTTCTGAATTTCTGGGTTTGCTTACTCGAGTAGCTACTCTAGTATCATATGAAGTTTATTGAGTACTTACTCGAGTATCATCGGGAAATCTTTGATCCACTGCAAGTCAATGAATAAATACAAGATTACTCGGGTAGTGTATGGAGTAAACTAAATTTCAAACCTTTGGAAATAGTTATTTATTCGGGTACCTACTCGAGTAATGTACTCACAACTTTATGAGTTACTCGGGTACCAACTCAAGTAAACCTTTATAAAAACTTTTGGTTACTCGATGCTTTACTCCAGTAATGTTGGCAGGATTTAGATGCCGAGAGCACTTACCTCATTACTCGGGTACTGACTCGAGTAATGCACTCATTTTTGCATAGGTTACTCGGGTACCACCTCGAGTAATAGTACTTTTTGTGCATGACTTACCCTGGTACTGACTTGAAGTTTACCTTGAAAATATTTCTTCAAACTCGGGTACTTACTCGAGGAACCAACTTAAAATAGAGCATTAAATGCCTGTATACTAGAGTAAGGACTCGAGGAAAATGAGATAAAAAGAAATCAAGTTAATCGGGTACCACCTTCAAGTTTTCACTTATTTTAGTGCGTTACTCGAGTACCTACTCGAGTAATGTTGCAGTGGTACAAAATGCCGAGAGCATCATTTTTAAGAAACAGAGTTACTCGAGTACCTACTCGAGTATCTTTGGAAACTTGAAAGGCAACTGGAAGTTTTTCATATGGTTACTCGAGTAGCTCCTCGAGTAACATTGGCAGGCCGAGAGCAACTCCAAGTTTTTACCTGGTTACTCGAGTAGTTCCTCGAGTAACATTGGCAGGCCGAGAGCAACTTCAAAATACTTACACTATTACTCGAGTACCTACTCGAGTAACGTTGGCAGGTTACTGGAAGGTGCCTCTCGTTACTTCAAGTTTTGGCTTATTACTCGAGTACCGCCTCGAGTAATACCTTAGAAAACTTGCTTCTGATCAAGTTTCTCAGCTTTTTCTCTTGGCCTTTCTTCATTACTCCAATGCTTACTTGAAGTGAGGCTTATCCCTGTTATTCCTTTGCTCAAACTTATTTACTAATCATTTCCTTTTCAAACCATTCTTTTGTTATCATCAAAACATGAGATCTAACAGTAATGTCTTGTTCTCTATGCCTAACCCTGACACATATGAGCCAATCCACATCACCACTGATGATCAACCTCAGCCTGTTCAGCCAGAGCCCATATCTACTCCCATTGTATCACCTACACGCACTGAGGAGGTGCTTGAGTCTTCACTGGTTGCTACAGAGGAAGTAGAAATTATTTCTCTAGTTCCTTACCCATCATCTTCGATGAATCTTCCAGAGGATCTTTAGACACCGCCAGTAAACCTTCCTGACTCTGAACTATCATCTTCAGATCCTTCAACTTCATATGGTTCATATGAATCATTGGCATTTCTTGTCACTCCTATCTCAGCAGCCAAGCCACCTACTCTTCCTCATGATTGATTCCACTTTTGTGATGAAGACAAAAAGGGGGAGAAGAACCTGAGTGATTTTGTGATGAATGACTGAGTTAATGTATTGGAATTTGGGTGTACTGGGCTTTAGGGCACTTTTATTTTTGAATTCTAAATTTTTGGTTATGTAATGAATTCTTCTTTATGCAATTTGTTTCTTTATGCCATTAAAGTTAAATTTCATTGAAATTATATTGCATTGTGGGACTAATGAGTTTTTGGTTGTATATGTTAGGTGAACAAGTAAATAAGAGAAAAAACTTTGAAAAGATCTTTAATAAGCTATTTCAAAAGAGTTTTCATGTTTAAATTGAACAAAATATTTCATATGAAAAGTATTTGAGAAGCATATGTTTGAAAACTCAATTTCAAAAACTTTGTTCAAAATCACCAAGTTTTGTCATCATCAAAAATGGAGAGAATGTTAGATCCCATATGTTATGATGATAACAAAGATTGGACTAATGATAAAAGAGGATATGATAACAAATGAATTTGAACAAAGTAAATAAATGGCAAAGCATTACTTGAAGTTAGCACTAGAGTAATGAAGAAGAACTGAGAGGAAGAACAAAGGAAGACCATCACTAGCAGTTGTATATGTTTACTCGAGTGATCACTCGAGTAAGGAACATTGTTACTCGAGTAGGCACTCGAGTAATGTTGAAAGAAAATGTTTTCGAAAGAACTGCCAAAATTTGGAAGATGTTAGTCGAGTAGTGACTCGAGTAATCTGCAAACTTATATGAGCCATTACTTGAGTAGCCACTTGAGTAACACATGAGAAAAGGCTTTACTCGAGTCGCCACTCAAGTAACCAAGGCAAAAATCTTCCAGTAGGTCTCGGCCAAGAAATGCAACAATTTACTCGAGTAGCCACTCGAGTAACCATGTGAGAAAAAGGCATGACTCGAGGGAGCACTCCAGTAATCTGTAGAGTTATTTGATCCATTACTCGAGGTATCACTCGAGTAACCAGGTAAGCAAACTCTCGGTCAAGATTTGAATGACATTACTCGAGTGAATAATTGAGTAATCTGCATACTTATTTGAAATCTACTCAAGGGAGCACTCGAGTAACTTCTGAATAAAACACATGGCTACTCGAGTAACCACTCAAGTAATCAGATTACCAGAGTCAGCACCCAAGTAACTTGTGAAGAAAAGACATGGCCACTCGAGTAGCCACTAGAGTAATCAAGTAATTCTAAGGTTTGTGATGTATTGCATTCCATGTCTTACCCAAGTAATATCTTATGAAAATTGTTGAATTACTCACAGTCATATTTTTTATAGGTTTACTCAAGGGACTACTCGAGTAACAAGCATGATCACTCGAGTAACTACTGGAGTAATGAAGTCCAGAAATCAGTTTTTAATCGAATGTTTATTAAATTATTTTCTATATGATTAACTCTTTATTACACTAGTATTCTAAGTACATTTGCAGAGAAATAATAAAAGATCATGCCAGAAGTGAAAAGTTAAATAAAATTTTGAACGTTCACATACTGCAAACGGATAGTAACTATTGCATAAGCACATGTGAGTCATGACTCTTTAGGCCAATAACCTTTCAAGCTTGCATGTCAATACATCATGAAATGTTGCTTGAATACCCATCTGGAACTTTTATTTTATTTAACTTCGCAAGAAAGACTTCCTTATTCGGTTTTGTGAGGCTGAACTTTACCGGTTGAAATTTGTCATGCTCATCTGGCCACGCGTCTTCACGAACTCTCGTGGCACGTAAATCTTTCCTTGCTTGAAGATGATCTTTTGACTTTCCCGGTTCGTTAAGTAGCATATATAGCACATTGTCACATACATTTTTTCAAAGTGTATGACATCAAGACTGTGGTAAAGTAAATTACAATTCCAATATGGAAGAGCGAAGAAAATGCTTATCTTCCTCCATTGCTGAGGCATAGAAGTCTTACCCCTCTTTCTGCCTGCTTGTACTACATCATTGATTTTCCTAAACTCGAATTCAATATCGTCAAGTTGCTATAAGATGTCTGCGCTAGATAAAGTCTAAGGTAGCCCTCTCGTTTCTGGTTTTCCATTGAAGCGATTCCGGTTTAATCTAAACTTGTGCCTTCCATCGAGAAACCTTCAATGCCCCATAAAGCACTACTTCCGACTGTGGTGAAGGCGCACAACGTCAGAGTCAAAATTGCAAGCTGGACAAGCCAAGACAGTATACATATTCCACCTGGATAATGTTCCAAGACTAGGAAAGTCACTAATCGTCCACATTAAGGCTGCACACAAGTTGAAGAATGTCTTCCTAAAGGCGTCATATGTCTCGATGCTGATATTCCACAGGTCAAGGAATTTTGCAATAAGCAGTTGAAGATACACATTGATGTCATTACCTGGTGCCTTTTTGCCTGGAATGATCATAGTCAAAATGAAGGAGCTTTGTTTCATACACATCCAGGGGGTAAATTGTAGGGAACTAAGACTACCAGCCAAATATTGTAACTTGTGCTAAGATTCCCAAATGGATTGAAACCATCAATTGCCAAAGCAAGTCTAACATTTCAGGGGTCAGCAGCGAAAGATGGAATTTCAGGGGTCAGAAGCGAAAGATGGAAAGTCTTTGTCGAACGTTTTCCAAGCGTCTGCATCCCGAGGATGTCATAATTTACCATCTTCATTCTTATCAACCTCATGCTATCTCATCTGCTACGCTGTTTTAGACGACAAAAACAATTTTTGTAAGTGTGGCTTCAAAGGGAAGTATATGAGAATCTTTGCAGGTTCCTTTTTTTGCTTTTTTCCCTTCTGAATTGTCTTGTACCTCGATGTGTGACATCGCTTACAAGTCTCCCTGTTGTCATCGTCTCCCCAATACAACATACAATCATTCAGGTATGCATCAATTTTTTTGTAGTTCAAGCCCAATCTGTCAATAATCTTCTTGGCCTCGTAGAACGTCGTGGGAATCTCCGCATCAGGGAATGCATCTTGTAATAATTCTGGCAACATCGACATTCCCTTATCAGTGATTCCACATAAGCACTTGATATGATACAACTTGATCAAGAAAGATAATTTAGAGATTTTTCGACAACCTTGATATAAAGGACGATCTACTTCATCCATCAAGCTGAAAAAATCCCGAGCGGCTTTATTCTGCATGAACACCGGCTCTGAGCCCTGCACTTCTTCATTGAAGTTGTCGTCATGAACACCAAATGCATCACTCACAGCATCATTCATAGGATCATCTTCATCTAGTTGAACTCGTACTTGTGAACTTAGAGGAAGAGCATCATCATATCCCATACCGGCCTTCTTACCATGAACTGCCCATAACGTATAGTCTTTCGGGAAAGGCTTCAGAAGCAAATGTTCCTTAACAACATTTTGTGCATGCCACTTCTTTAACTCACATCTCTAACACAGATAGACGATCTTGCCGTTATAGTTGGTGTGAGTGAATGCGATGTTAGGATTGTCAGGCACAACGGAAGAATTTTAAAATTTTACCGATCCTAATCGAGGATCTATCAATGGCGTTTAAACCGAGTTAGAAAGATTCATACCTTTTTCAGTTAGGGTTTTCACGATTTCTAGGAGCCAACACGTTAGGTCCATTCCCTCTACCGGTATCCACACGAATACTCTCCAACAGAGACTACGTGCTAGCACCTCAAATATTTTTAGGGTTTCCCTTACAGCTCTGAATTCTCACACGCGTATGAGTATATTTGCTCTATCAACTTTATAACCTATGATGACGATATTCAAATTTCAAAATTAATCACCATTAATTTAATTAACCAACAATTAATTACCTTGATGAGCTAATTAAATAAATTCAGTTTAAATTAAATCTATCCAATAGTTTTAATTTAACCTATTTATTTAATCAAAATAAAGAGCCATTAGATTTAATTTATCTTCATAAATTAAATCTGAGATACTATATCTCTATCATGTTAGTTATTAAATTTAATATATCTTAATAAATTAAATTTAAAACTAACACAATATAATAATATCATATAATATATATACATATACATATATATATAATATATAATATATGTATTTCGAAAAAATATATCTATTTAATATTATTAACGAATTTTATATTATATATATATATATAAATATAAAATTCGTCCATCCTAAATTAAACATTATTTCGTGTTGGGCCATTCTTGTGTGCGACCCTGTAGGCCCATATGAAGTTGGTAGTGAGTCAATAACTATACTAAACCAAAAGTCGCAAGCGGCCTCTAGCAAGACATTACGACTACCTAAATCATATGAGGATCGTTATCACGATCCAACCTGTCATACAACCATGTCACATCTCTTTTGTCACACGATATATCGATCAAGGATAAGGCATGGATAATGTCATCCTCTTGTTCCTGACCATTACTTTCTTGATTCCTGAGTAGCCTGACAATAGAAATAGAAACTCCTTTCCATTGTAGTATGGCCATACATTTCTCAGACTCACTCATCGAGGGGCCCAGTAATATCTCTCTACTAATGTGAGGGACAAATTCCATCTTGATCATTCATATTTCTCTGCATGAAAAACCACCAAGCCCAATCATAGCCTTTATCATCACTCGGTCCAAAGTGACTTTTGACTAGTTCAAAGCTTAGCAACTCTCATGTAGGAATCCATGATGACCTCAGGTTTAAGGGTATTGTGACGTGGTTATACATGAGAAAAACTTATGACTTGATCCATATAGCTTTCTCATAGTGGGTCAGTCCAGCACCTTGTACTCTTACAAGTACCTAAGACTTTGATTCGTATGTCCATATCTTATCAAAGTCATACTGGTCTTGTTTCATCTCTGCTCCCGCATAGATGACCGACCAGGGACATTTTAGGACAATCTTCATGAATTATCCAAGGATACAATTATCACAGTGAACATGCAAATAATATAATAAGAGAATGGAGAAATTTCATTAAAATAATATTCAAAGTACAATAATTGGCCCTTAGGGCACAATTTCCAACATCCTCCCACTTGCTCTAGGTACAATCATTAATTTGCCTAATTCCCATTGCCCTAACATGACGCTCATGCTTTGCTTGTGCAAGTGGCTTAGTAAGAGGATTAGTAACATTATCTTCTCCTGCTACTTTGCATGTCCTTATATTACCTCTATCATTGATTTCTCTAATAAGATGAAATCACCTGAGTATATGCCTGGTCCTTTGATGTGACCTAGGCTCCTTGGCCTGTGCAATAGCACTGCTATTGTCACAGAACAAATTTATTGGATTTGAGATGTTAGACACAACCCCTAGTTCAGTAATGAACTTTTTTTATCAAAACGGCTTCTTTAACTGCATCTAATGCTGCTATATACTCAGCTTCTATTGTAGAATATGCTACAGTACTCTGCTTGGAGCTTTTCCTGCTTACTTCTCCACCATTCAAGAGGATTACGTATCCAGATTGCAATTTAAGGTCGTCTTGGTCAGTTTGGATACTTGCATATGTGAAACCAGTTACACAGAGCTCATCATCTAATCCACCACAGACCAAAAATAGGTCCTTAGTCCTTCTTAAGTACTTTAGGATATTCTTCACCGCAGTCCAATGACCCTCACCAAGATCTTGTTGATATATGCTATTTATACTTAAGGCAAATGAGACATCCGGTCGAGTACATAACATGTCATACATTATGGATCCAATGGCCGAGGCATATGGAACCTTACTCATGCGATCTCGCTGATCAGGTGTACTAGGACACAGATCTTTACTAAGATAGATGCCATAAGACATAGGCATGTAACCCCTTTTTGAATCCTACATACTGAACCTATGTTGTATTTTGTCTATATATGTGCTCTGACTTAGGCCTATTAGTCTTTTGGATCTATCCCTATAGATCCTAATACCTAGGATGTGTGTGGCTTCACCTAAATCTTTTATTGAAAAGGACTTTCCTAACCAAGACTTGACACTCTGCAAGGTAGGAATGTCGTTCCCAATAAGTAGGATGTTATCTACATAAAGCACTAGAAATACAACTATGCTCCCACTAACCTTCTTGTAAATACAAGGTTCATTGATGTTTTAAATGAATCCAAACTCTTTGACTACTTCATCAAAATGATGATTCCAACTCTGAGATACTTGCTTCAATCCATAAATGGATCTTTGAAGCTTGCAAACTTTTCCAGAGTCCTCTGGAGGCACAAAACCTTTAGGTTGTGTCATGTACACATCCTCAAGCAGCTTTCCATTAAGAAAGGGTGTTTTGACGTCTATCTGCCATATTTCATAGTCATAATTTACTGCAATGGCAAGAAGGATTCTGATTGATTTGTCCTTTGCATATGGGGAAAAGGTTTCATCATAGTCTACACCATGAGTTTGAGTGAATCCTTTTGCAACCAGTCATGCCTTGAAGACATTTACATTGCTATCCATGTCAGTTTTTTCCTTGAAAACCCATTTGCACCTGATGGTTTTTACACCTTCAGGTGGATCGTCTAAGGTCCATACTTAATTGTCGTACATGGATTGCATTTCAGACTTCATGACATTTAGCCATTTCTCAGAGTTTGGTCCCAGTATGGCTTCTAGATAGGTGGTTGGCTCATTTTTCTCAATGACCAACACATCACGGCCTTCAGTAATCAGAAATCCATATCTCTGAGGCTGATGTCGTGTCCTATCAGATCTTTATGGACCTTGTGTTACTTGAGGAGGCTCAGCAACTTGTTGTGAGTCTTCTTTAATTTCCATATGTGGTTTTGTATTATCTTGTGACTCTCGAATTTCTTCGAGATGTACCTTACTCCCATTTTTTGTTTTAGAGACAAACTCTCTCTCTAGAAACTTACCATTTTGAATAACAAACACTTTGTTATCGGTGGGATTGTAGACACAGTATCCTTTCGTTTCTTTAGGATACCCCACGAAAAGGGACTTTGATGATCTGGGCGCTAATTTATCAGAGGCTTGTTGCTTAACATAGACCTCACATCTCCAGATCTTAAGAAAAGATAAACTTGGTTTCTTTTCAGTCTATATCTCATATGGTGTCTTTTCAATTGCCTTAGATGGAACACGATTTAGGGTAAAAGTAGCTGTCTCTAGTGCATGTCCCCAAAAGGATGGTGGAAGATCTGTTTGACTCATCATAGATTGAACCATATCTAATAGTGTTCGATTCCTCCATTTAGAAATGCCATTCCATTGTGGTGTTCCTGGAGGAGTATGAGATTATCCTATAACTCCTAAGATGGTCAATGAACGTTTGTCTTAAATATTCTCTACCTCGATCAAATCGAAGTGCTTTAATTGTTTTGCCAAGTTGGTTTTGTACTTCATTTTGGAATATTTTGAACATTTCAAAAGATTTATATTTATGTTTCATTAGTAGATATAGCCATATCTACTAAAGTCATCTATAAATGTAATGAAGTAGACATAACCTCCTCTGGCAGCTGTATTTAATGGTCCACATACATTTGTATGTATAAGGCCTAATAATTCAGTAGCCCCTCTCACTATGCCCAGTAAAAGGTGCCATTGTCATCTTTCCTAATAAGCTAGATTTGTATATATCATATGATTTAAAGTCAAATGAGTTAAGAAATCTATCTTGATGGAGTTTGGAAATGTGTTTCTCATTTATATGGCCTAAACGACAATGCCATAGGTAGGTCGGATTCAAATCATTTGATTTTATCCTTTTAGTAGTTACGTTATAGATATTCCCATTATTAGGATATTCCAAATTTAATATATAATGACTAACATGCAAATCACCATCAGTATAGAAAATGTCATTACGATAAATAGAACATTTACCATTCCTAGTAATGGAAGTATAACCTTCCTTTTCCAAATAAGAAAGAGAAACAATGTTACTACTCAAAGCAGGAGCATAATAGCAATTGTTCAAAACTAACAAAAGCCTACTGGGCAGAACTAATTCATAAGTGCCTACGGCTAATACCCGAATAGATATCCAAACTTTGACCCGATTGGATTGCCGCCAACTATGATCTCAAGTATCCTACCCGATTTCGTGCAAGCCTAAGGTTTCATACGAACAAGATCTAATCCGTTCAAAAATGAAACCCCAAATTCCAATTTCAGATCTAATCCCAAACTAAAATTGCATAATCAGCAGCACCAACTATGATCTCAGGTACCTTACCCGATTTCATGCTATCCGGAAATGAAAATCACATATATGTTTCACGATATACATGTTCGAAAACAAAAACGAAAAAAATTTCAAGATTCAATTTAAACAAAAACGAAAATCAACGAAATTTCAAGATCTCATCTTTTAAAATAGTTCCATTTTTTTAAACTAAATCACATACATGTTCGGATGTTTCTTACAAACATATGTGCATATCCCATATATATCACTTGTATAAGAACATAAACTCAATTTAAACGCACAATTAATCTGGCTCTGATGCCACTATTAGGATCAGCAGGCACAACAAAAGAATTTTAAAATTTTACCGATCTTAATCGAGGATCTATCAACGGTGTTTAAATCGAGTTAGAAAGATTCGTACCTTTTCCACTTAGGGTTTTAACGATCTCTAGGACACAATACGTTAAGTCCGCTCCCTCTACCAGTATTCACATGAATGCTCTCCTACAAAGACTGCGTGCTAGCACCTCCAATGTTTTTAGGGTTTCCTTGCGGCTCTGAATTCTCATACGTGTATGAGTATATCTGCTCTATCAAGTTTATAACCTATAAGGGCTATATTCAAATTTCAAAATTAATCATCATTAATTTTGAAATTATTCAATAATTAATTATCTTGATGAGCTAATTAAATAAATTCAGCTTAAATTAAATCTATCCAATAGTTTTAATTTAACCTATTTATTTAATCAAAATAAAGAGCCATTAGATTTAATTTATCTTCATAAATTAAAGGTTGAAGGTGCAATTTTAACAACAATGTTTTGTATCGGGGGGAACTGGCACCATTAAGTTTTCAATGGTGCTAAAATAGACATAAATTTTATAAATAGGTGCAATTTTACCAATGGCGTTAGCTATGACAAAACAGACGTTAGTGGGTCCCATGAGGGGTACACGTGTCATTTTTATCCTACTCACAGTAGTGACATCAGACCTCAGGGTCCCATCATATTCTCACTTTCCCAACTCTCTCGCTCTCTCTCTGCCCATGGCCAAGAAGTGACGCCCCAAAAAAGCTTTGGGAGAACTTGTGCCATTCGAAACTTTACTCCGATCTTCGGTGAAGAAGGGAAGAAAATGGGAAAAAAATCCACAATGAAGCTCATAATTCATTAGGTGGTTCCATTGTTAATCAGTCCTTTTTCACTTTGAGATTACAACAATCCATCTTATTTTGAACTCCAAAATCTCTGCCTTCAAGTACAACAGATTCAAACTTTGGTCGCTTCACCCTTCCCCAAGAGAAGATAAAGATTGGAAAAGAAACACCCAGATGCTTGAAACTTGTTTTCCTGAAATATAGAGAGGTAACTTGCATAAATAATCAAGAAAGGAGTAGGAGGGCGAGCAGTCAATGGCAAAGCGGCTGAGAAGGTGCCTAACCTTCTTCCATGCTTCACCAAAATGGCAATAAGGGGGCGATGGAGTAAGAGTAATCTCACTCCCGCCTACTAAGTTTGAAAAAATTAAATGGAATTAGATGAAGCAGAGAGACATCGGAGAAAGAAGCAAAAAGTTGTGAGAAGGAGGAGATCGACGAGAAGGAGCTGAGTGTCGCGGTGTAAGAGAATGAGAAACGAACCAATTAAAGCTCACTAGCTTTAGAGGAACATGCTAGTGGTGTGTGGGTATAACGGTGGGTTCAAGGATTTTAGATTCAGAGCTTCTTGCATCTGCAATGGAGGTTTTTTAGGTCCAAAAAAAAAGACAATGAAGGTTGTATAAGGGAGGAGGCTGATGTGTTAATTTCAAATGGGCAAAGGGTAAATAAGATGACAATTGTACTAGAGTGGGACCTACTTAACGTCCGTTTTCTCAAACTTAATTGCTGTACGAAAATTGCCCCACTTTTTAAAGTTTATGTGTATTTTAGCACCACTGAAAACTTAATGGTGTCAGTTGCCCCTAACAAAAAACATTGTTGTTAAAATTGCACCTTTACCCTAAATTAAATCTGAGATACTTTATCTCTATCATGTTAGTTATTAAATTTAATATATCTTAATAAATTAAATTTAAAACTAACACAATATAATAATATCATATAATATATATACACATACACATATATATAATATATAAGATATGTATTTCAAAAAAATATATCTATATAATATTATTAACGAATTTTATATTATATATATATATATATATAATTCGTCCATCCTAAATTAAACATCATTTCGTGTAGGGTCATCTTGTGTGCGACCCTGTAGGCCCATATGAAGTTGGCAGTGAGCCAATAACTATACTAACCCAAATTATATGAGGATCGTTATCACGATGAAACCTGTCATACAACCATGTCACGTCTCTTTTGTCACACGATATATCGATCAAGGATAAGGAATGGATAATGCATGGTTCTGTAACCCAGACCGGACCGGCCGGTCTGGCTCGGAAACCGGCGAACCGGCCGGTAGACCGGTCTGGGTTATTATTTTAAATTTTTTTTGATTTTTCCTTTAGATTTTCATACTATAAGTCTAAAATTTTCAAATTTTCACCGGTTTGGTCCCGGTTAGGCCCTGATTTGACCCACTAACCTTTAACCCAGTACCTCGACAGGTTCAATACCTGGTCCAGGTTTTAATACCTTGGGATAATGTCATCCTCTTGTTGTTGACCATTACTTTCTCGATTCCTGAGTAGCCTGACAATAGAAATGGAAACTCCTTTCCATTGTAGTATGGCCATACATTTCTCAGACTCACTCATCGAGGGGCCCAGTAATATCTCTACTAATGTGAGGGACAAATTCCATCTTGATCATTCATATTTCTCTGCATGAAAACCCACCAAGCCCGATCATAGCCTTTATCATCACTCGGTCCAAAGTGACTTTTGACTAGTTCAAAGCTTAGCAACTCTCATGTAGGAATCCATGATGACCTCAGGTCTAAGGGTATTGTGACGTGGTTATACATGAGAAAAACTTATGACTTGATCCATATAGCTTTCTCATAGTGGGTCGGTCCAGCACCTTGTACTCTTACAAGTGCCTAAGACTTTGATTCGTATCTCCATATCTTATCAAAGTCATACTGGTCTTGTTTCATCTCTGCTCCCGCATAGATGACCGACCAGGGACATTTTAGGACAATCTTCATGAATTATCCAAGGATACAATTATCACAGTTAACATGCATATAATATGTCACAGAATGGAGAAATGTCATTAAAATAATAATGTTCAAAGTACAATGATTGGCCCTTAGGGCACAATTTCCAACATGCGAAATCCAAGAAATTGTTTAATCCATACAAATATTCCATAGAATTGTGTGGCAACCTAATCCATGAGTTATCCATAGCTACTAGTGAGAGGGAAGAAAGTATAGTGAAGAAGATGAGTGAATAGAGAATGACGAACGCTTGTAACCTTATATTCTGAATTTCCAACGTTTAATATTTTATAGCGGTTCATAAACTTCTAGAGTAATCACTATGGTACTACACACTTGTTGCGGTTATATGTCTTAAACCACTATTAATTTTCAAGCCGTTGGGGATAAAATTGAAGACTTTGTTTTAATCTTGTAGCGGTTTTAGGAAAAACCGCTACTAATATATATTTGTAGTGGTTATACATTAGTAACCACTGCAAATGTCTCGCTGTAGAAAATTTCAAATTTCCAATATTTTATGTTTGTAGCGGTTATTATAAAAAAACCGCTAGAACCTATTTACGACCGTTGGAGAATTTGAAATAAAAAATTTGTACTCAATTTGTAGTGGTTATCCTCGTAAACCGCTACAAATTTGCATAAAGTGTGGGGGGAATTTAAAATTGAAATGTTGAGTCTTCGTAGGGGTTATTTATGTAACCACTACAAATATTCAACATTTCAATTTTGAGTTTCTCTTGCTCATGTCTTTACATTTGTAGCGGTTTGTGTATTAACCGCTACAAATATTGAACTATCTTTGTAGCCTTTTCTTATTAACCACTACAAATATTGCTTAAAATTTTTTATATTTGTAGCCGTTTTATTATAAAAACGCTACAAATATATATAATTAATTTTTTTAGTTTTAGAAATATAAATAATACTGTTGCAATTAATTCACAAATTTAACAACGCGGTCTAAGAATAATATAAATATAACTATGGTAAATGCAATAAGAATTTAAGTTCTAAAATAAAAAATTATATATATTTATTTACAAATGTTTCAACAAGGAAAAATAAATATGTCCTAAACTAAGTAGTAGGGGGCTGATCATATGGTCCTCCCTTAGGTGGGGCTCCCTCAAGTGCTGCTGTGCTGGATCAGGGCGCTGGGCAGAGTTAACAGCACCATCAACATCATCAGGAAGAGGAGGAGGCTGGCGATGAACAGAGGAACAGGGGGAACCTGTGGATACTGCTCGTCTAGGAACAGGCGAGTCCATGACCGCTTGAGCATGTTGTTCATGATATCACGCCACTGCGTATGCTGAGCGTAGTAGAAATCGGCCTGCTGTTGCATCTACTGCTGAGCCATTGTAGCCTATGTTCGGGCCAAATCTGACCGCAGCTTCTCTATAGACTCGTCCCTCGGATGTCTGTGCCCTAGAGTTGCCAGCCTTAGAGGCGGCACTCCTACTGTAGACCGTTCTAGGTCTGGCACCTATGCCTATCCCCCGCATGCTTCCGGTGTGCTATACCTGACCCAGACCCACCTTCAAAGGAGCCGTAGGGCCCATAGACCCTTGTGACTCCTCGGCCTAGGTCTCTCGCAGCTCAACCTGCGACTGCTGCATCGGCTCCTGCTATTTTATAAAACAATTACTTATTATCATTTTTCATAATTAAGTTGGTTTTATAAAAATTATAATAATGAAATCACTTACAATGGCCACTTCTACCTGCTGAGAGGTTGGAGTCCCGTCACGGTGTCTGTGTGTGATAGCGAACAGCTCCCTATAATCCGTCTGACGGTTCTCCTGCTGTGCCTTCCTCTCCTAAAACAATTACAAAATTGAATTAGTATTATATACATTCTTTATAATATGAAATAACCAGCTAAAAGTAATTAATATTATGAAAAGTTACCAGCTCATTGTAAGTGATAGCAAAGGTCTTCAATCTTGCGTGTGGTAGATTGTCTGCTGCCCATGGCACCTCGTGTTCCTTTGAGAAAGCGCCTGAAAAAAAATATTAAATATATTAAAACAATATAAAACATTTAAAATTAATAAAATCATAAAATTAATTAAATTTAAATTATAATTTAATAATTATCAATTACAAAATTATATATAAATAATCTAATAAATACATTACCTGCCCCTCAGCGCTCCTCCTGAACTGGATGAAACTTGCCCAGTCATTCAGCGGGATGCCATCTGAAATGCTCTCGATCAGCTGCTCCAGAGGCATCGTCTTATCCTTATCCATACTATGGAAGAGATGATTCCTCCTGTTCCTCCAACCGTCGCCTATCTTCATCACTGTATACCTCTTTCGGTTGGCACGGACGGAAAACCTCAGCTGTAAAACAAATATTTAAATATGAATAATTACAAATATTCTATTAAAATTTATTAATTGAATAGAATTAATTACAAAAAATATTAATTAAATACTATTAATTACTTGCACTACCTCCTCCCACGCCAGGTCCTTCGGAACCTTCCTCCATGTGCAGAAGTGAAGGAGGAACCGCATCCAGTTCGAGCTGAGGTTATTCAGGAAGTAGTTGAATAGGTGGTCCCTATTGCCAATGGGCTGGTCCATGCCCTCATTCCACAGCACTACAACTCATAGTGTCCAGTCCATGCTGTTCAGACCGGCTATGTCCAGCCTCTTCGTGGATAGATTCCCCTGCTTATTTACACAATTTACCGTATGTTAGATAAATTGTAATTCAAATTTAACATTTCAAATTGAAATATATAATTTATGAAATAAAAAAATTATTTACCTTGGACGTACACCTCAAACCCAGTAGACCGCGAAGATGGCCCTCGTGGGTTGTTTTACTCCCACGCCTCCTCCTCATCGAGGAACTGCTCCATCTCTCTGACCCCAATCATGATCTCAAAATCCTTGTTTATGTCATAGTCATTGATGCTGATATCTCTCTCTCCCAAATCAGGCACCTCTGGTGCGGTCGTCTCCTATGGGACGACTATCTACGGTGGCTATGGTAGGGCCGACTCCTCTGGCTACTATGGGGAGATGGGTTGAAATGGCACAGTTGCTCACCCTCTGCACTGCCCCCTCCCACTGGCCCCTCCTTTGCTGCTGCCACCCTGTATAATCGGTCTGGGGACCACAGGCTCCTTCCCCTTGTCCATCCCTAAAGCCATATAAACTACAAAAATTAAAAAAAAAGGTTTAGTCACATTTATATGTAAAATTATAATAAAAGTAAAATAAAATAAGTATTGTTCATACCTCAAGTGATAAGAGAAATGCTAAAAAGAAAACTCTCTGACAGATGTTAGAACGCTCAGATCTGAAGGAAAACTCTTGGAGAAATTTCAGAAAACAAAACGGCAAAATGGGGAAAAGGAGAGGTGGCGTGGCTTTTATAGTTGAGGATTTGTAGCGGTTATTTGAAAAACCGTTACATTAATCGCTACAAAAAAGTTAGGGTGGCCAAAATTTGTAGTGGTTATGAAATAACCGCTACAAATGTTAAGACCCTTGAAGTTCTATAGCAGTTATGAAAGAATAACCGCTACAAATTAATTGACCTTTGAAGTTCTGTTGCGGTTATGTCTCCGGAACCACTACAAGTAGGCAACCTTTCATTTTTTGTAGCAGTTCAATTCGTAGTAACCGCTACAAATAAATGATACACTATTGGCGCAGCTAGCTGGTGCCAAGTGGCGCGAATATTGTAGTAGTTTATTTGTGTAACCTCTACAAAATAACACGACAAAGGTTTGGTGGGAATCTCGCGCCATACTTGTAGCAGTTATTTCCTATTAACCGCTACAAATAATGTTGCTACTCTGTCACGCTACTTGGCGCAAGATTGCCGCTACAATATTGTAGCGGTTTATATTGAAACAGCTACAAATGTCAACATTTGTAGCGGTTAAAATGAACTGTTACAAATCCACCGCTATGAAATCCCATTTTTTTGTAGTGCTCCTATATTACATGATATCTCTTGCAAAATAAAATAGAATATGAGTAGATTTTACCGTACGATCTCTTATTATCCTATAATTGATTGAAGTGAGAAAAAATATATAAAAGATAATTAAATAGATGTAGAATATTTATAAATCTAATCAAATATATCTCAAAATCTATCACTATTTAATTATAAAATATATACATATCAAATAGAGAATTATGTTGATGAATATGCCAACTTTCTTCACCCACCTCTACTTTCTAAGAGGATCTTCCACTTTAAAAGAGATAAAATTGCTCAAGTCAAAACAAAACCTAAGTCGAAGGTAGAGGAAGGTGTTCACAACAATGAAATCTCTTATCTTCAAGTTTTTATCTGCCATGTTTGGAGATATGTGATAAAAATCTGCATCTTGATCCTAAAGAAGTCAGTTACAATGTCCTTGTAATTACCATATCCAAAATTTCAAACCCACCAATTCCAGAAAACTATTTTGGAAACACTACAATTTGGTAATATGACAATAAAAGTGACTTGGTGGGAGATAATAGACATGAGAAGTTTGCATTAAAGGTGCATCTCCCATTAGGTTGTCATGTTCCTACAAATCATATGCAAATCAAAGTAAAATTTTAGTTTTTTTAAACTGCTACATAAAAAAGAGCAGTAGCTCTTCAAATTTTAAATTTGTAGTATTTAATAAGTGCTACATACCATAATGCTACCTATTGGCCTACTTATTGGTAAGTAGCACTTGTGAAGCGCTACAATGTTGTAAGTGGTAGTGTCTCCTTGAGGAATACTACTACTTGTATACTATTAGGTAGCGCTTATGCCTCTAAACCTCTACATAATACTTTATTAAAAAAAAATTTAACATCAGGTAGAGCTTAATCCTCATAAAAAATACCTAAGGTTGTTTTTTTAAAAAATATATAGTTTGATTTTTTTAGACTCTTTTTAAATTCTAATATATTTTATAATAAATAATAAATAATAAATTTCATAAAATCAAATCATTATATAATTTTAATGATATTTGTACCATTATATTACTTGAAAATATGAGCATCCTACAAAAAGTTTAGAATCAACTAGCATAAACTAAGTAGGTTTGATATTCAAAATAGAAATGTTTCTGCAATGATAACTTCAATAAACACATACAATTTTGTCCACAGATCTTGTAATTTGCTTAACATGATTCCCATACTTGGTTTTCATTCTTCAGAGTATGTCAAAATCAACTAACATCTTGGACTATCACCCATTCCTAGCCTTCAGTAGAACCTAAATCCCTACACTTTCATAAAAACTTCCACATAAACTTGACTAAATTGCCTCCACATACTAAGCCAATCTTATCCTACCAAGGAACCTTCTAGCCAACCGAACATTCTAACACCAAGATATGCATCAAATAACAGTAACAACCAAGTTTCCTTAATTTGAAAAATAAAGGCCACACATGATTTAGACAAATATGTAAAAAAGAATGTACATACATATACACAATAAGAATGAAAATAGACATTCAGAATCTAACTTCTTAGAAGATAATTTAAAACTTTTGTGGTGCCAAATTTCTTTGAACTCTAAAATTCTTACCAAAATTCTTGTCGAGAAAAGGGCCAGGAGGAATGTATTCCCATGCCTTTGTATATTGAGCAAGACCAGTTCAATTAACATTAAAAATAGAGGAGGAAGTTGAATCCATATAGGGAATCATTAAAAAGGCTCATGCGTAAATGGGGAAAAGTTATGATTCGGTATATCTTCATAGGTTCATAACCAACAAAACTCAAAAACATATAGAATTTGAAAGCCTCTTAAGCAAATGAACTCAAGAACAACAACAGTTTATAGTCAGTAGTAAGCTTCTAACTTGGCCTGACAATATCAGTACCAGAAATAATAACAATGAAAGATACTCAAGTATAAACTTCATTCACCAACCAAGTAAATTTAGTTTGAGATAGTTTATAATTATAAGCATAGGTATCACCTTCAGATTATAACCATAAGCATGTTTTAACAAACCAGGTTATTAGTAATGTATAAGCAACAAACATATTGCTCTACAAGATAATTCACCTTCAAAAGATATGGAAGGACAAGCTTTACTCACGAGAAGCACATTCAGCTGCTTCACAAACTATAACAACTGATCAGAGAAGGAAACTAGAAGTAATTTGAGAACATTGATATCAAGTGGTTGGACTTTTCTTTTGATAAAAATTGACAATATGTTTATTAAACTTTCACTAATTTTCCTTTCCAACTAAAAACTTTTCTGATCAATTTTAAAAACACAGACAATATTTATAGCAAGTTCTATAACAAAGGTTACTTCTATTTCATCAGAAAAATAAAGGCCACACATGATTTAGACAAATATGTAAAAAAGAATATACATACATATACACAATAAGAATGAAAATAGACATTCAGAATCTAACTTCTTAGAAGATAATTTAAAACTTTTGTGGTGCCAAATTTCTTTGAACTCTAAAATTCTTACCAAAATTCTTGTCGAGAAAAGGGCCAGGAGGAATGTATTCCCATGCCTTTGTATATTGAGCAAGACCAGTTCAATTAACATTAAAAATAGAGGAGGAAGTTGAATCCATATAGGGAATCATTAAAAAGGCTCATGCGTAAATGGGGAAAAGTTATGATTCGGTATATCTTCATAGGTTCATAACCAACAAAACTCAAAAACATATAGAATTTGAAAGCCTCTTAAGCAAATGAACTCAAGAACAACAACAGTTTATAGTCAGTAGTAAGCTTCTAACTTGGCCTGACAATATCAGTACCAGAAATAATAACAATGAAAGATACTCAAGTATAAACTTCATTCACCAACCAAGTAAATTTAGTTTGAGATAGTTTATAATTATAAGCATAGGTATCACCTTCAGATTATAACCATAAGCATGTTTTAACAAACCAGGTTATTAGTAATGTATAAGCAACAAACATATTGCTCTACAAGATAATTCACCTTCAAAAGATATGGAAGGACAAGCTTTACTCACGAGAAGCACATTCAGCTGCTTCACAAACTATAACAACTGATCAGAGAAGGAAACTAGAAGTAATTTGAGAACATTGATATCAAGTGGTTGGACTTTTCTTTTGATAAAAATTGACAATATGTTTATTAAACTTTCACTAATTTTCCTTTCCAACTAAAAACTTTTCTGATCAATTTTAAAAACACAGACAATATTTATAGCAAGTTCTATAACAAAGGTTACTTCTATTTCATCAGAAAAATAAAGGCCACACATGATTTAGACAAATATGTAAAAAAGAATATACATACATATACACAATAAGAATGAAAATAGACATTCAGAATCTAACTTCTTAGAAGATAATTTAAAACTTTTGTGGTGCCAAATTTCTTTGAACTCTAAAATTCTTACCAAAATTCTTGTCGAGAAAAGGGCCAGGAGGAATGTATTCCCATGCCTTTGTATATTGAGCAAGACCAGTTCAATTAACATTAAAAATAGAGGAGGAAGTTGAATCCATATAGGGAATCATTAAAAAGGCTCATGCGTAAATGGGGAAAAGTTATGATTCGGTATATCTTCATAGGTTCATAACCAACAAAACTCAAAAACATATAGAATTTGAAAGCCTCTTAAGCAAATGAACTCAAGAACAACAACAGTTTATAGTCAGTAGTAAGCTTCTAACTTGGCCTGACAATATCAGTACCAGAAATAATAACAATGAAAGATACTCAAGTATAAACTTCATTCACCAACCAAGTAAATTTAGTTTGAGATAGTTTATAATTATAAGCATAGGTATCACCTTCAGATTATAACCATAAGCATGTTTTAACAAACCAGGTTATTAGTAATGTATAAGCAACAAACATATTGCTCTACAAGATAATTCACCTTCAAAAGATATGGAAGGACAAGCTTTACTCACGAGAAGCACATTCAGCTGCTTCACAAACTATAACAACTGATCAGAGAAGGAAA